>OZ007597.1:139589381-144389381 GCA_963931845.1 Maratus michaelseni
CAACATTGTTTCATATATTCATAATTAATTCATTTTTCTTTTTTGCCTTTGAAAGTTTTGTAAACCCTTTCTATACTGTTATTAATTTTTCTTGCATAAACATAATGTTCATGCATAAATTAACTATTTTTTAAGCGTGATTGATATGATAGAAAATCATTATATCAGAAAGAAGTGCAGTAGAAAATGAATATTTTAAGTGGTGATACATAAATTATTTCCAATTATTTTAATTCACCATAGGCAATTTCTCATAAATACTTTACTAAGCAAAAATATGCTAAATTAAAGTTTTCTTCTTAACCATCGTTCGAGAACAACATTAATTTAAAACAACATTTTGAAATTAATATTCAGCAGGTGATTAAAGTACTTAAACGTGACTTTCTTTATGAAATATTTTTCAATTAATTTATGAATAATAAGCATTAAATTTTTACATATTCAGTTTAAAATGATATATTTTCTAAAATAAATTATTAATATACAAAAATGACAAAAATATTTCTGTTTTCGAAATGGAATAAAGTAAAAGTTGCATATTTTAAAACTACAGTTTGCTTCGCTATGACTTCAGAAAGTTGTAAGGAAAAACAATTTACAGTCAGAGAACATAGAACCACCGCCCCCTAAGTACTAGGTGGACGCGTTGACACAAAAATGGAGGTTGCCGTAGGCGGATTCTTTTCAACCTTTGTACGGTCTCTCGAATTTGAATATGATAATTTTTCTGAGATTGAGTAAGTCAAAGAAAACTTTTAGAAAAAACTGGCGAACAAATTAAAGGGACCGTGCAAACGCTTAAAAAATTCGCCTACGACAGCCACCATTTTTGTGTCAGCGCTTAGGTCTAGTATTCAGAGGGCAGTGATTGAACATGTTTCAAGAGCCTATATCTTTATGACTCGAAGTTGTAAAAATAAAACTCAAATAAATGTATAACGTCTCATGTGATGCATGAAAAATAAACTTTTCTGAAGATATGAACGTCGATAGTTGCATATATGATAGATAATATGTAATGCATTAAATAGCACCTGCTTTTGTCGAAACGTGTACCCAGTCGAGTAGCTAACAACACTAAATAGAATACTCCAACTTAAAACTGCAATTCGAAACTACAACACTATAACCTGACATTACCATTAAAAATAGATAGCGTCCGCACTCATAGGAACATACTTGGGTTTGTGGTAGGCCGAATGGCTAGCAAAATAAAAACAAGTTGGAAATTGTACGTCAAACGTGACAAATGAGGTGCGTTCGTACTATAGCTAGTTATATAAATATTCAGATCTTGATGATTTTTAATTCTGTGAAATGAATTATATCGTCTGCAGATTAATTTCTGTAATAAAATAAGTATCTCGGTCGCTTTACTATTAAACCTCGGAATCTCCTATAACAAAAAAAAAAAAAAATTAAAAAAAATTAAATTTCGTAATAAATATTTTTATTAATATCTCCTAAAGTTTTGATTCGATTTTCATAAAATTTGAAATGACTCGACAAAATTCTGCAAAGATAGTATATATTAAATTTTAAACCATTCGGTTGGGTAGTTTTTGCGTTGTTATATGCGGACGAGCGGACAGACAGACGGACGGACCAGACGACGACAATAGGTGCTACGTATTTATATAATTACGAACGTACCTAATAAAGATTCCAATTTGAAACGGCAATTTGAAAATACTACGCGGTAAATTTAAAATAAATGTATAATTTTAATTAATATTTCAATTAATTTTCAACAGTGAAATTACGCCTGAAATTATTGAATATTAAATACGTGCATTTACACATTGCTAACAAAGTATACAACCGACAGAAAGAAAAAATGTCCAAACCGGGAATTGAACTCGGACCCTTGGAATAATGCTCCAACGCTCTGCCATTGAGCTACGAGGACGATAACCAGCTTGGCATATCTGACTCACATATGTCGGGAAGGCTGCAACCGCAGCACAAGATGAAAGGTATTCATGAACACACAACCCTGCGGCCCACATTTTAGTTATATAATGAATGAACATTAGAGACTGTAAATGAATCTGACGGCCCGAAATTACCCCCTAAAAGAGTAAGAATCCAGTTTTTAGTAAGCTATCCAAAGCTGCTTAATAAATGCTTCATTAAGTTTCAAAATATTCTTTATTGAACTACTTTAGAAATAAAGAAACAAGCAGTTTTATATGCAGTAAACCTTTTTTTTTTTTCAAATACCTGTTGCAATAATTCTGGACAAAGAAGGTCCATTGTTCCTGAAGCATGTATAAAGGACAAATATAAGTTTCAGCAATACTTTTTTTTCGATGAATGTAGAAAGAATCGAAAAACTTTAGACGGAAAGGGATTATTTACTTTTTAAAAGACGCTAAATCCTGAATTATCCTCAAGCTATTACAAGAAATGCTTGAATGTCTTTGTTATACTAGAATGTTTAGTCTAATTGGTCGTTCTATTGAATGTAGAAATAATTCTGAATAATGGTTACATAAGGGAATTTTTCTATCGGTCGTTATAATAGGAAAGTTTCTATGATAAATATCGTTATATTGAGTGTGTACTGTATATATACTAAGAGGCTGTTTTTTGTTCAGGGGAATGTAAATCCATCCTTACGTGAAAATCCTAAGTTTGCAGTATCGCCTCCCTCCTTGTAGAATTTCTAGATCCCTCCTTGGGGAGCACACAATACGTCACACGTGTTTTTTATCGAGGCTAACGAAAAAGACAAGCTACCGCGGTGCATTCCACTTATATTTTTCTGCAGACCGCTAGAGTGACGTGATGCTCTTTTCGTACACCTGCATTGGTGCATTCCAGCATCACGCGACTCCTGCGGTCTGTAAAAAAAGATACGCGTAAAGCACCGCCGTAGCCTTTCTTTTCCGTTAGCCTCGGTTTTTAGCACTTTCCAACCTAGTTGAAAAGTGCTTATGACTTCGGTTTGTCTGGCCGTCTGTCCGTGCTCTAACTTCCGTAAATATGCTCGGATTGCTCTGCAATTTTTATATGTTATTGCCGTTATCTATGGCACGTTCCCTATTTCAACTGAAGTATGTAGCACTTATAGTTTTCTTACAGGGACACTCAAAAGAATTCCGTTACATTGCGGTCTATGGGGAAAAATCATTTGCGGTTTATTTTAAAAATGTTTCACTATTGTAAACGCATTGAAATTTATATAGATCACTAAGATGCATTAGAAGAAGCTTAATATGGAATAGTAGGTGTATAGCACTTAGAGTTACTTTACAGGGACAGTCAAAATAATTCCGTTACATTACGTCTATGGAGAAAAATCGTCTGCGGCTTATTTAAATAATGTTCCACTATTTTAAACTCATTGAAGTTTATATATATTACTAAGGTGCATTACAAGAGGCTTACTACAGAATAGTGTGTGTATAGCAGTCATCGTTCATTTACAGGGACACACAAAAGAATTCTCTACTGTCTGTTAACAATAATTCCTGGAAGTGCGTTTTAAGTTACTGAACGCGATTTTAATCTTAACTATCTTTTTGTCTATTACGTGGTGTGTATAAATTCTGTAGATCCTATACAGGGCAGCACAAAAGTTCGCGAACACATTTCCGTTTATTGACAGAAACTCCAGAAGGAGAATTTAAACTGTGCTACGCGTTTCATAACTAAACTAAAATTTAGCATCCTATGTATATATACAAATCTATAGATCATATACAGGGCTACATAAAAGTATTCGGATATTTTTCCGAATAATGTATATATTGAAAATTCCTGAAATTATGTTTTTAAATATGTTATGCGTTTTCCAAATTGTTTACTTAGATGTCATCTTTCAGCTTATTAAACGGTAATGATTTGTAAAATTATTTTGGAAGCGTTGGAAAGTGCTACATAATCTATGCTTGACGCATCATTTTTCGTTCTTGTTATGTTACTAGAAACCGTTCGTGTTTTCACAACTTCATTCAGTTTGATGAAAAATTAAAATTCATAAATCGTTCATCTTAGAATTGAAAATAAATATTTTGGTAAATAAACTTTTACAGCATAGGGATCTCGGGAATAAATCAAACATCTTTTCTTATATACAACTAATTTTAATAGAGTTATTTAGGCATATATCTTTTAAAACAGCATAAAGTGTTTTGCATATCATTCTTCCTTCTTTTTCAATTTTTGAAATTAGGTTGTTTAATATATGACGAATAAATTGACATTTGTGACGCTGACAACATGACATTGCTTAAAATTGTGAAATTGAACATTATACAAAAATGAGATTTAAACTGTAATTTATATGCAGAAAAAAATTTAATATACCGGGTGATTATAATTAAAGTTACGATTTCAAAAATCGATAATTTTAAAACTACTGGTCAGAATGACTTGATATTTTAGCAGAACAATCGTGAGGCAATGGAATTTTGTTTGGCGAAGGAAAAAAAATAGTTCCAAATTGTGCCGATAGATGGCGTTGTCAGGGTAATGTCAGGGGAAAGACCAAAAATGTATTCTTGAACCCTTTCCGGCGCGGTGTAAATTTGTTTGCAAAATGATGAAATAATAGACTGAAACCGGAATTTACAAACGAATCCATTAGTAAAAAGAAACTTGCTTATTTTCTGGTTCTTAATGAAAGGAAAATTTTAATTAAATATTCTTAGTGCCGTTTGTCAGTTTTAGAATTAAAATTGGGTGTCCTTTTTTGTGACCACCGCCCGTTAAAGGGTTAAACATAGGAATGATGTTGACAAAAGGAAAAAAATAGAGTTCAGAGATTTACTAAAAATTTATTAGCGAAAAGACAAGACTACGTGTTTACAGCGACGACAGCGATAATGACAAAAAATGAAAAAAAAAAAGAGCTTCATGGAACAAACACCTTACTGATTATTAAGGCATAAGTTGCTCAATATTCCCTCCGCCTTGTTCCGCTACTAATTGGAAGCGCAAAACGGCATGCTCCACAACAGATCGGAGGGTATCTGTACTAATGCAATGGGTGTGTTGTGTGATGCTTGCCTTCAAGTCGGCTAGATTCTGAATCCGCCCGCTATAAACAACATTCTTCAGGTACCCCCAAAGCCAGAAATCACACGGGTTTAAGTCGGGGGAACGTGGCGGCCACGTTGTTGGAAAATGGCGGCTTTTGATCCTATCATCTCCGAAATTATCACTCAGTAGCTGCTTCACAGTAGTAGCAATGTGCGGAGGAGCGCCATCTTGCATGAATATTATGCGATCCACACACTGACGCTGTTGAAGTGCCGGAAGAACATGGTTACGCAAAAGTGCTTCATACCGCTTGCCAGTAACTGTGCAGGTAACGGGACCCGCAGGTGTGATCTCCTCGAAGAAAAATGGACCGACGATAAACGCTGCCGTTATTCCGCACCACACAGTGACCTTTTTAGACTGAAGAGGTAATGGCTGTAGCTGGGACGGATTCTCGGTCGCCCATATCCTGCAATTTTGCGTATTTACAGAACCTTGCAAATGAAAGTGGGTTTCGTCAGACCACAGAATGTTCCATGGCCATCCGTTGTCCACTTCCATCCGGGCAAGAAATTGTAGTGCAAAAGATTGACGTGCTTCCAGGTCAGCAGGTAGCAACTCCTGCACATGAGTTATGTTGTACGGATAACAGCGTAAGACGTTCCGTAGGACTTTACGCACCGTGCTGTTCGGCATATCCAGCATTCGGCCAATCTCCCTTGCACTGCTGATTCCAGCATCACTGTCAGTATGTTCCTGTAATGCTGTAGCCACATCTTCCACTGCCGCAGCTGAAACTGGTTTCCTTCCTCTACCCCGTTTAACGTCAAATGAACCGGTCTCTTCGAATTTAGCAATCATTTTTTGCAGACCATTTGTTGTTATTGGACCTTTTTTTATGGATTTTAATGTCCGAAACTTCCTAATAGCTGTAAGTGCACAGTCATCGTTCTTATAAAAAAGCTTCAAGAGCAGAGCGCGATCCTTCATAGTCAGAGTCATGATGAAGCATTCAGGCAAAGAGCTGCTGCTCTGCATTTTTATGGTTGCTATGTCTGCGGTGCGCATGTCACGTATTACTAATTTGGATATCTTCAGACAATGTGAACCCAGACAGCGCCATCTATGGGCACATTTTGAAACTTTTTTTTCCTTCGCCAAGCAAAATTCCATTGCCTCACGATTGTTCTGCTAAAATATCAAGTCAATCTGACCAGTAGTTTTAATTAAAATTATCGCTTTTTGAAATCGTAACTTTAATTATAATCACCCGGTATTTAATTAAAATTTTCCTTTCATTAAGAACCAGAAAAATAAGCAAGTTTCTTTTTACTAATGGATTCGTTCGTAAATTCCGGTGTCAGTCTATTATTTCATCATTTTGCAAACAAATTTACTCCGCGCCGGAAAGGGTTCAAGAATACATTTTTGGTCTTTCCCCTGACATTACCTTGACAACGCCATCTATCGGCACAATTTGGAACTATTTTTTTTCTTTCGCCAAACAAAATTCCATTGCCTCACGATTGTTCTGCTAAAATATCCAGTCATTCTGACCAGTAGTTTTAAAATTATCGATTTTTGAAATCGTAACTTTAATTATAATCACCCGGTATTTTACATATCTCCATTCATAGAAAAAATAATTAATTCGTTGAATAAATGACATGCTGTTCGGTAACAACGACAAATGGATTTAAATTTGTTAAGTTTTAAAATAGCAACTTTGGGATCTAATTTCCGTTGAATTTCAAATTAAGGAACGCTGTTAAGAAAGTTTCTATTTATATCATGCTATCTAAGAATCTTTTTTATTTATATATTTGAAATGAAAAAGGATTCACAGACATAAAATTTAATTGCATATTAATAAAATATATGTATGTTGGCGTTGAAATTTGAAATGGAAACAATACAGGTATATTTTATGTCACGAATTTTATTTATATATAATTTAATAAATTTTAACTATGCCATTCTTGATCAAATAAATAAGATGGCAATAATAGCAAAATATCTATACTAGTAAATCTTCAGATCAGGGATCTCAATGTTAAATTCGCAAAGTATTTTAACACGTTCACTGACGGGTTTAAAATTACCGGAATTTTATTTTATTTAGAAAGTTCGAATTCACACCAGAAAATACTAATAGCAATATTTACTTTATTTAATTTCAGACATTTTGTTATTAGTACATAAAATAAAAATTCTTCTACTGAAATTTCCGGTACGAATTCGTAATTTTGGGTTGAAAAATCACGAGTGTACTCGTGGTTGGCAGCGAATGGGTTAATTTTCGCCTAATTCACACATTATCTAACATCCTAAAATCTGCAATTTAATGTTAGATCACTCTAATGTTAGTTATGCTAATTAGCTCACTCTAATGTAACTTTAATGTTAGTGTCTATTCTTTTAAATATATGCATATTAGAATGCAAATTTCAGCATTATATGTATAAATACTATGCATAAAACCTTCTCCACTTAGGACTGGGTACTTTGAAATAAAATATATATACAGATCATAAGATATGGACACTGTTTCGAAATATGAAAACAGAGGTATTTTTTCAGCATCATGCATATAAAAATCTTTGCATGCATACAATAGTTACTAGACACTCTTTAAAATAAAAAATAGTGTATACGTGTTATATTGAAAGTATCTACACCATTAACATCATCAAAATATTTTTCTCTTTTTTTCTTTTTTTAATTTTCAGCATCGAAAACTTCTTTATATACACAATTGTAAATCTCAGAGTTCAGAGATACCACAGTAACTCAATCAAAAAATCTAACTCTTGAATGACGCACATACAACTGACCATAGCTAGAAACTGGATTTGATAAATCTAAGCAATTTTTTTTCAAAGGTTTGGAATAAGTGGTATTTGAGGAATGATAAAAGTTTCGTTAATACTGGATTTTTTTTTTTTTTTTTTTTTTTTTTCTTGCTTCAATAACATTATTCTGCAAGTTACTAACAATAAGTCTTGTACCATTGCACAAATCTTTAGACGGTACTAAATTTTTTAGTAACATGGTAGTTCCTGGCTTTAATTTCAGTTTATGAGGTGTCATTCCAGTTGGTGTTAAACTGTTTAAGAATCCTAAAGTATATGCAAGTTGATCTTATGTTTCATCACTTATGATGGCGTAAATGCTTTGATAAACCCCTTCAGTTACTGTCATTATAGTGTAAAACACGATTAATAATTTCAGTTGACAAAATTGCTTGTCACTGTTAGTAAGGCTCGTCCTTTAAGCTTTTGTGGTGTCATAGTCTTAAAATCTATGTCACTGAAAATATGCTGCACTGGATCTTGTATATGTGGATTTGACATTTGCCAACCTGTAACAGCCACCTTGCTAAATCTCTCTCTGTTTGAAGGGTATGCATGTCTTCTGTAAGTTTCCTAATGAAAAATTTAGAACAAAATCTATGCTTCTTTATGCAACTTGAAACTGTTAGCGATCGTGAATCTCTAAAAATAACAGATAGGACTTGACGGAAATCTCCATCCATTAAGATTATTTTATTCATTTATTATTACTTATTATTATTATTTATTTATTATTATTCAATCGATATTATAAATCACAAATATGTGCATTAGTAACATTGACGTTGTAAAGATGCGGACAAAAATGAGATTAACTGCATAAGGTACAGTAATGGAGCTAATGTTTTAATTAATAACAAAATGGCGCGTTTTTTGGTTTGATTCGCAAATTATTTTCTTTCTTTTTTAGAAAATAGCTAGTTTTTTTGCAAAAAACAAGAAAATTACCGGGCGATTTTTACAAAAATTGTATTTTCGTAGGCAGAATTTTTTTCTACGTATGTGCGCTGAGTTTTAAATCGATACCTCAAATACTTTTCTTAATATTCGCAAATTAGTGAAAACAAACCACTTGTTGCCATCGGCAAAAGAGAAATAATCACGTTTTTGCCGCAACGTACCTTAGTGTTATATATATATAGATTCTAAGCATATAAGAATTCCCAAAGATTCAGAAAACCTAACTTTTCAGACAAGTTACATTAAACACTATTACATACAATTATGCTCACCAACTACGTATTGTTAGAATTTTTTAGAATCAAAATGTACAGTTTTTTAGAGGACTCTGCTTTCTTGAACCCCCGTTGTCTCATTGAATTAATGTTTGCAATTGCAAATAATTGTGCAATTTTATGATTCCAGTATATACACAAGTGCGTTTTAAACTATTTTATTACAGTAAACGCCTTGTTGTACAGGAGATTTTATCCTATTTTAATAAAATAAAACCGTGCCTGTCAACCACGAAACATCGGCATTTGTTGCAAAAATTGGATAAAATATCATGTAACAAAATGCTCATGCAAGCGTAAACTCCCTTTACGAGCCATATCTAATTTAGAAAACTAACATTTTTATAACTTTTGTTTTGGAAATACCAGCTTTGGTGGTTTGTATAGAGTATTTAAGAAAAATAGTACTTATTTAAATAAAACCAAATCTATTTCGATGCAAGAAGCATACCATATTCCCCACACACACACACTCCTCCCGAAAAAAAAATGCTTTCTTGGAAATAAATGTTGTAATTTTAGTTTAAATATCATCCTGTTGTGACGAGCTTGGAGACCGTTTAATGCACACTTTACATTGCAAAGAGATATTTTCTCTAATCAATTTAATTACTGTATCCTCCAACAAATCGAAACAAATTAATATGACAGGAAGGATAATTTTCCATCATGGGAGCATTTCGTTTATTTGTTATTGTTATGTACTTCAACTTTCTAGTACAGAGCTTGGCAAAAACTACTTTACTTATTTACTGAGTCAGTTATGCTCTAAGTAATGTTCACTTGCGATTCATTTGCAACACATTCATTTATGTGCAGACATTTAAATCTATTTCGTAATATTCCGTAATACGATCCACTGCCAAAAGGCGTATTTTAGCAAGCGCTATTTTGCATAATAGAGTGGATTTTGTAAAATGTTCTTTAATAGTTACATGGAATTTCAGTATTGCAACAGGCAACTGATAAGACTTCTAATATATATGTTGATAGAATTTTATATTAAAGTTATACTTCATTAATAATTCAGTTTAGATCTCAAAATAAGTGCTTTTACGATTTCATTTTACAAAATGAGGAATTCGGATAATTTCAGATGTCAGATCTAATTTATTATCACATCTTTCTTTATACGACTAATTTTGAGTTTTGTCCCTTCATCTTTTGAGATAAAGTGAAATATTTTGCTTATTCTTTATCTTTCAATTTTCAAAATTCCGCGGTTTAACAAATGCCGAAAAAATTGATTTCTCTCATGATAAATGTATCTCTAAACAGTAAAATCGAGAATTGCTCAAAAATGAGATTAAATTTGTAATTTATATGCACAAAATGTGGAAATATTTCACATATGTCTGTTCATTGAATAAATAATATGATGTAATCTCATTCGGCTCAGCAGTACGAGGAATACATTCGATTTTTTCAAGTTCCAAAATGACAATTTTCGGATGTAATTTTCGTTGAATTTCAAATTAAAGTAACGCTAATGGAAAAGTTTTAAGTTATAAAACTATATATGAAACAAGTTTTCTTATTTAAAAACATGCTTGAAATGAAAACAGATTGAAAGACATTTATTTGCGTAGAAATGAAAAATTTATGTCGGCGATAGATTCTCGAATGAAAGCATTAGAGGAATAATTTATATCATGTATTCCATTATTCGACTTTAAATTGACGAAATTTAACTGTGAGTTTTCTAATAAGGATTGGATAACTGTCAGAAGATATGGTGACAGTGGCATTTGGAAAACTGTATTTGGAAAATATAAAGTTTTAACTGATTTAAAAGAGGTTTACAAATAATTTATTTTCAAAAAAAGTTTTAAGTTACACTGGGATAATTTTGCTTTTTTCCCCCTAATCTTATGCTAAATTACTTATGATTAAATAAACGAAATAAACAATTTTAAAATTTATATGTTAAGATTAACGGAGATTGCGATTTGAAAAATTAAATTAAAAATATCCGTCATTAGACATGTTTTGTTGTTCTACTGTTCACTGTATAAATAATTAAAATACATTACTAAAATTACGTTAATGTAAAAATATATCATAAATTTACAAAAAATCATCTTAGAAATATTAATAATTTGTTATTTTGACACACTCATTTAAAAAATATGTACATGTGTCAAGTGATTAGACTTCTAATATATCCGTTGATATAATTCTATATTAAATTATTATTAATTAATAATTCCTGTTAGGTATCAAAATAAATGCTTTTACGAATTCATTTTACAAAATAATGAATTTGAATAATTTCAGATATCACATCAGATAGCTTTTATTATCACATCTCTCTTTATACGTGTAATTTTGAGTTCTTTGTGCCTTCATCTTTTAAGATGAAGCGAAATATTTTGCTAATTCTTTATCTTTTAATTTTTAAAATTCGGCGATCGATGAAATGCTGAATAAAATTAGTTCTGTCGTGATAAATATATCTCTAAATAGTAAAATTAAGAACTGCTCAAAAATGAGATTAAATTTGTAATTTATATGCACAAAATGTTGAAATATATCACATATGTCAGTTTATTGAATAAATAATCTGATGTAATCTCATTCGGCTCAGCAGTACGAGAATGCATTCGATTATTTTGCTTCAAAATGACAATTTTCCTATGTAATTTTCGTTGATTTTCAAATTAAAGTAACGCTAATGGAAAACTTTTAAGTTATAAAACTATATATATGAGGCAAGATTTCTTATTTAAAAACAAGCTTGAAATGAAAACAGATTGAGAGACATTTATTTTCGTAGTAATGAAAAATATATGTCGGCAGTAGATTCTCGAAGAAAAGCATTAAAGGAGTAATTTATATCACGTATTCCATTATTCGACTTTAAATTGACGAAATTTAACTGTGAGTTTTCGAATAAAGATTGGATGATGTGATGACAGTGGCATTTGGAAAACTGTGTTAGAAGAATAGAAAGTTCTAACTTATTTAAAAGTGATCTATAAATAATTTATTCTTAAAAATATTTTAAAGATACACTAAAATTATTTTGCTTTTTTTCCTAATCTTTTTTTCCCCTAATCTTTCCTTTACTTATGATTAAATAAACGAAATAAGCAGCTTTAAAATTTATATGTAAAAATTAATGACGATTGCGATTTGAAAAATTAAATTAAAAATATCAGTCATTAGATATGTTTCATTGTTCTACTGTTCACTGTATAACAAATTAAATCTATTACTAAAATTACGTTAATGTGAACGTATATCAGAAATTTTCAAAAAATCATCTTAGAAATATTAATAATTTATTATTTTGACACACTCATTTCACACAATGTTTACAAATGTCAAGTGATTAGACTTCTAATATATCCGTTGATATAATTTGATGTTAAATTATTATTCATTAATAATTCATTTTAGGTATCAAAATAAATGCTTTCATGAATTCATTTTACTTAATAATGAATTTGGATTATTTCAGACATCACATTAGATATCTTGTATTATCATATCTCTCTTCATACGAGTAATTTTGTGTTCTTTGTACCTTCATCTCTTGCGATGATGTGAAATATTTTCTTTTTTCTTTATCCTTTAATTCTCAAAATTCGTCGGTTTACGAAATGCCGAATAAATTTAGTTCTGCCATGATAAATATATCTCTAAATAGTAAAATTGAGAATTGCTCCAAAATGAGATTAAATTTGTAATTTATATGCACAAAATATTGAAATATTTCACGTATGTTCATTGAATAATCTGATGTAATGTCATTTGTCTTGGCAGTACGGCGAATGCATTCGATTTTTTTTAGTTTTAAAATGACAATATTTGGATGTAATTTTCATTGAATTTTAAATTAAAGTAACGTTAATGGAAAACTTTAAGTTATAAAACAATATGGAAGCAAGATTTTTTATTTAAAAACATGTTGGAAATGAAAATAAATTGAAAGACATTTATTTGCGTAGTAATGAAAAATATATGTTGGCGATAGATCTTCCAAGGAAAGCAGCAGATGAATAATTTATATCATGTATTTCATTATTAAACTGTAAATTTATGAAATTTAACTGTGAGTTTTCTAATACGGATCGGTTAACTATTGGAAGATGTATAATGACAGTGAAATATGGAAAACTGTATTTGGAAAATATATAGTTGTAACTGATTTAAAAGTGGTTTATATTTAATTTAATTTTTTAAAAAAATTTAAAGCTATATTCGGATTGTTTTGGCTTTTTTTTTATTATTGGCTAATCTTATTTTAAATTACTTAATGATTAATTAAACGATAAAAACCGTTTTCAAAATTATATGTTAAAAGTAATAGCAATTACGTTTTTAAAAAATAACTTAAATATATCAGTCATTAGACATGTTTTATTGTTCTATTAATCGTCGTAAAACTAATTGTGATTGAATTATTGATAAAAAGGTCTTTAGTAGCCAATATAAAATGTATGTTTTTAATCATTTTCAGGGCTTCACAAATACAGTCACCAGATGACATTTTAATGACACTGTCCATTAAACATTTACAGCTAACATTTTAATGATACTCTTCAGCCGCCAGGTAGCTAATGACGAGAAACATATTTGAACTGGAGACTGGAAAAATTAGCCGACAAATTGTCTGTAAAACTTTTAACTTGCGGTGAAGTACCTTAACCCTTAATTGCATAGTGATGTAAATTTCCATCACTTTTTATTTAACTTTTAAAAAATAAATCAACTTCTTCGCCACCACTATATTTATATAGAAATATTAATCCACCAAATTTCCCATGAACTATGTTGCTGAACAAAGTTAAAAATCTATCTTAAAATTTCTGGTGTCTAATATTTAATATATGTATAAAAAAAACACAATTGTAAAAGAAAAAATCATGCAATTAAGGGTTAAACTGACACTGCTCATTAACATCTTGAAGAACGGTGGAATAAAATTTTACCACTTAAATTTAACCAAGATTTATGCCAGAATTTTCAACAGAATATTACTTTTCAATCTTTGATTAACCGGGGAGAAGTTGCGCGAACTGAACTCATGAATTGTTTTTAACCCATTCGCTACCTACCACGAGTATGTTCGTGGTTTTCGAACTAAAATTACGAATTTATACCGGAAATTTCGAAAGAAGAATTTTTATTTTATGTAATCTCGAAATGTCTATAATTAAGTAAACTAAATATTGCTATTAGTGTTTTCTGGTGTGAATTTGAATTTTCTAAATAAAATAAAATTCCGACAATTTTAACCCGGCAGTGAATGAGTTAATTTGTGACCAGTAAATGCAAATAATAATCGCAGATTATTTAGTCGGAAACAATTGTGACAAATTCTGCGATAAAGTAAGTTGAAGATTATTTTTCAAAAAATAGTGGTAACAATTGTAAAATCTGTACGCACCCCTGGGTACGTCATATCCGGCGCGCCTTCTTCCTTTTAAATGCGACGAAAATTATCAAATATCCAAAGTTTGAATTACCGTAATTTCCGACGTGTAATCCGCGGATCAAACAATCATGTTTCGACACAGAAATGTTATTCTACAAAATGCAACTTAAAAGATTGCTGCAAATATTTTACTTCAATTATTAAATAAAATTTCTGTATCTAAACATAATTGTTTAATCCGCAGATTATACTTCTGAAATTACGGTAGTGAATCTTCAAAACTTTTTTATGTATAAATATATAATTTTGACTATTGATTAAACAGAATGGGATTTTTAACCCATTCGCTGCCAACCACGAGTATATTCGTGGTTGTCAACATTCGAAATAAAAGTGTATGATAGAAAAAAAACTGGTTGGCCACCACTATTTTAATATGGTAAAAAATACCTTATTTAATGACAAAAACTTTGCTATTAAAGTTACCAAATATTATCATTCAGAATTTTTGGTGGGAAACGATTTTCAGTAAATATATCGAAGACTCCGCCCACATAGTTTTGACAGCGAACGGGATAATATACTGCCATTAGGATCTGACTAACCATTTATAGGATTTGTGCATTATTGAAATTAAAATAACCCTTTTCTTTTACTCCGAAAGTAATTGCGCGCATGATAGCTTGAGAACGTACGTATGGATTGTTATGAAATTTTATGCAGATAATAAGCCTATACGTGTGTTTAAAATGATCTACTTTTAAGTATTTGCAGTGATAAGATTTTTAGTTATGACTATTTTTATTCATTGAAATATGTAAAATTTTAACTTTCTTTGTACAAAAATATTCTTTTTACATGACTAATGAAATAATTTTGACAAAAGAGTAGATCATAATACATATGTGCTTATAAAAATACACATAAATACATATGTGCTTATTATCTATATCAAATTTCATAACAATCCATACATACTTACAACTTAATTAAATTTTCAGAAGAGCTGAAACTACGCCGAAAAATAATGACAATAACAAAGGATGTGAATATTCACTTTGCTATACAGCATACAACCAACAGAGATAAAAATATCCATACCGGGGATCGAACTTGGATACCTTGGTATAGCGCACCAAGTATGTCCATACCAGGAATCGAACACGGATACCTTGGTATAGCGCACCAAGTATGTCCATACTTGGGATCGCACACAGATACCTTGATATAGCGCATCAAGTATGTCCATAACGAGGACCGAACCCTATACATTGGTATAGCGCACTAAGTATGTCCATACCGGGGATCGAACCCGGATACCTTGGTATAGCGCACCAAGTTTGCCCATACCGGGGATCGAACCCGGATACATTGGTATAGCGCACCAAGTATGTCCATACCGGTTATCGAATCCGGATACATTGGTATAGGGCACCAAGTATGTCCATACCGGGAATCGAAACCGGATACCTTGGTATAGTGCACCAGGATCTATGCCCAGGTATCAGGGTTTGATTCCCGGTCTGGACAATTTTAACTCTGTTGGATGTACGCTGTGTAGCAATTGAAAATTCACATCTTTTGTGATTGTAATCCATACATACGTTCTCAAGATGTCATGCGCAAATGACTTACAAAGTAAAAAAAAAAATAATACGCATTTTAATTTCAACAATGCATAAATTCTGTAAAAGACTAGTCAGTTTCTAATAGTTATATTGAAAAGATCTTTTTAATCAATAATCAAAATTTCATGTTTATACATAAAAGTTTTTGAAGATTCACTAATTTAAAATTTGAATGCTTTTGTTGATTTTCGAGAGTTTAAAAAGTACAAGACATTTCAATACAATTTGATGACAAAATGAAATTCACAAATATTTCCTTTTTAAACAGAAAATTCATATTACTGAAAAAGATTCTAGGAAAAATCCAACTATCAAATATTTTTCGATATCTTATCTCTGTTTATTCTACTAATTTGTATCTACTCATTTATTTCTTGAAATGGCACAAAATATTCACCTTCTTCTTCTTCTATTTTCAAAATTCTGTGGTTTAATATTAAATTTACGAATAAATTTATTTCTGTCCGTATCTTCTGTTCATTCCTTTAAATTATCAAATTGAGCATTGCATAAAAATGAGTTTAAAATTATACTTTATAAGCATAAAATAGTTTTAAATATATCACGTATCTCGATTCACTGAATAATTAATCTAATGTCATTCAGGTTTCAATGCATTTAAATTTAAGTTTTAAAATAACAATATTGGGATGCAATTTTTGTTGAATTTAAAATTAAGTTCAAGCTGAATGAAAACTTTAAATTATGAATCTTTCTAAGAATTAAGATTTCTTATTTATGTTTGGAAATGTAAATAGATTGAAATATATTTATTTGCATACTAATGAAAAAGATATGTTGCAATAAGTTTTCAAATGACAGCAACGGAGGAATAAATATAATATCACGTATTTCATTTAACTCTAAATTGAAAAAAAATAAACTATGAATTTTCTAATAAAGGATGAATAACTATCTGTAGAAAGAAGCATTATTAGTATTTAACATGAGTTTAATTTGAAAAGTTATATTTTGCAAGCAAAACCTTTTAAACGTTTTAAATCTGTTTTAGATATAATCATTTTTTTAAATGAAAAAGTTAGTTATTATTTAGCTAATTTTTTTGTTCTCCCGTCATAATATTTTAAATTTCCCAATTATTTTCTTAATGCTTGGTAATAATAGAAATCTGGACAAGGTTAATTGGATATTTTAGGAGATAAGACGTTATCATTCAAAAACTAAAGTAACAGGAGATAACAAAACAAAAACTATGGGAGAGTTCCCTTTCATTACTCACTTTTATATTATCAAGAATAGACTAGTCTTAGTCAGACCTGTTACTCACGTGACCAGTCATTAAAGCTTGGCTCAGCAGGAACTATCCACTATTATACTTGTGATATCTCTTTCGGGTCTTTCCACTTGAGATGATTACATGAAGACTGTTTAACAATAACACTGTTTATAAAAACACTTTAAAAGCAGGGAGGAAGAGGAGTGGAACAACCAGTTTAATTTTTAAACATCACAATGATTTAAAAATTAAGCAACGACCACCCCTCCACACACACAAAGCGCTAAACAGCAAGCATAGCGCTTGATTTCACAGCTACTCTAAAATAATTACCTTTACAAACGCGCAATCTTCACTAATTGCGCATAACTAAATAGACTCAGTGCATTCAATACTTTTTTATTTCGAGTATGAAAATCAACTTCTTACCAAAACGGTCATGGCCTGACAACAAATTATCCTTTTGTGTGCTCTTAGCAGAACTCTACCCTTATAACTCCACGGGGGGTAGGGCTTTGAGCTTGCTTACCGTTAGTTTATATCCGTTCAAATTCCGCTGAATCCAGCCAAAATCTCACTTTATATAGCCACTACACAACCACAGGCTATCACCTAATTAGTATATCACAGCAAAATAAGCCTGACAACCAGATTTCGGAGATTCCTTTGCGAAACTTAAAGATGGACAGAATAAACTACTGATTCAAGCACAAATGTTGGTAAATCGGGGAAACACGATTTCACGAAAAATCACCCAAATCCACTAGAGCACACTTATAAAAGAATAAGCATTCTACAACACACTTAAATTTCGTTTCGGTTTTCGCATAAAGTATAAAAGGGCACAGAAAAGAATTCCGTTACATTATTGTATATGCGAAAAAATCCTTTGTGGTGTATTTTAATGATGTTACACTATTTCAAACATATTGAAATTCATATACATCACTGAGTTACTGTAGAATATGGTGTGCATAGATATTATAGTTCATGTACAGAGACAGGCAAAAGAAATTTGTTACAGTACTGTCTATGAGCAATAACTGATGGAAGTGCGTTTTTCATTGTAGTAAGTGTTTTTAAATTTAGCTATATTTTTCATATTACGTAGGGAATATAAATTCTATAGATCATATATAGGGTTGCACAAAATAATTCAAGTATATGTCACGTACTGACAAAAATTGCTGAAAAAGGATTTTCAACTGTTTTATGCGATTTCGAACTAAACTACTCTTTTGTATACTATGTGATAGATATACAAATCTGTAGATAATATACAGTGCTGCACTAAAAAAGCTGGACATTTTTCTGACCAAAATGCTGAAATTTCGTTTATCAAATGTGTTATTCGTTTACGATTTTTTTTACTTAGGCTACAGCGCTTAAAATACATAGTGTAAAAAACGGCTACAAAACAGTACTAAAAAATTGAATCCGCTAAATGTAGAACAATGCTGAAAAGATAACGGGTCGATCGCAGCAACATCTTCTAGTAGTGGCGTAGACAGGGTAAAGGTCCAGATGGTTTGGATACCACTAATTGTATAAAAATATTTTTGCTTTACCTAATCGGAGAATTTTCTGCGATATTGAAGCCGAAGAAAACTTTATAATATTACTGGTTTCCACAGAGTTTGAACTCCCCCCCCCCCCACACTCTGGCTATGCCACTATCTGCTAGCTCTTTTCAACGTAAAAAATGTATAAGAATCGAACTGAGAAAACGTTTCAGCTCTGTTTCGTTCAACGAATTTTAGTCGGTTCACACAATTACTTTAACAGGTATTGTTATTTATATAATAACGAAAATGTTTTAATTTAATACGGCAAATATTACTTTTTTTATTACTGGTATTAAAAAACAAATCCTGGATCTACTTTTTGAAGATGCATATATCTACGCTACCATCACAAACTATCGAATGTGAAAAAAGTCAATTTTCATTACTTTTAAAAATGGACCGATTTTCATCTCTAAATTTTAATAGTATTCTGCCCCAGGGTTGCCAGTTTGGCTTCCTTTTTATTTATAAATTCCAAATCCATACCAGAAATTTCAAATAGAAATTTCTATCTTTATTTAATGACAAACATTTCGCGATTACTTAAACTAAAATTTTTTTCTCAAAATTTCCTGTATGAATTCGGCATCTCTGAATAAAAAAAATAAAGGCCAAACTGGCAACTGTTTTCTTCACAGAAATTTTATTAATATTCTTACTAGGCGAAAGAAGTCTAATAAAATTTAGTGGTGACAACCGGCCAATTAAAAAAAAAATAATAATGAAAAATGCATTTTTTTTTCACATTCGATAGTTTGACCACCACTCCCTGAATACTAGGCCTGCGCGCTTACAAAAATGGCGGCTGTCGCAGGCGGATTCTTTTTTCAGCATTTGTACGGTCCCTCGAACTTCAACACCAATAATATCTAAAAGTTTTCCAGACTTGCCAAGTCTCCGGCTTTTTGGATACCAGTAATTTAGAACAGAAAATGTTGTTTTATTTAATCAGAGCATTTTGCGATTTAACAGAACAACATTTTCTCTAAAAAATTACTGGTGTGCAAAAAATCCGGAGACTTGGCAACGCTGGTTTTCTTTAACTTACTTGAACTCAGAAAAACAAGGCAAAGAAAACTTTTAGAAATTATTGGTGTTAAAGTTCGAGGAACCGTTCAAACGCCGAAAAAAAAATCCGCCTGCGACAGCCGCCATTGTTATCAGCGCACAGGCCAAGTGTTCAGGGGCGGTGGTTTTAAATGGTAGCGACGATATACGCCCATAGTCCAGAACGGGTTGAACGGTGGAGTTTTGTTACAGTATTCTGAATGTCGTGGAAAGCGTTTCATAATTTATGCTTGATGCAGGATTTTTCTTTCTTGTTTTTAAATTTTAAATCGTTTTACGAAATGGTATTTTTGTCATTCAATGAATAATTTCCGAAAAATGCTACAAATCATTACCATGAAATCTGTTTATATCGTGTAGTAATAAATTAAAATTCACTATTAGTTCATATAGATATGATACTCACATGATAATAACTGCCAACCTTCCAGTTTTCATCTGAAAAATGTGGGTTAAATCTTTGATTATGGGACAGGACTGGCGACTTTTTTACATATATATCCGTTCGCAGAGCTCCCAAATGGTCCGATTTTTGAATACCGGTATTTTCTTTAAAAAATTTTACTTTAAAATTTTTTTTTTTTTTTTTTTTTTTTTTTTTTTTTTTCAAATTTTGCAAAAACCACCTTTGGAGGTAAATTTTTACGGAAATGTTGTTGAAATCTACCATGAAATTTTCTGTTAAAAATATTTTTTTTTTTTTTTGGCGGACCATTTGGGAGTGGTAAAAAGTGGTACGATTAGAATAGGAAAAATTAACCATTCAATTTCATAATCAAATTAACCTGTAGTCAAAGCGTTTATTTAATCCAGGCGAACCTCTTGAAGGGAGGCGGTCTATTTTTACACCACATAATTTTAATCTTTAAATGCTACACTGGCACCAGAATTTTGGTATAAAATTTTTCCTTTTTTATGTACGAGAAGAAAAGCTTTTACTAATTTTTAAACAAATTTGTTCGTGAAATCTCATGTTATTCTATCATTTTAACAATACAAGTATTTTGCCTATGAAAATGTTAAACACGTTTCGAACAAGAGAGGGTTTTTTTTAATATACGTTAACCCTTCTTTGCATGAGTTTTTCTTTTACAATTGTGTTTTTTTATACATATATTAAATATTAGACACCAGAAATTTTAAGATAGATTTTTAACTTTAATCAGCAACATAGTTCACGGGAAATTTACTGATTAATATTTCTATATAAATATAGTGGTGGCGAAGAAGTTGATTTATTTATTAAAAGTTAAATAAACAGTGATGGAAATTTACATCACTATGCAATTAAGGGTTAAGCATACCTGCCAACATCGCACTAAACTTCCGGACAATGTAGGTGAAAATAACCAAGATTAAACATGTTTCAAACCAGATTTTTTTTAAAGAGATGCAATGAAATAGGTTCTACGTAAAAACATGAAACTAAATACATTTTTTTTTTCAGATATATTTTCTGGTTAGAAACGTCTTTAACACTTTGCCGTCTGGCGACACTACAGTGTTGTCGTACTTAAAATAACTTAATTTTAAATGCTTAAATGCTACATTGGCACCAGAATTTTGGAATGAAAATTTCCCATTTATCAAGTTACATGAAGAAAAGATTTTACTTATTTTCGAATAAATTGGCTTCTAAATTCTGGTGTCAATCAATCATTTCAAAATTTTACGAATGTTTTTACGAGACATGCGAACGGATCCAATTAACTCACATTGTACGAAAGTTTAGTTGAAAGTGAGCAGATATGCTTTAAGATCCAACAAGTATCAGGAAGAAAGAAATTAATGAAATAAAAGTAAATCAGATAATTTTTCTGGTTCCATGTATGTTTAATTTAGTCAAATTAAACCACATTTTATGGAATAAATGTATAGTATAATAATTACTTTCAAAAATTCATTTTACGGAATACTGACACGTCTGAAGTGAATAGTACCCTAAGATATCCGTTAATATACCGTTTGAAGCAAAATTAAAATTCACAAATAGTTATGAATGTTTTGATCAAGACCTCCTTATCATAGTATCAGACCTCTCAATCAGCAAGTTTCCTTTGACCGCTATACTTGTCCTGCTACTACCGCCATCAATCGTCAGTAATAGGAGTATTTACGACACGAAATAATACGAAATTTTTTTACAGCTCCATTTGTTCCATGCATTTGCTTATGAACTAGTATCGGTAGCAGAGCTGCCAAGTCTCCGGCTTTTTGGATACCAGTTTTTTAGCACAGACAATTTTGTTTTGTTTGATTGGTGAATTCTGGGATTTTAAAGAACAACATCTTCTCTAAAATTATACTGGTGTTCAAAAAGCCGGAGACTTGGCAACTCTGCTGTAGTATCCAGCAGGCGGTGATACTTTCCGGAGAAAGTCAATTAATAAGTTGGCAATTACCGCGGACATTTTCTCCCATAGACTTTCTCCGGATTGTTAAGTCTGATCTATGATAAGAAAGTCTTGGTTTTGATAAGTTCATTTTACAAAACATCTGGCTCTGGGCAGTGTTGTCAGTAGACTACTTTTTGTTATTCAAATCGTTTGATTTCCACCACTTTTTAAAGTAGAAATATATATATATATATATATATATATATATATATATATACAGGGTGTTCCGTTAAAGGGGTCCAATATTAATAGGGGTAATAGAGGAGATCACACGGAGCATAAATCAGTATATAATGCCTGGCCGGATCTCAATAATTTTCAAGTTACAGCAAATAGAATGAAAAATCGGAAATTTGTAAAAAAAACCTCATTGCTAAACTATTGATAATGCTACATAAAAACGAAGCACATATTTAGAAAGAGCAGAAAAAATCCTACGAAATGACATAAGTTGTTTTAGAATATTGAGAATTAATGGCGAGTTACAAGCTCTGAAACAGTGAAAAAATACAAAATCAAATATTTAGCAAAATAGTTAATCGTTAATTCCAAAAATGCAACTCTACCTACATCAAGGAAAATGTTATAAAATTTGGTCCATTCCGAAAGCTTTCGAAGAAGCTGACAATAAACCATATCAGTTTAATTGTATGGGAGAAATCAAGCAGTTCCCTAGTTACAACTCTGTACTGTTGCACGCTCGGAAAGAGCGAAACTCCACCCATGACGATTGTAAACACCCCGTTTTAATATCTTTCAATTATACATTTCTGATCAACCTCTATCAATACTCTTTCATTATTCAGTCTGGTCAAGTGAATGACATATTGTGCAGCTCTCGCCTTGTCTTAAAGCAAACTCCGTGACTGCTGCGTTTTCTCCATGAACTTTCAGGATGATGAAGAAGAAGTACTTTTTATGCAAATTTTCTATGTGTATAGAAAGAAAAGTGTAATAAAACAGCAGTCATCAGTGGGCGTTATGTTAAAGGGAGGCTGTTGTAAGTGGGATTGTAGTAAGTTGATGTATAATAATTATGTCGGAATACTCTAACGAAGAATATGCGGACATGCATCTGATGTACGGGCAAGCTCATGGAAATGCATGTCTAGCACAGCGCATGTACCGTGAGCAATTTCCAAGGAGACGTTGCCCAAGTTCGAAACTCTTCATAAAAATCGATAGACGATTACGGGAGACTGGATCGTTTAATACAGCAAGCATTGATGCAGGGAAACCTCGACATGTACGAACACCTGCAATGGAAGAAGATGTACTGAATATTTTTAAAGATAACCCCTCCACGATTACACGAGCTGCTGCGTCTGAAGTCGGTGTTTCTCACCAAAGTGTGTGGCGTGTTCTGCGTGCAGAAAACATGCACCCCTTTCATGTGCAGCGGGTACAACTGTTATCAGTAACAGATTGTGCTCAGCGGACAGAATTCGTACGCTGGTTGCTTAATGTAACAGAAAATAATCCACAATTTCTGGAAAATATTTTATTTACTGATGAAGCAACATTTACGAGAGAGGGCGTGGTAAACACGCACAATTCATGGTCATATACAAATCCGCACACTGTTTTCCCGTCGAACGCACAACAAAAGTTCAGTGTGAACATATGGGCAGGTGTCCTCGGCGATTATCTCATAGGACCATATTTACTCCCAGATGTACTCAATGGCAGTACGTACTTGGTTTTCCTACGGGATATCTTACCGCAGTTACTGCAAAATGTGCCAGCAACATTGCGCCACAATATGTGGTTTATGCACGATGG
The DNA here is from genome assembly GCA_963931845.1 of Maratus michaelseni. Lineage (NCBI taxonomy): Eukaryota > Metazoa > Arthropoda > Arachnida > Araneae > Salticidae > Maratus > Maratus michaelseni. The sequence goes on from OZ007597.1 coordinate 139,613,520, forward strand.
CGCACCGGCACATTTTTTCATAGGTGTTCGCAATCACCTCAATTCAACATATCCTGGGAAATGGATTGGACGCAGTGGACCTGTTGCTTGGCCTGCACGCTCTCCAGACCTCAATCCGTTAGACTTTTTTGTTTGGGGACACCTTATATCGCTGGTGTATGAAACGCCTGTGGATACACCGGAGGATTTACTAGCGCGAATCGTTGTCGCTGCAGGAGACATTCCCAACTCCGTCGGAGTTTTTCGGCGTGTTCGCCAATCTTTACGACGTCGCTGTCGGCTGTGCGATTCTGTTAATGGGCGCAACTTCGAACACCTATTATAATAATGTCCGTTCGTCTGCCTTCCGACATTGAACTGTGCAGCGCAGGCCAGAAGACTATGCTTCACATATGTCATAAAGTACGTGGAATGTAATTCTTTATTTGTCATTTTTCTTTTATTTTCAACACTTTTTGGCACAGTATTTTGTAAGTCACAGACTGTGGTGTACTCAAATTGTAAATTACAAAGTTTGTATGAATTAATTTAAAATTTAGTGTCTTTTTTAAATTTATAATTAATAAAATTATTATGCTATTTGTTATTATTATTTCCTATCATAAATTATGATGCACATATACATACAATAATTGTCCATGTAAAATATGTACTGAAACTTCTTGCATAGTTACAAATCGCAATATTTTTAATTATTTCCGAATTTTCACCACCAGTTTAATTTTAAGGAATTTAACTTAAGCTTTATATCAATAAAAGACCACTTTAAAATGTAGACTATTATTGTAAAGGAAAATGTATAGTTGAGAGTAATTAAAAAGGCGGTGTTTCCAATCGTGATGGGCGGAGTTTAACCTTTGCTAGTGTCAAAGAAAGCGGAGTTGCAACTAAGAAACTGATTAATTTCTCTCACACAATTAAACCGATATGGTTCATTGTAAGCTTTTTCGAAAGTTTTCGGAATGGACCAAATTTTACTACATTTTCCTTGTTGTAGCTAGAGTTGTCTTTTTGGAATTAACGATTAACTATTTTGATGTATATTGGATTTCGTACTTTTTTCACTGTTTCAGGGCTTGTAACTCGTCAATAAATATTGCTATTTTAATACAATTGATGTCATTTTGTAGGTTTTTTTCTGCTCTTTCTAAATATGTGCTTCGTTTTTATGTAGCATTATCGATAGTTTAGCAATGAGGGTTCTTTTACAATTTTCCGAATTTTCATTCTATTTGCTGTAACTTGAAAACTATTGAGATCCGACCAGGCTTTATATACTGATTTATGCTCCATGTGATCTCCTCTATTACCCCTATTAATATTGGACCCCTTTAACGGAACACCCTGTATATATATTTAATGGCAGATTCAGTAATGCGCGAATAAGGCCAGTTACACTACTTTAAAAAAGTGCATGGAATCAAGCAATCTGAAATTTTTTTTAAAAAGTACCCAACTGGCAACACTGGTTCTCGGCAAAATGCAGCTTCTATATGAATGCATAAATATCATATATATAATGCAGCTAAATATCTTTCCAAATATCCTATCCCTTTTTATACGACTAATTTTACGTGAATTATTTATGCATTCATCTTTTGAAATGACATAAAATATTCTGCATATTCTGCTGGATATTCTCCTTCAATTTTCGAAATTTAATAAATGGCCAACAAATGGATTACTGTCATAATAAACAGAACCCAAAATTGTGAAATTGAGCATTAATACGAAAATGAGATTGAATTTGAAATTTACATGCATAAAAAAGTTTGAAATATTTCACATATCTCCGTTTGCTGAATAAATATTTTAATGTCATTCATGTAGCCACGATGAATGCATTTGAATTTATTAAGTTTTAAAATAATAACATTTCAATCTAATTTTGGTTGAATTTCAAATTAAGGTAAATCTGTATGTTTTAAAACTTTTGGAAACGGGATTTCTTGTGCTTCTTTGAAAATAGATGCACAGACGTTAAATTTATTTGCATATAAATGAAGCATATAATGTTTAATTAAATTTTCGAATGAGAGCTACACAAGAATCATTTAAATCATGCATTTAATTTAAATGTACACAGACAGAATTCAATTGTGGGTTTTCTAATAAATAATGAATATCTGTCGGGAACAAAATTATTACAATGATAGAATATTTTATTCTTTTTGAAAATCTTATTTTGAAAACGAAAGGGGAAATAATTTAAAAGTGATCTTGAAAGAATTATTTTCAATATTTTTTTTATATAAATACTTCAGTGATTGTTTAGATAATTTTATAGATTTTCATTATTGCGTATAAATTAGCCATGTTTTAAAAAGGATTAAATAATAAATTGAGATATCAAGAGAAAAAAATTTTCATGCACATAAACTGTATATAAAATGTCGGACTGTTGTATAAAAATTATTCCTATCTATCTATCTATATTATAAAGGACAAACGTGTCCGTGCGTAAAGCTGAAGTACTTTTGATGATGGCAACACTGGGCGATTAAATTTCGATTTTAATTTTTTAAAGCTCTAAACATCGCACATTTTCAATTTTTACACTGTCGAAAATGGAAAAAAAGGAACTTCAAACGCAATTTGCTTGAAAAGTGCACCGCAATTTGTTTGAAAAGTGTATCGCAATTTGTTTGAAAATTCTATCGCAATTTACTATATTTTTAAGTAGTTTTTAAAATAAATTTCAAGCATGATTTCTCTTTTAATCGATCTCTATCGCATGCAGACGATTACGAAAGATAAATTCGTTTGTACATAAAATAATATAAATTGTTCAGCATTTGTTTCCGGCATATATACCACGAAAGTATCGCTTTTAATAAATTCCAAAACTTTATTTGCATACTTAATCGCCATTTAATTTTTCATGTAAAAATGATTTTTGGTGTTTTTAATTGGCAATCTAAATATATATATATTAAGTGTAAAAAATCTATAAGAGTTTTCAATTATAATAATGATAAAAGGTTTCACCTATATTCTGTAATCCGGGAAACCCGGATTCGATCCCTTAGTTTAAGTAAACAAGAATAATTTTCCATTTACTCAGAAATTATTCCAAATAGTATACATGCACATCGATTTATCTCATGCTATCGTTGCCCGATAACTATTTCTTCTACATTATGTTTCAAATGATATACAAAATTGTTTGATAATTATTTAATAAAATGTTATATTAAATTAAGACACGTGCAGTTCCTGAACAGCAGTCGAGTTATTCAGGGGTTGCTATAAAAATTTCATTTCTGCGCATTCATTTAATTATGTATAAATTTTAACTAATTGAATAATAGCAAATGACTTCCAACTTCTGCAAAAATTTTAATACATAATAATTATCTCGGAAAACATGGTTCGTACGGGTCCTGGGATTTTTAGACCAGGAAAGTATTCGGTACCTGTATTTTCTTATAGATAATCTTTTCTTAAATAAGGTGAAATTTCGCACATTTGAACTTGATGTATTTTTTTAGAAAAATATACTGGTATGTCACCTGGAAAATTAACGGTACCCGTACGAACCCTGGAAAAGAGTTATGCATTTATTTGCGTAAATAAACGCATAATTCAACCACTAAAATAAGCAACTAAAGCATATAAATCGTTTATTTTCGGAATGCGTTTTTGCATTACCATGGATGGAAGCCACTGAGACATGCATTATAATGCATTACAATAACGATACCGTTAATTAAAATGCATTGATATTTAGATTGGAGGAAATGTGCATTTAATTTGTGTTTTATTTTGAAAATGAATTATATTGTTGATTTTTCGGAGGAATTCTAAAATGTAGCCATAAATTTATTTCTTATTTCAACCGCAAAATGTTTCTCTTTTTTTTTACATTATTTATAAACAAAGAAACATATGTTGTAGGTATATTAACCTCATTTTATTGCAAAAATAAAACTCTTTAATCAGTTGTTACTCGGTTAGTTTTTTTCGTAAAGCTGTGGACATGGGTCGCACATCTTACTAGTTAGTATATGAAAATGCTGATGCAGATGTTTTTTACCTGATGAAGATTATGAAGACATGGAAACATTTATGTATCTAAGGTCTCGCAGTTAAGTAATTACCTAATGATAACGCCTTTATACAAAAAGGTGTAACAAGAAGATTGTCACCACTTTAAGAGTATTAATATAGTCAATACAAGGGATTTCCGTTCAGAAAACTCAAATTGCGATCTGCTTATTCAGTCAAAAATACAGGATGCTCCATGGAATTTCCTTCGTAACTGTAATAATAGTAAAGATATTCTAAATATAATTTCAATACGTTTATTTTTATTTCTATGAAATGTGATGTCACCTGAAGTCAGAAGAGACAGTGTCCTATGTTTTTACCTATTTGCAGCCACAATTTAAAAAAAATAATTTTCGTTTTAGATTTCGTTAACATTTTTAATAGGAACCTACCATGATAATTATACTTTGTCCGCTAGCAAATGTATAATAAAAGAAAACTGCCCAGTTAAACTGACGGCATTGAGCTCACAGGCTATTCACACTAACTGTAAATTATATTCTTATTTCAAAGAATTTGAAATAATCCCTCGAAAAATGAAGGAATCGACAATATATTAAGAGGGGTGAACCATCTCCCGTTTCTCCTTCTTATAATTAACCAATGAACCCATAAAACTAGTCAGAGAAGCGCCTTACCACAATGAACCTATATACAAAATTTGAAAAAATCGGATAATTCTGCATGAAAAATCCATTTATCTAAATTAAGGGGGGGGGGCGGGGTTAGCCCCCCGTCCCCCCTTTATACTTAACCAAAGAACCCCCAAAACTAATCAGAAAAGCGCCTTATCACAATGAACATATATATAAAATTTGAAGAAAATCGGATAATTCTGCTTAAAAAACACATTTATCTATATCAAGGGGGGTTAGTCCCCCCCGTTCCCCCCTTTATACTTTACCAGTGAACCCCCAAAACTAATCAGGGAAGTGCCTTACCACAATGAGCCTATATACAAAATTTGGAGTAAATTGGATAATTCTGCATGAAAAACCCATTTATCAAAATTAAGGGGGGGGGGGTAGCCCCCGTTTCCCTCCTTTACACTTCACCAATGAACCCCCAAAACTAATCAGGGAAGCCCCTTACCACAATGAGCCCATATAGAAAGTTTGAAGAAAATCGGATAACTCTGCATGAAAAAAATCATTTATCTAAAATAAGGGGGGGGGATTAACCCCCCCCCCGTTACCCCCTTTATACTTAACCTATGAACCTCCAAAACTAATCAGGAAAGTACCTTATCACAATGAACCTATATACAAAATTTGAAGAAAATCGGATAACTCTGCATGAAAAAAATAATTTATCTAAAATAAGGGGGGAGGATTAACCGCCCCCCCGTTACCCCCTTTATACTTAACCTATGAACCCCCAAAACTAATCAGGAAAGAACCTTATCACAATGAACCTATATACAAAATTTGAAGAAAATTGGATAATTCTGCATGAAAAAACCATTTATCCAAATTAAGGGGGGTTAGCCCCCCGTTCCCCCCCCCCCTTTATAATTAACCAATCAATCCCCAAAACTAATCAGGGAAGCGCCTTATCACAAGGAACCTATAAACAAAAGTGGAAGAAAATCGGATAACTCTGCATGAAAAATTCATTTATCTAAATTAAAGGGGAGGAATTCTCCCCCCCCGTTAGCCCCTTTATACGTAACCTATGAACCCCCAAAACTAATCAGGAAAGAACCTTATCACAATGAACCTATATACAAAATTTGAAGAAAATTGGACAATTCTGCATGAAAAAACCATTTATCTTAATTAAGGGGGGTTAGCCCCCCCCATTCCCCCCTTTATAGTTAAACAATCAATCCCCAAAACTAATCAGGGAAGCGCCTTATCACAAGGAACCTATAAACAAAATTGGAAGCAAAACGGTTATTTCTGTCAAGAGTTATCGCGTTACGTACGTACATACGTACATACATACATACATACATACATACAGAACGGGCGGGCACATAAGCTCTCAGGCTTTGATAGCCTGTGAGCTAACAAAAAATAAAAGATTCTGCGACCTCTGCCTAAAGTACTGGAAATCGACACGATGTTCGGCGAAATTGGTCTAGAGCAACCGTACTCAACCTGCGGCTCGGTTACCGTTTATGTGCGGCCCGAGACACATAATCATTAATCCATATTTATAAAATTGAGATGTGCATAAAATGTACTTAAGACCTACACTATTGTTTTATATATTTTCATGGAAAACAAAATATGTCCTGTTATTTATAATTAACCTAAAATTCCGTTAAAACATCTTAAATGCTGTTTTATTAGTCAAAAATTAATTTTACATATAGTCCTATTTGTGCTAAAATGATGTGTGCATTTCTTAATCTTTAACACAAATCGAACATTATTCCAAATTAATTAATTTTTCACTATATATATATTTCTAAAATTAAAAAATAAAGAAAAAGTTTTCGCATTGAGCGAAAAATTCTAGAGAAAATCTCCCGATTTTTTTTTCCTTTTTTAACCCTTAAATACCTAGTGTATCAAATTTGCAATACTTTTTTTTTAATATTTTAATAAATAAATCAAGTTCTTCGCAACCACTGTATTTATATCGAAATATTAATCCTGTAAAAAATCTCATAAATATGCTACTAAATAAAATTAAAAATATAACTTTAAATTTCTGGTGTCTAATCGTTAACCTTTAACCCTCTAGGTGGTCACAAAAAAGGTCACCTAATTTTAATTCCAAAACTGACAAACGGCACCAAGAATATTTAATTAAAATTTTCATTTTATAAAGTAAGGGAAAATCAGCAAGTTATTCTTTTCTAAGGAAATCGTTAGTAAAATCTGGTGTATGTCCATTATTTCATTATTTTACAAACAGATTTATTCCGCGCCGGAAAGGGTTAAATGCATGAATTTTTCTTTTAGAATTGTGATTTTTTTTTTTACTTATGTTAACAGAGTTGCGAAGCTCTCACTAATCTTCCGTAATATGTGGATTAATTTGATCCTGTTAAACAATATTTCGAACCAGAAAAATTATTTTATGAACCTTTACTTAGTTATTTTCAGATTTGTACATGGCATATATTTAATTTCATTTCTTAAAAAATTTCTGGTACGAATCGTATTAAACTTGGGTTAAATTAACCCACATATTATAGAAGATTAGTGAGAACTTGGCACCTCTGATATTAAGGATTAGACACCAGAAATTTTAAGTTATATATTTAACTTTATTTAGTATCATGTTTAAGTGTTTTGAAAGAATTAATATTTCGATATAAATATAGTGGTTGCGAAGAACTTGATTTATTTATTAAAAATTAAATTAAAAGTGTTGCAAATTTGATACACTATGCATTTAAGGGTTGAACTTGTAAATTCTGCATTTTTATATTATTAGGTTTGATACTAATTATATAGCTAATATTGCTTTTTACAGTTGAATGTTTGTCGCGAAAAAAATTGGCCCCAAAAAATTTTTACACCACTATTTCCGAATGACAACGTCGCGCACATGTCTACAATATTTGTAATAGTAATCCATCGCAAAAGTTTATTGTTTGGTAATAGTAGTATTAAAATATTTCAGTACCATTTCTTTCACAACAAACGTTCCCTAGTGATAATATTAACTTTGTTATAATGCTTTATTATATTTACTACTTATGTTATCTTACCACTTTAATTACTCTTTTTTTTTTACCCTTTTATAAGTGTGTTGCGGACCGCTTAACGTCGGAAACATATGTTTGCGGCCTGCGAGAATAAAAGTGAGTATGGCTGGTCTAGACGTTTCAAAAATCGGAAAAATGTAGATAACATAATTATAAAGAATACACGATTTGATTTACTATATTCTATTTTTCGCCAACAGTAAAAAAGCTTTACTTTGATAAATTAACAATAAATTGCATTCTGATGTATTTAGAAATAATTAAAATAAAACAATTTGAATTATTTTACAATCGGCTTAGAGTTTGATATACAGGGTGTCCCAAAAGTCTCCGTACAACTTGAAAGATTTATTACAAAAAAAATAATAACAGGCCTACATAAAAAATAATTACAACAGTACATAGAGTAACTTAGAAAGTCTTTTTCTACCACCTTAGTATACTTGTACATGATATTCTTTCGTTGCACGAAGAACATCAAGTCGATATTCCAATTCCATCCACGTGGGTTTCAGTATGCTAACATTAACAGTAGTTACAACTGTTTGGATCTTTTGTTTCAATTCCACGAGACTGTCCACTTTCGTTCGGCGTTTGAGTATCAGATTTCGTTTCGATGAACACGCGACGCATTGCGCTTTCTTCACGGGATCAGCCATTTTGAATGAATGATGTTTTTGAAAATTCTTTTACTTGTGCAGCGCCATTTATAAAAAGACAAAAAACTTTTTAAGTTACTCTATGTACTGTTGTAATTACTTTTGCTGTAGGTCTATTATTTTTTGTAATAAATTTTTGAAGTTGTACGGATACTTTTGAGACACCCTGTATATGTGGACAGAAGATTTTGCCTCCTTTTTTATTTAAAAAATTCCGAATTTTTAACATAAATTCTAAATAGTAATTTTTGCTTTACTTAATGACAGATAGTTCGTGATTACATAAAGTAGAACTCTTCTTTTTGAATGTCCGGTATGAACTCGTAATTTCTGAATAAAAAGGAAGGCCAAACTTTCAACCCTGAAGTTTTTAATTATTATTTTAAAGTATATATTTTTATATATTGGGTTGTCCGGAAAATTCGTGCCGATTTAGAAAATCAATTCGTACTGGAAAGTTCTATCATTTAATTATTAGATAAACAGGTAAACAGGTAAACATTTTATTGATTCAAGGGGATAACCAGTTGCAAGCAACTCCACTCCCTGTGTATGAGTAATTGTATATCACATCTTAAAGAGGCCATGTGAAAAAAGTATAAAAATGTGCAAAAATGCATTTAAAACAGTATAAGAAGCTATGGATTGGACTGTCAACTTCAACAACCAATCCGAAAATAGAGGCTAACTAATCAAATACTAGCTTGCAAAGAAGCAGCCAATCAGGATTTATGAGAGTTGTATGATGGAAAAGCGAGTAATGATTATCATTACGATAATATAGTTATTAGATATTGATTTCGATATTTAATGTCTAATAATTAACACTCATAATTTTCCGGTACAAATTGATTTTTTCCAACCGGACAACCCTATACATCTTTTAATTGCTAAAAGATGTAAAATAAAGAGATTATAAACAGTAAAATAGGTTTTATTAGACTGTTGACATATGTTTCAGCTCAATCGGAGCCATTATCAAAACAAACAAGCATATATTCTATAAATGCACGGTCTATGAAGTTATTTGAAATGCAATCATTTAATTTTTCACGTTTAAAAATTACGCACGTTATTTTTATTTTTACATATATTTTTATTTAAAAAAGAAAGAAGAAAACTAAACGGAAGATTGGCGAGTATGCGCAAGGTTTTAACCCTTTAACGGATAAAGCACTTCAATTGCTAAGATGTTGAAATAAATGATTGACAGCGGAAATTATGGACAAATTTATTTTTATATAACAAAAAAAGCGATATTTCACATATGTAATAAATGAAAAAATTTCTATTAAAATTCTGCTGTCATTGTTGAGTTTCGTAATTAAAGTTTTGTGGTTTCGTGGGGAAACCAATGAACGTTAAAGGGTTAACCCTTAATTGCATAGTGATGTAAATTTCCATCACTGTTTATTTAACTTTTAATAAATAAATCAACTACTTCGCCACCACTATATTTATATAGAAATATTAATCCAGTAAATTTTCCGCGAACTATGTTGCTGAACAAAGTTAAAAATCTATCTTAAAATTTCTGGTGTCTAATATTTAATATATGTATAAAAAAACACAATTGTAAAAGAAAAACTCATGCAAAGAAGGGTTAAAGCAAACATCTATTGTTCCGATAATTCATAATCTTAAACCAATTTTATCAAATTAACTTATCTTCTAAACGATGAATAAATTCAATTCTCTCCCATTAAACAGAAAGTGTCATACAGTTTCAAAATGAGATTAAATTTATAATTTATATGCAAAATGACAATGAAATACTTGACATATCTGGAGTGACTGAGTAATTTAATCTCATTTCGCTGATTGTTAAGTAAGTTTAAATTTCAGCATGTTGTTTTATAATAGCATTTTCTTAAACTTGCCTATTTAATTTCATATTAAGATAAAATACAAAGTGTCACTCCAATTATAAGAACACTTGAAATAAAATTTTCCATTTAAAATATTAAATGACTTGAAAATGTTGAAGTGTTTCTGGGTATTTTTGTTAAACTATATTATCTGTGAGTATTTACTTGTCAGAAATAACATATTAATTATTTAAAATATTATTTATTTAACATGAATATAAAAAAGTTAATTTGATTTTTTAAATGTCATTGTAATCTATTTCTTATAGGTAACTAACTGTGTCATTAAACATATTCAATTAATATTGTTTTTCACTTTTTTTTATCAACGTTTCATTGTGAATCATTTATCACTCGAAAGTTCATAATTTGATGAAAAAATAATTTAACTTTTCGGTTTTTGCGTTAAACACGCAATTTTTAAATTTTAATATGGCAGACGCTGAAAATGGTATGTTTAATAATTAAAATTTAATGCTTTCTAAATCAATGCATAATAAATTAAGATCATTATTAAATTTTTACCTCAAACGCAAAAGTGAAATATACATTCTTGTACAAAGACCATTTTTATTTTTTTCCTCATAACAAGGTTTTGTCACTGTTATACGATTAACATGGGATAAGCATTAAAAAGTGCACTAAAAAGGTATTAACTTTTGATTTAAGCTACACTTTATCTGCGATCGATCTCAGCCTATAGATTATTTTATTCCTACTCATGCTTATAATGTATTGTTTTTTTTCTTTTATCGGGAAATATAGTTTTTTAATACTGTCACCACCTTGCTTAAATATTCAACTGTGTTTTTTTCAAAGGACTATCGTCGCCCTAACCCTACTCCTTAGTATCAATCTTCATCAGTATTTTTTCAAAAGGCTTTCATCATTCTTCTCCTTTGATATCTATCTTCAACTGTGTTTTTCAAAGGACTTTCGTCGTTTTCCTCTCACCTTTTAGTATTTATCTTCAACAGTGTTTCATCGTTCTTCCTCTTTTAAAGTAATCTTCAATTGCATTTTTACAATTCTATTTATTGTTCTTTACATTTTTGAAACTATCGTCAACTGTATTTGTCAAAGAATTACTTAATTTTTGCCTTAATCCAAGATAGCCTCTCAAGCTATCAGTTGGCACTGTCATCTCAACTTTCACAAAAAAAGACTACTATCGTTCTTTTGTATAGTTTTCCTTGATCCATCAATTTTTTTCCAAGTTAATATTTAAAATTTTATAGATTTAATGAATTAATATTTGTATTAATAAAAATTTTAGAGGTTACTAAATCTTACATCCCTATTTGCACACCGCCTAGTATTCTTTTATAAAATGTGGGTTAATTTGACACTTATTTAACACGTTTCAAACCAGACATTTTTTATAGAAAAAAAATGAAATAAGTCCTACGTAGAAACATTAAATAAAATAAATAAAGCTGAATAGCTATCTACTTTCGCGGTTTTTCCATACCATTAAAAATTTAGTAGTACTTGATGGTTAATACAACCGCCGAAGTGTAAAAATTATTAATGAACTGACAATTTTTTATTAACATTTATATTAAATTTTTCTGGTACATAAAACCGTACAAGTTGGCAGCTATGAAGATAAATCAAATAAATATTCTGATTCAAAACGTGTTCAACATGGATTCAATCAAAACACGTTTTACGGAATAATAGTTGGAGATTGGCAAGTATGGATACATCTACTTTTTAACAAATATGTCTTTTCAATCCTCTAATGCTCATGGTAACATATATGCTACAATCAGTGTTGCAAATTTAGTGGATTTTTTTATTCATGTATTCCGAATTCGCACCTGAAAATCGGAATAGAAATCTTTGCTTTATTTAATAACAGACATTTCGGGATAAAAAAGAAACGAAAATTAATAGTTGTTATTTCTGGTGTGAATTCCGATTTTCCTAATTTTGTAATTTATAGAATGCATTCTACCATGGGCATTAGAGGATTAAACCTTGACCCTAGGAAATTGTGTTGATAATTCAGACCATTCCCATTATCTACATAAGTCTAGGAAGTCCATCTTAGGAAGTTGTCATAAAATAACGCGGCTCTTCGATTCGTATCCGAAAGAATGTTAATTTACATCAAATAAGCACGTATTGCAGGATTGTCACAGGCAGCTGTTATTTTATTTGTTTGGTCATTACTATTTACAAACATTAGTCTTCGTGGAAAAATTTTAGCAGATAACTATCACGATTATTATTTGGAAATAGTTATGGACAAAAGAGCAAAAAAATAGTCACTTTTGTCAACCCTGATATTGTTTAATTGATTATTTTCCCCATTAAAATATTTTTCCCAAATTCAGTGGCCTTCTAAATAGTGGTGAATAAATTGAATTCTATCGCTTTCAACAAGACATACAATGTTGAAATTATACAACAGCAAAATGAGGTTAAATTTGTAATTTATATGCAACAGTGACACCGAACGACTTGAAATATCTGGAGTCATTGAATAATCTAATCTCATCTCACTAACTGATAAATATGACGTAATCTGAACTCGTTGTATTTAAATGACATTTCGAGAAACACTTCCATTCAGTGTTGCCATTCCGCTACTTTCTTTTAAATTCAGGTTGCTGTATATTTACCACTTTTTTTTCAAGTAGTAAAATTTGCATTACATAATCCATTAAACAAGGCGCATTACGCTATTTAAAAAAAATGGTAGCAATCAAGTTATCTAAATTTTAAACAAAAAGTAGCGGATTAGTAACACCGCTTTCATTGAATTTTACTTTAATGTAAAATTGAAAGTGAAACTTAAATTACCGAACTGTTTCAAATCGAAATTTCTTTTTTAACCACTAAATATATTAGTGCTTGCGATTATACGTATAATACGTATAAAACGTATTGTAACTGGTAACGATTTTGATAGGAATCATATGGAAAAAAGGCTTAACTACGTATACGTTTAAACGTATATAAACGTATATTCGCGAGCACTAAAATACAGGGTAAGTCAAAATGAATATAGCGATTACAAACGGCTATAACTATTTAATGGAAAAGAATTTATCGATAAGTATAACACAGAATGTAGACGGAACTTCATAATTTTGTATACATACATCATGGATGTTCTATGTGACTTCCCTTGGTCACACGGACAACATCTAGGCGGTAGTCCATTTCACGCCATACATTCTGAAGCATTTGTTCAGTCACCGACGCAAGCGCATTACAAATGCGTACTTTGAGTTCTTCAATTGTTTTGGGCATGGGAGGCACATATACTCTGTCTTTCACTTAATCCCATAGAAAAAGTTCGCAGGGTGTCAAGTCCGGAGAATAAATCAGAACAGCTTAAGTCTGAACAAATGCTTCAGAATGTATGGCGTGAAATGGACTACCGTCTAGATGTTGTCCGTATGACCACGGGAAGTCACATAGAACATCTATGACGTATGTATACAAAATTTTGAAGTTCCGTCTACATCCTGTGTTAATCTTATCGATAAATTCTTTTCCATTAAGTAGTTATAGCCGTTTGTAATCGCTATATTCATTTTGACTTTCCCTATATATCAATAACCGGTCATTTGATCGGAATCAAATGAAAATAAGTCGAACTGAGCCAGAATTTTTTTCATAAAATATAAAACGCACAAAAATAAGTTAAATAAAAAGTTAAATAGTTTAAATAAAAATTCTGGTATGAAACATTTCTACAAAACTTGAGTAACATTTTCAGCATGTTAAGTGTTAAAATATCTATTACACCTAACAAATCAACAGTTGAGAACCGCTGTTAAACCTAAAAAATCAAAAAGACGATAAAATGAATAAAAAACAGTGGGAAATTGAAATGATCCGGACTAATCTGTTATGGACGCATCTGAGGTATGAAGAAATCCTGATAATTGGAATTACCATAGAAAAACGAACATATTGTGAATTATAAATTTCCCAGAAATTAATTTGTTGAATTAAAAAGAAGGCCTATATATGTAGAAAATTAAACCACTTTTCCGACAAACGAAAAAACTTAATCTTAGAGGCGTTTGTTGAAAAGGTCCAACTAAGTTAATTGTTAAAGCACATAAACAATCAGTCTCATTACTTTTATGTACAATTTAAGAGCATATTAATTCAGTAATTAATGTGTCTTAAGTTGTAAATAAAAGATATGAGACGTATTGTTTATGTGCTTTAATATGTAATTATTGACCGATGAATAATTATTAATTCATCGTTGCTATTGTCATCTGAAGTTGCATGATTTGCTGCCCGGTGACTCTTTCCAACATGTGTAAATGTGAGAGATTGGTGAGTTAGGACATCGACCAGTGGGCGCAGTGGTCAGAGCAGTAGTAACACGTTACGCTGAAAGTCCCAGGTTTGAGTCCTGGACCAGGTCAAATTTTCACTCATGTTGGATACTTCTGTATTTACTTGTGTCTGAATTAATATGTTCCTAAATTGTAAAGTTAATTTTTTTGGCACAGTGGGAAATCAAAAGGGTATTTGAATCTCATCAATCATTTTTCTCAAGTATTTCTAACAAACCAAAGAGTTTTCAAACCAAAATCCTCTTTTTTCTAATTTTGTATAGCAAATTTTGCAAAAACCTACCCCGGAGGTTTTTTTTTATTGCAAATGTTGTAGAGACCTACCAAGAAAATTATTCTTACGAAAAACTCTTATTCAGAAACCACCTGCTTTTCACTTAACCCTTTGAGGGGCGGTGGTAAATATTATGTACCACCTAATTTTAATCTGATTCAAACCAGAAACTTTTAGTAAAATTTTAGTTTTTTAATTTTGACGGGG
Organism: Maratus michaelseni; assembly: GCA_963931845.1. Taxonomy (NCBI): domain Eukaryota; kingdom Metazoa; phylum Arthropoda; class Arachnida; order Araneae; family Salticidae; genus Maratus; species Maratus michaelseni. The sequence goes on from OZ007597.1 coordinate 139,628,579, forward strand.
AAAAGTTGAGAAATTGCTTTTGCTTATATTGAACTAAATTCTGTCGTAAATACCGGTGTGAATTCGACGTTACAGGAATACAATTGTTTGCCCCTGAAAGAGTTAAAGGTCCAATTACAATTTCAGAATGCTAGTGATTTCTTCGAATATGAAAATGGCGAAGTACAATAACTCAAAAATTTGTGTAGTATGAAATCAGAACATGCCCAAATTAAATGAAAGTTTTGAACGCAAAAACTTCGTAAATTTTTCCACGTGACGTATTTAAGGTAATAGCTCTAATTTGTTGACAGATTAAACAAACAAATTTCGAAAATTAGAAAACATACTTTAATTTCACAAATTTTAAACACATTTTGAAAGACGATAATATCTGTACAGAAGTATGTTGCATGTTCTTAATAACATTTCTGGTGGAATATAATTATGTGATTTAGTTGATCAAACCTATCTGAAATGTGAATGTTTGATAAAGTTTACAGAGTAGAAATTTATATATATATATATATATATATATATATAGTGCATCGTTTGTAACGCCGCAAAGAATTAAAAAAAATAATAACGCATAACAAACTATTTATATGAGAAAAATTAAGATACTCTTGTCTGTTGTGTGTCAAAAACATATTTAGAACATTATAGTAAAAAAATGGATCAAATATTTCAAGTCTGCCCTACATATTTAGCCAATATATAGATAACTTCCATTATCATATCTATTTTCATAAAACGAACTATAATTGAATTATTTGTGCATCTGGATTTTGAATAGGATATAAATTGCTTCCTTTATTTTTCTTCGCTTCGAGTAATTTCACCAAATTAGTTAGGCTTAATTAACAATGAATGAACTGAATTTGGTCCGCATAAACACTGATTCAAGAATTGAAAATCTACCTTGACGCAAAATCGGATTAAATTTGTAATATAGATGCAGAATTCAGATTGCAAATATCAACTGTCTCTCATTATAGAATAATCAAGTAAGATTCAGCTCATTGATAAAGATAAATGCAATTGTATTTGTTAAGTTTTAAAATAGCTTTTTGGGAATCTAATTTTACATTCAGTTTTAAAGTAGTAAGGTGAAACTGAGAATAAATCTTAAATTACAAGTGTATTTGAAAGTCTAATTTTTTTATTTGTATATGTAATTTAGATAAAATAGTGTTAAAAATTTTTGATTAATATGCATTTTATTTTATGAAAAGAAAATACTCTGTAAATACTATAAATAATTTATTAATGCGTAGAAAAGTACTATTTTGTTATTTAATCTAAATTTATCGGATTCAAATATTATATGTTCTTAACATAAAAAGAGTTTCTATACATATTTTCACTGTAACGGTTTTATAGGAGAGATCTCATATCATGCAGTGTTCAGGGGTTCTACTGGTCACCCTTTTGAATACTATTATTTTCTACTACTAATATTATTTTATTGAAATAATGATATTGTAAAAAAGGACAAGTTACAAGCCTGTATAAACTGTAACAATAATAGAAAGATTTTGCCTGTTTGTTTATAGGTCGACCTCTGTACAATCTAACGCTCAGTCTGTAATGGTAAATCGCATGTATTCAAAATTTCTGACAGAAATATTCCAAAGAGAAGACAGATTTTAAAGATATCTTTTAAAAATCGATTTGGATCTTTGAAAATTCAAATTTAAGTGATTTATTATGCAGACATTTTGCTAGATGTATTTTGTTATAGTTGATATATTCACCAATGGCGGATCAAAGAGAAGGGCGATGCGGCGATCGTCTGTTCCTTAGGCGATGATAAAAGGTCTCAAGTCGACATACCTAAGGCATAGCTATCCTTAGATGCTTAATAAATGCTTCATTAATACATTTCAAAGTATTCTTTATTGAACTACTTTAGAAATAAAGATATAAGCAGTTTTATATGCATTAAACTATTTTCAAATACCTGTTCAAATAATTCAGGATATTTTGGTATATAATTGTATCTGTATATAAATGCGATCCATTGTGCTCAAAGCATGTCTAGGGAACAATACGTCTTAACAATATTTTTCACCCATGAACGTACAATCGATAAATTTAAGTAAAGGCATTTTTTATTTTATTTTTTAAAGGCTCCAATCTAAATTCTAAAACATCCGTAAGCTTTTCTAATACACAAAAAGTATTAAACGACATACCTAAGTCTATCTTAGATTAAGTTAGACTTTTTAATCTCTTAAGTGCTTAAAATAGATACATTTGTCTATACTTTATTGCATAAAATTTCTAAAATATACATATCAGAAAAGTTATATAAGTGTATTTAATGTATAATTATCTAAAATTACTTATAAATGATTTGGTTTTCTCGGTTATACAGGGTTTGTACGCTATTACCGCAAATTTTGAATAGTATTTTTTATTTAATATTTAAATAGCAGAAATTGTAGACGCTTCGTTAAATTGTAGGATATACAATACCTTTCTACATTTAAATATGGCGAAAATTTTATTAAAAAAATGAGATAAAAGCGTACGAATCCTGTTATATAATAAATGAAAATTAGAAACTGTGAATGTCTTCGACGAGCCGGGCAGAAATTATCTCTTAAAAGCGTAAGAATCCTGTTTGCAGCCAAGCTATCCTTAGATTAAAGCATAAAATTTCAGTTGAAAACGTACCAGCCAGACTAAAATTTTTGCTCTCCACTATTTTACATTCATTCAGACAGTAACGTCGGCCAACACATCTGCCCAGAAAGTGAACTATTTATGACAAACTGAATTAAAATTGATCATTTTTAAAAATAGCTGTCTGTTAACTCCAGAATACTTTACATTCATGAAAAATATAAACAATTTTTAAATTGTTAAAAATTCGGGAGAAAGTGAATCATTTTTACCGTGTTTCAAGCAGCTGAGCTTAGGTGGCGAAACCCTATTCACTTCCCGCAGGAGTGAAGAGCAATCAGATTCGTCCTTGGAAGCGAAAAAAGCAGCCCTGGCGCTTGCGTGGTTCGAAAGCAGGCAACGAATGCAGACGGGGGAAGTTAGTTCTTCTCTGTAGGAGAGAAATGGAAGTGGGTGACGCCGCATTTTTTCTTCTTTTGGAAGATAAAGGCCGTCGCTTTATTTTAAAACACTTCCGCGTGTCGCTAGATTGAAGCACGATATTCTGAGCGTATACAGTTTGATTTGAAGCACAACATTTCAAAAGACAAAACTTACTCGCCAACCTTAAATATTTGCTGGCCAATGGCGAGCTGGCGAACGGAAATTTCGTGCCCTGCCTTAGATGCTTAATAAATGCTTCATTAATACATTTCAAAGTATTCTTTATTGAACTACTTTAGAAATAAAGATATGAGCAGTTTTATATGCATTAAACTATTTTCATATACATGTTCAAATAATTATGGATATTTTGGTATATAATTGCATTTGTAAATAATGCGGTCCGTTGTGCTCAAAGCATGTGGCTAGGGGACAATACGCCTTAACAATGTTTTTGATCCATGAACGTAGAATCGAAAAATTTAAGTAAAGGCATTTTTTCTTTTCTTTTTTTAAAAGGCTCTATATTCTAAAACATCCGTAAGCTTTTCTAATACACAAAATGTATTCAACGACTATTACTGGAAAAGCTGGAAAGTATTGTTATATTGCAATTGGTTTAATTACTCGTTCTATTGGTTGTAAAAATAATTTTGCATGAATGGTTACATAAGGAATTTTTTCGATTGGCCATTATATTAAAAAAGTTTCTATAATAAACGATCGTTATATCCAGTTTCTACAGTACTAGGGGGTGGTTCCTTTTTCAGAGGGATTGTAAATCCATGCTTACGATGAAACCCTAAGTTATAGCGCCTAGAATACATAGTGTGGAAAACGGTTTTACCGTTTTTAATTCAAAATTTTCGAATTCAAACCAGAATTTCTGAAACAAGAATTTTTACTTTAAGAAGTCACGAAATATCTGCCATTAAGTAAGCAAAAGAACATTATAGGAAATTTCTGGTATGAATACGAAATTTCGGAATTTTAAAAAAACCAACGTGGTAATGCTTTAAAAAGTGCTAAAAAATGGTAGCCGATAAACGTGCAACGATGCGGTACAATAATGGGGCGATCGCAGCGACATCTGCTTTAAAAGTAGATTTACCTCTAGCAAAAGTAACCGTTTCACTATTGACAACATGAACATAATTTCTGTTAATAAAATCTTCTTGTAAGTGTATATTTCAAATGTAACTGATTTTGAAGTTCGTTTTTGATCATATCAGGGAATTAATCTTTTTCACTCTTCTAGCAGAGATTTCTCCTTTGGTATTCTAAATAGTGATAGTTTCTAGTTTTCTGTCTTGTATCGAGTACTGCAACCAGGCACAAAAGAATGCTTATCACTTTTTTGGCCATGATCAATATCATTCATATTTTCAAAGCTTATGAAAATCACTATCCAAGTCAAAGGAAATATTTACCGCCAGCTGAAACGTTTTTTCAGTTCGATTCTTACACAATGTTTGCATTGAAAAGAACTAGCAGACAGTGGCGTAGCCAGACAGGGGGGGGGGGGTCCAAATGCTCTGAAAACTAGTAATATTATAAAGTTTTCTTCTCCTTCAATATCGCAAAAAATTCTCCGATTAGATAAGGCAAAAATATTTTTTATAAAATTAGTGGTATCCAAACCATCTGGACATCCAACCTGTCTACGCCACTAGTAGAAGATGTCGCTGTGATCGATCCGTTATCTTTTCAGCATCGTTCTACATTTCTCGGATTCAATTTTTTAGTACTGTTTTGTATCCGTTTTCCACACTATGTATTCTAGGCGCTGTACCTAAATTTGTACTACCGCCCCCTCCTTAGAAACTTCTATATATTGCATGATTGGAATTTCTACTCCATTGAATAGAATAAAACAAGACTTACGTCATAATTTTTAAACAAATTTTATGTATAAATTTGTATAAAAACAATGACGTAATGTACCAATTTTTGATGATTTCTAAAGTAATTTGCATGCATGGATTTTGTAAATTTAACTAAAATAACAAACCTCAAAATATCCTACGATTTTGTTATTCGAAAAACACAACCAACTGTAATTGCAATACTTATGTATTCGTTTTTTGAAAAAGTTAGAAATTCATTCCCTTATTCTTTTTCGCGAAAAATCATTTTAAACATTATTAGTTAGTTTAATTAATGTTGAATAAATTGAATTCTGTCGCCATAAACATTGCTTTGAAGATTAAAAATATGTATTGTCACAAAATCAAATTAAATTTGTAATTTATATGTAGATAATATAAGATTGAAATATATCAAATGTCTTGTGTACTAGAGTAAACTAATCAGATTCTACCCATTGATACAAAACAAATGAATGCAATTATAGTTGTTGTTTTACCATAGCACTTTGGTTATCTAATTTTCCACTGAATTTTAAATTAAGGTAAAACTGAAAATACCGTATATACTGGCGTATAAGTCGAGGTATTTCTGACAATTTTCGGCAAGCAAATCGGGGGGGGTCGACTTATACACGAGTCAATTAAAACAACAACAACAAAAAACTTCAAATACTGCCAAAATTCTGGCTTTTTATGCGTAAGAATAATAAAATAATATTTAAAATATACAAATAATAATAATTTATCATTAAAAAATAATTCATTGATTTGTTTTTGTTTACTTACCACTTTTTTGCATTACTTTTCGTCTAGAAAGTGAAATTTGATTTTGTGCAAAATTGAAGTAAAAACTTAGGAGGTCGACTGATACGTGGGTTTTTGTTTTGTTTTTGCAGAATTTGGATTTAAAACTTAGGGGGTCGACTTATACGCGAGTTTATACGGTAATTCTTAAATTATAAGAATATTACCTAGTATATATATCATATTTGCAAAAGTAATTCAGATAAAAGCAGTCGTGAAAAATGTTTCATTTATTTGCATTTTACTAAGACAAAGAATTCATCCTAAATGCAATTTATAATGGGGAGCGGAAAGTGCGATTTTTTTTAATTAGAAGGATTTTTTTTTGTAAAAAGTGTTTATATACATATGGTCAATATAGATATGTTCAAAACACATGTTTTATATACATACGTATATTCAACACGTTTTAAATATGTATACTGAATATATATTCTTATATGTATAAAAGAAAGTATCTCTCATTTATTACTACAACCTGTAATTATAAATGAAATAATTGTCTAAACGCGAGAGTATTTATCTGTGTACATTACAGTAACCGTAAAATCCACTGCTACAAAATTTGGCACAAAAATACTACACACGTTGAAGATATTTTATTTTTCAAAAATCGATTTGCAATTTTTACTGGATTTCCGCGATAGATGTAATCTTTTACAGTAAATATATGTTCTAGCTATCGCATAATTTCAATTATTACTCCATCAATTTCATATATTACTCTATCTATATTAATAAATGAAATAATTGTTATATAAAACAATGTGTCTCTGTGAACATTACAGTAAAAGGAAAATTCACACTACAAATTTTGGCACAAAGATACTACACAATGGAACCAAAAACACGTTGAAGATATTTTATTTTTCAAAAATTGATTTGCATTTTTTACAGGATTTCTTCGATAGAAATCATTTGTTACAATACATATATTTTCTTATAAATATCGAATAATTTCAATTATTACTCCTTCTATTACATCTGGTACTCCAACTATATTAACACATTCGCATCAGCAAATGAGAATTTTTGTTCTCATTCCAAAAACATCATTCACTAAGGGCGTGGCTTCCACCTTACAGAAAATGCATTTATGCATTTGTCAATATTTGCATTATGCATAATGTCAGTATTTTCATTTATTCATTTGTCAATATTTGCATTATGCATAATGTCAGTATTTTCATTTATTCATTTGTCAATTATTTGCATTATGCATAATGTCAATATTTTCATTTATGCATTTGTAAATTTATCCATTTGTTAATTGAAGATGCATTTGTCAATTGAAAATGCATTTGTCAATTGAAAATGCCACTGTCAATATTTTTTCAGATTGTGAGGCATTTTATATTAAACCGGTGCATTGAAAGATATTTACTGATGAATAAACTTGAGAAATATATCAAGGGAAAAAACTTATGAATAACTTTCAGAAGCATCTATTTTTTTTAAACTCAGAATTTACAAAAACATGCCGATGCGAATGTGATAATAAATGAAATAATTGTCTATATGAGCAACTTTTTCTCTGTGTACATTAAATTAGCAAGTAAAATCACAGCTACAAAATTTGGTACGAAAGTACTACATAACTGGACCGATAACATGTTGAAGTAATTTTATTGTTTAAAATTCGAGTTTAAATTTTTACTGAATTTCAGCGATAGATATTATCTTTTACAGTGTATAACTTTTCTTATAGATATCGCATATTTTAAATTATTGCATCATCAAATAGAACAGTATAGAGACTTTCAAACAAATTTGGTTAAAAAATTTAACTTAATTTACCGATTTCAAGATCCGTACACCACTATTTCAGTTTAAAATTTTTCGCACAATTTGTATTAATTTCGTTTAATCATATACTTTGTAACATTTTCTGCGATTAAATAAGAGAAATTGAAAAAAAAAGAAATATCGTAAAAATTCACTTGTCCTGCGATTTTTAATGAATTTTAAATTATTTTGCGAGAGTAATTTTTTTTAGCTAAAATGTCAAACTATAATCAAACAGTTTTTCTAATTTCTGCAGAATATTTCACACGGTACTTGGAGTATATATATATATTATACATTTGTAAAAAGAATAAATTGACCCCGTGTTTTTTCTTTCTTTGAGTCTTATTCTCAAATAATTGGCTTACTTAACGCATTGGCATCGGTATGTTTTTGTGAAATCTGGGTTTAAAAACAGTAGAAGCTCCTCCCTTTACTGAAAGTTTTTTGTAAATTAGTTTTCTAGATAGATTTCTCAAGTTTATTCATCAGTAAATACCGGGTGTCCCAAAAATGACTGAGGGATTTTAAAATTCAATAACTTGCAAACGGTGACAGATATTTAAAAAATCTTGCATGAGGATTATGTATGATGTTAGGAGTTTTCTTACTGTGATTCTTGATTTTAGTTCAAATTTCAAACAATAGATGGCGCTGACAGCGATTGGCGCTCCGTCGAGCCCGAAACTCAGCATTGATGCACCGCCCTCTGATTACTAGAGCTGTTTGTTTTTTTCAGCGTTTGAACGGTCCCTCGAACTTCAACGCCAATAATTTCTAAAAGTTTTATTCGCCTAGTTTTTCTAAGATCAAATAAGTCAAAGAAAACTTTAAGATATTATTGCTGTTGAAGTTCGACGAACCGTACAAACTTTCAAAAAATATCCGCCCGCGACAGCCGTAATTTTTGCAGCGCTCAGGCTTAGTATTCAGAGGGCGGTGCATCAATGCTGAGGGGCGTCAGTTTCGGCTTAGACTAAACATCAATCGCTGTCACCGCCATCTATTGTTTAAAATTCGAACTAAAATAAAGAACTACAGTAAGAAAACTCCTGACATCATACATAAGCCTCCTGCAAGAATATTTTTAATATCTGTCACCGTTTGCAAGTTATTGAATTTTAAAATCCGTCAGTCATTTTTGGAACACCCGGTATATTTCAATGCACGGATTTATAATAAAATGTCATGCACACTTTAAAAAAATAATAATAATAATAATTTAAAAAAAAAAGGTCAACATGATAGAAATACATTTTCTGTAAAGTAGAAGTTTTTAAAAAAAAATAAAAACGAGAATTCTCGTTTCCGAGACAAACGTGTAAATCATTTCGTATCTTAAGCGCATATATGCGTCCATTTCAGGAATTTCTTTTATATTCAAAAATTCCGAATCCATACAGAAAATTCCGAAAGAAGAATTTTTACTTTACGCAATCACGAAAAGTCTGTCATTAAATAAAGCAAAAATTATTACTCCGAATAGAATTTCGGGTATGAATTCGAAATTTCTGAATAAAAATAAATTCCTGACATGGACGCTTCGGATGCAAATGAATTAATGATGGATAAATTGAAATACACCAACATAAACATTGTTTCAAGTCATCAATAAATATCTTTCAATGTACGGATTTAATATAAATGTCTTACAAACTAAAAAACAATAAGATTAACATGATAGAAATACATTTTCTGTAAAGTAGAAGACACTATATATAAATATATATATAAACGAGAATTCTCGTTACCGATGAAAATGTGTAAATGCATTCACATCCTTAGTGCATACATGCGTCCATTTCAGGAATTCCTTTTATATCCAGAAATTCCGAATCCATACCGAAAATTCCGAAAGAAGAATTTTTACTTTAGGCAATCACGAAAGGTCTGTCATTAAATAAAGTAAACATTATTATTCCGAATAAAATTTCTGGAATTTCTGAAATTTCTGAAATTTGGAAATTCGGAAATTTCTGAATAAAAATAAATTCCTGACATGGACGCTTCGTATGCAAATGAATTAATGATGAATAAATTGAAATCTATCACCATAAACACTGCCTCAAGGATTGAAAATCTACATTGTCACAAAATTAGATTAAATTTGCAATTTATATGCAGAAACGAGTGAAATATATTAAATATCTCACGTAATTGAATAATCTAATAAGATTCTCCCTATTAACAAGATGAATGCAACTGCATCTGTTAAGTTTTAAAATAGCCTTTTAAAAATCAAATTATCTATTGAATTTTATATTAAAGGAAAACAGAAGTTGTTTCTTAAATTATAAGAGCATTTGCAAGTGTAAAGTTTTTATTTGTAAAATTAATTTCAGATAAAAGGGATGTGTTTAAAATGTTTAGTATGTTTGCATTTTTACAAAAAGAAATTCCCAACTTTTACGCTTTTTTGTTACCACTAATTTTTAATGAAATATTTTGTATTATTTAATCGAAATTTTCCATTAAAAATTAGCAATAAGAGAAAAACGTAAAAGTTGGTGACTATATAAATGTTGCAATCCAATAAATGACGTATTAGTGTATTACCAAAATTAAGTTTAAAAAAAATATATATTATTTAAAGATAAAATGGTTTTACAATTTAACAGTTCGTTTTCTTTTAAAAAATGCAGATTTTTTTTTTCACCAAATCCACGATGGCGTATCTGACACTTTTACATCTAAATTAGCTTTGTACTTAACCTTTTCGCGACGAGCATCCTTTTCAGAATTTTTAATCTTTTACCACAATTTTTTCAAAACAGAAATTTTCGCCTAATTGAATCGCCGAAATGCTAAGATTTAATGAGGCAAAGCTTGCAATAAACAAGTTGGAAATTGTACGTTAAACGTAACAAATGAGGTGCTTTCGTACTATAGCTAGTTATATAAATATTCAGATCTTGATGATTTTTAATTCTCTTAAATGAATCATATCGTCTGCAAATTAATTTCTGTAATAAAATAAGTATCTCAGTCGCTTGACGATTAAACCTCGAAAGTTCCTATAACAAAAAAGAACCGATTAAAAAAAAAAAAATCAATTTTCTTAATAAATGTTTTTATTAGTATTTTCTAAAGTTTTGTTTCGATTTTCATGAAATTTGAAATGTCTCGACAAAATTCTGCAAAGATATTATATCTTAAATTTCAAACCATTCGGTTGGGTAGTTTTTGCGTTGTTATATGCGGACGGACGGACAGACAGACGGACGGACCAGACGACGACAATAGGTACTACGTATTTGTATAATTACGAACGCACCTAAAAATAACTGGTGGGACTGAGTGTCTTATGCGTCACGTATGCGTCACGTATGCCCGTCGCTCGTACCCAAGGGGTTAATAGGCATATAGCGCGAATATTTTTATGGCTAACCAACATTTGTTTGTATTAATATAGCAGGTAAAACATCATTTTTATATTTAAAAAAATAGTTTTTCTGCGTTGGGAGTGTGACATTGATCTGATACCTACAAGAAGAAGAAGCCGTCCCCATCGATTAGGCGTTTTCTGATAGATGATAAGATTTCGGTATTCTTCAGAAATATGACTCAAGCTAACGATGCATAGAACCAAAAAATGTTTTTAATGCGGTTCTGAAATTCCCTGCTCCACAGCGCGAGACTTTCTGACGAATTTTCCGACATTTTTAAAAGCAAAAGCTTTAAATTAGTAGGTCGGAATGTTAGTAGGCCAAATCGCATCTTTTTGCGCCAAATACTTAAAAGTACTTTTTTTTTTTTTTTTTTTTTTTTTTTTTTTTTGCAGATTTTCTACTAATATTCCGCAGCTAAATTTGACTGATCGTTCATAACAATAGCAATTTTTTTTTCAAATATTCTGAGTATGCGCTTTAAGGAGACCTTCCTTGTCAGATAATTTGATTACACTGAAAGTAATTTTAGCATAATACTAGTTGATAGCAAATCAAACGTAATAGTTTATTATTAGAAATAATCATATGATTTTTCAGCAATATTATTTCTAAATATTTATATAAACTCACATAGCTGCCAAATCTTTCGAAGTTTCGGATACCATTTTTTTTTTCGAATAGCAATTTTCGAGCTTTTTTAATTGCAAATTTCTGTTATTAAACAAGCCGAATATTTCTATTCGGAAATAGTGGTACTCAAATTGTAAGGTTTGACAGCTATGTAAATTGTTTAATACAGAAGAAATGTTTGAAAAATTGCAATGATTCTCAAAAAAATTCCATTTTAGACAGATTTCCGTCTTAGATACATCGTCCCAATATTCGACCACGATAAGTTGGCTTTTGAGATACGTTACTTTAAATAAATTTTTTGGTTGATTATGGTGGAAACGAGAGATAGAACTTAATAGAACAATATATTTTTTAATTAAGTAAACCCTTTTCTTCATCACCTTTGTCATTTCAATTGCCTTCTTTCTCTTCCTTTTTTTCCTACTCCCAATGCCTTCCTGCGTTCAGTGCAGCATACCAAACTCCTGAAGGGAAATTATGATGGTTGAATAGTAATTATATATTTTTTGCTAATTGTATTGTTTTCGCTGGAATCATGAAATTTTCTGTTTAAGGTAGAATTACATTACAGACCGATACCGTTTTTACAGTATCAATGAAAACTTTCTTTTTTATAGATTAAATGAAACTCTGATTAGAGTTACATGCTGCATCGGTAGTATATGATTAATTACGTTTTCTCTCATAGATTAGTTGAAAATATGATTAGAGTTACATGCTTCATCAGTAGCATATGATTAATTTCAGTAAACTCTGATTAGAGTTACATGCTGTATCAGTAGTATATGATTAATTCCGTTCTCTTTCATAGATTAGTTAAAAATATGATTAGAGTTACATGCTGCATCAGTAGCATATTATTAATTTCAGTAGTCTTAAAATCATGTACTTAATTGGAAATAAACGTCGTATAAACTGGAAATAATTTCAGTATATTCGTACCACGTTCAAATTATCGAGTTTTGAACAGAACATTGGCACAATATCGTTTAAGAAATGGTTCGTTATCAAAATATTCAATCTCAATTCAAATGATATCGCTTTCTAACCTTTCATAAATTACAAATGCCAAGTTTTATACTTATTTCTTACCACTTAAGTTTTATTGTAAAATTTGACTTACTTTTTCTCAGCAATCTGTTATTTAAATGTTAAAATATTTCCATTAAATTTTAGCGGTAACAAAAATGGTAAAAACCGACAATTACTCACAAACCATATGCGATTAATTAAACCGTTCTATCTTACAGGTAAATCGACTGGATTTGTATATTTCCATTAAATTTTAGTGGTAACAAAAATGGTAAAAACCGACAATTATTCATAAACCATATGTGATTAATTAAACCGTTCTATCTTACAGGTAAATCGACTGGATTTGCATATTTTCATTAAATTTTAGTGGTAACAAAAATGGTAAAAACCGACAATTATTCACAAACCATATGTGATTAATTAAACCGTTCTATCTTACAGGTAAATCGACTGGATTTGTATATTTCCATTAAATTTTAGTGGTAACAAAAATGGTAAAAACCGACAATTATTCATAAACCATATGTGATTAATTAAACCGTTCTATCTTACAGGTAAATCGACTGGATTTGCATATTTTCATTAAATTTTAGTGGTAACAAAAATGGTAAAAACCGACAATTATTCACAAACCATATGTGATTAATTAAACCGTTCTATCTTACAGGTAAATCGACTGGATTTGTATATTTCCATTAAATTTTAGTGGTAACAAAAATGGTAAAAACCGACAATTATTCACAAACCATATGTGATTAATTAAACCGTTCTATCTTACAGGTAAATCGACTGGATTTGTATATTTCCATTAAATTTTAGTGGTAACAAAAATGGTAAAAACCGACAATTATTCCTAAACCATATGTGATTAATTAAACCGTTCTATCTTACAGGTAAATCGACTGGATTTGTAACGACGACAAGAGTAACTCATGCTACGCCAGCAGCGATGTATGGTCACTCTGCTAGTCGGTACTGGGAAAGTGATGATAAAATTCCTGAAGAAGAACGGCCTCTTTGTAAAGATATTGCTCGACAACTAGTAGAAAACGATCCGGGCAGAAACATAAATGTAAGACGTTTACACTTTATATACACTTTTCAACTGGTGTTTCCTATATAACCATCGAGTCGAGGTAGTGCAGCGGCTCCCAACCTGGGGTACGTGGCGGAATATTTTGGGGTACGTGAAAATTACATTGGTAATAGCGGATAAAGCAAAAAGAAAACTTAAAATACAGTATTAAATATATAGTATTAAATTACATGGGATGAAGGCGCAGCTTCATCTCTGCTTTCTGGGTGCTTAATTTGAAATCTTTAAAATAATACTATCCTTGCTAAAAGTAATAACAGTACAGTTAAAGGCTTATAAGTACCTTTTAATAAAAATATCACAAGCCTTTAAGTGTACTGTTTTTTCAGGGTTCGTACGCATCAGGTGATTCGGGAGATTTTATGTGTTATAGTACCAGAAATTTAGTAGAGTACTGGTTGCTATATCTGAAGATAGCATTTTTTTCATTAAATAACCCAAATATTGCTTTACGAAAATTCTGGTAAAAAGTGCTTGAAAGTCCTTGAAGCGTACGAACCCTGTTTTTTAATATTTTTATATTTAATATTATATTTGATATTACATTATTATTATTATTATTATTATTATTATTATTATTATTGATATTATTAATATTAATAATTTTTATTAATATTATTAATATTATTTGTTATTACTTTTAGAAAGTGTGGTTTTATTTTAAGAATAATAAGTAATTTTATTTTATAATTGAAATCTTTAGTTAATGTTTTGTGTTTGAGTGACAACAGTGGAACAGTTTTATATGAGACGGGCTACGCATAAATGAAAAATCTAAGCAAGGGGTACGTGAGAGAAAAAAGGTTGGGAACCGCTGAAGTAGCGGAAATAGCCTCGACAACAGAGAAAAAAGTTTGACAAATCTTTTCTGACATCTCTTCAGGACTCCCACTGGTCGTTTTGAATACCAATATTTCTGATGAAACTGTTTCCATGCTAGGTTTTTACCGCATTTGCAATGAAAATTACCTTCCGGGTGGATTTCTACAAAATTTGTAAGAAAAAATCATTAAAATAACGATGTATTCAATAAACGGACCGAGTGGGAGTCCTGCAACTTATTCATTATCATACACGCTAGCAATATCTTCTATATTTATATTATTTATAGAAAATTATCTAATATGTATTATAAAAATGCAATTTATCTAATAGATACTTAAATGAGAAATACAATCGCACTCATAAAAGTGTTTTACCACGCTTCTAAATTTATGAAAACAATTTTCACAGTCAGTTTCTTAATTTCAACACATAAATGGAATTTCTTCAAATGTGACGCAACTTGCATTTGTGATTCTTTTAGATGCGTTCGTAATTATATAAATACCGAGGCTAACGAAAAAAGAAAGGCTACCGCGGTGATTTACGCGTATCTTTTTTTACAGACTGCGAGAGTCACGTGATGCTCGAACCCACCAATGCAGGTGTACGGAAAGAGCATCACGTCACTCTAGCGGTCTGTAAAAAAAGATAAGTGGAATGCACCGCGGTAGCCTGTCTTTTTCGTTAGCCTCGATAAATACACAGCACCTATAGTCGTCGCGTCGTCTGGTCCATCCGTTCGTCCGTCCACCTATAACAGCGCAGAAACTACCCAACCAAATGGTTTGAAATTTAATATGTATAATCGTTGCAGAAGTCGAGTCATTTAAAATTTTATGAAAATCGAATCAAAATTTAAAAATATATTAATAAAAGTTTTTTTCATTCTATTAAATCCTATCATACGTACATCTATATAATAAAACTGCTAGTCATGTCACTGAGGAAAAGAAATACGGGCTGACCAATTCTTTTTTCATATGCCGAGCGGCCATTTTTATCCAAAATTATTTTTTGGTATAAAATTGACATAAAAGTTACATTTTTAGAAAGATCGTTCCAAAAAATGGTTTGTTTGAGAGATGAGTTAATTTCAAATATGTGTAGATTCTGAGATAACTTCAGTTGAAATTAGGTTGACAGCCGAATATCTCAATCCATTAAAGTAAATAAACACAAGAGGTTCGTTCATCGTGAGTCATAAAAATATTAGGCCATGGAGGTAATCATTAGCAAAACAAGATCTCCGTGGGTAATTTTGCAGCGCTGCATGGTGTCGAAAAAAAAATCGGTGTAAATGTGGTATGCTTATTTCGCTCATAACAGACGATATAATTCAGTTCACTGTAATAATAAAGATGATTTTTTACATTGTAAAACTAGTTATAGTACGAATGAACCTCATTTGTCACGTTTAACGTACAATTTCCAACTGTTTTCTCTAAATTTGGGAGACATTTGATTTGCCATTGCAGTGTAACTGAAGATTTTCTCCATAAGAAGCTCGACTTTATTGACGCCTTTCCTATATAAAATTGAAATTCCTTCTTCTATAATGAGTTCTAAAATATTTTGCTCATAATTAGCTTTAATTTAACATGCGTAAAAAATCCAGCAGTAGTCAGGAATCTATTCAAAAACATTACTTTGCATTCAGGTACCCATTTAATTTGGAGGAGGGGAGGAGGTGCAATTGGTTGATTTAAGAAAGACATTGAATTTTTACCACTTAAATAAATCTATATCTAGTGTTTAAATAAATAAAGACACTTAAATAAAGCTATATTCCATCCATTAGTACGACAAATTCCCATTAAATAGCAGCTACTTGTTTGCTAGAGGAAGGGTTTAGGAAGACGCCACCTACGAGCATTGTAAAGACTTCAGAAACTCGCCCAAGAGGTATGGGAGACTGTACTGTATTGCTGTACTAAATACAATTCTATTATTATAGAAATTTAGAGCCAGAACTGTAACTAAGAGTCAAAGCTATACATTAGAGTCAAATTGTCGGAAAGAAACGGCAATTATGCAAGAAATTAAAATTGAAAATTGTCTCCATATAGTGTGGACGAGTGACTTTTGTAGTTAGCCATGCAAACATCATTATCCTTTTTGCAATTCCTGATACTACATCTCCAGACGATTGCTTTTCCAACTTACGGTTGCATATTATAGCTATTTTTTCGAATTCTTCCAGCAGATAAATTACTCCATAGCTGCTACTTTTTACACTTTTTTCTTACCACTAAAATTTAATAGTAAATTTTGCTTTATTTAATCGCTTAAATACACATTTACATGAGGCAAAAATTTCTATTACATTTTAGTGGTAACGAAAATATGTATAAGTTGGCAGATGTGTAAATGCATTTCTTTTGATTGCAAACGTATTGGAAATCATAAATTAAAAGAAACTTTGGATTATATATTTGAAATTTTCTCATTAGCCCACGTTTCATTATCGTTATTGTTTATATTAGTTGGTGAGCAATCACATTTCCTTAAGCCTGAGATATGTCAAGGAATAGAACAAGGAATTAAATTAATATTTATTTTCAAAGAATAATTTCTTTTAAATAAATACAGTATATTTTACATTTAAAAGTTTATTGTAAATTGGTTTATTCGTACTATGTATATAAAATCTTTGATAATACTGCTTGCGCCAAACGAAATATGTTCTAAATATTCTTAGTTTTGCTGAATAAATGAATTAAAACAACTCAAATCTCCATCCTTCATTTCCGACTGTAGCGGACACGGATCCCCGTCTGTTAGTACTGAAATAAACATTTCAACTATGCTAACGACGCAGATCCGCACCTCAGTAATATACGTCAAAATGAGTTAATACGTCCAGTGGCGTAGCCAGGGAGGAGGTCCAAGAGCTCTGGATACCACTAATATTATAAAGTTTTCTTAGCCTTTTTTAATTTCAGAAAAATATCCGTTTTAATAAAGCTAAGAAAATTTTTCAAAATTAGTGGTGGCCAGAGAATCTGGACCCACACCCTGGCTACGCCACTGAATGTGTCATTTACGTGATTGTAGTCAAATTTTTATAGGCATTTGGACATTTTCTATCTTGAAAACCAGACCATCTCTAGCTCACGACTACAGATAATGCTTCGCAGTCAATGTGTCAAGTGAGATAACTTATACTCGAGACTTTGCTATACCAAGTTAAGATCGTATTTAAGACGCCCATTTACACTCGAGAGAAATATTTAAAATTAATTAAGGAAGCCCATTTCAAGGTTTAATGATTTATTATCTTGACCGAATATACCCTAATATCACAAACAGTTAATGTGATAAATGAGGTGACTTTGATGTGATAATTTATCAAACTTATTACAGTCACAAAAGTGACCAAATAGTGATATCTGTAATTCGCCCCATTATAACTTTGAGATGACAGTCACTTCACGACTTCTCTAAAAAATCACTGTGGAGTCACTGTGACCGCTTTCTTTTTGTTATTTATCCTCTTCCAAAAGTCATCGACTCAGTGATGTCATAGTGAACTCGATTTCAACGTCAAGTCGCAATGTGGACAATGCGAATTGCGTTTGAGTCATACTTCTATTAGGTTACATTAACGAAATTCGACTGTATATGATCTCTGTTAATTACTCTGGTATTTTGCAGGTCATTCTTGGAGGAGGACGGCGTCATTTTTTACCTCGCAAAAAGGCTTCTGATCCTCAACTTCAAACTGACATGGGTAAAAGGGAAGACGGCCGCAATCTGATCGACGAATGGCTACGAGATAAGAAAACCAGAGATCTTGATTATGAATACGTCCACAGAAAGGAAGAATTCGATAGAGTGGATCCTGCAAAGACTGACTATCTTCTAGGTAACTTTTTTTTTCAAATATAGGAATAACATAGTTTGAATTTAATCAAATAATATACAGTCGTTAATTAAGAAAATTATAAATGAGTTTAATTCAATGGCATTATCGAACTTTTTTTCTCAAATGAGGACTATACATTTATTGATACAGTTCCGTAACAAAATAACTTTGACGGAAAATCACTTCATAATCTACAGGATATCTGAGAATGGCAAGAGGTTAATGAGAAAATAATGCATAAAATTGTATTCTAAAGAGCATACATTTTTATAGGTACTTGCGAATTAATACGAGGGTTAATTTTAAAATAAGATCCGTTTTGTAATTTAAAAAAAATTACTAAGTATTTTTAGAAAATTTATTTTTAACAAGACTCTTCATATATTTTTCATACTTTTTACATAGTTTTTATGTCTGTTGAAATATTTTTCGTAACGCCCCACGTATTTTTGTAACCTTTCCTCGTAGAATTCAGACGCCTGTGAAGAAATCCACACCTTAAACTCCATTTACACTTCTTCGTCACTGTTGAATCGCTGCTGCTTACGAAAAAATTCAGGTATCGGAAAAGGTGATAGTCACTTGGCGCAAAATTAGAATTTAAATTGCTTCCACCCAAATGATTCAACGAGAGATTGTGTGTGTAATCTCATTGTATTTGGACCATACACCTCCCAGATCTGGCCATGAATGTGTTGCATCTCGCTGCTGCCATGTTTCTTGCTGTTAAAAACAGGATTATTGACCATATTTCACCATCAGCGGGATGATCAATCGACTTGAACATTCTTATAGCTCACTCTGAAGCAACACACTGACACCGTACGTGCACAATTAGCGTCTGCTGTAATGTAAGGGATGAAGGAAGTCTGCGCGCATACTACACTATATGGCCAATGATGACCGGTCACTTACGATTTTAGACGTTTTGTTAACACTAGAACGGCGGTGAGGTGTCATATTGACCCCTACCAAATGAAAAAATGTCGATTCGAACCGGGTATTTCTTCATAAAATAAGTTAATTATATACCACACAAAAATAAATAAGTTGAAATTCTTAAATAAAAATTCTGGTGTGAAATATTTTTATGAAACATGAGTAAAATTTCCCGCCGTTCTAGTGTTAAATATCTTATCTAGTATATTGTATCCAAATATACTAGCTTATGAAAGTTGACATAATAAGAAAGAAGTGTCTCATTGTACATTTGGATACCGCCAAACATCTTTTTGCTTCCTTTTGGGAACAGCGTATTTCGATCTTATTCTATCACCGATTACTATCAGAATTTTCAAGTTATGTTTTTGGGACTTGTAGAAAGTTGGTCTATATATTTAGCTAATATATTATGCACAGTATATTTTGATTGAATTCGCGCATGCGCAGTGAAACAATATTTAGTGAACCTGCTCATTTTTCATCCAATATTTATTATTTTTTAATTCTGATTCCCGGGTATTGTGTATAATGTTGTGTGTCATCGTTCCTGAAAAAAAAAACATTCTTTTATATTAAGAACTCTGAACATTATAAGCAAAATATTTGGTGAAATTCGGGATTGTGTACATAAAAACCTTAATTTCTCCACGAATATACGTGCAATTCTCATAAAAATGAACATAGTTTATTAAAAGAAGTCTTCTAAGCATGTGCTACTGTTTCAACGCTTGTTCGATATTAGTTTTTACAGGGTAATCCAAAAGATATTCGTATTTCTTCAATTTGTTGACGGCCTCTTATGGGGTTTCGGGAAAAAATTTTCGCGGAAATGTATGACGTCTATCATTTTGTTTACACTCCTGAAGTTTCAGGAATATTCCTCAATTATCTTTCCAGATATTTAACAAAACGTCTAAAATTGCAAGTGACCAGTCATCATTGGCCATATAGTGTATTTAATGCAAGCGCCTGAGATTTAAATAGATACTTGTTAACCGAGCTTACTTTTAAAATAACCTTCGTATAAATCAGAATAATGAATCACTAATAAAATCATACGGTGGATACGGACGTCGAATAACAAAAATTCGAATTTAGTGAAATAAAATCGTACTTTTAAACGGATTAGCAATGAAATTAACTGTATGAGTAATTCTTGGATATTAGGAATGTACTCTGGTGTACCTTTCGCAGAATGAAAATATTTTTAAGATCCATCATCAATGTAGAACTTTGAATGTTATGAAGTTATACTGGTTTCTTAAATGTATATTTCTTAATTTGTACACAATTTTACTTATTTCAACAGGGTTGTTTAATCATGGTCATATGGCATATGAGGTCGATCGAGATTCTGGACCTGATGGGGAACCATCATTGGCAGAAATGACACGAAAGGCAATTGAAATATTACGAAAAAATCCCAGAGGATATTTCCTTATGGTAGAAGGTAAGACCTTCCTTCCTTCTTTTTTATTATATTTTTTATACAATAAGCTGCTAACAATTAGCTGCTCCACAATGAGCGCCGTGAAGTATGAGATGAGTATAATTCTTAATTTTTCATACCACTATTTTTGAATGGCATTTTTCAAGTTATTTAATCACTGAATTTTGGCGATTAAATTAGGAAAAAAATTCTTTTTAGAAATAGTGGTGCCTGAAATATTAAAATTTGAGTACAGATTGCTCATTGCAAAGGGTTAAACTGTGACAATGCTGCCAAAGTATTTTTCGCTGCCCGTATTTTTCAGAAACGTTTCCGAAGGATTTTTATAGTATATTAATTAGTGTCCTCAGCCTGGAATACCTGTTTTTCGAATGCTATCAATTCTCAAGTAAACATTTTCCTGCTCAAAAAATATGTTTAACAGACAAACATGCAAAATTGACAGCGTTAACAATAATATTAAAATTAAGATTATTTCTTTACTCTTTCATGTATAAATTAACTTATGCGGCTGAAAACGTTTACTTGAGAATTGATAACATTCGAAAATCGGGTATTCCAAGCTGAGGACACTAATTAATATACTATAAAAACCCTTGGGAAACGTTTCTGAAGAATACCGGCAGCGAAAAATACATTGTTTTTATAAATAATTCTTTAAATTTTGGAAATGTATTGGTTTCTGGGGATTCAAAAGACAATGGAACACGCTATTCGGAATTTCGGATAGCTCAGCATATTATATTTTTGTTCGTGGTTATAGTATATTTTCATAAAATAAGAAACATAGGTCAATTTTTACAGTGTAAACACTGTAACATTTATTAGTGAAACGACCTAAAAGAAGTTTGTTGGACCAATACGGTGAGTAATAGAAGATTAAGTGTATTGTATTATTTTCTCTTTCCTTTCTCAGCAAAGTCAGTTTTTCGTTCACTTTTCTAAAATCGTTTCCAATCCTAGATGAATGATATTTTGAGATTTCTCATACATTATTGTAACATTATTTACATTCATTATATTTATTTTCTGTTTCAGCCGGCAGGATTGACCACTCACATCACTTCAACAATGCCCACCGAGCTCTTGTTGATACTTTGGCACTTGAGCAAGCTATAATGGTGGCTTTGGAACTGACCAGGCCAGAGGATACTCTCATGGTGGTCACATCTGACCACTCACATGTTTTTTCTTTCGGTGGATATCCGAAACGTGGAAATCCGATTCTAGGTAAGAATTATCGCTTTTATAGGCTGTTTTCTACTTTCCTCCATATCACTGTGGAACAAACTTTTCGGTAAACAAAATCAGTAATGATTCTTATTTTTTGTGTTTTCGCATGTCCTTTAAGTTAAATCACATTAGTGGGGTAAAAACTATAAATAAAACCTCGCAAGGGTTCTATTATTGCAAGCACATAAAAGAACAACAATCACAGTAAGATCAAGAAGCATTTCCGGATATTAATCTTTCTCAATTTTAAGTAACCATAGTTCTTTACCGCATAACCCACGTGTATAGTCTGATTTAAAAATTTAATGTATATGTCGTGATATATAATTATTTATTGTGTATGTTCACTAGAGCCATAAGAAATTTATTATTTATCCATTTCCTTTTCTGATGCACATTTGGCATTTAAACATTTTGTAAGGTTTGTTATGTGTACAATTATTTTTTAGTTTAAATGTGTCAAGACAGTACATTTTATGTAAAAGTTTCATTAAGTGACATACGAATAATAACGAATAAAACATAAATCTTATTCAATAAATATTTTGAAAAATTATAAGTTTAAAATACAATAATAACCAGAAAAGTTGCAAAAATTTTAAATGTATAGTTTAAAATAAAAATTTAAAAAATCTGTAAATTTTTTCTATATAATTCTATATTCCGGTATATCCTCTATTTTCAACTTTTTCATGCAAGCGTTTTTAACTCGGGAGAAATCGCGCATACCCAGATAATGAATGTTTTTTACATTGTCACCAACAAATACAATTAATAATCGTCACCTTATTCAGTCTCATACAATTGTTACAAATTCTATGATAATGTAAATTGTAGATTACTTTTTAAAAAATAGTGGTGACAATTGTAAAAACCGTACGTAACCTGGGGTATGTCATACCCATGCGACTGCTCCCGGGTTAAAATTGAATCCAAAACATTTTTTTAAATTTTGTTATACGTATTTTTACTTTAATTTTTAGACACCAACATTACTTTTGCAAAATTAACCAAAAAATAAATAAATAAATAAAAAATAAATAAAAGACAGGATATGGCTTAGTAGCAAATTTGGAACCACTGTTAAGAACCACTGTGCTAGATGTTTTGTTAATTTGATGATGTACATTTTGCCTGTTTTTGTTTATCAAGGATTAACAAATTTTTAATTAAATATAACCATCTAAACTAATTCTTGAGACAGTCCAAATTCAACAAAATAAGTTCATTAAAGTAACATTTATTTATTTCATGGAAAATATTATCTTTACAGGATTGGATGATAAAACATCCGATGTAGATAATATGCCTTACACAACACTTCTATATGCTAATGGACCTGGATTCAACCACAACTTTCCAACAGGAAGAGAAAATTTAACAGGAATGAACACTGGTAAAATAAAGTTTTTTTTTTTTTAAATTAAACAATGTAAAGTTTTAATGTATATGTTATTAGGTTTCTAACATGCTTTTTCAAAAAGATTTTTTAAAAAGTGGCCTTTGTAAGAAAGAATTAAAAAGAAATGCATCATGCATATATAACTATATATACATCTGAAGGTATATGCAGGCTGTTTCAAACAGAAGGACTCAATTTCAAATTTCCAAACTATACGCTGTGTGTTAATAACAAATAGATATTTGGAAGATGATACCCCCAAGTTTCAAATCTTTAAATAAGCGCCGACTAAACAGGGCGACGGGAGCCACAACGCAAACTTAAAGACACTAATTTTAAAATGTTATTTTTTCCCTAATAAATCGCAGTGATTAATAAGATCACTTACCGTAATTTCGCGCGCATACGCTGAACAAAACCTTAGACAATTCGATTTCCTACCAGAATTTATTTTAAATAAAATGTGACTTACTTCTGCTTATCAGTTATTTTTTTCAGTAGTTAATTTTAACTACAGCTATACCATTTTACTTTTTTCCATTTATTAGACTCTATCTGTAATCTCTATAGCTCTACTTTTTTATTCCCATTGTTTAATTTTTTCTATTTTTAATTGTTCTTTCTTATGTAGTTAATACTACATTTAACTTTTCCCAACGGCTCAATATTTACAAGACAGGTTATTCACAAATAGACTGGGCGTAAAGTTGATCGCAACTCGGAAGCCCCTTAACCGACATCAACTGTTCGGCAATCACTTGACTTCTTATTTTCAATAAAATTCCCGGTTTGAAAAAGACTTAACTAAGACGCGGCGCATACGCGTGAAATTAAAGTAATATGAACTTTTAAATATTAGTAGTTTAAGTATGCCTGATTGTCTAATTCGCCCGCGTAATCGCCTATACTACTAGAGCACGTCTATGTTTTACCTAGCAGCTTCAATTGTGGACAAGACGGAGATGTTTTGTATTCATAAGTTTACTGAATCAATGATTTTTTTTATCATGTGGTGCTTTGTAAAAGTGTGCATTTTGTGTACACTCGTCCAAAAGAACAAAATAAGAGAACATTCCTTCCTGTCCATGCTCAAAATCATAGTATAAAATAATGTCTGGTACCAATCGATTAATAAAAACGTCTACTAATTAATGTTATACTTAAATTTTGCTTAAGGGTATGTACAATCATTATGTATGTATCCTTAGGGTATACATGTAAAAATTGTATCAAACTTTAAACATTTCACCACTAACACCTGTTTTTGCCATCATATTTGTATTATTTGGTAGCTTTTACCTTCAGATACCAAATGGAAAATCATTCGGTCAATTAGTTTAGGAAATATGAATGTTTAAAGTTTGAAATTTCTAATGTTAATTTGTTTTTTAATCTCTACAAAAGGGTTTACTTTGCGGCTAGTTTTTTTAAGTAACAACCAAAAACTGCTTGGTAGAATGTCCTATAATTTTGGATTCACATACTTAAAGCATCAAGAAATCGTTTTTTAATCAAAAATTTATACGTTACACATTTTATAATTTTTCCAAAAATTAATTTAAAAAAAACATTAATTTTAATTAATTTTCGCAGAAAATACGAGTTGTACCAAAATTATTTTTAACTGAAATTGATTTCTTGAAGCTTCAAATATTCAAACCCAAAATTACAGGTCATTCCACCAAATAGTTTTGAATTATGCTTTAAAAAGTTCTCGCATTGTAATGCGTTTTGCAGTGATTGAAAATGAATGTAACAATAGGAATTTCAAATTTTAAACCTGCATAATTCCTAAATTGATTGACCGAAATTAATTCCAGTTTGATAACCAAAGGTAAAATTTACCGAAGACAGTGGCGTAGCTCCAGGTGCTACTAATATCGTAAAGCTTTCTTTGCGTTTTCTAATCAGAGAACTTTCTGCGATTATCAAGGAGAAGAAAACTTAACAATATTACTGGTATCCAGAGCATTTGGACCCCCCTGCCTACGCCACTGACCGAAGAATCCAAATATAAAGTCAAAATTAAGTGTCAATATTAAAGGTAGAATTTTTATATGGCCCCGAAGCAAAATTTAAGTCTAATCACATTTACATAGGATGATTTGCAACAAAACTAGAAGGGAGTTTTTTTGGTACTTCTCTATTATCCCGTCGATCACTTTTCATAACAAAAAACTATCGCCAAACTATAAGATTAAACACCAAAAATGCATTCCTATTTACTTGATGTCAGAAACATTATACGTGTTTGTTATGCCATCAAGTTGTTTTTAATTCAACATTTCATAAATTTTTCATTATGTTTTACTGATTTATTAGTTATTTCATTAATTAAAATAACAATTGTGTTCTTAAATTCTTATATTTTATTTATTTATTTATTTTGATATTCCAATGGCAACGTTCTCCCGTTTATTTGGCGTTACAGTTTGGCGATAGTTTTTTGTTATGAAATGTGGTCGACGGGATAATAGAGAAGTACCGTTTTTATATATATATATTTTGTTTTACTATTTTAACCACCTTTAACAATTACTTAATTCAGCTACCGTCCAGTTAAGTAGTACTCACTACGCGTCCTGCCGCCTTCGAGATCATTCCATGCACCCCTGCAAGTTTGGCTTATAGTTTTAAAAATATATAAGTATATAGGTATATAGTATAAAAATACATAAATAATGTGATCA
This sequence comes from Maratus michaelseni, assembly GCA_963931845.1. NCBI lineage: Eukaryota > Metazoa > Arthropoda > Arachnida > Araneae > Salticidae > Maratus > Maratus michaelseni. Next base: position 139,654,629 of record OZ007597.1, read on the forward strand.
ATTACCTAAAAGATGACTAAAAAGCTTTAATAGATGTTGAAAATTTACATTAAAATCATCTAGTACTTTCGGCTACGTACCCAGCCTTCATTAGGATTCAGGATTTAAAGCTATTTTAATAATGTCGCCTGTCTGGATCTCACCCGTAAATCACACGCTTCAAAACTGAGAACATCAGGGAGAGTTTGTTTTACAAAGATGCATTTTAGCATTCTGAACTAGTTTATTTTATAGGTATATATTTTGTGAAATATGTTTCTAAAAGCCTTCACGATTATGCTTAAAATCAGATACAATAAAAAAAAAAAAAAAAAAAAAAAAAAAAAAAAAAAAAAAAAAAAAACCAAAGGCTTTTATATTTTTTTGTTTCCAAATAATAAAACTTGAACTTTCAGGAACCTCCCCTGTTAGCTAATGAATATTATCCATAACTAGTTAATATTAAACATTGGTTAAAATTAATATCTAAATTCGTATAAATTTTTAGTTTATGGTAGTAGTTCATTCTAATATATAGAACATGTGTCGGGGAAAAAAAAGTAAGTGCGGTTCTCGTACTCATTTTTCTACAAGATTTCGGGCCTTACATAAATTTTAGTAGGTAATACTCGTCTAGATACTAATCTTCAGAAGGCACATAGAATATCCCTCACCTTTATTCTGAGTGAAATCAAATGGAGATTTGATCATTCACATACAATGGAATGATTAAGAAATAGAACCGTATGAAATATGACTCCTTAAAATAGTAATGGACATAATGTATGAATTGATTATTCCGGTATCCGCACAAACATAGCTTCCAACCTCCGCATTCTTTTCAATCATTAGAAGAAATTTTACAAGAGAAAATAATAGGTCTCTATATTTTATTTATTTATCACTTTTTCTTTTTACTAAGTTTCTGGTTTTAGTTGATTAAAAAGAATACGCAGGTTGACAATTATGCTTTTGCGCATGCCTGAATGATTCATTCGAATATCAAAATCACTCATTATGCCCATCACTACCTTAAAATTTCCAAGGAGTCTAGAAACACTTTTTCAGATTAGAAATTTCTGATTTAATTTTTAATTAACAGAATTCGCAATCTCTTTATTTAATCACAGATTTTGTAATAGTTTTATACGATTTACCGTAATTTCCGGCGTATAATCCGCAGCTCAAAGAGTCGTTTTTCGACCCAGAAATATTATTTTATAAAATGTAACTTAAAAGATCGCTGTAAATATTTAACTACAATTATTGAATAAAATTTCTGGGTCGAAAAACGACTCTTTGAGCTGCGGATTATACGCCGGAAATTACGGTAATAAGGTGAAAAATTCTGTTAACATACCTGTCAACCCTTAACTAATCTTCTGTAAAATGTGTCTTTAATTGACCCAGGATAAACACATTTTGATCCAGAATTTCTCATAAGAAATAAAATAAACAAATTCCGTGTAGAAAGATGAAAGTAAATAAATAATGTTTAATCAAAAAAGTTTTCTGGATCAAAATTTCTTTAACCAGGGACAAATGAACACATATTTTAGAGAAGAACTGCCGGGGGTTGGCCAATATGTATTAAACATCTATGGTAAAACTGTACGTACGCAGTAATCATATTGTAGTATTACACTTTCTGTCTTTATTAATATGACTTATGGCTTTTATACATTCATTTATAAAATACATTTAAAGCAATGCTATTTAACTTCAAATTAACAAACGAAAGCTTTGAAAGTGTGTAAGTCGCGAATTTCATAATAAGTAATATGACAATTTTTGAAAAATCCTTATAAAATTTTTAAATAAAAGTAGGCTTAAATTTAGTTGAAAAATAGAAGGGGTGTTTATTTTAATTAAATTTTAACTACTATGTGTAAATTTTAAAATCCATGCAAAAGTTTTAAACTTTTCTAATGCATCGTGAGATATAAAATATTGAACCGAGGACCGCATGTAGCCTGCTGGTTGTCGGGTGTATAACATAACTTTAAGGCTAATTAAATAAACAGAGCTATGATTCTAAAAATAGTATTATCTTTATAAATAAAATTGATTGTTCAGTTTAGTGACGCTATAAATCGAGAGTTTTATGCTGCATGAATTACTCAGATTTGTTTATTACAGTGGCGAAATTTGAAACTCAATCTGGGTATTCTCTTTCCCACTTTTCCGTGTAGATTTTCTGTGTAGTTTTCACCGCCTTATTTACTCGTAAAAGCTTCCTTAACCCCTTCGTGATGAGCGTCTTTTACGGAATTTTTAATCTTTTACCACCGGTTTTTCAAAACAGAAATTTTCGCATAATTGAATCACAGAAATGCTGTCATTAACACTAGAAAGACCAAGAGCGGTCATTTTGACCGCTACCAAATGAATATATTCGAATTCGAACCAGAAATTTCTATATAAAATAAATTAAATATAAAACTCGCAGGAACATGTTAAATGAATAAGTTAAATAGATTTAAATAAAAATTGTGGTGTGAAATAATTTTATAAAACTTGAGTAAAATTTCCTGTCGTTCTAGTATTAAATAAGGCAAAGCTTACAATAAAAATTAACTGGTGGGAATAATCGAGGATTCTGAGCATCTAATGCGTCACGTATACGGGGGGGGGGGGGGCTTAAAACTCAAAGAATAAATTACTAGAAATTGTTGGTGGGAGCAGGCTGAGTTTGAATGGAGGAATCGCCAATGGTAAATAAGTAGATGGATCTATTTTAGATTAATATCAATATGTATATATGTATGATGTATATAAGATTATATTTTCTTTTCTTGGTTACCTGGACACGTAAAGAAAGACAGTTGAATAAATTATAAGACAGTTTTCTTTTTCTTTTTTTAAAAGCTGGTAAAAAGAAAAATAAACAGTATAAAAACACTTATATATGCTGATATAAAACTCAATAAAGTGAGAAATTGTTTTACAAAAACAACGTACGAAGTGAATAAAGCGAACTTTGTTTCAAAAGACTTGATGCTCCTACTTTAGGAGCAAAAATATGGGGTACATAGCCGCCAACTCTTATTATTTTTTTTTCTTTTATTAAGCACTTTTCCTAAACAGAAAAATTTGCCCTATTTAATCATCAAAATTTAGCATTAAATAAATTAAACATTTCTGTTCAGAAATAGTAATAGAAAAAAGCTCAAAAATTTGCTTAGACTTAGAGAGTACTCGTCATTTTGCGTTTTAAGACGACCAACCACGTCTGTTAAAAAATGTTGTGCTTTATTCACTTTTAACCCATTAACTCTGGGAATGATTAGTTTTTTTTTTTTTTTTTTTTTTTAATTGCTTGTTTCCTAGCACTTGTTTGAAATAGTAGAATTCGCTTAATTTAATATATTATTAAGTAAGCCGTTCAATAAAGCGAATTTAAATACATCCAAAAATAATAGCAATCAAGCAATCTGAATTTTTAAAAAAAAAAGAAAAAAATCTAACAGTGATTCTGTTTGGCAAAAAATGCTATTATGCGGTTAATGTGGGTTAATGAAATATTTTTGAAATTCTATCCATTTTATCAGTAACAAGATTGTTAATACACGTATTATAATCTCCTATTCTTTTTTTTTAATTTAGAGGATAAGAACTACATCCAACAAAGCGCTGTACCTCGTCGATGGGACACTCATGGTGGTGAAGACGTTCCAGTATACGCACACGGACCTATGGCCCATTTATTTCGAGGTGTCCTCGAGCAAACATACATACCTCACGCAATGGCCTATGCAGCCTGTATAGGCCCTCAAAGGGACGACTGTGAAAGGAGAAGGCATGCCTTCCAAAGACAGGTCATCGAATGCCCTTCTCCGAGAACAAACAGTGCACCAACAACAGTTTCGACTCCTTTCTTAATTTATGTTGCATGGATGACTTTTAGGATACTCTTTCGAACAAATACGTGATGGTACATGGTTCATAATAGGTAGCCTTATTTATGTACGAAGAAAGGGCGTTGTTTCCCCTTGAAAGTACGAAACAAAGTAGTGACTAATACTGTTTGTATTAGGCGTAATGCACTGGAGAACTATTTTGGTAACAATATTCAGGTGAACGCAAACTAACAAACATTTATTTTGAGACTCAGGTGATGTTGTTTATCTGAAGCTAATTTAGTGGTTCTGTCTTAAATATCACATGCAATGAAAGCTCCTTAAAATGGTCGCTCAGTAATCGATATTTATATGTGTTTGTATTTTAATTAAAAGTTTGTTAATACAGTGAAACTTCCATTTAACGAAGTCTTATCGTTACATTTAAACACTTCGTATGAAGAAAATTCGTTATATATAAATAAACTTAAATTTATGAAACTTGTATACGTATAGGCCACATAAAATTAAAAGTACACATAAAATGTAAATATCTGAAAAACGTATTTTAATTCGGGCAGTCATTTTTTTTTATGCAATGTAGATATGAGAATAATTTAATTAGAATAATGTCTAAAAAAACACAAAACAAAGAGAAGTAAACAAAAACCGAAGCGTAGTTTTTTTTTTTTTTTCATTAAAATGTGAGTTTTGATTAAATAATTCAAATGTGTTCATTTTCATACAGTCTGCTGAAATAAATTCATACATTCATCGCAACAGCAACCTCTCCGTTTGAATGCTGTACACGCAAGAAAGTGGAATCAACTTCGTTATATAGAATAAGTTTTTCGTAATATGGAGATTAATTTACATGTTAATGATGTGCAAAGTCAGCTTTCTGCAGAAAATTTCGTTAAGTAGAAAACTTCGTTAAATAGGGACTTCGTTAAACGGGAAGTTCCACTGTACTAAACATACAAACAACCAATCATTTGAACCAAATGAAAATATTTCGATTCGAACCAGAAATTTTTCCGTAAAATAAATAAAATTTAAATCGCACGGAAATAAGTTGCATTAAAAACTTGAATAGTGTTAAATAAAAATTCTGATGTGAAATAGTTTTATAAAATTTGAGTAAAATTCTCAGTATTTAAATGTTAAAAAAATAGTAAATTCAAACATAAGCATTTTAATTTATGAATATTCAAGCTAAAAGTACCATCAATAAAGTAAGTCAAAACATAAACTATGGCATATGAAGAAATAAACACAATGATTAATGTTGCTATTTACGTTCGCTGGCCACTATAAAAATTATGTAAGCTATTTGATTAGTCTATAGATATACTAAAATCAGACAAAATGTTTCAGGAAATAATAATTTTTAAACTATTTACCTTTTATTCCTTTAATAAACGTATTTTTATAAACATCCCCTAACTATAAAAAATACCTTGATTTCATTTTTAAAATCTCATAAACTGGTTTACATACATGGGCTTATAAAGTCATTTTCATTATATTTTAGTCTTTTTTAGAAATAAAATATCTTATTAACTTTGCATTATAAATTACATTGCTGTAATATATATAGAAAAACTTTTAAAAGAACATTAGATTTCAATGTTTTGCGTTTTGAGTGAAGTGAACAAAATACCCGATTTCTAAAACAGGAAACAGACTATAAGGACTCGAAAACAGAAACGAATTCCCGTTAAGTGCAAATAAATTCTCATAAATACTATTCATCTTTCATGTCTTGAATGAGATAAGCTAAAATCCCTGATCTAAGAAAAAGCTACATCATTCTCGTGACATATTTAGAAAATCCTCTATAAAAAGGTATTTACCTCGTCTTTGATCAAGTTAGCCAGAAACCAGGCCAATTGCTAAGCAAATTTCGAATGCACATAATGTCAATGGCTCACAGTACAGCATCGGTTTCCATCAGAACAAACAAAGTTACGCACCATTGGGTGCACTTCGTACTTTCGAGGTGACATCTGATAACACTGCGCTGACGCACTATATCCATGCCTCAAACTTGAGCAAAAAATCAGTGATGTGGAATGTTATCTTGCTAGTAGGACTATCGGTGGATAGAACCCTATTACGCGTAAAACGTGAACCGATTGAATTTTATTTATCATTCTTATCTTGAAGAGGTGAACTAGAATCAACGACTTCCAAATCGAGCAACAGACTTAAAATACAAATTTGATACGACCAAATTTCTATTACATATTTAAGGGAAATCATAATCATAGTCATTTATCTTGTCTTAAGAATTGAACCAGATACTAGATTTATAAATCAAGAAACATATTTAGAATTCTTATACGGCGTGACCAAATTCTCGTTAGATACTGAAAAACACAAATATTTTAATCCTGCACTGTACGAATTTTTCTTTTGGGAGTATGTTTTTTAATATTCGTATTTAGAATTAGACACCACACATTTTAAGGAGTAATTCTTTATTTTATATAATTGCATGCTTCTGTGGTTACATAAGCTAACTATTTCTACTTACTATTTCTACGGAAATGAATTTTTTTTAATGCTAAATTTTAGTTGTTTCATGTAGTATCCAGCACTGTTCCGTATAGGGTTAATGCAGAGTTGCCAAGTCTCCGGCTTTTTGCACACCAGTAAAATTTTGGAAAAAAATATTGTTCTTTCAAATCGCAGAATGCTCAAATAAATAAAACAGCATTTTCTGTACTAAAATACTAGTATCCAAAAAGCCGGAGACTTGGCCGGTCTGGGTTAATGCATGTCTTAAATGAACTGAACCAGAATCCAACACCTATCATTCGCGAAACATATTGAAAAAACTAGCGAAAAGAGACAAAATGCTTTATTACACGAAAAAAAAACATAAATTTTATTCATCTATCTTGTCTGGAATGAGATGAGCTAAAATTCACGTTTTAATCATATTTATAATAAGATTGTTGTATTTTTAGAAAATTTTAATAGTGTTTTTCAACTACCTCTTATCTTTAATCAATTTAGCCAGAACCCTTTACAACTACTAAACAAATGTAGAATGCGTTGATTACATTTAGAATAAGAAGTGACTCAATTTATGTTAGATAAAAAAAAAACGTGTGAATGTTATTTATTCATCTTGCCTTCAATGAAGTGAAATAGAGTTGAGAGATGTATTTAGAATAGATATTGAAGATAATGAAATCCTCACATTATATGTCTTTAAAAATATTATTACATTCATCTGACTCGTCCAAAGCGATTATACATAGAACGTCTGCAGTACGTGTTAAATTTGTTAGCGCACACTGGCGTCATTTTCATCTCCTGCGGCCGGTTGTAAAAAGAGACGAGAGTTACAGAAAAACCAGCTGCTAGTATTTCATACGCCTTTTTATCATCTGAAGAAGCGTTTTATTTTCGTGTTCTTCCCCTTTAACCCTTTAACGTTCATTGGTTTTCCTATGAAACCACAAAACTTTAATTACGAAATTCCACAATGACAGCAGAATTTTAATAGAAATGTTTTCCATTTATTATGTATGTGAAATATCGCTTTTTAATATGTTGAAATAAATTTGATCATAATTTCCGCTGTCAATCATTTATTTCAACATTTTAGCAATTGAAATGCTTTATCCGTTAAAGGGTTAAAACCCTTTAGCGGGCGCTGTCCACAAAAAAGGACAACTAATTTTAATTCCAAATATGACAAACGGCACCAAGAATATTTAATAATTTTTTTTCCTTTTATCAAGTACGGGAAAATAAGCAAGTTTTTATTCTCTAATGAATTATTTTTTAAATTCTGGTGTCAGTTCGTAATTTCATCATTTTAAATCATCAGACTTACTCCGCGCCGGAAAGGGTTAAGAGCTTTTTCAATACTAAAGCTCTAACGAATAAAAATATAAATTAAGATATTTAAATAAGCAAACGGGATTTTCTTCCTTGTAGATTTTTATATTGGACTAAGACGAATTAACAATTTTTGGTATGAATTAATATTTTACTATAGCTGATACCTTGACATCAAATGCGAAGTTTGTACAATCGGCCGCTAGAGGGCGCTCTTTGGAACTCGCTGTATTTATCCCATTTATCTGCGCAGGCTTAATATATAAGGATCTTGGTCTCGTCAAAAGAATGAAGTCAGATCTAAGACCTTTAAATCAAAAAGCAAATGTAGAATACTGGTAAGGCGTAGCCAGATGTTCGTTACATATTAACCCTTTCAGGGGCAAAGTACTTTCAGTACTAAAATCTTGAAATAAATGACTGGCACCGGAATTTACGAAAAGAATTATTTGGAAATAAGAAAAAAGGCTTTATTTCGCATATGTATTAAAACCCTTTCGGCGCAGGCGAAGTCTGTTCGTAAAATTAGAAATTACTGACTGACACCGGAATTTACAAACGACTTTTTTAGAAAATAAGAACTCGTTATTTTAAGCTTTCATAGCAGAAACAAAATTTTATTAAATATTCTTGTTGTCGAATGCAAGTTTGGAATTAAAAAAGGGGCGCCCGGAATGGGACCACTGTTCTGGAAAGGGTTAAATGAAAAATATTTTAACAAGATTCTGGTGTCATTGTGGCGTTTGGGAATTAAAATAAGTGGTTTCATAAACATACCACTGCCCCTGAAAGGTTAAGGAAAGAAACGTGTTACTCATCTATCTCATTTTGATTGAAGTGAACCTGAATCAACAATTTATAAATCAAGAAATACACATATAAAATAAATATAAAGCGACCAAATGATCGTGATATGTAATGAAAAAAGATGATTATCATTCATCTCTTTTGGTTTGAATTAGACGGAACCCAAGGCTCATAAATCAGGAATTAAATTTAGAATACCGATAAAAAAACTTCACGTTAAAGTCAGAGTCCATTAAAGGAGCTTTCATTGCATTTTGGCCTTAAAATTCACATGGACTTTAAGAGCCTAAGCTAACAATGCGAAAATACTCGCAAATTAATGTTAAACCAATTGCAGCGTTCGTTTCAAATTTCCCATTTGCATTTCAATATTCGCAAATACCGGGTAGTTGCGTACTTTTCGATTTTTTTAACAGTTTATTTTCACTGGATGCTTTCAGTTTCATAACCGGTTTTCAAACTGAAAGTGTCCTCGGAAAGACTAACCTGCAACCAAAATAGAAAAACTACGAAGATACACGACTGAGATATAATATGCAAAAAATTATTCGAAAGTACTGAAATGCAAATAAGAAATTTAAAAGGAACGCTGCCACTGGTTTAATATTAGCTTGGGAGTGTTTTTGCGTTATTAGATTAGACTTTTATGACACAGCAATTCTGACTGTGTATGAAACAAAACCACACGAAGTTTAAAAATTGAACTTCGCATTCTTTTAGTATAAATAAAAATGTAAAGGTTAGTTTTTATTCTCATTTTCTGAAATTCTATAAATTATTTTTTGTATGGATATAACAGCCCTAGTGGGCTTAATGTAATTTATGGATCTCTGAAGTATGCTTTGTCATTTCATTGTGGCTTATGTGAAAATTTTTAATAAAGATATTCTGTGATATATTTTCTAAAACTTGCCTTCATTTAAATGGTGTTATAATTTTTCTGATGTATCAGTGACTTTCAGGTTACGTAAAACAAAGGTTTTATTTAGCAATTTGACGTAGACTTTGATAAAATCCAAAGATACGAATGCTTGCTTTCGTGTTCAAAGTTATCATACAGATTTTAAAAGTATCAATATATTGTCATACACTTCACAGAAAGTATACTTTTATACTTATAAATATGAGTAAAAAAAATAATATATTATAATATATTTTAAAGGCCTCGATATTAAATAGCAAACACATGTGCGTCAGGATGTCATGCACATGTGCATAACTCACAGGGCTACTACTGACGACTAATTTTATATTCTATTTGAACCACTGCATTTTTTAAATTAAATATAGTATAACAATTAATTTTTATATACATTACAATATTTAAAAGGACATGTAATTACCAGAGGTGCCAAGCCCTCATTAATATTCCGTAATATGTGGATTAATTTAACCCAGGTTTAACAAATTTCGCACCAGAAATTTTTTTGAGAAATGAAATTAAATAAACTCCATGTAGAAACCTGAAATTAAATAAATAAAAATTTATCCAATAATTTTTCTGGTTTGAACCGTTGTTAAACTGGGTCAAATTAATCCACATATTACGGAAGATTAGTAGGAACTTGGCACCTCTGAATTACGCTAGCATGTATTGTCAAAGTACATGAAAGATTTTTGTTTTCAGAAAGTGGTGCGAGACACAAGTAAAAAAATAGTCGCCAGTGGCAGCCCTGCACTGAGATCATATCGACGCACACTGGGGCAGGATACTTAGAAAACAGGCAGAAAATCAAAAAATCAAAATGTGAATTGCTTTATCGCCTTCTACTGAAATGATAGTACATTACCTTGCGAGTCACAAAACAACGTTGTTCTCCACCTTATTCATCCACCCGCGCTTCAAGTAACGCTTAGTTGAAGCGAGTTATTCCCGGAGACAACACGTACGGTTTGTTGGCGAAATTTAAGCGTTCTCGTGCGTCATCATTATTGCAATAGATTTAAAGTTCGCGATGGCATCCTCAAATTCAGGTATGTGGACATATTTTAATAATTTTTGATTTATTAAGTGTGTTAATAACGTTAAAATTGTTTTTACGGTGGAAGACTTAAATATTTACTATATGCTCAGAAGCATTGAGACTTTTAGTTATGTTCCAAGGCCATCCGAGCTTTGGTTTTTAAAGTTTTACAAAGCTTGTTACTTACCCATCATACGTAGTATAGGGTAAGTCTTGTAATCGTTTTGAAAATCGAAAAAAAAATTTGACGGATTTACACGGTTCAGACACTGGAGATTCCGAAAAACATATTTTTAGAAAAAAATAATTGCCGTCCGTCTGTACATCTGTATGTCTGCGTGTTTGTGTGTCTGTAAACGCTCTATCTCCCGAAAAAATTGAGATAGAGGCTTGAAATTTGGTATGTACTGAGTATGTAATAATGGGAAGAAGCTTATTGAATTTAAGTAACCTCGATTATCCGGAACTATATTTTCGGACTCTCGAAATATTCGTTCTGATAAAAGATATATAAAAAATGTTTAACCCCTTCGCGACGAGCGTCCTTTACAGAATTTTTAATCTTTTACCACCGGTTTTTCAAAACAGAAAATTTTGCCTATTTGAATCGCAGAAATGCTAGGATTACATAAGGCAAATATTACAATAAAAAATAACTGGTGGGAATAATCAAGGATTCTGAGCATCTTATGCGTCACGTATATGTGTCGCTTGTCCCCAAGGGGTTAAATTGTTTATTTTAAGGAGTGAATATAAAAGACAATAAGAAAACATAAATTTTGCATAAAGCATGAAGTCGATCGGATAATGTGTTGCCGAGATATTTGTAATCCTATTTTCCACACTCTTCGATTTTTCATGACCCTGTATTTCAACCAAATTTCAATTCAAAGATATATTTTAATTGGAAATGAGACGCTTAATCAGATGCAATAAACCACTAGCAGGGTGCGTACGGGTCCTGGAATTTTAAGACCAGGAAATTCTTCAGTACCAGTATTTTCTTATAGATAATCTCTTCTTAAATAAGGTGAAATTTTGCACGTTTGAACTTGATGTATTTGTTTAGAAAAATATACCAGTATTTCACCTGGAAAATAACGCTACCCGTACGAACCCTGCACTAGTTAATTGGATTATTGTTTTGGAGTTATAGGGATGTTTCTTTTAAGCAATTCAGTAATCGAGCCTTTAAAGTTCATGACGTCATCAAGCCCCGATTTTATTCGAATTGCAATGTATTTTATATATAGTTTACACATTTTTTATTTTAATATTTTATATTATGCATATCCATGATGGGTAAGTATTACAGTGGCCCCCAATGACTAGTTTATTGTTTAATTTATGATCATGACAATTTGTTGCTCATATTTGGCTTTTTTCCGTAAAAAGGTTTTACGGGGCACGGTCAGAGCAAGTTTCTAGTCGGTATTCTGTTTATAATTAATTTATGTTTCAGGGACGCTTTCTGACACGATGTTTATTAACAGAAAAGAGCTTAATAGCATAGTGAGAAGTTGTGGAAGCAGTGAAATGGGAAAACAATTTCAGTACTTGTGTGAAGAAATTAAAAAACGCACAATCAGGATAGTTGTTGCCAGTGGGCATGAAATCCATGTTGAAAAATTCAAAAGTTTTCACTCATCATACAACAAGGTACTTTATTGAAAAGTATCCATGGTACAACATACCACCAACTGTGTATATGTACCTCATACATGGTCCAGAAATAATGTCAGCGACATTATTTCCTATCGGCGAATAAAGTGAGGAGGTGCAAGTGGCACGTAACAAAGATTTTAAAAAATACAGGGAACACAATTCCAGGAAGTGCAGCAGGGTCAAGGCAAACGAAGAAATTTTTAATTTATTCCTAATCAGTAGTGACCAGAGCTTAACAAATGCGGTCGCCAGGTCGCAAGCTCCACAGGTCTGTGAAGCACAAGGTTTTCTGCGTTCTTTAGTTCGCAAGAAATGAGTCGCAAATTGCAGTGCAGCGGTCATTTCGTCTTAAAACAAACTTTGAAACTTCCTCTTTTCATTGGTATAATTATTGTTCATTTTGGATTTGTATTTTAATAAATACAATTTTGAAAATGGGTCCATCATTTAGAATAACCCTGTATTTTTTTCTAAGAAGTTTTGCCGATCAAATAAAGCTATTCCGAAAAACTGGTAGGAAAACACAGCCCAGATTGAATGGCAGTATATCCAAGATATCTTTAAACAAGCGTATTTAATTTTTTCTCGACTTCAATGTTAAAGAAGGAAATTAAAGAAGACATCATTTCCTTTATTCAGATTTGACGCATGAATGAACTGTTTTTCATAAAATTTATTTATTTATGCGTTGTTTAGAATTTCAAAGAAAAAATGTCAAGACAACATTTACAATGAAATAAAATGGATTCAAGCTAAACCGATCGTGTGAAATCTGACAATGAAAAAAATATTTTTTTTTAACTTTGTCTTGCGCCAATAGCTTATGATAAATACATATTAGGCAACTCAAGTGTGTAACAATGCAAAATAAAAAAAAGGTCATACAACTCTGCAATATGTTTCGTTGAGTATTTTATATTTCCATGATTTGTCTAGATTCTCTTTATTTCAAAATTTGGTATTGTCAGAAAAAATAATGTTAAAGTTTACTGCAATAAAAAATATATATATTCTTTATATTTCCAATGGTGATTTGTCATGAAATAACATTCTCACTCTTTGATATTTTTCTCATAAAGCGGGATATCCGCTATAAATTGACATGAACTTTGCATCTACTTATTTCATGTATTTCTTAATAATTTTCAAAATTTACGTTTCTAAGGTTATGACTTAATATTATTATTTTCAGGTATACATGTTAAATACTGATAGTCAATTATCATGTGGAAGAAATAAGAAATTAGAACAACAGTAATTTACAAACTTCGTGTAGAGTAAATTTCTAACGGCATTTCAGAATACAATAAAATAAAGTTCACATTCTTAAAGTTCAACCACATGTACTATGGTGCGATCTGAAATATCTTCTACTGCCTCTCGCTTGTTTGGAACTCGGGGTGCAAGCAGGGTGAGCTATTTTCAAGGCTGAATGGAACTTGGAAATGTAAGCACCACGTGAAACATTTGGTGAGTAAACGTTGTTAATTATTTTAAATAGTAGTTTAAAATCAAGAACTGAGAACAACTGTTTTTAGAGCGCCCTGATTTTTATAATTCTAGCTGATATCTATCGTACGAAATAAAAATAGCAACAAGTTAATCACTGACGTATTTACGAGACATAAACTAATCCTAGACGAAGGTAAACCGTTTGGTGACCGTTTTTCCTTTTGAAAAACCTGTTTACAAAAAATATCTGACATTGCCTATGACAGGATACTACGTGGGATCACAGCTTAACTCCACGTATAGGTTACAACATGAAAGAGGTGCAAAAGCTGATCCTGATGTCCAGTGGCGTAGCCAGAATGGGGTGTCCAGATGTTCTGGATACCACTAATTTTGTAAGGTTTTCTTTGCCTTATGTAATTGGAAAACTTTCTGCGATTATCAAGGCGAATAAAACTTTACAATACTGATATCAAGAGCATTTTGACCCACTTCCTGGCTACGCCAGTGCTGATGTTGCAACATCAGCAGGGATAAAGTATATGGTCCCGATATCGTTCAGTCCTTGACAGATTTCTCCCTACCTTATACTTTTATCTTTTTGATGTGACATCATAAGGTTTAGCATTTTACACCTATTCACGTTGTAAACCGAACGTAAAATGATGATTTTGAAGTCCGAAAGTGTATTATAAGTTCGCACTGTGCTCCCGGTTGCTATAACTACATATTCTTTCGACATGGTGATTAGCTATCCGCATTTAACAACCTACGCTAGTAATGAGAAGACCTCATTCTTCTGAATACCAGGCCTACTAGCTGACACAAAAGTAAAGTCTGATATCGGCGTAAATTTTCTTTCAGCGTTTTTAATGTCCATTGAACTTATATAGCATTTTATAAGCATTCTTCGCCTTACTTTTCTGTGATTAAATAACTCAAAGAATGCTTTTAGACGGTACACTCGAAGAATACTTTTACACTGCCTTCGACAGCATACACCGGGCGTGCAGCACACGCTCCGGTCTGTTTTAATTTTATATTTTTAAACGAAAATCTTTCCAAACAAACCTAATGTTGGGGTGCCAACAGCCTTCCGAAAAGCACACCCTCGAATCTGTATGATTTTATATTTTTATACGAAAATCAATCAAAACGAACCTATAGTTGGGGCCTCACTGCCTTAGGAAACATACATGAGGCGTGCTAATCACAAAATGATCTATTTTTATATTCTATTTTCAAATTAAAACCTTTCCGAAGGAACCTAATGTTGAGGGGCCTGCTGACTTCGGTAGCGTACCCCCTCGAATTTGCAAGGTTTTATAATTTATAACGAATATTTATCGAATTAAACCTAGAATTTGGGGGCCCCACTACTTTTGGCCGCGTACACCGGTCATACTACTCACGCTCCGGACGATTTTGATTTTATATCTTTAGACGAAAATGTTTCCTAACGAATCTAATGTTGAAGCCCCACACAGAGATGATATTTCTCCGCTTTTCTCTGTACCAGTATAATCTTAGAGAAAACGTTGTTCTCTTAAATCGGAGAATGGTCCGATTGAACAAAAAAACTTTTTTTCTGTAAGATTATACTGGTATGCAAAAAAGCGGAGTAATCTCATCCCTGGCCCCACTTCAAATTTGTAACTTTATCGTAATCAGAGCGCTCAAAAAATAGTTGTTCTTAGTTCTTACACTTAACACAACTTTTCAAAACAAAGTGATTAGTCGCCAAATGTTCTACGTATTGCTTACACTAAATGGTACCATTCAGTCTTCAAAATAACCCAACTTGAATCGAGAATAAGTCGCTCGAAGGACGCGAGAGACAATAGCATATATGCATCAGATCGAATGATAATTCGTGTGGCTGAAACTTCAGTAATATATTTTTAACAACACTCTGACTGAATTTTATTTGCGTCAAATGTTAAAAATTAAATATATTTCAATAACATGAATATATTCAAGTTTTAATTGCTTAATAGGCGTATAGCCAACGTAGTGAAAAAGTACCCAAGCCGGGACTCGAACCCTGGTCATCAGTGTAGCGCACTGACGTTCTACCAACTGAACCACTTGGGAACGATACTCAGCCTGGAACTTTCTCACTATAACATGTTGGCAAGGTTACAAACGCAGCACAAGATGGAATATGTTCCGTGAGCCACCAACCCTTGGGCATACACAAAATCAAAGAAAATCCAGCATCGATAATTGAATAAATTGATATTTTAAACTTGGAAAAATTTCCCTAGAAAATTGCACAGAAGCATAGAAAATTTGTAGCCTTGCCAACATGTTATAGTGAGAAAGTTCCAGGCTGAGTATCGTTCCCAAGTGGTTCAGTTGGTAGAACGTCAGTGCGCTACACTGAAGACCCGGTTTCAAGTCCCGGCTTGGGTACTTTTTCACTATTAAGCAATTAAAATTGGAATATTGAATGCAAGGCGTGCAATTTTCTATGGAAAAATTTCCAAGTTTAAAATATGAACATGAATATATTTAACAAAAAATAATGATCTTTATTTCTTTAAGAGTAAGTAAAATAATAATCATGTACTCGCAATGAGGGTAAATACAAATTAACAATGGTGGATACAGAAACAAGCGCGTAATTTTATTTCTGTAACTTGTAGAAAATATTAAAACAAACATCATAATCTATGTAAAAACAATTATTATTTATTCATATTTCACGTAGCTGCCAAATTTTACGTTTTTATCTCACCACTAAATTTTTATAGTTACTTTTAACAGATAAAATCAAAGCCATTAAAAATTAAGCCCAGTCAGATAAATGGGAAACTTTTCGCAAGTTGAAAATAGCGCCATCTAGCGGTTGGGAGTGCTGCATTCGGCACAAAGAATATTTTAATAAAATTTTGCTTCTAAAATTAAAGCTTAAAATAAGGAGTTCATATTTCCTAAGAAAGTCGTTTGTAAATTCCGGTGTCAGTCAGTAATTTCACATTTTACGAACATAATTTGTCTGTGCCGGAAAGGGTTAATTGCATAGTGATGTAAATTTCCATCACTTTTTATTTAACTTTTAATAAATAAATCAACTTCTTCGCCACCACTATATTCATATAGAAATATTAATCCAGTAAATTTCCACATTTTTTTTTCATTATAGTTTTAGCTTTAATGTAAAAGATCCCAATAATTAGCAAGCTTTTAAAGGAAGTGCAAAAACAAAACATCGATAAAAATCGTATAAAATATCGATATAAATAAATCGTATCGTTTCTCTGCGACCCACTTCTGTTTTGTCCTCCTTCTGCAGCAGAGGTTTGGCGCTAGTGTGTCGCTAACAAATTTAACACTATCTGACTGGGCTTATTATTTAATGGCTTTGGATAAAATTGAAGATTTTCGGCAATTAAACAAGGCAATTGTTACTTTTAAAAATTAATGGTAACAAAAAGCGTTGGCAGCTATGATTTTATATATACCACAAAAAATGGCTTAAATTAAAAATTTTCTACTTTATTTTTAGTGTTATTCTATATTTTAAATTTTTCTTCAAAGTAAAATTCAACTATCTATTCTCAATTCAAAATAAAAAAGCTATAAATGCCTTTATATATTAACCCAATTTATTGTGTTTCTGTAATAATGTTTAACTCAAACCAGAATTTTAGTAAAAAATTATTTAAAAATAAGGAAATGCAACGCCTTTTCACACCACAGGAAACGAAATAAAATTTCGTTTAAAAATTCTGGTACGAATCTTGTTTAAAATTAAATGATATAAAATATATCCCACTTAATTTTATTTCCCAAACGCAACAATGGCACCAGAATTTTGCTAAAATCTTTTCCATTTAATTTGTGTGTGAAATATAGCCTTTTTCTTATTTCCAAATAAATGTTTTTGTAAATTCCGGTGCCAGTCATTTATTTCAACGTTTTAGTACTGAAAGTTCTTTGCCCCTGAAATGGTTAAATAAAGATATGTAACTTAAAGATATGAAAAAATGTATAAACTGTTAAAAATGATACATGACTAGTCAAAATACTATGACAGAACTTAACAAAATTTAAGAGATAAAATCAAAGCATTCTTTATATATAGCTGATGTTATTCTTTCCTCAATTTTTATTTTGTTTAGATTTCCTGTACTTGACTCAATCTGAAGCATAAGTACATTCAAGCTTCACTGTATGACACGTGTCAAAAGCATCTGCCATTAGCCATAATTCGATCATATGGCAAGTAACCATAAAAAATTGATTGATATCGAATACTGTCACTGGTTGGAAACATGAAATTTTCTTCGAAGAACGTAGAAAATGGGAAAGCAAAATCTGCTGTTGTTTGTTAAAATCGATTGCGAAATCGGTTAAATCAGTCACTCACTGCGTGACCCCACAGCCACACAGCTATCACTTTTTTTTCATTGAAGTCTCCACCTTGTTTAATCGCAGAAATTTCTGTCATTAAATAAGGCGAATATTATTTTGCATTATTTTATGGCAACGTAACCATAAAAGATTGATTTACGTCGAATATTGTCATTGGTTGAGAACATGAAATTTTCTTCGTGAATGTAGAAAATGCGAAAGAAAAAGCTGCTGTAGTTTGTTGAAATTGATCGCGAAATCGGTTAAATCTGTCATACTCACTGCGTGACCCTACATCTACAGAGCTATAACTTTTTTTAATCGAAGTTTCCACCTTATTTCATAGCAGAAATTTCTGTCATTAAATAAGGCGAATGTTAGTTTTTATTATTTTTACACAATCATTCAGATTGGTAACGAAAGCATACCAGTTGTAATTATATTTTCTAACTGAGTGAAAAGGTTGGAAGCAAGGATTTGAACCCAGAACCCTTGCAACGCTCTACCAACTAAGTTATTCTGGAGAAGACCAGCGGACACAATTCACCCAGTTAAACTTTTCAAAATGCATCTGATTTGTTATCAGAATAAGTTGGAGGTAAAGGAACGCCAATAAACGTTGGATACAAGTTACACTTCATTATATTAACACAATCATACAAATTGGTTAAAAAATCATACGAGTTGCAATTTTAACTGAGTGAAAATGTGACCAGGCCGGGATATGAACTCAGTATCTTGGCTTAAGGAGCCAACGCTCTACCAACTAAGCTATCCTGAACAAATCCGACGGAGACAATTCACCTTGACAATCTTTTGACAGTGGCATCTGATGTGATATCTAAAACAGTTCAATAAAATAAGCAACATGTAAAAGAACTCCAAAGAACGTTGTGTACGATTTACACTTCATTATTTTAAATCAATCATTTATCAGACGATAATATTATTTTTGGAGATAATGGTTTGAGAATACTTTTGCACTGGGTCAAATGAAAAGCTGTGTGTGATGTCAAATGCTATAATGTACAGCTTTCATATTGTCTTTAAAAAAATCTGTCAAATTTAAGATAGGCTAGATGTTTATTTCCTTTTTTTGGCTAATCATTAGAAATATACGATAAATCTATGTTTTTATTGACTATTCATTTACTCATTACACAAAAACTGATTTTAATGCAATTAATTCTCAAATTAGAATAGAAAGTAATAGTATACTTTTACATTATAAGTAATCATATTTGACAAATTATATAAACGTAAGAAGTATTCAAAATGATATACAAGAAATCTAAATAATGTGCTAGAATTTTACAAAAAAAAAAAAAAAAAACAAAAAAAAAAAACATAGAACCTGGCTGAATTTTTCTTTCCTTTTCTTAGACTTTTCATATTTGGCTCAATCTGAAGTATACTAAGTATTTTCAAGTTTTACTTTATAACACGTGTCAAATGCATCGGCCAGTAACCAATATAAGTTAATCACATGGCAAAGTAGCGATAAAAGTTGGATTGACACCAAATACTTTAACGCTTGAAAACATGAAATTTTTGTTTTGAGACACAGATAATAAGAAAAAGAAATCTACAAGTATTAGTTAAAATTGATTTCGCTGTCGATTACCATAATTTCCGGCGCGTAACCGCAGCTAAGAAAAGTGTGTTTCAAACCAGAAATTTTATTTAAAAAATGAAGTCGAAAACGTGATAAGAAGAAAAAAGTTACATTTTATTAAAAGAAAAATCTGGTAGGAAACATAGTTATTTGAGTCGCGGCTCATACGCCGCAAGTTACGGTAAATGCAAAACTATATATGAAGCCTAACAGGAATTGCATTCAAATGTTTTCGTTAGGTCCACTAAAAAAATATATCCAACTTAAGCTTCTTTTTATAATCTCTGGTGTTTCGTATTAAAGAATAATCATCGGAAATCAATAATTATTCTGTACTTTTCTACAATATTTCTTTGTTTATTAAATAAAGATTGCTTTTAATGTAATAATTTTCAAATCAAAATAGTAAGTAATAAAGTACTTTTATATTTTAAATTATGCTGTATGAATATATAATATTTGAGACGATGCAGTACGCCCAAGAAAAAGTAAATTTGAATTTTTAATTACGGGAATTTTTTATTCACGTTGCTAACAAGGCGTAAAACCAACAGACTGAAAAAGTATCCACGCCAGAGTTTGAAACTGTAAATTGGTTCAGTTCACCAACGCTCTGTCAGTTGAGCTACCCGGACGATACCCAGCCTGGCACCTCAAACTTGCATATGTTGGTAAGGCTGCAACTGCAGCAAAAGCTGTTATAAATTCAAGTGAAATAGTCCGGACAGCTCAGTTGGCAGAGCGTTGGTGCACTGAACCAATGATCCAGGTTCGAACAGACTTTTTCACTCTGTCGGTTTTACGCCTTGTTAGAAAATTCAAGCAATTAAAAATTCAGATTAAATATTTCTTGGGCGTATTACGTCGTTCCAATTATATATATATATATTCATCGATGCTTGACTAATTTTGTCTCGTATTTACCGCAGTAGTTGTGGTTCATGAAGTTATCCCAACTTGTGCTGAGAATGCAGCTTTACCAATATATAAGTGTGAGACGTGCCACGCTGGATATAATCCGGGTAGCTCAGATGGGAAAGCTTTGGTTCGTTGAACCAATGATACAGGTTCGAATCCTTGAATGGATATTTTTATACTCTGTTGGTTTTACGATGTATGTCTTCTAATAAAAATGTGCGAAGTATTCAAAATTGTACGTGACAATACAAAATAACATGCTAGAATATGAGAGAATTTCACAATATGAGATTGAAGGCTGCTTCATGGCTAACTGAACTTATTTATTATTTTCATTTTTTTTAGATATTCCGTACTTAACTCAATCTGAAGCATATCTGCTTTCAAACTTTACTTTGGACACGTGCCAAATACATCTATCAGCAGCCAATATAATTTGATCATATGGCAAAGTACCGATAAAAAATGGGTTGACACCAAATACTGTCATCATTTTTTTCTTTAAAGACACTGAAAAAAAAAGAAGTCTACAGATATTTAATAGAATTGATTTCACAATCGATTAAACGAAGAGCTACATATGAAGTCTAACGACAATGCATTCTAAGGTTTTCGCAGAGTGATTATACTTGGAGCGTGCGCAGTACGTGTTAAATTTGTTAGCGCACACAACCTTCCTCTTATGCAGTGTTACAAGTTCGGTACTTTTATCTTATTTAGTTTTTTCTTGATTGCGGCCAGTGTTTTGAGAAAGTAAAATTCGCCTTTTTAAATAACAGGTTAAGTAAGACCGAAAACAAGGCAAATTATGTAATTTAACACATTGACGGACAGTAGGAACAAGTGAAGTTCGAAAATTGACACTATATGTTTTTGTAATTTTTAGAATATTAGAAGTATAGTTTCACTCTTTCTGCTTAAATAAGCTTAATTTTAATTAATTCAGCACCTTTAATTAGGTTGCACTACTCCCTTCACAACCATGTCAGGGTAGCTAGTGGTCAGGGAAAAATACAGTAAAAAAAAAGTGATAAACACCAGTATATTTTTATCGAAAAATGTATGTTGATTACTCGATCAAATAATCAATTTGAATTTTTTTATAAGAATATACTGGTAATTACCATTTTTTTAACTGTATTTTTCCCTGACCACTAGCCACCCTGCACGTGCATACAGAAGCTGCAACTCGTATAACAGGTGGAAAACGAACTTCAACCTAAAAAATTGTTTCCAAAACATGACACTGGGCTTCTACTTGTACGCTGGTAAATGCACATTTGTGCTGCTATAGCCGTAGTGTCTAGAGACGACCGTTTCGTTTTGAGCGGCTATTGCCGTCATGCCCCATAGTGAACTTCGCTTTGACGGCTATAGCCGCAAGTGTCCGTCAACGTGTTAAAAAAAAAGTGGGTCAATCAAGCACTCTGAATTTTAAAAAAGTAACTCACTGGCAACACTGCTCACATGCGGCCGGTGGTCAAAACAGAAGTGATCAGCAGACTCCCAACATGCAATTTTTTTTTCACATATATGAGCGCCACTTACCATTCCTGAGGCGAGTTGGAGAAACTAAGTTCATAGGTAAAAGAATAGCTATCAGTAATTCATAAGTTCTATAATCCTTCTCACTGACTTTACAGCAGCGTGTATTTTTAATCGAGGGTCCATGCTTAATTTATTTTTCGATTCTTATCTGAATTAATATTATGCAATTTCTGTTTGTGATATTTAACGAATAAAACTTTCATTTTCCCGCATGCAAAATGACTGTAAATAGTAAAATATCGCATTTTTAACACATTAACGACCGAATTATTTTTCTCAACAAAATGCGAATATTGCGATTTAGACCACTTTAATATTATAGCACTCTAAGTGTTACTTTATCATGGTGTTTCTTGCATCAAATAAAGTACATATTTATCCTAAAAACGAATTGGTGTTACCTTAAAACCTGGTGTAAGAAACATATCGTTGCGAAAACCCAACGTCAGTCTTTAACTTGTTTTAAACTTGTGAAATTTCTTCCATTCATTATGGCTTTGGGGTTTCGTTATGTCTTGTGAATGAATTTATGAAACTTCTTTTAATAATTTCCTGTCTGAGCTAGGGAATATTAAAGAATAATCATTGGAAATCAAGAATAAATCTGTATTTTTATATAATATTTTTATATAATAATACGTAAAAATTGATTTAAATTCAATAATTTCAAATCAAAACACTAAGTAATAAAATATTTTTAACATTTTAAATTATGTTGCATGATTTATAATAAAAACGTGCGAAATATTCCAAATCGCATGTGACTATACAAAATAACATGATAGAATTTGGCGGAATTTCAAAATATGAGATCGAAGATTGCCTCATTGCTAACTTAACTTATTTATTCGTTTTCTTTTCATTTTTTTTCTCAGATATTCCATGCTTGACTCATTCTAAAGCATAGGTACTTTCAAACTTTACTTTATGACACGTGCCAAATACATTTGTTAGGAACCAATATAAATCGCTCGCATGGCAACGTAATGATAAGAATTTGACATCAATTACTGTCATCCCTTGAGAACATAAGAATTTTCTCTAACCCTCTAATTCCCATAGTAGAATGCGTTCTAGAAATTCCATAATTCAGAAAATATTAGTTCATACCAGAAAATTTCAATAATATATTTAGTGTTATTTAATAACGAAATGTTTGTTGATATAAATTTTTGGAATGAATATGAAATGTCTGAATTAAAAAAAATCTACTTATTTGGAAATAGTGGTGGTAGGTTATATGCTACCATGGGCATTAGAGGGTTAAAGAAACCTAGAGATATTTGATAAAATTGATTTCACTATCGAATACTTATGAAGCCAATTTTCTGCTACTTTTAAAAAATTCTAGTATTACCAGCAACAGTTTAACGAATAATCATTGGAAATATAGAATAAACCTGTATTTTTAAATGAATATTTCTTCATTTATTAAACAAAGATGGGTTTTGATGCAATCCGTCGAGGTTCATCAGGGGATTCACAATCATTTTAATACCAGAATTATAGTAGTTAAAATTTGATCTTATTAATCATGGAGTTGCCTACGATTAAACAAGGAGAAAAATTTACTAAATTACTAGTAGAAAAGTTTTCGTGACAAGCCGGTTCTAGATTAAAAAAATAAGTAATAAAATATTTTTATATTTTAAATTATGATGCTATGATTTCTAATAAAAACGTACGAAATATTCCAAAAAAAGTGCTAGAATTTGAAACAATTTTAAAATATGAGATCGAATATGACCTTGCTCCTCATAGCTACCTTAACTTAATTATTTTTTTCTGTTTTCCTTTTTTTTTATACATATTTCGTACTTCACTCAATCTGTAGCATAAACACTTTCAATCTTTGCTCTATGACACGCGCCAAGTACACCTGCCAGCAGCCAATATAAATCGGTTACATGGCAACGTAATGGTAAAAGTTTGATCGGCATCAAATACTGTCATCGGTTGAGAACATGGCATTTTCTTCACAGATACCGAAAATAAGAAAAAGAAAGCTACAGATATTTGAAAGAAATCCAAACTGAAAATTTACAGATATTTGTTAAAATTGACTTTCCAATCGATTAAAAATAAAAAGCTACGAATGATGTCAAATAATACTATTCATGAGTCTTTGTTATAAAAGTTTTTGTAATATTTTTTGTGGTGTAATTTGGATAGAATTCTGTTTGAATAGTCCTTGGAAATTCAGAAAAAAAATAATCTATATTTTTATAAAACATTTTTTTCATTTATTAACCCTTTAAAGGGGGCTAGTACACAACTATATATACTATATAGCACATAATTTTAATCCGCATATGCTACAATGGCACCAGAATTTTAGAATTAATTTTTTCTTGTATAATGTATGTTAAAAAAGAAGCTTTTACTTATTTTCAAATAAATTTGTTCGAAAATCCTGATGTCAGTCAATTATTTTAACATTTCCGTAACAGAAGTATTTTGTTCTTAAACGTGTTAACCATTTGATTATGGGTGAAAAGTAGAGACTATTTTTATATTGAATCACACCACAATTTACAAAAAAATTCTTTCTCGTAGATTTATCTTGAAAACATTCTGAGTGTAAGTGTATGATAGAAATTAGTTTTTAAAAAGTGGTACGAATATAACAAAAATCAGTCCGCTGAGACGCAGTTTTGTCAGTTCACTACTTGCTTTTAAATCTGATTTTTTTATTGCTACCAGTGTTTTGAAATAGTAAAATTCACCTTATTTAATGGCAGATTAAATAACACGGAAACAAGCCGAATTATCCTTTTTTAAAAATGTGTTGCCAATCAAGCAATCTGATCTTTAAAAAAGTAGTCGGCTAGTAACACTGCTGGGACGTGTATCTGTATATCCCAACCTGTAATCAAAGGGTTAAAAGATGATTGCTTTTAATACAATTAACTCTCAAACCAAAATAGTAAATTATAATATACTTTTATATTTTATATAATGATACATGACTTTAATACAAACTAATTAAATGGTCAAAATGATATACGTACTCAAAATAACATGCTAGAATTTGACATTATTTAAAAAAAATGAGATTCATGAGAGCCTAATGGCTAATTTGTTTTTCAGTTAATCTCTTTTCCTTTTTTTCGATTTTTCATACTGGACTCAACTTGAAACATAAGAAATTGACTTTATAAATGTATCTACTCATCTGAATTGCATCTGCCAGCAATCAATATAAGTCGATCATATGATATTGTAACGGTAAAAAATTCAATGACATCAAATATTGTCATCGGTTGAAAACATGAAAATTTTCTTCAGGTGCACAGAAAATAAGAAAAGAATTCTACAGATATATGCTGAAAGCGATTTTGAAATAGATGAAATGAAAACGGTATATGAAGTTAAATAACAATAAATTCCAAGCTTTCCGTTTGGTAATTGAAAGGTAATTAATCAAACTTGAGAATTTTTAAATAATTCCTAACGTTTGTTAGCAACGATTTATTAGACAATAATCACTGGATATCCAGAATAAATCTATATAATTATAAATTAATTTATTAAAGAAAGTTTACTGTAATTAATCCTCAAATTTAAAAAATAACATGAACTTTAAAATATATCTTTTTTACATTTTAAATTATGACATTACATTGTTTATTAGTGATTTCACATAGTTTCCATCTGTAATGATTTTTTGCCATTATAACTTTTAAATAGTATTATTTGTCTTACAATGCAAAGTTATTATTTGCAAATAGTACTGAAAAATTTGTACCATTTGGAAACTACTCTCTTAAAACGAAAGAATGGATTTTGCATCTCAGAAAAGAGCTCTAATTTATTGGACCGTGAATGAGTTGATTTTTAAATGTTTCACTCATCATGATTTGAATTTTTATTTTCCTAATGCACTCCAGAAGGGCGAGTACTAAACAACTCATCTCGATAAAAAAGCACTCATTGGCGAGCGGAAATCCAGTAAGCTGACGCAGTTGACGTGACCTCACTGTCCCCATATCCACTGAGCAGACGACAGACGTGTGGTGTGTAGTACGCGGCTAACACCATGTTGTTAAAATTTTAAAGAAAGAATACTTGAAAAGGTAAGAATTTCTGCTGATTTAAATACTCTAATTATGTTTGTTATAATGATTCTGTTTTATATTAATTGTTATTTTATATATGGCGTGATATTTTTCAGTTTATATCAATATTTTTATTAAATATGTCTTAACCCTAACATTTAGGACTATTTATACGAGCGAACATTTAGAGATCTTTTAAGTTGGAAGGATAAATATTAAAAAATACTCTAAAATATAATGAAATAAATCCTTTGCCTCTCCTTTCTGTTTTTTTTTTTTTTTTAATGTTGTTTCAATAAATATGATTTATATAAATAGCATTTAGTAGCAATTTAAACTTTTAAAGAAAATATCTTGGCGGTACGTTTGTTTATATAGTCAGGGGTCGATGCAAGTTTTTTTATCTTGGGGCCCATTTTGTGAAAAGTAAAAGTTATTTTTGTGAAATTTATTATATTTTTGTGAAAAATAACATTTTGTAACGAAAGTTGAAATCCAGCTAATCAAATTCGAACCAAGCATTTATAAACAAAAAGTTTTTAAAATCCTTTTGCTGAAGTTTTTCTCTTTTTGAACTTGTTTGTTTACAAATTACACATTTTAAAACATCATAAAATAATAAATAATAAGTTTTTATGGAATAGAATTTTGTGAAAGGATCAATTTTAGTAAAAGGAATTTTGTGAAGGGGCCCATTTTATCAAATTGATTTTTGTGAAGGGTCACCATTTTATTAAATTGATTTTTGTGAAGGGGCCCTAAATAGGCCCAAAATTTTGTCTGGATCGAGCCCTGATAGTATATATTTTTAGCGATGTTTCAGAACTCTAACTTTTATAATACTATAAATTGAAAATTGACTTGTCTGACTTTAAAAATATTGTTTTAAAGTAAACAAATTATATTTCTTATTTTATTCTCAGTCTGAATTCTAATATTTTAAAATATACTTGATTTATGAAACTGTATAAATCCCATATTTTTTATCGTATGTTGTTAAAAATAAGGTAAATATCTACATTTCCGGATATTCACGGTGTGAATATTCCTAAATAGTATTAGGATTAAAACATATTTAATGATAATATTGATATAAACTGAAAAATATCATGCAATGTATGGAATAATATTGCATAGAAAACATAATCATTATAACAAAATTAAAAAAAAGATTAAAATATTTAAATCAGCAGAAATTCTTATCTTTTCAAATATTCCTTTTTGGGTCGGGATGGGGGGGGGGTATATATTTCAAGCAGCTCAGAAACAACAAAAAAAAAGATACTTTTCACTTAATTGTTGAATATATACATATATGTAAACATAAATATGTATACATTCAATATGCAAATTACTTTTTTTTTTCTAAAATAATAATCTACCTGTTCATGAAATTTATTATTTTACAATGAATTATTACATTTTACCATCAATTTTAATTCTCCTTCCCCTCCTCAAGTATGAGTTAGTTATAAATCACTCAAGTGCTACTGGATTTAACCTTCATTGATTTGATTTCACTCAAGTATGAGTAAAATAGAGATAACTCAATCATGAGTTGCTTAAAAACAACTCGGTCATTCGAGTTGTTTCAACTCTTCATGAGAAGCTGACTTTCAAATCATGAGATGAGTGGATTTCGGCTCAACTTGAGTTATTTTGGCTCTTTCGTTTTAAGAGAGTATGTATTCAAAATGATATGTGCTTATTCGAAATAAAATGCTAGAATTTGACAAAATTTAAAATCACTCGTGGTTGACTTCAACGATTTATTCTTTTATTCTTTCTTCCTTTTCCTTTTTTAGATTTCACCTACTTGACACAGTCTGAAGCATAAGTACTTTTAAGCTTTACTTTATGGCACGTGTCAAATGGATCTTCCAACAGCCAATAAAAGTCGGTCACATGGCAACTTAACGATAAAGTATGATTGACATCAAATGCTGTCATCGATTGAGAACATGAATTTTTTCCTCACAAACACAAAAAATAAGGAAAAAGATATTTGTACAATTTGATTTCGCAGTCGATTAAATGAAAAGCTGCATATGAAGTCAAATAGCAATATAATCTAAGGTTTCCGTTTGGTCTTGAAAGAAAATATTTCAAATCTGACAAGGAGAGTCCCAAGCTTGGTAATCACATATTTTGATTATTTTCATATATGTTGTAGGGTAGAAGACCCTTAGTCTCAGGTTCAATGGATTTTATACAACGCTCCTTTGTTCTCGAGAAATGAGGGGGGGGGGTGTCTAATATTATAACACAACTTAAATACTTATTTTGTAAGGAAGTATTTGCGTTCGTTTGTAGCTCAATTGGTATGGCGTTCGCTTGTTGATCCGAGGGCCCGGGTTCGATGCCGGAACATGATACGTTTGTTTTTATCATTTTTTTATAAATATACTTGTAATTATAATTTAATAATCTCAATCAAAAATTTTGTTAACATAATTAAATTTTAATTTACCATTTTTGATTTTTTTTAAATCACTTTTAAAATGTATTCCATGTATTTTTTTTATCATTGTAACGATATTGAATATTTGTGTCAATTTGTGATTGTAAAGAAATTTCCTTTATAAATTGCCTTAACCCTAGAATGCTACCCTTTCGTCTCCTGGACGAAGCTCATAACAAATAATACTTCAGAAATTCTTCGGCACCAGTATTTTATTACAGAAAATCTCTACTTAGAAAAAAAATAATAAAACGTCCCTTTTTTTTTTTTTTAACTAGAGATTATTTTCTGTAATAAAATACTGGTACCAAAGAATTTCTGAAGAATTATTTGTTATGAGCTTTGTCCAGGAGACGAATGGGTAGCATTCTAGGGTTAACAAGGAATGTCAATACGATGATAATTCTACTATGTTTTAAAAGTAAGAAGCATAATTATATTAAAATTTAGCATAAGAATTACATTATAACATATTTATGTTTTATATTATTGTAACTAGAGGGCGCCACAACAGACATTGGATATTTCTTTTTTTTTTATTTTGGTGCAGTTAAGTGGTTTTTGTTTTCAATCTTTATCGTCATTCTAAAACAGCTTATAATCGTATAAAAATGAAAGAAGCAAGCTGTAGTTCATAAGAAGATCAATCTGAAGTGTCGGGATTAGATGAAAATCAGAAAAGTGATGTCACAAATGCGTTCAAGTACTGTAAAATTTTATTGCAAAAGAATGGATTTTTAACAAATAATCCAGCATCTGAAATATCTTCGTTTTCTATTGCGATGGTAGAAGAATTCTATAATTCGGTAGTAAATATGCTGATTTTGTAACGATTTTTGAATTTTTACTCGTCAATAATAGATCCAAATTTTTTAAAGCTCTTTAAATTATGACAAATGTTTAATAATGGTTTAAAAATCAAAAATGCAAAATTAAAATTTAATTATGTTAACAAAATTTTTTATTGAGATTATTAAAGTATAATTACAAGTATATTTATATAAAATAAAAATGAGAAAAACAAACATAGCGCGTAGCGGCATCAAACCCGGGTCCTCGAAACAACGAGCCGGGTTTGATGCCGGGTAAAGAACTAGTTTCGTTGGTCGTAGCCATACCAACTGAGCTACGACCAACGAAACTAGTTCTTTACAAAGTAAGTATTTAAGTTGTGTTAAAAAATTAGACCGCCCATTTCTCGAGAACAAAGAAGCGTTGTATAAAATCCATTGAACCCTCAGCAAGTCTGACTGAGGGGCTTCTACCCTACAACATATGTAAAAATAATCAAAATCTGTGATTACCAAGCTTGGCACTCTCCTTGTGAGTTAAAAAAAATAAATTCCGAGAATCGAATTCAAAAATAAATCTGTATTTTCAATGCTTGCTTCTTTATTTATCAGCTCTTGATTAAATCAAGAGCTCTTATTATTAGCTCTTGATTAAGGACTAGGACTGCCGACTATTTTTATATTCATTCGTACAACAATTAAAAAAAAATTTTTTTTGCGGTAGAATTCTTTTGAAAGTATCCTAGTACAAATATATGGCATTTTGAAAAAGTGGTGCGAATAGAATAATTAATATGTCCCAACCCCGTAATCAAAGGGTTAAACTATGATTGCTTGCAATTGACCGCAACAACATATCTGCCAATACATGCGATTTTTGGTTTTCCATACTTGACTGGATCCGAAGAATAACTGTGCTTTGGAGCTTTATTTTATAACACGTATCAAATGCATCTGCCTGCTGCCAATATAAGTGAGTCACATGGTAATGTATGGATAATAGCTTGATTGACATCATATACTGTCATAGCTTGAGAACATGAAATTTTTCTTTAAACATATACAAATTAAAAGAAAAAAAGAGAAATACAAGATTGTACTCTGCAAGTAATGGATAGTATTGATTTCGCAATCTATTAACTTACAATCTGCATAGGAAGTCAAAGATCAAGATAATACGTGGTTTCCTTTTGGTCTAGAAAAAAAATTCAAATCTAAATTCAAAAACTAAAAGTAGAATTCATGAAATCTGTATTTTAATGGCGAGCTTCTTTATTTATTAAACTATGATGGCTTGCAATTGACCGCAACAACATATCTGCCAATACATGCGATTTTTGGTTTTCCATACATGACTGGATCCGAAAAATAACTGCTTTCGAACTTTATTTTATAGCACATGTCAAATGCATCTGCCAACTGCCAATATAAGTCGGTCACATGATAATGTATCGATAAAAGCTTGATTGATATCAAATACTCATAGCTTGGAAACCCGAAATTTTTCTTTAAAAACACATGAATTAAAAAAAGAAAGAAAAATTTACAGGTAATGATTAAAATTGATTTCATAATCGATTAAATGAAAAACTGTAACAAATTAGCAACAAATTCTAAGATCATTGATTGGTCTTGAAAAGAAATTGATCATATTTCAGTTTAAAAAGTAATTAAAAATTCAGTATAAATCTGTATTTTTATGGCATACCTTGCATTTTTATATGTACAGTGTAACAGTGTACATATGTACACAGCAATAATGCAGGGAAAAGAAATAAGTTTCCTTATCCCCCCAGTTACCGATGACATTCCGAGATGTCCTTCTTTTAAGTTCCGTAATTTTTCACAAAATCACAACAGACCAGTTTAGACACATCTATTGGTATCTTAAGAAACCATTGAAGGTGTTGATATCTAATCAACACTTGCTGTTATAACTAGATTCTTTTAAAAACTTTCTTAATTTTCTCGTGCCTTTTTGAGTCGCGATGCTTCGACGTTGCTGAAGTTGTGTGTTTATCATGACTTGTGAAATATGCGTAGTGACACGATTTATCGTTACTTTTCACGATTTATCGTTACATACCTGCCAACCTCCCACTATTCTTCTGTAAAACGTGGGTTAATTTGGCGCAGGCTAAACAAGTTTCGAACCAGAACCGAAGAATTGTTTTTTAGAAAAAATATGTTTTACGTGCTGAACAGTATGGGCAGCATTGGGAGTCTTCCGAGTCGAACACGGCTGTACGCCTAGTCTAGAAAGTTTAGCTACAGTTCGGAGCGATTATCCTTAGAGCCTGTGCTGTACGTGTTAAATTTGTTAGGGCTCATTCGCGCGATATTCCTCATCTGCAGTCGGTGTTCAAAACGTTCGCAGCATATGCAAATTTTGTTCACATACATGAGCGCCACTTTTCCCTCCTTCAGCGAATTCTCAAAACACAAAGTTTGCCGAAAAATAAAACAAAGGTATTCATCGATTCAGTCATCCGCCGTTTTAGCCCGCCTGTCCAATCGACATGAAAGAAGTGTATGTTCTAATTTTAAAATGTACACTTTATCTAGTTACGCATTTTCATTTCGATTAATAGTTTTCCATTTCACTTTGTAATTTTTCTGGTTTGTACTTTTCCTATTTTTAGTATATAAATAGTCGAATGAATCATTTGAGGGCTCTATTTTCAACTTGCGAAATTTCTTCCATTCATCTTGCTCAGGTTTAACATATAATGGCTTTACTGTAGTTATAAAACTGCTGAAACGATTGTAAGGATAGTGAAGATATAAAAGAAGGAAAATTATGACAGAGCAGTAACTTTAGAAAATAAGAGTAATATATTTTTTTTTAATTTAATGCAATGGAAAAATAAAAGAGAGAAACAAAAAATTTAAGCAATAATTTAAAACAGCGTTGAGGACAAGCTAGGTACAAAAAAAAAGGTGGTAAAAGTCATAAGACTAAAAAAGACCCTTTTCAAAGCAGTTTTATTTATTTATTTATTTATTTAATACAATAGTCATTTTATAGATATACTTTTCTTTAATATATAGAAAACAGCTATTTTTAATTTTTGCAAATTGTTTTCTTTAATATATAGAAAACAGCTATTTTTAATTTTTGCAAATTGTGAGGAACTCAAGACTCACTATTTATTCACAATCATGGAACACTTAGGGCGCTTCCCACGCTGGGGATCAAAGCCCGCTAGTTCAGCACATATTTCGCTGGGGAGATTGTAGATATTTTCATAAAACTTTTTAGCCAATTCAATTACTATTTTCAGGAAAGTGGTTGTCTGGATAGGAGCATATTGGCTAACCTACAACTATTATTTTATGAAATGTGGTTTATAACGACGTAAAACAGAGAAACATTAAATTAGAGAAATAAAGATATTTGAAATATTTTTTCTGATTCGAAACGTGTTTAACATTGGTCAAATTAAATGAAATTTTACGGAGGAATAGCTGGAGGTTAGCAAATATGGTGTTAATATAATAGCTTCACACGTCTTGTGCATCAAAATTCACAAGGGATTAAAATTCGATACTTGCTGTCATAACCAGATGCTTTTTAACTACTTCAACGGCCGCATCGATAGGGAAACAGTGTTATTAGCCCCGACTTAACTCGGGGCAGCCGTTGAAGTGGTTAAAACTTTAAAATTTTCTTCGTACCTTTTTGGCTCGTAATACTTTGATGTTGCCTAAGTTCTGGCTATAACAGTCGCTTAACAGACTGTGTGGAACTGTAACAATGAATTGACAACAACAAAAAACATTAATATTTTGTATAACGCAGAGTTCGTACGCTTTTACCACAATTTTTAAATAGAATTTTTCGCCTTATTTAAATCCTGAAAAGTGTTACAAATCCTACAATTAAACGAGGCGTCTACAATTTCTGCTGTTTAAATATTAAATAGAAAAATTCTAATAAAAACTTTTGTTAAAAACGTACTAACACTGTAACCTGTTTAACATGTTAGATGCTGGATGTTAGATGTTAGATGTTAGATGTTAACCCTGTTTAGATGCTTAACAACTAAAACAATCGGAAAAAAATTAAAACTGTTAGATTCTCTGTAGGAACGTAAAAATTAACAAGTTGGAAATTGTACGTCAAACGTTACAAACGAGGTGCGTTCGTACGCACGTTTTAGAATTAAATTCATGATCTCCCGTGCGTAGAACGGGTTAAACAGCTAGTTAAGTATATATTTTATGACACTGTTCATACAAATATCTTAACTAGTTATATAAATATTCAGATATATATGTATCAGCTAGTTATATAAATATTCAGATCTTGATGATTTTTAATTCTGTGAAATGAATTTTATCGTCTGCAGATTAATTTCTGTCATAAAATAAGCATCTCGGTCGCTTGACGATTAAACTTCGGAAGCTCCTATAACAAAAAAGTACCGATTAAAAATAAAAAAAAATTCAAATTTCTTAATAAATATTTTTATTAATATCTCCTAAAGTTTTGATTCGATTTTAATAAAATTTGAAATGTCTCGATAAAATTCTGCAAAGATAATATATTTTAAATTGCAAACCATTTGGTTGGGTAGTTTTTGCGTTGTTATATGCGGACAGACAGACAGACGGACAGACAGACAGACAGACAGACGGACGGACAGACGGACGGACCAAACGACGACTATAGGTGCTACGTATTTATATAATTACGAACGCACCTAAAAACAGGCTTTGGGCTTAGCGATATCTTTAAGGTTGTTAATAATCTTAATTAATAATGAAAATCTAAAAAGCAAATGCGACGAAGAAAGTTTCAAGACACATTTTATTCTTTCTGTCTTTCTTTTTCTTTTTTTTTATACTTCACTAAGCCTAAAACACTTTCAGAAACTTAAATGCTTCAAGCTTTACATTATCACACGTGTCAATTGCATCTGTCAGTAGGCAATTATAAGTCGGTCAGTGGCAACGTAATAGTAAAAGTTTGATTGGCATCAAATACTGTCATCGATTGAGAACATGAAAATTTTCTTCACAAACACAGAAAGAAAGAAAGAGAAATTTACAGATATTTGTTAAAGTTGATTTCGAAATCGGCTAAATGAAAAAGTTCATAGGATGTTAAATAGCAATACATTCTGAAAATTTCGCTTGTGTTTGCTAAAAAATTTAACAAACAAAAAAATATTGTAATAATTTAGGAAATTATTTAGCTAGAATTTTTTTTTAAAGTGGTCATTGGAAATCAAGAATAAATCTATACATTTAGAGAACATTTCTCATCAATTTAACGAATATTCATGAATTGCAATTAATCTGATAAAATGATTATGGAATTATGAATTGAGAAAAAAATTACAGGCTTGCCACGGGACAGGGAAATTTTCAGTGGATATACCGGTATTTTCTTACAGAAAAACTCGCTTTATGTAATTGCACGGTATAAGGTGAGTTTTTCTGTAAGAAAATACTGGTATTTCTACTGAACAATTCCCTGTCCCGTGGCATTCCTGAATTATTACCGTTAATTTATGGATGCGGATATTTTTTATGCTGTTCTCTTTCAAAGTTATGTAATTTCTCTTTTGAAGCCTTTTGCAACATATATATTGCAGGATGAAATAAAAGATACAGTAATTACACTTTTTACTAATTTTTAGATCAGTGATGAGAGATGTGTGATACTGAAATTTTAGCCTTTATTACGGGGATGTTACACACACAAAGTGCGTACACTCCTTGGAATTTTTAAGAATCTCGCACCACTATTTCAAATTGGAGACTTTCAATTTTATATTTAAATCACAGAAGTTGTATCCACTTGATTCCATTGCCGAATTTGTATTGAAAAATTGTGGTAGAACTGTATGCACTCTGCACACGTGTATTATATAATAAATCAAACTATTTTCTAAAATAATTAGAAGAACGTAATTCTGTATATACAGAGTTTATCCGAAAGTAACACTAGGTTTAATATGAATTTTTACTCCCACCTACATAAAAAAAAAAAAAAACAGCGGTGCTTATTTTTAAGGGATGTCGTTTTTTCCATACACAGTAATTCACATTTATTCCTTTGGAACATATTCGAAAGAAAATATAATCTGACCTCGAAAATCCAGCAGCTTCGGGACCGAGACTAAGAATGAAAATTCGGAATTTCTAAAAGAATATCAAAAATACTTTCAATATTCTTAATGGTGTTTTTAGTCATAATTTAATCCATAATCAAGGGATAATTATGTGAGAAAAAGAGAAAAATAAGTATTAAAAAAAATAAATAAAAACATACTTTAATTGATATTTTCTATGCTACAAAAAAAAAAAAAATAATAATAATAAACAATGAAATTTTTGCTCCCAATCATTTCTCGTCGTGTAATTTCCGAAACATCGATGACAATTTTATTTGCTTCGATTTTTTTTGGCGGTCCTTTAACAAGTTTTTCTTGTATTTTATACAAGTGAAGAATATATATATCCGAAATACAACCTTGTTTCTCTAAACCAGATATTAAATCTCCAGTCAAATTTATGGATTTTTCCAGTAACACCTTTATTAGGTGCGTTCGTAATTATATAAATACGTAGCACCTATTGTCGCCGTCTGGTCCGTCTGTCTGTGTGTCCGTCCGTCCGCATATAATAACGCAAAAACTACCCAATCGAATGATTTGAAATTTAAGATATATTATCTTTGCATAATTTTGTCGAGACATTTCAAATTTTATGAAAATCGAATCAAAACTTTAGAAGGTATTAATAAAAATATTTATTAAGAAATTTGAATTAAAAAAAAAAATCTGTTCTTTCTTGTTATAGGAGCTTCCGAGGTTTAATCGTCAAGCGACCGAGATACTTATTTTATTACAGAAATTAATCTGCAGACGATAAAATTCATTTCACAGAATTAAAAATCCCCAAGATCTGATTATTTATATAACTAACTATAGTACGAACGCACCTCAATTGTCACGTTTACGTACAATTTCCAACTTTTTTTTTTTTTTTTTTTTTTTTTTTATTGCCGTTTGCGCATCCCCGTCTTCTGAGCTGGTACTAGCGTTATGGATGGCTCTATTTAGCAGAGCGTCAGTGATCTCGCAATACGTTAAATTTTTTCTTTATTAGCGCGTTTTCGTCAACTGTCAGCCAATCATCATTTTTTTCAACACTTAATGCAGTTTACGATTTTGCATGTTCAATTTGCTCAAAAACGGTAACCTTTTCACGATAAATGTAGAAAACCTGAAAATTCTAAATCAATTATTTCACTTTTACTTTCGATCTCAAAGTTTTTAATTCATAAACACTTACTATTTTTCTTTCTCACTTAAACCGGCAGTTAAAAAAATACAGTTGTGGCGACATTGATGTCGCATATCTGAATGCCGATTTTTCTAGATCACACTGTACACATTTTCATCTCTACGTTTTACTAAGATTATATTTAAATTATCCTTATTTTGATTGACTTTATACATATCTGTCAGTGAGATCAAAGCTAAAAAAATATTATATTTTCTCTGATCTGCTAAACACCAAAATGTTGTCGTTGAAATTAGCGTCATGTTTAATAAAAATACACATTTTCATTTATTAGACTTCGATATGTCGTCGCTACCATGTCGAACTATCGAATTCGCAAAAATGCATTTGTCATTACTTTTACAAATGGGCCAATTGCTACCACTAAATTTTAATATTATTCTTCAGCAGAGTTGCCAGTTTGGCCTCTCTTTTTCATTCAGAAATTCCGCATCGATACCAGAAATTTCAAACAGAAATTTTTGCTTTATTTAATGACAGACATTTCGTGATTACTTAAAGTAAAATTTTTTCTCCAAAATTTGCGGTATGAATTCGGTATCTCTCAATAAGAAGGCCAAAATGTTATTCAAAAATTTTATGGACATTCTTACTTGGAGAAGAATTCTAATAAAATTTAGTGGTGACAATCGTCCCATTTTTAAAAGTAATGGAAAATACATTTTTTCACATTCGATAGTTTGACATGGTAGCGACGATGTAATACCAAACACAGGGTTCGTACGGGATCCTGGAATATTCACGAATTGTACCAGCATTTTTTTATAGAAAAACTCGCGTTATATCATCGCGAGATTTTTTCTATAAGAAAACACTGGTAACTTCCCTGAAAATTTCCAGGACCCCGTATGAATCCTGCGTACATGTCAGCTTCCAACTATTCTTCCGTAAAGTGCAGTTTAATTTGACACAGGTTAAACACGTTTCGAATCAGTGAAAATATTTTATTTATATTTACGAATTTAATTTCATGTTTTTTTCACGGAACTTATTTGAGTGTTTTGAAAAAAAAAACTTTCTGGTTCAAACGTGTTTAATCTGAGTCAGGTAAGCCACATTTACGGAAAAATACGGTGAGGTTGGCAGATATGTAATACGAACAGGGCTGTAGTTGGGTGGGAACGAGTGGGAACTCCGTTCCCAGAAATATTTGGTTTGTTACTGTAAAAACAAAATATCGCGTACGGGCATAAACCTTTTTTTCCCCTCCAAGCGAAACGATAATTTATGCTAGTTTTAAGAAGATCCATTTCCACTCAGAGAGAACAGACAAAAGGTTGGTAAAATTTTTACCATAAGATGGGTTTCGTCTAGTCTTAAAACTGTAAAAGGGATGTTTGGGATTATTACTCAGCTCTGGCAACACACTTCAGTGTCGCGAATAGAAGATAAATTACGATAGTCCTGAGAAAGAGATAAATATGAAAGGCTCTAAAAACATTTCACTTCATTCCAGTTTCTTATTAATTTAGACATCATGCATGGTGCACTTACTGACTTAAGTGAACTATCTCTATCCTTTCAAGTCAAGATATGGCCCCACCAGTGGCTGAGAGGTTGTGCTCTCGAAGCTGGTAGACGGGAGGTGCTGGGTTCGATCCCAATCGCGCCCGTCGGCCTAATCGTTCGGGGTTTTCGTGGTTTTCTTCGAGCCGTATTTTTATCCATGCGTAAATACGGATTAGGTTCCCTTAGAAAGACCCCCACGAAGGTCACTCCCCCCGGGCCTATATCCCTAGTGTAGATAATTGGCCGTCAATAATCAACCCAAACCAACTCAAGTCAAGATATGACTTTGTCCGAATCAAACACTCATATTAAAGACCAATCAAAGTTTTAGAGTCTATGTGTGATTTGTCTTGAGAGTGGTTATATATTGCTTTTAGATGAATGCTATATACAAATACAATACTACAAAAACTAGAATACAATAATTATAGCTGTTAAATTAAAAAGTCTGCTTTTGGCTTAGCAATAATCCGGTAGCATCAACATCTACTCTATGAAAAGGTGAGTTCCCACAAATAATCTTTTCCAACTACAGCACTGAATACGAATGTACACCGCCCTCTAAATTCTAAGCCCTGAATACTAGGCCTGCACGCTGACACAAAAATGGAGACAGTCGTAGGCGGATATTTTTCAGTGTCCGTATGGTCCCTTGAATTTTAATATCAATAATTTCTAGACGTTTTCTCCACCATTTTTTCGAATTAATAAGATATATATTATTTTTTAATTAAAGGTGTCTAAATTCAGGAGACCGTACAACTGCTTAAAAAGAAGATCCGCCTACGACAGCCGCCATTTTTGTATTAGCGCGCAGGCGTAGAATGCAGGGCGCGGTGGAATGTGTCAAAATTACGTAATTGTAATTCACATTTTCCGCTGGTACTGAGTTTATGGCATTAATCTCAGAAGAGCAAAATGCTGCTTCCATGAAAATAATATCATGTTTAAGAAATCCTATAGATGAAACGTTTTCATGAAGAAAACGGAAGGAAAAATTAGAAAATACTGAAAAAGGGGAAAATGTCTCTTTTATTCATGCTATTCCCTGCAAAAAAAAAAAAATGATTTTTTTAAATCATTAATTTAAATTAAATATTTATTTCCAATTAAACTTTGACTGAAACTGCGCGTAAATTTAATAACACTGACAAAGGATGTGAAGGGTGTTATTTATTGTTTAACCCTTTGAGGGGCAAAGAACTCTTATAGCTAAAATATTGAAATGATTGGTTGACACCAGGATTCACGAACGGATTTATTTTAAAATAAGTAAAAGCTTTTCCTCATGTACGTCATAAATTCAAAATTTAATTATAAAATTCTGGTGTCATTGTGGCATTTTGGGATTAAAAGTAAGTGGTATATAAGATATACCGGTGCCCTTCAAGGGGTTAAATGCCTTATAATGACTTCGTGCATTTTTATAATCAGAATAATATTTCAGAAAATGACTATTTTTGGAAAGTAGGAGTTGTTTTCGGGATAGAGTTTATATTATGAGCATGTTGAAAAATTATGGTAGGGCTTATTTTCTGATTATACCTTATTTTCGGATAAACGCGTCATATATACAAGTTGCCTCTAAATTGTTGGGTGAATGGTCTCATAAAATAAAGAAAACGAAGGATACAAACAGAAATTCTTTATTATCCTAATCTCCATTAGCTAGAAACACTTTTGACAACGTTTATGAAGTGCCTGAAAACCTACAACGAAGGCATCGTTCGGAATTGTTCGAAGCGTCGATGTCGCACGTTGTTGAATTTCCGCTACAACTGCAAAGTGTAGACCTTTCATGACTACTTAATGAGGGGGAACAGAAAAAAGCATATAGCACTCGTTTGATATTCTGGTTGAGCTTGTTGGTGGTCGACCCGAACGCGGCTCATCGTCAACAGTTTCTGTTCCATCTCGGAAACATTTGAACCAGATACAAACACATTTTTTACTCACTGATTGATATCCATTGTTGTTTTCCCTACTTTGTAGCAAAACTTGATGTCGCTGCATTGAATTTGACATGGCATGTCACATTAACTCCATTCGATTGGTCCCAGTAAGCAGTTCTGTTTGAACATAGTGGTTTTTACGGCAGGAGGCGCATCACTAGATGCCTTTCAATGCGCATGCACGCGCGCATTTCTATCCCAAGTTGATGTTTAAATTACTGCGCCTAGAAGACATAGTGTGGAAAACGGCTACAAAATAGTACTAAAAAAATTAATCCGATAAATGTAAAACGATGCTGAAAAGATAACGGGTCGATCTCAGCGACATCTTCTAGCAGTGGGGTAAACAGGGTGGAGGTCCAGTTGGGTTGGATACGACTAATCTTATAAACTAGCCGCCACTGGCGACCAGTTTGGTCGCCCTTAAATGTATATTAAGCATTGGAACAAATTATTTTTATTCATAATTTATTTTTTTTCCTTAATCCTTCGCCAAACCGGAAAAATCTAGTAGACATATAAGAACTTTTGCGATCGTGGTAGCATTTCGCATATTTTTTGTTGTTATGTATTTCATCTTTCTTGACAAAAACCGCTTAATCCACTTTATAATAAATTAATCATTGTGTGTGTTTTATAATAAGATTGTGTGTTTTTTAATATAAAATAAACTATTTCATAATAAAATAAAAGTACATGCTGTTTTAGTAATCTCTAATAGGTACCTGAAAATGGGATTTTCTCGCCAAAATGGCACAAAACAAAAATCGCGCCAACCCCGGTGCGTCCGTGACAGCTGTTCCAATTTAAAATACATGACGTTCACATTTTTCTTTAAAATAGAAAATAGACAAATAAGAAAAAATATCATAAATCAAAACATTTGATTTCAAAATTAAAGTATCGTTTCTAATTTGCACGCGCAAAAAATAAAAGCTGATAATTCGTTTCGAAATTTGATCCATTAAATATTACATGAGTTCAGAGTTCAACTTACGTCAAGAAAACATCCGAAAAGAAGTTGAGTTGTACAGAACAGAATTATGGAAACATTGACTGTCTCACTGGTGCGGATTACTTTTTTTACACCAGGCAGCGGTCCAAAAATTCATGGTTTAATATTTTAAACATTCACAACGAATGAATATTTTTTCTTTGTTTACTTTCATATATAGAGAATTTTAACTGCCAACCTAATTTAAACTGAAGTTATTGCAGAATGTATACATAATTGAACGTAAGTCATCTCTCAAATATTAATTTATTTTGAACGATCTTTCTAAAAATGTAATTTTTATGCAGTTTTATTTGCAAAAATAATTTTGAATAAAAATGGCCGTCTGGCATATGAAAAAGTGAAACGGACATCCCGGAACTGTTGATGACAGTCACATGACTTACGGTTTTATTATATAGATATATTTTTGCCTTATCTAATCGGAGAATTTTCTGCGATATTGAAAGAGAAGAAAACTTTATAATATTACTTGTTTCCAGAGCATTTGGACCTCCTGTCTGGCTACGCCACTGTCTGCTAACTCTTTTCAACGCAAACATTGTATAAGAATCGAACTGAGAAAACGTTTCAGCTGGTGGTAAATATTTTAAATAATTAAATTATACCTTATTTCCTCTGACTGGGATAATGATTTTCAAAAACTTTGAAAATATGAATGATATTGATCATGGCCAAAAAACGTGATACGCATTCTTTTGTGCCTGGTTGCAGTACTCGATACAAGACAGCAAACTAGAAACTATCCCTTATTTAGCATACCAAAGGATGAATCTCTGCTAGAAGAGTGGAAAAGATTAATTTCCTGATATGATAAAAACTAACTTCAAAATCAGTTACATCTGAAATATATACTTACAAGAAGATATTATTAACGGAAATTATGTTCATATCGTCAATAGTGAAACAGTTACTTTTGCTAGAGGTAAAACTAGTTTTAAAGCAGATGTCGCTGTGATCGCCCTATTATTATACCGCATCGTTGCATGTTTATAGGCTACAATTTTTTAGCACTTTTTAAAGCATTACTAGTTTGGTTTTTTTTAAATTCCGAAATTTCGCATTCATATCAGAAATTCCCTATAATGTTCTTTTCGTTACTTAATGGCAGATATTTCGTGATTTCTTAAAGTAAATATTCTTATTTCAGAATTTCCGGTTTGAATTCGAAAATTTTGAAGTAAAAAAAAAAGGTAAAACCATTTTCCAAACTGTGTATTCTAGGCGCTGTAGTTTAAATATAGTATCATTCACCGAACTCTTTAGACGTGCCTTGTGGATAAATATGTATGTGTGCGTAGTATTCTATAACAGCAAAATTTACGCTTTTTTCTTAAAATTAAAACTTCATAATATATTTTACATTATCTATACCCTGAAAGTTTTTATTAAAAAATGCAAAAAAAAAAAAATTCTATTGAATTTTAGTGGTAACAGTAAAACGTAAATGTTGGTAGCTATGCAATTCGATAAATTTCTCATTATGTTCGGACGAAAAACTTAAATTATAATTCAGCAGATGTCATTTATAGATATGATGTGTAATTTGCAGCTGTCATATGCAAGAATATTTTCATACAATGGATTTTCAAATCAATTTAAGCAAATATCGGTATATATATATTTTTTTTATTCGAGAAAAAATAATATTCTGAGTCAGCAGTATTTCATGTCAACCAAAGCTTAACCGTTACGTTTCCATCTGACCGACTTACATTGGCCTTTGGCAGATGTATTTGACACATTTCATAAAGCAAAGCTTGCCACTACGGAAGATTTTTTCAAAATGCCTCGGACTGAGTCAAGTGTAGAAAATATGAAATCTGCCTCAAAGCATTTTTATTATTCATATTTTTATATCTTGGCAAATTGTATCATGTATTACAATTAAGTTCGAGGGAAAATATCTTTGTGTTCATTATTTTGTGTAACACTATTTCCAAACAACAAGGCAGTTTCTAGTAGAAATGTAGTATAAAGAATATCGTTTGGAAATTAAAATAATAAGAAATAAATCAAAGAGCTTCCATCTTAACCCCTTGGAGGCACGTGGTCTAAAAAGGCTAAATTTTGCGATGTTTTGACACCAATAATTTTAAATAATGAATTTTTACCTTCTCAATCTGCAAAAAACAATAATGAATATTTTTATTTAATAATACTGGTGGCAAAGTTATATATTAAAAAGTGGTATATGTTGTATACCGGTGCCCCTCAAGGGGTTAACCCTTTCCGGCACAGTGGTCCCACTCCGGGCACACCTAATTTTAGTTCCACACTTGCATTTGGCACCAAGAATATTTTAATAAAATGTTGTTTCTATAATGAAAGCTTAAAATAAGGAGTTCTTATTTTCTAAAAAAGTCATTCAGTAATTTCTCATTTTACGAACAGAATTTGTTTGTGCCGGAAAGGGTTAAAGCGTCTGCACTATATGTAAAATTGTTTGCATGTATGAATGTCACTTTTGTCTCATGAGGTGAACTGTCAAAATAGAAATTCGTCGCAAAAAACCAGTTACTAGTAATTCATAGTTTCCAATATCGGTCGCTTATGTAGCGCCAACCAAAACCTTAATCCGCTGCCAGCAACGAGTGTAGTCGTGGTATTTCAATCTAAAATTACGAATTCGTACCGGAAATTTC
This sequence comes from Maratus michaelseni, assembly GCA_963931845.1. Taxonomy (NCBI): domain Eukaryota; kingdom Metazoa; phylum Arthropoda; class Arachnida; order Araneae; family Salticidae; genus Maratus; species Maratus michaelseni. Next base: position 139,698,384 of record OZ007597.1, read on the forward strand.
GAAAGAAGAATTTTTATTTAATGTAAACCCAAAATGTCTTTAAATAAATAAATATTTCTATTAGTATTTTCTGGTATGAATTCGAACTTTCTAAATAAAATAAAATTCCGGTAATTTTAACCCAGCATTGAACGTATTAACTGTCCATCCATCCTACTGGCATTATAAAAGCGTTTTCAAACCATGGGGCACATTTGATCTAGTAACACGTGTTGTTTCGATTAATATTTAAAAAATTTTCTTTGTGTGTTTTCTGGTTTATTATTTTTCTTTTCTAGCATGCGAAAATACAATCAACTGCACAAAGGCGCTATTTTTAACTCTCTAAATTTCTTCCATTTATCTGCACAAGTTTTATATATAATGGATTTGAAATAGATATTCTTTTTAGAACCTAATTGCAATGTAGAAATAAAAAAAATTCCATGTTTTTTCCTTTGCTTTTTTTTTCAAATTAAATGAGAATACTCAAATAATTAAGTCAATAATATTTGTTGATATATAATTAAATATAAAGGGTAACATGAATTTAATATTCATCGCTGCTGCACCGGAGCTGATTATAATATAATTTAAAAATCAAGATTGCACATAGGCATGGAAATTTTTTTAATATTATGCATTTTTTAAATTAAGTTATATTTTAAAAGTCCACCCCCCCCCCCTATTTTAAACAGTACTAAATCCAAAATACTCCCATTTACAGACTGATGTATAAACCAAATACCTTTGAAATATAAACGGTAAAAATTACAGGAATTTAATATTCGTGACTATTACCATAACTGAATGAAATATTGTTTAGCCTCTCGTATCAGGATTAGATGTGAGACCAGACTTATTACGTCTGATAAAGATCTGTTAAGCTGGACAAAGATTAGCTGAGTGATGCAGCTACCTTAACCGAGCATAACAAGTTTCAACCCAATGAGGTTCATCTTTAAAACACATAACAGGTTTAGTGCGGCATCCAGTCCTGTTAGGAAGGGTTAAAAATCAAGACTGCATATAGATATGAATTTCTTTAATATTATATGCATTTACTGAATCAATTTAAAAATAAAGGAAATGAGCCGGACATTTGTAATTCATTTCATCTGCTGTGCTGTGTTTTGTTCATTTGTGGGATAATTTGGCTAGTGTCCATTCGAAAATGCTTTCATTTTGCGTATGTCAATGGCAAAATCACAATTTAGCTAGAAAAATAAACAAAATCCATTTTTTTAATAAAGTGCATCATGAAAATTGCATCCGGAATCGCACTTAATGAAAATTATGTAATGGAAATATTGAAATATGGCGAATACGCGCCAGTGGTACATGAATTGGCGATGGAAAATTTGTGATATAATCTTGAATTCGGAAAATACCACTAACTCTAATGCTACGACGAACATAAAGCTTCATAATGCGAGAAGATAATTTTGTTAGCAGGTACTAGTTAAACCTCACTTTCCAGCTCGCCGGATATAGGTTCTTTAGAACCCTTATAACTGGGAAGTCGCAGAAACTAAGGACCTTACCTTAAACCGTTGACCCACTATGACCACATCTACCTGACAAGCAAAGAACGGCGACGCCACACACAGCTACGTTGCGATCAGCATGGGAAGTCTGGTCACTGCTCAGCAATACCCTGGACCAGTGGCGTAGTCAAGGTGGGGGTCCAGATGCTCTGGTTACCATTAATTTTGTAAAGTTTTTCTTTGCCTCTTCTAATCAAATAACTTCCTGTGATAATGAGGCGGAAGAAAACTTTACAATATTACTGGTATCCAGAGCATTAGGACACCCTTCCTGGCTACGCCACTGTGCTAGACAACAGGGTATGCCACGTGGTTGTGGGAAACGTTAAAACTGAGACTCACTGGAGAGCCGTGCTCAAAGCCGAACCCCTCGGTTCCCTGGATTGGCTCTTTTTAACAATGTATCCAAATATGAAAAACCTACAGAGTTAACCACGCGTTCTATAACAATGTATAGCAGGTACTAAGCAGAGCAAATAAAAGAATAGAGGAAAGGGACTTTATGTCTGCTGAAAAAATCATGTCTCTCAGGAAAATTTAAAAAAAAATTGTTTTCAAAATCAAAAATACGAAAACTCACTTGAAAAGCAATATAAATATAATTTTAAAAACATTTTAAGTTTGAACTACTTTTAAAAAAGAGTGTCATTTTAATTTTTAACCTCATTTAATCAACCAACGCACAATGAACGCAGAAAAACTGCTCGATATAGATATCACTATTACTAAAACGTAATCGTCTCCTTAATCATAAGTAAAATTTCTGTTATAAACAAAACGAAAAATTACAATTCAGAAATATTCTGCACCCATCCTTTTGGATGTTTAGTCTGACTTTAGTTCAACCAAAACTCATTTTCTAAAATCCAAAAATTCCAGAATATAGAATCAAATATACCGTGACTTTTTCAAATTTCGTGTTTTCTATTATTGTACTGTGTAGCTGAATAATAATCTTTAAATTAAAATTACTTTAGGGAAGTTCTCGTTCGTTGATAATGTGTAAAAAGAACTTCTGACTAATAAATATGGTACATTTCTCCTTAAGTTTAACAAAATGCAATGTAAGTTTCATCTTATAAGTTTTTAAATAATCAGGAAAATAGCCAGCTGTATTAAACACATGTGTGCGAATTTTTTCATGTAGCAATGTATATGATCTGTAGAATTTATACACAAAAAATTAACACCCTAAAAATTATTTAAATTTAAATATGCATACTAATGATGAAAAGGCGCTTCCAGAAATGTGCCGATCATAGTCAGTCTGTAATCGAAATTTTTTGTTTGTCTCTGTAAATAAACGATAAATTGTATACACTCCATAATCCACAGAGTAAGGAGATCTAACAGACAATCATATTTCATACACTGCAATGGCAACTTCTTTAACATAGGATTACGCATAGACAGTAGGGTTGCTACGGATGACGCGGAAACTACGGCCAAGACTCCCTTATCATAGATCAGACTTGACAATCCGGAGAAAGTCTATGGGAGAAAATGTCCGCGGTAATTGCCAACTTATTCATTGACTTTCTCCGGAAAGTATCGCCGCCTGGCGGATACTAGCGCACAGTTGCCATGTTTCGGGCTTTTTGAACACCAGTATATTTTTAGAGAAAATGTTGTTCTTTTAAATCCCAGAATTCTCCTATCAAACAAAACAAAATTCTCTCTACTAAAAAACTGGTATCCAAAAAGATAATAGAAAAATCTATAGAAAAATCTAGCTGGTCTGCTACCGCATAGCTGCCAACTTTTACGCTTTTTTCTTACCACTAAAATTTAATAGAATTTTTTTCGTCATGTAATCACACGATCTTGTCAATTTAATAAGATAAAATTTACTATAAAATTTTAGTGGTAGGAAAACTACTAGTTCATAAGCAAATGCATAGAACAAATGGAGCTGTGAAAAAATTTCGTGTGATTTCGTGTCGTAAATACTATTACTGACGATTGATGGCGCTAGTAGCAGGACAAGTATAGCGGTCAAAGGCAACTTGCTGATTGAGAGGTCTGATACTATGATAAGGAGGTCTTGACTACGGCATTAACATAAGCGAGGTTGCTAATACGGTGATATATTGCTTTCTTGGCGACAAACGAGGGAAGAAGTAAAAAACAAAATAAAATAAAAAATAAACCGCAACTGCTTGTTGCGTCTTGTTTTGAAATTTATGAAAACATATTTATTTTTAACATGCTCTGAAACAATCGGGATTCATCTTTATTTTAAAATAAGTGTTGTGGTAAAACAACGAATTTTTTTCCAAATTTGAAAGGATAATTATTTTTTTTTTTAGCATATTTTATATTGTTTGCATTTTAACTTATACAAGCATAGCGCGGTATTAATGCAACACCACAGATTATAATATTTTCGTTGTTTGCATGCCAGCAATACTGAAAATAAATTTGCTTTCTCCAATAACCCAACACTTGTTGCTAAAAAAAAGTTAAAAATTCTATTCTAAAAAAGCGGTATGAAATGAATATTTCTATTTTTTCAAGAGGAAAATAATTGTGGCGTTAAATGGGTTAACCCCTTGAAGGGCACCGGTATATTATATATACCACTTAATTTTAATCCTAAAATGCCACAATGCCACCAGAATTTTATAATGAAATTTTTAATTTATAAGGTACACGAGGAAAACCTTTTACTTATTTTAAAATAAATTCGTTCGTGACTCCTGGTGTCAATCAATCATTTCAATATTTTAGCTACAAGAGTACTTTGCCCCTGAAGGGGTAAATATTTTTATATTTGTCAAATAAAGGTCTATTTACATATAATTCTGCGCTGTTTGTGTGAATTATTTGTTCTGAACATTAAAATAAATTAAGATCTAAGAATGAGCCAACTAAAATAATCTTGTTTATAAAATATAAGAAATATATATAAATCAAAGATTAAAATAAATTGTAATGTTTTCAAATATATTCCAAAGCTTTAATAAATTTAGTAAAATAATTTTAAGTTACTTTAAATTTAGTAAAGTTTATATTGAGCACTGGTATATATATATATATATAATGATAATTAGATCTATTTTAATTGACGTATATCTTAATTTCTTTTGAATAATCCATTAATGCTATTATATAAATAAATCACATCTAATTTTTCTAGATAAAAGGAATCTGTAGAGTTTCTGTAATTATATACAGTGTGTTTCTGATTGCTATTTAATAGGTAATCCCTAAACAGTCATTTTTAAAGAAATACTTTCATTTTTTTTTATTATCTTAGAAGCCATTCAAAAGTCAACATATTTATTTATGTAAAAGCTTATATTAGGTTCCTTGGTTCTATGAATTTTTATTTCAAAAGACATATTTTGCTGTACTCTCACAGAAAATTAAATTCATTACTCTTTTATTGGAAAAAAAAGGAGATAACTTGAAATTTAAACTTTTTCCGCAACTAAAAACATATTTTAGTGCTAGAAAACAATTAAAAAAATTAATAATTCAATAACATTCGAAACATTTTTGCAATTGGATATATTCCTATAAAAAGGACAGCTTATTATTTGGTAGGGATTAATGAAGAATGAAAGAGATATAGCGTACCTTCAATTTTTATCAGTTTTCTTTCTATATTTATATGAACTGAGAATCAATTATCTTCAATGACTTACCAAACACAGTGGAGCACTATATATATTTTTCAGAAACTGACTTAAAAATATGCAACCACAAAAACATATTGCATCTTTGCTACAAAAGTGGCATAACTCCAAAATCTATTTTTTTTAGAAAATGCTATAGTTTTTTAGCTGTATTTTCCGTTCTTTAGCTGTATTCATATCTTCAGACAATATTTTGAGTTTTTAAATGCATTATAGTTTTCTATCTGATTACAACATCAGTTTTTTTTATTTGAATAATAATTTCATATGATTTCAATAATTATTGTAATAATTATTACAAGATACCTATAAATTTTCTCTATATTATGTGTAATTATAAAAGTTAGATTTTTTTTTTTTAACTATAAACAAGCGCGGGTTGATCCAGGCAAAATTTAGGTCCTTTCACAAAATTCCATTTCATATAAACACTCATTAATTATTTTATTTTGTTAGATTTTAAAATGTGTAATTAATAAACAAAACAAATTCATCAGATATAAAAACCTTAGTAGAAGGGCTTAAAGAAGTTATTATCAATTAATAATTGTCCAAATTTGAGAACTATCTGGATTTCATCTTTTGTTACAAAATGTATTTTTCACAAAAATATAATACATTTCTCAGAAAAATAACTTTTACTTTTCACAAAATGGGTCCAAAGGAAAAATCCTGCATCGACCCCTGACAACAGTGGGGGATTCTCATAAAATCTTACCAGCAAAGTATTTATTTTGTCAGCGAGCAAGATGCAACGTGCAGTTGAAAATTAGTATGAAAAAATTCGTGCGGCAGCAAAAACAATTCAATATTATTACTACAATACAGTGTCACATTTTTATCTATTTAACTAAGAAATATATACAACAAGGAACGCCTAGTATTATACTAGGCGTTCCTTGTTGTATATATAGGATAAAACTTAGTATCATTATTACATTGACATAGAAAATGCAAATCAATAAAATTTTATAGATGGAATTTTTTTTAAACATGAATGATATTTATGGGATGACATTTATTTTAACGATAATATAAAGTCAAAATTTGTTAAAAATCTGCCAACACTGAATATATATAAAATATTTCATACATAATCGAACTTGAAAAATAAGAAAGAAAATAACACATGGAAATAAATCACAGTTTGCAAGATCCTGGGGAATAAAAAATAACTTTGACGGCTTTGTTCTTGTAAACAACATAAGTATCTCTTCGTAACATTTTGAAGAATTCCAGTGACCTATTTGATCTTCAAAGAATAATTTTAATAATAAATATCAATCAAGATTCAAAAATCAAATAGCGAACGAAGAAAATTTGCAGACTTGTGCAAATGACAACAGCAAAATGCACCAAGCGGAATAGGTTTACAGTTAAACGGAAATCACGAAGATAAAAATCGCCAACGCGATGATTTAGTTTTTAAGTCATCCGCTGCAGCCGCTCTTTTCAGTCGAAGTTAGGGCTCTGTTTAAATCTCCTTACTCTGTGCCATAATCTATATAAAATATGCTGTAGTGCCCCTCTGTGATCCATGTCAATATTAATATGTTCAGTGGAGGCTCGTGATTGGCTTTATTTGGGGGCACTAAATGCATGGCTGCTAAATTTATTCTTTTCTTACCACTATTATTAAAAAGGAATACTTTATTTTATTTACTGTCAGAAAATTATGCCATTAATTCTTCAGTCTGCCTATTGACTTTTTAATGTTATGTTATTTGTAACTTTTAACTAAAAGTATGGTATCTGAAGAGTCTTTTTTTCTTTTTTGTTGAGATGGGTTCGACCCTTGGTAGGTTTCGTCTGTCATTTTTTGGATCTAATGGGGAAAAAAATTACTTTTTTACTATTTTTGTTATACTTCTATTTCATTATTATATTTGAAAATACTTTTATTTACATTTCAACTTTTTAAATTTCTCACGGCTCCCTTTTGCCTCGCAAGTTACTTACTTTTAACCTGGAACTTCAGTTGGTACGCATTTAGGTATTCTATGCTGCTAACTACATTGTCCCATTGTTCCATTGTTCTGCCATTAAACAAAGAAAAGATTTCCTGTAAAAAATAACGGTATGAAAATAATATGTATTTCAGGCTGCATTTAGTGCCCCCCAAAAAGATAGTCACCAGCCCCCACTGATTATGTTTGAAGTTAATTAACATCATTTAAATGCGACGTAAACGATCCTTTCTCATAGATCATAATGTAATGGAATTATTTTCTGCGTCCTGTAAACGAGATATAAAAGTTACTTATTCTGTACTCCACAAAAAGCATGTTTTATTCCACCTCAGTGATGCATATTAATTTCATGATGTATGTATTATCGTAACATCATTAAAATGCACAACAAATGTTTTTTGACCATAGACCATAATGTAACGGAATTCTTCTGTCTGTCCCTGTAAAATGATGCACTATAAATGCAGCACACTTCATTTTCAATAGTAAACTTCGATAGAAAATCTCAATAAGGTATAAAACATACAAGACAATCCGAGTATATTTACGAGAGTAGGAATACCGGCAGACGGCAGTTGGTACACAGCAGACATATCGAAATCATAAACACTTTTCATCAATGTTGTAAAGTGTAAAAAATACCCCTATGACATTAAAAGGGTTTTTTTAACGCTATATTTCTGTAATAAATTAATTTCGTAAGAGTATTCAATTTATGTAAAATATACATTACTGCCCGTACATTAACGGCCTTATTATTTTTTTCTTTTTTGAAATATCCTTTTTTAGCACTTTCCAACCTAGTTGAAAAGTGCTTATGACTTCGGTTTGTCTGGCCGTCTGGCCGTATGCCCGTCTGTCCGTGCTCTAACTCCCGTAAATATGCTCGGATTGCTCTGCAATTTTTATATGTTATTGTCGTTATCTATGGCACGTTCCCTATTTCAACTGAAGTGTGTAGCACTTATAGTTTTCTTACAGGGACACTCAAAAGAATTCCGTTACATTGCGGTCTATGGGGAAAAATCATTTGCGGTTTATTTTAAAAATGTTTCACTATTGTAAACGCATTGAAATTTATATAGATCACTAAGATGCATTAGAAGAAGCTTAATATGGAATAGTAGGTGTATAGCACTTAGAGTTACTTTACAGGGACAGTCAAAATAATTCCGTTACATTACGTCTATGGAGAAAAATCGTCTGCGGCTTATTTAAATAATGTTCCACTATTTTAAACGCATTGAAGTTTATATATATTACTAAGGTGCATTACAAGAGGCTTTCTACAGAATAGTGTGTGTATAGCAGTCATCGTTCATTTACAGGGACACACAAAAGAATTCTCTACTGTCTGTTAACAATAATTCCTGGAAGTGCGTTTTAAGTTACTAAACGCGATTTTAATCTTAACTAGCTTTTTGTCTATTACGTGGTGTGTATAAATTCTGTAGATCCTATACAGGGCAGCACAAAAGTTCGCGAACACATTTCCGTTTATTGACAGAAACTCCAGAAGGAGAATTTAAACGGTGCTACGCGTTTCCTAACTAAACTAAAATTTAGCATCTTATGTATATATACAAATCTATAGATCATATACAGGGCTACATAAAAGTATTCGGATACTTTTCCGAATATTGTATATATTGAAAATTCCTGAAATTACGTTTTTAAATATGTTATGCGTTTTCCAAATTGTTTACTTAGATGTCATCTTTCAGCTTATTAAACGGTAATGCTTTGTAAAATTATTTTAGAAGCGTTGGAAAGTGCTACATAGTCTATGCTTGACGCATGATTTTTCGTTCTTGTTTATAATAGGTTAACTACTTAACAGTAAACTTTATTTAACAGGTAGAAAGATGTTCTATTTAAAAAATGTACAGTCGTGGGAAAAAAAAAAAAAAAAAAAAAAAAAAAAAAAAAAAAAAAAAAAACCTATGCTATTTCATTTTATCGCAGAGAAATGCGAGAAGTATCGTTCGAATGGAAATTGCGTCTCTTTCCCGAATATGAATATACATTTTGAAACAGGGGTTGTCTGGATATTAAAATTTTCACTAAGTTTTAACTTTCAAATGGTAACACCCACTTTTGACATCATATTTGAGTTCGTTGGATCAAAACAACGGAAAACGAATTACTTTGTATAATTCTTTTTTAAGTCTTCATAGAGTTAAAAAGAAAATGTATTAGTGGCTTATCATTAAATTTCGAAAAATAAAATTAATGTCATGAAACGAAAAATGCTTCAAACACCAGAAAATTGATGTAGAATTTTTAAACTTGAAATAAACTTGTTTATTAAAAGGAACTGTTCTATAATTTTTTTCCGCGGATTTTTTTCTGAAAGAAGACGCGAAAAATAAAATGTATATATAATATATCAAAAACTAATGTTTATAGTGAGCTAGAAACTTACTTACCTATGTTTTTAATGATGGTGGTTCGTTGTTCGTTTTATGTATAAATTAATGCAGGTCATAATTCACGATCTTTTTTTAACAAAAGGGTGCGTCAAACATAAAGAAACCATTTTTAATATCAATATATTTTTTATTTGTTGTCACGGCAATTATGATCAGTTATTTTGGGTCTAAAAATTCATTTGGCGTCGTTTTATGTTTCGTACGTTCATTTATATAGTTGCCAGTCTGCTACTTATTATTTATTCAGATAGTTTGATTGCCATCACTTTTTTGAAATAGAACAATTTTCTTTGTTTTCGCCTTATTTCATTTATCATTAAATAAGGAGAATACTACTATTTCAAAATTTGGTTGCAATCAAGCAATCTGAATTTCATAAAAGTAGCTGGCTGGTCGCTAACAATATAAGTAAACACGATAAACCTACGCGGTTGTACAAAGTACAATTATAAAATTTTTAACAAATGATAATGTCAAACCTATCGAAATTTCGCACATATTGAATGTACCATTAAGAAATAACACCCTATAGAGGTCTCAAGTATATAACTGGCACAAATTGTTTAAAAATGACCTTGAAGAGATTGAAGCCAGTTATCCAGTATAGAATTACGCAAAAAAATATGAAGCCTCCTCTGAAGCAAACAATGCCAAAGTTATTATTAATATTTTGTTGTATTTACGGGATATTTTGTAAGACTATTTTTTTCATCAACGACGTACATATTTCACAGCATAGTAATTTAAATTTTTGGGAATGATACATCAGTCTAAACTGGACATTGGTCCTAAAAGTGGTCTATATCGATCCAAATGTTCATCTTCTTCGGAACAATGCCAAACCTCATACACCAGTTGTAACTAACAAATATTTCACTGGACAAAACTCGATCATCCGCCTTATAGTTGTAACGTATCGTCTTTGGACTAGTATTTGTTTTGATCTCACTGAAAAAGCGTTAGAAGGATTAAGGTAACCATTAATTCTTTCTGGCATGGTGCGTTAAATTTTGTCTCACTTAATGTTAATCTGCAAATGCGATAGTTGTACCAGAATTTTGGGAGGAAAAATTACTGTTATTATGTATTGGAAGAAATGCTTTTATTTTCAAATAAATTTGTTCGTAAATTCTGGTGCCATTCAATGTTTTCAACATTTTAGCAACACAGGTACGTTTGTGTCTTTGTGTGTACTTTGTGTCTAAATGGGTTTTAAAAGAAGAAATCAAAGAATTTATGTGCAATTGACATCATACATGTCCTAATTCGTTTTATTATAGCAGAATAAAAAACATTCAATGTGTTCGAAAAAGTGTGTATATGTTACAGGATGCTATCTCGAAAAAATACTTTGGTATAAATTTGGTAAATAATATTTAAAACATAATCTATTCAAAAAGTCACCTTTATAATTTATTCACTATTGTATGAATTTATTAACAATTTTTATATTTAAAATTTGTTTTTAATTTGAAAGCAGTGCATGGACTATGTTTGGATCTATTCATTGTATCTCATTAATAAAAAAAAAATAGTCGGAAGATATTAAGAAGATATAAATTAATGTATGTCACGTGAATTTGACATTAGCATCCTCAAACGTTAACCGCTTCAAACTCTATAAAACTTTATAAAAAATCCAGACTCCTTTGATCCCAATAAAACTCAAATATGCTTAAAAATAGATGTTGCCATTTAAAATTTAAAATTTGGTGAAATTTTTAACGCAATTTTTGAATTAAGGGTCGTATATACATACTATCATTATTTCAAAAATTACATTCATATTTGTAAATACTGCAAAATTACAAGTTTATTGGTACCTATCGCATCACTTTGCAAAACTTTTGTGATAAAATAGCATAGGGTGATTATTTCTTATTTCAGGACGGTATATTTGTTCTCTATTTTACATTATTATTTCCTTTAAAGTAGGAGTTTTTAACCTTTTGCGTCTGGAAATTGTTTGCCACCAGAAATTCCTAAAAGTAATCTTTTCCTAATTTAATCGCAAAATTTTAGTCACTAAGTAACACAATTTTTCTGTTCTAAATAAGTAGTAGTGTAATGACAGTTGAATAAATTGTTCTACCAATCCAAATTATTGGGTTGTAAGGAAAGTTCTTTCTGTTTGGAAAAGATGATTACCTGCATTATTCCGATATCTAAGGTGTAATAATTAACGGGCAGAATTTTCCGGTGCGAATTGTTTTTCCCCAAACGGAAGGAGCATTCTGAACAACCCACTAGTATCAAGTTGAAAAATATATATATGACCTATAAATTTATAGGAAGTCTGAAATCAAAGGATTTCAAAGAAGAAATCAAAGGATTTTTGTGCAATTGGACTTATACATGTCCTAATTCTTTTTATTATAGAAGAATAAGAAACATCCAATATTTTCGGAAAAGTGTGTATATGTTACAAAAAGCTATCTAGAAAAAATACATTGGTATAAATTCGGTATATACAGGGTGGCTAGTGGTCAGGGAAAAATACAGTCAAAAAAGTGATAAACACCAGTATATTCTTATAAAAAATTTATGTTGACTATTCGATCAAATAATCAATTAGAATTTTTCTATAAGAATATACTGGTAATTATAATTTTTTTTACTGTATTTTTCCCTGACCACTAGCCACCCTGATATACTATTTAAAAATAATCTATTAAAAAAGTTACTTTTATAATTTATTCACTCACATATGGATCTGTTAATAATTTTTATAGTTACAATAATGTTTTTGATTGGATAAAAATGCATAGACTGTGTTTGAGGCTATTCATTGTATCTCATATTTAAAATTATTTCAATTGGATGAGTTTTTGGAAGATATAAATTAATGTTTGTCACGTGAATTTGACATTAACATCCTCAAACATTAACCGCTTCAAACTCTATAAAGTTTTATGAAACATCGGGTCTGCCTTGATCGAAAGAACTCGAATATGTGTCAAAAATAGATGTTACCATTTAAAATTATTAATTTCGGGAAATGTTTAACGCAATTTTTTAATTAAGGGTCGTATACATATACGATCATTATTTCCAAAATTGCATTCATATTTGTAAAGACTGCACAATTCCCAGGTGATTGGTAGCTATTGCATCACTTTGCGACAATTTTGTGATAAAGTAGCATGGGATGCTTATTTCTTATTTCAGGACGGTACATTTGTTTTCTATTTTACATAATTATTTTCTTTAAAGTAGAGGTTTTCAGCCTTTTGTGTCTGAAAATTGTTTGCCACCACAAATTCCAAAAGGTAATCTTTTCCTAATTTAATCACAAATTTTTAGTCATTAACTAACGCAACTTTTTTATTCTAAATAAGTGGTAACGTGGATAGCCCGCGGGCCACAGGTTGAAGAACCATATTTTAAAATCTTACATGAAAAAAAGTATTCCACCTATCCAAATTAGTATCAAGTTAAAAAATATATATATGACCTATAAATTTGAACTATTTCCTATCCGCTCCAGACGAAAATCTTATATTTTAACGTCTAGAAATACTATCCAGCTTTTCATATTATCGATTTTAGAATCAATTTTAACAAATCTTTCAACATTTCTCTTTTCTATTTCAAGTGCTCAAGAATAAAAATTTCATGTCTTCACCCAATGACAGTATTTTATGTCAATCAAATCTTTATCGTAACGTTGCCATCTGACCGACTTATATTGGCTCCTGGCAGATGCATTTGACACTTGTCATAAAGTAAATCTTGAAAGTACTTAAGTATCTGAATACCTCTCAGATTGTGTCAAGTATGAAATATCTGAAAAAATATATATATAATTCTTCTTATAGGCGTTTTTAATAGTTATCGTTTTTTTATGTCGTGAAAATGTTGTACGCTACGGAAACTTTCGTGTTTAATGTTTTAATAATAATTGAACTAAAGTGTAATTTTTGGGGCTATTGCTTTATTTTGAGAACAATAATTATATAATATTTATTAACACTGCACATACCAAGAATTTTACAGAAGTTTAAAAAAAAATATTTTACAGTAGAATTTTTATTGGATGCGATTTAACTTTAATTTATATTACTTCTGTGTGATTTGTATTTTATTTATTTCATGAAAAAATTTCTAGTTCGAAGCGAAATATTTTCATTTGGTACCGTCAAATGACTGGTTGTTGATATACAGGGTTAGTCTAAATGATGGACCCATTTTCAAAATATTGTATTTATTAAAGTACAAATCCAAAATGAACAATCTTTATACCAATAAAAAGAGGAAGTTTCAAAGTTTTTTTAAGACATTATAGATGTTCAATGTGTCCACTTTTTGTCGCACGGCAAACATCTACGCGATAGCCAAACTCGTCCCACACACGAGAAAGCATATCTGCTGTTACTGAGTGCACGGTAGCAGTGCACTTAGCTGACAGTGGTTTATTGCCGCGCGACCTCTACCGGCCGCCTCTGGAACCATCACCGCTTTAAAAGCCGTGAACTCAGTAACAGCCAAAGCGATTAAATAATAAGCCCAGTCAGATAAATGGGAAACTTTTCGCAAGTTGAAAAAAGCGCCATCTAGCGGTTGGGAGTGCTGCATTCGGCACCAAGAATATTTTAATAAAATTTTGCTTCTAAAATTAAAGCTTAAAATAAGGAGTTCATATTTTCTAAGAAATTCGTTTGTAAATTCCGGTGTCAGTCAGTAATTTCACATTTTACGAACATAATTTGTCTGTGCCGGAAAGGGTTAATTGCATAGTGATGTAAATTTCCATCACTTTTTAACTTTTAATAAATAAATCAACTTCTTCGCCACCACTATATTTATATAGAAATATTAATCCAGTAAATTTCCACCATTTTTTTTTCATTATAGTTTTAGCTTTAATGTAAAAGATCCCAATAATTAGCAAGCTTTTAAAGGAAGTGCAAAAACAAAACATCGATAAAAATTGTGTAAAATATCGATATAAATAAATCGTATCGTTTCTCTGCGACCCACTTCTGTTTTGTCCTCCTTCCGCAGCAGAGGTTTGGCGCTAGTGTGTCGCTAACAAATTTAACACTATCTGACTGGGCTTATTATTTAATGGCTTTGGTAACAGCAGATACGCTTTCTCGTGTGTGGGACGAGTTTGGCTATCGCGTAGATGTTTGCCGTGCAGCAAACGGTGGACACATTGAACATTTATAATATCTTAAAAAAAACTTTGAAATTTCCTCTTTTCATTCGTATAAAGATTGTCCACTTTGGATTTGAACTTTAATAAATACAATTTTTTGAAAATGGGTCCATCATTTAGAATAACCTTGTATTTAGTATTAAGGAATATTGAAATATAAAAAATAAAATGAGATTATTTAGCTACTATCTGGCTAGTGGATCGTAGGGGTGTATTTAGTATACGCATGCATACTTAGCACCCTTCACACTGTGTCAAGTATGAAATATATATAGAATCAGTCATAAGGAATTTTTAGTTCTCAGGTATTTTTTTTCTTTATGAAGTAAAAATATAGTATGTTACTAGGAATTTCGTGTTTAATTTTCTAATATTAATTTATCAAAAGTGTCTTTTTCTGCTATTGCTTTAATTAATTCAATTAATTAATTTAGGAACATTTATATATAAAAAATAAATAACCCATTTGCCGTTGCCCAGGCCCGTGATAATAACCTTAACCCTTTCGGGCACAGACAAATTCTGTTCGTAAAATGAGAAATTACTGACTGACACCGGAATTTATAAGCGACTTTTTTAGAAAATAAGAACTCCTTATTTTCAGCTTTCATTATAGAAGTAAAATTTTATTAAAATATTCTTGGTGCCGAATGCAAGTTTGGAATTAAAATTAAGTGGGCCCGGATTGGGATCACTGTGCCGGAAAGGGTTAAATATATCTAAAAAATAAACTGAATGATTTTATATCTTTAGACAATGGAATCTTTCAACCATGGAATTAGCCTATTGTACACTTTTTTACTTAATCATAGCTCTCAAATGTTTCGATTTTTGTGTGTGTGTGTTACCGCTATTTCGGAGTAGAAATAGTGACATTATTGAGTCACAGAAATTCTGCGATGATATAAGACGAAAATTACTATTCTGAAATAGTCGTACTCAAAATTGGGAGGGTTAGCAAAAATGTAATGCACATGCATAAAGGAGTGAATATATTACTGATTTGTGGCATCCCAATTACACCCATGTAAAAAAATTATAAAAATTTCGTTATTTTGTGATTTATTACTAATTGGCGACACAATGAAATAAATTTTTAAAAATTACTGCTTTATGTTCATTACATTTCCATTCCTCTGGTTGGTTAAAATGTACTGAAGACATTTTTTTTACTCTACACGCTGAAACATTTATATTAACATTATTATTTTTTAAATCTAGATAACAATCTAATTTTGAAATCGGAAAAATAAATCTAAAGTGTTAAATTGACTACACGGTTAAAATAAATATTTGCAAGACGCAAAATAAAATGTATTTAAAAAAATCAGTGATGAAACTAACTAAATTCATAAACACAACCTGCATGTATCTTAAGCAAACTAACAGTGAAATATTTCATTGTTTAACCAGCGCCTCCTGATTACTAGGCCTGCGCGCTGATTCAAATATGGCGGCTGTTGTAGGCGGGTTTTTTTCAGCAATTTTACGGTCCCTTGAGTTTGAATACCAATAATATCTAAAAGTTTTCACAGCCTTCTTTTTCTAAGATTAACTAAGTCCAGAAAAACTTTTAGAAAATACTGGTGTCCAAATTCAGGGGCCCATCCTAACATTAAAAAAAAAATCCGCCTAAGGCAGCCGCCATTTTTGTGTCAGCGCGTAGGCCTAGCATTCAGGGGACGGTGGTTTAACATTAAACATGCTGGGAATTTTACGCAAATTTAATACAAATATTTTGCACCAGAAATTTTATTTAAAACTATTTAACTTATTAATATGCGAGTTTTATTTTATTTATTTTATGAAGAAATTTCTGGTTCTAATCGAAATATTTTCATTTGCCACGGGTTGTTGATATATTTGGTGTTCAATTTAAATTCAGTAAACATTGGAAATTCAACCACGAGTATTTGGCGAGCACCTGTCATCTTCGCCAATTCGCTTTTGCAGGAAAAGCTTAGTTTTTCTTTTTCTTTTTTTACAGTTTTTTCTATTGAGTTTCCGCAGGTAAATTTTATTGATCTTATATTAGATACACCAGCTGGGAAGACCAAGCTATGCTCGGTTAAAACTAGCTTTGTGTTCAACTCAATATAACAATCAATTCTATGTATTCTGATTGGTAGAATTCTGCTTTCGAGAATGTTCTATGGACGCTGATTAGTTGAATCATGTATCTCGGTTCCTACTGAGAATTTCTAGAAAATTCCTTAAGATTCTGAAAGTCAATTTTATCGCTAAATGTCGCCAAAAATTTGACGAAAAGTCGAAAACTTTGCGACATTATTTCATTTGGCGACAAGCCTATATTTTGGTATTGGCAATCTTTTCTCACCAATGTCACCATTATTTCTGCAAATTTTGCGATTTTTGCGAAATGTTACTAAGTTTGTAACTGCGTTTACTGCCTACTGTTCAATAACCGTAATAACTTTTTCAACCTTCTCTTACATTGAAATTCATTGACCCGTTATGACCCCAATACGGGCCACTAATCAAATTTTCTCGAACTTGTGATCCAGCCCAATGGTCCTACCCCAAAATGAGAGGATAAAAAATTTAGTCAAAATCGTTAGAGTCAGTGGCGTAGCCAGGATTTCCTTTCGGGAGGGGTCAAAAATTTTTCT
This sequence comes from Maratus michaelseni, assembly GCA_963931845.1. Lineage (NCBI taxonomy): Eukaryota > Metazoa > Arthropoda > Arachnida > Araneae > Salticidae > Maratus > Maratus michaelseni. Next base: position 139,715,744 of record OZ007597.1, read on the forward strand.
TCAGCTTATATATATAGCAAGACCTGCCAAGATAATATTGCAAAGAGTGGTAAAAAATTCCTTGTTAGACAGTTTTCCGTCTTAGCAGGTGTATGGCATTCTTTTCTATTTGACGAATGAATGTTTCCGTTTAAGTCAGCATTCCGTTATAGGCACATTTCGTTGCCACAGAATTTGCTGTATATATAAAAATATAACTTATGTATGTAATATGTATTGTAAAACCTTTCTATAGCAGATTCCTGTCTTAAACGGAAGCATTACATGGCCTTGATATGGATAACTATACAATTAAGTCTGCTGAAAACCTGAAACGTGATTTTTCACCGTTCTTCTGCGATTTCGATTTAGTCTTGTCAGTTTTTATCCTACTTATAAATACAGTAAAGCCTGTGAAATGGAAACTTTCTATAACGGAATCCTATCTCAAACTTAAAAGTTTCGGGATCCCGTAGAAACGAACAATGCGTCTGATTGAAATATAGTGTGACAGGATTGACTGTGTGTGTATATATGCAATAGAAATATTTCGAGTAACTTTAAGAATTTAGATATTTCCTTATAAATTTCTTAATTTAAAAAAAAAATAGCATGTGTAAAATAAAGTAAGATCAATCTCTATAATTGTGGCTAATAATACAATGAAATTACATTAATATTTACCAAATAAAAAGATTTTACAAACACTATGATATAAAAAACTGAGCACGCACTGAAGAATGCATTTAAATCAAGTTTCATATAATATAAACATTTGATTACGTTAAAGTTATGATCAAAGGGTTAAGTTTATAACAGCATTTGGTTGAAATTTTATTCAATTTTCATGCTTAATTTCCTGTCATTGAATTAAGAACTTGTGCTGTAATAGGTATAATGAATAATGAGTTGACACAATTGCCAATGCCGTCAGCCGTTGATTCTGAGATAAGTTTTTAATTTTTAAGAAAAAAATCTTGTAATTTCGGCTACAGAAAATAGTAATGTAACAAACAAACGCAACAAATATAGTTGATGTTGGGAAAAATAATTTTGTTACAATTGTCTAAAACAGCCATAATTCTTTTTCAAGTTTCACCGCTTTTGATACTAATGAAAATATTCGACCTGAATAGTTGTTTCCGATATCTGGTCGACTTAAAAGATGTTAAATTTTTATAAAAAAATTTATTACGATGGATTAGCACATCTTGGGAAGTATTAGATTGTGTAAAAAATAATGGTAGTTTCTGCTATTTTACTTTTCAACCAATTTATTTTAAGCGGTTGGAAATAATTTTAGAACGTACTCCAAGTTCAGCAGCAATCTTTTAGACTTTTGGTACGTAGATTAGCTTCAACCTTTGCTTTCTATTTCTCATTGTTATTAACCGAATGCCACCTACGACCTTCATATTCAAACTCCCATTGCCATCATGAAATTTCTGAAAACAATGTTAAACTGTGAGTTCACAAGTCGTACTTCGGTCAAATGTAATGTTGAATTCAGACATTTTTTCTCCAGGGGGTATTTCTGCGGAAAGTACCATTTTTCTCCTGAATCTCCTGTACACTGTGGAGTTCAAGGAAGGAGAAAGATTGCACTCTTAGACTATTAATAAGCATAAAATCTCAGAGCTTTTGAGGGGTCATTTCGATGCTCCGGAGTGGATGCTCCACCCCCGCTCTCCTGGATTCAACGCTGTAGTGTGGTTGATATAAAAGCCGTTTCCGCTGATTACCGTACCATTTTGAATTAGTAAAAAAATCGTACGAAATTTCCCAAAGTTCTACAACTGCCTTAAATATCCCTGTACAATAGCGAAAAACAAAATTATAATACTAAATAAGTAGGTAAATACCTGCCCTTTAAAATAATATACAACAACGTAATATTCCATTAAGAGTTTATTAAAAATAGCTCAGGTTGAAAAGTTCAATAACAAGAATTACCATTATTTTGTGCAAACCCTGAAGAATGTCAGACTCTTTCAATATTCCTCTGTTCTTTTCTTTAATGATTAACGAATAACGAGATCAGAAATAAAAGTATCAAAAGGAGGAAAAAATTGATCTCCCGAAATATTCTTCAGGTTTGACATTGAACCAGATGTATCTGATGGTCAACTTGACAAGGAATATGTGTGACTAAAGAAAATTGTGTCAGACTTTTCTTTAGCAAAGGACTGTGTTCTCTTGAACAGGTCAGAAAACTTTTAAACACCAGTCTCCTCTTCCTTGCTTACTGATTAATGTAAAGTTACATAAAGTTGAAAAAGGACGTCTTCAGCATGGTTTACAGCAGAAGACAAATCACATTCAGATGCAGGTATTTTGAAAGTGGCAGTGCAATGTTTAATAAAAATTCACAAATATCTAGTCGAAGAATAAAGTTAATTTTTTTAAAATTCCAGCAAGCAGATTTAAAGTAAATAATAACATTGCTCGATATAAAATTATAAAATGAACAAAGATAAGGGTCGCAAAACTCTGATTAATTTGCTGTTATTGCATTCGTCTAATCTAAACTCGTCTTTTCCCGTAAGTGTTGGCAACAGTTGGCCCCATCGAAATCTCTGTTGAAGAAGTTTTGCGTTTAATCTAGTTACATTAAAATCTATGAAAACGGAATCGTCAGGTATCCTTAAAAAATACGTTGTAGATAGATTTCCGTCATATCAGGTATACTTGTATAGTTATCCTTCCGTCATCGAGACCACGAAATGCTTTCGTTTACGAGAGGATTCCGTATTCACAGAAAACCTGCCAACAAGGAATCACAACCAGAAAAGGTTCCATTTTAGATAGGTTTCAAATCATAGAAGGTATAAATATGTAGTGTTGTGTTCGTTGAACCTTGAACTTTTGCTGTTTACGATAGCTCTCATCTTCACAGATTTTATTATAATGCATCTATGTTTTTCAGAAGTATACTATAGAGTGGATACGTTTTAACAGTCTTGGAGGATACCTGACAAAATGGGACGTGTTTATGACAAAAACCTGTCTTAAACGAAAAAAATTCATAGCCCCGGAGTAAGACATACCTTTTCTAAGACAAACACCTGTCTAAAGCGGAATTTTTCATTGTGTTCTTTGCGATTCCGTCTTATCAGTTTTTAATATTGTTATATCTATGATTCAGTAAACCAGTTCTTCGTTCGGGGTTCGGGGGGGGGGGTCCGGACCCCCTGGACCCCCCCCCTCGGCTACGCCACTGGTTAGAGTCGTTCTTTAGATAAAATGAGCTTGACCCGTAGTGAGCCCAAAATGACTCATTAATCGAATTTTTTCGAACATGTGACCTAGATCAATCGTCTTCTCGTGCTCGAAACCAGTAGGATACAAAATTTAGTAAAATTTGTTTCATCCGTTTTTTACATAAAATTAGTGACCCAAAATGACCCACTAATCGGATTTTCTCGATCCTGTGACCTATCCCGACCCGTAGAGACCAAAAATGACGCACTAAACTAATTTTCTCGACATGGAACCTAGCCCTCTTCTCGTGTCCGAAAACGGTAGGATACAAAATTTAGTCAAAATTGTTAGAGTATTTTTAGATAAAATTAGCTTGACCCGTAGTGACCCAAAAATAATCCACTAGTAATGACGGTAGGACACAAAATGTAGTCAAAATCCTTTGTCCTGTTGTTTAGATATACCTAGCTTGACCCTTACCAATAGTGACCCAAAATGACCCATTAATCGAAATTTCTCGAACATCTGACCTAGCCTAATGGTCTTCTCGTGCCCGAAAACGGTAAGCAAAAGTTAGAGCGAGTTCACGGACCGCAACCTGAATTACGTAGGGTAACATATGGGTAAGAATAATAGGCCATAAGCTCCCATCCAAATATGGACATTGCCGGCACGATAAAAACTACATAAAGTCACAACCGTCGCGATAGTAACCCGGCCATGGGTACTAAAGGAGCCGGAACAGTTTCGGTTCGCAGGACATCATTATCCCCGGTTTTTCCTTGAAGTTAATAGGAACGACCAGGGCCAAGGGCTCCCTCACGATATTTGCTTTCCCCCGGTCGAGATCGAGCACATTGGTAACCTGAAGCGCTCAGGAACCGATGTCACGTGACTTTGTGCTGATTACTCGTTCTATTCAGAACCGGAAATTACCCAGATTTCTGGTAATCCACATTACTTACAGAATTTTGTTGGGTAAAGTGATCACGTGGTTGGGAAACCTGGTTCTTTTGTTTGATTTATAGGTAGCTGCAATTGCTAGCTGTCGTTCTTTACGACTCCTAATGTACACTTGAGTTCTGAACTAGTCTCTGATTAGTCTACGTTTAGCAGGTCTATGATATAATTGGCCAACGTCGCCAACACGATTCCTGCAATGATCGCGAGGAAAAAAATGTAGTGGTAGATTGGTTGACGGAAGTGTTTGTTTGCAAACTTACCCACAACTTTACCCAAAAGCGTTCACAGCCATTTTATCTCAACTTTACCCTGAGAAAATTATGGGACGTCATTTCCCAATTATACCAGTAACCCGCGTTTCGGTCTCTAAACGTGCCCTTTAGTCAAAATCGTTAAAGCCGTTTTAAGATAAAATTTGCATATATACACACGCGATTTGCTCGTATTATAATATATAATCATATATTCTAATACGAACAAATCTTGTGTGTGGTTATATATATATATATATATATATATATATATACCAGTGGTTACGGTCAACATTTGCTTTGTGTTCAACTTGGTAGTTGAATCATGTATGTCGGCTCCTATTGGAAATTTCTAGAAAATTATTTCAGATTCTAAAAGCCAACATTTTTCGCCAAATTCGCCAAATTTGGCGATATTTTTTTCTTTTGGCGCCAAGCAAGTGTTTTGGCATTGGTAATCTTAAAAGTCAATTTTCCAGCCAAATCCTGCCAACACTTTTTAAGATAAAAATAGCTTGACCCAGAATGACCCATGACCAAAATGACTTACTAATCGAATTTTCTCGAACACATGATCTAGCCCAACAGTCTTCTCGTGCCCAAAAACCATAGGATGCAAAATTTAGTGTAAATAGTCTGAGCCATTTTTAAGATAAAATAGCTTGACCCATAATGACCCATGACCAAAATAACCCACTAATCGAAATTTCTCGAACATGTGACCCAGCGCAATAGTCTTCTCGTGCCCGAAAATGGTAAAATACAAAATTTCGTCAAAATCGTTTGAACCGTTTTTTAGATAGAATTAGCTTAACCCTGACCCTTGATGACCCAAAATAACCCACTAATCGAATTTTCTCGAACTCGGACCTAGCCCAATGGTTTTCTGGTGCCCGAAAATGGTAGGATACAAAATTTCGTCAAAATCGTTAGAGCAGTTTTTAAAATAAAATTTGCATAACCACACACAAGATTTTCTCGTATTAGAATATATGATTTGCAAATTTTATCTTAAAAACGGCTCTAACGATTTTGACAAAATTTAGTATCCTACCGTTTTGGGGCACCAGAAAACTATTGGGCTAGGTCACGTGTTCGAGAAAATTCGATTAGTGGGTCATTTGGGGTCATCAAGGGTCAGGGTCAAGCTAATTCTATCTAAAAAACGGTTGAAACGATTTTGACTAAATTTTGTATCTTACCATTTTCGGGCACGAGAAGACTATTGCGCTGGGTCACAAGTTCGAGAACTTTCGTTTAGTGGATAATTTTTGGGTCAACCCGGGTCAAGTAAATTTTATCTTAAAATCGGCTCTAACGATTTTCATTAAATTTTGTACCCTACGAGTTTCAAGTACGACAAAATCATTGGGCTAGGTCACATGTCCGAGAAAATTCGATTAGTGGGTCATTTTTGGGTCACTGTAGGTCAAGCTAATTTTATCTAAAAAACTGCTCAGACTATTTACACTAAATTTTGCATCCTATGGTTTTCGGGCACGAGAAGACTGTTGGACTAGGTCACGTGCTCGTGAAAATTCAATTAGTGGGTCATTTTGGTAATGGGTCATTATGGGTCAAGCTATTTTATCTTAATAACGGCTGAGACTAATTACACTAAATTTTGCATCCTATAGTTTTCAGGCACGAGAAGACTGTTGGGCTAGATCATGTGTTCGAGAAAATTCGATTAGTGGGTCATTTTGGTCATGGGTCATTATGGGTCAACCTATTTTATCTTAAAAACTGCTCAGACTATTTATACTAAATTTTGCATCCTATGGTTTTTGAGCACGAGAAGACTGTTGAGCTAGGTCACATTTTCGAGAAAATTCAATTAGTGGGTCATTTTGGTCATGGGTCATTATGGGTCAAGCTATTTTATCTTAAAAACAGCCCAGACTATTTAGACTAAATTTTGCCTCCTGTGGTTTCTGGCACGAGAAAACTGTTCTGCTAGGTCACATGTTTGAGAAAATTTTATTAGTGGGTCATTTTGGTCATGCGTAAGGATATTTGAACTCAAAGCTAATTTTGACCGTCTTCCCTGCTCGTATGAAATTATTCTTAGTATGCATTTTAAGACGACCATCCTTGTCGGAACGCCAGTGACCGGGATTCTAAAGCTTAAAGGGATTTCTTAGAACACATTTCAAGACCATCCTTGTGGAAACGGCAGTGACCAGAATCCGATAGCTCAAAGGGATTTGTTTATAAAAATTCTTTTGAACACAAATTCAAAGACTAATCTTCGGATTCTTGTTTAGCGTTCAATAAATCATGTTATGTTTTAACTTTCGTATTTATATTTCGAATTATATACTAATAAAATTATTTTATTTATCTGGTGTGAGTTATTAATAAAATCTAATATTTCCACACTGGAATTTATTCTCCTCTTCAGACTTCTACTTATTTGCATTGCAGGCATAATGCATAGATAACATGAAGTAAAATCAATTAAGTCTATTCTCAAATTGAAACTGACTTCTTTCTGACGCATTTGTTAATTCAATTTTGTTTGTATGACGCTTGAGATTGGGGATTATTCTTAATAGGGAATTATAAAATCGAATAAGATTTTCATATTTCGATAAACGCAGAGTATCCTTCAAAAAATGCTGTCAAAGTTCATGTTTTTAACACATTTCCGGATGCGAAAGCCGGATATAGGTCGTTTTGAGACAAAATCGTTTATAACTCAGAATGTAGTTGATTTATCGAAAAATGAAACAAAAAGAGTTTGAATCCAAATCACTTCAATAGTCATTCAGGGAGGTGATTTTCACATTTAAAAATGAGCCAGCGAATGTGACAGAGATTTTCTCAGGAAAACATATTTCTTTTAGAACACTCTTAAAAGCTTCTTTCCCCAATATCATTCAGGGATGCTACGGGTCAGGGAATTTTTCAAAGAATGTACCAGTGATTTCTTATAGATAAACTCGCCTAATTTAATCGCGCGAAACTTCACCATTTTTAAGACGAGTTTTTCTATAATAAAATACTGGTACTTTTCATGAAAAATTCCTGATCCGTAGCAACCCTCTCATTATACCTGAATTTTATTCTTGAAATTTGAATCGGGTGTAAAGCATGTGTAACTGATATTTTTTTCATTTTCTCTGAATATTTTTGTAAAATTGTTTAACTACACCCTGACAATCTTCTAAAACTACAAGGTTTATTTTTTATTCAATATATGCCATGATAATAAAAGATAAATTTTAGATAAAAATTTTAATAACGAAAAACCTTTGTACATAAGTACAATAAAATAAAATCTATCACACAGAAAATGTTACACATAAGTTAACTGTAGATCCTGTCTCAACAAATTAACTGTTTTAGAAGGAAATAATCACACTAACACTATAAAAATATATCTGAAAAAACTTCAAAATATATACTAACACACTTTAATTGCTTAAAAGACGTCAAAATATCAATGAAAAACATCAATATATTGACATGATTCGATTGATTCTCTCAATCATCATCAGAACACACAAAACACACATACAATGTGCACAAAACAGGAATGCATGATCAGTCCTAATAATAAAGAAGATATAATGCTCTCTATAATTTTAATTTTAACGCAGCTCCATCTGTAGTCCGCTTCCCACTTTTATTCAACCATTCAACCCAAATTTTGGAATATGAAATGGCAACGTATCATTACACTCTTTGAATGGTTGAATAATAGTGGGAAGCGAACTACAGATGGGAAGCTACGAGCGGCGTTAAAATGAAAAATTTTGAAGACATTCTATCTTCTTTATAATAGGGAGTGATTAAGTATTCCAGTTTTGAGTACATTGTACTTATGTTTTGTGTGCTCTGATGATGATTGAATGAATCAATCGAAACATGTCAATATTTTAATGTTTTAATTAGTAATTTGACGTCTTTTCAACAATTAAAGTGTTTTAGTATATGTTTTGAAGTTTTTAGATATATTTTTATAGTGTTAATTTTAATGGACATAATTTAAGACTCTCCCTTATATATGTAATACAATAACATTTGTAATCACACTGGTTTTGTTTGTGGTTTTCTTTAAAAGAATCTTAAACATTTTGAAACTTGTATTTTGTTTGTTACCTTGTTTTAGACCCGAGCCGTTCATTTACATCTAGGCCTACGCGCTGACAGAAAAATGGCGGCTGTCGGAGGCACAATTTTTCAGCCCTTGAATTTAAATACCAGTATGTTTTAAAGTATTCTGCGACTTATTTTTAAGCGATTAACTGTCGAAATGTATTTTAAGAAATTACTGGTATTCAAATTCAAGAGCTCGTACAAATGCTGAAATAAATCCGACTACGACGGACGCCATTTTTTGTCAGCACGTAAGTCTAGTATTCAAGGGGCGGTGATTGGTCCTGATAACGCTTCACTTTGTCTCCGTCTCTTTTCATAAAAATTTCATGCTTCTAAGAAAACTATAAAAATCGTTGTATGCAGGGTTGCCAGTTTTTTAATAATTTTTTAACACTTTCCAACCTAGTTGAAGTACTACCTAGTTGTGCCAGTCAAAAGTTTTCCGTTACATTACGGTCAATGGGGAATAATCGTTTCATGTTCATTTTGATGACGCTACGTCATTTAAAACACAATGAAATTGATGTATAATTATGAAGCGCATTAAACATGCTTTTTGTAGAATATGGGGTGCAAAGCATTTATTATTCATTTACAGGGTCAAACAAAAGAACTATGTTACACATCGTCCTATTGGAAAAAATCGTCTGCAGTGTAATTTAGTGATATTTCACTATTTCAAACATAATGAAAATTATATGCATTACTGAGGTGCACTATAAATTGCTCTCTTGTGTGCATTGCGTTTGTTTACAGGGACACACAAAATATATTGGTTACAGTACATGTGCGATCTTTACAGTCTATGTGTGATAAGTGCTTTTTCAACTTTGGTTTGCGTTTTTAAGTTTAACAATTTTTTTTTTCATAGCACGTGTGTGTTTATAAACTCAGTTCATCTTATACAGGGCTACACAAGGGAATTCATAAGTATTATAGACTATGGGAATGAATTGCTTAAGGGTAGATTTTAATTGTGTTTACGCATTTTCAAGCTGAACTATATTTTATTGACTAATAGAAGTTTGTGGAATATAAAAAAAATCATATATAGTGCTACGCAAAAAAGATAAATTGTCGTTTACGTTTGGTAATTGCTGCGAGTGAGTTTTAAGTTGCCTTTTAGGTTAATAGGTGGTGTATACAAAAGTCTTCAGATAATATACAGGGCTGTACAAAAGATTTCGAGTGCATTTCCATCGATTGGCGAAAATTGCTAAATGTGAATATTCTAACTGAACTAAATTTTATCATAATATATATCTACATCTATTAATCATATACAGAGCTGCACAAAATAATTCGTCTACTTTTTTGACACTAGAAGGTAATTTCGAAAACTGTATTTTTCAGTGTGATATATGTTTTCTAAACTGTTTACTTACATATCTTCTTTCATCTTATTTAACGTTGAAGTTTCGTTACAGTTTTCTGGCTGTGTTTGTTAGTTAGTCTTTAACGATTATTTAACGAATAAATTTTCTTTAACGATTAACCAAATTGCTAAGGTTAGATAAAAACCATTGGGAAGCCTGCGTTCAGCATAGTACATAATACCTAAATACAGGGTGACTTTTAATTAACCTACAACTTTTAATTGGAATAACTTTTGAGTTGTTGCATATAGCACTACAAATATTTTTATATTGAAAAGACTGTGGAAAAAGAATTTAATGGATAAGGTTTTTTAAAGTGAGAAACTGCAGAGGTAATACAATAGCGCAACGCAGTCACAAAGTTGTCAGTAACAAAGTCGAGCGTTTTTTTTATGCCTGAAAATGGGTCAGTTATGGAACTTTTGAGGCTAATAAGGTCTGTCGCCTTCGTCTTGTAAACCAAATCCTTCATATGACCACAAAGACAGAAATCATATGGATTGATATCTGGTGAATAAGGTGGCCGAATTTCATATCAGATCTCTTGCCATTGCTGTAGACGGCTCAGGTCGGTTTCTGACTTTTGAAAACCACTCCCTTAGAAATAGTTTTGCATTGTCACCGCATAAATACCAATTTTTAACAATAAAATACGATCTTCAGTTGTATATTGTGCTTTTGAAGACATTTTCCAAATTGCGTGCAACTGATACTAAACAAATTCCTTTTATGCCCTCTCTCACTACACGCATCCCTACCGCCATCTAGTGAGGCTCTGAGAAGTTATTTCAGTTTAAAGTTGTAGGTTAATTAAAAGTCACCCTGTATATGCCATAAAACATTAAATTTTAATGGAATACACCTCTTTACATACATGTATGAACAAAGATGCAATATTTTTCGCAAGAAAGCTTTTATACTCATGCAAGTGGGAATTTGTTGATTTGAAATAATATATCCATCTTCCCCAAGATTGATTTATGTAGAATCTTTATATTTCCCAAATATTCCAAGCAATTGAGTTACATTTAAAAAATAACTATTATTGTCGCTTACATAATTCGGGAATAAACGGTTATTTGTCCATTCGATTATTGTACAGGTACATCATATGAATTTTGTAACAAGTTTCTTTTATCCTTTTGATAATGGATCAGGAATAGCGACTATTTTTATATTCATTTGTACCACAATTTACAAATAACATTTTTTGTGGCAGATTTTTCTTGAAAATATCCTACTACATACCTGCACACTTTCAACTAAAGTTCCGTACAATGGGAGTTAATTTGATCCAGGTTAAACACGTTTCTAACCAGAAAATATATCTGAAAAAATAACATATATTTAGTTTCATGTTCTTACTTTGAACCAATGTCAATGCATTTCTTTTAAAAAATTCTGGTTTGAAACGTGTTTAACCTCAGTTAAATTAACTTTCATTGTACGGAAGTTTCGTGCGATGTTGGCAGGTATGCTACTATAAGTGTAGAGCAGAGGTTATTTTGTGTAAAGTGCTTCGAAAATAATAAAAAAATTGTCCTTGGGACGACTTCAGTCCCGACCCAATACCGTAATCAAAGGGTTAAATATCTGCCAAAACTAAATGTCAATTCAAAGAAAACCGGAAAAATTGCAGCATTTTTTATTTTATTAATAAGTTGTAAAAGAATTAATTAGATGTTATATTAGTTCGTTGTTACATTGTATCTAAATGCGTAAGTTGAAAAACGTGTCAGAAAATAATAATTATTCGTCATGTGCTTCAGAAATTTAGGTTAAAAGATTATAAATATTATTTTAGGTCAAAATTTTAGAAAGAAAAACCAATTTTAAAGTTTGAAGAAAATCATTAATGTCAAGTAAAAAAATTCTGAAAATTAATATTGTCTAGGTTCGTAAGATCCAAGAACCCGTGGAACTATAAAATCTCAAAACTCCAAATATCGTAGAATTCGAGAACGAAATACTATAAGATTATGAATGTTATTTTGGGTCAAAATGTATTTTAGAAAATAAAAACAATTTTAATGTTTGAAGAAAATTATTAAACTCAAGTATAAAAATTCTGAAAATAATTATTGTTTAGGTTTGTAAGATCCAAGATCCCGTGAAACTATAAAATTCCAAAATTCCAAATAACGTAACATTCGAGTACGAAATACTATAAGATTATGAATATTATTTTGGGTCAAAATGTATTTTAGAAAAAAAAACAATTTTAATGTTTGAAGAAAATTTTTTAAGTCAAGTAAAAAAATTATGTAAATGAATATTGTTTAGGTCTGTAAGATCCAAGTTCCCGTGAAACTTTAAAATCCCATAACTCCAAATATCGTAACATTCGCGTATGAAATACTATAATATTATGAATATTATTTTGGATCAAAATGTATTTTAGAAAAAAAAACTATTTTAATATTTGAAGAAAATTATTAAAATCAAGTAAAAATTCTCTGAAAATTAATATTGCTTAAGTTTGTAAGATCTAAGATCCTGTGAAACTTTAAAATCCCATAACTCCAAATATCGAAACATTCGAGTACGAAATACTATAAAATTATGTCTTTTTATTTTACAGATACGTTATCTGAGTTTCTTTGGAATATATTGTTCTCTGAATCCTTACAAACTGTATATGCCGTAATCAAAAACGTATTAAATTTTACATAAGCGCAGATTTTCTTGTACATGAATAAACACTGCTACAATATCTTTCTCAAGAAAATATTATATTCGCATACACATATCACCTTGTTGATGTATATTGCTTCAATTTTCTTTTTTACATCCGATTTATATAAAAGCGCTCCATCTCATATGTATTCCATGCATCTGCAATACATATAACGTGCCAAAAAATACTTCAGTCAAACATACTGCCGCTTACAGCCCTTAATGCTAGGATGGAATTCGGGATTAAACTGTTCTTTTTCTATTCGATTGTTGTACTAGTACTCTTGGAAAAACACATAACCTGAATTTTGAAATAAGCGTCTTTGAAGCGCCTACCAAAAGTAAATGTCACTTCGATATGCTCTGTGTCACACTTGGAAACGTTCGAACAGGGATGTAGCTAGAAGTAAATAACAGGGGGTGCTCAAGAAAATGTAGGGGGGGGGGTCATACTATTTCTCTCTCTCTGACACATGCGCGCACAAATACAGATAAATATGATCAAAGTACTATATAGAAAGATAAATTATTGCATATTCATATTGTAGGCACTACGTTTCTTATTAAACTGTTTATAATAACTTTATTTGATGATGAGAAAAATAAAAGCTGCAGACGGGAATGTAATGGGGATATATGGTGGATACGACTTATACGGTATACCTTCTGGATTATTTTAAGGAATACCGGATACCCTCTACTCAAAAACACTATAGCATATACTCTTTAGCCTGCCCTTAAGAATTCTAAAGTTATGTTTTTATAGGATAACAAACATTAGAAAAACAAAGGATGTATTTTGCATTTTAAATTTATTTTTATGTTTAGTAAAATGCTTGTATTTAAATTGGCTATTAGCTTTTTTTCATTAGTATGATTTATAAATCAAGGATCTTATATATATATTTTTTTAACTAGGATGACTCAAATACGAAACATAATGTTTATCATAAGCATTATATTTACTATCAAACTTATTAGAATAACTTTGTTTTATGTTAATAATGGAAAACGCTGCAAAATGAAAAATTTCAGTATATAACTTATGTAAAAGTCAATGTTTGCATCAGCAAAAGGTTGCTAATTCTGAGTATGTGCAGATAGGATGCGCGCATATTGAAGCACTTATTTACAGTTTTTAAACAAATACTATAATTTAGTATTTATGCATAACTGTAAAAAGCCCCCAAAACTAAGTTCAATTTTTTAACACATTATCTTTCAAACAGAATTTCATTTGATGTCCTTGGCAACTTTCCCAGGGGGGGGGGGGCTCAAAAATTTTCAGGGGGAGCTGAGCCCCCCCTGGCACCCCCCTAGCTACGGCCCTGCGTTCGAATATATTTGTTAGGAAATTCATGGCTTTTAGCAGAGAAAGCGGATAGTGTGCAAATATCAGAAGTAGATTTTACATTTAAATTGTATAGGAGGAAAAAGCGTTTTATTTTATTTAAGGACTGAAGTATATGCATAAAGACAAAGCAAAAGCATTATTTGTATTTTTATTTCAAAAAGAGTTGTTCACAAAAACAAGACATTATTATAAAAAAAATATTCGTTAATTTTTGTAAGGCTCTTCTAAACTCCAAACTGGCTACTTTCTGACACATTTTTTAATTCATTTTTGTTGACAAACGTATCAAATTGGTAGAGGCTCTTAATAAGAAATACTGTAATTCAAAAGTTTTTTCGTTTTGCGGTAAAAGCAAACTTTTTTTTTCGGAAAATGTCGAAAAAGTTGGGGGTTTGATCTAAATTTCCGGATTTGACAGCATAGAAAAGGAAAAAACTGCTGTCCTGAAACAACAATCACTTATAACACAAGATGTAATTCATTTTTCGGAAAACGAAAAAAATGTTCGATTACATATCACTCCAATAATCGTGTCATGCTTTTAACACATGGGCTGATAAGTTCCCGGTCTAATAAAGAAAACACAACTTTTTAACATAACTTTACAACTTTATAGCTTTATAACTTTATAACATTAATAAATAACATAACTTTAATAATAAATAATAATTTAATAGTAATAATAATAATAATAATAATAAATATTTAATAATAATTATTTAATAATAATAATTTAATAATAATAATTTAATAAATAAATAATAATAAAAATTTTATAATAAATAATATAATTTTATAACGAAAAAGCTCCAAAAAGTGCTCAGAATCATCGATTCGTTGTTGTTTTTGGTCAAAAGTCAACACGCGCGGCACCCACTTTGACAACAGCTTTTTCATAGATAAATGTTTATTCAAAATAAAATCTACACGTTCCTTGGATATCTCCAGAGTCTGCGCTATCTCTTGAACTTCACTTTACGGTTTCCCAAAACGATTTTGTGGACTTATTTTATGTTTTTCGGAGTAACCACCTCTGTTGCGTGGTTCATCACTGGTGTCCGTACGACCATGTTTAAATTCAGCAAACCAGTCAATAATGGTTGATTTACTTGGTGCAGTATCCGGATAACGCTTATCAAGCCAAGCTTTTGTTTGAACGGTGTTTTTTCCCCATCAAATAACAACTCTTGGAATTCTTGTTTGTCCATTTTTTTGTTTATCAACAAAGTCGTTCAACTAAAACCCCTGTAATGTTTTATCCACGCGGCGAATCGTCATGACATTTTTTTCTGCTACCTTTTAAAGGTTAGTCAGACCGGGAACTTATCAGCCGATGTGTTATGCTTAAAAAAGTGAGTCAGAAAGTTTTGAGTTGTTGAGCAGTACAGTATCATTCTGCAGTACAATACTCTTCTTTCAGGCCAACATCAGGAAAGGAATCCAGGAAATTTCACTACATCCCTACAATATTTGAGAGGTCAAAAGTGGCCCTATAGAACTTTAATATAAAGTTGGTGGTAATTCTCCCCTTACCTTATTGATATCCATAGTGATACTATTGATAAAATATGATTTGATCAAAAATCTGTAATATACGAAATTCCTATTACGTTATTAAATAATGATACATTGACATGGCAAAACGTAAGTCTTCTTAAAGAATTGTGGAGCATCGTCGTGATATTAAACAGTTTAAACAGAATACTGCTCTTTCCGCTACTATTTGGATAAAGAAGGCGGCTGTGTTAATTTTGATAAGGCGAAAATCATAGTTACTTGTAATAACACATTTGAAAGCATGAATCAGTCGAAATCATTGCATGTGAGCATCATGCCTGCAACGATAATTTATCTTATAATATCCCAAACATCCGGCATAATATTTATCAAAAGTCTTATTTTTTATCTTTTTTGCAATATTTGAATTTTTCCTCTTTAACCATGCACTTGTTTGAACGTAATCCGTTTCCCCGTTCATAAATGGTGACACTTGATGATCTTCAATAGAACTTTCTTCGCCAATTTTTTTCGTTTTAATTTTTGTAGTGTAGTCACAAGATGGTGCCGCTGCAGTTTTCCAATCATTTAATTGTTCAAGACACAACAAATTGTGTCTCAAACAAGACGCTTTCATTTCTAGACTTTTAGATTACTTCAACATCATATTTTATCCTGATGACGACTTCAGAAGCAGTTCGAAACGTAGATATTATATTTTTATCATCATTTTAATTTATACAATCGCATATAAAAGTTCTTGTTTTGTGTACCGTTTAGCAGTTTTATGTGTTTTTATGAATACATTCTTATTTACAACATTTTACTATTATTTTCAAATTTATGAAAGGAAAAAACTTAATAAAATTTGAAAATCTAGGAAGGAGGAATTGTTTTCACCTGACTATCCACCCCCTCCTTCCCATAGTGGGCTCCCCATCCCATGTTTGCCAAACTTTTAAATGAATAATAATGTTTCAAAAGCCCTCCAGACAAAATCCTGGCATCAGCATAGATTAATAAAAAGTTTTTTTTTATATATTTATAAACTAGTCTTTGTAACTAACTCTAATTTTTAACAAAGGATATTTACTTGTATGAAACGAAAGAAAACATTTTTTTCTGAAAAAAACGTTTAACAATGTAGCGAAATTTGACTTTATACATATATATATATATATATATATGGAGTATGGTGCTTTAAGAAAATTAAAGATAGTGATTTACCACAGAAAAGAAAAAAAAAAGTCTTTCAATGAAATTTCTTATCCGGTACTTTTTTTCTAAGGCATACAAGCTATTTTTTTGTTTTGTTTCGGAGTAAATGGTTAATTTTAGGAAAAAAAAAAAAACAAAGGTTAATGTTTTTTTATTTTTTTATCTTGTTTCAGAAACAAGAAAAAAGCATAAAATAGCCATATACAATATGCATATAAAATATTATACAGTCAGGAAGAATACATGCAGGGGGCCTTCCTTCCTACTACGCGTACGACAGTGCCGCCTGGCGGACAGCTTTTGATTAAAACTTCGAAATTGGGCCAGGGAATTCCAGTCATTTAGGGAATTGGCCGACCAAAGTAGGATATTCACAGTTCATTTCATGTGCATCGGACTTAGTCCAAGAATCTTGGCCAATTCGGGAACTGGCCAAACTTCGGACTTTGCCCGTATAATATATATTATAAATTTTTAACACAGTAGTATCAGTTGTATTTTAGTGATGTGTCTCCGGCTTTGAAACTGGAAACAATAGAAATAGGCTTAATAAGTAGACTTATTGTTGGTGACATTTTGCCAAGTGTCGTTACTACTGGCACCCATTTGGCACAGGTGCGTATGTTTTGTACATGCATGTATTCCCGCATTTGTGTTGACGTAGGCGTAAGACTATGTCTGCACGCCACTAAATATGCCTTTAATACCGCAGTAGACAGTTGTGTTTTATAACTTTTTTCTTTTTCTACATAGCATGTTATCTTGGACCAGTAATTACCTATAATTTAATTCAATCGACAGCTTTGTGACTTATTATTAAAAAATATTCTAATGAGTACTTCCCCACCAAAAGGAAGACTGATTTCTGACTTAACTCAGCTGCCCATTATTTCCTAGGAATATTTCTAGATTCTTTTACAACGTTCTTGCCGTCAACTATCACGAAACATTGTGACATCGTATTTATTTCAACATATCTTAATCTGTATAAAATAATTCCTGAAGGCACGAAAAATATCGGAAGTTAAAAGAGGTACAGACTGTATGTATAATATAAAATCCTTATCTTTAAAACGTCTTACATATGTATTTGAACAGGCAAAACGACCGACCCGGTCTGTCGTCAAATTCGCAAAAAAATAAACATAATATATTAAATTTTAAAGAAATCCAGTAGTATTTTATACACATGGATGATCAAAAATGCAATATATTTCTTACGAAAGCATTTTTATAGCCATACAGAAGTCACCTTGTTGATTTATATTGCAGCAATATACCTTTCTCCGTCACGACTGACTTATCGTATTATTACAGTATATATGAAACGCCAGAATTCACTTTAGTCAAACTCACTGCCACTTATAGCCTTAGGGCTATGACTGAATTCAGGATTAAGCAGTTCTTTATTCATTTTGTTGTTGCGTTAGTCCTCCTCGAAAAACACATCAGATGAATTTTGCAATAGATGTATTTGGAAATAGCTGCCCAATGCAAATGTTATTTCAATATATCCCATGAGATATTCGAAAATATTTCAATACATTTTTTGTGCTATGTCTGTCTTTTTAGAAGCAACAAAGAAACATATGTAAATGTCAAAATTGTTTTCTGATGTTGTTATTGTTCTAGGAAACATAGACGCTTTTGTTTTATTAAAATGTATAAATTTAGAGAAAATTTGAGAACAAGACCAATGACTACTAAATTTTCGGTAAAATACACTAATCTTTAAATAGGTAAAATGAAATCACATGTCTGTAACTCAAAGGAAGAGGCATAAAAATCAAAGGAAAATATCCTACAAAAATTAAACACAATAAAATCAAAAGGCAAAAATGAGAAACTTGGAATATCTCATGGATTCGCCAGATTGAGGACTTTTTTAATTCAGATTGTTTGATTGTCATCGCATTTTTGAAATAGAAATAGTCGACCTACTTAAAATTAGATTAAAATTTCAGAAAAATAAGGCGAATTATACTATTTTTCAAAAGTGGTGACAATAAAATAATCTGAATTAAAAGAGTCCCCAATCTGGCAACACTGTCGCCAGAGCAACTTCATCAGAATAATTCATAGTAATTATATATTTTAATATTTCTACTATCCTTTTAAATTGGTACTATCTTTATCTAGTAAAAGGTAAGTTTGTTTGATTATCCACTATAGCTTAGTTTTAGCTGTTTATTTTCTTTTAATTTCATTCTAATCTGTAACATATATATATATATATATATATATATATATATATATATATATATATATATATATAATTATAATATCTTTGAATTTCAAAAAACATATAAAGTTCTTGTATCATTCTAATTAAATCTCCAAAGAGATAATTAATAATAATGTGTAGACAGAATACCACATAGTTAATAAATTAACAAGTGCAATCATAATTTTACCATAGCTTGTGCTTCAATGGTAATTGGCCAAAAATACTGAAAATATGAAGACTATTTAAAGAGAGAGAGAGAAAAAAAAAATTAAACCAAAAAATGTTAATAATTTGGAGTTGATATCAAGTGAATACAAATGGATTAGGAAATGAAATATGAACTAAATATAATGGAAAATTGGATAACAAGAGATTTAAATTATAATTGGATATGAAAAAACACATGTTGGTATAATCTTCAGCCTGGATGTACCCACACGTGTTTTAAATAATAATTCAGTATTTCATAATTATACTGGCATATATGCTAAGATCAGTATAATCATCCAGGTATACTGAATTATTACCAGAAGACAATTGGAAATAAATTATTTTTACTAGATAACAGTTGGAAATAATAAAATTGGAAATAAAAAACTTGTAAAGAATAGATAAAATATTTTACTCACAATAATTATCCAAAATCCTTAAACAACACAAGGTCTAATTTATACCAATATGACCACATGGCGCACATAATAAGATATCAAATACTTGATGATATAGTCAAGTTGAGAGAAATTATTTGAAGGTTAAGTTGAGAGAACATATTTTGAAATATCACCTTAATTATTACACCATAACACAAATTGATTTAAGGCTGTTGGGACTGTTTTTGTAAAAACCTTAATTTCTTTTCCAGTATACATGCTATCCTCATAAAAATGAACACAGTATATTACAATAAGCCACTTATTAATAATCTTCAGTTTGAACACTTTTGCTACATTAGTTTTTACAGGGTAATTCAAAAGATATTCGTTCTTTTTCAATTTGTTGACAGTCCCCTATGGGGTTTCGGGAAAAAATCTACGCGGAAATATATAACGTATACTACATTGTTTACACACCTGCAGTTTCAGGTTAATTCCTCAAGAATTTTTCTAGTTAGTTAACAAAACGTCTAAAATCGCAAGTGACCGGTCACCTTTGGCAATATAGTGTATGAGATAGAAGTTTGCCCCTGTGGCAATCAAGCCCTAGATGAGAGGAAGAACATTATGGATATCTCCGAGGGGAGAACTTGCATTGCTAAACCATTAATAAAAAAATTCCAAAGTTTTCTAGGAGGACATTTTGATGTGCTAAATTTTAAAGCAGGGAAGCCATTTGAGGAAGGCTAAAAGGGACAATTGTCCCTCTCAAAGTGTTCGATGCTTAAGGTGTATCGGTCGTGACATGTTACATCAGAAACATTTTCTGAAATCTCAAAGAGCTAAAAAGCAGATTCGATTACAACAGTAACATTATCATTAACAAAAACATTTTAAGCACAGAAATTGATAATTATCAATAAAATTGGCCGACGTCTTTCTAATGAAACTTTAGAAAAATGAGAAATATTTATCATTAATGAGTACTTTGGCGTTTTTGAAAAAGTATGTGAGAATCAAAATATATCAATTGTTTCTCAGCTATTCACAGCAAAAAACAAATTAATTTTTCCCTCCCGAAAAGAAAATTTTGTCCCAAGTAAATTTTGAAATGGCTTCTCTGGTTAGAAGTCCATCCACTCGCCGATATACCACCCAATTCATCATTGCCTTTCTAGGTTCCCCCTGGAAGGTCAAAGTGTTTCCCTGTTTAGATTTTGTGTTTTTTATTATACACTGCTGGCCATCCAAAATGCAACACCATGAAGGAGTGCAAATAACAGAATGATATTTATTGGACAATTACATTATATCCAGAGGGCCCGTGCGAGGATTTCGCACTGAAATCTAATATTTTTAGGTACGTCTCTATTATCCCGTCGACCACTTTTCATAACAAAAAACTATCGCCAAACTGTAAGATTAAACGCCAAAAATGCAGTCCCATTTACTTGATGTTAGAAGCATTATACATGTTTGTTACGTCATCAAGTGGTTTTTAACTCGACATTTGCGTGTATTTTTCATTATGTTTTACTGATTTATTAGTTATTTCATTAATTAAAATAACAATTGTGTCCTTAAATTCTTATATTTTATTTATTTATTTATTTTGATATTCCAATGGCAACGTTCTCCCGTTTATTTGGCGATAGTTTTTTCTTATGAAAAGTGGTCGACGGGATAATAGAGAAGTACCATTTTTTATCAATATGTAATATTTATTAGATGCAGGTTTAAACTTCTAAAGAAAAAGTAAGGATAAAAATATCTGCAAAGAACATTTAGTTAAGCCAGAATATCATCTAATTTATTCCATCAGTGTTATAGTAAAAATTGATCCAAGATTGCAAAATGCACGTGCGAGAAAAAAAAAATTAACAATAGTATTGTAACTGCATTAGAGGATGACGTCATCCACTTCGGGAAAAACATGGAACATAGAAATATAAATCTAAACATTTCAATTTCGCATTTTAATCATAAATATAAAATAAACCCTTGCGGTGTTTTTTATTATAATTGCTGAGTATCATATAATGTGGTATTTTATTTTTGTGGCAACAATAACTTGAAGAAAACCTTTCATTTCTTTCATGAAAACGATGCCGATTTAATTTTTAATTTTCAGCAAATTTTAATCAAAAAGATGCTTTAACGAAATGTTAAGTGTGCTATGTCAGAAGCCTGTTCAAAATCCTTTCATATGCTATCTCATTCGTCGTTCTGCGTTCCGTATTTTCTGAGAAAAAGGGATGTTGACAAGAGAAATAATATATATGATGGGAAGGACAAGTGATTACATTTTCAGAAAATTTGGAGGTATAGATCCTGAGAAAACACTACCCAAAGCAGCCACCTCTGGCCGCAATAACAGCATTTATCTGCCTAGCCATGAAAACGAACAGAGATTGGATGTCATGTACGGGTACATCAGTTCATCCAGCTTCAACACTATGCCACAGTTCATCAACCGTAGTGACGGGGGAGCGGCGGCTGGCAGTCTCTCAGAAGCCATTGACAGGACATTTTCAATTGGTGAGAAATCAAGGGAACGTGCCGGCCAGGGCAACAGTCGAACATATTCTGTATCAAGGAATGTCAGGATAGTACGAGAAAAATGCGGTCGTGCATTGTCCTGCTAAAACGCAGAGTGGCGGACGCATCGAAGGAAAGTCAGAACCACGGGCCGTAACAAATCAGAAATGTAACGACTGATGTTGAAATTGCCGGGAATACGAACAAGAGGTTACCGAGACATGTATCCAATGGCACTTCATACCATCACTCCAGGTGATATGACAGTATGACGATTCAAATGCAAGCTGGCAATGTGCGTTTTCCACGATGCTGCCAAACATGGATGCTGGCATCATGATGCTGCATACAGAGACTGAATTCATCAAAGACGACGTGAGACGCCATTCCTGCATCATATACAACATCCATGTTTGTCGGCATCGTGAAAACGCACATTGCCAGCTTGCATTCGAATCATCATACTGTCATTATTGTATACTAAGAATATTGCTATAAAAATTTCGTGCTGTACAAAATACTGGAACACAATCATCCCTGATCATCTAATTTAACATATAAAAAATATTTTAATGTTACATGGAGGACAGAGATTCTTACAGGAAAGTACGTCATACTTGTGATTTGAAAACAGATAGTGACATAAGTTCCTTTCATTATAAATTTGTGCCCTGTATTGAGAAATTTCTCGAATTTCTTTAATCAGCAGCTATCTTAAATTTTAAAATGCAATTTTCAGTTGGTTTCTTGTCATAGTGAAATAAATTTTAATTTGTGTTGTTAAGGAATTTTCTTAGAAAAAGTTTATTTATAACTTCTGAACAACTGAATTTTACGGTTGGTTTGTTGGTTGATTTATGACGGCCGATTATCTACTCGAGAGATATAGGGCCTAGGGGGGAGTGCCCTCCGTGAGGGTCTTTCTAAGGGATCCTAACCCGTATTTACGGCAAGGTTCGAAGAAAACCATGGAAAACTCTGAACGGTTAGGTCGACATACGCGGCAAGGGTTTGAACCCAGCACCTCTTGTCTACTAGCTTTGAGAGCAGAACCTCTCAGCCACTGGTGGGGCCCAGAATTTTACGGACAGATTTGTACTACCAGATAATTTAATTTTCATGATCTGACATGCTATCAACATATATACATTTAATACATATTGCTACACATATAGTGTGTGTTGACACAATTTTAGAATAATTTCAGGTAATAAATTATAAATAATGTTCTTTTCATTCCACAATTCAACATGTTCTAGGAGAAGTAGATGGTGCACGCACACTCAAATTTTAATACAGTAGATATGTTATAAGTCATTAAATATAAATCTGACATTATTTATTGTTTATGCACTATTTTTTGACTTACATCACCCAAATATAACTGTTTTCTCAATATATTGCCGTGAAGACATTTTATATTGAACATTTTACTACACATTATATAGTTATGAATACCAACTTTAGCCGCGTCTTATGAGATATTTCTTTAAATTTAACTCGTAGCTTATGTTACGCATTTTATTTTTCATGGAGTTAAGTCCTCTATTCTGAAATCTTCACGAGAATTTAAAATAAAGCGTCTCCAGAGAACTGCATCCTATATAAATGTCAAAATACATGAAATATATCAAATTCGAAAACATTTAGAAATGTTTCAGCTTTCTTTGAGTATTACAAACAGAAATACAATAGAAATACATAAAATTTGAAATATTTGCATGTTTTAAACTTTTGTCAACCAGTTAGATATATTTGACATTTTTTGTCTCTCAGTTTGCTACATGTCTAACAAAACATTTGGAAATAAACAAAGGGAGAATACCTGCATACATACAGATCAAGAATGTGAAAGAAATTTATTCAGGTTTTAAGCATATGTAGCATTCTATAAGAACAAGTGTTAGTATTGTTATTATTATTATTATTATTATTATTATTATTTATGCTAATGCTTTTAAGAAGTCTACTTTTCCGGGGATATGTATTTTTAATTACAGTTAAAAATTCAATATTTAGACACGTTTACTAGTTTTATTAGTAAAAAGGCACAAAGCGTTTCTAAGATTTTAATGGAAATAATATTTATACTTTTGAGATAGATAGTGGATGTCAATCTTTCAAGGGTCATGTGCCTTCGTTCACATTTTCCTTGTTACTCATAGTGATGGGCATAATGAATGATTTTGTCATTCGGATGAATCATTCCGGCATACGCACAAGCGTAATTGTCAACCTTCGCATTTCTTTTAATCTTTAACACAAAATATGTCAAAATCATTCTTTCTGCACATTACAGCTGCCCCAGTTTTGTCTCTAATTTTGACTATATGTTAAAAATTGCACCATTTTTTCCCTATTATAACACGCATTTTTGAGCTCCTTGGATAAAAGGCAGCTGAAAAAAAGATATAGTTTACATACATTTTATGAAATCTTTACAGACATATAAAAGGAAATATATTAAGGGTATATCATACACAAATGTAGAACAATATATTCAGACCTCAAAGCATCAATTTCTAGTCTGTACCAGTAAAATTGTAGAGGCAACTAACCCATCAAGGACGGAATTATGTTTCGCTTTAAAATGAAAAAAATGCATTTCATACCAATTTTTATAAGTAGCAACTTTTGTTTCCATTTTTTACGGAGTTTCTGTCTTCAAATAAAGATAATATTTCTCTTAAAAAATACTGGTGTTCAAAAAACAAAATGGTTGGTAGGTATTCCGGTACCATATGGTACCGCTAGGTTATAACGGGTTAATTTATTAAAAAAGGGGGGAGGGAGTGAAGGTTTTTATTTCTCAACAAGTCTTATTTTTTAAAATTTCATTCAAATTTTCTGATTGCTGATTTCGATTTTTTTTATATGTGAATGATCTCTAGCTGAATATGGTCCGTTAAACCTTCAAAAATTTTAATTTCGCAATATCTCGAAATATAGTTATTGGTTAGTAAACTTATACATTCGTGTTTTTAACGATGCCAATTTTGTTTATGTAAAATTGATGTATGTAGGCCATAATTTGTATTTTTTTAATATCAATTTGTTAATAATTGTCTTTATTAAAACTAGGATTTTGAGTAAAATAAATGCCTAGAATATGTTTGGGTCCGTTCAATATATCTCACCGAAAACAAAAATTTTAAGTAGGATAATTTTTTTAGTAAGATACAGATTAAAGCTTGTCTCATGAATATAACATTTGCATCCTCAAATTTTGACCTTATCTAACTCCATGAAGATTTATCAGAATTACGTAAACAATATATTCTTTTTCAGCTTGATTTGATCCAAGGACCTCAAATAAAGTGTCACAAATGCATTTTAGAACTTTAAAAATCGAAGTTGGTGCAATTTTTAATATGTAGACGACCCTTATTTCAAGAATTGCATTCGTATTCTGAAAGAAAACAATAGTCTGAGTCTTATGAACCGTTAATGGGATTTTACCGTAAACGGTCTGCGAATAACGGTTGATTGGTTGGTTGGTTGATTTTATGACGGCCGATTATCTACACGAAGGATATAGGCCCTGGGGGAAGTGCCCTCCGTGGGGGTCTTTCTAAGGGATCCTAACCAGTATTTACGGCAAGATTCGAAGAAAACCACGTAAACTCCGAACGGTTAGGTCAACGAGAGCGACAGGGGTTTGAAAGCTGCACCTCCCGTCTACCAGCTTTGAGAGTAGAACCTCTCAGCCACTGGTGGGGCTGGCGAATAACGGCAGGTGTATCTTTTATTAGATTGACTTTATATCTCAACTATTATAATTTACTCCCAAAAAATTGTATACGAGGGTGAATCAATAGGTAATGCCTCCATTGCTCTAAATTTTATTTCTTTCACAGCTATTAGTCTATCTATGCTTGGTATTATAGAGGTAACCTTACTCTACTAATATAGTATTTTCCTTTTCAGATTGACAGTTTAGAACCATGGATCTGAAGATAAAAAAAAAAGTCGTCATCGATTTTTTGGCAAAAGAAGGTTGTGCATCTAAGGAAATTCATAGACGCTTAAAGAATGTTTATGAAGATGCTGTAATAGACATTAGCAATGTTCGGCGTTGGGTGAAGAAGTTTGGAAATGGAGAAAGAGAAATTGCAGATAAAAAGAGAAGCGGCCGACGGACAACATCAGTCACAGATGCAAATCAAGAACGTGCTGATGAACTGATTCGAGGACGCGTTACAGTTAAGGATGTTGCTGATGCATTGAACGAGTCTCTTATGCTCTGCTCAAGGAATAATTGCTGAGTTAGGATATCACCAAGTTTGTGCTAAATGGGTTCTCAAGCAATTGACTGTTCATAATCGGAGGAGGAGAGTGGAAGTTAGTTCCTGGTCCTGATTTGGCCCCTTCTGAATTTTACCTGTTTGGACCAATGAAAGACACCCTACGTGGTTTCAGATTCAATGACTTGGATGACGTTAAAACAGCCTTAAAATCCTGGGTCAAGAAGCAAAACCCTGAATTATTCCAAAATTCTTTTAATGCCTAAGTTAATCGATGGCGCAAATGTGTAATTATTATGTGAAATTATATAAAGTATTATATATACATATAATTATAATAATAATAATAATTATTATTATTATTATTATATAAAGTGCCCTAAAGCGGACAATTTAAGGATTATCTTCAGTGTAGTGGCTAAGTAATGTTTTTCGAAGTAATTTTCTTTAAAAAAGAAATTTATTTAAGAGCAATTGTTTTCCTTATAATTTGCATACTTTTTTAATCGATTTGCAATAAATATATATTTTTTTTTCATTTATATAATTTTGATAGGTTTTATTAAAAAACTTAGTATATCTTTTGAAATTATTTTATTAACTGCGTTGAAGAGTTAAGACAATGAAGCATTATAGCATTATTGTGCAAGTAATTATTCTTTCTCTATCGGTTCATTAAAAAAAATGTATATCCTTAATATATATCATAAAATTTAAAAAAAATTACAATGATGTGTCGATGTGTATGTGTGGGGAAAGAGCTATTTTTACTGGCTACGAGATACTTTTGGTGGCTACAAAAGTTTTTACAATTTCTAGAGCCATGCTTGTGTTTATAGTAAAATTTTATTGACACCACTTTTCACCATTATGTTTACAGGGACACACAAAAGAATTCCGTTGCATTATGGTCTATGAGAAAAATTCGTTTACGATGCACTTGAGTAAAATGACACTGTTTCAAACATAATGAATTTAACATGCATTATTCAGGTCTGATACAATATTCTTCTTGTGTATATAAAGTACAGTTGAACTCCAGATATACGTTACCTCAGTTGTACGTTTCCCTCAGTTATACATTTCAAGTCAGCGGTCCCGGCAGCTTGTCATTAAAAATTAGCTGGGTTATACGTTTTGAGTTATACATTTCCCTCAGTTATACGTTACATTTCTGTGTTCCCGCACAAAATTTTGTCTCATTTATACATTTTGTAACCGAAAACACTGACGACTCGTTGGATGAGTTTGATTTGAAAGATTTCACTCAAACCTCGGAGCTGATCCGAGGGATTTTGACGTAGTAAAGCTGTTCGTCAGTAGTAAAAGCAGTAACGATAAGGCGGCAGCATTGTGCATTATTAACAGAATTGCACTGTTTTCTGTTCAATGTTGGCTGTGCCGAAAAGAAACAATCGAAAATTAGTGATTGGTTCAACAAACTACTGAAATGTCTTTCGATAAATAACTTACTTGCCAAAGCGATTCCAATAATTTATTTTAAGTACTCTATGTGTATAAAAAATATTTTTAATAAAGATTTTATGATAAAATAACTTCATGTGTACTTTTCTTAGGTACCTTTTTCCACTGTGTTCCATTTCCGAAAATTTTTGTCATGGGTGCAGCAATACTTCGGAAACTCCCGTTTTCGATATTAAAGGTAACAAACTCCTTAGTGGAACAAAGTTTTTGCAATATATTTAAAAAATGGTTCCTTTAGACCATTAATTGAGTTGTACGTTTTACTGAGTTATACGTTTTGCTGTCCGTTCCCGAGCAAAACGTATAACTGGAGTTCCACTGTATATAGCATTTATTATCATTCATTTATAGGGACACACAAAAGAAATCCGTTACATTATGACCTATGGGGAAAATCAGTTGCACTGTACTTTAATTAATAGCTAACTAATTAAATTATTTTAAACATAATAAAATTGATTTGTACTGTTGAGGTTTGTATTTATATATATATATTTTTACCATATTAAATTGTGTTACAATATTCTGGATGTATTGGAAAGTGTTGCATAATGTATATGGATTTTATTTCTTGTTCAGCTAAAAAATTACGCTGTTCAAACGACTATAGACGAAACTTTAAACAGACTGTATTCCTAAATATCATAAAGAAACACAAACTTTATCTATTTTAATTTAATTAAAAGTTTTAACAGTTTAATAATTTTGTTCTGATAGTAAAAAAATTTATATTTTAACTAACCTGCAATTAATTAAATATTTATCCTGGAAGAGTGTAACCTCTGTTATTGCATTTCTGCTTAGTAGCATATAAAAACTGCGACTCAAAGCCATTATATATTAAGCCTGGGCAGATGAATGGAAGGAATTTCGGAAGTTGAAAAAAAGCATCCTCTTATGACTGGTAGTCTTTTTGCACGTTGGAAAAGTAAAGCTTACACCAGAAAAATCACAAAGAGAAATCTGGAAATATTAATCCAAACAGTAAAATACAAGCCAGATTAAGCGTGGACCTTTAATTAAAAAAACATCCCTACAAGCTGTGGTTTTGACGATTCTCCGCAGGAGACGTAATTGGCGCTCATTTACGCGAATATAATTTGCATATTAGGCACTTGCAGCGCACTTCTGTTTTGACCATGAGAGGAAAATGTGAGTGTGGCAGGGGGGGCTCAGCACCCCCTGAAAATTTTTGAGCCCCCCCCCCCCTTGGGAAAGTTGCTAAGGCTGCCAAATGAAATTTTGTTTCAAAAATCCAAATGAAACTCTGTTCAAAAATTGAACTTAGTTTTGGGGGCTCTTTACAGTTTTGCGTAAATACTAAATTATAGTATTTGTTTAAAAACTGCAAATAAGTGCTTCAACAGGCGCGCATTTTATCTGCACATACTCAGAATTAGCAACCTTTTGGTGATGCAAACATTGACTTTTGCATTAGTTATATACTGAATTTTTTCATTTTGCAGCGTTTTCCATAATTAGCATAAAACAAAGTTATTCTAATGAGTTATAGCCAATTTAAATACAAATGGTTTCAGCTTTTGACTAGACACAAAAATAATTTAAAATGCAAAATACACCCTTGATTATTCTAATGTTTTTTTATCAAATAATAACAACGGGCGGGGAATATTCAGAAAAAAATTAAACGTTGCAACTATTTTGAAACAGGTGAAACAGCTTTTTATTTACTTTCTGACACCATCACTTATTATTTCAAAAGTATAATTATACACTGAAAATTTTCATTCTGCAACCTGTGATGTAGTAGTAAAAAAACCAAAGGGCATACGATTTAGGCAGAGGGTATACCCTAAAAAGTATATGCTTATAGTGTTTTTGAGAAGAGGATATACGGTATTCCTTAAAATAATCCAGAAGATATTACATCCCTGTCTGCAGCTTTTACTTTTCTTAGCATCAAATAAAGTTATTATAAACAATTTAATGAGAAACATAGTGCCCACACTATGAATATGCACTATTTTACCTTTCTATATAATATTTTGATCATATATATATATCTGTGTTTGTGCGTGCATGTGTCAGAGAGAGAGAGAAATAGTATGAGCCCCCCCTACATTTTCTTGAGCACCCCCTATTGTTTACTTCTAGCTACAGCCCTGGAGTGTGGGCTAACAAATTTAACACGTACTGCGCACACTCTAAGTATAATCACTCTTCTATGTCCCCATGAAGTACTAGTAATATCTATATTGCAGTAAACGATTCCGAAAGAGGAAATCTGGCACCAATTTGAATTTGTTCGTCACATGTATAGAATCTAAAGATTCAGAATTTGAACTAAATTTCAGTTAAGTCTTTGTAATTTCCGTTACTCCCATTTTAAATTTATGTATTGTTTTAAAGTTAAAGTTTTATTTCCAATTTTATAAGATAATTATTATGTATTCCAAAAGACAAATTTATTTATTTGTGTACAATTACATAAAAATAAAATATTTATCAAGGTTTGCACATTTTTACAACAATTTTCGAAGAATTACCGCCTTATCTAATCGCAGAAAATATCAACAAATTCTGTGATAAAACGGAGAAAGGTTTTTATCCCCTTCAAGACGAGCATCTTTTACATTTTTAAAATTTTTTACAGCCTGTTTTTAAAAATATAAATTTTTGCCTCATTGAATCGTAGAAATGTTCTGATTAAATAAGTCAAAATTTTCAATTAAAAATGACTGGTAGGAAGAATCAAGTATTCTGGCCATATAATGCGTCATGTATACGTGAAAATATACGTGAAAAAGGAGAAGAAAAAATTATTGGGCAAAGAATTTTTCATCTGAAATTGTGGTGCCTAGAGTCCAAGGACATTTCATTCAATTTATTTATTAAATGTAACCTCTGTTACATGTAACCATCGTTGCATTATTTTTGTATTTCTTTCTCCATATAAAAGTTTAAACAGCTGTATATTCATTTTAAAATGGAATTTTTATATGCTGATACTAATTTTTTGAAGATTACATACATATTTAAAAATTATTGCTGGTTATCAGAAAAATCTGTATCTTAAATAAAAGACCAAAAATAGGTTGAAAATTTCATGCTGGAGTAGGATTGTTTTTTATGGCATGTTGTTTGCTTGACGAACATCTTTTGTTTATTTTATTTGGTGATTCAGATGCTACTTGCCTTCCAATATCATCCTCGTCTAACTTGCTACAGTCTCTCAAGCTGCAAAATGTAGCGTGTGATATTTCATTTATGTTACAATTTTCTACAATATAGCTTCGCGTGACTAGTGTAGGCTCTTAGAGTTACTCTAGTCACGCGAAGAAACGCTCAAGCTAATGTTAAGTCTATGGGAAGGTTCTTGCGCGATTTCTCGCTCGCATTTTAATATTTTTATGTTTTTTTTTTCTTCATAGGAAAGCTGTGGTCAATTTCCAACGTTGTTAGTGTTTACTTTTTCGATTTTTGTTGCAGTTTTTTTATAAGCGGGCATTTTCAATTTTGGAACCGGTTGGAACCGGTTCTGAAAGTGAAAGTACCCTTATATAAAATAACTGGAACCAAAATCGAAAGAGTAAAAACTAACAACGTTGTAGATTGACCTCAGCTATCCTATGCAAAAAAAGCATTTAAAAATATTAAAATGCGAGCGAGAAATCGCGCAAGAACCTTCCCACAGACTTAACATTAGTTTGAGCGTTTTTTCGCATGACTGATGTAGGCTCTTAACTGTCCGCTGTTCGACACTGTAGTTCGTATATAACGTCCTGTTTTTTTTTACTACCACTATTTTTTAAAATAATTTGCGTGGTCGATATCTATTGCAAATGTAAAAGAAATATCTACCAACGAGATTTCATGCAAATAGTGGTAGTCAAAATATAGGACTCTGAGACCGCTGGTATATGGAATAATATATACATTCCGTTAAGTTCTTTAATGAAACATATTTAAGAAATTTTTCTAAAATATTTTTTAACAATTTTTTTTAAGTAATACGCAAAAAGTATTCCAGTATATTTCTATTTCAAACTCCTGTAATAAAACTGCAATTTGGGGTTATAAACAAAGGAACTGCTTTCAGTGATTAACAAGAACGAAAAATCATGCATCAAGGCAGATTACAAAACAGTACAAAATTATTTTTAAAGAAATTCATACAATGAAATGAGATATCTAAATAAACAATTTGAAAAACACATAACGCAGCAAAAATCCATTATCAGCAATTGGTGTCTATACACAGTGACAAGTGCGAATTCTTTCTTGCTGCTCTGTATACGATTTACATAATTTACACACACCACGTCATACATTATAAATTAGTTATGTTTAAAAATCCCTACCACAATTTAAAACGCACTTCATCAATTATTTCTCACTAGGGCATCCAACCCGGGGTTCCCGGGATAGAGAATAAATGTGAAAACCATTTATTGTTTTTACTGAACACTCTAATAGATTTTTTACATTTAATAATTTTTCTTAGATTCTCCCCTAACAACGCCAAAGAGCATTTTTATATAAATTTGTCAATTATAAATTCAAATAAAGTGTTGAAATTTATTAAAAGCGGTAATTTCGCATTGGCCTCTTGCCAGAAGTTAACAGCCGAATATATCGCTAAAAATTTCGTTACATACAGCAGTTTTTTTTTTTTTAATTCTGATAATTTCAGCGGTTGTAAGCGATTATTTCAATTATATGACTGTTTTACATTTTTGTTTTATTTATACTATTTTATTCATTACTTAGTGAAGTTTTCATTTGGTTATAGAATATTAGCTGGAAACAAATGCTGAACTTTTTATAATGTTTAAAGTACAAATGGATTAATATTTTGCAATCGTCTGCAAGCGTTAGAGACATATTTTTAAAAAATGATGCTTGAAATTTAATTTAACCCATTAACGCCGACTTATTTTACACTTCTTTTAATACTTCGATACCAGTTGACACCGGTTTTCTCATACTGTTATGTTAATTGATTACGTCTCTGACAGTTTCACATTAGATAATATGAATTATTTTTTTACTCAGATACTGGTGTTCGTATTCAAAAGCTTCGTATCACTTAAATGGTAACTTTTCGTACCAAAAGGCATTAATGAGTTAAATGTTATAAAAATGAGTAAATTGCGATACAGTTTTCAAACAAATGGCATTTGAAAGTAGATTTTTTTCCCTGTATAACGGTGTAAAAATTAAAAATGTGAGATGTTTAGAAATTATAAAATTGCAGTAGCAAAAATCTCAAAACGAAATTTCATCAACTGTTGCCATTCGCAGAATGCGAATGAACGATACATGCTGGGCCCTCAAAAATGTAAAGGAAACATTTTGTATTGTATCTCAATGATGTATCTAAATCCCATTATGTTTAAAGTACTGTAACATCAGTGAAATATTCTGCAAACAGTTTTCACCATATATCATAACGTTATGGAATTATTTTATGTCTATCTATAAACGAATTATAAATGCTACTTGCTCTGTATAGAAAACATCTTATAGTCCACTTCAGAGATGCATATCAGTTTCATAATGTTTCAACTATCGTAACATCAATTAAATGCACCGAAAACGATTTTTCCCATAGACCATAATGCAATGAATTATTTTGTGTGTCCCTGTAAAGTAAATCAGTACAAAAACCCTTAACGGGTTAAAAGTTGTGACGCAGCACTTTGTTTTGGCTCTATAAATTTTAAATGTGGGTCTTAAAAGCAATGATATCAAATTTAAGTGACGCTATGTTAATAATTTTTTTTAAATCATAATTTTCTTTTTAGTTTTATTTATATTCACAGGTGCAATTATTATCTTAATATGAAAAAAATATATAGAATTTATTCGCTGATGCTTTTTCATTCACATCTCTCATGAATTCAAAATATGGGTTTTAAAAGAAATGATATCAAAATTTGAGTGACACCTTGACGTGAATTTAATAGGACACTTTTAAAATTCAATTTAAATTATTTTTGGTTTGTCTTCTAAAGTATATTTACACATACAAACAATACTTTTAATTTTTCAAAACACTTTTAAATATATTACTTTCACTGAGCCTATATTATGTATTGAAATGTATTTATTTTAATAAATTGATTTATCTTCTGTGCCACGCTATCCAAAATCATAAGTAAAATTTATGTAAATGATTATTTTGCGTCATAGTATCCAAACAAAGGGAAATGTATTCAAGTGGATAATATGACGCAAAATAATCATTTACATAAATTTTACTTATGATTTTGGATAGCGTGGCACAGAAGATAAATCAATTTATTGAAATAAATACATTTCAATACATAATATAGGCTCAGTGAAAGTAATATATTTAAAAGTGTATTGAAAAATTAAAAGTATTGTTTGTATGTGTAAATATACTTTAGAAGACAAACCAAAAATAATTTAAATTGAATTTTAAAAGTGTCCTATTAAATTCACGTCAAGGTGTCACTCAAATTTTGATATCATTTCTTTTAAAACCCATATTTTGAATTCATGAGAGATGTGAATGAAAAAGCATCAGCGAATAAATTCTATATATTTTTTTCATATTAAGATAATAATTGCACCTGTGAATATAAGTAAAACTAAAAAGAAAATTATGATTTAAAAAAAAATTATTAACATAGCGTCACTTAAATTTGATATCATTGCTTTTAAGACCCATATTTAAAATTTATAGAGCCAAAACAAAGTGCTGCGTCACAACTTTTAACCCGTTAAGGGTTTTTGTACTGATATCATTACTTTTTTAAGGTTATTGATGAAAATGTCAATTAGTCAAAATTAAGCATATATAAATTAATCATTAGAATCAAATTTTAAAGAAATGCTAAAAAAGACTCCTTGGACCCCAGTCAAAATATGAGGGTGGTGGCCCAGGGAGAGGAATCCAAGACTCAACTTTTAAATTATACAGCGAGAGAGTAACACAATTAGAAGTATGAAAATGCATGGCAAAACCCGATTGTTCCATCGTCCTCCGCCAAAGGGCGCAATCTTTCCAATACAAACATAGCTGAAAATTTTCAGGCTGTCGATTCCGAGTCAAATGAGTCATACCTCGTCATGATCGATCCCATAGAAACCGATAAGAAAGTGCCCTCTGGTGGTGAAACTTGGAACTAAAATCGATATATCCTGTCGATGTCGAGTCGATGAATCAAACTACATTGTGATGGGACCTATAGAAATAGAGTTAGCTACAAAATCTGTTAGTTCCATCTTCCACCACTAGAGGGCGCACTCTGTTCTATACAAACATAGCTGAAATGTTTGAGGCTGTCGATTTCGAGTCGAATGAGCCATACCTCGTCGTAATCGGGCCCATAGAATCCGAGATAGCAAAGCGCCCCCTGGTGGTGAAAATTGAAATTAAAATCGATATATCCTGTCGATGCCGAGTCGAATAAATTAAACTGCATTGTGATGGGACCCATAGCTGCAAAATCCGTTAGTTCCATCTTCCACCGCCAGGGGGCGCACTCTGTTCTATACAAACATAGCTGAAATCTTTGAGGCTGTTGATTTGGAGTCGAATGAGCCATACCTCGTCGTGATTGGGCCCATAGAACCCAAGATAGGAAAGCGTCCCCTGATGGTGAATTTTGGAACTAAAATCGATATATCCTGTCGATGAATCAAACTACATTGTGATGGGACCCATAGAACTCGAGTTAGCTACAAAATCCGTTAGTTCCATCTTCCACCACTAGAGGGCGCACTCTGTTCTATACAAACATAGCTGAAATCTTTGAGGCTGTCCATTTGGAGTAGAATGAGCCATACCTCGTCGTGATCGGGTCTATATAACCCGAGATACTAAAGCGCCCCCTGGTAGTGAAACTTGGAATTAAAATCAATATATCCTGTCAATGCCGAGTCGAATAAATTAAGCTGCATTGTGATGGGACCCATAGAACTCGAGTTAGCTTCAAAATCCGTTAGTTCCATCTTCCACCACCAGGGGGCACACTCTGTTCTACAGACATAGCTGAAATGTTCGAGGTGTCGATTTCAAGTCGAATGAGGCGTACAGCGTTGTGATCGGGCTCATAGAACCCGAGATAGAAAAGCATCCCCTGGTGGTGAAACTTGGAACTAAAATCGATATATCCTGTCGGTGTTGAGTCGAAGCAAACTGCATTGTGATCGGACCCATAGAATTCGAGTTAGCTGCAAAATCCGTTAGTTCCATCTTCCACCATCAGGGGGCGCACTCTGTACTATGCAGACATAGCTGAAATCTTTGAGGCTGTGGATTTCAAGTCGAATAAGCCATACTGCGTGGTGATTAAGCACATAGAACCCGAGAGAGGAAAGCGGCCCCTGGTGGTGAATTTTGAAACTAAAATCAATATATCCTGTCGATGTCGAGTCGAATAAATTAAACTGCATTAGATACCAATTAATCTCGGAAAAAATTGCAAATTTCGTCATTTGGCAGCGTAAAAATCATGAATTTCATCGATCGGCACAGAGAAAACATGTATTTTGTCGATAGGGGGAGAAAAGATCATAAATTTCGTCGAACAGGCGGATAAAAATCATGACTTTCATTTGTTAGCGCATGAAAAACAAGAATTTCATCAAACGCTCGCATAAAAATAAAAAAATTCGTTGATCGGGCATGAAAAAACATTAATTTCGTCAAGTTTGCACGTAAAAATCACAAATTTCATCAAACGGGTGCATAAAAATCAAGAATTTTGGCAATCGGGTGATAAAATTTTTTTTTTCAATCCGGCCCGTAAAAAGTATGAATTTTGTCGATGAGGTGCGTAAAAATTGTCGAGTCGAATGAATTAAACTGCATTAGATACCAATTAGTCTCTGAAAAAATTGAAAATTTCATTATTTTGCAGCATAAAAATCAGGAATTTCGTTGATCAATGTGCAAAATCATGAATTTCATCAATCGGCACAGAAAAAAATGAATTTTCTCTATAGGGGGAGAAAAGATTATAAATTTCGTCGAACAGGCGGGTAAAAATCATGAATTTCATTTATCAGCAGATGAAAATCGCAAATTTCATCAAACGGTCGCATGAAAATCAAAAAATTCTATGATCGGGTATGAAAAAGTCATTAATTTCGTGAAGTTTGCACATAAAAATCACAAATTTCATCAAACGGGTGCATAAAAATCAAGAATTTTGGCAATCGAGTGATAAAAAAAATTTTTGTCAATCCGGCCCCAAAAAAGTATGAATTTTGTCGATGAGGTGCGTAAAAATTGTCAAGTCGAATGAATTAAACTGCATTAGATACCAATTAGTCTCTGAAAAAATTGCAAATTTCATCATTTTGCAGCATAAAAATCAGGAATTTCGTAGATCAATGTGCAAAAATCATGAATTTCATCGATAGGCACAGAAAAAACATGAATTTTCTCGATAGGGGGAGAAAATATTATAAATTTCGTCGAACAGGCGGGTAAAAATCATGAATTTCATTTATTAGCGCATGAAAAACGCGAATTTCATCAAACGCTTGCATAAAAAAAAAATTCGTTGATCGGGCATGAAAAAACTCTAATTTCGTTAAGTTTGCACGTAAAAATCCCAAATTTCATCAAACAGGTGCATAAAAATCAAGAATTTTGTCTATCGGGCGATAAAAAAATGTATTGTCAATCCGGTACATAAAAAGTATTAATTTTGTCGATGAGGTTAAAAATAAAGGTAATATGAGTCAAGGGGTCTAACCTTATGAGTCTCCTTATTTTCTTTCTTGTTCGGATGCAAACAATTCATATTTTTAATCTGCATTTGGTCGAAAAATGAATTATCTTTAATTTTAAAAACGAGAAATTCGTAATTACATGTATAAAATTCGATTGGTATTTATTATTGGTATTTATGATTTCAAAATTTTTAATAAGAAATTGTTTTTTTGCTAGTATACAGTGGGCAAAGTCTCTAGCCATGCCAACCAACCAATCGGTTGCTTATGGATCTGCTTATGCTTATATCACTTATTCATATAGTTTAGCTTTGGCTTGGCTGTTATTATTTTGTCTTTGGCTTGCCTCTTATTAGTTTGTCTTGACTGCTAAATTTTTATATTTCACATTTCATAATTTTTATTGCAATACTTCAGGTAAGAATGCTTTTTAACTTGATTATTTCCTGTATTTATAATAATTTTTTGTTACTAACATTCTTATGTTTTAATGGGTGCAAAATTTAAGATTGGCGAAAAAGCTACTAAAGGTTCTTTATTTCAATAAATTGTTTTATCTTTTGTGTCATGCTGTCGAAAATTGAAAGAAAAATTTATGTAAAGGTTTATTTTGCATCATAGTATCCAAACTAAGTGAAATGTATGCAAATGGATAGTATGATGAAAAAAAAACCATTTACATAAATTTTTCTTTGAATTTTCGACAGCATGGCACAAAAGATAAATCAATTTATTGAAATAAATACATTTCAATGCATAATAGAGGCTTATTGCAAGTGATATATTTAATGATGTATTGGAAAACTAAAATTATTGTTAGCATGTGTAAATATACATAAGGAGACAAACCAAAAATAAATTAAATTGGATTTTAAAACAAACCCATTAAAGTCACATGAAGGCGTCACTTGAATTTTGATATCATTTCTTTTAAAATTCATATTTTGAACTTATCAGAGATGTGAATGACAAGCATGTGCAAAAAACTGATATGTATTTTTTCATGTAGAAAATAATATTTGCACCACTGAATATCAATATAACAATAGGGGGGAAAAAAGAGAAGATTTTTAATTTATAGCATACCGTCACTCAAAATTTGATATCATTAATTTTAAGACCCGTATTTGAAATTCTTACAGACAAAAGGTAAAGTGCTGCGTCACAAACTTTAACCCGTTAAGGGTTTTTGCACTGATTATAAATACAGGAAATAATCAAGTTAAAAAGCATTCTTACCTGAAGTATTGTAATTAAATTGTGAAATATAAAAATTTAGCAGTCAAGACTAACTAACAAGAGGCAAGCCAAAGACAAACTAGTGACAGCCAAGCCGAAGTTATACGAATAAGCGATATAAGATATAAGCAGATCCATGTCCAGCAACAGATTGGTTGGTTGGCATGGCTAGAGGCTAGAGACTTTGTCCACTATATACTAGCAAAAAAACAATTTCTTATTAAAAATTTTGAAATCATAAATACCAATATAATAAATATCAATCGAATTTTATACATGTAATTACGAATTTCTCGTTTTTAAAATTAAAGATAAATCATTTTTCGACCAAATGCAGATTAAAAATATGAATTGTTTGCATCCGAACAAGAAAGAAAAAAATTTAACCATAATTTAATTTAATACATATTTTGGAATGTATAATAAACTGTTTTCGTATTAAAAAAAAAAAAAGAATTTAAATAGTTTTTCAACGATATGGAGATGCTTTTACTTTTAACTGTAACCGTGATAGCCATGAACATCCTTACTGCGCAGTAATAAAAAAGGGTGAAAAGGCCGAAAATCTGTAATGTTAGTCTACCAGAAAAAGCATAAGAAAAGAGTCCGATTTTGAAACTGGATTATATAAAAAACAAGAGTTTTCCTACGTTAGCTCAAAATCTTACACGCTTCATCTAAAACCGATTAATATAATATATTAATTTTAAAAAAATACTTCGAGCCGTTTTGGAGATAACGCCTCTGTGCCCATTACACCATTACATCTCCCATTTTCGCTTAAAAATTGGTTTCCAGATCTCAAAATCTACTGCATGTAGAAATCTATAAATTTCAGGATAGAGTTAGGCCATAGATATAAGACTAATGTGAAAAAATCTAAACGGTATGCCTCATATTTACTGAGATATTAAATGTCGGCGTTTCGATTTTCCTTTGATGTCCTGCTAGCTGTATACAGGGTGATTCATAAAAGATGGGCAGAACTTTAAGGGGTTATAGTACACTTAAAGACAAATAATATTAAATAGGAGACTAAGGGTCCCAGACGTATTCCCAAGGAGATAGGGGGCATTAAAGTTTAGGGTCCGAAATTTCAAATGATTATAAAACATGGAAAAATTGGTCGATTCGTTTGCAGTTTTTGCAAAAAATTTTCTTTATGCCAGTATTTTCTTGAAATAAAATTTTAAAGTTCAATTTCAAAAAATGCCGATAGGGGGCGCTTTAGACTTTGGAGTAACAAACAACTATTTTTTAACGTTATTTTTTGTATTTCTTTAAATGATTTCGAAAACTTAGACTTAAACTTAAATTTTGATCTAAAAATCTGAGTCCTAACGAGTAGTTAAGTAGCGTAAACTGAAATTTGAAATTTGAAACCCTTCTCCCCCCAGAACAAAAATCAGTTATTCCCGATCTTTGTGTCGTAGATTAGGCTCTAACTACTGCCGCGTTTTGCTAAAATTATTCTTTATGTCAGTATTTTCTTGAAAATAAATTTTAAAGAAAATTTTCAAAAAATTCCGATAGAGGGCGCTTTAGACTTTGGAGTAACGAACAACTATTTTATACCGTTATTTTTTGTGTCTCATTAAATGCTTTCTAAAGCTTAGACTTAAACTTAAATTTTCAGCTCAAAATCTGAATCGCTGAGCGTGGTTCAGTAGCGAGGGGAGGGGGTTCAAATTTCAACTTCTGAACATAGTTCAGTTTGCACTACTTAACCATGCCCAACGATTCTGTGCTGTGATACGAGGCAAAAATACAACTTTCGTCAAGGACTGCATAGTCGGAATTCACTCATAAAGGCACTGGCACAGTTGGAAACGTCGCTCATGCAAACGTTAAAGCTCCATTCCTGACGCTAGTCACCGGGTGAAGAAGAAACAGAAAGTATGCAAATGTCAAATGGGGAAGAAGAAGAACACGTATGCAAAATTTCGACACGATTCAGGCATAAAAACCACTGAACGGTGAGTCAAGTGTAAGTCGCTGTAGTAATGAATCGGAAGATGGAGCCCTTCACGAATAAGGAAAAGGCTGAGATGCATTTAATTTACGGAGCGGCAGATGGAAATGGTGCAGAGGCACAACGAATGTACGGAGAGCGATTTCCTAACAGGCGGTTGCCTAACCGCAAAACTTTCGAGCGCTTGCACAGACAGTTGTGTGAGACGGGATCATTTCTCGCTTCCCGGTCGAATGCAGGTCGTGCAAAAAAGGACGAATCAGTAGTTGTTGCAGAAGCCATTCTGGATGTAGTAGCGGCGCAGCCAAGTACAAGTACACGAACAGTGGCTAGCCAGGTGGATACCTCACAGTCCACGACTTGGAGGGTACTGAAGGATGAACATTTGCTCCCGTTTCATGTGCAACGAGTCCAGAAACTGTCTCCAGGGGATTATCCAAATCGTATTGAATTCGCCCGCTGGTTTCTGCAGCAGAACGCGCTAAATCCACATTTTGGACGAACTGTGCTTTTCACCGATGAATGTACCTTCACACGTGAAGGTACATTTAACACACACAATGCACATGTATGGGCGGATGTCAATCCACATGCTACGTATCCACATGCTCATCAGAGACGCTTTTCCATCAATGTTTGGGCAGGAATCCTCGGAGACCACCTAATCGGACCGTACCTTCTTCCTGAACGCCTCAACGGTAAAACATACCTCACATTTCTGCAACATGTGCTGCCAGACCTGTTAAACGTTGTTCCTCCACGCATCCGGCGGGTCATGTGGTTCCAGCACGATGGAGCGCCAGCCCATTACGTACGAGACGTCCGCAACTATCTGGACATCACATTTCCGAACAGATGGATTGGTCGAGGTGGTCCTGTTGCTTGGCCTGCTCGCTCGCCAGATCTTTCACCCCTCGATTTCTTTTTTTGGGGACGATTGAAGGCTCTTATGTATGAGACACCCATTGAATCCCCCGAGGAACTGGTCGCCAGACTTTCCGCCGCTGTAGGGGAAGTGCTCGAAAAGCCTGATGTTTTCGCGAATGTTCGCCGTTCCATTCGTCGCCGTTGTTCTGCGTGCATAACCTCTGGTGGTCACAATTTTGAACATTTATTGTGATTACATGTTAATAAATATGCTTTGGTAACATAATCCTAATTTGTGTCTTTTTACCTCGTATCACAGCACACAATGTGTGGACATGGTAAACTGAACTGTGCTCAGGAGTAGAAATTTCAAACCCCTCTCCCCAGAAACTTAACCACGTCTAACGATTCAGATTTTGGGCTGAAAATTTAAGTCTAAGCTTTAGAAAGCATTTAATGAGACACAAAAAATAACGGTATAAAATAGTTGTTCGTTACTCCAAAGTCTAAAGCGCCCTCTATCGGAATTTTTTGAAAATTTTCTTTAAAATTTATTTTCAAGAAAATACTGACATAAAGAATAATTTTAGCAAAACGCGGCAGTAGTTAGAGCCTAATCTACGACACAAAGATCGGGAATAACTGATTTTTGTTCTGGGGGGAGAAGGGTTTCAAATTTCAAATTTCAGTTTACGCTACTTAACTACTCGTTAGGACTCAGATTTTTAGATAAAAATTTAAGTTTAAGTCTAAGCTTTCGAAATCATTTAAAAAAATACAAAAAATAACGTTAAAAAATAGTTGTTTGTTACTCCAAAGTCTAAAGCGCCCCCTATCGGCATTTTTTGAAATTGAACTTTAAAATTTTATTTCAAGAAAATACTGGCATAAAGAAAATTTTTTGCAAAAACCGCAAAAGAATCGACCAATTTTTCCATGTTTTATAATCATTTGAAATTTCGGACCCTAAACTTTAATGCCCCCTATCTCCTTGGGAATACGTCTGGGACCCTTAGTCTCCTATTTAATATTATTTGTCTTTAAGTGTACTATAACCCCTTAAAGTTCTGCCCATCTTTTATGAATCACCCTGTATATGAGAGTGACGGAATCTTCGGTTTTGGGCTTACGGTTTTCGGTTTTTCGCTGCGTCACTCAAGAAACTACCGTCTCTTATGATAAACATTAAATACCATACATTTCCTTTTTAATAGCGAACATGCTATAGTAAACTTCAATAACAATTATCAATTACATGGCAATCTGAGAAAATTTGCAAAAGTTAGAGCACGGACAGGCAGATAGCACACAGATAAACCGATTTTATAAACACTTTTAAAATATGTTAAAAGTATTAAAATTGATTCTTAAAATCAAATTGTATATAATGAACCATTTTTATAAAAAAAAATATGCTCCTTATAAATATAATTCAAGATAAAAAAGAACAAATCGATCCTCTGAATACGTTACTTGCTGTGTAAAAAGCAGACGATTTTTTTCGAATAATCTTGTCACAACAGCCATTTCAAAACCACTCAACTGAATATTTCGAGTACATTGATGAAGGAGAAAAATGACTCTCTCTGAATACAAGCCAAGAAAGAAATTTGAGAGGAATAACAGTTTAAATCGAGTAGCATTTGTACATGATATTGATAAAAAAAAAGTTTAGTGTGACAAATTTATTTCCAATAATTTTTATAATGAATTATTGTAACAAATCGTGAAATTTCAAATAAAGAAAATGAATGATCGACTTCTAGAATTTATGAAATGACAAAAACATTTTCCAGAATTAATGAATTATTTCCTTTGATAAAATAATTTTTTTTCGTAATAACTAGTAAACTTTCGCTATTCATACAAATGCAATAGAAAAGTAATAATAATTTTAAATTTGAAAACAATACATGCATAAGGTATTATTTTGTTTGACAATAATTTCTGAAGAATCTTTTTGCAACAGTAAAATGGTTTTAAAATGACCAGAAGGGAAAAGGGAATATTGAAATGCATTGTTATTTAGATACGTTTTGCACTATTGGGTCATTTCTGTTTGCATTTAACCGTATTCAACTGATACAAATTTTAAAATTTTAAAACACAATAAAAATAAGCAAATAAAAATAATTATCGTAAAATATACAATACAAAGTGGAAAATAACAGTTAAACATTTTTTGAAATTTAATTCGGAATACATAACCTGCTAGAAAGGATGTGTTCTTTCAGATAATCATATCTGATACAGGGTTGTCAGTTTAGCTTAAATTTTTTATTCCAAAATTTCAAATAGTAGTTTTCATTTTATTTATTTACAGACATTTCGTAATAGCTTAAAGTAAGAGTTCTTCTTTCGAAATTTCCAGAATGAATTCAGAATTTCTAAATAAAATAAAAGTCTAAACTGACAACCCTGTCTGGTCATTTTGCCAATTCTAAGACAATCAACTGGATTTTAAGAAGAATGCAGTTATGAGTAAAGATGAGGAGACAGATAGTGTAGTGTGTATCGTTTGCCAGTGAACTAACTCAGGATGTGGTCACAAGATGGCGGTTATTGTTAATTTACATTGGATCAGATCCTGATTAATGCCGGAGCAAATTTCCACCAGTAAAAACGAATAGACATTTTTGAATTATTTATGACAGAAATTGTGCATGAATAAGGCATTTAAATAAGAATAAACATTTATTCAAATTTACTGGTAGAAGTTTCTCCCGGCGATAATAAAATTTTCCGACATTGACAGAATGATTATTTATGTTGTCACTATACGGCAAAACCGCAGGGTCTGACTACCACCACCTACTAGGATGTGGTCACAAGATGGCAGTTATTGTTAATTTACAATATTGGATCAGGTCCTGATTAACGCCGGAGCAAACGTCCACCAGTAAAAACAAATAAATATTTTTAGATTAATTATGACTGAAATTTTACATGAATATGCCGTTTAAATAAGGAGGAAATGTGTATTCAAATTAACTGGTGCAAGTTTTCCTCGGCGTCACAGGGACTTGCAAAGTTGAAGATTCACCATTTTGAGAATATGTCAATTCCTGTTTGATCATAGTTCCAAGTTAAGAACCTGGCTTCCACTTTCACAAGACAGAGAACATAATAAAGATACAGAAGGAACGTCACCAATAGCGTACTGCTTTGCAAATCAAAGGTCCGTGATTCAAATCCCGACTACGACGGATTCCACAATTGGTGCCCGAAACAATGGGATGATAGATGAACGAATGTAAGACGGA
Organism: Maratus michaelseni; assembly: GCA_963931845.1. NCBI lineage: Eukaryota > Metazoa > Arthropoda > Arachnida > Araneae > Salticidae > Maratus > Maratus michaelseni. Next base: position 139,760,469 of record OZ007597.1, read on the forward strand.
AAACATGGCACTTGGCTGGGAACGTAAGTCTAGTCAAGAAAATTCGGCGAGGGGACCATGAAAGTCGGCTGTATCCATCACCCCAAGATAGAGAAGATGATGAAAAGACGAAAGAAATGTTTCATCGATAGCACACTGATTTGCAAAACAAAGATCCGTAGTTTGAATCCTGGTTGCGGAATCCTGGTACGCAAAATAATTCAAAATCATTGATCAAGGAGGTAAAATGACGTTTTTTAACGTAAGTCAAAAAAGAAATTGAAAAGGAATAACATTTTAAATAGAATAATTTTTTTTTTACATGATATTGATACAGAAAAAGGTATGTGGCAATATATTCTCGATAGTTTTTATAATGAACCGTTGCAACAAATCGTGTGAATAAAGAAAATATGATCGCTTTCCAAAATTAATCAAATGAAGAAAAACAAGTAATATAAAAAAAATTAAGTCAACTCCTACTTTTTAATCATCTATACTAATAAAAGAAAGTTTCGCTCTGTGTGTGTGTGTGTGTGTGTGTGTGTGTCTGTCTGTGTGTGTGTCTGTCTGTTGGCGATGGCTAGGAAAATCTAGCCCACCTAGAAGGCTGGAAATTTAGGTGTGGATAGTCCAAGGTCTGACCATGTGCACCTGAGCCTCAGAAATTTAATATTTTGATAATTAGCCTAGATATTAATTAGGTTCTCATTAACCATCTCTTCTAAAATATCATCTTTTAAATCAAAATGGCGAAAAGAAACGGACAGGTGCATTGGATTTCCAACCGGAAATGAACGAATTCGAAATTATTTAACTAATTAGCGAATTTTAAGAAAACTAATTGAGATATCAAATTGAAACTTTCTGAGCATATGTAAAAAAATATTCTGTATCTGACTATGTGATTTTTGAAAAATTCGGTTGGTAATGTTTTTTAATTTACGCAAAAAACTGCCAAAAATTTTTCGGCGCCAGTGAAAACGATCCGAGAAATTTTCAGACAGGGATCGGCTTTCATTAAAAACTGAACTACAAAGAGATCTGTTTCTCTGGCCGATCCCTCTCATTTAGTTTGCGAAAATGAAAGGAAATAATTGCCAAATTTTACTAATGAACAAATATTTAGGTAACTAATTAAGATATAGATTAGAAATTGAGGTCGGGAAGGGGTGTCATCTGCCGCCTATTTTAGCGTAGCGTCTTCGTTATGTTCTAATTATCAGAAAAATGTAATTCTTTTTTTAATGATCGCGTTAATGTATGTGACGGTGGTTCTCTTAAACAAATTATTCATTATATTTGCGGGTATGGGGAAGGAGGGGGTTAACGCCTTTCTCTGAGATTGTAATTATCTCGGGCCCGAGCAACGCCGGGCGGGTTAGCTAGTAAATATATAAAATAAACCCATGCGGCATTAATGTCCTACGTTATCTTTATTGAAAATTTTTTTATAATCATCGTTGCGGTATTTTATTTTTGTGGCATCACTAATTTGAGGAAAACCTTTTATTTCATTTATGAAAACAATGGGAGAATTTTTTTCTCCCATATAAAACTAAAGTTAATTAATTAAATTTAATTAATGAATTAATATTTGAAAAAACTGTATTAACATCAAGTGTCATCCAGTACAAGTTTTAAAAAATTCATTTGAACTTGAGTGGATGAATAGAAAACATTTTATTAACCATTGAAAATTTGAACAAGATATATAAATATATAGAGAGTGTGAGCAAATAGTAGGAATTGAAAAAAACATTTTAGAAATCCTTAAATTGACTATTTTCTGCGAATTCGTTATAAAGTATTTTTTTTTTAAATAACTAGTGAAATTTCGTAATACATACCAAACGTAAAATATTAAACTTCTAAAATTAAAGTCCGTGCATGCTTACAATAATTGTTGGGAACAATTTATGAAAAAATTCATTAAGGCTGACTGTTGAGAAAAAGTGATGGCACACAACTGTAAAAAATTTAAAAAATGACTAAAAATTAAAAATTTTAATCCTGTATTAATTTATTCGGCACTTCTCCATTATCCCGTCGACCACTTTTCACAACAAAAAATTATCGCCAAACTATAGGATTTAAGGCCAAAAATGCATGAGCGAGGCGTCACATTCTCTTAACGTCAGAAGTGTTACACGTATTTGCTATGTCATCAAGTGGTTATTAATTCGAAATTTACATGTATTTTTCATTATGTTTTACTGATTTATTAGTTATTTCGTTAATTAAAATAGCAATTGCGTCCTTAAACGGCGGTGTCGTGATATTAAAAAGAGAAAAAGCATTGGGAAAATATTGCGATGTATAGTTACGACTGACGTCACAAACATTTATTCTCCAGCCGAGAGGGATATAATTAAAAAACAATAATATAAATAAATAAACATCCAATATTTTTGTTTTGTTTTCATGAATATATTATAAATTTTATTGTTTAAGCTTACTAAATTGAAACACAGGTGAGTGGAGCATTTCCAAATTTCTTTTACTTATTTATTTATTTATTTTTTTTTTTACTTTCTTCTATCTATAATAAAAGAAAGTATTGTAATCGAAATTTTTTTCGACTTCCGGTTTTCGACGGATTTACACGTTTTAGGGGGCAGATATTCCGAAAAACATGTTTTTACAAAATGTCTGTCTGTCCGTCTGTCCGTCCTCATTGTATCATCGAAAAGTGTATGAAGTTATGCTTTAAAATTAACAGAATTTTGGCTATGGCAAGCAAGTTCTATTAGAATTTGGGGATATTTCGACGAAAGGGGGCGCTATTTTCGATATTTTCGTTCCATTTTCACTATTGTATCATCGAAAAGTGTATGAAGTTATGCTTCAAATTGAACCACATTTTTTTTCTATGTTTTTGGCTATGGCAAGCAGGTTCTATCAGAAGTTGGGGATATTTCGACGAAAGAGGGCGCTGTGATCGATATTTTTGTTCCATTTTCACTGTATCATCGAAAAGTGTATGAAGCTATGCAGATAATTGAACCAATTTTTTTTCTATGTTTTTGACTGTAGCCGGCAGGTCCAGGATGAATTCGGGGATATTTCGACGAAAGAGGGCGCTGCGATCGTGATTTTTGTTCGATTTTCACTATTGTATCCTCGAAAAGTGTCTGATGTTATGCAGATAATAAAAACAATTTTTTTTTATGTTTTTGGCTGTGGCCAGCAGGTCCTACTTGAATGTGGGGATATTCCGCCGGAAGGGGGCGCTGTGATAGCCATTGAAGGATTTTAGATTCAAAAAGAAGTACAAAAAAATTAGAAATGCTAAAAGTTTTTTCCGTTAAATGTTCGGCCTTGATCCGGAGAATCCGGAACAATTTTGCCTCTATCCTAAAAAATGGCGGAGATACAGCGGTTTCAAATTTTAGGGTGGTTGACATTTTCAAACAAGACAGCAGAATTCATCCATAAACGGGTTTAATTTATTAATTATTATATTTAATTTATTAGTTTTAGTTAACATGGTTTCGGCAAATTTTCTTTCATTGTTGTAACCATTGTTCCTATTCTTATGTTCTTAACACTATATATTTATATTCGCCAACGTCAAATTCTCGCCAAGCTTGGCGACAGTTGGCGAAATATCGTCAGATTTGGCGACAAAAATAGGTTGCCACAAATGAAGCCAATTTGGCTGTAGAGGACTAATTTGGTGATATTCTCATTCAAATTCAATGTTGACGAGAACTGGGAATGAATCTTCTTTAATTGGGTTCCACGCATTTTAGCTTCGTGTTTTCCAGTAAAATTAGTTAAAATTGTAAAACCAAGGAATAGGGAGGCTATCTATTCCTGTCGGTACAGGCCAGAAGGACTTTTCGTAGTTTAGTATACATCAGTTGATCGCATCCCGGTAACCCGACGATTCGCAAGCAGCTGACGTACAATAGAATGACGAAAAATATTGATTTTATTGGCGATGTGATTGCGAATTTTGAAGTATTAAAATGACTGAGATAGAAGAAAGTTTTGGGATTGGCACATCCGACTAGTTTATTTTTTTTTGTTGTTGTTTGAGATTCCAATGTCAACATTTTTCCATTTGTTTATTTGGCGTTACAGTTTGGCGATAATTTTTTGTTATGAAAATGGTCAACGGGATAATAGACAAGTACCATTTATTTTCATTTAGTTTCACCATTGGTACATTTTTATAAAGAGAAGTGAAGGGTCGTGGTTAATTGAAGCGTCAGAAGTGAAAATAAATAGCCGCAAACTATTTATTCATTGTTCTGTCCCTTAAAAGTGTAGATTTTTTTTATTATTATTCATCCCTTAAACATATTTTAAACTGTACTTTTCAAAAGTGTGTCTTCATTTTGGCCTCGCTCCACGGTTAGCATTGCCAGTTTTTTAATTAAGAAATTCTGAATTCATACCAGAAATTTCAACCAGTAATTTTTTCTTTGTTTAATGGCAGCCATGTCTTAATTACTTTAAGTAAAAAATATTCTTTCGGATTTTCCGGTAAAAAGCAATATCCGAATAAAAAAAAGAGACCAAATTGGCAATTCCGTCCAAGTTTATGAAACAGTAGTAAGGCTCTTGGGCTGACAAGTGGCAGTATCACCTGAAATCTCACAAACATTTACTATCATCGTTTTCCCTACGATCCTTTAATTCCTTTATATTGATTCCAAAGTCTGCAGCGTCACCCACATAAATGATTTAATACAGAGGATACTGCCGTTCTTATATAGTAAATAAAGAATAAACGGTATTGGGTAAAATCTCCTACGTAATATGAGAAACTTCTTTTCCTTAGCAGACAGTTTGCTTAAAAAAGTACAATATAAGAAAATAAGATTTTTTCCCCTTTAAGATAAAGAAAAAAATCTCAGCAAGGTGAAATTTTCTGACATGTTCGCAAAATCATTTTTATATGTGAAATAATAAAATTTGCTGCCATTATTGAGTGATATGTAATCGAATAGTGTTTTTCATTTGTGAAAAATATATTACATTTTGAGTCATAATTTATTTCTGTCACATGCCGACCTTTTCGAGCCATCACGTCCGACAAGATTTAACGGTTTACAACGTCAACTTTGACAGCATTTTCTGAAAGATCATTGACTTTTATCGGAAAATGGAAAATGCTATTAATTTTTTTTCGCAATAAGAATATACGCAAATTTGTGCTTTTTGGAATAAAAATTAGTTCGTGAATTTGCCAGGAAGTCGGCAATTTAAAATTGAGAAAAAACTTAACCTTTTTGCGACTAGCGGAGCACATATGTGTCATATAGTGTGCACGAAATCCTTGAATTTGTGAACAAGTAAATTTGGACTATGATTTTTCCCTTATTCCCCAGCAACTTATTCAAAAATTTTATTATATTAAAAAATGTACTAAATATAACTGGTGAGAATAAATTAAAAGAAGTGTAAAGGATGCTAGTGGCGAACGGGTTAATAGAAAATTAAATAAATGCGAAAAACAAACTAGGGTAGAATTTCATCATCTCCCTAATAAAAACCCATAAATATTTGCCCTAAAACTACACTGCTTTCAAATTTCCCCTATAAATCTAACGAAAATAAAAGCCCAAATTGGAAACTCTGCAACTGAAAAGAAAAAAGAACTATTTAAACAATTGTAAATTCATTCTAGAATACATTACTCGCTGTGTCAAAAGCAGACGATTTCTTTCAAATATTTTTGTCATAAAAATTTCAAAACCACTCAACTAAATATTTCAAAATCATTGATCAACAAGAAATATGACTTCTTTTTTTTTAACAAAAGAGTAGAAATATATTGAAGAGGAATAATGGTTTAAATCAATAGCATTTGTACGTCATATTGATAAAAAAGACTGATGTGACATATTTGCTTCCAATAACTTTTATTATAAATTACTGTAACAAATTACGTAACATATCTAATAAAGAAAATAGATGATCGATTTCATAAATTTATGAGATGATAAAACCATTTTTTAGGGTTCCTAAATTGATTTTTACTTTCGAATAAACTTTCTGATAGTTTTTTGGGAGCAATTAGTAGCGTTTTGTGATTTGTTTAAATAAAAGATATTTAAAAATCTTAAATTTTGAATCGTCGCGTCGGTCGAAGTATTGAATACCTTAAAACTTTCATGTACAATTAATTGTGTTTCTGCAATGTTGAATTTACACCAGAATTTAAAGTACATTTGAAAATGAGAAAATGTATTTTTACAGGGTTTTTTTTCATCAAAATTATAAAAGTAAAATTTTATTCAAAATCTTTGGTACAAATCTTGATTAAAATTAAATGGTATAAGATATATTCCAGCGTCCTTGAAGGCATTGTTGCCCTTCCGCGACTTTTTTTTATTCAGATTACTTTATTTCCACCACTTTTTCGAAGTCGTAATATCATTTAACACGTTGACGGACACTTGCGGCTATAGCCGCCAAGGCGAAGTTCACAATGTGGCATGACGGCCAAAACGAAACGGTCGTCTTTAGACACTACGGCTATAGCAGTACAAATGTGCATTTACCGGCGTACAAATAGAAGCCCAGCGTCATGTTTTGGAAACAATTTTTTAGGTAGAAGTTCGTTTTCCACATGTTATACGAGTTGCAGCTTCAGTATGCACGTGCAGGGTGGCTAGTAGTCAGGGAAAAATACAGTAAAAAAATGATAATTACCAGTATATTCTTATAGAAAAATTTAAATTGATTATTTGATCGAATAATCAACATAAATTTTCTGTAAGACAATGCTGGTGTTTATCACTGTTTTTGACTGCATTTTTCCCTGACCACTAGCCACCCTGACGTGGTTGTGAAGGGAGTAGTGCAACCTAATTAAAGGTGCTGAATTAATCAAAATTAAGTTTATTTAAGCAGAAAGAGTAAAACTATACTTCTAATATTCTAAAAATTACAAAAACATATAGTGTCAATTTTCGAACTTCACTTGTTCCTACTGTCCGTCAATGTGTTAATGACAGATTAAATAAGGTGGGTTATACTACTATAATTTCCTGCGTATGAAGCGTGACTAAAACAAGTCATTTAACAGATAACATCAAATAAGTACCAAGTAAAAAAAGTTACATTTTTTAAAATAAAATTTCTGGTCGTAAACAGATTTATTAGAGCCACGACTTATACGCCGGAAATAATGGTATTCCAAAAATGTTGTACCAATCATTCAATCTGATTCTTTTTTTTTTTTAAGTAGGTGACTTGTAGCACGGTTTCAAGTGGCTAGGGGTGGATGCTGGTTCAACACCTGTTAAGATACTTTTTGTAGGTATTTTGAGGAGAAATGACAATTTATTTTTAAACGGAAATCACAATTATAGACAATCTTTGAACAACAGATTCAAAAAAAAAAAAAAAAAAAAAAAAAAAAAAAAAATTAATTAATTAATTTAATCTGATCACCAAGAAACTTAGAACAAGAAAATGTTTCGTATCCTCTCTTCTCACTGTTGCGCAGTTGTGCTTGGTAGCGGTGGTTCAATAACAAACAAACAAAGGGTTAAAATTTTAAATTAAATGTCTGAAAATCTGGAAAACCATTCATTTTCACAAAAAAATTATATTGTTATTATATTTATTTGTTTAAAAGTAAAATTTGGAAAAGGGGCTGCAAGAATTATTCTTAGAAGCCAATTTTGTGAGGAAAAAAAATTATTTATTCAACTGATACGTTCATCACTCATATGGCTTCACTACGGATTGTAAGTCAATAGCTAAACTATAATTTTTTCTAACCCCCCCCCTCCTCCAAATACCCACTAGTTCAAAACGTATCACATTCAGAAAAACTAGTCGTTGGGGCCACCGTAATACTTATCCATCATGGATATGCATAATATAAAATATGGAAATAACACATGTGTAAACTACTTATAAAATGCATTGCTCGAATAAAATCGTGGCGTGATGACGTCATAAATTTTAAGTGCTCTGTTACTGAATTGCGTAAAAGAAACATCCTTATAACTCCAAAAATTATAATCCTATTAACTAACGGTTTATTGCGTCGGATTAAGCGTCTGATTTCCAATTAAAATATATCTTTGAATTGACATTTGGATGAAATAGAGGGTCGTGAAAAATCGAAGAGTGTGGAAAATAGGATTACAAATATCTCGGCAACTCATTATACGATCGACTTCATTCTTTATGCAAAATTTATGTTTTTTTATTGTCTTTTATATTCCCACCTTAAAATAAACAATTGCGAAAATTTTTATATACCTTTCATCAGAACGAAAATTTCCAGAGTCCGAAAACATTAGTTCCGGATAATCGAGATTACTGAAATTCAATAAGCTTCTTCCCATTATTACATACTAAGTACATACCAAATTTCGAGTCTCTATCTCAATTTGTTCGGGCGATAGAGCTTTTACAGACACACAGACGGACGGCAAAATTTTTTTTTCTAAAAATATGTTTTTCGGAATCTTCAGTGTCTGAAACGTGTAAATCCGTCAAAAAAATTTTTCGATTTTTAAAACTATTACAAGACTTACGTATGATGGGTAAGTAACATGTAAAGTTTTGGACAAGGTATATGTGAGAACTAACTCGATTTCACTTAATTGGATGCTAAGCAACATGGCATTGGAAAAGTAGAAAAGGTTTTACACTCCCCCCTTAAATCGATACAAATTTGGAAATGTTATAGTAAAAATCTATTCATAAAAAATAAATGTCACAAAATGGTATGAAAATGTTTTATAAAAGTGTATTTTTGGATTATAAAATGTTTAAAAAAAATCACATAAAAAGAAAAAAAGGGGAAAAAAAATGTTCCCAAATTTATTTTGAATTACATTAGTATTTCAATAATGCCCATTTATTTAAACAGTAACCGCTGTTGACGGATGTGAAATGGCGCGTTTAATAAAATAAAAAAATAAAATGTATCCATATAAAAATATCCATAAAAATACAATTGAACTAAAAAAAGTGCCACTTAAATGTTTGCAAATTCATCTCGCAATACATTATTTGCTGTGTCAAAATCAGATGATTTCTTTTCAAATGATCTGATTACTATAGCCGTTTCGAAATCATTCATCTGAAATTTCAAAATCATTGATCAAAAAGAAAAATCGTTCTGAACATAAGCCAAGAAGAGCACTGTAGAGGAAAAAAGATTTGAATAAAAATGTACTTGCATATGAAATTGATACAATGGAATAGCACTTTCAAATAGATGGGTGGCGACCCTCTCGGAGTTCAAGGGTGGAGTTTTGTTGGGTCTCTGGAAGATTGGTCAGATTTTCCAAAAATTATAATTAGTAATCAAAAAATCATCTACAAATACTATTCGATTTAAATCATTATTCTTTCATAACCATTATTCCGCCATATGGCGTCTATTTTTATATTCTATTGGCACCACTATTTAAAAATAAATAAATTTTATACTACATTTCTCTTGCACATGTTGTCAAGGTGTATGGGAAAAATTTTTGTTGTGAGAAAGTGGTGCGAGATAGAATAAAAAAATAGTTACCAGTGACAGCCATGCACTTTTCCTGCAAAAAATTATAATTATAATTAGTTGTGTTGCAGTAATATAATACAAACAATATGCTACAATTTTAAAGTAAAATATCGTGAAAAGATATAGATTAAATAACTTTATGAAACAACATTTTTTTAAACATTGTTTAGAAATTAGCTTGAAGCTAAAATTAAACCTGAAAGAAAAATCATGCATAGATGGCGTAGATTATGAAACACTTTCCAATACTAACAGAATATTATTAAGAAATTTCATTTCTCCATACAACGAAATCGATCATATTCCTTCCTGTCACCAAATTATTTTGTGCGTCTCTATAAATGAAGATACAACGCGCTTCATAATTTATAAAAAATATGTTACAGTGTACCTAGGTGATCCTTTTTAATTTCATTAAGTATGAAGTCTCATCACATCATTAAAATGCTTCTTTAATGATTTTTTCCTTTAGATCATAATATAATGGAATTATTTTGTGCATCCCTGGAAACAAACTAATACTCATTAAAAAGAAGGAAGCTTTCCTATTAATATAAGTTAGTGACATAACAACGCCTACTCAAAAATGAAAATGAGGGCCTGGTTTTCATCGCGTTTTAAAATAAAGCATTTGGAGTAGGAACTCTGACGTAATCAAGGCGTTCTGCAACTATTATTAAAAACGGAACGAAAATATAAGTGTGGTGGGAAAATAATATTTATGGTATAATAATTAGTGGCAGTTTTCGTGAAGAAATATATAAGAACTTGCACAATATGATTAGCGGTGGACAGAGCTAGTGACATTGAATTATCAATGAATTATTATGTCTAGTGGGCCTTTCCTTTCATTTTTAGCGTAACACATTGGAATTACACATGAGACTAATTTTGTAATCCAAAAAGCATCAACTTCCTGTATGTGTTTTCAGTGAAACCATTTTTGTGCATTCCGCCATTACCGATATTATTTTTACGTACCCCCAGCAGGCTCGCCAAGTACCCCAGGTTGGTAACCACTGCTCTAGACGAACCATAAATACTACACACGTTCGAGCTTTTATGAAAACTCACCGTTTTCGCATGACAGATTATGCACCTCTATATACAGTGTGTCCCAAAAATGACTGAATTAGATTTTGAAAGTCATTTTTTTTTAAAAACGGAACACGATAGAAATGTATCGTTTGCGGCCCTATGTTTGGGGAACATAGGAATTTTATCCCACCAATTTGCAAATTTAGTTACAATTTTCGCCAAAAGATGGCGCTGCAGGTATGAGAAAGCTGCAGAGAATTGTCGGAATTGTTTGAATCCGTCACATGCTCATTCGGTATTTTGCCAGGCAATCTGTTAGTGAGTGCTTTTGAAAGAGCACTATGAACTATTGAAAATGGTTTATTCGTTAGTACAGCGGATACAGTAGAACTTCGATTATCCGATGTAATTGGGACCGAACTTACATCGGACAATCGATAATTTATCAATAATCATCGTTTAATATGTAACATCGTCATCGAACTGCTATTATGACTATTTAAACTGCTAAATAAATGTCTAAATTCAAATTATACATGAAAATAAATTTATTTTGAAACAAAAAACTTAGAATGATTTAAATGGAAGTTTCATCTGGCGTAAATTGGCTATCCTTTGCCGTGCAACTCTGTCACGAAGTTTTCTTAAAAACATTACTTCAGAGGAATCACACTTTTCTTGTTGTAAGCAAGGTCTTTTGAGAAACATCCAAAAGCATCATTGTCAACAATCTTTACTTGGGAATCATTCTCGCCTTCATCATCATCTTCTTCTTCGTTTTCACTTGTAGAATGTCGTACTTCTGCGGCAATTTCCTCATCAATAAGCAACTGGAAGCCTGAATCTCAAACGTCAAAATTCAACCAAACTGTGATTTCTTTGATCCCACAGTTTTCAAAACCTGGCATCGTGATAAAAAGGTTTCAAAATTCAGTAGCAGTAACATTTTCATCCACGACAGTTGAAAACTTAGGCAGCAGTTTTCGTCAACTTCGTCTTAGTGTCAATTGTGGCAAAGATTCCCATGCTTCACTTATCATACATATGCAATGATAAAAAATAATAATCATATAAATGCATATAAATGAAAAAAATGGTCAGAAACTGACGTCGGTTTACGCAGAGTTCCGGTTAAACGAGAATCGGATAATTGAGGTTCTGCTCTATTTCTTGTTTTGGAGTATCCATGATTTTTGCAAAAATTTTAACTAAATTTGCAAATTGGTGGGATAAAATTCGCTGGTTCCCAAACATAAAGCCGTACACGATACATTTCTATCGCGTTCCGTTTTTTTTTTACAAAATCCATCAGTCATTTTTAGGACAGACTGTACCTACTTTTTAGTGCATTACAAAACAATTTCAAACTTTATGATGGTCGCAAAGCATATAAAAATAAAGTTTGAGAGCCATTCACTTAAATATTTGTAAATTCATTCCAGGATTTTACATTACTCGCTGTGTCAAAAGCAGACGATTTCTTTCAAATAATCTCGTCATAAAAAGTTCAAAACCACTCAACTAAATGTTTCAAAATCATTGATCAACAAGAAATATGACTTTTTTGAACAACAGCGAAGACAGATATAGAAGAGTAATAATGGTTTAGATCGAATAGTATTTGTACATGATATTGATAGAAGGAACTAATGTGACAAATTCACTTCAAATAATTTTTATCATAAATCATTATAACAAATCACGTAGCATTTCAAATAAAGGATGGTCAATTTCAAAAATTATGAAATGGAAAATAACGTTTTCCAAAATTCTTATTTTTTTTAATGTTCTCACACTCTTTTAGATAATATTGGTAGATTTTGTGATTCGTATAAATTAAAAAAATTCTAAAATTCTAAATGTGCAAACGGTGACATAATTAAGAAATTATTCAGAATAATTAATGGAAAAGTTTTATTATTTTTTTTCAGATATAAAAGTATAACAAATGAAAGAGAAACGAAACAAGAACGAAAAATTATGCGTCAAGCATAGATTATGAAACACTTTCCAACACGTCCAGAATACTTTAACAGAACTTCACCATTTAATAAGATAAAAGATGGTATCTATGTAAATAACTTGTAAAAATGCATAACACATATAAAAACCTAATTTCAGGAATTACCATCAACGGTAGGAAAATTATCCCAATTCTTTTGTGCTGCCCTGTATATGACATGCATATTTGTATGTATGCTACATAGAATGCTAAAATTGATTTGAGTTAGTAAACTCTTAGCATAATTGTAAATTCCCCATCAGCAATTTCCACCAATAAACGGAAATGTACTCGATTATTTTTGTGCTGGTCTGTATGTGATCTACAGAATTTATACACACCAAGTAATAGACAACAAGAACGAAAAATCATGCGTCAAGCATAGATTATGTAACACTTTCCAACGCTTCCAAAATAATTTTACGAATCATACTCTTCAATAAGCTAAAAGATAACATCTAAGTAATCCAAATACTTTTATTCAGCCCTGTATAGGATCTATAGATTTGTATATATACTACATAGGATGCTAAATTTTAGTTCAGTTAGGAAACACGTAGCACAGTTTAAAATTCTCCGTCTGGAGTTAAATAATACGGAAATGTTTTCCCGAACTTTTGTGCTTCCCTGTATAGGATCTACAGAATTTATACACACCACGTAATAGACAAAAAGCGATTTAAAATTAAAATCGCGTTTAGTAACTTAAAACGCACTTCCAGGAATTATTGTTAACATACAGTAGAGAATTCTTTTGTGTGTCCCTGTAAATGAACGATGACTGCTATACACACAATATTCTGTAGTAAGTCTCTTGTAATGAACCTTATATAAATTTCAATGCGTTTAAAATAGGGAAACATTGTTTAAATAAAGCGCAGACGATTTTTCTCCATAGACGTAATGTAACGGAATTCTTTTGACTGTCCCTGTAAAGTAAGTATAAGTGCTATGCACACCCTATTCCATATTAAGCTTCTTCTAATGCACCTTAGTGATATATATAAATTTCAATGCGTTTAAAATAGTGAAACATTATTTAAATAAACCGCAAATGATTTTTCCCCATAGACCGCAATGTAACGGAATTCTTTTGAGTGTCCCTGTAAAAAAACTATAAGTGCTACATACTTCCGTTGAAATAGGGAACATGCTATAGATAATGATTATAACATATAAAAATTGCAGGGCAATCCGAGCATATTTACGGGAGTTAGAGCACGGACAGACGGCAGACGGCAGACGGCCAGACGGCAGACGGCCAGACGGCCAGACGGCAGACGGCCAGACGGCCAGACAAACCGAAGTCATAAACACTTTTCAACTAGGTTGGAAAGTGTTAAAAAATGAGTTAAATTCAAAAACGCGTTCAGCAACTGAAAACACATTTCCGCAATTATTGTTAACAGACAGTACCGACTTATTTTGTGTGTCCCTGTAAATGAACGATTAATACTATACACACAATATTCTACAGTAAACCTCTTGTAATGAATCACAGTGATATATATCAATTTAAATATGTTTGAAATAGTTAACATCATAAACGATTTTCCCCCAATATAACAGCATAATTTTTCAGCGTCCCTGTAAATGAACTATAAGCGCTACATACTGCATTTTCAATACCGAACATATCATAGTACAGCTCATTACAATATATCAATTGCATGGCTATCCGAGTATATTTAGCAGAGTTAGAGCACGGACATACTGACAGACAAACCGAATTCATAAGCACTTTTCAATGTAGTTAGAAATTGTTAAAAAACAGAAAATATCAAATCTATATCTAATTAGATTAGTATTTTATGAAATCTCCCAAAAAATGCGCCAGTAGAAATTTAAGTATACCCTAGGGACATGTACGCTAATGGCGCCTGGTGCATGTAAAATCCATCGTGGGTGCAAAGTCCTCCAAGTTTCCTATGAATAATACCTCTGGAGGTACCTAGTCAGGTGAAGGTCTCCTCCCCAGATCAAAGTTCTAAATTACGAGATCACCTCCTTTTTCTTCTTTAATTTTTGCTTTTTTAAATCTGACAATTCAACAAAGTTAAACAGAAATCTTGAACTGGTAAACAACGAAAACTGTAGCAAACAACTAGAGAGCACTGCAACGATTCTAACAAGGCTCTTGTCATGTGGATCACAGCCATGCTGTGGTCACCGAATATCGCCTCTCGGCCAGGTACTAACTCGTCAAGCTAGGCACTCATGCCCGTCAGGTAGGGGCTTGGTTAGCGGTGTAACAAAAAATATTAAAAAATATATATACCCTAGGCTAGTAGTACAAACACAAGAGATTTTTTAAAACTGTGATTTGCAACACTGGAGTTATGTTAGTGGCTAAATCGGCGCAGTGAACAGAGTTCAGAAAAGTTTTGAGAAACGCGCATACGCATGTGTGCGTCAAAATAAAGTTTTTTTTTTTTCGAAAGAGTATTGATGCATTATTGAAGCTTATTTTGCCAACAAGAAATCGTTTAAAGAAGTGAGAAGACCGTTCTGTGAGATCTCTGGTGAGCAGAATGCACTATTCGGCTCAATAATGCAACGATTTCGTAATGATCCTACAATAATCTGACATGTTGAAAAGAGTCTTCGAGAATAGAAATTGCGGGCAATTCCAACCCAACGTTACCATTTCTAGTACTTTATTTTTTACATCAAATAGGTAATATATATATATATATAGAGAGAGAGAGAGAGAGTATTAAACCTATATTTTTTTCATATCTTCAATGCATTTTATAAAATTCTGAATAGTCGAAATCAATATAATGCATTATAATCAGCATGGCTTCTTTTTATGTGTTTATTTGTTTGTTTGTTACATGTTAAATGTTGGTCTGTTACAGGTAAGATTACTTCTTTTTCATAACTATCTTATGGCAACAGTCAAATTTTGTGAAAGATGTATGTTTCAGAACTCCCTCTGAATGAAAATACATTTTTATTATAATAAATTGTAAGTTATTTTATAAGTAATATCGGTATGCATCAAGGTATCCGAAAAGCATAGTAATTCCTGTTTGTATGTTACATTACCATTTTTTTAATCATAATTATTTACATTAAATAATTTATTCATAATACCTATATTAATTTATCTGCTAACATCATATGCTAACTGTAGTCATCTTTGAATTACATAATTATTATTATTTTTTTAAATGAGGTAAGGCCATTTTTTCCTCTATGACAATTAGTCTGTTACAATGGAATTGCCCATGAGCATAAAGATGCCTGGTTAGAATCTGGTGGAGGGTATTTTGAACATCTGTTGTATGTCAGAATTAATAAAGATGTTTTTGAAATTTCCTTGTAATTTTTTCAAGTTTTTATTTCTCTTGTTGCGAGGGGGGGAGGAGAGCACCTTATACTATTGGTAATTTCTGAAAGCAGTAACTACTTATAAGGTACTTCTCATAAAAATATTTTTCCCCACTCAACAACACGAAACTTTCTGACGCATTTTCTGACTCATTTTCAACATAAAAACATGATATTTGCAGGCATGACTGTTGAAATGACTTGTAATCGAACAGTTTTTTTTTTTCTGGTAAATGAATTACATCTTGAATTATACACTATTGTTGTCTCACTATTGTCTCACACTATTGTTGACGGCAGTTATATTCCTTTCCAGCGCTGCCGTATCTAGCAATTCGATTTTCCATTCGACTCTTTTTCCATTTAATATCTATTTCTCTGGAAACAACTATCTAAAAAACTCTCGGTAGATTACAGGTTTGCTATAATTAAACAATTTTTGGTGTTTAAATTCAGTAATACGGAAATAATATGACTCCATCTTAAATAGGACGTAATCATCATGGCAACCTAGAAGAATTACCTATCATGGGATATCATTGAATTAATTACGCATGATAGGCTTTAATAGAATGAAGAATGTGACTATAACTTGGTCATACAGGTTATAAAATGTCATATACGTCATATATGACTATAACGTCATACACGTCAGATAACTTGGCGATACATCTCGCTCGCTTGACGATTAATCCTTGGAAGGTGCTATAAAAAGGAAGTACCGATTTTTAAAAAATTCAAATACCTTAATAAATATTTTTATTAATACCATTTTAAGTTTTGATTCAATTTTCATAAACTTTGAAATGACTCGACAAAATTCTGCAACTATTATATATATATATATATATATATATATATATAATAGTTGCAGAATTTTGTCGAGTTACCTATTAAATTTCAAACCATTCGTCTGGGTAGTTTTTGTGGTGTTATATGCGGACAGACAGGCGGACCAGAAGAAGACTATAGGTGCTACGTATTCATAAATTTATAAACGCACCTAAAAATATGAAAATGTTACAACATATTAAACCTCTGTGACATAACAACTCAGATGTGAAAAATATTTACTCAGATGTGAAAAATATTTACTCAGATGTTAGAATACATCATTTAAAGCACGTAAAAAATAATTTAAAAAATTAGAACATAAAAATAAAAAATTGTTGACTAAAAGGTACTTTATTAACATCTGCAATAAACAGAAAATTACATACTTCTCATAAATATTGCCAATTTACTAAAACAAAATTATAAAGTATACATTAAAAAGGTATACAAAGTATACCTTTGTAAATAAATCTATATTTCGACGTCTCCAGTCTTTTATTTTATAAAAGTTACGAATTTGATTTTAGCAATTACGATGCAAAACTTCTCAAATGATAACTAAAACTTTGGCATGAGAAATTGACGCGGTATCACTATATGTTGAGAATTCTATGAAAAATGTATATTAACTGCTGCGTTGGAAGACAGCAGAAATAAATAAAATCGTCTTTTAAAGTCCACTGTGTAAGTAAATTTGACTCTTGAGCATGTTTTAGATATTCATTGTGGTAATATAAAGGGTTAAAACCTATTCTTAAAAAATAAACACTTAAAAGTACAATTAAACAAAACAAGCAAAAAAACTAGTCGTTGAGGGTCATCGTAATACTTACCCATCATGGATATGCATAATATAAAATATGAAAATAAAACATGTGTAAACTACTAATAAAATGCATTGCAATTCGAACAAAATCGTGACTTGATGACGTCATAGACTTTAAATGCTCTATTACTGAATTGCGTAAAAGAAACATCCTTTTAACTTCAAAAATGATAATCCTATTAACTAACGGTTTATTGCGTCGGATTAAGCGTCTTATTTCCAATTGAAATGTATCTTTGAATTGAAATTTGAATGAAATACAGTGTCATGAAAATTCGAAGAGTGTGGATAATAGGATTACAAATATCTCGGCAACTCATTATCCGATCGACTTTAGTCTTTATGCAAAATTTATGTTTATTATTATTTTTTTTTATTCACTCCTTAAAATAAACAATTTCGAAAATTTTATATACCTTTTATCAGAACAAATATTTCGACAATCCGAAAAAAATAGTTCGGGATAATCGAGATTACTGAAATTCAATAAGCTTCTTTCTATTATTACGTACTAAGTACATACCAAATTTCAAGACTCTATCTCAATTTGTTCGGGAGATAGAGCGTTTCCCAACGGACAGGCGGACGACATTTTGTTTTTCTAAAAATATGTTTTTCGGAATCTCCAGTATCTGAAACGTGTAAATCCGTCAAAAAAAATAAAATTTTTCGATTTTTAAAACGATTGTAAAACTTACCCTATACTACGTATGATGGGTAAGTAAAACGACATCATTTTTAAATAGATCCCACAATACACTGTTTTTACTGCCAGAAGCTAAGAATATATTTTTTGTCAAAAGCAGACGATTTCTTTCAAATAATCTCGTTACCAACACAAAATCACTAAACAACATAGTTCAAAATCATTGATTAAGTGGGGGAAAAATAGATTTTTCTGAATATAATAAGCAAAGAAAGAAATTGAATAGGAATAACAATTTAAATCGACTTGTATTTCAATATCAAATGGATAAAAGAGACTTATGTAGCAAATTATTTCCAAAAGTTTTTATATTAAAGCATTGTGATGAATCACAAAAAAAGTTTACTAAAATAAAAAGTAATGATAGATTTTAAGAGTTTATTATATGACGAAGACAGTTTCTCAGTATACCATAGCTTTTTTTCATAAAAACGTTGTAATATTATTTATGTGTAACAATGAAATTCATCCAACCTAAAAAAATAAAAAAATACTAAATTTTAAAACAATGCAAACAACTTAATGTAACTCTTGGGGGCAATTTCTACAATAATTTTTAAATGGATTTTTCTACAAATATAAAATACAGTGATACACGAATGTCTCTGCTAAGAAAGATGTCTAGTAACAAAAATATTTTCACTGTTTTCTTGAATCGTCTAACGGATATGAATTAGGCTAACGAATGTTTTAATAACCCATTTGCGTCATTAGCGCATATATGCGTGTATTTCAGGAATTTATTTTTTCGTTAAGAAATTCTAAATGGTAATTTTTTGTGTTATTTAATGACAGACGTTCCGTGATTGCTTAAAATACAAATTCTACTTTCGGAATTCCCGGTATAGATTTGGAATTTCTGAATAAAAAATAAATTTTTAAAAGGCGCACATACCGGGTGTTCCAAAAATGACTGATGGATTTTAAAATTCAATAACTTGCAAACGGTGACAGATATTAAAAAAAAGTACTTGTATGAAATATGTATGATGTCAGGAGTTTTCTTACTGTGATTCTTGATTTTAGTTCGAATTTCAAACAATAGATGGCGCTGACAGCGATTGGATATCAGTCAAGGCGGAAACTGACGCCCCTCAGCATTGATGCAACGCCCCCTGAATACTAGGCCTGCGAGCTGACAAAAATGGCGGCTGTCGCAGGCGGAATTTTTTTTCAGCGTTTGGTGGGGTGTAAATAATATTGCTTTGTTGATGTGTAGTTATATATTAAATAGTAATGAAGTTCTTTATTTTAAATATTTACGTTGTATCCGTTAGACCCCTTAGCATTCATTTTGGTCAAGCAGTGGTTAAAAATAAAAGTAAAGGAATGTTCTTACTTGCATGGTGTCTGCTGTACACAAAATGAAGAGGAGCCTTTTTAATAATATAAATCCATTACTTTATTCATTCTTTTTTAGAAGAGAAGAAAGAGGCCTTCACCCGTTGGTCACCATTTTAATAAATACGTTGGCCGATAAAGATAATCTTTTCCACTCGAAGAAATGTATTTAAAAATTAAAATGCAGCATCAAATTCGATATTCCAATGATGAAAATTTCAATTACAACTTTTGCGCGCCATCAAAAATAAATTCAGACAGGAAGACATCGTCGTAGAATTTCGCCGGACTCCCCATCCGTCGGCCGCAGGCAGGCAGGGCCCGCGATCTTTTTGAAACGAAAACTACATCATGACAGTTCATCAACAAAACAAATTCTGATTTAAAATTAACGAAATTTTTAATTTATAGTAAGAAACGGGGACAACAAAAGTATCTGAACTACAAGATTTAAATCTATTAGAGAATTAAAAAAATTAGCCAATATCTTAATTAACAAATCCGAAAAATACATTTAAAAACATTTATTTTAATTTGCTTTAGCGATCGTCAAATAAACCCGCCTTCGAAACGTGAGTCGCTTTCTACCGCTACCTAATGCATACGTCACGAGAGGAGGAAAGACAGCAGCTCGATGACGTCATCACAATACGAATAGATGGGAGAGAGAAAGCACATCGGCAAAAAGCGAAAGAAAACGCCGATCAAAGCCCGATGCAAAACACTCGCATAAAAATAAATATGGAATTAAATCCAAATAATATCGACGTGAAAGGTCGAAAGAAATAAAAATATAACATGATTTAAACATTGTGAGATTACATATCACATTTGGTACGGTGCCTCGAACTTTAACACTAATAATATCTAAAAGTTTTCTTTGACATATTTGATCTCAGAAAACTAGGCGAAGAAAACTTTTAGAAATTATTGGTGTTGAAGTTCGAGGGACCTTTCAAGCACTGAAAAACAATCCACCTGCGACAGCCGCCATTTTTGTCAGCTCGCAGGCCTAGTATTCAAGGGGCGGTGCATCAATGCTGAGTGTTGTCAGTTTCGGTCTCGACTGAGCTCCAATCGCTGTCAGCGCCATCTGTTGTTTGAAATTTGAACTAAAATCAAGTATCACAGTAAGGGAACTTGAATTTTAAAATTCGTCAGTCATTTTTTGGACACCCGTTATACGCGCGCATGATGAAGCATAGTTGCCAACCTCCCAATTTTTTTCATACCAATAATTTTATGTAAAAATATTTGTTTTATTTAATCGTACAATTTCTGCAAATTGATAAACAGAAAATTTTTGTAAGATTTTACTGATATTCAAAAAATCGGAAGATTGGCAACTATGCGGAAAGGAGTTAAATGCACGCGCTTATGTAACGCAGCCGCGTGGCCTTTTAACACATTTGCATCGTTAGTTCATATATGCTTCAGAAATTATTAATAGTAATTTTTGCTTTATTTAATGACTGACGTTTCGTGATTACTGAAATTAAGAATTCATCTTTCGGAATTTCGGTAATTTTTGGTATTAATTTAGAATTTCAGAAAAAAAATTCCTAAATTGTACGCATATACGCACTAATGATGCAAATGGGTTGATTGGAGGAAAAACACAGTTTTTGTTAACGAACATTTCTTCTAACGAATGTGATTCCGTACGAATTGTTAGCCGAATTATCACTGTGTTTTGAAAATGATGAAAAAAAGAGAATAAAAACAATACTCAAAATTATTTTCATGCAGATTAGTATAGGCAAAATGGCGCATTTCTGTAATAAGTGACTGCTTTCAATACACACAAATTCGGCAATACAAACCTAATAAAATTCTGCTCATAATAAATAATCGGCAATACAATTCAATAAAAACAAGAAAAAAAATTATGCATAATTTATTATGGAACACTTTCAAACACATCCAGAAAACTGCAACAAAACTTCAAAGTATACAATATGGTGAAAGATAATATCCAAGTAAACAATTTGGAAAACCCATAACACATTTGAAAACACAATGCCAGTAATTACCGTTAATAGTCGGAAAAGTAGCCGAATTCTTTTGTGCTGCCCTGTATAGGATCTCTAGATTTGTATATATAATACATAGTATTTATTTTTCATAACCAATTTTACACTCAGACATTATCTAAAAAAAAACATGGTTAAAAGCTCAATAAAAACAGTCTTTCATTATTGAAAATATTAAAAATTTCACATAAAACTGTCACCATTACACAAAAGCGCTTTCACTCCGGCTAGAGCATCCTCAGTTGTAACCTTCAAAGCATTCGTCTCTTCGCTATATATCTGACTTGGGGGTTGAAGAATTCCCTTTACGCATTCGATTCCTTCTCTTTTCTCTCTTCCTCCAACATCCTTTTCCAGCGCCAATCTAGCATTGCGTGTACCATATCATTGCAAACGACTACTTTGGATGTATTAATCTCTATTGCTTCCCTTATTAGAGCATTATGCAGATTTTCATAGTTCGCTATTTTTTGTATTTGTAGAGTTTCAAGTTTAATTGGGGTTTTTATGTTTAATCTTGCAAGCGCTGTTGACTGTTTATTTAATTTCATATCCCTTATGTGTTCTTTCTTTCTTTCCTCAATTTTTCTATTTGTCATCCTTATGTAGTTAAGCTTTTCATTTCTGCTATTTAAGCAGTTGATTTTATATATTCCTGCTGTCTGTATTTTTTTCATATTTTTCTATTTCATTTCTTATTAATTTAAAGAGGGATGGGTTGGGGGTTATTGCGACTACTTTTCCTATTTTTTCTAATTCACGTTTTATAATGAAAGATACACCATTTATATGTGGAATGAAGAGTTTGTATGTTAAATTATTCTATGCTGGTTGTATCCGGTCAATTCTTTCTTTTGCTCTTTCAATTAGTTTAAGTATCGTTTTTCTCGGATGTCCTGCCTCTAAACCTATGTTTTCTATGATTTTTAATTCATCCTTCAGTGATTTTCCTGTTGAACAAACATGTAGGGCTCTGTTTATATATGTATTCATGACTGCTAATCTGTATGGTAATAGAGTATCGGCTTTGTAGGAGATTATGTTTAAGTTCGCTGTGGGTTTTCTACATACTGTAGTATTTAGTTAATTTATTTCATGAGTTATATTTATATCTAAGTAGCTGATTGCCCATACACAGTTTATTTTTGTGGCAACAAGAAAAAATATACATAAAAAAAAAAAGATTTGAAAGACAAATTGTGCCAGGTGTTTGAAAAAAATGTGGTCTGGGATATTTTTTTAAGTAGTGAGGATTTTATTCCTATTTTAAACCTATGTGTATCAAGTTTCGTGAAAATTAGTCAAAAATTACCCATATGTCGATATGTATAAGGAATATACACACAATCACTGATATATATATATATATATATATATATATATATATATATAATGGATTTTTTAAGGTATGCTTTTAAAATTATCTAGACATAAATAAGTATCAGAGATTCAACAGCAAGGATATTCTTTATAAGTTATACAAAATAATTAGAAATTTTCGTTTAAAATTTCATAAAATAAAAAAAAATAAAAAAAAAAAAAAAAAAAAAAAAATACGTTGCATTATATCATATCTATCTGAACATAAACCAAGAAGAAAATTGAAATAGCAGTTTAAATCCCGTAGCATTTGCATATGTAATTGGTGAAATAGATTAGAGAAAAAATTATTTCGAATAATTTTTTGAATGAGTCACTGTAAAAATCACCTGAAATTTTAAATAAAGAAAAGGGATGATCGATTTCAAGAATTTATGAGATGACAAACACATTTTTTTTAAATTCATACATTAAATGTTTTATTCTATAAAATCGGTTTAAAATTTTTGCTATGCATACAAATCATAAATATTTAAAAAGTAATAGGCTAATTGCATAGCTTCCAAACTGTCCGTTTATTTTTTCAAAGTTAAATAATCATGTTTTGAAACAGACCATTTATTGAATAAAATCTGTTTTGATTCTATGTTCTAGTTTTTAATTCCATTTATTGGACTCTGTGAGGAGGTACTTTTTTTTAATTCCATTTATTAAGTAAAATTTCTGTTTCAAAATATATTTATTTGAGTTCCAAAAAAGTTTAAACATTCACAACAATGTATGAAAACGTTTTAGGAAAGAAAATTTCTACAGTTATAAAACGTTTACAACAATGAAAAAAAAAAATCTAATTTTACAAATTACAACGACCATTGGGAAAATGCAGAGGGATAGTGTCCGGACTCTACTATAACCTCACCTCGTACTATAAGACATTTAAAATTTTTATTAATTTAGCCCCCCTAAAATACCCGCCCCCTCTTACAGCAGACCAATTGCCCCACACTACTGTAACATAGCTTCCCACGCTAGCTATTCCACACACCTACTATAGAATTATCTCGGCAGCAGGCCGTATTGCTCTAACTCTTGTGTAGATTGATGTCTGAGCTAAAGGTATTTTGAGGAAATTAAAGTTGAAGACCACGTTTTTTGCTTTATTAGACAATTTCTCATCCGACGTCAATTTTTGAATTCGGCTTTTTATCATATCTCATAATTTGCATCTATCCTTTTTGTAACTTTAACATTTTTGTAACGATTTTATGCATTTCTATTGCCTATTCAAAGAAACATTTTTCTAAAGTTACAGAATTTCGTTAAAAACGCTTAAAAAATTCTTCTAAAGTTACAGAATTTCATTAAAAATGCTTAAGAAATTCTTCTAAAGTTACAGAATTTCGATAAAAACGCTTAAAACATTTGTCCAAAGTTACAGAATTTCGTTGAAAACGGTTAAAAGAATAAAGTGCGTACATCATTTGGTCCATTCTCGACCGAAAGTAACAACCATTTTCCCAATAGTTAAAGAAAAAAAAGTTACCATTTGCATTTTGATTTAATTTACTATTTCAGTATTGCCATTTTTTGTCTGTAGCAATCGCTGTCAATGGATGCAAAATTCTTCATTTTATAAAATAATAAAATAAAATTTATTCATATATTAATCTCCATAAAAATACAATTCAAAGGAAAAAGGATACAAGTGTTTGCAAATACATCCTTGAATACAATTCTTGCTGCGTCAAAAGCAGACGATTTCTTTTTTGGATAATCTTATTACTAAAGCCAACAGAAAATCATTCAACTGAATATTTCAAAATCATTGATCAAGCAGAAAAATGGATCTTTCTGAACATAAGCCAAAAAAGAAATTTAAGGGAAATAACATTTTAAATCGAGTAGCATATGAAATTGAAGAAACAGAATAAAAGGAAAAAATTATTTCCAATATTTTTTTAACGAGTCTTTGTAGCAAATCGCATCGAATTTCAAGTACTGAAAATGGATGATCGATTTCAAGAATTTATGAGATGCCAAATACGTTTTTCAGAATTCATTAATTAATTGTTTTCTTCCAGAAAATCGTTGACAGATTTTTTACGATTTACGTATACAAATGCTTTTTTTTTTTTTTTTTTTTTTTTTTTACTGTACATACATACTTAAAGCAGCTGAAAAGCTTAAACGTTCACAACTATTCAATAGTTAGAAACAATGTGTGAAAACGTTTTCTGAAAGAAAATTTCTACAGTTCTAAAATGTTTACAAAAACGGGAAAAAAAGTTACCATTTGCATTTTGATTTAATTTACTATTTCAGTATTGTCATTTTTTGTCTAGAGCAATCGCTGTCAATGCATGCAAAATTCCTCATTTTCCAAAATAATAAAATAAAATTTATCCATATATTAATTTCCATAAAAATACAATTCAAAGGAAAAAGGATACAAATGTTTGCAAATACATTCCTGAATACAATTCTTGCTGCGTCAAAAGCAGACGATTTCTTTTTTGGATAATCTTATTACTAAAGCCAACTGAAAATCACTCAACTGAATATTTCAAAATCATTGATCAAGCAGAAAAATGGATCTTTCTGAACGTAAGCCAAGAGAGAAATTTAAGGGAAATAACATTTTAAATCGAGTGGCATATGAAATTGAAGAAACAGAATAAAAGGAAAAAATTATTTCCAATATTTTTTTAACGAGTCTTTGTAGCAAATCGCATCGAATTTCAAGTTCTGAAAATGGATGATCGATTTCAAGAATTTATGAAATGCCAAATACGTTTTTCAGAATTCATTAATTAATTGTTTTCTTTCATAAAATCGTTGACACATTTATTGCGATTTACGTATACAAATGGTTTTTTTTTTTTTTTTTTTTTTTTTTTTACTGTAGATACATAATTAAAGAAGCTGCATACCTGGTAAACTGTGAGCTTTTAATACTTTCCAAAATAGTTCAAAAGTATTTATCAATTCGGTTTGCGTGTATGCCGCAAGGCTGCTGTTTGTCTGTCTACCGTCTCTCCGTGCTCTAACTCGCGTAAAATCGGATTGCCATGCAATTGATATATATTATTGAGTTTTACTATGGCTTGTTTGGTATTGAAAATGAAATATGTACCATTTATAGTTCATTTATATGGACACTCAAAAGAATTCCGTTACATTACGGTTCATGGGGTAAAATCGTTCACGATGTATTTTAATGATGTTACTCTGTTAAAAACATATTGAAATTGATTATATCACTGAGGTGCACTATAAGATGCTTACTGTAGAATAAGGTGTAGATAGCATCCATCGTTCAGTTACAGGGACACACGAAAGAATTCGGTCACAGTAATGTATAACAATAATAATTACTAGAAGTGTGTTTTCAGTTGTGGTACGCGTTTTTAGGTGCGTTCGTAATTATATAAAAACGTAGCACTTATAGTTGTCGTCTGGTCCGTCCGTCCGCATATAACAGCGCAAAAACTACCCAACCAAATGGTTTGAAATTTAATACCGTAATTTCCGGCGTATAATCCGCGGATCAAACAATTCTGTTTCAACCCAGAAATTGTATTCAATAATTGAAGACACATATTTACAGCGATCTAGTAAATTACAATTTATAAAATAAAATTTCTGGGTCAAAACATGATTGTTTGATCCGCGGATTATACGCCGGAAATTACGGTAAATATAATCGTTGCTGAAATCGTTGAGTTTGAAACAAAAATCGACTGGATTCTGTAAAGTTGCGGGCATTTCTTCAAGATATCCAAGTTTAAAACCATTCATATTTACTAAATAAATAACACTTAAAACATAATACTCAAAAATAATACTTAAATACAATAGTTAAAAATAATACTTAATACTTAAGTACTAAACTTTGACGATGACCGATAAAATTGGTATCATTCTTCATCATATCATGATATGATACGTTTCATCGAAATCGGGGCGTATTTTTTGGGTAGGATCCCTTGTCAGTAATTTATGTCATTGTACAGGGGGGGGGCAAATAAAAGTGGCCCGGACGAGTGGATACGATTGGACGTGAATGATTGACGTGCACACAACGTATACGCACACCACGTGTTAAATAAGTGTTACATACTTGTTACACCATGTGGCAGCATTAACTGAGGAGAAAAAACCTACAGTTACTTCCAACATCAACTACCCATACAGCCCGCCGAACCATGGATAAAATTTACACAACCTTCACTCCTGACAGAGTTGTTAGCAGAGGTCAGTCTGGTATCGGTCCTAGCTGACCACCCAGGTCACCCGATCTGTCAGTGTGCTATTACTTTTTGTGGGGAACCCTCAAGTCTAAGGTGTATCACAAGAACCCTCATAGGCTTCAAGAAGTGCAGCAGAATATTTCTGATGAGACTGCAGCAACTCCACAAGTTCATCTTCGATCTGCCTTCCGCAACTTGCTGACCAGGGCCCAAAAGTGCCAAGAGATGAATGGTGCCGCATGGAAATTACGCAGTCGTCACATCCTTAAAAGTATGGAATTTGATTCGCCGAAAAATCAAGCACGGAAGGAATGCCGCCGAAGAACTCGATACATACACCAGAGCAGTAGTTCAAGAATAAGACTTGTTGTAGAATTATCAATGTGTTTAGTCGATGTGTTAGTAGAAACATCATCTGTTACATGATGCAGAGTAACTAGTTGTCATCACAGAAGTACGCTGCTAACATTCTAAGAGATGACAGATATTGAAGAGAATACCATACACTTAGATAGACACACTATGCACAAAATGAAATGCAATGTTGAGTTGAGAATAGGGGTCACTGGAGCCGTATATTATTTTAACAACCAATTTAGAGCAAAATCCTGACGGTCCGATCCCGTGCAGTATGTTTTATACTCAAAAAATTGGTGTAGGAGTACGAAAGCGCGAATATTCCCATCCAATAGCTTAAAAAAGAGGTGTGGCCATGAAGAGAGCGATGGAAAAACTCAAACGTCCATGGCTAGGAAATTAGGTTAAAGGAGGGTTAGCCTGACGTAAATGTAAGAACTCATTACAGGATTCGGATGAATTTTGAAGGTAAAAGTCAGTGCGCGAAAGCAGGGGATGATGGGACAATCGAACGATATCTGAAAATAATAAAATAAAAAGAATGTAAAGAAAAAATATTCTGAAAGAATAAATTTTAATGTCTCAATAAAAGGAATTTAACCAATTGCTTCTTAGGAAGTTTTTGCAATTTAGATAATTTTTAGAATAGGGATTTAAAGAATATTTTGACTAAGATATGGAATTAAATCAAACAGGGGATTTAAGATATAAATAAAAGACAGAGAAATAATAAAATAATAAAATAAAAAATATTTAGTAATTTAATAGAATGGCGTTAATTTGGAATAAGGACTAAGAAAATGGCGAAAAGAAGGGAATAAAATTTTTATTATTACATATCCCCACTCCCCAACCCAAAAAGACGAATGAACTAGCAGGTCATTGACCTGCAAGTTCATTGAAGGACCATACCACACGGACTCGGCTCACAATCTGGCAACTGAGAATGTACAAAGTAATTATTAAAATTTTGCATCAATGTCTTAATATCTTAAATTTTTACTAACTATAACACAACTGTACTAACTATAACAATTGATAATATAGAGTCCAATTGAGAGTCTCTTCCTTTTCAAAAAGTCTAGGTGTATAACAACTATTCTTTCAACAGGTTCTCTTTAAATATCAAAAAATCAATAATGGCCTGTTCATGCTGCCATTAGCTGCCACAGCAACAATAATAATTTACAATAATATAATACATATAATAATAATAATAAATTAATATAAATAACAATAACAATAAATCTGTAAAATAATAAAATTAATACTTATCAAACAAAATTATGAACTAGTTGAATTAGTTGAGGACTTTATGAACCAAATTGTACAACAGTCGTTAGGTTCTTAAAATAACTCAGGTATTCCTCTTAAGAGTTTTTTATGTCATAGTATAGTAGATTTCAGCTGTTATGTATGGAATTGTATGGAATTATATGGAGTTATATGGAGTTATGTGGAGGATATGTGGAGGATATGGCCATATTCCACTTCATGTAAATTTTGACTTCAAATATCATTTACGTTTGAGTTCCATCAAACATTAACTTAATTCATCTTATAGTAATTACTAGTATAATTTCTCTCTTTCAACATCAATTAAATAATAATATAACTAATAATAAAATTCAAAAGTATCACATCAATCTTCAGTAAATTCCCAAGTATTTGTTTTATATCTCATGATATACTTATTATCTATACTATAATCTCGATGATCACTATAGAGTATAGATACAAAAAATATTCTCACATAAAAATACATAATTTACACAGAAAAACAATAAAATATTCATGAAAAAGAACCCTTATTGAGGTAGTCAATCATCCAGCTTGATGATGTTTATGTAGTATCTTGTTTATAATCAAACAATAAGACATAATTGGTAATATGATGAAGTAATTTTTAGAACTCTTATTCAATTTGGGTTGGTATGTCATATCACTCTTATTATTATTCATTTTTCAAGTGGTGATAGTAGAAAATAAAACTCTGTAGCATCTTAAGAAAGGTTGGGTAAATGTCATTATTCAGATATCGTATGGATTATTCCAATATAATTTACTCCATTTTTATTTCTTATTATTTTACTACTGTTTAAATTTTTAATTTATTTATTATATTACTTGAGAATAATTTAATTAACTTAGCCGAACCTTTATTATTTGACTATAATATTCTAATCCAATTCAATTCAATATAAGAAATTCTCAATCCAAACAAATCAATTGTGCCAGCATAAAAGTTAATTCGAATACAAATTTCAACAGTAATACTCCCAATGAGCTCACATTAGGTTAAGGGAGGGTTAGCCTGACGTAAATGTAAGAACTCATTACAGGATTCGGATGAATTTTGAAGGTAAAAGTCAACGCGCGAAAGCAGGGGATGATGGGACAATCGAACGTTATCTGAAAATAATAAAATAAGAATAATGTAAAGAAAAAATATTCTGAAAGAATAAATTTCAATGTCTCAATAAAAGGAATTTAATCAAATGTTTTTTAGGAAGTTTTTGCAATTTAGAATAATTTTTAGAATAGGGATTTAAAGAATATTTTGACTAAGATATGGAATTAAATCAAACGGGGGATTTAAGATATAAATAAAAGACAGAGAAATAATAAAATAATAAAATAAATAATATTTAGTAATTTAATAGAATGGTGTTAATTTGGAATAAGGACTAAGAAAATGGCAAAAAGAAGGGAATAAAATTTTTATTATTATATATATTTCAGAAAAATTTTGACAACTAAGAAAAAAAGACACATCGTTTAAGAACAGTACAAAGAAAACAGAAGTTTAAAATATTAATTTCCTGAGGAGATATTATGAAAATACGAATGCATCCTACGCCCATATGATTAACATTAGCGAGAGGAATCGGGAAGTTTACTGACGAGTAGCCTTAAATGAGAAATGACGAATTCATGAAAGATTTATAAAATGTTATTTAAACATTTATATTTAAAATAGTATACACACAAATATTTTAACAAAACGTTATCATCAAACATTTATAGACTCCTAATGATTATAAAAGCAGACTCTTCAGAACAGTACTCTTACACAACGAATTTACAAAAGATTCGAAAATGCTTTGAGTTATGACAGAACAACGAAAAATAGAATTTTCCGAAATAATCACACATTGTGAAATAACCGTGAATTGAAGCTTTCAAAATAAAGATAAAATTTGCAAAGCGAAACTATTTAAATAATCTTAAGAAATGTTATATTTTACATCATTTAATACAAGTGGAATTTAATTTTAAACTATATCTACATGGATGTTAAAGACCGCGGACATTATACACAGAGTACATCTACGGAGCAATGACTGGCGGACACGCTATGTGTAATAATATCCGCGGTCGACACTTTGAACAATTGTTGTAAAATATTTGTTTTCTCTGGACATCATGAGCTGTGTTGTACCTATTCTGTGCAATAAATAATTTTCTGGAGTATTTCTTTCTTGTCTCAGTTTGTCCATTTCCAGACGCACTTTCTCGATTTTCATCCTTTAAGCCTTTCAGGGGCAAAGTACTTTTAGTACTAAAATGTTGAAATAAATGACTGGCACCGGAATTTACAAAAAAATTTATTTGTAAATAAGAATCAGGCTATATTTCACATACATGCTAAATGGAAAAGGTTTTAGCAAAATTCTGGTGCCATTGTGGCGTTTTGTAATTAAAATTAAGTTGTTTCATAAACATACCACTGCCCCTGAAAGGGTTAAACATCATTTGCGACCCATGTTCCATTGCATTTTTTGTTCGTCTTCATGAGTACTATCATCCCTCTAAGTTTGTTGAAGCATTTCAGATACACCCTGTATATATATATATATAGCTAGATAGATATAACCTTTTAAAAAAACAATGAGGAATGGGGAAAATAAGAAAAAATTTCAGCTGTTTCCAAAGAAATTTTTTCAGATTTGACTCATTTTGAAGTACTTTTAGAGTTTCAAGAGCTTTCGAGCATCGCTATATGACATGTGTCAAGCGCATC
The DNA here is from genome assembly GCA_963931845.1 of Maratus michaelseni. Lineage (NCBI taxonomy): Eukaryota > Metazoa > Arthropoda > Arachnida > Araneae > Salticidae > Maratus > Maratus michaelseni. The sequence goes on from OZ007597.1 coordinate 139,792,011, forward strand.
TTCCTAACAACCGATATACGTTGTTTAAAAGGTAAAGATTTTATAGACATCGAATACTGTTATCTAGTGCGGATGGAATATAATTTTTTTTTCTTACTTAAAGAAGAAACGGGGAATTCTTGAAATATTTATAAAATGTTATTTTAAAATTTATATTTCAAGTAGATGCAGATAAAAAATTTCGAAAAGTTATTATCAAAACTAATTAGAATCTTAATTATTATAAAAGTACACACTTCAGAGCAATTTTCTTAAATAATGATTTTACAAAAGATTCGAAAATGCTTTGAGTTATGATAGAACAACAAAAAATCGTATTTTCCGAAATGATCACACAACGTGATATTACTGAATAGTGAACTGAATAGTAGTTTTATAAGTAAAGCGAAATTATTTCAATATACTTTTAAATTGTCATCTCTTTTCATTTTATAAAAATGAAATATCATTTTTAACTATATCTAAATAGCTATTGCAGAAATGACAATGTTTAGTTACAATGTTAGTTAGTTTAGTGACAATGTCTTTAGTTAAAATTATAAGCAAGAGAACCGCTACAGAAACAATGTCTAATATATCAAAAGAAAATATATATTATAAAGTTTTATGACAACGAAGAGGAATGGGGAAATTAAGAAAAACTTTAGCTACTTTTAGGGGCGATTGTGTTCCGGTATGTTCTACACCACAAAATTTATATAGCAATATTCTTAGTAGGTCATCGCAGAATTTGTTGATTAAAGAAAAAAAATATTGTTATATAATTTTAGTGAAATACAAAATAACGGAAAACAATCACCCCCGTAATTCACAGAAGATGGTTTCAGTCTTGACTTATTTTGAAGTACTTTTAAAGCTCCAACTTTCAAGAGCTCTCAAGCATAGCTATATGACATGTGTCAAACGCATCTTTCGAACAACCAATATAGATCGTTAAAACAATAAAAATTTTATGGACATCAAATACTGTAATTTAGTGAGGATATCACTGTTTTTTCTTACTTCACAATAAATAGAGAATTCTTTAAATACTTATAAAATGTTATTTAAACATTTATATTTTCATGTAGATCCACATAAATAGTTTTAAAAAGTTATTATCAAAAATAGTTAGAACCTTAATATTTATAAAATCGCACTCTTCAGAGCAAGTTTCTTAAATAATGATTTTACAAAAGATTCGAAAATGATTTGAGTTATGGTAGAACAAACAACAAAAAATATTTTTATCCGAAATGATCAGACAACTTTAAACAGGGTTGCTATGGGTCAGGGAATTTTTCCGTGGAATTACCAGTATGTGCTTATAGAAAAACTCGTCTTATTTAATCTTGTGGTTAAATTAGTCAAATTTTTTTATAATAAAATACTGGTATTTCCTCTCAAAAATTCTCTGACCCGTAGCAACCCTGGTTAAATAACCCTGAATAGTGAGCCTTTAAAATAGTAATTTTGTAATTAAAGCGAAATTATTTCAATATAGTTTTCAAAAACCATATCTCTCATCATCTTATAAAATGAAATTTCATTTTTAACTATACATGCATAGCTATTGCAAAAATGAAAATGTAACACTATTTCGTTAAAAATAGAAGCAAGAGAACCGCTACAGAAACAATTTCTAATATATCAAAAGGAGTAAAAATATTAAGTTTTATGAAAACGATGAGGAATGGGAAAAATAAGAAAACTTCAGCTATTTCCCCCAAAAACTGGTTTCAGACTTAACTCATTTAGGAGTAATTTTGAAGTTTCAATTTTCAAGAGATCTCGAGCATAGCTAAATGACATGTATCAAACGCATCTTCTGAACGACCAATATACGCCGTTCAAACGATCAAGATATTACAGACTTTATATACTGTTATCTAGTGGGGATATCATTGATTTTCTTGCTTGAAAAAGAAATAGAGAATTCTTGAAAGATTTATAAAATGTTATTTGAACATTTATACTTCATGTAGATGCACATAAATATTTTTAAAATGTTATTATCAAAAATAGTTAGAACCTTAATACAGGGTCATTCATAATTCCCTCCGGGGTTTCGAAACGTTATAGTAAAAAAACGAAGACGAATATGAAAAAAAGAAACATATGAAATTATTCCCAAACTATTCAAGTTTTACTTACATACATTACAGGTGTTCTATGTGGGAACCCTTGGTCACACGTCATACATCCATGCGATAGTCCAGTTCCTGCCATACTCCGTTTCTTTAAATCTGAATCAGTGGTGTCAGTTCAACGGGCCTTTCGTAATAAATATCGAAAACAGGGACCAACTGACAAAACAATTCATGTGTGGTACCGGAAATTTAAAGAAACGGAGTATGGCAGGAACTGGACTATCACATGGATGTATGCCGTGAGACCAAGGGTTCACACACAGAACACCTGTAATGTATGTAAGTAAAACTTGAATAGTTTCGGAATAATTTCATATGTTTCTTTTTTTCATATTCGTCTTCGTTTTTTTACTATAACGTTTCGAAACCCCGGAGGGAATTATGAATGACCCTGTATTTATAAAATCACACTCTTCAGAGCGATTTTATTAAATAATGATCTTACAAAAGATTCGAAAACGCTTTGAGTTATGGTACAACAACATAAAATTGTAATTTTCGAAATAATTACACAACGTTTTATTACCATGAATAGTGTCCCTTTAAAATAATGATTTTATAAGTAAAGCCAAATTATTTCTATATATACTTTTAAAATGCCATCTCTTTTCATTTTATAAAAATGGAATATCATTTTTAATTATATCTACATAGCTATTGCAGAAATGACAATGTAATACTCTTCCGTTAAAATTAGAAACAAGGTAACAGCTAGAGAAACAATGTCTAATATATCAAAAAGAGAAAAAAATATAAAGTTTTATGAAAATGAGGAGGAATGGGAAAAATAAGAAAAGCTTTAGCTATTTCCCAGAAGATGGTTTCAGACTTGACTCATTTTGAAGTAATTTTGAAGTTTCAACTTTCAAGAGATCTCGACCATAGCTAAATGACATGTATCAAACGCATGTTCTGAACGACCAATATACGCCGTTCAAACGATAAAGATTTTACAGGCATCATATACTGTTATCTAGTGGGGATATCATTGATTTTCTTGCTTGAAAAAGAAATAGAGAATTCTCGAAAGATTTATAAAATGGTATTTGAACATTTATATTTCATGCAGATGAACATAAATATTTTTAAAAGATTATTATCAATAATAGTTGTAACCTTAATATTTATAAAACCATACTGTTCAGAGCGATTTTCTTAAATGATGATTTTACAAAAGATTCGAAAATGCTTTGAGTTATGATGCAACTACAAAAATTCTTAGTTTCCGAAATGATAACACAACGTTAAGTTACCATGAATAGTGTCACTTTAAAATAGTGATTTTATAAGTAAATCGAAATTATTTCAATATACTTTTAAAATGTCATCTCTTTTCATTTTATAAAAATGGAATATCATTTTTAATTATATCTACATAGCTATTACAGAAGTGACAATGTATTACTATTTCGTTAAAATTAGTAACAAGAAAATAGCTACAGAAACGATGTCTAATATATCAAAAGGAAAAAAAATTATAAAGTTTTATGACAAAGATGAGGAATGAGAAAAATAAAAGAGATTTCAGCTATTTCCCAGGTAATGGTTTCAGCCTCGACTCATTTGAAAGTACTTGTAAAGTTTGAACTTTCAAGAAATCTCGAGCATAGCTATATGACATCTATCATACGCATCTTTTGAGCAACCAATATAGGTCGTTCAAACGATGAAGATTTTATAGACATCAAATACTGTTATCTAGTAGGGATATCATTGTTTTTTCTTACTTAACAAGAAATAGAAAATTCTTGAAATATTTATAAAATGTTATTAAAGCATTTACATTCCAAGTAGACGTATATAAATATTTAATTAAAGTTATTATGAAATATTGTTAAAATCTTAATTATTATAAAAGTACTCTCTTTAGAGCAATATTCTATAGTGATTTTACAAAAGATGCAAAAATGCTTTGAGTTATGATAAAATAACAAAAATCATATTTTTCGAAATGAGTACAGAGCTAATAATCCTGATTTGAAAGTTTCAAAATAGTTATATTGTAAATAAACCGAAATTATTTTAATATAGTCTAGAAATGTAATCTCTTATCATTTTGTGAAAGTGGAATTTAATTTAATTTTAAACTATATCAACATTGATATTGGAGATATAACAATGTAACACTCTTTCGTTACTTAAAAGTAGAAGCAACAGAACAGCTATAGAAACAATATCTAATATATCAAAAGGAAAAATATACAGGGTTCGTACGCATCCTGGAATTTTGCAACCAGGAAATTCTTCGGTACCAGTATTTTCTTACACAAAATCTCTCCCTAAAAGAAGGCGAAGTTTCGCAAGTTTAACCTAGATTTCTTTTTCTATAAAAAGATTACTGGTAACACTCCTGGAAAATTCTCTAAACCGTACGAACCCTGATATATATATAAATTTTCATTAAAAACATAAGAAAAGGGAAAAATAAGAATAATTTCAACTCTTTTCCAGAAAATTCTTTCAGACTTGGCTCATTTTGAAATGCTTTTGGAGTTTCAACTTTCAAGCGCTCTCGAGCATAGCTATATGACATGTGTCAATTACATCTTCCGAACAACCAATATACGTCGTTTAAAGGATAAAGATTTTATAGACATAAAATACTGTTATCTAGTGGAGATACTATTGTTTTACATACTTGAATAAGAAATGGAGAATCCTTGAATAATTTATAAAATGATATTTATACATTTATATTTAAACTATATGCATATAAATATTTAATTAGAGTTATCATCGAAAATTTTTAGAATATTAATGCTTATAAAAGCACACTATTCAAACAATACTCTTAAAAATAATTATACAAAAGATTCGAAAATGCTTTGAGTTATAAGATGGAACAAAAAAAAATGTTATTTTCCGAAATTATCACACAACGTTAAATATCCGTGAATTTCAGTCTTGAAAATAGTGATTTAATAAATAAAGTGGATTTTTAAAAAAATATATAGTTTTAAAATGTCACATCTGTTATCATTTTATGAAAGTGTAGTTTCATTTTTAACTATATATTTATAGCTACTGCAGAAATGAAAATGTAGCACTCTTTTGTTCAGGTTGTTCTCAAGTGACCTGCTTAACACGTTGACGGACACTTGCGGCTAGAGCTGTCAAAGCGAAGTTCACTATGTGACATGACGGCATTAGCCGCCCAAAACGAAACGGTCGTCTTTAGACACTACGGCTATAGCAGCACAAATGTGCATTTACCGGCGTACAAGTAGAAGCCCAGTGTCATGTTTTGGAAACAATTTTTTTTAGGTTGAAGTTCGTTTTCCACCTGTTATACGAGTTGCAGCTTCAGTGTGCACATGTGGTTGTGAAGGGAGTAGTGCAACCTAATTAACCCCTTCAGGGTCGCTTAATATTTGAAAAAACCATCAAAAAAGTACCTATTTTTTTATTACAGAAATTGAATAATTATAAGGTTTCTAAATAAAATATGCAATTAGTGTTTTTTTAAGGCAAAAAAACAATATGTTATAGAACAGATTTATATTTGTAGAAATGCCATCATGTGAGAATCTGTGTCTTAACACCTTAAGCACCGCCCCCCGATAAGTGTAGGCTACTTTTTTTTATAATTCAGATTATCTGATTCCCACCCCTTTTTTGATGTAGAAATATTCACCGTAGTTAACGGCAGTTAAAATGATGCAAAAATAAAGCCAATTACACTATTTTAAAAAAACTGGTTGGAGTCAAACAATCTGAATTAAAAAAAAAGTAGTCTACACTGCCCGTGAAAATCACGGGCGCGAGAATTAAGAGGTTAATGTTAGCTTTACACCGTACAAATTAATGATAATAAGACCTTTAATTTTCACATCTTAACAAATTTTTACAAATAATATTCAATATAATATATATACATTAAACATTAATTATTAATACCCTTTTCCGAACGTGCAATACAAAGTCCAACTTCAAAATCAGCGCAATGGAATGTTCACACATGGAAATTCCAGTTAAATTTTTCTGGCTTCAGAAGTTTTTTTCCAGCAGTTAAATCTTCAGCCAGGAAATATGACGGGCACGAGAAATAACGAACGACACCTCAGCCCGTGATATTGACGGGAGCGAGAATTAAGGGGTTAAAGGTGCTGAATGAATCAAAATTAAGTTTATTTAAGCAGAAAGAGTAAAACTATACTTCTAATATTCTAAATATTACAAAACATATAGTGTCAATTTTCGAACTTCACTTGTTCCTACTGTCCTTCAACGTGTTAACAAATTGAAATCTACTGACACATTTTCTGACTCAATTCTGAACGCAGAGGCAAACTAGTCGTTGGGGGCCACCGTAATACTTACCCATCATGGATATGCATAATGTAAAATATTAAAATAAAACAGGTGTAAACTACTTATAAAATGCATTGCAATTCAAATAAAATCGAGGCTTGATGACGTCACAAACTTTAAAGGCTCGATTACTGAATTGCTTGAAAGAAACCTCCTTATAACTCCAAAAATAATAATCCTATTAACTAGTGGTTTGTTGCATCTGATTAAGCGTCAAATTTCCAATTAAAATATATCTTTGAAGTGAAATTTGGATGAAATACGGGGTCATGAAAAATCGAAGAGTGTGGGAAATAGGATTCCAAATATCTCGACAACTCATTATCCGATCGACTTCATGCTTTATGCAAAATTTATGTTTTTTTATTGTCTTTTATATTCATTTCTTAAAATAACCAATTTCGAAAATTTTTATATACCTTTTATCAGAACGAATATTTCGAGAGTCCGAAAAAAAATAGTTCCGGTTAATCGAGGTTATTGAAATGAAATAGGCTTCTTCCCATTATTACATACTAAGTACATACCAAATTGCAAGTCTCTATCTCAATTTTTTCGGGAGATAGAGCTTTTACAGACACACAGACGGACGGCAATTTTTTTTTTTCTAAAAATATGTTTTTCGGAATCTCCAGTGTCTGAAACGTGTAAATACGTCAAAAAAAAATTTTTTTCGATTTTCAAAACGATTACAACACTTACCCTATACTACGTATGATGGGTAAGTAAAAAGTGGCAGGTCTGGCTACTAAAGCAATTTAGAATCAAAATGATTTTTTCATTTTTTATAAATAAATTACTTATCGAGATATAAGCAAATTCGTGCCAAGTGGTGACACTTTCTGGTGCTGTGGCGTCGGAAATTCGATTCAAAACTCTGACAATATTTTCTGAAAGATCTTCTGCATTTACCAAAAAATGTAAAAATGCTTTCGATTACAAAGTTTCTAAATAAGAAGACTTGCCGATTTCATGCTATTCCTTACTAAAATAAATAAAAATGTAGCCAGTTTGGATTTGAGAACAGCCTTAACTCATTAATGCCGGTTCAAAGCCATTAAATAATAAGCCCAGTCAGATAGTGTTAAATTTGTTAGCGACACACTAGCGCCAAACCTCTGCTGCAGAAGGAGGACAAAACAGAAGTGGGTCGTAGAGAAACGATACGATTTATTTATATCGATATTTTATACGATTTTTATCGATGTTTTGTTTTTGCACTTCCTTTAAAAGCTTGCTAATTATTGGGATCTTTTGCATTAAAGCTAAAACTATAATGAAAAAAAAATGGTGGAAATTTACTGGATTAATATTTCTATATAAATATAGTGGTGGCGAAGAAGTTGATTTATTTATTAAAAGTTAAATAAAAAGTGATGGAAATTTACATCACTATGCAATTAACCCTTTCCGGCACAGACAAATTATGTTCGTAAAATGTGAAATTACTGACTGATACCGGAATTTACAAACGACTTTCTTAGAAAATATGAACTCCTTATTTTAAGCTTTAATTTTAGAAGCAAAATTTTATTAAAATATTCTTGGTGCCGAATGCAGCACTCCCAACCGCTAGATGGCGCTATTTTCAACTTGCGAAAAGTTTCCCATTTATCTGACTGGGCTTATTATTTAATGGCTTTGTGCCGGTTTGTACGAAAAATTACCATTTCAGTGATACGAAACTTTTAGATGTGAACACCAGTATCTTAGTAAAAAAAAATTCATATTATCTAATGTGAAACTATCAGAGATTCAATCAGTTAAAATGACAGTACAGGAAAACTGGTGTCAACTGGTATCTAAGTATTAAAAGAACTGTAAAATAAGTCGGCGTTAATGGGTTAAAAGTAAATTCAAGAGAACCGCTACAGACAGAATGTCTAAATATCAAAAGGAAAAAATATGTATAAAATTCGATGAAATCGACAAGGAATGGGAAAAGGAAGAAAAACTTCAGCTATTTCACAGAAAAGGCTTTTAGACTTGACTCTTTTTGGAGTAATTTTGGAGTTTCAAGAACTCTCTAGCATAGCTATATGACATGTGTCAAACGCATCTTACGAACGACCAATATACGTCCTTCAAACGATAAAGATTTTTTACACATCACTATTATCTAGTGGGGATATATATATATATATATATATATATATATATATATATATATATATAATTATAATGTCTATGAATTTCAAAAACATATCATATATATATATATATATTTCTTTTTAAATCTTAGCAAGAAATAGAGAATTCTTGAAAGATTTATAAAATGTTATTTAAAAATTTATATTTCAAGTAAATTCACATAAATATTTAATTAAAAATATTATCAAAAAATATTAGAAGCTTAATGATTATAAAAGCTTCAGTACAATTTTCATAAATAATGATTTTACAAAAGATGTATTCACATGATTTTACAAAAATGTCTGCCTTCGGGGTGGTATCTCTTTGGGTGGACGCACAGACCTCCATGTCTTTTCACGTGAAACCGCGAATGCTTACATCTACAGAAATGACATCATTGATGCTTATGTGCGCCCTTATGCCGGTGCAATAGATAATGATTTCCTTTTACTGGACGACAACACTAGACAGCCCACGGCTCGTATCGTGGAAAATTATCTTCAGCACCAGACAATTCAGCACATGGAATGGCCATCTCGATCACTGGACTTGAATCCCATCGAGCATGTTTGGGGTGCTTTAGGAAGACGTGTTGCTGCTCTCAATCCCCCTCCTCAGACCCTTGCCACGCTTACAACTACTTTTCTAGAGCAATGGCTCGCACTTCCCAGCGACCTCATCGACAGAATAACTGACAGTATGACACATCGCTGTATGTGCAGTATTGCTACTAGAGTGATCATACGGCATATTAAAGGTACTTTTCCTTTACCAAACTGACAAATTGATTTTGCTAATTTTATAATTATGCTATTTTTTAAACACCATAATTGTCTGGTAATTTCTTTTCATGTTATTTTATACCTTACTATGTGTTGTATATTGTGGCTGAGTTTCTTTAAAATCTACATGTAATATTTTGAGTTATCGCTATTTTTATGATTTTTCCTTAATTTTTGGAAACCAGTGTATTTATATAGAATTAACGATGAAAAAGACCGCTCCCCCCCCCTTTACTGAAAGTGTTAATTATTCCCCATGGTTCGCACACTCCTTGGATTTTCCACGAAGTCTGGCACCACTATTAATGTTAAAAAACTTTCTATTTAATTTTTTAAACACAGAATGCATAACCACCACGTTTATTCACAGAATTTACAGTACTTTTCTACATTTAAATAAGGCGAAGAAAACTGTTATAAATTTGTGGTAGAACTGTTCGAACCCTGTTCCCGAGAGTTTTTTTTTCTTTTTCTTGTTTGACTGCTCTTAAAATGTTTTGGGAGTTTCAAGCGCTTTTAAACCTTAACACATGCCATAAAGGTGGCATGTGTTAAAAACGTCTTTCAAGCAACTCTTTGGTGTCGAAAGCATCTTTAAGTTTCAAGTACTTTTTTCAATTGATAAAGATTTGATAGACTTCAAATCATATTTTTTTAATCTTATATTTTGCTTGAAGAAAATTCAGAAAATACTGCAAAGGTCAAGATTACCATTAAACTATATTTGAATACCAGAATTTCTGGAGAAAAAAAAATCGTGGGTTTTCGCAAAACTTGCAACATGAATGGCCTCTTGGGTAGGTTTCTGTAGGTAAGTTAAAGGTAAGTTATTTCCAGGTAAATGTTTTCGATTTTACTCTTTTTGAATCGATTTGGGAGGTACAAACACTCTCGAGCCTAGCTTTATAACATACGTCAGGCGCATCTTCTAAGTAACCAATCCTTTAAACAATAAAAAAATTATAGACATCAAATACTCTTAAAGTTCTTGTTGTTATTTCTTATTTGAAGAAGACGCAGAAAATTCTGAGCAGATTTATGAAATGTTATTTAAACATTCCTGTTAAAAGCAACGATAAATTTAGAAACTGGATCACAATAAAATCATACTCTTCAAGGCAAAACTCTAAAATAAGGATCTTACAACGCAATAAAAAATGTTTAAATGTTTTAAATGATGATAAAACAAACGGAATTCCGATGTATTTTCCAAAATGATCTTATATCGTTATGTTAAACACAAATTAAAACTTTTTAAATGGTAGTTTTATGTGAAACAGGAATATTTATACAGCGATTAGAAATAGTTCTATCTCTTATTATTTTATTAAAGTGAATTTTCTTAATTGTATCACAAATATAACAAAATAATACTTTGCATTAATGGTAGGTTCTACTTCTTTGGTTCAAAATGTTCGATCTTTCATTTTTTTTTTATCTCTCAAGTGTGTAGATTGTTGCCGTAAAAAAGCGGTTTTATGATATTCCTATTCCTTACAACCTTATTTACTCGTAGAACGTAACGCTGCAGCAGCGCCTCGAAATCATGTCTAAACAAGAACGAAAAATCATGCGTCCAGCATAGATTATAAAACACTTTCCAACACATCCAGAAAACTGTAACGAAACTTCACTGTTAAAGAAGGTGGAAGAAGATATGTAAGTAAACAATATAGGAAACATATAACACATTTAAAAAACCAATTTTAGCAATTGCCTTCCTTAGTCAAACATGTAGTCGAATTATTTTGTGCAGCCCTGTATATGATCTATATATTTGGATATATATACTACATAGCTTGAAAAAATTTAGCTCATTTAGAAAATTCACAGTTAGCAATTTTTGCCAATCGTTGGAAATGCACTCGAAATCTTTTGTACAGCCCTGTATATTATCTAAAGACTTTGTACACACCACATATTAAGTTAAAATTTAATTCAGGTAAATACGCATAAGGCAACTTAAAACAATCTTCCAACAATAACTAACCATAAATGACAAAGTATCTTGTTCTTTGCGTAGCCTTGTAAATGAATTTATTTATTTTCCACAAACTTCTATAAATCTAGTAACTATAGTTAAGCAGAAAAATACGTAACATAATTAAAAACTAACCTAAGCAACTCACTCCCATAGTCCGTAATACTTACGAATTCTCTTGTGTAGCCCTGTATACGATCGACCGAATTTATACACACCACATACAATGTAAAAAATTAGTTAAACTTAAAAACGCAAACCAATATTGAAAATGTACTTATCCGTACGTATCCGCATAGATGGTAATTATTGCATGTATTACTCTAAACGATATCGTTTCTGTGTACCTGTAAATGAACGATAAACGCGTACTTTTCATTGAGCAATTTATAGTGCACCTCAGAAATGCATATAAATTTCATTATGTTTGAAATAGTGAAACATCATTAACTTACAATGCAAACGATTTTTCCCCGTATAACAATGTGTAACCGAAGTCTTTTGTTTGACCCTGTAAATTAATTATAAATTCTTTGCAGTCCATATTTTACAAAAAGCATGTTTTAGTGCGCTTAATAATTGTATGTCAATTTCATCATGCTTCAAAGACGTAGCATCATCAAAATGAACTTGAAACGATTTTTTTTTCACATTGACTGTAATGTAACAGAATACTTTTGACTGCCGCTGTAAAAAAACTGTAACTGCTACACGCTTTATTTTCAACAGGAATCATGCTATAGTAAACGACAATAACATACAAAAATTTCAAGGCAATCCGAGTATAATTACGCGGACGGACGGACAGACGGCAGATGCACAGGGAAACCGAAGTCATAAACACTTTTCAACTAGGTTGGAAAGTGTTGAAGTTCTATCTCGAAACCACTTTGAAAACAGCCATCTCGAAACCATATCGAAAAAAGCCATCTCGACATCATGTCAAAAAAGTCTTGAAACCGCTTTTTTTTAACTTTACTTGATTAATTAATTTTCGAAGCTCGCAAAATGTATGAAAAAAAAGACGAAGAAAATGACCTTTTTTGTTCAAATGACCGTCACTTTATAAAACTAGTCGTTGGGGGCCACCGTAATACTTACCCCTCATGGATATGCATAATGTAAAATATAAAAATAAAACAGGTGTAAACTACTTGTAAAATGCATTGCAATTCGAATAAAACCGTGGCTTGATGACGTCATAAACTTTGAAGGCTCGATTACTGAATTGCTTGAAAGAGGTTTTTCCTTATAACTCCAAAAATAATAATCCTATTAACTAGCGGTTTATTGCATCTGATTAAGCGTCAAATTTCCAATTCAAATATATCTTTAAAGTGAAATTTGGATGAAATACAGGGTCATGCAAAATCGAAGAGTGTGGAAATAGGATTCCAATCTCGGTAACTCATTATCCGATCGACTTCATGCTTTATGTAAAATTTGTTTTTTTTATTGTCTTTTATATTTACGCCTTAAAATAAACAATTTCGAAAATTTTTATATACCTTTTATCAGAACGAATATTTCGAGAGTCCGAAAAAAATCGTTCCGATAATCGAGGTTACTGAAATTCAATAAGCTTCTTCCCATGATAACAAACTAAGTACATACCAAATTGCAAGTCTCTATCGCAATTTTTTCGGGAGATAGAGCGTTTACAGACACACAGACACACAGACGGACGGCAATTTTTTTTTTCTAAAAATATGTTTTTCGGAATCTCCGGTGTCTGAAACGTGCAAATTCGTCAAAAAAAATTTTTTCGATTTTCAAAACGATTACAAGACTTACCCTATACTACGTATAATGGGTAAGAAAAAAATCAACTTTTTAAACTAAATCTTGGTATAATCTCCAGAGAATTTAATTTCCTTTTATAATTTGGCAACCAAATTCTTTTGAGATGCTTGTGAAAACCTGGAGAAAACCGGTCGTCGATCGGAAGTTCGCGGCGAACACCAACAGATACTCACCGTCGAACAAGGCGTATTATTCATTTTATTACACACAAAAATTAAGATATATAAGTGAAATGTCTATAAATACAGGGTAGTGTTATTCTAAATGATGGACCCATTTTCAAAAAATTGTATTTATTAAAGTACAAATCCAAAATGAACAATCTTTATACCAATGAAAAGAGGAAGTTTCAAAGTTTTTTTTAAGACGTTATAAACGTTCAATGTATCCACCGTTTGCTGCAAGGCAAACATCTACGCGATAGCCAAACTCGTCCCACACACGAGAAAGCGTATCTGCTGTTACTGAGTGCACGGCTTTAAAAGCGGTGATGGTTCCAGAGGCGGCCGGTAGAGGTCGCGTGGCAATAGGCCACAGCGAGCTGAGTGCACTGCTGCCGTGCACTCAGTAACAGCAGATACGCTTTCTCGTGTGTGAGACGAGTTTGGCTATCGCGTAGATGTTTGCCGTGCAGCAAATGGTGGACACATTCAACATTTATAATGTTTAAAAAATTTTTGAGACTTCCTCTTTTCATTGGTATAAAGATTGTTCATTTTGGATTTGTACTTTAATAAATACAATTTTTTGAAAATGGGTCCATCATTTAGAACAGAGGTTTCCAAAGTGTGCTCCGCGGAGCCCTTAGGGCTCCGCCAATTTTTTTCAGGGGCTCCGCGGCGTTCCAGGAAAATAAACAAAACATGGAGAAATTAGCATATTGCAAGGGAAAATTTTTCGAAAGTTATGTAGTAATTTGTGTGAGTGTGTGTGTCTGTGTATCAAAAATAAATACATCTATCACTTGGTCGAAAAATACTATAGTATATTTTTTTAAATCATACTCCCTCCATCCCAAATTAGTTGCTACATTTGGGTTGAATTTTTGTCCCAAATCAGTTGCTACATTTCAAGTAGGTGAAGTCATTAATAACTTCCGATGCAGTTTAGTAGCTCGACACCAGTAAAATTATTAAACTACAATGAATGCGGTATACTAATGCGGTAACATACTAATACGGTAATATACTAATACGGTATACTAATGCTTTTAAATGCGGTATACTAGTTATTTGATACGATAAACTAGAATGTGAAATATGGAAACAAGAAGTAATGTGTCTCGATAAAAAAGTGACGATAATTGCTATTATCAATAACAATTTCGAAATTACCCTAAAAAGGGAAATGAATAATACAGAGCGTAACGATGTATTACAAGTTTTACTACAACACTTAAAGAGATTCCTTAAATATCAATTAAAATTGCTTTATGTGCGATTAAAATTATCACAACTTGGCATTTTCATTCTCATTTTTTACTTTCCAAAAAAATTTCGAAGCTTTACAGGGTTCGCATGCTCTTAAGCTACGCCCAATTTTGTAAGGACTCTACCACCAGTATACTAGAAAGATCATTTTCTTCCTAATGAATTAACGATTCATTAGCTAGAAGATAGATTTGTGCGATTACTGCTGGAAGCTCCTTACAAAATGGGGCGTGGCTTAAGAGCGTGCGAACCCTGGATTTTTTTTAATAATTTGGTACTGATTTAAGGAGGTACGGAGGGTAAGTAAATGTTGGTGATTGATAGCATAGCACCCTGAAATCTCTGAAAAAAGTTCAAACAAAATCATAAAATCATCAGTATCAATAATCAGTATAAAAGTATTCAAATGTAGCAACTAATTTGGGACAGAGGGAGTGAACAGGTGAGCAGGTGAGATGTGTTCAAGGGGATACCTAGTTTGTAAAAACTCAACTCCCAGAATAAGAGTAATTGTGTATTTAATCTTGAGAGAACCATTTAAATATTGTATAAAATACTTTAAAGTAACAATGGACAGAGGGAGTATATAAATTTGCATTATGAATGTATTCATTTTCTATATAATATTTTTGGTTTGAACTACTTTATTTTATGTTTCTGCATTTAATGTGTTTTAAAAATTCGATTCAAAATAAGCTACAAGAAATTGAGTATTCTGAATCACACTAAACTTTTATACATTATTGCTGGTCACACATTGTGCAGAATAAAAAAAATTATATCGGCATTTAATATTTGTATATATTGTATATTGTATTATTTCTATTTTTGGAATTTTAATTTCCTTTAACTGTTTATTTCATTTTTATTAAATTTTAGTTATTTAAATCTTTTATCCTATTCTTCGTAATTGCATTTATTTTTTAAACAATGTTTGTCGCTTAAAACGTCTTTTTTTTTATAAGATCTCGCATCATTTAAAGCTCCTCACTAGATTCATTTTACATTGGTGTATATTCTATATATATATACTTCTTTTTCTTATAACTTTGATTTCTTTAATTCGTTTATATTATTTGTATATTTAAATTTTCTATGCTGTTTTTCATAGTAAAACAATGTTTGTCGCTTAAAACATCCTTTTTATAACATCTTGTATCAATAAAAGACCCTCATTAGATTCATTTTACATTTGTGTATATTGTGTATCTATATTTCTTTTTTTATAACTTTAATTTCTTTAATCTGTTTATGTTATTTGTATATTTAAATTTTCTATACTGTTTTTCACAGTAAAATAGTGTTTGTCGATTAAAACGCCTCTTTTTTGTAACATCTTGTATCATTTAATAAACCCCTCATTAGATTCATTTAATATTTGTACACGTTGTGTATATAGTTTTTTTTTTTTTACTTTAATTCCTTTAATCTGCTTATTTAATTTTTACCAATTCATAGTTATTTAAATTTTCTATGCTGTTTTAAATAATTGTACTTAATTTTTAAAACTATGTACGTTGCTGAAAACGCACTTTTTTAAACATCTTATATCACTTAACAACCTATTTTTAAAATTTTGATTTAATTGGTCTCGGCATTGGCTAAGATTCTTATGTTATGATGCCACATTTTCCTATCAGGAATAATTCTGTAGCAATTAAAAAATATATATATTGGTTCTATATGTTTGTCATCACACTAAGAATTTGAACTTTTTCTCTGCTCCACCCCTTGTTTAGACTTTTCGTCAATGAGTACCCGCCCTGATATAAATTTAACCCCACCCATATATCCCGTTTTGTTAGTAAAGTTTTTCTACTAGTTTCAGTACTTTTAACAGTTGTAGTTTTTAACCGTACATCTATTTTGAGGCAAAAACAATGGTGAAAGAAGGTTTTATTCAAAACTATAATTAATGGCTAAATATTTCAAATAAAACATCCAAAAACAGTGAACGGTGCTGAATCTAACAATACAGGTTATAGATTCTGCTTCACCCACTTAAACACTAAAACGATGATCTGCTTTTAAATGTATTTTTGAAAGTTGGTTCAAAAGAAGAAGCTCAGAGGCGATTCGTTTTCGTTGCATGTTTAGAAGCACTAGAAAAGTAAAGAAGAGCGAAAAAAGAATCCGTTATCGCATGATTCTATTACGGGTGGGCGGAACTAGCGAAAACGTGTTATACGGGGTGTTTTTTTTAAACTGACACTATTCAGAGCCGTCTGTAGCTCGTTCTAATAACTGGATTGACACAAAATTTTGTGAATGGACTAAGAAAACCATGGGGAAAAAGATTCCAACAAAAAAAATTAGTTCCAATCACCGCCGATAGGGGGAAATGTGGCGCTGTACATTGAAAAAAAAACCCATCAGAAACAGACAAAATTAATAATTTGGATAAAATGCCACGTTTTATTCATCATTTACACTTTCCCTTTCGTTGATCGTAGTTGAAACACCCATTATCACTTTTTCTGCCACCGGTTTACGTCCTCTGCCTGACCGAACTGCTAGCGAGCCTGTTTCTTCGAATTTCAGAATCATTGCTTTCAATACATTAACGGATAAAGGTCCTTTGCGCAGTTTATGGCGTGTTCTAAGTAAACGAAAAGCGGCTGGTGCATTGTACTGGTTACAATATAAGAACTTCACAAGTAACACGCGCTGCGGTAACGTGAGATTCATTTTCAACCTGAGCTGAAATTGTTTCTCGGTGTTTTTCGCAGGCATTTATAACTTAAACTATTGGCGCTACTGTCGCTTGCGTAAGTAAAAATTTGCATTTTCATTTTTTGCCCGTATTTTATGCTAATTCCCAGTTGCATAAATGACCACAGCTCCACATTTCCCCCTATCGGTGGTGATTGGAACTAATTTTTTTTTTTTTGGAATCTTTTTTCCCATGGTTTTCTTAGTCCATTCACAAAATTTTGTGTCAATCCAGTTATTAGAACGAGCTACAGACGGCTCTGAACAGTGTCAGTTTAAAAAAAAAACACCCTGTATAATTACTCATGGACGACTGGGCCTACGCATTTTCTTTCTTTTCGCGAGTAGCCTATTGGGATTATACAAAAGTCTCTCTTTGTAAACGAAAACTGTACAACTTACCTTTTTCTCTCTTTGTGTGTGGTTTTCGCCATAAATAGTAATAGTTTCACGTAAGCCCCAATGCAATGCATGAACCAGACAGGGTTACTATTTTGATCTTTAATTCCGAGTTCATACTGGAAATCCCGAAAGAATGTTTTTTATTTAAAAAATGGATGTCCTTAACCCCTTAACAGTATTAGTCTAACGTCGCTCGGATAAGAAGAGTTTGTTTTCTTCGTTACTAAAAGCTTTCAGAAATCACAAATTTTTAACTATAACTGTATTTAGCGGACATATCTCTATTATACAAGGCAGATATACTAGTAA
The DNA here is from genome assembly GCA_963931845.1 of Maratus michaelseni. Taxonomy (NCBI): domain Eukaryota; kingdom Metazoa; phylum Arthropoda; class Arachnida; order Araneae; family Salticidae; genus Maratus; species Maratus michaelseni. The sequence goes on from OZ007597.1 coordinate 139,810,003, forward strand.
TATTAATAATAATAGTAATATTAACTAAAAGTGTTAAAGGGTTAAATAACAGAAAATTTGATTTTCAAAATTTCTAATATGAATTCAGAATTTCTGTCTCAAAAAAAGGGCCAAACTGAGAACCTTGGCCCCATGTTGGAAACTACTGGTTCAGACTCTTATTCAGCAGATCTTTCTCTGCTCCATAGACATTAAAAAAAAACATTAATTTGTAAACTATAGGGTACGATCGGGTTAAGGGGCTCCGTCTTAAAAATTCTTCCCAAAAAGGGCTCCGCGAGCCCAAAAGTTTGGGAACCACTGATTTCGAATAATCCTGTATAATGCAAAAAGTCTAAAGATCCCCTCTCTCTCTCTCTCTCTCTCTCTCTCTCTCTCTCTTTTTTGTAACAGAAAAAACAAAACTGTTAAAATTACAGGATTTTTAGGCCAAAGAAATAGAATCACACCTAAAAAATATAACAAGAGCAAAACAATTTATAAGTATCAAAAATTTATAATTTTTTATCTAAAGGCATAGGTTACCGACTTTTGCGTTTTTGTTACCACCAAAATGTAATAGAAATTTTTGTTTTATTTAATCGGAGATTTCGGCGATTAAATAAGATTTTAGTGATAAAAAAAAAAAAAAAACGTAAAATTTTCCAGTTGTATAAAAGTTGAAGAAGACGAAAAGTAGAAAGACATCGGTTATATCCTCGAATGAATTTTATCAGCTTCGACTCTTTTTGAAGTGCTTTGGGAGATTCAAGAACCCTCGAGCCTAGCTTTATGACATGTGTCAAACGAATATTTCAAGCAACAAATATACATCCTTCAAACGATAAAGATTTGATAGGCATCAAATACTCTTTTATGAGCGGTGGGGCGTGTTTTTCTTTCCTGCCTAAAGGAAAAGCAGAAAAATATGAAAAGATTTATCAAATGTCATTTAACCCGGGAGAAATCGCTCATATCTAGGGTACGACTGGATTTTACTTTGTCACCAATACATATAAACAATAATTGTCAACTTATTTAGCCAGAGACAACTGTTACAAATTGTAGGATAAAATACGCTGAAGATTACTTTTTGAAAAATAGTGGTGATAATTGCAAAAACCGTCCGCACTCTGGTTATGTGTCACCCAATGCGACTTCTCCCGGGTTAAAAATTCATCTTTAACCCTTACAGTGCATATTGTAGCCAATGGGCAACACTTTCTATTTAACTTTTAATAAATAAATCAAGTTCTTTGCAACCACTATATTTGTACAGAAATATCAATCCTGTAAAAATAACATAAATATGCTACTAAATAAAGTTGAAAATCTATCTTAAAATTTCTGATGTCGAATTCTTAATATCAGTATAAAAAAACGCAATTCTAAAAGAAAAATTCATGCACTGTAGGTTTCTTAAAATAGACCAAAGTCTATTCAAAATTAGATATGGATAAATGGATTCGAAATGGGTAGATAAAACAAAAGAAATAAAAAATAAATAAATAAAATAAATCCTCCTCCAAAAAGCAAAAATGAACACATCGGAAGAGAATAATTTTAAATACTTATAACTTGGAAATACAAATTGATCCTGAAACTCAGATAACAGATATCAATGATGTTTTGATGGAAAGATCATCAAAAATTTTGAATAAATAGTTAATTTTTGTTATTAATGTATGAAATAAAGGCAATTGTCTATTTTGGCGGGTTCCGAATTTTATTGTTAAGGAAATTAGGAATCTTCTATAATCGGTTTCCACGCATTTTAGCTTCGTGTGTATGAGTAAACTTAGCTGAATTCTTAAAAACACTGAATATGTAAGATACTTTTTTCCACCAGTACAGGCCGGAAGGACTATTTTTCTCTTTTCGTTTTCTTTTGAAACATTAAATATACTTGGTTACTTACAATCAGTTACTTAATGCACGCACATTTCTTAAAATTAGAATTACATACGTCATTTTTCAAGAAAATTTCACCTTAGAAAGTAATCTTGAGTAATTAAATATTTTGAAAGAAAAAATACCTTTGAGGGAAGGTCTGGTTAAAAAGTACTTTTCTTTTAAAATGTATTTATTATAATGTGTTTTATTTAAACTTAAAATTCACATTACAAACATTAACATATTTCAATTATAATATACGATCAAGTTTTCAAATGATTGAATTTACACATAATCTGTCTTGACCAAAGCGACTTAGAACGTGCGCAGTACGTGTTAAATTTCTACGTCGTTAAATTTATCTCCTGCAGCCGGTAGTCAAAACATAAATGCGCTGTAGGCGTACAATCTGTAAATTTTGTTCGCGTCGAGGCTAACGAAAAAGACAGGCTACCGCGGTGCGTTCCACTTATCTTTTTTTACAGACCGCTAGAGTGACGTGATGCTCTTTTCGTACACCTGCATTGGTGGATTCGAGCCTCACGTGATTCCCGCGGTCTGTAAAAAAAGATACGCGTAAAGCACCGCGGTAGCTTTTCTTTTTCGCTAGCCTCGGTTCACGTACATGTTGTACTTTCCTCTCCAGCGATGAATTGTTAAAGCAAAAGTTCGTGGGAACAATGATAGTTACAAGCAATTCATAACTTCGATAATCCGTCGCTTAAGTTTATTCAATCCATCCACTTCATACCGCCCCGGAATACTAGGAGTGAGCGCTGACACAAAAATGGCGACGCTCGTAGGCGGAATTTTTAAAACATTTGTACGGTCCCCTAATTTTACACCCCAGTATTTTCTAAAAGTTTTCTTTGACTTACTGAATCTCAGACAAATAAGGTGGAGAATACTTTTAGAAATTATTTGTATTGAATTTCAAGGGACTGTACAACAGCTGAAAAAATTCCGCCTGAACCTGCCGCAATTTTTGTAGTCAGCGCTCAGGCCTAGAACTCAGAGGGCGGTGCACTTCATTAACATTACAGCAACGTGGACTTTCAAGCCAGTGTACGCGTTTAATTATAATTTTCCTTTCTTAAACTGTATTAATCTCTGGCAGTTTCTCTTTTTTATTTTCCTGGTGGTATCTTTTCATTTTCCAGCATGCAGGAAGGCTGCCAGTAGTAAGAGGGCGTTATTTTCAACTTGCGAAATTTCTTCTATTCATCTGCACAGACTTAATATATCATGGCTTTGGTCTTGATTAAAGCCATTATATATTAAAGCTAATAGAATTAATTGCCGGTGAAAGTACGATGTTATACGCTGTTTAGGTGATTTTCAGACGTTCTTTTACAGAAGTGATTAGCGTACGTAATTTAAAATGACTTTAAAAAATGATTAGATTGAAAAGAATGTCAAATTGAATGCCTATCTTGAATTAAATTCAATATTTACAGGACAAGAAGTGAAATTTCGTAAAATATTAGGGAGGAATTTAAGAATATTTCACAACAATCAGTAAAAATTCCTGCGAATTAAAAGCATATTTTTGGTAAGTATTATACATCTGAAAAAATATACTCACAATAGTTATTATTATATGTGTCTAAAACTAAAATATAGCTATTAAAAAGAAAACTTTAATAATTTTGATTAAAGTCAATAGTCACATGCCCTTACCAATATCGGCCAATATTATGAATTAAAAAATTAAAAAATTAAAAATTAAAACATTAAAAAATTGTTCGTCTGACAATCAGAGTTTTAATTTCTCAGAGGGTTCCATAATTCAGCTCATAATGCTCATCTATTTACGACCTTGATTTTTGGGAAGCTTATCATATATGGAAGAATTCGAGCAACTTAGTTAATGATATATCCAGTACACCAAATTTTTCTAATGTCTGGTTAACTTTCATTTAATTCATTCTCTTCGTCCCCCCCCTCTTTTTCTCCTTCGTACTTAAACTCGTCCAGTTTGGCCGGGAAATTCTATTGGTCTCCTGCGTCGCATGTGTTTCTTGACTCCGCTGTTGTATTTTTAGAATCGACACCATTCAATCTTGGGCGCGTGCAAGAGACGCAAGCATATTTATATGGCTTGAGCTTTTTAATCAGTTTTAATCTTTTAAATTTGGCACTGATGATGGAGCTTTCGGGGCTCCGAAACAGCTGTTTGCCATTTTATATATTTTATTTGTGCTATTTTACGTTGTTCATTTATTTTTTAATATAACGGCACAAAGTTAAACCCACCTATTTTAAAAATTTCAAAATTATGAATGTCGCTGAATGTCGTGCATCAAATTTACGACATCATAATATATCTTAAAATTAATTTTTAAAAGAAAGCATTCAGAAGAGTTGTGTGCTTTAGTAATAAGATTATAATACAGAAATCGTATTTTAAAAAATTAATTTGAAACGTTTGAGAAAGAGAAAATAATATATTCAAGGCGGCTTTGCTTCAAATTATTAAACGGTGGTCCCTCGACGTAAAAAAAGAAAATAACTGTTTCAATTCTCTAATTTGAAAAATGTTAGTATCATGTTTTAGAATACTTAATATTTCTAAATTGTTAAAATTTGTAATGCTTTTTATGTTGATAAACTTAAAAATTGCCTTTCATGAGGGTGTTCTGACAAAAAAATCGTAGTTTAGTTTATTTCATTATATTATGCACTTAAAATAAAAAGTGGAATGGAATATGAACCACAGGCACATCTATCCTAAAATCTTGACGCTCTACAGTGGGGCATTTTGATGATCCAGGTGGACAAAATTCATTTTTTCGAAATTCTTGGAATTTAAATAGACCGCATATTCTGGTAGCTGAATGTCTCTTTTGTCGAGATCCGTACGATTTTTGTCGAAAAAATTCGTGGCGTCGATTAATTACGACAGTAAAGAAGAAAATTTGCGCAATTGGTTTGAGGGTGTTTCAACGGTTGCATTTATTTCCCTAAGTTCGAAAGCAAGTCTTAACTATTCTGTTTAATGTGAAAGCACATGTTTACTGAAAATATATTAGATATTTGTCAAGGTAAGATTTTACCTACTGTTGTTTGAAAATAAGCGCCATTAAACCAGTTTAAGTGCTTGTTTCAGAAATTGTATTTTTGGATGATTCGTGTTGTTGTTTACAAACTTTATCTTGACTTTTAATACATTATTAAGCATTATTAAGCAATAAGATTTTTTTAAAGTAAAAGTGCCATTCCTAAAGTATTGGAAATTTAAGAAAACTCCTGCGAAAGATTGCGAATCGTAAATTTTTACTTACCCATCATACGTAGTATAGGGTAAGTCTTGTAATCGTTTTTAAATTCGAAAAAATTTTTTTGACGGATTTACAGGTTTCAGACACTAGAGATTCCGAAAAACATATTTTTTGAAAAAAAAAAATGCCGTCCGTCTGTGTGCCTGTCTGTCTGTGTGTGTGTCTGTGTGTGTGTCTGTGTGTCTGTAAACGCTCTATCTCCCGAAAAATTGAGATAGAGACTTGCAATTTGGTATGTACTTAGTATGTAACAATGGGAAGAATCCTATTTCATTTCAATAACCTCGATTAACCGGAACTATTTTTTTCGGACTCTCGAAATATTCGTTCTGATAAAAGGTATATAAAAATTTTCGAAATTGTTTATTTTAAGTAGTGACTATAAAAGACAATAAAAAAACATAAATTTTACATAAAGCATGAAGTCGATCGGATAATGAGTTACCGAGATTGGAATCCTATTTCCACACTCTTCGATTTTGCATGACCCTGTATTTCATCCAAATTTCACTTTAAAGATATATTTGAATTGGAAATTTGACGCTTAATCAGATGCAATAAACCGCTAGTTAATAGGATTATTATTTTTGGAGTTATAAGGAAAAACCTCTTTCAAGCAATTCAGTAATCGAGCATTTAAAGTTTATGACGTCATCAAGCCACGATTTTATTTGAATTACAATGCATTTTATAAGTAGTTTACACATTTTTATTTTAATATTTTACATTATGCATATCCATGATGGGTAAGTATTACGGTGGCCCCCAACGACTAGTTTATTAATAAACCAGCTTTATAATAACTTTCAGCGTATGTATTATATTTAGTGAAAATTTTGCAAATCAATTTTAAACCATTAAAACACAAAATAAAATAAATTAAAACAGACTTAAGCACAGTTAAAAAATGAAATTTATAAAAATTTTCAAACAATTAAAAATACAATTTGTTAACGTTTCGCCAAGCGAGACGCGAGGCGAAACGTTTACTAATTATATTTTTAATTGTTTTTAAGTATATTTTTATAAATTTTATTTTCTAACTGTGCGCAAGTCCGTCTTAATTTATTTTATTTGGTGTTTTAATGGTTTTTAAATTCAGACGTTAAATGTATATATACTGCAAATTTTAAACCACTTTTAATTATCCGATTAACCGGAAACTTTGAATTCATGTGTAGTTTTAATGATAATACAATATTATTATCATTTGACGAGCGTAGAAGTTATACTGTTTCTACAGGATTACACAAAAGTTTAGTTTAAATGTTGCAAGTTAATTTTAAACCACTTCCAATTATTTGATTAATTGAAAACTTTCAATACTTGTGTAGTTTAAATGACGATACAATATTATTGTAATTTAAGGAACGTAGAAGTTATACTGTATCTACAGGGCTACACAAAATTTAAGTTTAAATCTTGTAAATCAATTTTAATCCACTTATAATTATCGAATTGGGCTGAAACTAAGCTTACATGTCTATTTTACATGATAATTTAATTATATTATAATTTGATGAACGTAGCAATTATGCATTTTTTACAGAGACACACAAAAGATTGTGGAATGATTGTTATTTATAAACACAAATTTTAATTCAATTTCAAAAAAATTAATGTAGATTATCGAGATGCACAATACCATCTTATAAAGTGAAAAAGAAGATATATTTCACAGCTTTATTTCTCTTACGGGCCACACAAATAATTTGGATGCATCACCGCCTATAAGCAAAAATTTTATTTCAAATTCAATAAAATTTATATAGATTATTGATTTACCCAACAGCGTTTTTTCAAATGAAAATAACTTGGGTAGCATATATATTTTTAAGGTAGGACCGGTAGCATATATACACAGAGTCACACAAAACATAAAAGATTATTTTTTAAAATATGTTTTTATTTTTAAACTTTTATTTTTCCAGGATGACTACACAAATTTCTCGACATTGACGACACGTTGTTGACTTATGGGTTTCCAACCCAAAGGAAAGCCAATTCGAAGCTGTCCTTTCATTTTTGTTGGAAAAACTGGGGAATCCTCAGTTAACTGAAGACATTTTCAAGAACTTGAAATCACGTGTCCGGACATTTTGTTTTCCAATTCAACAAAAATGGTCTAAATCGGAAAGAAATGGACAAAGTTTTTATCAATACAATTCCCCCTGGTTTCAAGGAACCTTTCCCCTACCGGATTGTGCAATTCAATTTATTCCAGCAATAGAAAACGAAGAAGTCTTAAATAAAAGCCACCCTTGTAGATCAGTGAAACCTTATTATTATTATTTGAATTATTATTTAATCATTAAGTTATTGTTGTAATTGGGAATTCATTTCCTCTTGCATCATCCAAACCCCTTCCTACTTAAAGTTTTGAAAGATCAAAAGACAATTATTTACACCTACGCAGTGTAGAGGTAGGGATGTACCTTGACTTACAGAAAAGAGACAATGAGACTTTGACGCATGCGCGCAACATTATGTTTATTCCGTAACTGTTTTGGAACATTTTTTATTAGAACTTTAAGTTTAGTTTAGTTTAGTTTGTGATTATGATTTTTTGAGAGCGTGTCGCTCAGTTAAAAAGCTGTAAATAATGATTTGTGTTCGTCGTGTTACTTGTTATTAAATAGAAATGTATAATAATAGACTGAATTTTATTTGAGTCAAGATTATTCTCTCGTGAAAGTTTCATTTGCTGGAATAAAATGAATCATGAAGATCCGGAGCACCGATGTCCCGATTGGAATTCAGAGGTAAGAAAAATTATATCTTACCAATTTTATTTAGAAATCAATTAGTTTAAAATTGATTATTTACATGTTGCCAACTTTTGATTGAATTAGTAATACGAGCAGGGAAGACCGAGCTATGCTCGGTCAAAATTAAATTTGAGTTCAAATATCATGACCGATGACCAAAATGGCCACCCACTAATTGAATTTCCTTGGACATATGACTTAGCCCAACAGTATTCTCGTGCCCGAAAAGCATAGGATGCAAAATTTAGTGTAAAGAGTCTGAGCCATTTTTAAGATAAAATAGCTTGACCCATAATGACCCATGGCCAAAATGACCCACTAATCGAAATTTCTCGAACATGTGACCTAGCCTAATAGTCTTCTTGTTCCCTAAACCTGTAGGGTGCTAAATTTATTTCAAACCCTCTGAACCGTTTTTAAGATAAAACAGCTTGACCCATAATGACCCACTAATCGAAATTTCTCGAACATGTGACCTAGCCTAATAGTCTTCTTGTTCCCTAAACCTGTAGGGTGCTAAATTTATTTCAAATCCTCTGAACCGTTTTTAAGATAAAACAGCTTGACCCATAATGACCCATGACCAAAATGACCCACTAATTGAATTTTCTCAAACATGTGACCTAGCCCAAAAGTCTTCTCGTGCTAGAAAACCATTGGATGCAAAATTAAGTGTAAATTGAGCCGCTTTTTAGATCTTGACCCACAATGACCCAGAAATGAAGCACTAATCGAATTTTCTCGAACATGTGACCTAGCGTAATGATTCTCGCGTGCCCGAAACTCGTAGGATACAAAATTTAATCAAGATCGTTAGAGCCGTTTTTAGATAAAATTAATTTGACCCGTTTTGACACAAATATGACCCACTAATCGAAAGTTCTCGAACATGTGACCCAGCCCAATAGTCTTCTCGTGCCCGAAAATAGTCGGATACAAAATTTCGTCAAAATCGTTTGAACCGTTTTTTTAGATACAATTAGCTTGACCATGACCCAAAATGACCCAAAATGACCCACTAATTAAATTTTCTCGAACATGTGACCTAGCCCAACAGTCTTCTCGCGCACAAAAACCACTGGATGCAAAATTTATTGTAAATTGAGCCGCTTTTTAGATCTTGACCCACAATGACCCAGAAATGACCCACTAATCGAATTTTCTCGGACATGTGACCTAGCCCAATGATTTTATCGTGCTCGGAACTCGTAGGACACAAAATTTAATCAAAATCGTTAGAGCCGTTTTTTAGACAAAATTAATTTGACCCGCGTTGACCCAAAAATGACCCACTAATCGAAAGTTCTCGAAAATGTGACCCAGCCCAATAGTCTTCTCGTGCCCGAAAATGGTCGGATACAAAATTTCGTCAAAATCGTTTGAACCGTTTTTTAGATACAATTAGCTAGACCATGACCCAAAATGACCCAAAATGACCCACTAATCGAATTTTCTCGAACATGTGACCTAGCCCAATGGTTTTCTGGTGCCCCAAAACGGTAGGATACGAAATTTCGTCAACATCGTTAGAGCCGTTTTTAAGATAAAATTTGCATATATATATATTATATATATATATATATATATATATATATAACCACACACAAGATTTGCTCGTATTATAATATACGAGCAGGGAAGACCGAGCTATGCTCGGTCAAAATTAAATTTGAGTTCAAATATCATGACCGATGACCAAAATAGCCACCCACTAATTGAATTTCCTTGGACATGTGACTTAGCCCAACAGTATTCTCGTGCCCGAAAAGCATAGGATGCAAAATTTAGTGTAAAAAGTCTGAGCCATTTTTAAGATAAAATAGCTTGACCCATAATGACCCATGGCCAAAATGACCCACTAATCGAAATTTCTCGAACATGTGACCTAGCCTAATAGTCTTCTTGTTCCCTAAACCTGTAGGGTGCTAAATTTATTTCAAATCCTCTGAACCGTTTTTAAGATAAAACAGCTTGACCCATAATGACCCACTAATCGAAATTTCTCGAACATGTGACCTAGCCTAATAGTCTTCTTGTTCCCTAAACCTGTAGGGTGCTAAATTCATTTCAAATCCTCTGAACCGTTTTTAAGATAAAACAGCTTGACCCATAATGACCCATGACCAAAATGACCCACTAATTGAATTTTCTCAAACATGTGACCTAGCCCAAAAGTCTTCTTGTGCTAGAAAACCATTGGATGCAAAATTAAGTGTAAATTGAGCCGCTTTTTAGATCTTGACCCACAATGACCCAGAAATGAAGCACTAATCGAATTTTCTCGAACATGTGACCTAGCGTAATCATTCTCGCGTGCCCGAAACTCGTAGGATACAAAATTTAATCAAGATCGTTAGAGCCGTTTTTTAGATAAAATTAATTTGACCCGTTTTGACCCAAATATGACCCACTAATCGAAAGTTCTCGAACATGTGACCCAGCCCAATAGTCTTCTCGTGCCCGAAAATTGTCGGATACAAAATTTCGTCAAAATTGTTTGAACCGTTTTTTTAGATACAATTAGCTTGACCATGACCCAAAATGACCAGAAATGACCCACTAATTAAATTTTCTCGAACATGTGACCTAGCCCAACAGTCTTCTCGCACACGAAAACCACTGGATGCAAAATTTAGTGTAAATTGAGCCGCTTTTTAGATCTTGACCCACAATGACCCAGAAATGACCCACTAATCGAATTTTCTCGGACATGTGACCTAGCCCAATGATTTTATCGTGCTCGGAACTCGTAGGACACAAAATTTAATCAAAATTGTTAGAGCCGTTTTTTAGATAAAATTAATTTGACCCGCGTTGACCCAAAAATGACCCACTAATCGAAAGTTCTCGAAAATGTGACCCAGCCCAATAGTCTTCTCGTGCCCGAAAATGGTCGGATACAAAATTTCGTCAAAATCGTTTGAACCGTTTTTTAGATACAATTAGCTAGACCATGACCCAAAATGACCCAAAATGACCCACTAATCGAATTTTCTCGAACATGTGACCTAGCCCAATGGTTTTCTGGTGCCCCAAAACGGTAGGATACGAAATTTCGTCAACATCGTTAGAGCCGTTTTTAAGATAAAATTTGCATATATTGTTGCAGAAAGAGAGAAAATTATCCCTCTGCTGTCAAGGTCATTTTTCCAGCACGCGCTGTAACCCTTTCGTTGCGTGCGCATCTTTTGTATGCAATAGTCGACGCACCAGACAGTCGCTTAAGAACTCTTCTCAGATCAACATGTAAATAAAAGTTTTGTTCTGTTTTTAACTATCGGCTGCTTTTCTTTCCCGGCCTTTGGAATTATTTCTTTTTGGTTTAAGTACGTACGTCACATTCTGGCATCCCACTACCGAGATGAGTGTTGATTATGACATTCTTATTTTGCCGATAGTTAAATGTTAAGTTTAAGTAAGTTTAAATTAAGTATTTAAGTATTTTTTACGAAAAAAAAATATGACGGATCTAGAAAGTACAAAGCAGCAGAGAAAAGCCACTAGATCATCTTTTACGAAGACGTCTAACAAGCTACAAGAACTAATAAGTGCCGCTGCTCCGGATTTAGATGATGTGGAAATACTGCTAGATCAACTACAAGAAAAATATAAAATGCTCCGAACTATAGATGAAAAATTTTTAGAATTTTTTCAAAAACAAAGCTGCTCTCAAGAAGATTACGAAAAGGAATATGAGGCAGCTCAGGAATATTACGAGAAGATGTCTACGTTAAAGGTGAAATGTAACAGGTTAAAAACGAAGCTTAGTTACAATACAGTAAATGCTGTTTCCTCTTCTTCAATTATGGCGTCACCGGTTGCTAAACAGAAACTCCCTGAAATAGAACTCTTTAAATTTGACGGCAACCCAAGAAATTGGCTCACCTTTTGGACGCAGTTTAGCAAAATCGATGAAGACCCAAGAATAGATGTCCGCGACAAGTTTCAGTACCTACTACAGTCTACTAAGCCTGAATCAGTAGCTCGACAAATCGTGGAGAGTTTTCCTGCTACAGAAGCTAATTATGAAAAGGCATTGAACTATTTAAAAGAACGTTTTGGAAAAGAAAGTGTCCTTATACAGATTTACGTTAGAGAACTTTTAAAGCTGGTTATTACGGACAAAACTCAAGTGAATTTGTTGACTCTCTATGACAAGCTTCAAACACAACTGCGTGCCTTAGAATCTCTGGGAGTTACTCAAGATAAGTTTTCGCATATGTTACTCCCATTAATAGAATCTGCACTCCCCACCGATTTAATTAAAATTTGGGAGCGACAGAAAAGTACATTAGCTGAAACAGGTAAGACCGATTTAGATCTCTTAATGGATTTTGTTAAAAATGAAGTAGAAACTGAATTTAGACTTAAAATCACTCGTGATTGCTTAAATTCTGAAAAATTAACTGTTAAGAAAAATAAGCCCTCTGAACCTAAAAGCAGTGTGTCAACTGCTTATGAATTACTTAATGCCAATAACGGCAACAATAGTAGTAATTTTCTAGAAAATTCTAAGTTTAAAAAATTTGATTGTATTTTTTGTAGTAAATTTCATAATTCAGAGAACTGTAACGATGCTTTTGCTATGAGTTTAGATTGTAAAAAAGACATAGTTAAGACAAAGAATGCTTGTTTTGTATGCTTAAAACGAAATCATAAGGCTAATCAATGTAAGTCAAAACATCGATGCCCAATTTGCAAAAATCGGCACTTTGTAATTTTGTGTCCGGATTTAGTTTCTAACAAAGTTGATAATATCTCGGTTGGAGATAAAAGTGAAAACAAAACAAGCACTCTGAATAATTACATTAAAATTTCAGATGTACTCTTGCAAACTTTAATTGTAAAAATTCATAATGGTTCTAAAACAATGTTTATTCGTGCTATTTATGATAGTGGTTCAATGAAGTCTTATATTTGTGAAGATGTTGCACAAAGTATGAAATTTAAGTGTATTGGTGAAACGAAAATTAAGCAATCTCTATTTGGTGGTGTTGAAACACCAGAAAATGTATATAGAAATTATTTAATTGAATTAAGTGATGTAAATGATAAATATAAGTGTAAATTAGAAGTACTTAGTCAGAAACGTATTTGTTCTGAAATTAAGCAAATTCCTTCTGGTCCTTGGTTAAATGAACTTAAGTTACACGGAATTAAAATAAATGATTCAGAAAACAAACATTTTAAAGTTGATAAGGAAATAAAATTGTTAATTGGTGCAGACGTTGCAGGTAAGCTTTTAACAGGAAACATTGCAAGTCTTAAATGTGGCATAACAGCGATAAATACGAAATTAGGATGGACATTAATGGGTAAATTTAATCCTGGCACTGAGCCAAATTCTCAGAGTACAGCTTCTCTTATTATTTCTTCTCTTTTAGTTAAAAATCGGTGTATAAGTGATCTTTGGAAGTTAGATGTTTTGGGAATTAAGGAACCCCCAATAAGTAAAACGAAAGCTGAATTGCAGGAGGATACACAGAAATATTTTGAAGAGACTCTAAGTATAAATAGTGAGGGGCGATATGAAGTTGCGTTGCCTTGGGTTCTGGACAACACTCTTTTACCGGATAATAAAATAAATGCGGAAAAATCTATTTTAAATACTAAAAGAAAATTGATGAATTCCGGAAAGTTTAATGATTATTGTGATATTTTTGAAAACTGGTTAGCTCTCGGCATAATCGAAAAGACATCGACTGAGAAACTAAAGGGTGTTCATTATTTACCTCATAGGGCGGTAATAAAGGAGAACAGCACCACGAATATAAGGCCAGTGTTCAACGCTAGTTTTCATTTACCTGGTTTTCCATCTTTAAATGATTGTCTGGCTACGGGTCCAAATTTAATAGAAATGATCCCCTCAATTTTGAATCGTTTTCGTATGAATTATGTAGGCGTCACCGCTGATATTGAAAAGGCGTTTTTGCAGATTGCGATAAAAGAAAGAGACCGAGATTTTTTGCGGTTTCTGTGGTTTGATAAAGAAAATCAAGAACAGGTGAATGTATATCGGCATCAAAGGGTAGTTTTCGGCGTTACATGCAGCCCTTATTTATTGGCCGCAACTTTACTGTATCATTTAAATACGGTTCCAGAAAATTTAAAGCACTCTGCAGATATTTTGAAAACAGCCTTCTACGTAGATAACTGCGTAACAAGTTTAAACTCCGAGATAGAAATGAGAAAGTTTTTCTTAGAATCAAAATTAATCATGTCTTTAGGTCATTTTAATCTAAGATGTTGGAAATCCAATTTAATTAATGAAATATTTGAGGAGGATTCCTCCACGAAAGAGGATGTTTCCCTATTAGGTCTCGTATGGAATACACATACGGATACACTATCGTGTAAAATAGAACAGGCTATAAATCCATTAGAATCAGTCACAAAAAGAATAGTTTTGGCAGTAGCACACCAAGTTTTTGATATTGTTGGTTATACAACTCCAGTGATGCTAATTCCGAAACTAATCTTACAGGAAACATGGAATTCAAAACTAAAATGGGATGACAACCTACCCGATGATTTGGCAAAGAAATTTAAATCGTGGAGAGAAAACTTAAATTTACTCTCATTGATAAATATACCTAGATGGTTTGGGCTTAAACAAAGTGATCAAGAAATAAGCTTGCATTTATTCTGCGACGGCAGTAAAAAAGCATACGGTACCTGTGTTTTCTTAAGAGTAGAAGACGACGATGGGGTAAAAATTAATCTAGTACAAGCAAGATCTAGGGTAGCTCCTTTAAAACCCATTACAATTCCTCGCTTAGAGCTTTTGTCTTGCAATATTGGCTCTAGGTTGTTATCTAACATAATTAAAGATCTAAATTTATCAGGGGTTGATATTTATTGCTGGACCGATTCTACAACAGCCTTATGTTGGATTCAGCGAAAGCAAAATTGGGGAATATTCATTCAAAATCGGGTTACAGAAATTAACTCATTGACTTCGCCTCATTGGTGGCATCACATCTCAGGTTCTCTTAACCCTGCCGATTTGCTTTCAAGGGGGTGTTCTGCTGAACAGTTAGTTGAGAGGAAATGGTGGGAGGGACCTGATTGGTTGCACGAAAAAAAAGAAAATTGGCCTAAATCGAATGATGAGCCAAATGAGGATTTAGTCAATTCTGAGATTCGTAAAACAGTTATAACAACGTTAGTAAAAAATGATGAAGATGCTAAGTGGTATTATAAATATTTTTCTTCATTTAAGAAAATTGTAAGGATGTTAGCTTGGATTTTTAGGTTTTACGACAAGGTAAGTAAAGTTGACAAAAATCTTTCAGGGGACTTATCTGTACAAGAAATTGAAAAAGGGGAAAAGGCTTTAATGGTACTAATTCAGAAAGAATCCTTTAAGGGAGAAAATGATGAGAAATTAAGACAACTTAGACCAATAGTTGATTGTGACGGCCTTATAAGAGCTAAATCAAATGTTGTTTATCGGGATGATAAATACGATTTTAAATATCCTATTATATTACCATCTGATCATTCTGTTGTAAAATTGTTGATAATGAGTGTACATAATGATTTATTACATGCTGGTACTTCATTGTTAATGTCAAATTTAAGAGAAAAGTATTGGATTTTAAAATCTCGTAAGACCATAAGAAATTGTATTACTAAGTGTCTAAAATGTCAAAAGTTTAAAGCGAAAAAATGTGAGGTCATCCCAGGAATTTTACCAAATGATAGGGTCCGCGATGCTTGTGTATTTGAAATTATAGGATGTGATCTGGCTGGACCACTTTATTTGAAAGATGGTAGAAAAGCATATATTGTACTGTTTACTTGTGCAGTCTATCGTGCCGTCCACTTGGAATTAATCACTTCCTTATCGACCGAATCCTTCTTTCAATCTTTAAGACGTTTTATCGCACGCCGTGGACGACCTTCTACCATATATTCAGATAATGGAAAAAATTTCATAGGCGCGGAGAAATTTTTGCAAACTGTAGACTGGGATGGTCTCCGTTTTAAAGCTGCTGAACAAAAAATTCAGTGGAAGTTTAATCCTCCATCCGCAGCCTGGTGGGGCGGATGGTGGGAGCGTTTGATTCAGATTGTAAAACAAAGCTTAAGAAAAATATTGGGTCGTGCTTCTCTTGATTATGAAGAACTACTAACTGTATTGTGTGACTGTGAGAGAGTTGTTAATTCCAGACCACTTACTTACGTATCAGAGGACATTGATGAGGACTTTGCTATAACACCAGAGAAATTTTTACATGAAACTCCACAGTCAGGTGTACCTGATATTGATAATGTAGATAAAGTGAAATTGAGTAAAAGAACTAAGTATCTGCAGCGGATAAGAGAAACTTTAAGGCTTAGGTTTCGTACAGAGTATTTAGGGCAGTTACGACAGCAGTCTATAAAATGCTATAAAAACAAATCACTTAAAGTAGGAGAAATTGTCCTACTTGAAGATACTAATAAAAAACGTTCCTATTGGAATCTAGCTCGCGTATTAAAAGTTATACCAGGTCGAGATGGCCAAATAAGACTTGCGCTTATAAAAACAAACAATTCTGAGTTATTACGGCCAGTTCAGCGATTGTTCAGATTAGAATTGGAAAATCCAATACAAGAAACAAATGATGAGGCTATGCCTTTAACGACCAGTAGCGGCAGAATTGTCAAAACACCTCTAAGGTAAATTTTATATTCAGAATATTTAATTTCAGTAATTATTTTACTTAATTTCACTTCTCTTCTTTATATGTATTCCAGTGTTTATTGTTATTTTGCATATATTATATACTGTATTTATGTTGTAATTTGTAAGGTTGTATTTTGATTGTATAAGTGATTTCTTATGTAAGTACTATGTAATGTGTATTTTGTGCATAATATAAGTAAAGATTTTGAGTGTTTAGCTGCCCACTCAAAAGGTGGGAGAATGTTGCAGAAAGAGAGAAAATTATCC
The DNA here is from genome assembly GCA_963931845.1 of Maratus michaelseni. Classification (NCBI taxonomy): domain Eukaryota; kingdom Metazoa; phylum Arthropoda; class Arachnida; order Araneae; family Salticidae; genus Maratus; species Maratus michaelseni. Next base: position 139,826,865 of record OZ007597.1, read on the forward strand.
CTCTGCTGTCAAGGTCATTTTTCCAGCACGCGCTGTAACCCTTTCGTTGCGTGCGCATCTTTTGTATGCAATAGTCGACGCACCAGACAGTCGCTTAAGAACTCTTCTCAGATCAACATGTAAATAAAAGTTTTGTTCTGTTTTTAACTATCGGCTGCTTTTCTTTCCCGGCCTTTGGAATTATTTCTTTTTGGTTTAAGTACGTACGTCACATATATATATATATATATATATATATATATATATATATATATATATATATATATATATATAACCACACACAAGATTTGCTCGTATTAGAATATACGAGCAGGGAAGACCGAGCTATGCTCGGTCAAAATTAAATTTGAGTTCAAATATCATGACCGATGACCAAAATAGCCACCCACTAATTGAATTTCCTTGGACATGTGACTTAGCCCAACAGTATTCTCGTGCCTGAAAAGCATAGGATGCAAAATTTAGTGTAAAGAGTCTGAGCCATTTTTAAGATAAAATAGCTTGACCCATAATGACCCATGGCCAAAATGACCCACTAATCGAAATTTCTCGAACATGTGACCTAGCCCAATGGTTTTCTGGTGCCCCAAAACGGTAGGATACGAAATTTCGTCAACATCGTTAGAGCCGTTTTTAAGATAAAATTTGCATATATATATATATATATATAACCACACACAAGATTTGCTCGTATTAGAATATACGAGCTGGGAAGACCGAGCTATGCTCGGTCAAAATTAAATTTGAGTTCAAATATCATGACCGATGACCAAAATGGCCACCCACTAATTGAATTTCCTTGGACATGTGACTTAGCCCAACAGTATTCTCGTGCCCGAAAAGCATAGGATGCAAAATTTAGTGTAAAGAGTCTGAGCCATTTTTAAGATAAAATAGCTTGACTAAAAATGACCCAGGGCCAAAATGACCCACTAATCGAAATTTCTCGAACATGTGACCTAGCCTAATAGTCTTCTTGTTCCCTAAACCTGTAGGGTGCTAAATTTATTTCAAACCCTCTGAACCGTTTTTAAGATAAAACAGCTTGACCCATAATGACCCACTAATCGAAATTTCTCGAACATGTGACCTAGCCTAATAGTCTTCTTGTTCCCTAAACCTGTAGGGTGCTAAATTTATTTCAAATCCTCTGAACCGTTTTTAAGATAAAACAGCTTGACCCATAATGACCCATGACCAAAATGACCCACTAATTGAATTTTCTCAAACATGTGACCTAGCCCAAAAGTCTTCTCGTGCTAGAAAACCATTGAATGCAAAATTAAGTGTAAATTGAGCCGCTTTTTAGATCTTGACCCACAATGACACATAAATGAAGCACTAATCGAATTTTCTCGAACATGTGACCTAGCCCAATGGTTTTCTGGTGCCCCAAAACGGTAGGATACGAAATTTCGTCAACATCGTTAGAGCCGTTTTTAAGTTAAAATTTGCATATATATATATATATATATATAACCACACACAAGATTTGCTCGTATTAGAATATATATATATGATAGGCAGTCGGAGTTGTCACATAATTGTGGCATCCCTACCGGGATCGGGTGCTCCGTAGTTGATTGGAATTAGAAATTCGAAATTTAATTAAAAGAGATTTAAATAGTTAATTAGAAAATTTCAACTTTAACTATGGACAAAATAAAGAAATCAAGGACGCCAGTGCGGTCCAATTTTACGAAGTTAATAAAAGAAATAGAAGATACTTTGCAGGCTAAATGTAATGATTTAGATAGTCTGTCGTCTTTTTGAGAAAGAGAGCAGTCAGGATACCTCTTTATCATTAGATGGTATGGCCACTAGAAGAAAGTTTAAATTACCAAAATTAGAACTTAAGCCCTTTAATGGTGATGTAAAAAATTGGCTATCTTTTTGGGGTCAATTTGAAAAAAAAAAACACGAAGATTCCGATATAGTAAACGAAGATAAAATCCAGTATCTTATTCAAGCTACCCAAAAGGGATCTAGGGCTAGAGAAATTGTTGAATCTTTTCCCCCTACAGCCGATAGCTATTCAGAGGCGATTCAATTATTGAAGACACGGTTCGGTAGAACAGATATTTTAATCGAAGTATACATACGCGAAGTACTAGGATTAGTTATTAATAATTCTTTGAGACAAGGCCAGAGACTGTCCCTTGTTAAGTTGTATGATAAAATAGAAACATACCTTCGGTCATTAAAAATGTTAGGCGTATCGAGCGAAAATTATTATTCGATTTTATACCTATTGGTCGAATCAGCATTGCCTTCAGATATTCTTAAATTGTGGGAAAGACATCTTGGCACTTTATCTGTTAATGATAAAGATAAAGATCAGGGAATTAATAAATTAGATACTTTAATGAAATTTTTACAAATTGAAGTTGAAATGGAGCAAAAGGTCAAATTGGCTAAGAGTGGGTTTTCTTTCGATAAAGATGTCTCAGTAAACAGAGAACTTAGATTTGATCGTAAGGATAAAAATTTTTCCCTTCCTACGGCGGCCGAACTGTATAATGCAGATGATAAAAAATTGGAAGAACAGTGTGTCTTTTGCGAAATTAAACACCGTAGTCAAAATTGTAGACCGGTATGGAAAATGACACTCGCGAAGAGAAAAGATGCTTTATTAAAAAAAGGAGCTTGCTTTCGATGCTTCAATGCCAACCACTTGGCAAAAGCTTGTAAAATTAAAAGTAACTGTACTCATTGTGGGAAAAAGCACCACCAAAAGCACCATGTGTATAGAAAAGAATAAAATTAACTTAGGCGATAATTCTAAAGAGGATTCTATTCCTAATAAAGATTGTATGCTTGCGAATACAACTTCTAGAAAAAGGGTTTTGCTCCAAACATTGGTTGTACGCATATACAATGGGGATATCGTACGAAATGTTAGAATTTTATATGACACGGGATCGCAACGGTCGTATATATCAAAATTTGCTGTTAAAATGTTAGGATATAATAGTATGAGTAAAGAAAGAATAGTGCATAGTTTATTTGGGGGTCGACAATGTGAAGAACTACACGATACATATTTAATTAATTTGGGAAATATGGATGATAGTTTTCGATGTAAACTTGAGGTATTAGACCAACAAAAGATTTGCTCTGAAATTTCACCTATACCGGAAGGATCCTTCATTAATGAAATAAAACGGTACGGAATTTTATTGACTGATAGAGTCACTAAAGTTAATGATTTAATATACGAATTTTTTCCTGATGAAATTCACGTGTTAATTGGTGCAGATGTCGCCGGAAAATTATTTACCGGAAATTTAAAACAATTACAGGGCGGATTAGTTTGCATGGGAACTCGTTTAGGTTGGACAATTCTCGGGAAAAATGAAGGTTATGAAAATAAAAATATGAACAATTTAGTTTTCTCGCTGCATGTCAAATACGCAAAAATTTCCGAGTTATGGCACCTTGACACTTTAGGAATTCGAGATCCGGGGGAGAAAAAGGGTAGAGAAGAGATAGAGTTAGCCACTAAAGAACATTTTCTTAGTAATATAAGAGTAGATGACGAGGGTAGATATGAAGTTAGTTTTCCATGAATACAGGACCACCCTCGACTACCCAGTTACGAAAATATCGCTCGACGTAGATTAAAAACATGTGTCGATTTATTAAAAAAGATAGGAAAATTAGGTGATTATAATCAAATATTTAATGAATCGTTAGACGAGAAAATAATAGAAAAGTTGATCAGAGAAAAGCGTTAGGTAGTGAGCATTTCCTTCCTCATAGAGCGGTGTTTAAAGAAAACTCCACTACAAAGGTGCGGCCGGTTTTTGATGTTTCAGCTCGGGAAAAGGACTCTCCGTCGATAAATGATTGTATTGAACAGGGGCCTAACCTCGTAGAACTGATTCCTTCTGTTTAAACAGATTTAGATTGGGGGAAATAGGGGTAATTGCTGACATAAAAAGGTTTTTTTACAGATTGGCATTGCAGAAAAAGATCGATCATTCTTGAAATTTTTATGGTATGAAGAAGGGGACCCTCAAAAGTTGATAACGCTTCAACATAGAAGAGTAGTATTTGGCATTTCATGTAGCCCCTACCTTCTAGGTGCCACGTTAGAATATCATTTAAAAAATGCACCTGAACAATTTAAAAACACTGCGTTAAAATTGTTAGAGTCATTTTATGTAGACAACTGTGTTACGAGTGCTGATAATAAGGAACAGCTGAACAGATTTATCGAAGAGTCAAAAACTCTTCTTAACAATGCTAAATTCGAGCTTCGCGGGTGGGAGCATAGTTTTCGAGAAGTTTTTACAGGGGAAAATGTCCCTGTTTTAGAGCTAATGTGGGATTTTAGATGGGATACACTAGCAGTTGATTTAAAAGGATCAGAAGATGATCGCCAAGTAACTAAAAGAAACATTTTATCGGCTGTACACAGAATTTTTGATCCTATCGGATACACATGTCCTGTAACATTAGAACCTAAAATATTATTACAGGAGTGTTGAAAAGCTAAAGTGACATGGGACACGGAATTACCTGTTTCTATCAAGAAAAAATTTGAAAAATGGAAAAAACAATAAGGAAAATTAGGGACTATTGAAATACCTAGGTGTTTTTCTCTAGATGCAGATAAGTTGCATTCCTTGCACGTTTTTTGCGACGCTAGTAAAGTAGCGTATGCTACGTGTATATTTATGCGGACCGAAAATGAGAACGGTGGTTTCTGTCAGTTGGTTCAAGCAAGAAGCCGAGTTGCTCCTATGAAAACAATTTCCATCCCGAGGTCGGAATTATTGGCTTGTAATATTGGGGCTAGATTAGCAAATAGTGTTAAAACTGATTTGAAATTAGATAACATTGACATTTTTTATTGGACTGATTCGGCCAATGCGCTTTACTGGATAAAAAAAATGAAAATTGGGCACCTTTTGTTTACAACCGAGTGTCCGAAATTCGCTCATTAAGTGATCCTTCAAAATGGTACTTTATTCCTGGCCAATTGAATCCTGCTGACCTGCCTTCAAGGGGTTGTACCGCTGAGGTTTTAGCCCGAGATAAATGGTGGGAGGGACCACAGTGGTTGAGAAAACCAATGGACGAGTGGCGAAAATCAGAAATGTTTCTTGATTTCGAGACTATCGATGCAGAAAGAAGAAAAACAATTATTAGTGCTACAAATGTAGATGTTAACACTGAACAATTTTTCGCTAGAATTTCTTCCTACGATAAATTAGTAAAAGTAATCGCGTGGATATACAGATTTTACAAAAATTGTAAGAAAGCTAAAGAAGAGAGAGAATTTAAAATTTTAACTATAGAAGAGCAGAATGAAGTTGAAAATATAATATTGAAATTAATTCAAAAATCGTTTACTGGTCCCCAAGATAAACGTTTAAAGTCCTTTCAGACCATGACAGATTCGACTGGAGTTCTGCGGCTTAAATCACGCATACATTTGAAAGATGATATTCTGAATTTCAGATTTCCTGTTATCCTTCCACATGACCATCCTGTGGTTGAAAATTTAATTAGATCTAGACACTTGAAACTAGGACATGCCGCGGTACAAATTATGATGTCTAATTTAAGGGAAGATTTTTGCATCTTAAAATTCCGAAAAAGAAAAGGTAATCAGAAACTGTGTACGTTGTAAAAGATTTGATTCAAGACCTAAACCTATTATTCAAGCACCTCTTCCGGAAGATCGTATAAAAGACGCTGTAGTATCCGAGGTTGTAGGAACTGACTACGCCGGTCCTTTACTTCTTCGAGGTGGTCAGAAAGCTTGGATAGTTATTTTCACATGTGCTGTCTACAGAGCAATGTACATTTAGAGATAGCCACATCTTTATCGACTGACAACTTTTTGCAAGCTTTTAGAAGATTTATAGCACGGAGAGGTAGACCTGCGATAGTATATTCTGACAACGGGAAAAATTTTACGGGTGCTGAAAATTTGCTTAAGCAAATTGATTAGGATGTTATTTCTCAGTACAGCACAGCTCAGAAGATCACTTGGAAATTTAACCCTCCATCTGCGCCGGAGTGGGGTGGATGGTGGGAACGTTTGATAGGCGTAATAAAAGGGATTCTTCGAGAAGTCTTAGGACGAAGCTCTTTGGACTTGGAAGAAATGCAAACTGTTATTTGCGATACAGAAAATATTGTTAATCAGCGGCCTTTGACTTATGTTTCAGAGGAAATCGATGATTTAATACCCCTTACTCCTTCTATGTTTTTACAAGACATTAGAGAATCAGGTAATCCTGATCTTGACATTTTGGATTCATCGTCTATTAATAAGAGACCTGCCTATAGACAGCGATTAAAACAAGATTTTCGAAAAAGATTCCGCACTGAATATTTGGGATGTTTAAAACAATCCTTGAAATTTAACAAAAATCAGCGACCTGTGCAGATTGGTGATGTAGTTCTTGTGACTTGTGAGAATGTTAAAAAATTTGAATGGCCACTTGCCAAAATTCTAGACCTCTATCCTTCAAAAGATGGAAATGTTAGATTAGTAAAAGTAAAGATGAAAGGTGGCGAATTTCTACGTCCTGTTCTCAGATTGATTCCTCTAGAAGTAACCCATAAAAGAGGTACTGAACTAGAGGCTACAGTTCAGTCGAATGATAAAGAATGTCCTTTAGATCCTGCTCCTACCAAACCGACGATAAAATTGACTGGTAAAAACTGTTATTTAGACCCTGCTACGAGTAAGCCGATGATCCAACATTCTGTTAAAGACTGCTTTTTAGATACTGAATCTACTGAACCTATTTTCCATAAAGGTGCTAGTAATCCTCCTAGTGGTTCGGTCAATGACAGTACATCGAACGTTTCGGTTCCTCGTTCCAGATATGGGCGTATCATAAAACGTCGAACTGATTGGAAATTTTGAGTTTCAGACCCTGAAACTCAAAGGTGGGAGGATGTTATAATTGGGAATTCATTTTCTCTTGCATCATCCAAACCCTTTTCTACTTAAAGTTTTGAAATATCAAAAGACAATTATTTACACCTACGCAGTGTAGAGGTAGGGATGTACTTTGATTTGCAGAAAAGAGACAATGAGACTTTGACGCATGCGCACAACATTATGTTTATTCCGTAACTGTTTTGGAACATTTTTTATTAGAACTTTAAGTTTAGTTTAGTTTAGTTTGTGATTATGATTTTTTGAGAGCGTGTCGCTCGGTTAAAAAGCTGTAAATAATGATTTGTGTTTGTCGTGTTATTTGTTATTAAATAGAAATGTATAATAATATACTGAATTTATTTGAGTCAAGATTATTCTCTCGTGAAAGTTTCATTTGCTGAAATATAATGAATCATGAAGATCCGGAGCACCGATGTCCCGATTGGAATTTAGAGGTAAGAAAATTTATATCTTAAAATTTTATTTAGAAATCAATTAGATTAAAATTGATTATTTACATGTTGCCAACTCTTGATTGAATTAGTAATATAGGCAGTCGGAGTTGTCACAGTTATATTAACTTAGAGTGTAAGTATGTATGTTTTGTTTAAAACTTGCTAGTCAATTTTAAACCACTTTTAAACCACTTTTAATAAATAATAATAATAATAATAATAATAATATAATTAATAATAATAATAATAATATAATTAATAATAATAATAAGATAAATAATTAAATAAACCAAATATTTATCACCGTTTGAGCATTTTATTAGTGATACATTCGAAAAATAAGCAAAACCTAATTAAACTCTGACGCAATAATTTTGTCCACCTAGATTGTCAAAATGCCCCACTGTGCGCTCCTCAGATTTCTTTCTGCCAGTTCCTATGTCTCTTCGTATTTCAATTTATATCTTACTATTTTTAAATATTTAAAGGGAGGTTTAGCTCTCCTGCGTAAGTGCATGACTTCATTTTTTTCTGGATAGAATAATTCACTTGTGTCAGCGTCAGTCAATATCCCGTTCAAATGTTCAAAAAAGCACGGGGTTTTATGTTGTTGCTATTGTTTTTGTCTAGAAAATGTGCGAAGGTACAGTCCAGGATGTTACCGCAGATCATCCTATATGTTTGTTTCCCCCTCATCGTAGGAAGATGTGAATTTTAATGAGGCTTATAATAATACCGGCTGGCTCATGCCTCCATTTAATTGCTCAACCGGACGCCTGATTTGTCGTCTTATCGCGTAAGGTGGCGAGTGAATTTAGTTACTTAATAACATGCGAAAACATAAGAATAAATAGTTAAGAATTTCATATTGGCATACATTAAACGGGAAAAAAAATTATATGTAATTATGCTTTTGTGTAATGTCATATTAAATTTAAAAATTCGTTTTTAATTTCTATTTTTTATATGTTTTACATGAATAATTAAGATTAACAATATAAATGCAACTAGTACTAAATTTGATTTAATATACATATATATGTAACAAAATTTTAAATTTATCGCGATACGCTAATTTATTTTTATCACATCCTATTCTATATTATTCTATAATATTATTTCCTCCGTTTATTCTAAAAACTTTTATTATTCAAACTTAGTTTTATTATTAAAACTTTTATTGTATTTTAACTCTATTTATTCTAAAAACATCATATCTAAATTCAATATTTTATTTGCTGCTAGTTAGTTCAATAAATGGCGTCTTTATCTTTAAATTATAAAAACTTCCTAATATTCATCCCTTAAAAAAACCCGCATTATTTCCTTTTTATATTTCTAAATTCCTAAAAAGGCTGTATTTATTTTAATAATTTCAAATATTAAAAGTAACTCTCAAAAGCACAAAATCTTGTTCTTATATTAAAATGTAAAACATTTTATTTTAATACCATTCCGGCTTTGATCCAAGTTCGATAAACCATTTTTCTTATTTCTTTTTTCCCCTTTTCATGAATATAAAAATCATTCCATATTCTCAAACCAGTAACTAACGATAATCAGTTAGCTTAAAACACTCTGGGTCACAGCTAATTTATCGCACATTATAGAATATTCTCGACGCTTCTTTGGCGCCATTTCTTAACGGAAACCACTTTGCCTCCAAATTCTGGCGCGTTTCGCAAAGAATCACGATTCTCCATTGGCGCACAAGTCGTCACGTGACCATGTATTCATACTTTTTCTGAAATGATATATCGTTGCTCTTCGCTTCGGAGAGTCGGTCGAAAAGAGAGGTGCTGAGACGGTGTTCGGCGTTTGAGCTAAAAATAAATAGAACGCGTACCTGGTATTTGTGATTATAACCGAGATATTTCTTCCTGTGACTGCTTGGATACGTGGGCCTAATAACAACTACAGCCATCGTGCGCATTTTTATTGAGAATCTGTCGTGACTGATACGAGGAATGACACGAGGAATGGGGTGAAAGAGATCTCCGCCTGAGTATTTGAGCTTCAAATAACACTTTGTTGGTGATTAGAAGGAGTTCTTATTTTTTTCTAATCACATAATACCTGCTATGCATATTCTACTACTGCAATGATGACTACATCTACGACTGCAATGAAAACCCCTAGTGAAGGAAACGCCTCAGCTAAATCTTGAAAAAGAACCTCCAGTATTTGAGAGGCCATTTATAGAGAATGGAACTGCCAATGCACGCATCATCTCTCGTCTTCAAATCGTCACATATATTGTATAAATCCACATGCATTGGATTCATGTTTTATATTACTTAACTATGAAGTTATGATATTAATAAAAATATCTTAAAATGCTAACCTTGGTCGTAAAAAATCTAAGGAATAAATATCATCAGTTAAATATCCAGTTCATACGATATAATCGCATGCAAAATAGGCCCTGATTGAAAATTTAATAATAATAATAATAATAGTAATAATAACAATAATAATAATAATAATGTCATAAGGAAGAATTCGTTCAGACTGATTTCCGTTTTCTTTTTATTTCAACTTCATTCCTCTTCCTACAATCCCGAAAATTCATCCCCCCCCCCCTATAACTCTGAAATTTCACCTTCCTCCCAGCCGATAAATTTTAAAATTTGTAAAACTTTTCTTTTACTTTTCTTCTCATTTATTAATTTTATTGCAGCAATAAATAATCAATTATTTAAATCCCTATGCCAAAAGTAGTGATTTCAAACCATTCCGTAACGAATTAAGCATTCAAAGTTTAAAAATGTTTAAAAAAAAAAAAAAAACCTCTTTAATTTATTATTTTATTTCAGGCTTTTTTGTAATTTTGTAGCAACAGTAAATAAATAATGAATAATCGAAATTACCCCCTCCCACCAACATTTTTTTTTCTACCTCTTCTCAACCCACCCCTAGCTTGCGAAATTTAAAATCTTTAAAACATTTTATTTTATTTACTTTTTTTCTGATGTTTTTGTTATTTTGGTCTTTCAATAAATATATAAACATCTACTCCGAAATTTCAGTTTTTTCTCATGAACTCCCCCCTTTCGCCGCAGTAACAAAGTGTAAAAATTTTAAACTTCGATTAATAAAAACTCCCTGATCGTTACTTTTTAGTAAGAATAAATGAATTCTAAATCTAACCCTCCGCCCCGCCCATACACACACACGCAATAAATAAATAAGGGGATTTACTAGACATGGGAATGATGGTTGCAAGATTTTTTCCATCTCAGTTGCTTTTCTGACCAGTGAGGATGTATGTATGGTACAAAATATATCTGATTCGAAGAACCAATTTGTTGTATTAGTCCCTTTTTCCACATCTATAGTTGGGACAGGCCTTAGAAGACGGTGGCTTGACAAAGCCTGTTTTCTCCTTTGATATTTATTTCATTTTTAATCATTTGATTAGTTCGGCATTCATTTAAGTGACTTAAAATTATATTTGTACAACGCTTGCAAAAATCTTATTTCAAGGCATATTTTTTTCTTTCGTTTACTTTTGAAACATTAAATATAATTCATTTTTTACAATATATCATGAATACACATTAAAAAAATATAGAATAACATGCCTCATTTTTCAAGAACTTTTGACATGAGAAAGTAATCTTGAGTAGTTAAATATTCTGAAAGAAAGGATTCCTTTGAAGGAAAGCCCAGTTAAATAGTACTTTGCTTCTTAAATGTATCTATAATAACGTACATTTTATTTTAATTTAAAACTCACACCACAAATATTGACGAATATATTTTATTTAATAATATATTCAAGTTTGTTTAGACAGACAAAGTCATCTGCAATCTAGATATCATGCAAAATGGCAACTGAAATATCCAGCGAATTTACAAACCATCATGCGTAGAACGATTGGAGGCGATGTTGAATAGTGATTGGTCGACTGCCTGAGACGATGTAGGAGGAGCTTAATGCGCTTAAAGAGGATATTTTTCATTTCGTTGAAGATTCGTAAGATCGTCTGAGCTTGTATATTCATGTTTGCTTTATTTTTAATGATGCTTAGGACATATTAAACTTGTCTAACAAAATAATATTAACTTAATCCAATTAAAAGAAGACAATCCATGTGTACAAGTATAATTTGAAACAGCAAATCAAATACTTCTAGCTCTTGTATTTTCAGAGCTCATTACCTAATTCAACTCCTGTTTTTTTTTTTTTTTTTTTTTTTTTTTTTTTTTTTTTTTTTTTTTTTTAAGAAAAATAAAACTGATATTTTAATTTTAAAGGTTATTGAAAACTAATTTAAATTTGTAGTAGCTTGTGTACATTTTTTAAGTGAAAAAACTATACGTCCAGCTTAATTTATTGATACATAACAAACCTTACATAAAGTAAAACATATTTCATTTATAAATTATTATATTCTTTAATATCTATAATCCATAACTTCCAATTTTCAAATAAAGATTACATGTTTACATTTTTTATAGTTTTTATTTTAAATTTTATTTATAGTAAATACTCACTACAATTAGATAGAATTAAACAAATAACAACATATTAAACATTATTTCACAAGAATAAACTGAAAGCACAGCAAATAAATGTTAGCTTTTCTGAATGTTTATTATTATTTTTTTAATCATCATAATTGAATTAATAAACGAAAATAAAATTACTAGGTCGTTAAAAACTTTTTGAACTGTATTATTTCATAAAATCAACATATACTCAAGCAATGCATTTTTCAGATTTTTATATAGTTTGTTATTTCATAAAATCAATATAAACTTAAGAAATGCAGATTTCAAATTTATATATATAGTTTTAAATTTTTTACTGAACTTAAAGGTTTATTAAACAATTTCTTTCATATCTTTAAGTCAAGACAGCGTAAAATACAAAATTTGCCACACAAATTCATTTAATTTTGGAAATATACTTTATTATTTTTTTCTTTTTACAATTAAAAACTTGCAAACATTGCATGTTTGCAAAATTTGGCAAAAGTTAACTGAAAAAAAAAATCTCATTCAGTAATTAAATAATTTAAAAAGCTATACAAATTGCACTCGAACGCCTAAAATCCATGCAACGTCTAAGCCGTTGTGTAGTGGCGCCATCTGTTCGTAAAATGAAATATTAAAACAAAAATATAAAATAAATCTAAGATATGAGATTTTAGTTTTGGAGCGATTTTTTAAAAATCCAGAATAAGTAAAGGTTTTCTAAGCATAGCTCTTAAAATCATTAATATTTGGTTAAAACCAATTTTTAAAGCGATTTGAACATCTTAATAAAATGATACCTAACCCTTTTTTTTTTTAAATAACAACCTTTAAGATATGATAGATCTACCAAACAAATACAACATTAAGAATAAATATGAATTCTGAAATTAAATTGCATTAAAATACTTTTTATTAAAACTGAGAGCTATAATAATGCAGTTATGTTCAAGTAAAACCTCCCCCCCCCCCCCAATATAGTTTTAAACCCTGGGGTTGCTGAAGACCCAAATTACTGAATTAATGCATAATGAATAATAATTGAAAATTTTAGACCAACACAGTTATTGAACTAAACAGGAGTTAATTATAACCTAAAAAAGGACATGCTGTGATTTTAAAATAAGCAATTAATCATTCAACATTTTTTTCCCCCACAAAATTAAAATAATGATAACTATATTTATTATTACTAGTGTTAGATAGATTTATCTCCTTCATTTTTACTATATTTAAATAATATTTATTTATATTAATTATATGTTTAAATAATAATACTTATTAATATTAATTGTATGTATTTAAATAAAAATATTAATTAATATTAATTATATTTATTTAAATATAAATAATAATTAAAAATTAAATAATAAAATAATAGACAAAAAAAATTAAATATGGTAATCTTCCACAACTTTATCACTGCAGATCAACCAGTAATTGGCAAAAATAATTTTAGTAAATTAATAAAGATTTTTAAGAATAATGCTTAATTTTAAAAGATGAAAACTTTAATTAATTAATTCTGCTAATTTGATAATCATCTGTTACTAAAGTTCTAATACAAAAAATATTTTTAATGAAAGTTTAGGAGTTTTTGCATTTTAATAAATGTTCGTATAGTTATTAAAAAATAGCGTATATGAATTAAAATTAAATTTAATTCTTGAAATTTATCTGATATTAAATTTTATTGTATGTGATAAAAATTTAATTTTTATTTACCTTAATTATAATTTATAATTTAATATTGTTTAACTTAATTCTAATTAAAATTTAATTATCAAATTGAGAATAAAATATTGCAGAGCAATTGATAAAGATTAACTGATCTTTATATCAATGCTTAAGAAGCATTGTTAATAAATATTCTTTATTAACTAATTCAATAAAGATCAAAGCAAAACTCTAAAAATGCAAAAAAAATCAGCAAGGACACAACTTGATGCATCAAAATTACGAGCCCGATGCTTTAACCACTATACTAAATCGGACACAAAAATTTATTAACTTTTAACATACTTGTTCATTTAATACGCTTTAACTCCTCCCCTCAATAACAACGTAACTATCTTTTAGCCAATCACTATTCGACACCGCCTCCAATCGCTCTACGCGTGATGTTTTGTAAAATCGCAAATATTCACGTAGCCATTTATATATGAAAAACGACATACCCATATAGTATAGTATTTATACTACAATAGGGATGGGGCTTTCGACTCCGAGTCTTAAACGACTCCCTTGCTTGATGACTCGACTTACCTGTAGGACTAGGGTTGTTTGGTTGGAAAGTAATTCAAAATAATATTTATCGAAACTAATAAAAACTAGCAAACATCTACTTTTTTATAAGCAACAACTTTTCGCAAATTGAAAATAAATAAATTGTATACAGATCATGTTCTTTTAAAACAGTGAATCGCAAATAAAGCTCCATAGGAAGGACTCTTCTGACATTCCATAAATAGAATTAAAATCTGTTCTAAAACAACAAAATGAAAAAATCCTCTGATCGTCATTGAGGATTCACGACGTTTTCATGTCACGACGTTAAACCTTTCACGTTTACAAGATGAATTTCTTTCCCATATTCGAAAAAATTTTAAATATTGTCAGTACAGCAATAAAGATTCTAATAATATTTTTTATTTTCTAATAAAATAAATATATATTTCATTTTTGTTGATTATTTTCTTGTAATCACTTTGTTGTGATTATCGTGACCTAAAAATTAGGTTTAATCATCAATTGGTGGCTGTCTTTTAATTTTTATTTTTTACTTTATATTTTGACGCATTGCTTTTATGGAAAAATGAAAAAACCTGTTTGATCTGCTAAATAAAATGTCTAGTAAATATTTATGAACGAAGTTTTTAGTGAATACTTAAAAATGTAGGATAAAAAAACTAAAAAAGATTAAAATAAAAATTTAAAAAAGAGTTGCCCTTTGCCCTCCTAAGGGATTTACAAAGAAACGAAATAATTCTTCGTATCTGCTGTTTATATTTTCTATATTTTTCTAACCTTTCTAACATTTCATCTCTAAAACCTAGATAAAGGCGGATATATGTTTTTATGCCTCCCCCCCCCCTCTTTTCCTGGCAAGCGATGGGGCTGAATTAAAAAATAAATCGTCTGAATCTTACGTTTATGTTCTAACACTTAGCAGGTAGCAAAATTTCATCACGAAAGTCATGATTTATTATTTTTGCCCCTCCCCTCACACCCGGGGAGGAGGTAGCTGAATATAAAACTAATTCTTTGCATTATATGTTTACATTACGTGATTTACTCTTTCAAAATGTAATCTCTGACACCGTGATAGATTCTCATAGTAGAGCTTGTACTATCTCAGTATAATAAATTGTGGTCTTATTCCTCGTTTTCAAATTGGCTCGTTCAAAGACAGGTGTCTGGACTTAAAATAAAAACAGGTCTTTTGTGAATGAAGAATGAAAAATTTTTAATTGATATCTTGAAAAGTTCTGGTGCAAATAATTTTTGAAATCGGGATTTTTTTCTCACCGCTGTATCCCGAATTTTGTGTCGATAGAGCCATTTTTTAGATGTGTTTCCAAAAAGGCGTAGCTAAAAGTCATTCTGGTAACCCGGCGTTTTTCGTGTAAACCTACAATCTTTCTTCCCTCTCCCAACATACAGCTCATTTTGCGGTTTTAACATTTCTTTTGCTCCATTTTCAGAAAAAGATGGCATTTTGGAAACGATGGTTAATGAGTATCAATAAATATTTTGGTTAATTTTCAAAATATTAAAATTCTGAGACTCAGGTGCATCAAGGCAGACCTTGGACTATCCTCACCTAAATTTTCAGATTTCTAGGTGCGCTAGATTTCGCTAGCCATCGCCGACAGACAGACTTTTATCAGTATAGATTCAGTTTTGGCCACAACAACATTGCATAGTGATACACATGTGAATCACTTAAGAGCGCTTTTTCATTTAACGACATGACACCGATAAATCGTAGACGATTGCCGTTACCCGACATCGGTGCACACAAAATACATTCATATATTCTACGTGTTTTTCCACATACCGATTTTAAAGAGTCTAGAAGATATATTGTAGTTACTGGCTATACAAAAGGTGCTAAAAAGTTCAATCCGATAAATGTCGAACGATGCTGAAAGATAAGTGTTGATCGCAGCGACATATACTAGCTTAATATTTATACAGCATTTATAAAATGTTTACGATCTACAGAGCTAGCAGATGTCGTTGCGATTGACATTTACTGTTCAGCACCGTTGAACATTTACCTGATTCGATTTGCTAACACTTTTTAAAGAATTACCGGCATTAGCGGCACGTCAGGGGGTGCTGCATCTCTTTACTACCAGTATTTTCTGACACTAAGTTTGACCTCATTTAATCGTGGAACGTTCTACGATTGAATATTATAATATATATTCAATAAATATAACGATTGAATGCGATTGAATAGATGATACACAAAAGTGTATGCTACCATTTGAAATTATCAACGTTCGTACAATTTTTAATATGAAGGTGACCCCCTATATCAAAAACTGCTTTCATATTCTGAAAGTGGAGACTATTCCCAGTCGAGTGCTATCTCAGATTTGGTCCATCACGAGTATTCTAAAGGTACAGGTTCGTTGAATTGTGTGCATTTAAAAAGGAGATATAGAATATCGCATTTTTCAAACAGATCATTGAATTTCGGCACCCATCGCTTAGATGCCTGCAACCAAAATTACCAAACCAAAGAACATATGAGTCATACCTGTTGTGAAGTATACACCCAAGCAAAATAAGGATCTATTGGGTTGTTCAGAAAGTTCCTTCCGTTTGGAAAAATCAATTTCGTACCGGAAAATTCTGCCCGTCAATTATTAAACGTTAGATATCGCAATTAATGACTATTAATTAAATGATAGAATTTTCCGGTCTGAACCAAAATTCCCAAACGGAAAGAACTTTCCGAACAACCCAATATTTATGTGAAAGTGTAACAGAATATGAAGTTTGATTAAATTCCGTGCATTAGTTATTCACAAACAGCTGTCGCAAAAATCGTGAAAAATGAAACATAATAGCGCCACCTGTTATAGGATTAACACTAAAAACCTAGTTAGCACCAACTTATGTCAAGGTCTAGCAGAATATGAAGTTTGATGAAATTCCATGCATTAGCTCTTGAGCAAGACTCCCTTATCATAGATCAGACTTGACAATCCGGAGAAAGTCTATGGGAGAAAATGACCGCGGTAATTGCCAACTTATTAATTGACTTTCTCCGGAAAGTATCGCCGCCTGGTGGATACTACCGCACAGTTGCGATGTTTCGGGCTTTTTGAACACCAGTATATTTTTAGAGAAAATGTTGTTCTTTTAAATCCCAGAATTCTCCGATCAAACAAAACAAAATTGTCTCTACTAAAAAACTGGTATCCAAAAATATAATAGAAAAATCTATAGAAAAATCTAGCTGGTCTGCTACCGCATAGCTGCCAACTCTTACGCTTTTTTCTTACCACTAAAATTTAATAGAATTTTTTTCGTCATGTAATCACACGATCTTGTCAATTTAATAAGATAAAATTTACTATAAAATTTTAGTGGTAGGAAAACTACTAGTTCATAAGTAAATGCATAGAACAAATTGAGCTGTGAAAAAATTTCGTGTGATTTCGTGTCGTAAATACTATTACTGACGACTGATGGCGCTAGTAGCAGGACAAGTATAGCGGTCAAAGGCAACTTGCTGATTGAGAGGTCTGATACTATGATAAGGAGGTCTTGCTCTTGAGATATAACTATCGCTAAAATCGTGTAAATACTGAAAATGCAGCATAGCAGTGCCACCTGTTGGCGATTTATACAAAAAATAACAAGCACCAATTTATATCAAGGTCGAACTGAATCTAAAGTTTTATTTTAAATTCCGTGCATTAGTTCTTGAGATACAGCGCCCCTGAGGTTTTCCTGACCTACAGACACATACACAGCCAGACAGACAGACTCACATACAGATATTTTCTAAAAACAGTCAAATCGTATTCAGGACCTTCTAAAACGTACAAATCCGTTGAAAACCGGAAGTTGAAATTTTTCATAAATCCAATACTTTCTTCTTGTAAAAGTAAAACAAAGTAACAAAATTGTATGGAGTGATGTGAGTTTATTTCCACAACTCAACAACTGACAATCCAACTTTTAAAAAATGCTTTGTACAGGTAAACCAGAAAAAAAACTGTCTACAACATGAATTCATCTCAAGTAAAATCTTAAATAAAGGAGATTGTTCTGTCGTATTGCTGAATATTTCTGTAAAAATATACCCTATAGATTGTTTCTTGATGGAAAAAAGAAAAAAAAAACCTGAATCGGACAGCCTGAGCGTTCGCCGTGTATATTAAAGAATAAGACTGGCATATTGTCGTTTTTAACCTCCAGATCAAAAGATGAATTCTGGTTTGAAATATGTCTCAATTTCGACTCACATCGCTTGGTGCGTGCATTCGCTGAAAAAAAAAAAAAAAAAAACATTGTATGCAAGTATCATTTCAATATGGGTACTGAAAATTTTGGATATATTTTCCTGATCAGATATATCTTTTGGAAAGTGGGTGAAGTACCAAATGTGTAAATATATCATGTGTGATTGTTTTCAGTGTTATTTTTCTTTATCCATCAAATTAAATTCAGGCATTTTATTAAAACTAAAAATCAACAAATTTTCTTGGAAATGTGATTTTTTTAAACATTTTCCAACATAGTTTTAAAGAGTTTATGAATTCGGTTTGTCTGTTCGTCTGTCCGTGCTCTAACTCTCGTAAATCTACTCGGATTGTCATGAAATTTTTATACATCATTGAATTTTACTATAGAATGTTTGATATTGAAATTGAAGAGTGTAGCGTTAATGGTTCATTTACAGGGACACAAAAAATATTCCATTAAATTAGCAGGGTTCGTACGGGTCCTTGAATTTTAAGACCAGGAAATTATTTGGTACCAGTATCTTCTTATAGATAATCTCTTCTGAAACAAGGTGAAATTTCGCTCGTTTGAACTTCATGTATTTTTTTAGAAAAATTTACTGGTATGTCACCTGGAAAAGTAACGGTACCCGTACGAACCCTGATTAGGGTCTATGGGTAAAAATCGTTTGAGGCGCATTTTATTGATGTTACGATATTTCAAACATAATTAAATTAATATGAATTATTGAGGTGTACAATAGCGTGCTGTTACTGGGGTATACAATTAGTAGAATTTATAGTTCAATTACAGGGACGTATAAAATAATTCCTTTATATTACGATCTTTGTGGAAAAATCGTTTGCAGTGCATTTTGAACATGTTGTGATACTTGAAACATAATGAAATTTAAAAGAATCACTAAGATTCAATACAACTTATTTGCTATAGATTATGGAGTGCGTAGGATTTATCGTTCATTTACAGAGACGCACAAGAGAATTCGGTTAGAACTGAGTAGGATCGATAAAGATGCGTGCAGTTCTGCCACAAATTTTTAAAGAAATTGTTCGTTTTTTTTTAACCGCAGAAAAATATTAGAATTTTTGTGAATAATCGAGGTGGTTAGAATACAATGGAACAATGTAGTTAGCAACATGGACTACCTAGTTGCGTACCAACTGAACTTCCAGGTTAAAGGTAATTCACTTGCGAGGCAAAAGAGAGCCGTGAGAAATTTAAAAAGTTAAAAATTAAATACAAAAATACAAATATTTACAAATATAATAATGAAATAGAAGAATAACAAAAATAGTAAATAAAGTAAATAAAAATTAAAAAAATTCCATTAGATCAAAAAAAAAAAAAAAAAAAAAAGGACACACGAAACCTACCGAGGGTCGAACCTATCTCAAAAAAGAAAAAAAAAGATTCCTGTCAGAGACCATAACTTTAGTTTAAAAGTTACAAAATAATAACATTAAAAAGCCAATAGGCAGACTAAAGATTTTTTTTTATATACAGAGACAAAATACAAGAAAAATTAAGTATAATTAAGAGAGAGGGGAAAACTCAATCTTCATCATCAAAGTAGTTATAAATTCAGCGATTCAAATATTAAATAGAATTTCTTTAAAATTAAACACTGGTGCTAATTTCTTTGAGATTCCAAGCAGTGTTCGCGCTTTGATAATGAATAAACATATTCGCGCGTATGCGCCGCACCTCAGACAATTCGATTTCCTACCAGAATTTATTTTAAATAAAATGTGACTTACTTCTGCTTAGCACTTATTTGACTTCTTAGTTTCAATAAAATTTCCAGTTTGAAGAAGACTTAACTAAGCCGCGGCGCATACGCGCGAAATTACGGTAACATCAAAATGCCAAAAGTGATAACTTTTAATTTCATTTTATATAAGACTGTTACTTTTTAAATAAACAGGGTGTCCCAAAAACATTGACTTTGGCTTTTATTCCTTAAATATTGATCATAGACATATATCAATTATAAATTACTAAGTTACGGAAAAAAAGGTACATAATTTTATGAAATCGATTTAAAATTTCAGGAGATTAAATTTGAAGGAATACAAAATTTAAATTTTTATACAGCTCCCGTACAAAAGAAAAAAAAAATCCAATCAGTAAAATGTGCTTCATACATCAATAAGGTCATGTACAAAATTTCAGCATTTTATAAAAAAAAGTCGCAAAGATATAAAAAAACTTAAATGCTAACTTAAATCACTTTTCGCTGCCTAGATCTGAATTAGCAAAGGAGAAATATCACGTAGGATGATAGTAGGACCGCGTTTCAGGGGTCGTTCACAAATTACGAAAGAAAACAATGATGCCATAAATAAATATTAAATGCTATATATTGGTACATAAGCATCTAAGCTGTGTAGAAATAATAAATTTACATTTTAATTTATGAATAAGCCCTCACCAACTTTGTTTAAACAAAATTAAACGTAATTTTAATTTCATCCCCTGAAAATTTTAATAGATTTATTAAAATTCTGTACTTTATTTCTGTACTAATTTATAATATGTGTGTGTCTATGATCAATATTCGTTTGTATTTTTTAAATCTATGTCATCGCTTAACTTTTGAATGGATGCCCCCCCTTTTTTTCTATATTCAAGAAGAAAGCACTGGATTCGTTAAAAATTTTGACTTCCTGTTTTTGACAGATTTATACATTTTAGAAGGTCCCGAAAACGATTTGAGTGTTTTCATAAAATGTCTGTCCGTGTGTCTGTTTGTGGCACAAATTTTGTGGGCGCTCTAACTCACGAACTACTGCATATAATTTAACAACACTTCAGATTTATTTCGACCTTGATATATATAGGTGCTGATTAGGTTTTGGTTTATATTGCCTAACATATGGCGCTGCATTTTTCACGATTCCCAAAGTAGCTATATCTCAAGAACTAATGCACAAAATTTCATCAAACTTCATATTATGTTAGACTAGGGGGCGGAAGTAGCGTGCTACAAGTAGCGAAACTACAGTAGTCGCTTCATTTTACAGTAGTTTGTAGTGTAGTGCACTAAATTTTGAACAATGTAGTGTAGCGAGTAGCACGATACAAAAAATCAGTAGTTTGTAGGGAGAACCGACGCTACTTTTATCGCTACTTCAGGAGGAAAAAAAATGTGTCATTCTTCAAATCACGTGGCCAAAGTTTTCTTCTTTTGTGCAAAATTTGTTCTGCAGAAAAATTTACGAATCTCAGCTACAAATCGCATCTTCCCTAAATAGCAACGTATCGCATGAAGTCCATTTTTCCATTGACAATTACTGCTAAAATCAAGTAAGGAATTAATTTTCTTGCTGGCAACACTTGTCTATTTACCCGTTATTAAGTCTTTATGTTTTAACGCCAGACTTCTTATTATTCGGATTTTTTTTTTGAATTTTTATTGATTTATTTATTGTTTGCATTTAGTTGTTTTTCTGTTATTTTCTAGATTATAATATCTTTCTTAATTTTGCTACGAAATTTATAATGTATGTATAAACTGACATTTTGGAGACAAACACAAAACATTTCCTTGTACGTTGTCTTTCAAAATTGTTTAATGAACTCGGTTATGTTGCACTTATTTAATTGTATTCCCGCAAACGCAATCTGACGAAGAGACATTGTATTTTTTAATCTGTGTCTTCCATTTCGAGTGTAAATTGGATCCTTTGGCAAAGTCTGAAAGTAGCGAAGTTGTGACTACGTTTGAAAAGTAGTTTGTAGTCGCTACTTTTTAAAACAAGTAGTTGTAGTTAACTAAATTTTCGTTTAAGTAATTGTAGTTTTAGTTCGTTACAATAAAAATGTAGTTTTTCCGACCCCTGTGTTAGAACTCGACATAAATAGATGGTGATAAAATTTTGGTGTATATCACTCAACAGGTGGCTCTGCTAAACTGTGTTTTTCAGGATTTTTGCTGTGGCTATATCACGAAATACACGGAATTTCATCGAACTTCATATTTTATTAGACAGTGACGACATAAGTAAATGCTGATTCAATTTTGACTGTGATCAATTAATAGGGGGCGCTTGTATCCTGTGATTGGAGAAAGATTCCTAATCTTGTCCACAATCAATCGATGCAATTTTGAGAGAGTGATTTTTCTTCATTATTATTCACTGATCACTGTAATTCTATGCTAAATTCAAGAAAAGGCATTATACTTCAGATTCATGATTGTTGCTCTGTGGGTATGCAATTTATATTAATGTATTATAATGATGTAGAAGAAAATTTTGTGATGGCCACAACATGCTAGTTTGGAAAGGGCGTGTTTTGCTGCTGGTCCAATATTAGTTTTATTAGGATTCAAAAATGGTATGTTTGTCTCATTATCCTTTTTCTTGTCCTTTTCTGACTTTCTGAAGGGTAATTTTGCAAAAAGTGGCCAATCGCCGCGAAATGTCAACAGGTTGTTAAAGTACTTAGAATTACTTATCGTTTTTAAAATAGTCGCAGAATCGTATAATATGTATAGGGAAACCTGGAGATAATTGACCCCCTTTTTAGTGAAATGCTCGTAATTTGTGTTTGAATTACAATAATAACTTAGACCGGCTCCGCAGCGCCAGATTATCGCCAGCGCAAACTTCCACCAGTAAATTTGAATATACATTTCCTCCTTATTTAAACACTTTACTCATGCAAAATTTCTCTCATAATTTAGGCAAAAAGATCTATTTGTTTTTACTGGTGGAAGTTTGAACCGGTGGTAGTCAGCCCTACGGTTCCGCCATATTGTGACAACATACATAATACTGCTGTCAATGTCACTGAGTGAGATTACCACTGGAGCAAACTTCCACCAATGAATTTTGAGTAAAAATTTTCGTCTTATTTAAACGCGTTATTCATGCAGAATTTTTGTCATAAATAAGGCAAAAATTTCTATTTGTTTTTACTGGTGGAAGTTTTCCCCCACGTTAATCAGCCACTGTAAACAAACAGCCGTCATCTTCTGATTACATCCTTAGTTACTTCACTCGCAAAAGGTAGACCACTGCAATATCTGTCTCCTCCTCTTTATTCATAGCTCCATTATTCTAACTGTTTACAGTGTCAGAATTTTAATCATCGGAAACTTTATGTGAAGAAAAGTAACTTATTTAACTTGTTTTAGTAAATAAAATTTTTGGTGTAAAACATATTTATTAGAGTCACTGGTAGAGTCACTAGAATCTTAGCTTAACATAATTATCACTGAGAGAAGTTAACGATTTTCAATATGTAATATCTAGGTTGTATACAATTTTATTACATTTATTTTAACAGAATTTCTCGTCTTATTTAATCGAAGAAAAATATTACAAAGTCTGAGATTAAATTAAATGATTACAAAATCTGCGATTTAAATATTAAATAGAAATTTTCAAATATTTAATAGTTCTGGTAGATTCTTGGGAAATTTTAAGCGATGTCCGCACCTTGAATTTATCACATTCACTATTTTACAAACTAATGAAAATTTTCATAACCAGTGAAGTGAAATATTATTAAAGTTGTCGTATATACTCGCATATAAATCGATCGAAGATTCCGAGAGAAAAAACATTTGATTCCGCTCGAAAACTCGTTCTGAAATCGCTTATATATTAACATCTATCGCTTTGTAGGGACAAGTGAAACAATTTAATATATAAACGCAAAATGAGCGATACTGGCTACTATTGAATTTAAAAGGAATCCGATTAACATCAAAGGGTTCAAATAAGCAGTTCTGTGTCGTGTCAAACCTAGTTATGGGCATAATGAGTTTTTTTTTCTATATTCGAATGAATCATGCACTCATTCAGTGGTCCCCAACCTTTTTCCTTCACGTACCCCTTGCTTAGGCTTTTCATTTAGAAGTAACCCCCCCCCACACACACACCCGTTTTTTTATACACACGCCACTACTCACCCACATAACGCAAACACGCTGGTTTATTTTAAATTATTAATATTCTTAGAAGAGGTAAAGAATAAATCGACTCAAATTACATTGATATTTCTAACCTTTTATTTATTTATTTTTTATCTTACAATAAATTTAATTTTACTTTTAATAATCTTAGCCTAACATCAATATAGCATTAAAATAATTTTTAAATAACTTACGAGGAATGTTTATAACAATTTTGCATCATGATATCACAAGTAGTCAAACATGGCTTTTAATACTCACAACGGGTATCCTTGAGGATGTTTTATGTAGCTGAGTTTTCAAAATCAGATTCAAACAGAGATAGATACAATCTTAAGTCAGGAGGAGCGTCAAGTTTATTGCGATATTTTTTCTTAATACTATATGCAGAAGACAAAAATGCTCTTTCGACAAGCTCTGTATTTGAGAACGGCAACAAGTATCTTATTGGTGATTTATCACCGAGTACTTGATTATCTTCAATTTTTGCGAAGATGGAGGAAAACGTAAGTAATCATGCAATATGCTTAGAGGTGGGCGAAGTTAGTGGCATTGAATTATAAATGAATTTCTAAGTCTAGCGGATGTTTTCCCTCATTTTGAGAGTAATATATTGGAGTTAATATGAGACTAACTTTGTAATCCAAAATTATGAACTTTCTTTGTCTGTTTTCAGTTGAACATTTTTACGATTTCCGCAATTATCGATATTAGTTTCACGTACCCCCAGCAAGCCCACCATGTACCACACAGGCGTACGAGTACCCCAGGTTGGGAACCGCTAAATCATTGGAACATGCTCAAAAGAATAGCTGCCAACCTTTGAATTCTTTTTAATCAATAATAACCAGCAATTTTGTAAAAAATAATAATAATATATAAATAAATAACGCGCTTTTTTATGTGGATTATAGCTCCGAATTATTATTCTTCTTCTTTTTACAAAATTTCTTGTTTTAATTTATGAAAAAGAATACGAAGATTGGCAGGGCAATGCGCATGCCCGAATTACTCATTCGAATATGAAAATAACTCATTATGCCTACCACTATCATTCACATTAAAATACACCAACTGGCATACAATAAATAAATACGAGTACAATAAGGTAAGAAACAATCTCTTGAACAATCCCCCACATTTTTTCTTTAAAATTAAGAATATTTCAAATATATTAAAAAATATTATATATTAATATATCGAAAAAATTTCTAGAAAATATATTTTACATTTATTTTCAAATATTTAGGACTATTTACAACAAAGCTCTCTAAAGCACTACATCATCTCAAGTAAAATAGTAAATAAAAACAGGTTTTCCCGTCGTATTGCTTGATATTTCTGTCTAAATGTATCACATAGAATGAATGTATCTTGATGGGGAAAAACTCATGAATCCGACAGCTTGAATGTTCACAATATACATTGAAGAACAACAATGACATATTGTCGCTTGCAGCCCCAAGGCCAAAAGATGAATTCAAGATTATCTGTCTCAATTTCGACTCCGGTATCTTCCTGCGTGGATTCTTAGAAGAGAGCAATCTCTTTTCAGTAAATATCATTTCAATACGTGAGGAGAAAAAATTCAAATATATTTTGAATACAATTTTCGAATCGGCAATTTCTTTTCAAAAGCAATAAAGTTTCATATTTACATTATAAAGGTTATTCCCAGCACAGCTTTCAATTTTATTCATTGTCAAACTTCAAAATAAAAATTCGAATTTTGTAAAAAAAAAAAAAAAAAAAAAAAAAAAAAAAAAAAAAACACCTCGCAAAAATGAGATTGGAATTTTAATTCAATGATTATGTTTTTCATTACGATCAATTATGGACAAATCAGTAAAAATAAATGTAATCAATGAATAATTAGTGAATCTAGTCTTTAAATATAATGCGAATTTTAATTATAGAATTAAAATTTTCTGAAAAATCCTTATTTATTGAATTTATATGTGTTTTGCTGTGAGGATAATGATAAGAAAATCTTAATAAGAAAAAATAAACAAAGTAAAATCCATTTATTAATGTGTTTTTATTTATTATAATTTAGATTACTTACAGAGAAGCTAAATATTATGCAGGTATTTAAAGATAAGTTATTATGGAACAATACAGATATTTTTTGGACACAAGGTCTATTGAAAGCGGAACCTCCATTTAAAACTGAATACGATCCGCTATGTGTCTGGGATCGTATCCGGCACATTTTTATTATTAGCCAACCATTAATATTTGGAGAAATAGGAGGTTCATTTAAAGAATCATAGGGGAACCTGTTGAAAATAAAAAACAATAAATATCGTGAAAAACAAAAAAAAGGTACTTAGAAGAGAGAGCATTTCATCTAAGCTACCGAAATAGAAAACGATACAGTAAAGATGGTAAATAAAATAGAGTATGATTAGTTTTTACAAAAATTTTTAAATATGGAAGTTATTAATGATTATTCTACAAGAAAAATATACAATAATTTCATTTCCTTGCTTAATATTAACAGCACTTTTTATAAATTAAAAGAAATGAGTAAAATGGAGCAGTTTCAGCTGTAGAATGAGAAATGAGGCATTTGGATAGATTTGACAAACTGAATTTTCATACTTTTCTTGTACCAGCCTGACTCGTCACGGATTTCATGCCCCAAGCGCATCATACATTTCTCGTATGAGACTTGCTATGCATCATTTGCGCCAAACTCACGATGTATTTGTTATATTAAACTCGCCATACTTCTATTGCATTAGACTTACCATGCATATCTTGATCCACAATCGTCAAGCATCATTTATGCTAAATTCGCAATGAAAATCTTGTGTAATAATCGTCATGTATCTGTTGCATAAGATATTTTATATACCTTTCGCATTAGAATCCTTATACATCTTTTGCGCCAGATCCATCTAGTATGGCTTGCACGCGACTTATTATGAAACTCTTATGCCAGACTCGTCATAAATATCGTCGGCGATAATCGGCTAGTATCACTTCCGAAAAACCTCCTAATGCTGCTTTTTTACGAGACTCGTATAGCGTCTCATGCGCACGACTCTTTATGCATTTCGTATATCGGATTCATCCATCATTTGTGCCAGGTTTGTCATATATCTGTTGCATCAGAGTTGACAAGCATTTCTTGTACCAAACTCTCCATGCATCTCTTGTACCAGACTTATCTAGCATTAATTGCGCCAAACTTGAAATGCTTCTTTTACACTAGACTCGTCTAGCATCTCACGCTTCCGACTTATTATGCAATTCGTCTGTCAGGTTCGTCATACATCATTTGTGCCAGATTCGTCATGCATCACTTGTGTCAGATAGGTTATGAATATGTTGCGTTAAAATACATAGTTTTTTGTATGAGACTTGGCATGCGCCTTTTGTACAAGACTAATCTATCATCGTTTGCGTCAGACTTGAAATGACTTTTGCACTAGATTCGTCTAGCCTCTCATGAGCCAGACTTATTCATTTCTTGTACCAGATTTATCATACATCATTTGTACCAGATTGGCCAGGTATCTATTGCGTCAGAATTCACACAGATTTCTTATACCAGATTCATCAACATCTGTTGCGCCAGGCTTATCGAGCGTGTTTGTGTCACATTTGACATACATCTTTTGCACCAGACTCGTCTAGCATCTCATGCTTCCGACTTGTTATGCATCTCGTGCGTGAGATTCGTCATACATCATTTGTGCCAGATTGGCCATGCATCTCTTGCATCAGAGTTGACATACAGCTCTTGTACAAGACTCATCTAGCAAATTTTGTGTCAGACGTGATATGCATCTATTGCTCCAGACTTGTTATATATATCATACAGAATGGCGAGTCAAACTCCCGCCAAAAACAATTAAATCTTTATCCTGATAGCTACAATCAATTGTAACATTGCAAATAATTTTTCGAATAATGAGTTCGAATAATGTGTTGATACATGAGCTTACATTTTACCGTTGAATAGTAATAAATTAATCGAAACAGTTTCTTATACACAATTTGCGTAATATTTAAATTATTAAATAAACTTATGTGTTTCTAAAATGTATTATTATAAAAATATATTTACAGAAAAAATTTTCTGGTGTATTTTAAAGTAATAATTACTAGACTTCATATATTAATAACGTTTTCCAGTCTTGCTAAATTCTAAACCAGTTATTAAAAATATTTAATTAATTTTCAGAATAAAATACCTGTATTTGAAATGTTTTTTATTTCATTTCGAGCAACAGAATAATGATATAGTCTTTAGTTATTAACACATATAGACACAAACAATTAATATTTGTGCTTTGATTAATTGTGCCGGATGTAAATTGTTATCGCAATTGAACCACCTTGAAATGTATTACATGAATTACATTTCAACATGGTTGTCCTTTGTTTTTAAGTGTATTTAATTTAACATTATATTCTGAAGATGGTCATAGAAGTTGACCGAAACGTTAAACTGATGTATTTTTAAGTTTTAATTATATATAAATATGTATACACCATTTAGTAATAACGTGTGGTTTACCTTGTACGACAATTATATACGATAAGATTTAGCTTTAAATATTTTTTTCCAAAAGTGGATTTGCCCGAATTTAAAATCAATGGCTCATATGATCGGCTAATGCACATCAAAATGAGCGATATTGGCAACGATCAAATTTAAAATGAATGTCAATAACAATAAAGGGTTTACATAAACAGTCATATGTTGTGCTAAACCATTCATACTAAAATACACCAACTAGCATGTAATAAGTAAATATGAATGCAATAAGGTAAGAAGCAGTCCATTGAGTAACCCTACCCCCCCCCCCCGGCCCCTTTTTTAAAAATTACGAATACTTTTTTAATTACTTTATTAATAAATTTAAAAGAATACTGTATAATTTTAAGAATCTAGAAACCGCTATAAAACAATATCTAGGAAATATATTGTACATTTATTTTCGAATATTTATAAATATTTTCAACAGAGTTGTCTAAAGAACCACACCATCTCAAGTAAAATCGTAAATAAAAACAGATTTTCGCATCGTATTGTTTGATATTTCTGTCTAAATAAATCCCTTAGTATGTATCTTGATGGGAGAAAAAACTCATGAATCCGACAGCTTGAATGTTCACAATATAGGTTGAAGAACAAGAATGACATATTGTCGCTTGCAGCCCCAAGGCCAAAAGATGAATTCAAGATTATCTGTCTCAATTTAGACTCCGGTATCTTGCTTTGAAGGGAGCAGCCTCTTCTCAGTAAATATCATTTCAATATGTGTAGTGAAAAAATTCAAATATATTGTGAATGCAATTTTCGAATTGGTAACTTTTTAAAAAAAAAACAATAGAGGTCCACGACGTATATTATATAGGTTATTCCCAGCGCTAGAGCTTTCAGTGTTATTGATTGTTACATTTCAAGATGAAAATTCGAATCTTGTAAAAAGAAATAACTTGCAAATTTGAGATTTGAATTTTAATTCACTTTTATTTTTCGTTATGAGTTGTGATGGAGAATTCACTTAAGATAAATGTAACCAGTGAATAATTAGTGAATCTATTCTCTAACTGTTACGAAATTTTCATTATAGAATTATGCATGCAATTTTTTTTAAACCTTTATTTATTGAATTTATATGATTTTTGTTGTATTACATTGCTCTGAACTGCTTAATAAAAAAAACAGGCAAAGTAAAAACTATTTATCTCTGTATTTTTCTTTATTTTAATTGAAACTACTTAGAGAGAAGCTAAATATTAAGCAGTCATTTGGAGATTAGTTGTTATGAAACGACACAGATATATTTTGGCCTATATAACGAAACCTCCATTTAAAGTGGAATCCGATCCATTACAAACATGCCTCTGTCGGGGTTCGAACCCGGTACATTTTTATTACTAGTCAACTCAACCTTTCCACAAATAGGCGGTATAAATGACATTTATAGACGTATAGAGGAAGCTGTTGAAAAAAGCACAATAAATATGCTGAAAAACAAAAAACAAAGTACTTAGAAGAGAGAGCATTTTATCTAAACGGAAAGTAATTCAGTACAGATGGTAGATAAAATGCAGTGTGATCAGTTTTTAAAAGATCTTTCAAAAATATTGAAGGTAATCTTCGTTAGTTATTCATGATTATTCTACAAGAGAAAATACAATATTTTCATTTTCTTGTTTAATATTAACAGTACATTTTATAAATTAAAATAAATTAGTAAAATGGAACAGTTTTAGCTATATGATGCGAAATAAGCCATTTGTATAGATTTGACAATCTTGACTTTTGAAATCTTTTTTGTACCAGCGTAACTCGTCACTGATTTCATGCGCCAAGCTCATCATTCATTTCTCGCGTCGGACTTGTCATGCATCACGTGCGAGAAACTGACGATATACTTTTGAAACCTTTATTGTGCCAGCCTAACTTGTCACTCATTTCATGCGCCAAGCTCATCATTCATTTTTCGCATCGGATTTGTCATGCATCACGAGCGACAAACTGGCGAGGTACTTTTTAAACCTTTTTTGTACCAGCCTAACTCGTCAATGATTTCATGCGCCAAGCTCATCATTCATTTCTCGCGTCGGACTTGTCATGAATCACGTGCGAGAAACTGACGGTATACTTCTGAAACCTTTTTGTGCCAGCCTAACTCGTCACTAATTTCATGCGCCAAGCTCATCATTCTTTTTTGGAGTCGAATTTGTCATGCATCACGAGCGACAAACTGACGATGTACTTTTTAAACCTTTTTTGTACCAGCTTAACTCGTCACTGATTTCATGCGCCAAGCTCATCAGTTATTTCTCGCGTCGGACTTGTCATGCATCACGTGCGAGAAACTGACGATGTACTTTTGAAATTGTTTTTGTACCAACCTAACTCGTCATTGATTTCATGCAGCCAAGCTCATCATTCATTTCTCGACTGTGTGTGACTTGTCATGCTTCACGTGCGAGAAACTGACGATGTACTTTTGAAACCTTTATTTTGCCAGCCTAACTCGTCACTAATTTCATGCGCCAAGCTCATCATTCATTTTTCGCGTCGGACTTGTCCTGCATCACGAGCGACAAACTGACGATGTACTTTTGAAACCTTTTTTGTCACTGATTTCATGCGACAAGGTCATCAGTCAATTCTCGTGTCGGACTTGTCATGCATCACGTGCGACAAACTGACGATGTATCTGTTGCATTAAACTCGCCATACCTATATTGCGTTATATACTCAGAGCCTGATTACCGGCGGGGCAAATTTTCACTAGTATATTTAAATCGAAGTTTTCAGCTTAATTTAACGCCATATTCATGCAGAATTTCTTTTAAAAGTAAGACTTAATTTTCTATTTATTTTACTGGTGGAAATTAGCCCCTCCAGTAATCAGGCCCTGGTAAAACTTGCAATGCATATCGTGCTTCAGAATCATCAAGTATCATTTGAGCTAGACTTGCAATGAAAATCTTGCGTTATAATCGTTGCGGCAAATTCCATATGCATCCCTTACATGGTTATGCATCTCTTGCTCCAGACTCATCTAATATCTCTTGCGTGGAACTTGTTATGCAAATTCTATGCGACTAGTCATGTATGTCTTTTACGGGAATCGACTTCTGTCTTTTGAGAAAAACTTTTCAGGCATCTTTTGCACCAGACTGGTATAGCATTTTATGAACCCGACTTGTTATGCATTTCGCGAATTAGATTCATCATACATCATTTGTACCAATTTGGTCATGCATCTGTTGCCTCAGGGCTGACACACTTTCTGTGTCAGACTCGACATGCATATCTTGTAACTAACGTATCTAGCATCTTTTGTGTCAGACTCGTTATACACATCTCACTGAATGACTCCCACCAAAAACTGTTAAATCTGTATTCTTATAGCTGTAATTAATTGTGACATTGAAAATAATTTTTCAAATAAAACTATACATTAATTTACATTTTACCTTTAGATAGCAATAAATTAATCTAAACAGTTCCTCATACACATTTTCTATACCAGTGGTTCCCAACGGGGGGGGGCGTACGCCCCACAGGGGGGCAGTATGACGTTTTAGGGGGGCAATTTGACTTTTCAAGGGGACAATTTGGAATTTCTGTGAACTCATACCTTCTGAATTGTTTTTCTAATAAGTAATGTTGTAGACTGAAAATAAAAGTTACACATTCAAATTTCACAAAAATAATATAAAAAAAATAAGTTTTTTATTCAATTTTTAAAAAGTATCTATTCAAAAGTTTCAAATACATTTCTACCAGAATAATTATACAGAAAACTTTTAAAGATATTTAGATACCTTTTTTATATTTAAAAATTCTTTATAATTTTTCTGGTTTATAAGTATTTTAGAATTTTAAACAACTTTTTCGATTATTTATTGAATGAGTCGCACTGCAATATGTCACATGAAAATCAATTTTACACATGGAACTATTCAAGTGTATATTTAACAATTACATGACGACCTTCCTTTACAGAATCTTTTATCACGTTTTATTCTGATTAGAAATTGTTCCGTAATTTAATCGCAGAAATTTTGCGATTAAATAAGGCAAAAATGTTTTATTCAAAATTATTGATTTTTCTAATCAAGGATTCTGAGCACTCTATGCATCACGCATACGTGGCGACCGTGTGCCAGTAAACTACGAGGAGTATCAGATGATTATAAAAAATATTTGATTCATCCATTACCTTCGGCACGTTTCAGGATCAATGTTAAATGCTTTTGACTCTATCAGGAGTAAATTCTTTTAAAATTTTATAAGAATTATATGTTATAGGGGGAGGGGGGGCATCATCATTTTAGAGATGTTTTGGTGGGGCGCGGCTAAAAAAAGGTTGAAAACCACTGTTCTATACTATTTAAAATTATTAAATAAACTTATACGTTTCTCAAATGTATTATTATAAAAAAAATATTTACAGAATACGTTTCTGGTGTTTGTAAAGTAATGATTCACTGTACTTTACTTATTAACCCCTTCAGGGGCAAAGTACTCTTGTAGCTAAAATATTGAAATGATTGATTGACACCAGAATTCACGAACGAATTTATTTTAAAATAAGTAAAAGCTTTTCCTCATGTAAGTTATGAATTCAAAATTTGATTATAAAATTATGGTGTCATTGCGGCATTTTGGGATTAAAATTAAGTGGTATATATAATATACTGGTGCCCTTCAAGGGGTTAATAACATTTTTCAGCCATTCTAAGTGCTAAACAAGATATTAACAATATTCAATTGATTTTCTGAAGAAAAAAATATATTTTAAATGTTTTTATTTCATGTCTAGCAACAGAATAATGATATCGTCTTTAGTTATTAACACATATAGATGCAAACAATTAATATTTATGTTTTGATTAATTGTGCTGGATGAAAACTGTTATTCAGGAAAACGTCTGTCCTGGGAAAATCCATTCATCATGCCACTAGCGATTAAGTGCGTGCGACAGAAAAAAGGGCACGTATGAGACGAAATGGTTTCAAAAGCGATGCGGGGAAAATATTTTAAAATCTTAGATTATTATTAGTTACGATTCTTAAACATGACAAAATGTGAAATTTCTAGTCTGATAATTCTAGTTTGATATTTTAATTTCGGGTACACAATCGATTTACTATTTAATTTGGAGGCAGTAATTTAATGTGTACAGTTGGAGTCGCACTTAATGTTTAAAAGAGTGGTCCCTTTAAACAATCAAATATTGATGGAATAGCCTATCCTTTTACCGTGCATGTCGAGAGTCAAGAAAAGGTGTGATACGTTCCACATTTATTGGCTTCAATTTTTTAGCACTTTTTGGAATAGCCGGTGGCGAAACTATATCCCCTAGATGTTATAGTTCGTGCTACACTGTTCGCACCATTATAAAACTAATTGTGTGTATTATTTTTCCACACTTCATGAAAGGGGAGTAAATTTCTGAATTTTAACCCTTTGATAACGTGTTGGGACATATACGCAGGGCTGCCAACTACTACGCATATTTCGAGTCAAATAATTATTTTACAATCAGAAATTTTAGTTAACAAACGCAATAAAGTATAAAGCATTCCATATCATTAATTAAATTCAGTATGCAATTTATTAATATTTTTCTGGCTCTAAACATGAATATTTGATTTAAAAAGGCGTAGTAGTTGGCAGCCCTGTATACGTATACACTGGCCTCCAAAAGTTAAGGTACAACGTTTTTCGAAGCTCACCAGACAAAAAATGGCAGTCAGATTAAACTTCACATTTTATATGAATGACAATAATAAGCTTTAAAAAAACTTACGCAAAAATTACAGCTACCACTTTTATTTTATAGAAAAGAATAGGAATGAGAGAAACACATGCAGTAACGAAGCTTTCGTCATTTCGTGTGTAAGTTTTGTTGTATTCGAGCTATTGTTGTCAGTTTTGTTCACAACAGCAAGTAGAGTCTAGAAATGTCTGGAAGAAGTCGTTTGCCTGATTCATTAAGGTGGCGGGCGGTAGGATGGATGGAAATGGGGTTGTCCTGGCCGATACTGCTAGACGGCTCAATGTGTCTCGCAGTGTAGTCCAACGACTCTTGGATCAGTATGAATCCGAAGATTCTGTGTCCAGAAGACATGTTCCAGGCCGCCCACGTGTTACAACGCCTGCAGAAGACCGGTTTCTAGCTCTTTCGGCCCGAAGGAAAAGACGCACTACTGTGCCGCAACTCATTGCAAACCACTTTGCAGCATAAGGGAGAAGAATATCCGCTACTACGGTGCGAAAACGTCTTCACAATGCAGGTCTCTATGCAAGGCGACCAGTTGTGTGTGTCCCCCTCAACAGACGACAGAGAAGGGCCCGCTTATGTTGGGAAAGAGAACATGTTTCCTGGACCAGACAACAGTGGGCTTCTGTACTCTTCACAGACGAGTTCAGATTCACACTGGAGAGCGATTCAGGACATCTTCTGATCTGGAGAGAACAATGCACTCGATACCATCAATCAAACACTGTCGAAACATACAGGTACAGAAACGGTGGAATCATGGTTTGGGCAGGGATCTCACTCAGAGGCCACACTGACCTGCATGTCTTCCATGAAGGAACTGTGACTGGTGCGAGATATCGGGATGAGATCCTTGATTCATATGTGCGCCCATATGCCGGTGCTTTTGGCAATGGTTTTATTCTATTGGATGATAATGCGAGACCACACCGAGCTGTGGTTGTTGAGGATTATCTTGAGGATCACGGTTTGGAGAGAATGGAATGGCCAGCTCACTCTCCAGACTTGAATCCGATAGAACATCTTTGGGACTATCTTGGAAGACAGGTTGCGGCTTTAATTCCTCCTCCAAGGTCATTAAATGAGCTGGAACAAGGCTTACTCCAATTTTGGTCAGCGTAACCTATTTCGGTGTCTGACAATTTAATTGAGAGCATGGAAAGTCGATGCCACCAATGCATTAAAGTCCGGGGTGGACATATTCCGTATTAGAACCAGTTTTTTAATGTTTCTGTCACACTTAACTGCATAATACTGCGATGTACTGATTTCTCCAAGAATGGAATTTTCCACCATGAGTGCTTTTTGTTGTAATTTCATTTATACGTTTAACTAAAGTAATATTCGATGTCGCATTTAATAAATAACAGTTTAGCACACATTTCCTCCAAATTTGTTGTTTTCATTTGCAAATTAGACGCAAAAAACCGGTTGTACCTTAACTTTTGGAGGCCAATGTATATAAGGTACTTAAAAAAAATTATATATTATACACAACATTCTTATATTTCCGAGTAACATGTTTCAATTTCTTTAAAAAAATTCATAATAAATTAATAATATGAATATATTTTCAAACAAATAATATAATTGAATCCATAAAAAAATTATGTGTATAGTTGGAGTTACAAGTGATGTTTAACCCTTAAATGTATAGCGATGCAAATTTACATTACTTTTATTTAAGTTTTAAAAAATATATGAAGTTCTTCACCATCACTATATTTATATAGCAATATCAATCCTGTAAAAATCACATAAAATATGCTACTAAACAAAGTTAAAAATCTGTCTTAAAATTTCTGCCGACTGATCCTTAATATAAGTAAAATAAAACCCAGGTTGTCCGAAAAGCATGGGAGCAACGGATTTTCGGTTAACCGAGGTTCCATAGGAATTTCCGGATAACCGGGAGGCTTCCTAATTTTATTCTACCAGATGACATTACTCACACTTCTCATTTCCCCACAGTCAGGTAAAGCGTTAGTGCTTGCCGTTGCTGCACGAGTCTGTATTCTGTTCGATTTCCCCTTCCTGTTTACACGTGTTTTAATTTCCTCCAAACTTTATTTTCGATGAGTAATATTTTAAAATACAAATGGGTTTTTATAAGCATGAAGAGCTCAACGAGTTGAAAAAGTTGATATTGGCACCTCAATATATTGAAGTGCAGTAAGATGCAACATCGTCAGATCTGTTGTTGTTTAAAAGGTGGCGTGATAAGGCAGCATTGAAGCAATGCGAAGTTGAAAAACAAAAAATATCACAACTTATTTTGTAAAGAGATGAAGTGTTGTATGTGTTTAATGCAATAAAATGCTTGCTTTTACGCAATAGTCCCAATAAGTAAGTTGACGCTGTTTATTTATTTCATAAACAGCATGCTTGTTTAAAAATAAAATTTTTCATATTAAAAAAAAAAAGAGTTAAGATCTTTCGGTTAAGCTGATTTTCGGATAACCGGGATTTGGATAATCGCGGTTCTACTGTATAAAAAAAACACAATTCTAAAAGAAAAATTCATGCATTTGAGGGTTAAAAGAGCTGTTCCTTTAAACATTATAAAATATTGATACTGGTCTTGCAACAAATATTGCAATACCACCTTATCTCGTACATCCCGTCGCAGTACATGTTATTGGTTGAAGCAACACAAAGTTAATGTTTTGAATTGGACACCTTGTTCCCCAGAATGCAATCCTATGGAGAACATGTGGAAAATTTCGTTCACAAAATCTATGCCCACAAGAAACAATATGAAAGCAAAGACGAGCTCCGTGAATCATTATTAACCCTTTCAGGGGCAAGCACTTGTGCTCTTGTAACGTTTAATTCTCACCGGAATTTAGGAGAGAATTTAGTTCGAAATAAGGAAATGCAATTTTTCAGCCTTTTTCTCCTCAAAGTGAATAAAGTAAAATTTAAGTAACAGTTTCTGGTTTGAATCGGATTAAAATTAGGTGGTATATAATATATACCACCCCTCAAAGGGTTAAAAGCCTGAGATGAAATTGACAAACCTACGTTGATAAATCTTATTGAAAGCATGCCATCCTGGATTTATGACATTATCCGACGTCACGGACGTCCTTGTAATTATTAGTTTCCGTTTGTAACCCCAAAAACAAACATTAATATATTTTTTTTATTCTGGGGGTGTATACTATTTCATTTGCAAGAAACCACATTTTCTGTAATTTTTCCTATGCTGTTAATTAAATATGCATTTTTTCCCTTTTGTATTGCTTCAATTACCACTTTCATTCATTTAATGTCATTATCTTTTCACAAAAGTCAACATATTTTTCAGAATTGTCAAATTCTATGAGGTAAGTATATTTCTGCATTGCTGTTTATTACACACAACATTTTTATGTTTGCAAGTAACATGTTAAATTAATAATATGAGTATATTTTCAAATAAGTAATACTATAATTCAATCGATAAAAATTGTTATGGAGAAAAATCTCTTATAGAAAAAGTCTATAGAAAAAAACTTTATTTTTAAGTGGCGTGTTTTATAGTTTTTCTGTTTGATTCTACTCTTTTTCCACAATGTTTGAACTATCCTCTCGAGACCTGAAGTTTACATAATACTAAAAATACTCCTCCATCATTGCTTTTGATCCAACAAAATGACACCATCGATGGAAGAAAAAGCCATTTTTCTATAATTGAAGTTTGAAGGGGTGGTAATTTAGGTTCAGAAATATGAGTCTACAATTACTAAGCCCCCAAAATATCAGTTTAATTATTATTAACCTAAATTCATACAATAAAAAATAAGGGCTTTAAATAAGTGAATAATCAACAAATCCTCTAAAATTTTTACTGTAAAATTCGTTAACTAATTATGAAAATTACCTACTTTCTGCATTGTATTGAAAGCATTTTGAAAACTCAGATGAAAATAACGTTTATTTTATGAAGAAATCAGCATATGTGCTGGCATTTATTGGTTTTGATTTAAAGCAAAAACATTCAGCTATATAGCAGTGAAGACAACATATAAAAAAATAAATAGCTTAATTTTTAAGAGGAAAAGAATTGAGGTTCCCGAGTACGCAGGACTGAAGAGGGTATTAAGTCACTTCGAATGCGTGTATAAATTTGAAGTGTATGTGAAATTTTCTCGTAAATATGTTAATATAATATGTTACAGAAAATAAATATTTGCATTTCAGCCTGCTTTTGATGATGAAAGACTTTCTGAACACATTTTTAAGCTCAAATTGCTTCCTGGCACAGGTAGCGTCTAGCAGATACACTGTGGCAACCGGCTATACTAAAAAGTACTAAAAAAGTTAAGCTCATAAATGAATTGTACCCACGAATGGCAACAGCCAACAGCCACGCCTCTGTGGGTATATGCCCTACGAAAAAGACTGTTGTTTGGACGAAGGGGAAGCTGTGTTAAATTGTCCTCCACGCCTATTGGTGTTTTTCTTCTATATGCCCCGAGGCTAACGAAAAAGACAGGCTACCGCGGTGCATTCCTCTTATCTTTTTTTACAGACCGCTAGAGTGACGTGATGTTCTTTTCGTACACCTGCATTAGTGCATTCCAGCATCACGTGACTCCCGTGGTCTGTAAAAAAAGATTTGCGTAAAGCACCGCGGTAGCCTTTCTTTTTCGTTAGCCTCGATATACCCGCAGATGACGTGACATGGGTAAAGTCCATATCGGACGATGCTAAACGATAAATGTCGATCGCATAGACATCTGGTAACTCAAACGTAAACATTGTATAAGTAAAGCGTGTAGATCTAGAACATACTTATACAATGCTACGTTTCAGCTACGATGTCGCTGTGATCGTCTAGTATCGTTCAGCATTGTTCGACATTTATCGGCTTCAATTTTTTAGCGCTTTCTGGAATAGCCAGTTGCCACACTATATAGTCCAGACGTTGTAGTTAGTGATACAATGTTCGTACCATTATGACACTAATTGTGTGTATTATTCTTCTACATTTCATGAAAAGAGAGTAAATTTCTGAACTTTAACCCTTTGATCACGTGTTGGGACATATAGTTCTCAGTGGACTATTTTTTATTCTATTCGGAACACTTTTTGAAAAATAATCTCTGCCATACACTTATGAAGGGTGGTTATAATTGAAGTTACACTATTCAGACCAATCCGGAGCCTGTTCTGGTTGCCGGATTCCGTTGAATCTTTGTATATACGTTATATGGACAAGGGGGATGAGAAATATCCAATAAAAAATAGTTCAAATTTAAACCACTAGATAAATAGAAAATATGATAAAACCGGAAACACAAATTGGAAACATAAAACTTTATTTAATCAATAAGCACTGTATTTGTTCAATGCAAAGCCATTAAATAATAAGCCCAGTCAGATAAATGGGAAACTTTTCGCAAGTTGAAAATAGCGCCATCTAGCGGTTGGGAGTGCTGCATTCGGCACCAAGAATATTTTAATAAAATTTTGCTTCTAAAATTAAAGCTTAAAATAAGGAGTTCATATTTTCTAAGAAAGTCGTTTGTAAATTCCGGTGTCAGTCAGTAATTTCACATTTTACGAACATAATTTGTCTGTGCCGGAAAGGGTTAATTGCATAGTGATGTAAATTTCCATCACTTTTTATTTAACTTTTAATAAATAAATCAACTTGTTCGCCACCACTATATTTATATAGAAATATTAATCCAGTAAATTTCCACCATTTTTTTTTTCGTTATAGTTTTAGCTTTAATGTAAAAATCCCAATAATTAGCAAGCTTTTAAAGGACGTGCAAAAACAAAACATCGATATAAATAAATCGTA
This sequence comes from Maratus michaelseni, assembly GCA_963931845.1. Classification (NCBI taxonomy): domain Eukaryota; kingdom Metazoa; phylum Arthropoda; class Arachnida; order Araneae; family Salticidae; genus Maratus; species Maratus michaelseni. The sequence goes on from OZ007597.1 coordinate 139,867,202, forward strand.
TCGTTTCTCTGCGACCCACTTCTGTTTTGTCCTCCTTCCGTAGCAGAGGTTTGGCGCTAGTGTGTCTCTAACAAATTTAACACTATCTGACTGGGCTTATTATTTAATGGCTTTGGTTCAATGTGCATTCCATTTGTGTCAATTACATGTTCAAAGCGTGTTACAACATGTTGAACAGAAGCACACAGTGTTTCTTCAGGAATTGAAGCGTCAAGGCGGGTTGTGCTTGCTTTCTGTTGAACATGTTTTAACATGTTTTGAGCATGTAATTGACGCAAATGGAATGCATATTGAACAACTGCTTTGATTAAATGAAATTTTATGTTTTCAGTTTGTGTTTCCGGTTCTTTATTCATTATCTTTTCACCTGGTTGTCGAAATTTCAATTATTTTGTATTATTATTATTGCATATTTCTCTTCCCCATGGTCTATATAACGTATATACCAAGTTTCACGGGCTCCAGATTGCTCTGAGTACTGTAACTTAACTTATAGACACCCTGTACTATGATTTTTTCAAGAGAAATATACCAGAAAGAAATATTCTTTCAAATTTTGGTAGGATTGAATATAGAAATAGTCGCTAGTCCTGGCCCACCGCACCCTGAATACTAGGCCTACGCGCTGACACAAAAATGGCGGCTATCGTAGGCAGATTTTTTTAAATGTCAGGACGGTCCCCTGAATTTGCACAGCGGTATTTTCTAAAAATTTTCCTGGACACAGTTAATCCCAGAAGAAGGATGTAAAAACTTTTAGACAATATTGGTATTCAAATTCAAGGGACCGTGAAACTGCTGAAAAAAACCGCCTGCGACAGCCGCCATATTTATATCAAAGCACAAGCCTAGTATTCAGGTTAGCCTGGCCCATAAAAGGGCTAAACACGCAGTTTGGAATGCACATTGTTTTTTTTAGCACTAAACATAATGAAATAAAAATTCTGGTTTATCAATATTTTTATAAAACTTGAGTAAAATTCGTGGTATGTTTAGTGGTAATATTATTTCCTTATAAAAAAATTGCAACATTTCGTTAATAAATCTATAATTTCAGTAAAAGAAAATATTTTTCTTTTAATCTGAGGAAGATATATTTCAACAAATATTTTCACATCCTTTCGTAAAATTATACTGAATTAGACATTTTGTTAATGATTATTTTTAAAACGTTTCGAATGCTAAACTAGATAAAAGTTTTATTTTTTCTCTCAATTAAAAAAAAAGTTGTTTTGGTATTGTTTTCGTTGAAGGAAGGAATTTAAATAATCTTTTATATTTAAATCGAATGGTAAAAAACAATTAATCTTCGTAACTTTCCTAATTGTATGAGATGATTATAGTTATTCGAGCAAACTGCTTCCGTAAAATTTCATACTTCTTTAAACTACTCATTCATCACGGGATCGATAAATTTAACTGTAGAAATAAAAGAGTATTTTCGGAAGGAAAAAGTTTTAATGAGGAAGTTAAAACTTCGTGTTAAAACCTCGTATTTTTGTGTCGGTGAAATTCTTTGAGCAAGATGAATCTTGAGTTTCCTGGTGTTTTGAGAATTGTTTATGTAAACGATTTGAAAGGAGAATTCCGTCGCATTAAATTTACAAATACTTGGTGTTCTTTATTATCATTAAAAATCTTGAGTATATCATGATTAATTTTTTCTTTTTCTTGATAGGATTGTGTCAGAACGTTTTCACTAATTAAGCTATCTAAAATCGGTATAATTTTTTTTAAAATCTGTGTAACATTAAATATCTCGAAAATCATTTTGATGCTCCAGTATTTGTCTTAATTAAGTATTACTATGCATAAAAAATAGAAGTTATTTTTAAACATCAAAATAATAATTATTTTTAGCAAAACAATCTCAAATAGCCCAAAACGGTTGGAGGTAACGTTGGCTAATTGTTAGTTAATTGCTATCTCAAGTTTGCTTACAGTTAGAAATGTCCGCATTGCCGTACGATTGGTAAATGAACCATTTGCTAACAAAGGCCCAACCGTTAGCTGCTTAGAACTCTGCTTAGATACGTTCGATTTTAAAGGGATCCCTGTACCTATAATTTCAAAACGCTTTCCACAAATTGACAACGAGAGGCCGACAATCGGTGTTTCTTGGATTATGATAATTACCATATTTATTGTTGTTTCTTGACATGTATCATTTCAAAACATTCTAGAATGCTGTAATGTTCAATTTGTTAATTTTACATTTAAATTAGCTAATTACTTAATTTCTTTTACTTTTTAATTCATATAGAGATGTTTGAAATCTTCAGTCCCTTCACTGCCAGACCGTTTTAGACATATACATTGAAAAATATTCAAACCAATTTGATTCTGAAATCTATGAAATTTTTAGTCTCTTCACCTTCAGACCTTAGCCATATACATTTAAAAATATTCAAACCAATTTGATTTTGAAATTTATGAAATTTTTAGTCCCATCACCTCCAAACCGTTTTAGTCATACACATATACAAATCTTCAAACCAATTTGACTCTGAAATCTATTAAATATTTAGTTCCTTCATCTCCAAACCATTTTATTCACACCCATTTACAAATATTCAAACCAATTTGACTTTGAAATCTATTAAATATTTAGTCCCTTCACCTTCAGACCATTTTATTCACACACATTTACAAATATTCAAACCAATTTGACTCTGAAATCTATGACATTTTTAGTTCCTTCACTTTCAGACAGTTTTAAACATATACATTTACAAATCTTCAAACCAATTTGATTATGAAATCTATGAAATGTTTAGTCACTTCACCTCCAGACTGTTGTACAAATCTTCAAACCAATTTGATTTACAAGTGATCAAACCCCTACCATAAAGCACTTTAAAGATGGGAACTATTTGCCACAAATTAAAACAGAATATTTCGGTTAGGAATAATAAGTACAAGTCGAACCCACAGCAGATAATGGTCTGCGATAAAGACGTGGCGTGGGCAGCATGCAGCATGGAGGTGACCAGGTAAGTATACATATAAAAAAATTCAAAAATCTTTAATGTTTAATTGTTAGATTTGTTATTTTATATGAATTATTTTTTTAATTTTTATTTCTAGAAGCTATATTAAAAAATTTTCATATCTTATCATAAAATAATGATTTAAATCACTTCTAAAAACAAGGTCCGTACGCCTCAGGGGATTTGAACACGCGCTTTTTCGTAAAGTAATATTTGACTTATTTAATGAAACTATTCTGCGTTTAAATATGTCTCTTTACGAAAAAATTGGTATTCAAATCCTATTAGGCGTTACAAACACTAGATAAAAAATATTTAAAGTTGAATGCAATCTTTTTAATGTGTATAGAAAAGTTTGAAATTTTTAATTACCCTATAAAAAAGGTTTGAAACATGTAATATTTAATTATTAATTTTATTACTTAAATTGAATCCAACACTGTTAGTTTAAGGAAGATGTATTTGAATAAATTATTTTCATACCCCCTTCTAAAATTATAGTGATTTAATCCATATTTTACCATCGTCCTATATATAAGAACGCTAAATCTGGCGGATTTTTTTATTCAAAAATTTCTAATTCAGACCAAAATATTTTGAATAGCAATTTTATTTTATATTATTCACGAACTAACCAATAATATATAGACTGGTGTGACCTATGGCGCATTAAAACCAATGAAAACAAAACTGCTGCTGTTTATTTCTCTAAAAACTAGCATATCCCAATAGAATAACATTAATAATACCACAATACTTTAGGCTAATGAAGCAAAGTACCTGGGTGTCACTCTTGACCAAAAACTTTCTTTCAAAAAACATATCCTCACCATCAGGGGGAAAGTCGCTGGAGCTACGATTGCACTAAAACCTCCTCTTAATAGTAAAACACTGGCTATCCATAACAAACTTCTCCTTTATAATTCCTGTATTTAACCAATTATCACCTACGCCTGTCCGGTCTGGGGCTATATCTGCAAATCCTCCATGAAAAACCTCAGCCAACTTCATAACAAAAATCTGCGTATTGTCAGAAATGCCTCTCGCTATTTCCGTAATAGCACTATTCGCAGAGACCTCAAAACTACCACATTAAATAAAAGAATCAACCACCTTGCCAAAAATTTTTATGAAAAATTATATGACCTCCCTAATGATATAATCGCAGAATTGCCGGATTATGACGCATTCGAACCACATCACCGCAAGCGTCCAAAATATTCTTGCATTATTGACTATGAGCATTAGTGCTCACCATTCTGCAAATTTCTCTCTGTTACTTTTATATAAATTTGTATTTTCCTAATTAAACTTATTCCTATGCTATACAAAAAAAAAATGAAATAAAATAAAATTTGTATGGCCTAATTTCTTAATTAAATTTATTCCTAAGCTATGCCAAAAAAAAAAAAAAATTTTTTTTTGCCTTTTTTTGCTTGCCTTTTCCACCTCGCATTTATGTGCTGTTTCGAACATGTTCCGAACCCTAATTTACACTTTTTCAAGTAGTTAATTTTAATTATAGCTATACCATTTTACTTTTTTCCATTTATTATACTCCATCCTTAATCTCTTTTGCTGTACTTTTTTATTCCCATTGTTTAATTTTTCTTCTATTTTTAATTGTTATTTCTTATGTAGTTAATACTGCATTTAACTTTTCCCAACAGCTCAATATTTACAAGATACTTTACTCACAAACAGACTGGGACTAAAGTTGATCGCAACTCGGAAGCCCCTTAAGAGCCTACGCTAGTCACGCGAAGAAACGATCTCTAACGTTGTTAGATTTTACTTTTTTGATTTTGGTTACGGTTTTTTTTTTTTTTTTTTTTTTTTTTTTTTTTTTTTTTTTTGTAAACGGGCATTTTCAATTTTGGAACCGGTTCTGAAAGTGAAATTACCCTTATATAAAAAAACTGTAACCAAAATCGAAAAAGTAAAAACTAACAACGTTAGAGATCGACCTCAGCTATCCTATGCAAAAAGAATCATTTAAAAATATTAAAATGCGAGCGATAAATCGCGCGATAACCTTCCCATAGACTTAACATTAGCTGGAGCGTTTCTTCGCGTGACTAGCGTAGGCTCTTAACCGACATCAACTGTTCGGCAACTGTTCGGCCGATAATATATAAAGAAATAGAAACTAATCAATCTTTCTGATGAGAATTCAGAATTTCTGCATAAATATATATAAAATATGGGTTAAATTATTTCTATAATGAATATTTTAAAACTTTCAAAATGCTAAATTATCAACTTTATTTTAGACATTTTTTATATATATATATAATTGCCAGCTTTATTGTTGTTGTAGGAAGAAAGTGTTATTATCGTTTATGCTTAGAACGGATGGTAAAAAACAATTAATCTTCCTAACTTTGTTAATTGTGAGAGATGGTTACATTTATTGAAGCAAACTGCTGCTTCTGTAAAATTTCGCACTTCCTTAAAAAAGTCATTCATCAAGGGGGTCGATGAATTGATTGTGGAAATAAAAGAATATTTTCGGAAGGAAGATTTTTCAGAAAGGAAGTGAAACGCGAGTTAAAAGTTAATATTTTTGTGCCATTGAGATTCTTTGAGCAAGATGAATTTTGGATTTCCTACAGTTTTGATAACTGTTTATACAAATGATTTTAAAAGAGAACAAACACTGTCACGGTAAATTTACGAGCGTTTAGTATTCTTTCATTCTTTAAATGAAAACACCGTCTTAAATTAAAATGCCTACATTTAAAAGCACTAAGATTTGTACGAAATATTACCAATTTAAAACTAATATTTTAATAGGTGTACCTCGTCTGAATTTGTATGTCTATGATTTTTTTCGGAATTTAAGTCAATAAAGGAAAGAGAATAAAACATTTAAATTATCTAGTACTATCGGCTACGTACCCAGCCTTCATCAGGATTCAGGATTTAAAACGATGTTATTAACGTCATTCGTCTGGATCTCACTCGTAAATGACACGCTTCAAAACTGAGAACATTTAAATTTATTTTTTGCAGTTTTCTTTTTGAAACTTGCTGTATTTAAAATGACAAAAATTCAACAATTATTCTTCCAAATTTTTCTACTTTATAGCCTTTAAAATATTTCATTGTTGCAGTTCCACTTACATTTGGCATATTTTGGCGAGAGTGTATTGGCATATAATAAAATCTATTACTGTTTCAACTCACCTACAATAAATAGTACATGTTACAGAGAAAATATTTGACGATTTATCTCCTGTGATGGGCGAACGGAACAATGTCTTAAAATTAATGCATTAATTTATAATTATGTTCTAAAAATATTAAAATGTTGTATTATCACCGGAAACACACCTGTAAACGTAATTTGTATGATTCTGGCATATCAGGAAGCGTGTTTAAAATCGATAAAAAAATTCCATCTTTACGTACAAAAACTAGGTTGAGTTAAATGCAAGAACGAAAAATCATGCGTCAAGCATAGATTATGTAACACTTTCCAACACTTCCAAAATAATTTTGCAAATCTTTAACGTTTAAAAGGGTGAAAGATAATATCTAAATAAACAAGGTCAAGGTCAAACTAGGCAGGTAAACCTACCTTTCGGCTTAAGCTCAACTAGCCCCACCCAGTATCTAAGGAAACATTTTGAAAAACGCATAACATATTTAAAAACCCAATTTCACGAATTACCAACATTATTTGGAAAAATATCCGAATTCTTTTGTGCAGATCTGTATATGATCTATAGATTTGTATATATACTATATAAAATGCTAAATTTTAGTTCTGTTAGAAAACGCGTAGCACAGTTTAAGATTCGCCTTCTGGAATTTCCTTCAATAAACGGAAATGTACTCGAGAATTTTTGTGCTACCCTGTATATCATTTATACAATTTAAACACAGCAAGTAATGGAAAAAAATGAGTTAACTTTCAAAACACGTTCAGCAATTGACAACGCACTTCCAGCAATAATTCTTATCAGACAGTACCGAAATTTTTGTGTGTCCCTGTAAATGAACGATGAGTACTATACACACACTATTCTATAGTAAGCTTCTTGTAGTGCACGTCAGTGATATATATCAATTTCGATATGTTTGTAATTGAGTAACATCATTAAAATAAACCGCAAATGATTTTTCCCCATAGATCGTAATGTAACTGAATTCTTTTGAGTGTCTCTGTAAAAAAACTATAAGTGCCACACACTTCATTTTCAGTACCGAACAAACCCCAATAACATATATAAATTGCATGAAAATCCGAATTTATTTACGCGAGTTAGAGTACGGACATGCAGACAGACAAAAAAACCGAATTCATAAACACTTATCAAATATGTTGGAAAGAGTTAAAAAATAGGTTCAATTAAATAAAAAAGTGTAAAAATATTAATTTTTTTAAAAATTTTAAACGTTTTAAATGTTTAATTTTTTTTGTAATAATTTAATTTTTTGGAACTCAAGCCATGATATTATATTTTTGGTCCTGAAAATCATTTTGTTTAACAATTTCACTTTATGATACGTTAGGGAAGTTCAAATAACGGCATAAGTTTTAAATTAAAATCAATAGGTACCAAACTCCTTTAATAACGGGAGATATGAATATGCTGCTTCAGTTAAGATAAGCGATATCCTAGTAGTATTTACAATATCAGGGAAGTCAGCTAACGTTTATCAAATAGAATGATTACAAACTTTTATCCACATAGAGATTTAAAAACAGGTGCCAACATTCTCATGAAGCAAATTTTTGATAATGAATTGAGATTTGAAATAAAATAGGAATAAAACCCACAGTAACTGACACTATAAAGATTCTTTCTTGTTCAAATCACTATTACAAAAATTTAAATCTCTGTCTATAAAGTGGCGTACGGAAAATAAGGTTACAGTACTCAACTTTTTAAAAGTACAAATAAATGTACGACAATTACAACAAACCCCAATAACATATATAAATTGCATGAAAATCCGAATTTATTTACGCGAGTTAGAGTACGGACATGCAGACAGACAAAAAAACCGAATTCATAAACACTTATCAAATATGTTGGAAAGAGTTAAAAAATAGGTTCAATTAAATAAAAAAGTGTAAAAATATTAATTTTTTTTAAAATTTTAAACGTTTTAAATGTTTAATTTTTTTTGTAATAATTTAATTTTTTGGAACTCAAGCCATGATATTATATTTTTGGTCCTGAAAATCATTTTGTTTAACAATTTCACTTTATGATACGTTAGGGAAGTTATTTGAACTTCCCTAATATATTTTTCCAATCGATAAGGATATGTAGATTAAAAAATATATATATATTCTTTTTTTATTTATCTATACTTTTTAAAAAAGTATGCAAGATTATGTGAAGGTTTTAATTTTAGATAAATATGCAAAATCGCTATTTTTGACCTCTTCTAGTTAAAAAGATTTTTAAGACAAAATTGTTTGCAAATGGAATTTAACTTCTATTTTACACTTTTTCACACTTTCCAACCTAATTGAAAAGTGTTTATGACTTCGGTTTGTCTGGCCGTCTGGTCGTGCTCTAACTGGCGTAACTATATTCGGATCATACTGAAATTTTTGTATGTTATTGTCGTGCATGTTCCCTATTTCAACTGAAGTGTGTAGCACTTATAGTTTTTTTACAGGGACAGTCAAAAGTATTCCGTTACATTACAGTCAATGGGCAATAATCGTTTCAAGTGTATTTTGATGATGCTACGTCATTTAAAACATGATGAAATTCATATATAGTTATGAAGCGCATTAAAACATGCTTTTTGTAGAATATGGGGTGCAAAGCATTAATTATTTATTTCAAACAAAAAAATGCTGTTACACATTGTTCTATGAGGAAAAATCGTTTGCAGTGTAGTTCAGTGATATTTCACTATTTCAAACAAAATGAAAATTATATACATTACTGGGATTCACTATAAATTGCTCTCTTGAAAGTGTGGTGAGCATTGCGTTTATTTACAGGGACACACAAAATATATCGGTTACAGTACATTTGCGATATTCACAGTCTATGTGTGATAAGTGCATTTTCATCTTGAGTTTGCGTTTTTTAGTTTAATTAAATTTTTTGATAGTACGAGTGTGTTTATAAACTCGGTTGCTCATATACAGGGCTACACAAGGGAATCCGTAAGTATTACAGACTATGGGAGTGAATTGCCTAAGAGTAGTTTTTAATTGTGTTACGCATTTTCTTACTGAACTATAATATATTTAGTATTAATATAAGTTTGTGGAATATAAATAAATTCATATACAGGGCTACACAAAGAAAAAGATACATTGTTGTTTACGGTTGGTAATTGTTGCGAGTGAGTTTTAAGTTGCCTTTTAGCTTAATATACGGTGTGTATAAAAGCCTTCAGATAATATACAGGGCTGCACTAAGGATTTCGAGTGCATTTCCATCGATCAGAGAAAATTGCTAAATGTTAATATTCTAACTGAACTAAATTTTATCATGCAATATATCCACATCTATTGATCATATACAGGGCTGCACAAAATAATTCGACTACTTTTTGACACTGGAAGTTAATTTCGAAAACTGTATTTTTTAATGTGGTATATATTTTCTAAACTGTTTACTTACATATCTTCTTTTACCTTATTTAACGGTGAAGTTTCGTTACAGTTTTCTGGCTGTGTTGGAAAGTGTTTCATAATTTATGCTTGATGCATGATCTTTCTTCCTTGTTTATCAGGTGCGTTCGAAATTATATAAATATGTAGCACCTATAATCGTCGTCTGGTCCGTCCGTCCGTCCATCTGTCCGCCTGTCCACATATAACAGCGTAAAAACTAACCAACCGAATGGTTTGAAAGTTAATATATATAATCGTTGCAGAATGCTGTCGAGTCATTTAAAAATTTATTAAAATCGAATCAAAACTTAAAAAGATATTAATAAATATTTTTTTCATTCTATTAAATCCTAAGATACGTAAATTAATTCAATGATATCCCATTATAGGTAATGATTCTACGTTGCCTCGTTGATTGCGTCCTATTTAAGATGGAATCATAGTATTTCCGTGTGTATTTCCGTGAATTTAAAAACGAATTTTTTTACTAAAATTGTTTAATTATAGCAATCCTATAATGTACCGACAGTTTTTTGGATAGATGTTTCCGGAGAAATAGATATTAAATGGAAAAAAGTCTAAATATGGATTTCAAGTTCTGAAATTTTTAAAGATAATCTTAAGTTTTCCATTGGAATTTTCAGTAAATGTCAACAAAATATAAAATGTTGCTAACTTAAAATTTACTTATTTTATTACGGAAATTATAATCGAAATGGATCGTATATTTTTCATATCAGAATAACAGACGATATAATTTATTTTACTGAAACTAGTTATAGTACAAAAGCACCCCAGTTGTCACGTTTAACGTACAATTTCCAACTTGTTTAACTTAACTTTCTTTTTGTATGTAAGGAAGGAATTTTCTAGGCGATTTTTCATTGCATTTCCTGGTATGCTAGAGTTATAAAAATTAGGTACAGAGATGTTTTTTCCTGTGACAATACTACATTTTAATAACTTAATTATAAATCAATAACTTAATTTTAAGGCATTTTTCAGTTAGACGGTCGTAGGTGATAAATCGCCAAATTATCTTTATAGTTACAACTACTTACGGGTTTATAAGAGAACGGAGTTAAGTGTGCGCCAAACAACTCTCGCCAAAATAGACCAGCTGGCTTTAAAACTGCAACGAAAAAGCATTTTAAACTTAAAAAAATAAAAAAATGAAAAATACATAGTGTAATATTTTTTTAATACTCGCTGATAATTTAATAGACTAATATTATTTAAATTATGATCATACGTTGATAAAATGACATAGAAATCCTGAATAGATATAATTTAAATCAAGACATCCATATCATAACACCGATCACGGGTATATTATGATATATGGTTTAAATATTTATTTTTCTTTTAAGTTGCCATATCTTTATATAAAAAAGAGCAAAAATGTAAATTTTTTAAAAATAAATTCAGTAGATCGCGCTTTCTATCAAGCGTAAATCAAAGCGGCGATCAATAATCAAAACCCAAGCCAAATTAGCGTATTGTAACGGAAAATTTTAGGAACTATGTGAATTGTAGTCATGCAATTAGGCATGATTTGAAAGATAAACATTAAATGCTTATGAGATTCTTTTTTCAATTTTTACTTTTATTTCTTCAAAGGGCATTCCATAAAACTGAGAGTTAATTTTTTTCGTAGTTGCAACACCGACGCTAAAAAATAAACTGCTGGCGATTTTTTCAAACTGTTAACTGTACGTTTATAAATATTCTAAACCAAGCAGACGATTTTATTTTCCTAGTTTCGTGCTTGTTTATAGAACTTTTTTTATTTGCCCGACAGAAATGGAGATGAGTGATTCAGAGTTAAAAAAGGAAAGGGGTTGTGCAATAAAATTTTGCTATCGTTTGGGCAAAACAGCTCCAGAAACAGTTAAGTTTATGAAAGAAGCTTGCAAACACAGAGTCAGACAGGTAAGCAGATCTACTTAAAAGGCTTAGCTCAACAAAGACAAATATTTTGGTGAATCTACGATTTTCAGATGGCATAGTGATTTCAAAAAATGATGTTTGTCTGCAGAACTGGCTCCTAAGCCTGGTCGACCAGAAAGTGTTGTGAATGGTCGAAATGTTAACAGAGTATGGGTAATCTTGCCAGAAAATCAGCAAATGACATATGAGGAGACAGAGGCATCAACTAACATGTCGAAAACGTCGATATTTCGCATTCCACGCAACGATTTACAGCTTCGCCGTTTTTGCCGCAGATGGGTCCCTCATCACCTTACTGAAGAACAAATGTAAACAAGAATTCACTGATGTTGTGAGTGGAAACAGAGGTTTCAAAATTATCAGAATTTCCTAAAGACTGTTATAACAGGTGATGAAACTTGGGTGCATCATTTTGATCATCCTTACCAAGTCCGCAACAAGTATATGGAAACACACTGATTCTCTGCCACAGAAAAAAATCCGACAAACCAAATCTGCTGGGAAGGTCATGATGATTATTTGTTTGATCATAAAGGTGTATTCTATCAGCATGCTTCCCCTCCAAAAACTACTGTGAAGTGAATGATGAATATTATGTTTCAGTTTTGAAAATTTTGCGACAACATATATCGAGAAAGCGTCATGAGCTGATAGGGAATTGAACATTACATCACAACAATGCTCGCCCGCATGTCGCTACTTCTGTTCAGCGATATCTTAGTAAATGCAATACTAAAATCATGTCACATCCCCCTCATAGTCCAGATCTCGCACCATGCGATTTCTGGCTGTTTCCTACGTTGAAGGGGAAGCTCCGTGGCAGAAAATTTAATACAGATTCTGAAGTTATTTCAGCAGTGCAGAGTTCTTTGAAGCAGCTTCCAGGAAAAGGCTTCTCTACTTGTTTTGAAAAGTGGGTTGAACGATGGGACCGTTGCATATCATCTGAGGGAAGGTATTTTGAAAGAAAAATTATGTATTTTTTGCTGTAAGTATATTTCTTGATTTTTTATGATTTTACTTTCAGTTTTCATGTAACGCCCTCTGTATATAGGTTTCTACAAAGTATGGCAGAATGTATTTCAGAATATTCGGAATAGCCCATAGCTGTTCCCTGACAGCTTATATAAGTATCTGAACTGTATGTTTAAAAAATTCTAAATCCGATATATCTTTGTTATAACTTATTACTACTTCTTAGTTTTAGTGATCCAAAAATGAACTTTGATCATTAGAATCTTACTAGTATTTCTTATAAGATTACTTTTATACAAATGTAAACTGAAAAAGAAAACTAAACTGTTTTCAAAGAGTATTTTAATATTTGAAACTTTAATTCATGTATGACTAAAAAAATATTGTTTGATTATTATGAAAATTACAAAGAAAAATTATAAGTTTAGAAGAGCTTTTCAGAGGTTTTGAATACCCTGTTTAAAAAAAATTTAATACCACTGTTATATTCTTCGCCGTATTTAACAAAGCGTAAACAAATTTACAAAATTAGAGGTATAAAGAGCATTTTGACTCCCACCCATGTTACTCCATTGCATACAAGCACACCCACTCACAAATTTTAGTATATGCATTAATTTAAACTAAAAAATTACGAACGAAATCCTAACGACAATACCTATCAATACCATTCACGAGTACAACCATATGATTTCTTAAAACGTTCTACATGTTTAATTATACGCCTTTGTCATTAGCGTTTTCCAATAAATATCATTTCAGATAATCTGCATTTTTTTCGTAATGAGTAATGGTATTTCATTTTTTGTTGCTAAAATCTATTGATCACCTACAATTAATTTTCAGTTTTTGATTAATTACGACAGGCCATTACGCTTGTTCAAGGGAAAACCATTTCCTTGAAATTTCGCTCATCTTTAAGAATCGCATTCATCACGTGGTCGATGATGAAGCGAAAGTAGAAATAATAATGGCGTATGTAAGAAAGGAGACATATGTAAATTATGTTAAAAAGTTACATTTTTAATACCCCCAGTTCTTTGAACATGATGAATATTCATTTTCCTAATGTTCCGAATTCTCTAACAAAATGACCTGAATAAGAATTCTAAAAAAATATTGTTTGATTATTATGAAAATTACAAAGAAAAGTTATAAGTTTAGAAGATCTTTTCAGAGGTTTTGAATACAACTGTTTTAAAAATATATAAATTCTTTGCCTTATTTAATTGCAGAACTTTCAGTGATTAATCAAAGAGAAAACAATTTTACAAAATTAGTGGTATCAAGAGAATTTTAACCCCACCCCCACAACCCAAGCTACTCCATTGCATACAAGCACACCCACTCGCAAATTTTAGTATATGCATTAATTTAAACTAAAAAATTACGAACGAAATCCTAACGACAATACCTATCAATACTATTCACGAGTACAACCATTTGATTTCTTAAAACGTTCTACATGTTTAATTATACGCCTTTGTCATTAGCGTTTTCCAATAAATATCATTTCAGATAATCTGCATTTTTTTCGTAATGAGTAATGGTATTTCATTTTTTGTTGCTAAAATCTGTTGATCACCTAGAATTAATTTTCAGTTTTTGATTAATTACAACAGGCCATTATGTTTGTTCAAGGGAAAACTATTTCCTTGAAATTTCACTCTTCTCTAGGAATCACATTCATCACGTGGTCGATGATGAAGCGAAAGTGGAAATAATAATGGCGTACGGAAGAAAGAAGACACGTGTAAATTATGTTAAAACGTTACATTTTTAATACCCCCCAGTTCTTTGAACATGATGAATATTCATTTTCCTAATGTTCTGAAGTCTCTGACAAAATGACCTGAATTAGAATTCTGCAGTGGTAATTTTATTCCCATTTAGAGAGTCATTTAATCAATTAGATGATTTAATTTTCTTTTCGATTAGATGCAGATGGAGATGTAAATAAATATTTGTACCAAGAATTTATAACAGAGAAAAAATATTATTGAATTTCTAACTGTGATTAAATTTTCAAGCAGTCGTACTTAATCTGATTGTAACAAATTTAGTAACAGGGTATATTCGAAGTTTAATTTGGAAAATGAAGAAGATATTAATTAACTTTTTCCCGCTTGTTTTCGTTTTGAAAAAAAGTATATATATGATTTTAGAATGGAATACATTTGAAATTACTTACAAGTTAAATGTTTTTTTATTTTCTTTATAACGCTGTATATATATATATATAAATAAACGATTTTTCAGAGGAATTATTTTTATTTTTAATTCTAGCATAAAGGAGTGTTAATTTGTTAAATAATAAAAACCGAGTATCATTTGAGATGCAGATTTTCATAAATTTATACTGATTACTTCTGTAGATTTATACAGATTCAGGTTTAAAGCTCATAATGAAAAATAAATTATAAAAAAGTCGATGAAAATTTTCAGATTTTTGATAAACATAAATGTGTTTGTGGTAAAGTTGCTGATTATGGTGCTTATGTTTATATATGTACAGATCTCGGGAAAAAAATAAGTTGGAAATTGTACGTTAAACGTGACAAATGAGGTACATTCGAACTATTACTAGTTTCAGTGAAATTAATTATATCGTCATTAATTTCCGTTATAAAATGAGTACATTTTAATTTGGCAACATTTTATCTTTTGTTGACACTTAATGAAAATTCCCATGGGAAATTAAGCCTGACTTTGAAAATTTCAGAACTTGAAATCCATATTTAGACTCGACGAGAATTCAGTTTTTAAATTCAGTAATATGGAAATAATATGACTCTATATTAAATAGGACGTAATCGCCATGGCAACCTACAATCATTATATATTATGGCATATGATTGAATTAATTACGCGTATGATAGGATTTAATAGAATAAACAACGTGACTATAACTTGGTCATAGAGGTTATAAAATGTCATATACGTCATATATGACTATAACGTCATAAATATCAGATAACGTGGCGATACATCTCGGTCGATTGACAATTAATCCTCGGAAACTACTATAACAAGGAAGTACCAATTTTTTTTAAATTCAAATTACTTTTAAATATTTTTATTAATATCTTTCAAAGTTTTGATACGATTTTAATAAAATTTTAAATGACTCGACAAAATTCTGCAACAATTATATATATTAAATTTCAAATCATTTGGTTGGGTAGTTTTTGCGCTGTTATATGCGGACAGACGGACGGACCAGACGACGACTATAGGTGCTACGTATTTATATAATTACAAACGCAAATAAAATTTATCCCATACTAACTCTGCCGCAAAATATCGTATAAATATGTGACTTGTACAAATCCATTACTAATAACGTCTATTAATTAATGCTATACTTAAAATTAGCTCAGACTTTCGTCAATATATAGAAATTGTACCAAACTTAAAATTTCCAACACTAACATCTAATTTTGAATTAGATTCTTCAGTAAGTTTTACCTCCGAATACCAAACATTCGGCTAAGTGGTTTGGGAAGTATTAGGTTTAAAGTTTGAAACTCCAAATGTTCAATTCGTTTTTAGGTGTGTTCGCAATTATAGAAATACATAGCACCTATAGTCGTCGTCTGGTCCGTCCGTCCATCTGTCCGTATATAACAGCGCAAAAACTACCCAACCGAATGATTTGAAATTTAATATATAGAATCGTTGCAGAATTCTGTCGAGTCATTTCAAATTTTACGAAAATCGAAACAAAATTTAAAACGTTATTAATGAAAGTTTTCTTTATTCTGTTAAATCCTATCATGCGTATAATCTATATAATAAAAGCGCAAGTCATATGACTGAGGCAAAGAAATACGAGTTAACCACATCTTTTTTCATATGCCGAGCGTCCATTTTTATTTAAAATTATTTTTTCGAATAAAATTACATAAAAGTTACATTTTTAGAAAGATCGTTCGAAAAATTTGTTTGCTTGAGAGATGACTTACATACAAAAATGTATAGAGTCTGAGATAACTTCAGTGTAAATTTTGATAACCGAATATCTCAATCCATTAGAGTAAATAAACACAGGAGATTAGTTCATTATGAGTCATAAAAATATTAAACCATGGAAGTTTAATATTTCAAAGCAAGATCTCCATGGTGAAATAAAAATTCGCATTTGTAAACGTAGCATACGTAATAAGAAAAAAAAAGGCATGCTCGTTTTCCTCCTAGAAGACGACATAACTCATTTCACTGAAGTAATGAGAATGATTTTTTTTACATTGTGAAACTAATTATAAAACAAACGCACCTCATATGTTACGTTTAACATACAATTTCCAACTTGTCAATAGTTGCAAAACAGAATTCAATTCAGATCGATTTTGAAACACAGCAAATTCTTGCAAAAATTTCAAAAAAATATTTGCGGGATAAGTTGTAATTTCAGATTCGCATATTTGAAGCTTTTAAAAATCGATTCCCGTTTTAAAAAAATTCTGTACAATTCATATGTTTTCCATAAAATAACCTGTAAATAATCTTGAAAGAACCAGAATGGCACCAGAATTTTTGAATAATTTTTTTCTTTTATAATGTATGCCGTTTTTCCACAAACTTCATTTGCGCTATTTTCACTTTGTTTATATATTTTTAGTATAACGGCACAAAGTTCAATCCTCCCATTTAAAATTTTATAATTTTCGTTTATTTATTTTCAAATAAATTTGTTCGTAAATCCTGGTGTCATTAAATCATTTCAAATTTAACTCGCGGATTTCGGTGATTAAATAAGATAAAACTTTCTATAAAATTTTAGCCGAAAGAAAAAAGCGTAAATGTTGGAAGCTATGTATGATATTTCAACAATTTATACTTAAAAATTTAAAACTTATCGAAGTTGAACTTGAATATAAAAAAAATATATTGTTTAACACTTTAATGCATGTTTTTCACGAATGAAAATGAATTGATACGATTGTAAACTGAAAAAATACAGTGATCTCTCACTTATACGCGAGGTTCAGTAATTACTTTTTCGTACCACTATTTTAAAACAGTAAAATTCGATTTATAAATTGTGCGATTTAAGAAGCCGAAAATTACCTAATAAAAAAAAACTGGTACTGAAAAATAATTTCCATGTATCGCGTATAAGTGAGAGATCACTGTATCAACTATTTGAAATATGAATGTATATTGCAAATTTTATGCATATATGTGCGATTAAAAATAAATGTACAACGTTGAAATAGCACAAATTAAAAACATGTATACTGGCAAACAGCTGTTTCAAATCCCTTAAGCTTCATCATCAGTGCCAATTCAAAATATTAAAACGAATTAAAAAACCCTAAGCCATGTCAGCCTGCCCGCCGTCTTTCGCACGTGCCCAGATGAAATGGGCCATTTCATGTAAATCTATGTACGCTAATGGCACCTGGTGCATGTAAAATCCGTCGTGGGTGCAAAGCCCTCCAAGTTACCTGTGAATAATACCTCTGGGGGTGCCTAGTCAGGTGAGGGTCTCGTCACCTGATCAAGGTTCTAAATTACGAGACCTATTAAATCTGTCAATTCAACAAAGTTAAACAGAAACCTTGAACCGGCAAACAAAGATAACGGTAGCAAATCACAAGAGAGCAAGCACAGCAGCGATGTGAACAAATCAATAGTCAGGTGGATCACAGCCATGCTGTGATCAGGCGATTTCCGCCCCGAACCCAGGTACTAACCCGTTAAGCTAGGCATTCATGCCGGGCAGGTAGGGGCCTGGTTAGCGGTATAAAAAAAAAGAAATGGGCCATTTCATCTGGGCACGTGCGAAAGTCGGCGGGCAGACTGACATGGCTTAGGGGGTTTTAATTCGTTTTAATATTTTGAATTGGCACTGATGATGAAGCTTAAGGGCTTTGAAACAGCTGTTTGCCAGTATACATCATATATTCTAATACGAGCAAATCTTGTGTGTGGTTATATATATATATATATATATATATATGCAAATTTTATCTTAAAAACGGCACTAACGATTTTGACGAAATTTTGTATCCTACCGTTTTGGGACACCAGAAAACCATTGGACTAGGTCACATGTTCGAGAAAATTCGATTAGTGGGTCATTTGGGGTCATTTGGGGTCATGGTCAAGCTAATTGTATCTAAAAAACGGTTCGAACGATTTTGACGAAATTTTGTACCCGACCATTATCGGGCACGAGAAGACTATTGGGCTGGGTCACATGTTCGAGAACTTTCGATTAGTGGGTCATTTTTGGGTCAACGCGGGTCAAATTAATTTTATCTAAAAAACGCTCTAACGATTTTGATTAAATTTTGTGTCCTACGAGTTACGAGCACGCATTGGATTCATGTTTTATATTACTTGACTATGAAGTTATGATATTAATAAAAATATCTTAAAATGCTAACCTTGGTAGTAAAAAATCTAAGGAATAAATATCATCAGTTAAATATCCAGTTCATACGATATAATCGCATGCAAAATAGGCACTGATTGAAAATTTAATAATAATAATAATAATAATAATAATAACAATACTAATAATAATGTCATAAGGAAGAATTCGAACCTCCCGCGTTCCGACTGATTTCCGTTTTCTTTTTATTTCATCTTCATTCCTCTTCCTACAATCCCGAAAATTCACCCCCCCCCCCTATAACTCTGAAAATTCACCTTCCTCCCAGCAGATAAATTTTAAAATTTGTAAAACTTTTTTCTTTTACTTTTCTTCTCATTTATTAATTTTATTGCAGCAATAAATAATCAATTATTTAAATCCCTATGCCAGAATTAGTGATTTCAAACCATTCCCCAACGAATTAAGTATTCAAAGTTTAAAAATGTTTAAAAAAAAACTCTATTTTATTTCAGGCTTTTTTGTAATTTTGTAGCAACAGTAAATAAATAATGAATAATAGAAATTACCCCCTCCCACCAACAATTTTTTTCCTACCTCTTCTCAACCCACCCCCAGCTTGCGAAATTAAAAATCTTTAAAACATTTTATTTTATTTACTTTTGTCTGATGTTTTTGTTATTTTGGTCTTTCAATAAATATATAAACATCTACTCCGAAATTTCAGTTTTTTCTCATGAACTCCCCCCTTTCGCCGCAGTAACAAAGTGTAAAATTTTTAAACTTCGATTAATAAAAACTCCCTGATCGTTACTTTTTAGTAACAATAAATGAATTCTAAATCTAACCCTCCACCCCTCCCCCATACACACGCAATAAATAAATAAGGGGATTTACTAGACATGGGAATGATGGTTGCAAGATTTTTTCCATCTCAGTTGCTTTTCTGACCAGTGAGGATGTATGGTACAAAATATACCTGATTCGAAGAACCAGTTTGTTGTATTAGTCCCTTTTTCCACATCTATAGTTGGGACAGGCCTTAGAAGACGGTGGCTTGACAAAGCCTGTTTTCTCCTTTGATATTTATTTCATTTTTAATCATTTGATTAGTTCGGCATTCATTTAAGTGACTTAAAATTATATTTGTATTACGCTTGCAAAAATCTTATTTCAAGGCATATTTTTTTTCTTTCGTTTACTTTTGAAACATTAAATATAATTCATTTTTTACAATATATCATGAATACAGATTTAAAAAATATAGAATAACATGCCTCATTTTTCAAGAACTTTTGACATGAGAAAGTAATCTTGAGTAATTAAATATTCTGAAAGAAAGGATTCCTTTGAAGGAAAGTCCAGTTAAATAGTACTTTGCTTCTTAAATGTATCTATTATAACGTGCATTTTATTTTAATTTAAAACTCACACCACAAATATTGAAGAATATATTTTATTTAATAATATATTCAAGTTTGTTTATATAAAACAGATAAAGTCATTTGTAATCTAGATATCTTGAAAAATGGCAACTGAAATATTCACGTAGCCATTTGTATATGAAAAACGGCATACCCATATAGTATACTGTTTATGCTATAATAGGGATGGGGCTTTCGACTCCGAGTCTTAAACGACTCCCTTGCTTGATGACTCGACTTACCTGTAGAACTAGGGTTGTTTGGTTGCAAAGTAATTCAAAATAATATTTATCGAAACTAATAAAAACTAGCAAACATCTACTTTTTTATAAGCAACAACTTTTCTCAAATTGAAAATAAATAAATTGTATACAGATCATGTTCTTTTAAAACAGTGATTCGCAAATAAAGCTCCATAGGAAGGACTCTTATGACATTCCATAAATAGAACTAAAATCTGTTCTAAAACAACAAAATAAAAAAAATCCTCTGATCGTCATTGAGGATTTTTATTTCACGTTTACAAGATGAATTTATTTTCCATATTCGAAAAAACTTTAAATATTGTCAGTACAACAATAAAAATTCTAATAATATTTTTTATTTTCTAATAAAATAAATATGTATTCATTTTTGTTGATTATTTTCTTGTAATCACTTTGTTGTGATTATCGTGACCTAAAAATTAGGTTTAAACATCAATTGGTGGCTGTCTTTTAACTTTTATTTTTTACTTTATATTTTGACGCATTGCTTTAATGGAAAAATGAAAAAACCTGTTTGATCTGCTAAATAAAATGTCTAGTAAATATTTATGAATGAAGTTTTTAGTGAATACTTAAAAATGTAGGATAAAAAAACTGAAAAAGATTACAATAAAAATTTAAAAAAGAGTTGCCCCTTGCCCTCCTAAGGGATTTACAAAGGAACGAAATAATTCTTCGTATCTGCTGTTTATATTTTCTATATTTTTCTAACCTTTCTAAATTTCATCTCTAAAACCTAGATAAAGGCGGATATACGTTTTTATGCCACTCCCCCCCCCTCCTCTTTTCCTGGCAAGCGATGGGGCTGAATTAAAAAATAAATCGTCTGAATCTTACGTTTATGTTCTAACACTTAGCAGGTAGCAAAATTTCATCACGAAAGTCATGATTTATTATTTTTGCCCCTCCCCTCACACCCGGGGAGGAGGTAGCTGAATATAGAACTAATTCTTTGCATTATATGTTTACATTACGTGATTCATCCTCTTTCAAAATGTAATCTCTGACACCGTGATAGATTCTCATAGTAGAGCTTGTACTATCTCAGTATAATAAATTGTGGTCTTATTCCTCGTTTTCAAATTGGCTCGTTCAAAGACAGGTGTCTGGACTTAAAATAAAAACAGGTCTTTTGTGAATGAAGAATGAAAAATTTTTAATTGATATCTTGAAAAGTTCTGGTGCAAATATTTTTTGAAATCGGGATTTTTTTCTCACCGCTGTATCCCGAATTTTGTGTCGATAGAGCCATTTTTTAGATGTGTTTCCAAAAAGGCGTAGCTAAAAGTCATTCTGGTAACCCGGCGTTTTTCGTATAAACCTACAATCTTTCTTCCCTCTCCCAACATACAGCTCATTTTGCGGTTTTAACATTTCTTTTGCTCTATTTTCAGAAAAAGATGGCATTTTGGAAACGATGGTTAATGAGTATTAATAAATATTTTGGTTAATTTTCAAAATATTAAAATTCTGAGACTCAGGCGCATCAAGGCAGATCTTGGACTATCTTACCTAAATTTTCAGACTTCTAGGTGCGCTAGATTTCACTAGCCATCGCCGACAGACAGACTTTTATTAGTATAGATTCAGTTTTGGCCACAACAACATTGCATAGTGATACATATGTGTATCACTTAAGAGCGCTTTTTCATTTAACGACATGACACCGATAAATCGTAGACGATTGTCGTTACCCGACATCGGTGCACACAAAATACATTCATATATTCTACGTGTTTTCCCACATAACGATTTTAACCCCTTCAGCGTCGCTATATTTTTGTGTAGGCTACTTTTGTAAAATTTCAATTTGTTTGTCTGCCACCACTTTTTTGAAGTAGAAATATTCACCTTATTTAATGGCTGATAAAATGATGCGAGAATAAAGCTAACTTCACACTTTTAAAAACTGGTGGGAATCAAAGAATCGGAATTAAAAAAAAGTAAAATATACAGCCCGTGAATATCACGGGCACGAGAATTAAGGGGTTAAAGAGCCTAGAAGATATATTGTAGTTACCGGCTATACAAAAGGTGCTAAAAAGTTCAATCCGATAAATGTCGAACTTTGCTGAAAGATAAGTGTTGATCGCAGCGACATATGCTTGATTAATCTTTATACAGCATTTATAAAATGTTTACGATCTACAGAGCTTGCAGATGTCGTTGCGATTGACATTTACTGTTCAGCACCGTTGAACATTTATCTGATTCGATTTGCTAACACTTTTTAAAGCATTACCGGCAGTAGCGGCACGTCAGGGGGTGCTGCATCTCTTTACTACCAGTATTTTCTTACACTAAGTTTGACCTCATTTAATCGTGGAACGTTCTACGATTGAATATTATAATATATATTCAATAAGTATAACGATTGAATGCGATTGAATATTTGATACACAAATGTGTATGCTACCATTTGAAATTATCAAAGTTCGTACAATTTTTAATATGAAGGTGAACCCCTATATCATAAACTGCTTTCATATTCTGAAAGTGGAGACTATTCCCAGTCGAGTGCTAACTCAGATTTGGTCCATCACGAGTATTCTAAAGGTACAGGTTCGTTGAATTGTGTGCATTTAAAAAGGTGATATAGAATATCGCATTTTTCAAACAGATCACTGAATATCAGCACCCACCTGCTTAGATGTCTGCAACTAAAATTACCAAACCAAAGAGCATAAGAGTCATAGCTATTGTGAAGTATACACCCAAACCTAATAATGATCTTTATATTAAAATCATTAAAATTACAGACATTACAATACACTTTCATAAAACATTAAAAACATATTAAAATTGGACGTTTCGGATTTACATGGAAAATCCCTCTTCAACAAACATTTTTCTTAGCGTAAGTGATAGTTCAAAAATATCAACTAATAGAAAATGCAACTTATCAAAATTTCGAATTCAAAGTTACAGTTATAATAACACGGAGTATTCATTCGGGATTGCACCTGCTTCATTAAGAGGTAAATCTGTAATTTTCGTATACCATGCTTCTAAGAAAGTACGAGTTCTGTAGTTGCTGCACTTCGATCTGATTACAAAAGATTTAGCAAAATCTGGAAAATGGTCAGTTTTTATTGCATGATTTACCTCTTAATGAAGCAGGTGCAATCCCGAATGAATACTCCGTGTTATTATAACTGTAACTTTGAATTCGAAATTTTGATACGTTGCATTTTCTATTAGTTGATATTTTTGAACTATGACTTACGCTAAGAAAAATGTTTGTTGAAGAGGGATTTTCCATGTAAATCCGAAACGTCCAATTTTAATATGTTTTTAATGTTTTATGAAAGTGTATTGTAATAATCTGTAATTTTAATGATTTTAATATAAATATAAATATGTTCAGACGTAATATTTTTGTTTACTTCAAAAATAATAATGATCTATTGGGTTGTTCAGAAAGTTCCTTCCGTTTGGGAAAATCAATTCCGTGCCGGAAAATTCTGCCCGTCAATTATTAAACGCTAGATATCGCAATTAATGACTAATAATTAAATGATAGAAATTTCCAGTCTGAGCCAAATTTCCCAAACGGAAAGAACTTTCCGAATAACCCAATATTTATGTGAAAGTGTAACAGAATATGAAGTTTGATTAAATTCCGTGCATTAGTTATTCAGAAACGGCTGTCGAGAAAATCGTTTAAATCCTGAAAAATGTAGCATAGCAGCGCCACCTGTTGGGAAATTTATACCAAAAACTAATCAGCAACAACTTATATCAACGTCTAAATAAATCTGAAGTTTGATAATAATCCATGCATTAGCTCTTGAGATATGACTATCGCTAAAATCCTGTAAATCCTGAAAATGCAGCATAGCAGTGCCACCTGTTGGCGATTTATACAAAAAATAATAAGCACTAATTTATATCAAGGTCTAACTGAATATGAAATTTTATTTTAAATTCCGTGGTTTAGTTCTTGAGATAGAGCGGCCCTGAGATTTCCCTGACCTACAGATACATACACAGACAGACAGACGGACTCACAGACAGATATTTTCTAAAAACAGTCAAATCGTATGCAGAACCTTCTAAAACGTACAAATCCGTTGAAAACCGGAAATTGAAATTTTTCATGAATCCGATACTTTTTTCTTGTAAAGATAGAAGAAGGAAGTAATAAAATTGCATGGAGTGGTGTCTGTTTATTTCCACAACTCAACAACTGACAATCCAACTTTTAAAAAATGCTTTGTACAGGTATACCAGAAAAAAAACTGTCTACAACATGAATTCATCTCAAGTAAAATCTTAAATAAAGGAGATTGTTCTGTCGTATTGCTGAATATTTCTGTAAAAACATACCCTATAGATTGTTTCTTGATTGGAAAAAATGCCATGAATCGGACAGCCTGAACGTTCACAGTGTATATTAAAAAAAGACTGGCATATTGTCGCTTTTAACCTCCAGACCAAAAGATGAATTCTGGATTGAAATATGTCTCAATTTCGACTCGCATCGCGTGCTGCGTGCATCCGCTGAAGAAAAAAACACTCTATGTAAGTATCATTTCAATATGGGTACTGAAATTTTTAGATATATTTCCCTGATCAGATATATCTTTTGAAAAGTGAGTGAGGTACCATATGTGTAAGGTTATATCCTGTGTGATTGTTTTCAGTGTTATGTATCCCCATCCATCAAAATAAACTCAAGCATTTTAATAAAACTAACAATCTGCAAATTTTCTTGGGAATGTGATATTTTTTTTAATTTTGTAATATGAATAATGGATAAAAATACAATGGAAATGAAATTAATCCGAGAGTACGCAATAAAAATAAAAGTAATCAGTGAATTATAAAGGGGCGTCCAGTTCTACTGCAATTTTTAAAGAAATGTTTCATTTTTTAACCGCAGAAAAATATTAGAATTATTCCTGTGAATAATCGAAGGGGTTAGGAATCTGTGTTGCCAGATAGTCGAAAGACAAATTCCCCAAAATTTCCTCAAATTAGTGATTTTTTTTTCCGAAAAAGTCCCCAACTCATTTTCTACCCTAAAATGTAAATTTTCAATTTTCAATTTACCACTATAAAAAATATTTAACTAATTTAAAATCAAACATTTTATCAAAATCAAGCCTTTTTTTGAAAGAATTCCTCATTTACAAAAAATAAGCTTTCAAACTCTTATATTTAATTGATTACCGTAAAATCTTCCATCTGCGCATCCTACTGAACATATTTTCTGAATCTTTAGCAATTCAGGATTGAAACCGGAAAGACACACAATCGTATACGGTCCCTGGCCAAATTATTAGAAAAACTCATGTTGTTTTGTGTAAAATCATATTACTAGCTTCATAGAGATGATATTATTAGATAAACAATTAAAATTTAGAATAAACTTTAGTTGTAGGGTAAGAATGAATAAAAAGCACGCCAGTGACTTTAAAATTATTTATTTCTGTAAGTCAAATTAAAATTATTGAACTTGAAAAACTTTTTATTTAAAATTCGAAAATATCAATATTTCGTGGAGCCTCCTTTGGCGGCAATCAGTGCCTCGATTCGTCGTGGCATACTGTTAACGCAACATTGAATAGTTTCTTGCAAGTGTGGGTGATGATTCTAGACTCGGATAAGTTTCTCTATCACTTGGGTTTTGTTCGTTTTGACCTTGTGGCAACTCCGACTGCCTATATTAAAATGCAGTCTAAGCTGCCGACATATAAACAATCAATTTTAATGTAATTGATTTCTAATAAAATTATTAAGAAACAAACTTTCTTACCTCTAAGTTCCAAAGCGGGACATCGGTGCTCCGGCTGTTCATAATTCCTTATATTTCAAAAAACTAAACATTCTTGAGAGACGAAAAGACTTGACTCAAAATAAAATTGCAGATATTATTAAACACATCACTATTTAATTGACAAATCACATCACGAGCACAACATTTTAAGTATTTACAGCCTTTTAACTGAGCAACATGCTCTCAAAAATCATACTCATAAAAACTAAACTAAACTAAAACTTAAGAGTTCAAACTAAAGTTCTAATAATAATGTTCTTGACAGTTACAAAAGAAAAAAGAAAACATAATGTTGCGCGCATGCGCCAGTTTCATTGTCTCTTTTCAGCTAATCAGAGCACATTCCTACCTCTACATTGCGTAGATGCTTTTTATTTTTTAAAACTTTGAGAAGAAAAGGGGGTTTTGGATGATGCAACAGGAAATGAATTCACAATTACAACAGAGCTCTTTGGCCAACTCTCTCTTCATCAGCTCCCAAACATTTTCAATGGGATTCATATCTGGTGAATTACCCGGCCAGTTCAATACAGGGATTTTTTCTTGTTGTAAATGAGCCTTTACTGATCGTGTTGTGTGGCAACGAGCTCCATCTGGCATAAATGTAAAAGGTTCTCCATTTGGAAACCATTCTTTTAGTTGTGGAATCAACCGACTTTGCAACACCTCTTTGTATTGTTCTTGTTTCATAGTTCCTTTGACTATGTAAAGATGTCCAGTGTCTTTGCCACTTATGACAGACCAAACCATGACTTTTGTTGGGTGCTTGACAGTTGGCACGGCACAATCTTGATGCAACTTTTCGCCAGGACGACGACGCACAAACTGGGATTTGTTTGCTAAAATTTCAAAAGTGCTTTCGTCAATGAATCAAACCGGAAATAAATAATTTGTAACATGAAGAATTTATCTAATGGTTATAAGACAGACATTGTTAAATGTTTTAAGTATTAATAAAATAAGAATAACTTTATAATTACCGATTTCCAGAACTCCAATGTCTTGTGTTTATGCTCTCTAACTCACATCCATCGCTTATCTTCCATTGCAACGGTTAATTTTGGTTTTATAGCTGGTCTAAAGGCCGTGAAATTCATAGCTGTTAGTTTTCTGCGTACAACTCGTTCTGACACAACAACATCAGACTCTTCGAGCTTCGATCTGATCTGTTTTGTAGTAGAAAATTGATTTTCCACGCAGATCTTCTTTAAGCGTCTTTCTATCCTTGGTGCAAATACAGATTTTCTTCCACATTTATTCTTTCTTTTTGGGCTTAATGTTTGTCCCAGTCCAAGTTTCGTCTTTACCCGCCTTACACTTGCTTCAGAAACATTCAATTTTCTAGAAATTTCTCAATTCGAATATTTTTTTAATATTTAAAAGCGCTTTTATTTCGCCTTTCTTTTCTGTTGACAAATCTGTTTTTCTACCCATAGTTTAATTACCTAAAAATAGTATATTGACTATTAAAAATAATATATTTACAATTAAAAATAATATATTCACAATAGAAATACAAAAAAACATCTAACAACTGATTTTACAATGCCACAAACACCTCCATGATCGTCGCACATAGCCACGCAATTGAAGCCTGTCATGACGTGTTTTAGTTCGGTTGACCTTGCGACATTGTATTAATTCGACATGTCAACAAAAGCAGTTTCTCAAATTAGGAAAATATGTGGCGTACATTATTTTAATGAATTAAAACTATATTACCACGCTGAATTAGTTTTTAGGCTCATTACATACAAAATATTCTAATAAAAACAACTGCGTCTAATAATTTGGCCTGGGACTGTATGTTTAAATATGTTTACCGGATATCTAAATTTGAAATTTTACTGTATTTCCGTAAAATTAGTTTTGATGAAAATACAAAAAACATATTATAGTCAAAATGACATAGTTTAGTTAAAAAAATAAAAAAATAAATAAAAATGCTTTATGTCATCAATTATTCAGAATTTTGCTCACTATATCTGTTTACTTGTATATTGAAAAGTTAACAAGAATTATAGCTTCGAAAAAAAAACGATATAAAAAGCAATAATAGAATTTTCGTTGTCAGAACGTTAAATATGTACACAAATGGTTGAAATGATACACGTGTAAAACTGTGCGTGTAAACTGTAATATTATAAAGGACGAGAACAACCACAAGAATAAGGATTAATATTTCCGATTTCCGTATTTTATTTTCATTTTCGGAATCAAAATCGAGGATCTAATGCTGTCAAATGACAAAAAGTAAACTTTACATTAAATAATGAAAAAATTCTCCACGTTTTCCCCCCAAAATGTTGGTAGTCCCCAAAAGCTTCCCCACGAATGACTTGTCCCCCCGAAAAATTTCCCTAACGGATCAAGATTCCCCAAATTGGGGACAAAATCCCCAATCTGGAAACATGTTACTAATTCCGAGATTGAAATACTAAATAGAAATTCTTTAAAATTAAATACTGGTACCAATACCCTTGAAAATTCCAAGCAGGATTATTTTTTAAAATGTACAGGGTGTCCCAAAAACATTGACCTCGGCATTTATTCCTTAAATATTGGTCATAGACATATATTAATTATAAATTACTAAATTACGAAAAAAAAAGTACGGAATTTTATGAAATCGATTTAAAATTTGAGGGGATTAAATTTGAAGGAATACAAAATTTAAATTTTTATACGGCCCTCGTATAAAAAAAAAATTCCCGTTGAGTAAAATGTACTCCATACATCAATAAGGTCATGTACAAAATTTCAGCATTTTATCATAAAAAATCGCAGAAATATGAAAATACATAAATGCTGACTTAAACCACTTTTCTATGCCTAGATCTGAATTCGCAAAGGAGAAATATCATGTAGGATGATAGTAGGACCGCGTTTCAGGGGTCGTTCATAATTCACGAAAGAAAACAATGAGTGCATAAATAAATAATAAATGCTATTTATTGGTACAAAAGCATATAAGCTGTGTAGAAATAATAACTTTACATTTTAATTTATGATTAACCCCTCCCCAACTTTGTTTAAACAAAATTAAACGCAATTTTAATTTCATCCCCTGAAAATTTTAATAGATTTAATAAAATTCTGTACTTTATTTCTGTACTAATTTATAATATGTGTCCATGATCAATATTCGTTTGTATTTTTTAAATCTATGTCATCGCTTAGCTTTTGAATGGATGCCCCCCCCCTTTTTTTTCTATATTCAAGAAGAAAAAAATTTTGACTTCTTATTTTAGACAGATTTATACATTTTATAAGGTCCCGATAACGATTTCAGTGTTTTCAGAAAATGTCTGTCCGTGTGTCTGTATGTGGCATAAATTTTGTGGGTGCTCTAACTCACGAACTACTGCATATAATTTAAGAACACTTCAGATTTATTTCGACCTTGATATATATAGGTGCTGATTAGGTTTTGGTTTATATTGCCTAGCATATGGCGCTGCATTTTTCACGATTCCCAAAGTAGCTATATCTCAAGAACTAATGCACAGAATTTCATCAAACTTCATATTATGTTAGACCAAGGGTAGAAGTAGCGTGCTACAAGTAGCGAAACTACAGTAGTCTCTGCATTTTACAGTAGTTTGTAGTGTAGCGCACTACATTTTGAACAATGTAGTGTAGCGAGTAGCGCGATACAAAAAATCAGTAGTTTATAGCAAGAACCGACGCTACTTTTACCGCAACTTCAGGAGGAAAAAAAATGTGTCACTCTTCAAATCACGTGGCCAAAATTTTCTTCTTTGGGCAAAATTTGTTCTGCTCAAAAATTTACGAATCTCAGCTGCAAATCTCAGCTGCACTAAATAGCAACGTATCGCATGAAATCCATTTTCCCATTGACAGTTACTGCTAAAATCAAGTAAGGAATTAATTTTCTTGCTGACAACACTTTTCTATTTACCCGTTATTAAGTCTTCATGTTTTAACGCCAGACTTCTTATTATTCGGAATTTTATTTTATTTTTTATTTATTTATTTATTTATTTTGACAGATTTATTGTTTGCATTTAGTTGTTTTTCTGTGATTTTCTAGATTATAATATCTTTCTTAATTTTGCTACGAAATTTATAATGTGTGTATAAACTAACATTTTGGAGACAAACACAAAACATTTTCTTGTATGTTATCTTTCTAAATTGTTTAATGACCTCAGTTATGTTGCACTTATTTAATTGTATTCCGGCAAACGCAATCTGACAAAGAGTCATTGTATTTTTTAATCTGTGTCTTCCATTTCGAGTGTAAATTGGATCCTTTAGTAAAATCTGAAAGTAGCGAAGTAGTGACTACGTTTGAAAAGTAATTTGTAGTCGCTACTTTTTAAAACAAAAAGTTGTAGTTGTACATTCGATAAAGTAATTGTAGTTGTAGTTCTTTACAATAAAAAAGTAGTTTTCCGACCCCTGTGTTAGAACTTGACATAAATAGATGGTGATAAAATTTTGGTGTATATCACTCAATAGGTGGCTCTGCTATGCTGTGTTTTTCATGATTTTTGCGGTGGATATATCTCGAAAACTAATACACGGAATTTCATCAAACTTCATATTCTGTTTGACAGTGACGACTTAAGTAGATGCTGATTCAATTTTGACTGTGATCCATTAATAGGGGGCGCTTGTATCTTGTGCTTGGGGAAATATTCCTAATCTTGTCCACAATCAATGGATGCAATTTAGCCAGAGTGATTTTTCTCTATTATTATTCACTGATCATTGTAATTCTATGCTAAATTCCGGGAAAGGCATCATATTTTATATTCACAATGGGGAAATTTCACGTTTTTCAATTTAACTTGCATCTGATAGAGTATAAAAATACGAACATTTTGATACCATTTTTACATATATTTGAAACTTGTATAATTCATTAAATTAACTTTTAAAACGCTGTTTTTGTCGTCGCGGAAAAAAGCCGCGTCACGTGATAAAAGCTGTTCTGACGTCACTAGCCATGTAAACAAACCCTCGCTGTATTTCTCCCTGTTATTTTCTATGGGGGATGGCTTGCTTTACGCTTTTTCTTTTCTTAAAAATGATTATTATAACAAATTAAAAGTATTGTAAATTGCTGTAATGAATAAATAATACTGTGAATTCCATGTGAATTCCATCGTGTTTCTAAGAATTTTCATTTCCAGATCTCGATGTAGAAATAAAGTACCAGTACAAGTTAATACTCGTACTACAGTATTGTATTATATACAATAAGGTATACTTTTTTTTTTTTCACAATTATTTAATGCAAATAGGTGCTACGTATTTATCAGATCTTAAAAAATTGGATTTTTCTTTTTTTAAGTTCATTGTAATCTGAAAGCTTACATGTATTTTTTTATTTGTTTTGTATTGTTTTCTTGAATAATAAATTGCTGCATTCATTGTTTCCGGAAAAAAAAATAACTCTTAACTTTTTCTGAAATGATTAATCTTCCTGAATATAGTATCTAACTTTTAGCATATATGAAATTGTGAGCGTCTGTGAATTTATTTTATTATGATGGTAACATGATGGAAATGTTTTTGTAAACTTATAATCTGCTATTCTTCATTTGTATGTTTATTTATTGATTGAATATAAATAAAATTTTAATAAATGTATTTTTTTTTTCTTTTTTGGAATATATGAATGAGAATAATCACATATGAAACAGAAAGAAATATTTATGTATCATACATATAGTCATTCATTTTATTTATGCATCTTATGCAAGTATCTTCAAGTAATCGATAGTTCATATTTGAAATGTATATATTCATTATTCAGTAATCATAATGCAATTTTTTGGAAACCTCTAATTTTGATATCCATCCTTAATGTATAATTTTATTAATGAAAAAAAAAATGCAATCACTTATGAAAACAAATTTTAACTGAAAGCATACATTCTGAGCGAAGCATGTTCAGAATTTTTAATAAGTATTTTTACAATAGTAGCATAGCCAGAAAAAAAGATTGGAGGGGGGGGGGATAGGAAAATGTTTGCTCTATATTAATATACAGAAATTTAAATATATTGGAGAATTTATAGTTTAGGGGGTTAGAACCTCCCTTAAAATTCTCCTAAACACCCTTGGCTATAGAACTGTTTTGAAAAAGAATATTGTTCAATGTTATGTTTATGTTGTGTGATATTATTAAATATTAAGAAATAATATAGTGAAGGTTTGATAATCTTTAAATAACTAATAAATTTCTAAAATTTGCAGGACTTAATAAATCGAAATTGTTAAACAAACAGGCAAACAAATTCTTAAGCAAAGAATGAATCATCAAAATGTGTACCGATAAAAAATATATGTAATTAAAAATGAGGACTTTCTAATAACTTGCCTCTGTTACATCAAACAGCACAAGAAATTTAAGCGGAGTATGCACAAAATGGCAAGAATAAGGTCTCAAAATCTTTAACAGAAGATTTTGTAATGAATTTGCTGACCATAAATGATAAAGCACTAACTACTGCACATATAACAGATGCTGAAATATTCCCTAGTGTTTCAGCTACTGACTATAAAACAAAACTAGTCGGATGTGCCAATCCCAAAACTTTCTTCTATCTCACACTGGTTTCGCATACACTAAAAAGAATCAGCACCAATTTATATCAAGGTTTAACTGAGTCTAAAGTTTTATTAAGTTTCATGCATTAGTTCTTGAGATATGACTTCCTAAAATCATGTAAATCCTGGAAAATGCAGATTAGCAGATCCACCTGTTGGGAGATTTACGCCAAAACCTAATCAACAACAACTTATGTCAACGTCTAACTGAATATGAAGTTTGATGAAAATCCATGCATTAGTTATAGAGATAACAATTAAACAAGTTACACGGCAGCGCCACCTGTTGGACTATTTACACAAAAACGTAAGCAGCATCTATTTATGTCAAGGTCTAACAGAATCTGAAGTTTGATGAAATTCAGTGCATTAGTTCTTGAGATATAGCTATCGTAAAAGTAATGAAAAAAATAGTATAGCAGCTCCACCTATCGGGATATCTGCACCAAAACGTAATCAGCGTCCATTTATGTCAAGGTCTAACTGAATGTGAAGTTTGATGAAAATAAGTGGATTAGTTCTTGAGATAGAGCTATTGCGGAAATCTCAACAAATGCAGCATAGAAGCGCCATCTGTTGGGCGATTTTCACCAAATACTAATCAGCACCAAATTATATCAGGTACTAACTAAATATAAAGTTTTATTAAATTTCGTGCATTAGTTCTTGAGATAGAGCGCCTACAAAATTATTGTCACATACAGACAGAAAGAGTCGCAGACTCACAGACAGACACTTTTTAAAAACAGTCAAATCGTGTTCAGGACCTTCTAAAACGTATAAATCCGTCGAAAACCGGAAATTTTCATGAATCTAATACTTTCTTCTTGTAAGATAGAAAAAAGTAAAAATAGTTTTTTTTTTTTTTTCAAATATATATATTGCAAAAATTGGTGGCTTAAGAAGAAAAAAAAAAAAAGCTGGGGGGGGGGGGGTGAAAAATATGAATAAGTAAACATATAAATGCTTTAGGATAAAAAAAGGAAAGCCATGACAAAAAAAAAAAAAAAAAAAAAAAAAAAAAAAAAAAAAAAACTTTAATTTCATGGAAACTTTTGAAAGATAGAGCAAAAAGGAATGCCAAAGAATGAATGCAATATTTTAAAGTTTACAGAGAAAATGTTTACTCAGAAAACATATATTAAGTACTAACTAAATAAAAGGCCTTTCTTATCTCTCAATATTTTATTTTATAACAAATATACTTTATCAGTATTGTAAAATAATTAAAATTTCATTTAAACTGAAATATGATGAAATAAGAAAATAATTCATTTCAAGAACAACAATCAAGAATCGCGTACTATTATTTTAGCTTTTAATCCTTATTATTATTTAATAAATCAAAGTAAATGTAGAACAGAAATATATACCTTTTAGATTTAACTCCTCGTATTTCTGCACCCATGAAATCAGAATTCTTTCCTATAAAAGCAAACACGGAAAGAGCATCTATTTTGGGGAGATTGTCCGATTGCCCTTTCACATATCCGGCCGAAATCGACATTTTCTAATCAAAATTTTAATGAAAATAAAAAATAAACTATATATTTTATATTAAGATAAGTTAGATCTTACTTTTTCACAAATTTGAAGTTGATAACGTTAAATAAATTTTAAGAAACAGATGAAACAAGATTGCAAATAGGAAAAGCAATGGGGAAAAGTATACGCGCAAAGCGTGAGCAATTCATTTTAGCGGCAAATGACGTCACAACCAATCACGTCGTGTTTTTGTATCACGTGGTTTTGTTTATGTTTTTGCATTTTTAAAAACAGTAATTCAAAGTTATTTTCTATTATTTTAACGATTCTGAGTGAATTTTTGAGGATTTCAAGATAAACTTTATCAGTTACACACAAAAGAAAACGTATTCCTCCCGTGTGAAATTTCCCCATTGTTGCTCTGTGAGTATGCTATTTGAATCAATGTATTATAATGATATAGAAGAAAATTTTGTGATAGCCACAACATACTAGTTTGGAAAGGGCGTGTTTTGCTAGTGGTCCAATATTAATTTCATTAGGATTCAAAAATGGTATGTTTGTCTCATTATTCGTTTTCTCGTTCTTTTCTGAGTTTCTGAGCAGTCATTTTCGCAAAAATTGGCCAATCGCCGCAACAGGTTGTTAAAGTACTTAGTATTACTTAACGTTTTTAACCCCTTCGCGATGAGCGTCTTTTACAGAATTTTTAATCTTTTCTCACCGGTTTTTCAAAACAGAAATATTCGCCTAATTGAATCGCAGAAATACTGTCATTAAATAAGGCAAATCTTACAATAAAAAGTAACTGGTGGGAATAATCGAGGATTCTGAGCATCTTATGCGTCACGTATACGTGTCGCTCGTCCCCGAGGGGTTAAAATAGTCGCTGAATCGTATAATATGTATAGGGAAGCCTGGAGATGATTGACCCCCTTTTTGTGAAATGCTCGTAATTTGTGTTTGAATTACGGTAATAACTTAGACCGGCTCCGCAGAGCCAGATTATCGCCGGCGTAGACTTCCACCAGTAAATTTGAACATACATTTCCTCCTTATTTAAACGATTTTTTCATACAAAATTTCTCTCATATTTTAGGCAAAAATATCTATTTGTTTTTACTGGTGGAAGTTTGCACCGGTGCACAGTGTAAGATTTCGCAAATCTGGCGGGAAAAAATTCAAAAAATCGATTTTAAATAATTTCAGTTTTAGACATTTTAAATTACATCTAACACATTGAAGAGGAATGAGATAAAGTGAAAGCAGTTTAACTCCACAACAACACCATCAAAAGTCGGCTCAAAACTAAGTCTTCTATAAATCTTTTTAGAGCGGCGATTGTTGTAGAAGTAATTGCAAATGATATTTATGGCTAAAAATATACTTATTTTGTAAATATTATTTTATGATTGTATGGAATCGTTACAACAAAGTATTTACTTTGTATTTTACAATTACGATAGTTATTTAAAAGTGTTACTTCTTAAAAATAAACTTGTAAGTTGATAGGTAAATTATTTGAAAAATTAATAGCATATGATAAATTAAAAAAGCTGCCAAAAATTTTGTACACTCTGGTACATTGTAAGGTAATTTTTTTTGTAATTATATATGCATATACGCATAAAATAAATCAATTTCAGCTGCATTGCAACTTTTGAATATAAGTAATTTTTTACAGGTATTGAAGTGTTAATTTAGAAAAGGGAATTCTATGAGATATTTATAGATTTTGTTACTGGACATAAATCATTGCCAGTGAATTCTAAAAATATCTTGATGGATAATGTATTACACAAATATAAACTTCAACATTGCTCATATGTTATGTTAGACCAGATTAAGCGGCTGAGCCATTCGTTTATGATTGACATTAATCGAAGATTTAGAAATTGCCATCGCATAAAGAACGTTTTTTAAAGAAAAATAAGAGATGGCTAGATTCAAATATAACAATAAGTAATCTCTATATACCAGACAGAAGTAATAATGACTACGCGAAAAATGTTGGACGTCCAAAGAAAATTTTGTTCAAGTGGACCGAAATCGAAAAAAAAAAAAAGTTTATCCATTATTTTCAGAACACTCACCAAATGAACTCACACATGCCACGTGTTTAAAATTAAGACAATTTGGACGAAAGGATGCCACGGGTATGTTAAAGCAAATATTTGTAAGCCCTAAAAAAGCAACTAATTTGTAAAAAATCGTTCAAAAAGCCGGATACACGATATTTAAATAATCTCTTGAAGAAGCGTTGGTAATAAACACTATGAAATTAAGCTGCCGAAAATGCGGGATTATGAGAAACTCTACGTTAAAAAAAGTTTTGAACATTTATCCATCCTATTAGCAGGTAAAAGATGCAAAAAAATGTGCTATCCATCCCAAGAAAACTGCTTATTTTCTTAATCATTTGCAAAAGTTAAATAACAATCTATTGTAGATTTAACGATAAAAAGACTTTGTATTATACAAAAACAGATGTTAAATATTCTTACTAAAGAAAAAGGGTCTGTGTTAAAAAGTATAAATGATTTTTGAATGGGGATGGGGGGGCGGGGGTCGATGGAAGCGGTGGACAAAGTAGAAGCAAAAATCAAATAAAAACAACTTTGAAGATGCAAATATTCTAATCCCATCTGTGGTTCCTTTAAAACTATATGGTTGTAATGAAGAAAATCAAAACTTTGTATTATGGCAAAATGCACACCCTTCATCCACTTCCTACTGTAGACCCATAAAATTTCAGTTCGCCAAGGAAACTGATCAGTCAATAACGGAAGAATTTGAAAATGTCAGAAATCAAATTACTGCTCTTGTGCCAACAATAGTAGAATTAGATGATCAAACATAATGAAATAGAGCACAGATTTGAAGAAACAATTTTAGATGGCAAAGTGTGCAATATTCTATCTTTAAATAAAGCAACGCAAAAATGCTATACCTTTAACGCAACTTCCAAGGTTATGAATAATTTGAAATGTATTTGGACATATACGAGTAATGGCCACACATTTTCTTGGGGCTTATCGACACTACATGCACAGATAAGATTTATGGAATGCCTTTGACATATTGGTTATAGATTGGATGTAAGAAAAAAGGCAGTGCCGAAAACATTAATGATGACACTGACAGCGATGGCAGTATCTAATAACTTAATTACTATTTACAAAAAAAAACTCTTCTTCTTGTTAAAGTTAGGTATTGTATATTTTTTAAATCTGCACTGAATAAAATAACACTGCGTAAAAGTCAATAAATGAAAATGACGAAAACTCTTTCTATTATGATTATGATAATGTAATAATGATGACGTAAAATATACAATGTAACGAGTAAATATATATTTTTCCATAATATAGAACCATTTTATCTATAGTAAGTGCAATTTTATTTAATTAATATCAGTAATTTTCATAAATTGAATTTTGACCCGCTAGATTCGCAAAATCTTACACTGTGCGGTGGTAGTCAGCCCTACAGTTCCGTCATATTGTGACAGTATAAATAATCCTGCTGTCAATGCCACTGAGTGAGTGGGATTACCACTGGAGCAAACTTCCACCAATAAATTTTGAGTAGAAATTTTCGCCTTATTTAAACGCGTTATTCATGCAGAATTTTTGTCATAAATAAGGCATAAATTTCTCTTTGTTTTTACTGGTGGAACTTTTCTCCGACGCTAATCAGTCCATGGAAACAAACAACCGCCATCTTCTGACTACATCCTCAATTACTTCACTCGCAAAAGGTAGACCACTGCACTATCTGTCTCCTCCTCTTTATTCATAGCTCCATTATTCTAACTGTTTTCAGTGTCAGAATTCTGAAAATGCAATGAATGATTTTTTTTTAAAAATAGTTCCCATAACATTGCAAACTGCTATTAAATCAAAAAAGCATTTAATCATCGGAAACTTTATGTGAAGAAAAGTAACTTATTTAACTGTTTTAGTAAATAAATTTTTTGGTAATATTCAAATTTTAATTGCTTAATAGGCATATAGCCAACATAGTGAAAAAGTACCCAAGCCGGGACTCGAACCCGGGTCATCAGTATAGCGCACAGATGTTCTACCATCTGAACCACTTGGGAACGATACTCAGCCTGGAACTTTCTCACTATAACATGTTGGCAAGGCTACAAACGCAGCACTAGATGGAATATTTTCCGTGAGCCACCAACCCTGGGGCAAACACAAAATCAATGAAAATTCAGCATCGATAATTGAAATAAATTCATATTTAATACTCGGAAATTTTCCATAGAAAGTTTCTCACGCCTTGCATTCATAATATTCAAATTTTAATTGCTTAATAGGCATATAGCCAACATAGTAAAAAAGTACCCAAGCCGGGACTCGAAGCCGGGAATTTTTGGTGTAAAACATATTTATTAGAGTTGGCCACTGAGAGAAGTTAACGATTTTCAATATGTAATATCTAGGTTGCGTACAGTTTTATCACATTTATTTTAACAGAATTTCTCGTCTTATTTAATTGAAGAAAATGTTAAAAAGTCTGAGATTAAATGAAATGATTACAAAATCTGCGATTTAAATATTAAATAGAAACTTTCTAATATTTAATAGTGCTGGTAGATTCCTGGGAAATTTTAAGCGATGTCCGCACCTTGAATTTATCACATTCACAATTTTACAAACTAATGAATATTTTCATAATCAGTGAAGTGAAATATTATTAAAGTTGCCGCATATACTCGCATATAAATCGATTCAAGATTCCAAGAGAAAAAACATTTGATTTTGCTCGAAAACTCGTTCTGAAATCGCTTATATATCAACATCTAATCTATTTGTAGGGACATATGAAACAATTTAATATATAAACGCCAAATGCGCGTCAAAATAAGCGATACTGGCTACTATGGAATTTAAAAGGAATCTGATTAACATCAAAGGGTTCCATTAAGCAGTTCTGTGTCGTGTCAAACCTAGTGATGGGCATAATGAGTTTTTTTTTTCTGTATTCGAATGAATCATGCATTCATGCAAGCGGTCTCCAACCTTTTCCCTTCACGTACCCCTTGCTTAGGCTTTTCATTTAGAACCCCCCCCCCCCCGTTTTCTTATACACACGCAACTGCTCACCCACATAACGCAAACACGCTGGTTTATTTTAAATTAAAATTATTAATATTCTTAGCAGAGGTAAAGAATAAATCGACTCAAATTATATTGATATTTCTAACCTTTTATTTTTTTTTATCTTACAATAAATTTAATTTTACTTTTTATAATCTTAGCTTAACATCAATATAGCATTAAAAGAATTTTTAAATAACTTACGAGGAACGTTTATAACAATTTTGCATCATGATATACAAGTATTCAAACATGGCTTTTAATACTCACAACGGGAATCCTTGCGGATGTTTCATGTAGCTGAGTTTTCAAAATCAGATTTAAACAGAGATAGATAGAATCTCAAGTCAGGAGCAGGGTCAATTTTATTGCAATATTTATTCTTAATACTACATGCAGAAGACAAAAATGCTCTTTCGACATGCTCTGTATTTGTGAGTATCTTATTAATGATTTATCACTGAGTTCTTGATTATCTTCAATTTTTGCGAAAGATGGCGGAAAACATAAGTAATCATGGAATGTGTTTAGAGGTGGGCGAAGTTAGCGGCGTTGAATTATAAACGAATTTCTAAGTCTAGCGGGCCTTTTCCCTCATTTTAAGAGTAATATATTGGAGTTACATATGAGACTAACTTTGTAATCCAAAATATGAACTTTCTTTGTTTTCAGTTGAACATTTTTACGATTTCCGCAGTTATCGATATTAATTTCACGTACCCCCAACAAGCCCACCATGTACCACCCAAGGATATGAGTACCCCAGGTTGGGAACCGCTAAATCATGGGAACATGCTCAAAAGAAAAGCTACCAACCTTTGAATTCTTTTTATCAATAACTAGCTAACCCGCCCGGCGTTGCACGGGCCAAAAATATTAATAATCTGTTCTATACGAAACTTAAACCAAACCCCGTCGTAATCGGGTCCATAGTTCCACCTTCCACCCCCAGGGGGCGCAGTCTGTTCTGGAAGAGGCATTTTCAGAACACTCAACCGAACCAAATTTCCTAGTAGAATTGAAATTTAACCCCGGGTAAACATTGCCAAAATAGAGGAAATCGCGAAAGTTGGTTACGTAATCGATCGGTTTCTAAAGGGTTATCGATCGGTTTCTAAAGGGTTAATGTAGATATTTTTTAAAACCCAATCATGCATTTTGAAGAAAATGAGCGCGTCTATGATCTGGAGTCTACTGTTTGTCCGTACTCACATTTCCTGAGTCGATGCTGATTTTTAAACCTGGACCGAAAAACGAAAATCGCGTGAGTGAGTTTTGGAAAGGATTTTTTTTTTTGGAGGGTTAAAATTAAAAATGTTCAAAACGGATACCAGATTTAAAAAAACAAAGGGATGTAGATTAGTTGAGGTATTTTTAGTTTTTCGTATCTTGTTGATAAACGCCAATTCCGATTTTTAAAGATAGGGGAAATAGTTAAAAAAGCGAAATTGACTTACGGTAAAAAACGTTTTCGAAAGGGTTAACGTGATTTTATTTTTAAACTAAAGATTTCTGCCTAAATCCGACAGAACGTAGATGTCTTTAGGTGTGTTTGATTTTTGTTTGGTTATTTTAGAAAGCCGATGCCAGATTTTATATACACTGCTCAAAACAATTAAAGGATATTTGAAGTTTTATATAAAATAAAGATATAAACGAAATTTTTTTTTGCCGTAAATAGAAGAAGAGAATCACAAATGCAAATTTTTCTGGTTTTCAAACTGTGGAGTATGCAAATTTTGAGTTCGACGTCAAAAACGTCGTTTCAGCGGCAGCGAATGAAATTTGACTTTCAACTGGATAAAAGAGAATGAAGACAAGGATGATCGGCATTCAGTGATTGCTTTGTTTCGATGAGTACGATGTCTCAGCGAAGTCATTTGACAGATTCAGAAGCTTGGAGAATTGTTGGTAGGTTAGAAGGGGGCCAAACTCAAACCGAAGTAGCGCAAGCCGTTGGAGTGTCACAAAGTGTCATTTCCAGGATCTGGAACCGTTTTTTGGAGAGTGGATGTGCAGGCCGAAGACCAGGGCAAGGTCGTAGACGAGCAGCAACGCCCAATGAAGATCGGTATTTAGCGTTAACAGCTCGGAGACACCGAAACATAAACGCTACTCTTCTCCAACAACACCTTCGCTCGGCTACAGGCACCACGATTTCAACTCAGACTGTCCGAAACCGGCTCCATGCTGTAGGTCTGTATGCTCGCCGACCGATGGTATGTGTTAGATTAACATCAAGGCATCGTCGCGACCGCAGGGAGTGGGCAACCGAGCATGTCAACTGGAGGAGAAATGA
Organism: Maratus michaelseni; assembly: GCA_963931845.1. NCBI lineage: Eukaryota > Metazoa > Arthropoda > Arachnida > Araneae > Salticidae > Maratus > Maratus michaelseni. The sequence continues at coordinate 139,909,016 of OZ007597.1, forward strand.
ATGGAGCAATATTCTGTTTTCTGACGAGTCCCGTTTTTCTGTGCATCCGGATAATAGGCGTATTTTCATCTGGAGGGACCGTGGCAGTAGGAATAATCCTGCGTTCGTGCACGAAAGTGTCAGATTTGGCGGTGGAGGAGTGTTGGTGTATGGTGGCATCTCCATTGACGGGCGCCCTGACCTCTACATCATTCGAGATGGAGCTCTGACTGGTCGCCGATATAGGGATGAGATCCTCAGACCTATTGTAGTCCCTTACTCTGCAGCAATCGGAGATAACTTCATTTTAATGGACGATAACTGCAGGCCACATCGTGCAAACCTGGTGGAGGATTTCCTTTTCGAGGAAGGAATCGTTCGAATGGAATGGCCAGCGTGTTCTTCAGACATGAATCCAATCGAGCACGTTTGGGACGCTCTAGGAAGACGAGTTTCTGGCCGCCAACAACCCCCACAAACTCTCCAAGAACTGGAAAGAGCTCTTCTGGAAGAGTGGGGCAGAATACCCCAACTCGTCATTAATAGCCTCATTGAGTCCATGCCTCAAAGGTGTTCAACGTTGCTGGCCGCCCGTGGAAACCATACCCCCCTACTGAAAATGATTTTCTTTGAAGAAAACACCTTTTCTTATTCTTTTTTTCTCATATGCACAAATTGTGTTTTTTTTTCCTTTTGTACACAAATGCGCAATAAAATGCATTTTTTTCTGCCAAACATGTGTAATTTGTTCTCATATAACCTACTATGCCTGTCGACCATGTATCAATCAGCTAAAAAGTTTCCCAGATACAAAATACACCTAAAACTGCAATATCCTTTAATTGTTTTGAGCAGTGTATCATAGAAAATCGGAATTCGCAAAAGAGAGTCCTGCGCACGAATTTTTTTTGAAGGGTTAATATTTGTATTTTTCAAAAACAAATATAATGTCGAAAAAGAAATAAATGTAGATATTGTCTGGTATTTTTAGTTTTTCATACCTTTCTCTGAATCGCCGACGCGAATTTTTAAAAATTGCCAAAATCGCAAAAATCACAAAACGGCATACAGAAAATATACTTTTTAGAAGGGTTAATTTTTGTATTTTTTAAAACCAAAGGGAGCTTTGGAAAGGATCAAATTCAGTTCTTTAATTTGGTGACCTTCTTTTTTCCGTATTTTTTGTATTTCGGTGGATGCAAGGCTCGGAAAACGGGAGAAAATAAAAACATGAATTCGCTACTTTTTGATTATTTTTTTTTTGAAAGGGTTAAATGTAAATTTTTTCAAACCAACCAGATCGTTTGAGACGTAAAAGTATTTTCTTTCAGAATATGTAGACGGTTTTTCCGTATTTCTAACCGTTTGCCCATGGCGAATTTAGAAAAACTTAAAACAAAAACGGGATGTGTTGTGCTTTCTTTCTTTTATTCCGGAAGATACGGATATTGGTTTCTGCACATGCGCCAGCTAGCTTTTGAATAACGACGTTTTTATTTGTGATCTTTGATCAGTTTTTAATTAATAACTACTTTAATTTTCAAAATATTAAAATTCTGACGTAATGGTGCACCGGGAGAAGGTTTGGACTACCTATATCTAAATTTGCAGCCTTGTAGGTGGGCTGGATTTTCCTAGCCATTTCCAACAGACACACAGACACACACACACAGAGCGAAACTTTCTTTTATTAGTATAGATAACCAGCAATTTGTAAAATATGAATAAATATATAAATAAATAAAGAGCCTTTTTGTATGTGGTTCATAACTTTGAATTGTTATTTTTTTCTTTAAAAAAAAATTCTTTTTTGAATTGATTAAAAAGAATACGAAGATTGGCAGGGCAATGCGCATGCCCGAATGACTCATTCGAATATTAAAATAACTCATTATGCCTACCACTATCATTCACATTAAAATACACCAACTCGCATATAATAAATAAATACGAGTGCAATGAGGTAAGAAACAATCTCTTGAACAATCCCCCACGTTATTTCTTTAAAATTAAGAATATTTCAAATATATTAAAAAATATTATATATTAATGTATTGAAAAAAAATTTAGCAAATATATTTTACATTTATTTTCAAATATTTAGGACTATTTACAACAAAGCTGTCTAAAACACTACATCATCTCAAGTAAAACAGTAAATAAAAACAGATTTTCGCGTCGTATTGCTTGATATTTCTGTCTAAATATATTCCATATTATGTATCTTGATGGGGAAAAACTCATGAATCCGACAGCTTGAATGTTCACAATATACAATGAAGAACAAGAGTGACAAATTGTCGTTTGCAGCCCCGAGGCCAAAAAATGACTTCGAGATTATCTGTCTCAATTTCGACTACGGTTTCTTCCTGCGTGGATTCTTTGAAGAGAGCAATCTCTTTTCAGTAAATAACATTTCAATACGTGTGGAGAAAAAATTCAAATATATTTTGAATACAATTTTCGAATCGGCAACTTCTTTTCAAAAGCAATAAAGGTTCATTTTTACATTATAAAGGCTATTCCCTGCACTAGAGCTTCATTGTTATTCATTGTCAGCTTTCAATGTTATTCATTGTCAAACTTCAAAATAAAAATTCAAATTTTGTAAAAAAGAAAAAAAAAAAAAAAAAAAAAAACGTGCAAATATGAGATTGAATGATTATGTTTTTCATTATGATCAATTATGGACAAATCAGTAAAAATAAATGTAATCAATGAATAATTAGTGAATCTAGTCTTTAAATATAATGCGAAGTTTAATTGTAGAATTAAAATTTTCCGAAAAATCCTTATTTATTGAATTTATATGTGTTTTCTAGTATTACATTGCTCTGAGGATAATAATAAGAAACTCTTAATAAGAAAAAATAAACAAAGAAAAATCCATTTATTAATGTGTTTTTCTTTATCATAATTGAAATTACTTTCAGAAAAGCTAAATATTATGAAGTTATTTAAAGATAAGTTATTATGGAACAATACAGATATCTTTTGGACACGAGGCTTATAGAAAGCGGAACCTCCATTTAAAATTGAATACGATCCGCTACAAATACGAATCTGTCTGGGATCGAATCCGGCACATTTTTATTATTAGCCAGCCATTAATATTTAGAGAAATAGGAGGTTCATTTAAAGAATCATAGGGAAATAAAAAACAATAAATATCCTGAAAAACAAAAAAAAGTACTTAGAAGGGAGAGCATTTCATCTAAGCTACCAAAATTGAAAGCGATACAGTAAAGATGGTAAATAAAGTAGAGTATGATCAGTTTTTAAAGATTTTTTTAAATATGGAAGTTATTCATGACTATTCTACAAGAAAAAAATACAATAATTTCATTTCCTTGCTTAATATTAACAGCACTTTTTATAAATTAAAAGAAATCAGTAAAATGGAGCAGTTTCAGCTGTAGAATGAGAAATGAGGCATTTGGATAGATTTGACAAACTGATTTTAAATACTTTTCTTGTACCAGCCTGACTCGTCAAGAATTTCATGCCCCAAGCGCATCATACATTTCTCGTATGAGACATGCTGTGCATCATTTGCGCCAAACTCGCGATGTATTTGTTATATTAAACTCGCCATACTACTATTGCGTTAGACTTACCATGCATATCTTGCTCCACAGTCGTCAAGCATCATTTGTGCTAAATTCGCAATGAAAATCTTGTATAATAATCGTCATGTATCTGTTGCATAAGATCCTTATATGTCTTTTGCATTAGAATCCTTATGCATCTCTTGCGCCAGATCCATCTAGTATCGCGACTTATTATGCAACTCTTATGCCAAACTCGCCATAAATATCGTCTGCGATAATCGGCTAGTATCACTTCAGAAAAATCTCCTGATGCTGCTTTTTTACCAGACTCGTATAGCGTCTCATGCGCACGACTATTTATGCATTTCGTATATCGGATTCATCCATTATTTGTGCCAGGTTTGTCATACATCTGTTGCGTCAGAGTTGACAAATTCTCCATGCATCTCTTGTACCAGACTTATTTAGCATTTATTGCGCCAAAATTGAAATGAATCTTTTACACTAGATTCGTCTAGCATCTCATTCTTCCGACTTATTATGCAATTCATTTGTCAGGTTCGTCATACATCATTTGTGCCAGATTCGTCATGCATCACTTGTGCCAGATGGGCTATGAATATGTTGCGTTATAATAGACATACTTTTTTTGTATGAGACTTGGTATGCGCCTTTTGTACAAGACTAATCTATCATCGTTTGCGTCAGACTTGAAATGACTTTTGCACTAGATTCGTCTAGCCTCTCATGAGCCAGATTTATTCATTTCTTGTACCAGATTTGTCATATATCATTTGTACCAGATTGGCCAGGCATCTATTGCGTCAGGATTCACATATATTTCTTATACCAGATTCGGCATGTATCTGTTGTGCCAGGCTTATCTAGCGCGTTTGTGTCACATTTGACATAAATCTTTTGCACCAGACTCGTCTAGCATCTCATGCTTCCGACTTGTTATGCATTTCGTGCGTCAGATTCGTCATACATCATTTGTGCCAGATTGGCCATGCATCTCTTTCATCAGAGTTGACATACATTTCTTGTACCAGACTCGTTGTACATCTCTTGTACCAGACTTATCTAGCAAATTTTGTGTCAGACGTGATATACATCTATTGTGCCAGACTTGTTATACATATCATACGGAATGGCGAGTCCAACTCCCGCCAAAAACTGTTAAATCTTTATTCTAATAGCTATAATCAATTGTAACATTACAAATAATTTTTCGAATAATGTGTTGATGAATGTGTGAATAATGTGTTGAGCTTACATTTTACCGTTGAATAGTAATAAATTAATCGAAACAGTTTCTTATACACAATTTGCGTAATATTTATATTATTAAATAAATTTTTTGTGTTTCTAAAATGTATTATTATAAAAATATATTTACAGAATATTTTTTCTGATGTTTTTTAAAGTAATAATCACTAGACTTCATATATTAATAACGTTTTTCAGCCATGCTAAATGCTAAACCAGATATTAAAAGTATTTAATTTTCAGAATAAAAAACCTGTATTTTAAATGTTTTTATTTCATGTCGAGCAACAGAATAATGATATAGTCTTTAGTTATTAACACATATAGACACAAACAATTAATATTTGTGTTTTGATCAATTGTGCCGGATGTAAATTGTTATTCAGGAAAACTACTGTCCTGAAAAATCTATTTATCATGCCATTGGTGATTAAGTTCGTATGGAAGAAAAAAGGGCACGTATGACACGAAAGGATTTTAAAAGCGAGGAGGGAAAATATTTTAAAATCTTATAGTGTTATTAGTTACGATTTTTAACTAGCCGTTGGGGGCCACCATAATACTTACCCATCATGGATATGCATAATGTAAACTATGAAAATAAAACAAGTGCAAACTATTTATAAAATGCATTGCAATTCGAATAAAAATCGTGGCTTGATGACGTCATAAACTTTAAATGCTCTATTACTGAAATCGTAAAAGACACACCCTTATAACTCCAAAATTGATAATCCTAGTAACTAACGGTTTACTGCGTCGGATTAAGCGTCTCATTTCCAATTAAAATATATCTTTGAATTGAAATTTGAATGAAATACAGGGTTATGAAAAATCGAAGAGTGTAGAAAATAGGATTACAAATATATCGGCAACTAATGATCAGATCGACTTCATTCTTTATGCAAAATTTATGTTATTTTTTTTTGTCTTTTATATTCATTCCTTAAAATAAACAATTTCGAAGATTTTTATGTACCTTTTATCCGAAAAAAATAGTTCCGGATAATCGAAGTTACTGAAATTCAATAAGGTTCTTCCCATTATTACATACTAAGTGCATACCAAATTTCAAGTCTCTATCTCAATTTGTTCGGGAGATAGAGCGTTTACAGACAGACACACAGACAGACGGATGACAAATTTTTTTTCAAAAAATATGTTTTTCGGAATCTCCAGTGTCTGAAACGTGTAAATCCGTCAATTTTTTTTTTTCAATTTTCAAAACGATTACAAGACTTACCCTATACTACGTATGATGGGTAAGTAAAAATAATAAAATTTTAATTTTCTGATATTTTATTGTCGGTTAAACAATGATTTGAAAAATTAAATTCGATGCAGTAATATTACGTGCATAGTTGGCGTAACACTTGATGTTTAAAAAAGTGGTCCCTTTAAACTTTATAAAATGTTAATGCAATATTCCCTTGTTACATCGTGCAGGACGTGAGACGAGAAAAATTGCGATACGTCCAGAGACAAACTAAGATACTTAAAAATAATCTCACTTTCAAAAGCTATGATTTGTTAAAAACGTTGATTTTCTTTGAACGGAATATAATCATAATAACAAAAAAAAATAATATTTTATTGTATTTACATATTTATTTTATTTCAGTAGTTTTTTTTTCTTTTAAAAAGTTAGAATAAAACAGAAAATAAATTTAATTTTATAAGAAAAAGAGGATTAAATAAAGGAAAGATATTCCATAACATTCATATTTTAATTGCTTAATAGGCGTACATCCAACATAGTGAAAAAGTACCCAAGCCTGGACTCGAACCCGGGTCATCAGTATAGCGCACTGACGTTCTACCAACTGAACCACTTGGGAACAATACTCAGTCTGGAACTTTTTCATCATAACATGTTGGCAAGGCTACAAACGCAGTGCAATTTCTCTCACTCTGGAAAAATTTCCAAGTATTAAATATGAAAGATATTCAGTAATAAGTTGTATGCATAGAATTATAAATTATAATAATGCAACGTTTTACCAATGCTGGTAATTCACTACATTTGTAGTAGAACTGCTAAATTCTGATTGTGTTTGTTATGTAACATCAAAAATAATTATTTTTAAAGTGAACTTTTCTCACTTTCAAATTCAACGCAATTTTAAATATCGTTGACCCAATAAATTACTAGAAAATTTATTCTGATATTAATACATATTTATTTTGAATTGATTAAAAATATAAATTTTACATTAATTTGTAATAAGATTTAGCTTCAATGATTGAGCTGGACTATTACACCATCAAAACATTATCGTACATAATTTTTGTGCAAGGTAAACCACAAGTTATTACTAAATGGTGTATACATATTTATGTATAATTAAAACTTAAAAATACATCAGACTGACGTTTTGGTCAACTTCTATGACCATCTTCAGAGTATGATGTTAAATTAAATACACTTAAAAACAAAGAACAACCACCTTGAAATGTATTACAAGAATTACATTTCAACATGGTTGTCCTTTGTTTTGAAGAGTATTTAATTTAACATTATATTTTGAAAATGTTCATAGAAGTTGACCGAAACGTCAATCTGATGTATTTTTAAGTTTTAATTATACATAAATATTTATACACAATTTAGTAATAACATGTGGTTTACCTTGCACAACAATTATATACGATAAGATTTAGCTTTAAATAATTTTTTTTTTTCAAAAGTGGATTTGCCCAAATTTAAAATCAATGGTTCATATGATCGGCTAATGCACATCAAAATGAGCGATATTGGCAACGATCGAATTTAAAATGAATGTGAATAACAATAAAGGATTTATATAAACAATCATACGTTGTGCTAAACCAGTCATACTAAAACACGCCAACTAGCATGTAATAAGTAAATATGAATGCAATAAGGTAAGAAGATGTCCATTGAGCAACCCTACCCCCCGCCCCTTTTTAAAAAATTACGAATACTTTTTAAATTACTTTTTTAATAAATTTAAAAGAATACCGTATAATTTTAAGAATCTAGAAAACGCTATAAAACAATATATAGGAAATATATTGTACATTTATTTTCGAATATTTATAAATATTTTCAACAGAGTTGTCTAAAGAACTACACCATCTCAAGTAAAATTGTAAACAAAAACAGATTTTCGCATCGTATTGTTTGATATTTCTGTCTAAATAAATCCCTTAGTATGTATCTTGATGGGGAAAAAAACTCATGAATCCGACATCTTGAATGTTCACAATATAGGTAGAAGAACAAGAATGACATATTGTCGCTTGCAGCCCCAAGGCCAAAAGATGAATTCAAGATTATCTGTCTCAATTTCGACTCCGGTATCTTGCTTTGAAGGGAGCAGCCTCTTCTCAGTAAATATCATTTCAATATGTGTAGTGAAAATATTCAAATATATTCTGAATGCAATTTTCGAATTGGTAACTTTCTTTTTAAAAAAGCAATAGAGGTTCCACGACGTACATTATATAGGTTATTCCCAGCGCTAGAGCTTTCAGTGTTATTGATTGTCAAATTTGAAAATTCACATTCAAATTTTGTAAAAAGAAATACCTTGCAATTTTAATTTAATTTAAATTTTGAATTTTAATTCACTTTCATTTTTCATTATGAGCAATGATGGACAATTCAGTTATGATAAATGTAACCAGTGAATAATTAGTGAATCTATTCTCTAACTGTTACGAAATTTTTAATCATAGAATTACGCATGCAAATTAAAAAAACAAAAACAAAAAAAAACTTTATTTATTGAATTTATATGAATTTGTTGTATTACATTGCTATGAACTGCTTAATAAAAAAAAAAAACAGGCAAAGTAAAAACCATTTATCTCTGTCTTTTTCTTTATTTTAATTGAAACTACTTAGAGAGAAGCTAAATATTAAACAGTCATTTGAAGATTAGTTGTTATGGAACGATACAGATATATTTTAGCTTATAAAATACGTAACCTTCATTTAAAGTAGAATCCGATCCATTACAAACATACCTGCATCGGGGTTCGAACCCGGTACATTTTTATTGCTAGTCAACGTCTTAATCTTTCGACAAATAGGCGGTCTGAATTACATTTATAGATGTATAGGGGAATCTTTTGAAGAAAGCACAATAAATATGCTGAAAACAAAAAAACAAAGTACTTAGAAGAGAGAGCATTTCATCTAAACCACCTAAATGGAAAGCGATGCAGTAAAGATGGCAGATAAAATGCAGTGTAATCAGTTTTTAAAAGATCTTTCAAAAATATTGAAGGTAATCTTCGTTAGTTATTCATGATTATTCTACAAGAAAAAAATACAATAATTTCATTTTCTTGTTTAACACTAGAACGGCGGAAAAATTTTACCTACTGGAACGGCGGGAATGGGCCATTTTGACCCCACAATGAAACTACTGAAATAACAACGATAAAACAATTTTAAATGCCATACATCGGAAAAATATGTAATTTACGTGTATTTCATCATTTATATTTAATTTATATTTAATATTTCTTGATAATTTATTGAATTTTTAAAGTACTGTAAATGTAACGCCCACAGTGCGATCAGCTGGGTTATACTACAACTACTCAAATAACTCATTAATTTGATATAAAAATTGATTGGTTTCACAAATTAAAACTTATGCTAACTAAAATAAAACACAATTTATAAATTAATATTTTTTCGTCAATATTTCATATATATATACAGGGTGTCTCAAAAGGTCGTTTACAAACTTAACATGCTGGTCTGTCATATCATGATGAACAAGATTTACATAGGAACTTGTGTTCGAAAATGCAAACTGCGACCGCTAGAGGGCGATGATCGCAGGTGTGGAGGGGAAGAAAGAAAGTATATTGAAAGATGTATTAATATGACTTTTATTAAAGAACATGGTATAATTTACACAAGATGTTCAAAACTCATTCCATTCGCCTCAATGCATGCTTCACAACGTCGACGCATGAATTCACGGACCCGATCAAAATGGGAAAATCCGGCTGTGCGACCCGTTGTTGCAAATACCAGCGTGCGAATGCAACGCGTTGGGGATAATCGTCAACGCACAATGCCTGTACTCTTTGTAAGTGGCAGGGGTGGTTCGTCTCCTCATGCAGTACGCATGAACGACGTACACTCAAGACGCGTTCGCTTGCTCAGAGACTTGTTTGCGGGTTCCTGTCAAAATCCCGTAGCACGGTTTCCTCTACGACAGGCGTGCGTGTAGTGCGTTCTTGACCGATGTAGCTACGTACTTGGAAAGCTCCTGCTTCACGCAATCTGCGGTGCAATTGTCCAAACAAAACATGACTTGGCTGACGTCTGCTTGGGAAGCGCTGAAGGTACATGTACGGCGTCTCGGGCATTTCCATCCACGGCACCATATACGTAATGCATATCGGCCAATTCTGCGTTACTAAACCGATTCATCTTTCTCCTGCAACGTCTTCGTCTGAAATGATTGCGCTTTCCACTCTCCCGTAAGTCTGCGCTCATCGCCCTCTAGCGGTCGCAGTTTGCATTTTCGAACACATGTTCCTATGTAAATCTTGTTTATCATGATATGACAGACCAGCATGTTAAGTTTGTAAACGACCTTTTGAGACACCCTGTATATAAATATTTCATATATATATGTATATTCAATATTGTAAATATTTCAAAAATGCGGATCTAAAATGCGGATTTTTTTTTTTAAAAAAATACTTGTTATTTATTTAGAAAAAGTCAAAAAATTTCAAAAAAATTCTTCCAACCAAACAAAAGTAATCAACGGACAAAAGTGCTCAAAGGTCAAAATGACTCCTACCGCCGTTCTAGTGTTAATATTAACGGCACATTTTATAAATTAAAAGAAATTACTAAAATGGAGTAGTTTTAGCTGTAGTTAAGCCGTTTGAATAGATTTGACAAGCTTGGCTTTTAAAACCTTTTTTGTACCAGCCTAACTCGTCACTGATTTCATTCGCCAAGCTCGACATTCATTTCTCGCGTCGGACATACTTGTCACATCACGTGCGACAAATTGATGATGTATCTGCTGTATTAAACTCGCCATACCTCTATTGCGTTATAGTACTCAGGTCCTGATTAACGGCGGGGCACATTTTCAGTAATATGTTTAAATAGAAGTTTTCGGCTTAATTTAACGCCATATTCATGCAGAATTTCTATTAAAAATAAGCTTAATTTTCTATTTGTTTTTACTAGTGGAAATTCGCCCCTCCAGTAATCAGGCCCTGGTAAAACGTGCCATGCATATCGTGCTCTAGAATTGTCAAGTATCATTTGAGCTAGACTTGCAATGAAAACCTTGCGTTCTAATCGTCATGTATCTGTTGCAGCAGATTCCATATGTATCCCTTACATCGTTATGCATCTCTTGCGTCGGACTCATCTAGTAACTCGTGCACAGGACTTGTTATGCAATTTCTATGCGACTAGTCATGCATGCCTTCTGCGGGAATCGACTTCTGTCTTTTGAGAAAACTTTTCTCGCATCTTTTGCACCAGACTGGTATAGCATCTCATGCGCCCGACTTGTTATGCATTTCATGAATTAAATTCATCATACATCATTTGTGCCAGATTGGTCATGCATCTGTTGCCTAAGGGCTGACACACTTTCTGTGTCAGACTTGACATGCATATCTTGTACCTAACGTATCTAGCACTTTTTGCGTCAGACTCGTCATACACATCTCACTGAATGACGAGTCTGACTGTCACCAAAAACTGTTAAACCTATATTCTTATAGCTGTAATCAATTGTAACATTGAAAATAATTTTTCGAATAAAACTATACATGAGTTACATTTTACTTTTAGGTAGCCATAAAGTAATCGAAACAGTTTCTCATACATATTTTCTATAATATTTAAATTATTAAATAATTTATGCGTTTCTCAAATGTATTATTTAAAAAAATATATTAACAGAATATGTTTCTGGTGTTTGTAAAGTAATGATTCACTAGACTTTACTTATTAATAACATATTTCACCATTCTAAGTGCTAAACAAGATATTAATAATATTAATTTAATTTTCAGAAAAAAATATTTTAAATGTTTTTTTTTCATGTCTAGCAACAGAATAATGATATCGTCTTTAGTTATTAACACATACAGATGCCAACAATTAATATTTATGTTTTCATTAATTGTGCTGGATGAAAACTATTATTCAGGAAAACGTCTGTCCTGGGAAAATCCATTCATCATGCCACTAGCGATTAAGTGCGTGCGACAGAAAAAAGGGCACGTATGAGACGAAATGGTTTCAAAAGTGATGCGGGGAAAATATTTTAAAATCTTAGATTGTTATTAGTTAAGATTCTTAAACATTACAAAATTTGAAATATCTAGTCTGATAGTTCTAGTTTGATATTTTAATTTCGGGTAAACAATCGATTTACTATTTAATTTTGAGGCAGTAATTTTATGTGTACAGTTGAAGTCACACTTAATGTTTAAAAGAGTGGTCCCTTTAAACAATCAAATATTGATGGAATAGCCTATCCTTTTACCTTGCATGCCGAGAGTCAAGTAAAGGTGTGATACATTCGACATGTATTGGCTTCAATTTTTTAGCACTTTTTGGAACAGCTAGTGCCGAAACTATATCCCCTAGATGTTATAGTTCGTGCTTCACTATTCGCACCATTATAAAACTAATTGTGTGTATTATTCTTCTACACTTCATAAAAGGGGAGTAAATTTTTGAACTTTAACGCTTTGATAACGTGTTGGGACATATACGTATATATAAGGTACTTAAAAAAATGATATATTACACACAACATTCTTATATTTGCGAGTAACATGTTTCAATTTCTTTAAAAAAATTCATAATAAATTAATAATATGAATATATTTTCAAACAAATAATATAATTGAATCCATAAAAAAATTACGTGTATAGTTGGAGTAACACGTGATGTTTAACCCTTAAATGCATAGCGATGCAAATTTACATTACTTTTATTTAAGTTTTAATAAATAAATCAAGTTCTTCACCACCACTATATTTATATAGAAATATTAATCCTCTTAAAATCACAAAATATGCTACTAAACAAAGTTAAAAATCTATCTTAAAATTTCTGGCGTCTGATCTTTAATATAAGTAGAATAAAACCCAGGTTATCCGACAAGCATGGGAGCAACGGATTTTTGGTTAACCGAGTTTCCATAAGAATTTTCGGATAACCGGGAGGCTTCCTAATTTCATTCTACCAGATGACACTACTCACCCTTCTCACTTCCCCACAGTCACGTAAAGCGTTAGTGCTTGCAGTTGCTGCACGAGTCTGTATTCTGTTCGATTTCCCCTTCCTGTTTACACGTGTTTTAATTTCCTCCAAACTTTATTTTCGATGAATAATATTTTAAAATACAAACGGGTTTTTATAAGCATGAAGAGCTCAACGAGTTGAAAAAGTTGATATTGGCACCTCAATATATTGAAGTGCAGTAAGATGCAACATCGTCAGATCTGTTGTTGTTTAAAAGGTGGCGTGATAAGGCAGCATTGAAGCAATGCGAAGTTGAAAAAAAAAATCACAACTTATTTTGTAAAGAGATGAAGTGTTGTATGTGTTTAATGCAATAAAATGCCTGCATTTACGCAATAGTCCAAATAAGTAAGTTGATGCTGTTTATTTATTTCATAAACAGCATGTTTGTTTAAAAATAAAATTTTTCATATTGAAATAAAAAGAGTTAAAACTTTTCGATTAAACCGATTTTCGGATAACCGGGAATCGGATAATCGCGGTTTTACTGTATAAAAAACACAATTCTAAAAGAAAAATTCATGCATTTGAGGGTTAAAAGAGCTGTTCCTTTAAACATTATAAAATATTGATACTGGTCTTGCAACAAATATTGCAATACCACCTTATCCCGTAAATCCCGTCGCCGTACATGTGATTGTTTGAAGCAACACAAAGTTAATGTTTTGAATTGGACACCTTGTTCCCCAGAATGCAATCCTATGGAGAACATGTGGGAAATTTCGTTCACAAAATCTATGCCCACAACAAACAATATGAAAGCAAACACGAGCTCCGTGAATCATTATTAAAAGCCTGGGATGAAATTGACAAACATACGTTGATAAATCTTATTGAAGCATGCCATCCCGGATTTATGACATTATCCGACGTCACGGACGTCCTTGTAATTATTAGTTTCCTTTTGTAACCACAAAATTAAACATTAATATATATATATATATATATATACATTTTATGCTGGGTGTGTATACTATTTCATTTGCAAGAAATCGCATTTTCTGTATTTTTTCCTATGCTGTTAATTAAATATGCATTTTTTCCCTTTTGTATTGTTCCAATTACCGCTTGCTTTCATCTAATGTCATTCTCTTTTCACAAAAGTCAACATATTTTTCAGAATTGTCAAATTCTATGGGGCATGGATATTTTTGCATTGCAGTTTATTACACAAAACATTTTTATGTTTGCGAGTAACATGTTAAATTAATAATATAAGCAGGGGTGCAAACATCTAGGTGCTAATGGGCTGATTCCCACCACTAAATTTTATTAGTATTCTTCCTCAAATTTTATTAGTATATCTCACGTAAATTTTATCAGTATTCTTATTAGGCGAAGAATACTAAAAATTTAGTGGTGGGAATCGGCTCATTGGCGCCTAGATTTTTGCACCCCTGAATATGAATATATTTTCAAATAAGTAATACTATAATTGAATCGATAAAAAATCTTAAAGAAAAAAAATCTTATAGAGAAAAATCTCTGTAGAAAAAGTCTATAGAAAAAAGACTTATTTTGAAGTAGCGTGTTTTATAGTTTTTTTGTTTGATTCTACTCTTTTTCCACAGTGTTTTAACTATCCTCTCGAGACCTGAAGTTTACATAATACTAAACATACTCCTCCATTATTGCTTTTGAACCAACAAAATGACACCATCGATGACAGAAAGTGTCATTTTTCTGAAATTGAACTTTGAAGGGGCTGGTAATTTAGGTTCAGAAATATGAGTCTACAATTACTAACCCCCCAAAATATCAGTTTAATTATCATTAATCTAAATTCATACAATAAAAAATAAGGGCTTTAAATAAGTGAATAATCAACAAATCCTCTAAAATTTGTACTGTAAAATTTTTAAGTTAAATAATTATAAAAATTACCTACTTTCTTATCTACATTGTATTGAAAGCATTTTGAAAACTCAGATGGAAATAACGTTTAGTTTATGAAGAAATCAGCGTAAGTACTGGCATTTATTGGTTTTGATTTAAAGCAAAAACATTCAGCTATATTGCAGTGAAGACAACATATAAAAAAATAAATAGCTTAATTTTTATGAGGAAAAGAATTGAGGTTTCCATTCGGGTAAGCAGGACTGAAGAGGGTATTAACCCTTTCAGGGGCAAGTAATTGTGTTCCTGTAAAGTCGAATTCACACCGATATTTACGAAAGAATTTAGTTCAAAAGAAGGAAAAGCAATTTTTCATGTTTTCCCGTCAAAGTAAAAAAAGTAAAATTTAATTAAAAGTTTCTGGTTCGAATCGGATTAAAATTAGGTGGGATATAATATATCCCTCAAAGGGTTAAGTCACTTTGAATGCGTGTATAAATTTGAAGTGCATGAGAAATTTTCTCTGAAATATGCTAATATAATATGTTACAGAAAATAAATATTTGCATTTCAAATTGCTTTTGAAGATGAAAGAGTTTCTGAACACATTTTTAAGCTCAAATCGTTTCCAGGCACAGGTAGTGTCTAGAAGATTTAGTGTGGCAACCGGCTATTCTAAAAAGTACTAAAAAAGTGAAGCTCATGAATGAACTGTACCCACGAATGGCAACAGCCAACAGCCACGCCTCTGTGGGTATATGCCCTACGAAAAATACTGTTTATTGGACGAAGGGGAAGCTGTGTTAAATTGTCCTCACGCCTATTGGTCTTTTTCTTCTATATACCCCCAGGCTAACGAAAAAGACAGGCTACCGCGGTGCATTCCTCTTATCTTTTTTTACAGACCGCTAGAGTGACGTGATGCTCTTTTCGTACACCTGCGTTAGTGCATTCCAGCATCACGTGACTCCCGTGGTCTGTAAAAAAATATTTGCGTAAAACACCGCGGTAGCCTTTCTTTTTCATTAGCCTCGATATACCCGCAGATGACGTGACATGGGTAAAGTCCATATCGAACGATGCTAAACGATAAATGTCGATCGCATAGACATCTAGTAACTCAAACGTAAACATTGTATAAGTAAAGCGTGTAGAACTAGAACATACTTATAAAATGCTACGTTTCAGTTACGATGTCGCTGTGATCGTCTAGTATCGTTCAGCATTGTTCGACATTTATCGGCTTCAATTTTTTAGCGCTTTCTGGAATAGCCAGTTGCCACACTATATAGTCCAGACGTTGTAGTTGGTGATACAATGTTCGTACCATTATGACACTAATTGTGTGTATTATTCTTCTACATTTCATGAAAAGAGAGTAAATTTCTGAACTTTAACCCTTTGATCACGTGTTGGGACATATAGGTCTCAGTGGACTCTTTTTTATTCTATTCGGAACACTTTTTGAAAAATAATCTCGGCCATACACTTATGAAGGGTGGTTATAATTGAAGTTACACTATTCAGACCAATCCGGAGCCTGTTCTGGTTGCCGGATTCCGTTGAATCTTTGTATATACGTTATATGGACAATGGGGATGAGAAATATCCAATAAAAAATAGTTCAAATTTAAACCACTAGATAAATATAAAATATGATAAAACCGGAAACACAAATTGGAAACATAAAACTTTATTTAATCAATAAGCACTGTATTTCTTCAATGTGCATTCCATTTGTGTCAATTACATGTTCAAAGCGTGTTAAAACATGTTGAACAGAAGCACACAGTGATTCTTCAGGAATTGAAGCGTCAAGGCGGGCTGTGCTTGCTTTCTGTTGAACATGTTTTAACATGTTTTGAGCATGTAATTGACGCAAATGGAATGCACATTGAACAACTGCTTTGATTAAATGAAATTTTATGTTTCCAGTTTGTGTTTCCGGTTCTTTATTCATTATCTTTTCACCTGGTCGTCGAAATTTCAATTATTTTGTATTATTATTATTGTATATTTCTCTTCCCCATGGTCTATATAACGTATATACCAAGTTTCACGGGCTCCAGATTGCTCTGAGTACTGTAACTTAACTTATAGATACCCTGTACTAGGATTTTTTCAAGAGAAATATACCAGAAAGAAATATTCTTTCAAATTTTGATAGGATTGAATATAGAAATAGTCGCTAGTCCTGGCCCGCCGCACCCTGAATACTAGGCCTACGCGCTGACACAAAAATGGCGGCTATCGTAGGCAGATTTTTTTAAATGTCAGGACGGTCTCCTGAATTTGCACAGCGGTATTTTCTAAAAATTTTCCTGGACACAGTTAATCCCAGAAGAAGGATGTAAAAACTTTTAGACACTATTGGTATTCAAATTCAAGGGACCCTGAAAGTGCTGAAAAAAACCGCCTGCGACAGCCGCCATATTTATATCAGAGCACAAGCCTAGTATTCAGGTTAGCCTGGCCCATAAAAGGGCTAAGCACGCAGTTTTTAGCACTAAACATAATGAAATAAAAATTCTAGTTTATCAATATTTTTATAAAACTTGAGTAAAATTTGTGGTATGTTTAGTGGTAATATTATTTCCTTATAAAAAAAATTGCAACATTTCGTTAATAAATCTATTATTTCAGTAAAAGAAAATATTTTTCTTTTAATCTGAGGAAGATATATTTCAACAAATATTTTCACATCCTTTCGTAAAATTATAGTGAATTAAACATTTTGTTAATGATTATTTTTAAAACGTTTCGAATGCTAAACTAGATAAAAGTTTTATTTTTTCTCTCAATTAAAAAAAAAATTGTTTTGGTACTGTTTTTGTTGAAGGAAGGAATTTAAATAATCTTTTATATTTAAATCGAATGGTAAAAAACAATTAATCTTCGTAACTTTCCTAATTGTATGAGATGATTATAGTTATTCGAGCAAACTGCTTCCGTAAAATTTCATACTTCTTTAAACTACTCATTCATCACGGGATCGATAAATTTGACTGTAGAAATAAAAGAGTATTTTCGGAAGGAAAAAGTTTTAATGAGGAAGTTAAAACTTCGTGTTAAAACCTCGTATTTTTGTGTCGGTGAAATTCTTTGAGCAAGATGAATCTTGAGTTTCCTGGTGTTTTGAGAATTGTTTATGCAAACGATTTGAAAGGAGAATTCCGTCGCATTAAATTTACAAATACTTGGTGTTCTTTATTATCATTAAAAATCTTGAGTATATCATGATTAATTTTTTCTTTTTCTTGATAGGATTGTGTCAGAACGTTTTCACTAATTAAGCTATCTAAAATCGGTATAATTTTTTTTTAAATCTGTGTAACATTAAATATCTCGAAAATCATTTTGATGCTCCAGTATTTGTCTTAATTAAGTATTACTATGCATAAAAAATAGAAGTTATTTTTAAACATCAAAATAATAATTATTTTTAGCAAAACAATCTCAAATAGCCCAAAACGGTTGGGGGTAACGTTGGCTAATTGTTAGTTAATTGCTATCTCAAGTTTGCTTACAGTTAGAAATGTCCGCATTGCCGTACGATTGGTAAATGAACCATTTGCTAACAAAATCCCAACCGTTAGCTACTTAGAACTCTGCTTAGATACGTTTGATTTTAAAGGGATCCCTGTACCTATAATTTCAAAACGCTTTCCACAAATTGACAACGAGAGGCCGACAATCGGTGTTTCTTGGATTGTGATAATTACCATATTTATTGTTGTTTCTTGTCATGTATCATTTCAAAACATTCTAGAATGCTGTAATGTTCAATTTGTTAATTTTACATTTAAATTAGCTAATTACTTAATTTGTTTTTCTTTTTAATTCATGTAGAGATGTTTGAAATCTTCAGTTCCTTCACTGCCAGACCGTTTTAGACATATACATTTAAAAATATTCAAACCAATTTGATTCTGAAATCTATGAAATTTTTAGTCTCTTCACCTCCAGACCTTAGCCATATACATTTAAAAATATTCAAACCAATTTGATTTTGAAATTTATGAAATTTTTAGTCCCATCACCTCCAGACCGTTTTAGTCATACACATATACAAATCTTCAAACCAATTAGACTGTGAAATCTATTAAATATTTAGTTCCTTCACCTCCAGACCATTTTATTCACACCCATTTACAAATATTCAAACCAATTTGACTCTGAAATCTATTAAATATTTAGTCCCTTCACCTTCAGACCATTTTATTCACACACATTTACAAATATTCAAACCAATTTGACTCTGAAATCTATGACATTTTTAGTTCCTTCACTTTCAGACAGTTTTAGTCATATACATTTACAAATCTTCAAACCAATTTGATTATGAAATCTATGAGATTTTTAGTCCCTTCACCTCTAGACTGTTGTACAAATCTTCAAACCAATTTGATTTACAAGTCATCAAACCCCTACCATAAAGCACTTTAAAGATGAGAACTATTTGCCACAAATTAAAACAGAATATTTCGGTTAGGAATAATAAGTACAAGTCGAACCCACAGCAGATAATGGTCTGCGATAAAGACGTGGCGTGGGCAGCATGCAGCATGAAGGTGACCGGGTAAGTATACATATAAAAAAGTTCAAAAATCTTTAATGTTTAATTGTTGGATTTGTTATTTTATATGAATTATTTTTTTTTTAAATTTTTATTTCCAGAAGCTATATTAAAACATTTTCATATCTTATCATAAAATAATGATTTAAATCACTTCTAAAAACAAGGTCCGTACGCCTCATGGGATTTGAACACGCGCTTTTCCGTAAAGTAATATTTGACTTATTTAATGAAACTATTCTGCGTTTAAAATGTCTCTTTACGAAAAAATTGGTATTCAAATCCTATTAGGCGTTACAAACACTAGATAAAAAATACTTAAAGTTGAATGCAATCTGTTTAATGTGTATAGAAAAGTTTGAAATTTTTAATTACCATATAAAAAAGGTTTGAAACATGTAATATTTAATTATTAATTTTATTACTTAAATTGAATGCAACACTTTTAGTTTAAGGAAGATGTATTTGAATAAATTATTTTCATACCCCCTTCTAAAATTATAGTGATTTAATCCATATTTTACCATCGTCCTATATATAAGAACGCTAAATCTGGCGGATTATTTTATTAAAAAATTTCTAATTCAGACCAAAAAATTTTGAATAGCAAAGTTATTTTATATTATTCACGAACTAACCAATAATATATAGACTGGTGTAACCTATGGCGCATTAAAACCAATGAAAACAAAACTGCTGCTGTTTATTTCTCTAGAAAACTAACATATCCCAATAGAATAACACTAGTAAATCTGCAGATCAGGAGCCTCAACGTCAGCTCTGAAAGTCATTGTTTTTTAATCTCACTTTTCATATTATTTAGCATCTTACAATCCGCAATTTAATTTTTTTTATACTACATACATATTTATAGGCATATAAAATACTTCAGAGGTTTCAGAAATTAGAAGCGTTAAATTAAACACGATTTATGCAATCATATTCTGAAATTCTTATAAACTTCTTATTCTTTTAATTTTTTAGATAAAAAAATGCATTTCTCATTTTGATATTCTTTGAAATAGGGTTGCTAAGCAACTAATAAAATAAAGAGGAAAGGAAAAGAAATGCATTTTAAAATTTGTAAAAAATAGAAAAATAAAATGTTTTATATTTCCCGAACAGTTGCAAAAAATAATCCAATAATTTAAACAATCAATTTCTAAATTCTAATAGATGTATCGGCAAATTTTCTAAGCTATTGCATGTATTTAAGACCTCCATATCAAAAATTTAGTATCCGTAATTGTACGTTTAAATCCATTATTCAAATATGCGATTTTCATTTAAGTTAAAAATTAAATTTGAAAATCGTCTGCATTCACATAGGAAAGCATCATGACCTAAAAAGAAATGTTCTGTATTTTTCGAACGAATGAACCAAATGTAACCAAAAACTATACAGCTCATTCCGGGTACTTCACCAACATACCCACCAAAATACAACTTAATAGGGTGATTTTTACAGCAGTTATCGCGGTACAGACAGACAGACAGACAAACAGACAGACGGAAACCAAAAACTTTTCGCGTCTCCACAGTGAGCCTTCACTGACGTTTCGGCAATTAATAATACCACAATACCTTAGGCTAATGAAGCAAAGTAGCTGGGGGTCACCCTTGACCAAAGACTTTCTTTCAAAAAACATATCCTCACCATCAGGGGGAAAGTCGCTGGAGCTACGATTGCACTAAAACCTCTTCTTAATAGTAAAACACTGGCTATACATAACAAACTTCTCCTTTATAATTTCTGTGTTTTACCAATTATCACCTACGCCTGTCCGGTCTGGGGCTATATCTGCAAATCCTCCATGAAAAACCTCAGCCAACTTCATAACAAAAATCTACGTACTGTCAGAAATGCCTCTCGCTATCTCCGTAATAGCACTGTTCGCAGAGACCTCAAAACTACCACATTAAATAGAAGAATCAACCACCTTGCCAAAAATTTTTATGACAAATTATATGACCTCCCTAATGATATAATCACAGAATTTCCGGATTATGACGCATTCGAACCACATTATCGTAAGCAAAATATTCTTGCATTATTGACTATGAGCATTAGTGCTCATAATTCTGCAAATTTCTCTCTCTTACTTTTATAAAAATTTGTAATTTCCTAATTAAACTTATTCCTATGCTATACAAAAAAATGAAATAAAATAAAATTTGTATGGCCTAATTTCTTAATTAAATTTATTCCTAAGCTATATCAAAAAAAAAAAAAATGTTTGCTCTTTTTTGCCTGCCTTTTCCACCTCGCATTTATGTGCTGTTTTTGAACATGTTCCGAACCCTATTTATCACTTTTTCAACTTTTGTCAGCAGTTAATTTTAATGATAGCTATACCATTTTATTTTATTTTCCATTTATTAGACTCCATCCTTAATCTCTTTTGCTTTACTTTTTTATTCCCATTGTTTAATTCTTCTTCTATTTTTAATTGTTATTTCTTATGTAGTTAAGACTACATTTAACTTTTCCCAACAGCTCAATATTTACAAGATACTTTACTCACAAACAGACTGGGACTAAAGTTGATCGCAACTCGGAAGCCCCTTAAGAGCCTATGCTAGTCACGCGAAGAAACGATCTCTAACGTTGTTAGTTTTTACTTTTTTGATTTTGGTTACGGTTTTTTTTTGTAAGCGGGCATTTTCAATTTTGGAACCGGTTGGAACCGGTTTTGAAAGTGAAAGTACCCTTATATAAAAAAACTGGAACCAAAATCGAAAAAGTAAAAACTAACAACGTTAGAGATCGACCTCAGCTATCCTATGCAAAAAGAATCATTTAAAAATATTAAAATGCGAGCGAGAAATCGCGCCCTTCCCATAGACTTAACATTAGCTGGAGCGTCTCTAACGTTGTTAGTTTTTACTTTTTCGATTTTGGTTCCAGTTTTTTTATATAAGGGTACTTCGCGTGACTAGCGTAGGCTCTTAACCGACATCAACTGTTCGGCAACTGTTCGGCCGATAATATATAAAGAAATAGAAACTAATCAATCTTTCTGGTGAGAATTCAGAATTTCTGCATAAATATATATAAAATATGGGTTAAATTATTTCTATAATGAATATTTTAAAACTTTCAAAATGCGGAATTATCAACATTATTTTAGACATTTTATATATATATATATAATTGCCAGCTTTATTTTTGCTGTAGGAAGAAAGTGTTATTATCATTTATGCTTAGAACGGATGGTAAAAAACAATTAATCTTCCTAACTTTGTTAATTGTGAGAGATGGTTACAGTTATTGAAGCAAACTGCTGCTTCTGTAAAATTTCGCACTTCCTTAAAAAAGTCATTCATCAAGGGGGTCGATGAATTGATTGTGGAAATAAAATAATATTTTCGGAAGGAAGATTTTTCAGAGAGGAAGTGAAACGCGAGTTAAAACTTAATATTTTTGTGGCATTGAGATTCTTTGAGCAAGATGAATTTTGAATTTCCTACTGGTTTGAGAACTGTTTATACAAATGATTATAAAAGAGAACAAACACTGTCACGTTAAATTTACGAGCGTTTGGTATTCTTTCATTCTTTAAATGAAAACTCCGTCTTAAATTAAAATGCCTGAATTTAAAAGCACTAAGATTTGTAAGAAAAATAACAAATTTAAAACAAATATTTTAACAGGTGTTCCTTGACTGAATTTGGTTGTATATCTATGAATTTTTTCAGAGGTTAAGTCAATAAAGGAAAGACAATAAACGGTACTTTTTAGTATAGGGGCCTTGGCGACATAGAGAAAATAGGCTTGGAGAGAGAAGGAAATTCCTCATGCATA
Organism: Maratus michaelseni; assembly: GCA_963931845.1. Classification (NCBI taxonomy): domain Eukaryota; kingdom Metazoa; phylum Arthropoda; class Arachnida; order Araneae; family Salticidae; genus Maratus; species Maratus michaelseni. The sequence goes on from OZ007597.1 coordinate 139,932,320, forward strand.
TTTTCTGGCAACCTATTCAGTATTTTATATACACAAGAAATTTTTCTCAATATTACTAAAAAATTATTCAAGACGTGCATAAAGTTTATCAAGACATTTCTAACATTTTCCAACATAGCTGAAAAGTGTTTATGACTTCGGTTTTTCTGTCCGTGCTCTAACTTTTATCAGTATCCTCGGATTGTGTATAATTTTAAGGGTTTCGTTAATCCCACGAAAGCCTATTCGTCCCGCTACGTTGTCTGTCCGTCACAGAGCCGGTTATCAGAAACTAAATAACTTATAGACATGAAATTTTGCGTACTTATAGCTGAATACCTACTATGCAGCTCAAAATCATAAAATTTGAAAAAAAAAACCGTATTATTTTAATATAGAGAGGTAAAAAATAAAAAAATCTAACAGCCTTTTCCTATTAAATTTAAACATTTTTCGTTATAGCAGTTGCAACAATTAAAAATCCACAATAACATTCATTCTACAATAATTAATTTTCTAATGAAAGATTTCCACATGAAAAATAAAAAATAAATAAAAAGTTTCATCAATTGAAAAAAATATTAATACGACGTCCTATTGGTAATAAAACAGAAATTTTCAAACATTTCTCAATAATACAAGGAGTATGAGTATGTGTAAATACAGAAAGCAGGTTAATATGATGTCATTAGATAATTAAAAAGAGAATTAATCTGACGTCATATTGGAAGTTTAACGGACATTTTCAAATGTTTGAGAATAATGCAAAGAGAGTTTGAGGAACGTATTGAATCATGATACAAACCCGATTATGGCAATATTGGCTTTAATATTTTTTTTTAAATATTTTTTTAATATCGCATTTAGTCCACATGACAGATATTATTATGACAGAGTATAATAACGGGCTTCACCGCTATCGGACCGGTTCAGATTTTTGAACCAAAAAAACCGAGAAAAACAGACCGATAATTTTTTATTTTATAAAAAACATGACTATTTTTTTTTCTGAAAATGAAATTTATTTGGATTTATTAAAGAAAGGGTAAAGTGTTTTGAAAGGAATCTTAAACGAAACCCTTTCTGCGATCTTCGATCACACTTACCCACTTGTTATATGTTATTGACATAAACTATAGCACGATCACTATTGAAAATTAAATGTGCAATATTTATATTTCGTTTACAGGAAAGTCAAAAGTATTCCGTTATATTACGGTGAATAGGAAAAAAAATATTTCAAGTGCATTTTAATGATGTTACGCCATTTCAAACATAATCATATTGTTATTCATTTCTGAGTCTAAAAATGCTTTCTGTAGAATATGAGGTGCAAAGAATTTATTACTTATTTACAAGGTCAAACAAAAGAATTCCGTTACATTGCCTGCGGCAAAAAATCCCTTGAGGGTATTTTTATGACATTACACTATTTCAAACATAATGAATTTTATATGAATTACTGTGGTGTACAATAAGTTGCTTACAGAAAAGTCTGGTGTGCATTGCATTTATCGTTCACTTACAGGGAAACACCATAGAATTTGGTTACAGCGATATCTGGAAGTGCGTTTTCAACTTTGGTTTGCGTTTGAAGTTTAACTAAATTTTTGTATAGTACGCTGTTTGTATAAATTCTATAGATTATATACAGGAGTGCACAAAAGAATTCGAGTACATTTCCACTTATAGACGAAAATTGCTGAAGGTGAATTTTTAACTGCGTGATGTGTTTCCTAAATGTCTGCATACTATATATATATATATATATATATATATATATATATCCACGTTATTCACTTTCGGTCTCTTCTGGTTATGCCTAGCACACATCTTTCCATACTTCGCTGTGTTGTTTGTAATCTTTGTACCATCCGTTTTGTTAGCGTCCAAGTTTCTGCTCCATAAGTTAGTGCAGGCAAAATACATTGGTTAAATACCTTTCTTTTCAAACAAAGAGGCATGTTACTCTTCAGAATAATATTGTTCTTCCCAAAAGCACTCCATCCATTTCTTATTTTTCTATTGATTTCTTTCATGATACTGTTGTCTGATGATATTTCTTGTCCAAGGTACACATAACTTTCAACATCTTTAATCTCAGTGTTGTTGTAGACGATTTTCTTTTTTGATGCAAATGAATTGAACATCAGCTTAGTCTTTTCCAAATTTATTTTTAATCCCACATTAATGCTAGCTTCTGCCAAATCTTTTAGCATATTTTGCAATTCTTCAGGGCTATTACTGAAAATTAAAATGTCATCAGCAAACCGGAGATGGCTTAAATATTCCCCATTTATTCTAATCCCTTTGTTTTCCCAATCCAGCTTCTTGAAAATACTTTCTAAGACAGCAGTAAAAAGCTTAGGCGAAATGATGTCTCCTTGTCTTACTCCTTTTCCAAGCTTGATCTTCGCTTTTCCTTTGTCCAAACGGATGGTGGCTGTTGCTTTCTTGTAGATCTTCTTTATGATATTGATATAAGGTTTGTCTATACCAATGTCCTCTAGAGAAATAATTACTGCAGATATGTAGACCGAATCAAATGCTTTTTCATAATCAATAAAGGCAAGGCAGAGAGGTAAATTATATTCTTTATGTTTTTCTATTACTTCCCTTACTGTTTGAATATGATCCATTGTGATAAATCCACTTCGAAATCCTGCTTGTTCTCTAGGTTGAGCTGAGTCCAGAGCCGATTCAAGTCTTGTCGTTAAAAACTTTGGTGAAAATTTTATAAATCACTGACAGTAAGCTGATTGGACGGTAGTTTTTAATGTTTTCCTTTTCTCCTTTCTTATAAAGTAACACCATCACAGCATTATTCCAATCTTCTGGTACATCTGATTTCTCGAGACATTTGGAAAACAGTAAGGCTAGCATTTTTGCAAATTCTTCTCCTGCTTCTTTGATAAGGTCAATTGTAATTCCATCTTCGCCAGGGCATTTACCTTTTTTCATGCCTCTAATGGCTTGTACAACTTCATCTGTCATCACTGGTATTATCTCTTCAGTTTCTGTTATGTTTACTAGTGGATCACGTAGGTTGATTTCCCTTTGATCTTCACATTTATATAGATCGTTATAGAATTTTTCGACAATGTGTACTATTTCATTATTGATTTTGGTGATTGTTCCATCTGCTCTTTTCAGTGCAAAAATACCTTTTCTTCCAACACACAATTTGCGCTTAACTGATTTTAAACTTTTGTTATCTTCTAGAACTTTTTTGACAAGATCACAGTTAAATTTTCTGATATCTTCTGTAACACATTTTCTTACCGTTTTACATAATTCTGCATATTCAACTCTTGATTTAGGATCGTTTTTCTTCATTTTAAATTCTCTGCGTTTCTTCATCAATCTTCTTGTTTCTTCTCTTATTTTCTTTGTTTGCTTTACTTGTGCTTCACCAGCTATCGTCCTTGCAATTTCTTGTAGAGTATTTGTTATTTTCTTGTTCACTACTGTAACATCTGGTTCTAACGTGGATAAGAAGTCAGACGAAAGTTTTTGACATCATCGAGAGAATTAAACGGCTAAAATGGAAATGGGCTGGGCACATTGCAAGAAGACAAGACAATAGATGGAACACAAACACCCTACAGTGGTATCCCAGAGATGTAAAACGACCAAGAAGACGACCTCAAGTAAGATGGAGTGACGAAATCAGAAAAGTGGCCGGTGTTAATTGGATGACTAAAGCACTAGACAGGCAACAATGGAAAAATCTGGGGGAGACCTACATCCAGCAGTGGATTGAAAACGGTTGATGATGATGATGATGATGATATATATATATATATATCATATTCAAGGGTGCACAAAGTAATTACGATATTTTTCTGCCTGTAGATGGTAATTGCTGAAATTAGGTTTTCAAATGTGTTAATGTTTTCCAAACATCACCTTTCCCTTTATTAAAGAGTCAAGTTTCGTAAAGTATTCTGAATGTGTTGGAAAGTGTTTCATAATCTATGCTTGACGCATGATTTTTCTTTCTTTCTTCTGAAATTGGTACCACTGTACCGAGCTACAACGCGGAGTTTGAACGCCATCTGTGACTTAGTGTGATGGCAGCAGCTGTTTTTTTAGTCAGACTTTTCACTGACCTGTGACTTTAAAATAGATAAATTAGTTGAACAAAGAGGTTGCCATCAATTTTGTGTTTCAAATTTTGTGTGCAGAATTGCTGAACACAGCCACATTTTTGGAAGAAAAATTCCTGGATTTTGTACCACGATAACACTGTCGCACAAAGTTATGGTTATGCAAGAGTTTTTAGCCAAAAACGTAACTAATGTCATTAACCAAGCACCGTTCTCGCCTGATACGGCCCCATGTGCCTTTTTCTTGTTCCCGAAAATTACCACTTCGAGGAAGGCGTTTTTTGAGTCAATTGTGGCCATAAAAGCAGAGCTGAAAGCCATACCTCAATCAGTCTATGAAAAATGTACGGAGTTTTAGGTCAAGGGCTGGCATACTTGTATTGGACTCGATTGGGGCTTACGTTGAAGGCAAAAAAAAAAAAAAATTGATGAATAAATATGTATATATATTTTTTTGTGTTTTATTTACAATTTCGGGTATTTTTTAACAAGGAATGTAAAAAAGAAATGTAACTTTTAAAGATACTTGGTACCTTTCAAATCGTCAAAACTGACGAAAATATTTTTTTCCTAAAAATAAACTTTGGCACCTCTAATTAATATATTTAAGAAAAGTATCCGACAATTATCAGTGCATAAAAAAATACTTTTTATTATTTTGCCAGACCTTTATATGCCACGCCCACTACATTGGTTACACAATAAAATGTTCACCAATACAATTGTAATATCTGTAACTTAGAAGTATATATGCGCCAAAGATATTCAAATAGTATTAAGAAAAAGTGGAACAGTTTTTAATATTTTTTTCTAAGCAAAAAATCTTTAAATTTGATAGTATAACAAGTGTAATTAATTAAAAAAATAAAAAAAACCCGACTACGTAAAAAGCGAACTAAATTTTTTTTCGTTTCTACCACCATTTTGTATTTTACGGCCGCCATTTTGAATTTATGAAAACAAAACCTAGCCTATAACCATCGGACAGTTAAGACGAACCGATAGAGACCCCATTCATTAAAATCCATCCAGCCGTTGGGATGTTTCAAGGGTATAAAGAAATCCACATACATACATACATACCCAGATACGCGCCAAACACATAAACCTTCTTGGAAGTCGGGTAAATATACACAAATAATGTAATTCCATTACCTAAAAGATGACTAAAATACTTCAATAGATGTCAAAATTTACAATAACATCATCTAATACTTTTGAATACGTACCCAGCCTTTATCAGGATTCAAGATTGAAAACGATGTTATTAACGTCGCTTGTCTGGATTTCACTCGTAAATGACACGCTTCTAAACTGTGAACATTTAAATTGATTTTTTGCAGTTTGCTTTTTTTTCTCTTTTAAACTTGCTGTATTTAAAATAACAAAATTTCAACAATTATTTTTCCATTGTCTTGATTATTTTTTTATATATTCAGTATTATCTACTTAATAAAGTTAGGAATGGATTTTGCAATATAAAGAGAAGAAATTTTTTTTTAATGTAACAGAATCCGTGTTTTTTCCAGCATTTTTCCATAGATATATACTTACGTTTTATTTTTTTTCTCACAAACTAATTAATTAACTTAAAAATCGATCCTTAAAGTTACAGAGTAGACTATCAACATAAACATAATAATAAAAAGTAATCAGTGCTTATTATTGTAAATTGAAAAATAAGAAAAAATTAAAACCGCTGAATTTTTTTTTTAATTTACAATTTAAAAATTTTATTAACATAAGGATTGTTTTGCCAGTTAAAATGAGTTTATCTAATAATACTTCTAAGAATATCCATAAGAGATAAGTGAAAATGCTTTAGTAAAAAAAAAAAAAAAAAAAAAAAAAAAAAGAGTTCAAAGGGTGGATGAAACTCCCCGGTTGCGAAGTCCCATATTAACCTATGGGAAAATTTGAAAGCGCGATTACTCATTACCCAATATAATTATTAAAATACAGTTTTTGCCATCAGAAAGTAGAGCTCAGATGCCGACGATGTGCATTTTTAAGAACTGTCTCCGTAAATTTTAAGTATTTTTAAGAAGATGATAAAATTTCATCAAGTGCAAATTTCAAAGTTTTTAGGATTTGTTACAGAGACAATATTTGGCGATTTATCTCCTGTGGCGGGCTAACGGAAACATGTCTTAAAATTAATGCATCAATTTATAATTATGTTCTAAAAATATTAAAATGTTGTATTGTCATCAGAAACACACCTGTCAACGTAATTTTCATAATTCCAGCATATCAAGAAGAGGGTTAAAAATCGATAACAAAATTCCATCTTTACGTACAAAAACTCGGTTCAGTTAAATAAAAGAACGAAAAATCATGCGTCAAGCACAGATTATGCAACTGTTTGAAATGCTTCAAAAATAATTTTACAAATCTTTAGTAATTAATAAGCTAAAGATGATATCTAAATAAACAATTTGGAAAACGCATAACATATTTAAAAACCCAATTTCAGGAATTACCAACAATATACGGAAAAATATCCGATTTCTTTTGTGTAGCCCTGTATAGGATTTATAAATATATGCTTATTAATATAAATATATGCTAATAGATTTATAAATATAGAATGCTAAATTTTAGTTCAGTTAGGAAACGCGTAGCACAGTTTTAAATTCCCCTTCTAGAATTACCTTCAATAAACGGAAATACACTCGAGAATTTTTGTGCTACCCTGTATATCATATACAGAATTTATACACAGCAAGTAATAGAAAAAAATAAGTTAAATTTAAAAACGTGTCCAGAAATTGAATACGCACTTCCAACAATTATTATTAACGTACACTGTTGTGCAAAACTTAAGCAACAAACACAAAATGTTAATTTCTGAACACATGAGTACTCAAAAGGAAATTCTATAAAGAGAAAGTGTAGAAAAGAGGTACTACCCTAACAGCACGGCCAGTCGATGTGAAGTCCCCTTGACGTCACACATTGTTAAAAGTGTCACAATCGCTACGGTGAATCAAAATATGGGATATTTCACTGCCTCATTATTACTCTCAAATGATTGTTAACACTGAAAAGTCACTGTGACTGTCGCTTTGTGATGTGTCACTAGGTGACATTACAATGAAGTCACTTTGTGATTCTCAAGTCACTGTCAGTTGAAGACTGAACTTTGAAGTCATTGTGAGCATTGCATTGTGATGAGTCGCCAAATAATGTTACAATGAAGTCGTATGGTGACTTTCCGGTGATCAACACTCTATTGTGAAGTCATCATTGCACTCCTTTGTGAAAAGTCACCAGATGATTTCATTTTCTGTCACTTGGGAACTCGTCACAGAACAGCAATCATGAGGACTTTACAATGGAGTGTCAAAATGACAGTCACAAGATGATTTCATTGTAAAGTCACCTGGTGACTCGTCAAAAAGCAGCAGTCATGGTGATTGTTCAGTGGAGTGACCAAATGAGAGTAAAAATGAGACGAATGAAAAATGTCACATTTCTGTTCATTGTAGTGACTGTGACAATTGTGACCATTTGTAATGTGAAGAAGACTTCCATCGACTGTCTGTGCTGTTAGGGTAGTACCTATTTTCTACGTTTGCTGTTTAAACAATTTCTTTTTGAGTACTCACGTGTTCAGAAATTAGCATTTTGTGTTTGTTGCTTAAGTTTTGCACACTAGTGTACAGTACCGAATTTTTTGTGTGTTCCTGTAAATGAACGATAAATTCTATATACCCATTATTCTATAGTGTGTTTCATAGTGTGTTCATTCTGTAGTGTGTTCTATAGTGTGTCTCTTGTAGTGCACGTTTGTGATATATATCAATTTCTATATGATTGAAACTGTGTAACATCATTAAAATAAACCGTAAATTATTTTTCCTCATAGACCGTAATGTAACGAAATTCTTTTGAGTATCCCTGTAAACAAACTATAAGATCTACACACTTCATTTTCAATACCGAACATGTCATAGTAAACCTAAATAACATATATAAATTGCATGACAATCTGAATTTATTTACCCGAGTTAGATCATGGACAGACAGACAAACCGAATTCATAAATACTTTTCAACTATGTTGGAAAGTGTTAAAAACTAGGTTCAGTTAAATAAAAAAGTGTAAAAATGTGTAAAAATATTAAAAGTTTTAAAATTTCTTATTTTTTTAAAAAAATAATTGGATTTTTTGGAACTCAAACCATGATATTATATTTTTGGTCGTGAAAATCATTTTGTTTAACAATTTCACTTTATCATAGGTTAGGGAAGTCCAAATAATGGCATAAGTTTTGAAATAACATCAAAAGGTACCAAGCCCCTTTAATAACGCGATATATGAATAAAAACTGCTTCAGTTTTAAGATAAGCAATATCCCAGTAGCATTTACACTATCAGGGAAGTCAGCTAACACTTATCAAATACAGAGATTACAAACTTTTATCCACACAGAAATTTGAAAACAGGTGCCAACGTTCTCATGAAGCAAATTTTTGATAATGAATTGAGATTTGAAATAAAATAGGAATAAGTAACTGACAGTAACTGACATTTTAAGGATTACATCTTTCTTGTTCAAATCACTATTACAAAAATTTTAAATCTCTGTAATATAAAGTGGCGTACGAAAAATACGGTTACAGTACTCAACTTTTTAAAAGTACAAATAAATGTACGACAATTACATTAACCAATCGAAAAATATGTGTTGATTTAAAATAGTTTTTACTTTTTAGAGTTTCGTTCATCTCACGAAACCCTATTGCTCCCGCTCCGTTGCCTGTCTGTCACAGAGCCATTCTCGAAAACTATGTAACTTACAGAGTTGAAACTTCGTGTATAAATCAGAATATCAGCTGTAAAGAGCTGAAAATATTAAAATTTGAAAAAATCGTATTATTTTAATAAATAGAGATAAAAAACCAAAATTCTAATAGCCTTTTTCTATTAAATTGAAACATTTTTCGTTATAGCAGATGCCAAAAATTTAAAATCCACGATGAAATTCTTTCTACAATAATTAATTTTCTATCAGACGATTTTCACGTGAAAAATGAAAATGAAATAAAATTGACGTCATAGTGGTAAATAAAACGGAAAATGTCTAAGATTTCTCAATAATACAAGGAGTATGAGTATGTGGATGTACACAAAGCAGATTAATATCACGTCATTAGAGAATTAAAAAGAAAATCTGACGTCCTATTGGAAGTTTAACGAATTTTTCAGATGTTTGAGAATAATACAAAGCGAGTATCAATATGAATAATAGAGAATAGTAAATATATGAGTTTGAGGAATGTATTGAATCATGCTAAAAACCCGATTATGGAAATATTCGCATATTTTAACATTTTGAAGGCGTCCAACATGTTTAATTTTGAAATTATATATTTTTTAAATATCGCATTTAGTCCGTATGACGGATATTATTATGACAAAATATAATAGCGGGTTTCGCCCGCTATCTGGCTGGCTTAGATTTTCGAAAAAACGGAAAAATAGACCGGTAAATTTTTACTTTATAAAAAACATGCCCTTTTTTGTTGTTGTTGTTGTTAAATAATATTTATTTGAATTTATTGAAGAAAGGATAAAGTGTTTTGAAAGGAATATTAAACGAAACCCTTTGTGCGATCTTCGATCACACTTACCTACTTTTTTTTATTTATCTGTACTTTTTTAAAAAGTATGCAAGATTTTGTAAAGGTTTTAATTTTAGATAAAGGCGCAAAATCGCTATTTTTGACCTTTTCTAATTAAAAAGATTTTTAAGATAAAATTTTTTGCAAATGGATTTTAAGTTCTATTTTACACTTTTTTCATTAGCTTGGGTGGGGGGTTAAAATGCTCTTGATACCATTAATTTTGTAAAGTTGTTTTCGCTTTGGTTAATCACTGAAAATTCTGCAATTAAATAAGGCGAAGAATATATATTTTTAGGTAATATATAGTAGGTTCGTAATTATATAAATACGTAGCACTTATAGTCGTCGTCTGGTCCGCACGTACGTCCGTCTTGCCGCCTGTCCGCATATAACAGCGCAAAAACTAACCAACCGAATGGTTTGAAAGTTAATATATATAATTGTTGCAAAATTTAGTCGCGTCATTTAAAAATTGATTAAAATCGAATCAAAACTTAAAAAGATATTAATAAAAGTTTTTTTCGTTCTATTAAATCCTAAGATACGGAATTAATTCAATGATATCCCATTATAGGTAATGATTCTACGTTGCCGTGTAGATTGCGTCATATTTAAGATGGAATCACATTATTTACGTATTACTGAATTTAAGAACCGAATTTTTATCCTAAAATTGTTTAATTATAGCAATCCTATAATCTACGGACACTTTTTTGGATAGATGTTTCCGGAGAAATAGATATTAAATGGAAAAAGAGTCTAAATATGGATTTCAAGTTCCGAAATTTATAAAGTTAGGCTTAAATTTCCCATTGGAATTTTCAGTAAATGTCAACAAAAGGTAAAATGTTGCCAACTTAAAATGTACTTATTTTATTACGGAAATTAATCATATAATAACAGACGATATAATTCATTTCACTGAAACAAGTTATAGTACGAAAGCACCTCATTTGTCACGTTTGACGTACAATTTCCAACTTGTTTAACTTAACTTCCTTTTCATATTTAAGGATGGATTTTTTCACTGCACTTCCTAATATGTAGAGTTATAAAAATTAGGTACAGAGATGTGTTTCCAATGACAATACGGCATTTTAATATTTTCATAACTTAACTATAAATGAATAACTTAATTGTAAGTCATTTTTCAGTTAGAAGGTCACAGGTGATAAATCGCCAAATTATCTTTATCGCAACAACTACTTACGAGTTTATAAAAGAACGGAGTTAACTATCGCCAAACCACTCTCGCCAAAATAGACCAGCTGGATGTGAAACCTCAACAGAAAAATATTTTAAACACAAAATAGTAAAAAATGAAAAATAAATAGTGTAATATTTTTTAATACTCGTTTATAATTTAATAGACTAATATTAATTAAATTATGATCATACGTTGAGAAAACGACTTAGAAATCCTGAGTAGATATAGTTTTAATCAGGGATTCCCACACTTTTAGACTGACATACCACTAAATCGAAGTTCATAGTTCCACGTACCACTAAGTAAGAAACTTAAAGCTAATGCAGATAAAAACTGCGAAAACGGGATATGTCTAAAGCATAATATTTCTGCGGCCCTTTCTACTAAATCGCATTCGAAAATTTTTAATTTTTCCAGGATGATACATTCAAAGCTTTTTTGATTTCATAATATGCTGTATTTAATTTCACGCACCACTATTGAACCTTCGTGTACCAGTTGTTAAAGTTTCGCGTACTAGTGGTAGTACGCGAATCAATCACGATTACAATAACGATCACAATAACGCGATTACAATAACGATCAAGGGGATATTATGATAAATGGTTTATATACTTTTTTCCTTTTCTGTTGCCATATCTTTATATAAAAAAGAGCAAAAATGATATTTTTTAAAAAATAAATTTGGTAGATCGCATTTCCTATCAAACGTATTAATCAAAGCGGCGATCAATAATCAGGACCCACGCCAAATTAATGTATGGTAACGGAAAATTTTTGGAACAATGTGAATTGCAGTCATGGAATTAGGCATGATTTGAAAGATAAACATTGAATGCTTATGAGATTTTTTTTTTCAATTTTTACTTTTATTTCTACAAAGGGCATTCCATAAAAAATGAGAGTTTTGCTTACGTAGTGGCAACACCGCGAAATTAAATAATAAAACTGCAGGCGATTTTTTTAAACTATTAACTGTACGTTTATAAATATTCTAAATTGAAGCAGACGATTTTATTTTCCTAGTTTCGTGCTTGTTTAAAGAACATTTTTTATTTACCCTACAGAAATGGAGGTGAGTGATTCAGAGTCGAAAAACGAAATGCGTTGTACCATAAAATTTTGCCATCGTTTGGGCAAAACAGCTGCAGAAACAGTTAAGTTAGTGAAAGAAGCTTACAAAGACAAACGTTTTGATGCGCCAGAAAGTGTTGTGAATTATCGAAAATGTTAACACAGAGTGGGCAATCTTGCAAAAAGAATCAGCGAATGACATGTGAGGAGATAGCGACACAAATTAACATTCCGAAAACGTCGATATTACACATTCTACGCAACAATTTACAGCTTCGCCATGTTTGTTCCATATGGATCCCTCATCACCTTACTAAAGAACAAATGCAAACAAGAATTCACCAATGTTGTGAGTGGAAACAGATGCTTCAAAATGATCCGAATGTAGTAACAGGAGATGAAACTTGGGTGCATCCAGGGATGAGATTTCTCCGCTTTTTTGCATACCAGTATAATCTTAGAGAAAATGTTGTTCTGTGAAATCTCAGAATGTTCCGATTAAATAAAATAAAAACATTTTCTGTAAGATTTTACTGGTATGCAAAAAAGCGGAGAAATCTCATCCCTGGGTGCATCATTTTGATCCCCTTACCAAGTCCGCAACAAGTGTATGGAAACACACTGATTCTCCACCTCCAAAAAAAATCCGACAAATCAAATCTGCTGGAAAGATCATGATGTTTATTTTCTTTTATCATAAAGGTGTAATCTATCAGCATGCTGTGTCTCCAAAAACTACTGTGGCGTGAATGAAGAATATAATGTTTCAGTTTTGAAAATTTTGCGACAGCACATATGGAGAAAGCGTCATGAACTGATAGGGAATTGAACATTACATCACGATAATGCTCGCCCGCATGTCGCTACTTCTAATCAGCAATATGTTATTAAATTCAATATTAAAATTATGCCGCATTCTCCTTTCAGTCCGGATCTCGCACCATGCGATTTCTGGCTGTTTCCGACGTTGAAGGAGAAGCTCCGTGGCAGAAAATTTAATACAGATTCTGAAAGTATTTCAGCAGTGCAGAGTTCTTTGAAGCAGCTTCCAGAAAAAGGCTTCTCTACTTGTTTTGAAAAGTGGGTTGAACGATGGGACCGTTGCATATCATCTGAGGGAAGGTATTTTGAAAGAAAAATTATGTATTTTTGGCTGTAAGTATATTTCTTGATTTTTTATGATTTTACTTTCAGTTTTCGTGGAACGCCCTCTGTATGTAGGTTTCCACATACAAAGTATGGCAGAATGTATGGCAGAATATTCGGAATGGCCCATAGCTGTTCCCTGACAGCTTATATAAGTATCTAAATTGTATGTTTAAAAAATTCTAAATCCGATATATCTTTGTTATAACTTATTACTACTTCTTAGTTTTAGTGATCCGAAAATTAAATTTGAACATTCGAATCTTACTAGTATTTTTTATATGATTACTTTTATACAAATGTAAACTGAAAAAGAAAACTAAACTGTTTTCAAAGAGTATTTTAATATTTGAAACTTTAATTCATGTATGACTAAAAAAATATTGTTTGATTATTATGAAAAATACAAAGAAAAATTATAAGTTTAGAAGAACTTTCCAGAGGTTTTGAATACCACTGTTTTAAAAAATATATATTATTCATCTTTTTTAATTGCAGAATTTTCAGCGATTAAGCAAAGCGAAAACAACTTTACAAAATCAGTGGTATCAAGAGCATTTTGACCCTCCACCCAAGCTACTCCATTGCATACAAGCACACTCACTCACAAATTTTAGTATATGCATTAATTTAAACTAAAAAATTACGAACGAAATCCTGACGACAATGCCTATCAATACTATAACCATTTGATTTCTTAAAACGTTCTACATGTTTAATTATACCCCTTTGTCATTAGCGTTTTCCAATAAATATCATTTCAGATAATCTGCATTTCTTTCGTAATGAATAATGATATTTCATTTTTTTGTTGCTAAAATCTGTTGATCACCTACAATTAATTTTCATTTTTTGATTAATTACGACAGGCCATTACGCTTGTTCAAGGGAAAACTATTTCCTTGAAATTTCACTCTTCTTTAAGAATCACATTCATCACGTGGTCGATGATGAAGCGAAAGTGGAAATAATAATGGCGTACGGAAGAAAGGAGACACGTGTAAATTATGTTAAAACGTTAGATTTTTAATACCCCCAGTTCTTTGAACATGATGAATATTCATTTTCCTAATGTTCTGAAGTGTCTAACAAAATAACCTGAATTAGAATTCTGCAGTGGTAATTTTATTCACATTTAGAGAGTCATTTAATCATTAGATGATTTAATTTTCTTTTCGATTAGATACAGATGGGGATGTAAATAAATATTTGCATCAATAATTTATGACAGAGAAAAAATATTGAATTCCTAACTGTGATTAAATTTTCAAGCAGTCGTACTTAATCTACTTGTAACAAATTTAGTAACATGGTATATTCGGAGCTTTGTTTGGAAAATGAAGAAGATATTTTCCCTCTTGTTTTCGTATTGAAACAATTTTTTTTTTTTTTTTTTTTTTTATGATTACAGAGTAGAGTACATTTATACTATTGATTACATTTGCAGAGTAAAGTACTTAATATTTAATTTTTTTTTATTTCATTTATAACGCTGTATGTATATAAATAAACGATTTTTCAGAGGAAACATTCTAATTTTTAATTCTAACATAAAGGAGGCCTAATTTGTTAAATAATAAACATTGAGTAACATTTCAGATACAGATTTAGATAAATTTAAACTTATTATTTTAGCAGATTTATACAGATTCAGGTTTGAACCTCGTAATGAAAAATAAACTATAAAAAAAAATTGAAAAAAAAAATTGAAAAAAAAATTAACGGAAAAAAAATCAGATTTCTGGTAAACATAAATGTGCTGCTGGTAAAATTGGTGATTAGGGTGCTTATGCTTATACATGTACAGATCTAGGGGGGAAAAAACATATTTTTATTTTTGTATTTTATTTATTTTTTATTTTTTTATGGCATTTTATAGAAAATAGTAGGTTATGTCAATGGAAGACGATTATGGAAGATTAATGGGTTTAAATGGGAATTTCTCCAAATTAGCCAGCTATCGCCAAGTTGGCTTCATATATGCCAACTTATTTTTGTCGCGAAATTTGGCGATATTTCGCAAAGTTGGGCAAAATTTGGCGCTATTGTGGTAACTCTGTCATTAGTACTTTTCAACAAATACTCATTGTATTCATATGTATTCATCAATACATACTCCATCACTGGGGTGCAAAAATCTAGGCGCCAATGGGCTTATTCCCACCACTAAATTTTATTAGTATTCTTTGTCAAATTTTATTAGTATACTTCGACTAAATTTTATCAGTATTCCTATTACGCGAAGAATACTAAAATTTTAGTGGTGGGAATCGGCTCATTGGCCCCTAGATTTTTCCACCCCTGCGTATTCATATATATTTCTTATAAATTCTGACGACGTAATGATGCGGGGAACAATGCGATTAACCCCTTCGCGACGAGCGTCCTTTACAGAATTTTTAATCTTTTACCACCGGTTCTTCAAAACAGAAATTTTCGCCTAATTGAATTGCAGAAATGCTATCATTAAATAAGGCAAAGCTTACAATAAGAAATAACTGGTGGGAATAATCGAGGATTCTGAGCATCTTATGCGTCACGTATACGTGTCGCTCGTCCCCAAGGGATGAATGTTGCAACAATGAAGCAATTTTTCTTTAATTAATATTAAACAATCGTAACGTTACTTCTATGGGAAAACTGTAAATGATGGTTCGATGTTGCCCCCCCCCCCACCCCTTAAGGATGGATTTTTAAAATCTCAATGTCCAATTCATGTATTGCCCTCAGGAATACGTTATATTCCAAATTTCGAAGCTTTGTGTAAACAGGTAGTGGGTGAAAAATGAATGACAAGATTTGACTGCCACATACATAATTGTAAGTTAAAAGAAAGCATGTAAAAAAAATAGCCCCTACCAGGGGTTCAAAAAATCTAGGCACCAATGGGCCGATCTCCACCACTAAATTTTTAGTATTCTTCGCGTAATAAGAATACTGATAAAATCTAGGCGAAGTATACTAATAAAATTTGACGAAGAATACTAATAAAATTTAGTGGTGGGAATCAGCCCATTGGCGCCTGGATTTTTATACCCCTGGCCCCTACTAACTCTGCCGCAAATCATCGTATAAAAATGTGACTTGTACAAATCGATTTGGAATAACATCTATTCATTAATGCTATACTTAAAATTAACTGAGAGGTTCGTAAACATATAGAAATTATACCAAACTTAAAATTTCCAACACTAATATCTAATTTTGAATAATCTTCGATTCCTCAGTATGTTTAACTTTCGGATACCAAACATTCGGCCAAGTAGTTTAGGTGTTATGTAGGTTTATAGTTTGAAACTCCAAATGTTAAATTCATTTTTAATAGTTGCAAAATAGAATTCAATGCAGATAGTTTTTGAAACATAACAAATTTTTGGAAAAATTTCAAAATTTTTTTTCGCTGAATGCGCTGTAATTTCAGATTCGCATATTTGAAGCTTTTAAAAATCAAATCCCGCTTTAAAAAATTTCTTTATAATTCATATGTTTTCCATGAAATAACTAAGAAATAACCATGAAATAACCAGAATGGCACCAGGAAATTAATTTTTTTTTTTTACTTTTATAACGTATGCCATGTTCACACTTATTGCATTTGTGCTATTTTTACGATGTTTATATACTTTTACTATAACGGCACAAAGTTCAATCCTCCCATTTAAAATTTTATAATTTTCGTTTATTTATTTTCAAATAAATTTGTTCTTAAATTCTGGTATCATTAAATCATTTCAATATTTAACAAGAAAAATATTTCCCTGAAATGATTACTCGCGGATTTCGCTGATTAAATAAGACAAAGTTTTCTATAAAATTTTAGCCGATAGAAGAAAGCGTAAATGTTGGAAGATATTCATGGTATTTTAACAATTTATACTTAATAATTTAAAACTTATCGAAGTTGAACTTGAATAAGAAAAAAATATTGTTTAACACTTTAATGCATGTTTTTCACGAATGAAAACTGCACGAATATAATGAACTGATATGATTGTAAACTTAAAAAATATCAACTATTTGAAATATGAATATATGTTGCAAATTTTATGCATATATGGGTGATGATTATCGTGCAAATGAGAAGCGAAATTTTATATTTCACAATAGCTTTAAATACTACGATGAAACATCGGAGATTGGGGATGTTTGATCCCCTTTTTACTAAAATTCTCGTAAAATTTGTGTTTGATATGAAAGACATGACATTATGTTTGTCAATTTGCCACATATAAATAGCTTATTATACAGAGTCTCCTGGGCAAAACTATAAGGGATGAAAGAACATGTTTTACTGCTTTTTTTACTATTGCATGTATAAATTCAGTAAAAAGATATATATTCTAATCTAAAAATTTATCTCATAAAAAGTAAGTTACAGTTGTACGGTATTTATTTAAATTATTT
This sequence comes from Maratus michaelseni, assembly GCA_963931845.1. Lineage (NCBI taxonomy): Eukaryota > Metazoa > Arthropoda > Arachnida > Araneae > Salticidae > Maratus > Maratus michaelseni. The sequence goes on from OZ007597.1 coordinate 139,949,872, forward strand.
TACGAAATAACATTTTTGTTACAAAACAGCAACTGAAAATTTATACCATCCTAGAAATTGCTAATCCGGTTTTAGAAAACGGTTTAATACGCTTTTACTGCTTTACTGCTTTTTTATAGAAACTACTTGGAAGCATTTCCGAAAATCTGTGGCAGCAAATGAATATCGGTTTTTAGGACGCTATTAATTCTCAATTAAACATTTTCAGCTGAGTAATTGAATTTATACATGTAAGAGTTAAAAAATAATATAAATTTTAATGTTATTGTTAATGCTGTTAATTTAACATGTTTGTCTGTAAAACATGTTTGTTGAACATGAAAATGTTTACGTGAGAATGGATAGCGCCCTAAAAACTTATCTTCGGGTTAGAGAAAACTGATTATTACTTACCAATCATAAGAAGTATAGGGTAAGTCTTGCAATCGTTTTAAAAATCGAATAAAAAAAATTTGACGGATTTACACGTTTCAGACACTGAAGATTCCGAAAAACATATTTTTAGAAAGAAAAAAAAATTTGCCTTCCGTATGCCTGTGTGTGTGTCTGTGTGTCTGTAAACGCTCTATCTCCCGAACAAATTGAGATAGAGACTTGCCATTTGGTATGTACTTAGTATGTAATAATGGGAAGAATCCTATTTCATTTCAATAGCCTCGATTAACCGGAACATTTTTTTTCGGACTCTCGAAATATTCGTTCTGATGAAAGGTATATAAAATTTTTCGAAATTGTTTATTTTAAGGAGTAAATATAAAAAACAATAAATAAACGTAAATTTTGCATAAAGCATGAAGTCGATCGGATAATGAGTTGCCGAGATATTTGTAATCCTATTTTCCACACTCTTCGATTTTTCATGACCCTGTATTTCATCCAAATTTCACTTCAAATATATATTTTAATTGGAAATTTGACGCTTAATCAGATGCAATAAACCGCTAGTTAATAGTATTATTACTTTTGGAGGTATAAGGATGTTTCTTTCATGCATTTCAGTATTCGAGCCTTTAAAGTTTGTGACGTCATCAAGCCACGATTTTATTTGAATATCAATGCATTTTATAAGTAGTTTACACATTTTTATTTTAATATTTTACATTATACATATACATGATGGGTAAGTATTACGGTGGCCCCCAACGACTAGTTTTTAGAAAAAAAAAACTTTACCGTCCGTCTGTTTGTCTGTGTGTCTGTAAACGCTCTATCTCCCGAACAAATTGAGATAGAGACTTGAAATTTGGTATTTACCTAGTATATAATAATGGGAAGAAGCTTTTTGAATTTCAGTAACCTTGATTAACCGGAACTATTTTTTTCGGACTCTCGAAATAATCGTTTTGATAAAAGGTATATACAAATCTTCGAAATTGTTTATTTTAAGGAGTGAATATAAAAGTCAATTAAAAAACACAAATTTTGCTTAAATAATGAAATCGATTGGATAATGAGTTACCGAGATATTTGTAATAATATTCCCCCCCCCCCCCTCTTCGATTTTTCGTGACCCTGTATTTCATTCAAATTTCAAATCAGAGATATACTTTATTTGGAAATGAGCCACTTAAATTAGACGAAAATGAAATGGGACGTTTAATTGGAAATACGACGCAGTAAACAGTTAGTTAATATGATTATCATTTTTGGAGTTACAAGGATGTTACTTTTACGTGATTCAGTAATTGAGCATTTAAAGTTTCTGACGTCATCAAGCCACGATTTTATTCCCATTGCAATGCATTTTATAAATAGTTTACACATGCTTTATTTTCATATTTTATATTATGCATATCCATGATGGGTAAGTATTGCGGTGGCCCCCAACGACTAGTTACACTATAAAAACTAATTGGAAATGTATCTGAAAATCAGTGGCAGGAATAGAAACTTTGTGTTTTATAAATGATTCTTTAGACCTCGAAAATAAATTGGTTTCTGGGTTTTCTAACGATAAAGAACGCTTTTCGGAATCATGGGTACCTCGTAAGAGGTTATTGTATATTTCGGTTCATGGTTATATTATATTTTCTCATATTAAGAATCATTTGTCTTTTTTTAAGTGTAACATCTCCTGTTTCTCCTATATATATATACATACACAGAAAAAAATTATTATTTATGTAAATATAAAAGGATTAATTACGATCGAATTTCTGGCGACTATAACTATCAATATTATTCACTAAGACAATCCCTTTCATATCTTAAAACATCCTGCATATTTAATTATATGTTCTAATTAATAATGTTTTCCAATAAATATCATTTCATAATCTACATTCCTTTCGTAATGAGAAATGGAATTTCGTTTTTTGCTGCTAAAATCTGTTGATCACCTACAATTAATCTTCAATGTCTTGATTAATTGCGACAAACAATTACGTTTGTTCAAGGAAAACCATTTCCTTGAAATTTCGCTCTTCTTTAAGAAGGCACATTTATCACGTGGTCGATGATGAAGCGAAAGTGGAAGTAATAATGGCGTACGGAAGAAAAGTGCTCCAAATAGACACGTGTAAATTATGTTAAAACGTTAGATTTTTAAGCCTTTAACATGATGAATATTCATTTCCCTAATGTTCTGAAGTCTCTAAAAGAATGGCCTGAATTAGAATTGTGAAGTGGTAATTTTATTCACATCTAGGGAGTCATTTAATCATTAGATGTTTTAATTTTCTTCTCAATTAAATACATGTGACATTATAATTAGTGCTCCCTATTAAATGTTTATACGAGTATAAGTGTAATACGTTGTATACGGAGTACATATTTTCAATATGCACTAGCCGTTTAACCCGTTCTACGCACGGGAGTTCATGAAATTAATTCTAAAACCAAAATAAAAAATGAAAATCAGTGCAACCAAACTAAAGTTTATGAATATAAAAATGTGTTATGTCTATTAAAAATCAGTATTTACACAATTAAAAATCCGTAGCAAAAAGTAGTAGTACGTAGAATATTCACATCAAATAGACATAATAATAATCGAATATGAAACGAAACTTAGCATAAAAACGCAATGACAACAAACGATTTTAAAATATTTAAATAAGAAATAAGAATTCCCCTGTTAAAGTGTTGAGTTGTTCAATAACTATTCGATTTAGAAAGATATTTTTCTACTACTGTGCATCTTTTTTAATTAAATTTAATTTATCATGTTGCTATGGCAACAGACGATAAAATGATATTTTTGGAATAAGGGAATAAATAGAATAAAATTTTTTGTTGATGTTTGTGATAATTTTTTTTTCTTTATTTTTTTAAAAAGGTAATATTTAAGCGCAATTAAATAATTACCCACGAGGAGGCGCGCAGTCAAGTGACAGACAACAAATCACAAACTTTGACTGTTGGTATGCATCAACGGAATACGGGCTCTGTACTTTTATTAGGAACATAAATTTAATTTTTACGAAAACTGTTATTCTAAAATAGCGATATTATCTATATAAAACAGCGATTAAACGTTACGGGTAAAGCTAAAAATGTTAAATTTCTTAAATGTAATTAGTTCAGTTGAAATCAGAGCAGCAGATTTGGATTTATTAATAAGGAGGGTCAATTAATGAAAAAGCCGCCGCCAGATTGCGCGCGGTCAAGTAAAATATATGTGATATATAATAAAAAGTCGTTTACCCCCACCCCTCCCCATCCCCGCAAATTTAACAAATAATCTGTTAAATAAAGTTTTCTGTATTAATAATCTCTATCATACTAATATATGTCAAGTAAAAAAACCCTTAAACCCAGCTAATTATCATTCATTAAATCGATAAAATCCTTTAAAATTAAGTTTTTAGTTTTTGGCAACGGTTAATAATTAAGTTTATTGTCTACATGTCATATAATCTCTAATCCATCGATTTTAAACACTGGACTTGCAATTGCAATGATCCCTATCTTGATTTATTTAATGACTTCTGCAGAGATTTTATACAACCAACCAACCGAAGATAAAAAAGCGTATTTTTGATGAGATCTCTTTGTGGATGGAATTTAATTAATATTTAATCTATCAAAAATCTATTTAAATTTTCAAAATTTTTTCCCCAATCGTTCATAGTCCCCCCCCCCCCCTACCAGCAACCCGTGTGCCAAATTTCGTAGCCCTGCGCCCTGTGGTTTCCGAGTTTTTGAGGTTACATAGATACGCGCACGGATTTTAATAGTATAGATGATGATGATGCAGCTAAGGCGGATATACGTATTATACGAAACAATATACACGGTACACCGTATATAAGGAACTTAACCCAGCGGTTAAACGTATAAATGTTTCCCTCCAATAAATATTTTAATTAATTTATGTTACTTCTAATTTTCATTGAATTAAGTGATAAAATGTTATATAAATGTATAGATCATATACAGGACAACTCAAAACATAAACGTATGAACGTTTAAAGGGTTTTCGTTCATTGCGTTAAAAAAGAAAGATAGAAAAAAGAAATATACAACAAATTAGGCTGTTACAGTAAATTTATATAACATTTTATCACTTAATTCAACGAAAGTTAGAAGTAACATAAATTAATTAAGGAGCCTCAGGAGTCTTACTTTTCCTCCGAAGATGCAAGTTTGCATCATGTCACATTTAATTTTATTTTTTATTTCATGTAACACACAATAAGATGAAATTTTTACCACTAATAGGTCAAGATTAGCTTGATTTAACATAATTATTTCAATGTTGCACAATTCATATTTAATTATTTAAAAAAGTTAAAAGTTTTAAAGAAAGTTTAAAAAAAAATTTCGCCTTGTATCTACTGCGCGCAAGGTTGTAGAAAAAATATTGCTTAAAAAATAAAAAAACAAAACAAAAATGATATAAAATGTATGTATCTTGAACTTATACTTCAATTTCAAGAAATTAAAAATTTAATTTTTCTTAAATTTAAATTTAAACTGTAAAATGTTTAAAAATTTCATTTTTTTTTTGTTGAAAAAATGCCAATTTTAAAATAAATTAATTTTTAATTGCTTGAAATTGAAGTATAAGTTCAAGATACATACATTTTACATCATTATTAGTTTTGTTTGTTATTTTTTAAGCAATATTTTTTCTACAACCTTGCGCGCAGTGGATACCAGGCAAATTTTTTTAAACTTTTTAAAAATAATTAAATATGAATTATACAACATTGAAATAATTATGTTAAATCAAGCAGATATTGACCTATTAGTGGTAGAAATTTCGTTTTATTTTGTGTTATATGAAATCAGATATAAAATAAAATGTGACATGATGCAAACTTGCATCTTCAGAGGAAAAGTAAGACTCCTGAGACCCTTTAAAATATTTATAGGGGGGGGGGGATGACAAGATCCTATGCATGAAACATATGCAGATTGCTACGTTAACGTCACCGATTTACAGCTTGTTCTCCATGAAATGACGTAAGATTGATGAGGTTCATTGGTATTAAAAGTAAATACGTGTACTTGAAATATACGTATACTTGAATTTTACGTATACTTGAATAATACGTTTAATAGATATACGCTTATACGTACCCGAATACGTTTGAACGTTTCATTTAAGGTTTACGTACTTCATACCGACGCATTATGCGTATATGGCTTAAACGTATAACTGAAATACGTATTGCATCGGGAGCACTAGTTTTATTTGAGATTTTTACCCTACATTAATAAATGAAATGTATTATGTATTACTTACCCATCATACGTAGTATAGGGTAAGTCTTGTAATCGTTTTGAAAATCGAAAAAAAAATTGACGGATTTACACGTTTCAGACACTGAAGATTCCGAAAAACATATTTTTAGAAGAAAAAAAAAAATGCCGTCCGTCTGTGTGTCTGTAAACGCTCTATCTCCCGAAAAAATTGAGATAGAGACTTGAAATTTGGTATGTATTTAGTATGTAATAATGGGAAGAAGCTAATTGAATTTCAGTAACCTCGATTTTCCGGAACTATTTTTTTCGGGCTTTCGAAATATTCGTTCTGATAAAAGATATATAAAAATTTTCGAAATTGTTTATTTTAAGGAATAACTATAAAATACAATAAAAAAACATAAATTTTGCATAAAGCATGAAGTCGATCGGATTATTAGTTGGCGAGATATTTGTAATCCTATTTTTCCACACTCTTCAATTTTTCATGACCCTGTATTTCATCCAAATTTCAATTCGAAGATATATTTTAATTGGAAATGAGATGCTTAATCGGATGCAATAAACCGCTAGTTAATAGGATTATTGTTTTTGGAGTTATAAGAATGTTTCTTTTAAGCAATTCAGTAATCGAGCCTTTAAAGTTTATGACGTCATCAAGCCACGATTTTATTCGAATTGCAATGCATTTTATAAGTAGTTTACAGATTTTTGATTTTAATATTTTACATTATGCATATCCATGATGGGTAAGTATTACGGTGGTCCCAACGACTAGTTTTTAATCGTTATACTATACTAATGTAGCAATAGCTGTATTATTCTATCTGTAAAAATCTTTGTGTTATTCAATCTTGAATTTGGAAATGGAGAAAAATATTTAACTATTTTATGTATCCGTTTATGTCAAGTGTCCTTTTTAAAGTAGTTATAATCTGCTGGGTTTTGTTTTATAGCATACTAAATAAACTACGCAGAGCCACAATCACTTAACGCTCCAACACCCATAACTAAAGCTTTTTTTATTTATAGGTTGTATTGTATTATTTTCACTAAAAAGAGTCATAAAAACAATTTTTTTTTTTCAAAAAGTACATATTATCAAAGAAGTGACGCAGAAATTCAAGATCGCATCACAGTAGAAAAAATTAAACATTCGAAATCCTATTCGACTATGCATAAATATTTATACAGATTATTATATGTATTGATTTATTTATTGATGAAGTTTAAATTTTGTTATGAAATATTAGCCGGAAACAAATACTGAATTATTTATATTGTTTTAAGTGAAAATAATACTGTTTTAAGTGCATTAATATTTTCCGTAACCGAGCTATACGTGATAGAAATAGATAAAAAAATTTCATGCTTTAAAATTATTTTAAAATATCTCAATAAATTAGTAAATTGAGATACAGTTTTCAAACAAATTGTATTTGAAAATAATCCCCCCCCCCTTCCCTATTCGAGAGTGTAAAATTTGAAATTGTGCGATGTCTAGTTGTCGAAGTTAAAAAAAAATGCATTAAAGGCAAAATTCATTGTTTAACCCCTTCAGGGGCAAAGTACTCTTGTAGCTAAAATATTGAAATGATTGATTGACACCAGGATTCACGAACGAATTTATTTTAAAATAAGTGAAAGCTTTTCCTCATGTACCTTATAAATTCAAAATTTGATTATAAAATTCTGGTGTCATTGTCGCATTTTGGGATTAAAATTAAGTGGTATATATAATATAACGGTGCCCTTCAAGGGGTTAATTCATTGCCACTGTCGAAATTACCTCAACGTTCTTCACTGATATGTTTTTGCTTTATAATAATATAGAAATATATGTGTTATTTAATGTCTAGAAATTTCATTTTGCCACTTTTATTTTAGTATTTTTGTTTACAAAAGAAAGTGATTATAAACTTAAATTTGTTTCGCATCGCAAAAAAAGGTACAAGAAAAATCTGCGAAATTGTTACAAAATTCCAATGCTTAACAACTAACATGTGTTAAATCGGAACTTTTTTTTACGAATCCGAACTACATAATTTATTATGAATGTGGCGTTTGGGAATTTAAAAACTTCCTGCTGATAGCGTTTTATTTCCAAGTAAAGCGTACAACAAGCAAATTCAACAATATTTTTTAAGAAAGCGAAAAAGCTTTTTCATGTTCGACTACATGTAAACTTTATCACTGGCAGTAGTACCAATGTATACGAAGATTAAAGGCTATCTCAAATGTCTGGAGACGTTTAATTTAAAGTACTGAAGTATTTTAAACTTTTAGGTGCTTCACAATGCTATTATCATCTAGATTTAAAATGTATGAGAAACATTCATGACTTTTTCTATATCCTTTGGTACTTTATTTACATCAAAAAAAAAAAAAAAAAAAGAAATATAAATACGGGTATTGTGAATTATAAAATGTCAGTTTTCAAAACATAATATTTTTATAATTTTTTTAAATTTTATTATTTGTTTTTAATTGTATTTTTTTCCCCAAAAAAATTCTACCTCTTTGAAATTTTCTTTGTTAGTTTAATCTGATAATCTTAAATCTGCAGAAATTGTACTCCTACAGAAATCTGTAAAGACATATAAAAAGCTTAAACGCTGATCTTTAAAAAAAAAAACTTTTAAATGTTAGACTAAATACAATAAAAAAGATATATTTCTATATTAAATTAAAGAATTTCATAAATAACTAAAAATTATATTTATTTAGTTAATGTCCAATCATTTTCATTGGCTAACTCTCTGTTAATATTTTTGTTTATTAGGAAAAGTGGTTATAAACATCAATTAGTTTCGTATTAGAAAAAAAATACAAGAAAGATTTTGCAAAAATATTACGGAATTTTCATTCTTAGCAAAATACAAATGTTCAATTGAAGCGAAAAATGTTTTTATGCATATGAACTATATAATTTATTACATGTATTCAGTTTGGGAATGAATTCAAAAACTTCCTGCTGGATAGCGTTTTATTTCTTAATAAAAAAAAATACAAGTTAATTAAAGTATGTTTTTTTTTTTTTTTTTTTTTTTTTTACGAAATAGGAAAAACGTTTTTATGTTTAACTACCTGTAAACTTTATCACTAGCAGCAGAACCAATTCATATGAAGGTTAAATGCTATCTTAAATATCTGGAGACTTTTAATTTAATTTAAATATTTTAAACTGTTAGACACTTCATAAATGCTATCATCGTCTAGATTTAAAACTCATATAAAAAATGTTCACGACATTTATCGTATCTATTACAGCTGTATTCGCTTTATAAAATCATTGTTATGGATTTTTCTCATGCACGTTTTCGTGAAAGGTTCTTTTATTTTATACTAGCTGATACGCCCGGCGTTGCTTGATCTCACAAAAATAATATTACCACGTTCACTGCCGTGTTAAAATTACCGAAATTTTATTTTATTTAGAAAGTTCGAATTCATACCAGAAAATACTAATAGCAATATTTACTTTATTTAATTACAGACATTTCGTTATTACATAAAATAAAAATTCTTCTTTCGAAATTTCCGGTACGAATTCGTAATTTTAGATTGAAAATCTAATAAATTTTAGATTGAAATTGTGGTTGGCAGCGAACGAGTTAATATACCTAAAATCAGTGTTGAATTTAGACATTTTTCTCAAGGAGGCGATTTGCAGCATCGGATTGAGAGGGGGGTTACTTATGGCATTTGGGGGTGGAGGGGATTTGTACTTCTAGATCAATAATAAACATAAAATCTCAACTCACTTCTTTCTAAGTGCCGAATAAATAAAAATGTTTCCGACTGCAATGTCACCTATGCCTGCATGACAATAAAAGACGTTACTTAGGGCGTTATTAAGGGGTTACTTAGGGGTTACTAATGGATTATTTCTTTGGGGATAAAGGGGGTTACTTAGGAAACTGTTGGTGAAATTTTTTTCTTCTGTTTCTTCGCTAGGTTTCAGAGAAAAATCGAAGGTTTAACATGCTTTAACCCCTTAATTCTCGCTCCCGTCAATATCACGGGCTGAGGTATCGTTCGTTATTTCTCGAGCCCGTCATATTTCCGGGCTCAAGATTTAACTGCTGGAAAAAACTTTTGAAACCAGAAAAATTTAACTGAAATTTCCATCTGAAGATTCCATTGCGCCGATGGTCATGTTAGACTTTGTAATGCATGTTTCGAAATATATCCATACTCAAAAAAGTTATTGATAATCAATCTTTTATGTTAAAATAATTATTTGTGAAAATGTGAAAATTAAAGGTCTTATTCCAATTAATTTGCATGGTGTAAAGCTAACATTAACCTCTTAATTCTCGCGCCCGTGATTTTCACGGGCAGTGTAGACTACTTTTTTTAAATTCAGATTGTTTGACTCCCACCAGTTTTTTTTAAATAGTGTAATTGGCTTTATTTTCGCATCATTTTATCTGCCGTAAACTACGGTGAATATTTCTACGTCAGAAAAGGTGTGGGAATCAAATAATCTGAATTATAACAAAAAGTAGCCTACACTTATCGGGGGGCGGTGCTTAAGGTGTTAAGACACAGAATTCTCGCATGGTGGCATTTCTACAAATGTTAATTTGCTCTATAACATATTTTTTTTGTCTTAAAAAGAAAAACTAATTGCACATTTTATTTAGAAACCTTATAATTATTCAATTTCTGTAATAAAAAAAAAATAGGTACTTTTCTGATGGGTTTTTTTTCAAATATTAAGCAACCCTGAAGGGGTTAATAGTTAATTTTAAAAAACTGTTTAATATTGCTTGATTTTTTTAAAATCAATTTTCGGAAGTCCACGCCATACAATAGTATAAAATAAGAGATTGGATGGATAGGATATCAAATAAATATTGATTAAGAATTGTGATTTAGATTTTCTAAAAAAAAAAAAAAAAAAAAAAAAAAAAAAAAGGAAAACTTTAAAACGAATTGGGAAACATTAAAACAAACATGAAATCAAACTTCAGATTTTTTTTTTTAAACTTTGGTTTGCGAATTGCGGTTTTAAATTTCAGAACAGACAAAAAAAGGTGAAAAACTAGAATGTAATCGAGCTGTAAAAAAATATTTTTTGAAATAGTAAATATCAATATCAATATTTTCTAAACGAAAGATACTTTTAGAACTGGAAAGGTACAGCAAAAAAATTTTCGCGTTTATCTTTTTTTCTTTTTCTAATTACATGGGAGGCTTGGCGGTTACGATTTCAAAATCAGAAAAAAAAGAAGGCTTTCCATTCGTCGGCTCCAAGAACCGAGGAAACCCAAAAAGGCGTAGGCAGAATCGGTGGACCGACATTTTGCAAATTTAATTAGTGATTAATTAACATATCGGCTAATTATCAAAAAAATTAAAATCTGAGCCACTAGTACGTTTGGACCTGATATTGTGTATCCTCATTCAAATTTTCAACCCCTCTACAAGCGATGGATTTCCCTAGCCATTGGCAACAAACAAACCAACAAAGAAACACATACACATACACACAAGCAACATCTTTATTTTATTAAAGTAGATTTATTAAAAAAATTCAACTTTGACCGCTCTATTTCAGTATTGTATATATATATGTATAAGAGAGAAGGATTATAATCTCTAAATTGTTTGCATGAATAAACAACTACAATAACAACAAACAAAAAAAAGGGAAATTATTACGAAATTCCAATACTTAACAACATACAAGTGTTAAATGAAAGCGAAAAAAATGTTTTTTACTCATTTCAACTACATAAATTATTATATATATTGAGTTTGGGAATTCAAAAATTTTCTGCCGGATAGCGTTTTATTTCTGAGAAAAAAGTACAACAAATAAATTCAAGAAAATTTTTTACGAAAGCGGAAAAGCTTTTCATGTTCAGTTTCATATATAAAGTTTATCACTAGCAGTAGTATCAACACACACGAAGATTAAAGGACCTCTCAAATGTCTGGAGACTTTTAATTTAATGTACTATGAAGTATTTTAAACTTTTAGATACATAGCAAAATGCTATCATCATCTAGATTTAAACGCATAAAAGTAAACTTTCGCGACATTCATCGTATTCATTGGCACTGTATTCGCATAAAAGTAACTATGGATATTTTTCATAATAACACGCAGGTTTCAAATTAATATTTATTAATATTTACTCATTATTTACTATTAAAAGTTTTTTTTTCAAAGAATCTATACTTCTCTGAATTTGCCATATTTACATTAATTTGACAATCTTAAATCTGCAGAAATTGTACTACTACAGAAATCGTTGAAGACATATACGAAGCTTAAATCCTGTTCCTTTTACATAGAAAAATATAACTAATAGACTAAATGCAATATAAAAGATAGCTTCCTATATTATTTTTTTAATAATTAATTAATTTACTTATTTTATTTTATGTCTAATATTCATTGATTGACATTATGTCTAATTTTCATTGATTGACTCTATTTTAGTGTTTTTGTTTATAAGGAAAAGTGTTAAAATCTAGAGAAATGCTTAAGTGATACTAAAAGAAACAACAAAAGGCTTATAAAAAACCTTTGAATGATCAACATGTGTTTCAACGCTCTTACGGCGCCATTTTCAAGAAGTGTGACGATAAACAAACTATTCTCGCAAATTTGGAAAATAAATTTGAAAACATGAATCACGAGATCAAATATGTAAAAAAAGAGAAAAGCAGGTGCTTGAAGTAGCCAACTGTAATCGTGAAAATTAATATTTCGTTATTGCTTTTTAAAACGGAAAAGTACCTCGTGCCAAATTTTAGGCAATTCAAATGAGGCGGATTCATTGCAAATTTTTTTCGTCACGCATGTAGATTTCTATAGATTCGCGGATTATAGATGGGAAGTAGACTCTTGATGGGTAAATTATTTTAATATTTTTAAAATCAATTTTCAAAAATCAAGAACCGAGGCAATAAAAATTGATTTTAAAAATAGTAAAATAATTTACCCATCAAGAGTCTACTTCCCATCTATAATCCGCGAATCAATAGAAATCTACATGCGTGACGTAAACATTTGCAATGAATCCGTCTCATTTGAATTGCCTAAAATTTGGCAAGAGGTACTTTTCCGTTTTAAAAAGCAATAACGAAATATTAATTTTCACGATTACAGTTGACCACTTCAAGCACCTGCTTTTCTCTTTTTTTAAATATTTGATCTCGTGATTCATGTTTTCAAATTTATTTTCCAAATTTGTGAGAATGCTTTGTTTATCGTTATATTTCTTGAAAATGGCGCCGTAAGAGCGTTGAAACGTATGTTGATCATTAAAAGGTTTTTTATAAGCCTTTTGTTGTTTCTTTTAGTATCCCTTAAGCATTTTTCTAGATTTTTAATTATATTTAGTGATCTTATTTTGTGATTAGGAAAAGTGTTTATAAACTTCAATTTGTTTCACAGTGATAGCTGCTAACTGCTACGATTTTTAGCAACAGGTATTTTCTATAAGTTTCCTTTGCCTCATTTAACCCAATTTTAAAAAAAAATAAATATAGCGAAGAAAAAGATTTGAAACGATTTGATATACAGTTGGTTAAAAATCGTAGCAGTTGACACCTATGCGAATTTAAGGGAAAAAAAATACATATTAGGAAATTGTAACAAAATTTCAATGCTAAGCTACATATAAGTGTTAAATCTAAGAAAAAGAAAAAAGGTTTTTACGCATCTGAAGCACATAATCAAATCTCTTATATATTAAACTTGCATATTTGAATGGAAGAAATTTAACTATTTAAAAATAACGGCCTCTAGCGGTCGATTGTACAAAACTTTGCATTTGATATCCAGTTAGAGTTATCATAAACTTTAAATTTTTGTTCCAGTAAAATATTATATCTTGTTATCCCATAGTTAAAATCTACAACAAATAAATAAATAAATAATAATAATAATCCACTCCGCTTATTTAAAAATTTTAATGTATCTTTTATTTCGTTAGAACTTTTAGTATTAATAGAAAAGACTTCAGTAATAAGAAAACTTGTCAACGAGGAAACACGAAGATAAAACTCTGCTTTCAAACGATAAAAAGCATATGAAATACTACTTTCCTTGTAACGTTCGTCTTATTTTTATAAATTGTAACAGGAGAGAAACGTGGCTACTGCGCTAATATGTACATGCTAGCATGTACTGCGCACGCTCTAAGTATAATGTTGTTTACATAATATAATCATCATACATATTATTTCTGTTGTCAACATCCCTTTTTCTATGAATTTACGAAACTCACAACAACGAATGAGGTATCATTCGAAAGGGTTTTGAACCGACTTCTGGCATTATACACTCACATTTCATTAAAACATGTTTTTTGAATAAAAATTGCAGTTAATGGAAAATTAAATCGGCATTGTTTTGAAAAATGAAATAAAAGGCTTTTCTCAAATCAATATTGCCACAAAAATAAAAATACCGCATCATACCATGCTCAGCAATGATTATAAAAAAATAAATAGTACAAAAAGATAAAATGTTATGTTTATTTTATATTTAAAATTTAAAACCAAAATTGAAAGTAAATGTTTGAAAGGAAAAGACACCATCGATCTATCGAAGCATTGGTATTTCACATGTAGCCACTATTATTTGTAATATTAGATTAAATTGTACTTTATACGTATTTAATTTATTTTTCTTTGTCCCGTATTTTTCTCGAAGCGGCTGACGGGAATACAGAATCATCCTCTAATGCAGTTAAAATACGATTGTTAATTTTTATTTCTCGCGTGTACCTTTTCCTATCTTCAGTTTTACTGTAACTTTGATGTTATAAATGAGATGAAATTCTTGCTTGACTTATGTCGTTTGCAGTTATTTTTATCCTTAATTTTTCTTGAGAAGTTTAAACCCTACATCTAAAAAATATTAGATATTGCTAAAAAATATTAGACTGCAGTGCGAAGTCCTCGCACAGGTTTGCTGGTTTATTATATGTGTTGCTTTTGAGAATACCAAAATTTCCTGCTGACAGCGTTTTATGCCTGAGTAAAAAATAAACAAATAAATTCAAGACTTAAAAAAACGAAAGCGGGAGAGCTTTTTCGTGTTCAAATACATGTAAACTTTATCACTAGCAGTAATACCGAAGGTTAAATACTACATCAAATGTCTGGAGACTTTTAATTTAACGTACTGAAGTGTTTCAAACTTTTAGATACTTCACAAATGCTATTATCATATAGATTTGAAATGTATTAAGGAAACATTCACGATATTTATCGCATCCATTGGTGCTGTGTTCACTTCATAAAACCAACTCCGTGGATTTTTTTCCATGTATATTTTCATAACATATATACGAAAACAAAATGGGAAAAAAACGAAAATATAATTTTAAACGTATATTTTATAAATGTGCAGTCCGTTTCAAAAACGATACACTCGCCTTTATTCAGAAATAATTTACAATAAAAGCAAAACAAAAGTATCATAGGATTGAAATAGGTTTTTCTTTCAGATTATTAACGCAATTATTTTATATATGGTTCATTTACATATTAAAAAATGTACTAACATTAATTTTCAAGTAGTAGCATTTATCAAGTAAATCGCAACCCACTCAATAAAATGCAACCCACTTGCACTTTATTGCAGTTCTGTAGACCAAGGCATCCCAGAAAATTATGTAGTTTAATGAGTTTTTTCTTGATTCTCCCTAGAGGTACAATATAAAATGTGTTAGGGCTATATGCATATATTTTTGTCTTATTTTTAAAACTTATTTCGGCTACTGTTTAAGATATTTTTTCTGTGGATATAAAAGGAAAAGGAAGAAGAAACCCTTTAGACTTTAAACCGTTGAAAAGTAAAATTTCTTTTTAGCTCAAAAACATAATGAGAAGAATAAGCTGTAAAAGCACATATCCATTAATATTTTTATGTAAAAATTAATGTTAGGTACTAATTAATTTTTTTATCTGAATATATCAATATCTTTCATACCTAAATGTTTTTTTGAATTTATAAAAAAAAAAAAACACCTAGATTATATCCCAATGGTTGGAGTATCATAGTTGAGATTTTTTCCAACAGAGCAAAAATATGCCGGGACCAGGAAACGAACATGAGTACTTTGGCTTGCCGTGCCAACGCTGAGCTATCCCAACGATATCCTGGCTGACATATTTCACTCTTATTTGTTGGGCAAGGCTGTGAACTGCAGCGCTAATTTCATTCATCCGAGCTATAACTATAGCATTTTACATGATGAATCTGAAATAGCACGGAAACTCTCAACTGTGATACTCCAACCATTGGATATAATTTACCTAGTTGAATATACTTTCCTCGGTTCATTATTACCTAGATTATGTTTGGATTCAAATAATTTATCTCATTAAAAAAATATTTCAAACGAATTTTTTCGAGGAAAAACTAGGAGACTCAGCCCCTTGTGAGTCACGCTCCCAAAGTCCCGTCCAGAACCGTAGCCTCTAAAAATACGCTAATTTGCTCCGATTCAAAAAGATTAGCTGATTACGGAAGACTGAATGATATTATCACGATTAGTGCCGATCTTCTGAGCCTATGAGTATTTCAACAGAAATCTATATTTCTAGAAGCGCGAAATATGCGAGTCTAAAATTACAGCTCACTCCACAAAACAGTTTTTGAGTTATGTTTAACACAAACTACCCTCATTTCAATCTGTTTTGAAACAATTTAAAATGAATTTAACGTTAGAATTTCCAAATTTTAAACCTTCATATTTTCTAAACTACTTGACCGAATGATTGGTATCCGAAAGCACAATTTACCAAAAAATCGCAATTTGATGGCAAAATTGCGTGTTCGTTCAGAACATTTCAAAGTTTAATACAATTTTACTATGAATAAGACTGCCGAAGCAAAATTTAAGTAATGCATTAGTTAGTAGACGTTATTACCACTCGATTGGTATCTGTTGCATTAACATATTACGATTTGCGACAGAGTTAGTAGAGGGGGGTCCTTTTGCATTTTTCACGACTGTACATATTGCGTACAGGGATGTACAAACTTTTCTGTTTGATCCTGCTTCATTTTCATTAATAAATACAAGAAATTAGTACAAGCATTTTTAGGTGCGTTCGTAATTATATAAATACGTAGCACCTATTGTCGTCGCTTGGTCCGTCCGTCTGTCCGTCCGTCCGTCCGTCCGTCTGTCTGTCCGTCCGCATATAACAACGCAAAAACTACCCAACCGAATGGTTTGAAATTTTAGATATATTATCTTTGCAGAAATTTGTCGAGACATTTCAAATTTTATGAAAATCGAATCAAAACTTTAGGAAATATTAATAAAAATATTTATTAAGAAATGTGAATTATTTTTAAAAAAATCGGTGCTTTCTTGTTATAGGAGCTTCCGAGGTTGAATCGTCAAGCGACCGAGATACTTATTTTATGACAGAAATGAATCTGCAGACGATATAATTCATTTCACAGAATTAAAAATCATCAAGATCTGAATATTTATATAACTAGCTATAGCACGAACGCACCTCATTTGTCACGTTTGACGTACAATTTCCAACTTGTTTAAGTATTGTGAAAGGTTTTTCATGTCAAAACTGTACATTAATTTTATCACGAAAGATAAATATGAAAGGTGAAGACTGTATCAAATGCCTACATAACTTTTAAGTTATTGTATTTAAAATTTTTGGATTCTTCATAAATGCTGTTATTATCTGGATACAAAACTAAATAATGAAACGTTATCGTTTCGCTTGGCATAGCATAGAGTGCAACTATGATTCCATGACTTTTCCTTAAATACTTTAAGTTTTTCAGAGTATTATTTCATTTTAACCATAAACGTGATTAAAGAAACTTTTAAAATCATAGGTATTTTGATACATAGTTTATTTTTATGAATAAAAAAATGTTTTGGTTTTAATAATTATTTTAAAAACCTCTCAGATTTTTGTATCTATCAGAGTTTGAAGTGGTGACATTTTTTTTGCCACAATTTCTAAGTAAAATTCTTTGTGATACACTTCTCTTTAAAACATTGTAAAAATCTACCACAAAGATAATTGATCGGAAATATTGGTAGCCAAAAAGATCCCTCTCCGATCCCTGAAATTTTATATAAGTTTTTTATATAAAATTTCGCATTATTTTTATGGGTATTACTATCATTGCGTTAAAAATATAAAATTATTTATATTTATATAACAAGAGCAAATACAGTTTTTATTTGACAGTCCTATTTTAATATATATATTTTTTAAGATAAATCATAAATTTGTTCTAAATCATAGTTAACTACGCTAGAAGTTACAAAATTTTCGTCCTTAATTATATAAAAGTTCTAAATTAAAGCAAAATAAATATTTCTTATGTACAACGTAAATGTACATATTGCATAAATGGATTTACAAACATTCTGTTTGATCCTGTTTTACTTTTCAGTAGAAAACATATGAAATAAGTTCAAAAATTTTTCCTTTAAAAATTGTGAAAGGATTTTCTTGTCGAAACTATATGTTATTTTTATAAACATCGACAGTACTGGCGCATATGAAAGCAGAAGACTATCTCAAATGCCTAGAAATTTTGAAATTATGATATTTTAAACTTTTGGATTCTTCACAAATGTTGTTATTACCTAGATACAAAACTAAACAAGTTGGAAATTGTATGCCAAGCGTGACAAAGGAGATTCATATTATAACTGGTTTTTTAAATATTCAGATTTTGGTGCAATAGCTGTTGCACTCTTATGCAACGCATTGAATTAGGCATGAATGTAATTTTTTTTTTTTTTTTTTTTTGTACTGATTTTCAATTTATAGATATTTTATTTTATGAAATTAAGTTTCAATACACTTTTACAAACAATTAATTACAATTCTGCTACAATAAAATTATGTTATGCGCAAATATCCAGTAGACGACAATGTAAAAAAAAACAGTGTTATTATTTTCAGTGAAATGAATTATATCGTCTGTTATCATGATACGATTAATTTCCGTAATAAAAATAAATACATTTTAAGTTGGCAACATTTTTTTTGGACATTTACTCAAAATTCTTATGGGAAACTGAAGCCTAGCTTCGAAAATTTCAGAACTTGAAATCCATATTTAGACTCATTATCCATTTAATATCTATTTCTCCTGCAATATCATTCCAAAGAACTGTCGGTAAATTATATGATTGGTATAATTAAACAATTTTAGTGTACAAATTCTGTTTTAAAATTCGATAATATGGGAATAATATGACTCCTCCTTAAATATGACGTAATCACCAAGGCAACAAGGAATAATTACCTACCTATCACGGGATATCATTGAATTAATTACCTATGATAGGATTTAATAGAATGAAGAAATCTTTTATTAATATATTTTTTAAGTTTTGATTCGATTTTCATAAAATTTTAAATGCATCGACAAAATTCTGGAACGATTATATACATTAAATTTCAAACCATTCGGTTGTGTAGTTTTTGCGCTGTTATATGCAGACGGACGGATGAGACGACGACGACAGGTGTTACTCATTTATATAATTACGAACGCACCTAAAAAGGAAACGTTATCATTTCGCTTGGCATAGCATAGAATGTATAAAAACAACTCTTATCCCATGGCTTTTTTCATAAACCAGTTTAAGTTTTGAAGAGTATTATTTTAGATTAATCGTGAAAGCGATTAAATAAATTTTATTCAATTATAGGTATTTTAATATATTATTTATTTTTATGAATAAAAAGAACAACAAATGTTTAATTTTATTTAGTATTCTAAAAACC
Organism: Maratus michaelseni; assembly: GCA_963931845.1. Lineage (NCBI taxonomy): Eukaryota > Metazoa > Arthropoda > Arachnida > Araneae > Salticidae > Maratus > Maratus michaelseni. Next base: position 139,969,297 of record OZ007597.1, read on the forward strand.
TTTGAAATTCATAGACCTATCACAGTTCAAAGTGGTCTGTATTTTGACTACCACTATTTGTGAGTAAAATTCTTTGTGGTGCACTTCTGTTTAAAATGCTGTAGAAATCTACCACAAACATTATTGTTTAGAAATATTGGTAGCCAAAACATCCGACCTCTGAAATCTTTAATAAGTTTTTTTTTTACATTGAGTATCACGCTAATGTTTTTATGGGAATTACTATTATTATGTTAAAAATGTAAAATTACATGCATTTATATAACAAGAACAAATAACATTTTTATTTGACAGTCATATTTTAGTACTTTCTGTAAGATAAAACATAAGTATCTTCTAAATCATAATTAACTACCCTAGAAGTTACAAAATTTCAGTACTTAATTGCTTAAGAGTTCTACATTAAAGCAAAAAAAAAAAAAAAAAAAAAAAAATACAGGGTGTTTTTTTTTAACTGACACTATTCAGAGCCGCCTGTAGCTCGTTCTAATACCTGGATGGACACAAAATTTTGTGAATGGACTAAGAAAACCATGGGAAAAAAGATTCCAACAAAAAAAAATAGTTCCAATCACCGCCGATAGGGGGAAATGTGGCGCTGTACATTGAAAAAAAAAACATCAGAAACAGACAAAATTAATAATTTGGATAAAATGCCATGTTTTATTCATCATTTATGTTTTATTCATCATTTCCCTTTCATTGATCGCAGTTGAAACATCCATTATCACTTTTTCTGCCACCGCTTTACGTCCTCTGCCTGACCGAACTGCTAGCGAGCCTGTTTCTTCGAATTTCAGAATCATTGCTTTCAATACATTAACGGATAAAGGTCCTTTGCGCAGTTTATGGCGTGTTCTAAGTAAACGAAGAGCGGCTGGTGCATTGCACTGGTTACAGTAATAGAACTTCACAAAAGCAACGCGCGCTGCGGTAAGTGAGATTCATTTTCAACCTGAGCTGAAATTGTTTCTCGGTGTTTTTCGCATGCATTTATAACTTAAACTATTGGCGCTACTGTCGCTTGCGTAAGTAAAAATTTGCATTTTCATTTATTGCCCGTATTTTATACTAATTCTCAGTTGCATAACTTACCACAGCGCCACATTTCCCCCTATCGGTGGTGATTGGAACTAATTTTTTTTTTTGTTGGAATCTTTTTTCCCATGGTTTTCTTAGTCCATTCACAAAATTTTGTGTCAATCCAGTTATTAGAACGAGCTACAGGCGGCTCTGAATAGTGTCAGTTTAAAAAAAAAACACCTTGTATTTCTTACGAATAACTTAAAGTACATATTGCATAAAGGGATTTACAAACATTCTGTTTGATCCTGTTTTACTTTTCAGTCAAAAAGACATGAAATAAGTTCAACAATTTTTTCTTTAAAAATTGTGAAAGGATTTTCTTGTCGAAACTATATGTTATTTTTATCAATATCGACAGTACTGGCGCATATGGAAGCTGAAGGCTATCTCAAATGCCTAGAGACTTTTAAATTAAGGTATTTTAGAGTTTTAGATACTTGAGAAATGTTTTTATTATCTGGATACAAAACATAAAAATTAAACGTTATCTTATTGCGCGGCATAGCATAGAGTCTATAAAAGCTGTGATTCCATAGATTTTTCTATAAAAGAATTCATATTTTTTTTTCGAAAATTAATTTCGAAAATCCATATTTTGTAATTCAATTTCGAAAAATATTTTCAAAATATATATTGTTTCAAAAGTAATTTTTGTAAAGAGTATTTATTGTAACTTATAAAGGTTTTAACAGAAATTGAATTCTAGAAGCTTCAAATATGCAAATATAACTTACAGCTCATTCTGCCAAGTAGTTTTTGAGTTATGCCTAAAAAACTCCCTGCATTGCAGTCTGTTTAGCAAAGATTAGAAATGAACTTAACGTTAGAATTCCCCAATTTTAAGCATTTATAATTCCTAAACTATTTGATCGAAGGCACAATTTACCGTAAAATCTAAATATGTCAAAATTTGATGTCCGTTTTGAAAATTACAAAGTTTGATACAATTTCTGTATGAAGACGACACCTTAAGCAACATTTAATTACAGCATTGTTTAACAGACATTATTACTAATCGATTGGTATCAGTTTCATTTTTGTACGATGATTTGCGGCAGAGTTTGTAGTGGGAGTGGGTGTCCTTTTATCTTTTTCACGACTGCACGCATTACATAAAGGGATTTACCAACTTTATGTTTGAACATATTTTACTTTTCAGTAAAAAAACCTATGAAATAAGTTCATGGAATAACATTTTTTTCTTTAAAATTTGTCAAAGGATTTTCTTGTCGAAACTATATGTTATTTTTATCAATGTTAACAGTACTGGTGCACATGAAAGCTGAAGACTATCTCAAATGCTTAGAGATTTTTAAATTATGATGTTTTTAAACTTTTGAATTCCTCACAAATGTTGTTATTATCTAGATACAAAACTAAACAAGAGCGAAAAATCATACTTCAAGCATAGATTATGTAACACTTTCCAACGCTTCCAAAATAATTTTACAAATCATTACCGTTTAATAAGCTGAAAGATAACATCTAAGTTAACAATTTTGAAAACGCATAACATATTTAAAAACGTAATTTCAGGAATTTCCAACATATACAATATTCGGAAAAATATCTAAATACTTTTATTCAGCCCTGTATATGATCTTGTATATATACTACATAGGATGCTAAATTTTAGTTTAGTTAGGAAACGCGTAGCACAGTTTAAAACTCTCCTTCTGGAGTTTCTGTCAATAAACGGAAATGTGTTCGCGAACTTTTATGCTGCCCTGTATATGAAATACAGAATTTATACACACCAAGTAATAGACAAAAAGTGAGTTAAATTTAAAATCGCGTTCAGCAACTTAAAACGCACTTCCAGGAATTACTGTTAACAGACAGTAGAGAATTCTTTTGTGTGTCCCTGTAAATGAACGATACTATACACACAATATTCTGTAGTAAGCTTCTTGTAATGCACCTTTGTAATATATATAAATTTCAATGCGTTTAAAATAGTGAAACATTATTTAATTAAACTGCAAACGATTTTTCTCTATAGGCGTAATGTAACGGAATTCTTTTGACTGTCCTTGTAAAGTAACTATAAGTGCTATGCACACCCTGTTCCATATTAAGCTTCTTGTAATGCACTTTAGTGATGCATATCAATTACAATGTGTTTGAAATTGTGTAACATCATTAAAACAAACCGCAAATGATTTTTCCCCATAGACCGTAATGTAAAGGAATTCTTTTGAGTGTCCCTGTAAAAAACTATAAGTGCTACACACTTCAGTTGAAATAGGGAACATGCTATTGATAACGACAATAACATATAAAAATTGCAGTCAATCCGAGCATATTTACGGGAGTTAGAGCACGGACAGACGACAGACGGCCAGACGGCCAGACGGCCATACGGCAGACAAACCGAAGTCATAAACACTTTTCAACTAGGTTGGAAAGTGTTAAAAATGAAGTGTTATCGTATCGCTTGGCATAGAATGCATCAAAACAACAGCATCATAACAAATGCAAAACAAATGCATCAAAACAGCATTACTCCATGGATTTTTCCATAAACCAGTTTATCTTTTGCAGAATACTATTTTATTTTAATCATGAAAGGGGGAGGTTACAGAAAATTTATTAAATTACGTATATGTATTTTAATATATAATTTATTTTTATGAATAAAACTAACAACATATTTTTGATTTTATTTAGTGTTCTGAAAACTTTTCAAATTTATGGATCTATCACAGTTCAGAGTGGTCACTATTTTAACTACCACTATTTCTCATAAAAAAATTTTGTGAGGCTCTTCTTTTGAAAATATTGGGAATGTCTACGACAAAGATTATTTTTTGGCAATAGTGGTAGCCAAAAACTTAACACTCTGACCCCTGAAATGATGTAGAATGTTTTTTATGTTAAATTTCACACTATTTTGTTTATGGAAATTATTCTTATTACGTCAAAAATATAAAATTATATATATTTTATATAACAAGAACAAGTACAGTATTATTTGACATTCATGTTTTAGTACTTTTTATATCTATAAGCACGGTTTGTGGCGTCAGGTGCCACCATCCAAAAAATCTACAAGCGACCACGCCATTTCTTCCGGTCAAGGGTCCATTCTTCCTCCAGACGCCTATACCTCATGGCTTTTTTTATATCATCCATCCAAGTCTTTCGTGGTCTTCCTCGTTTCCTCTTTTGGTTTGTTCTGTAATCAGTTGCGATTTTGGCTAGTCTCTCGTCACTCATTCTTTTAACATGGCCGTACCAGATTAGTTGTTTCTTTTGGAGATCGTCTAATATGGGTCCCTTTATTTTCATCATTTCTTTGATTCTTTCTATTCAAGATATCCTGCATGATCTTCTTAGGGCATCCATTTCCACTGCTGATAATTTCTTTCTTTCTGTCTCCATAATTCTTCATCACTCTGCTCCATATAACAAAATGCTGTTTACTATAGAATTGTATATATTATATTTTCTTTTCCTGGAGATCTCCTCACTCCACCAAATAGAGTTTAAAAGTTTTACAGTCTTTCTACCTTGGTAAATTATGTATTTAATTTCCTGTGAGTCTGTGCCTTCTCTATTAAAACCTACACCAAGGTATCTATAATACTCACAGCTTCCTATTTTTATGTTATTATTTAAATTTAGTTCTGTCTCATTTCCATCTATACATAGGTATTTGGTCTTACTAACGTTCATGTAAAGTCCTCATTTCGCATATTCTTCCCTAATTTTTATCGTCATTTTCTCTAAATCATTTTTACTTTTTGCAATTATAACTTGGTCATCTGCAGATTTCAGAGTGAAAATTGATATTCCATTCACATTAAGTCCCTTCCTCGGCAGTTTTCTTACCAAATTTTCAATGCTTCTTCAACATAAATTTTAAAAAGTGTTGGGGAGACACAACATCCCTGTCTGAATCCTTTATCTGGTAATAAATTGGTTCTAAATCATAATTAACAACGCTAGAAGTTACAAAATTCCAGTACTTAATTACTTAAAAGTTCTACATTAAAGCAAAAAACAATATTTCTTATGAATAACTTCATGTACATATTGTATAAAGGGATTTACAAACTTTATGTTTGATCCCGTTTTACTTTTCAGTAAAAAACACATGAAATAAGTTCAAGACTTTTTCCTTTAAAAATTGTGAAAGGATTTTCTTGTCGAAACTATATGTTATTTTTGTAAACATCAACAGTGCTGGCACATATGAAAGCTGAATTCTATCTCAAATGCCTAGAGACTTTTAAGTTAAGGTATTTTAGACTTTTAGGTATACGTCAGAAATGCTTTTATTATCTCGATACAAAACATAAAAATGAAACGTTATCATATATCGCGCGGCATTAGCATAGAGTCTGTAAAAGCAACTATGATTCCATGTATTTTTTTATAAAATATTTCCTTTTTTTTTTTTTTTTTTTTTTTTTTTTTTTGAAAATACATATATTTTTTAATTAATTTTCTGAAATTTTTTACAAAATATATATTGTTTCAAAATTATTTTTTGTTAAGTGTTGTCTAATACGACATTAAAATGGACTGTAAATTATACAACTTTCGATAAAAATTCAACTATGTTTACTTAACGAACCATTTTTTTATTTTACGACGTATTGGTTTTCGGAGCTCCCCATGGAGTCAACCGAACGAAACAAGAACAAAACGACTTCTGAGTTACATTTATCGCCAAGCGATGTTAGAAGCCAAGAGTGGCGCCAACATACCGGCCACCACTGAAATATTTATTTCAGCAACATATCTTAAACAAATGTCCTTCGTTGTAAACAATTAATTTTTTTTAACAATAAATCTTTAATTATAATACAAGTTTCAGTTCAATCAATAATACAAATATACAATTCAATTCAATTATAATATAAAAATACAAAGTTACTGAAAAAAAATTTCAAATATAAATGCACAAGAAATACAAGAAAAATAAATATTTACATTATAATAAAGGATCATTTATGGGCAAAATGCAAATATTAGAAATTGCTCGTTTGAATATACCATTTGGAGTTTTTACAAGCACAACCCTAATTTTACCATCGCTCCCATAAATAAAGTCTTGAATGCGACCGACTGACCAGGTACACATGGACAAATTACTATCCTTTAATAAGACCATAGTTCCAATTTTTATATTTTCCTTTTCAAATAACCATTTTGTTCGCTATTGTAGATTATTTAAATAATATCTACTCCATTTTTTCCAAATTAATTGATTAATTTTTGTAATTTGCTGCCAATGACTAAGTTTATTATTGGCAAGGTCAGTCAAGTTTGGTTCACAGATGCTATTTATAGGGCGGCCTATTAAAAAATGTCCTGGGGTTAACGTTTCGAAATCGTTTGGATCCGAAAATAAAGGTATTAGAGGCCTACTGTTTAAAATACCTTCGATTTGATTAACGACAGTTAAAAATTCCTCAAAAGTTAGTTTTAAATCTCCAATAGTTCTTTTTAAATGGTGCTTAAAGGATTTTACTCCTGCCTCCCACAAGCCACCAAAATTAGGAAATCTAGGAGGAAGGAATTTCCAAGAAATTGAATTAGCCAATAAGTAAGCAGCCAATTTCCTCGGATTGTTTTTTTACAATCTTATGCAATTTTTTTTAATTCTGAATTCGAACCAACAAAATTAGAGGTATTATCAGAAAAGATGGTGGCGCAAATTCCGCGCCTAGCTACAAATCTTTTTAAGGTGGCTATTAAGGCTTCAGAAGTTAAATCTGTTATTATTTCTAAATGAATTGCCCGAGTGGCAAAACAAACGAAAATTTCGACATAAATTTTACTAAAAACTCCTTGACGTTGGTTTTTGTATTTTATAAAAAAATGGGCCACATAAATCAATGCCTGAATTTGTAAAAGGGGGATTTATATTTACCCTTTCTTTAGGTAACGAGGCCATGATTTGTTCTGCAATTTTAGGTTTGTTTTTAAAACAAACAATGCAATTATGCACAATTTTTCTGGCTATGTTTCTGCCATTTAAAGGCCAGAATTCTTGTCTCACAAAATGAAGCAAGGTTTGAGCACCAACATGCAAATTTTTTAAGTGAAAATACTGGAAAATTAAAAGTGTAAGCCTATGATCTTTCGGTAAAAGAATTGGATGTTTTTTATCATAAGATAAATTTGATTTATCTAAACGACCACCAACCCTAATTATTTCATCCCTATCAAGAAAAGGATTTAAATTACTTACTCGACTATGCTTTAATTTCTCACCTTTCTTGAGCGCCTTCATTTCTCTGTCGAAGTACATTACCTGAACCAATTTGACTAATTTAATCTTTGCTTGGTAAAATTCATCTTTTGTTATAGTCCTTACAATCCTTTCTTTGTGCTTGCAATTATAAATAAATCTATAAATATAAACTAAAATACAAATTAACTTAAAATAACTGTTACTTAAGACACAAAAATTGTTCAGAAAATCATTAAAGTCATTATGAATAAGATGCAAATTAATGTTTGAGTTTGATTTCAGTTCGTTTAAATATGCATCATCATTTAGAAAGTCAGTTTTTTTTTCCTTTTCTGTCAAGTCCAAGATATTATTAGTCAATAATGGACCTTTCCACCACAGTTCCATACCTAAAAGTTCTTGAGGAAAAGTTCCACGAGATATTATATCAGCTGGATTATCACTAGAAGGAATGTGTTTCCAATAAAATTGTTCCGTGAGAGACTGAATCTTTGAGACTCTATTTGCGATGAAAGTTTTTAATAAATGGTCAGAGGTTTTTATCCATGCCAATGCTATAGTTGAGTCTGAGAATAAAATTACTCCTTGAATGTCTAGTTGTAAGGAAGGGAGAATTTTTGCGACAAGTTGAGAAAGAAGCAAACAGGAACATAGTCTTGGCACAGAAATGGTCTTTAAAGGTGACACTCTTGATTTACTTGCAATGAGGTTTGATGTGGTCGAGATAGATGAATTTAAACAATATATATAAACTGCAGCACCAAAAGCTGTTATGGAAGCGTCAGCGAAACCAAGAACAAATATTGCTTCTGTGGAAGGAGTTAAAATGTATCGACTAATTGTTATATTTTCTGTAGTTTTTAGTTGACTTACGAAGTTACACCAATCACTAGCAAGAGGTTCCGGAATGTTCTCGTCCCATCCTATTTTACACAACCACAATTTTTGAAGATAACACTTGGCCTTGGAAATAATTGGGCCAATGAGCCCAAGCGGATCATACAATTTTGCTATGACAGAAAGAACCTGTCTTTTGGTGTATGAGACTTGTTGTTTCACCGAAACTCTAAACACAAATTGGTCTTTGTTGGATTGCAAACCATACCTAAAGTTTTAGCGGAAGTGTCAGACTTAGTGCAAAAGGAAACGTCTTCGATTTCATCATGATTTAAAAGCTCATTCAAATTTGAATTCCATTTGTGCAAAGCCATTCCACAAAAACGAAATATGTCAATTAATTGATTTTTCAGGGCTATTGCCGACTCTGAGTCTGGGGATCCAGTCACGATGTCGTCCATATAGCTATCAGACAGAATAGCTTTTGCTACAAGAGGAAATTTATCCTTCTCATCTAAAGCCAATTGTTTGATGCACCTTATGGCCAAAAAAGGGGCACATTTAGTTCCATAAGTGACTGTGTTCAATTTAAAGGCAATTGTGGAATTATTTTCGTAATCCTTCCAAAGAATGCGTAGAAGGTCCCTTTGCGAAGGATCTATCAAAATCTGCCGAAACATTTTTTAATGTCCGCAGTTAAAGCAACCTTATATTTTCGAAATCTTAACAAAATATCAAAAAGATCTTCCTTAACTTCACCGGAAAGCGAAATATCATTCAAACTTTTTCCGGTTGTGGTAGGTGCAGAGGCATTAAAGACAACCTTTAATTTTGTAGAGGATTTATCTGGTTTAAAAATGCCATGATGAGGCATGTAATAAACTACTAAGCGAGAATCTTCGACTGAAATTCTTTCCATATGCTCCAATGTTTCATATTCGTTTAAAAATTCGCAATAAAGTTTTTTCATAGCACTATTATTTTCCAAGCTTTTTACTGTTTGTTGTAAACGCCTTTCTGCTAAATTTCTCGAATTTCCCAATGAATTTAATTGATCAGTTTGAATCGGCATTTCGACAATAAACCTTCCGGTATCATCTCTTTTGTGCGTTTTTTGAAAATGAGATTCACAGAATTCTTCTTTACTTAGAAAACGGTCAGGTGAAATATTTTCTATTTCCCAAAATTTTTTAAGATTAGATTCAATTTTCTCAATTTCAGAATTAAATGTTAATCCACTATATGAGTTAGAACTCTTGATTTTAACAGTTCCAGTAGCAATAAGACCAAACACCGAATTTTGAAACATTAAATTTGGTGAAATGCGATTTTTTCCTTCTTTTATTATCTCATAAAAGAGTTCTGCCTCATTATTAAATGAATTTTTCCCGGTATGTCAAAAGTAGGATCAGCTAGTAAAACCCTATTTGGTAACAATGCTTTATCAATTTTAATATTTGAAGAAGGTACACAATCAGTAATTTTCGAAACAACAAAAAAATCGCTAGGTGAAGAGAATGAAGCATTCTTATTACGAATTATCGTATTAACTTTCCCTTTCACATTAAAGGCATTTCCACCTAATCCACTAACGGAAACATTTATTCTTTCTTTTTTCAAGCCCAAATAGGAGGCCATTTCTACCGTAATATAGTTAGCTTGGCTTGCGCTATCGAGAATCGCCCTTGCCTGAACGAAACATTTATGTAACGGACTATAAATATAAATATATGCCGTAGACAAAAGAACTGCTTTTTTACTTTCATTATTATGTGATGAAAAACTCTGAGATATTTCCGATAAATATTGTTTATTTGATTCATCATTTTCTTTACCAGAACGTCCGTATGGCACCAATGATATTTCAACTTCAGAATCGGGGCTTTTTAATGACGTTTTATTTTGAAATGATTTATTTTTATCTCGATGAAGTAATACGTTATGTCTGAGAAAGCACCGCTGACAGCTATATTTTGAACCACATTTCGAAAGCAGATGCGAGTCATTTAAACAATTTATACAAAGTTTATTCTTTTTTATTTCATCAAATCTTTGAATTGGAGTCATTTTTAGAAATACAGGGCACTGGTGAATTGCATGTAATTTTTTACAAACAAGGCAGGAATTAGATTTCAGAATAAAAGTTTTTTGTTTGTTCTGGGTTTTAAATTTTTGCGAATTTATTTGTGTTCCTTGTAGGTTTTCTAATATTTGAACACGATTTTGCAAGAATTCGATAAAATTGTCCCATCGAGGTAAATCTGTCGTTGTTAATGTCATTTCGAATTCCTTAGAGGTTGTTCTATCCAATTTTGTCAAAATAATATTAATCAATAAATTTTCACTAAAATTGTTCATTTCGACATTTAACACCTTTAAAGCTCTTACATGCTTTAAAATACAATCAAGCAGCATTCTTAATTTTTCAGCTGAATCAGTACAAATATTATCTAACATTATTAAAGATTTAATATGACTGTTAACTATTAATCTTTTATTGTCAAATCTTTTTTAAGTGCTTCAAATAATAACTCATATGTGTCATCAGTACTTTGGATTTGTTTCGCTGTCCCCACAAGAGAGGATTGCAAATAAAAAAGTTTCTGATCATTACTTAACAATTCGTTCGAATCAATTATACTATTAAATTGAGTCTTAAAGTTATTCCAATTTTCATACGAACCATCGAATTTCGGCAATGGAATTTCGGGCAATTTAACATTTAAATTTTTTGAATTATTGACACCATTATTTTCATTTATTAGATCAACATTTTTAATTTTAGAATTCTCAATAAGTCTTTTAAATCTTACCTTGAGATTTTGGAGATCTTGTTCGATTTCTTCAAATTCAGCATCACACTTATCGATTTCTTCATCTTTCAAAATTTTATAGAACTCCATTTTCAAATCATCTAATTTATCTTCTAATTTGTTCAAATTTTCGATTTTATTTAATATATCCACTGAGTCTATTTCTTGTGCCTCATCGGCTATAAAGTTTGATAATTTTGTCAATTGGGCCTTTATATTGCCCCTTCTTCGATTCAGCACTTTTACGTCCATTGTTATTTTTCCGATTTTTTTTTTCTTTTTAAACAAAACGCAATATACTAATTCAACGATCACTGGTTTTTTTTCTCCTCGAGCGGTACCATGTTGTCGACTACGACATTAAAATGGACTGTAAATTATGCAACTTTCGATAAAAATTCAACTATATTTACTTAACGAACCATTTTTTTTTTATTTTACGACGTATTGGTTGTCGGAGCTCCCCATGGAGTCAACCGAACGAAACAAGAACAAAACGACTTCTGAGTTACATTTATCGCCAAGCGATGTTAGAAGCCAAGAGTGGCGCCAACATAAAGAAAGAATATTAAGATATAGATACTCTAAACTGTATCTATATCTATAAATTTTCAAAATAAAATCAAAATTTTTTTTTGTTCTTTTCATTCATAAAAATAAATCATATATTAAAAAACCTATAATTTAATAAAATTTATTTAATTGCATACATGATTAAAATAAAATTTAAAAGAATGCTCTGCAAAACTTAAACTGGTTCATGGAAAAAGGCATTAAGAGTTGTTTTTAAACATTCTATGATATGCCAAGCGATACGATAACGTTTCATTTTTTAGTTTTTTATCTAAATAATACCAACATTTGTGAATAATCCAAAAGTTTAAATTATCATAATTAATTGTAACCTATGAAGGTTTTAACCGAAATCGGTTTCTAGAAATTTCAAATATACGAATCTAAAATTACAGTTCACTTTCCACTAAGTAGTTTTTAAGTTATGCCTAAAAAAAACTAGCTGCATTGTAATCGGCTTTGAAACGATTACAAATGAATTTAACTTTAGAAGTTCCAAACTTTAAGCCTTCATAATTCATAAACTATTTGACCGAATCACTTCCCGTTTTATATCCGAAGGTACCATTTACCGGGGAATCTAAACATGTCAAAATTAGGTGTTCGTGGGGAACATTTCAAAGTTTGATACAATTTAATTATGAAGACGACTCCTTAAGCAAAATTTAAGTACAGCATTATTTAATAAACGTTATTACTAATCAATCGGTATCAGTCGCATTTACAGACGATGATTTGCAGCAGAGTTTAGAGGGGGTGCCCGTTTGTCTTTTTCGCGACTGCACATATTGCATAAAAGGATTTACAAACTTTCTGTTCTATCCTGCTTTTTTTTTTTTTTTTTTCATTAAAAAATACAAGAAATAAGAACAATCTTTTTTCTTGTTTCAGTATTGCTAAAGTTTTTTTTTTTATATATGTCAAAACTATATATTAATTTTATTAGCATCGACACTCCCGGAGAATATGGAAGCTGTAAACTATCTCAAATGCCTAAAGTTTTTAAAATATGATATATTTAACTTTTTTATTCTTCACAAATGCTGTTATTATCTAGATATTACAAAACTAAACAAGAACGAAAAACATTCCTCAAGCATATATTATGTAACACTTTCCAACACTTTAAAATAATTTTACAAATCATTACCGATTAATAAGCTAAAACATAATATCTCAGTAAACAATTTGGGAAACACATAACATACTTAAAAATATACTTTCAGGAATTACCAACAATATTCGGGAAATATCCGAATACTTTTTGCAGCCCTGTATATAATCTGTGGAATTGTATATATACTACATAGAATGCTAAATTTTAGTTCAGTTAGGAAATACGTAGCACAGTTTAAAATTCTCCTGCTGGAATTTCTATCAATAAACGAAAATGTATTCACGAACTTCCGTGCTATCTTGTATATGATCTACAGAATTTATACACACCAAGTAACAGACAAAAAATGATTTAAATTTAAAATCGCGTTCAGCAACTGAAAACGCACTTCCAGGAATTATTGTTAACATACAGTAGCGAATTGTTTTGTGTGTAACCTGTAAATGAATGATGACTGCTATACACACAATATTCAATATTCTATAGTAAGCCTCTTGCAATGCACATTAGTGATATATATATATATATATATTTCAATACGTTTGAAATGGTGAAATATTTTTTAAATTAACCGCAAACGCTTTTTCTCCGTAGACGTAATGTAACGGAATTCTTTTGACTGCCCCTGTAAATTAACTATAATTGCGATGCACACCCTATTCCATAGAATGCCTCTTGTAATGTACTTTAGTGATATATATCAATTACAATGTGTTTTAAATTGTGTAACATCATCAAAATAAATCGCAAATAATTTTTCCCCATAGATCGTAATGTCACTTTTGAGTGTCCCTGTAAAAAAACTTTAAGTGCTACACACTTCATTTTCAATACCAAACATTTCATAGTAAACCTCAATAACATATATCAATTGCATGTCAGTCTTAATATATTTACGCGAGTTAGAGCACGGATAGACAGATAGACAAACCAAATTCATAAACACTTTTCAACTATGTTGGAAAGTATTAAAAAATGAATTAAAGTTATCGTTCCGCTTGGCATAACATAGAATGTATAAAAGCAAGTGTGATTCCATGGCTTTTTCCATAAAACAGTTTAAGTTTTCTAGGGTATTAATTTATTTTAAACATAGAAACGATTAAAGAAAAATTTTAAATTATAGATATTTTAATGCATAGTTTATTTTTATGAATATTTAAAAGAGGAATTTGTTGGTTTAATTTATTATTATTAAAACATTTCAAATTTATGTGTATATCAGAGATAAGAATGGTCACTTTTTTGTTTACCAATATTTGTAAGTAACATTCTTTGTGGTGCACTTCTGTTTAAAATGTAGTCGAAATCTACCACAAAGATTGTTGTTTAGAAATATTGGTCGCCAAAACATCCGACCTCTGAAATCTTTAATAAGTTTTTTTTTTTTTTTTTTTTTTTTTTTACATTAAGTATCACATTAATGTTTTTAGGGGAATTACTATTATTATGTTAAAAAATATATAATTACATGCATTTATATAACAAGAACAAATAAAATTTTCATTTGACAGTCATATTTTAGTACTTTTTGTAAGATAAAACATAAGTATGTTTTAACTTATAATTAAGTACGCTAGAAGTTACAAAATTTTCGTATTTAATTACTTCAAAGTTCTAAATTAAGCAAAAAAAATATTTCTTACGTATAACTTAATGTAAATATTGCAGAAAGAGATTTACAAATTTCCTGTTTGATCCTGTTTTACATTCCAATAAAAAACATATAAAATAAGTTCAAGAAGTTTTTCTTTAAAAATTGTGAAAGGATTTTCTTGTCGAAACTATATGTTATTTTTATCAATATCGACAGTACTGGCGCATATGGAAGTTGAAGACTATCTCAAATGCCAAGAGACCTTTAAGTTAAGGTATTTTAGAGTTTGGATACTTCGAAAATGTTTTTATTATCTGCATACAAAATTAAAAAATGAAACTTTTTCGTATCCCTCGACATAGCATAGAGCTATACCCCCAAATATGATTCTATGATTTTTCCAAGATTTTTATTACTTTATGTTGCACACGAAAGTTATTAAAGAATATTTTTTTAATTTTTGGAGTGAGTTAATATATAGTTTATTTTCATCGAAGTCTTCAAAAAAGTTGTAATTTTACATCTATATACTGAAAGCGAAAAGCACATTTTGTCAAATCACGAAATTTTTACACGGGCTATAAAACCGTTTTATTTATAACCAATAATTATTTCAAAGAGTTCGGACAAAAAGAACAAGAAAATGGGCGTTTTTATCACTAAACATCAATATTTTTTCTCAAATTTTTCATTTAAAAATATAATTTCATACAAAATCGGGTTAAAGATATAAAATAATAAAAACTTGATTTGTTATAATTTATTATCACGGGACCAGGCAACGCCGAGTGTGTCAGCTAGTATTATTTTAAAATAACATCTAAATTTATATATTTCGTAACACGAAACCCCGCTCTTTGCAAAGTCAGTAGTCAATTTGTAAAAAGTCAAGTTTCACTGGAGAATCATGTGCCATTTACCAATCAGATATTATTCAGGCTTATTGCAAAGAACTTAGACCGCTTTAGTCAAATTGAAAATGGCCAATTATTTTCCAATCAGGCTGATAATTTTCAAGCTTATTGAAATGAGCCTATGCAGCTTTCAGGCTAATTAGGAAATTACAAACTTTTAACCAAACAGGCTGGTTCCATTTCAGCTTATTGCAATAAGTTCACAATAATGAATGTTATGCATAATTTTAGTATATAAAATATAAGCGGGAACTTAAAATATTTATAGAAAAAGGTAAAAAAAAAATTGTCTTATTGACAGATTTTATATACGCATCTGAGTACCTTCGATTTCCCGATCGGACGCTTTCCTTATAAGCTTAGTTAGCAATGTAAAAATTCACTACTTAATATTCAGTAATTTTGGGCAAATTTTACTGCTGAAAATTAATTAAATTATGTATAGATATTGTCTTTTTTATCATTTTTTTTCAAATTGCAGATATTTAGTATGATTTCTGAGAAAATTTTTTTTGCAGATCTTGAAATGTTTTTTAATACTACTTACATTTAAATATTTAGGTAAAGCTGAAAAAAGAACTGATTTATAGACATTTTTTACGCGCCAATGTTGTCAAAATAATTAAGTACTTTTAATGTTTGATTTAAAAGTCATGTTTTATCCCCTTCCCCCCCCCCACACACCAAATAATGAATGAATAAAATGCAACGGAGGCAAATTTTTAATATTTTTGATTAATTACTTGGCGCTGAATTTATCATATCAAAATATCGAATACACTTATGATACACTTTATGTAAACAGTAGTTTAATTTATGGATCAAATCAAATTTTGTTTTTTTAATAAATTACATTTATTATGTTGTGCTAAATTGTAGACAATACAAAAATGTCATGCGATTTGTTTGAATTCGATATATCTCAGGCACCTACAAAGATGTTCAATGTGTTACGAAAATTCTCAAATTATTACTTTTTTCCGAGATTCTTGTTTTTTTTTTTTTTTTTTTTTTTTTTTTTTTTTTTTTTGTTAAGGCAAGAATTATTTTCTGCGAAGTCGATAGAATATAGAAAAATCATTATGCTTACGTAAATGGTTTCTTTAGTAATACTATATACGATAGTACTTTAAATATCTTTAGCTTCTATATATCAAGTGAAAAGATTGAATATCTGAGGGTTTTCAAAACCAACTGACAATCCTTCGTGCTGACAGGATGTCGATGTTTACTGTGTCATTAAGATATCACTTGCAATTTTAAAGCGTGAAAGGATATTTAATACTTTGAAAAATTTTCCGTAGAAAATTCCACATGCCTTGCATTCATAATAATCACATTTTAATTGCTTAATAGGCGTATATCCAACACAGTGAAAAATTACCCAAGCCGGGACTTGAACACGGGTCATCACTACAGCGCACTGACGTTCTACCAACTGAACCACTTGGGAACGATCCTCTGCCTGGAACTTTCTCACTAAAACATGTTGGCAAGGCTACAAACGCAGCACAAGATGGAATATTTTCCGTGAGCAACCAACCCTGGGGCAAACACGAAATCAGAGAAAATCCAGCATCGATAATTGAATAAATTCATATTTAATACTTTGGAAAAATTTCCATAGAAAATTTCACACCTTAATAGGCGTATATCCAACATAGTAAAAAAGTACCCAAGCCGGGACTCGAACTCGGGTCGTCAGTGTAGCGCATTGACGTTTTATCAACTGAACCATTCAGTGGTTCAGTGGTTCACCAATGGTTCAGTTGGTAGAACGTCAATGTGCTATACTGATGACCCGGGTTCGAGTCCCGGCTTGGGTACTTTTCACTACGTTGGCTATACGCTTATTAAGCAATTAAAATTTGATTATTATGAATGCAAGGCGTGTGGAATTTTCTATGGAAAATTTTCCAAAGTATTAAATAGGAATTTATTCAATTATCGTTGCTGGATTTTCTTTGATTTCGTATTTGCCCCAGGGTTGGTAGCTCACGGAAAATATTCCATCTTGTGGAATTGCTGCGTTTGTAGCCTTGCCAACAAGTTATAGTGAAAAAGTTCCAGGATGAGTATCGTTACCAAGTGGTCCAGTTGGTAGAACTTCAATGCGCAGTACTGATGTCCCGGGTTCGAGTCCCGGCTTGGGTACTTTTTCACTATGTTGGCTATACGTCTATTAAGCAATTAAAATTTGATTACTGCGTAAAAGGATATTGTACATTTCGTAATTTTTTTATTTTTTTTTTTTTCAAATCGCAGATATTTAGTATGATTCCTGAGATTTTCTTTTTAATCTAAAAATAGTTTTTGAGAAATTTTACAGCTCTTGAAATATTTCTTAATACGCACATTTAAAGATTTAAGTAAAAGAAAAAGTATAAAAAGAACTTACTTATAAGCAGTTTGTTTTCATTTTGCTTTAAAAGACACGTGTTACCCTCCGTAATGAATGAATAGCCTGTAAATGAGACAAATTTTTAACATTTTTGATTAAAAATCTGACCATAACTTGACTTTCTCTGGATATCAAAATATCAAATTAATTTATGATATAGTTTATGTGAACAGTAGTTTAATTTATGCTTCAACACAATTTCTGTTTTTCTAATAAATTTCATATTTTATATTGTTTCAATTTAGACAGTCTTACTCAATTTTGGATAGTACAAAAATTTCTTTATGCGATTTGTTTGATTTTAATATATTTCAAACTCATGTTCAATATTTTATACAAAATTCTCGAAATATTACTTTTTTATGCAAATTTTCTATGTATTTTCTAGATAAGTATTATCATCTACGGGATCGATAGTATATAAAAAAATCCGTATCACTTCAATAAATTTTTTCTTAGCATATAATACCTTATATGCTAGAATTGCATATAGCTTTAACGCAAACATAACCAGCGAAAGCGTTCAATATCTGAAAGTTTTCCAATCCTGGTAACACACCGCCGTAAAGGCATGATATTGAAATTGACGCCAACTGAGTCAACAAGATGTCAATTGCAGTTTCAAATAATGCAAGAATATTGTATTTTTAGTTATCTTTGTGTCAGATAAATTTTTTACCATTTCTAAGAATTATTTTTTCTAAAAAAGAATTTTTTATTAAATCTGATACTTCTTGATGTAAAATTTAACAACCGCATTTAATGATTTATGTAAAAAAAAACTATTACAGGGGTGTTTGCAGGTCAGGGAATTTCCCTGAGTTTAGGTCAGAAAATCACCAGCATTTATTTAGAGATAAACTTGCTTTATGCAATCGCGCGATTACAAAAGTTGAGTTTTTCTAACAGAAAATACTGGTAACACCCTTAAAGTGTAGGACTGCCTTATTGACAGTATTTACTTATATGTCAGCGTCTCTAAAAATAGTTAACATTTTGTAATTTTTGTTTAAAAACCTAGGGGCTCTGCCCCCTAAGAGCAACACTCACCTACCCCCGTTCAGACACTGCAAGTTTTAAAAACAAGCTAATTTGCTATGTTTTAAAAAGATTTACAGAAGAATGAATTATAATTAAACGACCACTGGTGTTTTTCTATAATCGGGTTTCCATTCATTTTCCTTTGACTTGCGGGTTTTTTAAGGCCGAATCAACTGCTATTGCGACAGCTAACGGCTGTTTTCATGATTGATTAAATAAGATCATTTAAACATTTGAAAATCATCTTGAATAAAAAGGCTAAGTAAACAATATCGCTTTCTCCCTGAATTTGATAACGAAGATATAAGAAAATTGTAATAAATAAGATGTTTTAAATGTATCGTTTTCAATATGACGTAATTTTTCCGAAAGATTTGTTTCTCTTTTTAATATTGATTGAATTTTTTTTAATTGAAAGAAAGAAATATTATTATTTGCGCAGTTTAAAATTCGCAACAGTAGGTTAAAAGACATTTTCGAAAAAATAAACCTCTCATGTAAATATATTTTTAAATTTAAATTATTTGAAAATAGTATTATTGAGCATTTTAAATATGGCGTGATTTTTGCTATCTACTGCTTTTAACGTGTAACAATTTAATTATTAGTTTAAAGTTTTATTTCTGGTTTTAATAGTCAGGTGTAAAGACATTTTTTAATTGAAAAGGGATATTATTATTTCAGCTGTTTTACAAATTGGCAACAATATAAAAAATAGCTTTTTCGAAATATGAAATAAATCTCAATTGAAATGATGAAAATTTAAATAAAAATTTTAAAAAATACCCTCTAAAAATTAGTCAAATTAAAAGAATAATAGCATACTGCACACCGCAAGCTTGGGAAGTACGTCCCGGCAAAATATGGTTAAATTACTACGCATAGTTTTTGTTCCTATAAAACTTTTTTTTAAATAACTGTTTTGATCGACTTCAACATTAAGTAGCTTTTAAAATAATTCTTATATTTTTTTACTTCAGCGTGCTTATCGCACATTTTTCTGTAACACTACCAATTTTATATTTTTGTCTGCAATAGTAAAGTAGGTGTTTATTTTCATGTGTGAAAGCAACTTTCCTTTATTCTAAAGAATTTTATTTTTTGAATCGTGTCACTTTAAACAGTCAATTTTAGATAAAACACTGGTGGTACAAATTAAAGGGACAAACATAAAAACTCGCGTAACTTAAATGATTTTGTAACGAAAAGTGGTGAAACTTGCACAAGATATTTATTTTGTCATGTGTGACATATCTTCAAAATGAAGAATATCTGACTTCTGCAAATAATAAATTTAAATAATAATATAGGAAATGTGATATAATGTGGGGTAGGGAAAAGCTTGTGTTACTTTCAACAACTTTTTACTGAAAATAGGAAATTATATAAGGTGTGTGGTCATTCATAACCAAAGTTCCAGCATTACAGCTTTACAAGTTTACAATCCTCCTTCCAGTCTCCCATTCACACGCCATTTTTCAAAATTCGTCAAATGCCTTCTCAGCGACATGTTTTACCTTCCACATGCAAAAATGTCATTGAATTAGCATATTTCTGGATAACGAAGGTGATCTACATGATAACTTTAACCCTGAGTTACCAACCTACTAACTTTCAAACGACTACACTTAATATAATTAACATAGAGTACCTTTTTATAGTTCTAACTTTAATTTTTCCCGACAGTGTACTTTTCCAGATGTCATATTCATCGATGGAAGCGTTGTGCCTCTCTATGTTTAGGATTGTTAATTTTTTTTTCATTTTCTCCGTGCGAAGAATGTGTATACAGTTTGTTCTTAAATAAAAATTTCTTCAGCAATACCTTATGCAATAAGACTGCAAATGACTTTGATGATCGCAAATGATGATCTTCTTCGTATTCAGAGAATACATTCAATATCTGAAGGTTTTCAAATATTCCTGACAATACGTTAGGAATTCAGGATATTGATGCCAACTAAGTCAACAAGGTAACATGCAAGTTTGAAGCGTGAATGGATATTGTATACTGGGGGGGGGGGGAGGTCGTGTCACAGAAAGTTGTTAGGATTCCTGAATAATTTTGTTGATATTGTTATTGATATTGTTTTAGAAATCACATACTTCTTGGAATGTTATGTATTATCGCATTCAATGATTTAAGTAAGAAAAAAATACCTGCTCTAGCTAATTTTATTTACACACCAGTGTGTCAAAAATTAATTAATACTTTGTATTTTTGTTTTTAAAAATACCAATTGCAGGTGAATGAATATACAGAATGAAATACAGATGAGGAAGATTTTTGATTCGAATTAATTAATGATGTATTGTCGGCTAAAACATATAAAATAGAAAAGAACATCCCATGCACTTTAATCGCCAAATTGTTACCTAAAAAGACGAAAATAGCCATTCGATTAGGCATTATGTCTTCTTCCAATTTATGTTTAAAAAAAGCTTAAGAGGTCTTGTACCTTTTAAACTCGCCGAAAATCAACAAAAACTATCAAACTTTGAATTACTGTATCTTCAAAACTTTTTTGTGTATAAGCATGAAATTTTGAATGTTGATTAAGGAGATTGTGCTTTTTAATAAAATAGCATTAGAAACTGACTAGTCTTTTACAGAATTTGAGCGTGCATGATATCTTGAGAACGTATGACTGCATTGTTATGAAATTAGTTATAGATAATAAGCACATATATATTTTTAAAATGATCTACTCTCTTAGGTCAAAATTATTTCATTGCCCACGTAAAAAAATATTTTTGTAAAAAATTTCAATATTTTACATTTTTTAATAAACAAAAATAGTCTTAATTAAAAATCTTATCATTGTAAATATTTAAAAGTAAATCATTTTAAACACACATATGCTCTTATTATCTAAATCAAATTTCATAACAATCCAATCATACGTTCTCAAGATATCATGCGCGCAATGACTTACGGAATTAAAAAAAAAAGAGCTATTTTAATTTCAGCAATGCACAAATTTAATAAAATATTAGTCAGTTTCCAATAGTGTTGTATTAGAAAGCTCAATCTATTTAATTAATAATCAAAACTTTATGTTTATACATATAAAGGTTTTGAAAATTTTCATTCAAACTTTGATTGTTTTTCTCGATTTTTGTCGCGCTTAAAAGGTACAAAACCCTTTAAGTGGCTGTCTTCAGACTGAAATTGTAACAAAATTTGAAATTTTCTGTATGAACTCCTAATTGGGACGGTAATTTTGGATGCTTTTGTGAAATTTCACCTTGGGATATCAAACGGGAAGACACTGAAGTAGTTAATTATGCAGTGATGAAGTTTTGAAGTACAAATGTTAAATTTATTCTTAATAGTTGTAAAACAAACTGCAATGTCTGCAGTTTTTTAAGCATAACATTAAACAAAGCTTCTGTTTAAATTTTTTTAGTGCATATATATTTTTTGCTAATAACAATTTCATAATTTATATATTATGAAATTAATATACGAAACAAATTTTGTCTAAGTACTGAGTGAACTAAATGTACTAAGTACATTTTTGTACTCTATACATATTTTAGACAGTACAAAAATGTCAGTAAAGCTATTTGTTTGAATTCGATGTATTTCAATATCCTACAAAGATATTCAATATGTTATATAAAACTCTCAAAATATTACTTTTTTCTGTATGCTTCTTATGCTCCATCTAGACAAGTAGATTATCTTCTATGGGGTTGAAAGTATAGAGGGAAATCAGTATTCTTATATAAATGTTTCTTTTAGTAATGCCTTATACGATAAAACTGTAAATGGTTTTAGCACCTACGTATTCAGTAAAAACTCTCAATATCTGAAGGTTTTCAAATCCTGGTGACAATCTATCATGAAGAGGGGATATTGATGTCATCTGAGTCAACAAGATATCACTTGCAATTTTAAAAAGTAAAGAATTTCTTTTTCATGTCACATATATTCGATATGATTTCTAAGAAATGTTTTTGTCTAAAAATATTAATGTATTAGAAATCCTATATACTTTTTGAAGTGTTATTTAACATGCATATTTTAGGATTTAAATTTTAAAGAACAAGAAACTAAGGTCTAGTAAAACTGCACTGAAAATCGCATTTTGGACAGAGAATATACGTAATAAAATATAACGCACGTTTCAGACAGAAAATTAACTATTCCTTCATCAGGTATACAGGCATTAGGAAAGCGGTAAGATAATTCAAAATGTAATTAATAGGGGGAAAAGATATTAACCCAAAAAAAGACAAACAGCGCATGCGTAAAATACAGTAAAAATGTATTTTTATTTTTATTCATTTACCAGAAGGACCCGTGCGAAGATTTCGCGCTACAATCTTTCAGATTATTTCCTAGTACGCTTTAGCACTAATTTTTAATTAACTGATTTTCTTTAAGAAAATCAAACGCATTTTAACGAAATATGAGTGTACTATGTCAGAAACTTGTTCAAAAACTTTTCGAATGATACCTCATTCATCATAGTATGTTTTGTATGTGAATAGAAAAAGGGATGTTGACAACAGAAATCATATAATATGATTGTTTGTGTATAAGAAAATGGGAATAGATTGCCAGAAATTTTTTTGCCAAATTTTCTTCTCTTGCCCAGGTCATTTCTCAAAGTTGCCAAGATCCCTATACTGAAAAAAAATTATTAAAAAATTGAAACACTGAATGAGACGTTTATTGAATTCATATGAAAGCATTGCCTCAGATTTTGCAAAACTGTTCCAGAAATGTCTTAAATACATAAATAAATATTTCGCACACCCCTTTTTTGTAAGCCTATGAGAGCTTGAACATGGGGTGTCCACGCTTTATGGTCCGGAAGCCATTTAAGTGACGTCAGACTTCGCTGGCGTATTAACAGCTTAATGAAATGTTAAAAAATAAATACAATTATTGTAAATCCTAATGATATGTATATCTACTTGGAAGTTAATCCTTAAGGCGGTATTCAAAAAAAATATTTTTCCACGCTCAACAACTCAAAATTTTGAGACACATTTGCAGACTCATTTTTAAAAGTAACAACATGAAACTTGGCGGCGTGATTTATGAAGAGATTTACAAGGGCCCCATGTTTTTATTTTTCGTTCAATTAATTAGAAATTGATTTACAAACAATTATTTTCAGAGTACGATTTTTTTTTTGTTGTTGTTCCAGCGCTATCGCTTCGGGAAATTCGGTTCAAAATGTCC
Source organism: Maratus michaelseni (assembly GCA_963931845.1). Classification (NCBI taxonomy): domain Eukaryota; kingdom Metazoa; phylum Arthropoda; class Arachnida; order Araneae; family Salticidae; genus Maratus; species Maratus michaelseni. The sequence goes on from OZ007597.1 coordinate 139,993,084, forward strand.
ACTTTGACAGCATTTTTTTGAAATATATTCTGCCTTTATCAAAAAATCGAGACAATATGGACATTATAAAGTTTCTGAATAAGAGAACCTACCAATTGGATGCATTTTAGAGCAAAAATGAATTTATCAATGTGTCTCAAAATAAGCAGTTTGGATTTGAATACATCCTTAAATTACGTAATCTACTGGTGCTCCGATACAGTACGCATATACACAGCCATGATTAAACAAAGAAAATAAATAAACAATAGGTGACGCACGCGTAAAAATTAAATGAAAACCCGATGGAATAATATGAAAAAATATCGAGCTTTTGCTCGATACTTTTTCAAAAAGTACGCGCAAGAAATAAATTAACAATCTTATTTTAATTACATTAGAGGATGACATCGTCAGTAATGCAGTATTTTATTTTTGTGGCAACACTGATTTGACGAAAACCTTTCATTTTATTTATGAAAACAATGCCAATTTCATTTTTAATTAACAGCAATTTTTAATCGAAAAACATGTTTTAAAAAAAATGTAAGTGTTGTGAACGTGGAACTTTGTCAGAAGCCTGTTCAAAATCCTTTCGTATGGTATCTCATTTACCGTTCTGCGTTTTGTATTTTCTTAGAAAAAGGGATGTTGACAACAGAAATAATATATACGATTTTTATTTATTTATTTATTTATTTATTTTGTATCGCATATGCTGTTAAAAATATCTACTCAAAAATCGAAACCTGAAGCTACTAATTTTTTCAATGCAGTTGTATCATATTTAAGTAAGTAATAATAGGCATTTAAAAATGACCTTGACAATAAATATAATCTCTTACTATTCAATTATACCAATTATAGATTTAAAGAGAAATTGTTTAATAAATGTGCATGTATAATCGGGAAATATTTTGTCCGACTTAGGATTAAAGAGTAAAAATTGGCACTTCAAGCTTAACAAACCATATATTTATGCCAGCTGTACAGAAAAAATTCATTTGAAGTAATTTTAATATTGATTTTCAATTACTGTAAAAAAGTGGGAGCGAGAAATCCTAGCAAAATATGCTGACAGTTTGGGTATGAGCCTATTTCACTGCAAATTAACAGCAAAATATACCTTAAAACTCTCTCTTTTTTACTCTTTAGAGCAAAAATGGTTATATTCATGTAAAATTTTGCAGAAAAAAATGCTGCCATAGAAATTGCCAACAGGTTTTGTTGCGAGCTTCTCCGTATTTTGTTGCAGCGCATTCTTTTTTTTTTTTTTTTTTTTTTAATAATCAGTATTTTCTCTTTAAAAAGTAACCCTTTGTATCACAGTGTTGCATATCTACCAGATGCAAATAAGTCAATGTCATTTGCACAGCGAATTTTAAAAGACGATTTTATTCATTGTTGATAACTTGCAACACTGCAGTTAATATAATTTTTTCGTAAAATCGCAAACAGACAACGATATTGAGTTATTTTTTATTCTAATAGTTTTGTTTGTAATTAAAGCAGCTGCACGTGGTTATATTGCTAAAACAAACTTCGATATTAGTAAAATTTAAAGAGATCAAAAAGAGTTTAAAATTAGTTCAAATTAGTTCGAATTTTTTTTTTTTTTTTTTTTTTTGCACTAATAGTATTTACAATATTTATAAGAAATACGCAACTTTCTGTTTCTTACAGATATGAAAAAACACTTTTTTGTCATTAAATTCTTAATTTTACAATATTTATAAGAAATACGTAATGTTCTATTTCTTACAGATATGCAACAAGCACTTGTTGTAAAAACATTTTAATTTTTACACTATTTATAAAAAATGCGCAATTTTCTGTTTCTTACATCTGTGCAACAAGTACATTTTTGTCAATAAATTCTTATTTTTATGATATTTATAAGAAATACGAAATTTTCTGTTTTTTTACAGATAGCCCTTTTTTCAATAATTTTTATTTTTACAATATTAATAAGAAATACGAAAATTTCTGTCTCTTACAGATATGCAACAATCACTTTTTTGGTAATAAATTCTTATTTTCACAATATTTATAAAATATACATAATTACTATTTGTTACATATATACACAACAATATTTTTTTCTTGTCAATAAAGATTATTTTTACAATATTTAAGGAAAAGAACATAGTTTTCTTAAATAAATTACATATTTCTGAATTTTATGTATCAAAATATTTAAGTTTCTTGTAACTTTTGTTTATTTTTCAGACAATTTTTCGACAATTGCTAATTTGCCTTTAAAAATTAATGAATTTTGCTTGAAGTAGAGAAATGAGCATTTTCTTCTTAAATAAAATTATGCATTTCTGAATTTTATGCATCAAAATATTTAACATTCTTGTAACCAGGGCTTGAGAAATACGGTCGCCAAGTTTTAATATGGCGTGTTTTTTTTTTTTTTTTTTTTTTTTTGTACAAGTAATGACCTAAGAAATGAGCACAAACGGCATTTTTTGTCTCCTCCACCTCTACTCGTGCGTGGCAAGCAGTGATATTCCTCTTCTCTCGTTCTTTTAATGGAAGAAACAAGTTTAAAAGGCATTTTCCATCTCATGCACTGAAAACGCCATTCTTTTCCACTCTAGCCAGCTAGCATGTCACGTAATTAGAATATAGGGAAAGGGTAGATGTTTCTTTTTTCTTTCAGAGATATATAATTTTGACAAGTTTCATTAGAAAACTTAGTTTATATCATCTTTCTAAATTATCTACTATTCTAAACTATATAACTAATAATTCTAAACTATGCTTATTACCTTTTTCTCCATTAATTCATAAAAAAACTTTTGTTGTTTTTGAAAATCAATGGTGTGGGGGTGGGCGGAGTAAATATAAGGGTGTTTATAAATGCATATCGGGGTTTTAACGCTTGGTAGTATTTATTAGATACAAATTAAAATTATAATTAATATATAAAATGAAAGAGCAACTCAAACAGTTTTACCCACAAGCTTACAAGTGTTCAATATGAACACCTTTCGTCACACAGCACACATGAAGTCGATAGCTCAGTTCTTCCCAAACGTTAATTAGTGTGTTGTGGGGTAATTGTTGCAACAGCTGCCTCAACTTGTTTCTTAGGTTGGGTAGGTCAGCTGGTAGTGGAGGCACATACTCGATCCTTTAGGAACCTTAACAGGTATAAATCATATGGCGTCAGATCGGGTGAGCGTAGAGCATGGAACTATTCCATGGCGTAAAGTGGCGTTTGGGAAGAACTGAACGACTTGATGTGTGCCATGTGACGAAAGGTGTTCATATTGAACACTTGTAAGCTTGTGGGTAAAACTGTTTGAGTTGCTCTTTCATTTTATGTATTAAGTATAATTTTAAGTTTTTTATAATAGATACTACAAAGCGTTAAAACCCCGATATTCATTTAGAAACACCCTGTATTTTACTGGCGACTAGAATGTTTTGATGGCTACCTAATTTTATCAAATTTGTAAAGACCTGCTTGTAACTGTTATTTATTTTTCAGACAATTTTTAGAAACCACTAATTTGTCTTTAAAAATAAATAATTTTTGCTTGAAAAGGGAAAATGACCATTTTCTTCTTAAATAACATTACGTATTTCTGAGTTTTACGCTTCAAAATATTTAAGTTTGTTGTAACTTATATTTATTTTTCAGACAATTTTTTAGCAATTGCTAATTTGTCTTTACAAATTAATCATATTGCTTGAAGATGAAAAATGAACATTTTCCTTACAAATAAAATTACGTGGTTCTCAATTTTGTGCATCAAAATATTTACCTTTCTTGTAACTTTTATTTATTTTTCAGACAATTTTTCAGAAATCGCTAATTTGTCTTAAAAAATTAATTATGTTTGCCTAAAAAGGAGAAATTAAAATTTTTTTATGAATAAAATTACGCGGTTCTTCTTTACCTGTTAAGAACAAAAATGGTTACGTTCATGCACATTTTTCTCTAAATTTTATGTATCAAAATACTTAAGTTTCTTGTAAATTTATTTATTTTTCAGACAATTTTTCAGAAATAGATAATTTGGTTTTAAAAATTTGTTATTTTTGCGTGATGAGAAGTGAACATTTTCTTCTTAAAATTACACATTTCTGAAATTTATGCATGCAAATTTTTAAGTTTTACTTATATAAACTACAGTTAAAATGCTACTTTCAAGAAAATTTAACGTAAGCATTAGATGCTTATTCTTTAATATTTCCGTCTTCAGTTTTTTAACAGGAGTCATTCTTATTTGAAACATTAAAAAAAATAGGAATTACTTGTTAAACAAAATCAAGCATTTCAAAATATTTATGTATATTTAAGTTTCTTGTAACTTTTATTTATTTTTCAGGCAATTTTATACAAATAAATATAATTTGTATTTAAATATTAATAATTACTTTGTTCTATCTGTAATAGAAGAAAGTATTGTAATCGAAATTTTTTCGACTTCCGATTTTCGACAGATTTACACTTTTTAAGGGTCATAGATCCCATAAAACTTGTTTATAGAAAGGATCTGTCTGTCCATCTATCCGTCTGTCCGTGTGTCTGTGTGTGTGTGTATCCGTGTGTCCGTATGTCTGTCCTAAATATATCATCAAAAAGTGTGTGAAGTGTTATGCATAGAATTGAACTAAATTTCATTTATAGGTTTTTGACTATGGCTTGCATGTTCTACTTGGGGATATTGCACCAGAAGGCTGTAATAGCGATATTTGTGGCATTTTCATTATTGTATCATAGAAAAATGTATTACGTTATACATATAATTGAGCCAAATTTCATTTATAGGTATTTGGCTATGGCTAGCAGGTCCCAGTTCAATTTGGGGATATTCCTCCAGAAGGGGGCGCTGTGATAGCGATTTTTCTACAATTTTCATTATTGTATTATCAAAAACTGTCTGAAGTTATGCATATAATTGGACCAATTTTTTTATATATGTTTTTGACTATTGCCTGCAGGTCCCAGTTGCATTTGGGGTTATTCCACCGGAAGGGGGCGCTGTAATAGCATTTTTTGAGCGAAATTCTCGACTTTCGTAGTTATATTGTACATCTGCTGCTCGTACCCCGAAGGTAATTCGGCGAATCGCAAGCAGCTGACGTACAATAAAATAACGAAAAATATTGATTTTGTTGGCGATGTATTAGAGAATTTTGTAGCATTAACATGTATGAAATAGAAGAAAGTTTTGGGATTAGCACAACCCACTAGTTTTTGTTTTAAGATGTGAAATTAACTTTTTCTTTAGAAATAAAATTACACATTTCTGAATTTTATATAGCAAAATATTTAAGTTCTAGTTACATGAACTGTAATTTAAACCCTGTTTTGAAGAAAACAACATGAAGCGGTCACCATGGTCATCTTTTTCTGGCTACCACTTTTGTGAGACAATAAACTTCATAGCAGATTTCTTTTGCAAATGTTGCAAAAATCTACCTCGGAGATTTTTGTTTGGAAATAACGGCATCTCTCCAACCCCCACCCCGCAAAAAAATAATAAAATAAAATAAAATAAACAAAATAATAATAATAATGATAATAATAATAATAATAACACCAATGAACGTGCTGACCCCTGAACATGAAACGCAGTCAGAAAAGTTTTTGAAATGACAATATGCAAGGATTGAAAGCAAAAAAAAAAAACATGCATTCTTAATACATTTAATTCAACTTTTGGCTGCATTTCAGGCAACTTTTCATTACTTGGTGTTTTATCTTTAAAAATTAATCATTCTTACCTGAAGGTGAAAAATGAACAGTTTTCTTGTTTACACATTTCGCAATTTTATGTGTCAAAATGTTTAAGATTTACTTATGTAAACTGTAATTAAAAACCAGTTTAAAAATGAAAACTTGATGTCATGCAAGTTTTTGAACCGTCATTACGTGAGAACTAAAATAAAATGCATTTTGATTTATTTTAATACAATTTTTAGTTGCTTTTTAGACACTTTTTCAGCCATCAGCATTTTATTTTTTATATTAATCGTTCGTATGTCAAAGTAATAAATGAAAAAAAAAATTCTAGTTTGTACACTTTTGAATTTTGTCTATAGAATATATATGTTTTGTTTGCATTAACTATAACCATGATCCCATTTGAATGAAGAATATAGAATGCTTGTTTGTTTGTTCTTGTTTTTGTTTAGTTAAAAATAAAAGTGAAAACGATTTTTTAAACAAATCATGCTTTCATTTGTGTATTTAAAAGTAGTAAGACACCAAATTAAAATTCATGTTTTATAAATGAAAATGCACGTTCTTTACATGACTATATATCCAAACCATATGTATAAGGATCAAATAAATTGATTGTTATCAAAAAATGGATATTTGCTCAATACTTTTAAATGTATGGCAACAAGAAAAAAAAACTTTTATATTAATGCAAATGTTATTAGGTAGCTTTCAATACAAAAATGTATAAAGCTACCCATTGCTGCCGTTCGGAGGAAAGCAATTCCGGAAAGTTTCGGTATATTTTCACCGATCATGACCCCCAGACCCCAAAACCACCCTCCGTTCAAATGTATATATATATATATATATATATATATATATATATCTGGTCTATGTCATACGATAACACCCGTATTTATAAATCTATGTGGATGAAACTAATTGTGTGTATTAAGCTCATCAATGTCTCGACTGAGTTCGTTGGCCAGCTTGGTCCGCCATCTTGTTTCAAAATGGCGGCCACTTAAAGATTTAAAACTCAAATAAGTACACAAAAAAATTAAAAATCCACATTTATTTTTTGCTTACGTGTTAAGCCTTGATACAAGGATTCCGGAGCATATTTTGTTTTACCTCTATCTTGAAAAATGGCTGAGATAGAGCAGTTTGAAATTCTAGGGTGGCTGACATTTTGAAATGAGACAGCACATTACAAAAAACCAACGATTAATTTATGAGTTTTATGAACGCGATTTCTCGCAAATTATTAACTTTCACTGTTGTAATCATTTTCCCAATCATACTCATAAAACTATATATTCATATCCACTAGCGCCAATTTATCGCCAAACTTGGCGACACTTAGTGAAATATCGCCAAATTTGGCGACCAAATTAAGACTTCATAAATGAAAACAACTTGGCAATAGTTGACTAATTTGGCAAATTTCTTATTCACATTCAGTATTAACGAATTTTCTGTAATCGGGATCTTTGCATTTTAGCTTGTTTCGAGTAACATTAGCTAAAATTCCAAAACGAAGATATAAGAAAGTTAAACTTTTCCTCCCGGTACAGGCCGGAAGGACTTTTTTACATTTGGAACGCAGTAATGATTTCGCTGAGTAATAGACTTCACAATTATTGAACACTGCACTCACAAAACACAAAGTTACACATAAAAAAAAAAAAAACACGTAGATAATTCAAAGCACGGTTTTACTGAAATTTACAATGAAACACCTAGGACAGACGTAATACATTTTTAGTCGACGTATGCCACATAACTCTCTTTGAAACTAAATCATCACTCACTGCGGGAGCTTGAGGGGGGAAAAAAAACATTCCGCGTCGAGAAAACCAACGCATGCGCTCATGGTGCGAGCGCTCCCTGCTAAAGTAAATGGGCGTTACATAATACATTGTAATTCATAAATATTGAAACAATAGGCTATCTCCATTAAATATTGCCCCTAGGCACATACTTAAAATTGCAAAGTTTCATAAGAAAAGGGGCAAAATTTGATGAGATAAGTTGCAACTCCATGTGGGTCTATTTGAGAAAATACAAAAATTAAATTTTTATACGGCCCCATAGGATAAAATTTCTAATTAGGAAATTTTTTCTTATGCATTTCTGAGTTAAACATAAAAAAAATAATAAAATCTATCCTGATATTTGGAAAACTCAGAGAGTAATAATTCGTGAGGTTTCAAGAGATCAGGTACAAAAATTAATATGAGTGTAATTCAGCAAACAATGTTACTGTAAGGTGTCCGGGAAACATTTATTATTATTATTTTTTATTTATAGAGTTAGAATTTTTTTTTTTTTGTTATGACTAAGCGTATAATTTGTAAGCAGAATCACATCATAATACATACTTCTTCATAAGACTTCTTTCAAAATTTTAAGAATAATGATAATTTTTTTCCCAAAAAATTCAGAATAATTTAAAACTGTTATAACTCGAAATATTATTTGTCGAATTATTAGTTTTTTTTCTTTTAATTATCTCTCTACTGCCCACTACCAGAAATTGCTATTGAAAAATTTATTTTTTGTCTTATTTATGCTGTTGTGGTTCAAATAATATATACATTTTTAGTTGACGGGTGCGACACAACTCTCTTTGAAACTAAATCATCATTTACTGCGGGAGCGTGGGGGGGGGGGGGGGGAACAATCCGCGTTGAGGAAACCAACGCATGCGCTCATAGTGTGAGCGCTCTCTGCTAAAGTAAATGGGCGTTACAGATTTATTTTGTAACAATCAAATATTTATTGCTGAATCACGTGGTAATGGATTTAAAAAACTTTCTGCCTGGATTCTTTTTAAACTATCTCGAATTTCTAAATTCTTTTCTTAACGTATAATCAACATTTAATTAAAATTGATCGATAAATTGATAATCAAGTTCCAGAAATATGAAAATTTTCTGTTGTCATCGGTATCACACAACTGTATATAATTTCCGGAACTCTATCACATTAGGGAGTGAGTGAAAAATCGTTTACATAAGTCAATCTTCAGACAATGAACGAACTTAAGTTAAATAAAAGCATATGATTAAGAAGCAGATTCAATGAAACTACCCGATCGCGAAATCAAATTTTAACCTACACTGTTAAAAATTTGCAGCAAACTGTCCAATCATTTGACCATTTTTCTAGAAAATGGTTACATAACCGTAATTTAATTCTAATCTGACCATAATATGGGCAATACTATGGTCAGACTAGAGATAACCCTACAATGCATAAATTTTTCTTTTAGAATTGTGTTTTTTATACTTATATTAAGAATTCGACACCAGAAATTTTAAGATAGATTTTTAAATTTATTTAGTAGCATATTTATGTTATTTTTACAGGATTAATATTTCTATATAAATATAGTGGTTGCAATAAACTTTATTTATTTATCAAAATTTAAATAGAAAGTGTTGCCAATTTTCTACACTATGCACTGTAGGGTTAAATTACGGTTATGTAACCATTTTCTATAAAAACGGTCAATAAACTGGACAGTTTGCTGCAAATTTTTAACAGTGTATGGGAAAATTTATATACGTGATTACTCGTTACCAATATAATTATCAAAATACGGTTTTCACCATCAGAAAGTAGGCGTCAGATGTCGATGAGGTGCATTTAAAAAAAATGTCTAGTTAAATTTTAAGTATTAAAAAAAACAGAAGACTAACTTTGAAATTTTCAATTGATGAAATTTTATCCTTTTCTTAAAAATACTTAAAATTGAAGAAGTCAATTTTTAAAAACGTACTCTCATTTATCGTTTACTTTCTGATGGTGAAAATCATATTTTGAAAATTATATTAGGTAATAAGTTATAATGAGTTATAATAAAAATATTATGAGTTATAATGAATTATAATAAAAATAATATGAGTTATAATGAGTTATAATAAAAATATTATGAATTATAGTGAGTTATAATAAAAATATTATGAATTATAATGAGTTATAATAAAAATGTTATAAGTTATAATGAGTTATAACAAATTAGGTCATGAGTTATAACAAAAATGTATTTCAGTTTTCCCATTAGTTAGACCGCAAATTCCCCTCTGTAATGTTAAATCTATAGGCGTGGAATGCATCCGTAATTTTCAAATTTCTCATCTAAAAATTAAAATTTGTACCTTCTTTTTTACTATATGTTCTACTTGAAGGATGTTTCTATCTTTTTTATTTGACTAAATGTTTCTAAAATATATGCTTAATTTTATATTTTAAGCGTTAAAATCTAAGTGAAACAGAAGAGTTGCAAATAAAATTTTAAGGCTTGAAATAAAACTATGTATTTAAGAAACATTTACTCAAATTTAAAAAAAATAAAAAAATAAAAGAATCATGCAGAAAAAAAAGTTAAAAATTTTAGTTTTCCGAGGAGAAATTTGAAAAATACGGAGAGAGGGGAATTTGCGCTATGACTATTCTGTAATTTCCCGATTGCGAAATCTAATGTTAACCTATGATAAATTTTAATTTTGCATGATTACTCATTACCGAAATAATTATCAAAATATGGTTTTTGCATTAGAAAGTAAACGTCAGATGTCGATGAGGTGCGTTTTTTTAAAAATGCCTAGTTAAATTTTAAGTATCTAAAAAAATAAAATAAAATAAGACAAACTTTGAAATTTTATCATTTTCTTAAAAATACTCTTAAAATTGAAGGAGACAAATTGTTAAGACGCACCAGTATGTATCGTCATTTTCTGATGGTGAAAACCGTACTTTGAGAATTATATTAGGTAATAAGTTATAATGAAAATTATGTAAATAATAAAAATATTATGAGTTGTAATGAGTTGTAATAAATTAGGTAATGGATTATAATAAATTAGGTAATGAGTTATAATAAATTAGGTAATGAGTTATAATGAAAATTTATTTAAGTTTTCCCATTAGTTAGACCGCAAATTCCCCATGTTAAATCTATAGGCGTAGAATGCAACCGTAATTTTCAAATTTCTCATTTAAAATTTTAAAATTTTACCTTCTTTTTAATGTGTGTTCTTCTTGAAAGATTTTTTTTTTGTTTGAATGAATGTTTCTAAAATATATACTTAATTTTATATTTTACGTGTTAAAATCTAAGTGAAGCAGAAGAGTTTTAAATAAAATTTTAGCACTTGAAATAAAACGGGCTATGTATTTTAGAAATATTTTGTCAAATAAAAAAAAATAAAAAACATTTTTCAAGAGGAGTATACAGAAAAAGAAAGTAATAATGACTAAATGTTTCTAAAATATATATTTAATTTTATCTTTCAAGTGTTAAAATCTAGGCGCAACAGACGAGTTGTAAATAAAATTTTAACACTTGAACTGAAACTAAGTATGTATTTTAGAAATATTTTCTCAAATAAAAAAAAAGAAAGAAACATCCTTCAAGAAGAGCATGCAGAAAAAGAAAGTAACAACTGTAATTTTTCAAAGAGAAATTTTAACAAGTTGAAAATTGTAAGTCAAACGTGACAAATGAGGTGCATTCGTACTGTTATTACTTCAGTGAGTTACATCGTCTGTTGTTATGATATGATTAATTTCAGTAATAATATAAGTACATTTTAAGTTGGCAACAGTTTATCTTTAGTTGACATTTACTGACAATTTCAACGGGAAACTTAAGCGTAGCTTTTAAAATTTCATAACTTGAAATCTATATTTAGACTCTTTTTCCATTTAATATCTATTTCTCTGAAAACACCTATTCAAACAACTGTTGGTAGATTATATGATTGCTATAATTTAAGAAGAGAGATTTACAAAGATTGTACGTCACTTTGAAGCAGAAAACAACATGTTGTCAAGGAAGTTCTTGAAACGTCATTACGCGGGTATTGAAAAAAAAACATGCATGTTGAATCCTCAGAATTAAAATAGCAAAGAAAAATAGAGCTGGAAAAAATAAATGAATGAATTTTGGCTCAGTTAAATGCCGACAAACTTTTGTTGCAGCCAACATCTTCCAACTTTTTTACCGCGAGTAATAATGAAAATCTTGTGAAGATGCCGTGAGTCTTTCAAAATGGAAATTATTGGACTTCTGCCACATACTTGATGCATTAGCTGAAAGCAAGCATGGAGAAGAAAGAATTATACCTAATTAATAATTGTTTTTGTGACTTAATGCTGATCATTTACTATTCAAAGCTAAGGCTAAAATAAAAATATATTTTTACTTTTCGAAGACATAGCATAATGAAAGTATTGTAATCTTGATTTGTATATGTGTGTGTGTTCAAACTCCCATACATTTCGCACAATACGGCCGATGGCTTAGGTAGTTAATCCTTTTACTTACTCATCATACGTAATATAGGGTAAGTCTTGTGATCGTTCTGAAAATCGGAAAAAAATTGACGTATTTACACGTTTCAGACACTGAAGATTCCAAAAAACATATTTTCAGAAAAAAAAAATTGCCGTCCGTCTGGGTGTGTGTCTGTAAACGCTCTATCTCCCGAACAAATTGAGATAGAGACTTGAAATTTGGTATGTACTTAGTATGTAATAATGGGAAGAAGCTTATTGAATTTCAGTAACCTCGATTATCCGGAACTATTTTTTTCGGACTCTCGAAATATTCGTTCTGATAAAAGGTATATAAAATTATTCGAAATTGTTAATTTTAAGAAGTGAATATAAAAGACAATAAAAAAACAAATTTTACATAAAGAATGAAGTCGATCGGGTAATGAGTTGCCGAGATATTTGTAATCCTATTTTCAACACTTTTCGATTTTTCATGACCCTGTATTTCATCCAAATTTCAATTCAAACATATATTTCAATTGGAAATGAGACGCTTAATCCGACGCAGTAAATTCTTAGTTAATAGGATTATCATTTTTGGAGTTATGAGGATATTTTTTTACGCAATTCAGTAATAGAGCATTTAAAGTTTATGACGTCATCAAGCCAGGATTTTATGCAATGCATTTTATAAATAGTTTACACATGTTTTATTTTCATATTTTCTATTATGCATATCCATGATGGGTAAGCATTACGGTGACCCCCAATGACTAGTTAACTTCCAAACAGTGCTTTCGATTGAACTTCCAGTCGATTAATATGTTACAGACCACTTTCGCAAAAATTATACATTTTCGTACAAAACGACCTATGAATTAGGTATTTAGGGCATTTTTAAATCCCAAACGGTGCTTCCGATTGAATTTTCATTTGGTGAATATGTTAGAGACCACTGTCGCAAGATCTGTTCAGATTTTTGCACAAAGTGGCCGATGGATTAAGTATTTAATTCATTTTTAACTCCTCTCAAACGGTGCTTCCGATTGAACTTCCATAACTTCCATTTAGTGAATATATTATAGACCACTTTCGCAAGAACTGTATGAATTTTCGTACAAAGCGGCGAATAGATTAGGTATTTAATATATTTTTAACTCCCAAATGGTGCCTCTTATTGAAATTCCATTTCGTGAATATGTTATAGACCACTTTTTCAAGATATGTATAGATTTTTGCACAAAGCGGCCGATGGATTAGGTATTTAATCCATTTTAACTCCTCTCAAATTGTGCTTTCGGTTGAACTTCCATTTGGTGAATATGTTATAGACCACTTTCGCAAGATCTCTATAGATTTTCGTACAAAACGGCCGAAGAATTAGGTATTTAATCCATTTTTAACTCCTCTCAAACGGTGCTGCCAATTCAACTTCCATTTGGTGAATATGTTGTGGACAACTTTTATAAGATCTGTATAGATTTTTGTACAAAACGACCAAAAAATTAGGTAATTAATCCCTTTTAATTCCCAAACGATGCTTCCGATTGAACTTATATTTCGTGGATATTCTTATAGACCACTTTCGGAAGAACTGTATAGATTTTCGTACAAAACAACCGAAAAACTAGGTATTTATTCTATTTTAAAACTATTTTCTAAATGGATCCATTTTCTAAATAGGCAATATTGGTAGTCATATGTAAAAAACCTGCCTAGCGTAGACTCTTAATTGAAATGTTTTATTTAAGGCATCAATTTTTCGACAGTTTTTTGGATGATGTCAAATTATCCGGTCTAATACTGAAATTCGTCACGGGTAGACGCAGAATTTCATACATTAGTACGTATTTAAGGAATCAAGGAAACGTGATGACTTATCGAGGTTTTACTGTATTTCAAAAATTTAAACACCTCACTGTTATTGCACTATTGTGTAAAAACATATCATTATTCAACTAATAATAATTGTAAGATACTGCACAAAAAATATCCTAAACTGTGTAGAGATTCTTACTTTTGACTACGCTATTTCAGAACAGTATTCTCACCTTATTTAACCGCAGAGTTGTATGATTAAATTTCGGATTATTTTTCGGAAATATTAATAGTCAAATGTAAACACTCCTACGCATTCTGTCAAATGTACGCTCTTAACTAATATATTTTATGTAAGGCACTAATTTTTAAAAACTAACATATTTTTTAATGATAACGAATTACTCTGTCTATCATTGAAATTTGTAATGGGTAGACTAAGTAATTTCATACATTAGTATGCATTTAATAGAGCAAGGGAAAATTAACCGATTTATCGAGGTTTTGATGTATTTGTAAAATGCAAACACCTCACTGCTATTCCACTATTGTATAAAAACTTATCATTATTCAACTAATAATAATTGTTAGATACTGCACAGAAAATATCCTAAACTGTGTAATTAACTGTGTAGAGGTTATTACATTTGACTACCACAATTTCAAAATAGTTTTCACCTTATTTAACAGCAGAATTGCGTGATTAAATTTCGGATTACTTCCCGGAAATACTGGTAGTCAAATGTAAAACTCAACGCAACCTGTCCAACAGAGGCTCGTAATTAAATTGTTTTGAAAATTGAAGTATTTCATACATTAGTACGTACTTAAAGGACCAAGAATATTTGCCGAGTTTTCGAGATTTTGCTGTATTTCGGAAATGTTAACACTGTTAATGCACTATTGCATGAAAACTTTTCATTATTCAACTAATAATAATTGTAAGATACTGCATAAAAAATATCCTAAACTGGCTGAGTTCCTACATTTGACTACCACTATTTCGGAAACATTGGCAGTCAAATGTAAACACATCTGCTGCACTGTTAAACATCAAGTGTGTAAGTAGTTACCAACATGTTACATTTCTTATTTACAGTTACTTGGTCTTTCCGTCTGTAACATTTGGTGCGTAGTAGATAGCATGACAAGCATACAAAAGTGGATAACAATCCTTTTGAAATACAATCTTCGCACGTTGGTGTAGCTCTTTGCTAATCATTTAGCAGGTTATTTACCCTGTGAAAGAACAAAAAGGTGTTAAGACAAGGATGACAAATTATTCTTTGTAATCCATACCGTCACAATGAACTATTTATAACACAGTCCTTTATGAACTCCTTTGTGAATAACGCGTAGCAAATGAGCAGATTTTAAAGCAGACTACATGTTTCTCATTTTTAGCTCACAGGCT
Source organism: Maratus michaelseni (assembly GCA_963931845.1). NCBI lineage: Eukaryota > Metazoa > Arthropoda > Arachnida > Araneae > Salticidae > Maratus > Maratus michaelseni. The sequence continues at coordinate 140,008,272 of OZ007597.1, forward strand.
ATCAAAGCCTGAGAGCTAATGTGCCCGCCCGTTCTGTATGTATGTATGTACGTAACGCAATAACTCTTGATAGAAATATCCGATTTGTTTAAAATTTTGGTTATAGGTTCATTGTGATAAGGCGCTTCCCTGATTAGTTTTGGGGTTTCATTGGTTAAGTATAAAGGGGGAACGGGGGGCTAATCCTCCCCCCCCATTAATTTAGATAAATGGGTTTTTCAGGCAGAATCATCCTATTTGCTTCAAATTTTGTATATAAGGTCATTGTGATAAGGCGCTTTCCTGATTAGTTTGGAGGTTCATTGGTTAACTATAAAGGGGGGAACGAGGGGCTGATTTCCCCCCTTTAAGTTAGATAAATTGGTTTTTCATGCAGAATTATCTGATTTGCTTCAAATTTTGTATATAGATTCATTGGGATAAGGCGCTTCCCTTATTAGTTTTGGGGTTTCACTAAGTATGGTTAAGTATAAAGGGGGAACAGGGGGTTAATCCCCCCTTAATTTATTATCGATTTTTTTATTTTTTGAGGGCATTATTCTTTGAAATAAGAGTATAATATACAATTAATGTGAATAGCCTGTGAGCTCAATGCCATCAGTTTAACTGGGCACTTTTCTTTTTATTTTATTTTCTTTTTGTTAGAAATGGCATATCTATGAACGTAATTTTCTCCCCTACATACATTGTGCAAACCCATTTTTCCGTTTCATATTATTTGCGATTTTGGCACAACGTTTCTTGAAGTTCTGAATCAAGATACGGTGATATTACATAAATCTGATCTTGTCTAAATTTGATTAATTCGAAATTGAAGAATTTTAATTGCGGCTTTTTATATTCTAATCTATTTTAATATGGTCTCAAAAATGTATCAAACAAAGGCAATATTTAAAAATTATCGAAAAGGAAAGTTTATTAGACATTGGTAAAATTATTGCAAATTTGAATTTAATTTCAGAGCTATTTAAAGAAACTAGCGTTTGTCATTTTAATAGTTTTCCCGTCCATCTATGCCTTCGTCATTATTTTCACAAATGAATAATATAAAAAATCAAATAGAAAGCAGTTCAGCTTGCCAGTAAAATCCAATTCAGCTTGCATTCTGTTAAAATTAACTGAGACTGAACCTGATATTAATTATTTTTCATTCAAGATGCAACAACACAATTAATCACATAATTTGCTTATTAATTTCTAAAATGTAATTGTTTCTATAAGTAATCCCTACATATATGTTACCCATATTTTTTAAATCTTAATAAATTATTTTCACGTCTTTCTGATTCATTATTTCTCAATCCACTAAATTTGTTTTTTAGTTTGCACGTCATGGTCATACAAAATATATTTTTTTGAAAATTAGCACGCGGCTATAAAAAAAAAGTTCGTCAACCCTGCCCAATGACATCTTATGATTTAACTTGGGTCTGTATCGTTATAAATGCCGTGATTTTCCCCTCGTGGTTCTTCGACTTTAAACTAATTAGATCTCAAACACAAAAATCCGGATTCATAACACGAACAGATGAAATGTTTTCCACCCCCATCTATTTATGTGGCACGATTTAATCCCGGAAGAATACAAGGCACTTAAAAATAGAATAAAGCAAAGAATTTGCAAGACGGATAAAAGAAAGAAACAAATATCTCTAAAAATGATATTCTTGGCCTTCAGCCATTCCAACTTATTCTCTTTCGGAAATATAGCGGAAAAACAACGAAATTAAAAAAGAAATACAGGAGGTTTCCTGGCCTATCATAAGTTATGATGAGGCTTTTCTATTTCTAACATAATGTCTTACCTTCACCTTTTTTTTCCTCTCTTCTTTTTTATAGCATCGCTAAAGCAAGGATGACTATGTTTAGTGGCGCGTGTTTAAATGTAAGCAAAAATAGATTGAGACAATATTATTGTGCAGCTTATTATTCTGTTTTCGGTGTCAAAGTGAAAGAAGGTGCAAAGCCCAAGTGCTATGAATAATTTGTGAATTGAACTACTTTAAAAACATAAAATTGCATTACGTACCTTAACCTTCCTATTCTGAATGGGTCGAATTAACTCGATTCTGTAATTTATCTCATTCGATTCGAAAAAGAATTTTTTTCATAAAATAAGTTATCACTAGAACTACCATGAGCCGTCATTTTGACGGTTACGAAATGAATGTATTCCAATTCGAACCAGAAATTTCTTTTTAAAATAAATTAAATATAAAATTCACAGAAATACGTTAAATGAATAAGTTAAGTAGTTTTAAATAAAATTTCTGGTGTGATATATAGTTTTAAAAAACTTGAGTAAAATTTCCGGTAGTTCTAGTGTTAAATAAAGGCCACAGAGAAATAAGTTAAATAAGTATGCTAAATTGTTTTAAATAAAAATTCTGGTGTAAATAATTTTTTCAAGTAGAGTAAAATTTGAGCAGGATAGAGAGGTAAACAACATATTCAAATTTCCGAGTTCATTGGAAATTTTTACGAAAATTACAGCCTCTGAAGTCAAAAATACATATATATATATATACAGGGGTGCAAAAATCTAGGCGGGCTGATTCCCACCACTAAATTTTATTTGTATTTTTCGTCTAAATTTCATCAGTAGGCGAAGAATACTATTTAGTGGTAGGAATCGGCCAATTGGCGCCTAGACTTTTGCACCTCTGTATATATATATATATATATATATATATATATATATATATATATATATATAAGAAGAAAATGGGAAAGTAAACACGTATTGGAATTTTTGTTAAATTTATAATAGGACCACCATAAAAACATGCCCTTTCCAACTGGACAAAACAAAACAATCAAAATCAACAATTAAAACAACATACAAACAACATCCTTTGTTAGAAGTAAGCTAAAATTAAATTTAAGCCAAGATGAAAAACCCAAGTACTATGACAATTTTTTGAATTGAAATTTTAACTTTTTAAATATCTCAAATTTCTGTATCTTAGTCATCATTCAAGATTGCTACGGGTCAGGGAATTTTCCTGGAAATTACAAGTATTTGTTTATAGAAAAACTTGCCTTATATAATCTCGCGGTTAAATTAGGCGAAATTTTTCTATAAGAAAATACTAGTACTTCCTCTCAAAAATTCCCTGACCCATAGCAACCCTCTCATTGTTTTTGTTGTTGTTGCTATTAGAGAAACGTTTTTATAAATGTTTATCCGTATTTTGGCGTTATTAAATTCGGATGCTATTAAATTTGTATTAGGACAACCATAAAAACATGCACTTTCCAGCAAATCAAAACAAAAAAACAAGATCAGTTCATCCGTTTATAAGAGTTACGCATGGGCATACAATTAACAAAACATACAAGCTAAGGTTAAAACATCCTTTATTAGACATCAACTAAAATTAAATGTAAAACAAGATGCAATGCCCAAGTTTTTTTGAATTGAAATTATAATTTTTTAGATAACTCAAATTTCCATATACTTTTCATCATTGTTTTCGTTGTTGTTGCAATTAGGGAAACATTTTTATAAATGTTTATCCCTATTTTGACATTATTAAATTTACATTTTATTATTGTTGCTATTAGAGAAACGTTTCATAGTTGTTTATCACTATTTTGACATTATTAAATTTCGGAATTTATTAAATTTGTAATAGGACCGCCATGAAAATATGCCCTTTCCAACAAAACAAAACCAAAAAATCAAAATTAGGACATCTGCTCAAAAATTATGTGTGGAAATACAATATAAAAAAACATACAAACTAAAAGTATAACATCCTTTATTAGAATTCCACTAAAATTAATGTAAATCAAAATGTAAATCCCAATTACTACGAAAAATTTTCGAATTGAAATTATAACTTTTTAGATAATTCAAATTTGTGTATTTTTGTCATCATTGTTTTAGTTGCTGTCACTGTTAGGAAAACGTTTTATAAATGTTTATCCCTATTTTGTCATTATTAAATTTAAATTTTGTTGTTGTTGCTATTAGAGAAAGGTTTTATAAAGGTTTATCTCTTTTTTGACATAATTAAATTTCGGTATTTATAAAATTTGTAGTAGGACCGGCATAAAAAAGTGCCCTTTCCAACAAAACATAACCAGAAAATCAAAATTAGAACATACGTTCAAAAGTTATGCGTGGAATTTGAAAAATATATATACGAACTAAAGTTATAACACATTTTATTAGAAGCCCTCTAAAATTAAATGTAAAACAAGATGTAAAGTCCAATTACTATGACATTTTTTTTAATTTAAATTATAACTATTTAGATAATTGAAATTTGTGTATATTTCTCATCATTGTTTTAGTTGCTGACATTGTTAGGGAAACATTTTTATAAATATCTTATCTCTATTTTGCCTTAAAGTACATTTTTTTAAATAATAAGTGTAAATCAATGTAGAGTATAATTTACAACATCGCTACCTATACTGTAAAACCTGTGAAAACGGAAACTGCCTATAAAGCAATTCTGTCTTAAATGGAAAAGTTTTATGCTCTTGTGAGAAGGAATACAATAAAATTATACCTGATAAGACGAAAATTTTGATAAAACAGAATATTTTTAGTAATTTTTCAAGAAATTCCGTCTTAGCAGGGTTTACTGTATAACGCAAAGACGACAATGTTTAGTCACGCGTGTCTAAGAATAAATGAAATTAGTTTTAACGACGATATAATTGTGAAGCATTATGATACAGGGGGCAAGCTTCTAGTTCTAAGATAATTTAATTTAAATTTTTGAATTGAAATTAATAACAGAGTGAACAATTCAAATTTAAATGTTTTTATTGTTTCAGTTGTTGTTGATGTTGATGTTACGTCAAACATTTTGACAAATAAATAACTGAATTTGAAATCGAAACACTTCTCACCTATCGTAAATTATAAAGTGAAAATTTTCTATTTCTAATATGTTTTATCTTCACTTTATTTTCTTCCTCTTTCTTTTTCTTTTTTCTTTCTTTTTTTTTTTTTTTTTTTTTACTATTTCTCTAAAGAAAATACGCCTATGTTTATGGTAGCGCGTGTTTAAAAATAACAAAAATGGATTCAGACAACATGATTCGAGATCATTATAGATCGATATAGGTACCCAAGAACTAAAGGGTATTATGCTTTGATTCTTTTGAATTTAATATAATTGCAATTATAATTATTTTGAAGTTTAAAATTTTAACATATTTGTTGCTGTTGTTGTTTTTACGACAAAATTAATACAGACATACAATTCTATTCTGAAGTGCTATTCTAATATTGTCATGCGAGAGGTCCCGGGTATAAAATATCAGTTCCCTAAAAACTATAATTAACACTAAATACATATAAACATATTTCACACCACAATTTTTATTAAAAACTATTTAAACTTTCTGGTTAACTTATTTCTGCGTGAGTTAGATTTTATTTATTTTACGAAGAAATTTCTGGTTCGAATCGGCATATTTTCATTATGTACCGGTCACATGACAGGCTGTTAGTATATTTAGTGTTAAAAAGGTGGGAGGCAGGGCGCCATTTCAAAACATTCTAGCGGTGGGGGTATTTCTTTGAGGTGGGCAAAATTTATTTTGATCTTGTTTTGCACAATTGTGGAGCAATTGATACAGATCTGTTTCCACAGATATTGTTTTAATTAGCCAACGTACTCATTAACGATAAATGTGTCTCACTTTGAGAATGTTACGTGTTACAGTAGCAAGACATATAACATTCTGTGCATTATGCAATAACAGTGGAATTCCAGATATACGTTACCTGAGTTGTACGTTTCCCTAAGTTATACATTACAACTCAGCGGTACCGGCCGCTTGCCATTAAAAATTAGCTGAGTTATACGTTTTGCGTTATACCATTTCCGTTGAGTTATACGTTACGTTTCTGCGTCTCCGGCCGACATTTTGTCTCATTTATGCATTTTACAACCGGAAACACTGACGACGCGTTAGATGAGGCTGATTTGAAAGATCTCACTCAAACTTCGGAGCTGTTCTGAGGGCTTTTGACGTACGGTTGCTATGTGGGTCTTTTTTTTTAATTCAGAAATTTTATTTCTGACCAGAATTTTATAATAGGAAATTTTGTTTTATTTAATGAGAGATATTTCATGATTTCAGAAGATAAAAATTTTTCTTTCGTAATTTGCGGTATGAGTTTGGAATTTCTGATTAAAAAAAAAAAAAAAAAAAGCCAAACTGGCAACCCTGTTTTGACGTAGTAAAGCAGTAGTCAAAACAGTAACGATAAGGCGGCTACATTATTAATAGAAATGCAAAGTTTGCTGTTCAATGTCGGTACTGCCGAAAAGAAACAATCGAATGTTAGTGATTAATTCTACAAGATTCAGTAAACTACTGAAATGTCTTTTGATGAATGATTTACATGCCAAGGTGATTCCAATCATTTCTTTTAAGTACTCTATGTGTATTAAAAATATTTTTAATAAAGCTTTTATGATATATCAAATTTTAATTGCTTAAAAGGCGTATAGCCAACAGAGTGAAAAAGGACCCAAGCTGGGACTTAAACCCGGGTCCCGGCTGGGATCCTTTCTCACTATGTTGGCTATACGCCTTTTAAGTAATTAAAATTTGATATATTATGAATGAAAAGCGTGAGAAATTTTCTATGGAAAAATTTCCAAATATTAAATTGATTTATTCAAAGCTTTTATGATAAAATAACTTCATGTATACTTTTCTTATGTACCTTTTTTCCTCTCTGTTCCATTTCCGAAACTTTATATCATAGGTGCAGTAATATTTAGGAAACTTCCGTTTTCCATATAAAAGGTAACTGGAACTCCTCAGTGGAACAAAGTTTTTAGGACACATTTAAAAAATAGTTCCGGTACACCATTAATTGAGTTATACGTTTTACTGAGTTATGCGTTTTGTTGTCCAGTCCCGAGCAAAACGTATAACTTGAGTTCCACTGTATTACTGATAATTGTTAATTTCTGTGTTTATTTATCGCTACTTGAGTTGTTCTTCTCTTTTTATAGGATAAAAATGTCAAAAAAGCAGTGAGTCTCTCTCTCTCTCTCTACTTTTTTCTTTTTTGCCTGAATATTAAAGTTAACTAAATGTTGAATTGATATATTTAGAGAATTTCGAATTTCTCATTCATTTTTGTTGCTGTGATACGATCTTGAATTTTTGTCACTTGTTTTATAACATATACTTTTTGATAAAATTTATTTTTTATTACTATTTTTCAGTGAAAACAATACAGATAAATAACAATACATTTACTTATGGACGTTGAAGGGTTAAAACAGCTAATACCAACAGCTCTGTTGGTTGTACGCTGTGTTGTAAAGAGATAATTCACATCCTTTGTATTCACTAATTTCAAGCGTAATTTCAGCTCTGCTGTAAATGTAATTATACAGGGTGTTCTAGAAAGGACTCCCCAACTTTGAAATGACATAACTTCGAAACAGTGAGAGATAGAAATGTGAAACAAGTTGAATGTTAGACAGATAGGTCTGGAATTTTTTATACATCAATTTAAAAAAATAGTTCCAATATTGGACACGAGAGGGCGCTGCAATCACAGAGCTGTGTCTTTGAAATAGTTCCTGAAAGTGAGCTGTTTGAACTGAGATAAAAATCACATTACAATGGTTTCGATATGGTTACCTTTTTCAGCAACAACATGACGCAAACTACAGGTAACGTTCGAAATCACTTGCTGCAATACTTCTATTGAAATGGATGCACATGCCTCACAGATGAATTGTTAGAGCTGTTCCAACATTTGGGGATTCTTAGAATAAACAGCGTCCTTCAAGTAACCCCACAAAAAGAAGTCGCATGGATTCAGATCCGGGGAATATGGTGAATACGGCATGATATTCTAGAATTCCGAATTATTCTCTAATTCTATACAACTTTTTTACACGTGTCAGCAATGAAACAGACGCACGAATGAAATTTCTGTCCTTCTGAGTACCTTTTAAAGTTCCCTGTGCTTGTGCTGCCACCTATTATCCAATATTGGAACTATTTTTTCACATTCGTGTATAACAAATTCCAGACCTATCTGTTTCACATTCAACTTGTTTCACATTTCTATCTCTCACTGTTTCGAAGTTATGTCATTTAATAGTTGGGGAGTCCTTTCTAGAACACCCTGTATATATAAATATTCACCGATACTGGGTTTAATTTTTCTCATGCATGCCAGTGAAGTTGTGCTCATGATTGACTATATAAATATTCACCGATACTGGGTTTAATTTTTCTCATGCATGCCAGTGAAGTTGTGCTCATGATTGATTATATAAATATTCACCGATACTGGGTTTAATTTGCCACATACATGCCACTGAAATTGTGCTCATGATTGACGTTCCATCTTGTGCTGCAGAAATTGTAGCCTGACCATATAAGAGTGAGAGAATGCTAGACTGGATGTCATCCTGATGGCTTAAATTGTAAAGCACTTGGTGCGCTATACAAAGGTATCCGGGTTCGATACCCGGTCTGGACAATTTTTTTTTCACTCTGTTGGCTAGACGCTATGTAGTAAAGTGATAATTCCCATTCTTTGTATTCAGCTAGTAATATCTTCAAAGAAACAAATTATGCTATCTGAAGGGGGAGGAGGGCAAAAATCAGCGGTTCAAAATATGTGTTTTTTTACGGAAAATTGAACAAACTTTTATTTTGTTCAAAAACGTAAAAAGAACTTCACAAAATATGCTTATTGTATATTTTACCAGTAGAAAATCTCCCATGCCCCTCAAGACAATGGGATTGATAATCCTTATTTTACAATCACCACCTTAGAGCAATGCCATGTTTTCTAGTTCTGGTAAATATTTCGTTAATATTTTGTATTTCTAGTTCTGATAAATATGAATTAAAAGTATAATATTGTGAGAAACACAGATTTCAATATGTTTGCTGCTGCCGTTGTCGTGGCAAAATCTTTTGAAAATCCCCTTACCAACAAGTAATTAAAAAAAAAAATGTTTAAAAACAACTTAAAGGGATTATAGCTTATCTTATTGCACTGATATAGTCACTTATTGAACCAAAGTTGAATTATTTTAGTCGGAGTCACTTCAAATCAATGGTGAGTAAACTCCTAATTCAGAAAAAAATTAATTAAAAGTATAATCTTTTGAAAAACTCGGAATTTTTTTTTTTTTTGGCTGTTGTATTGGTAAAAAAAAGGCAAACACACTTCGTTTAAAAAAAGAAGAAAAAAGAACAGAAAAATAACACCGGGGCACTCCTCGCCTAGGATAAGTTATGAAGAGCCTTTACAATTTCTAGCATAATATGTAATCTCTAATCTGTTTCTCTTTTTCACAACAACACTAAAGCAAAGTCAGGTGTATCCAAAAATAAGCAATAATATATTTTGAAACATTATACTAAAATCGCTGCTCCAGATCAACATGTTGTAAAGTTCTAGCTCTGACAAAATTGAATTTTTACTTTGCAATTACGCTTGTAATTTTACCACTTTCCAAGATTGCTGAAAAGTGTTTATGAATTGGGTTTGTCGGTCCGTCTGTGATCTAACTCGCGTAAATATTCTCGGATTGCCATGTAATTAATATATGTTGTTATGTTTTACTATGGCATGTTCAGTATTAAAAATAAAGTGTGTAGAATTTATAGTTCGTTTACAGGGTCACTCAAAAGAATTTCCTTTACATTATGGTCCATGGGGAAAGTCATTTGAAATGTCTTTTAATAATGTCACATTAGGTCGTAATGAACAAAGGAAAGTTTTACAATAATGATGTGAGTATAAAATATCACAATTTACTAAATGGTGTATAAAAATGTCTTAAAGCTAAAACTACACAAACAGTAAAATCAAATTAAAACCATCAACGTTTCAGCCATCATCTATGGCCCTCCTCAGTAAATAGTTGTTACATTGCTTCTAAAGTTTCAAAGGAGAAAGACAAGCCGTCCACAAATTTCAAAAGTTTACTAGGTTAACTATCAACCATGGTTCCAACCAACCACAAGCAGAAAAGATGCAGCGACACCGTCTAACAGACAAAACTTTTTTCTTTCACCTTTGAAACTTTAAAAACTATATAACAACTATTTCCTGATGATGGCCATAGATGATGGCTGAAACGTTGATGGTTTTAATTTGATTTTACTGTTTGTGTAGTTTTAACTTTAAGACATTTTTATGCACCATTTAGTAAATTGTGATATTTTATACTCACGTCATTATTGTAATACTTTTTCATGGTGTAATCGTTCAGCATTTATATTAAAGGAAAGGGTTTTTTTTTTTTTTTCCTGGTCCCGGCATTTTTCACTCTGTTGAAATAAATCTCAACTATGATACTCCAACCATTGGATAAGATGTCACATTATTTCAGACATACTGGATTTGAAATGTATATGTGACGTGCACTAGAAGGCTTTTACTTTAGAATATGGTGTCCATAGTATTTATCATTCATTTACTGGGACACATAAAATAATTCGATTACAGTACTGTCTATGAGCGATAGTTACTCGAAGTGCTTTTTCAGTTGTGATGTGCGGTTTTATATTTAATTATTTTTTTTGCATATTACTTGCTGTGTATATATGCTATAGATCATTTACAAATTGACACAGAAGAATTCGAATATTTTATTTAATTTCATTCATTACTTTCGCTTTATTAAATGGTGAAGTTTTGTTACAATATTCTGAATGTGTTGGTAAGAGTTTCATATCGTCGTCGTTGCCATGTCAAACTATCGAATATGAAAAAAAAATGCATTTTTCATTACTTTTAAAAATGGGCCGATTGTCACCACTAAATTTTAATACAGATTTTAACACCAGAGATGCCAGTTTGGCTTTCATTTTTTATTCAGAAATTTGGAATTTACACCAGAAATTTCAAATGGAATTTTTTGCTTTATTTAAAATATCAGACATGTTGTGATTACTTAAAGTGAAATTTTTCTCTCAAAATTTCCGGTATGAATTCGTCATCTCTAAATAAAAAAGGAAGGCCAAACTGGCAACCCTGTCCTTCGCAGAAGCTTTATTAGTATTTTTACTAGGCGAAGAATTTTAATAAAATTTAGTGGTTACAATCGACCCATTTTTAAAAGTAATGAAAAATGCATTTTTTCACATTCGATAGTTTGACATGTGCTTCACCCATGATTTTTCTTTCTCGTTAAAGTAATTCAAGAGAAATTAAAAATACAGAAAATCGTAAAGAAGTACTTCCTTCCCTTCGGTGCAATTAGCAAATAGCTTTATTTTACGACTTTTAAAACTCGATTTATTTATTATTTTATATAATGTACGTTTCAACGACGCGGAAATTTAATGTTTTTTTTTTGGATTTAGAACATTTTTTTATGTTCTCGACAGTTGGCATTTCTGTCCACATTATTTCAGAGTGCGTACGGTCCTTATGTTTGGGTGCAACTATTTCCAGACAGAAATCTTCGCCTTATAAGATTGCATCATTTTTTACGGTTTCGAAAATTTTCTGCAAAAAAATCAGGCGAAGATGACTTTTTGGAAATAGTGGGCCTGAAAGTTAAAGACCGTACGCATAATGTATTGGGTTTTTCGGAAAATTCTATCATTTAATCACATTAAATTCGATAGCTAATGTCTAATTAAAAATTTTTTTTCTTATTTATACATATACTAAACGTTACTTAACTATATTTAAATGTATGGTAATGAAAACTACCTTTTTTTTATTGGGGTATCTTTACGCTCTTTTTGCTTTACTTTACTTATTAGAGAACGAATCTCCTTTTATAATAGTTAACCAGACCTTTCTCATCATTTTTTCACTTGTTTCTATTCAAAATTATCCTTTTTTTATTCAATTCGCTCATCCTACTCATTATTACCATTCTCTTTCAATCTTAAATCACAAGTAATTCCAGATTGGCTGCTCTACGCAAGCTACATCTTTATTGGCTAGCTTAATAATTTTGGATTGCCTGTTGAAGTTGACAGTGTAATCCATAACTTCTTTTTCTGTTTTCAGTGCATTTTTGCAATTTTTATACTTTTTTTGACATGGCTCCTTGAAGAAGTGACATACAACTACCCATATACAGGGAGTGGAGTTGCTTGCAACTGGGTATCCCCTTGAAAGGATAAACTGTTTACTGTTTACTGTCTAATAATTGACGGGTAGAGTTTTCGGGTACAAATTGGTTTTACTAAACGGAAGGAACTTTCCGAACAACCTAATATTTTCATCTTTATCACAAGTAATAAGTTCTTCTAAAATTTTGAGTCTCACATATTCAAATGTTTACATGTCCATACTTATTTATAAGGAAGACTACGAATTAATAGGGGGAAAATCAAATGTACTCAACATCTATTTACAAGACTTTATTTAATGAAACTGCAATATTATTATTGTTATAATTTGAAAGAATTGAACTTTATACATAAAGATTAACAGTTCTGATTGATTAAAATATTGTAGAATCCGGCTCCACACACCTGGCATTTTTGAAGGTGATCTCCTGAAAGAAAAATACATGAATTAATATTCAGAAGGCATGAGTTTGCTGCTTACTAAAACAATGCCAGTGTAAAACCGTCAAAAAATCATTTTTTTTCCCTTTAACCCAAACATTTTGCAATTATTTCTATTATTTCTTTTTGAAAATTCAGATCTAAATAAAATTGTCAATAGAAAAGTGTTTGGAAATATTATTATTTGGATTATTTAAAATCTGGCAAGAGTAGATAAAAACGACTATTTCAAATTAGGAATTTAATTTTTATTCAGATAATGAAAGTTTGAATAAAAAATTGGGGGAAAAACTTACATAATTAGACAAATTTAAAAAAAGATTGGACACTGCACACCGCAATCTAGTCAAGTATATGCTTTCAAACAAAGGTTAAATTTTTATTCATAGTTTTTGATCCTATAAAATGTATGTAACTGAACTATTCTTACCAATTTCAACATTGAATACCGCTTAAAATAATTGTTTGACTTAAAACCTGCCTGCTTTAACGTGTTTAAAATAAATTTCTCTATAAAGTTACCAATTTTCCTATTTTTCTATGCAATAGTTTTCTTAATCGAAGCTGCAAAAGAGCCTCAGTCACAATAAATTCAATTACGGCAACAGCAGAGTTAGTTACTTTTTTTTTTGTTTAGAATAATGAACGAGATCTACAAAAATTATCTGAATTTAACACTAGAACTACCGGAAATTTTACTCAAGTTTTTTAAAACTATTTCACACCAGAAATTTTATTTAAACCTACTTGACTTATTCATTTAAAGTATTTCTGTGAGTTTTATATTTAATTTATTTTTAAAAGAAATTTCTGGTTCGAATCGGAATATATTTATTTGGTAACCGTCAAAATGACGGCTTATGGTAGTTCTAGTGTTAAAGGACTTTACACCGGCATCCTCCGTTAATGAAGGTGATGGATTTGCATTTGAAACTCCCCAAAATTAACAGCATAATTTTGCAAATACGGCAATAGCCGATGAAATATTATTATTATTTTTTTATAAATGAAAAACATCCATATTAAAAGTTTTAAATATTAGGATAAGTCAAAATGTAAGTTTCCCTAATGTTATACGCGACAGTGGAAAAGTACGCGCAAAGCTAATGCAGTATTCTGTAAGTGTTTTTTCTACCAACAGATGACGCAAAGCAAATAAACGCAACAAAAACGTTTTTCATGTACAGTAGAACTCCAATTATCTGAACTCCGACTATCCGAATCGCTGCGAAACGTACTGCGATTCGCAAAATAATGATTCTGTCTACGCGCGCTATTGCCCTTCCCTCCGCGGAAGAGACAGGAGAAGATGAGGATGACGTGCCACTTGAGGAATTCAGAAACCTGGAGGTTCAGAATGTTCCTGGATGTTCAGAAGTTAATGTTGAAGATATAGGAGAGTGGATGGTGTGCGATCGTCAGATCCTGGGTTCCACATTCTAAGTGATGATGAACTTATTGAAAGTGTGAGAGAAGGAAGTGTCGAGGATTAAGATGACCTTAATGTCGAAGTTGAAGTAGGCATGGGACCATCAGCCAGTGAAGCATTTGCCGGCCTTAAAACTGCGTTGAAGTGGATGGAGCGTCAGCCCGAGTGTGATCACATGCAACTTCTCACTGTCAAGCGGATGCGCGACTTGGCTGCCCGAAAACAGGTGAAGACTGTCAAACAGCGTACGTGGACCGAGATGTTCAGCAAGCAATGACTTAATTTACCTTACGGTACGTACATACCATACATCACTTGTAAGTACGCTTAACATGTAAAAGTGTTGCCTTTTCATTTAATTATAATTAAAAGCTCTATTTTTTTAATAGTTTTTTTCTCCCATTTTCAACATACATACAGTAATTAATTAAAATAGACCCTTTTTTCGGAAAAAATCCAACTATCCGAATTTTTTGTTATCCGAATGGGGTCTGGTCCCAATTGATTCGGATAATTGGAGTTCTACTGTAATTGTTACCAATCGCATATTTTCTTTTCCCAACCGAGTTTTGCCATCCTTACCGTATCTCATTATCTAATTGGTCAGAGCTTTTGATGTCAAATTGACAATTCTTGGCGGGAATCGTGCTTGGCGAAAACCATCAAAGGAAAGTGATGGAAAAAAATTATTTGTTTTCGAACCAGGAGAATAAAATAGTCTAATTCAGGGTTGAGAGTTTTTTGTAGAAAATGATTTACTTATTATTACTATAAAATAACAAATAGGACAATAAATTAAACAAAAATACAAATATAAACCTTGTGTACTAGTGAAGCAAAGAATGGAGAATTGTAAAATTTCAGGTGGGGAGACGGGATTTAGATGATTGATTACTTACTGTTGTACAAAGTAACAGTATTTTTTATAATCTACAAAGTTCTTTTCTATATATATAGAATTTAATACATTTTTTAATGTAACAATATTCTTCTTTCATAATTTTAAATAATTTAAGTTTTAGTCTTTATAATGATTTTATATAATTTTAATATTTTTAATGATTTTAACTAATTGAAAATTTTATATTTTTTAAGTATTTTAAATTA
The DNA here is from genome assembly GCA_963931845.1 of Maratus michaelseni. Taxonomy (NCBI): domain Eukaryota; kingdom Metazoa; phylum Arthropoda; class Arachnida; order Araneae; family Salticidae; genus Maratus; species Maratus michaelseni. Next base: position 140,023,312 of record OZ007597.1, read on the forward strand.
ATTAAAATTTTTAATCTTTTGAGGATTTTAAATTTAATAACTTTTTAATTAAAAAAATTAGCTCTTTAAGCTCTAAATATTATTTGCTGGGAGAGGAGATTGTAGAATTTTTAGAAGGAATAATGGAGAAAATTTATTATTTATTTATTTATTTATTAGCGCAATAAAATAAAAAGTAGGATAAAAAATAAAAATAATACATATATAATGTTCAACTTTATATGTTGTCGGAGTAAAAGGTGGAAGAGTGCAGATTTCACGAGGGGTGAGATTTAAGTTTTTGATAACCTACTGTAACTTACTGTAACTTTTTGATAACTTACTGTCGAGGTTTCGAAAGTGAAAGTATCCTCAATTAAAAAAAACTGCAACAAAAATTGAAAAAGTACAAAGGAGCGTGCATAGAGATTGACCTCAGGTATCCAATACATAAAAAATCACTTAAATATATTGAAATGCGAACGAGATATCGTAAATTATTTCTCCCATCGGATTAACATTTGCGAGCGGGTGTTTTTGCCTGAGTGAAGTAGCCTCTTAATTCTATTTCCTCTCTTTTCGTCTTCTTCCAACATCTTTTTTCCAGCGGCAATCTAGCATTGCGTGTACCATATCATTGCAAACGTGTACTTTGAATGTATTAATCTCTATTGCTTCCCTTATTAGACCATTATGCAGATTTTCACAGTTCGCTATTTTTTGTATTTGTAGAGTTTCAAGTTTAATTGGGATTTTTATGTTTAATCTTGCAAGCGCTGTTGACTGTATATTTAGTCTTATATCCCTTATGTGTTCTTTCGTTCTTTCCTCAAATTTTCTTTTTGTCAATCCTATGTAGGTAAGCTTAACATTTCTGCTATTTAAACAGTTGATTTTATATATTCCTGCTGTCTGTATTTTTTCATATTAACCAAAAAACTCTTTTAACCCTTTATATCCTGAATTAATTTTCCAGCTACTTTATAAGATGCTCAGAATCCTCGATTATTCCCACCAGTTATTTTTTTTTTTTTGTAAAGTTTTCCTTATCTAATCATAGTGTTTTTGCGATTCAATTAGGTGAAAATTTCTCACTTGAAAAACCGGTGGTAACAGATTAAAAATTCTGTAAAAGACGCTCATCGCAAAGGGGTTAAAGTGGTACTTATAAGTACTGTCAGGATAAAAAGGGTTAAAAGCTTTCAATTCCTTCATAAGCTCTACATATCCTCACAGTTTGATAACGTTTGGAAATTTCGATTTGGGAGCCTTCTCTAGTGAGTAGGGGAATTTCGGGTATTGTGTAAGTCCATAATATAGAATATTAAGATTTCTCTTTGCTAAAGTGGTGCTGAAAAGCGGCAATATCATAAACTCCTTAACCCCTTCAGGGGCAAAGTACTCTTGTAGCTAAAATATTGAAATGAGTGATTGACACCAGGATTCACGAACGAATTTATTTTAAAATAATTAAAAGCTTTTCCTCATCTACCTTATAAATTCAAAATTAGATTATAAAATTCTGGTGTCATTGTGGAATTTTGGAATTAAAATTAAGTGGTATATATAATATGCCGGTGCCCTTCAAGGGGTTAAGAAAGTTCTCAGAGTGTCCCTCAGAATTTGTTGTGCTCCTTTTTTTAATGCGACATTCATCCCAACAAACAGAGGGTGATTTTTTTTTCTCAAATTGGTGGGGTCGGGTTCTATATAATAACAATATTTCCTAATATCTTGATTGTTCTGGCGCAGAGACAGATTCCTATATTTCTGATTTGTGCAAATGAACTGAAATATATTGACTGGCTGCCTAGATGCTATTATATGATCATGGTCTCCTGGTACCATTATATATTTTTTTGCCATTTTTTTTTCAATTTTTAACCTCATATTCAATATGATATTCGTTCAATATGATTCAACCTCTATCCCATAATACTCTCTTAATAAGTTTTTTATTACTATTAGCTGTTTACATGTGATGAAATTTCATAAAATAATTTTTGCCTATGAATAACTTAATCCCAGACAGTTTGGATGATTCTGATTATATCCCGAATTTCGGGTTAAACAAAATCGGCCTGTGCTATTGCCTCAAATGTAAATGGTATTCCGTAATACCAGAATTTTTTCTATAAAGGGGCTACATTTTACTTATCCAAAAAAGTACGAGTTCTGGTAAAGCAAGTACGGGTCGGAAAAACCCGACTTATGGCCTAGGGCCTGGTTCCCTTCTGAGTGCCCAGCTCCGAAGCTGTTGGAGGACGCCGGCCCGTCCCCAAGTGTTTCGTGGTGACTCCCCTACTGGGTTTCACGGCGTATCGCAACGACTTACGTCGTCGATACGTGGGTTTAAGGTTGGAGGGTCCGCAGGTGGCGGTCCTCTGGCCGGCCAAAGCGCCATGTGAGGCATCTCCTGCTGGCGCGATAAAAGTCCCTCTGGACTTGGGTTCGGTGGTCGCCGACGCGCCGGGCGCCCTTCATGGCGCCTGGTGGCGCAGCTTACTTTTATCCAAAAAAGTATTGCACTGTTTTATTTAAACTAATACTCACTCCGTCTTTTTCCACAACCTCAGCTGATTGACAAGACAATCCTTCTACGCATGGACACATGAACCTGTATGTGTTCTCGTCTTTGTTCCAATCGTCTCGTGGAAAGCAAAATTCATCTGAAAAGCGGAAAAAACAGAGTTAGGAATGGATGTAAAATAATTTATTTCTTCGAAAACGAAAGTGAGGAGAGCTCTCTTTATGAAGATAAAATGAAAGATTATAAGCATAGATCAAATACGAATTTTAAGTGCGAATTTTCAAGTGCAAATTTTCAAGTGCGAATTTTAAGTACGAATTCAAGTGCGAATTTTAATTCATAAACCAAAACCAATAACAGCGTTGTATCGCACAAATATAAAAATTGGCACAAAAAAAACCGCATACGGCCGTTTCAAGGATTCCTCAATCCCCTTCCTCAGTGCGGAAAAAAAAGAATACAAATGAGTTCAAAGAATCCCTTGGTTATCGCCCCGAGCACTGGCTTGAATGAAAATGCTAAAGCCACTTCATATTTCTGCGTTACAACGTTGTTATTGGTTTTGGTTTATGAATTAAAATGAAAGATTGTTACATCGGGACTTGTTTAACGTGTTATAAACATATTCATAAGTTCTGACACATGAACTTGTAGACAAGGGTCCTTAAAAGATTTTCCGTTACATGCTTTTTTTTAAAAGTAAAAATCCATTAAAAAAAAAACTTTGCCTTAAAATCATTAATGTACACCTGTTTTTTATTATAAGTAACGTTAAACTTTTAGGTTTCTTCCACTGCAAAATTTTCATTCATACCGTTCATTCCATTCAATTCCCATTGATCAGAAAAATTTAACGTTTAATTTAGTGTGATTTATGTTTTTTACAATAAATTTCTTTTTAGAGGAGTAGGGGGAAAATAAGTGTACGGGCTCAGCCGGTGGCCGCGGATCCGTCCTGCCACCGCCCATCTCTGCCGCACTCCGTCCACCCACCATCCAATCGCCACCACCCATTCCGCCATCGCCCGCACCGTCACCGCCCATCCCTCCACCACCGAAACCGATTCGAATTCCCTCTATCGGGAAAAATGATGTTTTCTCAGAAAAAGGGGTACATTTTGTGCTGTAAGGCGAGGTATAAGATGAGATTATCATACTATAAGATGCTTGTTACATTAATTTTGAATGACTTACACCTAAATGAGTATTAATAATTAAGCAAAACAATGGAAAATAACAATTTTTAAGGAAAAAAGCTGATTTCTTAAGAATTTTTCAACTATAAGATGAGGGTATCATACTATAAGATGAGAGTTAAATTTATATATTAATTTTGAATGACAAACACCGTAATGAATATTAATAAAACAAAAGAAAACATCAATTTTTAAGAAAAATGTTGATATCTTCAGAATTTTTCAACGATAAGACGAAGCTATGAACCAGCTATAAGATGAAATTTAAACTTATATTTTAGTTTTTGAACAACGAACACCTTAATGAGTATTAATAATTAAGCAAAACAAGTGAAAAATACCGATTTGTATAGAAAATATGCTGATTTCAAATGAATTTTTCAACTTGAAGATGAGGATATCAAGCTATAAGATGAAATTTAAACTTATATTTTAGTTTTGAACAACGAACACCTTAATGAGTATTAATAATTAAGCAAAACAAGTGAAAAATACCGATTTGTATAGAAAATATGCTGATTTCAAATGAATTTTTCAACTTGAAGATGCGGATATCAAGCTATAAGATGAAATTTAAACTTATATTTTAGTTTTTGAACAACGAACACCTTAATGAGTATTAATAATTAAGCAAAACAAATTAAAAATACCGATTTTTAAAGAAAGAATGCTGATTTCATATGAATTTTGAATGATATTTAAGGAATTAATTGATTTTCAATGCAATAATAGGAGTTTAGCAGTGAATTACCTAATTTTACTGTGTATATTTGATTTAATTCTGTTTAGACTGCATGTAACATATTTTTTTAATATTATTTAGACCTGAATTAGTCGCCCATATTCATAGTAAAGCCACATGTTTTTCACTCTCAACACGCAGCATCTAAGAGGGGGGGGGGTAATATTTGACCTCCATTCGAAAGGGGAGAAATATAATAGCATATCCGCTCGTTTGTTTTTCTTCAAAAAGTACAGAAATATCACCCACTAATGCAAGTGATAGAAAAGAAATGTTTTCAAATAAAGACGATTTTTACATGTATTTGAGTGAACGTGGATATAAACACTAATTAACTTCCTCTTTATATATATATTTTCCCCCTTATACAAATTCTTATGTATTATTTTTTGAACAAACAACAACGTCATTAATATTAATAATTAGACAAAACAAAGGAAAAATATCTATTTATAACAATAAAGATGAATTTTTAATCAATTTTATGCAAGTTTTCAGTATGATTATACTGTAAGACGTACGATTTTATCTCTTAAATCGTCATAATATAGAGAAATAGTGAAATTTAGATAGTTTTATATTGGAAATTGTTAGTGAATTAATTAAACTTAATTGATTTTCTATGTTTAAATTACCATATTTAATTTTAGTCGACTTTTTAGTGTTATATAACTGTATATTAGAGAATTAAAACATCATTTTTTCAAAATTTATTTTTGTTTCATGAATTTAAATATAAAATAAGAAAAACAGCATTCCATTTTTTACGTAATCATAGTGAACACCTGCAACGTACTCCTACAAGTGAAGACTTTAGGTGAAGAATACAGTTCATTTCGGATAGATATGCATACAAGTAAATTATATGTTGAGTCGAAGTCGGATCGAGAATTCATATCGGAGTATAATTTAAGCATATCTACTTATGACCTGGGAAATCCACAGAAGTTTACAACAAGTGATTTCGAATTACACAAACAATAAAATATTTATCTTAACCCTCTAGCCGCGGGCTATGTTTCCATTTTCTTATATAAAACCGTGGCCTATTTTTATTCGCCACTCAAAATAGTTATAAGTACTGACTGTCACCGGAATTAAAAAACAAATTTATTTCTAAATCAGTAAAATCAGTTTCTTCGTGTACATTATAAAAATAAAGTTTTATTTCAAAATTCCGCTGGGAATGTGGCATTTTTGGATTCAAAATATTTCAAAAACTGCAGAACTTTCCGAATCACCTAGTGTATGAAATGATATATATATTATAATTTGTAAACGAATCTCTCTATTTCTAAATAAAAGAAGATAGATTCAACGAAGAAATAGAGTCTCCCGATTCTTAAGTACTATAAAAATTGTAGGTTAACGACAAAATAGCGTATCCCGCGGAATTGTATAGAATAAGTTAAACGTGGTAGGAACGTTACCCGCGGCTGGAGGGTTAATGGAAAGAAAAATGAAACCCCATTCAGTTGTTTCAGATATCCAAGTTGATCACGTGATCGATGTTAACAGCAGGACCAGACCTATGTCTCTTTGTTTGTAAAAATCGTTATTTTAAAACGTAGTATAATAGTTCGATAACCATTATACAATTCTTTAGTTTATTTTCTATTTAATGTTTTCATACATTTTTTCTGATTACTAGCTGAATTTTCCAAGTACTTGTCCTTGTATTGGGTTGTTCGGAATGTTCCTTCCGTTTGGGAAAATCACTTGCACCGGAAAATTCTTCTCGTCAATCATTAGCCATCAGATATTGGAATTAATGTCTAATAATAAATGATAAAATTTTCCGGTACGAAGTAACTTTCCCAAACGGAAAGAACTTTCTGAACAACCCAATAATATTTAAATTTTATTTTTCTAAATTTATAATTAAAACCCTAAACAACGCCTTGGAATTCCCAAAGACCCTACACCGGTATTTCTGATCATAAAATTTCTATTTAACATTAAGATCGCAGAATTTGTAATCACAAAATTTGTAATAATTTTCTGAAAAAAAAAAAATAAGACGAAAAATTTTATTTAAAAAAATTGGAGTAAAACTGTTTGTACCCTTCCCTTAACATATTTTCTTTATAACTCTGTGAAGATTTAAGAGACAGTGTACTTATGTATATTTTCATGGCTAATTTGTTTCACAGAAATCGAATAAATTATCAAAAGGGAATGTTATTTGAAAAATGAAATAAATTTTAATATATAGACGATCCCCGAAGCATAATTTATGAATATCATTTAATACTGTACAATGTGCATAAATCCTAGTCGATTGGCACCTATGTATTTTTTATTGTATTATTTGTATTAGAATTAGTAGATAGTGATCACTTTTTGCCAGGATATCGGGAAAAGTATGATAAAATCGAATACCTTATTAACCAGGTAATTACGAAGTATAATTTAAGAAGAATTTACGAAGAATTCACCTAATTACGAAGCATAATTTACGAATATCATTTAATAATGTACATTAATCCCGTTCGATTGGTACATATATATTTTTTCATCCTATTATTTATATTTGAGTTACTAGAGGCTGATCACTTTTTTTTTACACAAATGTCGGGGAAAGTAAGATAAAATTGGATACCTTATTAATCAGGTAATTACGAACCATAATTTACGAAAATCATTTAATAATGTACATTAATCCCGTTCGATTGATACATATATTTTTTTATTCTATTAGTTGTGTTAGAATTAGTAGAGGATAATTTGTTTTTTCTAGATTTGTCGGGAAAAGTTGAATAAAATCGGATATTTTATTAATCAGGTAATTACGAAGCTTAATTTACGAAGAATTTACCTAATTACGAAGCATACTTTACGAATATCACTTAATTCTGCACATTAATCTCAGTTGATTGGTACACTGTTGAAAATGTCCAATAAACTGTCCAATCATTTGACCGCTTTTCAAAATATCGGTTCCTTAACCGTATTATGAAGCGTATATGACCATATAATGGTCAAATAAAAGTTACATTACGGTTCTGTAACCGTTTTCTATAAAAACGGACGAATGACTGAACAATTTGCTTCACATTTTAACAGTGTTCTATATATTTTTTATCCTATTATTTGCTTAGAATTAGTAGATGGTGATCACTTTTTTCCTGGAGTGTCGGGAGAAATAGGATAAACTCGGATACCTCTTATTACTCAATTTCTTCTCGAAGCCAGAATTTCTACAATAATTTAATGAAATTTTGTGCAAGTACTCCACCCATATCTTTATACAATAATGTTATAATAAATATATGATTTGTATCACTTTTTTAAAAAAATGTTTTGCTATAGAAAGTCAAATTGTCTGGTCTTACCCCGCCAGTGGTGTAACACCGGATGTACATGTTAATCATACAACAAGTGGGTAAGTGTGATCGAAGATCGCTCAAACGGTTTCGTTTAATATTCCTTTCAAAATATTTTATCCTTTCTTTAATAAATTCTAACAAATTTCATTTAGCAAAAAAAAAAAAAAAAAGTCATGTTTTTTATAAAGTAAAAATTTACTGGTCTATTTTTTTTCTTTTTATCGAATATCTAAACCATTCCGATAGCGGTCTAAGCCCGCTATTATATTCTCTCACTGTAATATCTGTCATGCGGACTAAATGCAAAATTTTTAAAAAATAATTTCAAAATTAAACATGTTGTACACCTTCAAAATGTTAAAATATGCGAATATTTCCATAATCGGATTTTTATCATGATTTCAATATCATGATTTAAAACGCTAAGCGATTTCTTTCGACAATCCGTTAGAACAAACTACTACATCAAATTACACCATTCTTTTTTTAAATGAAAGATATTAGGACACAGATTTGTTATCGTGCATTCGTTTGTTCGAAAATTTAATTAATTAGCTGTAATTTTCAATTAAACATTTATTTTTGCTTATGACGTCATAAAGTTGACAACTCCCACTTTTGAGGGCATAGAGTTTTTTCCCTGAACTCTGTGGTTCGCCAATTTTGACATTAACTAATATCAACTAGATAATATTTTCACACTGTAGTATAAAATCTTTAAAAAAAAAAAACTTAATTAGCCAGAATATAATCATAATAAAATATCTAAACGTAAACATATCAATATGAATAACAAATCTCACGTAAAATGTTGCAATTTAAATGATTCCAATTGAAACAAGATTTGGAGAGTTAACCCTGACACCCAGCTAACATAAAAGTACCTATTTTATTTTATTTATTTACACACATATTCAAATTTATTATAAAAGACCAGGTTGCCATACAAAGCAAAAATCGTCATTTAGGCGCAAAAAAAAAAAATAACCCAGGTGCGTCTGCGATATCTGTACTGATTTAATCAAAATTATTTTGGTTGCACCGCATATTGCAAAATTAATTAAATCCATGATTATTGTTTCTTTCTCAGATTAAAAATAAGAAAATTGGTACTTCTCTATTATCCCGTTGACCACTTTTCATAACAAAAAACTATCGCCAAACTGTAACGTCAAATAAACGGGAGAACGTTGCCATTGGAATATCAAAATAAATAAATAAATAAAATACATGAATTTAAGGACACAATTGTTATTTTAATTAATGAAATAACTAATAAATCAGTAAAACATAATGAAAAATAGACGCAAATCTCGAATTAAAAACCACTTGATGACGTAATAAACACGTATAATGCTTCTGACATCAAGTAAATCGGACTGTATTTTTGGCGTTTAATTTTACAGTTTGGCGATAATTTTTTGTTATGAAAAGTGGTCGACCGGATAATAGAAAAGTACCAGAAAATTTAATGTTTAACGAAATTCAATTATTTGATCGATCGCAAATTTTGGCTCTTTTTCGTTATACCGACACCATGCCACACATGTAAATATATGCTTGGCGACAATGGTGTCCGTATAATGGAAAAGTACTCAATTTTTTCTTAGTTCGGGCTATACCAAAAACAAACATTTTACAGGTAACAAAAAAATAGCCGAAAATGGCTGCTTCATCAGCTGTTATGACAGCAAAGTTGGATAAAATCTAATAACCTGAATTTTACAACGTTTATGCGAAACACCACAGAGAACACACGCTATTTTTATATAAGTAGGGTATATTTAAACGAATAAGAGAACTAACAACCTTCAATAATATAACGCATGAAAAAGTAAACAACTAAGTGATTCAGCAAATCATAAAAATATGTATTTCTTAATATAACTATAAAATACAGAAAAATATTCTGGTACCATGAAAAATATTCATTATCCCGTCGAAATTCCGTGCATTATCCCGTCGTCCGATTAAGAAAAAAAAATTATATGCAAATTAGGTACTTTTCGGTTAGCCGGCGCCAATAAAGTATATATATATACACATAATAACAAACTCCAATGGATAATTACTTGCAGAATCATTATCACAAAAGCCAACCAAAATCTATAAACCACATAAATTCAATACTAGAAAAATATATATATATATATATATATATACTATGTTGCCATTAAATCTCAAAAAAAGAATAATAATAATAATAATAATTAAGAAAAGCCCCATTTACTCAAGTATCATTTATCAGTAACTTTTAACAATAAAATTTACAATATATTAATGAAAACAGAATCAAAAATAATCTTGGATATTTATTTATTTACACAGGGGTGCAAAAATCTAGGCGCCAATGGACCGATTTCCACCACTAAATTTTTAGTATTCTTCACCTAATAAGAATACTTATAAAATTTAGGCAAATTATACTAATAAAATTTGACGAAGAATACTAATAAAATTTTGTGGTGGAAATCAGCCCATTGGCGATTAGATTTTGCACCCCTGTATTTACATTATTTCTCTTAATTATGGAAAAAGAATAATCATCCTGATTATGTAAAGGAATGAAGAAACCATACAAATAAATTACACTTGAAAACATTAAAAATCTACTTGCAGATTGATTTATTATTGTAAAAAAAATTCTTCATCTTTACATAAAAATTGATTAGCTTAAAACAATAGATGCGTTTCAGAAGATATGGATTTAAAACGAACAATGATTAAAGAAGACATTTTAAAAATTTTGATCAAAACATTTTAAAACTTTTTATTAACGTCGAATTTCGACGGTGCGTTTGGGGAGAAGCAATGCACATGCGCATAGGAGCTCATTCGGTTGCATTATCACAGGGGGGGGGATGTGTGCCTTATTTAATATGTTCTTTTATTGACTGAATATGAGATGAACGTAGGGATATGCTATTTGTATGATACTTCATAGGTTCAGGAAATTTTCTTTCTTGCCGTGGGGAATAGGGCGGTAATGTCAAACTGATTTCCATTTTGTTTACGGATTGTTTGTTTGGAGTTTGCATCGGAAATAATAACGTAATTCACTGGGGGAAATTTTTTTTTTAATAAAATATTTAGATTGTTTCATAAGCACCCCTACTTATGTAATAAAGAAGCTTATTTTACTAATATTGCTATTGTAATTTTTTCCGTCAAGTTTTGACGGGTACCATCTAGTGTGTATTAAAATCATATATTTACTATTCTCTATTACTCATATAGATACACGCTTTGTATTATTCTGAAACAATTGAAAAATACGTTAAACTTCCGATATGACGTCAGATTTTCTTTTTAATTCTCCAATGACGTGATATTAATCTGTTTTGTGCACATACACATACTCATACTCCTTGTATTATTGAGAAATCTTTCCGTTTTATGTTTTATTACCACTATGACGTCAATCAATTTTATTTCATATTAATCTTTTTTTTCAATTGGTGAAACTTTTTATTTCATTTTTCACGTGGAAATCGTCTGATAAAAAATAATTATTGTAGAAAAATTTTTATCGTTGATTTTTAATTTTTGGCATCGGCTATATCGAAAAATGTTTCAATTTAATAGGAAAAGGCTGTTAGAATTTTGGTTTTTTATCTCTATTTATTAAAATAATACGAATTTTTCAAATTTTAATATTTTGAGCTCTTCACGGCTGGTATTCATCTATATACACGAAGTTTCAACTCTGTAAGTTACATAGTTTTCGAGAATGGCTCTGTGACAGACAGACAACGGAGCGGGAGCAATAGGGTTTCGTGAGATGAACGAAACCCTAAAAATGAAAGAGTTGACACTTTGGCCACCATTTTTCATGGTGTAAAACACTTTTGCCACCCCAGTTTTCAAAATTCGTCCGCAGGTGCAACTTACTTTTATTCTTTTTACATAATTCTTACAATCAAAAAACACCAGTGGACCTGTCCGAGGATTTCGCACTGAAATTTAACTTTTTTTTTTTTCAAATGCCTAATATTTTTTAGATGCACATTTAAAATGCTACAGAAAAATTAATTATTAAAAATATCCGCGAACAACATTAGTGAATCCAGAATGTCATCTCATTTATTCCATCAAAGTAACCGTAAAAACTGGTCAAAGATAGCAAAAAGCACGCACGAGGGGAAAAAATTAACAATCGTATTTTAAATGTATTGGAGGATGACGTTATCCGTATCGGAAAAAAACATGGGACAAAGAAAAATAAATTCGATACCTATAAAATACAATTTAATTTAATATAACAAAGCATATGTTTTAAGCTACACGAGGAATATCACTGTTTCGATCGATCGATGGTGTATTTTTCTTCTAAACTTTTGAATTTCAATTTCGCTTTTTAATCATAAATATAAAATAAACCCGTGCAAAAACGTCCTTTTTTTTTTTTTTTGTGTGTGTGTATTTTTTTATATATAATCATGATTGAACACGATATAACGCGGAATTTTATTTTTGTGGCAACGTTGATTTAAGAAAAAACTTTCATTTCATTTATGAAAACAATGCGGTTATAAATTTAGTAAGACTGGAAGATAATTTAAAAAATTAGCAGAATATAATTTATGTACCTTAACTTCTGGTGTATATCCCGCGACTCAAATGAAACGGTTTCGAATCAGAATTTTTTTTAATTAACTAATGTCAAATAAGTACCAAATAGAAACAAGTAACATTTTATTAAATAAAATTTCTTGTTCGAAACCAATTTATTTAAGCCGCGGGTTATGTACCAGAAATGACAGTATATATAATTTTCTTGTATTTTTTGTGTATAATAGTTGAGGTGCACGATGTATGTAGTTTGCGATTATATATATAACCGAAACAAAATGAAATCTACTCCTAATTAATAAAAAATATCGATTTTAAAGTACTTACATCGAATAGTGAAAAATTTCGCCGTAAAAATTTAAAAATAAAAGTTTTGCCTCGGACCAACCTTATAGCACAAAAGCATAGGCGATACTGAGTACCAACCCTAAAATACGAAAGAAAGGCATTAAGTAAGTCACAAAAGATAATTAAATAATAACTTACAATGATATTCACTTCAAAACTATTTTTATTTCTCAGCATACCCTCCACCAACATTTATGCACTTATATCACCGTTTTATTAGTGACCCAATACCAGCTGCATAACATTCTTTGGGTTTCTGTCACAGCTTCTGTGTCAGCCACATTAGAACTTCAAGTTGAACACAGGAGACAATTCAAAAGTTTGGTTGGCAACTTCTTCAACATCCACCATACAGCTTCGACTTAGCCCCAAGTGATTTTCATCTGTTTAATCCACTAAAAAACCATCTTGGAAGCAAGATGATGTTCACAGATGATGAAAAGGTTCAACTTGAAGCCCTAATGGGGCTGAGACAGCAACCCAAAGAAAGTTATGCAGCTGGTGTTGGGGCATTGATAAGACTGTGATATAAGTGCATAAATATTGGTGGAGAATATGTTGAGAAATTAAAATAGTTTTGAAGTGAATACCATTGTAAGTTTTTATTTAATTATCTTTTGTGACTTACTTAATGACTTTCTCTTGTATAAAGAGCGTAGGCAGGTGCAGGTGCCGGCAGAGTCCCTAGAAATATAAAGACGCGCTCCGAATGGTATTCGTAACTGGCACACAGGGACAGATCTTTAACTCCAATCATGCTTTGGACCCGGCAGGCAAAGTGGTAAGATATCCTTTTGAAAAGGAATAAACTATTTTATTTTACTCTAATTAACCCTTTCAGTGCGGAATTTTTTATTGGGGGTCGATGGCCTGTGCGGAATATTGTGACCAAAAAAGTGACATTATTTATCTGATTACCGGGCAGAATTTTCCGGTACGAATTGATTTTCCCAAAGGGACACGACTTTCCGAACGACCCAATACAAAACTAAAAATCATATCTTATGGTTATACGAAAAGCACGCTACTGGTTTTGGTTATAGCAAAATTACTGCACTACGCAGGCGCAATACGTCATCACTGCTAAGCCCATGACGCACTACAGTGAGCACAATACACGCCGTGAACGCCTAGGCGACTTTTGTCGACGCATAATGTCGTCTACATCACCCAACTCCTACATGTCGACATTAGTCGACTCCCGCACTAAAAGAGTTAATGCATTTAACAAACAATATTTCAGGCATAAGTCTAATAATTTAATATTTGAAGACAAAGGGGTAATTATCTTCATTACAATTTTCTAGATTTCAAAAGAGAGTTCCACTTTTCTAGGAGCTTCCAAAAAACCATAGTCACTCTTGTCCATGTAGTTTTGACAGTCTTTTCTTCAAGTGTTGTTTACCGGGTCTGCAAGCACTGTTTTCTAATATTTCTTTTTATGCTACATAGAATACCCAGTCTTACCGCAAGAGTATGAGGATCGGAAATCAAACCGTAAATTTGCACCTAAGCTAGCAACAGCTTTATTGTGAGAAATAAATCATTATTATATATGCTACAGACAATAATATAAAGATATTCTGTAACTTTAACTGTATTCAAATTATGGAATTTTGGAAAATTAGAAAAGATTTTAATTAAAATATGATAAATAAATTTTTCTGGCAGAAACTACACAAATGCTAGTACAAATATACCGTAATGACCGCTTCTTCCTCTTACCAAGAACTGAGTATTTCAAACATCACTGTAAGATTTTGCGCTTTTTTCCTATAACTATTTTTTAAAACAAAAAATTGTGTTATTTATTCGCCAAAAAATTAGGGTTAATTAAGGTACCTTTCTATGTCAAAAATAGCGGTAAAAAAAGGATAAATTTGACAGCTATGTATTACCTGCTAGGGGGAGGCTCAAACGTGGACAAAAATGGGATATCCCGTTTCAGTCTGCTATATGGTTTTGCATTTTTTTCCCCGACATATATTATGTTCAGCACGAGCAGACGGATTATAAAATCAAAATCATAAACTTTTTAAGGCTATGTTTCAAAACGTTGAAAAGCCATTTGATCACATTTAGGTTAAAAAATCCCTGACGGCTCGGTCTACCGGCGCAGGTAGATTTCAAAGACGCAGACCTTGGGGCACCTGTTTGTTGGGAATTCTGTAATTCCCAACAAACATGGTCATGGCAAACATGGTCAAAACAAAGGTCATGGCAAAAATGACCTTTTTGCCATGATGCGGAACCGATGAACCGCCCACTTCGAAACCTAACTTGTTTCCAGGCGGAGCCGGCAAGGACTTTTTTGTTTTTATTTTGTTTTTTTTTTTTTTTTTTTTTTGCTATAAGGGTTGGTCTTATAAAAAACTTGTCAATACAAAAGTTTTAGATAATATTAAGAGGGTTTATAATAAATTTAAGCAGATTTTATATCTTGTGAATTGACGAAGTTATGATTTTTTTTCTTCTAAAACCCCCTTCCCCCCCCCTGAGGCCATTTTAAATGCTATCAAAAATCTCTCCTACAAAAATTTTCGGCCCTTTTCCTAGAAGTAATAATAACTTTAAACGGATTCGATACGTATCATAATTCAGAAATTATGGCGTTTTTTTTGTTTTCACAAAAAGCACCCCCCCACCCCCCCACCCCCCTTGGTTCGATTTTGCCCATTAACAAACTTGACCGAGAATTTATGCCCCTTGATTTTATGTATCAGTTTTTGTGCAGAATTATTGGAGTTATCGTGTCCATAAAAAAGTGACATAGATAGATAGATAGATAACGTTTTGTACTGGAAGTAGTTTTGGGTTCTGGGAGTCATGTCGGCGTAGATCTGCAAAAAAATTTTAAAATTTCCAACTTAGGGGAGAATGCAATATGTAGTATTTCAAACGAAATCTACCTAAAAGACAAGCAAGTCATTACCTTTTTGTCTCAGTTTTTTGCATTTAGCAGGTATGAATACGGACACCCGCACGCAGCATTCGCCTTCGCCGCAGTCATCTCCGTTCTTGCATGTCTTACCCTTTTCGGCGAGCTGGACAGGAAAAAATCATAGTAAACAATAGAATTTCAGGCATAAATGAAAATATTTAAAAATAGTAATCAAACGTTAAGAATTGTCGATTTTATTGTTAAAAAATAATCTCCAGTTAAGGAGACGGTAGACTTTAAAGATTATTTTTATTACCGTATATACTCGCGTATAAGTCGACTCGCGTATAAGTCGACCCCCTAACTTTTAAATGCAAATTCTGCAAAAAATCAAAAACCCGCTTCTAAGTCGACCCCCTAAGTTTTTACTTCAATTTTGCATAAAATTAAGCCAAAGACGAAAAGTAATGCGAAAAAGTGATAAGTAAACAAAAACAAATCAATGAAATATCTTTTAATGATAAATTATTATTATTTGTATATTTTAAATATTATTTTATTACTCTTACACATCAAAAGCCAGAATTTTGGCAGTATTTGAAGTCTTTTTTTTTTGTTGTTGTTTTAATTGACTCGCGTATAAGTCGACCCCCCCCCCCCTCTCCCAATTTGCTTGCCGAAAAATGTCAGAAATGCCTCGACTTATACGCGAATATATACGGTATTTATGTTATTCCAACAAAAAATAATCCAAAGTATTCTGTACCATACACTCAATAAATATTTGAAAATAATTTTAATTTACTGAAATTTTAAATTTTTTTAAAAACTATTATTATTTTTTAAGCGATTTCAAAAAAAGAAGTTTCTGCTTTTGGCCATTATATACGTATGTATGTAAGTATGTATATGCGTAGTTTTTCCAACAGCAACCCAAAGGATTTGAATGTGATTTTTTAAACTACAATTCTGGTACACTAGGGAAGGTTTTAAACCAAACATTTTCATAGTTTCGTGTATAGATTTTATCAGTGACAGACTGGCCAAGGCACTGAGCTCTAAAATAGTTCGGAGAGCTAATTCCGTATTATGTTACATGGAATCCAGCAGTCGGCCTATGAATACAACGCCATTAAATTTCAAAGGAAAGTTATATAACAAAACGCAGATTAACACCATAGAGTAGTATGGGATAGAGTCCTGCATCGGGTCGGATTACCCGCATTTACCCGCACCCGACTCGACCCTCGGTTCAGATCGAGTCGGGTTGGTGCTATATTTTTTCACTGCGGTTACGGGTTCGGGTCGGATTGATTTCTACTTTTTTGCTGCGGTCGAGTTCGGGTTGACTCGCTTTTTCAAAAGAATGTCCACAATATTATTTCAGGTTAAAAATTCATATACAATAAGACCTCCATCCCGAAACACAGACACCTCTAATTAGCGAACGCATTTCAATTCCTAACACTTATATATTTGTACCCTTACACCTTGGAATAGTGGGTACCTTCAAATTCACGCACACATAGTATGGTATGTGTGCATAAACTATCACAAATACACTACATGTGTTTTTGTGTGTATCATGAACGAAATGTTGGCAATGTTTTTCATATTCTGAAAAAAGAAAAAAATGTTTCTTAATGTATAAAGTAAGAATAATCTATAATTACAGTCTGTTATATACATTTTATTTTTTTCTCATGCAGTAAATTGAATATATACTCATTCATAATCAAATACGTATTTATTTTCATCTGAAAAATAGTTCTGTTCAAACTTTTTCCGAAAATCCCAACAATTTGACTTGCAAAAAAACCTAAATATGACCCGGAAGAATATTATTTATGGTGAAGGCGACACGCAGAAAGAAAATTAAAGTCATCCTGACTCGAAAAACAAAATTAGAAACAACCCAACCCGATGCAGGACGATTTCGATGTGTTCGCTATTCAGAGGTTTCACTATATCTCTATATTAAAGAATATAGATTTTTCCATTTTTCTATATAAAATATAAAATTTGTATTAGAGATATAATTATACATTACTTTCCATAATAGTATTAAACCATGATTTATTGTCCTTTCATGAGGAAATTTTTTTTTGGTCGGGTTCGGGTCGAGTGGCGGGTTGACTTCAAATGAAATTTGCGGGTTCGGGTTGGGTACAACCCGTGCAGGACTCTATTATGGGTAGACATTTTCAAATTGTATTTTCTTTTAAAAACATGACGAAGTTGGTACAATTTTCACTGATGTACATTTTTTATTGAAAAAAACTATAGATTTTATTTAATTTGATATTATTTAAAAATAAAATTTTATCTAAGTTAAAAAAAAAAAAAAAATTGTTAAGTATTGTTTATAAAAATATGAAAAAAGTGTTTAAATAACTAAAAAAAAGGCAAAAAGTATGCGAAAAAGTTTGAAAAAATGCCTCTAAGTGCAGAATTCATTATTTGCGGCACAGATACGCGGATAATTTAATCCGCGGCAGAAAATGGACTGGTGAGTTAGCCCTCCAGTCTATTATGGAGCTCAGTGGGCCAAGGTGTCAAGTTGCTCTTTGAAAGGGTGTCCGACTTATGACAAAGTCTCTTATTTATGATGAAGTTTTTAGTTAACCATGAGGAATAATTTAAAGACAGTGGCACTAATGCTTTAGTGGAGGTTCTTTAGAAAAGTCTTGAAAATTACTTTTTGGACGATAAAATGAATCAAACACTTTATGGCCTTTTTCCAAACTTTAATTAAAAAGAAATAGATTTCCAGGATGAAATAAAAAGGTGCCTTAATGATCGCACTATAAATAAGCAACTACATATTTGCAGAAGGCTGGTCAGAGAGAGAGTGCACAGAATCATATGTCACAAATTGTACATTTGATTTATTAGCATATTTAATTTGGCGAGAGTATATGAAGTATTAATACACGAAGACTTTTGAATTGATAAGGATAAACTTCTTAAGCTAGTAAGGCTTAAAGCATGCCAATGGTACGTTACAACAATTTTGAAAACCCGGGATACTAAATACTTGTATCATTATGTCATAGTTATTAGTTTTATTTTACTTTATAGAATTTTCTAAGAAAATTTAGTTTATTAAGAGGACCAGAAAGGTTTGAAATTATGAAAATTGGCCGAAGTTGGACCGTGGATTAGAAAGAGTGTACTTAATTTAGACTATTACTTATTTTTGCATTTGTTTATGTTTTGTTGAAATAAAAAAAAATTGTTTAATTGAAAAAAAAACAAGTTTTAATGTTGACGACAAAATTATAATTGCGAAACTAGTCTTCCAAAAATTTTGAAGACCAAATTCTATATTTCTTCTTAACACTGTTTATTACGTTGTCTCTCGATTATAACTAAAAAACAAACAACAAAAATATTTTTTCAAGTTATAAGAGAAAATATGATCGATTTTTATGTATGTTGAATGTTTTACAAGTTTTTTGTTTGTTTGTTTGTCTTAGGTATAATCCAAAGATTACATAATAAGCAGCATAAAGAAAAAATGAAGACTAAAAAGTATGGAACTTGGGCTCAAAAATCGCAGCAAAACTAGTTTTGTAAAATTAATTTTGTCGTAAAATATTAAAATTTTACTGTCCTTTTTTAGAATTTAACAATTATAATTCTACTTCTATAAAACATAAATAAATAAATACAAAAAGCAGTAATAGACAAAATTATTTACAAGTTTCCTAATCCCCAGTCAAACTCTAGTAAATTTTTGTCATTTTGAAGCCTTGTGGTCCCTTTAATTCCAATAACATATCTCGATTAAGCAGTGATAAAATATTAAAACAGTAACCCTCATACAAATATACTTTCACCAGTTGTATAATAATTGAAATCCTCTATAGACATTTAATCTGTAGAGTTCAAAAACAAAATTATTTTAACTTGCAAGAATGAAAATTTGCCAGATTGAATTATTTAAACATAAATTAGTTTTGGTTTTCGTCCGCACTAATATTTTTTTTAAAAAATGTGAATTGTTTGGAAACGCAAATTTCTTTATGAAAATATAAAAATATTCCATGCTGCATCAATTTAAACTACTGTGCTTATGATATCTTACGCGGGAAATGTGAAAACATGTCTTTTGGATACATGCATGTACCGGTAATTTTGTATGTTATATGTTAGTACATTATTTCTGAAAAAAAAAAAACATACACAATATTCGTATTTTTACAATTAGACTACTACTATGCATATAAATAGTTCGATTAAAAACTATACGATTATTATATACATTCATTTATAATATAAACACGAACAGATAATATATTTTTGTTATATAATGAAATGAGTACCGTAATTTCGCGCGTATACGCCGCACCTCAGACGATTCGATTTCCAACCAGAATTTATTTTAAATAAAATGTGACTTACTTCTGCTTAGCACTTATTTGCTTCTTCTTTCCCATAAAATTTCCTGTTTGAAAAAGACTTAACTAGGGTGCGGCGCATACGCGCGAAATTACGGTAAGTATAACGCCAAAAGGCGGAGCTTCCTGTTTAGAAGATGCATACTGGCCGCAAAAGTTGTGTTAGCATAGCTCCCAACTTTTACGTTTTTTTTTTTATACCACTACAATTTTATAGTAAATTTTACCTTATTAAACCGCCGAAATCATGTCATTCAATAAGGCAAAATTTTCTATTAATTTTTAGTTGTAGCAAAAAAGCGTAAAAGTTGGCAGCTATGGGTGTTAGTATATAGTAATAGTTATATAGTTAGTACTATCTAGTAATGTGTAAAATGTATAAAATATATTTAAAAGATGAGAAAAAAGACACACGTCACGGGGTAGAACAGTTCCGGATTGCAGGTTCTGATAGCGAGAGCGTTATCGCAGTCTTACTAAGACCTTGATGAAAGACGAAAACTATTGAGTATTTAGAACTTATATAAACATTAACACATAGCTGCCAACTTTTAGGCTTTTTTGTTAACCCTGAAATTTAATAGATATCTTTACCCTGTTTAATCTGCAGTTTTCGTCATTTAAATAAGGCAAAATTTACTAATAAATTTTAGTGGTAAGAGAAAAGCGTAAAAGTTGGCAGCTATGCTAACAAAGAAATTCTTTCACCATCATACAACGTAGTTAACACTAAGCGTACCGGGAATTTTACTCAATATTTATTATAATATTTCACACCAGAATTTTTATTTAAAATTACTTAATTTCATATTTAACCCCTTCAGGGTCGCTTAATATGTGAAAAAACCATCAAAAAAATACCTATGTTTTTTATTACAGAAATTGAATAATTATATGGTTTCTAAGTAAAATATGCAATTAGTTTTTTTAAGGCAAAAAAAAACAATATGTTATAGAACAAATTCACATTTGTAGAAAAGCCATCATGCGAAAATTCTGTGTCTTAACACTTTAAGCGCCGCCCCCGATAAGTTATATATAGGCTACTTTTTATTATTATTATTCAGATTATTTGATTCCCACGCCTTGTTTGATATAGAAATATTCACCGAAGTTTACGGCAAATAAAATGATGCGAAAATAAAGCCAATTACACTGTTTAAAAAAAACTGGTGGGAGTCAAACAATCTGAAAAAACACAGTACAAAACACAGAAACAGAAAAAAAAGTAGTCTTCACACTGCGCGTGAAAATCAAGGGCGCGACAATTAAGGGGTTAATGTTAGCTTTACACCATACAAATTAATGCGAACAATACCTTTATTTTTCACATCTTTACAAATAATATATACACATCAAACATTGATTATCAATAATTTTTTTAAGTGCGATATATTTTTATACATGCAATACAAATGGAAATTCCAGATAATTTTTTCTGGTTTCAGAAGTTTTTTCCAACAGTTAAATTTTGAGCCCGGGAATATGAGGGACACCTCAGCCGTGATATTGACGGGAGTGAGAATTAAGGGGTTAACTTATTTTTGTGTGATTTATATTTTGTTTATTTTATGAAAAAGTCGTCGAAATATTTTCATTTGGTATTTGTCAAATGCCGATTGTTGGTATATTTAGTGTTATAAATACTGCACAAGTTGAAGCTTACTTTTTCACCTTTAAAATGAAATATTCTGAGATTGGGCATATTTTCACGTGTAATATTTATGGCAAAAAAAATTACGTACCATTGGATTACGATTTGTTTTTAATTTACAAATGACCATTGTTTGCATTTTCCATTTAAGTATGTTTTTAAACCCAATATTATTCAATTAGTTGTATAATTAGAATAATTAATCTAATACTTACAGCAAGAGCAAAACAGCATGCAAAAGCGACAATTATTGCTGTCTTCATTGTTTTTCTAGAACAAATCTTTCACTTATCACTCTCCTGGAACATTTAAATGCTAAGCGTGGGATTTTTATGTAACAAAACCATATGGTAAAGAAGAATCTAACACTTTTTCCTACTCTTTATCTTACATACGTAAGCCGCTTCTAAATTTGGTAATCTGTCGATATATTTTGTTTCGATTGCGATAAAAAATATTGGTTGATAACTTTTAAAAATACTAACGGATAAAATTTAGATGCTATCGAAAAGAAATATATGAACCCGAACCAATCGTATACCATATGTTTGTGTAACTGCTTTTTGTATGCTTCTGATATAATTTTTATCGGACTTAAAAATGGGAGATTATACATCCGATAAAATTATCCCATTCCCATTCTGATGTGAATTCGTGTATTTTGGATATCTGTAACTCCCAGTACGGCAGTGGTTCCCAACGGGGGCTGTACGCCCCACAAGGGGGCACTTTGGAACTTCTGGGGGGCAATTCCAGATTTATTACGCCCCACCAGTGGCTGAGAGGTTGTGCTCTCGAAGCTGGTAGACGGGAGGTTCTGGGTTCGATCCCAATCGCGCCCGTCGGCCTAATCGTTCGGAGTTTTCGTGGTTTTCTTCGAGCCGTGGATTTATCCATGCGTAAATACGGATTAGGTTCCCTTAGAAAGACCCCCACGAAGGGCACTCCCCCCGGGCCTATATCCCTAGTGTAGATAATTGGCCGTCAATAATCAACCCAACCCAACCCAGATTTATTACTAAACCATTCCTTGTCACTTTATTTTTGTCTTTTTTTGGATAACTAACGTTGTATGTTAAAAACGAATGTAATATCAGCAGATTTTTTAAAAACAGTAAAAAAAAAAAAAAACTATTCAATTTTCAAAGTTTTTCATTGGAAAACTTTTAAAAGAATATTTACTCAGAATAGTTATGTAAAACATTTTTAATGTAATTAGTACTTTTTTCATATTTAAAAATGTTTAAAAATTTATGGAGTTTACTTGTATTTTAGATTATTTCTAAAAATTTTTCGACTAGCATTTATAGGATAAGACGTGTATTTTTATCCGCTCTGCAATATGTTAGTGCCATATGAAGACATTTTTACACATGTTTACTTAAAATTGATAAATATATGATTCCAGAAATGCTGCTTGTATGTTGTGTTATTCATAGAGAGATCTTATTGTTCAAAAATTCACCATCTATTCCTAATGAAATGTTTAAGTCATTTATAAAATGTACGAATACTTTCAAGTTTAATGCAAAACTGTGAGAGTTTCATCAAGAAATTTTGTAAAAATAGAAAAGGAGACCATAAAACACTCTGTTTTCATGACTGAGATAAACTGGCAAAAGAGAAAACTCTTTTGGGCATATATGAAGATGTATGACTTCATTGAATTTATAGAATTATGTTCAAAACATATTCTAGAAAATATTTTACCTGTTTGGTAAGATAACAAATTGTGAAATGACTTGTCATTGTTAATGCTCTTTCAATCTTCGTTCATGTGAATAATAAAATTTCATTTTCTTAAATAAGAATTATATGTTACATATGAACGGAGATGAGGTTTGATGGGGGGGGGGGGGGGGAATCAGGACTTTTGAGTTTTTTGGTGGGGCGGGGCCAAAAAAAGGTTGGGAACCACTGCTCTACGTGCTTATAATTTGCATTTAATATGCTATTTTATTTCTCCAAAAATGTATACAATATTCGTATTTATAAAATCAGTGTATTATGCATATAAATAGAATGAAACATATAAACAGAATGTAAGAAACAATATATCTCTCTGTAATATAAAAATAAACACCGAAAATCTCTTCGTCAAATAATGCAACGTGAAATAGTAAAGACCATAGGCGGGCTTACAGTTAAAATGACAAAAACAATCCACTGCCCCCTGCGAATACTAGGCTCATGCACTGAGAAAAAAATGGCGTCTGTCGTAGACATATTTAATTCAGCGTTTGTACGGTTCCTTGAATTTGAATACCAGTAATTTTAAAAAGTATTCTCTTAGTTTTTTAAACATAGAAAAATAAGACGTGGAATATTTTTCAAAAATACAGTTTCAAGGGACCGTTCAAACGCCCAAAAAAGTCTGTCTTCGACAGTCGCCATTTTTTTGTCAGCGTGCTGGCCTAATATTCAGGGGCGGATGAACAAGCGGTCGCAAATGTGTCAATTTAATAAATCCAATGCGCAGCAAGATAGTATAAATCTACAGAGCGCGAACCCTAGCTTGAAGTATATAAAAATGACCAAGAACTGTACCTCTCTAACTCTGACCATTTAAAACTAGAAGAAACGTGGGTACACTCAGTGTCAGCAGTATTGAAATAACAGTCATGTTTCGGAACTGCAGCGACTTGAATAGTCAAATAATCTAAAGACGATAAGGCAAAATTATCAAGATCGCTTCAGTCAATGAACTAGTTACAATACGTTGTTTCTCAACCACAGTTGATCAGTAATGCTGTATGAGAATCATGCATACGTGGCCCATGTAGTTAGTTCTGAATTATGTCTTCTTAAACTGCTATTCATGGACCTGGGGTCGGTGCAATTTCAGGGGTTCCATGGGCTCTGGTAAGTAAAATTTTGCTTACTATCTCTATTTTTTTATGAGAATTAGTTAAATTGTACATTTTCTTTTTTTGTAATGTAAGCTATAAATGAGAGTAGTATCAATTGTATATATTAGGAAAAATAGAAATGCCTCTTAATGCATTAGAGTTCGGCATTTTGCGATAATTCTGCATTTTTAGATATTTCGGAATTTAGTGATAATTTTGTTGTCTTTGCTGAAATCTTTGTCGTGACCTATTTTAAAACAGACACCCTTAAAAGGGTTGTCGCAATTTTGTCGTCACAAATAATTACGGCAATTCGTCGTGACATTCGACGACAAAATTATTATTTTATTATTGGAATCCCAAACTTTTCTTCTCTGCATTACTAATAAATTCGATAAACTGGATTGTTATAAATTATTATCGGAGTCGCTTTCCGCGATTTAAAATTGTTTTTGCTCTCTGTTAGAACCTCTCAGTTACTCTCCCTTTTGATCTGAACTAGGTTTAATAAAGCTGTTTGCTCTACAGCACATGGCTTTTTTTTTCTTTCAAGGAGACTCTGCAAAATAATACATTCCATCTCCCATGTTTTCAACCGCTGAACGACTGCTCATTAAATTCACCTGCTGACGTCATATATACTTGCTTTCTCTATTACTCATATTAAGACTCTCTTTGTATGATTCTCAAACATTTGAAAAAGCCCGTTAAACTTTCAATATGACGTCATATTAATGTTCTTCTTAATTTTCTAATGACGTCATATTAACCTGTTTTCTGTACTTACACATACTCATACTCCTTGTATTATTGAGAAATGTTTAAAATTTTCCGTTATATTATTAATATGACGTCATATTAATCTTTATTTCAATTGTTGAAACTTTTTAATTCATTTTCATTTTTCACGTGGAAACCTTTCAATAAAAAATTAATTATTGTAGAAAGAATTTTATTGCGGATTCTTAATTGTTGGTAACTGCCATAACGAAAAATGTTTAAATTTGACAGGAAAAGGCTATTAATTAAAAACTAACTCTATATTATTTCCATTCTCGAATTACTTTAATTGCCTCGGCCGTGTTTTAATACACCTATACGTCATATTTCACAATTCTGGCTTCCAAACTGTTGATTTATATTGAAGTGAAGACAGACAGAGAGACAGACAGACTAATTTTCTTTTTTATATATTAAATATTTCATATTTCTAATTTTCTTCCCATTTAATTTGCTATTTTTGCGCCTTAAAATACTTTTTTTTCTCTTTCCGAATTTCTACACTGTCAGAAAAAACTGTAAATTTATGAGCGTTTGTCCTTCAATTTTCACGGGGAACAGCCTTATTTGATGAAAAACGGTCTGATCCACTAAATAAATGGCCTTATCCCTTAGATACTTAGAAAATTAAGAGCAATCCACATAGTCTTACAGTTTTAACCCATATGTTAACAAAATTATGGTACGACCCCATACATTGTCCTCCGCTATGGTGTAACCCTTCATTTTACTCGTGTTTCGAAAATTTTAACCCTCCAAAAAAGCGATTCTCTGATGATTATCTAACGTGATACGTGCTACGGAACAGTAAGTAAAGTGTTATTGTGTTTTAAAGTGCATTATATCCTGTGCATTATAATGATGTATTACTTTGTCCCGTAAAATTACGGGCTGCACAAAATGATGGGCATGGATATTTTTTTTACGGGGTATGACTGGAATCTCTGCTACCAGCCTCTACCAACGCCCCCTAGATAAGAAAGCCGTGACACGCGTCACAAAAACGTCATATCAAGCAGGCAAAACAAAGAAAAAAATTCGAACAATTTGCATGTTTTGATTTCGATGGCTCGTGGAATTATAAACTATTAGTCGTAAACAATAAATATTAATTCTATGAGCCAATAAAATCGAAACATGTAAGTTGTTCGATTTTTTTTCTTTGTTTTGCCTGCTTGATATGACGTTTTCGTGACGCGTGTCACGGCTTTCTGCTCTAGGGGGCGTTGCATCTACCTGTAATTTTACAGGAATTTTTTTCTGTGTGTATGGCCTTTACGATTCGTACTTTGCTCTTCCGCTTCATTTTACTGAATTTCAAAAACATTGTATTTGATCATAGTCCTATTTTATTTTTCTTAGAGGGACGCTTCGAATGTATTTTCGTGCGCTTTTGGGCACCCTTTTACGATGACTCCGCCAAATGAATTTCCAGCGCGCCGTTTCATTTTATTAAAACCTTTGCCGTATTGTGTCTTTTGTATTTTTACCCGTTAATTATAAAAAAACTACACGAGCTCAGAAGTAGCTTTTTCCTGTATTGTCAGCTGTCGAAATAACCTGTACAACATCAACAAAGTTTTTGACGCGCGTATTGCATGGAATTTAGTGAATAATTCTCACGGAATTTAATGGAGTATTTATATGCTTTATGAAGTTTCGTTCTGAAAGTTTCTACGGAGATTTAAACATTTTTTAGCTTTAAAAAAGCTTTCTGGAACATTGTGCTGCCTGTAGCGAGTTCTCCGACTGCGATTGAAAGAGCTGGTGAATAAAACTACTAAGTTCAATTTTTGAGGAGATGCTGTTACGGGAAACTCCATCGAATTCTTGAAAGTCTGCCACAATGTCACCTTGCTCCAGTCTCTTTATATGTTACGCTATACAATTATCACTCTAGTTTGTGCAAGTAGAAACGAATACACTGTTTTTTTATCATACTTATGCGGATTTGAACATCTTATATCATATCTGGCTTAATCCATCGATGAAGCGAATATGGAAATCGCTACATAACGTAAAGCCGGGTAAGATACAAGAGTACCTATTCCACAAACCGTGATAAGATAAGTAAGTGTTACAGAATTTCGTGATATATACAGGGTGTCCACGTATAAACTAACCGACCTTTATTTTCGCAACCGTTGGTCCTAGATGCATACTTCCAATTACAAAAATTGTTTAAATAAGGTAAAGAATTATTTTTAAAGCGATTTGGGTCAAGAAAAACATTTATTAAAACATTACGAAATTAAAATTTTTATACGGTCCCCCGGTCCTATAAGTGATATTTAGTACAAATTTACTGTGACACTAACAAGTAAGATAAAAAAATCCCATTCATCTACGATTAAAACTGACCGAATAATAGCTGTTTAAAACTGGAGTATATTTTTCGTTGCGAAATAGGGGTCATTCACAAATGTAGTAGAAATATAAATAATCGTCAGATATATCAAAAAATAGTTGAGAGCAAAATTAACATTGCAATCTAATATAAATATTAAATCTATAATCATTCTGACATATTAATGCAAAATATACAATCTGTACTGAACATATAAGAGGATAAAAATAACAGAATTTTTGTTCAATAAAAGGATGAAAAACAACAGCCTCAATTACGATTTTAAAATGCTGTTGGATTACACTGTCTTTCAAATTTTGGGTTGTGCCATGTTTTTTAGCTTTTGAAAATTGATTCTAATGTATCTTTTAGCGCTGAATCCGAAAATTACCTTCATTTTAAACCATAACGTCAGGATTTTTCACAAATCGAAAATTTCAAAGTTAAAAAGCTCAAAGTTAAAATTGATCCTCCCCTCCACTCTCAACCTCATCGGACCCCTGAGCTATTTAGTTGTAAAAAACCCAGTAGAAACCAAAAAATGGAATAAATTATTGAATTAAATAAAATTAAACTGAATAAAAAAGTCTTACATCTATTTTATAGTATCAGATTTTTCGCTATTTTTTAACCTTGAAATTTACGATTTGCGAAAAATCTTGACATGGTGGTTAAAAGTGAAGGTAATTTTTTTATTCAGCGTTAAAAAATACATAAAACGTAATTATAAAAGTTAAAAACACAACCATCGCAAGTTTATGTTATCTAATCTAAAACTTTTTCTTAAACTTGTTGACGGTAATCTATCCGAATTTTTTTGTGTTATCCTCTAATATGAGTATTATTAAGATGGTAAGCGTCGAAAATCATAATAATATTACATTGTCATCGGATTTAAGTCAGTATGTAAAATTTAACTTCGATAGGACATTTGAAAGTGAGTTTTAGTGTTCTAGTACAAATTTTAAACTGGAAAGACGATCGTTGCAAGTTAAATAAAACCTTATGAAAATAATATAATTTTTGTTAAAATAAATCATAACCTCAAATCCTTACAAAATAAAACATATGATAAAATGCAATTATTTTAACTAATCTAAAACTTAACTAATAAAATTTAAGTTAATCGTAATATTTGTACGATTTTTTTCAAAGCGCCTTGAAAGCAACCTTGAAATAAGTTTAAGTACTTTATATACGACCCCTGAAAGCACGGCCGAAATCATCTGTTTTGACATGCAAAAAAGTGGTATAAGTCATGCATTTCAAAGTTTTATAATTCGGTCAATTTTAATGTTAGATGTGTGCGACTTTTTTTATCTTACATGTTAGTGTCACAGTAAATTTTTACTAAATATCACTTATAGGACCGGGAGACCATATAAAAATTTAAATTTCGTAATTTTTTAATAAATGTTTTTCTTGACCCAAATCGCTTTAAAAATAATTCTTTACCTTATTTAAACCATTTTTGTAATTGGAAGTATGCATCTAGGACCAACGGTTGCGAAAATAAAGGTCGGTCAGGTTATACGTGAACACCCTGTATATATATATATATATATATGTGTGTGTGTGTGTGTGTGTGTGTGGGTGTGTGTGTGTGTGTGTATGTGTGTGAAATGCTTCCCATTTCATAGTGAATTATATCAACAGATTAATTCTGGTAAGCGATGATTTTGCAGAATAGCAGGTGTTTTGCAGTCGAAGGCTCTAGATGGAAGACAATGTTTATGAGAAACATTGGGAATTTTCCCGTAGAAATAACAGAAAACTGCATTAGTATCAATAATTTTTATTGACACTTCATCAATCAAAGACAATTCCACTAATTATCAAGTTCAGAATTCATAACTGAGTTGTGCTATGCCATAGAAAACAGCATGAAGATATTACATTTATTAGAGAATTACACCAATTGAAAGACCTCCTCCAAGTGACGCGTTTTGTTTAGCAGTTGAAAACACGTAAAAATTATGAGCTCCGGAGCTCTTTAACTGCGTTTTAAAGGCAGCGAGGCGTATGAATTCTTCGCCAATGCAGAGGTAAATTAACCAATTAGCGGCTTAGAAGACTGTGGAACTTATTCTTATACTCGGCATAATTTTAAAGTGAAAAAGCGGGCCAGTCGAAATAAATTATGGGATATCGAATGATAATTTTAATAAAAAATAAAAATGATACTAAGAGACGTTCTAAAGAAATAAAAATTGAATGTTTCAAAAGAAGAAATAAATTAAGGGTTTTTACAAAGAAGTGTAGCTTTTAACAAATTAAGATTTTTAGAATAAAAATTAAAAGAATATGTTGATTAAAGATATGGAATTAAAATATATTTAAGATATTTAAAAGACAGGGGAAAAGTACAATTGTAAGAATTTGAAATAAATAATTAAGGTAAAATGGCGAAAAAGTTTTATTATTACATAATACATATATATATGAAACAAATTAAAAAAAAATTTTCGCCGTTGACTTCATTAAGACTATAATTCTGTGTAAATCCCATTATTCTAAATTATTTTCTCGCTCCACTATTCGATTGTCAAAATTACATCTAGCGAAATATATAGTTTATTCCAAATTCATTCTCTTAAAAAATGGCACTGATAGAATGCTCTATTAAATTTACGCACTTTTATTTTCTTTAAATAAAAAGCATCCTAGAATTTAATTCTTCAAAACAAATACCCATTTCCCAGCTAAAAATATTTTACTCTTTTGAAATAACAACCTATGAATTTCTTTTCTTTATTTTTTATTTCCCTACGATTCCTGACAAAATATTACTTTTCAAATTCTGAAAGATTTTAATCTCAATGTAAAAATTATTTTGGCATATTGCCATACTTGATAAAACATATGTACTCCTTTTCTCTCTGCTTTTATTTATTCGAAGGAAGTAGAATTCACGAGATTGTTCTAGAACATTTTTTGGCGCGCTTTTGCCAGCTTCGGTAAGTTCACTTCGATATTAATTCGCCGAAGGAATTAAGCCGTGAGCGTTGATTGGCCTAGAGGCTTTTTAGATAGAATATATTCTGGCGCGCTCGGGAAATGATATACGGATTTTTTCCCGCGTTTAGAGCAGAAGGTTCCGGGATTCGGTGGTGGATGCAGCTAGTCATGTACTTCCTAATCTTCGAATGTTCTCCTTGGCCGCCGATTGATTTTAAAGAATACCTGCCTGTACTAACTAAGATGTCTTCTTATATTTAAATTTAAATCATCAAGTTTCGCCACGACACTAAAATTAGCAGTGCATGGAGTGAGATTTCAATAGAGTAAAGCTTAATCGATTAATCTTTAAATTTTTCGAATAAAGTGTGAACTGGAACGAACTGCCTCTTCTCTTTAGCTTATACGTACACAATGAAGTAAGTCTCGGTGCTCGACTGCAAATCTCCTCGGAGAAACCTCCCTTGCCTTGAATATGAGTCTACAAAAGTATGGTGATTCCAGTTAAATCGTCACATATATTTCTAATTTTTTTCTTCATTTAATTTGCTATTTTTCGTCTTAAAATATTTTATAACTTTATATACTTTATATAGTTTATATACTTTTTATATAGTTCATGTAGTTTATATACTTTTCACTTTTTCCAAATTCCTATGGCCCTAATGGCTCGTACTTTGGTTTTCCGCTTCAATTTACTGGATTTCAAAAACATTCTATTTGATCATGATTCTATATTATTTTTCTTTGAGGGACGCTACGAATGTATTTTCGTAATGCTTTTGAGGACACTTTTACAGGGCTCCCAAAGGGTCCGCTTTTTGAACACCGGTATTTCCTTAGAAATTTTTTATTTTTACATTTGTCTTTCAAATTTTTCAGAAAGCACCATCGGAGGTAATTTTTTTTTCAGAAATATTGTAGAAACCTGCCACGAAATTTTCTGTTAAAAAATATTGGTATTCAGTTGGCGAACCATTTGGGAGCCCTGCTTTTACGATGACTACGCCAAATGAATTTTCAGCGCGGCGTTTTATTTGATTAAAACTTTCGCCGCCTAGCATCTTTTGTATATTTACGCGTTTTTGTTTTATAATAATAATTACCCGCATAAATTTTCGAAATATTAGTTGAAGTTGCTTTTAAAGAATAGTTGGCAACAGTGCGGATTGACGGGATGATTACATTCAGATGCCTTCTTCTGGAAATTTCTAAATGATACGTCAGCTTTAAAGTCTTGCGAAAGAACGAGTTGTTGTCGATGCTCAAAACGAAGAAAAGACAAGAAAATGGAATTTATGACTTTTTTTTTCAATCGAAGGAGAATTTAGTTTTATTTATTTCTATGTGAGAGTAGTTGCCCAAAGTTCAAGCTACATAAGAAAATATTTTAAATATTTTTGCTTATCTTCCGAAACCGAGTCTGAGTGGAGAAGTGCTCAACTTGCATCATATATACTTGTATATTTAAGTTCTATTCGGATATTGTTTGAATTTGTTTAAATTATGTTGTTTATTGATTAATTTTAAGTTATGTATAGTTGGTTTCATATAAATGACATAACTTTGTTTATTTATGTTTGTTATATTTATTCAATTATTAATGGAATGTAAGATTGATACGACTTTAGTAACCTGCTGTAGATATTCAATTTTGTGGTAGGAGTGGAGTTTGTTTATTTTTTAAGTTTCATCCACTGATACTGACCCTGATACCAGGGATGAGAGTTCTATGCTTTTTAGCATACCAGTATAATTTTACAGAAAATCCTCTTTTTACTAATCGGAATATTTTACGATTTAAGAGAACAACGTTTTCTCTAAGATTATACTGGTATGCAAAAAAGCGGAGAAATCTCATCCCTGCCTGATACTAACTGACCCTCATTTACCTTACCCTCCCCCCCCCCCGCACTGATGAGAAAAGGCGATCCTTTTACCTGTGCGTTTTAGTGTTAATGTTTGATAACTTTAAAATTGTATTGTTTCTAGTTAATAGATTAATACTGTGTGTTGTTAGTTAGTATACACCTACTTTTGAATATAATATATTCCTTTACGAATTCATATTTTTAATGATATATATATACACTGAGGGGCCAAAAAATTAGAGACACCCTCTAATAACGAATTGGTCTACCTTTAGCTCTGATCACAGCCGATGTTTTTCTTGGCATGGACTCAACAAGTTGATGATACTGTTGCTGAGGAACGTTGATCCATGCTGACTTAATGACAGCTGTAAGTTGGGTCAGATTGGATGGTGGTGTTTCCAGTCTTTGAAGTGCTCAATTGTATTCATCCCACAAATACTCAATAGGATTGAAGTAAGGGGACTGAGCTGGCCATGGAAGCAAGATAAACTCTGATTGATGTTCCTCAAACCAATTTAAGACCGATCGAGCATGGTGGAAAGGTATATTGTAACGCTGAAAGTGACCATCTCCATAAGGAAACATTGTAGCCATAAACGAGTGCAAGTGATCGACAATGATGTTGAGGTAATGTGTGCTGTTTTTAGTTGTGTCCACAGATACCAAGAGACCCAGTGTACTCCAGGAAAACATTCCCCACACCATAATTCCACCGCCCCCAGCCTGAAGAGTTGTCATTTGGCAGAGGAGGGGGGGGGGGGAAATCCAGGAATTCATGCTGTTTGCACCATATTTTGATCCTACCATCTGCATGAGGGAGCAGGAAATGAGATTCATCGAACCAGGCTACATTTTTCCAGTTCTCAAGTGACTAATTTCGTCTTTTCTTCACCCATAACAGGCGCCTTTTCCTATTTTTTGTGATATCAAAGGCACTCTTGGTGGTATCCTGCTGCTTATGTCCATCCTTTGTAAAGTCCGTGTTGTTGTGTGTTGGGATATGCTTTGTAATGCCACTGCATTGATTTAAGCTGTAATTTGTGGTGTTCTTTCCCTTTTGTTGCTGCGGGCTATGCGTGTTACTCGCCTTTCACCTCTCTTGTTCACCAGCCTTTTTCAACCAGAATGGTCCTTATCGCTTGAAGTTTTTTTCTCAACTGCTATTCTCTAAACGCCAGAGATACTGTTTGGCAAGAAAATCCCAAAAGAGTCGTCGTTTCAGAGATGCTGACAACAGCTTTTCTTCCACCGACGATCATCCTTCGTTCAAATTCACTTAAATCTTTTGTATTACCCATTTTTACAGTAACTTTCGTTCTAACTACGTCTTACAAAGCTGGGAGGTTCTTATAATATAAGCAACTCTGCTTCGTTACGTCATTCTACATCACTGTTGGATTGGTTTACTTTCAAATAAGAGGTGTCTCTAATTTTTTGGCCACTTAGTGTATATATATATATATACAGTGGACTCTCTCTATTCTGAACACTGAGGGGACCGACCAAAAATGTTCAGATTATGGGGGTGTTCATTATAGAGGGAGACTGGGAAATGCATTACTATTACTACTATGAATTGAATTTATAGACTGTATAGAATACTTAGCCTGGTTAACCATGCAAGTTACCGAGATGGAGGTGCTGAATTTAGAAGCTATTAAAAAAGTTAATTAAAAAAAGTTAATTAAAATGTTATATTAAAATTTTTTTACAAAATATACAATTACATACTTACAATACATTACTTGAAAACATAATTGGTACATTACTTAAAAAAGTGAGTAATTTTAGTCTGTTTTTGCATTGTGTATGCTCGTGCAGTGTACATGTTATCTAGTTGTTTAAGAAGTGGAAAGGCTTCTGGGTGATGTTCAGCCGCATAGTTCAACAGGTCTTGAATCCCTTGGCCATATTGCTTGAAGGTAATCGTACTTCTTGTTTCATCGGTCTCATCTGGTTCTGCTTCGTCTTCACTACCCTCTTCCTCTTCAACGATGTTGTCGCAAACAGGAAGGCTTCCGTCGGCTTCGAGATAAGCTCCAGGCTCAATTTCAGTATGAAGCTCCTGAAGAATTGACCCCAAGTCACTCACAGCTGTTGCTTCTTGGTTTTCTGTCCTTGATTGCTCATTCTCACACGGGAATCCAGCTTTGTAGAAGCATTTTTGGATGGTGTAGGGGGTTACTTCATTCCAAGCAATTGATATCCAATGGACAGCATCCATTACATTGACCTTCTTCGTTAGTTCAGTTGCCGAATTTGCCTCTTCCATCACCACGGACATTTTCTTCAAAAATTGAATTCGGTAGTAAGCTTTAAAGGTCTTGATTATTCCTTGATCCAGTGGTTGGATTATAGAAGTACAGTTCGGTGGCAGGAACTTCAGGCTCACGTTGCTCAGCTGAACATTTGTATGTGATCTGGCATTATCCACAAAAAGAAGAATTTTTCTTCCTTCTCTCTTCATCATCTCGTTAATGCCCTCCAACCATTGTGAGAAAATTGTGAATGTCATCCAGGCTTTTCGATTTGATTTATAGTGCACTGGCAATGATGCTATCTTCACATTTTTGAAGCATCGTGGTTTTTCACTTTTTCCGATTACAAGTGGTTTGAGCTTCTCACCCGTAAAACTGGCACAGAGCATGACGGTCTTTCTTTTGACATTTTTCCGCCCACGCATTTCTCGCTTCTTTCTGCTAAGGTTTTATTTGGAAGAGCTCTAAAGAACAGGCCGGTTTCGTCGGCATTGAAAATGTCAGCGGCATTGAAATCCTTCGTTATACCTGGAAGCTTTCTTTTCCATTCCTCCACAGTGTCGATATTTACATCTGCAGCTTCACCATTGATTATTTTGAATTCGATGTTATGCCGACTTTTGAAGCGAGTCAGCCATCCTTCTGATGCCTTGAATTCCGTGATTTTCTCCTTTTCTGCAAAATCCAGAGCAATCTGCTTTAGCAGGGGTCCAGTGACAGGAAGATTCTTAGTTCTCATTTGGCAAAAAAACTTCCAGACGTGATTGTTTATGTTCTCGTTTCCCGTTTTCTTTTCGAAAATTCTACACTTTGAAGAAGGTTCATTTGCTTCAAAAGCGGCTACAATTTCTTTTTCTTTCTTGCTGATGGCATTGACTTGACCTATTGAAATTCCAAATTCAGATGCAATTTTTCATTGACTTACTTTTGATTTTAATTTTTGAACAACTTCGTATTTTTCCTGAAGCTTCAGTTTCTCCGTTTTCTCGTTTTCTTACTTATTTCTGACATATCTGCGTAAGTGTTGTGAAGCTTTCCCTGCAACGATAGTGAAATAACGAAAAAATTTTACCTTTGCCGAGCAAAAAGGAAGAAAGAAACAGAAGCGATAATGCTGCCAACCAGGTGTGCAGAAAAGAAACCATAATCCTTTTTTAACCCCTCCCTCTAACACTTGTTGTGTCTTATTTGTCATTGGGGCGTGGGCATTTCTGTTGCGGAATCTTTCTATTTTTATCTCAGCTTGGGAGAGGGGAAATCACGTGACATTGTTTTTACATTATTTTTTCTTGTATCTCTTTGCATAAAAATTGATTGTTTTGATCATTTCATTTAATTTGATTATCATGATTTACTTTTTCTGACAAACATGTTCTTTCGATTTCTTTTAAATTTATTTTTATTTTTTTTTGGTTATAATAAATGCTTTTTTTTGTTGTTGTTAACTGAAGATTTTATCTGAATTATTGAAACAAATTTCAGCATCGGGTAGATCTTAAAATCTAGAAATGATTTTGTTCCTTTATTTTTAAATTGAGTTCATTAAACCCTTTTATTCTTCTGCAACAATTTTTCCGAATTTCCATGATGCGGGAATTCCCCGCATTCCGACTGCAAACACACGTTCAGTTTACGGAGAGGCGGGTTAGAATGTGGATCAAAAGTAGTGTTCATAATAGTGGGGTGTTCAGATTAGAGGGTGTTCAGAATAGAGAGAGTTCATCTTTTGTTAAGTCTATGGAGTTTCGCCGGGACCACCAGAAAGTGTTCATAATACCGGGGTGTTCACATTAGAGAGTGTTCAGATAGAGAGAGTCCACTGTATATATACGGACATTAGTTCCGTAAAGGAGATTTCAAATCCGTAAATATGCAGAAAGTTTTCCGTAATTTTAATGGATTTTTCCGTATTTCTTATAAAACTGTACAATGACCGTATTTCTTTCAAAACAATGCCATTTCCGTAAATGACGTTCAGAGGTTTGCGTACAGAAATCGCCTTGTTTGAAATGCGAATTAAGATTGTTGTATTTACTAGAGTTCTCCTAGGATCCAAATCTGAACCAGTCCTACCCGAGGGCCTATTTTTTGTCATTAGACTCGGGCCAATCCTGGAACTCATTCTAACCAGGGTTGTGTCTGGGCGGTAATTTTATGTGAAAATAATAGTGATATTTTTATTTTTCAGTGAAATCTTTAGAAATTTATTTTATTTTCCTAAATTACAGAAAAATATTTTTTTTAATCTACTTTTTTTTCTTTATAGTGCTTTAGATTGTGAATATTTTCACAGACGTTTTAAAATTTTATTTTAATTTTATTAATGTGAGGCAATATTAGGTTATTAAAGGTTTCATAAAATATTATCTTTTCAAATTATCGATATGTATATTGTATTGAACAAAACTGATTTGTCTTATAAATTTGTGAATTAAGCTAAAATTTATTATTTTATAAATTATAATTTTTTACAAAGTTTATATTTTTTTCTTTAAATTTATAAAAGTTATTAATCATTTTTTCTTTACTTTCATAAAAATGAAGTTTATGATTTTATAAAGTTTATAATTTGTTTCGTTAGTTTATGATTTAAAAATTAAACTAAATTAATTTAGACTAAATTAATAAGTCCAAATTTAAACTTACCTATTCCAAGGTCATTAATTCCAAAATTTTCTCTAAAAATCTATTTTTTTATTTTGATATTTTTAAGGTTTCATAAAATAATATCTTTGCAAATTATCGGTATGTGGGTATTAAACTAAACTGATTTGTCTTATAAATTTGTGAATTAAACTAAAATTTATTATTTTATAAATTATATTTTTACAAAATTCATAATTTTCTCTTTAAATTTATAAAAAATAATTAATAACTTTTTGTTTACTTTATAAAATTATAAACTTCATTTTTATAAAAGTTTATAATTTATTTTGTTAGTTTATAATTTTTATAAATTAAACTAAATTATTAAGTCCAAATTTAAACTTGCCTATCCTAAAGTTATTAATTTCAAAATTTTCTATAATTTTTTTTTCGTTTTGATATTTTAAGAAAGCTCGCAGCAAAGCTTAAATATAATAAGTTAATTTATTATAAATTCATTTATTCACATAAGTTTTTAAACTAAGATATAAAGAAAATTTACTTTAATAGCATGTAATAAATACGTCTGCTTAAGATAATTATTGTTTTTACTGGAATTGATAAATAAATCAACACACAAATTATTATAAAAAGTATATGTACTATTGCAAAAAGAAACAATCATTACTGTTAGTACAATATTTTACGCATATAATACATAAAAAAATTAAATTTATATGTTATAAAGCATCAAACAATAAAGCAGAATAATGAACAATTCTGAAAAGAAAATAATAAAAATAATGGAACTCTGAAAATATCCATCTAACTATGTGAACTTCAAGTTTTTGCATCATTAAAAGCATCTCACAGAAGTAACAACACTTGAGTACGTATCCTGTCCAACCGTACCGTAGTGGTTTGGCCGGCTGGATTAGTAAACGGAAGGTCTTGGGTTCGATACTCATCGTGGGACGTGGTGGTTGTTTACTAAAAACTCGCTTAGAAATGAACGGAAAAAAATAAGCGTATCTGTTCCTTATAAGAGTTCCTTGAGGGATAACTTTTTGTTTTGGTCCTATAAAATTTATTTTAACGACATAAAAATTTCTAAAAAATACGGAAGATATCTGTTATAAAACGGAAATTTAAAAACGGATATTACAGAAATCACGGAAAATTTCCTGGAATTTACGGATTTTTTTTCCGTTAAAATATGGAAATAGTACTGGCGTCTCAATTGCCAGTACAATTTCCGTTATTTTCATGAAATTTTTTTTACAGTGTAACGTATATCGTCGAACTGGTGACGCTGTAAAGCTGTTTTTTTATACGTTCAGTTAGATATCTGCATCTCTTGAGTGCAACTGTACCATATTTTACTATGTAAGATGATTTTTCTGAAATGATATACTGATTCAAATTTCGTTTGATCACTCCACAGGCGGTGTTACTGTCCTTTGTTAAAAAAAAGTTTCGTAATCGGTCTGCAGTGAATTGATGCAATTTCTGTATTAATTGTTGTAAATATCATACACATACATCACACATTGTTTCCTAATTAGCTCATTAATTCACTCTTTTTTTTAACTTAACTTGTTTTTTATTTGTAAAGATAGAATTTTGTAGCAGATTTTTCACTCACAACTTGTTATGCTAGAACTATGAAAATTATGTACGCAGACGTGTTTCAATTATATTCAGTAGTGTACTGTTTTCGGAACCGTTTTCGTAAATGAAAGCATCTTCGGAAAATAAATCTGCAAAGAAAATCGAAAAATAAAAAATGGCGGTTGTATAGATGGATTTCAGCTATCCAATGCGAAAAAAAGAATCGTTGAAAAATATTGAAATGCAAATGAGATATTAGAAAATAACTACCCCATAGAATTAACATTAGCGAGCAGGTGTCTTCGGGTGAGGAGAACAGAACCCTTAGTTTAAGAAAATATAATATAACTACGAACAAAAATATACAAGAACCCCTTCCGAGTAACCCACGATTCCGAAAAGCGTTCTTTATCTTTAGAAACTTCATGAACCAATGTGTTTTCCAAATTTAAAAAAGCATTTGTAAAAACAAAGTTTCTTTTGCTACCATTGTTGTTCGGAAACGTTTTCGAGTACTTTTATACACAAGTGTGTCCTTCTATCAGTAACACTGACGTCATCGTGATATGTTATTAGATGATAACGCCATGATGTTAAACAGGAAAAGAGGAAAAATGTAATAATCCATTGCGATGCATATATATTTGAAGAGTGTAGATGCAAAATTCACATTCTCCACTGTCGGATTCCCTCTAAGTCTACCCAACTTCAAAGAATAATCCGGTATTTTTTTAGTATGCTGCCACCACCGATATGACTACGTGATATCGGTCACGTTATGAGAGGTATGTTGAGAAAAAGACGTACTCTTTCAATTAAACTTAAACTAACACTTTATTTACAATATTTACACTTAAAAACTCGGATATAGCTTATCCGGTTCAACATTAAATAAAATACAGAAAATACTTTCTGTGTACTGCTAAACTACACTAATTAACTCAGCTACCAGAGATTACTCTTAATCTCGCCAACACTTTATCTCTTCACTCCAAGAGATCTCTTTCCAACACACGTGTTCGAGAGCTCACTCTCTGTACAACCAACACGCTTCACTCCCACGTTCCAACCTAAACTCACTCTCCAGTCCCCACCAGAGCACACCTTGTAAACCGGCTGGTCCCCTCTTCGTAAGGGTTCCTTGACAGCACGTAATCCCCTTTTGATGGATCTGTCTTCTTAGAGAATAGGTGAAATCTGTCTTATCTATGCACTTACAATCACAATAGAAAAACTTCTTCCACTATACTAAACATTCTTTCAACACAGATCATGTCACCTACCTACTCGGATTAAGATTTCAGTTAGGAAAAGCTTTAAAGTACACAGTAGATACACATACAATAAGATAATATCCCATAACAATAGTTTTAAGCCTTGCAGCTTCCAGGGAATACCTGACATCCACATAACTTAATTTTTAGAAAAATGCAAAAAACTGATTATTATTAATAAACATGATATATTGGCACGATTTTTGTGTGATATATTTGTTACTTTAACAACTAGTTGCACATAGCCCTAAGCCTGTAATAATTGTGGTAAAGCTAGAATTTAAATTTAAAAATGGAAAATGTGAGTTTTGCAGCAAACTTGTATGGGTAATGTTAGTTATAAACCAAAATAGTTATGAATTTAAAACAAGAGCCAAAAAAAAACTGAACATTAGTTTTCATTATGTTATTTTGGAGGGTATTAAACAACAAAAATCAAAAAACATTTATAAAAAATAATTTGTTCAAAAATGTTACTATTAGACATGGCTCAACTTCTTCACTGTCATTAAACTAGTGCAATATTTTACACTACTTCTTACCCCATGATTGGTCGAATTGGAGAGGGTGAGTTTTGCTGCAAAACAGTTGATGGATAATGTGAGTTATGCATCAAAACGAGATTTTCAGCATTTTTTTTAACCTTAATCTGTTTTTTATGGTCTAATTCAGTATTACAGTCCGATTCGCCTTAAAAAGACGAACATGGTGATATAAATAACTCAATACCTTAAAAAATGGATAATGTGACTTTTGTATATGCGCCATTCATTTTATGTATACACATACTTAAATACATAGCACGCGCGCACACAATAACAAATGAGCCACTTTTTCGCTAAGCTGGATCATATTTAGCGTCCAAGCTGGCCCAAAATATGTCGGCTTTACAATATGAGAGCCTCTTATATCCAACTGTTGATATGCGTGTAATCGTGTAGTAGCAAATTTACAAGTTAATAAAAGAAGAAAATAAGGAAACTCAACACTTATTTATAACACTTTATTTAATAAAATGTCTCTGTTTTTATACAGCAATATTCTAAAGAATCGAAATTTATACAGGAAGACTAGTAGTTAAAATATTCGTTTCATTTTTCTCCACACATTTGGGGTTCTTATAGATGATAGTCTGAAAGAGATATGCATCAATCAAAATCCAGAATGCATTAATCTATTATTTACACAGTAAAATGAATAAATAAATAAATAAAAACTGTTGAAATTACAAATGAAACCCAGCATCAAAAATGTCAGGTCAAAATCCATTAATTTTTTTTTATACTCATAGGCTGTTACAACCCATAATATAAGGATATGACAGTTTAGAATTCAACACAGTCCGTAAAAATGTAGTATTTCATTAAAAATTTACTAAATAGCATAAGTGAAATTTTGAAAAAAAAAAATATAGTAATTTATTTGTAATTTTCAGTATTTATATATTTATTTATTTTAAGTAAGACATTTTTTACACTGTTAAACATTTCCAGCAAACTATCTAGTCATTAGACCGTTTTTATAGAAAACTATTACATAACTCTAATTTAACTTATTATGGCCATTATCTATCAATAATATGATCAGATACCCTTCATAATAAGATCAAGTAACCGTTATCTTTAAAAACGGTCAAATGATTAGACAGTTTACGGTAGATTTTAACAGTGTAATGAATATTGAGAAGACAGTTGACGCTGTACAATATCAGTAAATAAAGCAACGGTTTGAACACCAAACGGTTGACCAACTGTTGGATTTAAAATAGGTGGATTTAACTTTGTGCCGGTATATTAAAAAAAATAAATAAACAATGTAAAATAGCACAAATAAAAATATATAAAATAGCAAACAGCTGTTTTGGAGACCCTAGCTCCATCATCAGTGCCAAATTTAAGAGATTAAAAACCAATTCAAATGCTCAAGCCATGTAAACATGCTTGCGTCTCCCACACGCGTCCAAGATTGGATGGCAACGAGTTTTCAAAAACAACAGCGGAGTCAGGAAACACATGTGACGCAGGAGACCAATAGGAGCGCCCGACCAGACTGGACGAGTTTAAGTACGAAGGAGAAAAGGGGGGGGGACGAAGAGAATAAATTAAACGTAGCCAGACATTTGACAAATGTCTGACTATCAAATGGCTGCTACCTTTCATTTAATTCATTCTCTTCGTCCCCCCCCCCCTTTTTTTCTCCTTCGTAGTTAAACTCGTCCATTCTATCCGGGCGCTCCTATTGGTCTCCTGCGTCAGATGTGTTTCCTGACTCCGCTGTTGTTTTTGAAAAACTCGCCGCCATTCAATCTTGGGCGCGTGCAGGAGACACAAGCATGTTTACATGGCTTGAGCTATTAAATCAGTTTTTAATCTCTTAAATTTGGCACTGATGATGGCGCTTTAGGGGCTCCGAAACAGACGTTTGCCATTCTGTGTATTTTTATTTGTGCTATTTTACGTTGTTCATTGATTTTTTATAATAACAACTGTTGGATGCTAGTTTCAGTAATATTCAACGTATACTATCATCGATGCAAAGGATGTTACCCGAATGCTACCAAAACCAGTATGTAATAGCTAGTCAATCTTTTGGTATTCAAAACAATTTTTTATTTACTGACATTATCTAATGATTATGTAATTATTAATATAATCATGTA
Organism: Maratus michaelseni; assembly: GCA_963931845.1. Taxonomy (NCBI): domain Eukaryota; kingdom Metazoa; phylum Arthropoda; class Arachnida; order Araneae; family Salticidae; genus Maratus; species Maratus michaelseni. Next base: position 140,066,142 of record OZ007597.1, read on the forward strand.
TGGTGTTTAGTGCTCCCAGGTCCAATGTCACAAAAAGCGGGACAGAGAAACAAAAAAGTTGGACAATGGCTTCTAAATCAGAACATAAAAATACAGCAAATCTTATTAAAATTGATACCGTCTGTAACGGAATACTGTTTAAAACGTAAAAAATCCGTTGTCCCTACGGTAAGCATACCATACAATTATCCCTGATAAGACAAAAACAGAAATTTTCTCTGCTTTCTTGAGATTCCGTCTTAGCAGGTTTACTCTACTAAATAAACACCACAATCTTATATATAGTGAAATCTGTGAAAGTGAAATCGCTGGGAGAATGAAATGTTTACTTTTAGAATAGAATTCCGCCATAAACAGGTTCGTTTTCACAGGCTTTACTAAACAAAATATAGTGAAACTTGTGAAAACAGAATCGTTTTGAACCACGAAAAATTCCGTTTTACACATGGTTCCATCTAGGCAGGTATTTTTTTAAGATAATCATTTTCTCATTTAAAACATGATTAAAAGCTGCTAGAAATGAGATAGACACATGCAAAAGATATTAAAACAAATTTAATCCCGAGATCTTGCGAATACATAGGCGTTTATCCTCAAGGTGTTCTCAGGGCTCAAGGGCGTTTGTTTTCGAAAGATCTCGGAATTAAATATGTTTTAATATCTTTTGCATGTGTCTGTCTCATTTCTAGCACCTCTTAAGCCTGTTTTTAATGAGTATTTTATCGGTTTTAAGTACGAATCTAGCATTCCACTTTAAATTCGTTTTTGAATTTTTCTCTTGGTAATCATTTTGAAAGACTATGAAAAATTTACGTTATAGTTGAGCATATAGTTGAGTTTCATTGGGTTTTGCCTTCATAAAATTTTCTGTATTAAGTTCCACTAGATGCAGACTGGTTAATATTATGCTACGAAAAGAAATTTAAAAGAATTTGTTCATCGTGAAAAATCGGGAGTTTTGGCGTCCCGCGCAGTAGTTATGCAGTAGTTACTTAAAATCGGGATGACCCGCGTAAATAGAGAAATCTGACAACGCTAATGATGTTAGAATTTTATTTATTACCTGCAGGTAAGGTAAATGAATTTATTTCATTTTAGTGGTGAAGTACACTCTAAAAACGACTTTTTCAAAACTGAGCAAAAAATACTCAAATCTGAACATGTCGCATAGTCAAAATGGCTCCGAATCAAAATTACTCAAGTTTGAAACATGTATATACTCATTTCTGAAAACATGCACACACTCAAGAATAAAACATCATGTGCTCATATTTGAGTATATCCATGTTTCAAGCAACAGCTAGAAAAAAAAACGCCATCCCTGGTTCTATTTACGATTATGGGAGGATAAACTAAATTTACGCTTTTACCCAGAGCCAGCATCGAACCCGAGTCCTACTAGTTACAAGTCCATTGCCCTATCCACTTCGCCATCCAGATCGCATGAGTGAGTAATGTAATTTTAAATGCATGTCATCGAATGATTCGGACGCATGTTCATATTTTTATAGGATTCATTAATTTGTTTCTGAAAAAATTGGAAATTTTTAACGGGATTTCGGATAGATTTGGTCAATTTGTGATGGTGGTTAAGATTGTACAACTTTATTATTTATGTGGAGAAGGGGAGATATGAATTATACAATTTTTCAATTCGATTGTTATCAGTATATTTCTTTAATGAAAAAGCGCTCTCTAGATATTGAAATTTAACTGACTAAATTTTCTTTTTGAAACATTTTAACCCATTAACGTCACAATTATTTTTCGCTTGAAAAATGGAAATATTGCATTTCATTCAAATGAGTATGAACTGACTTCTATGTGCTCATTTTTGAGTATTGCCATGTTTCAAAAATGAGTTTGAACTGATTCTAATCAGTTTTGAGTATGTTCAATATTTTGATATTTTGAGTATTTCTGGTATTTCAGAATTGAAAGCATCGGGTCGTCATATTTGAAACAAAAAGTTTCAAACCAAAATGAAAACATCCATTTACTCAGATTTGAAAGTATTCAGTAAGTTTGACAGTTTTCTCAGTGTAGTCTAAAAATTTGAAAAAGTGATTTCATATAATGCTATTTAAATAAGAGAACATTACTCACATCCCCGTTTTCCATAATCTCTTTTGTTGAACAAGTGAAATTTTCTGCACATGGACACCTGAATCTGTAGAAGTCGCTGTCTCCATATCTGTTCAACTTTTCATTGGGGAAGCAACGGTCATCTGAAAGAGGAAAGACACGTAATTGTAAATGAATCTTAAAGTACAGAGATAACGCGATAAATTAGGACTCCTTTAATAAAGGCTGACTCATCGAGCATCTTGATTGCTACTGTTTGTCGCTCATTGTTTCCTATGTCACGAGAAGCGTTTAAATGATTATCGAGTTACAAAATCGTTAAAATTGGATAGTTCTCCGGTAGAAAATTGTTGTAACCTTTCAATGAACGGTTTTAGAATATTTAGAAACCATATAAACGAAGAAAGGCTGAATACGTTGTCTATAAATGCTTAGAAGAATAGATAGGGACTGAAGATGTTCGCTAAATGCCGCGTCAACCTGATCACTTCCCAAGTACCGCAATTTGTTGGCCCATCGTTGGTAGTTTGTGGAAACCGTTGAGAAATGATGGGATTAGGATTAGTGTCGTTAGCAAATGGTTGGGAAATGGTAGATACAGAGGTCCTAATTTGGAGCTTATATGAACAGGTTTCTGAGCAGAAAACTGTTAGGCCTTTATTGGAAATTGTTAGTCGGCTAATGGTACAGCAAGGCGGACATTTCTGGCTGTAGTACAACGTGGAACGACAATTTGCCAGCAAGTAACCAAAGTTGGCCCAACCATTTTGGGCTACTTATGTTGTATACAACAAACCCGGTTCTTCGAATCAAACATATTTTGTACCAGACATTCTCATGGATGAGAAAAGCCTAATGATCCATAAATTAGTAATAACTTTGCATCTCCTTATTTCATGTGTTTCTTAATATTTTAAAAAATGGTGTGTCTAAGCCAGTGGTTCTCACAACGTAGCCCCGCAAAAGAGACACATGAAGGGGTTAGAATGACAGTGGAGTAAGTCAATGTTTGATAATTTGAGAAATGAACATTTTTGTGAAAGTGTGAAAGTTCTTGTATTGCCGTTGCATTAAGGGGTCCAACTTGTTTTGCCCTCTAGCGACTCTCTAAGTGAACTTTGACTGTCACACTGAACAGAAATTAATATACGTTCAGTGAAAGTATGGTTATCTAGATTTTTCAAATTTTTGACTTCTCTACTGTCATTCTAACACCCTCACATAATGAAAATATGTACTTAAATATAAATAGGTAGATAGACAGTTATTTTGTAAAAAAAAAAAAAAAAAGTGCTCGGGATTGTTTGTAAAATCTGATATAATAAAACTTAAATTAAAAAGACGATTATGCAGAACATACATTTTGAGCTCAGCTGCAGAATATGTTCCAAAACTTAGCATCCTGTGTAAAAAAGATTTTGAGCCGTTTTAACTCAACATGTTTATCTGTGTTAACTACTATTTAATATATTTAAAATAATAAAAAATAAATACAGGTCACTCTTAACAAATGAATGCCTCCAAACTCGTCTGCGAATCTCGTTGGAAAAGATATTAAGATTAAATCTGTAATAATTATGTGAATACTCCTACTAAATACTGATAATATTTACATTTAATAGAATTATTTATAATTATATGTAATATTTAATCTTAACATTGGTTAAAATTTCACAATTTCTTATGGTAGGACTAAATTCATCTGCAAGAAGAAATAATCATATTTATCATAGTGGGCTGTAAGCAGTGACGTAGCCAGGGTGGGGGTTCAGAAGCTCTGGATACCGCTAATTAAAAAAAAATTTCTTTGCCTTATCTAATCGGAGAATTTTCTGCGATAATCAAACCGAAGAAAACTATACGATATTACTGGTATCCAGAGCATTTGGACCCCTTCCCTGGCTACGCCACTGGCTGTGAGCGCATTTAACTTAGTATTTATTATACTTTTGTAAATAATCAGTTTTCATAATTCCTGTATATCGTCAAATGTCTAACTCGATGACATAATATGCCGAATTGGAGCCTCGTTCTTCTCATATCGTACCAATTTATCACAAGGCAGACTAAAATAATTGTATTGCACTATTTTTAATGTGTTATAATTGCCGAAACTCGATGACGTGATAGAACCGTCAAAGTGGAGAATTAGCGGCCCTTTCTGATCATATCGTACCAAGATATCACGAGGGAGACTGACATATTTGCATTGTACTAGTTGGTTTTTTTAATGTGTTAACATTTCAGGCATCAACTCGATGACGTGATAGTACCATCAAAATAAAGAATTGGCGCCCCTTTCTGCTCATTTCGTACCAAGATATCACGAGACAGACTGACATATTTTTTGTATTGTACTAGTCGGTATCTTAAATGTGTTAAAATTTTAGGCTGATACTCGATGACGTGATAGTACCGTCAAAGTGAAAAATTGGCGCCCCTTTCTGCTCATATCGTACCAAGATATTATGAGGCAGACTGAAATATTTGTATTTTATTAATCGGTATCTTAAATGTGTTAAAATCCCATGCCGAAACTCGATGACGTGATAGAACCGTCAAAATGAAGAATTGGCGCCCCTTTCTGCTCATATCGTACCAAGATATCACGAGACAGACTGACATATTTTTTGTATTGTACTAGTCGGTATCTTAAATGTGTTAAAATTTTAGGCTGATACTCGATGACGTGATAGTACCGTCAAAGTGAAAAATTGGCGCCCCTTTCTGCTCATATCGTACCAAGATATTATGAGGCAGACTGAAATATTTGTATTTTATTAATCGGTATCTTAAATGTGTTAAAATCCCATGCCGAAACTCGATGACGTGATAGAACCGTCAAAATGAAGAATTGGCGCCCCTTTCTGCTCATATCGTACCAAGATATCACGAGACAGACTGACATATTTGTATTATACTAGTCGGTATCTTCAATGTGTCAAAATTTTAGACTGATACTCGATGACGTGATAGTACCGTCAAAGTGAAAAATTGGCGCTTCTTTCATCTCATATCGTACCAAGATATTATGAGGTAGACTGAAATATTTGTATTTTATTAATCGGTATCTTAAATGTGTTAAAATTCCATGCCGAAACTCGATGACATGATAGAACCGTCAAAATGAAGAATTGGCGCCCCTTTCTGCTCATATCGTACCAAGATACCACGAGACAGACTGACATATTTGTATTATACTAGTCGGTATCTTCAATGTGTCAACATTTTAGACTGATATTCGATGATGTGATAGTACCGTCAAAGTGAAAAATTGGCGCTTCTTTCATCTCATATCGTACCAAGATATTATGAGGCAGATTAAAATATTTGCATTTTATTAATCGGTATCTTAAATGTGTTAAAATTCCATGCCAAAACCCGATGACGTGATAGTAACGTCAAAATGAACAATTGACGCGCCTTCCTGTTCATATCGTCCCTAGAGCCAAAATCAAGATCTGACCCTTCCCCCCCTCCCCCCCCTCGTTCTGCTCACATCGTGCACAGATGTATTACGGCAAAGTTAGCTTCTCGAAAATCTTTTTTACTTTTTAGGGTTTCGTTCATCTCACGAAACCCTATTACCCCCGCTCCGTTGTCTGTCCGTCACAGAACCATTCTCAAAAAGTATGTAACTTACAGAGTTGAAACAGAGTTACAGTGTATAAATCTGAATAGCAGATGTGAAGAGCTCAAAATATTAAAATTTGAAAAATTCCTATTATTTTAATAAATAGAGATAAAAAACCAAAATTCTAACAGCCTTTTCCTATTAAATTGAAACATTTTTCGTTATAGCAGATGCCAAAGATTTAAAATCCACAATGAAATTCTTTCTACAATAATTAATTTTCTATCAGACGATTTTCACGTGAAAAATGAAAATGAAATAAAAAGTTTCACCCATTGAAAAAAAAGATAAATATGAAATAAAATTGATTGACGTCATAGTCGTAATAAAACGGAAAATGTCTAAGATTTCTCAATAATACAAGGAGTATGAGTATGTGTAAGTGGACAAAGCAGATTAATTACACGTCATTAGAGAATTAAAAAGAAAATCTGACGTCATATAGGAAGTTTAATTAATTTTTCAGATGTTTGAGAATAATACAAAGCGAGTATCAATATAAATAATAGAGAATAGTAAATATATGGGTTTGAGAAACATATTGAACCGTGATAAAAATCCGATTATGGAAATATTCGCATATTTTAACTTTTTGAAGGTGTACAATTTGTTTAATTTTGAAATTATTTTTTTAAATATTGCATTTAGTCCGTATGACGGATATTATTATGACAGAATATAATAGCGGGCTTGGAGCGCTATCCGGCTGGTTTAGATATTAGAAAAAAGGAAAATATAGACCGGTAAATTTTTACTTTATAAAAAACATGACTTTTTTTGTTGTTGTTGCTAAATGAAATTTGTTTGAATTTATTAAAGAAAGGATAAAGTGTTTTGAAAGGAATATTAAACGAAACCCTTTGAGCGATCTTCGATCACACTTACCCACTTTTTTATATAAATTAGTGGATTTTTTACATTTAATATGTGTTTTCCTAATTGCGCACTAAAAACACCAAGAAGCACTTTTATATGTAAGACAATTATGTATTCAAATAACGTTTTTATATATTTTTAAAGGGATACTTTCATATCAGCCGTAAGCCACAAGTTATTAGCCGGAGGAAGCGCTAAAGATTTTCCTACTTAGAGCAGCCTTTTTTTATTCTGATAATTTCAATGCTTTAAGCTCGTAATTCGATTATATGTCTGTTAAATTTAGGTTTAATTTATATTACTTTATTTATTTATTGATGAAGTTTTAATTTCCTTAAGGAATATTTGACGGAAACAAACGCAGAACTATTGTATTGTTTTAAGTGCAAACGGGTTAATGTGCAAGTGTTTAAATTATTTTAAACGTGGAAGTGGTGTCTGGAGGGCAGAATGCGGAAGATGAAAAAATATATGTAAACGAACTTTTTCAATTCTCCATTTTGAAAAAAGTCGGTAGTAGCATCCTTTTTTATTTAATTTTTTTTTCCTCACATTTTTGTATTGCTTTTTACATTGTTATCTTTAAAAATTACGAGGAGTTTACGAGGAGTTACGAGGAGTTTTTAATAAACAATTCTTAGTTTTTCTTATTTAATATTTATCACCTTCATCTTTAACACTTTCCCACTTAGTTGAAAAGCGTTTATGAATTCAGTTTATCTGTCTGTCCGTGCTCTAACTCAGGTAAATATAATTTATTATTTAATTTATTATTTAATAATACTCTTATTACCATGCAATTGATATATGTTAATAAGGTTTACTATGGCATGTTCGGTATTGAAAATAAAGTATTTAGCGTTTATAGTCCATTTACAAGGACACTTAAAAGAATTCCATTACATAACGGTCTATGGAGGAAAATAGTTAGTGGTGTAATTTAATGATGGTATACTATATCAAACATATTTAAATTGATATACAGGAACAGGGTATCCCAAAAATCCGGAAATGGTAGAACAACTCGAGAAATATACATCGGATTGAAAAATGACAAAATGCATGTTCCATATTTTAGATAAATCTATTTAGGGATATCAAAGTTGCACCCTCCCAACTCTGCCCCCCACCCGGGGAGGGAAGGGAGGCAACTTTGAAATCTTAAATAATAACCCCCTTTTTTATTGCAGAATCGGATTCTACGGGAAAAATACGTAACTCTTGTATTGAAAATTTTCATCGGAAAATCATAGATGGCGCTGTAATCGAATACAATGCAGTGAGAATCGTTTCCATTGAAAAGTCTGGAAACGGTCGAATAACTCGAAAAATATAAATCGGATTGAAAAACGGAAAAATTCGTGTTCAATATTTTAGAAAAATCTATTCAGGGATGTAAAAGTTGTTAATTTTCTAAAATATTAAACACGTATTTTTTCGTTTTTTAATCCGATGTATATTTCTCGAGTTATTCGAACGTTTCCGGACTTTTCGGACACCCTGTATATCACTGATGTACACCACAAGAAATTTACAATAGATTATGGAATGCATAGAATTTGTCGTTCATTTACACAGACACACAAAAGTTTTCGGCTACAGTACTATCTAAGAGCATTAATTGCTGGAAGTGCTGTTAAGTTGTCGTACGCATTTTTAAATTAAACTACTTTTATGCCTATCACCTGGTGAGTATAATTCCTGTAAATGATATACAGGACAGCACAAAAAGATCTCGAGTACATTTCCGTTTATTGACGGAACTGTGGTATACGTTTTCTAACAGAACTAAATTTTGGCATATATTCTATGGATCATATACAAGGCTGCACAAAAGAATTCGTATATTTTTCCGACTATTGATGGTAATTGTTCAAATTAGGTTTTTAAATGTGTTATGTACGTGCTGAAACGACCAAAACTGCTTCAACAAATAACAGATTGTATGTTTCTGCTAGAACGCAATCAGTACTTATTCATGCTGCCTCCATTGGACTTAGTGGAGGTTGAGGATGAAGTGGACTTCTAATATGCATAAGGACTTTTACACACTACATAAACTCTAATCTTAACAATTAAGTTATTCTTAATGACATCATACAGTATTATTTAATCATTATACAGTAATAATTATCATTGTTTACTTTAGTATTATTATTCATTCATTATTGTTCATTAATTGTTCATTCCATTATTATTATTATTATTTACTTCCGCATCTTACAGTATTATTACATGGTAGTATTATTGCTCAGTATCACATAGTAGTATTTAGTACTGCTCAGAAGGATTGGTAAATTGTTTTTTCAGAATTTGTATTTTTAGAATTTTGTATTTTCAGAATTTTTATTTCAACATTACATAGTATAATAATTGCTCAATATCACAAGTATAATTTAGTAATGCTCAGTCTAATTGGGTAAGCAAACCTGCTGGGTGAGGTTAGTTGAGCTTAAGCCGAAAGGTAGACCTCCCCTCCCGGTTTGACCTTGACCTTGTATACTATCATCTTTCACTTTATTACACGGTAAAATTTTGTTAAAATATTCTGAAAGTGTTGAAAAGTGTTTCCTAATCTATGCGTGAAACATGATTTTACTTACTCATCATACGTAGTATAGGGTAAGTCTTGTAATCGTTTTGAAAATCGAAACAAAAATTTTTGACGGATTTACACGTTTCAGACACTGGAGATTACGAAAAACGTATTTTTAGAAAAAAAAATTTGCCGTCCGTCTGTGTGTCTGTGTGTCTGTAAACGCTCTATCACCCGAAAAAAATGAGATAGAGACTTAAAATTTGGTATGTACTTGGTATGTAATAATGGGAAGAAGCTTATTGAATTTCAGTAACCTCGATTATCCGGAACTATTTTTTTCGGACTCTCGAAATATTCGTTCTGATAAAAGGTATATAAAATTTTTCGAAATAGTTTATTTTAAGGAGTGAATATAAAAGACAATAAAAAACATAAATTTTGCATAAAACATGAAGTCGATCGGATAATGAGTTGCCGAGATATTTGTAATCCTATTTTCCAAATTCTTTGATTTTTCATGACCCTGTATTGCATCCAAATTTCAATTCAAAGATATATTTTAATTGGAAATGAGACGCTTAATCAGATGCAATAAACCGCTAGTTAATAGGATTATTGTTTTTGGAGTTATAAGGATGTTTCTTTTAAGCAATTCAGTAATCGAGCCTTTAAAGTTCATGACGTCATCAAACCACGATTTTATTCGAATTGCGATGCATTTTATAAGTAGTTTACACATTTTTTATTTTAATATTTTACATATTAATGCATATCCATGATGGGTAAGTATTACGGTGGCCCCCAACTACTAGTTTCCTTCTTGTGCGTCTTATGTTACGAACCAGAAGCATTTCTGCTTGAAAATCTTGCCTCTCGTTCTGCCGATGGCCAAGATTTATTTAATATATGTACATCCAACAAAATTAAAATTGTCAGAAAGTCCTTACTCTTTTCTCCAAGTTTCTGGCAAAAAGCGTCTAAGTAACTGATGAATTGTAAGCAGCATTCGTCTTCACCACATTCACTGTTACTCTGGCATCTCTTGATCCGCAAATCTGGCCATCCGGATTCTTCTTCGGCCAGCTACATACAAACAAGTAATATTAAAAAAAAAACTAAGTCAATTCCTACTTTTTAATCATAAATATATAAAATAAAACCGTGCAGCATTAATGTCCCACGTTATCTTTATTGAACATTTTTTTATAATCATAGTTGCGGTATTTTATTTTTGTGGCATCACTCATTTGAGGAAAATCTTTCATTTCATTTATGAAAACAATGAAAGAATTTTTTTTTCTCCCATGTTAAACTAAAATTAATTAATTTAATTTAATTAATGAATTAACATTTGAAAAAAACTGTATTAACATCAAGAGTGTCATCTAGGACAATTTAAAAAAATGTATTTGAACTTGAGTGGATGAATAGAAAATATTTTATTAACGATTGAAAATTTAAACAAGATATATAAATATATAGAGAGTGTGAGCTAATAGTAAGAATTGATGAAAAGATAACATTGTAAGAAGTATTATAAGCAGAAATGCCCTATAGCAATTGTTCCTTAACCATTTGCGCAGGAAAGGTGTTTTTGAGAATTAGTTACATAACTTCCAAGTTTCGTATCACTATTTTCTAGTAGTAATCTTCGTCTTATTTAATCTCAAAATTTCTGTCATCAAATAAGGGGGAGATTACTGATAAAAGATATGGTACGAGATTTGGAAGTATGCAACTAATTCACGAAAACATCTCGACGTGCCTGGCATGCCTTTCCATTGCAAGTGGTTAAAGCTGCCATTTATTTTATGTTCTACCTTATTAATTTAATCTCAGAAATTTGTAATTTCACATTTATCAGCTGGAAATTTTTGTCCGGTTGCGCGTAGGACCTTTATAAAACAAGAAAGAAAAATCATGCGTCAGGCATAGGTTATGAAAAAATTTTCCGCAACACTTCCAAAATATTTTTAAAAACCTCGCTGTTTAGTAAGATGTCTAAACTAATAAATCTGCAGATCAGGAGCCTCAACGGCAGGTCTAAAAGCCATTGTATTTCAATCTCAGTTTTCATATTATTTAGCATCTTACAATCCACAATTTAATATTTTTACATTACATACCTATTTATAGGCATATAAAATACTTCGGAGGTTTCAGAAATTAGAAGCATTCAATTAAACACGGTTTACAGAATGATATTCTGAAATTCTTATGAACTTCTTATTCATGTAACTTTTTAGATAAAAAATAAATAAACTTGTATTAAAATAAATTCTTCATTTATGTCAATAGAATACAAAAATAATTTATTTTGATAACAAAATATTGCAGTAAAATAGTGCGAGTCACTTGAATTTTTTTATTTTGATATTCTATGAAATAGGGTTGCTAAGCAACTAATAAATTAAGGAGAAAAGTAAAAAGAAATGCATTTTAAAATTTGTAAAAAATAGGAAAATAAAATGTTTTATATTTCCCGAACAGATGAAAAAAAATTTCCAATAATTTAAACAATTAATTTCTAAATTTTAATGAATGTATCAGCAAATTTTCAAAGCTATTGGATATATTTAAAACCTCCATATCTAAAATTTAGCATTAATAATTTTACGTTTAAATCCATTATTCAAGTATGCGATTTTCATATAAATTAAAAATTAAATTTGAAAATCGTCTGCTTTTCATAGGAAAGCATTATGACTTCAAAAGAAATGTTCTATATTTTTGAACGAATGAATCAAATGTAACTAAAAACTATACAGCTAATTCCAGGTACCTCACCAACATACCCACCAAAAATCAACCTAATAGGAAAATTTTTATGGCAGTTAACGCGGAACAGACAGACGGAAACTAAAAACTTTTCGCGTCTCCACAGTGAGCCTCAACTGACGTTTCGGCAATAAACGTTTTGGAAAACACATAACACATTTGAAAACTACATCTCACTATTTACCATCCATACTCGGAAAAGTATCCAATACTTTTGTGCAGCCATGTATACGATCTATCGATTTCAATATATTGTACATGGTATGCTAAAATTTTGTTATACACGCCACATGTTAAAGGGCTACTTCATTCACGTGAAAACATCCTCTCGGTAATGTTAATCCTATGGGTGAAATATTTTAAATATCTCGTTTGCATTTCCATTTATTTAAATGATTTTTTTTTCATTGGATAGCTGAGACCGAACTCCACAAAGGCTGTTTTTTAAATTTTCGATTTTATTTGGAGATTTTTTTATGAGGATGTTTTTACTCTCGGAACCGGTTTCAAAACTAAAAGTATCCTAATGAAAAAAACATGTCATCATTTTCGTAACGATATTATGATAGTGTTAGAATGTTTCATAGTTTATGCAAGGGAGTCTTCAACATTTTGCTTGAAATTCGTAAGCCGCCACAAATTCCGAGAGGTGATCTTCAATTTGTTTTATCACAAAGTTTCTGTTATTATATAAGGCACATTTTTCTATACTAAAATAGTAACTTGGTGTCGCAAAAGTCACAGGTTCAAGACTACTAATCTATAGTACTATTACTACTTATGCATGATTTTTCGTTCTTATTTTATTTCCAGCAAAGACCAGATGCTAAATTTTACTATTCTTCAGTAGTTGTACAGTTCTACGACGATTTTTAAATCGAATTTTTCGCTTTATTTAATTTCAAAAAAGTACTAAAAATTGAAAGATCCTGCACTTTTTCTGTTGCATAGAGGAATTTATACATACAACAGCAACAAAATAATGTTCATTTTAATGTTAATGTTAATGGTTAAGATTTTAAATTTTCATGTTTTGTCTGTAAAACGTTTTTTTTTTTTTTTTTTTTTTTTTTTTTATCATCAAAATGTTTACATGAGAATGATAGAATTCCAAAAATCCGGGTTGAGAAAACAGATTAATACACTAGAAAAACTTACGAAACGTTTCCCAAAATCAATGTCAGCAAAAGAAACTTTGTTTTTTTTTTCAATACTTTCTTTAAACCCTTGCCTGTGACGCCCGAACTCAATTTGGGCAACGCAATTGAGACAATTTTGGAATGCCCGACCAGAGTTCGGGCAAGAGAAAAATCGGTGTTTCAATTCCGTGATGCCCGAAATCAGTTCGTCCAATGCTTAAAACTAATGCAAAGAAACTTTTAACTTGCGAAAAATTTATATACCTGCTTGTCTAACATAATATGGTTTGAATAAAATTTGGGAAAAACTGCAAAATTACAAAATCCGACAAATGTCGCGAAACTACCGAACTTTTCGTGGGAAAGTATCGCCATCTATTGGGAAAATGGTAAATTACATATTATGTATTGGGCGAACTGATTTCGGGCTTCACGGAATTGAAACACCAATTTTTCTCTTGCCCTAACTCAGGTCGGGCATTCCAAAATTGGGGCATTTGCGTGGCCCGAATTGAGTTCGGGCATCACAGGCAATGGGGTTAAGGAGAAAAATAAATTTTCATTTTTGTCACGTTTTTCTCAAGTATATTCCACTGTCAAGAGGTTAAATCTCGAAAACATATTAGTTTATAAGGTTTCTAAAGATAAGAACTCTTTTCGGAAGTGTGGGTAACTCGAAAGAGGTTATTGTATATTTTCGTTCGTAGTTATATTATATTTTCATAGATTAAGAATTATCTGTCTTTTTTACAGTGCAGGGCAGAAAAGACTTGGAAAAGTAACGTTTTAAACTTTAGAATAAAACTTGATTTGTAATGTGGAAATTTTGAAAGTGCCTGACGGAGGAATTTTGAAATACATTCATTGATTTGAAATGTAGAAAATTTCTTTTACTTCAATAAAAAATACATATTTTACACATTTTTATTGCGTGCGTTCGTAATTATATAAATACGTAGCATCTATAGTCGTCTGGTCCGTCCGGCTGTCCGCATATAACAGCGCAAAAACTACCCAAGCGAATGGTTTGAAATTTAATATAGATAATCGTTGCAGAATTTTGTCGAGTCATTTAAAATTTTATGAAAATCGAATCAAAACTTAAAAAGATGTTAATAAAAGTTTTCTTCATTCTATTAAATCCTGTCGTACGTAATTAATTCAATGATATCCCATGATAGTTAATGATTCTAGGTTGCCATGGTGATAAGACGGAGTCATATTATTTCCGTATTACTGAATTTAAAAATCGAATTGGTATACTAAAATTGTTTAATTATAGCAACCTTATAATCTACCGACCAGTTTTTTGAATAAATGTTTCCGGGGAAATAGATATTAAACGGAACAAGTAATATAAAAACTTTTTTTTTAAGTCAATTCCTCCTTAGGTCAAATAGAAATTTTTTCCCAGCGATCTACACGCTTCGCCACTGACGGTATTTATTCCTAAATTTATATCCTGCTAAATATCTTACATAAGAGAAATTTTTGAAATGTATTAAAAATTAAATAAAAAATAAATAGCTAAAATACCAAAAATTAATAGCTCGAAAAGTATTTCTCACAAAATTGTTAGACAAACTGCGTTAGAAAGTTTAAAAAAAATTGCATTTTTCTTGATATAAGTTTAAAATCTAATGATAATGCCGTTTTTCAAATATTGAATTTCAAAAATTACCAAACTTCACAATAAAGTGCCATAGCGATGTTACAGTTAACGATAATACAGTTTTTTTTTCAAATATTAATTCATTAATTAAATTTTATTATTTAATTTTAGTTTTATACTTCATTTCTGTTCAAAAGTATAGACTTACTCCACATTTATAGTCTCCTTCGCCCGCGAGCCGCCTGATCTTCGTCCGTGAACAGCCAACCCCATTATCTTTTTACGTGTGAAGGTGAGACTATAAATATGGAGTGAGTCTATACTTTTGAACAGAAATGAAATATAAAATTAAAATTAATTAATTAAATTTAATTAATGAATTAATATTTGAAAAAACTGTATTAACATCAATTGTCATCCAGTACAAGTTTAAAAAAAATTATTTGAACTTGATAAGATGAACAGAAAATATTTTATTAACGATTGAAAATTCCAACAAGATATACAGTGTCTCACATAAGTGATGGGACACTTGTGCTTTACAAAAGGAAACTAATCAAATAAATTAAAAAAACATGTACACATTTTTTTTGTGGGTGTGTTTCATACTTAAATTTAGTAAAGATTATTACATAACATACATTTTGTCAAAATATTAAAATATTAATTTAATAAAAATACAAATGTTTAGAACGGAGCAAAAAATAGCTCACATAAGTGATGGGACACCATTATATATGCAACAAAAATCGCCTGAAATAAGCAATAAAAATATTTTTTGGGGTTTTATTTTTACTTAAAAGCAATTGGCAATAATTTATAAAATCGTCTGCAGTATTTCTCTCCAGTTTGTTTTGGAATTTTTGTGTTTTTTAGCTCTGTGTAGTCATGAATGCTAAACGAAAAGAAACTTCGCCTGAAATTCGAAAATTAGTTATTAATTTGCATATTGAACGTGGAAAATCTATTAGAAAAACTGCTGAAACAGTTAACTTGAGTCGTTCAACAGTTTTCAATATCATTAAACGATATAAAAAGAATCATATGATTCAGGATAAAAGAAGACCTGGCTGACCATCAAAGCTATCCAATGGAATAAAGCGAATTATCGTTCGAAATATTAAAAAAAATCCAAGAATTAGTGCTTCAAAAGTTGCTGCTGATTTACAAGCATTATATGGAATAATTGTTAATCCTGAAACTATTAGAAGGGTAATTCGATCTGCTGGATATCACGGTAGAGTAGCCAGGAAAAAATTCTTCGTAAGTGAAAAGAATAGAAAACTCAGACTAGCTTTCGCAAAATCCAACATAAATAAGAATTCTGATTACTGGAATAAAGTTATATTTGCTGATGAGAGTAAATTTAATATATTTGGTTCTGACGGTAGAATCTTGGTGTGGAGAAAACCCAGGGAAGAACTTCGCAAACAGAACTTGGTACCAACAGTAAAACATGGTGGAGGAGGAGTTATGGTATGGGGGTGTATGTCGTCCGCTGGAGTTGGTAATTTTGTTTTTATTGACAGTATAATGGATCAGTACAAGTATATTGATATTTTAAAGCAAAATTTGAAATCTTCAGCACGAAAATTGAACCTTCATAACGATTTTAAATTCTACCAGGACAATGACCCCAAGCACACTGCTCTGAACGTTAGACTCTGGCTGCTATATAACTGTCCTGAAATAATAAAAACACCACCACAATCTCCAGACTTAAATCCCATAGAGAATATTTGGCAAGAATTGGAATCAAGAATTCGCAAACACACCATTTCTTCAAAACAACAACTAAAATCGGTGCTTCAAGAAGAATGGGGTAAAATCACTCCAGAAATCACAAAAAAAATAGTCGAATCCATCCCAAAAAGATTAAATCATGTTTTAAAAGTAAAAGGAAATCCAACAAAATATTAAAACCTTTTAAAAAGTAAAATTTGTGGATAAATATTTGATGGAAAAGTAAGTGTCCCATCACTTATGTGAGCCATTTTTTGCTCCGTTCTGAACAATTGTATTTTTACTAAATTAATATTTTAATATTTTGACAAAATGTATGTTATGTAATAATTGTTACTAACTTTAAATATGAAACACACCCAAAAAATTTTTGCACATGTTTGTTTATTTATTTTATTGCAGTTTCTTTTTATAAAGCACAAGTGTCCCATCACTTTTGTGAGACACTGTATATAGAGAGAGTGTGAGCTAATAGTAGGAATTAAAAAGAGTCTAAATATGGGTTTCAAGCACTGAAATTTGCAAAACTAGGCCCACTGTGTATCCCATTGGAATTTTCAGTAAATGTCAACAAAAAATAAATTACTGACAACTTAAAATGTACTTATTTTATTACGGAAATGAACCATATCATAATAACACACGATATAATTCATATTTCAGTGAAATAATAACGATGATTTTTCTTACATTGCCTTGTATTGGATATTTGCGCATCGTATAAATTTTAATTTAACAGAATTGTAATTAATTGTATTTATTATATTAAAAGTATTGAAACTTAATTTCATAAAAAAAATTAATATCTATAATATGAAAATCTGCACACAAAATAAATTTTGTATTCATGCTTTCTTGCATAAGAGTACAACAGCTATTGCGCCAAGATCTGGATATTTATAAATCTAGTTATAGTCCGAACGCTCATCATTTGTCACGTTTGACGTACAGTTTACAACTTGTTTAATTCAACCTGGTTTTTGTATGTAAAGATGTAATTTTGATATCGATTTTTAACCCACTTCCTGATAGTCTAGAATTATAAACAAGTTGGAAATTGTATACGTTAAACGTGACAAATGAGGTGCGTTCGTTTCGTGCTATAACTAGTTTTACAATGTAAAATATCGTCGTTATTATTTCAGTGAAATAAATTATATCGTCTGCTATGAACGAAATGAAGATGCCTTTTATTTTTACTTTCTTCTATCTATAATAGAAGAAAGTATTGTAATCGAAATTTTTTTCGACTTCCGGTTTTCGACGAATTTACACGTTTTAGGGGTAGGAGATTCCGAAAAACATGTTTTTACAAAATGTCTGTCTGTCCGTCTGTGTGTCTTTTCATTGTACCATCGAAAAGTGTATGAAGTTATGCTTCAAATTGAACCTAATTTTTTTTCTATGTTTTTGGCTATGCCAAGCAGATTCAGAATTTGGGGATATTTCGACGAAAGGGAGCGCTGTGATCGATATTTTTGTTCCATTTTCACTATTGTACCATCGAAAAGTGTATGAAGTTATGCTTCAAATTTAACCTAATTTTTTTTCTATGCTTTTGGCTATGGCAAGCAGGTTCTATTAGAATTGGGGATATTTCGACGAAAGGGGGCTCTGCCATCGCGATTTTTGTTCGATTTTCACTATTGTATCATCGAAAAGGGTATGATGTTATGCAGATAATTAAACCAAAAATTTTTAATATGTTTTTGGCTGTAGCCAGCAGGTCCTACTAGAATGTGGGGATATTCCGCCGGAAGGGGGCGCTGTGATAGCCATTTAAAGATTTCAAATTCAAAAAGATGGATAAAAAAATTAGAAATCCTAAAAGTTTTTTCCGTTAAATGTTCGGCCTTGATCCGGAGAATCCGGAGCAGTTTTTGTTTTGTCTCTATATTAAAAAATGGCGGAGATATAGCGGTTTGAAATTTTAGGATGGTTGACATTTTCAAACAAGACAGCAGAATTCATCCATAAACGGGTTTAATTTATGCGTTTTAGTTAACAGGGTTTCAGCAAATTTTCTTTCATTGTTGTAACCATTGTTCCTATTCTTAAATGCTTAACACTATATATTTATATTCGCCAACGTCAAATTCTCGCCAAGCTTGGCGGCAATTGACGAAATATCGCCAAATTTGGCAACAAAAATAGGTTACCACAAATGAAGCCAACTTGGCTGTAGAAGACTAATTTGGCGATATTCTCATTCAAATTCAATGTTGACGAGAACTGAGAATGAATCTTCTTTAATTGGGTTCCACGCATTTTAGCTTCGTGTTTTCCAGTAAAATTAGCTAAAATCGTAAAACCAAGGCATAGGGAGGCTATCTGTTCCGGTCGGTACAGGCCAAAAGAACTTTTCGTAGTTTAGTATACATCAGTTGATTGCATCCCGGTAACCCGATGATTCGCAAGCAGCTGACGTACAACAGAATGACGAAAAATATTGATTTTATTGGCGATGTGAGGACGAAATCAGAAGTATTAACATGATTGAGATGGAAGAAAGTTTTGGGATTGGCACATCCGACTAGTTTCTTATTACGTATGCCATGTTTACAGATGCTATTTTTGTTTCGACTAAAGACAGCTCTTACAAATTCACCATGGAGATCTTGCTTTGCGAAGGATTATGTCCATGGTTAATATTTCTATGACTCACGATGAATGAATCTTTTGTTTATTTACTTTAATAGATTGAGATATTCCGCTGTGAACCTAATTTTCACTGAAGTTATTTCAGAATCTATACATTTTTTAATGTAACTCATCTCTCAAGCAAACGATTTTTTTTTTTGAACGATCTTTCTAAAAATGTAACTTTCATGCAATTTTATTTGAAAAAATAATTTTGAATAAAAATGGCCGCTTGGCATATGGAGAAAGATGTGGTTGGCCAGTATTTGTTTTCCTCAGTCACATGACATCCGCTTTTATTATATAGATAGGATTTAGAAATAAAGAAAACTTTTATTAATATATTTTTAAGTTTTGATTCGATTTTCATAAAATTTGAAATGACTCGACAAATTTCTGCAAAAATTACATATATTTAATTTCAAACCATTCGGTTGAGTAGTTTTTGTGCTGTTATATGTGGACAGACGGACAGACAGACAGACGGACGGACGGACCAAACAACGACTATAGGTGCTACATATTTATATAATTACGAACGCACCTAAAAACGCGTTCACATACTCGTACAATTGTATGGGAGCTGAAACAACAATGGATTTAATGATAGAATGTTTTTTTTTAACTCTAGGGCGCACAGTGGGGCGAAACATATCCTTTCCTTAGATATTGCTTCTAAATTAGAAACATATATGTAAATACATGAATACAAAAATATGATTACATGATTTGTCTCGTGCATTGTTTACCGCTAAAAGATGTATACAGGGTCATCGAAAAAGGTGTCCTTGATTTTAAAAATAAATTGCACGAGAAATATGCAATCAATCGGTACGAAACTAACGTGAAATTGTAGAACATCTAAAATAGTTTTGGTAATGATGATTGCGTTGGCCTTGACGTGACTGCGCGCATGCGCCGACGCCACTTTGTGACTCGATGTCATTTCCCTCATCAGCTAGTTCATAGCAGTCATGGTTAAAACACCTTAAAAACATTGTTTATGCAGAAAAAATTCGAGATCTACAGCAATTGAGGGCGAGAATTTATGAAGCAATAGCGACTGTAACCCCTGACATGAATGAGCCAACCTGGAAGCAGATCGACTACCGCTTAGACGTTTGCCGAGAAACAGGGGAAGCTCATATTGAAATTTTCTAAGTAATGTAAAAAACTGACCGATTTTTCCAATCTAACAGTGTAAAAATAATTAACAGGTTTATTTTTAACAGAACAGAAAATTTCGAAATAAAAACGAAATTGAAGTGGAATGAAATATTCACCTTGTATTTAAAAAAGTCAAGAAAATATACATTAAAACATGATTAAAAGGTGACAAAAGATGTTAAAAACGTTAACGTTAAAATACAAACATTTATATCCCGAGACTTTCGATCACTAACACGATCGTCTTCAGTGGGGAACTGTTGACTGCGCTGAGTGTACGAATGTCGCTTCTCGTTTTCACTGTGCTAATATGTAACGGAGTTTTAATGGGGCCAGTCTAATATTTTGTAGGGGTGTATCAGGAAAAGTCCATTAGTTCCAGCGCTGGGGTTCTTGATAATTTCAAAATATTAAACCAGATTTTAGGTAGATTATAAGATAAGCAATCATTACAGACTCGATTTCCTTTACATAAAATCTCCAAAGACTTCTCTGATTTTAGCTGTAAACTCGTTATTTGCAGGAACTATAATTTTCGCGTTTTGAAAATCAATATTTATAATCTGTCGCTGATTTAATCTTGATAAAGCTGTGGATGGACGGTTAAACTTAATGTCAGAAATGTGTTCTTTTAATCTTTCTTTAAATTTCCGGGTGGTCATCCCTATATAGGATAAACCAGTTTGTGTTTCTGTACTAAATGGGATAGAGTATATTCCTGCGATGTCGTTATTGGGTATGGGATCAATTTTATTATGAACTAAAACTTTCAGTTTTTGCGGGGGTTTTGCAACCAAACTGATATCAAATTTCTTTAATGTATATCTTAATCTTTCGTATAACTGTGGTATGTAATTTATTTTTTAAATGTGTTTTATTAAATGTGTATTTAATTTTATTTTTATTAAGGCCTTAGTTATTATAATTCGAAATCAGGGACATATTTTTCGATGACCCTGTATTACACAAGTCACCATTTGTCTTAACCCTTAACTGTTTTTTAACTGTCTTTTTTCAATGTTCACAGTTTAAGTTGTAACTTTCAGTTTAACTATATATATTGGTGAAATTTTGCTTCGTATTACCACAAGAGACTTCTGAGTAGATGAATTTTAATTATGATAGTCCTGTACATAAAGTTTTGTACAAAAACTGTATCCTATGAATTAATTGAACCTTTTATTCATTTTTTTCAATTCCTACTATTAGCTCACACTCTTTATATATTTATATATCTTGTTCAAATTTTCAATCGTTAATAAAATATTTTCTATTCATCCTATCAAGTTCAAATAAGTTTTTTTAAACTTGCACTGGATGACAATTGATGTTAATGCAGTTTTTTCAAATATTAATTCATTAATTAAATTTAAATTAATTAATTTTAATTTTATATTTCATTTCTGTTCAAAAGTATAGACTCAATCTATATTTATACTCTCACCTTCACACGTAAAAAGATAATGGGACTGTTCACGGACGAAGATCAGGCGGCTCGCGGGCGAAGGAGACTATAAATGTGGAGTGAGTCTATACTTTTGAACAGAAATGAAGTATAAAACTAAAATTAAATAATAAAATTTAATTAATTAATTAATATTTGAAATTGTATTATCGTTAACTGTAACATCGCTATGACACTTTATTGTGAAGTTTGGTAATTTTTGAAATTCAATATTTGAAAAACGGCATAATCATTAAATTTTAAATTTATATCAAGAAAAATACAATTTTTTTAACTTTCTAACGCAGTTTGTCTAACAATTTTGTGAGAAATTCTTTTCGAGCTATTAATTTTTGGTTTTTTAGCTATTTATTTTTTATTTAATTTTTAATACATTTCAAAAATTTCTCTTATGTAAGACATTTAGCTGGATATAAATTTAGGAATAAATACCGTCAGTGGCGAAGCGTGTAGATCGCTGGAAAAAAATTTCTATTTGACCTAAGTAGGAATTGACTTTTAAAAAAAAAGTTTTTATATTATTTGTTTTTTCTACGATCGTCTAAAATGTCATTTATTAACATAATAATTACTCACACTACCTATTAAAACAGACATTAATAAATACTCCCATCACCCCAGATCCATCCATTTTCAAATTAATCAGATTAGACGAAGAGAAAGGATCAGGGCCCATAAGCCGTGTTTTTGGTCCAAGAAATAGATAAAACTCGATTTTGTTAAACCGACTTATTTATTTCACTTTTTAATATTAGAAGGTTTATCCTATACGATTTCAACAATAGTTTTTGCATTTTGTTTGGATGTATATGACTTACACAAGCTCAAAGTTCGTGTTATTCGTAGTTTTTGATGAAAAATACGCAATTTCTCCTAATTTTACCTCAATTATTTATATGAGCGCCATCGTGCAACACTTTCTTCTTTACAAATATTATAAAATACATCAAAAGGTACAATATATGTAGAAATAAAAGTGTTGTAAAGCTGGGCTTATAGTAGAATATTAAAAAATATATTAAAAATTGAGGTAAAATTAGGAGAAATTGCGGGTTTTTTTCATCAAAAACTACGAATAATACGAACTTTGAGCTTGTTTAAGTTACATAAATCCGAACAAAATGCAAAAAATATTGTTGAAATCGTACAGGATAAACCTTCTAATATTAAAAAGTGAAATAATTAAGTCTATTTAACAAAATCGAATTTTAGTCTTATTTCATGGGCCAAAAACACGGCTTATGGACCCTGATCCTTTAACTATCAACAGATATCAGGAATATACAAGATCACTTTCAATGATGATGAAGGAAAAGCTATTTCATATAGCTTTGACAAAAAGGAAAATTGAGGACAGAGTGAAAGAACACAGAAGAGATATAAACTTAAATAAATCAACCACTGCAATAGCCAGACTAAACAACAAATCTCCAATTACAACAGATTTCAATAATGTCGAAAAATTAGCAAGCTATAATAATTTAAACTACGCATTTCACAGGGAAAACATAAAAATAATTACATGAAACTCGGAAATATGCAATGATATGATGTACGCAAAAATCGATAATAGATGTGTTATTAGAAATAGGAAAAATGAGGGTTTTCAACGGATTGACTGGTGTGGAATAAACATAACATCAGTAACTGAAGATGCTTTGTGAACAAGAGGTGAAAATATTTTTAGAACTTTTAACGTATAGACTAGTTTTAGTTTAATTTTGATAGTGTTTTTTGGAGCTTTTAGACATGTGCAATGCCCTGCTCTTTGATTTGTTTTAAAATAAATTAATGTATGTTTTAATAGGTAGTGGAAGCAATTATTATAGTTTATTCATCTTTCGATCAAGCACTCTTGGAGACCGCTCACAGTAGTTATGCGACAATTTATGTCACTGCGGTTAAGATTTAAACATCAAATAAAGCTGATAGATTAAGACTATAATACCAAGCCAACACATCTTATAGAAATACATTTTGTTTTAGTCTTTTGTATAGTCGTAGGAAAAAAGATACTTCTCTACCAATTCTGGCGCGAAACATGGTATACAAATGACGCTGTTACCAACCGATTACTATAACCTATTCCTATATTATTTAATGCTATACTAAAGAGGGACGTCTACATATAAAAATTGTAACAAAATTTAAAATTTTCAAGTTTGCGAGTGACAGCAGCTTATCTCTGCATTTATTAACACCATATTACCTGAAGAAACTGGCGGTAATGTCTGTTCTTATCGACACACCTCGAACGAAATATTATAGATTATGAAATAAATATTAAAGTATAGATTATGAAACACTTTCCAACACTTCCAGAATACTTTAATGAAACTTTACAGATTAATAAGGTGAAAGTTGATGTCTAAGTACACAAGGGGGAAGACATAAGGGGGGGGGCGTACCGCTCTGGAAATTTAAAAAAAAAAGGCGTTGATCCTCTGAGAATATAAAACAAATAATGAGAGGTCTATCACTTCATCTCTTCTATTGACTTATGCGACTTCCGTGATTGACAGTGGCCCTTCTGTAATTTTAAAAAGTTAAAATAAACAAGAACGAAAAATCATGCGTCATACATAGAGTACGGAATACTTTCCAAAACATTCAGAAAACTGACAAAACTTCACATTCAGCTAATTAAAAAGTGTAGAAGTCGTATAATCATTTGAAAATCCAATTTCAGTAATTACCATCGATATTTGAAAATATCCGAATTCTTTTGTGCAGCCCTGTATATGATTTATAGATCTGTATATATAGTACGTAGTATGCTGAATTTTAATTCAGTTAGAAAAGGCATAGCACATTTAAAAATTCCTATTCAGCAATTTCCGTTAATAAACCGAAATGTATTCGATATATTTTGTGCAGCCCTATACATGATCTATAGCATTTATACATGCCAAGCAATATGTAAAAATTAGTTAAATGTATAAATGTTTATCACAACTGAAAATGTAATTTCAGCAATTATTTGTCGCAGACAGTACTGTAACAGAAATATTTTGTGTGTCCCTGTATATGAACGATGAGTTGCTATGCCCACCATTTTCTACAGTAATCCTTTTGTAGTGCACCTCAGTGATACATATCAATTTCAATATGTTTAAAATAGTGTAATATCATTAAAATACACAGCAAACGACTTTACCCCATAGACGATAATGTAACAGAATTATTTTGAATGTCCCTGTAAGTGTAAATGTACTATAAACGCTAAACACTTCATTTTCAATACCAAACATACCAATGTAAACCTCAATAACATATGTCAATTGCATGGCAATCCGAGTATATTTACACAAATTAGAGCACGGACAGACAGACGACAGACAGACAAACCAAAATCATAAATACTCAGGGTTACTACGATTCGGGGAATTTTTCAGGATGTATACCAGTTTTTTCTTATAGAAAAACTCGTCTTTGTAAAGGCGAAGTTTCAAGTGTTTAAAGTAGATGAATTTTTCTGTAAGAAAATACTGGTACATTGCTTGAAAAATTCCCTGACCCGTAGCAACCCTGAATACTTTTCAACTATGTTATGGAAAGTGTTAAAAATTGCCATCAACATCTTTTTTAATAAAATTATTTAATTAAAATTTAAAAATTTGTTTATATTATCATACAATTAGTAACTTATTTATTTTCTGTCAAAAACGGAATTCAATATTCAATGCAAAGGATTATTCTACACCACGCAAATGTTTAATGTGTATTTTAGTACGGACAAATAATGACCTCCTATAGAAGTACGTACTAACGAAAGTTCACTATATTACTTTCATGACAATAACATTAATAATTAATTCGAAGCATTAATCATTTTCATAATTATTTTATTAATTATTAATTATCTTAACTGTTGAATTTATTCGAAAATGACTACTTGAATACCTACCATGATTATTTTAATTTCTACGCCACTAGATTAAAATACTTGATATTCCAAATACATGCGTCAATAAACATGTGAGAGGAATTTTGAGGATTTCATAATTTCTGATTATTATAAATAATTATTTGAGTTAATATCATTAAACAAATATATTTGAAACACAAATGACCCATTTTTTAAATAACTGGAATAATTGATTTAATACTTACAGCCAGAGAAAGACAGCATACAAAAGCGACAAATATTACGGACTTCATTGTGCTTCCTTGAACAAATCGTTCACTTATCACTCTACTGAAATATTTAAATGTCAAGCGTGGGATACTGGAAAAACAAAGCCATATGGTAAGGAAATCTGAAGCTTTTCTACCCTTTATCACACAAACGCATGTTGCGCATTTCTTTTAAAATCTACTCAGTGATATTTTTAAAGAAACTAGGGGACACTGCTCCCTACCAGCTAAGCTCGTCAACCCCCGTCAGAGTCAGCTAGATGGGGAGGCCTACCAAATGGCTTAAGCACTCACAAGCCCCATCCAGACGAGTTGGTCTCTTAATTTTGAACCAATTCCAGATGAGGGACCTGCACCAGGATTGGCACCCCCAAAGATAACGCTTATTCTGAACTTGGAGGACATTTGAGCCACGAACAGATTTTACGTGCACCAGCTTCCATTAACGTACACGGGCCAAGCCCCGTCCAGACGAGTTGGTCTCTTAATTTTGAACCAATTCCAGATGAGGGACCTGCACCTGGATTGGCACCCCCAGAGATAACGCTTATTCTAAACTTGGAGGACATTGGAGCCGCCACGAACAGATTTTACGTGCACCAGCTCCCATTAACGTACACGGGCCAACCCCCGTCATACCCACAGTCTTTAAAAACACACTAATTTGCTCTGTTTTAAAAAGATTAATCGATTATGGAATATCGAATAACAGATACTCTAACGGCCAGTGACGAACTTCATTTCTTTACAAAATATGTTATGTTTTGTTTTTCAACTTTGCATTGTTTCAATTCTGCCTTATCACGCTACCTTTTAAATAACAACACATCTGATGCTGTTGTTGCATCTGCCTACACTTCAATATATTGAAGTGCAATTATCAACTCTTTTCAACGCGTTGAGATCTTCATGCTTATAAAAACCCGTTTGCGCTTTAACCTTTTGATTATGTCCTTGGACTGGCGACTATTTTTATATTCACTTGTACCACAATTTACAAAAGAATTTCTTTGCGCTAGATTTCTCTTGAAGTTATCTTGGTATAAGTGTATGGTAGATATTGGTATTGGAAAAATGGCGATAATAGAATAAAGAAATCGTCTCTGGGACGACATATTTCCAACCCTGTAGTCAAAAGTTTAAAGTATTACTCAGCATAAATAATGTTTGGAGGAAATTAAAGCACGTGTAAACGGGAAGGGGAAATCGCATAATATACAGACACTTGCTGTTACTGCATCTAAGTCTCCTATAACAGGGTTCGTACGGGTACCGTTACTTTTCCAGGTGGCATACCAGTATATTTTTCTAAAAAAATACATCAACTTCAAACGTGCGAAATTTCACCTTATTTAAGAAGAGATTCTCTATAAGAAGATACTGGTACCGAATAATTTCCTGGTCTTAAAATTCAAGGACCCGTACGAACCCTGTATAAGGTTATTATTATAGGAGCTCTAGCTGCATCTACAGGCACGAACGTGTTACCTGACTGTGCGAGAGTGGGAAGGGTGAGTAGTGCCATCTGGTAGAATAACTACAGGAAGCCTCCCGGTTATCCGAAAATTCCTATGGAATCCCGGTTAACCGAAAATCCTTTGGTCCAATGCTTTTGGGATAACCGAGGTTTTACTGTACCTGTTGTTTCAACAGATATTCTACTGTATTAAATAGAATTATCTCCATTTCAAGTAAAGTACAGATTTTCTCTAATATCCAGGATAGATATAGTTTTCGCCCTCTAGTGGAAAATTTCAAAGTCATAGGATTCATCACTTTTCACTGACAAAGAAATTGTAAATACCAGAAATGTTATAAAAAATGATGATGATAGTTAAAAAAAAAACAAAATTATGGTAATCATTTCAATTGATCGGGGTTCCCAAATGGTCCACTAACATGAATACCAATATTTTTTAACAGAAAATTTCATGGGTGGGGGGGTGGGTTCTACAACATTTCGGCAAAAAAAATATCTCCGAAGGTGGTATTTGCAAGAAAAATCTAAAAATGAAAATATTCTAAGAAAATACCGGTATTGAAATGCGGAACATTTGGGAGTCCTGAATTATACCAGAAATTCTTTCAAAGAAGCGGATCTAGTAAGAATGATCTCGTAACATCGAAATCGCGTATGTATAAACACGATTCCTGTTACGTAAGGCAGAAAAGTTCTGTTTAATACAGAGAAACTCGGTTTCTGTTGAACGGTATCGTATTTTCTATTAGAGGTGGACATTTTGTTTCCTGTAAAGAAACTCAGTTTCAATTTAACAGAATTCCGCTCTCTGTAGCCTGGAAAAATTACGTTTCATACAGAGAATATCTGTACCAATTTATCAGGATTTCTTTGTATAAATTACAAGCGAAAACTGGTAGTATTTTTAGACAGGAGTTTCTTTAGATTGCACATAGGATCTACCGAAACATTTTCCGTTACTGTATATTTCGACGTATGACGCGCAGCTCAAACACATATATTTAGAACCAGAAATTATTTTTAATGAATGAAATGAAATATGTACTACACAACAATAAGCCACATTTTATTAAATAAAATTTCTGGATCAAAGTTCATTTGTTTGAACCGCAAATTATACGCAAAAATATAGGGTATTTAGTAGGGTGGAGCGTAATTTTTTTTTAATTATTATTTTCCCGCTAGCGGAGAAAAGTTGTGGAATGGCCTCAGAAATATGTGCACAAAATTTTAAAATAATCAATAAATACCTTCCGGTTCCACTTTAGGATCTAAATATGCAATTTTAGCCGAAAATGTTGTAAACATTTCAGTAATATTTTTAATTTCCGATTTTTTCTTCTCGCTAGCACGAAAGAATATATAAGGAACATAAGTGCAAAATTTTAGAGTAATTAATAAATATCTTCCGATTCCACTTTGGGGTGGTCTAACTATGAAACATTAGCCGAAAATGATGTAAATTTTCACATTTTAGGAATTTTTTTTTTCGATTTTCTATTCCCGCTAGCACGGAAAAGTTGGAAGAATATAGTGAAACTGTGAGATATTAATTACTCTGAAATTTTGCACTTATGTTCCTTATATATTCTTCCAACTTTTCCGCACTAGCGGAAAGAAAAAATCTGAAATTAAAAATATTACTGAAATGGGAAAATTTTAAACATTTTCAGCTAAAAATGTATGTTTAGACACTAGAGTGGAACCGGAAGCTATTTATTGATTATTTTGAAATTTTGTGCATATATTTCTGAGACCATTTCACAACTTTTCCCAGCTAGCAGGAAAAGAATTGCGAAAAAAAAATTATGCTCCGCCGTAGTATTTAATTTCTAAGTAAGCTTTTATTTTATTTTTTTTTTTTTATATAGATAACATGCTTAAGTGATACAAAGAGAAACACAAAAAGGCTTATAAAAACATTTTAATATACATATTGACATATGTTTCAACGCTCCTACTGCGCCATTATCAGGATATACAACAATAAACAAAATATTCTCGCAAATTTGTGAAAATAAACTTGAAAACCATAAATCACGAGATCGTATATGTAAAAAGCAGGTGCTTAAAATAGTTAAATGAAAACGTGAAAATTAATATTCCTTCTTGTTTTTTTAAACTGAAAAGTATCTCGTGCCAAATTTTAGGTAATTCAAATGAGGCGGATTCATTGCATATGTTCACGTTACGCATATTGATTTTTATTGATTCGCCGATAATAGGTGGGAAATAAAACCTTGACGGATAAATTATATTGCTATTTTTAAAATAAATTTTTAAAATCCCGGTTCTATGTAGTCTTGCCAGTGCTGTAGCACTTGTGTCATATTTGATATCTGCAATATGCTCTTTTAATCTTGTTTTAAACTTTCTAGTGGTCATTCCTATATAATATTGTAATGTTCCATCTGCTCTGGTGAACGGGATTTCATATTAAACATGGGTTAAATTAAGTACATATTACGGAAGATTAGTGAGAACTTGGCACCTCTGGATACACCACATTCAGACTTTATGCATTATGTTTATTGACTTTTCACTTATATATTTAAATTTTTCTCTGTAAAAATAAAAAATAAATAAATAAATAAATAAATAATAATACGTCTTGTATGATGGGAAGTAGCTGCAGATGCGCGCTTTGATCTTCCATTCGGGGGACCGTTGTTGGCCAGTCACATTGGGTTGCCAAATTATGAAAGGACATTAAATTCTCTGAAGCTTATACCAACATTTATTTTTTTAAAGTTGGTTTTTGACATAATGGCCGTCTTTTGAACAAAAGGGGTAATTTTTTTTCGTCTCTTTTTTTATCTTTCACGAGCTTGGAAAAATAATTAATCGATGAAAATTACACTTTTCGGCGGAATAAGCTTTATTAAAAACCATTACCTTTCTTTTAAATAAACATTAAGGAAATCAGTCGAATAGTTCTCGGGAAAAAGGGTCACTCATTTTGAAACACATGGTATCGAGTTAAACTAGTCGTTGGGGGCCACCGTAATACTTACCCATCATGGATATGCATAATATAAAATATGAAAATAAAACATGTGTAAACTATTTATAAAAGGCATTGCAATCCGAATGAAATCGTGGCTTGATGACGTCATAAACTTTAAATGCTCTATTACTCCAAAATTGATAATCATATTAACTAACGGTTTACTGAGTCGGATGAAGCGTCTCATTTCCAATTAAAATATATCTTTGAATTGACATTTGAATGAAATACAGGGTCAGGGAAAATCGAAGAGTGTGGAAAAGAGGATTACAAATATCTCGGCAACTCATTATTCGATCGACTTCAATCTTTATGCAAAATTTATGTTTTTTTATTGCCTTTTATATTCTTTCGTTAAAATAAAGAATTTCGAAAATTTTTATGTACCTTTTATCAGAACGAATATTTCAAGAGTCCGAAAAAAATAGCTCCGGATAATCGAGGTTACTGAAATACAATAAGCTACTTCCCATTATTACATACTAAGTACACACCAAAATTTAAGTCTCTATCTCGATTTGTTTTGGAGATAGAGCGATTACACACACACAGACACACATACAGACAGACGGACGGCAAATTTTTTTTCTAAAAATACGTTTTTCTGAATCTCCAGTGTCTGAAACGTGTAAATCCGTCAAAAAAAATTTTTCGATTTTCAAAACGATTACAAGACTTACCCTATACTACGTATGATGGGTAAGTAAAAAGATTAAAGTTTTACTATATTGTTACGTTCAACAAGCGGGTTTACATTCATCGAGCAAAATAGTTTGTAAAGAATTGTAATATCACGAAACCGCTTTCGAACATCAATCTACACATTTGAGTAATGCAAAAAAAAAATGCAAAATTTAAAAAATCGAAAATTTTGATCCAAAAACATAGAACTTCCCTTCAGAGTTTGTTAAGCTTCCTGTACATAGCTTTCTGTACATATGTTTCCTGCAGTTAGAGTATAATTTGAAATATACGCAGTTGTATGTTCAGTTTCCCAGGTGATATCTGACCAGCACATGGAAATGCCATATCATTGGTAATCGAGCCAATTGCTCATGGCCGTATCGTGGGGTGCATCTATACATCATCGTCTACTTCAGTCAAATAATATTCTGATTTCGCTCCAGACTTAAATACTTCAGGAACTTTTGACTCTTTATCTGATATATGTAAATCCTAATATGACTTGCAGGCTGATTTAAGAATATTGCATTCTCTGAAAAAGTCTGCACAAAAATCGGAACCTGATCTACTCGTCACACTTATCATAAACGAGTGTGACGTAATCAAATGTAAGTAACTATAGATATTTAACAATAATTCCTTGTTGATAAATATAATCTCATATTACTGCATTTTACATATTATAGATTTCCAGAGAATTTAATTAACAAAAGTATGCATGTACTGTACATTCATAAAAAAAGTGATCGTCATTACTAATTATTTTTCATATAATCGCATAATAGAGATATATATACATATCGACTAGGATTAATGTCTCCTAAATAATACAATGCATAAATTAGGCTTCAGGAGTTGTCTACATTTTAAAAATTTACCAATATTATTTTTGTTCAAATGGTAACACCCCCTTTTGACAGGTGTTTTTGAGCTCCATGCATGAAATCAGCCTGGAGACATATATATTTTATGTCCTTAGCTGAGTTAATTATTAATCCGCCAATATACACAAACGTGTCCTTTTGTCAGTAACACTGACGTCATCGTGGTATTTTATTAAATGATAACGCCATGATGTTAAATAGAAACAAGAACGAAAAATCATGCGTCAAGCATACATTATGTAACACTTTCCAACGCTTCTAAAATAATTTTACAAATTATTACCGTTTAATAATCTGAAAGATAACATCTAAGTAAACATTTTGGAAAACACATAACATATTTAAAAACGTAATTTCAGGAATTTCCAACATATGCAATATTCGGAAAAATATCCGAATACTGTTATTTAGCCCTGTATATGATCTATAGATTTGTATATATACTTCATAGGATGCTAAATTTTAGTTTTAGGACACGCGTAGCACAGTTTAAAATTCTCCTTCTGGAGTTTGTCAATAAACGGAAATGTGTTCGCGAGCTTTTGGGCTGCCCTGTATATGATCTAACAGAATTTATACACACCAAGTAATAGACAAAAAGTGAGTTAAATTTAATATCGCGTTCAGCAACTTAAAACGCACTTTCAGGAATTATTGTTAACAGACAGTAGAGAATTCTTTTGTGTGTCCCTGTAAATGAACGATGACTGCTATACACACACTATTCTGTAGTAAGCCTCTTGTAATGCACCTTAGTGATATATATAAATTTCAATGCGTTTAAAATAGTTAAAACCGCAAACAATATGGTCGATATAAAATGGACTGTATAAGTTGAGATTGCCTTTTTAATTTTTTATTAACACGTAACAGGACAGTAGACTTTCACACACACAAATTATTAAATTGAACTGAATTTTTACAATTAATATCGCTGCGTGAATTGGGCGGTGTTTACAATACGTGCGAGTGCTTCATTGACACACAGCTTAATGAATTGTTTTACAAAATGCTCCTAGGTGGAGCTGTGATACAACGCTTACTAGATGGAGCCAAAACCGTACTTCCGAGACGGAACATGCCGCCCGGGGATGAAATATGAAATATTTCAGCAATTAATTTAAACTTAGAATATAATTAATATACATTACAGATAATATTACAATACAAACTGAACAATATACAGTGAATTGGTTATATAATTGATTAAGAATAATATTCAAATACAATACTACATAAATGCTATTTACATTAAATTTTCACTAATTGGCAATAGACAAATTTTTGAAATGCCCCGTAAAAATTCACTCGTGGCAGTTTTTACTTTAACTGCACGCACCTTATTGTCTTTGCCGGGGACTATTTCTACAATCCGGGCCAGTGCCCATTTACATGGTGGCAGATTTTCTTCCTTTAATAACACTAGGGATCCTACTTTAACGTTATTTTTTGTGAACTGCCATTTACCGCGCTGCTTCAAATGATTTAGGTAATCAATAGACCAACGTTTCCAAATGCATTGAACATATTTAGTAATGCGTTGCCAATGATTTAATCTATTATCGGAGATGTTCATAACAGTAGGCTCTGGAATACTGGTGATGGGTCGGCCAATTAAAAAATGGCCTGGGGTAAGCACTTCAAACTCATTTATGTCATCTGAAAGTGGAAATAAAGGCCGGGAACTTAGAATGCCTTCGATTTGTATGATAAGAGTTTCGAAGTCCTCAAGAGTAATTTTATTATTACCTACGGCCCTGAGCAAGTGATGTTTGAAGGACTTAACCCCTGCTTCCTAGAGTCAGCCAAAGTTAGGGGAACGCGGGGGAATAAATTTCCATGTTATGAATTCCTGGGATAAAAAATTAGATAATTGCTCGCTGGGAGTTTTCAGCGATTTCTTAAACTTATCTAATTCTGTTGACGCACCTTTAAAGTTAGTGGCATTATCTGAGGTTAGTGTACTTATCTTGCCTCTCCTAGCGCAAAATCTTTTAAGCGCCGCGATAAATGCAGCAGCAGATAAATCGCTTACTATTTCTAAGTGTATTGCCTTAGTAGACATGCATATAAATAGGGCCACATAAATTTTTGAATAAACTCCTTTTCTTTGATTCTTATATTTGATGTGGAATGGACCACAAAAATCGACGCCTGAATTTAAAAAACTTGAATTTGTGTTACACGTTGTTGTGGGAGGTCTCCCATTAATTGATCTAGTGTCTTGGGATTGTGCTTGAAGCACGTGACACAGGAATGAACAATTTTTTTTGCTATGCTTTTATCCTTTATGGGCCAATATTGCATGCGTACTTGATGGATTAATCCCTGTGCACCTATATGCAAGTACTTTTTATGGAAGAATTCAAAGATTAATTTAGTGAGTACGTGATCATTTGGTAAAATCAATTGATGTTTGGCTTCAAAGGGCAAATTGGAGTTGATTAATCTGCCACCTACACGAAATAAGCCACTTTCGTCCAAAAAGCGATTTAATGATTTTAAGCTACTGGACGAAGGAACAGTGTGTCCTTTCCTCAACGCAGCTATTTCCGCTGCGAACTTACCCTCCTGGGCCTTTTTCACCAAAAAATGAGTACTTCGTTGAAGCTCGTTCGCCGTCAGGTGATTGCACATCCTTTCTAATTTGCGAGTATTGCCAAGAAACCTGAAAATAAAACTACATTTTCTAATTAGTTTTAAAAAATTATGAGAACATTCATACAGACGATCACAAAAAGTGTCATTTTCATTAGAAATTGTGATCAAAGTGATATCTGATTTCAGTTCTTTTACACAGTCAATGTCTGTGGGATTGGGACACTGTCTACGAACTGTGATTTCTCTTTCAAGAAATTCTGGACCAAACCACCATAAGTCATTATTTATTAGATCTTTGGCATATGCACCTCTGGATATCACGTCAGCCGGATTAGACTTGGAGGATACGTGATTCTATAGATAATTTTCAGAAAGAGTCTGAATCATAGTCACTCTGTTGGCTACGAAAGTTTTTAATTTGTGTGGTGGAGTATTGAGCCAAAAAAGTACAATGGAAGAATCAGTCCACAGCCACACCTTTTCAAAGCACAACTGTAAGGTCGGAACTAATTTTTTAAGTAGTTTCGTCAATAGTAGAGCTGCTGAGAGCTCTAATCTTGGTATAGTCATTGGCTTTAGGGGAGCCACCCTAGACTTGCTGCATAGAAGATTCGAACTGAACTGTGCAGTCGTGGAGATGCATCGTAAATAAACAGCAGCTCCATAGGCTTTCCCTGATGCGTCACAGAAACCATGAAGTTCTAATTTTGCGATATTGTCCGACAGAACATATCGAGAAATGACAAGATTATTTATGTCTTGTAATTTAGCCAAAAAATTGTTCCATTCTCGAAGAGAGTTGGGAGGCAGATGTTGATTCCAATCAAGCTTTTGTTCCCATAGCTGTTGCATAAAAATTTTTGCTTTGGTGACAATCGGGCCAACCAGGCCTAGTGGATCATAAATTTTTGCGATTTCGGCCAATACTTCTCTTTTGGAGTAATTATCTTTAGGGATGACAGTAATTTTAAAGGAAAAATGATCCGATTGGGGCTTCCATAACATTCCTAATGTTTTTACAGAAATCTGCTGCGAGGGATCTTCAAATGGGTATTCTGAAATAGTGGTGTCTTGTAACAACTCAGGGTGATTAGATACCCATTTGTGTAGTTCCATATCGCCCTTTTCTAAAATCAGAATCAATTAAGATTGTAAATCTAGTGCATCTTGCAAGGAACCCGCACCTGACAAGCAGTCGTCAACATACATATCGTTATATATCACCTTTGCAGCTTTGGGAAAATACTTTTTTTCTTTGTCAGCAAGCGCCTTTAATGTACGCGTAGCTAAGAACGGGGCGCAAACTGTGCCGTATGGTATCGTATTTAATTGAAATATTTTAATCGGTGCATCCTTATTAGACATCCAAGCAATTTTTTGCAAATTTCTCTGCAATGTATCGATCAGTATTTGTCTGTACATTTTCTTAATGTCTGCACAAAATGCATATTTGTGTGTGCGGAATCTAGTTATAATGGAAAACAAATCTTGCTGGACTGTTCCACCATTTAATAAAATAGAGTTAAGTGAATACCCGCTAGATGTATTTGAGCTAGTATTAAAAACCACGCGTAGGGGAGTGGAGGTTTTTTCTGGTTTATAGACAGCATGGTGTGGAATGAAGTACGATACCCCATTGGTGTTTTCACCTTTAATTTCAGTCATATGCCCCAAAAATTCATATTCTTCCATGAAATCTCTATATAAATTAGCCATTGTTTTATTTTTATCTAATTTAGCCCATAAATTATTTAATCTTCTAACTGCAATTTCTTTAGATGACCCTAAAACTGATTCAGCATTTTCTTCCATTGGTAGCTGCACTATGAATCTACCGGTATGATCGCGTTTATATGTGCTTCTAACATGCTCCTCACAAAATGTTTCTTCTTCACCCTTCACAAATTCGTCATTGTCTCCAGGTAAGGATTCAATTTCAAAGAATTTCTTAAGTGTATTGTCCAAACTATCTTCAGTTAAGAGACAACAAAAGGATTGATTACTAATGGTGGAAGTGTGCTTGTCACTAAATATCCGAATTCTGTATTTTATAAAATACACTTTCCATCTCAGAGCCGAATTTTATCCCCCTTTAAAATATCAAAAAATAATTCGCTACCAATTAGAACATCAACTTGATCTGGAACATTAAAATTGCTGTCAGCTAATTCTATGTACTTAGGGATGCATAAATTTGAAATGTCTAATTCCGTGATCGGAATATGATTTGTTATTTTTTGCAACACAACCAAGTCTATATTTCTTGAAAATGTTTCATTTTGATTGAATATATCCGTATTTACGATTCGTTTCACTTGTTGATATGAACCGTTAATACCAGAAACACTACCTTTAAAAGGTTTTGGTTTTAAATTCAATTTCCTGCAAGCACTATCCGATAAGACGTTTACTGTTGATCCACTATCGATTACACTTCGTAATTTAATTTTATTTCCACGCGAATCCTTTAGTAAAATAATTGCAGTATTCAATAACGTACAATTCTTCGAGTCATTAGTTAAAAGATTACTGCCTAATAAAGAAGAGACCTTATCCTTACTTTCGGAATCTGACATAATTGATTGTTTTTCTTTTATCGATTTTGAGGGTTTATTCATCTGCGCTTCTGAAAACTCATTCACATTTTCGCAAAGTAGGCTATTATATCGAGAGGAACACTTTTTACATGTGAATTTAGAATTGCATTCGCTATGATGTAATCTCAAGCAGTTTATACATAATTTATTTTTGCTTACAAAGTTTTTTCTATTAGGAACACTCATATTTTGAAATGCGATGCATTTAAATAACCAATGGTTATTATTTTTACATAAAATGCAAGGCTTTACTTTATTTTTATTGTCACTGATGAAAAATGACCTTGATTTATTTGCTGCGTAATTACTTTTGATCTGTTTCGAATTCACTTGGCTGGCGCCATGAGACCGAGAAATATTTTCTAACATAATACATCTTTTTTCCAGAAATGACATTAAATAATCGAAATTTGGAACTTGTGTATTTTCAAGCGAAAGTTCAAATTGTTTTTGACTTTCTTTATCTATTTTTTGTAAAATTATATTCATAAATACACTTTCTGATAAGCTATTTTGATCATATTCCATTACTTTCAAGCCCCTGATGTTTTTATTAATACAATCTAAGAAATTTCGTCATTCTTTGGGAGATTCATACTGGATTTTTTCATAATTTAAAATTGAAGAAATATGAGAGTCGACTAAAAGCCGTTTATTTTCATATCTATGAATGAGGGCTTGAAATAAAGAATTGAAATCATCATCGGGAGATTCTAATTGTTTAGCATCATTTTTTAAAGAGGCTTTTAAATAAAATAGCCTTTGATTATCATCTAATTGATCATTATTAATGATCAAATTCGTAAATTGATTTTTGAAATTTGCGAAATCACAGTATGCACCTCCAAATGAAGGCAATGGAATTTCTGGTAAGCGTACTTTTGTTTTGTTTTCATTAATATGAATATTATTAGATTTATCATCAAAGGAGGTTAATAAAAGTTTTACACTCACCTCCAAATTTTCTAATCGGTCACTTGCATCATCTATATCCTGCTCAATTTCTTTTAATTGCGGTTGAGTTATTTCAGGTAATTCATAATATTGTTCCCTGATATCTTCTAATTTATTTTGCAGACTTTCTATTTCTTTTAACTTTACTTGAAGTTGGCTCACATTAGTGGCCTTAGGATCTACATTATCTTGAATAAATTGTTCTAGTTTAGTTATTGCGGCTTTGACGGCGCCTTTCGAACGATTCAATTTATCCATAGCAGCACAGCGGCTCTGCGGACCACAATATGGTCGTTATGAAATGGACTGTATAAGATAAGATTGCCTTTTTAACTTTTTATTAACACGTAACAGGACAGTAGACTTTCACACACACAAATTATTAAATTGAACTGCATTTTTACAATTAATATCGCCGCGTGAATTGGGCGGTGTTTACAATACGTGCGAGTGCTTCATTGACCCACAGCTTAATGAATTGTTTTACAAAATGCTCCTAGGTGGAGCTGTGATACAACGCTCACTAGATGGAGCCAAAACCGTACTTCCGCGACGGAACACGATTTTTCTCCATAGACGTAATGTAACGGAATTCTTTTGAATGTCCTTGTAAAGTAACTATTAGTGCTATGCGCACCCTATTCCATATTAAGCTTCTTATAATGCACCTTAGTGATATATACCAATTACAATGTGTCTGAAATTGTGTAACTTCATTAAAATAAACTTCAAAAGATTTTTCCCCATAGACCGTAATGTAACGGAATTCTTTTGAGTGTCCCTGTAAAAAAAACTATAAGTATACACACTTTACTTGAAATAGGGAGCATGCTATAGATAACGACAATAACATATATAAATTGCAGGGCAATCCGAGCCTATTTACTGGATTTAGCGCACGGACAGGCGGCAGACGGCCACACAAACCGAAGTCATAAACACTTTTCAACTAGGTTGGAAAGTGTTA
Organism: Maratus michaelseni; assembly: GCA_963931845.1. NCBI lineage: Eukaryota > Metazoa > Arthropoda > Arachnida > Araneae > Salticidae > Maratus > Maratus michaelseni. The sequence goes on from OZ007597.1 coordinate 140,105,131, forward strand.
AAAAGGAAAAATGTAACAATAAATTGCGATGGATATATTTCCGTACGGTAATACTTGCATTTCTGTAGACATATACTTATATACATAACACGAACACGCAGTAACACGCGTGCAGTGATGGAACAGTGGTGCACTATTTTGGTGATTGCCACCACTGAATATTAATAGTATTTTTTGCCTTAAACAAAATCTCAAAAATTCGATCCTTAACACGTTCATTGCCGGGTTAAAATTACCGGAATTTTATTTTATTTAGAAAGTTCGAATTCATACCAGAAAATACTAATAGCAATATTTATTTTATTTAATTACAGATATTCGGGATTACAGAAAATAAAATTCTCCTTTCGAAATTTCCGGTACGAATTCGTAATTTTAGATTGAAAAACCACGAGTATACTCTGGCAGCGAATGGGTTAAATAATACTATTTAAATTTAGTTGTTGTATCAATTCGTTCTCTGCTGCGCCACTGTTCCATCACTGCGTGTGCCAATTTTCTGCCAAGTTGAGGATTTAGCGAAAGATTGCCAAATTTGGCGCAAAAAATTAAACCGCTTTAAAATATCAGAGACTCGTATATTCCACTGTTGATATGTGAGTGTAACTGTGTAGAAGCGAGAATCTAGAACTAAATAGAAGGAAAAAATAAGTAAATTCAGCAGTCATTTTTTAAGTCTTTATTTAATAAAATTGCTCCACTGTTATACAGCAAGATGTAAAAGAATTGAAATTTATACAGAAAGACAAGTTGTTTTGACAGGTTTCTTTAAAAAATTCATTCAGTCTTCTCCACACATTTGGATATCTTAAAGATTTTAGTCTGAAAGAAATATACATCAATCAAAATTCAGAATGCATTAATTTATTACATACCCTGTTAATTAAAAAAAAATCTGTTAAAACTACGGCTAAAACCCAGCAGCAACAAAAAATCTATGAAAAATCCACTAAATTATTTAAACTCTTAAGTTGTTACAATCCATAATTTAAGTATATGATGGTTCAGAAATAAACACAGTCCGTAAAAAAAATTTTATTTCACTAAGAATATACTAAGTAACGTAAGTACAATGTTTGAAAAAAATATTGGGTTGTCCGGAAAGTTCTTGCCGGTTGGGAAAATCGAATCATACCGGAAAATTCTGCCCGTTAGTTATTAGGCATTAGATATCGAAAACAACGTCTAGCAATTTTAATTAAAAAAATTTTTAATTTCTTGCGGCTCCCTTTTGTATTGCAAGTCGATTACTTTTAACCTGGAAATTAAGTTGGTACGCAACTAGGTATTCCATGCTGCTAACTACACTGTTCCATTGTCTAATAATTAAATGATAGAATTTTCCAGTACGACTTGATTTTCCCAACCGGCACGAACTTTCCTGACAAACCGTATATAGTAATTTGTTTGTCATTTTTAGTATTTAACTGTACATATAAAAAGTCCTTCCGGCCTGTACCGGGAGGAAAAGGTAGCTTTCCTATATCTTCGTTTTAAAATTTTAGCTAATGTTACTCGAAAACAGCAAGCTAAAATGCAAAGAAACCGTTTACAAAAGATTCGTTAATACTGAATTTGAATAAGAAATTTGCGAAATTATTGAGCTTTATGAAGACTTATTTCGGTCGCCAAATTTGGCGATATTTCGCCAAATGCCGCCAAGTTTGGCGAGAATTTGGCGCTAACGGATATGAATATATAGTTTTAAGCGTATGATGGGAAAATGATTACAACAATGAAAGAAAATAATTTGCGAGAAGTCGCGTTCACAAACTTATAAATTAATCGTTGGATTTTTGTAATGTGCTATCTTGTTCCAAAATGTCTGCCACCCTAGAATTGCAAATTGCTGTATCTCAGCCGTTTTTTAAAATAGAGGTAAAACAAAAAATACTCCGGAATCCTTGTACCAAGGCCTAACACTTATTTAAAAAATAAATTTGAATTTTTAACTTTTTTGTCCGCCATCTTGAAACAAAATGGCGGACCAAGCTGGCCAACGAACTCGGTCGAGACATTGGAGAGCTTAATACACACACACAATTAGTTTCATCGAAATTGATTTATAAATACGAGCGTTATCGTATGACATAGGTCAGGTATATATATATATATATATATATATATATATATAAATCAACATTTTAACGGAGGGTGGTTTTGGGGTCTGGGGGTCATGATCGGTGAAAATATACCGGAATTGCTTTCCTCCGAACGGCTGCAATAGGTAGCGTTATACTTTTTTGTATTGAAAGCTACCTAAAATAATAAGACATTTTCAGCATTTAACTGTACATATAAAAAAAAAATAAGACATTTTCTAATGAAATTTGAAATGATACTTGGCGCTGAATAATATCAGTAAATAATGTACCACCAAAAGGTTAACCAACTGTTGCATATTACATTGTAAAAAGATACATATTTCTTAGTCTATGAAAATATAATATAACCACGAACAAAAACATACTATAATCTTTTCTGAGTTACTCATGATTCCAAAAAGTGTTCTCTATCAAAGGAAATTTCAGAAACTAATGTATTTTCGGAATCATTTATAAAAACAAAGTTCGCTACCACTGATTTTCGGAAACGCTTCCGAGTAGTTTTTAAAGTGTAATAATTAGTAATTCGATTTTTAAGATGCGATCCATTCTCAATTAAACATTTTCAGCTGAGTAATTGAATTTATACATGAATGATTTACATAATAATATTAATTTCAATGTTAATGTTAATGCAGTCAATTTATCAAGTTTGTCTCTAAAACATGCTTTTCTGAACAAGAAAATTTTTACTTGTAAATGAATAGCATCCGAAAAACCTATATTCCGGATTGAGAAAACTGATTAATACACTTTAAAAACTACACTTTAAAATCAGTCGCCGCAAAAGAAACTGTATATTAAATGCTTCTTTAAAGCTCGAAAATATATTGGTTTCAGAGGCTTCTAAAGAAAAAGAACGCTTTTCGAAATCGTGGATATCTCGGAAAAGGTTATTGCATATATTTGTTCGTGGTTATAGCATATTCTCCTGGATTAAGAAATTTTTTTAGGGTTTCATTCATCTGATGAAATCCTATTGGTTTCACTTCTCTGTTTGTCTGTCTGTCACAAACTCGGAAACTGTATTCGGTGTTTGTACTCGAAAACTGTATAAGTTAGAGACTTGAAATTTTGCATGATTATAGCTGAATACCTCCTGTCGCACGGCGAATCATAAAATTTTGAAAAATCTTATATTAATTTAGTTAAATTAATTAAGTTAATGACATCCGCGCATTTCTGCGAGTTTCTTAGGTTTTAAAACGGAACCTTAATTTTACTCTCTTTCGCATAGGCTAGACGGTACAGTGGTATCACGTTTTCCTCCTAACACAAAGGTTCAGAGTTCGATTCTTGGTGACAGAAATTGAAATTTTCGATTTTTATAGATTTCATTGTCCTGTGGATTTAATTAAACGAACTTTAGTATTTTTTTTGCTATTTTAAGGTTTCGTTTTTTTATTTAGCAAAAATTAAATCATATAAATAAATATGCTTTTCAGATATACTACATACATATGCTGTTACAATTGTCTGAAACGCAGTTCTTGAATATTTTTAATTTGAATTAAAAAATAGCTTCCTCTTGTCACAATTTTATTATTCATTTTAATGTTGCTGCCATCTATGTTCTTATTGATAAATGATAACGATAATTATAAATGAATGATTTGGATATATTAATTAAAAGATAAAGTGTTTTGAAAGGAATACTAAACGAAACCCTTTGCGTGATGTTCGATCACACTTACTCACTTTTTACAGTGTAGTTTCAGTAGCATTCACCGTATACTATTATCAGTGGAAAGGATGATTCACCGAATGCTGCCAGAACTAAAATGGTTAGATGGTCAAGCTTTTGGTGCTCCAAACGCTGTTTTATTTACTGACATTTACTAAATATTAAATAATTAATAATATAATCATGTATGATGTTAGAATTACGTATGTTACCTGGCGGTACGCTGTAAAAGAAAATAAATGTTTTTAATCTAGAAAAATATAATATAACAACAAACGAAAATATACCATATCCTCTTCCGCTTTATCTACGGTTACATACTAATCATCTCGTTTAGGGTGGAGACTGACATACTCATGCACCACGCTTGATAGAACCCTGGAGCGAACTGCGCATGGGCGAAAATGGATAGTCCATGACGAAAATGGTGAAGTCCGTAAGCCGCAAGTACGCTGCCTAAGATAAAGAGCGGTGACTTCAGCTTCTTTTGCCGGGGCTATTCCCTACAGTGTGAATGGAATCGGCTTGGCATTCTGCCAACCGGGGTTCTTAGAAGTGTGGTTGAACAGTAGGTGTGTCTTGTGAACGTATGGGCCCTGGTTAGCACTGGTGCACGCATGTGCATCCCCTTGTTGTGCTCGGTAGTGGGTGGTGCGTCCGGGATCTGAATTGTTTTTTTCTTTACTATGGATGAAAGTAATTCACTTTCTTCTATTTCTCTCCCACGTGGGGAGCAACAAACTGTACTGATGACTTCATTCACTCGCTTTTTTGTTATTAAAAGTACTGACAGTCTTTCTGATAGTAATTTAAGAGAACTTCACCATTTCTTATCACGAAAACATTTCAATCTCTTTTCGAAGACGGTTATTCACTTAAAAAACTACAGTCTGGGGATTTACTTGTTGAGGTTTCTTCAGACAAACAGTCAAGATTTCTCTCAAATTGCATAACAATAGGTTTATTTTCTGTTTCTGTTCAGGCTTATCAAATTCTAAATGCAAGCCGTGGTGTAATATCCGAACCAGAGCTTATATTCTCTACAAAAAACGAACTTCTACAAAACTTAAAAGATGAAAATGTCATAGATGCACGCCGTATTACTATCCGTCAGAATGGGCAAGTGCTTCCTACAAAGCACGTCATTTTGAGTTTCAATAGCACTATTTTGCCAACCAGAATTAAAGTTACCTACCTGAGCTGTCCTGTCCGACCTTATATCCCTAATCAGCTCCTTTGTTTTAAATGTCAGCGTTGTGGTTGTGTTACCTGCGCATGTTGTACGGAAGTCTGTCACAACGGTAAGTCATGCGAAAGAACTGAGCGCTGCGTAAACTGTAAGGGTGACCATACACCATACTCTCGCTCTTGCTCAAACTGGATCCATGAGAAAGAAATTCTTGCGGTCAAAATCACTCAAAAACTTTCTTATCCTGAAGCTCGAAAATTTGTTCAATCCAGAACACCATCTGTAGGAGTTTCTTATTCTAGTTTGCTCAAGCGACAATCAAAATCCTTAAGACATATAAGCACCCAAACTGAATTATCTTTACCACCGAATGATTCTTCTATTACACTAACCAGCACTATAAAGAAAAAAACCCCGTAATATGTATTATTCCGCTAGATTAAGACCTATGCCTGCACTAGAACTTTTGCCACCATCATCAGAACCTGTGAAAATAGAATATTCTAATCGTCAATCTAAACAGTCAACCGAACATGAGTCAGATCAAACTTCTGTTTCATCTGCAAACAAATTGGAAAAACCTGTTTCCCCTACACAAAAAGCAAAACAAAAATCATGTACACAGAAAGAGAAAAAGAAAACCTCAACCCAAGCCTCAACACAGTGGAAAACTGTGAAGGGAAAAAGCAAGAAACCTTGTCTTGATACATCGGTTCTTACTACAAAGGATTCCAAGCAGCTGCTGCACTATGCAGAGGAAGCTACGGAATCAGAGTCTTACAGTTCTGACTCAAATGATGATAATACTGTTTTTGAGGTATTCGAACCTACGTGATTTTAACTATGTTTCTTTTGGTAATATATTGTTTAAGTTAAATATATTTCTGCTAGAAACTTTGGACATTTTACTAACTGTTAGTTTAAAGATTGTATCTATTTTAATTGGAAAAATTGAGTTTGTTTCTTTTAGACGTTGTGTTATATTTTCATTGAATGATTTTAATTATACATTTATCATCACATCACTCTTTTCATTTAACTGTGTTATTTTCATTCTTCTCTTTTTTATGACAAAGTTTTAAATCAATTTTAAATTTTAATTTGACGTTCTTATTCTAATCTTTTTTTTGGCGCAGCGTGTCCTAAAGGGACTTTGTGCCATAAAACCCTATTCTACGATTCAGAAAAGTGTCCTTTATCTATAGAAACCTCAGGAACCAATATATTTTGAACATTTAAAGAAGCATTAATAAAAAAAGAAATTGCTGCCACTGGTTTTCGGGAACGTTTCCGAGTCGTTTTGTTAGTGTATTAAACAATTTTTTAAGGTGCAATGTTATTTTTCAGATACTATCTATCCTTCTCATGTACAATAAATGTTTTTTACAGATAAACATAATAAATTAACGGCATCAACATTAACATTAAAATTAATATTATTTTGTGACTTTTGCATGTATAAATTCAATTACGCAGCTGAATCTAAAGACAAAGAACGCTTTTCAAAATCATGGGTAACTTGGAAAAGGTTATTCTACGTTTCGTTATATTATATTTTCGTAAATTAAGAAACATTTGTCTTTTTCTAAGGTGTAAGGTGAATGTATTAATTTCAATTTAATGATAAATTAGTCTAAAAATTTTAGAATCCTTGATGCAGTTATACTGAAGCGCCTAGAATACATAGTGTGAAAAACGACTACAAATTAATACTAAAAGATTGAATCCGATAAAAATAGAAAGATGCTGAAAGGATAACGGGTCGATCGGAGCGACATCTTCTAGCAGTGGCGTAGACAGGGTGGAGGTCCAGGAATTTTCTGCAATACTGAAGTCGAAGAAAACTTTATAATATTACTGATTTCCAGAGCATTTGGATCCCCCCCCCTTCTCTGGCTACGCCACTGTCTGCTAGCTCTTATCAACGCAAACATTGTATAAGAATCGAACTTTTAAAACGTTTCAGCTGGTGCTAAATATCTTAAATAATAATTAAATTATACCCTAACTAGAAACTATTCCTATTTAGCATACCTAAGGATTAATCTCTGCTAGAAGAGTGGAAAAGATTAATTCCCTGATATAATAAAAAACTAATTTCAAAATCATTTACATCTGAAATATACACTTACAAGAAGAATTTATTAACAGAAATTATGTTCATGTTGCCAGTAATGAAACGGTTCCTTTTGCTAGAGGTAAATCTATTTTTAAAGCAGATGTCGCTGCGATCGCCCTATTATTGTACCGCATCGTTGCACATTTATCGGCTACAACTTTTTAGCACCTTTTTAAAGCATTACCAGTTTGGCTTTTTTTAAATTCCGAAATTTCGCATTCATACCAGAAATTCCCTATAATGCTCTTTTGGTTACTTAATGGCAAATATTTCGTCACTTCTTAAAGTAAATATTCTTATTTCAGAATTTCCGGTTTGCATTCGAAATTTTTGAATTAAAAAACGGTAAAACAGTTTTCTACACTATGTATTCCAGCTGTATGTACTCTGCTGTAGTTATACTTTGCTATCGATACACAGCTCTCAGATCGAAAGAGGGATTTCATAGTATTATTTAAGCTAGAAATGATTACTCACACCACTGTCTTCATCAGACTCATTTGATGAACAAGTCAGTCCTTCTGCACAAGGACACATGAACCTGTAAACATCGCCGGATTTGTTTATGTCATCATTGGGGTAGCACAGTTCATCTGAAACGGAAAAGAAACAGAATTTGAAACAAATCTTAAAATACAGGGTAAGCGTGATAAATTGGCAATAACTTTGCGTTTCATTAATTCACTGGTTTCTTATTAATTTTGACAAATGATGAGTCTAAGGCAGTGGTCCTGCAAAATGAACACATAAGAAAAATTTGCACATAAATTTAAATAGGTACATAGACATTTATTTTATAAACTGCGTTTAAAGTGTGCATAATTTTATGTTCTAAAAAAGTTCAAATCATTTTTATGTATATATATATATGTAATTTACATGTGTTTAAAATAGTAAGGCACAAGAATCATAATTTTTGATGCGTTGCTCTCAGCCGGGTATACGCGGGGCCTCCGAGATGTCGCTGTGTGTCCTGAACCGGGCCTGCTACAAGTGACGTCACAACCTGCTGACGTCAAAACAGTGATCCATCATAACTTAAAATTTTTCATGTACTTTGTTCGTTTGTACGGATTGTTTACGGTAGTATTTTGATTTTATTTATTGTTTTATATAGTAATTAATAATATTTTTCAGTGTATTTAGATTATAATGCTATCAATAATTATTGATTATAATTATTAAAGAAAGTGTAGATTATATCTATAAAATAATGAGAAGAAAATGTCGTGCTCCTAGTTTCTAATCTAAGTCTTCAAATTCGCTACTGATAATGAAAAGAAGAAATTTTAGCTTACGAAAATTACCTTGTGATAATTTTACTTACATTTCAATAGAAGTGGTCTGCATTAAATGTTTCGATATACGTTTCATAATTCGTGAAGCTAGAATTAATATGATGGTATTGAACTTGCTGTGCTGAGAATAAAAAATAACCCTAACAACGAATGTCGATCCTACTGTAATGGAAATATTCCGGCATATTTGAATGAATTTGTACTTCCAAATCAAAAAGAGTCAAATGATCTTTAGAAAAAAAATAAATAAAAGAAGCAGACGATAAACAGTTTAAAAAATGATTTTGAAAGAAATACTGTAATAAATTGAATGAAATCTGGATACATTTAGTTAGAAGTGAGTGTGCTTTGTTTATAAAATTAAAAGTAACTGATTTACACAACTTAGTAGTTCTACGTAGTTCCATTTAACATTTTAGCTAACTTAAGTGTACATAACTTAAGTTACATACTTAAGTGTAAAATATATTATGAAAATAAATCTTTTGTTAAGTTAATTTGAGTGGTTATTAGGTCCTAGACCCAAGTACAATAAATAGACAATTTTTAAAATATTACAAGTCAGTTACAAAATTAAGACAGAAAATTGGGTACTTTTCGGTTAGCCGGGCGCCAGTGATATATACACACACACACACACACACATATATATATATACACATATATCTACACACACATATATGTATGAATTAATATACATATATATATATATATATATATATATATATATATATATATATATATGTACATGTATCACTGGCGCCCGGCTAACCGAAAAGTACCGAAAAAGGCTTATGGCGAGAGAAGGAAAGTTGGCAACATATTTTCTGGCAACCTATTCGTAGTTTCATATAAATAAGTATTTTTTTTCAATATTTATATAATTTATTTAATATAAAGAAGCCATTTATCTCTTTTTATATGCAGGTAGAACAGAATTGTATATATAAATAATTTTATATATATAAATAAACATAAAAGTTCATTAGGTTTGTTTTCATAATTGTGTATATAATTTAAAAACATATCTAACTTTCTGAAGCCCGGATTACGCCAAAGCGTTAAAAAAAGTGCCAAGGTCTCTATAGTTAAAAAATGTCGATTTCTCTATTTAAATTGACATTTATTGTGTTTTGGTGGTTAAATTATGGTATGTAGTTGTAAAAGGGAGGAATGGGATTGATTTTGTAAAGTTTTTGGTAGATTTATTATATTTTTTGTACGTATATTTATTGTAAAATAATGTGTTTAGGAAAAGGTAAGTCAATGGGTTCAATCTGATTTATTAATCTTAGCATTTTTTTTATTTAAAACTTTTAATTTCCTGTAATAAAACAAGTGTATTGATTCCCTTTTATTTCACGATTATGAAATTTAATATTATTTATGTAATCACAAATTATAAGAGCGGAAGTGCTCTTTTTATTACATCCTTCTGCTGCGATACATTGACCAAAGTGGATCACTATTGTGACGTCACTAATACTTGTAGCAGGCCCGGTTCAGGACACACAGCGACATCTCGGAGGCCCCGGTATACGCCGGATTTATTTTAAATCCCTTCAATTGTGCATACGTTAGTGGTCTCTGTATTAAAATTAAATAAAACATTGATAACAAACGTAATATCTTTATCATTCGTCATATATAAACGCATTTAAATATATACCAATATTTTTACATTTTTATTGAATAAGAAATATTGTAATTTGAAAATAACTATCTCTTTTTTAGCCTTTCTAAGTAAGTATATGCTACTATTCTCTAAAGCATCATATTTTAATACGTATTTGCTTTTGTGTAATGCACGCTTTTTTCCCTAATATTTCAGGGCTAAAAAGCGGGTACACATTATACACGGAAAATTGCCAAAAACTATCTGAAAGCATACATGCTTATGCGGGGGTACATATTGTACACCGTTTATTTTCGAAAACTATGTGAAAGAGTACATGCTTTCCCTAAGTTCAATGTGAGTACACTTCTTAGAATGCGGGGTGCACATTATACACCAAGATGTTTACGAAAACTGTGTGAAAGCATACATGCTTTCACTAAGTTTAAAGGACATGCACTCCTTGGAAAGCGGGGTGCACATTATACACGGGATATTTCCAAAAATTATGTGTGTTCACTATAACTAAGAATTTATATCAAAGTTCAGTTAATAGTTATTAGTTAGTTTGTTAGATGATTTTTTTTTTATTCTGACATGATTGAGTCAGTTTTATATGTTTTTTGAGAATTTGGTGGGCATAAACGATTGCTCTTGTTTTATATAGCTTTGCTTTATTATCTTCGCCCATAGTTGACTGGTGATAATAATTTATTTTTTATTCATTTAATATGAAATTATTTTGCATGAAGGTGATTACATATAAACCCATTGCCATTATAAATGCCCAGTTCTAAAACAGAACTTTCATCAGTTTTATCAGTTTTCTTTTCTACTGTTAAGTTTATGTTCAGTGATTGTCAAGATTTATGTTATGAATATGAAAATAAATAAGAAAAAATCAATACATAGATTCTGTTTTTTTTTTCATATTCTCTGCAAAAGAAATATTATAGCACTAAAGTAAGATATGTAAGTACTTCTGTTTTTGAAATAGTTTTTAGGTATTAAAGCTTAGTTTGTGCAAATGAAGTTGCATGTGAAAGTTTATAAGAAGAAAATATTATTTTAAAATACAAGAACTGTCAATACTAAACATGCCAGGAATTTTACGCAAGTTTTATAAAAGTATGCCAGACGAGAATTTGTATTTAAATCTATTTAACTTTTTTATTGAACTTATTTTTCTGTGATTTATATTTATTATTTTATGGAGAAATTTCTGTTTCGAATCGGTATATCATAATCAAGATAGCAACCGTTTATTTCGAGTCAGTTTCAAAGCAAAACATCATGACTGACGTCACCACTGAAAGCGTCTATTACATTAAAATCTGACTGCCTGTTTTTATTTTGCAAGTACTCCTCTTAGACTATTGAACTCAACGCGATTTAATTAACACCGGTTATCATTGATCCGAGGCTGTCACACAAACTCTCAGAATTTCAAATTTATACTAGATTCCGAGATATTATTATTATTATTATTATTATTATTTTGTAAATTTAACGATTAATTAATACGCAAGTAAATTACTTCATATTTGTGGAGAAAAAAAACTGATCAATATATATTTCACACCATTTTCTCATTAAAACTGAAAAAAGAATTTATTTTTAATTTGAATTGATAGTAAAAACAAAATTTTGAATACAGTAAAATTTTCGAAAAATAAAAACATATTTCCACATATTCAAAATTTATGAATCAAGTTATTCTGCAGAACAAAAATCGTCTGTCAACATATTGTCATTTAGAAATCAAGATTTGTTTCAGCTATCGATTAAACCAATGAGGCAAATTTAAACTCCTTGCATTTAGGTGTATAAATTATTGCTCCCTATTCACAAGAATTGAATTTAAATAAAAAGCATATTCCAATATTATTTCCAATTAATTATTTTTGAAGGCTGTTAAAACGTTTCACAAAGTCGTTAAAAACAAAATGGTTTATCAGGTAAAATTGTCGATTTCCACGATTTTATTTGGCCCTCCTTTTTCCGTTGGTTGCAGTTTCATTTTCGAGATTATTTGGCACAAAATTTTAACTTTTTAAAAACTGAGTTATGTCAAGGCCCCTATAACAAAGAAATACCGTATTGTCTTCTATGAAATGTGATAAAGGGTTAGTTAATTACCTTTTTAATTTAACGTAAACTAAAACGGTTTTATGTTTTTGGAGAAGATGGAATATTGACTATTTGTATTTCTTATCAATTGAAACTAACGCAAGGAATGTACAGAAAATGTTAAAGTAAATAATGTAGCGAGTTTGAAAGAAGATAAACAAGTTCTCAGAAACTATATAACTTACAGGCATGAAATTTTGTGTACTTATAGCTGAATACCTACTATGAAGCTCAAAATCATAAAATGTTGAATAAATCGCATTATTTTAATATAAAGAGATAAAAAAACCAAAAATCTAACAGCATTTTCCTATCAAATTTAAACATTTTTCGTTATAGCAATTGCAAACAATTAAAAATCCACAATAAAATTCTTTCTACGATAATTAATTTTCTACTGAAAGATTTCCACATAAAAAAAAATTAAAATGAAATAAAAAGTTTCACCAATTGAAAAAAAAGATTAATATGTCGTCATATTGGTAATAAAACGGAAATTTTCAAACATTTCTCAATAATACAAAGAGTATGAGTATGAGTAAGTACAGAAAGCAGGTTAATATGACGTCATTAGAGAATTAAAAACAAAATTAATCTGAGGTCACATTGGAAGTTTAACGCACTTTTTAAAATTTTTGAGAATAATAAAAAGAGAGTATTTATATGAGTAATAGAGATAGCAAGTAGATAGGACGTCAACAAGTGACTATAACGTCATATGAGTTTGGGGAACGTATTGAATCATGATAAAAACCCGATTATGGAAAGTTTGGCATATTTTAACATTTTGAAGGTCTTTATACAACATGTTTAATTTTGAAATTGATTTTTTTTTTTAATATGGCATTTAGTCCACATGGCAGATATTATTATGACAGAGTATAATAGTGGGCTTCCAGTGGGTGCGATTTGCGATCACACTTACCTTACTTGAATTGCCTTGCAAGGAAGTTTTGATTTAAAAAAAAATATTTCAAATAAATCTTCTTGATTTTTAAAAAATGCGAACTACGTTACGACCACAAGCATTTCTGCACGAAAATCTTACCCCCCCCCCCCCCCCTGAATATCGATCTGCCGGCACCCATCATTTGTCTAATTATGTATACCAGAAATTTAAGAAAATAAAAGTTGTTAGAAAGTCCTTACCCTTTTGTTTATTTTTTCTGCATTTAGCTGATGAGAACATGGAGAGTTGCATGCAGCATTCGCCTTCATCACAGTCATCGTTTTTGTCGCATTTCTTGTTCACTTCGGCCAGCTAGATAAAACAAGAACGAAAAATCAGGCATCCGGCATAAATCATGAAACACTTTCCAACACTAACAGAATATTATTAAGAAATTTAATTTTTTTCATACGATGAAATGAGATATGTAAATAAGCAATTTAAAAGATACATAACTCAGTAAAAATCCATTTTAAGCAATTGTTGTCCATATTCGAAGTATTTCGTGCAGCCCTATATATAAGATTAGAGTTGCAAGAAACTGGTTTATTCCCAGGTTTATTTCCAAAAGACCCGGTTTATTCCCAAACGACCAGGTTTATTCCCATAAAACCAAGTTTATTTCCAAAAAACCCGGTTTATTCCCAGGTTTAAACCGGGTTTTTTCTAGCCTTTGCTACAGGGTGATTTTTTTTAAAGTTGTGAAAGTAAAACACTATAACAAAAGAACCACTGATCCAAATGAAATAAAATTTCACCAGTATGCTCCCAAAGCAATGGGAATTCTTTTGGCATGGTTAAAAAAAACTTAAAATTGCACCGACAGATAGCGCTGTACGGTAGCAGAAACAAAGAATATCGTCTGTGGGAGGAAAACAATGGGCGGTACTTCGAGAAACCATCTTCTGTAAACCCTCAGTCGTCATTGGACCTTTTCTTAAATTCTTAAGTGTCCTAAATCTCCTAAGAGCAGTTGCTGCGCTGTTATTATTCTGATAATACAGTTTCACTAACAACGCACGATCCGTCAATGGCGCAGTCATTGCGAGGATTTCCGTAGAATAATGAACACGAAATGTGCGCACTTCACGTTTTTATCGCCAATGTGTGTGTGCCGGGCGCAAGTTCGTCTCCCGACTTTACTACATGTACATCGCCATCTGTCGGTGCAATTTTAAGTTTTTTTAACCACGCCTAAGAAATCCCCATTGCTTTGGGAGCATACTGGTGAAATTTTAGGTCATTTGAATCAGTGGTTCTTTTGGTATAGGGTTTTACTTTCACAACCTAAAAAAAAAAAATCACCCTGTATATATAAGATCTACTGAAATTGTAAACAACACGTAATACACTAGAAATTACATAAAATTACATATCATACATTAAACGAAACAGCACTTTTAGCAATTACCGATCATAGTCAGCCTTTTAACCGAATTTTCTTGTGCGTCCCTGTATATGAACGATAAATCCTAGTTACTCCATAATCTATAGAAAATAAGTTGTATTGAACATTAGTGATCCTTTTCAATTTCGTTATGTTTCAAGTATCATAACATGTTCAAAATGTACCGCAAACGATTTTTCCCCATAAATCATAATGTAAAGGAATTATTTTGTACGTCCCTGTAATTGAACTATAAATGCTACTAATTGTATATCTCCGGTAAAAGCATGCTGCAGCCCATCTCAGTAATGCATGGTTATTCCATTATGTTTGAAATATCGTAACGTCAATAAAATACGCCGCAAATGAATTTTCTCCATAGACCATAAAGTAATGGAATTTTTTTACGTGTTCCTGTAAATGAGTACTGTCAAGAATGGATCTCAAATTCCACGAAATTTTCTTCGTTTTTGATGAAACTGTTTCCTGGGATATGCTCCGAGCAAATATTTCGTCAAATCGAGTAAATTTGTATCCTCAAAAAAGTGAGGAAATTGATTTCGTCAAATTGATTGTTCGAAAGTGTAAAAAAAGGCCATTGGCGCCGTCTATTGACAATTTTAGAAGCATCTATAATTGGCAGAGGGGAAAATTACATCGCTATTCTCAAGTCTTCAAGGGGATTCGAACTCGCAACCTTTGGCGTGGGAGAACAACGCGCTGCCAGCGGGGCCTTGCGTGAATTTGATTTTAAATGTATCTACGGGATGTTGATGTGTGTTTATATTTTTAAAAGGTAGATTGTATTTTTATCGGTGCTGTTATAATTTTTGCATGTTTTAATTAATAAGCCTATTATTATTATGGTTTTTCTATGGTTAATAAATAATTAGAATATGGCTTGATTAATATAATTTATTAGAAAAATTTCCTTTGTTCAATAAATAATTAGAATATTTTCTAGTTAATTTGTTGGTAATAAATTTTGAAGTTCAGGAGAGTTTATCAGTTTTAGATTATGGTTAATATTTTAACACTTTACTGTTTATAGGGAGGAAAGGGATCAGTTATGCATATTTTAAATTTGATTGTTATATGAATATATATTTCTTATATAAAACAAAGCTCCTGAAATTTTTTTTGAATGATTTTGTAACAACAAAAATAATCTGGCCCTGAATGGGGAAATAGTTTCGTCAAATATTTGAATTTCCATTTAATTAAAAATCACTAAATTTTGGGATGAAATGACTGTCAAAAATGATGAAATATAGCTCAAGAATTGCTGAATTCTCAGAAGTGAGAGTTTAATTTTTGACAGTGAGGAAACAGTTTCGTCAGGTATTTGAGGTTTCGCGTTTCGTCAAAAATCACGTTACTCTGTGACAAAATGATTGTCAAAAATAACGAAATACAGCTTATCACTATGTCCGATCGAAACATGCCCTGTTGTTGCCCAGGACTAATATGCTATCTATTTTTCAAATTAAAAAAAAAAACAAGTACCACTTATATTTGTAGAATTTAATTTTTACCCTGTGTTACAAACATTATGATATGAGATGTCACCGGCTGAAACTACTCAGTGAGTGACAGATTTTTTTTAAAACTTGCTGAAAGTGCTTGGGGTCCGCGTGGACCCCAGGACATAGTGATAGGGTTAAGGATTGCCGAATCGTCAAAATTGAGTGTTTTATTTCTGAGAGTGAACTATTCATGCTACACACTTCGTTTTCAATACGGAACATTCTATAGTAAAATTCAAGAATGTGTAAAAATGTCGTGACAATTCGAGTATATTTACACGAGTTAGAGCACGGCCAGACACACATACCGAATTCATAAACACTTTTCAACTATGTTAGAAAGTGTTAAAAAAGAACATTCTGAGAAGAAGCATTATACATTGTTAAAAAAAAAAAATCCGGGAAAAAAACGGAAAGTGTATTGGCAGCAAAGTTGTTATCTATTCTCCGTTATTTCACAAAACTTTTGTTATCTTATTTTCCCGTTTTCAAAATTCACTGTAAGGGAAAAGAAAAAGTTTCTTAATCTAGGGAAATATAGTATAACAACGAACGAAAATATACAATAATCACTTCCGAGTCACCCACGATTCCGAAAAGTATAAGTTATCTTTACAAACCTCAAAAATCACTATATATTAGAGATTTAAAGCAACATTTATAAACAACAAAGGTTCTTTTGCTACCTTTGTTGATTTTCGGAAACGTTATCGAGAGGTTTTTCTAGTGTATTAATCAAATTTTTCAACCCAGAATGTATGTTTTTTCGGATTCTATCATTTCTCCAATAAATATTTTCATGTTCAAAAAACGTATTTTACAGACAAACATGGCAAATCAAGATCATTAATATTAACATTAAAATTAATATTTTTGTATTACACTTGCATGTCTAAATTCATTTACGCAGCTGAAAATGTTTAATTGAGATTTGGCAGTAGCCTAAAAATCGAAATTCCTGTTTGAGAAAGCTATAATTAATGCACTATGAAAACTATTCGGTAACGTTTCTAGAAATTAGTGACAGCAAAAAAAAACTTTGTTTTTTATAAAAACGTCTTTCACCCTTAAATGCCTAGCGTATCATATTTGCAACACTTTTTATTTAACTTTTAATAAATAAATCAAGTTCTCCGCAACCACTATGCATTTATATCGAAATATTAATCCTGAAAAAATCACGTAAATATGCTACTAAATAAAGTAAAAAATATATCTTAAAATTTCTGGTGTCTATAACTTAACTCTTCAATGTATGAATTTTTCTTTTAGAATTTTTTTTTAATACTTATATTAAGGATTAGACACCAGAAATATTAAAATATATTTTTAACTTTATTTAGTAGCATATTTATGTTATTTTTACTGAATTAATTTTTCAATATAATTCTAGTGGTTGCGAAGAACTTGATTTATTTATTTATTAAAAGCTAAATAAAGAGTGTTGCAAATTTGATACTCTAGGCATTTAAGGGTTAAATCTCCAAAATAAATTCATTTTCTGAGAATTCAAAAGATAAAGTACGCTTTTCAAAATCATGGGTAACTCGGAAGGGCTTATTGTATATTTTCGTTCGTGGTTATGTTATATTTTCATAGATTAAGGAAGTAATGAATACTACTGAGTACTGAGTCTACTGAATAGAGACTGTACTAAATAAAGTACAGTGTGCAAATTTCCCGTTATTCAAGACCAGCCCAGGCAATAGGGGTTTTTAACTGGCAAAAATATTGGTAGTGCTGTAAAGAGATTTACTTTATGGTTTTTGAGTCGCTGAATCCGAATTTGTAACTTCCCACCAAAATTTCCTTCGGCAACCCCCTAAAATTTTGACAAAAAACCCCAAAAAATATTTTTTTTGAAAAATTTTGGGTTTTGTAATTGTTTTGGGGAAAAAGTACCTAGAAATTCAAAAAGTACACAAACTTTGCAACAAAAACGTTTTGAGGTATTGTGACGTAAGATGAACAGGAAGGGGGCGCTACTCTCGGAACATCGGTATCGGTCGAGGGGTGCGCGATCATGCAGCAACTCCGCAGCACACCGCTTATCTCCGATTTCACGTCATAAAAGCACAGCCAAGATAAAAGTCACTGTATTGTGGACCCATTACGAGTAGAGCTCCTATACCTTTTATAGGAGTCTTAATTACGAGTAGAAAATTGGGAAACACCTTCTTTTAGACGAGTCCATTTTATGAAAGGAATGTTAGCTGAAACTGGAGGGAGATTGCACTCGCCTTTGAGAGGCGACCATTCACTGCAATACAGGCTGCAATGATTTAAATTTTGCGTTGTTGAGTGGGGAAAAGTATTTGTTTTAAGAATTGTCTTAAAATTAATTAACACATTAATTAAACACATTTTTACTTCAGTTTGTAGATTCCTCACTAAAATTAAATTAATTTTTTAAATAAATAACCTTTGCGGGTTTCTTTTCCTGTGTGTGTGTGTGTTTTTATTCGGAAATTGGGAATTTTTATATATACTATAATACTTTCTTATATTAGTTTGTGCATATTTGTAATTGAGAAATAGTATGATAATTTCTGAAATATATATATATTTTTTGGTATATTTTTATTGAATCTTTCTATTGAATATTTTACTGAAATAGTTTTTCATGAATATTTTATCTTTTACTATGCAATCTGATATTAATCTAAAAATAAATCATATACAATTCACATACAATTTTAAACATACATTTTAATTCTAACGCATCCTAACATTTTAATCCTAAACATACATTTTAATCCAAAGTATTTAAATTGTAATTTAAAAAAAAAAGATCCGCTGGTCATTACAAAAAATTTCTCAGTCCATAGTATTATTTCTAACTGTGCTATTCATATTTATTCGAGCAGTGAATAACTCAACAAGTGGGTAAGTGTGATCGAAGATCGCTCAAAGGGTTTCGTTTAATATTCCTTTCAAAACACTTTATCCTTTCTTTAATAGATTCAAAAAAATTTCATTTAGCAACAACAACAAAAAAAAGCCATGTTTTTTATAAAGTAAAAATTTACCGGTCTATTTTTTCCTTTTTTCGAATATCTAAACCAGCCGGATAGCGGTCCAAACCCGCTATTATATTCTGTCATAATAATATCCGTCATACGGACTAAATGCAATATTTAAAAAAATAATTTCAAAATTAAACAAATTGTACACCTTCAAAATGTTAAAATATGCGAATATTTCCATAATCGGATTTTTATCACGATTTAATATGTTTCTCAAACTCATATATTTACTATTCTCTATTATTTATATTGATACTCGCTTTGTATTATTCTCAAACATTTGAAAAATTAGTTAAACTTCCTATATGACGTCAGATTTTCTTTTTAATTCTCTAATGACGTGTATTAATCTGCTTTGTCCATTTACACATACTCATACTCCTTGTATTATTGAGAAATCTTAGACATTTTCCGTTTTATTACGACTATGACGTCAATCAATTTTATTTCATATTTATCTTTTTTTCAATTGGTGAAACTTTTTATTTCATTTTCATTTTTCACGTAAAAATCGTCTGATAGAAAATTAATTATTGTAGAAAGAATTTCGTTGTGGATTTTTAGTTTTTGGCATCGGCTATAACTAAAAATGTTTCAATAGGAAAAGGCTGTTAGAATTTTGGTTTTTTATCTCTTTTTATTAAAATAATACGAATTTTTCAAATTTTAATATTTTGAGCTCTTCACAGCTGCTATTCAGATTTATACACTAAGTTTCAACTCAGTAAGTTATATATGTTCTGAGAATAGCTCTGTGACAAACAAACAACGGAGCGGGAGTACCCTGGCATCTGCTATAACGAAAAATGTTTAAATTTAATAGGAAAAGGCTGTTAAATTTTGATTTTTTATCTCTATTCATTAAAAGAGTAGGATTTTTTCAAATTTTAATATTTTGAGCTCTTTACAGCTGGTATTCAACTATATATACGAAATTTCAACTCTGTAAGTTATATACTTTTTGAGAATGGCTCTGTGACGGACAGACAACGGAGCGGGGGTAATAGGGTTTCGTGAGATGAACGAAACCCTAAAAAAGTAATCTTATTCACACCTACAAAGCACCTCAAAGGGCTTGCGCGTTTTGCCATTCAATATTAATCTTTAATCCATTCAAACTTTGTTTAAAATTTTCATGCATAAAATTCCCTCTGTTCTTTAACACATTGACGGACAGTAGAAACAAGTGAAGTTTGAAATTGACAGTATATGTGTTTGTAACTTTTAGAATATTAGAAGTATAGTTTTACTCTTTCTGCTTAAATAAACTTAATTTTGATTAATTCAGCACCTTTAATTAGGTTGCACTACTCCCTTCACAACCACGTCAGTGTGGCTAGTGGTCAGGGAAAAATACAGTCAAAAAAAGTGATAAACACCAGTATATTCTTATAGAAAAATTTATGTTGATTATTCGATCAAATAATCAATTTGAATTTTTCGATAAGAATATACTGGTAATTTCATTTTTTTACTGTATTTTTCCCTGACCACTAGCCACCCTGCACGTGCATACTGAAGCTGCAACTCGTATAACAGGTGGAAAAGGAACTTCAACCTAAAAAATTGTTTCCAAAACATGACACTGGGCTTCTACTTGTACGCCGGTAAATGCACATTTGTGCTGCTATAGCCGTAGTGTCTAAAAACGACCGTTTCATCTAAAAACGACCGTCATGCCACATAGTGAACTTCGCTTTGACGGCTATAGCCGCAATTGTCCGTCGGCGTGTTAACAGACCTACCGTTATAAAAAAAATTGTAAGTCATGCTTCTTATAGATCAGACAATTCGAAGATATCCACTTTTTTTTATTTTGCACATTATACTAAAAAAAATGCATTCTGTGTAAAACCTATGGGCTCTATTGATATTTTTTGCAGAATTATAAGCTGACTTACATTACTTTTACAGTATACACATATCAATAAGACTTATTCATTTTCCACTGGGAGATTTCCTTCTCATTCAACGAGTATTCTCTCTCAACGAGTAACCATTCGATTTTTGTGAAGCAGTCCCGTAACATAATTTTTTAACTATCCAATTTTTGTAAAGGCAACTTTTCCTTTTAAACATGGGACCTATCTATTTTTTTGTGAAGGGTGCCTGTAACTTTTAGTTATTTCAATTTTATTTTTCACATTACACTAAAAAAGAATGCGATACATGTAAAACCTATTTTATATTTCAATCCATTTTAGAATCCTGTGTGTGTTCTGCCGATGAGTATAAGCTATATGTGTATATTTACAAGGAACATTGTGAAGGGTCCCTATATTTTTTACTCTAACCTATGTCGAATTTTTGTGAAAGATCCCTGTATTTTGAACATAATTTTTACTCTAACGCGTGTGTATTTTAGTTTTTTTTATGGGTGCCTGTATTTTCAACATAACTCATATCGATGTGCATGCTGTATCTTTAGTCTCACTTGAATCCATACATTGGCGCACCCACGGGGGGGGCTAAGGTGGCTGAAGCCCCCCCCCCCCCCCCAAAGACTCTGAAACTTAATAATGAAGTAACTGTATAAAGTTTTCTATAAAATTATATATTTTATTTTTTTTTTAAGGTTTTTAGAAAATGTTTAATATTTTTGTATCTCATTTCATATTTATTCTAAAATTTTTCTGCCGTTTTCGACATACGTTAAGCGTAAAGACTTATAGTGGTACTCCGATTCTCTCAGTTTTGAGTGCACATCCATCATCCATTATTCTTAGCAGGGTCGAGCGGATTCAACTCCAAACGAGGGTGGTATTTCTCTACGTTGTACATCTGTGTATTGGACAATACGACCCATTCAAGGTTGATAAACGATTGGCACTATCCATTTTGCAAAACATTGAAGTGGGGTGCTGGAGAAATGGTAGCCCCACACTAAAAACCTTTTATTACTCTAGTACAAATGAGGTGCAAACGAAAAGATTGTTGGTGCAAACGAGGTATAAACGATTGGCACTATCCATTTTGTAAAACATTGAAGTGGGGGGGGGGGGGTGGAGAAATGGCAGCCCCACACTAAAATCTTTTTATTACTCTAGTACAAATGAGGTACAAACGAGGTACACACGATTTGCACTATCCATTTCGTAAAAGATTGAGCTAGGGAGCTGCCTTTTCTCCACCACCCCCTACTAAAAACCTTTTATTACCCTTGTACAAATGAGGTACAAACGAAGTGATTGTTGATACAAACGGGTACAAACGAGGTATAAACGTTTGGCACTAACCATTTTGTAAAAAATTGAAGTGGGGGGGGGGCTGGAGAAATGGCAGCCCCACACTAAAATCTTTTTATTACTCTGGTACAAATGAGGTGCAAACGAAAAAATTATTGGTACAAACGATGTATAAAAGATTGGCCCTATCCATTTTGTAAAACATTGAAGTGGGGGGGGGGGGGCTGGAGAAATGGCAGCCCCACACTAAAATCTTTTTATTACTCTAGCACAAATGAGGAAAAAACGAGGTATACACGATTTGCACTATCCATTTCGTAAAACATTGAGTTGGGGAGCTGCCTTTTCTCCAGCCCTCCCCTAATAAAAACCTTTTATTAACCTTAGTATAAATGAGGTGCAAACGAAAAGATTGCTGGTACAAACGAGGTATAAACGATTGTCCCTATCCATTTTGTAAAACATTGAAGTGGGGGGGGGGGGGGGCTGGAGAAATGGCAGCCCTACACTAAAAATCTTTTTATTACTCTAGTACAAATGAGGTGCAAACGAAAAGATTGTTGGTACAAACGAGGTATAAACGATTGTCCCTAGCCATTTTGTAAAACATTGAAGTGGGGGGGGGCTGGAGAAATAGCAGCCCCACACTAAAATATTTTTATTACTCTAGTACAAATGAGGTGCAAACGAAAGATTGTTGGTACAAACGGGGTGTAAACGATTGGCCCTAGCCATTTTGTAAAACATTGAAGTGGGGGGGGAGGGCTGGAGAAATGGCAGCCCTACACTAAAAATCTTTTATTACTCTAGTACAAATGAGGTATAAACGAAAAGATTGTTGGTACAAACGAGGTATACACGATTTGCACTATCCATTTTTTAAAACATTGAGTTGAGGAGCTGCCTTTTCTCCAGCCCCCCCCCCCCCCCCGTACTAAAAACCTTTTATTACCCTAGTACAAATGAGGTACAAACGAAATGATTGTTGGTATAAACGTTTGGCACTATCCGTTTTGTAAAACATTAAGGTGGGGGGGGGGGAACTGGCCGTTTCTCCACCCCCCCCCCTTAAAAACCTTTTATTACTCTAGTACAAATGAGGTACAAACGAGGTATAAACGATTGGTAATATTTTCGAGAAAATGTGAGTGGTGGGGGTGGGGGGGGGCTGGCGAACATCTATTTTATTAGTACTTTTAATTATGCGCTTTTTTTTTTTAGCATCATTCGTGTTAAAACATTTAACTCAACGTATAAAAAAATAGCCATAGTTTTAAATTTTATATTTGGGGAATTTATATCATCAAAGCTCGAGAAAATCATCTAGGATTAGAATAATTCACCAGCACTTCATCACTAGCATGGTAAACATACATATTAATTTCTTTCTAAGGATAATTACACCAGTATATTCGTAAGCATAAAGTTTCAAATTTATTAATAGCCAAGAGAGGGCATATCCCGCGGTCTGCCCTTCCCTCCTGTGCCGAACAAGGTACTAATTTACTGAATCATGGACACAAACAAAAATAAAAAATGCTAAGACAAAATTGCAATGAATCGGTGAAGAATTCCATTTTATACAGGTTTTTGCTTTAGCAGGTAAACTTTCTATGTGTGTCTTTTGCTGAGACCATGGAATTTTTGTGATCAAGACAATATTTCGTTATAGACAAGTTTCATTTACACAAGTTAAACAGTATGGGGTTATTTACACAAGTTTTACGTATAATCAGTGTAATACAGTTTAATCAGTGTAAATGAAACCTGTCTATAACAGAATATTATCTTAATCGCAAACATTCCATGGTCCCATCGAAAGAAACACCTTTACAGTTTACCAGCTACGACTAAAATCTGTCTAAAGCGGAATTTCTCAACGATTTATTGCAATTCCATCTTAGCATTTTTTACTGTTTTTGTATCCATTGTATCCAAGCCAAAGAAGACTCCATATTAAAAAATTGACTTGTTTTCCTATTCACAATAGATGTAAACGGTCATGTTAACGGTTTTTAGCTCACAGGCTATCAAAGCGTGAGAGCTAATGGCCGCCAGTTCTGTATGTACGTAACGCGATAACTCTTGATAGAACTAACCGCTTTGCTTCAAATTTTGTTTATAGGTTCATTGTGATAAGGCGCTTCCCTGATTAGTTTTGGGGGTTCATTAGTTAATTATAAGGGGATACGGGGTTTGATCCCCCTGTAAATATATTATCAATTTCTTTATTTTTCGAGGGTTTATTTCAAATTATTTGAAATAAGAGTATAATATACAATTAGTGTGAATAGCCTGTGAGCTCAATGCCATCAGTTTAACTGGGCAGTTTCTCTTTATTTATTAGCTCAAAAGCGATCAAAGCCTGAGAGCTAATGTGCCCACAGGTTCTGTATGTACGTAAGTATGTATGTACGTAACGCGATAACTCTTGATAGAAATATACGATTTGCTTCAAATTTTGAATATAGGTTCATTCTGATGAGGCGCTTTCCTGATTAGTTTTGGGAGTTCATTGGTTAAGTATAAAGGGAGAGGGAACAAGGACTAATCCCTCCCCCTTAATTTATATAAATGGATTTTTCATACAGAATTATCCGATTTGCTGCAAATTTGGTATACCTGTTTATTCTTATATTAGATTTGGAAGTTCATTGGTTAAGTATAAAGGGTGGGAATTGGGTAGATAATCCCCTCCCCCTTAATTTAGCTAAATGGGAATATCATGCAGAATTATTCTTTGAAATAAGGGTATAATATACGCAATCAGTGTGAATAGCCCCGTGAGGTCAATGCCATCAGTTTAACAGGGCACTTTTTTTTTTAATTAAAAAAAAAGTTTTAAAAATGGATTGAATGTTCATAATATTAATTAATTAATAGAAGAATAGTTTTCCCCCTGTAAATACACAGCGGCAAAAAAACGTTGATACTGAAAAATAAATAAATAGATATCATTTTCTGTCATTCATATCAAAGTTCTATTTATAGTAACAGGCTAACTATTTTATTATAAAATTATATTCCTCTGTTTTTTTCACAAAATGTTTTATTCTGTTCATTTATGATAAATAATATACGTTTTAGCATATGTTCAAATTCAAACGATATCGAATTACTGATGATAAAGCAGAGACGCACAAGAGCAGTCATCGTAATTTCATCACGTTGATGCACTACAACGACTACCCTACTATTACATTACATAAAACATTATATTACAGAATATGTCAGCTTTATATCGTAAAATAAACATTTTTGTGACATTTTTCAGTAATCGTAAAGTATCAAAGGAAAAAATCTGCACATATCCATAAATATAATTAACAAATTTTGTATCACCGATGGATATCAGATGTGATTATAGTAAATTTCAGCTACTGTTGCAGTGCGCAAATGCGGATGGTCACTTGATCACTGACTCGTGAGTGTCATGCAAATGCACTAGAGGTCTGTACAGGCCAGAATTTCGAGGCCAGGCCCGAACGAAATCTATCTTGCCCGTTGAAAAAGTTAAAAGTTTGGCCCGGCAAGTAACAAAAATCAGTTAAATCATGGCCTATCCAGTCTGCTCAATTTGTATTTAAAAAAATTCCGATTTTACTCAACATAAAATTAAGATTCTTTTAAAGAATATTGCATACATATTTTTGGAGAAATTTTACAATATATTTCAACTTATTAAATGTTTACAAGACAGAAAAAACAGAATAGCAACATTAATGATTACTCAGATTTTTCAGCCTTCAAATAAAGATTCAATCTAAGAATTAATGTAGTTTAGAATAAAAGAGAAAAAGAGGGTTAAAAAATCATAACTTTTAAGCTGTATTAAAAAGTAGATTTTTGAAAATATTTCTTCGTAATTTATTGAGGCTCTTCTCAAATCGAATTGCGCTACTTTCTGACACATTTATGAAATCAATTTTCTTCAGGAATGCATAAAATTGACAGGTGTTCTTATTCAGAAACTATGCAATCGAATAGCCTTTTCCTTTTTCTGATAAATGCAAAAAATCTTTCAGAAAATACTATCATAATTGGCGTTTCGAATTAAATTTCCGGACGCGATAGCACGGTAAAGAAGAAAAACCTATCGTCACAAGAAAGGAATACTTATATCTCAATAGGTTATTTATTTATCAAAAAATGGAAAACAGGACTTGATTCCAAATCGCTTCAAAAGTCAGACCTGTCAATTTTATGCCTTTACAGTTAAAAATGAAAGTCAAAAAATGTTTCGGAGAGTTTTATGTTGTTAAATTGGGAATTTGAGAATCACTTAAGGCATATTTTCACTGAATCCGTTAACAGCAACTTATTATTTCTATTACTATTTTGACAAAATAAACTGTTTGGGCACAATTAAGTCCAGTTCCGACCCGGCTCGACTGTTTATAAAAGAATTTAAGCCTGATCTCGGCTCGGCCCGAGTCTGCTAAAACAATAAAACTTGGACTCAGACACGATGTAAACATCCGATGTCAATCTCTACGCTTGACATGTTATATTACTCTATTGGTGATGTTGCTAAACTAGCGTCATTTCATGAAGCAGATTTATACTTATTCTCGCGAACGTTATCATCACATTTTACCGGCTTCGTTTAAATTTTTATATCGGCCGATTAAACGTAAAATTAATTTTTAAATTGATAGTGATAGTGACAGTGATGAACTGATTTTTATTCAAAGACGAAAAAAAGAGTGTTAAACGTATATCTTTCAAATATTCTGATTCTGACGATGCATGAAAACAACTGAAGTTTCAACAAGTAAAAATCTACAAGTCATCACGGGTCCGAAACCCGTACCCGGCCCCATTAAATTTTTTTGCTTGCCCGTTTATTTTGTCAGTCGGCCCGGCACGACCTATCAAAAATCGTCTAATTTTGGCGACCCGGCCTGTCTTAAAGTTTACCTTCATTTTGCCGGATACAGGCCGAGCGGGGCCTGTGCAGACCTCTAAAATGCATTAGCCCCCCCCCCCCAAAGCGAAATCCTGGGTGCGCCACTGAATCCATACTTTTGATCCTGAATCCATATTTGACCCCCTACTCTAACACAGTAAAAAAAAATCTTATCTCCTCAAAAACAGGAGCGAACGAACCTCAAAAACTGCCGAACACTCCTTATCGTGTTATTATTATTGTCATATAGGTGCTGTAACACGCTTCTTATCTTATCGCTGAAATCCGCAGTCCAAAGTGGAGGCGTCGTGGAAATCCACTAAAATCCATCCTGAAAAGTGGAAGCGGCGCATAAATCTACCAAGATTCACCGCCAGGATCCACCGAGATACACGATCCATTTACAAGGACCACTTAATGCAGTGTTCTGATAACGGCATTTATACCCTTCACAATGATGTGAGTGGTTAAGCGGAATTGCGTAACGTAGTGCAAACAGCGCCGCGGCGCATGTTCTGAGGCGCCCCCCCCCCCTTTCCGTTCATCCTACGTTACAATGTCATGTATCTTATTTGTTGCAAATTTTGTCTACTTTCTGAATTTTTACACACTTTTAACCTAAAACATTGAAAAAAAAACCTATTTTGGGGAGGCATTTTACCAAAATTTGGCCGTGTTGCGGGGAAAATGTTGGTGGGAAGTTAAAAATTCGGATTCAGCGACCTAAAAAAACATAAAGTAAGCCTTTTTCTAGAATTACCATGAATTTTGCTAGGTAGAGCCCCTATACGGACTCTATTGCCTGGACTAGACGACAAACTTCTTTTTTTTTCTTTTAATAAATGTAAGGAAAAGCGCAATATTTAAAAGAAAATTTAACTCCATTGATTAAAGGAAAAATTTCTTAGACATTGTTGCAGGAAAAACATCAAAGTTTTGCCCGTGTTCTACGATACGAAGCAGAAATCTTGGATGACAACAAGCATATGGGAGAAAACAATCCGACGTTTGATAGACATTTCTCAAAGAAAAAAAGAAAAGTTTTTTTCGTCATCAACAACTGCCCTGCCCATTGCGGCATTCCTCATTTAGATTCTATTGAACTTGTTTTTTTTTTTTTTTGTTTTTTTTTTAACCTCCAAACAGCACTAGTGTTTCCCAAACCCCTAGATCAGGGGGTTATTCAAAATTTTAAGGTAAACTACCGGAAGTTACTCCTTAATGGCATGATTTCTGCAATTGAACAGAATGAGAAGTGTCATGTATCCGTGTTGGATACGCTGTTTTATATAGACAAAGCTTGGAATAAGGTATCAAAGAAAACCATTTAATTTCTATCAAAAACTGCATTCAATTTATTCAATGCAATGTAACGCGATGGATTATTTTACACCATTCAAATGTTTACGTCGTTAAAAAATTATTTAATAAATAAAAAAGATGTTTAATTTACCCTACAATATTGGTGACATTTAATTTCTATCAAAATCGAATTCAATTTATTGAACTCGAGGGATTATTTTACAACATTTAAATGTTCATATCGTTATTAAAATTATTTTATTAAATGAAAAGGTTGTTTCATTTACCGCACAATCGGTGATATATAATTTCTATCAAACACTGCGTTCAATTTATTCAACGCAATGGATTATTTTAAACCATTCAAATGTTTATATCGTTATTAAAACTATTGTATTAAATGAAAAATTTGTCCCATTTACCATACAATTGATAACTTATTTAATTTCTGTCAAAAACTTAATTCAATTTATTAAACGAAAGGGATTATTTTACACCATTCATATGTTTACATCGTTTAATACATATTTCAGTTGATGCGTACAAAAATTGATTACCTTTGAAGTACTAAGCAGTAACAGAAAATCACTGTATTGCTTTCGTGATAATGGCACTAATAATTAATTTGAACGATTAAATATTTTCTTAAATATTTTGTTGACTAGCCGCCACTGGCGACCAGTTTGGTCTCCCTTAAATGTATGTTAAACATTGCAACACGTTACATTTATTCATAATTTAATTTTCCCTTAATCCTTCGCCAAATCGGAAGATTCTAATAGACAAATCATGAACTTTTGCGATCATGGTAGCATTTCGCATATTTTTTGGGCACAAATGTCACATACGCACGTTGGCGCGATTCCCCCCCCCCTCCCCCGCCAATTTGGCGAAAACTTTGTTATGGAAATTGTTGTTTATTTACTTTTATTATTTATTTTAATTCTATAAATTATTTTTGATATGTATATCAATATTTATTTACAACAAACTATCATTTATTTATTTTTATTCTTTTTTTTAATTATGAGTATTTTTGTTAGCCGGGAGCAGATGATAATTCGCCAAATATCGTTCCCATCACCGTCATTCATACTACAATTAATTTAATTTTAAATTATAAACCTGTCAGTCATTTCATTTAAAATACTTAACTTTAATCTAAAATGCTTATATTACATAAATTTAAAATACTTCACACTTTTCATTTAAAAGAGAAAATAAATAAATAAATAAGAAATAATATCATAAATCAAAACATTTGATTTCAAAATCAAAGTATCATTTCTAATTTGTACACGCGATAAATAAAAGCTGTATTAGCGATTTTAAAAATGCTAAAAATCTGATTCATTAAATATTATTACATGAGTTCAATTTACGTCAAGAAAAGGTCCGAAAGTTGAGTTGTATAGCACATAATTATGGTAAACTTTGATTGTCTCACTGGTGCGAATTATTTTTTTGACGCGAGGCAGCGGTCCAAAAATTCATTCGCGGAGAACTTGCTTTGCGAATGATTACCTCCATGATTTAATATTTTAAATGTTCACGACGAATCAATCTTTTTTTTTTTTTGTTTACTTTTATGAATAGAGAATTTGAACGATTAATTAGAATAATTAATCGTTATTAATTATTAATTAATCGTTATTAATCGTTATTAATTAGAATAATTAATCGAATAATTAATCGTAATTATTTCAAATTAATTAGAATAATTAATTTGAACGATTAAATATTTTCTTAAATATTTTGTTGATTTTAATAAGTTAGAACGACAGTGAAGTAAGTCAAAAATTTCACGAATGCAGAAAACCATGTTTTTAATGAACGTATATTAATTTCTGTTCAGTGCGACAGTCAAATACGTCATAGTTCACTTAGTGAGTCGCTAGAGGGCAAAGCAAGTTGGACCACTTAATGCAACAGCAATACGACAAGTTTCAGAAAACCCTTCATTTCTCATATTACTAAATATTGACTTATTCCACTGTCATTCTAACTCCCCTCTTTTCAAATACATGCGAGTATAAACATATGCGAGGAATTTTGAGGATTACATAAATTCTGATTATAAATAATTGATTCTGATTATAAAATTTTTGTATTAACACGTTGGCGGACACTTGCGGCTATAGCTGTCAAAGCGAAGTTCACAATGTGGCATGACGGCTATAGCCCAAAACGAAACGGTCGTTTTTAGACACTACGGCTATAGCAGCACAAATGTGCATTTACCGGCGTACATGTAGAAGCCCAGTGTCCTGTTTTGGAGACAATTTTTTAGGTTGAAGTTTGTTTTCCACCTGTTATACGAGATGCAGCTTCAGTATGCACGTGCAGGGGAGCTAGTGGTCAGGGAAAAATACAGTAAAAAAAAAATGATAATAACCAGTATATTCTTATAGAAAAATTCAAATTGATTATTTGATCGAATAATCAACATAAATTTTTCTATAAGAATATACTGGTGTTTACCAATTTTTTTACTGTATTTTTCCCTGACCACTAGCCACTTTAACGTGGTTGTGAACGGAGTAGTGCAACCTAATTAAAGGTGCTGAATTAATCAAAATTAAGTTTATTTAAGCAGAAAGAGTTAAACTATACTTCTAATATTCTAAAAATTACAAAAACATATAGTGTCAATTTTCGAACTTCACTATTTCCTACTGTCCGTCAACGTGTTAAATGAAAAAGTTGTTCCATTTACCGTACAATTGATAACTTATTTAATTTCTTGTCAAAAATTTAATTCAATTTATTAAACGAAAGGGATTATTTTACACCATTCATATGTTTACATCGTTTAATGCATATTTCAGTTAATGCATACAAAAATTGATCACCTTTGAAGTACTAAGCACTAACAGAAGATCACTGTATTGCTTTCGTGATAATGGCATTAATAAATAATTTGAACGATATATTATTTTCTTAAATATTTTGTTGATTTTAATAATCCTAATTATTAAATTTATTTTAAAATGTATATTTGACCACCTACCATAATTTTTGAATTTCCATGTCACTGGACAAAAATACCTGACATTTGAGGGGATTAGAGCGACAGTGAAGTAAGTCAAAAATTTGACGAATGTAGAAAACCATGTTTTTAATGAACGTATATTAATTTCTGTTCAGTGCGACAGTCCTAATTCATTGAGTCAATATCATCAAACAAATATATTTCAAACACATTCTGGCCCACTTTGTAAATAACTGGGATAACTGTTTCAATACTTACAGCCAGAGCCAAACAGCATGCAAAAGCGACAAGTATTGCAGTCTTCATTGTGCTTCCTTGAACAAATCATTCACTCATAACTATCCTGAAATATTTAAATCTTAAACGTGAGATACTGGCACAACAAAGCCATATGGTATACGAAATCCAACACCTTTTCTACCCTTTATCAGATAAACGCATAAGTTCAGAGATTTCTCGATGTATTTTGTGCGAAAGATAAAAATCAGCACAGTGATAATTTTTTTAAAACATTACCAAGCGAAATTGAATTTCTATGTAAATGAAATGCAGGTACACTACCTAGACAGATACATCAGTACCCTGCGCAGTGGATCGAACACCGTAAAAACCTGTACATTCACGAAAAAAAAATTTTTTAGCTGTATTACCATTGAAGTTGGTTCTTAAGGCGGTATTCAAAAAAAATATTTTTCCACGCTCAACAACTCAAAATTTTGAGACACATTTTCAGACTTATTTTTAAAAGTAACAACAGGAAACTTGGCGGCATGATTTATAAAGACATTTATAAGGGCCCCATGTTTTTATTTTTCGTTCAATTAATTAGAAATTGATTTACAGACAATTATTGTCACAGTACGATCATTTTTTTGTTGTTGTTGTTTCCAGCGCTATCACTTCGGGAAATTCGGTTCAAAATGTCCACTTTGACAGCATTTTTTGAAATATATTCTGCCTTTATCAAACAATCGAGACAATACATACATTATAAAGTTTCTGAATAAGAGAACCTGCCAATTGGATGCATTTTAGAGTAAAAATGAATTTACAAATGTGTCTCAAAATAAGCAGTTTGGATTTGAATACACCCTTAAGCACATAATGCACCCAAAAAACATTGTGTGCTTATGAGAAATTTCCCCGTCGAATTTTTAGCCTATTGCAGTGGTTTCCAACCTGTTGTACACGTAACCCTGGTGGTACGTGGTGGAACAGGTGGGTGTACGTGAAAATTACACTGGTAATGGCGGATAACGCAAAAATAGAACTTAAAATGAAAACAGAAAAACAAAACTCTAAACTTTTCACATACAAAGAAAGACTTGTGTAAAAGTCTATTCGCATAGGAAAATGCCTAAACTTAGTAATTGATTGATAATATTTCTCTATTATCTCTGCCCACTCCTAATAACATTTTGCGATTTCGCATGTATCCCCCCTCCTTTTATTTTATTGTCCTTTTCTTTCTTGTAATTCAATTCCTTCTATTAGTTCACACTCTCTCTATGTATATTTATATATCTTGTTCAAATTTTCAATCGTTAATAAAATGCTTTTTATTCATTCACTCAAGTTCAAATACATTTTTTTAAACTTGTAGTGGATGACACTTGATGTTAATACAGTTTTTTCAAATATTAATTCATTAATTAAATTTCATTAATTAGTTTTAGTTTTTGCATCATAAAAAGCGACTAAAATAAGTAGCAACGCTTAAGACAGCGGAATATCTAGCGTGGCTTAGTGGTCGGGACCTCCAGTTTAGTATACGGAATATTGCGGGTTCGATTCTCATCGTGGCAAGTTTTTGTTATTTACACAAAAGTCGTTCAGAAATGCGAAAAAAGAAAAAGCAGAAATATATCTAAGTTGTATATAAGGTTGTTCTTGAGAAGTCACTTTTTTTTCAAATGTTAATTCATTAATTAATTTTAATTAATTAATATTAGTTTTATATGGGAGAAAAAAATTTTCTTTTAGATATTTATCAGAATATAAATTTAGGAATAAATGCCGTCAGTAGCGCAGCGTGTAGATCGCTGGAAAAAAATTTCTTTTTGACCTTAATTTTTTTTTATATTTATTGTTCTAGAAATATCTAGAAAAAACGTGAACCGTATCGGGGCTTGTGGTTTCGTCGATTTCATTTATAACCCATTTGAAAATAGATCATCATTTTACTGTTCGACTGGTCAGCATTTGCTCATTAGCATAAATTAATGGTGTGGCTTCATCCCTTCCTTGTGAGTATGCATAATTTGAAATCTTTAACTAGTATTTAGTGTTTCGAGTGGTTCTATGTTGATATTGTGTTGTGGTTCAAAATGGATAAGTGGTTGAAATTTTGAATTCTGAAGAGAACTGCATCTAACTAGTAACTAGCATAAGAACATTACTAATGAACGAAAACAAAAATAATGGGAACGGGTTTATGTGAGAAGGGGTACGCATAAATAAGAAGTCTAAGCAAGGGGTACGTCAGAGAAAAAAGGTTGGGAACCGTTGGCCTATTGGAATGATGGTAGATTCGGGTTTTAATGCCATACATGTCAAATCATTAAAAACTACGTTTAACAATTATTATTTATTTTCAATTCCAGGATGGCATTGAGAAAGATGTTTAGGGTAAATAGCCCTAATATCGCAAGCATTGTGAAATAATTCCGCTTGACTGCACAACAAATTGCAACTGATTGATGGTATGGGTTCATAAAACATTCTAATAAATCGCTTTTTGCTTATAATAGTTTCCAATAAAATAAACATTTTGATTTTTTTTTTTTTTTTTTTTTTTTTTTTTTTTTTACAAATAAATATGCAAAACGCCTTAGTACTAACTTTCAAAAAGTTTTCCTAATATCGCACCCTCTGTGCGACATCAGGAACACAGAATTACTGAATTTAAAAACCGAATTTGTAAACTAAATTTTTTTAATTATAGCAATCATATAATTTACCGACAGTTTTTTGGATAGATGTTTCCGGAAAAATAGATATTAAATGGAAAAAGAGTCTAAATATGGATTTCAAGTTCTTAAAATTTCAAAGCTAGGCTTAAGTTTCCAATTGGAATTTTCAGTAAATGTCAACAGAAGATAAGATTTTGAAAACTTAAAATGTAGTTATTTTATTGCGGAAATTAATCATTTCATCATAACAGACGATATAATTCATTTCACAGAAATAATAACGATGATTTATTTACATTGTCTTGTATTAGATATTTATTTGCACATAGTATAATTTTACAGGGTTCTTACAGGTCAGGGAATTTACCTGACCGGTCCCTTTAGGTCAGAAAGCTTCCAGTATTTATTTAGAGAAAAACTATCCTTCTGCAATCACAAATTTATTTTTGCTTAGAAACGCATGAAATTGGCAGGTGTTGTTATTCAACAACTTTGTAATCGAAACACGTTTTCAATTTTTGGCAAAGGCGGAAGACCTTTCAGAAAACGCTGTCAAATTCGGCGTTTCGGCCCGAATTCCCGATAAGCGTGTTGTCACGTGACAGGAAGTGTTTATAACTTGATAAGTAATTTATTTATGAAAAAATGGAAAACTCATTTCGATTCCAAATCACTTCAATGGTCAATTCTTCCCCAATTCTCATTTATGCCTTTGCGTTTAAAAATGAGTCAGAAATTGAGTCAGAAAATTTTGCGTTATTCAGCAGATCATTTGGGAACCACCTGAAGGTTTTTCTCCAATCCAAAGGAGCTACTTTCTGACACAATTTTAAATTCATTTTTCATTCGTAAATGGATGAAATAAGCAGGTGCTCCTATTCAGAGACTTTGTAATCGAATCGAAATGAGTTTTCTATTTTTGGTAAAAGGCAGAAGGTCTTTCAGAAAATATACAAATTCGGCGTTTTGAACCGAATTCCTGAGGCAGCAGAGCGAGAAAGGGGAAAATCGAGTCGACTCGTGACATGAATCACTCATAACTCAACATGTAATTTATTGATTTAAAAAAAAAAATAGAAAATTCGGTTTAATTCCAAATCGCTTCAATAGTAAGTCCTGCCAGTTTTATGCCTTTGCTTTGAAATATGAGGCAGAAAATGCGTCAGAAAGTTTCGCGTTGCTGAGCAAGATAACCACCTTAAATGTTTTTATAATATTAAATACTTTTTTTATTTCAGGGTGGCTCTGTCTCACTGTACCCTGGCTTGGCTTATTAATTTTTATAATCGTAATTCTTTGGAATTCGTTATTTTAAAACTTCTGTTTAAAATACAGTGGACTCCCTTTAATGCTTCTCCGCTTAAGATGTACATCTGCTTAATGAGGACCATTTTTTTTTCTAATCATTTTCTATTTGCATTTGATGTTAAGGACATCGCTTAAAACGTACTACTTATCGTATAGTGCGGACGATTTTCTACAAATTGACCGAACACACTGTAAAAAATTTTGGTCAAAAATTATTACGGTACATATACTGGCAACTTTGTGACCAGTATATATACCGAAATTTAACTGCACGGTATATGTACCGTAAAATATTTAAAGTATATGTACCGGCTGCATTACGTAACAAGAGCAAGAGCATCCCTTCAGGGGTACTACACCGAGGCGAGTCTACCAGCTTTTTCCTTACTGAAAAATAATTATTTTACGGTATAAATAGCGATTTTTTACTGAAAAAAAATCATTTTACGGTATACATACCGTTTATAATCGAAATAGCACATATACGGTTTTTTACGCTTAATATACCTTAGAAGTACGGTACTCATACCGTAAAGAGTGAAAACGGTACAACTACCGTTAATTTACGGTACATCGACTAAAATTTTACGAAAAATTTTTACAGTGCAGAACTGGAGATCTTTTTGCATATTATTCTTTCAAAGACAACTTTGGATATTGAGAGATCAAAAATTGTCAATAGCAGTAATGAAGAGAAACAAGTGGGTAGGTGTGATCGAAGATCGCTCAAAGGGTTTCGTTTAATATTCCTTTCAAAACACTTTATCCTTTCTTTAATAAATCAAAATAAATTTCACTTAGCAAAAAAAAAAAAGTCATGTTTTTTTTATAAAGTAAAAATTTACCTGTATATTTTTTTGTTTTTTCGAATATCTAAACCAGCCCGCTATTATATTCTGTCATAACAATATCTGTCATGCGGACTAAGTGCGATATTTAAAAAAATAATTTCAAAATTATACATGTTGTACACCTTCAAAATGTTAAAACATGCGAATATTTCCATAATCGAATTTTTATCACGATTCAATATGTTTCTCAAACTCATATATTTACTGTCTATTACTCCTATTGATACGCGCTTTGTATTATTCTCAAACATTTGAAAAATTCGTTAAACTTCCAATAGGACGTCAGATTTTCTTGTTAATTCTCTAATGATGTTATATTAATCTGCTTTGTGTACATACACATACTCATACTCCTTGTATTATTGAGAAATCTTTGAAAATTTCGTTTTATTACCAACTATGACGTCAATCATTTTTATTTCATATTAATATTTTTTTTCAATTGGTGAAACTTTTTATTTCATATTAATATTTTTTTCAATTGGTGAAACTTTTTATTTCATTTTCATTTTTCACGTGGAAATCGTCTTATAGAAAATTAATTAATGTAGAAAGAATTCCATCGTGGAATTTAAATTTTTGGCATCTGCTATAACGAAAAATGTTTAAATTTAATAGGAAAAGGCTGTTAAATTTTGATTTTTTATCTCTATTCATTAAAATAATAGGATTTTTTCAAATTTTAATATTTTGAGCTCTTTACAGCTGGTATTCAACTATATACACGAAATTTCAACTCTATAAGTTATATAGTTTTTGAGAATGGCTCTGTGACGGACAGACAACGAAGCGGGAGTATTAGGGTTTTGTGAGATGAACGAAACCCTAATAAAAAAACATTCTACCACCATATCTGTAAGAGGTTAAAATTGTTCGCCGATATGAATAAAACTATGTAGAAACAGACCAAATTTATGATTGTGTCGTAAAACTGGAAAATAATGTAGTAAACTCATCATTTTTTCAAATATCTCAAAGAAAATTTCCAGTTATTATTTTTTAATAAAGTTTTAAATTATGTAAATAGAGAAAGATATTGGCATATTTGGATGCCCTGAGAATTTTTTTCTTTTATATTTAACTAGCTAATCCGCCCGGCATTGCCCGAGCCCGAGATAATTACAATCTCAGAGAAAGGCAACCCCCTCCCTCCCCATACCCGCAAATGTAATGAATAATTTGTTCAAGAGAACCACCGTCACCTACATTAACGCGATCATTAAAAAAAGAATTGCACTTTTCTGATAATTAGAACATAACGAAGACGCTACGCTAAAATAGCCGGCAGATGACACCCCTTCCCGACCTCAATTTCAAATCTATATCTTAATTAGTTACCTAAATTTTTGTTCAATAGTAAAAATTGGCAATTATTTCCTTTCATTTTCGAAAACTAAATGGAGGAATCGGCCTGAGAAACAGATCTCTTTGTAGTTCAGTTTTTAATGAAAGCAGATCCCTGTCTGAAACTTCCTCGGATCGTTTCCACTGGCGCCGGCAGATTTTTGGCAGTTTTTTGCATAAATTAAAAAAAATTACCAACCGAATTTTTCAAAAATCACGTAGTCAGATGCAGAATATTTTTTTACATATTCTCAGAAATTTTCGAATTGATATCTCAATTAGTTTTCTTAAAATTCGCTAATTAGTAAAATAATTTCGAATTCGTTCATTTCCGCTTGCAAATCCAATGCACCGATTCGTTTCTTTCGCCATTTTGATTTAAAAGATGTCATTTTAGAAGCGATGGTTAATGAGAATCTAATTAATATCTAGGCTAATTATCAAAATATTAAAATTCTGAGGGTCAGGTGCACCAAGAGAGGGTTTGGACTACCTAAATCTAAATTTACAGACTTCTTCTAACTGCCATTGCCAACAGACACACACACACACACAGAGCGAAACTTTATTTTATTAGTATAGATAATTGTCATTAACTTGCTTTTTTATTAAAATTATTTAATTTTAATAAAAATTAAATTAAAGTAAAATTAATTAATTATTAATTTTAAGTAAAATTTGTTTCTTTTAGCATACAATTAGTAAATTATTTAATTTCTGTTAAAAACTGAATTCAATTTATTCAACGCAAGTGATTTTTTTACACCATTTAAATGCTTACATCGTTTGATGCTAATTTTGGTTACTATGGACCTCTTATAGAAGTACGCACTTACAGAAGTTCACTGTATTTCTTTCGTGATAATGGCATTAATAATTAATTAGAACCATTAATTATTTTGATAAATATTTTATTAATCATTAAATATCCTAACTGTTGAATTGAACAAGTACCATAATTTTTAAATTTATGCGCTACTGGATAAAAATACTTGATACTAAAAATACACGCCAGTACAAACATGTGCAAGGAATTTTGAGGATTTCATAATTTTTAATTATAAACAATTTATTGGGTCAATGTCATCTAACAAATATATTTTAAATACAATATGACCCATTTTGTAAATAACTGTAATAACTGATTTAACCGTTTATAACCTGAATTAATTTTCCAGCTACTTTTTAATTGTATTTTTGCATCATTGGATAAGTTTTGGTGCAGAATAAACATAGGAAAGAGGAAAATAATTTTTATAGTGTTTTAGTGGTTAATTATGCAACTGTAACCACCATAAATTTTTTACCCTATGATATAAAATAAAATAGTAAATTTCAAATAGTAAACTTCAAATAAAATATAGGAAATGTTCACCTGTAGAGTATAGAAAATAATAGTACTAAATAACCGGTAATAAACCACTAAAATTACTCAAATGAAGAACAACATGCATGTCAATTCTATTGCAAAATGGATTTCGAATGTAGCAAGGCAAATGTAAAATCCCTACAATGCAAAAAAAGAGGATATGTGCTTGAATTTGCCATCTCCTGCCTGCTGTCAGAAATACACTCTTTGTGCCATTGTGAATACCGTTAGGAAAAACGGTCATATTACGAATATATAGATGTTTTATTAAAGTGGTACTTATAAGTACCGTCAGGATAAAAAGGGTTAATACTTACAGTAAGAGCCAGACAGCATACAAAAGCTACAACAATTAAAGTCTTTATTGTGCTGCCTTGAACAAATCGTTCACTTTATCACTCTTGAAACATTTAAATGTTAAGCGTGGGATACGGGCATGACAAAGCCATATGGTAAAAGGAATCTGACATATTTGTCTCCCCTTTATCAGACAAATGCATGTTGCGCATGTATTTTAAAAATATTTTAAAAATCAACTCAGTGATCAATTTTAAAAGACTAGGGGGCTCGGCACCCTACGAGTTACGCTTGTTAACTCCGTCTAGACCAACGCAGTCTCTAAAAACACGCTAATTTAATCTGCTTTAAAAAAAACTACCCGAATAGGGTAGATTCAATAAGATTCAATAAGATTCAATAAGATTCTCACGACCAGCGGTGATCTTCTATGATCGGGTTGCCATTCATTCCCTCTTGACTGGGGGGCGGGGGGAGTTTTTGACTCACAAGGTCGCATCTACCGCTGTCGTGACATCAGACGGTTGTTTTTATGATTGATTAACCGCACATTTGAAAATCAGCTTGTACAAAATAATTAAGTAAAAAATGTATTTGCCTCCCGTACTTTTATAATAACGTCTATGGTCTATTCAAAAATAAGAGAGAAAACTAGTAAACAATAGCACGTGCGAATTGGCAGAGTTAATGATGCTTTGGCTTACAATCAATGCCAGCCAAACATTCATAATTTCCAGAACAACGATCGCTGCTTTGCATAAAAAAGACTGCAATTTATCGAAATAAATGTTTAATTTGTGCAATTAATGTATCAATTAAATGTAACTATTATTTTGCTATGTTAAATTTCAAACATTAAATATCTTTTATAAGAATGTTTTATAAATATACAAAATAACAAACTTTTTTTTACAAATATTTACTAATTTACATTTATAAAATCGCCACATAAGTGAAAAAGCCGTGCAGTTGAAACTCCGTGGCGTAAAATGACATGCCTTATGTTTATTTAATTTCTCTCTTAATTTGAATGAACTGTAGAAGAATTTTTAGCTCACAGGCTATCAAAGCCTGAGAGCTTATGTGCCCGCCGGTTCTGCATGCATGTATGTATGTACGTACGTACGTATGTATGTACTTAACGCGATAACTCTTGATAGAGCTAACCGTTTTACTTTAAATTTTGTTTATAGGTCCCTTGTGATAAGGCGCTTCCCTGATTAGTTTTGGGGGTTCATTGGTTAAGCATAAAGGGGGGAAACGGGGGGCTAACCCCCCATAATTTAGATAAATGGGTTTTTCATGCAGAATTATCCCATTTTCTTCAAATTTTGTATATAGGTTCATTGTGATAAGGTTCTTTCCTGATTAGTTTTGGGGGTTCATAGGTTAAGTATAAAGGGGGAAAGGAGGGATACCCCCCCCCCCTAATTTAGATAAATGAGTTTTTCATGCAGAATTATCCGATTTTCTTCAAATTTTGTATATATATTCATTGTAATTAGAGACTTCCCTGATTAGTTTAAGGGGTTCATTAGTTAACTATGAGGGGGGTAACGGGGGGATGACCCCCCCCCCTTAATATATTGTTGATTTTTTTTTCGAGGGGCATATTTCAAATTCTTTGAAATAAGAGTATAATATACAATTAGTGTGAATAGCCTGTGAGCTCAATGCCCACAGTTTAACTGGGCAGTTTTCTTTTTTTATTTTCTTTTAGGCGCTATAAGAAAATCGTTTTAAATATGACATTTTTAAAGCATTGTTTTATTTATAACGTAATTTTACCCATTTAATGCTTTTCACACGTAATAATTTAATCACTTTCAAAGTTTGTTTTTTTCTCTTTTATATTCATGTGTAAAGTGTTTGGAAGTTATTATTATTTCGGCTTTTTAAATATGGCGTAATTTTGACTATTAAATGCTTTTCTCACGTAATAATTTAATTATTTTAAAAGTTTTCTTTCTCTTTTAATATTGTAAATATAAATTTAATTTAATAATTTTAATTAATTTTAATAAAATTATAATTGTAAATATATTTTTTAATAGTAAAATGTTTCGAAATATTAATATCTGCGCTTTTTTTAAATTGGCAACAATAGATTAAAAAAATACTTTCCGAAATATGAAATAAATCGCTATTGAATGCATGGATTTTTCAACAAAACATTGAAAAAGAACCTACAATATTTAGAGAAATTTAAAAAATGACTGCACACTGCAATCTCGTCAAATATGTGCCTGCAAAAGATGGTTAAATTGCTATAAATATTTTTTGATCCTATAAAACCTTTTAATGGAATTATTTTGACCGACTTCAGCCTTAAATAGCACTTCAAATAATTAATCGATTTAAAACTGTCTTCTTCAACGTATTTATCGAACATTTCTCTATAAAAGTACCAATTTTCATATTTTTATATGTATTAGTTTTTGTAAGATAAGCCGAGAAAGACCTCTGGTCACAAAAAAATCATTTACGGCAGCGACAGTGGTGGTTGCTTCTTTTAAGAATAGAGAGATATTACAAACAGAAATTTAATTGCTATATAAATGAAATGCAGAAACACAAAGAAGCCAGATACATCAGTGCGAAGGTAATATAAAATGTAATGAGCGACAATATTTTGGAACAAATGTAGAACCTTTGGTCCTACAACAAGCCTTAAACCCCCGTTTTTTTTTTAAACGTAAAATATAAGCATTTGTTAAGCCAAACTGATTTTTTTTTGTCAAAATCCACTGTGCAAGACAATTTTAAAAACATAAACATAAAAATCAATACAGAAATTTGACAGTAAAAAAATTAAAATACGGGGAAACCTGATGTATTGCATTTGTATTGCTTGAGATCTTTTTTTATTTTTTACAGGGAAAAAGAAATCCAATACCATTGTACATATTTACGATGTAGTAACATAAAATTTCAAAAATTACACTTTGCAGATTACGTAATTTTTTATTTGTCAAAAGTATATTGTTCTTTTAAGATCTAATTCCGGTGTTGGTGAAAGGAAAATGGCTTCACATTGACATATGTCCTTATAAAACATGACATATATCCTTATAAAACATGACATATGTCCTTATAAAACATGACATATGTCCTTATAAAAAAAATATTTTTTTGAATTAAAATAGTTGATTTACAAGAAAAAAAATCTGTCATTTTTAACTGATAAACCTTTTTTTCTTTTCGCGATTTTATGAAACGTTTAAACCGACATCTTTCAAAAATAATTAATTTAAAATAGTATAGGCTTCTTCTTTAAATTCAGTTCTTCTGAATAGGGGCCAAAAATTGTGTACCTAAATTCTAAATCTTCCCCTTTGGTTGAATGGTAAAGCTGAAAAAATCTACAGTGTAATGAATTCTAAATGTAACTATCTCGGCAGGTGATTTTTGTTTCTGCAGAATATATTGATTTATAAAAATTGAGTCTGTTTAAATATGTTTTTATTGCTTCGAATTTTCTTGGAAAATTTAATTTAATCCAGATTTTTTGTCATCATCTATTTAAATTGAAAATAATTTATCGCTTCTATTTTAATGAGAAAATGAGATTTAAAAAATCTAATAATCTCTATCGTTTCTCCTTTAATCCCTTTTATCCACATAAAATGGAATAATTTAGTTGCCAGAAACGACATTAAAAATTATTTTAAAAAAATTAATATATCGGAAATTAATTCAAATTTTAAAATTCTGAGACCTTATAAATATGAATGCCTCGGATTTACGCGGAGAACTGGTGTTAATTTCATTGCCCAACGGTCCTTATTCTAGGAGTAGGAGTAAAGAAATACAAATAGGTAGTCAGATTATGATTTAATAGATTCAAAAATAAGTTTCTACCAGCATTGCTTGAAAAGGAGTATTGAAAAAGTAATTTATTCCTTGACAAAATTATAAAAATATTTTAGCTTGTTGTTTTAATATTTTACAAGAAACAAAAAATTGTCATTTTTAACCGAAAAAGCATTTTACTTTTAGTGCCTTTGTGAAACGTTTTAAACACCATCTTTCAAAAATAATTAATTGAAAATAGTATATGCATTTTCTTTAAATTCAATTCTTCTGAATAGGAGTCAATAACATCTGCCTAAAATGCAAGGACTTTAAATTTTTCTTTTAATTGAATGTAAAGCTGAAAAAAATATACGATGTAATGATTTCTAAACGTCACTATCTCGGCAGAATATTTTAGTTTTTGTAGAATAAATTAATTCATGAAGCTTGAATGTGTGAAAATATGTTTTTATTGTTTCGAATTTTCTTTGATAATTTAATTTAAACAAGATTTCTTTTCATCATCTATTTAAATTGAAAACAATTTAACTCTTCAATTTTAATGAGAAAATGACGTAAAATAAAATCTAATAATCCCTATCGTTTCTCCCTTTTCTCTCTTTTATCCCCAAAAATAGAGTAATTTAGTTTCAACCATTACAGTAATGCCATTAAAAATTACAAAAAAGTATATATATCTTGAAAACTAATTCCAATTTTTAAATTCTGCTCTGCCTACGATTTATGCGGTAACTGGTGTTTTCCATCGTTCAACATTCGATATTCTAGCAGAAGGAGTGAAGAAATACAAATAGACAGTCAGATTTTTTTTTTAAATCCACCAGCATTGTTTGAAAAGGATTATTGAAATAATAATTTCTTCCTTTACAAAATTATGAAAAAATATTTTAGTTTTTTGATTCAAACTTTTACCAGAAAAAAATTGTCATTTTTACCGAAAAGCAATTTTAATTTTAGCGCCTTTGTGAAATATTTTGAACACCATTTTTCAAAAATAATTAATTAAAAATAGTATATGCATTTTCTTTAAATATAATTCTTGTGAGTAGGAGTCAGTAATCGTCCACCTAAAATGCAAGGACTTTAAATTTTCTTTTGGTTGAATGTAAGGCTGAAAAAAATCTACGATGTAATGATTTCTAAATGTCACTATGTCGACATAAGATATTAGTTTTTGCAGAAGAAATTGATTCATGAAGCTTGAATGTGTAAAAATATGTTTTTATTGTTTCGAATTTTCTTGGATAATTTATTTTAATCAAGATA
Source organism: Maratus michaelseni (assembly GCA_963931845.1). NCBI lineage: Eukaryota > Metazoa > Arthropoda > Arachnida > Araneae > Salticidae > Maratus > Maratus michaelseni. The sequence continues at coordinate 140,149,710 of OZ007597.1, forward strand.
TATTTTCTTCATCTATTTAAATTGCAAATACTAATTAAACTCTTCAGTTTTAATGAGAAAATGACGTAAAAAAAATCTAATAATCCCTATCGTTTCTCCTTTTTCTCTCTTTTATCCACAAAAATAGAGTAATTTAGTTGCAACCATTACATTAATATCATTAAAAATTACAATATATATATATATATATATATATATATATATATATATATATCTTGGAACTAATTCAAATTTTAAAATTCCGATGCCTTATAAATATGATTGCCTAGGATTTACGCGGATAACTGATGTTAATGTCATCGCTCAACTTTCGATATTCTAGGTAGGGGAGTGGAGAAATACCAACAGACAGTCAGTTTGTAACATAATAGATTCAAAAATAAATTTCTACCAGCATTGTTTGAAAAGAAGTATTGAAACAATAATTTCTTCCTTGACAAAATTATAAAAAATATTTTAGCTTTATGCATTAAATGTTAAACAAGAAACAAAATATTGTCATTTTTACCCGAAAAACCATTTTACTTTTAGTGCCTTTGTGAAAAGTTTTGAACACCATCTTTCCAAAATAATTAATTGAAAATATTATATATGCATTTTCATTAAATTTAATTCTTGTGAATAGGGGTCAATAACGTCCAACTAAAATGCAAGGACTTAAATCTTCCATTTGGTTGAATATAAAGCAGAAAAAAAATTACGATGTAATGATTTCTAAATGTGACATGTCGACACAAGAGTTTTGTTTTTGTAGAATAAATTGATTCATGAAACTTGAATGTGTGAAAATATGTTTTTATTCTTTCGAATTTTCTTGGATAATTTAATTTAATCAAGATTTGTTTTCATTATCTATTTAAATTGAAAACAATTTATCTCTTCGGTTTTATTTAGAAAATGACGTCAAAAAAAATCTGTTAATCCCTATCGTTTCTCCCTTTTCTTACTTTTATCCACAAAAAAATGAAATAAGTTAGTTGCAACCATTACAGAAATGTCACTAAAAATTTCAAAAAATTAATATCTAGGAAATTAATTTAAATTTTTAAATTCTGAGATTTTATACGACTTCTTTGGATCCACGCGGATAAATAGTGTTAATTTCATCGCCAAAAGTTACTGACCTTAACCCTTAATTGCATAGTGATGTAAATTTCCATCACTGTTTATTTAACTTTTAATAAATAAATCAACTTCTTCGCCACCACTATATTTATATAGAAATATTAATCCAGTAAATTTCCCGTTAACTATGTTGCTGAACAAACTTAAAAATCTATCTTAAAATTTCTGGTGTCTAATATTTAATATATGTATAAAAAAACACAATTGTAAAAGAAAAACTCATGCAAAGAAGGGTTAAAAAATGTATATATGTTTTGAAGTTTGATTCAAAATTTATTACAATAACGCTTTTTATTTCTAAAAGTAAAAAAAAAACACTGATTAGAACTCTTTCTGATTAGTACTCGGTTTTATCCTACACTAAAATTCAGAGCTTTTTTAGATGGTCCTATAAAAATCCTTTTCCCAAGTAGAGAATAATTTTCCTCTGGCAACAGGTGTGGTTTTACAGTACCAAAGATGTCTCCAAACACTTTTCTGTGGTGTTCCGATTTTTCCGCTCTTCTCGTTTTTTGCCAACAAAGGAAAACCGTTAGGTACCCGGTTTTATCCTACTTTCCCCTACAGTTGTCTATTCAGTTACCCTGGTGATTTCTAACCTGTACATCGAAATGTCATATGATTGATTCTCTAACTGCCTCGATCCAATTGCTCATAGCCGTTTCGTGAAAAGCAGTCTATGCATCATTTACTTCATTCATATAATATTTTGGTTTTGCTCTAGACTTAAAGACTTTCGATTCTTTATTTCAGATAAGTGAATCATACGATGATATTATAGTCAGCTTGAACAATGTTATTTGTACAGATGCAACATTATATTTTTGTTGAACAATGTTGCATTATTTTAAAAAGGTCTACACAAAAATAAGAACCTGAATATACTCGTATTGTATCATAAAGGAGTGTGACATATTCAAATATAAGTAATTATACTTACTAAAAAATAACTCCTTGTTTATAAATATAATCTCATATTACTGAATTTTACATAGTGTAGATTTCAAGATATTTTAATTATTAAATGTATACACAGTCTTGGAAAATAAAAATGATCACCCCTACTAATTCTGCTGCATATACTCGTATAAAAAGATATAGGTACCAGTCTACAAGGATTAATGTCTACTAATTAATGCAGTTCATCAATTAGGCTTCAGGAGCAGTCTGTATATCAAAAATTGTAGCAACATTCTTATTTTCAAATGGTAACATCAACTTTTGGCACGTTATTTGAACCCCTTGGATCAAATCAGCCTTGTGCAATATATAGTTTATGCTCTTAGTTGAGTTAATTATGGTCCTTGCTGAGTTAATTATTGCCCCTCCCCCTCTATATACACAAACGTGTTTTTCTCTCAGTAACACGGACGTCATCATGTTATTTTATTACATGATAACGCCATGATGTTAAATAGAAAAAGAGGAAAAATGTAACATTAAATTTGCGATGATATATTTTCGTACAATAATACTTGCGTTTCTGTAGATATATACTTATATACATAGCACGAACACACAGTAACACGCGTGCAGTGATGGAACAGTGGCGCACCATTTTGGTGATTGTCACATTTTGGTGATAGTATTTTTCGTTTAAAAATATCATAAATTCTATCCTTAAATAAGACGAAGAGTGCTATTTAAATTTAGCGTAGCGGTGTCAATTAGTTCTCTGGTGCGCCACAGTTCCGGGTCATATTTAGCGAAAGATCGCCAAATTTGGCGCAAAAATAAATCGGCTTTACAATATCAGAGACTCATATATTCCACTGTTGATATGTGAGTGTAACTGTGTACAAGCGAGAATCTAGAAATTAATAGAAGAAAAAAATAAGTATACTCAGCAGTTATTTATAAGTCTTTATTTAATAAAATTACTCTACTGTTATGCAGCAAGATTTAAAAGAAATGAAATTTATACAGAAAGACAAGTTGTTTTGACAGGTTTCTTTAAAAAATTCATTCAGTCTTCTCCACACATGTGGCTCTCTTATAGATTTTAGTCTGAAAGAAATATACATCAATCAAAATTCAGAATGCATTAATTTATTACATACACTGTTAATCAAAACAAGTTGGAAATTGTACGTCAAACGTGACAATTGAGGTGCGTTCGTACTATAGCTAGTTCTATAAATATTCAGATCTTGATGATTTTTAATTCTGTGAAATGAATTATATCGTCTGCAGATTAATTTCTGTAATAAAATAAGTATCTCGGTCGCTTGACGATTAAACTTCGGAAGCTCCTATAACAAGAAAGCACCGATTTAAAAAAAATTAAAATTTATTAATAAATATTTTTATTAATATCTCCTAAAGTTTTGATTCGATTTTTATAAAATTTGAAATGTCTCGACAAAATTCTGCAAAGATAATACATCTTAAATTTCAAACCATTCGGTTGGGTAGTTTTTGCGTTGTTATATGCGGACGGACGGACCAAGCGACAACAATAGGTACTACGTATTTATATAATTACGAACGCACCTAAAAAGAATCTGTTAAAATTACGGGTAAAACCCGCAGCAAAAATTCTATGAAAAATACACTAAATTATCGTAAACTAAAACCTCGTAAGTTGTTACAATCCATAATTTAAGGATATGACGGTTTAGAAATAAACACAGTTCGTAAAAAAATAGTATTTTATTAAGAATATATTAAGTAACATAGGTACAATGTTTAAAAAATATATAATAATTTGTTTGTCATTTTCAGTATTTAACTGTACATATAAAAAAAAAAGACATTTTCTAATGAAATTTGAAATGATACTTGGCGCTGTGTAATATCATATCCTCTTTAATAAAAAGCTACGCGTTGCTGACGACTGGTTTTTTCGCTAATCGTTGCCACAGATTAATGAAACATTTGACTTAAGAATGAAACAATTGAAGTTACTGAAAAAAATTAATAGCTCGAAAAGTATTTGTCAGAAAATTATTAGACAAACTGCGTTAGAAAGGTAAAAAATTGTATTGTTCCTGATATAAATTTCAAATCTAATGATTATGCCTTTTTTCAAATATTGAATTTCAAAAATTACCAAATTTCACAATGGAGTACCACAGTGAAACCTTCACGCGTAAAAATATAATGATAACGGCAATGTGTCCTGACGTGTATTACAGGCTATAGCACGAGTCACAAATTATAGTAGCCTTACTATTCTGTTAAAATATAAAAGTGAATTATGATGTCACGAGTGCATGATTTTTATTTATTTCTCAACAAATAGCATATTTTAGTCCACCTCAGTGAGACATATCAATTTCATTATATTTGAAGTATTGTAACTTCATTAAAATCCAACGAAATGATTTCCCCCCACCCCCCCCACACCATAGATACCATAATGTAAACCCCATAGACACCATAATTTAACACAATTATTCATTTTTTTTAAGCTGACCTATTCCATATTACAGAGAATTGGCCTAGTTTGGAACGAAGTTTTTTGGATACCTTTTGGTACTTTTCCGTTATACCAACATCATGCCAAAATGTATCGTGGATATATCGGAAGAGATTATTGCATATTTTTGTTCGTAGTTATAGCACATTCTCCTAGATTAAGACATTTTTTTAGGATTTCGTTCATCTGACGAAACCCTATTCGTCTCACTTCTCTGTCTGTCTGTCTGTCACAGACTCGGAAACTCTATAAGTTAAAAAGTTGAAATTTTGCATGCTTATAACTGAATGCCTCCTGTCGCACGACAAATCATAAAATTTTGAAAAGTATTATATTAATTTAATTAATTTAATTAAGTTAATGACAACCGACCATTTCTATTATTTTCTTAGATTGTAAAACGGAACCTTAATTTCACTCTCTTTCGCGTAGACTGGATGGTACACTGGTTTCGCGTTTTCCTCTTAACCGAAAGGTTCAGAGTTCGATTCTTGTTGACGAAAGTTGTTTTCGATTTTGACATTTCATTGTCCGGTGGATTTAATTAAAAGAACTTTCGTATTGTCTTGCTATTTTAAGGGTTTCGTTTTTTTTATTTAGCAAAAAGTAAATCATATAATTAAATATTCTTTTCAGATATACTACAAATACATGCCGTTACAATTGTCTGAAAATTAAAAAATAGCTTCCTCCTGTCATCATTTTATTATTAAATTTAATAAATTTAATGTTGCTGCCATCTATGTTCTTATTGATAAATGATAAGAAAAATTAATACAAATTAATTAATACAAATTAATACAAATGAATGATTTGGATGTAATAATTAAAGGATAAAGTGTTTTGAAAGGAATACTAAACGAAACCCTTTAAGCGATATTCGATCACACTTATATATTTGTTACAGGGTAGTTTCAGTAGCATTCATCGTATACTGTTATCAGGGGAAAGGGGATACCATGGCAACACTAGATACCGGGCTTGCTCATTCATTATCATGACGTCACAAATGGTGGCTGGCCGCGACCAGCGATTGGTACAAAGCGACGCGCCCATCGTTTTATGCCAATCGCTGTAGGTCTTTCGTTTTGTCGTTCGCTTTGTACCAATCGCTGGTCACGGATAGCCACCATTTGTGACGTCATGATAATGAATGAGTCAGCCCGGTATCTAGTGTAGCCCTGATGATACACCGAATGCTGCCAGAACAAAAATGCAATAGCTAGTCAACCTTTTGGTGCTCCAAACGCTGTTTTATTTACTGACATTTTCTAAAGATTAACTAATTAATAATCTAATCTAATCATGTATGATGTTAAAATTATCCCTGGAAGTACGCTACAAAAGAAGATAAATGTTTTTAATCTAGAAAAAAATAATATAACAACGAACGAAAATATACCATAGCCTCTTCCGATTTATCTATGATTCAGAAAAGTGTCCTTTATCTTTAGAAACTTCAGGAACCAATATATTTTGCAGATTTAAAGAAGCATTAACGAAAAAAGAAATTACTGCCACTGATTTTCGGGAACGTTTCCGAGTAGTTTTTATAGTGTATTAAACAATTTTTTTAACGTGGAATGTAATTTTTCAGATTCTATATATCCTCTTCATGTACAATAAACGCGTTTTACAGACAAACATTATAAATTAACGGCATTAACATTAACATTAAAATTAATATTATTTTGTTACTTTTGCATGTATAAATTCAATTACGCAGCTGAATCTAAAGACAACGAACGCTTTTCGAAATCATGGGTAACGTGGAAAAGGTTATTGTACGCTTTCGTTCGTCGTTGTATTATATATTCGTGGATTAAGAAACATTTGACTTTTTTCTATGGTGTAATGTGGATACATTAGTTTCAGTATAATGATAAAGTCGTCTAAAAATTTTAGAATCCCTGATACGGTTATACTTTGCTTTCGATAGCAGGGTTGCCAGTTTGGCCTTTTTTTTTATTCAGAATTTCCAAATTCATACCTTAAATTTCGAAAGAAGAATTTTTACCTTAAGAAGTTAGAAAATATCTCTCGTTAAATAAAACAAAATTAACTCCTATTGATTTCTGGTGTTAATTCTAAATTCTAATTTTAAAAAAAGTCGACCTGGCAACCTTGTTCGATACACAACTCGCAGATCGAAAGAGGGATTTCAAATATATAATATTATTTAAGCTAGAAATCAATACTTACATTCCCTTCTTCATCTTTCTCCTTTGATGAACAAGTCAGCCCTTCTGCACAAGGACACATGAACCTGTAAACATCGCCGGATTTGTTTAGGGCATCAGTGGGGTGACACATTTCATCTGAAACAGAAAAGAAACCGAATTTGAAACGAATCTTAAAGTACAGGGTAAGCGCGATAAATTGGCAATAACTTTGCGTCTCATTATTTCACGTGTTTCTTATTAATTTTGACAAATGATGTATCTAAGGTCCTGTAATGTCCCCTATGTCCCCTATGTCCTGCAAAATTAACACATAAGAAAAATTGCACATCAACTGAAGTAGGTAGATAGATTTTTATTTTATAAACTATGTTTAAAGTGCACATAATTTTATGTTGCACACATAAAAATAATATATGTTGTTTAATTTTATGTTGTTTTTTTCTCTGTCTTTTAATATTATCTTAAATCTAAATTATATTTTTGTTACATATCTCTAATCAACATATTCCTTTAATTCTTATTCAAAAAATCTTATTCTATTAAATGCAAAATTTCTTGTAAAAAATATCTGTTTTATTTCTTCATATTTTGAGACATTGAATTTTTATTTCTTTGGAATATTTTGTAATACCATTTTTATTTTTATTAAAATTATCGTTCCATATCCCAGCATCCTTAGCGCGTATCTACCGCGTAAACTTTTTACCTTTTCAAAATTCCGCTCTAAAAGAAAGCGTTTCGACATGACGTCAAATGGCACCTCCTTTGGCCTACTTTTTCAACCATTGGTTAGCTCACCCCGCTTCTTACTATCCTCTTTTTTCCCTCCTAGAACGGATTTAGTTGGTTCCATAGAGCGCGCTATGTAACTTTGAGCTAAATATTTTTTTTTTATTTATACCGCATACACAGGCTTGGAAGACAGATTTTTAGGCATTTTGAAGTGTCCAAATAACTCCGTCACTGGAGAAGTCCTTCTACGTGTCGATAGTTTTTCTTCAATAATATTAAATAGATCTAATTTATTGAAGTTGTGTTTAAGAGGAGTTGTGAATTACTGACTAGATGAAATAAAGTATTTGATCTGATAACCAGTCTTATAAATGTTTTGGAGAAACACCCTTTGGAACTGTTTGCCACTACTCAACTCAAATGTTCAACTGCAAAATTCTCTATATATCTCGAATGTGATTAAACTAAGAGTGTTATTTATATCCGCCATTTAATTTAAGTTTTTTGACACAATAAGCGCTTGTCATACAATAAACTTTCAGTAGCGTCTCGACTTTAACGTCTGTCTTCTCAACCAAAGCTGCATTTAAATTGGGATTCAGGCCTGATCATACTGATATCGTCCTATATATATATATACATAATTTATATTATATATATATATTTGCAGTATACTCACTAAACTTTCTTGCCACTCTCTTAACTTCGAAACGGCTGCTGCTATACTCATAAAAGTGGTGTCTAAGATACTAAAGTCGCCATGCGCTACTGAATGAAAGCACCTACGGCGCCACCTGGTCGAAAACTGAGGAGTTAGCATTCCTGAAAACGGAAAGCGATAGGAGAGAAAAGGGATTTACAAAGTTGTAGAGCATAATCGATTTCCTACGGAAAGACACCTTGTGGACATTAATGCGAAGAATACAACGGTTAAAAAGCGTATTTGTTTTTTCGTGATTTCCTACACTGTGATGTGACAAAACGATCTTTTAAAGAAAAAACAAGTTATAACAATATACCTTTATTTGAGATGTTCAAACTTCTCACCGTCAGCTGCAATACACATTTGGATCCTTGTTTAAATTTCACGTTGCACAAGTTGGAGCATAGAAGGTGACATATTGGCACAAGCGTCCGTAATGCGTCGTTTAAGGTCCTTCAATGTCTGTGGAGGGGTTGCATACACCTGCTGTTTCAGGTATCCCCACAGGAAAAAGTCCAGTGGAGTTAGATCAGGCGAACGTGGAGGCCAATCTTCGAAACCGCCATACCCAATTATTTGGTTCCCGAATTCCTTCACGAGGCACTGCTTCGCTGGAAATGTCTTGTGAGCAGGCGCGCCGTCATGTTGAAACCATAGATTGCGAAGAGTAAACAACGGCATGTTCTCCACAAAATCATCGGGTATTACATTCTGTAGAAGTTTTTTTTTTTTTAGACCGGCGACCAGGCTCCTACCTGCCAGGTTTCACTAGCTTAAACGGGTTTAGCGCCTGGCACCGGGGCGCGTAGCGCCACTGAAGAGATGCCGCATAACGGCTGGTCATTTCTGGCAGGACGGCTATGTGGAGGTCTAAGTTTTGTTCCCGTTTTTGTTTTGCTGCTAATTGATCTGATTATTTTTGTATGGACCTGGGCTTGGCATCACACCTATACGTCATGCCATCGCTATGCAAGTTGGTCTCGTAATTTAGAACCTTGATCCGGTGACGAGACCTTCACCTGACTAGGCACCTCCAGAGGAGGCCATTCACAGGTAACTTAGAGGACTTTGCTCCCACGACAGATTTTACATGCACCGGGTGCCATTAGTGTACATGATGAGAAAAAAAAAGAAAAACCTGTAAGGGAAGGGGTTAATACATGTTTATTTAACTTTAAATAAAAAATATAAAAAATTGATTACTTTTACCTGTGTTGGATTTTTTCCCTTTTCCTTTTCCCTTTTTCCGGCTGTACTTAAAGGTTTCCTGTTGTTTTTGTTTTGTTGCATTTTGTTTCGTGTTTAGGTTTCTCTCATTGCTTTTTGGTTTCTCATTTGTTGCAGTTGTTTCTGGTTTCTCATTTGTTGCTTTATTCTGTAGAAGTTGTAAATATCGTGCGCCCGTTAACGTGGCATCGTAAAATACTGGGCCGATCAGCTTGCTATTGTAAATTTCACACCAAACGTTAATAGCAAACCTCATTTGATGTCGAACGTCGGTAAAACATCTAGGATTTTCCAGCGTCCATTAATGGGTGCTCAAATAAATCACAGCCATCCATTGGGTGCTCAACCAAATAATTAGACCTATTGTAAACGCCATTCCGTGAAAAGCATGCCTCATCCCTCCACACTATACCTGCCAAGAATGTTGGCTGGACCTGTATCTGGTTCATGACAAAGTTGCACCATGCATAGCGTCGCTCGGCATCCCGGTCCAATGAAACCTGTTGAGGTGTTGGTCCGTATGGATGAGAGCCTAATTCCCTTAGTATTTTCCAAACCTGACTTTTTAAAAGGCCACAGTGTTCATTGATCTCTCTTGTGCTGCAATTTGGATATACGAGGGCGTATGCTAATACCTCACCCGGTGGAACTTGCCGTCCTACCTTAGTCGGTCTGCCACATCGAGCTCGACTAGTCACGCAGCCTGTCTCCCTTAAACGTTTTACAACAGTTAGGATGGTTTGATGAGAAGGATGCGGGCCTGCAGGGAAACGTTGCCGGTACAACCTTGCTGTTGATCGTGCTTTGCGTCCACATTCACCGTAAAGTATAACCATCTTACAATACTCAGCTTTGGAAAATCGCTCCATGATCATAAATATCAACATACAACCCCAAGAAGATGCATCTTTTATAGCTGTCTCAAGTGAACCCTCGTGACGTTTCTTACGTATTTACACATTGCAAAAATTGCACATCAACTGAAGTAGGTAGCTAGGTTTTTATTTTATAAACTATGTTTAAAGTGTGCATAATTTTATGTTGCACACATAAAAATAATTTATGTTTTTTTTTCACTGTCTTTTAATAATATCTTAAATCTAAATTATATTTTTATATTACATATCTTTAATCAACATGTTCTTTTAATTCTTATTCTAAAAATCTTATTCTATTAAATGCAACACTTCAACACTTCCTATAAACCATGCGCAAGTTGCGTTGAGTTTATATGACACTATTTTACATGATCTACATATTGTCTACTATGTTTATAATGACAATCAGTACAAGGATGCAACTCTCGGGGTTTGAATCGCAGTCCTTTTGATTGGGAATCACAAGCGGTACCACTGTGCCACATTGCGGTGTTGTGTTCTGTCCGAAAGATAATCATTTCTCCTTCCGTTCAAGTTTCGTGATGTCACAGTGTAGGAAATCACGAAAAAACAAATGCGCGTTTTAACCGTTCTTTTCTTTGCATTAATGTCCAAAAGGTGTATTTTCGTACTAAATCAATGATGCTCTTCAACTTTGTAAATCACTTTTTCCGTATCTCTTTCGTTTTCGAGATAGGGATGCTAACTCCGCAGTTTTCCACCAGGTGGCGACGTAGGAGGATTCATTCAGTAGCGCATGGCTACTTTACTATACCCAGAAACCACTTTTATGAATATAGCAGCAGCCGTTCCGAAGTTAAGAGGGTGGCAAGTGACTTTAGTGGGCGTACTGCATATATAACTTGCTTTTTCTAGTACGCTGTGTTTTGCTCTTTGTCGCACTGAAAAAGAATCTCGCTTGTGGATTCGAAGCAGCTGTTTGCTGATTTTTTATTTATTATTTGTGCATTTTTAACGTTGGTATTCTGCCTTTTAATATTCTTGCACAAAGTCTTTATTTGCTATTTTTATTTATTACCTTTCATAGCTTTGGAAATAGGATGTTTGTGCAGTGTACGTGGTCTTCTTAATTTTCGTAGTACAAATTCAATAGTTGATTAGTACAATAATTAAACAAATAAAGATATATAAAAATAAGTGATGAAATATTATTGTCCGTTGAAATGGGAATAAAATGATATCAAATATGAGATTGTAGGTTCAGTCTAAGCTGAAAAAAAATAATAATATCTTTTTTTGCATAGAGTTTTATATTGTTTTAATAAAAGCTTTTATCAAGTTTATTAATTCGTCGTTGGCGAATGCTGGTGTTTTTAGCACCTTACGAGGAGGTTTTGATAAAAAAGTTTTAGTTTTCAAAAATGTGACCTGCGTTACGACCACAAGCATATCTGCACGAAAGACTTACCCCTCCCTGGATCTCGCTCTGCCGGCACCCATGATTTGTCTAAATATTTATATCAAATATTCAAGAAAATAAAAGTTATTAGAAAGTCCTTACGCTTTGCTTTAAGTTTTTTGCATTTGCCTGACAAGAACATGGAGAGTTGTACGCAGCATTCGCCGTCACCACAGCCATCGTTATTGTCGCATTTCTTGTTCACTTCGGCCAGCTAGATAGAAAAGAGAACATTGTGAGTATAAGCATTATACACTGTAATAAAAAGAAAAGTGCCCAGTTAAACTGATGGCGTTGAGCTCACAGGCTATTCACACTAATTGTATATTATACTCTTATTCCAAAGAATAATGCCCTCGAAAAATAAAGAAATCGAGAATAAACTAAGGGGGTATTACTCCTCCCTTATTCCCCCTTTATACCTAACCATTGAACCCCCAAAACTAACCAGGGAAGCGCCTTATCACAATGAACCTATACACAAAATTTGAAGCAAATCAGATATTTCTGCATGAAAAACCAATTTATCTAACTTAAAGGGGGGGGGAATCAGCCCCCCCTGTTCCCCCCTTTATAGTTAACCAGTGAACCCACAAACTAATCAGGGAAGCGCCTTATCACAATGAACTTATATGCAAAATTTGAAGCAAATAGGATAATTATGTATGAAAAACCCATTTATCTAAATTAAGGGGGGGGGGGATTAGCCCTCCGTTCCCCTTTTATACCTAACCAATGAAACTCCAAAACTAATCAGGGAAGCGCCTTCTCACAATGAACATATAAACAAAATTTGAAGCAAAACGGATATTTCTATCAAGGGTTATCGCGTTACGTACATGCGTACATACGTACATACATAAATACATTACAGAACGGGTGGGCACATTAGCTCTCAGGCTTTGATAGCCTGTGAGCTAAAAAACGGAAAAGGTACTGGCAGGCAAGTTGTCGTTTATTTTGCGTTTTTCGCGAAACTTCCGTTTTGTTACTCTCCCGTTTTGAAATTACACTGTAAAAAAATTTTAAAAAAAGTTTTTAATCTAGAGAAATATAGTATAAACACGAACGAAAATTTACAATACCCCTTCCAAGTTAACCACAATTCCGAAAAGAGAAAGTTATCTTTACAAACCTCAAAAATCACTATATTTTAGAGATTTAAAGAAACATTATGAACACAAAGTAAGTTTTGCTGCTACCGATTTTCGCAAACGTTACCGAGAAGATTTTCAGCTTAGCAATCAATTTTTTCACCCCAGAATGTATGTTTTTCGGATTCTATCATTTCTCAAAAAAATATTTTCATGTTCAAAAAACGTATTTTACAGACGAACACGGTAAATCAAGATCATTAGTATTAACATTAAAATTAATATTTTTTTCTTACACTTACATGTATAAATTTAATTATGCAGCTGAAATTTGTAATTGAGATTTGGTAGTATCCTAAAAAACGCTATTCCTGTTTGAGAAAACTGATTGATACACTATGAAAACTATTCGAAAACGTTTCTGAAAATTAGTAGCAGCGAATAAAACTTTTTTTTTATCAAAACGTCTTTCCCTCTTAAATGCCTAGAGTATCAAATTTGCAAAACTTTTTATTTAACTTTTAATAAATAAATAAAATTCTCGCAACCACTATATTTATCCTGTAAAAATCACATAAATATGCTACTAAATGATATTAAAAATATATCTTAAAATTCCTGGTGTCTAATCCTTAATATATATATATATATATATATATATATATAATTCTAAAAGAAAAATTCATGCATTGAAGGGTTAAGGAATAGACACACGTTATTACAATTATTAAAGAACAAAGTTGATTTATTTAGCATAAAAAAGCATAAAATTGGTGATATTTTATTTAATTTCTATCAAAAATTGAATTCCGTTTATTCAATTTATTCAACCCAAGGTATTATTTTACACCCTTTAAACGTTCACATTGTTATCAAATTATTTTATTAAATAAAAGAAAATTGTTTCATTTACCCTACAATTGGTGACATTTAATTTCTGTCAAAAATTGAATTAAATTTGATCAACGCAATGGATTACTTTTCACCATTCAAATGTTTACATCGTTATTAAAATTATTTTATTAAATGAAAAAATTGTTTCATTTACCCTACAATTGGTGACATTTAATTTCTGTCAAAAATTGAATTAAATTTGATCAACGCAATGGATTACTTTTCACCATTCAAATGTTTACATCGTTATTAGAATTATTTTATTAAATGAAAAAGTTGTTTCATTTACCCTACAATTGATGACATTTAATTTCTGTCAAAACCGAAATCAATTTATTAAACTCAAGGGTTTAGTTTACACCATTTAAATTTTCATATCATTATTAAAATTATTTATTAAATGAAAATATTATTTCATTTACCCTACAGTTGGTGACATTTAATTTCTATCAAAACCTGAATTCAATTAATTTAACACAAGGGATTATTTTACACCATTTAAATGTGCACATCCTTATTAAAATTATTTTATTGAATGAAAAAGTTTTTTCATTTACCCTACAAATGGTGGGATTTAATTCTATCAAAAACCTAATTCGATATATTGAAAGTAAGGAATTATTTTACACTATGTTGACATCCTTATTAAAATTACTTTATTAAATGAAAAAGTTGTTTTATTTACCCTACAATTGATGAGATTTAATTTCTATCAAGACCGAATTCAATTTATTGAACTCAAGTGATTACTTTACACCATTTAAATTTTCACATCGTTATTAAAATTACTTTATTAAATTAAAAGTTTGTTTCATTTACCCTACAGCTTTTAACACACCATTTAAATTTTCATACCGTTATTAAAATTATTTTATTAAATGAAAAGGTTGTTTCGTTTACCCTGCAGTTTGTGACATTTAATTTCTATCAAAACCTGAATTCAATTAATTTAACACAAGGGATTATTTTACACCATTTAAATGTGCACATCCTTATTAAAATTATTTTATTGAATGAAAAAGTTTTTTCATTTACCCTACAAATGGTGGGATTTAATTCTATCAAAAACCGAATTCGATTTATTGAAAGCAATGGATTATTTTACACCATTTAAATATTCACATCGTCATTAAAATTACTTTATTAAATGATAAAGTTGTTCCATTTACCCTAAATTGAAGTCATTTAATTTCTATCAAAACCGATTTCAATTTATTGAACTCAAGGGATTAGTTTACACCATTTAAATTTTCACATCGTTATTAAAATTACTTTATTAAATGAAATAATTGTTTCATTTACCCTATAAATGGTGTCATTTAATTTCTATCAAAAACCGAATTCGATTTATTGAAAGTAATGTATTATTTTACACCATTTAAATGTTCACATCGTTATTAAAATTATTAAATGAAAAAGTTGTTCTATTTACCCTATAATTGAAGACATTTAATTTCTATCAAAACCGATTTCAATTTATTGAACTCAAGGGATTATTTTACACCATTTAAATTTTCACATCGTTATTAAAATTACTTTATTAAATGAAATAATTGTTTCATTTACCCTATAAATGGTGTCATTTAATTTCTATCAAAAACCTAATTCGATTTATTGGAAGCAATGGATTATTTTACACCATTTAAATGTTCACATCGTTATTAAAATTATTTTTTTAAATGAAAAAGTTGTTCCATTTACCCTACAATTGAAGAAATTTAATTTCTATCAAAACTGATTTCAATTTATTGAACTCAAGGGATTATTTTACACCATTTAAATTCTCACAACCTTATTAAAATTACTTTATTGAATGAAAAAGTTTTTTCATTTACCCTACAAATGGTGGGATTTAATTCTATCAAAAACCTAATTCGATTTATTGAAAGTAAGGAATAATTTTACACCATTTAAATGTTCACATCCTTATTAAAATTACTTTATTAAATGAAAAAGTTGTTTTATTTACCCTACAATTGATGAGATTTAATTTCTATCAAGACCGAATTCAATAGTTTACACCATTCAAATGTTTACATTGTTATTGAAATTATTTTATTAAATGAAAAAGTTTTTCATTTACCCTACAATTGAAGATATTTAATTTCTATCAAAACCGAATTCAATTTATTGAACTCAAGTGATTATTTTACACCATTTAAATTTTCACATCGTTATTAAAATTACTTTATTAAATTAAAAGGTTGTTTCGTTTACCCTGCAGTTGGTGACATTTAATTTCTATCAAAAACTGAATTCAATTAATTTAACACAAGTAATTATTTTACACCATTTAAATATGCACATCGTTATTAAATTTATTTTATTAAATATAAAAGTTGTTTCATTTACCCTACAAATGGTGACATTTAGTTTCTTTGAAAAGCCGAATTCGATTTATTGAAAGCAAGGTATTATTTTACATCACTGAAATGTTTACAGTCTTATTAAAATTATTTTATTTAGAAAATAGTTGTTTTATTTAACATACAATTTGTGACGTTTAATTTCTATGAAAATTTGAATTCAATTTATTCAACCCAAGGAATTATTTTACACCATTTAAACATTCACATCGTTATTATTATTATTTTTTTTTATATATAAAATGAAAAATTTGTTTCATTTGTCCTACAGTTGGTTACATTTAATTTCTATCAAAAACGGAATTCGATTTATTCAACGCATTGGATTATTTTACACCATTCAAATGTTTACATCGCCATTAAAATTATTTTATTAAATGAAAAAGTTATTTCATTTACCCTGTAATTGATGACATTTAATTTCTATCAAAATCGAATTCAGTTTATTAGACGCAACGGATTATATTATATTATACATTTAATTGTTCACATCGTTATTAAATTTATTTTATTAAATAAAAAGGTTGTTTCATTTACCCTACAGTTGGTGACATTGAATGTCTATCAAAACTGAATTCAATTAATTTCACGCAAGAGATTATTTTGCAATATTTAAATGTGCACATCGTTATTAAAACTGTTTTATTAAATTGAAATGTTGTTTGATCTAGCATACAATTCGCAACTTATTTAAATTATGTCAAAAAATTAATTCAATTTATTAAACGAAAGGGATTATTTTACACCACTCAAATGTTTGCATCGTTATTAAAATTATTTTATTAAATGAAAGATTTGTTTCATTTACCTTAAAATTGGTGATATTTAATTTCTATCAAAACTGAATTCAATTAATTTAACGCAAGAGTTTATTTTGCAATATTTAAATGTGCACATCGTTATTAAAACTGTTTTATTAAATTGAAATGTTGTTTGATCTAGCATACAATTCGCAACTTATTTAAATTATGTCAAAAAATTAATTCAATTTATTAAACGAAAGGGATTATTTTACACCACTCAAATGTTTGCATCGTTATTAAAATTATTTTATTAAATGAAAGATTTGTTTCATTTACCTTAAAATTGGTGATATTTAATTTCTATCAAAACTGAATTCAATTAATTTAACGCAAGAGATTATTTTGCAATATTTAAATGTGCACATCGTTATTAAAACTGTTTTATTAAATTGAAATGTTGTTTGATCTAGCATACAATTCGCAACTTATTTAAATTATGTCAAAAAATTAATTCAATTTATTAAACGAAAGGGATTATTTTACACCACTCAAATGTTTGCATCGTTATTAAAATTATTTTATTAAATGAAAGATTTGTTTCATTTACCTTAAAATTGGTGATATTTAATTTCTATCAAAACTGAATTCAATTAATTTAACGCAAGAGATTATTTTGCAATATTTAAATGTGCACATCGTTATTAAAACTGTTTTATTAAATTGAAATGTTGTTTGATCTAGCATACAATTCGCAACTTATTTAAATTATGTCAAAAAATTAATTCAATTTATTAAACGAAAGGGATTATTTTACACCACTCAAATGTTTGCATCGTTATTAAAATTATTTTATTAAATGAAAGATTTGTTTCATTTACCTTAAAATTGGTGATATTTAATTTCTATCAAAACTGAATTCAATTAATTTAACGCAAGAGATTATTTTGCAATATTTAAATGTGCACATCGTTATTAAAACTGTTTTATTAAATTGAAATGTTGTTTGATCTAGCATACAATTCGCAACTTATTTAAATTATGTCAAAAAATTAATTCAATTTATTAAACGAAAGGGATTA
Organism: Maratus michaelseni; assembly: GCA_963931845.1. Taxonomy (NCBI): domain Eukaryota; kingdom Metazoa; phylum Arthropoda; class Arachnida; order Araneae; family Salticidae; genus Maratus; species Maratus michaelseni. The sequence continues at coordinate 140,167,575 of OZ007597.1, forward strand.
TTTTACACCACTCAAATGTTTGCATCGTTATTAAAATTATTTTATTAAATGAAAGATTTGTTTCATTTACCTTAAAATTGGTGATATTTAATTTCTATCAAAACTGAATTCAATTAATTTAACGCAAGAGATTATTTTGCAATATTTAAATGTGCACATCGTTATTAAAACTGTTTTATTAAATTGAAATGTTGTTTGATCTAGCATACAATTCGCAACTTATTTAAATTATGTCAAAAAATTAATTCAATTTATTAAACGAAAGGGATTATTTTACACCACTCAAATGTTTGCATCGTTATTAAAATTATTTTATTAAATGAAAGATTTGTTTCATTTACCTTAAAATTGGTGATATTTAATTTCTATCAAAACTGAATTCAATTAATTTAACGCAAGAGATTATTTTGCAATATTTAAATGTGCACATCGTTATTAAAACTGTTTTATTAAATTGAAATGTTGTTTGATCTAGCATACAATTCGCAACTTATTTAAATTATGTCAAAAAATTAATTCAATTTATTAAACGAAAGGGATTATTTTACACCACTCAAATGTTTGCATCGTTATTAAAATTATTTTATTAAATGAAAGATTTGTTTCATTTACCTTAAAATTGGTGATATTTAATTTCTATCAAAACTGAATTCAATTAATTTAACGCAAGAGATTATTTTGCAATATTTAAATGTGCACATCGTTATTAAAACTATTTTATTAAATTGAAATGTTGTTTGATATTCTCAAATCGATCTAATTGTCTAGCATACAATTGGTAACTTATTTAAATTCTGTCAAAAACTTAATTCAATTATTAATCGAAAGGGATTATTTTACACCACTCAAATGTTTATATCGTTTAATACGTATTTCGAGTAATGCGGATAAACAATCACCATCCTTGTCATTGTTAGTACTAAGCACTAACGGAAGTTCACTATATTGCTTTAGCACTAATAAATAATTTGAACAATTAATTATTTTTTTTTTAAATAATTTTTTTTATCCTAATTATTAAATGTATTTGGAAATGATTATTTGAACACCTACCATAATTTTTGAATTTTTATGTCACTAGAGAAAAATGCCTGATATTTCAAATACATGCGGGTATAAACATATGTGAAGAATTTTGACGATTACATATGATTATAAATAATTCATTGGGCCAATGTCATCAAATAAATATATTTCAAACACATTATGACCCGTTTTGCAATTAACTGGAATAATTATTTCAATACTTACAGCCAGAGCCAAACAGCATGCAAAAGCGACAAGTATTGCGGTCTTCATTGTGCTTCCTTGAACAAATCGTTTACTCATAACTATCCTGAAATATTTAAATGTTAAGCGTGGGATACTGGCACAACAAAGCCATATGGTATACGAAATCCAACACCTTTTCCACCCTTTATCAGACAAAAGCGTAAGTTCAGAGATTTCTCGATGTATTTTGTGCGAAAGATAAAATCAACTCAGTGATATATATTTTTACTTTCTTCTATCTTTACAAGAAAAAAGTATTGGAGTCCTGAAATTTTCGACTTCCGGTTTTCGAGAAATTTATACATTTTAGAAGGTCCTGAAAGCGATTTGACCATTTCTAGAAAATCGCTGCTGTGCAGGTAGCGCTGCTGTGCTGTATTTTTTGCGATTTCCGCAATATCCCTATCTCAAGAACTAATGCACTTATTTTCATCAAACTTCAGGTTCAGTTAGACCTTGAGATAAATAGACGCTGACTACGTTTTGGTGTAGATATCCTTATAGGTGGCGCTTCTATATCACTTTTTTCTCGATTTTTACGATAGCTATATCGTAAGAACTAATGCGTGGAATTTCATCAAAGTTCAGATTCTGTTAGACCTTGACATAAATAGATGCTGCTTACGTTTTGGTATAAATTTCCCAACAGGTGGCGCTGTTATGCCACTTTTTTCATTATTATCACGATAACTATATCTCAAGAATTAATGCACAGATTTTCACCAAACTTCAGATTCAGTTAGACGTTGACATAAGTTGTTGTTCATTAGGTTTTGGTCTAAATCTCCCGACAGGTGGCACTGCTATGCTGCATTTTGTAGGATTTGCACGATGTTAGCAATAGTCAAATCTCAAGACTTAACGCACGGAATTTAATAAAACTTTAGATTCAGTTAGACCTTGATATAAATTGAAGGCTGATTCTTTTTAGTGTATGCGCAATCTTTGTGAGATAGATGAAAGTTTTGGGATTGGCACATCCGACTAGTTTTAATATTACAAAGCAAAATTTAATTCCTATGTAAACGAAATGCAGGAACACAAAGTAGACAGATACATCAGTACGCCCCACAGTAGAACGAACACCGTAAAAACCTGGACACATTGATGAAATATTGATTTTTTTTTTTTTTAGTTGTATTACCATTAAAGGATGTTCTTAAGCACATAATGTACCCAAAAAACACTGAGCTTATCAGAAATTTTCAGCCTGTTGGAATGATGGTAGATTCGGGTTTTAATGCCATACATTTTAAATTGTTAAAAACTACTTTTAACATTTATTATTACTTTCTTCTATCTTTACAAGAAGAAAGTATTGGATTCATGAAAATTTTCGACTTCCGATTTTCGACGGATTTATATGTTTTAGAAGGTCCTGAACACGATTTGACTATTTTTAGAAAATGTTTGTCTGTGACTCTGTCTGTCTGTGACTCTATTTGTCTGCCTGTCTGTCTGTGACTCTATTTGTCTGCCTGTCTGTCTGCATGTGACAAAAATTTTGTGGGCGCTCTATCTCGAGAACTAATGCTCGGAATTTAATAAAACTTTATATTCAGTTAGTCCCTGATATAAATTGGTGCTGATTAGATTTTGGTAAAAATCGCCCAGCAGGTGGCGTTGTTATGCAGCATTTTTCGCGATTTTCGGAATAGCTCTATCTCAAAAACTAATGCTCGGAATTTAATAAAACTTTATATTCAGTTAGTCTCTGATATAAGTTGGTGCTGATTAATTTTTGGTAAAAATCGCCCAAGCAGGTGGCGCTGCTATGCAGCATTTTTCACTATTTTCGGAATAGCTCTATCTCAAGAACTAATGCTTGGAATTTAATAAAACTTTATACTCAGTTAGTCTCTGATATAAATTGGTGCTGATTAGTTTTTGGTAAAAATCGCCCAGCAGGTGGCGCTGCTGTGCAGCATTTTGTAGGATTTACACGATTTTAGCGATAGTCATATCTCAAGAAATAATGCACAGAATTTAATAAAACTTGAGTTTCAGTTTGACCTTGATATAAATTGATGCTGATTCTTTTTAGTGTATGCGAAACCTGTGTGAGATAGAAGAAAGTTTTGGGATTAACATATCCGACTAGTTTATTTTTAATTCCAGAATGGCATTGAGGAAGATATTTAGGGGAAGTGTGACTAATATCTCACCCATTTTGAAATAATTTGGCTTGACTTCACAACAAATTGAAACTGATTGACTGTATGGGTTCATAAAACATTCTAATAAAACATTTCCTTCATAATGGTTTCCAATAAAAGAAGTATTTTTTTTAAATAAATATGCAAAATGCCATAGTATCAACTTTCTAAAAGTGTTCCTAATATTGCACGGGGGGGTGAGATATTAGGAACACTTTTTGATTCCTAATATCGCACCCCCCCCCCCCCCACCCCCACCCGTCCGATATTAGGAACACAATCAAATTTACTCTTTTCCAAAAAATTTTGTAAGAAATATGAAAATACGTTATTAACGAAGAACCATTTTGCCCAGCCAAGCAATTAATTGTCTATATTTTGTCCTTTAGTGTCGATTTTGGAACTTCATAAAGTTTTAAAGCTCGTCCTAAAACATTTCGCTCATAATGGTTTCCAATAAAAGAAGCATTTTTTAAAAAATATATATGCAAAATGCCATAGCACTCTTTTCCAAAACTTTCAAAAAGTGTTCCTAATATTGCACGGGGGGGTGCGATATTAGGAACATTTTTTGATTCCTGATATCGCACCCCTCCCTCTCACCCCCCCCCCCCCCTCCCGTCCGATATTAAGAACACAAAAAAATTTACTCTTTTCCAAAAATGTTTGTAAGAAATATGAGTTGTAACGTTATTTAACGGAGAACCATTTTGCCCAGCCAAGAAATTAATTGTCTATACTTTGTCCTTTAGTGTCCATTTTGGAATAACATAAAGTTTTGAAGCTCGTCCCAATCCCATTTCCTTAGGCCGTACTGCCTTAATTTCTTTAATCATATTATAAATTATGGTACTTCTCTATTATCCCGTCGACCACTTTTCATAACAAAAAAACTATCGCCAAACTGTAACACCAAATAAACGGGAGAACGTTGCCATTGTAATTTCAAAATAAATAAAATATAAGAATTTAAGGACACAATTGTTATTTTAATTAATGAAATAACTAATAAATCAGTAAAACAGAATGAAAAATACACGTAAGTGTCGAATTAAAAACCACTTGATGACATAACAAACACGTATAATGTTTCTGACATCAAGTAAATGGGACTGCATTTTTGGCGTTTAATCTTATAGTTTGGCGATAGTTTTTTGTTATGAAAAGTGGTCGACGGGATAATAGAGAAGTACCTAAATTATTAATGGACTAAAATTACTAATGGAGAATCGAGGTTAGACAACGACCACCAGAATGCAGCAGGTACTTCATTTAGAAATCATGGGGTGCGATGTTAGGCACACGTCCCCTAATATTTTGTTAGAAAAAAATTAGATACTTGGTAAGGTAAATTTGGAGTAATTTTGTCGATTATTTCAGCAAAGACGACTACGTTTTCGTCCTTTACTTAAAATGGTTAAATTTGTCCAAATTTTCGTCTTTCGTACGTTAATGTAGTTGAGTTCTAGTTTGAAAAAATATCAATATTAGCTGCGATCACCTGCGACCTTGAAAATATTTCCAATTATAATTCCATTGTATCCCTGTCGTTTCCTTTTTTCTCACTTTTATACACAAAAATAAGGTAATTTACTAGCCATCATTAAAGAAATGTCAATAAAGATTACAAACAAATTAATATCTCACAGACAGATTCAAATTTTGAAACCTTATATGACATCCTCGGATCCGAGAGAATAACTGGTGTTTTCATCGTCCAACGTTCGATATTTTAGGAATAGGAATAAAGAAATACAAACAGACAGTCAGACTTTAATATAATAGATTCCAATTGTTAGAAAAGGAGAAATGAAACAATAGTTTATCAGGGGCCGTATATAACAGCAGAAAAACTACACAACCGAATTTTTTTTTTATTTAATATATATAATAGCTGCAGAATTTTGTCGAGTCATTTCAAATTTTATAGAAATCGAATCAAAACTTAAAAAGATATTAATAAAAGTTTTCTTCATTCTATTAAATCCTATGATACGTAATTAATTCAATGATATCCCATGATAGGTAATGGTTCTAGGTTGCCATGGTGATTACGTCCAATTTAAGATGGAGTCATATTATTTCCGTATTACTGAATTTAAAAGCCAAATTTGTATACTAAAATTGTTGGACCATTTTTGGACACTTTAGAATGCTGTACAGATGGTCAGATATTAAAGTCACTATGGAATCGAACCCGGGCTTCCCGGGTTACAGAACGCAGGCGAAAACCATTTTTTTCCCTAAATCTAATAAATTTTTCATATTTTTATTTGTCAAAGTTGCTGCATTTAGTGATTTTTTTTTTACTGGTTTCTTTGCTTTTCTTGTGCGTGAAGCGCTCATACATGCGGTATCCATCCAGTTTTTTTTTTTTTTTTTTTTTTTTTTTTTGTACTAAGCGTTCATACATGCGATATAGTGATCGCGACATTAACGAATTTCAAGGGTTTTGTTTATTTTTTATTTTTTTTTGGTATTATTAATACAGGGAGTTCGCTGCATCCAGTGATGCTTCTTTGTTAATTTATTCATCATCATCTTATGCATGCGATATAGTGATCGCGATATTAACGAACTTCATGTATATTCGTTTTTTCCAACTTCGCAATGACCGTTAACATTATTTGTAATACTGATGAAATATGAATTAAAACGTTGTTTCTTACTGCTCATATTAACTTTTTATATGCATTTTTATTAAATTTGTGAAATATTTTTTTTATATTTTATTCATAAAAATGCAATATCTAAAACAATATCTTCTGTTTATATTATCTGTTAAAATATCCGATGTTTGTTTATGGTGTAAACAAATAATTTTCTTTTACATTTTTAGGTGCGTTCGTAATTATATAAATACGTAGCACCTATAGTCGTCGTTTGGTCCGTCCGTCTGTCCGTCCGTCTGTCTGTCTGTCCGTCCGTCTGTCTGTCTGTCCGCATATAACAACGCAAAAACTACCCAACCAAATGGTTTGCAATTTAAAATATATTATCCTTGCAGAATTTTGTCGAGACATTTCAAATTTTATTAAAATCGAATCAAAACTTTAGGAGATATTAATAAAAATATTTATTAAGAAATTTGAATTTTTTTTTTTTAAATCGGTGCTTTTTTGTTATAGGAGCTTCCTAGGTTTAATCGTCAAGCGACCGAGATGCTTATTTTATGACAGAAATTAATCTGCAGACGATATAATTCATTTCACAGAATTAAAAATCATCAAGATCTGAATATTTATATAACTAGCTGATACATATATATCTGAATATTTATATAACTAGTTAAGATATTTGTATGAACAGTGTCATAAAATATATACTTAACTAGCTGTTTAACCCGTTCTACGCACAGGAGATCATGAATTTAATTCTAAAACGTGCGTACGAACGCACCTCGTTTGTAACGTTTGACGTACAATTTCCAACTTGTTAAATTATTACAAAGCTTCCTTTTCTCCAAAATCGTCTGAACTAATCAAATTTTGTATCCGGCATAACGCTACTCTCATATAAAGGCACCCTATTCTTGTGACGTTTTTATTTCAAAATTCATTAATTTTACTACCTGTAACTATTTAAAAATTTATAATGGCAGCATTCTTCCATTTGTTTATTGGGCGTTTCAAAATTCATGCTTAAAAATTATTTTATAAGCCATAATATATCAGGCAATTAAGATATAGTTTTCAAACAAATTGCATTTGAAAGTAAATTTTTTTTCCTCTATAACGGTGTAAAAATTAAAAATGTGCTATGTTTAGAAATTAAAAAAATTGCAATAGCAAAAATCACAAAACCGAAATTTCATCGCCAGCTGTTGCCATTCGCAAAATGACGTATGCGTTACGCACGGACACGTTTGGCCTTTATAATATAGATAGATAGATAAAATGATAGTAGTTCCAGTCATAAACGTTAAGCCACGAACTAGCGATACCTGCAAAGGGCAAAACATTAAACTCAATTATCTCCAAACGGTGTTTTTCAGCGGTTTAACCACGATAATTTTTGAATAAGTTAACAGATTTACATGTTTCGTTTTTAAAAATAAAGAAAATTAAATTTTCTACAAAATATACCTGAAAAAACCTGATATGGAAATAAAAATATTCAATAAAACGAAATTCAAAAGCTTTAAAAACTTTAATAGAAAGTATTCGTGAAATTTTAAGAACCTTGTTTATTTTATTATTTTGATTAAATGAATGCTTTAAAGAGCCTTTATTCATTAAGTTAGAACATTTTATATGCTACACTAAATATACCTGGAATTTTACTCAAGTTTTATAAAAATATTTCACACCAGAATTTTTTATTTAAAACTATTTAACTATTTTGTTCAACCGAACAGTTGATGTCGGTTAAGGGGCTTCCGAGTTGCGATCAACTTTGTGAGTAAAGTGTCTTGTAAATATTGAGCCGTTGGGAAAAGTTAAATGTAGTATTAACTACATAAGAAAGAACAATTAAAAATAGAAGAAAAATTAAACAATGGGAATAAAAAAGTAAAGCAAAAGAGATTAAGGATAGAGTCTAGAAAATGGAAAATGGTATAGCTGTAGTTAAAATTAACTACTGAAAAAGTTGAAAAAGTGTAAAATAGGATTCAGAACATGTTCAAAAACAGCACATAAATGATAGGTGGAAAAGACAGGAAAAGCAAAGCTTTAACAAAAAAGGCACTTAAAGAGGGCAAACATTTTTTTTTTTTTTTTTTTTTTTTTTTTTTTGTAATAGCTTAGCTCAATTTTAATTAAGAAAATATGTCATACAAATTTGATCTTTTTTTTATTTATTATTATTTTTTTTTTTGGTATAGCAAAGGAAAAAGTTTAATTAGGAAATTACAGATTTATATAAAAGTAAGAGAGAGAAATTTGCAGAATGGTGAGCACTAATGCTCATAGTCAATAATGCAAGAATATTTTGGACGCTTTCATTTTGTTTAACTTATTTCTGTGTGATTTATATATATTTATTTTATGAAGAAATTTCTGGTTCGAATCAAAATATTTTCATTTGGTAGGAGGGTGACAACCTCTCTCGACTGCGGCTGCTGTGGGACCGTGTACGTTAATGGGAGCTGGTGCACGTAATATCTATTCGGGGCTCCAATGTCCTCCAAGTTTAGTATAAACGTTACCTCTGGGGGTGCCAATCCAGGTGCAGGTCTGTCAACTGGAAGTGGTTCAAAATTAGGAGGCCAGCTCTAGAAGTCCAACCTCTCCTGAGGCTCTGGCACCCCTTCTTTCAGAGAAGTGCCATGGCACTTTCTCTGACACGCCAACAACAACAACCGGTTCAAGTGACTGGTAGTTGGTATATTTAGTGTTAAAAATGAATTAATCTATTCTTCTTTCATAAATAATTTGCATTAAAAATAACTGTTAATAAATTATATTTAACATTAATAATTATATTTTTTTATGCAAATTATCAAATAAACAAGCGAAATTTCGTAAAGTCAAAACTCAAAATTTAATAACGTAATTATACATGTACTAAGCCCTTTTTTTTGTTTACATTCAAAATCGTCCTTCAAAATTCTTTCATCTTTATTAATTTTCTGAGTTTCAGAACAGGTAATTAGGCATTTTTAAAAACAACTCATTTTTTAAAACAAAATCTTATGTCGGCTTTAAATATAATACAGTGATTAACTGTGATTATAGTTTTTTAAGCTCTTGTTTAAATGATTAAAAAATAACTTAATTACCAAATTTTCTGTTTTATTTTAACACTAACATTTTCATACTTAACTCTTTATAAATTATAATAATTGTTATTGTAAAAATTCCAATGTGTTCACTCTCTCTCGCTTTCAATCTTTTTTTTTTTTATAGTTATGAAAGCATATTTTATATCTGTTGCGTATATTTCAATTTAACTCAATAAAAATTCTTTTACGCAACATATATTTAAAAACATATGACTTACACAACATTTTTTAGGAGAGTGAAAGCAAAAAGTAGATCTGTTGCTGAAAATTAATTTACATGCAGACATTATATCAATATTGAAAAAAATCACTTATTCCTCCATAAACAACTTGTACAAAAATAATTGTTAAGTAAATGGTCCTTTTAATGCCTACTTATATATATATATATATATATATATATATAATTATAATATCTATGAATTTCAAAAAACATATCAAGTTCTATTCTACTTAAATCTCCAAAGAGATAATCAATGATACTGTGTATACAGAATACCACATAGCTAATAATTAACATGTGCAAACATAATATTACCATACCTGATGCTTCAATGGTAATTGGCCAAATTTTACTCATACCAAAAGAATATTGAAAAAAGAAATAGAGAGAAAGGGGAAAAAAAAATTATAAATTGGAGTTGCAATTAAGTAAACACAAATGGATTAACAAATTAAATATGAACCATACACAATGGAAAATTGGACCACATGAGAATTAAATATGAATTGGACATGGAAAAACACATGCACATGTACTCATCAGCCTGGATGCACCCACATGTGTTTTAAATAATAATTCAGTGTTTCATAATTCTACTGGCATAATGCTAAGATCAGTAGAATCATCCAGGTACACTGAATTATTACCAGACAACAATTGGAAATATTAAAATTTGGAAATATTTAAATAGGAAATAAAAAACCATTAAGAAAATACAATATATTTCACTCACATCGATTATCCAAAAAACTGTAATTAACACCTCACTAAATTACCACGAGATAACAGTTTTGAAATAATAAAATTGGAAATATGAACGCGTAAAGTGTAGATAAAATATTTTACTCACAATAATTATACAGAATCCTTAAAATGTCACAACGTCTACATAATATTCACATCCACATGGCAATGCATCATACATGTTAACTAAGTCGAGTTGAGAGAAATGATTTGTAAGACAAGTTGAGAGCACACTTTTTTTAAAACACAACCCCATAAATGACACCCAATCACAAAATGATTCAAAAACACTCAAAATAATTCTGGTTTTAATACACTTATAACAAATTTATATCCGTGAATATATATTACTCCATCCAATTTTAATTCCTGAAAGTAAAATTAATATACAATCAATAGCTCCCTCTATAGTTAAATTAAATATAATATTAACAATATTATCTACAACTACCTGAAAGGTAAAGTGTCGCCATCTATTGGTATTATAATAGTTCATAATTAATATATATATAAACTCATAATTAAATCAGAAAATTTAACGTTGAAAAGAACAAAAATTAACAGTATAGTCATGCATGTCATTTTTAACTTTTACTTTCAAAACTCCTCAACAGCGAATTATTTAAAAAAGCCTTTTAAGTTTCAAAATTATTTCATCCTCATCAAACTGTGGTTTTACAGAAACATTAATTAGATAACTTTTTAGAAACACGATTTAAGCAAGATCTTATGTGGTATCTAAAAATAACAATGTAATTAGCTGCGATTATAATTTTTTAATCGTGTTTAAATTTTCATAAAATATTAATTAACATTTATTTTTCTATTTTTTATTTAACACTAAACATTTAAACATTTTGTTCGTTATAAGCTATCATTATGTTTTTAAAAATTTACATTTTTATTCATTTAATTATTTATTTATTTATTCATTTATTGTATGTGTGTGTGTCTTTAGATAGTGTGAATGAAGAAATCTGTTAGATGACTAGGGGGCTCTGCCCCCTACCAGCTACGCTCACTAACCCCTGTTCTAACACCGCAAACTCTAAAAACATGCTAATTTGATCAACTCTAAAATTATTATGGTATATTGAATTATAATTAAGCGACCAGTGGCGATCTGCTGTAATCGGGTTTCCATTCATTTTCCTTTCACTGGGGGATTTTAATGCCGAATCAACTGCTGTCTAAAGAGCTAACAACTGTTTTCGTGATTGATTAATTGATTTCAATTGAACATTTGAAAATCAACTTGTGTAACATGACTAAGTCGCTGCATCGGGAAATTTTATAATGATGTTATAAAAAATTTGGTACCTATCCGTTATCCCGTCGACCACTATCCAAAAAGAAAGGAAAACTGTCGCCAAAATATAGAATTTAACGCCAAAAGTGCGTTACCGTGGCGTCACGTTCAATTGACATCAAATGCGTTACATGTGTTTGTTATGACATCGAGAGATTTTTATTCGACATTTATATCTATTTTTAATGATATTGTATTATTAGTTATTTCATTACCCATTAGTTATCCCATTTATTAGTTATTTCATTAATTTAAATAATAATAACGACCTTAAACGGTGCGCCATGCTATTAAAAGAGAAAAAGCGTTGAAAAAATGTTGCGTCATAAACACATATCCATCAGCCGAGAGGGATAATAAAGAAAATTATTGTCAATAAATAAATATTTAAGATTACTTTTTTTCTATTTTTTTTTCTATTTTTCAATTCCTACTATTAGCTCACACTCTCTATATATTTATATATCTTGTTCAAATTTTCAATCGTTAATAAAATACTTTGTATTCATCCACTCAAGTTCAAATGCATTTTTTTTAACCTTGTAGGGGATGACACTGGATGTTAATACAGTTTTTCAAATATTAATTCATTAATTAAATTAAATTAATTACTTTTAGGTTTATATCGGAGAAAAAATTTCTCCCATTGTTTTCATAAATGAAATGAAAGATTTTCCTCAAATTAGTGATGCCACAAAAATAAAATACCGTAACAATGATTATGAAAAAATTTTCAATAAAAATAACGTGGGACATATCTGCACGGGTTTATTTTACATATTTATGAGTAAAAAGCAAAATTCAAATTCAAATGCTCAAAAGGAAATTCGCTTACTATTTTACCATTTAATATTGTGATCCTGTCATATGTATATACATATTTGTATTAATTGTAATTATTTAATAAAAAGTAACGAAAATAAAATTTTTCTTTGTTGAACTAAGTAGGAATTGACTTTAAAAAAATTATTTTTATATTACTTGTTATAAATGTCTTGTAAATTTTATTGTTTAAATTTACTGATAGTTGACACTTTAGTGAGTGGGGCTTTAGATTCTAATGGCAGCATTCTTCCGTTGGTTTTGGGGGCATAAGAGTTTGACGAATAAATTGGCGATATATATATATATATATATATATATATATATTTTTTTTTTTTACTGGAAAGTTGTCAACGTTATAATGGAGAAGTACCGAATATTGTTTTAAGTAAGACGTTTTAAAGGTATCATTTCCAATATGATGTAATTTTCAAGGTTTTCTTCCTATTATTAAACGTAAATATATTTAATTGAACAGAAATATTAGTATTTACGTGTTTTAAAATTTTCAATAATAGGTAAAATATTTTGTCGAAATAAATTAATCTCTCGTCTAAATATATTTTTATATTAAAACTGTTTGGAAATATTGTCATTCGAGCATTTTAAATATGACGTAAGTTTCCCCCATTTAATGGTGCGCTTAATAATTTAATAATTTCTCTTTTTAATAATCACGCGCAAGTATATTTTTTATTACGTAATTTTCTGCAATTACTGCTTTTAACAAGTGATCATTTAATTATTTTTTTATTTCTGTTTTTGATAGTCACGTGTAAATACATTTTTAAAACTGAAAGGGAATATTATTATATGCTCTATTTTACAAATTGGCAACAATTCAAATAATGGACTTTTTCAAATATGAAATAAATATCCGTGAAAATAATGAAAATTTGAATAAAAAAATGAAATATAACCTCAAAAAATTACTCAAATTAAAAAAATAATTGCGCTCTGCACACCGCAAGATTGTCAACTATATCCTTTTAAATTATGGTGAAATTCCTATGCATGGTTTTTTTTCCTATAAAACTTTTTAAAGAGAACTATTTTGACTGACTTTAATATTAAATATCTCTTAAAATAATTCTTCTATTTAAAAACTGTCTGTTTCAGCGTGTTTATCGAACATTTTTTTTTATAAAACTACCAATTTTCATATTTTTATTTGCAATAGGTTTCGAGTTATTAGTCGAGAAATACTTCAAACAAAATCTTCAATCTTTGCACAAAATCTTCATTGACCGCCGCTGCGGCAGCGGCGGTTACTTTTTTTATATAGAAAAATACAGTAATATCAGAATAAATATTTTTTTAAAAATTCACTAATAAAAGTAATACTAGCTAATAAAAAAAAACTTTCCGTAAACCTAATGCCCAGCATAATAATCGTTTTTTATAGAAAAAAGCATGATCAAGGTGCTTTGACGCGACGACGTTTCTTTGGAAATTCAAAGCAGTAAGCAACTTTGTCACTTAAAAACACCTTACCTGCAGACATGTGTTAAAAATGGACAAATGAATGCTTCTTCTATAAACAACCTATATGAAAAAAGTAATTGTTATGTAAACCTCTTAAAAATTTATACTTAGTATAAATTTTTACTGATTGTTGTCTTGACATTTCACGTGGAAACTAGTCGTTGGTGGCCACCGTAATACTTACCCATCATGGATATGCATAATATAAAATATTGAAATAAAACATGTGTAAACTACTTACAAAATGCATTGCAGTTAGAATAAAATCGTGGCTTGATGACGTCATAAACTTTAAACGCTTTATTACTAAATTGCTTAAAAGAAACATCCTTATAACTCCAAAAATGATTATCATATTAACTAACGGTTTACTGCGTCGGATTAAGCATCTCATTTCAAATTAAAATATATCTTTGAATTGAAATTTGGATGAAATACACAGGGCCATGAAAAATCGAAGAGTATGGAAAATAGGATTACAAAATCTCGGCAACTCATCATCCGATCGACTTCATGCTTTATGCAAAATTTATGTTTTTTTATTGTCTTTTATATTCATTCCTTAAAATAAACAATTTCGAAAAATTTTATATATCTTTTATCAGAACGAATATTTCGAGATTCCGAAAATCCAGATAATCGAGGTTACTGAAATTCAATAAGCTTCTTCCGATTATTACATATGCTAAGTACATACCAAATTTCAAGTCTCTATCTCAATTTGTTCGGGAGGTAGAGCGTTTACAAACACACAGACACACAGACGGACGGGGAAAAAATCTAAAAATATGTTTTTCATAATATCCAGTGTCTGAAACGTGTAAATCAGTCAAAAAAAATCGATTTTTAAAAGGATTACAAGACTTACCCTATACTACGTATGATGGGTAAGTAAAAGCAAAAATCAATAATGTGTGTTTTTTTTTTTTTTTTTTTTAACTGTTACTTTTAAAATTGTCCAACAGCAAATTATTAAAAAGGAATAATAAGTTTCTAAATTCTTTCGCCCGCATCCAACAGCTAAATTTTAGAGCAGTTAATTAGAGTTTCTTTTTAGAAACAAAATTCTCGCACATTCTTACATTAGTTTTAAATATAATACACTAATTAACGACAAATAAAATTTTTAAAACAGTGTTTAAATCTTTCATAAAAACTTAATTACCAATTATTTCTTCATTTTTCAGTTTAACACCAAAAACTTAAACATTTTATAAGTTATGAACATTAATTAGGATTTTAAAAATGCATATATATTTTTTCGTCCCACCATACATTAAAAATGAATAAATCTGTTAATTACATATCTGATATTTTAAAGACGTTATATTTCTGCTAGATTAATTTTGACACAATTATTCAAATTGGTAAAGAAATCATGTGATATGTTATTTTCCAAGCTGGGCGAATAAGTCCGGGCCAGAATTCAAACCAGGGATCTCTTGGCTGAAGCTGTCAATGCTCTACCAATTACAGGTTAACTGGGTGAAATAGATCCGTCAGATTTGTCGGGGATTCTTGGTAAACCATTGGCAGCTTCAGCCAAGAGATCCCTGGTTCGAATCCTGGCACGGATTTTTTCGCCCAGTTGGAAAAATTACATCTCATATATGTAAGAATACAAAGGGTGGAGAGAAAAATGAGTCTAATTCAGTAAGACATATTCTAACTTCTTCGAGTAATTTAAACATTTAATGTAATTTAAACATTTAAAACATTACTTTCCTGATTATATTTGGACAAGATGAATATTTACTAATGATTACATGACATAGAGATATAAAGCTATGAAAACGGCTCTGATAGCTATCTTATTGTTAAAAGTAGATAATAGATTAAATGAGAGACAACGCCCTAAAAATTCAATAAAGGATTAAGAGAACGTCTCTCGCAGAGATGCTCTCTGTATCAAAGCTGAGAGCCATCTGCTACTTTTTTGAAGATTTGTCCGGGATTTGTCCTCAGATCATCTAAAGATGACTAATTTTCCCAGGACCTCAGGGGCATCTGGACCTCAAGGGGGCATCTGTCTTGGCCATATGCCTTTTCGGACGCCACATATGTTACATTTATTATTTATTGTAAAATGAAATGAATTCTGTAAACACAAGAACAAGAATGAAAAATCATGCATCAGGCATAGATTTTGAAATACTTTCTTCCAACACTAACAGATTATTATTAAGAAATTTCCTTTTCCCATACAATGTAATCGATCTGAATCCGCTCTGTAACCTAATTCTTTTCTCTGCCGCTGTAAATGAATAATAAATGCTACGCACTCCATAATCTATAGAATACTTATTGTAGACCGGGAGAGGCAGCACAGACAATCACCTCATCGAGTTCACGGCTGAAATTCCAGAATTAGTTAAAACTCGATCCGCATATTAAAACGCAATCAGTCTGCCAAGTCATATCTTGGTGAAAAACACCTTAAAACCCAATTTTAGCGGTTGACTCGTATGTTTACCATTGTGTTTTCCTGCACCCAAAGGCATGAAAACATGGAGGACTGGGAGCAAAAACACACAATGGTAAACCTACGAGCCAACTCTAAAATCGGGTTTTCGGGTATTTTCCACCAAGATATGACTTGGCAGACCGATTGCGTTTTAATATGCGGATCAAGTTTTAACTAATTCTGGAATTTCAGCCGTGAACTCGATGAGGTGATTGTCTGTTCTGCCGCCTCCCGGTTTATTGTAGATCAACTGAGTGATTCTTTTTAATTTCAATACGTTTGAAGTATCATCTACCCTATTAAAATCCGTGCGCGTACCTATCTATACAACCTCAAAAACTCGGAAACCAGGGCGCAGGGCTACGAAATTTGGCTCAGGGGTTGATTGCTGGTAGGGCGCTGATGAACGATTGAGGCAAAAAATCGAAAAATTTAAATAGATTTTTTTTTTTGTTTTATGTTTTTGACGAAATTTTGCTTTTTTTTATGTTCAACCCGTAATCGCGCGAGTTCTAACCAGTTCTAAATGTTTACTGCAATGGGAGATATACATATTACGTACACCACGCTGCTATACTAAGAAGCTGTAGAGGGTATTACGATAATTCTTTTACTTCGCATGCAAATAATTAGAGATTATTTAATTGCACTTAATTATAACCTTTTTTAAAAAAAATAAAGAGAAACATAAGGAATAGAGAGGAAAGCATATTCAACTAGGTAAATTATATCCAATGGTTGGAGTATCATAGTTGAGATTTTTTCCAACAGAGCGAAAATATGCCGGGACCAGGACTCGAACCTGAGTACTTTGGTTTGCCGTACCAGTTTTGCCGGTGTGTTTTCTTGCACCCAAATGTATGAAAACATGGAGGACTGGAAGCAGGAACACACAATGGTAAACCTACGAACCAACCGCTAAAATCGGGTTTTCGGGTGTTTTCCACCAAGATATGACTTGACAGACCGATTGCGTTTTAATATACGAATCAAGTTTTAACTAATTCTGGAATTTCAACCGTGAACTCGATGAGGTGATTGTCTGTGCTGCCGCCTCCCGGTCTATGAGTATGAACTGACTTCTATGTGATCATTTTTGAGTATGTCCATATTTCAAAAATGAGTTTGAACTGATTCTAATCATTTTTGAGAATGTCCATGTTTCAAAAATGAGTATGAATTGACCTCTATGTGCTCAGTTTTGAGTGTGTCCATGTTTCAATATTCTGAGTATTTCTGGTATTTCAGAATTTAAAGCATTGAGTCGTCCTATCTGAAACAAAAAGCTTCATAAGAAAATGAAAACATGGATTTACTCAGATTTGAAAGTGTCATTTTTCTCAGTGTACTGTGTACGGTATACAGTGATTATATTACTTTAAAAGTGTTTTTTTCTCATGTGTATTAGTAAATTCGGTATGAAAAATGCTCCCAATTAACAGATTTATACATGCAATGGCTAAAATTTCTTCAGTTGATTATATCAAACTCTTAATTAACATATTATAAAAATCTGTCTCATTGTGTTACGACTACTATCCTCTGCTACGTCATGATGATTAGATGTTTTACACAATATCAATATTAACAAAATTAAAAATCAATCACATGCATGGTTTAATAAAGAGCTGTGTCTCATTATAATGCAGAAGAAACCAGTTCGTGTCGGACCTGATCTTTATTCGAAAAACGATGTATTTTTTTATACATATACCGCTAACCTGGCCCCTACCTGCCCGGCATGAGTGCCTAGCTTGACTTGGGCACGAGGCGATATTCGTCTGATCACAGCATGGCTGTGATCCACCTGACAAGAGACTTGTTGGCATCGCTTCAGTGCTCTCTAGTGGTTTGCTACAGTTTTCTTTGTTTGCCGGCTCAAGGTTTCTATTTAATTGTTGAATTGGTAGATTTCAAAAAAGCAAAAATTAAAGAAGAGAAAGGAATTGGTCTCGTAATTTAGAACCTTGATCAGGTGACGCGAGACAAAACAATATCTCGTGTTGATACAGTATTCAGAAAACTGGTTAATACTGAAAACTGAGCATTGTAAAAATTACTCCGTAACGCTTCTGAAAGTTACGGGTAAAAAAAAAATCAGAAATGCTTCTTTACATCTCAGAAAATTATGGTTACTGAGATTTCTGGAGATAAAGGAATGTTTTTCGAAATGGTGGGTAACTCGAAGAGGTTATATTATATTTTCCTAGACCTTTCTTGCTACATCA
This sequence comes from Maratus michaelseni, assembly GCA_963931845.1. Taxonomy (NCBI): domain Eukaryota; kingdom Metazoa; phylum Arthropoda; class Arachnida; order Araneae; family Salticidae; genus Maratus; species Maratus michaelseni. The sequence continues at coordinate 140,186,003 of OZ007597.1, forward strand.
ACAAACATTTCTCTTTTTTTTAATTCCTACTATTAGCTCACACTCTCTATATATATATCTTGTTGGAATTTTCAATCGTTAATAAAATATTTTCTATTCATCCATTCAAGTTCAAATAAATTTTTTTAAACTTGTACTGGATGACAATTGATGTTAATACAGTTTTTTCAAATATTAATTCATTAATTAAATTAAATTAATTAATTTTAATTTTTATATGGGAGAAAAAAATGTCTCCCATTGTTTTCATAAATGAAATGAAAGATTTATCTCAAATTAGTGATGCCAACAAAAAATAAAATACCGCAACGATGATTACAAAATAATGTTCAATAAAGATAACGTGGGACATTAATGCTGCACGGGTTTATTTTATATATTTATGATTAAAAAGTAGGAATTTAGTTTTAAAAAAATTTATATTACTTGTTTTCAGTGAAGTGGCTAATAAGTATTATATCATAATTTTGATACAACTAAGCCTGATCAAATCTATTAGTTTGGTGAAAAAGTTTAAAGATGAATAACATAAAGAAACGAATCAATAATCAGTTTTGTTCCACAGTACAGCAACGATAGATCTATATAGTAATTATATATGTATATATAGGGTGTTCCAAAATTCGACCTACAAATTAAGAGAGATTATAGAAGGCATCAAGAGGATGTAAAATTACAACAGAACATGGGATCGCAAACCACGTTGAGAGGGTGCAAAGCACGAAAAACCCATGCACGCCCTGAATCCAGAGAAAACGAAAGGTAGATGTCAGTCGATCACTGAATCCACCGTGTTGAATCAACGTACGGCAGACTGTTGAAGTGACTGTCCCTGATTTCATGGTTTTTGTTTTTCACTCTTAGCAGAGATATGTAAATGTGTATAAGTTAACTGGTAAGTTACCTGTGTTAACTGGTAATAACTAGCTGTTCCAACACGGACAACGTAAATTTTGTTGTCTGTTTCAATGAGTATCGTAATGATGGACTAAACGAACCAGGAATACGCTGATATGCATTTGGTGTACGGTTGAGTAGAAGGCAATGGTCTTTTAGCGCAGCGGTTGTACCAACAGCAATATCCTAGGAGGCTTTGTCTGCCCAATACTACCTTCGCCACGATCGCTCGACTACTACGGAAAACGGAGACCTTCCACTCAGCACGGCCTGGTGCAGGGAGACTGCGCACTCTACGCACTCCTCAAATGGAAGAAACCGTGCTGCAGCAATTTGTCGATTCCCCGTCGTTAGGTACAAGAGCAGTTGCAGCTGAACTCTATGTTCCGCACACGGCAGTTTGAAATGTTTTTCATACTGCAGAGATGTACCCCTTTCACATCCGGAAGGTACAACTTCTAATCGAAGACGACTACCCCCGTCGTGAACAGTTCGTGCGCTGAATGCTTCACATCATCACACATTAATCCTCAATTTTATGCCACTGTTTTATTTACTTACGAGACCAGCTTTACGCGAGAAGGCGTTGTCAAGACACATAATGCACACATGTGAGCGATGGATAATTCCCATGCCAGTGTACTGTGGAAATCTCAAAAGAAGTCTAGTGTCAACATGTAGGCAGTAATCCTCGATGATTATCTCTTGGGGCAGTACTTGCTGCCCGAACGCCTGAATGGAGCAACGTACCTTGTTTTTTCTGTAACACGTCCTCCCTGAATTGCTGCAAAGTATGCCGGCCGCAGTGCAGCGAGGCATGTGGTTCATGCATGGTGGTTCTCCTGCACATTTTCCCCTCCAGGTGCGTAATCACCTCGATGTTACATACATAGGTACATACACGCGCGAGACACGTAGCATGGTATCCGCGTTCGCCAGATCCCAATCCGTCTGACTTTTTCCTATGGGGTCACCTTAAAACACTCGTTTATACGATGCCTGTGGACACAATGGACGATCTCATTGCGTGGATTGTCGTCACTACGGGAGACATCAAAAGCATACCTGGCATCTTCGAGCGCGTCCGAGAATCGTTTTACGTCGTTGTAGACTGTGCAATGAAGTCAGCGAACGCCACTTCGAACAAATCTAGTAATAATTAATCAAATAAATATTTTTGTAGTTAGTATTGTACTTTTGTCGTTCCAGCATGACGTCGAAACCTGCATGCGTTTTTCACGATTTTCACCCTCTCAACGTGGTTTGCGATCCCATGTTCTATGATACGTTTTCATCCTCTTGATGCCATCTATCACCCCTCTTAATTTGTCGGTCGAATTTTGGAACACCCTGTATATACATATATATACATGTTGTAACTAAATTGATGGTCATAAATGTAAGGGGTGATAATACATGTCACGTCCAGCAAATTTTGTAAAGGAAACCAGGGTCGCAATCCACTTATTAAATCAATAATACAGGGTGTCTCACACCAAGCCCGATCCACATTTTCGTTCATAACTATAACAATGAAGAAAATATTTTAGTGAAATCTTCAACCCAATAACTTTGTCTTCCGTGAAATTACCTGACATTAGGGGAATAGAGTGGTACTTGGGCATCGAGGATTGCCGTTTCTATCACTTTATGTGTTTGTATCATGTTTCATAGCAAGCAAAGTAACTATGTTGAAGATATCGCTAATATATTTTCATTATTGTTACAGTTATGAATGAAAATGTGAATTGGCCTTGGTGTGAGACACGCATTATTGATTTAAGGTAGTTCTTAAATGACTTGCTCAACAACGCGAAACTTTGAGACACAATTTCTGAAGCATTTTTAAACGCAAAGGCATGAAATTGGCAAACCTGACTATTGAAGCAATTTGGAATCGAAATGAGTTTTTCCATATTTTTATAAAGAGATTACTTATTGATTTATAAGCGATTCTGGTCACGTGACGATCCTTTTTTTTTCGTTCTTGTGCTGCGAATTCGGGAATTCGGTTCAAAACGCCGACTTTGACAGTATTTTCAGAAAGATCTTCTGCCTTTACCAAAAAATGAAAAACTTGTTTCGATTACAAAATTTCTGAATAAAAACACCTGCCAATTTCATGCGTTTCCGAACAAAAATGAATTTAAAAATGTCATACAGTAGTCAGTTTGGATTTGAGAACAGCCTTAATAAGTAGATTGCGACCCTGGTTTACTATACAAAATTTGCTTCTCTTGACATGTAACTATAACACCTTACATTTCTACCATCAATTCAGTTACACCCTGTATATTCTTTTTCATGAAGGCCCTTGCTTTTATCCTAAATCAACACCTTCCGACAATTGAAAGCAATAGAACTCTATCGTTTTAAAATGTATCATTTGCGGATATGTGTTTAAAAGTGAATGAATCAATTTTTCTTCACTCAAAAACGTGTATAAACAAATTAAATAAATGATCCTTATAATGCTTACTTCAATTTTTTACTGATAATTAAGGGAGAAAATTAGACTTCAAAACTCAAAAATTAATAACGTAACTATGCATGAACTTTTTTTTAAACTTTTGCTTTTAAAATTGTCCAACAGCAAATTATTAAAAAGACATTATAAGTTTCAAAATTCTTTCCTCTTTTCCAAAATGTTGATTTTTAAAACAGGTAATTAGTTGGGTTTTTTTAAACACATAATTCTGTTAAATTCTTACATTGGCTTTAAATATAATGCAGTAATTTACTGCAATTATAATTTTTAAAAGCGTGTTTAAATCTTTTGAAACATCTTAATTACAAACTATTTTTTTTTTCATTTTATACTACAATACTAAACATTTTTAAACATCCAATTCGTTATAAACATTAATTATAATTTAAAGTATTTGTAATTTGTGTGTGTGTGTTTCAGTAAGACGTTTTAAATCTGTTGTTTATAATAATAAAACTCGCTTAATAAAAGAACTAATAAAACGAGAGAATAATTTTAAAACAAGCAATTTGAACGCTAGAAAATGTTCACCTTTCTATTCTACACTAGCAAAACCCGCGGCTTTACTCGTGTAATTCTTGAATATGCCAACTGGTATTAGTGTACCTAATTTTTATTACAGGAAATTATACTACTATGGATAATTCAAAAAATACTAAGTAAACTTCATTCTTATACTGCATTTGGTGAACATGAAACATAAATGATTGAGAAGAACTAAAATTAATTCCAAATAAATGGTAGTTTAGAATGTATTTCGTTCATTTCATTTTTCATTTGAAATTTCGAATTCTTTTAAAAAACCGTTCTTAGCGAGCATTTACATCTTAAAAGTAACCATCATGCCAAATTCCAAGCTTCTAGTCATCTAAGCTTCTATAGCAACTATGTCACAGAAATCGCAATTTTAAAATGATTTTTGTTCCTGCACATTTTAAAATTTCTAAACTTTTAAAATCTGCTCTATGGATGAATTTATGTCTCTAAAGTAACAACCATGTAAAATTTCAAGTTTCTATCTCTAGCAATTTCAGATAAATCATAGTTTAGAAGGTTTTAGAACGTTTAAAGCTCATTTCATCCTTTTAAATTTCGAATTTTGTTAGAAACCATTCTTAGCGAGTACTTAAATCTTAAAAATAACCACCACGCCAAATTTCAAGTGTCTAGCCCAGTAGCATCGCAAAAATTGCAATTCTAGAATGTTTTTTTGCTTCTGCAATCTTTTAAATTTTGAATAATCTGTTCTATGCGAGAATATATGTCTTAAAAATACAGACATGTTAAATTTTAATTTTCTACTCCTAAAACAAATCTGAATAAACCGTAATTTAAAACGTTTTCTGCTCATTTCATACTTTTAAATTTCGAATTTTTAATCGACTGTTTATACCAAGTATATGCATCTTAAAAGTAACCACTGTGCTAAATTTCAAGTTTCTAACCAGAATAAATCCACCTAAATCATAATTTAGAATATTTTTAGAACGTTTTCGCTCATTTCACTCTCGCAAATTTAGAACCCTTTTAAATTTCTAATTTTTAGAAAGCTGTTCTGGACGAGCATATACGTCTCAGAGTAACAGCTATGCTAAATTTCAAATTTTTAGTCTTAACAGTTCGAAGCAAATTATAATTTAGGACGTTTACCACTCATTTCACCTTTTTAACACCATGCCAAATGCCAAGCTTCTATACTAACTGTATCGCATAAATCACAATTTTAGAACGTTTTTTTTTTTTTTTTTTTTTTTTTTTTTTGCTCCTGCACCCTTTTAAATATCAAATTTTAAGACAACTGTTCTGAGCGAGTATTTGCGTCTTAATAGGTGCAGCCAAGTCAAATTTCAAGTTTCTATCCTTACCAATTCCAAAGCAATCGTAATTTAAAACAATTTTAGAACTTTTCCCGCTTTTACCCTTTTAAATTTCTTTTTTTAACTGCTCCGTGCTACCATTTTCGTTTTAAAAGTAGCAGCCATGTCAAACTTCAAATTTCTATCTTTAACAATTCCATAGAAATCGTAATTTAGAGCGTTTTAATAAATCTTTCCGCTCATTTCGCCCTTTTGAATTTCAAATTTTCTTTTTAGAAACCATTCTTAGGGATCATTTGTATCTTAAAAAAGTAACCGCCATGCCAAATTTCAATTTTTTAGTCCTTTCAGTATCAGAAAAATCGTAATTTAGAAAGTTTTTTTCTCCAACAACCTTCTAAAATTCGAAATTTTTAGAAAACTGTTCTGTGTGTGCATTTGCATCTTAAAAGTAGCAGCCATGTCAAATTTTAAGTTTCTATCCTTAATAATTTCATAGAAATCGTAATTTAGAACGTTTTCAGAACGCTTTTTCCTGCTTTCACCCTTTTAAATTTCGATTTTATTTTTAGAAACTGTTCTTAGAGAGCATTTTCATCTTATACGTAACTATCATGCCAAATGTTAAGTGTCTAGCCCTTTCAGTGTCACAAAAATCGCAAATTTAAGACTTTTTCGCTCCTGCACCCCTTAGGGATAGTGGCAGCGTCATAAAATATAGCCTATGTTGGAGCAGACTGTCACCATCAATTTGCCATTATTACTTTTGAAATCGGTTCGGTAGTTCCAGAGATTACCCCTTTCAAACAAACAGACAAATGTTACTTCTTTATTATATTAGTATAGATTGAGATTTTCACGTACTACAAAACGAGGTTCACACCTAATGCGATCAAAAAATGTTTGTTTTATTGCGACTTCCTGTAAAAGAATGAAAATAATATGACTTATGTTCATAATTAATATAGACATTTTGTTTTAAAATACGCTTTTTTATATAATATGATCAATAAATTGATGCTCTTAAAAAACTAGTCGTATATGCCAATCTCAAAACTTTCTTCTATCTCTAAATGTTAATGCTTCAAAATTCGCTATCACGCCACAAAAAAAAAAAAAAAAAAAAAAAAAATCAATATTTTTCGTCATTCTGTTGTACATTAGCTGTTTGCGAATTGTCGAGTTACCTGGATGCGAGCAGCCTATGTATTATATTAAACTATGAAAAGTCCTTCTGACCTGTACTGGCAGAAAAAAAATAACCTCCCTATTGCTTGGTTTTGAGATTTTAGCTAATTCTACTGAAAATACACGAAGCTAAAATGCGCGGAACTCAATTACAGAAGAGTCATTCCCAGTTCGCGTCAATATTGAATTTGAATGAGAATATCGCCAAATTAGACAAACATAGCCAGGTTGGCTTCATATATGGCAACGTATTTTTGTCGCCAAATTTGGCGATATTTCATCAATTGTCGCCAAGCTTGGCGAGAATTTGACGCTGATTGATATAAATATATAGTGTTAAGCATGAAAGTGTTGAAAAAATGGTTACAACAATGAAAGAAAATTTGGCGAAATCATGTTCACTAAAACTCATAAATTAAACCCGTTTATGGAGGAATCCTGCTGTATTGTTTTAAAATGTCGGCCACCCTATAATTTCAAACTGCTATACCTCAGCCATTTTTTAGGATATATGCAAAACAAAAAATCCTCTGGAATCCTTGGATCAAGGCGAGGCTGAATATTTGACGCAAAAAGTTTTTAGGATTTCAATTTTTTTTTACAACTTTTTGAAACTGAAATCTTTAAATGATTAACACAGCGCCCCCTCCAGGTGCAATATCCCCAAATTCAACTGGGACCTGCAGGCTAAAGTCAAAAACATATACAAAAAATTTGGTTCAATTATCTGCATAACTTCATGCACTTTTCGATGATACAATAGTGAAAATGGAACAAAAATCGCGATCGCAGCGCCCCCTTTCGTCGAAATATCCCGAAATTCAACTGGGACCTGCATGCTATTGTCAAAAACATATACAAAAAATTTGGTTGAATTATCTGCATAACTTCATACACTTTTCGATGATACGATATTGAAAATGGCACAAAAATCGCGGTCTCAGCGCCCCCTTTCGTCAAAATATCCCCAAATTCAACTGGGACCTGCAGACTAAAGTCATAAACATAGAAAAAAAATTGGCTCAATTATCTGCATAACTTCATACACTTTTCGATGATACAATAGTGAAAATGGAACAAAAATCGCGATCACAGCACCCCCTTTCGTCGAAATATCCCCAAATTCAAGTAGGACCTGCTTGCCATAGCCAAAAACATAGAAAAAAATTGGTTCAATTTGAAGCATAACTTCATACACTTTTCGATGATACAATGAGGACGGTCAGATGGACGGACGGACAGACAAACATTTTGTAAAAACATGTTTTTTGGAATCTCTGACCTCTAAAACGTGTAAATCCATCGAAAACCGCAAGTCGAAAAAAATTTCGATTACAATACTTTCTTCTATTATAGATAAAAGAAAGTATTAATTCTCTCTCAATCCGAGACGTAAAGAAGAAACTGTTGGGGTAAATGACGTCATATACAAAAAAAATTATAAAACTGAAAATGTTTATTATGTTTGCATAAGATGATGTAATTTTTACCTTCTTTTTATTCGTCCATATTCAATCTTTGTGGGCTCATAATTTCTAATCAGTGGAATGAACAATCAATTAAAATGACGTCACGAAATAGTAATAAAATGCTTCAATTTGCAAAAGTCCACGTTTTATTTCCGTCAGTTTCATCGGCGAATGCATTCTGCTTTTCTGAGATCAAAATCCAGGAAAAGTTTCCGTATAAGAAAATGGTAAACTATAAATGGTCATTTTCATATATTTAATGAAATTATTTAGTATGATTGCTCCAAAAAGACGCTATATAATTTGGTTTAACCTGGCTCGTTAATCTAAATATATAGAAGCCTAAGAACATCCGACAGTGAAAATGACATAAGGCTCAGTCGTTTCTCATTTTTAATAATATTTTGCAGGAATGGCAACAGCGAAACAGCTGTGGGTAAAGCTGTGTAATATGCGAAGCATAATTAAAACATTATTTGCGCCTGTTGGTGTTTTCTTCGATATACCCGCAGATGACATCACATGGGCAGTGTACATTAAAAAATTTAGGAGAAGTGACGTCATTTTCATTGCCATTCGTATTTGTTTCTTTCATTTTATGTATGCCCCATGTATAAATTTAACAAGATTATGAGCATTATATCAAAACATTCATGAAGAAAATTATTATTCGAATTGAATATTTACACATTAAATACATTTTAAATATTAATTTAATTTTACACAGTTTAATAGTTCCTGATAGCAAACAATTTATTTAAAAAGCTGATGTCTAGGAACAAGGTATAATCAATTTCTTACTTTTTTTAAGCTTCCTTTATTAATTTTAGAACTGTAAAAATAGTATATTCTGCAATAATATGAAAATGGTTTTATTACACGAACATTAAAATGTTCAGCCATATTTTTCAGAACTCACATGAATATAACGCTATCATAGAATAATATGTTATACTTTTGAGAATTTAAAGTTTATTTCAATTAATAAGTTTATTTCAAATAATTTTTATAATAAGCTGTTAAATTGAATGTGTAATCTTTGACATTATATGTTGGTTTGATCGAATGCGATACTATTGTTAGCTGAATTTGGATATATAGTTCTTTTTTTTCCTTTTCGGAACAACTGTCTCAGACGCAACGGGGTTGGCACGATTTTTGTTTTGCGCCATTTTGGCGAGACAGCCCCGTTTTCGGTACTTATTAGGCTTAATTTGTTAAAACAGCATGTTAGTTTTATTTTATTATGATACAGTTTATTTTATTTTAACACACACAATGATTAATTGACACAAATGTCATATACGCACTACGTTGGCGCAATTTTTCCCCCGCCAATTTGGCGAAAAAAATAAATTGTTGTTTATTTACTTTTGTCTTTTATTAATTCTATAAATTATTTTTATTATGTATATATATATTTATTTATTTTTATTTCCTTTTTTAAAATAATAGAAGCTATTTCATTTATTACGTTATTTTATTTTTATACTGAAATAAAAAATCACGTGCTAATATTGCATGCTATTTGTAACTAATATTCAAAAACAAAGTTTCATCAAATTGGCGGGGGGGAAAAAATCGCGCCAACATGTTATGGCATCTGTGCCGATTATTTACTATAAAATACACGGAATCTGCTCTACCGAGTTGCCTCACCAAGCAAAATCTCGCCAAAATCGCCGGGTCGACAGGCATAAAATCGCCATTTCGACGCTAAAAAGTTTTTCCGGTGCGTCTGCGACAGCTGTACTTTTTTTTCCAATCCATTAGTTGCACTAATTTTTACTACTCAGTTATTGACAGATCAGTTTGTTTATGTTTTAACAGTTTATTTGGTACTTACGTATTATGCAGGCCAGGTCAGACAAAATTGCGCCAAGAATGGCGCCAGTTATACTAATTACAGTAATTTATATTTTTTGACAGCTATATAGTTTATATGGTAATTTTATGATAGCTGGGCGCCAGTGATAACTCGCCAAATTTTGTTTCAATTGGCATCATTTGAATTGCAACCTTATACGAGAGATTTTCTTATTTGTATTGATATGTTTGTGTTTACATATTTTATTACGATTATATTTTAGCTAATTTTAAATAAGTTTTTTAAGATATTATATTGCAATGTTAAAATATTGGCTAGTTGATATTTCCTAATGTTTAAAATTGGCGAATAAAAAAGAGTTGGCGAGATTCAAAAAATTTTGGGTGATCACTGGCGCCCGGATAACATAAAAGTACCGTTTATTCCTTTATTATAACTTATAGGTTTTTTTATTATATTTTATAAGGTTTTTTATTATATTTTTCATGTATTATATTTTATTTATTTATTTATTTATTTATTTATTATTTACCATTTTTAACAATGTTATGTATTTAATAAATTGCTGTTTTGGACATGATTGCCACCGATAAACAAGATTGGCAACTGGCAGCCATTTTTGGCGATCTATCTGCTGGCCGGATATAAGTATACCGTTTATTTTTTTGGTTAATCATCCATTATAGCATCGCACACAAAGGATTCGCTCTCTATACTGGAAAAGTACCGCTAAAACTGGGATTGCACGTTTGTCGCCAGAAAAAAGGGCACCTTAAAAGTTTTATAACACTATTTCCAAACAACAATTTTCACGGCATCTTTCTACAGCATTAGCAATAGTGATTTTTTTATATAAATGGATAAAGGATTATTGGTTAATCACACCGGACTTTATGTTATAGAAACATATATACCACAAATAAATTTATTTAATAAATTTCAAAATGATTTTCATTATATTCAACCAAAACTGGGGAGTAACATCATGATGAATTGTAATTTACAAGTAATCGAAGTGTAATCATGCGTGAAATGTAATGGAGATTACCGGTTTTTTACCTTTTTTATTATAACAGACCCCCCCACCCCCAAGTACTTTAAAATTAATAATTCATAAACATATAAAGATAAATATAAAGATAAAAATATGCGGTTTTCATCAAACGTATGTGAAAGAAACCGGATGTTTTATAACGAAAGTAAAAATGAATCCTTGAATAAATGCTAATTCTTGAGCAAAAAAGAATGCTTGAAACCGCCATCATTGCCAACATTGAAAGATGACATCTGCCAATATGTGCCACAAGAAATGTTGCCTAATGCTGTGAACAGTGCTGTGCCTCGTCTATAGCTGTGCTAGTGAATCACGGACAGCGCACTGAACAGTTGTAAGCTTACTTGTAACTTGTAAGCCACCTCTTAGGGAAAAAAAAGAACTATTCAAACATTCGTTTTTGCTTTCGTCATAATACAAGTCTTTTCATATTTTATCAAATCTGGTAGCCAGCAAATAATTCTAGTCGTCAGTAAAAAATATTTACCCCCTCTCCCTCTCCCTTTGATTTTAAAAAAACAGAAAAGTTTTTCTTACCCATCATACGTAGTATAGGGCAAGTCTTGTAATCGTTTTGATAATCGAAAAAAAAAATTAAAGGATTTACACGTTTTAGACACTGGAGATTCCGAAAAACATATTTTTAGAAAAAAAAATTACCGTCCGTCTGTCTGTGTATGTGTGTGTCTGTAAACGCTCTATCTCCCGAACAAATTGAGATAGACACTTGAAATTTGGTATGCACTTAGTATGTAATAATGGGAAGAAGCTTATTGAATTTCAGTAACCTCGATTGTCCGGAACTATTTTCTTCGGACTCTCGAAATATTCGTTCTGATAAAAGGTATATAAAAATTTTCGAAATTCTTTATTTTAAGGAGTGGATATAAAAGACGATAGAAACACATAAATTTTGCATAAAGCATGAAGTCGATCGGATAATGAGTTGCCGAGATATTTGTAATACTATTTTCCAAATTCTTTGATTTTTCATGACCCTGTATTCATTAAAATTTCAATTCAAAGATGTATTTTAATTGGAAGTGAGATGCTTCATACGACGCAGTAAACCGTTAGTTATTATGATTATCATTTTTGGAGTTATAAGGATGTTTCTCTTACGCAATTCAGTAATAGAGCATTTAAAGCGAGGCTAACAAAAAAGAAAGACTACCGCGGTGCTTTACGCGTATCTTTTTTTACAGACCGCGGTAGTCACGTGATGCTCGAATGCACCAATGAAGGTGTACGAAAAGAGCATCACGTCACCCTAGCGGTCTGTAAAAAAAGATAAATGGAATGCACCGCGGTAGCCTGTCTTTTTCGTTAGCCTCGATTTAAAGTTTATGACGTCATCAAGCCTGGATTTCATTCGAATTCCAATGCATTTTATAAATAGTTTACACATGTTTTATTTTCATATTTTATATTATGCATATCCATGATGGGTAAGTATTACGGTGGCCCCCAACGATTAGCTATGAATTAATTGAGAAAAAAATAATAACAAGCATAGTTTACAGTTATTAGTCACTATGTTTTGAATAGTACATAATTTAGAAAGATAATATGAACTAAGCTTTCAAATGAAACGTATCAAACATATAAATCACTTTTCTGATGAGGGAAAATGAAGCCGGAAAACAATTTTTTTACCTATGTTCCTTTGGAAGTCAGTCAAATAGTTCTGATTTTATTATTTTAAAATTTGCAGCTGATGAATTTGTTTTTGTCAACATAAAAAGTAAAAATTATTTTTGTTTCTATATAATTTCTAAGTTTATTTCTTACTATTATGTAAATTTGCAACATCTATAATGAGACATCTTATGAGGATTTTGCTTCAAATAAATTTACTCATAATCACGTATATGTTATTATTCTTTAAAATGAATGTAGTCGATTAATCAGGTTTAATTTTGAATGCAAAAATATCATTTAAAACTTACAAAAAAAACTGGAACATTTTTAGCATTGTATCTTATTTTAGACTAGCATGCTACGCCCGCTGCGCTGGGCCATTTTTCTAAATGTACCTTAAATCAAACGAATTGACTTTGTATTTTAAAGGAATATGGATCTTCACCTACGGATGCTACCTTAGTCAAAATTTTTAAACGAACCTTGAATCAAACGAATTATATCAATGGATTTGAGCATGTATTTTAAAGCAATAGGGACGTTCACCTGGCATTTCCTTCAATATTGCTGTAAACGATGCGAACGACATTGCTTTATATTATATTATATATTTGACAAAATTTGGGCTAATAAGAAGCAACTCATTCAGTTTATTATTTATAGTAGAGTTTGGTAGGGAAATGAGGCCATTATGCGATTATGACAACAGGAACTAAAATGTTCTCTAGTCAACATACTGCTAAAAAAGAGAGCATTACAATGATTGCATAGATTGACCATTGAACTTAAGTAATGTTCGGGTGATTAATTTTCGTCTGTAAGTTCTTGAACCCCGTCCCTCTTTCTTGTCTCTATGTGAGGTTCTGGTAACATTAGTACAATCTCACTCTATGTTACGTTATATTTCGTAATATACGTCCTCTTCTGGCAAGTCTACTATGGTTTTTCATCTTCCGATTCCGGCAGAGTAAATACAGTCAAAAAATGTAATAAATTGTTTGCATATAAAAAAAGAGTTTAACTTTCATATTTAAAACAAAATGGTGAAACATAAAAAGTGCATTTTTAAAGCTGAATAGTTTGAATAAAATTAAAATGACGCCCTTTTCACTGTATTTCCTTTTTTTAGAAGAATTGCATTCATGTAACCATTAACCTGAAAAAAAAACCCGATGATTAACTTTGGTAGAAGAATAAACCTCTAGTTTGCATACAATAAAATCTTCCTAATCTTCTATAATCTTTTCAATATTCAAGTTTGACATCAAACATTAGAAGTGTTGGAAAAGGTATAGTTACTAATGTACCAGAGTTAGTTACAAAACGAAGTTATTTACGCGCCAAACTATGTTCCATTAAATAATGTCAAATTGCTGTTAATTCAGTTATAGATATTTCATTGACAAAATTCCATACCTTAAATAAAACTGACAATGATAAAGTTAGTTATACAAAATGTTTAGTCATAATCTTTTTGCTGAATACTTAAACCGAAGATTTTCTTTGCATTTCTGTAAAGAGTATAATAACACGCAGAAAAAGATTCATTTGTCACTATGATTAGCTGCTAGGTCTGTATTTAAGTCGAAAATGCTTTATAATGATCGAAAAGTTATCTAATCAGAATTTTAGGTACTCGTGTTTCTTATCCAGGCTGAAATGATAAATAGACAAATATTATTTATTCCATTTGCCAACATTGGCAATAAAAAGTTTTTCTGTACATTAGAAGCATCGCTTTTTTGGTAAAACTTTGCTTCATAATGAAAAAAAAAACATAAATTTAGCAATCGCTAATTTCAAAAGTCGTCTAATCTTCTGTAATCTGAATCATCGTCCAGAGTGACCTTCAAACACAAACAAAACATTCAACAATATGGTAAAAATGCCAACTGGCAGGTGGCCGGAATACGGACGATTAGTCTAATATCTTTTAAAAACCTTCCTGAAAGAAGGGGAGATATGCAGAAAAAACTAAAAAGAAATGACGAATCAAAAAGAGCATAGAAAATTTATTTCAGTAAGCAATTTTTATTGCAAAATGTCGCCTTTTGTGATAGTAATAATCTCCTTAAGAATATTCTTTAGATCCTAACTTTTGACGCAGTGAATATTTCTGTAAGTGAAATTGGCGATATATTAAAAAAATAAATAAATAAAAGAGGGGAAAATTCTGCTATAAGGCCGAATATAGATTGCCACACACGGCTTTTATTTAAAAAATAAATAAACTAGCTGTAACTCAGAATAAAAACGCAATGACAACAAACAATTTTAAAATATCTAAATCTCTATCTCTATAAAAGAGTAAGTGTCTGTCTGCCTGCCCGCGGATTTCTCCGTAATTATACCACCTAGGACTCAGAAATTTTTGTCATGTGTAGATGTTATCACCGGACAGTATACCTCACGGTCGGATTTTTAAATTTTAATCTAGATTTTTAAAAAAAAATTAAAACGTGTATATGGAATTTTGGGTTCGAGGCTATTTCAAGCTCCTCCCATGAAATAGCCTCGGCAACACCATCCGTGGCAACGAAGCAGCCAGCCAATGAGAGCAGGTGCAGCATCCAGGATCTAGCCACAGATTAAAGATATTCCATTACTCTATGGATCTAGCTACCAGCGACGATTTATTTACTTTCTGTTCAGTGAAGTGTAAGATGAAATTGGCCTAAACCCAGTGACAGAACTATCTTCGTGTGTCTGCAACGCTAATAATATTTCAAAAATAGTTTGAAATATGCAATATATATCATATTAAGTTCCCGATAGTTAGTTTTGTCACTGGGGTTTAGGCCTATTTCATCTTACACTTCACTGAACAGAAAGTATATCTTCATGTATCTGCAACGCTTATAATATTTAAAAAAACTATTCTTGACTGTATTTTTAGTTAGTTTGTTTCATTTTTTAACATTATTAGTATGAAAATATTCAGTAAATAATTTGTGCAACGCTTATAATATTTAAAAAAACTGTTTTTGACTGTATTTTTAGTTAGTTTGTTTCATTTTTTTAGCATTTTTAGTATGAAAATATTCAGTAAATAATTTGAGTTCTTGGGCGGTTAGGAATCCACTGTGATTTTTTTTTTACCTCATACTTACAAATTAAATATTTTTGATGGAAACAAACAATTTACATTAAATTTTTGAGTAATTTATTGTTTACAATTTTTTTCCTGTAATTGTTTTGGACTACATTTTTAGTTCCCGAGATTGATGAATTCATAACATGCGATAAATTGTTAAGATGTATGTTCTCATTAAGATTTGTTATTGAACTCCATTTAAGAACTATTTTTAACTCCATTTAAGAAGTTTCATTTAAGAACTTTTTTAGTCGCCCAAGAAAAATATTCTTAATGAAACAGATTTTCTGAGCTGTTTCTATATATTCATGATTTTTTTGTTGGGGCGTTTTTGAGTGATGTTTATGATTTAAGAACTTTTTTAGTCGTCCAAGAATCTAATGTTTTTCTTGAACTTTACTTTGAATAAAATGAAAACATTCAGTAAATAATTATTAAATCTTAATCACCTGAGAACGAATTTTTTTTTTCCAAATTTGTTTCTTTTGTCACTTTATAGAATGCATACTTTGCGACGATCGGCCAGTAGCATCCAACCACCACCACCATCCATAAATATCATATAATACAATTCTAATACCGTGCAAGCGCCCCCCCCCCTGGTTATTTTACGATTTTCCGTCGCATTTAGGGGGGCGGATTAACGAGATTTGACGGTAATTATTAAATTGTTTTGATGAACTGATTATAAATTACCAGTCCGTGAAATATTTATGATGTGCATTTTGTGACATGAGTTTCATAAGAATCACTCTCATATAGGACAAAATTAGCACTCACCAATCTGCAAGTAATACTAAAAATTTGTCGATTGACTGTTTTGCCACCACTGGCCATCTTAATAGTCACACTCGCCAATTGTGATGATTGATTGAAAAAAGATTTTTTACCCCTGCTGTCGTTTGATTATTTTCAAAACCATTTGGTACATTTCACAATTACCCCCCCCCCCAAATCATTTGACAAATTGTGATTTTTTTTTAAAGCTATTTGCCGATATTTACATCCCCCCCCCCCCCGAGACCATTTGATGATTTTTTAGATTTTTTTCAACTATTGATTGATCAATTTTGTGATTTTCCGTTTTCTCACATTATGAGTTTCATCAGAAAGTAAAACAATAAATAAATATGAATGATTTGCGGAGCTGTTTCAAAATAATTATAAAGAATAAGTCTTTAAAAATGTAAAATCAATGTTATTTCTGGCCGAGTTTTTTTTTTAAATAATTATAAACCATTTTAATTTGTAAGCATGTTGTAAAAAAATCACCATTTGTGACAAATTTTGTGTTTTATAAGAATCGCCCAAGAACGGACATGCAAATTTATGTTGTCATCGCACTCTTTATAATTATTTTTGTTGAGGATTTTTGGGCGATGTGATTGAATTTTTGATAGAAACAGCTCCGCAAATCATTCATATTTACTTAATGTTTTAACTTGCTGATAAAACTCATAATATGTGAGAAAACAGAGATTTTTTTTTTTTAACTTCATATTTACAAATTAAATTGTGGAAGACAGAATAGGTTTGTTTGTGTAGAGGTTTGTGTGTGTGCTGTTTTTAATAAAGACAGTTGCATTTTTCCCGCGACCCTTTCACGAAAGTTTTTTCTGTGAACCTTTCACAAAATCTGCATTTTTTCCACAATCCTTTGACGAATTTCGTATTTTTTCTGCGATCCTTCGATGAAATTCAAGTTTTTCCTGCAATCATTTGACGACATTTGCTTTTTTGTGATCCTTTAACGAAATTCGTGTTTTTCCACATACTTATGTCGAGATTCATGTTTTTTCAGTGATCCTACGACGTAATTCGTGTTTTTTTTTTCTCAGCGATCCTTTGACGAAATTCACATTTTTCCTGTGATCCTTTGGCAAAATTTGCGTTTCTCCGCAATCCTTTGATGAAATTCGCATTTTCCGTGATCCTTTGATGAAATTTGCTTTTTTAATGATCGTTTGACAATATTCGTGTTTTCTCTGCTGCCTTTTGACGAGATTCATGTTTTTTTAGCGATCCTTTTACGAAATTCATGTTTTTTCAGCGATTATTTGATAAAATTCGTGTTTTTCTTGCGAACCTTTGACGAAATTTGCGTTTGCCAGCGATTCTTTGATAAAATATGCTTTTTCCTATTATGATAGGGAAAAGCGGATTAGGATAGGTAGATAGGGAAACCCCATTATCAGATCGGGACATTAGATGTAATTAAGAAACATTTGTATATTTGTAATAATTAGCGAACATGGCGAGACAAAGGGGGTGGGGTGGGAACGACTTTTTATTAAATATCACATTTATTCTACATCAACTTCCTCTTACCACCAGGGGGTGCTTTGCTATCTCTGTTTCTATGGGCTGGATCACAACGGCGTATGGCTCTTTCCACCCGACATCAATAGAGCTTACTGATTTTAGTTTGGATTTTCACCACAGGGGGGCGCTTTCGTATCTTTGGTTCTATGGGCTGGATCATGACGGGGTATGCCTCATTCGATTCGACATCGATAACCTTAATGAATTCAGTTATGTTCGTATAGAACATATTGTGCTCCCTGGCGGTGGAAGGTGTAACTAAAGGATTTTGCAGCTAACTCGGGTTATATGGGTCACATCACGACACGGTTTGGCTCATTCGACACAACATCAATAGAGCTTACCTATTTTAGTTCTGAATTTCACCACCAAGGGGTGCTTTCCTATCTCTGTTTCTATGGGCTGGATCACAATGGGGTATGGCTCTTTCCACTTGACATCGATAGAGCTGACTGATTTTAGTTCGGATTTTCACCACAAGGGGTGCTTTCCTATATCTGGTTCTATAGGCTGGATCACGACGGGGTATGGCTCATTCGACTCTACATAGATAGAGCTTTTCGATTTTCACCACCAGGGGTGCTTTTCTATCTCTGGTTCTATGGGCTGGATCATGAAGGGGTATGGCTCTTTCGACTCGACTTACGGTAATATATGGGAGTGTGTATGGCACGCCCAGTGTTTGCTGTCTAAGGTAGTGGGGCCCCCAACATTAGATTTGTTTAATAATAAAAAAATGTTCAACACTGATTTCAGGTACATTTAAGGTTGTGTTGGCACGGGCAACGCCGGGCGGGTAAGCTAGTAACAAATAAAAATTCCCCTGTTAAAGTGTTGAGTTGTTCAATAACCATTCGATTTAGAAAAATATTTTTCTACCACTGAGCAATTTTTTTAATGAAATTTAATTCATGTTGCTATGGCAGCAGACGATAAAACAATATCTTTGGAATAAGGGAATAAATAGAAGAAAAAAAAATGTTGATGTTTGTGATAAAATGTTTTTCTTTCATTTTTAAAAATGTATATACATAATTCACTGTGAGGATTGCGCATGCCTCTTCTTGCTCTAGTAGCGCCCCCTTCTGGAGAAACGGAAGCGCGCGGCAGTAGAACTGAGAACGTCAGCGGCGAAGAACGTCGTTTGTGATATGAAAAACCAGAATTGGTTATGAAAATGGCCGTGAGTAAATGTTACCGGTCATGAATAATGAAAAATATGAATAATCTTTTACGTTGATTTATGTTCCTGTGCTCGTCATCTGTCCTCGTCATTTTTATGTCAACTTTATGTCATCGTTATGTCAAGAATTAAACTTGTGTTCGTAATTACAACGGCCTGTTTCCTTTAGAACGCCCACACACATACGGAAGAGACATGACATTGGTGTCAGAACTAATGGATGAAAACAGGCTGTAAATTTTGATTACTAACTGAAATATTATAGTGAAATATTATACTGAAACATTATAGTGAAACATTATAGTGAAATATTATAGTGAAATATTATAGTGAAGAAAAATTTTGGATAACCTATACAGAGGTAAGGTAAATTTTATTATTTAAGTATGGCCGATCAACTGACTAAACTTAAAAAAACTAGAGGGGTAATAAAAGCATCTATTACATCTATTATTAAAAAGATGGAAGATGCATGGGTTTTAGAATCGCCGAATTTGGTGGAATTAGAAGAAAATCTAGCTCAGCTAGAACAGAAAGGTATCGACCTTAAACGGGAAGATGAACAAATTTTAGCGTTAATTAATGATGAGGATGAAATCGAAAGAGACGCGAAGACCTCCATAGAATATCATGAAAAAATAACTTTATGGCGATTTAGAATTAATAAGAAATTGAAAAATAATAGCAAAAGCCAAATTTCCCCCGTATCTCACGCCGATAATAAGCAAGCAGAATTAGTTGCGCAATCTGTTAAACTCCCTACATTAACGATTGAGAAATTTTACGGCGAAATAAGTAAATTTCAAAACTTTTGGAACTCATTCAAAATAGCAGTCCATGATAATGATTCACTGTCAAATATTGAAAAAATGAGCTATTTACAAAGTTATTTAGGTGGTAGTGCATATATTCTATTTCCGGGTTTGCGTTATCAGATACAAATTACTTGGAAGCTGTCCAAATTCTGAAACAACAATTTGGCCGAAAGGATCTCATTGTGACGACACATATAAATACTTTATTATCTTTGAAACCCGTATTGAAAACAAATGATGTAATAGCTCTGCGAAAATTATTTGATACCATTCAATGCCAAATAAGAAGTCTCAGGTCTTTAGACATTGAATCAAATGGATTTGATAACCTGTTGACACCTATAATTCTTAAATCCTTGCCATATAATCTTTCGTTAGAATATAATAAACAATGTATAAAAAGTTCTAGTGACTCGCAACCAAACATTGATGATTTGTTATTATTTATTCGTACCGAAATAGAGTCGAGAGAAAAACAAAATTATTTAACTGGCAATTTAGATAACCCAAGGTTAAAGCAGTCTTATAATAATGATTCCCCTGCATTTCATAAACAAATGTTCGCTAGTGATAGAATTAATTCCGAAGTATCTCATATTAAAGCCACCTCCGAAACATTTTGTATATTTTGTTCTTGTAATAGTCATTCGACTGAGGAATGTAATAAATTATCCGTTGAGCAGAAAATAGCTACATTAAGAGCTGAAGGGCGTTGTTTTTTATGCTTGAAACAAGGTAAACACGTCGCTAAAGATTGTACCATAAAAGATAAAAAATGCACGAATTGCGGCAGATACCATAATGTTACAATATGCAGTTATTTATTTGGCAATGCCAATAAATTTGATAGGGAAGATAATTCGAATTCAAATGAAAAAGCACTCACTGCTAGAGTCAAATCGGATGAGATTTTTAATTTGAAAACACCGAGAAAAGAAACAAAATTAATTGAAACATTACCGACAGTAGATATCGAATGTGGTAATAAAATATTACATGGCGTAGTAGATAGTGGAACTCAAATTTCTATAATAAAGGCTAATTGTGTACCCGAATACTTTAAAAATCCTTGTGGTACTATAATATTGCAATCTGCATTCGGTCACCAATTGAAAGCTCCTTTAATAAATATTCCATTGAGTATTGCAGTTGATAAATTACACCCCAAGATATATCCTAATATTATGATAACATGTGCTGTGGTTGATAATTTAATTAATGATTTATTACTTTCTCTTGATACATATAATGAATTAAATGATTTGGATAAATATAATGAAAATGATAAAGCATTAAATTGTATTGTTGACGCGATAAGTGACAATACAAAAGAAACCAACACTGTAGATCTGTCTGCTTCATTTTTAGACCATGTGTCAGTTGAAAATGCGAATGCAAACGAGAAAATTGACCACACACCTGGTGACGACTCTAATATTTTTGTAACTGATTCAGAGAAATTTAAATGGAAACAGAAAAACGACCCTTCGTTAAATCAGTGTTCGACAGCTAACAAAAATGAATTTAATAGCTTTTTCGTTCATGACAATTTCTTATATCACTTGGATAAATTATTTGATGAGACAAAAAATAACCCTCACCCGCGTACTAGTATTGCACAATCGATCACGAAAGAAACTAATAATAATGAAAATGACATATGTACCGTTTCCGATTTAATCGTAATAGAGAGTGGAGATCAAATTGAAACGGAAATTCATTATAAGGAAGAAGATCCCCAAATTAGGCAAGCAGAAGAAATTTTACATAATTCAAAAGATTTAAAAGTCCAAAATTATTTACAGAGTGAACACAATATTATGAAAGATACTCCCATAGTTAACAATGTAATTTCAATTTTCGAACCCTCAAACTATGCAGTCACACCTGATGAAGAAACCGAATACGAAACCGCAATTTATGCTAAAAAGAATGCAAGTGCTTCGGATAAATATTTGATTGCATCAGAAGACATGAAGGAAGAAAATATAAGACGAAAGATAATTTCTGAAAATAAATATTCAAAAGTTGATGTCACGACAACAGAAGAATCTTACTCTGTTTTCAATAATACAATGCCAGAAACACTTGATGGAAGTTCCGAATCCATCACGATTGAGTTCAGCGAGGAACAACCTCTTGTTTACAATGAAAATTCCGACTACATTATCGTCAATGGTTGTGTGAAATCGCATGAAATAGCAAACAAAGAACCCGATGTATTCCTTAAGTTAAATCATCCTGACAACATGATATTAGAAAAACGCCAGAAGAGATATGAGAAGATTGATGAGTTTACAGCGACTAAGGAAGTGACGATCGACGAAAATAAAAATGAAACTGAACTTTCTAAAAATTATGATAAAGTGAAAATAAAGGAAACTGCGAAAAAGAAACAGTATACACGTGATGGCTTTCGCCGAATGAACAATACATTTAGTACAGAAAGACGACGAAAACGAGGAAAAATACAATTTCTAAATCATGTGGTAGGATCCGGTATACATGCACCCGATCCCGACAAAGTATCAGCGATACAAAACTTAGAAGTTCCCAAGTCAAAGAAAGATGTCAGAAGCATATTAGGTCTTTTATCTTACTACCGATCCTATGATCCTTCATTCTCCGACATAGCTCGTCCATTGATTGAACTTACGAAGAAACGTGCCCCTAATGAAGTTACTTGGTCTGAGGATTGTGACAAAGCCTTTTTTGAGTTGAAACAGGCGATCAGTAAATCACCCATCTGTTATTCCCCGAACTTTCAGAAACCATTTATTATACATGCAGATGCTTCTTCATATGCGATAGGCGCTTGTCTATCTCAAAAAGATGAAAATGAACAAGAGCATCCCATTGCTTTTACAAGTAAAAAGCTCTCCAAATGCCAAGAAGGTTATGCTACCATCGAAAAGGAAGCTTATGCTGTTATCTTCGCCCTGAAAAAGTTCGAACACTATATTTATGGTTCGCACGTAACTGTGGTGAGCGACCATAATCCTTTAAAATTTCTCACGGACTGTACACCTCAAAGTGCTCGCCTTCAAAGATGGGCCCTTGCACTTCAGCGCTTTCAAGCCCAAATAACGTACCGACGTGGGAAACTCCACGCGAATGCTGACTCTCTAAGTAGGCTACATGCCTCACATTGGACTTAAAAACTGTGAACATTCTTTTTTTTTCTGTGTTACAAGTCTGAACTTTAACTTTAAAAACTTTAACTTTATCCTCGAACTTTAAAATATTAGTATTAGTGTTATAGTGTATTCTATTTGTTTATTTTCTTTGATATTCTTAAGTGTTTGAATTTTTGTATTAATATGTTTACTTGTTTGTTTAGATATTTACTAGATATTGATTTGTCTCAAAAGACTAAATCAAATTCTCGAAAGGGGGAGGTGTGAGGATTGCGCATGCCTCTTCTTGCTCTAGTAGCGCCCCCTTCTGGAGAAACGGAAGCGCGCGGCAGTAGAACTGAGAACGTCAGCGGCGAAGAACGTCGTTTGTGATATGAAAAACCAGAATTGGTTATGAAAATGGCCGTGAGTAAATGTTACCGGTCATGAATAATGAAAAATATGAATAATCTTTTACGTTGATTTATGTTCCTGTGCTCGTCATCTGTCCTCGTCATTTTTATGTCAACTTTATGTCATCGTTATGTCAAGAATTAAACTTGTGTTCGTAATTACAACGGCCTGTTTCCTTTAGAACGCCCACACACATACGGAAGAGACATGACATTCACTTTTATATTTTAACAGAATAATAAGTTTACTATAATTCGTTACTCATGCTATGGCCAGTATACACGATACACGTCGAGCCACAATGCCTTTATCATTATCTTTTTACGCGTAAAAGTTTCGTTACGGTACTCCATGGTGAAGTTTTGTAATTTTTTAAATCTAATATTTGAAAAACGACATAATCATTAGATTTGAAATTTATATCAAGAAAAATACAATTTTTTACCATTCTAACGCAGTTTGTAAAACAATTTTGTGACAAATACTTTTCGAGTTATCAATTTTTTAAGTAACTTCAAATGTTTCATTTTCCGAGATTAATCTGTGGCAACGATGTATTGCTGTGACTTTTCATAAACATGAAAAATGATAGAGATTGAAAGTATAAGCCACCCTGTGTGTGGCTAAAAAGAATAGACAATATTTGCTGATCTGAGTTCGATTCTATAAAAATCATATGTTTGGTGAAAACAAACCGGCATGTTTCCGTAGTAAATTTTTAAATGTCTAAAATTCAATTATTTTACAATATGTGTTTGAGTGGCAGACATTCACTAAAATTTAAATATTTGATCCCATATTTATAAGAATAGCTGCTATTTATATAATTTGCATTTGAATATAAATATTTACTTCAAAAAGGATCTTGTATACACGAAAAAACACTATTATTACTAATATCGCTCAAGCTGATGTCATGCTGATGCAATTTTGGCTTAAAATCACATTGTTTGGCGACAAAAGCAAAATCAAAATAGTAAATAAACAAATAACATGTAACTCATAAATGCAGTCATTTTTACAATTACATCTGCTAGTTTCTTCTGTAAGTCACATGATAGGGGAGTTATATAAAAAAAATTAACAGAAAGAAAAAAATGTCATTCATATTTTATCTAATCAAATTAATAGTTGAATTTTTGTTAACCCGCAAACGATAAATCGCCAAATATTGACTTAATTCTAATCTCATGCATTTCATATATTTTTAAGCATTACAAACATTCCTTTGTGGTTTAAATTAAATAATTTCGCTTTATAATATTATCCCTCATTAAAACAGATTTTTTTGCGGGTGGGGAAGGAGGGGGGAAATTTTAAATAAAACTAATAACAGAATTTTTCTTTTATTTTTCTATGTGTTTGTATTTATTTCTGATATAGAAGTTTCAATTCTTTCGCCAACGATAATGGTCGCCAAACAAATGACATATGGTAACCTTATCGTCCAAAATAACAGAGCTTTCCATCATAATTCCATAACTAATCTACGCAGAACTATATGTTATATACTAAAACCTTCTCTGAAAAATTATCTATCCAACAGTGCAAGTTCCATCAAATTCCATTCAGCGGAACTCGAGTTCTAAAGGAACGGAACGAAATTTCCGTTTGTGTTTTATATATATAGTAGATAGTAGATGCCAAGGAAGCTGGATTGACGCTATTTCTTACATTTTTTTTATTTTTAATTTTTTTGGGGGGGGATCTCCCACGCACACATATTTTAATCATATGACAAGCTAGATGGCTAGAACGGAAAATAACATCGTTTTCTGTGCATGAGTTAGAAAATGCCTTTTAAACTTTTCATCCATTAAAAGTATTAGAGAAAAGGAAGATCAATGCTTCTGGCACTCGAGTAGGGATGAGGGATGAGGGTGAGAAAAAATATTTGTGCTCATTTCTTAGGTCAATTTTTGTACAAAAAACCGCCAGTTTAAAAAGCTTGGTCGACAGGTCACCACTGGCGACCGCATCTGTCAAGCACTGAATAAAAATTAAATCCGGCTTCTTTCCCATCCGTTCGGTGCAAACCGCGTCTTTTTTAGGTTTTCGTTCACCTCACGAAACCCTATTATTCCCGCTCCGTTGTCTGTCCGTCACAGAGCCGGTTCTCAGAAACTATGTAACTTACAGTCATGAAATTTTGTGTACTAATAGCTAAATACCTATTATGAAGCTCAAAATAATAAAGTTTGAAAAAATCGCATTATTTTAATATATAAAGATAAAAAAACAAAAATCTAACAGCCTTTACCTATTAAATTTAAACATTTTTCGCAGTTGCCAACAATTAAAAATCCACAATAAAATTCTTTCTGCAGTAATTAATTTTCTATTGAAAGATTTCCACATGAAAAATGAAAATTAAATTAAAAGTTTCACCAATTGAAAAAAATATTAATATGACGTCATATTGGTAATAAAACGAAAATTTTCAAACATTTCTCCATAATACAAAGAGTATGAGTATGTGTAAATACAGAAAGCAGCTTAATATGACGTCATTAGAGAATTAAAAAGAAAATTAATCTGACGTCTAACCTTTTGAAGGTCTCTGTACAATATGTTTAATTTTTAAATTGATTGTTTTTTTAATATCGCATTTAGTCCACATGACAGTTATTATTATGACAGAGTATGATAGCAGGCTTCGCCCGCTGTCGGACCGGTTCAGATTTTTGAAAAAACGAGAAAAATAGACCGGTAAATTTTTACTTTGTAAAAAACATGTCTTTTTATTTTATGAAATTTATTTGGATTTGTTAAAGGAAGGATAAAGTGTTTTGAAAGGAATATTAAACGAAACCCTTTGTGCAATCTTCGATCACACTTACCCACTTGTTATCTTTATTCGCTTTCCAATTATTTTTTAAGTTGCTCCTGACTATTAATTTTTAAAGTTGTTCCTGACTTTTGAATGCACATCTCTGACTCACTACACAATGATTCGAAACGGGTTATTTTCTGAATCATTTAATGTCAAGTATGAGAAAAAAATATACAAAAGTCTGAATGAATGAATGAATTGAAGTCGTTGTGTATACCCGGTTATTTTGGTTTAAACAAAGCACGAGGTCTACTCCAGTCAAAACGGAAAACGTAAAGAGAATGAAGCATTAAGAAAAAAAACTAAGAGTGTCTTTCAAAATGAAAAATACTGGCTAAATGCCGACGACACAGGGTATTATTTCAGAACTCGAAAGAAACAATTTTTTTTCCGGGGGGCAACGTATGCCGCCACAAAAATGAATTTCAAAGAAGTCGTCGAGAGAAAAGGGTTGAATGAAAAAAAAAGTGTTCAGATTCCAGAATGGAGTCCAACATTTTTTATGGTTAGTTTGAAATGACAAAAATATCAATCCTCGAGCTGTTCATATTTTCCATTATTAGACCCTTGTCATAATGTGAAGTATTTTGGTTCTGGTTCAAATATTCTGACAAGGTTTTAGCGGTCTAAATTTTAGTGTCTATTTTAGGTAGCTTTCAATACAAAAAGTAAAAAGCAGCCGACTATTTGCAGCCCTTTGGAGGAAAACAATTCCGGAAAATTTCGGTATATTTTCACCGATCATGACCGGCAGACCCCAAAACCACCCTCCGTTCAAATGTTGATTTATATGGTATATATATATATATATATATATATATATATATATATATCTGATCTATGTCATACGATAGCACTCGTATTTATAAACTGTTTTGGATGAAACTAAGCGTGTGTATTAAGCTCACCAATATCTCGACAGAAATCGTTGGCCAGCTTAGTCCGCCATCTTGTTTCAAAATGGCGGTCACTAAAAGATTTAAAACTTATCAAAATATACTAAAAATTCGAAATTCAAATTTATTTTTTGCTTAACTATTAGACCTTGATGCAAGGATTCCAGAGCACTTTTTGTTTTACCTCTACCTTAAAAAATGGCTGAGATATTGCTGTTTGAAATTCTAGGGTGGCTGACATTTTGAAACAAGACAGCAGATTAAAACAAATCAGGGATAATTTATGAGTTTTAATGAACGGTATTTCTCGCAAATTATTATTTTTTATTCTCATAATCATTTTCCCAATCATACGCATAACACTATATTCATATCCCTTAGAGTCAAATTCTCGCCAAACTTGGCGACATTTGGTGAAATATAGCTAAATTTGGCGACCAAAAATAAGTCTCCATAAATGAAGCCAGACTTGGCTGTAGTTGACTAAGTTGTTGAATTTCTTATTCAAATTCAGTATTAACGAATCTTCTGTATTCGGATTTTTTGCATTTTAGCTTGTAGCTTTCCAGTAATATTAGCTAAAATTATAAAACGAAGATATTGGAAAGCTACCTTTTCCTCCCAGTACAGGTCGGAAGGAGTTTTTATTTATTACAATCTTTTATTTAACCCCTTGCGGACGAGCGACACGTATACGTGACGCATAAGATGCTCAGAATCCTAGATTATTTCCTCCAGTTATTTTTTAGTGAAGGTTTTGCCTTATTTAATAGTAGCATTTCTGCGATTCAATTATGCAAAAATTTCTGTTTTAAAAAACCGGTGGTAAAAGATTAAAAATTTCGTAAAGGATGCTCGTCGCGGAGGGGTTAACTTAACTTGCTTCGTGTATGGAAAGATCGGATTTTGTAATAGATTTTTCAATCATTTTCTGATTTGCTAGAACTAGGACTTCCCTCAAAGGGATTAGTCTGAGTGATATTGCTGAGAACATAAAGTTAACAATTACGATATAAAGAAGATATCAACAAGAATCTAAGTGAATATACAGCATATGATAGACAAGAGATGGATAAAGATACAACATATGAAAAATAGCAAATTAAATGATATAATTACAAAATATCATATATAAGATCATATACTGTTATGTTTTCATATGCATTTTTTTATAACATTTGGCAAATAATCTCATTTTCTTCAGCGGGAATTGCTCAAAACTTAAAAAAAAAAAAAAAAACGCCGGAACTTTTAAAACGATATTTTTAAAGTCACATAATCAGATTTGCAGTCAATAGCGTATTTTAGCAAGCGTAGTTTAACGCAAATTTAATTTAATTTTTGCAACATTTTCTTTGTGACAAATATCTAAATAAAATATTAAAAAATAAAATATTAAATATTGAAATATTAAATCAAATATTTAATATTTGAATTAAAAAAATCTCCTTTGTTTATTTGTATAACTATTTATAGAAACTCGTATACTTCAAACCACATTGATAACACGCTTTGCTACAAACGTGTCTACCAGTCTAACTACTCGTATGTCTTAGCTGTGTCTCTCTCCGAACTCATCTGTTTACTGTCTCTCTACTCTTCTGTATACCCGTCTCAGTATCCGTCTGTCTTTCTACCCGACTCTTTAATCGTGTCTCTACCTGTCTCGCTTCCCGTTACACTACTCGTCTATCAACACGTCTGTCTGTCTATATACCCCTCTCTCTACCCGTCTGTCAAGTCGTCTCTGTACTCGTCTCTCTATCCACCACGCTACCCGTCTCCCTACCTATCTCACTACCCCTCTGTCAACCCTTTTTTGCACCTGCCTCGCTACCCGTCTGTCTATTCGTTTCGCTACCCGTTAGCTTATCTCTGTCGCTATCCGTCTCTCTACCCGTTTGTTTACACGTCTATCTATCTCTCGCCAACTCTTCCCAATATTTAAACAATTTAGTAAACGGAAGCCGTTTATCTGTTATTAAATGCAAACAGGAGTAATTTATCTAAAGAGTGTAATCAGATGCAATTTTTTTAAATACATACATAAACCAGCATAATAATTCACCAGTTTTATTTTCATAGTAGTTTATGTCATTTGACAGTAAATCTCAACTTCTTCAACCCGAATTGCGTCAAGCTTTTTAAAAAAGCCCCAAGGTCCGTATAACTGGGAAGGGGA
This sequence comes from Maratus michaelseni, assembly GCA_963931845.1. Lineage (NCBI taxonomy): Eukaryota > Metazoa > Arthropoda > Arachnida > Araneae > Salticidae > Maratus > Maratus michaelseni. Next base: position 140,215,240 of record OZ007597.1, read on the forward strand.
ATTGTCATCAGGGCTATTAGATACATGTTATTAAGTTAAGTGAAAGTTTCGTAATCGGGTTCGCAGCCAATTTCTTATGTCAGGAAGGGTGGCTTCACGCCATTTTAAATTCATTTCTGTAACTTTCTTTTTCTTTTTTTGGTGGGTGGTTGGGGGGGGGGAGGGTTCCAAATATATACACTTAAATTCAAACTTTTGCCCCCATGTTAATATTAGTGTTGTTTGTATTATCAATTAATACTTTGTTGATCGAGCTTCATTCGAAACAAATGTAAAAGACTTCTACAGTTTTTTTTCTAGGAGAAAGTTCCGTAATCGGGCCCTAAGCTAATCGGGGAATTTAATATCATTATTGTTTCTAACTCTTATAGAGTTAAAACAATATTGTTGCTAGCATTACTCTTGTTTGTGACCAACCTCTTCTGTGTATCTGAATAGGGAAAAGTTCCGTATCATGTACTGGTTGGTGCCAAAGGCAGTTGTAGAATCTTACAAATTTTTCTAGAGAGCGGAAAAACATGTTTTTTAAAATATTTACAAATATACGTTTATTAAACCATGTTTTTGAGCCATTTTAAAAAATTAAGTACGGTGCTAAAATAAAATTTTATTGCCATTTTCGATATTTTAATAAGAAATGAAAATACATAACAAACAAATTTAACAAAACTAAGCCATTTTTGGGTACTTCTCTATTATCCCGTCGACCACTTTTCATAACAAAAAACTATCACCAAACTAAGATTAAACGCCAAAAATACAGTCCCATTTACTTGATGCCAGAAGCATTATACGTATTTGTTATGCCATCAAGTGGTTTTTAATTCGACATTTGCGTGTATTTTTCATTATGTTTTACTGATTTATTAGTTATTTCATTCATTAAAGTAACAATTGTGTCCTTAAATTCTTATATTTTATTTATTTTGATATTTCAATGGCAACGTTCTCCCGTTTATTTAGCGTTACAGTTTGGCGATAGTTTTTTGTTATGAAAAGTGGTCGACGGGATAATAGAGAAGTACCCATTTTTTGTGATAAATAATTGTTATTGCCAGGAGGGCAAATTGTAAACAATTAATAAGCGAACTAAAAAAATACCGGAAAAAACTTGTGGGAATCTCAAGAAAGAAATATCTGATATAAATAGCATTTAAAATCTTAAAATGGAGAAGTGGTCCGTATAAAAATGCAAAACATTATACACCTGATATAAGAATTTTTTAATTTTTTTATATTTCCGAACGCACAGATAAAAGGGTAAAAATCCCGGCACAGATGCCATATACTCACCACGTTAGCGCGATTTTTCCCCCGCCCCTTTGGCGAAAACTGTTTGTTGTGTTTGTTTACTTTTATTTTTTATTTTAATTCTATAGATTATTTTTATATGTATATCAATATTAATTTAGGCACAGATGTCATATACGCATTAGACTGGCGCGATTTTTCCCCCGCCAATTTGACGAAAACTTTGTTTTTGAATATTAGTTACAAATACCATACAATAATAGCATGTAATTTTTTATTTCAATATAAAAATAAAGTAACGTAATAAATGAAATAGCTCCTATTATTCAAAAATGGGAAATAAAAATAAATAAATGATAGTTTGATATAAATAAATATTGATATATATAATAAAAACAATTTATAGAATTAAAATAAAAAATAAAAGTTAATAAACAACAATTGAAACAAAATAACCGGGTTACCATGTGAGGCATAAAATTGCCATTTTGTTGCAATCGCGCCAATGTGGTGCGTATATGACATCCGCGCCTTTATTTATATCAAACTATTATTTATTTTTTTTTATTTCCTTTTTTAAAATAATAGAAGCTGTTTCATTTATTATTTTATTTTTATATTGAAATAAAAAATCACGTGTACTATTTGTCACACTATTTGTAACTAATATTCAAAAACAAAGTTTACCCCAAGCTGGTGGAGGGAAAAATCGCGCCAACGTGGTGCGTATATGACATCTGTGCCTTGTTTCATTTCACAGAGGTACTACTCTATTATCCCGTCGACCACTTTTCATAACAAAAAACTATCGCCAAACTGTTAGATTAAACGCCAAAAATGCAGTCCCATTTACTTGATATCAGAAGCATTATACGTGTTTGTTACGTCATCAAGTGGTTTTTAACGCGACATTTGCGTGTATTTTTCATTATGTTTTACTGATTTATTAGTTATTTCATTCATTAAAATAACAATTGTGTCCTTAAATTCTTATATTTTATTTATTTATGTATTTTGATATTTCAATGACAACGTTCTCCCGTTTATTTGGCGATAGTTTTTGTTATGAAAAGTGGTCGACGGGATAATAGAGAAGTACCCACATATGTATTGGTACTTTTATGTTAACTTGGCGCAGTTGATAAATCGCCAAATATTTTTCTCATAACATCTTCATATTGCATTCATTTCATTTAAATATAAATCTTTCACTGATTTCATTTGAAATACATACATTAAAAATACACGTCTTTCACTCATTTAATTTAAAATACACGCCTTTCACTAATTCCATTTAAAATACTAAAAAGGAAAAGAAAATAAGAAATAATGCCACAAATCGAAACCTTTTATTTAAACATCAAAGAATTGTTCCTAACATACACACGCGAAATAAAAAAGCTGCTAATGGTGTGATTTACGCCAAATCTCTAATACTAATACTACTCTTACTAATCTCTAATACTTTTCAAACAGAAAAAATTCCAGATTAACTTTCCATTTTTATTAAATTGAAATATATTTTATTGTGCTGAATATTAGTGCTTGCATATTTTTTTGCTCCATGTATTCCATGAACTTTTCAATTCCGATTGTCTACGAAAATCTCCCGCCGGTGAAAATGACGTACGCACAAAATTTAGTGACGTATGTACTTTAATTGTGCTTTTTTATCTATTTTTTTAATATAACTTCCAAACGGTTTGACACTTATTCTTGGTAATAAATAGACGACGTTGTCACCTTTATAGGTAGGTACCTGCTGTAGAAATTTGAACAAAATCCGTTAAATATTTTTTGAGTTATGCTTGACGAAAGGTTTTAATATCCATCGTAGCTATATATGGGGCAAAGTAATACTGCGCTGTGTATGAGTCTTCGTTGCACTCAGACAATTATAACAAGTGGATAAGTGTGATCGAAGATCGCACAAAGGGTTTTGTTTAATATTCCTTTCAAAACACTTTATTCTTTCCGTAATAAATCCAAATAAATTTCATTTTCCAAAAAAAAAAAAAAAAAAAAAAAAAAAAAGTCATGTTTTTTATAAAGTAAAAATTTACTGGTCGATTTTTCTAGTTTTTTCGAAAATCTGAACCGGTCCGATAGCGCGGACGAAGCCCGCTATTATACTCTGTCATAATAATATCTGTCATGTGAACTAAATGCGATATTAAAAAAAATCAATTTAAAAATTAAACAAATAGAATAGTGACCTTCAAAATGTTAAAATATGTCAATATTTCCATAATCAGGTTTTTATCATTATTCAATACGTTCCTCAAACTCATATGACGTTATAATCACTTGCTGTCGTCATATCTACATGCTTTCTCTATTACCCATATTAATACTCTCTTTGTATTATTCTCAAACATTTGAAAAAATCCGTTAAACTTCCAATAGGACGTCAGATTAATTTTCTTTTTAATTCTATAATGACATCATATTAACCTGCTTTCTATACTTACATATACTCATACTCCTTGTATTATTGATAAATGTTTGAAAATTTCCGTTTTATTACCAATATGACGTCATAGTAATCTTTTTTCAATTGGTGAAACTTTATATTTCATTTTCATTTTTCGCTCGTGGAAATCGCTCAATATAAAATTAATTATTGTAGAAAGAATTTTATTGGGGATTTTTAATTGTTGGCAACTGCTATAACGAAAAATGTTTAAATTTAATAGGAAAAGGGTGTTAGATTTTTGGTTTTTTACCTCTATATATTAAAATAATACGATTTTTTTTCACTTTTATGATTTTCAGCTTCATAGTAGATATTCAGACAGTACACAAAATTATATACACAGTATTATAACACATTTAATATAATATGTATATAACAATTATATACACAGTATTATCAGTACACAAAATTTCAAGTCTGTAGGTTATATAGTTTCTGAGAACCGGCTCTGTGACGGACAGACAACATAGGGGGAAGAATAGGGTTTCGTGAAATGAACGAAACCCTAAAAATGATGTACAGGTGTGCTTCCGATGGCAGGAGATGACAGAGATGACAGGATGACCACCTCGGAAACTCAGCTTACACTTTAGAGTGATAGTGTAGTCTCTCAGACCAAATCCACTAGCAGCTCGTGTTTCAAATGACTTTTTCGATGTTTATACAACAGTTTTACAGTTTCAGATTACAACATAAATATCTATGATTTGTTGAAGAATTAAACTGGTTTATAGTCAATTTAGGTTACAACTGATTTACCATACAGCAGTCCAGTGCTTCATTAAACCATATTTATGAAAATCAATCAAGTTTATACTGAATTGACAAATTTTTACGTATGCCAACAATATACAGGTGTCCCAAAAGTCCTTGACTTATTTTAAAATTCAATAAAAGATGAAGCAATTGGGGTACGAGAGTGCTGTTTGGACGAAAATGCTTCTTATGATCTGAAATTTTGTTTTAGCAAATAAAAAAAATAGTTCCAAAAACTTCTGATAGATGGCGCTGCTTCTGGAAAGTTATCGAATAAGTAGAATGCGTTTATACATATCAATGGGGATATGACAGCGGTAGGTCCGGTTTTAAGAACCGAAAAATCCCTCAGTTAGGGAAATGAATGGCACCCCGTTTACAGACGATCGCCACTAGTCTTGTTAATACCATTCAATCTACAGTATACGGGTAATCTTTTAAAATAGAGCCAATTAGCGCGCTTTTAGAGCCTGCAGGGTCTGGACGAGGGTTGGCGAGCGTAGCTCGCAGGGGAAATGGGTCCCTAGTGCTTAAAAAAAATCCCAGTATCCTTTTTTTTTCAAATTTATCCCTATCGCGTAAATCTGTTTACGCAAGATTAACTCGTTTGTACTTAAAACAATATGAAGCATTTGTTCCCGGCTATTATTCTATAACGAAATTAAAATTTCATCAATAAATAAATAAATAAAACAAAATAAATAAAACAAAAATTTAACAGATACGTCAAACTACGTGCTTAAACACTGACATAATCAGAATCAAAAAGACAGATCGTCTGTAAATAGTGAATAATCTTATGTAAACAAAATGCTAAGGTAGCGACGGCGAAAAAACGGTTATTTCTCTTTTGCCGATGGCACGGAAGGTTTGTTTTCACTAATTTGCGAATATTAAGAAACGAATTTGAGGTATCGATTTAAAACTTACCACACATATGTAGAATTTCTTTTTTTGCATCCGAAAATCCAATTTTGTAAAAATCGGCTGCTAATTTTTCTAAATTTTTTTCAAAAAATTAGCTGTTTTCTTAAAAGAAAATAAAGCGCGAAGTCAAACCAAAAAACGCGCCATTTTGTTTCTGTTCCAAACATTAGCGATGTGTTTGTTAATGTTAAAGATCTTTGGTTAAATTTTTAGAGGGGGTGGGTCGGTCATAATTTAAATATTGTGTTAATGTTAAAAGTATATAGATCTGGAACCCCCCGGCGGTTGAAGGTGGAACTAAAAGATGTTTTAATCATTCGGGGTTCGATTGGAAAAATCGACCAGCGAACGGGATAAGCTTATGTAAATAGTGAAATCTTTGGCGGTTTCTTCAGCTATTATCCCCTGGCATAATACTTTTAATCACTTTTAATAAATTTCAAAACTTTATTTGAATGCATAATTCATATGTTTTATTTAAAAATACTCATTAGTGTTATTAATGGGCAACTAACAAGTATATTAAAAGTAAAAAATCTATTAAAGTTTTCAATTAAAAATGGTTTTCACCCTATGTTCTGTAACCCGAGAATCCCGGGTTTTTAATCTCCTGATTTAATTTTTTGTAAAGTATTTATTTGTTTATTTACTTATTTTCAGGAATCCTGCTATACAGCGATATGTCACTTTTAACAACAATATGTTCACGTTATTCTTGCAATTACAGAAGATTCTCAATAGTGAGTAAATACTTTTCATATTACAGTGTTTTTTAAATTCCTATAGTAATCCTAATTGGTAATACTGTGTTATGTTTGTTAACATACGTCTAATTTTAATTAGACAACCTTTTTTATTTTAACTTTATATACTTACAATCTTAAATCTGTATAAGATATTTTTCCTTTTTAGGTGCGTTCGGAATTATGTAAATAGTAGAACCTATAGTCGTCGTCTGGTTCGTCCGTCTCTCCGTTCGTCCGTATATAACAACGCAAAAAACTACCTAACCGAATGGTTTGAAATTCAATACATATAATCGTTTAAGAATTTTGTCGAGTCATTTCAAATTTTATGAAAGTCAAATCAGAACTTTAAAAAAAATATTAATAAAAGTTTTCTTTATTCTATTAAATCCTATCATACGTAATTTATATAATATAAGCGCAAGTCATGTGACTGAGAAAAACAAATACGGGCTAACCACTTCTTTTTTCATATGCTAAGCTGCCATTTATATTCCAAATTATTTTTTCGACTAAATTTCTTAAAAGTTACATTTTTTGAAAGATCGTTCAAAAAAATTGTTTGCTTGAGAGATGAGTTACATTCAAAAATGTATAGATTCAAAGTAGTTACATTCAAAAATGTAAAGAGATTTTCATTGTGAGTCATAGAAATATTAAACCATGGAGGTCATCATTCACAAACAAGATCTCTATGATGAATTCTGCAGCACTGTCTGGTGTCGAAAAAATAACCGCATAAACGTGACATATGTAATAAGAAAACAAGAACGAAAAATCATGCGTCAAGCATAGATTATATAGCACTTTCCAACGCTTCCAAAATAATTTTACAAATCATACCGTTTAATAAGCTAAAAGCTAACATCTAAGTAAACAATTTAGAAAACGCATAACATATTTAAAAACATAATTTCAGGAATTTCCAACATATACAATATTCGGAAAAATATCCGAATACTTTTATTCAGCCCTGTATAGGATCTATAGATTTGTATATATACTACATAGGATGATAATTTTAGTTCAGTTAGGAAACACGTAGCACAGTTTAAAATCATCCGTCTGGAGTTTGTCAATAAACAGAAATGTGTTCGCGAACTTTTGTGCTGCCCTGTATAGGATCTACAGAATTTATACACACCACGTAATAGACAAAAAGCAAGTTAAAATTAAAATCGCGTTCAATAACTTAAAACGCACTTCCAGGAATTATTGTTAACAGACAGTAGAGAATTCTTTTGCGTGTCCCTGTAAATGAACGATGACTGCTATACACACAATATTCCGTAGTAAGTCTCTTGTAATGTACCTTAGTGATCTATATAAATTTCAATGCGTTTAAAATAGTGAAACATTATTTAAATAAACCGCAGACGATTTTTCTCCATAGACGTAATGTAACGGAATTATTTTTACTGTCCCTGTAAAGTAACTATAAGTGCTATGCACACCCTGTTCCATATTAAGCTTCTTCTAATGCACCTTAGTAATATATATAAATTACAATGCGTTTAAAATAGTGAAACATTATTTAAATAAACCGCAAATGATTTTTCCCCATAGACCGCAATGTAACGGAATTCTTTTGAGTGTCCCTGTAAAAAAAACTATAAGTGCTACACACTTCCGTTGAAATAGGAAACATGCTATAGATAACGACAATAACATATAAAAATTGCAGAGCAATCCGAGCATATTTACGGGAGTTAGAGCACGGACAGACGGCCAGACGGCAGACGGCAGACGGCAGACGGCCAGACGGCAGACGGCCAGACAAACCGAAGTCATAAGCACTTTTCAACTAGGTTGGAAAGTGCTAAAAAAGGACGTGCCCATTTCACTCATAGCAGACGATATAATTCATTTCACTGAAATAATAACGATGATTTTTAACACTTTCTAACCTAGTTGAAAAGTGTTTATGACTTCCGTTTGTCTGGCCGTATGGCCGTCTGCCGTCTGCCGTCTGCCGTCTGTCCATGCTCTAACTCCCGTAAATATGCTCGGACTTCCTTGCAATTTTTATATGTTATTGTCGTTATCTATAGCATGTTCCCTATTTCAACGGAAGTGTGTAGCACTTATAGTTTTTTTACAGGGACACTCAAAAGAATTCTGTTACATTACGGTCTATGGGGAAAAATCATTTGCGGTTTATTTTAATGATGTTACACAATTGCAAACACATTGTAATTGATATATATCATTAAGGTGTATCAGAAGAAGCTTAAAATGGAATAGGATGTGCATAGTACTTATAGTTAATTTACAGGGACAGTCAAAAGAATTCCGTTACATTACGTCTATGGAGAAAAATCGTCTGCGGTTTATTTAAATAATGTTTCACTATTTTAAACGCATTGAAATTTATATACAGTAAAATCCCGTTACAACGAATTCCATTACAACGAAAAATCCCGTTATAACGAAATGCAAGCGAGTCCCGTTTTGAAATGTATTCAAATAATGTTAACATAATCTCAGTATAACGAAATATTCAATTTTTTATAATCTCGTTAGAACGAAATAATATGACACGGCAAATACTTTCAGTTGTACATTTTTATCGCTTGACAATTTTTGTTTTCGATGCCTAGTCTTAGGGACAATCAAGCTTATCTCTAAAGCAATCGCTTTTCTCCGAGCTTTGTTGTAAAATCGGTGTGCATAGGCATTTCACTGCAGAAGGAATGTTTCCTTTGTTCGCTCTCCCCTTTTCTCCACCCCTTTTTCTTGGAAGTCCAAGTAAGCTGTAACCAATGTAGGCAAACTTAACAAAACGTGAAATGAGTATTGCACATTCCCCCTTCCCTCTCCTCCCTACCTGAATAACTTTCGCAAAGGAATTTCCAAAGCTCGAAATCAGTTTGAAAATTTTCATCTTACCAGTAGGTCATAAAATGGCGGCTGTTAAGCGAAAACAGTTTAGTTTGGAAGAAAAAAAAGCCATAATTTCTGAAGTTGAGAAAGGAATGAAAAAATCTGATGTTGCTAGCAAATATGGAATTTCGCCGTCTACTTTATCCACTTTTCTAAAAGATAAAGAAAGCATTTTGAAAAAAATTCAAGTTAAAGTCTTTGATCCAAGCAGAAAACGAATTCGAAATGCCCAGTTTCAAGATGTGGATAGTGCTGTTTACAAATGGTTTATGGATGTTCGTTCTAGAAACATCCCTCTAAGTGGCCCTTTAATTAGAGAAAAAGGTTTGGAATTTGCAAGAATGCTAAACATTGAAAATTTTCAAGCCAGTGTCGGATGGTTGAATCGATTCCGAGAAAGATACGGTATAGTGGCAAAATGCATTTCAGGAGAAGCAAAAGACGTCGCAGTTGAATTTGTAAACGAATGGCGTAAAGGTGAAATACAAAAAATAATCAAGACGTATAGTCCTAACGATGTTTTTAATGCCGATGAAGCCGGAATATTTTTTCAGTTAGAACCAAGGAAGACTTTAGCGTTAAAAGGAGACAAGTGTATTGGAGGAAAGCTTTCCAAACAAAGGATTACAGCCCTATTTTGCTGCAACAAATCAGGAACAGAAAAACGAAAAGTACTCATAATCGGCAAATCTGAAAAACCCCGTTGTTTCAAACATTTTAAGTCCTTACCATGCATCTACAAAGCCAACAAAAAATCATGGATGACGCAAGGATTCTTTAATGAATGGCTGATAAATTTTGATAAAGATATGCAAAAACAAAAACGTAAAATTCTTCTACTCATAGACAACTGCACAGCACACAATGATCCTCCTATATTGAATCACATTCGTGTAGAGTATTTCCCGCCTAACTGTACTGCAATACTTCAGCCTCTTGACCAAGGCATTATCAGAGCCGTAAAATCACGATACAAAACTATGTTATTAAAACGCATTCTCTGTGATCTGCAAAATAACGTAAACAGAAAGTGCAACATGAAAGAGGCAATTGATATGATCTGTGGATCGTGGGATGATATAAGCCAGAAAACAATAGCCCACTGTTGGAAACACGCGCAGATTGACCAGGATTTAAATAAAGAATCGACGGCTCAAGGATCTAGCGATGTAGTACATGATGAGGAGCAGACAGTCGAATATGAGATCGAATCCACTTGGAACTTAGTAAAAGAAAAATCTGGTGTGTCTCAAAGCATAAGCTTTAAAGATTTTTTAACTGCAGATGACAATGCTGCAACTTGTTATTCATTAACAGAGACAGATATTGTGCAGTCTATTGTTGATGATCGCATTTTAGAAAATAATGAAGAAAGTTCTGAAGATGAAGAAAATGAGGTTTCAAAAGTTACATCTGCTGAAGCCTTAGAAAGCTTAGAAAGAGTGCGCAATTTTATTTCTTTACAGAGCAGTGTACCAGATAACATTTTTTCTAATATTAATCATGTACATAATTTTGTATTGTCCGCAGCTTCAAACTCCCTTGTACAAAAAAAAATCACTGATTTTCTGCATTAAATTTTTTCTTGTACAATTTGAAGATCATTGAAATGGTGGTAAGTCAATTTTTCAGTTCTATAAAAAATATTATACATTGTATTATACTAACTTTACGTTATTAGAAGGTACTACTAATTTTTATTACTATTTTTAATAATTAATTATCTACTAATTTGTATTATACTACTATATTTTTATAATTAACTATGATATGAGGATCTGAATTGAAATGTTTAATTTTCTATTGAATTCCGTTACAACGAAATTTCCGTTACAACGAATAAAATTTGCGGTCCCGTGAAGTTCGTTGTAACGGGATTTTACTGTATATCACTATGGTGCATTACAAGAGGCTTACTACAGAATAGTGTGTGTATAGCAGTCATCGTTCATTTACAGGGACACACAAAGGAATTCTCTACTGTCTGTTAACAATAATTCCTGGAAGTGCGATTTAAGTTGCTGAACGCGATTTTAAATTTAACTCACTTTTTGTCTATTACTTGGTGTGTATAAATTCCGTATTTCATATACAGGGCAGCACAAAAGTTCGCGAACACATTTCCGTTTATTGACAGAAACTCCAGAAGGAGAATTTTAAACTGTGCTAAGCGTTTCCTAACTAAACTAAAATTTAGCATCCTATGTAGTATATATACAAATCTATAGATCATATACAGGGCTGACTAAAAGTATTCGGATAATTTTCCGAATTTTGTATATCTTGGAAATGTATGTTGGAAATTCCTGTAATTACGTTTTTAAATATGTTATGCGTTTTCCAAATTGTTTACATAGATGTTATTTTTCAGCTTATTAAACGGTAATGATTTGTAAAATTATTTTGGAAGCGTTGGAAAGTGTTGCATAATCTATGCTTGACGCATGATTTTCCGTTCTTGTTTTACATTGTAAAACTAGTTATAGTACGAAGCTTTGTTGTATAGTTGAATTTTACATTTGTCATATTTAACGTACATTTTCCAACCTCAAAAAACTTTCATCAAAATAAGGAAAGTTTTGAATAAAAAATTGAAATATAACCTCAAAAAATTACTCAAATTAAAAAAATAAATTCCACTCTGCACACTGCAAACTTGTCAACTATATCCTTTTAAATTATGGTTAAATTCCTGTGCATAGTTTTCGTTCCTATAAAACTTTTTTTAAGAGAACCAATATCTCTTTAAATAATTCTTCGATTTAAAAACTGTCTTCTTCAGCGTCTTTATCGAACATTTCTTTATAAAACTACCAGTTTGCATATTTTTATATGCAATAGTTTTCTGGATATTAGTCCAGAAAGACTTCAAGCCACGAAATCTTCATTGACAGCGGCTGCGGCTACTTCGGCGGCGGTGGTTACTTTTTTTAATATAGAGGGATAATCATTGTTGTATTTTATTTTTGTGGCAACACTAATTTAGAAAAACATTTCATTCCATTTATGAAAACAATGCCAATTTAATTTTTAATTTTTAATCAATTTTTAATCAAAATACACGTTTCAATGAAATATGAGTGTACAGTAATCAGAAGCCGTTTCAAAATCCTTTCATATGGTATCTCTTTTAGCGTTCTGCGTTTTATACAATCAACAATTGTTAGGTAGCTTTCAATACAAAAAAGTATAAAGCTACCTATTGCAGCCGTTCGGAGGAAAGCAGTTCCGGAAAATTTCGATATGTTTTCACCGATCATGACCCCCCCCCCCCCCCCCAGACCCCAAAACCACCCTCCGTTCAAATGTTGATTTATATATATAGATATATCCATATATATATCTGACCTATGTCATACGATAACACTCGTATTTATAAATCAATTTCGATTAAACTAATTGTGTGTATTAAGCTCACAGATGTCTTGACCGAGTTCGTTGGCCAGCTTGGTCCGCCAGCTTGTTTCAAGATGGCAACCACTTAAAGATTTAAAACTAAAATAAATATACAAAAAAGTTAAAAATTCAAATTTATTTTTTAATTCAGTGTTAGGCCTTGATACAAGGATTCCAGAGCATTTTTTGGTTTACCTCTATCTTAAAAAATGGCTGAGATACAGCAGTTTGAAATTCTAGGGTGGCTGACATTTTGAAACAAGACAGCACATTACAAAAATGTTCATTGTTGTAATAATTTTTCCAATCATACGCATAAAACTATATATTCATATCCGTTGGCGCCAAATTCTCGCCAAACTTGGCGACATTTTGCGAAATATCGCCAAATTTGGCGACCAAAATAAGTCTTCATAAATGATGCCAATTTGGCTATTGCTCAATAATTTGGTGAATTTCTTATTCAAATTCAGTATTAACGAATCTTTTGTAAACGTTTTCTTTGCATTTTATCTTGCTGTTTTCGTGTAACATTAGCTAAAATTTTAAAACGAAGATATAGGAAAGCTACCTTTTCCTCCCGGTACACGCCGGAAGGACTTTTTTTGCAGTGTAGTTGGTTTTACGAATACAACAACTTTTATAGATTAAAAGAAGTAACGTCCTGGTGAAAAAAGAAAAGATAATTGCATTAAAATGACATTAAAGACCTTGTTTCTCTTTATAAAAGATGCTTTAACTAATAATAGACTTTTGCGCGATTCTTTTCAATATCCCTCTTTCTTCGTCATATGCGCCTGCCAGTTATTCTATTTGCAGTGAGGATCCTTTTTTTTTTCTTTTTCCTTTTTGAAAAGTTGCTCTTTGTTTTTATTTTTTGGTTTTTTTTTTCAAATGGAGAAGCTCGGAAATTAATCATTTTTGCGGATGCCTCAGATAAGAATAGAACAATTTTGGGAGGGTTTAGTGAGTCTAATGATGCAGATGCGCATTTGGCACCCTCTTGGTTGATATATTCATATTCTTTGTTAGACTTTTTAGACCACAGGCTATCAAAGCCTGGGAGCTAATGTGCCTGCAGGTTCTGTATGTATGTACGTATATATGTACATACTAGCTGTTACCCGTGACTTCGTTCACGCAATATTAAAAGAAGAATAAATACATTAATTAAGCAAAATATTTCACTCCCGATAATTAAAAACGTTAATAACAATTCAATTAACTAACTATTTATCACATTTCATAGGAGACAATACAGTATTTTTTGTTATAGGGACCTTGACCCTCAGTCTTAAAAAAGTGAAATTTTGTGCCAAATAATCGAGAAAATGAAATTGCAACCAATGCAAAAAGGAGGGCCAAATAAAATCGTGGAAATAGTCGAATTGGGTAAAAATAAATGTCAATTTTACCTGATAAACAATTTTACTTTTAAGGCCTTTGTGAAACGTTTTAACAGCCATCCTTCAAAAAAACATTAATTGGAAATAGTATATTCTTTTTCTTTAAATTTAATTCTGCCTCCTTGGTTCAACGTATAGCTGAAACAAATCTTGTTTTCTAAATGACAGTATGTTGACAGGCAATTTTTGTTCTCCAGAATAAATTGATTCATGAAGTTTTGAATATGTGAAAATGTGTTTTTATTTTTCGGATAATTTAATGAAATCAAGATTTTGTTTTCACCATCTATTCAAAGTGAAAATAAGTTCTGTTTTTCGGTTTTAATGAGAAAATGGTGTAAAAAATATACTGATCTGTTTTATTTCTAATTTTTATGCACAAATATGGAGTAATTTACTTTCCGTTTTTAGAGAAACTTCGTTAAAATGTACCAAAAAAAAAAAAAAAAATTGGCATTTAATTTAATTTTTTAAGTTCTGAGAGTTTGTGTGACATGATCGGATCAATGATAACCGGTATTAAGTAAATCGCGTTGCGTTCGATAGTCTAGGAGTAGTTGCGAAATACAAACACGCGGTCAGATTTTAATATAATAGATTCGTGTTCATTTTCCTTTTCTTAAAATTATGATGTGATTTTTAGCAGAAAACTCTCATCTGTATATAACGGATACTCATGCTCAATAATCAGTATAGAGAAACAAACATTTAAATTTTTCGTTATAAATATGGCGTGAAACTCATCTACTTTCTATACTTACTGATCCTTGTATTATTAATGTAAGGAATTGATTCACACTCATTTTAAAACTTATTGGAAAATTCCCGTTTTATTTCAAATATGACGTCTCTTTTTCCCCAGAGAAACCCCTTTTTAATGACATAATTCTTGTTTTTTTTGTCCAGGCAATTAATTTCAATACTGGCATAGGGGAAATTATGTTACTTTAACGAAATAATATTAAATCTTTAGGTTTTATCAACAAAAATGGAATTATTAACATTCGTCATTTTTTTAGGTAATCGAGTTATTTCTTTTAGTTTTAAGAATGTAAATAACTATATTTCTCGCTATCCATGACATCATTTTCGACATGGATAATTTTGCGGAGCATATTATTGACATTTGCTAACCATTTTCTTTTGAAACTTCTTTTTACTTTTTTAAAATTTTAATAAAAAATACAGTATAGTTATATTAGCCATGAGCAGACGGTAAAACGCCAAGTATTGTTACCATACAAAAGAAAAAAAGAGAAAAAAGTGTAGAAAAAAACCCAAGATCATTTTATTTCACCAATCAAAGCATATTTTTAGGCCACTTTATTTTCGATATTTGACGTCATATTCGCCTGTTTCCTATGGTTACGCATATTGAAACCTTGTATTATTATCAAAAACTAAGAAAGTACGTTTTATTTCTAATAATATTATTTAATCTTGTTTTTAATTCGTTGATTTTTTTTATTTCATTTTCATTTTTCACGTGAAAATTTTCCAATTGAAACTAAATTGTTGAGTAAAAATTATTATTACGGGTTTTGAATTAGTTTTGGCAACGATAAAGTATTAGCAACGGTAAAGTAAATCTCATCAAAAAGTCACCTGTAAAAAAAGCAGCCAAGTCTCGTAACTCATTTACCGTAAAAAGTACTGAGATCGTATAAAGCCAAGTTTAACTATCTTATTAACTCTGAAATTTTCATTCACAAATCACTCCTAGTCTCTACATCTTTAGTTAATTATTATTTTGTGACTTGGCAATTACGCAGCACAGGAAAGTTATTACACCTTACTATGTCATGGGATGGGATGGGATAATTTAACTAAAGCAAATTATATACGCACAGGGAAGTTATTACACTTTAATATGTTATAGTATTATTTGATTAAGACTAACTATATACAACACATTCTCGTGCTACGTAATTGCCAAGTCACAAAATAATAATTAACTAAAGATGTAGAGACTAGGAGTGATTTGTGAATGAAAATTTCAGAGTTAATAAGATAGTTAAACTTGGCTTTATACGATCTCAGTACTTTTTACGGTAAATGAGTTACGAGACTTGGCTGCTTTTTTTACAGGTGACTTTTTGATGAGATTTCACTTCTTTTTGTAAGTAATCCTCCTTTTCTTGATTTTGGGTTCTTTTTGGAGATCATCCACTGATTTTCGCTAAGCCCACACTCTGTCCCTATTATTTACAGGTATCAACAATTTGAAGCTTTAGTTTCGTTTGCAAAGTACTGTAGATAAAAACAGATTTCAGGTTCCTAGGCAAGCACTAAGTTATGGGAGGGGGGGTGTCAAAAGTACTCTCAATTGCTTCCAGGATAGGTGCTATCCATCTGAGATATTACTCGCAGCCCTAGATACTTGATATTTAACATAAAAGAACTTTTTAGTATAAAAAGAAAGCCAAAATTAAAATTTCCGGAAATTTCCAATAAATAAAACTATATTCCTTTTTTCGATGTTTTTTTTTTTTCGTTTTGTTTTAGTCTTTTTTTATTATTTACGGATTTTTTAATTTTTCCTTACTTTGTGTACTAAACTCTGCCTTTCTGCCAAATTTCAAGCTTCTAAGGACTACAAAATCGAATTATTTTCAAAATTTCGACTTTTTATAAATTTATTGATTTTTCGATTTTAATTTTAAGTTACCTGATTGTCATGCCACTATAGTAATTATTTGATCCGTCTTCTTAGGATCATTTAGGTTCAATTTAGAGATAAATCAAGATAATCTTAGAGTTACCCTGATTTTATTTAGAAAGGACTATCAAGCCATAACCAGCCAGTAATGTCGGGAAAGTAGGGGGAGCTGTGAAACTTTTTGTGGGGTAACATCATTTAACAATCCATATTTCATATGTGAAGTAAATAGAGTACAACCTGTGAAAGAAAACAAACCTGTCTATAAAGAAATCGCCTATATCGTAGCCGGTCTATAGCGGAACTTTTCTATAACAAAATTCGTAAACGAAAGAAAAGAAAACCATAATCCGGGGGAAATAACATAAAACAATTAGGGGCGCTGTACTAACTAATAGGACAATTATCTTAAAACTAATGTTTCTAGAAGTACAAAATCAAATTGTTTTCGAATTTTCGATTTTATTTTCGAATTTAACGAATATTTTAATTGTTCCTTTTATTGAATAGTAAATACTACCTTTACACCAAGTTTTAAGTTTCTAAGACTACAAGATAAAATTATTTTCAATTTTGGATTCTTTCGAATTTTTTTTATAATTTTCTGGATTTTTTAAGTTTTTCTTATTTTGTATCCTTATTACAAATTTCAAGTTTCTAGCGCTACAAAATCGAATTATTTTGAAATTTCCGATCTTTTTCGAGTTTTTTAAACTCTATTTTCGAATTTATTGTGTTTTAATTTTTCCTTTTTTCTGTATCCTAAACAATAAGTTTACGCCGAATTTTAAGTTCTAAAGCTACAAAATCGAATTTTTTTCAATTTTTCGAATTTTCGAATTTTTTTTTTCGAATTTTACAGATTTTTTATTTATTTCTTTTTTTGTATCCTAAATACTACCTTTACTCCAAATTTTAAGTTTCTAGCTTTACAAAATTGAATTATTTTCAAATTTTCGTTTTTTTTTCGATTTTTTTATTTTATTTTCAATTTTTGTTGCGTTTTTAATTTATTCTTTTTCTGAATCCTAAACACTACCTTTACACCAAATTTTCAGTTTCTAAGACTACGAGATCATATTATTTTCAATTTTTCTCTTTTTCTTTCTTTCTTTCTTTTTTTTTTTTTTTTATGTTTCCTTATTATCTTAAATATTACCTTTATTCCAAATTTCAAGTTTCTAGCGCTATGAAATCGAATTATTTTCAAATTTTCCTTATTTTTCGATATCTTTCGATTTTTTTATTTTATTTTCGAATTTTATTGCGTTTTAATT
The DNA here is from genome assembly GCA_963931845.1 of Maratus michaelseni. NCBI lineage: Eukaryota > Metazoa > Arthropoda > Arachnida > Araneae > Salticidae > Maratus > Maratus michaelseni. The sequence goes on from OZ007597.1 coordinate 140,233,017, forward strand.
TTAAGTTATTCTGAATCCTAAACACTATTTTTCCCGCGAATTTTAAGTTTCTAAGGCCAAAAGATCAAATTATTTTAATTTTTTTCAATTTTTTTCGAATTTTTCGAATTTTTGTTTTTTTTTTTTCGAATTTTCTGGATTTTTTAATTTTTCCTTATCTTGCATCCTAAATACTACCTTTATTCCGAATTCCAAGTTTCTAGAGTAACAAATTGGATTATTTGAAATTTTTCGATTTTTTTCGATTTTATTTTCAATTTTTTTGTGTGTGTGTGTGTTTTTGATGTTTTCTTTTTCTGAATTCTAAACACTACCTTCACACCAAATTTTAAGTTTTTAAGATTACAAGATCGTGTTATTTTCAAATTTCAATTTTGTTCGATTTTTTTTTTTTTTTAATTTTTCGGATTTTATAATTTTTCCTTTCTTTGTATCCGAAACACTAGCTTTATTCCAAATTTTAAATTTATGTGGCTGCGGGATCTACCAAATCTTTTTGATAACGCGAGAGTGAGTGAGTGTGTGAGTAACAAAAAATCGAAACTTTGCGTTCATATATCGTCTGCACTAATTTATGGGTATTTTTTGAATTATCCATATTTTTGAATTTTTCCTTATTTAGTATCTTAAATATTACCTTTATTCCAAATTTCAAGTTTCTAGAGCTATGAAATCGAATTATTTTCAAAATTTCCTTATTTTTCGATTTCTTTCAATTTATTTTATTTTATTTTCGAATTTGCTTTCAAAACTACGCACGTTATTTTTTATTTGTATTTGGATGTTTATTTCCATATTTGTAACCATGGAGTACATCGAACCACAATTTTCATAAATTAAATTATGTTTATCGTTTACACATTGTATTTTTACGTGTTACAAACTCTATGGTTTTTCGGTACTTCTCTATTATCCCGTCGACCACTTTTCATAACAAAAAGCTATCGCCAAACTGTAACGCCAAATAAACGGGAGACCTTTGCCATTATAGTATCAAAATAAATAAACAAATATAATGTAAGAATTTAAGGACACAATTGTTATTTTAATTAAGGAAATAACTAATAAATCAGTAAAACATAATGAAAAATGCACGCAAATGTCGAATTAAAAACCACTTGATGACATAACAAACACATGTAATGCTTCTGACATCAAGTAAATAGGACTGCATTTTTGGTGTTTAATCTTACAGTTTGGCGATGTTTTTTGTTATGAAAAGTGGTCGACGGGATAATAGAGAAGTACCGGTTTTTCTTATAATGCATGGTTTGTATAGATTCGAGGGGAAAATTATATTACTTTCATAAAAATGTATTTGGATGGTTTCTTGTTAATACAATCTTGCCAAGGCTGTGGTTTTCCTATTAGACTTAATGTTAGCTATATGCTCCATTTTTCTGCAACTAAATTTCCTCATGCCAATATAGTAATTCATTGATCCGTTTTCTTAGGATCGTTTATGTTCAATTTAGAGATAAATCAAGAGAATCTTAGAATCACCATGATTTTATTTACAAAGGACTATCAAGCCATAACCAACCAGTAATGTCGGGAGGGAGGGAGAGATGTGAAAATTTTTGTGCGACCAACATCTTTTAACAACATATATTTCATATATAAATTAAATAGAGTAAAGCCTGTGAAAGAAAATGAACCTGTCTATAAAAAAAAAAGGTCTATAACGTAGCCAGTCTATAACGGAACTTTTCTATTACAAAATTCGTAAACAAAAGAAAAGAAAAGCATAATCCGGGGAAAATAACACAAAACAATAACGGAAGGTGTACTAGCTAATAGGACAATTATCTTAAAATCTATCTAAAACAAACTATCCCCATCCTGTGGGATTTGTTTTTCAATGTTTTACTTTATTTAATGCAAAACATAGATTGCATCCGACAACTCATATAAAAAAGTCCTCCGGCCTGTACCGGCAGGAAAAGGTAGCTTTCCTATATCTTCGTTTTAAAATTTTAGCTAATGTTACTCGAAAACAGCAAGTTAAAATGCAAAGAAACCGTTTACAAAAGATTCGTTTACACTGAATTTGAATAAGAAATTCGCCAAATTATTGAGCTATAGCCAAGTTGGCTTCATTTATGAAGACTTATTTTTGTCGCCAAATTTGGCGAGATTTCGCCAATTGTCGCCAAGTTTGGCGAGAATTTGGCGCTAATGGATATGAATATATAGTTTTATGCGTATGATTGGGAAAATGACTACAACAATGAAAGAAAATAATTTGCGAGAAATCGCGTTCACTAAAACTTATAAACTTATATTAAAATCATTAAAATTACAGACATTACAATACACTTTCATAAAACATTAAAAACATATTAAAATTGGACGTTTCGGATTTACATGGAAAATCCCTCTTCAACAACAACATTTCCCTTAGCGTAAATCATAGTTAAAAAATATCAACAAATAGAAAATGCAACGTATCAAAATTTCGAAGTCAAAGTTACAGTTATAATAACACGGAGTATTCATTCGGGATTGCACCTGCTTGACCATTATTGACCATAAATTTATCGTTGGTCTTTTGTAATGTGCTGTTTTGTTTCAAAATGTCAGCCACCCTAGAATTTCAAACTGCTCTATCTCAGCCAATTTTTAAGATAGAGGTAAAACAAAAAATGCTCTGGAATCCTTGTATCAAGTCCTAACACCTAATTAAAAAATAAAATTGATTTTTTAACTTTTTTGTATATTTATTTTAGTTTTAAAATTTTCCGTGGCCGCCATCTTGAAACAAGATGGCGGACCAAGCTGGCCAACGAACTCGGTCGAGGCATTGGTGAGCTTAATACACACAATTAGTTTCATCCAAATTAATTTATAAATACGAGCGTTATCGTATAAAATTATTTTCATTTTTTCAATTTTTTTCGAATTTTTTTATTTTTTTTTCGAATTTTCTGGATTTTTTTAATTTTCCTTTTTCTGTATCCTAAATACTACCTTTATTCCTAATTTGAATTTTCTAGCGCAACAAAATCGGATTGTCTTCAAATTTTCGGTTTTTTTCAATTTCTTCGATTTCTTCGATTTTGATTTCGATTTTTTTGGTGTTTTTGATGTTTTCTTTTTCTGGATGTTAAACACTACCTTCACACCAAATCTTAAGTTTCCAAGACTACAAGATCGTCTTATTTTCAATTTTGAATTTTGATGGAATTTGTTGAATTTTCGAATGTTTTTTTTTCGAATTTTCTGGATTTTATAATTTTTCCTTTCTTTGTATCCTAAACACTACCTTTTTTCCAAATGTCAAGTTTCTGGGGCTACGGGATCTACCCAATCTTTTTGATGACGCGTGAACAAGTGAGTAAGAAGTGACAAAAAATCGAATTTTTGAGTTCATATATCGCCTGAACTAGAAAAGACAGAAAGTTGTAATTTTAAAATTTGGTCCTGTGTGCCAAATACTCTCTATAATTGAAGTTTAAAATTTTTGGGATACTCCAGCGCGGAGATATGGGGGGGTCAAAAGTGCCCTGAGTTGCTTCCAGAAAAGTATGCTTACGGCTGTGCTTTCTCGACTTGGCGGAGGCACTGCCGTGCCTCCAGATTTAACCATTTTAAAGTATTATACGAAAAAATGTCCATTTATTCTCTATGAAAATAACGAAATTTTGAATTATTAAGAAAAATATTTAAATAAAATAAACAAAAACCAGCCTATGTTCAAATGAGGGTTATAATTAACCTATATGCAAAGATACAGGATCATTAAATGCTCCATTTTGGCGCTGGCTTCAGCCTAACATTTGCACACAATCAGATTTATAATATTATTAGGATGTAACGCGATAACTCTTGATAGAAATATCCAATTTGCTTCAAATATTGTATATAGGTTCATTCTGATAAGGCACTTCCCTGATTAGTTTTGGGCGTTTATTGGTTAAGTATAAACGTGGGAACGTGGGCTGATTCCACCCTCCTCTTAATTTAGATAAATTGGTTTTTCATGCAGAATTATCCGATTTGCTTCAAATTTTGTATATATGTTCATTGTGATAAGGCGCTTCCCCGATTTGTTTTGGGGGTTCATTGGTTAAGTATAAAGGGGGGCTAATCACCCCCTTGACTTAGATAAGTGGGTTTTTCTTGTATATCCGATTTGCTTCAAATTTTGTTTATAGGTTCATTGTGATAAGGCGCTTCCCTGATTAGTTTTGGGGGCTCATTGGTTAAGTATAAAGGGGGTGAACGGGGGTTAATACCCCTCTTAATTTAGATAAATAGATTTTTCATGCAGAGTTATCCGATTTGCTTCAAATTTTGTTTATAAGTTCATCGTGATAAGGCACTTCCCTGATTAGTTTTAAAGGTTCCTGGGTTAAGTATAAAGGGAGAACGGGAGGCTAACCCCCCTTTAATTTAGATAAATGGTGTTTTTCATGTAGAATTATCCGATTTGCTTCAAATGTTGTACGTAGGTTTATTGTGATAAGGCGCTTCCCTGACTAGTTTTGGGGGTTCATTGGTTAAGTGTGAAGGGAGATCGGGGGTCTAATAGATGATATGTAAGTAAACATTTTAGAAAACATACAACACATTAAAAAATACAGTTTTTGAAATTAACTTACATTGTCAAAAAAAGTAGTCGAATTATTTTGTGCAGCCCTGTATATGATCTATATATTTGAATATATATTACATGCAATGATAAAATTTAGTTCAGTTAGAAAATTCCCATCTAGAAATTTTTGCCAATCGATGGAAATGTACTCGAAATCTTTTGTGCAGCCCTGTATATTATCTGAAGACTTTTGTACACATCACATATTATGCTAAAAGGTAAAAAACTCATTCAGCTCAAAACGCATAAGGCAGCTTAAAACTCACTTCCAGCAATTACCAATCGTAAATCGTGTATCTTTTTTTTGCGTATCCCTGTATATTAATTCATTTCTATTCCACAAACATCTATTAGTCTACTAAATATAGTTCAGCAGAAAAATGCGTAACACAATTAAAAACTACCCTTAAGCAATTCACTCACATAGTCTGTAATGCTTATGAATTCCCTTGTGTAGTCCTGTATACGATCAACCGAATTTATACACACCACTATGAAAACTATGAAAAAATTTAGTTAAACTTAAAAACGCAAACCAAAGTTGAAAACGCACTTAACACATAGACTGTAATTATCGGGCCTATACTGTAACCGATATTTTTTGTGTGTACCTATAAATGAACGATATATGCAATGCACACCATGCTTTTAAGCGAGCAATTTATAGTGCACCTCAGTAATACATATAATTTTCATTAAGTTAGAAATACTGAAACATCATTAAATTTCACTGCAAAAGGTTTTTCCCCGTAAAACAATGTGTAGCAGAATTCTTTTGTTTGACACTGTAAATGCAATGTAAACGCACTTCATAATTATATATCAATTTCATCATGTTTCAAATGGCGTAGCATCATCAAAATGCATTTGAAACTATTATTTCCCATTGACTGTAATGTAACGGAGTACTTTTGGCTGTCCCTGTAAAAAAAATCTAAGTGCTACACACTTCATTTTGAATGGGGATCATGCTATAGTAAGTGATAACAACATACAATCATTTGAAGGCAATCCGAGTATATTTACGCGAATAAGTGCACGGACAGACGGCAGACAAACCGAAGTCATAAACACTTTTCAACTAGGTTAGAAAGTGTTAAAAATCCTTATTTGGATTCATAAATAAAGGTTTTTATCAACAAATTATTTTTTAAAGATTCCCAAAGCCTAAATTTTCCTATTTTATAAAAATCTACAAAACACTTCTTCGCTCTGTATAATGCGTTATTTTCAATTATCTCTCGAGCTTAAATAAAATTATTACACTTCCAATATTTATCATGTAGATAAAGAAAAGTTTAATTAGGAAATTTATGCAACGAAGATTTTTTTTAATTCTTTGTGCATTTTAGAATTCGTATCAAATTATTTATTTACCATCAATATAAATAAATATAATTTCAAACCCTTAAGTAATAGGACCTTAAATAATAAAAGCACTAAAAAGTTCGTTATTTTAGATAAATTTTCAAATTTAAAAAAATGTTTGTTGAATTTAGATTCCTCTGTGTATAAAGCTAATCACATTTTAATCGTGTTAAAACAAATTTAATAATAGTATCACCGTTTTTTGTTTGTTTGAGTTTATTTTGTTCGTTTGGGTTTTTCTTTAATAAGTATTTGTACAATAAAATGTATAATAACCTCTTCCGAGTTCCTCCATATTCAGAAAAGCGCTTTTTAAGTGCTTCGTAATTATCTAAATACGTAGCACCGATAGTGGTCATCTGGTTCGTCCGTCTGTCCGTCTGTACGCATATAACGGCCCAAAAACTACCCAACCGAATGGTTTGAAAATTAACATATAGAATCGTTGCAGAATTTTGTCGCGTCATTTCAAATTTTATGAAAATTGAATCGAAACTTAAAAAGATATTAATAAAAGTTGTCTTTATTCTATTAAATCCTACCGTACGTAATCTATATAATAAAAGTGCAGGTCATGTGACTGAGGAAAGCAAATACGGGCTAGCCACTTCTTTTTTCATATGCCAGGCGGCCATTTTTATTCAAAATTATTTTTTTCGAATAAAATTGCATAAAAGTTACATATTTTAATACTTGGAAATTTTTCCAGAGATAATTTCTCACGCCTTGCATTCATAATATTCAAATTTTAATTCCTTAATAGGCGTATAGCCAACATAGTGAAAACCCAAGCCGGGGCAGTTAAAATTGGAATATTTTGAATGCAAGGCGTGAGAAATTTTCTCTGGAAAAATTTCCAAGTAATAAAATATGAATTTATTCAATTGTCGATGCTGGATTTTCTTTTATTTCGTGTTTGCCCCAGGGTTGGCGGCTCACGGAAAATATTCCATCTTGTGCTGCGTTTGTAGCCTTGCCAACATGTTATGCTGAAAAAGTTCCAGGCTGTGTATCGTTCCCAAGTGGTTCAGTTGGTAGAACGTCAGTGTGCTAATCTGATGACCTGGGTTCGAGTCCCGGCTTGGGTACTTTTTCACTATGTTGGCTATACGCCTATTAAGCAATTAAAATTTGAATATTATAAAAGTTACATTTTTAGAAAGATTGTTCAAAAAAATTGTTTGCTTCAGAGATGAGTTACATTAAAAAATGTATAGATTCTGAGATAACTTCAGTGAGAATTAGGTTAACAGCCAAATATCTCAATCCATTAAAGTAAATAAACGAACTGTACCAAAATATCCGGGCTCGATGGGTAGTATCCTAACTTTCTGTAGAAACTCAAAATTATTAAAATCTCAGATTCTTCTTTCAAAATAAGATTGTAGCTAAGGACTATAGGCTCAAATTTTTAAATTTTCGAAAAATAAGAAAATTGCGCTATTTTGAAAAAAAATTTATTTTTCGTCTAAAATTTTGACTTTTATTAAAAAAATATATAAAAAAATTAATTTTTTCAAAAAAAAGCTCTATTGCACTTAGACAATTTAATTATGCATAGATAAGCACAAATTTTATCCAATGTTAAAAATTGTCCAAGTTATGCCGTCCATGTTGAAAAATGTAGTATCCAGAAAATCGCGTTTAAAGTTAAGATAATCAACATAATAATAACAAGATATAATAATAATAAGATAATAATAAAACACAATGAAATTCAGAATCCGCTGTTTGCTCCGACTGTATTCACAGCGACATCTGCAGCTTCAATAAGGGATTAGAATCTTTAGTAGAATCTTTAGTAGAATCTTTTCGACGAGGTCGGTTTTATCGATCGTGCGCGCGCTCACATTTTTGCTCATATCTTTCTTAATAGTTGATGTATCATTTTAAATATTTTTGCCGATAATTCTACATACTGTAAATATTTAATTTGCGCCAAAAATATCACTTTTTTCTGAGAAAGTTGAGAATTATGGAGTTGTATGTAATTCCATAAATGTTCTAAATAGTGATGGACATAAAAAAAAAAAAAAAAAAAAAAAAAAAAAAAAAAAACAGAATTAAAGTAAGAGTCACATGTCTTACTGTAATTCTTTTTTCTACAAAATTTGTGGTTTTAATAGATTAAAAAGAATACGAAGGTTGACAGCTGTGCTTCTGCGCATGCCCGAGCGATTCATTCGAATATCAAAATCATTCATTATATCCATCACTAGTCCTGAATACGATTTTACTATTTTGGGAAAATGTCTGTCTGTCTCTGTATGTGATACACAAATTTTGTGATCCTACAACTCGAGAACAAATGCTCGGAATTTCATCAAACTTCATATTCAGTTAGACCTTGAGATAAATTGATGCTAATTAGGTTTTGGTGTATATCGCTTAATAGGTGGCACTGCAATGTTGGGTTTTTAAGGATTTACGTTATAGCTATATCTCGGTATCTATATAATGGAATTACACCTAATTTAATATGTAAGATTATTATTATGAAAAACTAAGCTGATTTAATTTTTGCTTAGATCACTCAACTGAGAGCACTACTGTGCCACAGCATAAGTTTTAGGTCGTGATTTTAGAGAAATCTGTTAAATATCACTTTTGAAACTTAGAAATGATATAAGTTCAGAAATTCGAGAAATTCAGAAATGAAATCTAGATAAATAGCATTTTCGTGCACTGACTCTATCAAATTTATTTATTTATTAACAAAAGTTAAATTGAACACACATATGTTCATTTTGTGAATTGAAGTTTATGTAAAATTTAATTTATCAGAAAGGATATATAAAATTAAATTAAAACACGGTTATATTCGTAATTTTGTGTAATATATCGCGAAAATTAAAAATCATATTTTCTAATTTATTATTTTTTAAAAAAAGGTGTTTTGTGAACAAATTGTTCTTAAAAAATTCCCAAAGCATAAACTTTTACAATTTATAAAAATTTATAAAACATTTCTTCAATTTTGCATAAGGTATTATTTTCAATTATCGCTAAAGTTAAACTTAAACTATTATACGCTTTCAACATTTATTATGCAAATAAGAAAATTTTAATTAGGAAAGTAAATTTGCTTACGCAGTGATTATTTTTAAATCCTTTGTGAGCTTTTGAATTCATATTAAATTATTTCTTTTCAAACGCAATGGAGGTAAATACAATTTGAAACCCCCAAGGAATAAAACTTTACATAATAAAACCATTAAAAAGTCAGTATTTCAGATTAATTTTGAACTAAAAATTCCTTATTAGCTTTAGATAACTTTGTACATTATCTTTGTATGCTATAACTTTGTAATTAATCATATTTTAAATGCTTTAAAATGTATTTAATAGGAGAAGTAGATTTTTTTAAGACGTAAATGTTTTTATAAAGAGGTAATATTTTCATATATTAAATTTCTGGGGAATTTTTATAACATGATATTTAAAAATGTAAAATTAAATTAATTTGTGCGTGTGTGTGTGTGTTCATAACATACGAATGCTTTATCTTATTTTGATATTATTTTGATTGTTTAAAATTTATACTTCATTAAATTGCTAAAAGGTATTAAATACAAGTGGGTAAGTGTGATCGAAGATCACTGAAAGGGTTTCATTTAATATTCCTTTCAAAAGACTTTATCCTTTCTTTAATAAATCCAAATAAATTTCATTTACCAAAAAAAAAAAAAAAAAAAAAAAAAAAAGTCATGTTTTTTATAAAGTAAAAATTTACCGGGGTATTTTTTTGTTTTTTCGAATATCTAAACCACCCCGATAGCGCGCGAAGCTATTATATTCTGTGATAATAATATCTGTCATGCTGACTAAATGCGATATTTAAAAAAGTAATTTCAAAATTAAACATGTTGTACACCTTCAAAATGTTAAAATATGCGAATATTTCCATAATCGGATTTTTATCATGATTCAATATGTTTCTCAAACTCATATGTTTACTATTCTCTATTACTCATATTGATACTCACTTTGTATTCTTCTCAACATTTGGAAAATTCGTTAAGCTTCCAATATGACGTCAGATTTTCTTTTTAATTCTCTAATGACGTGATATTAATCTGCTTTGTGTACATACACATACTCATACTCCTTGTATTATTGAGAAATCTTTGAAAATTTCCGTTTTATTACCACTATGACGTCAATCAATTTTATTTCATATTAATCTTTTTTTTTCAATTGGTGAAGCATTTTATTTCATTTTCATTTTTCACGTGAAAATCGTTCAATAGAAAATTAATTATCGTAGAATGAATTTCATTGAGGATTTTTAATTTTTGGCAACTGCTATAACGAAAAATGTTTAAATTGAATAGGAAAAGGCTGTTAGAATTTTGGCTTTTTATCTCTATTTATTAAAATAATACGATTTTTTCAAATTTTAATATTTTGAGCTTCATAGCTGGTATTCATCTATATAAACACAAAGTTTCAACTCTGTAAGTTATATAGTTTCTGAGAATGGCTCTGTGATGGACAAACAACGCAGCGGGAGTAATAGGATTTCGTGAGATGAACGTAACCCTAATAAAAACTGTAAGAGCAGTAAAAAAGGTTTTAATAAACTGTTTACAAGTTTCAGTTCCACCGAAGCCATTGTCAAAACAAATCAGAATATTCTATAGTTGCATGATCTATAATTATAGATCGTGCAACTATAGAATATTTTTATTTGTTTTGATAATGACTTTTGTGGCGCCAAAATATGTAAATAATTTACAAAACCTTTTACTGCAAAAATTCCGAAACAAGTAAATATTTTATTAAAACCTTTTTTACTGCTCTTAAAATTGTTTAATTTCATACCATTTAGAAATTTAGTGAGGTATAAGATGTTGTGATTTGTTATGTGTATTAATAACTTATTTTCTTGCTAATTTCGTGTTTATTTTACGTAGAGCAAAAGACAGAATGTGTCTGCTTGTTTTTAAAAACTAACGAATTGACAACAATTTAATTATGCTAGGTTAAATAAACATGCTATTTGCAAATAGCTTTTGAAAATATTTCCCGTATAGTGCACGTTATATACCAGGTGATCCAAAAGTTCGTTAAAACTTTAAAAATTCATAAAAAAGGAGATATTATGATAAAGAAGTGCGGTTTGCAAGAAAAGGCTCACGAGGTAGTCGGATTTTTTTTTTAACAACAAAAAAATTAGTTAAAAATGTCACTGGTAGAGGGCGCTGACGACCTGGAACACAATGAACGGGACAACAGTACGCTCCATCCAGTTATTCTTCCAATAACAATTGTTCAACATGACCTCCAGAACATTGTACGACACAACTAAGGCGACTCACAACGCCTGTTACAGCTGAATGCAACATGTCCGAATGAATTGCAGAACTCTCCGTTCAAATAGAACAACTTCACCAACAATGCTCGATGGGGTAATGATAACATTTTGAAAGCGAATGAGAAATCCTTGTGTATCCCGGTCTTTTATTGTAGGATTAATTTGCATAATTCTACTGAATCTCTCGGATGTTAGCGCCATCTACAGGTGATTTATTTAACAAAATATTTTGCTGCTAAAAAAATCCGAATACTTTGTGAGCACTTTCTTGCAAACCGCACTTCTTTGTCATAATTTCTTCCTTTTTATGAATTTTTAAAGCTTTAACGAACTTTTGGTTCACCCGGTATATATATATATATATACAGGGTATATCTGAAATGTTTCAACAAACTTAGAGGGATGATAGTACTCATGAAGACGAACAAAAAATACAATGGAACATGGGGTCGCAAATGACGTTTAACCCTTTCAGGGGCAGTGGTATGTTTATGAAACCACTTAATTTTAATTCCAAAACGCCACAATGGCACCAGATTTTTGCTAAAATCTTTTCCATTTAATGTGTATGTGAAATATAGCCTTTTTCATATTTACAAACTAATTTTTTTGTAAATTCCGGTGCCAGTCATTTATTTCAACATTTTAGTACTAAAAGTACTTGCCCCTGGAAGGCTTAAAGGATGAAAATCGAGAAAATGCGTCTGGAAATGGACAAACTGAGGCAATAAAGAAATACTCCAGAAAATTATTTATTGCGCAGAATAGGTACAACACAGCTCGTGATGTTCAAAGAAAACAAATATTTTACAACAATTGTTCAAAGTGTCGACCGCGGACATTATTACACAGAGTACATCTACGGAGCAACGACTGGCGGACACGCTATGTGTAATAATGTCCGCGGTCGACACTTTGAACAATTGTTGTAAAATATTTGTTTTCTTTGAGCATCACGAGCTGTGTTGTACCTATTCTGCGCAATAAATAATTTTCTGGAGTATTTCTTTATTGTCTCAGTTTGTCCATTTCCAGACGCATTTTCTCGATTTTCATCCTTTAAGCCTTTCAGGGGCAAAGTACTTTTAGTACTAAAATGTTGAAATAAATGACTGGCACCGAAATTTACAAAAAAATTTGTTTGTAAATAAGAAAAAGGCTATATTTCACATACATATTAAATGGAAAAGATTTTAGCAAAATTCTGGTGCCATTGTGGCGTTTTGGAATTAAAATTAAGTGGTTTCATAAACATACCACTGCCCCTGACAGGGTTAAACGTCATTTGCGACCCCATGTTCCATTGCATTTTTTGTTCGTCTTCATGAGTTCGTCTTCATCCCTCTAAGTTTGTTGAAGCAATTCAGATACACCCTGTATATATATATATAAAGATAGATATATATGAGACATTGAGAAACAGAGTGGATCAACTTCGCCAGCTTTTATTTCTAGAAAAATGCTTTCCAAAATTTGTACAATTTTTTCTCAGAATTTTTTAGGCCAGTTTTGTTTGTGCTAGAGAAGACCAACCTTTTTCAGCAAGCATACAGTGATTAAGTTGGCAGTGTCATAGTAGACAAAGCCACTTGATCCACTCTTGCACTGGCAATAAGTATATATAATCCACTCTTGCACAGGGCTACTATAAAAGATTCATTCATTTTCAAAACGCTATATAATTAAAAGTATTACACGTGCAATTATGAGTGATATATTCTTCTCACAAATAACTTCAAACTCAATATAAAGACCCGATTCTGAATATTGACAGTTCAACTTCGATATTGTTACTGTCGAAGACAACAAGAGAACAGTATTGTTGCCATGGAAACAAAGACTTATTCAATATCAAAAAGTATGAAGACAATATTCTTAATCAATTTTCCTTTTAAAATACACCTAAAACTTATGCAGCCGGTGAAGCCGTGTAAAATTATATAACTGCAACAACACACAACTTGATATTACACAATATTATATAAGCTTATAGAAATAATAATAAACTATTTGATTGCTTAAGTATAAATTCATTAACGACTACGCATCTAAGCAACCATTTAACAAGTAATTTCCAAATACATTAAAATCACTTGTATTTAGCGAGGGAAAAGTGTTGCTCGCCAAATCTTGTGGAACAGTCGTCTTTTCACGCCAAGTACTCGAAAATATTTTATTTTTTACATATTTTCTATTGGGATTCCGCAGTTAAATTTGACTGATGCTTAATAATGTACATGAGTATTGCATTAGCATTTTTTTTCAAAATATTTTGAGTATGCGCTTTAAGGAGACTTTCCTTGTGGGGATTGGATTTCTTTTGGTGTACTTAATTGAGTTCCTCAACGCATGCATAAAAATATATTATCTACAGTCGCTCTGTTTTCAAAGAATTATTCACTTTCAGTTGATTACTGATGAGAGATATAATGGTGGAACTCACTTAGTACAAATAGTTGCTATGATTATTATGATAAGTTGCTGATTTAGCTTATGTTCAGAATAAAGCAGTAACGGGACCGCTTCACTGAAATTCCTCGATCTCTAAATCCCATGTTAAGGTATCCGCACACCTTTGGGTTTTTTTTGGGGGGGGGGTTTCGTTCATCTCACGAAACCCTATTACCCCCGCTCCGTTGTCTGTCCGTCACAGAGCCATTCTCAAAAAGTATGTAACTTACAGAGTTGAAACTTAATGTATAAATCTGAAGAGCAGCTGTAAAGAGATCAAAATATTAAAATTTGAAAAATTCGTAATATTTTAATAAATAGAGATAAAAAACCAAAATTCTAACAGCCTTTTCCTATTAAATTGAAACATTTTTCGTTATAGCCGATGTCAAAGATTTAAAATCCACAATGAAATTCTTTCTACAATAATTAATTTTCTATCAGACGATTTTCACGTGAAAAATGAAAATGAAATAAAAAGTTTCACCAATTAAAATATATATATATATGAAATAAAATTAATTGACGTCATAGTCGTAATAAAGCGGAAAATGTCTAAGATTTCTCAATAATACAAGGAGTATGAGTAAGTGGACAAAGCAGATTAATATCACGTCATTAGAGAATTAAAAAAAAATCTGACGCCATATAGGAAGTTTAACTTATTTTTCAAATGTTTGAGAATAATACAAAGCGAGTATCAATATAAATAATAGAGAATAGTAAATATATGAGTTTGAGAAACATACTGAATCGTGATAAAAATCCGATTATGGAAATATTCGCATATTTTAACGTTTTGAAGATGTACAACATGTTTAATTTTGAAATTATTTTTTTAAATATTGCATTTAGTCCGTATGACGGATATTATTATGACAGAATATAATAGCGGGCTTGGACCGCTATCCGGTTGGTTTAGATATTCAAAAAAAGGAAAAAATAGACCGATAAATTTTTACTTTATAAAAAACATGACTTTTTTTTTGTTGTTGTTGCTAAATGAAATTTGTTTGAATTTATTAAAGAAAGGATAAAGTGTTTTGAAAGGAATATTAAACGAAACACTTTGAGCGATCTTCGATCACACTTACCCACTTGTTTTTAATTTTCTCTTTATACCATTTTTTCTAATGGCATTTAAGTTAAAACTTTAAAAAACATGTAAACATTTTAGAAATTACGCAGAAATAATTTTTTCTAAGTGAAATATTGTCAAAATTATGTGAAAAATTGACATTTTGCAAAACATGATAACTCAAAATTAAATCAATGCCTTCACATTTTGTAAATTGCATAATAAAGATAATAACTTTCTCTAGAAAATAGACAAGCAGCATTATAATAGCATCTCTATCGCAGAATCTATGGCACTTAATGTAATAATGTAAAGAAAAATTCGTAATATTTCTTGCAACGTTTTAATTTATACCAGTGTAAATATAAAACTAATTAATCTATCATCATGATTGTAGTCTATTCCCTCAATAAACATTTGTAAAATAAGTTAAAAAAAATTCAAGGCATTTCATGCATAATTTTTTGCTATAGGATGTTGTGCGCACATTAAAAATCGGAAAAACTTCATTTTGAGAAAGCGCTAAAAATAACGTTTAAAGGCGGTTCTTGCTTTAAAAATAATTATTATTCTTTAAAAGTTTAATTATATACTCCATGTATTTTCTTGAACATTTAATCCAATTTAAATGCTAAATCTCGGAAAAGAAAAATGTTAACCTACATTTCAGCTTACTTCCGATTTGCAGAACAGTATTTCCGGTTGTAAAATTCTTCAGCAAGCTATAATAGATGTAACTTTAAATGGCTGTAACTCGGGTTCTAATTCAGATACAGACACAATTAAAGCAGAAATCGATAGACAGTCCAGACAATAAGGGATTTTATCTGGCAAAATTAATGGTAGTTTGCGAAATTTTGGGGGAGTTGCGGGGGGGAATCCAAAACTACCACGAATTTTACTAGTGGTCCCTATACGGTCTCTATTGCCTGGACTAAGATACAAGATCGGATTTTAATATTATTGCAAAAATGAAAAATCGATATTTTCATCGAAAATGTTTTTTCAAAGCTGTACGGATACCTTAACCTGTGGGAAAACTTAAAAACGCGATTACTCATTGCCTAACATAAATATCGGAATACGATTTCCACCCTCACAAAGTAGACGTCAAATGCTGACAATATGCGTCATTAAAAATTGTCTTCTTAAATATTAAGTATTTAAAAATTCCCTATAAACTTTGAAATTCCCACTTGATGAAAATTTATCACCTTCTTAAAACTACTTAAAATTTAAGAAGACATTTCTTAAAAACGCATCTCGTCGGCATCTGATTTTTACTTTGTGATGGTGAAACCCGTATATCGATAATTATATTAGGTAATAAGTAATCGCGCTTTTAAATTTTCCCACAGGCTAACATGAGATTTAGCGATCGGAAATTTGTTTCAATGAAGCGGTTCATTAATGCACCGGATTCGTTCGCTTCATGAGATTCAGGGAATGTAAATACCATATTTTCGTAAAGTACTTTACGAAAAAAACTAGTATTCGGATCTCGTACTTTGCGAAAAATCTGGTATTCAAATCCCCTGAGGTGAACGAACCCTGATGTACCAACTTGTAATGAATTATTGAGTGTCACTTTGTCTCTTTCCTTTTAATCGTTTAGGTAAGGAATTTTGAAATTTTTAATGCACTTCTATCAATTGGGTTTTTTCTTAAAACAATTCGGTACTTTTGGGTTATAGCAGCCCCTATAATTACGATTGCGCTAAGATTGCAATTACAACTATACCAAGATTGCAATTACGATTTCGCCAAGATCATGATCATCGCAAAACATATATGCATCATATAATACGCATAATATGTATATATATATATATATATATACTCTAAATGCTCATATATGTGCCATATAAGTCATTATATGCATATTATTTACGTCTTATATGCCATATATACATCATATACGTCTTATACACATGGCATATATATATACGTCATATATGTGTCATTTATGACTATAACTCGGTCATATGCGTCATGAAATGTTATATACATCATATATTATTATAATGTCATATAGGTTTTAAAATTTGGCGATAAATCTTGGTCGCTTGGCGATTCATCCTTGGGGACCGCTATAACCCAAAAGTACCAACAATTCAAAACTTTAATATCAACTTTATAGACTTAATACTACTACCTTTAAGAGAGCTTTAACTTAGATATCTTGTAAATGTGACTTAAATAGCCCCTTATTCTTATTCTTATTTTTTTTATATGCATTTAGTTTCTCCTAGCAATCTTCCTAATCCTGCACAATACAGTCTTCAGCCTTCCTCTACGCGCAGAGCTAAAAGATGACAGAAACAGAAAATTGCTGGGAACAGATAACTGGTACCAATCTGATGCATCGTCGCTAAATGTAAGACGCAATTCAAAACCGGAAAGGACTTTTTCATCTTCCGAATATATCCCCCAGAAAACAGAAGTTCTCAGACTAGGATCTCGAATCAAAAAGTCAAACAGTGGAGACAAGAGGAGCTTGAACGTAGGCTTGAATATTCGAGTTCCTTCGCCACCGACGGTCAACAGAGAGATGGATAAATTAGAAGAGCTGATCGAACTGACAAAAATGAAGCTCGGAAATAATCTGGGGCAGGTATTCAATACGTCTCTTTGCCCGAGTTGCGAAGAAGAAATTTTTACGCCAGAAAAGTAAGTCTCTAACTAGATTGTTTTATGTCTGTGATCAGACTATTTAACTATATATCATGAGAATGTGTCTCGGACACGTCATCTCCTTTTCGTGCCACTTTTTTCATTCACGTCACTGAGACGTGGTTACCTTTACTAAGCTTTAGCACAAGTTTAGCCCGATTTTTTTTTTCTGGGGATGGACAAAACATATTAGACAAGATATTGTAAAGTATGAATAAGTAATGACCAAACAATTATAGATAATTGTTATTTGTTTTAAAAAAGCAACCCGGGCTCAGTTGGCGCTCACTCTATTTGTATACTTTTTTAATATTTTTATTTTATAAAATCTATTTACACTGGTAAATCTCCAGATCAGGAGCCTCAACGTCAGCTCTAAAAGTCATTGTTTTTTTAATCTCATTTTCCATATTATTTAGCATTTTACAATCCGTTGTCTCCGTTGTCTGTCTGTCACAGAGCTAGTCTCAGAAACTATGTAACTTACAGAGTTGAAACTTTGTATATATAGCTGAATACCACCTATAAAGAGTTCAAAATATTAAAATTCGAAAAATTCGTATTATTTTAATAAATAGAGATAAAAAACTAAAATTCTAACAGCCCCTTTTCCTATTAAATTTAAACATTTTTCGTTACAGCAGATGCCAAAAATTAAAAATCCACGATGAAATTCTTTCTACAATAATTAATTTTCTATCAGACGATTTCCACGTGAAAAATGAAAATGAAATAAAAAGTTTCACCAATTGAAAAAAAGACTGATATGAAATAAAAATGATTGACGTCATAGTGGTAATAAAGCGGAAATTTTCAAAGATTTCTCAATAATACAAGGAGTATGTGTATGTACACAAAGCAGATTAATATCACGTCATTAGAAAATAAAAAAGAAAATCTGACCTCATATTGGAAGTTTAAGGAATTTTTCAGATGTTTGAGAATAATACAAAGCGAGTATCAATATGAGTAATAGGGAATAGTAAATATATCAGTTTGATAAACATACTGAATCATGATAAAAATCCGATTATGGAAATATTCGCATATTTTAACATTTTGAAGATGTACAACATGTTTAATTTTGAAATTATTTTTTATAACGCATTTAATCCGCGTGACAGATATTATTATGACAGAATATAGTAGCCGACTTCCCCCGCTATCGGGCTGGTTTGGATACTCGAGAAAACGAAAAAATAGACCGGTAAATTTTTACTTTATAAAAAACAAAAAACATAAGTTTTTTTTTTTTTTTTTTTTTTTTTTTTTTGTTGCTAAATGAAATTTATTTGGATTTATTAAAGAAAGGATAAAGTGTTTTGAAAGGAATATTAAACGAAACCCTTTGAGCGATCTTCGATCACACTTACCCACTTGTTTTATATTACATACATATTTATAGGCATATCAAATGCTTCGGAGGTTTCAGAAATTAGAAGCGTTAAATTAAACACGATTTATGCTCTGAAATTCTTATGAAACTTTTTAGATAAAAAAATAAACTTGTATTAAAATAAATTCTTCATTTATGTCAATAGAATACAAAAATAATTTATTTTGATAGTAAAATATTGCAGCAAAATAGTGCGAGTTACTTGAATTGTATTAGAATAGAAAATAAAATGTTTTGTATTTCCCGAACGGATGCAAAAAATGTTCCAATAATTTAAACAATTAATTTATAAATTCTAATAAATGTATTGGCAAATTTTCAAAGCTATTGAATATATTCAAAACCTCCGTATAAAAAATTAGCAGCAGTAATTTTACGTTTAAATCCAATTGTAATCCATTATTCAAATATAGGATTTTCATTTCAGTTAAAAATGAAATTTGAAAATCGTCTGCATTCCCATAGGAAAGCATTATGACCTAAAACGAAATGTTCTATATTTTTCGAACGAATGAACCAAATGTAACTAAAAACTATACAGCTAATTCCGGGTACCTCACCAACATACTCACCAAAAATCAACCTAATCGGGCGCTTTTTACGGCAGCTATCGCGGAACAGACAGACAAACAAACAGACGGAAACCAAAAAGTTTTCGCGTCTTACATATGAAAGGAATTAAGAAAGATTTTTTAGAATCATATCCCAAAAATGTGAAAGGTACAAGTAAATGTGAATGACGTTAAGTGAAACTTATAATTAAATTTATATTATATATTTTTTATATATTTGTTTATATATTTTTTAAAAAATCACTTTTTAGCTGAATGTGTAATTATATTTGATTTGCCAAGAAAAGCAGTAAGATAAGACAGTTACAACAGACGGGTAAATAATACCCTGCTTAGACAAAGTAATTTAAGCCAGCTCAAAAAATAACGCTGGAAAGCTAGAAACACACAGCATTCTTTAAGTATGCTTTTATTCTGACAAACGGTCAAATAATTTTAGTATTATTTGCAGGAATTTCAAAGGAAATCATATAATATTAACGAAAGGAATCGGAAGATAAGATCTTCTCTACTGCTCAGATCGAGGGAAGTGTATGTGAGCGATATACAACCAACAAAAACACATCAAACTAGTCGTTGGCGGCCACCGTGATACTTATCCATCATGGATATGCATAATATAAAATATGAAAATAAAACATGTGTAAACTATTTATAAAATGCATCGCAATTCGAATAAAATCGTGGCTTGATGATGTCATAAACTTTAAATGCTTTATTACTGAATTACGTAAAAGAAACAGCCTTACAACTCCAAAATTAATAATCCTATTAACTAACAGTTTACTTTGTCGGATTAAGCGTCTTATTTCCAATTAAAATATATCTTTGAATTGAAAATTTAATGAAATACAGGGTCATGAAAAATCGAAGATTGTGGAAAATAGGATTACAAATATCTCGGCAACTCATTATCCGATCAACTTCATTCTTTATGCAAAATTTATGTGTTTTTATTGTCTTTTATATTCACTCCTTAAAAAAACCGATTTCGAAAACTTTTATATACCTTTTATCAGAACGAATGTTTCAAGAGTCCGAAAAAAATAGTTCCGGATAATCGAAGTTACTGAAATTCAATAAACTTCTTCTCATTATTACATACTAAGTACATGCCAAAATTTAAGTCTCTATCTCAATTTGTTCGGGAGATAGAGCGTTTACAGACACACAGACAAGCGGACGGCAAAAAAAAATTTCTAAAAATTTTTTTTTCGGAATCTCCATTGTCTGAAACGTGTAAATCCGTCAAAAATAGTTTTTCGATTTTCAAAACGATTACAAGATTTACTCTATTCTACGTATGATGGGTTAAGTAATAAGAATTTATGAAAAAAAAATCGGCAATAAATTCGGATATGGGATTTTAGCTTTAAATTTATTCCTGTAATGATCTCAGATGATTTGCAACTAGGGCTGTTTTAGTAGCTACCTGAATAGCTCTTGAAATGTTGTCAATCTTTCGTAGGCTCTCGACATAGAACGCATGTGCTAACTGTAAAATATAACCACGAATATACGGCCATGTAACACGTCTGCTTTTTTTTCACATTTTAGCAACGTTAAGTTGACGTAAATCTTTTATATGGTGTGAATAAACATATAAAACACAATGTAAACACATGATAATTTGTTTGTTACTAAATAGGTGCAATAATTAAAACCACAGTTTTAAAACATTAAAACCATTAGATGTCAAAATACATGGGCTTTCGGCTAAACATTAGCCTTCCTCAGATGATAACAAGCAGCCTTCACTGCCTCCATTTCATAGTTTCTTGGTTTCGCCCATTTCCCACATGTCCAATGCGCTTCTTCGAAGCTGCGTTTCTCGACTGCTTGTTATCATTTGAGGAAGGCTAATGTTTAGCCGAAAGCCCATGTATTTTGACATCTAATGGTTTTAATGTTTTAAAACTGTGGTTTTAATTATTGCATCTATTTAGTAACAAACAAATTATCAATGTGTTTACATTGTGTTTTATAAGTTTGATAACGTGAATTTGACGTTCATATTATATGGAATCCTTCTATATTAAAACAAGAACGAAAAATCATGCGTCAGGGCATAGATTATGTAACACTTTCCAACGCTTCCAAAATAATTTTACATATCATACCGTTTAATAAGCTGAAAGATAACATCTAAGTAAACAATTTGGCAAACGCATAACATATTTAAAAACATAATTTCAGGAATTTCCAACGTATACAATATTCGGAAAAATATCCGAATACTTTGATTCAGCCCTGTATATGATCTATAGATTTGTATATATACTACATAGGATGCTAAATTTTAGTTCAGTTAAGAAACGCGTAGCACAGTTTAAAATTCTCCTTCTGAAGTTTCTGTCAATAAACGGAAATATGTTCGCGACCTTTGTATTTCCCTGTATATGATCTACAGAATTTATACACACCACGTAATAAACAAAAAGTGAGTTCAATTTAAAATCGCGTTCAGTAACTTAAAAAGCACTTCCAGGAATTATTGTTAACAGACAGTAGAGAATTCTTTTGTGTGTCCCTGTAAATAAAGGATGACTGCTATACTCACACTATTCTGTAGTAAGCCTCTTGTAATGCACCTTAGTGATATATATAAATTTCAATGCGTTTAAAATAGTGAAACATTATTTAAATAAACCGCAGACGATTTTTCTCCATAGACGTAATGTAACGGAATTCTTTTGACTGTCCCTGTAAATTAACTATAAGTGCTATCCACACCCTATGCCATATTAAGCTTCTTGTAATACACCTTAGTGATATATATCAATTACAATGTGTTTGCAATTGTGAAACATCATTAAAATAAACCAAAAATGATTTTTCCCCATACACCGTAATGTAACGGAATTCTTTTGAGTGTCCCTGTATAAAAACTATAAGTGCTACACACTTCAGTTGAAATAGGGAACGTGCTATAGATAACGACATTAACACATAAAAATTGCAAGGCAATCCGAGCCTATTTACGGGAGTTAGAGCACGGACAGACGGCAGACGGACAGACGGCTGACGGCCAGACAAACTGAAGTCATAAACACTTTTCAGCTATGTTGGAAAGTGTTAAAAAAGTAATCTGGAACTGAGCCAAAAACGATTTAGAAATGGACCAATCAAATTCTGCGTAGATATTCCTGGTTATTCTCCTTGCATTTTTACTACGGACTTTTTTGAGGAGCTATTACTTTTTTTCTAGTCATCCTACGGATTCAAAAATTATACCACCAGACGCGAAATATAACAAGCTTTCAGAAATTCAAAAAATTATCACGGTCGGACAATAAAAACTCAAAAAATCCTTAAAAATCGAGTAAAAAATCTTTTATTGAAAAAGTCATTTTTTTATATTGTTGCCAAAATCTAAATAAGCAAAGGATTATGTTTTATCTCAAATAAAAAAGTCCTTCCGGCCTGTACCGGGAGGAAAAGGTAGCTTTCCTATATCTTCGTTTTAAAATTTTAGCTAATGTTACACGAAAACAGCAAGTTAAAATGCAAAGAAAACGTTTACAAAAGATTCGTTAATACTGAATTTGAATAAGAAATTTGCCAATTTATTGAGCAATAGCCAAATTGGCTTCATTTATGAAGACTTATTTTGGTCGCCAAATTTGGCATATTTCGCCAAATGTTGCCAATTTTGGCGAGAATCTGGCGCTAACGGATATGAATATATAGTTTTATGCGTATGATTGGGAAAATTATTACAACAATGAAAGAAAATAATTTGCGAGTAATCGCGTTAATGTGCTGTTTTGTTTCAAAATGTCAGCCACCCTAGAATTTCAAACTGCTCTATCTCAGCCATTTTTTAAGATAGAGGTAAACCAAAAAATGCTCTGTAATCCTTGTATCAAGGCCTAACACGTAATTAAAAAATAAATTTGAATTATTATTTTTTTTGTATATTTATTTTAGTTTTAAATTTTTAAATGGCCGCCATCTTGAAACAAAATGGCGGACCAAGCTGGCCAACGAACTCGGTCGAGACATTAGTGACCTTAATACACACAATTAGCTTCATCAAAATCGATTCATAAATACGGGCGTTATCGTATGACATAGGTCAGATATATATATATATATATATATATATATATATGGATATATCTATATATATAAATCAACATTTGAACGGAGGGTGGTTTTGGGGACTGGGGGTCATGATCGGTGAAAATATATCGAAATTTTCCGGAACTGCTTTCCTCCGAACGGCTGCAATAAGTAGCTTTATACTTTTTTGTATTGAAAGCTACCTAAAATGTATTTGCGCGAGACTATTAAAAACAATAATGAAAGTTTAAAATAATAATTAAATGATCACGTGTTGAAAGCAGGAAATAAAGAAAATTGCGTCATAAAAATTGTGTTTACACATGAATATTAAAAATAAAAAGGATGAAATAAATGAAAAAAAATTATAACCAGTTAAATGAAAAAGCATTATAACCTGATTACAGAAGATAGTCGCCGTTCGTGATATCATCATCATCATCTTTTTAAAACAGGATACATTACCAGGTTTTAAGAGGCTGTGAAATCAGAACGGAGGTTGGTGAGCGTAGCGAGCAGGGGGCAGAGCCCCCTAGTTGTCTATATATTTTTATTATGTGAATAAACATTTTGGTTCCGGTGTCTTCCAGATTAAAAAAGTCTGTCTGTGTTAAGGTGATTTAAATAACCTACCAAAACTGGTTACAACGGATGCATATAAATTCAATATAGCTAACATGTATCAGTGATTGATATGAAACACATTTTAGGTAACTTTCAATACAAAAAGGTATAAAGGTACCTATTGCAGCCGTTCGGAGGAAAGCAGTTCCGGAAAATTTCGATATATTTTCACCGATCATGACCCCCAGACCCCAAAACCACCCTCCGTTCAAATGTTGATTTATATATATATATATATATATATATATATATATATATATATATATATATATATCTGACCTATGTCATACGATAACGCACGTATTTATAAATCGATTTTGATGAAACTAATTGTGTGTATTAAGGTCACCAATGTCTCGACCGAGTTCGTTGGCCAGCTTGGTCTGCCATTTTGTTTCAAGATGGCGGCCATTTAAAAATTTAAAACTAAAATAAATATACAAAAAAATTAAAAATTCAAATTTATTTTTTAATTACGTGTTAGGCCTTGATACAAGGATTCCAGAGCATTTTTTGGTTTACCTCTATCTTGAAAAATGGCTGAGATAGAGCAGTTTGAAATTCTAGGGTGGCTGACATTTTGAAACAAAACAGCACATTACCGCGATTACTCGCAAATTATTTTCTTTCATTGTTGTAATAAATTTCCCAATCATACGCACAAAACTATATATTCATATCCGCTAACGCCAAAATTGGCGACATTGGCGACAAAATTGGCGACAAAATTAGCAAAATTTGTGACATTTGGCGAAATATCGCCAAATTTGGCAACCATAATAAGTTTTTATAAATGAAGCCAATTTGGCTATTGCTCAATAATTTGGCGAATTTCTTATTCAAAATCAGTATTAACGAATCTTTTGTAAACGTTTCTTTGCATTTTAACTTGCTGTTTTCGTGTAACATTAGCTAAAATTTTAAAACGAAGATATAGGAAAGCTACCTTTTCCTCCCGGTACAGGCCGGAAGGACTTTTTTGTATGAAACGCATGGCAGACATGTTTTCATTTTAATCCTGCTTTTATGTAAATCGAGCACTGCTTAGAACTTATTTTAAATTTAATTTATCTATTTATTTATTTATTGACATGTGGTTGTTATTATTTTACTTACCGATCATGCGTAGTATAGGGAAAGTCTTGTAATCGTTTTAAAAATCGAAAACAAAATTGACGGATTTACACGTTTTAGGCACTGGAGATTCCGAAAAACATATTTTTAGAAAAAAAATTTGCCGTCCGTTTGTTAGTGTGTGAGTCTGTAAACGCTCTATCTCACGAACAAATTGAGATAGAGACTGGAAATTTGGTATGTACTTAGTATGTAATAATGATAAGAAACTTATTGAATTTCAGTAACCTCGATTATGCGGAACTATTTTTTTCGGACTCTCGAAATATTTGTTCTAATATAAAGGTATATAAAATTTTTCGAAATTGTTTATTTTAAGCATTGAATATTAAAAAAAACATAAATTTTGCATAAAGAATGAAGTCGATCGGATAATGAGCTGTCGAGATATATGTAATCCTATTTTTCCACACTCTTCGATTTTTCATGACCCTGTATTTCATTCAAATTTCAATCAATAATATATTTTAATTGGAAATGAGACGCTTAATCCGACGCTGTAAACTGTTAGTTAATATGACTATCATTTTTGGAGTTATAAGGATGTTTCTTTTACGCAATTCAGTAATAGAGCCTTTAAAGTTTATGGCGTCATCAAGCCAGAATTTTATTTGAATTGCAATGCATTTAGTAAGTAGTTTACACATGTTTTATTTTCATATTTTATATTATGCATATCCATGATGGGTAAGTATTACGGTGGCCCCCAACGACTAGGGTTTTTTTTTTTTTAGATATTTTTGTGGCCGGAATTTTTAAAAGTATTCATTGCCGCTTCTCTGTTTACGAAATTAATAGGCTACATGCACTCAGTCCTAGATACCATACTGATGAAACAATCAAATAAGGCACCAATCGAATATTCAGTTCTATCGTATTGTAATCATCCTCATTTTTATACTTCCGTAAAATTCCCTCGCATTAGCACCCTATATCGGTGGATTTTTAACACTTTCCAACCTAGTTGAAAAGTGCTTGTGACTTAGGTTTGTCTGCCATCTGGCCGTGCTCTCACTTCCATAAATGTGCTTGGATTGTCCTGAAATTTTTTTATGTTATTTTCGTTACCTATAGCATGTCCCCTATTTCAACTGAAGTGTGTAGCACTTACAGTTTTCTTACAGGGACAGTCAAAAGTATTTCGTTATATTACAGTCAATGGGAAGTAATCGTTTCAAGTGGCATTATGATGACACTACGTCATTTAAAACATAATGAAATTGATATATAATTATGAAGCGCTTTAAAACATACTTTTTGTAGGATATGGGGTTCAAAGCATATATTATTCATTTACAGGGTCAAACAAAAGGATTCTGTTACACATCGTTCTATGGGGAAAAATCGTTTGCAGTGTAATTTAGTGATATTTCACTATTTCAAACATAATGAAAATTATATGCATTACTAAGGTTTACACTATAAATTGCTCTCTTGTGTGCATTGCGTTTATTTACAGGGACACACAATAGATATTGGTTACAGTACATGTGCGATATTTACAGTCTATGTGTGATAAGTGCGTTTTCAACTTTGGTTTGCGTTTTTAAGTTTAACTGGTGTTTTTCATAGTACGTGTGTGTTTATAAACTCATTTGATCATATACAGGGCTACACAAGGGAATTCGTAAGTATTACAGACTATAGTGAATTACTTAAGGGTAGTTTTTAATTGTGTTTACGCATTTTCTGCTGAACTATATTTAGTAGACTAATAGAAGTTTGTGGAATATAAATAAATTCATATACAGGGCTACGCAAAAAAAGATAGATTGTCGTTTACGTTTGGTAATTGCTGCAAGTGAGTTTTAAATTGCCTTTTAGCTTAATATGTGGTGTGTACAAAAGTCTTCAGATAATATACAGGGCTTTACAAAAGATTTCGAGTGCACGTTACATTGTCTTTTACGGTTATTTATTGCTGGCTATTTAAGGTGCTTTATGCCTTTTTTACCTGAATGGAATTTTAGCTTAATATGCGGTACGTACAAAAGTCTTTATATAATATACAGGGCTGTACAAAAGTTTCCGAGTACATTTCCATCGATTGACGAAAATTACTAAATGTGAATATTCTGACTGAACTAAATTTTATCATACTATGTATCCGCATCTATTGATCATATACAGGGCTGCATAAAATAATTCGACTACTTCTTTGACACTGGAAGGTAATTTCGGAAACTGTATTGTTCATTGTGTTATATCTTTTCTAAACTGTTTACTTACATATATTCTTACACCTTATTTAACGGTGAAGTTTCGTTACAGTTTTCTGGCTGTGTTGGAAAGTTTTTCATAATCTATGCTTGACGCATTATTTTTCTTTCTTGTTGAACTAGAACTCTTTTTTTTTAAATTTCATACCCTGACAATGCTTCTTGTGTAAACTGCACTATCATTATCTGTTATTTTTGTAATGATTTTTTAAAATTTATTCGGATTGTCTGCCCACCTGATATATTTGGTATTATCATTATTGTTTTCAGAGAAGTGCCCATAGTTGCCAATTTAGCGTGTTTTATTATTAGTAGTAGCTGTTTAACCCGTTCTACGCATGGGAGTTCATGAATTTAATTCTAAAACCAAAATTAAAAATAAAAATCAATATAACCAAATGTATCCATGTAAAATGTAGAAAAATATTTTTCCACTACTGTGCATTTTTTTTAATGAAATTTAATTTATCATGTTGCTATGGCAGCAGACGATAAAACGATGTCTTTGGAATAAGGGAATAAATAGAATAAAAAGTTTTGTTGATGTTTGTGATAAAATGTTTTTCTTTATTTAAAAAAATAACTAAGCGCAATCAAGTAAGTTCTAATTATTTGCATGCGAGGTAAAATAATTATCGTAATACCTGATACAGCTTCTTAGTATTGCAGCGTAGCGTACGTAATATGTATGCCTCACATTGCAGTAAACATTTAGAACTGGTTAGAACCCGTGCGATTACGAGTTAAACATAAAAAAAGGCAAAAATTCGTCAAAAACATAAAACAAAAAAAATCTATTTAAAATTTTCGAATTTTTTGTCCCAATCGTTCATAGCCTACTACCAGCAACTCGTGTGCCAAATTTCGTAGCCCTGCACCCTGTGGTTTCCGAGTTTTTGAGATTACTAGATACGCGCACGGATTTTAATAGGATGGATTATTATTATTATTCAAAACTTCTACCAGAATTTTCGAATGTATGTTCGCTTTATATAATCATGGAATGTCTGTCGTTAAATAAAGCGCACATTAATATTAAAATATTCTGGTAGATATTTTGAATGAAACATCGCATTAAATTTGCAACACTGAGAAGTGACCATGTGGGTAACTTTTATTTGTTTAAATTTAACGGAAACAAATTGGTATTAAATTAAGAATTCAAAATGTGACATGACTGATGACTAATATCATATTTCTCTTTCTTCTTTATCAAGGATATATGTTAAACCAGCTTACGAGTGTGACGAATGGGATCCGAAGTATAGAGTATGCATACTGGAGCGAAATGTAGGCGACACTGTCACATTCTACCTGTCCATTGGTAAAGAACCCGTGATAATACCACCTGTTACTTGGAGAAAAGAATTCCATATGAGAGATTCTAAAACCAGGACTGGATTTGTCATTGATCCTAGTGAGAATATTCGAATTTAATTTAACTTGTTTCTGAGATGTCAGATATTTTTGAATAGGCCAAAAAAATTATTTTTTATTGATTGTCGTAAAACTTAATTAATTTGTAATATTTTAAATGAAACTGTCGTCAAATTTTTGATTTAGAGTGAAATTTATGGAGCAAAGAACTTCAGATATTCTCTTATATGGCATAATAAATGCTCATCTTAATCAAATTTAAACGGTTATTTCGCAGCTTGCACGTACGATTTCGAGAAAGTGGCTAGCCACATTTTCAAGAAATTTTAACCCTTAATTGCATAGTGATGTAAATTTCTATCACTGTTTATTTAACTTTTAATAAATAAATCAACTTCTTCGCCACCACTATATTTATATAGAAATATTAATCGAGTAAATTTCCCCGTGAACTATGTTGCTGAACAAAGTTAAAAATCTATCTTAAACTTCTGGTGTCTAATATTTAATATATGTATAAAAAAACACAATTGTAAAAGAAAAACTCATGCAAAGAAGGGTTAAGATGTTTCACAGTAAATGTAAGTGAAACGATTGATCTGAAAATTTGATTCTTCTATTGACTCTTTCGTGACGAACGTTGCGTATACGCGACGGAAAGGCTTCATACAATCCTTACTTTTCCTACCGGTCTTTTTAATGAAAATTTTTGCCTTATTTAATCACACATTTTCTGCGATTAAATTAGGCATAGATTTCCATTTAGGAACAATGGTGATGGCACATTAAATACTGTGTACGTTACGCTAGTCACAAAAGTGTTAATATTGTTAAAATAATGTTTGTTTATGTTTTTAAAAAAGTTATCGAATATCCAATTTTTGTTATTATGAAACTTTTATTAAAATTTAATTTAATTTGTTTATTTTATTTAACTTATTTAATATAACTTTTATTAAACTTTTTACTATGGAGAGAATAAAATGATTCGATTAAATTATCAAGTGATTCGATAATAGATCGTTTTAATTGCACAAGTAATAAGAAAAAAATTGCTCATATGAATGAGACATGTGAACGTTATCCTGCTATCAGCGCAAGACATGTGTATCTTGTGACTTAAAATTAATACAAATTATGTATATTAAATTTTTAAAAAGCAAAATCGTACTGAGTAGGGTTGTTAAAATATTGTTTTAAAATTTTGTAAAATTTGGTAAAATATTTTTTTCATACTATAACTGTTTTTAAAACTTTTGCTAGCGTTTGGCATTTTCAAGCTACTTGACTCCGTAATTCGAGCATCTTATGCTAATTTTTGAATTTATATTTAATTATATATTTTGTAGAATTAAAACAAGTACTTATTTTGCAAGATGTAGGGGTAAAATTTTCTTTGAAATTTGTTATTGGTTGGCATGGCGACTCCAAATACAGGGTGTTTCTAAAGTCACGCAACCCTCAGCTATCAGAAATATAAAGATACATGCTTGAATATCGCGTTATTGATACATCAAATGAAGCACGATAGATGGCGTTGCTAGTACAGCATCAGTTTACATAGTTCCAAAATGGCACTCAGCGTTCCGTAGCGAGCACTGTGAACTCCAATATTTACATTGGCACTTTTGAGGAATTTTTTGAGCAGTTAACGGACGAAGAATGCCAGTCCGGATATTTTCAACAAGATGGCGCACAGCACACACCTCCAGAAAATTTCACTGCAGTCGTTGAATCAGTGTTTGGCAATAGAGTCATTTCACGTGGACTGTGGCCACCTCGATCACCTGATTTAACACCCGCTGATTTTTTTCCTATGGTCTTATCTTAAAGAACGTTTATACAAAAACAATCCAAAGACAATCAATGCCCTAAAGGACAGGATGGGGGCTAAAGGACGCAAAATCCCTGCATCTATTCCCACCTATATGTTGCTTCGTATGGCTGCAAATACCTGTCATCAAGTAGAACTGTGCTTGACACAAAATGGTTGTCATTTTCAGCATTTGTTATAATGTGCGATGTTATGCAGACATTAAAGAATTTATAGTGAGTATTTGTTATTTTTTTCTTTCTTGTTCTGTAAACATGAACAGAAATATGGGTTGCGTAATTTTAGAAACACCTTGTATATAAAACGTTCCAAGTTTAATTTAACTATTACAAGTTTAATTTAACAGAGCAAAGCGAAGAAGATGCAAATGCATCCTATTGAACTTGACATGGCCAATTGGCTCTGTCTGATAGTAATCGTCAATAGAATGAGTTCGAAATTCGCTGTTCGCAAAAGGAAGCAAAAAGATGAGGGGTTGTATCAAATATAGAATGAGAGACACTTCATTCTTATTATGTCAACTTTCATAAGCTAGTATATTTGGATACAACCCCTCATCTTTTTGCTTCCTTTTGGGAACAGCGAAATTCGAGCTTATTCTATCGACGATTACTATCAGAATTTTCAAGCTATGTTTTTGAGACTTTCATAAAAGTTGGTCTATACATTTAGCTAATATATTATGCACAGTATATTTTGATTGAATTCGCGCATGCGCAGTGAAACAGTATTTAGTAAACCTGCTCATTTTTCATACAATTTTTATTATTTTTTAATTCTGATTGCAAGGTATTATGTACAATTGTGTTTTTCATATTTTCTGAAAATAACTTGTTTTTATATTAAAAACTCTGCAAATTATAAGCAAAAAAACTTGGTAAAATTTGGGACTGTTTTTATAAAAACGTCAATTTCTCTTCGAGTATACATGCTATCTTCATAAAAATGAACCCAAATTATTACAATAAGCCACTTAATCATAACCTACAGTTTGAATGCTTTTTGCAATATTAGTTTTTACAGGGTTATCCAAAAGATATTCGTTTTTCTTCAATTTGTTGACGGCCCCTTATGGGGTTTCGGGAAGAAATCTTCGCGGAAATATATGACGTTTATCATGTTGTTTACACTCCTGAAGTTTCAGGATAATTCCTCATGTATCTTTCCAGATATTTAACAAAACGTCTAAAATCGGAAGTGACCAATCATCATTGGAAATATAGTGTATAATCTTAAACCTTCAAAAAGTGAGACGACTTCAAAGTTTGAAGATGCTGATGTTAAATCCATGTGACAAATTTAAATTTATATCGTCCCAAAAATCATCCGAGGAAATGTTTACTTCTTTAATCAGATACTATGAATAGACCCAAACATATTCAAGGCTTATCTATTAAAAACTTTTTTTAATTCTGAAAATTATTATACATATTAAATTTTTTTTAATATAACATAGATTAATTATTACATAAAATGAATCACAATTGTCAAAAACATGAGTGAGTGAGTTTACAGCTCATTCGAACCGTTCTATTTCGAGATACAAATAAATTTTACTTTTCGACGTCTAAGGGAGCCGTCTTTTTTTTATCAAAGGATCCACAGAAAAAACATAGAAACTCACCTGAAGCATTTTTTAAGACCTTCTTTCAGATAAAGCAAGTTTATTATGCGCTTAAAATTCCTGTATTATTTTACTGTTGACTAATTGAATGTTTTTCGGTACTTTTCTTTGTAAAAATATAATTTTATTTCCATAAATTTATGAATAAACTCCTAACTCATTTTCTTTTATAACGCTATGAAGATTGAAGAAAAAATATATAAACTATTCCTTTTACTGAGCTGCATTTATCCAGGAAACTCAAATATGGTGTCAACAGTGGGTGTTACCATTTGGAAAATCAAAGTTTGTGCAATTTTTTTATATGTAGACAATCCCTGAACCAAAATTTATTAATAGCATTTAATAGTAGACCCCCGCCGATTGGAACCTATGTCAGTTTTATACAGTTATTTATATGATAATTGGTAGGACATGATCATTTTCTTTAGGACTGTACACAAAAACATACAAATAGCTGGCGGACGACCCCAATCCTAGTTGGCAGCTGGATCACTTGTATCTATAGGAATAGGAATGAGGTGTTTTGGAAGGGTAATAAGATGAAGTGTTTTCAAACAGATGTTGATTCACCTCTAATAAGTCGTATTTCAGGGTCTTCCTTGCACTAAACTGATAATTCAAATCATACTCCCTTCAAAAAAATTTCCTCGGGGGCAGGCTTTTGATGGCAATGTGGTCCAAATTGGCCTATGCATGATAAAACCTTCTCTTTGTTTTCCTTTCCTTCTGCGGAAATTTTACTCACTGCTTGAAATTGTGCTGACATTTATATGGCTATTAGAATAAATTTGGCATAACCTCCTGTTCTTTGTTATAGTTTGCCACTTTCAAAGAACGGGTAGCTGCGAATTTTCGCGCAATGTTGTCTGTATTTTATGAAACGTGGATCCACGGGTACCATACAGTGTAATTTTATGAATATCAGTGTGAATTCAATCAATTTCATTTACAGGGTGTCCATAATTAAACGATCCTACTTTAGTTGTCTACAGACGAAACTATTGGTCAGAAAGTTGTAAAATTTTGTGAAGGACATAATGAAGGAATGGGAATTTGTTTAAGAGAAAAAAAATTAGTTGAAAATTTCGCCTCCAGATGGCGTTTTAATGAATTACACATGTAGCATGCATTTACAATAGTTTACATATTTTATTTCAACAAAACATATTCCACATGACGGCCATCATTTTCAGCTACCGTCTGGAATCATAACGATAGCATGTTGTTGTTGTTGCTATGGCTCATCCTCCAACTGTCTGACGAAGTCAGACAAGATCTAAAATTCCGTTAATCCTAAGAAAATCCAGAACCAGAAGGGGGAAAGCGTATAAGTCTTCTCTGGAAAGACCTAAGCAGTCCAGGATGTGTTCAGCAGAGGCCTGTTGAGCTTGACATTTAGTGCTGATTTTGAAGATCTTTCTGCCCTCAAAGAACAAGAGACTTTTTGTGTGTCCACTTGCCAATCTTGAAATCGCCGTTTGAGAGGCTCTGTCACAGTTGATAGCGAACGAAGAGTCCGGCTCTTTCCCCGCGTACCAGTGGTGGCTGCGAGGGACCTTCCACTCCTTTGAAATATCAGATATAACTCTAGATT
Organism: Maratus michaelseni; assembly: GCA_963931845.1. Taxonomy (NCBI): domain Eukaryota; kingdom Metazoa; phylum Arthropoda; class Arachnida; order Araneae; family Salticidae; genus Maratus; species Maratus michaelseni. Next base: position 140,266,943 of record OZ007597.1, read on the forward strand.
GATGCTCTGAGTCGGTAAGGGTTGAAGAGGAAGGTATAGATTGACAACAACCCTCCTTGGCCAAGCGATCAGCTTGCTCATTGCCATAAATGTCTACATGGGATGGAATCCACTGAAAATGAACATCATGGAGCTTTGAAATAATTTTAAGTTTAAGAAGGATGGAAATACTAGTTTAATCTCCAGCTGTAATCTAATTGTGAAGGTGTTGAAGGGAGCTGCGACTGTCTGAAAGAATCCATAGGTCTGTGAAATCCCGCTCGCTGAGAATAGCCTCGAGGCTTTGTTCAATTGCAATAAGCTCGCTTTTAAAGACTGAAGAGAAATCAGGGTTACGGAGGCTGATGGACAAATTTTGCCCTGGTTTCTCAATGTAGATCCCACTCCCAGCTTGGTCATCCAGTTTACTGCCATCCGTATATAATTTTATGGCGTTATCAGGAATCTCATTAATAACTTCTAATGCCAACTGCCTGAGATGAGCTGGTATAAGGGCCTTCTTAGTGACCGGAGCGGAAAAGCCGAAGTGGAAAGGGATTCTGGGGAGTCCCTCCGAGGGACTCAGAAATGATTTTAAGGAGTGGGGCTCAACCCCACTATAAGGTAAGTTTAGGAGTTCAACATGACTGAATGGGCCGTTTTTCTTCAGTCGCTGATTATTACGCCAATTGTTTAGGTATACAGACGTTTTGTTATGTTGACCATAGCTAGAAAGTTTGTTGAAATATTTGGTGAGGTTAGCCTTTCTTCTCCACAGATGACCGCAGTGCGTTCTGGGAAATGCTAAAAACATGTCGTGAAATGCTGTCTTTAAGATCAGGTAAAGTTCTTGGTTTATCATGACTTACCAAATGTTTGAAAATGTTTCAAATGCGATTGCTTCATTAAAAACGCCATCTGGTGGCGAAATTTTGAACTTATTTTTCGCTTAAACAAATTCCCATTCCTTCATTAAGTCCTTCACAAAATTTCATAAATTTCTGACCAATAGTTTCGTCTGTAGACATCTTTAAAGTAGGGTCGTTTAATTATGGACACCCTGTATTTATTGAACGAAAAAAAAATAATAGAACAGATGTTATTGCTCAAAATAGCAAAAAGTCCCAATTAAAACCAATCATTTTCTAAAGGTTCGACTGGATTGGGATGGGAATATCAAACTTTTTCCATTAAGATATGCAAGGAAATAAAAAATTGCTTATTAATTGGTCGATTTTTTCAAAAAATCGTTAATATTTACGGTCAAGCCTGCCGATACATCTTTCCTGAAACACAGTTCATCATAAAATACTAAAACGTATGGCCAGAAAAGATTAATTTTCAGTGTATCAAAGGATGTATCAGTGTATTCAGTGAATCAAAGGCTATATCAGTGAACAAAGAAGATCAATAATTTTCAGAATTTTAACTAGCTAAAATAAACTGTAATGTCTTTACGCAATACAGGTGAGTTAAATATATTTTAATGGTATTGACACATAATTACGCAAAGTTATGCGTAGAAAGACTGTAACTTTTGTTTCCGAGTTTTGGACAACATTTTGGGACAACATTTTGCTACTCTGGTACGGGACTAGTTTTACATCATATTTCTCTTAAAATAGATTTACACTAGGAGTTGCTAATGCCCTGTTCAAACTAGGTTATTTTAGCCCAACCCTTCCCCCCCCCAAAAAAAAAAAATAATAATAATAATAAAAATCTGCTGGGTTGGTTCCCAAAATGACCTCGGATGATTTCGAGTAATAGTCTGATAGGTATAACACATGACCTATGATCTGATTGGGTGTTGAAAATTTGTCAATCTTTCATACTTTCTCAATATAGAGCGTATACACCAACTCGGAAATCAATTTTAGAATGCGCTGATTCAACTTAAACTGAACAGTCCTGTAATAGATGGGATTATTGTACTTTAGTTTTATACATTTGTTATTTGGTATAAAACGGTATTTGAAAGAATATAATCATCTTTATACAGGGTGGGCCAAAAATGGCTATACAATGTGCGCTCTACAGTGCATGTTGGTGTAATAACAGTAAATTAGAGATATTCTCATTGCGTGGATCATCATTAAACTCGGGATTTTTAATTATATCAAACTTGTCTCTGATCCAACAAATGATCAGACGTGCCTGTGGGGGAGTATTAAATACTTCTACCTATGTCGTACGTACCCTTTCAATTTTCTAATATTGCTGCAAAATCTGCTTATTTTTCACTATATTGAAGTTTCCTGCAGTATTTATCATACCTTTAAAAAAGTCAGATTAAATAATTAATGCAAAATTAATAAATGCTTCTGTAATAAATTATTTCATTTCGTCCACTTGTATCAAACTTGTCTCTCATATATCTGTATTAAATACTTCTACCTATGTCATCCGTTCCCTTTCAGTATTTTCAGTTTTCTAATATTGCTTCAAAATCGGCTTATATTTCTCTACATCTGTATACAGTAGCGGCTCATGACTGTTTCTTTTGGGGGCACTAAATGCAAGCCTGAAACACATATTATTTTCATGCCATTATTTTTTTACAAGAAACCCTTTCCTTGTTTAATGGCAGAACTCTCTGACAGTAAATAAACAAGAACGAAAAATCATGCGTCAAGCATACATTATGTAACACTTTCCAACGCTTCCAAAATAATTTTACAAATCATTACCGTTTAAAAAGCTGAGAGATAACATCTAAGTAAACAATTTGAAAAACGCATAACATATTTAAAAACGTAATTTCAGGAATTCCCAACGTATACAATATTCGGAAAAATATCCGAATACTTTTATTCAGCCCTGTATAGAATCTATAGATTTGTATATATGCTACATAGGATGCTAAAGTTTAGTTTAGTTAAGAAACGCGTAACACAGTTTAAAATTCTCCTTCTGGAGTTTCTTTCAATAAACGGAAATGTGTTCGCGAACATTTGTGCTGCCCTGTATAGGATCTACAGAATTTATACACACCACGTAATAAACAAAAAGTGAGTTAAATTTAAAATCGCGTTCAGTAACTTAAAACGCACTTCCAGGATTTTGTTAACAGACAGTAGAAATTTCTTTTGTGTGTCCCTGTAAATGAACGATGACTGCTATACACACAATATTCAGTAGTAGGCCTCTTGTAATGCACCTTAGTGATATATATAAATTACAATGTGTTTGCAATTGTGTAACATCATTAAAATAAACTGCAAATGATTTTTCCCCAAAGACCGTAATGTAACGGAATTCTTTTGAGTGTCCCTGTAAAAAAAACATACGTGCTACGCACTTCCGTTGAAATAGGGAACGTGCTATAGATAACTACAATAACATATAAAAATTGCAATGCAATCCGAGCATATTTACGGGCGTTAGAGCACGGACAGACGGCCAGACGGCTAACGGTCAGACAAACCGAAGTCATAAACACTTTTCAACTAGGTTGGAAAGTGTTAAAAAGTATTCCTTTTTAATAATAGTGGTAAGAAAAGAATAAATATAGCAGCCATGCATTTAGTGCCCCAAATAAAGCCAGTCACGAGCTGCCATTTTTTCTATATCCAACAGTTATTTGCCGTATCTCTGAAGAAAAGGTCAGATTAACCCCGTTGGGTACAACGTCACATACACGAATTTATTTCATTGGGTTTGCAACACTTTCTTTAAAGAGTTATCTTTGATTGTTTAATCACAAATATGCCCTAATTAACTAAAGCAAATTTTAAATTTCTTTATTACTGATATCAAAAAGCAATTTCTGTATGCGCCTTTTGAAAGTACATATACTGAAAAAAAAATTGTTGATTTTACGGTATAATACTAGCAGCTGGGGTGTCACTATTATACAGTAAAATCAACATTTTTTTTGAGTGTATGGGCACCCCATGTTCGGAAAGAGTTAACTAAAAATACATACTGTATACTTAGTTTTGGTCGAATCTGTTTTTTTTTTTTCTTTTTTTCTTTTTTTTTTTAATAAATTTCTAAAGTCCAGTTAATATTTGTTTTGTTGAGATTATTACCACAACTTCCAACTATTCTTTCAAAAATTCCAGGTAACCCGCCGGAGAACTTCATTATAGGACAACAAGGTTTTGAACTTCGCATCAGTCCCATCACAGAAACAGATGTCGGATACAATTTGTTTTCTGCGTCTGTCGGTAAAAGACATCATTCTGCCCAAAGCAAAGTCCATTTCATGATAAGAGTAGTTGCAGTTGGTAAGAAATTTGCATGCTTCTGATTCTGTTAAATATATGTCATGACCAGAGAAAACTACTTTTTAGGTGCGTTCGTAATTATATAAATACGTAGCACCTATAGTCGTCGTCTGGTCCGTCCGTCCGTCTGTCCGCATATAACAGCGCAAAAACTATACCCAACCGAATAGTTTGAAATTTAATATATAGAGTCGTTGCAGAACTTTCTCGAGTCATTTTAAATTTTATGAAAATCGAATCAAAACTTAAAAAGTTATTAATGAAACTTTTCTTTATTCTTATCCTATCATAAGTAATCTATATAATAGAAACGCAAGTCATGTGACTGAGGAAAACAAATACGGGCTAACCACATCTTTTTTTCATATGCCAAGCGGCCATTTTTATTCAAAATTATTTTTTATAATAAAATTGCATAAAAGTTACATTTTTAGAAAGGTCGTTCAAAAAAATTGTTTGCTTGAGAGATGAGTTACATTCAACAATATATAGATTCTGAGATAAATTCAGTGGAACTTAGGTTAACCGAATATCGCAATCCATTAGAGTAAATAAACACGGGAGATTCGTTCATTATGAGTCATAAAAATATTAAACCATGGAGGTAATCATTCGCAAAGCAAGGTCTCCATGGTGAAAAAAAAATTGCATTTGTAAACGTGGCATACGTGATAAGAAAAAAAAAAAGGGCATGTTCATTTCGCTCCTAGCAGACGACATAATACATTTCACTGAAATAATGAGGATGATTTTTTTTTTTTTTTTTACATTGTGAAACTAGTTATAAAACGAACGCACCTCCTATGTCACGTTTAACTTCCATTTTACAACTTTTTTATTGTAGTGAACTACAAATACAACTGCTTTATGGAAAACTAGCAGGATTCGCCGGCTACGCTGGTCGGTTTCTCGAAACGAATTTTGAATCAAACGGAATATATCGGTGAATTTGATCTTGTGTTTTAAAGCAATATGAACCTTTAACTAGAATATCTTTCCGCATTGCTGAAAACGAAACGCACGCCATTGTATTATTATATATGCTAATGTATCAGACAAAATTCGGACTGTTAAACACTTTTAGTTGATCATTTACAGTAGGATTTGGAAAAGAACGATAAAAAAGACATACAATATACTAAAATTATCTAACTAACAATGCAATTCTCATCAAAATCCGTCGTGAAGAACTTTTTAAAAAGGCTAATCTTTCATAATCGGGTTCACCTGGTTATAGAACTTTCCCCTCATAATTTTATAACTAAGAAACGTAGAACGATATGTAAAATTATCTAACATCGCAATCCATTCAGAAGAAATCAAGTTATGAGCGGCCGGAGCAGAATTCCCCTTTGCATTATCTATATATAGTAGATGTAGTTAACTACAACTACAACTATTTGTTTTAAAAAGTAGACACTACAAACTATTTTTCAAAAGTAGTCACTACTTCGCTACTATCAAATTTTGTCAAAGGACTCAATTTATACTTGAAATAGAAAGACACGGATTAAATAATACCGAGACCTCTTGTCATATATCACGTCTGCCGGAATACAATTAAATAAGTGCGATATAACCGAGGTTAAATCAGGCGATATAACCATGCGTTTCCAATGACATTTCAATATTTTAATAATTTTAAAACGTGATTACAATTAATTAATTAATTTTAAGGCATTTTTCTTTGAGCCGGCCGCAAGTTATAAATGGTCAAGTACTCTTTATTAACTGTATATGAGTTATAAAAACAATGAAGCTCATTATGCACCCACCAAACCACGCTCCACAAAATATGCTAACTGGCTGTGAAACTGCAACAATGAAATATTTTTAAACACTAAAAAGCAAAAAATAAAAATAAAAAATAAAGTATATAATATTTAAAAAAATACTCTTTTGTTATTTAACAATTTAATATTAATTAAATTGTGATTATATGTTAAGAAAACAATTTAGAAGTCCGGAATAGATAGCTTAAATAATGCTTTTTTATTTTCTCTGTTGCCACAACTTCAAAATGAAACAAGGCATTTTTTTTTTTTTTTTTTTTTTTTTTTTTTTTTTTTTTTTTTAATAAGCATACTATTTTGCACTTTATATCAAGTGTAAATCAAAGCGGTGATTGGTTGGTTGGTTCTATAGGGCTTAATGGCACAAAGTCCACATTTGGACATGCGGCGCCAAACAGTAGTCAAAGCGGTGAATTAATTTATTGATGTATAATTAAGTTCTAAAATTATTCAAATGTTGCATTGTCATCGGAAACGTACTTGTGTACATATTTTTTTATATTTCTAGAAAATTGGGAAAAAAGCGAAAAATCTATTACAAAATTCCTCATTTTTTATATACATGAACAAAGATAAGTTAAATAAATGAGTGTAAAACAATGTACGTAACAAAGCTGTTTATACGCATACGGATTGCCTATTAGAACTCAAATCTCAATTTCAGAGTCTTATCACAAGCAAATTATTATTTAAAAAGCGAAATGAGATATAAAATTACTTTCAAACAATTTTAAATTCAAAGTTTATTAATTCTTGCCGGGTGTCCGTGATTCTAAATTGAGGAGCTCTGTGGCCTTCTTATAATTGGCAAAAAAATTGGCAAGGCCCATGGAACAAAAAGAAATGAAGAACTCCTGTTTAAAAGCCTTTATATTTTATTACTTTCGTTTCAAACATGACATAAATGGAAATTCCCGTTTAAGTCTACTTTTACCAGCAATAGAACAGTTTGCTAACAGCAAGTTTACTTCCAAAACTCATTGCCATGTTAAGTTAATATTTTTTGTTCAAGTATAAGTAAAAATTAATACTTTCTGTTAATTTATTTACCTATGTGTATTGTGTGTGTAATGTTACAGTACTTTAAATTTCAACTATAGAGGTGCTTGTGATTTCCCTTCACCATTTTTGGAGCATGATCACTTCCCAAGACTTTACGATGAAAATTGTTTAGTGCTGTCATCTGTTGTGATTATTTAAAACTAAATTGTGCATTTTTTTCTTTTCAGCATTTTATTTTATATTTCCATTGCACAAACAATAAGTAAAAGATTTAAATAATATAAAATGTAACACAATAAATTTAAAAAAAATGAAAAAGCATTAAATACTTGATTGTGGTAAGGAATGATGAAAAGGCACTCGTTTTGTTTGTGAATTGGCAAAAGGGTTAAAAATCTAACTCCGTAAGAATAACATGAAATGTCTAGTGTTGTCCTCTATTGGAGATAATTGGAACTAAAAAATTTTAATTATAAGGCGGTATTCAAAAAAAATATTTTTCCACGCTCAACAACTCAAAATTTTGAGACACATTCCCAGACTCATTTTTAAAAGTAACAACAGGAAACTTGGCGGCGTGATTTATAAAGACATTTACAAGGGCCCCATGTTTTTATTTTTCGTTCAATTAATTAGAAATTGATTTACAGACAATTATTTAAAAAAGTGCGATCTTTTTTTGTTTCAAGCGCTATCGCGTTGGGAAATTCGGTTCAAAATGTCCACTTTGACAGCATTTTTTGAAATATATTCTGCCTTTATGAAAAAATCGAGACAGTGGGGACATTATAAAGTTTCTGAATAAGAGAACCTGCCAATTGGATGCATTTTAGAGCAAAAATGAATTTACAAATGTGTCTCAAAATAAGCAGTTTGGATTTGAATACACCCTTAATTTGTCTGTACTAAAATACGTTTAGTGCACAATATTGTTGTTTGTTTGTTTATATTCAGAAATAAATTACAGATTTTAGATACAAATTTAATTTATATTATGGGGTTTTTTTTCTGCCGAAAAGTTCTGTTTCTATCACTACAGTCTTTCTGTCGTCGTCAAAAGACCGTACTCCACTTTTGAGTGGCCGACAAAACACACTTGCTATTTTTAGAAATATATAAGATGTTGACAACGATAGTGGCTATCGCTTTTGCTTTTATCGCTCTTACATCACTTCTAAATATCATATAATTTAAATTTTTACATCATCAAATAGGAGGGGAGGGAGTGTTTTACTTTCGAAAGAATTTTACTTGAAAGTTGTAGCTGAATTTAGTGATTATTTGACTTTTTAAGTAATTTTCAAGCATGATTCTTTTCTTATATAAAACAAGTTCGGAATGCTTAAATTCATCTTTGTTTTCAAATTAAAATAAAAAGTGCACACAAAAACACGTGATTCCATTAAGTAAAAGATGATTAAAACTTTAACGCAGAAGGGGGGAGGGGTATACCGGGACTTTTTGGCAAACTCCGGCACGCTCTTTTTGGTTACGGAATAAATTGACTAGCTAAACCGGGGCCTCCGAGATTACGCGGTGTGCTCATTCAACTCTTTCAAGCTTTCTTGGTTGAAAGAGCACACAGAGTGATCTCGGAGGCCCCGGCTAAACCGCCAATTAAAATGAAGAATTTACTGGCCGCGAAGATTGATCCTATCCCACCTGATGAAATGTCCATTCAACACTGATGAAGATGGACAACTAGAATATATAAGAATGACAACAAGAAAATTGAAAAACCGTATTAAAGAACATAAAAGAGAACTTAAATTTAACAAACCATCCACTGCTCTATCGAGACTTCACCAAACCCGAAACGTTAAAATAGATTTTAATAATGCTAAAGTAATATGTCTTATGAGAAATTACTATGATTTAATAATTCGAGAATTATGTGGAAATTATAAATAAGCATGGAAAAGTGTGCAATGATGTACTGTCTTACAATATTCCGAGTATATGGCTTAATTTAATCAAGGAACAGTAAAATGTGGTTTTTCCCTTTTTTCCTTCCTTCCTCACCTTTTTTACTTACCCATCATACGTAGTATATGGTAAGTCTTGTAATCGTTTTGAAAATCGAAAAAAAAAATTGACGGATTTACACGTTTCAGACACTGGAGATTCCGAAAACCATATTTTTAGAAAAAAAATTTTGCCGTCCGTCTGTGTGTCTATAAATGCTCTATCTCCCGAACAAATTGAGATAGAGACTTGAAATTTGGTATGTACTTAGTATGTAAGAATGGGAAGAAGCCTATAGAATTTCAGTAACCTCGATTATCTTGAACTATTATTTTCGGACTCTCGAAATATTCGTTCTGATAAAAGGTATATAAAAATTTTCGAAATTGTTTATTTTAAGGAGTGAATATAAAAGATAATAAAAAAACAAATTTTGCATAAAGCATGAAGTCGATCGGATAATGAGTTACCGAGCTATTTGTAATCCTATTATCCACACTCTTCGATTTTTCGTGACCCTGTATTTCATCCAAATTTCAATTCAAAGATATATTTTAATTGGAAATGAGACGCTTAATCAGATGCAATAAACCGCTAGTTAATAGGATTATTGTTTTTGGAGTTATAAGGATGTTTCTTTTAAGCAAATCAGTAATCGAGCTTCAAAGTTTATGACGTCATCAAGCCACGATTTTATTCGAATGGCAATGCATTTTATAAGTAGTTTACACATTTTTTATTTTAATATTTTACATTATGCATATCCATGATGGGTAAGTATTACGGTGGCCCCCAACGACTAGTTTGTTATTGAATTTAACCGACCGACCGTTGGACGAATGTGAATGATTTGAACTCTCCCGTAGTCTCGCAGTACAAGAATGTGATCTGGACGTTTGTGTTTTAACAACTGTTTTTATTATAAATCCAGATGAAGGCTGGGTTCACAGCCGAAAGTGTTCGATTTTAATGTTTTAAAATCTAAAATCTAATTAAAGTTTTAATCATCATTTAGGTAATGGAATCACATGTTTTTGTGTGCACTTTTTATTTTAATTTTGATTATTTTCATCTATCTCAACATGTTTGCTAAAATAATGTAAAGTAGCCTCTTGCAAAGTTACCATAATTGGCAATTGGTTGTCCGAACCAAATTAAAAATTAAACTAGTCGGATGTGCCAATCCCAAAACTTTCTTCTATCTCATACATGTTAATACTTCAAAGGGGTATTTGTTTTTAAATTACACATTTTAGAATTTAAAAATACAGGGTGTATCACAAAGGACCCCTAACTTTAAAAATCAATAACCCGGAAACGGTGATAGATAGAAACATGAAACCAGTGGTATGTTTATTAAAAAAATCGTAAGAATCTTATACATAAATCTCAAAAAATAGTTAAAAATAGCACCGATAGAGGGCGATGAGAGCGTTAAAAATCCTTCTAAAGAGAGTTCAGAAGCACAGAAAGACTAGCCGTTGAAGATTTCGCCATTGAAATCTGACCGCTATTAGCGTATAGTGAAAATAATTCCGAAAGTGATGTATACCGTGTGTTTATTGTGTTGGAGTACCACCGATTAAATCAGAGTCCTACTGCCACAAGGATAAGTTTTCAAACGCGATTTCAAGTCTCAAAAATTCAGATGGGAAAATAATTCGTGAGCTTTTCAAAAAAGTTCAACAGACAGGCAACGTGTCCGAGGTGAATTATTTTTACTATACGCTAATAGCGGTCAGATTTCAATGACGAAATTTTCGACGGCTAGTCTTTCTATGCTTCTGAACTCTCTTTAGAAGGATTCTTGACGCTCTCAGCGCCATCTGTCGGTGCTATTTTAAACTAAATTTTGAGATTTATGTATAAGATTCTTACGATTTTTTTAATAAACATACCACTGGTTTCATGCTGCTATCTATCACCGTTTCCGGGTTATTGATTTTTAAAGTTAGGGGTCCTTTGTGAAACACCCTGTATATAGCATAGCAACGCTACCTGTTATATAATTTGAACGAAAACCTAATCAGCACCGTCTTATGTCGAGGTCTAACAGAATATGAAGTTTTATGAAATTCCGTGCATTAGTTCTTGAGATATGACTATCGCTAAAATCGTGTAAATCCTGGAACATGCAGCATAGCAGCTGTGGGGCTGTTTACACCAAAACCTAATCAACAACAACTTATGTTAACGTCTAACTGAATCTGGTCAAAAATCCTTTCATTAATTCTTGAGATAGACCTATTGCGGAAATCGTGAAAAATGCAGCACAGCAGCGCCGCTGTTGGGCAAGTTAAAACAAAACCAAATCAGCAACAACTTATGTCAACGTCTAACTGAATCTGAAGTTTGATGAATATCCGTGCATTAATTCTCGAGATAGAGCTATTTCGGAAAACGTGAAAAATGCATTATTTCAAGGTCTAACTGAATCTAAAAATTTTATTAAATTCCGAGCATTAGTTCTTGAGATAGAGCGCCCACAAAATTTTTGTCACATACACACACACACACACATAGAGAGAGAGATTCACAGACAGACATTTTCTAAAAACAGTTAATTAATATCAAGCGAAGTTGAATTGGTTAAAAAAAAAGACACGTTACATCAAAATATGCTAAATATTGCACTTTATTTTATTTTATTTTTCTTTAATCCATTGAATGTATATGCCACCTTATAAGAAGGAAAGGAACCCCGATCGTGGAAAGAGACAGCCATGCCAATTATGGAAGGGCAACTAAGAAAATATACAAAGAAATTATCAATTGAAAATATTTCAAATCTACCTTATATGCAGTTTTCATATTATTATTTTAAACTTCCATCTGTCCCGCAGTGGCGCAGACTATTAAACTCTGTTCCCGTCAAGATCACCGAAAGCGAAGCAGCATCGACCATGGTCACTGCTTGGGAGGGTGACAAGCTCTCTCGACTGCGGCTGCTGTGGGACAGTGTACGTTAATGGGAGCTCGTGCACGTAAAATCTGTTCGTGGCTCCAATGTCCTCCAAGTTTGAAAACGATACTCTGGGAATGCCAATCCAGGTGCAGGTCTCTCATCTGGAATTGGTTCAAAATTAGGAGACCAGCTCTGGAAGTCCAACCTCTCTTGAGGCTCTGGCACCCCTTCTTTCAGAGAAGTTCCATGGCACTTTCTCTGATACGACAACAACAAACTTTTATCTGATTTCACGGTAGTTGTATTAGTTATCATACAGTGTGATTCACTGCCGCGTGTACAAACTTTGAGGGATGGCACAGTTCAGTAAAACCAACATTTTTTGCGCAGAAAAGCGAGGCCGCAATCCACTTATTCGGTTATAAATACAGGGTGTCTCATTGCAAGTCAAACCCAAGTTTTCGTTCACAACTTTAACTTTAATGGAGATATTTTACCGATACATTAAAAAAACTTACTTTACTTTGTGTGAAATGTGATAGATGGAAGTCCACAGTAATTAGGTCAGTGATCAATGTCTATCGTGATCTACATTCCGAATTACGAAGTGTTTACGTCAGTATGTTGTTTGGACGCAGATCGTAGCCATTTGCAGCAATTATTGGGGTGTTATCACATTTCATAGAAAGCAAAGTATGCCCGTTGAAAATATCGGTAAAATATATTCATTATCGGTAAAGCTGTGAAAAAAAAAAAATCTAGTTTGACTTGCAGTGAGTATTTATGACTGAATAAATTAATACAAAAAATATCTGCTTTACTGACCACCTCTCAAAATTTGTACACTTGATAGCGAATGACCCTCTATTTATGTTTATTTATTTGTTTATTTTTATTTTATTTTTATGTTTTTCTTATTTTATTTTTGTTTTTTTACCATTGGGAAAATGGTTGTTGCTTTCGGTCGAAAATGGACTAAATGATATTCGCATTTTACCATTTTAACCGTTTTTAACGAAATTCTGTAACTTTAGAAGAATTTTTCTTTGAATAGGCAATAGAAATGCATAAAATCGTTTAAAAAATGTTAAAGTTACAAAACGGATAAATTCAAATTATCAGATATGAAAAATAAAGTAGAAATTTGGTACTTTCGTGTTATAGCGGCCCCCAAGGATGAAATATTTTTGTTTGTGTGTTCATTAATATATTGTAAATTTGGTACTTTCGTGTTATAGCGGCCCCCAAGGATGAATCGCCAAGCGACCAAGATTTAACGCCAAATTATAAAGCATGTATGACATTTTAATAATATATGATATATATAACATTTCTTGACGTATGTGGCCAAGTTATAGTCATATATAATGCATATATGATGTATATATATGACATGTGCATATATGCGACATATAAGACGTAAATAATATGTGTATATGGCGCATATTTGGCAAACAATATGGCACATTGTTTGGAAAATATATATGCGTATATAGGATGCCATATGCGACATATAAGACGTAAATAATATGTGTATAAGGACGTATATGGCACATATTTGGCAAACAATATGGCACATTGTTTGGAAAATATATATGCGTATATAGGATGCATATATAAGCTTTGCGATGATCTTGGCGAAATCATAACTGCAACCTTGGCATAATCATAATTGGCCGCTATAACACAAAAGTACGTTTTTTTTTTTCCTTTAAGCTTTCAGAGCATTTTTCCAATGGTTATTGTAATTTGTTAAATTTTATGTATATATATATATATATATATATATATGCAGGGTGGTTATAATATAAGTATCTCTATTTCGAGCTGTCTGTTGCTCGAAAGAATAACCTGAATGAAACCAAAATCAGTACACATTCAAGAAGAGGGAAGAAGAATGAAACAATAAAAAAATAATTGCAATAATAACGGACAGATGGCGCTACTGAGTGTGAAATATAATTTGTAATACAAGAACAAAGAATTAAGACATCAAACCGGATGACACGCGTAATTTATTGAAAAATGTCACAGTGAATGTGGTTATGCTTTCGCATGGCGGTGCCAATCATGTTCAAGTTCCAAATGACCATTGTGCTGGAAGACTCAATCCAGGCGGTGCACGACGTGCTCATCTGCGGAATGTAACGCAACAGGAGTGATGTTTCGCACATGCTGTGATATGCGGTAAAGCCATTGAGGTTTGAGACATCTTTACAGTACACAGTATTACACATTACATTTCACACTCAAAAGCGCCATCTGTCGGAAATTATTGCTTTTTTTTATTGTTGTTCTATTCTTCTTCCCCCTTTTCGAATAGTAAGTACACCGATTTTGGTTTCATTCTGGTTATTCCTTCAAGTTACAGACAGCTCCAAATAGAGATACTTATTTTATAACCACCCGGTATATATATATTTGTTCTCTGTAAGTAAAAATAAAAAGTCCTTAACTAACTGTTCTAAAGCTTCTGTACAGTTTCGTAACTCTTAACATTTATTATTCGTTGCATACAGTTCTGGTAAAAGAATAATTTGATCTTTACCTTTTTAGCTCACAGGCTATCAAAGCCTGAGAGTGTGCCCGCCCGTTCTGTATGTATGTACGTATGAATTACGTATAGGTTCATTGTGATAAGGCGCTTCCCTGATTAGTTTTGGGGTTTCATTGGTTAAGTATAAAGGGGGGAACGGGGGGCTAATTCCCTCCCCCCTAATTTAAATAAATGGATTTTTCCTGCAGAATAATCTTATTTGCTTCAAATTTTGTATATAAGTTCTTTGTGATAAGGCGCTTCCCTGGTTAGTTTTGGGGTTTCATTGGTTAAGTATAAAAGGGGAAACGGGGGGGCCTAATCCCCCCCTTAATTTAAATAAATGGGTTTTTCCTGCAGAATATTCCTATTTGCTTCAAATTTTGTACATAAGTTCTTTGTGATAAGGCGCTTCCCCGATTAATTTAGGATTCATTGGTTAACTATAAAGGTGGAACGGGGGGCTGATATCCCCCCCTTAAGTTAGAAAAATTGATTTTTCATGCAGAATTATCTGATTTGCTTCAAATTTTGTATATAGGAACATTGTGATAAGGCGCTTCCCTGGTTAGTTTTGGGGGTTCACTGGTTAAGTATAAAAGGGGAAACGGGGGGGAGGTTAATCCCCTCTTAATTTATTATCGATTTCTTTATTTTTCGAGGGCATTATTCTTTGAAATAAGAGTATAATATACAATTAATGTGAATAGCCTGTGAGCTCAATGCCATCAGTTTAACTGGGCATTGTTCTTTTATTAACACTTTCCAACATAGTTGAAAACTGTTTATGAATTCCGTTTGTCTGTCTGTCTGTGCTCTAACTCTCGTAAATATACTCGGATTGTTACTAAATTTTTATACATTATTGAATTTGATTATAGAATGTTCGGTATTGAAAATGAAATGTGTAGCATTAATAGTTCCTTTAGAGGAACACACAAAACAATTCCATTACATTATGGTCTATGAGGAAAAATCGTTCCTGGCGCATTTTATGGATGTTAAGATATTTCAAACACAATGAAATTAATATGCATTACTGAGATGGACTATAGCATACTTTTACCGGAGTCTACAATTAGTAACATTTATACGAGGGAAAATCATTAAGTAAGTCACACAAGATAATTAAATTATAACTTACAATGATATTCACTTCAAAACTATTTTTATTTCTCAACATATTCTCCACCAATATTTATGCACTTATATCCCCGTTTTATCAGTGCCCCAACACCAGCTGCATAACATTCTTTGGGTTGCTGTCTCAGCCACATTAGGACTTCAAGTTAAACCTTTTCATCATCACGCAACTTCTTCAACATCCACCATACAGTTTCGACTTAGCCCCAAGCGATTTTCATCTGTTTAGTCCACTAAAAAACCGTCTTGGAAACAAGATCATGTTCACAGATGATGAAAAGGTTTAACTTGAAGTCCTAATGTGGCTGAGACAGCAACCCAAAGAATGTTATGCAGCTGGTGTTGGAGCACTGATAAAACGGTGATATAAGTGCATAAATATGGGTGGAGAATATGTTGAGAATTAAAAATGAATATCATTGTATCAATGAAGTGAATATCATTGTAAGTTATTATTTAATTATCTTTTCTGGCTTACTTAATGACTTTTCCTCCTAGTTCAATTACAGGGACGTACAACATAATTCCTTTACATTATGATATTTGGGGAAAACTCGTTTGCGGTGCATTTTGAAAAATTTATGATATTTGAAACATACTGAAATTTAAAAGTCCTTCCGGCCTGTACCGGGAGGAAAAGGTAGCTTTCCTATATCTTCGTTTTAAAATTTTAGCTAATTTTACACGAAAACAGCAAGTTAAAATGCAAAGAAAACGTTTACAAAAGATTCGTTAATATTGAATTTGAATAAGAAATTCGCCAAATTATTGGGCAATAGCCAAATCGGCTTCATTTATGAAGACTTATTTTGGTCGCCAAATTTGGCGATATTTCGCCAAATGTCGCCAAGTTTGGTGAGGATTTGGCGCTAACGGATATGAATATATAGTTTTATGCGCATGATTGGGAAAATTATTACAACAATCAAAATTTTTGTAATGTGCTGTCTTGTTTCAAAATGTCAGCCACCCTAGAATTTCAAACTGCTCTATCTCAGCCATTTTTTAAGATAGAGGTAAACCAAAAAATGCTCTGGAATCCTCGCATCATGGCCTAACACTTAATTAAAAAATAAATTTGAATTTTTAACTTTTTTGTATATTTATTTTAGTTTTAAATTTATAAATGGCCGCCATCTTGAAACAAAATGGCGGACCAAGCTGGCCAACGAACTCGGTCGAGACATTGGTGAGCTTAATACACACAATTAGTTTCATCAAAATTGATTTATAAATACGAGCGTTATCGTATGACATAGGTCATATATATATATATATATATATATATATATATATATATATATAATATCTATGAATTTCAAAAAACATATCAAGTTCTTGTATCATTCTACTTAAATCTCCAAAGAGATAATTAATGATAATGTGTAGACAGAATACATATATATATGTATATATGGATATATCTATATATATAAATCAACATTTGAACGGAGGGTGGTTTTGGGGTCTGGGGGTCATGATCGGTGAAAATATACCGAAATTTTCCGGAACTGCTTTCCTCCGAACGGCTGCAATAGGTAGCTTTATACTTTTTTGTATTGAAAGCTACCTAAAAGGATCACTAAGGCTCAATACAACTCATTTTCTATAGATTATGGAGTGCGTAAGATTTATAGTTCATATACACAGACGCACAAGAGAATTGTGTTAAAGGACTAACTACCATCGGCAATTGCTAGAAGTACTCTTTCCTCTCTGATATGCAATTTTATGTAATTTTTAGTGTTATACGTGTTGTTTTCAAATTCTGTAGATCATATACAGGGCTGCACAGAAGACTTAAAATATGGGCAGCAATTGCTGTAAATGGATTTTTACTGATAAGGAAGGTCTCCTTAAAGCGCATACTCGGAATATTTTGAAAAACTTGCTAATGACACTACTCATGTACGTAATAAAGGATCAGTCAAATTTAGCTGCGGAATCCCAGTAGAAAATCTGTAAAAAAATAAAATATTTACGAGTATTTGGCACAAAAAGACGCGATTTGGCGAACAACACTTTTCTTCGCTAAATGCAAATGATTTTAATGCATTTGAAAATTCCTGGTTAAACGTGTGTTTAAATGCGCAGTACTTTATGAATTTAAACGTAAAAGATTAAATAGTTTTTTATTTTTTCTATGTGCTTATATAATATGTATACAAGTTATGTGTTGCTGAAGTTATTTAATTTTACACGTTTTCACCGGCGGATAAATTTTAAGTGTATTTCAACAGTAACTGCCCGATTACACTTTCCATATTAAATAAGTTGCTGCTACCATGGCAACAATACATTTAGCTTGTTTTCTTTTCCGAAACTGACCTTAATTTTCAGATTGAAGCAATTTTAATCAATTTACATTTTGTTCTAAACAGTAAAATGCGATCGTTAATTTTCTTTATATATACATATAAATGCATATGGCAAACCAGTAGTTGAAAAAATGTATTTATTTAAGTTAAATTTATACTTAAACTAGTTCAATGTGAAGAATAGAAAAAAGTTTGTTCTAAACTGTATTTAACATAAAAGCGTATATATATTTTGTTTCCATTGTGTCGCCAACCAGCGAAAAATCGCCAAAATCACGAAACTTTCATATTTTTTTTACGGACGTTATATCGAGGTTCCGCAGAAAAATTTTTTATAAACGTACATATCCTCATGAGAAGAATATTTTGTAATTTTTTCACATTTTTCTGAGTATGCGCTTATGGAGACCTTCCTTGTGAGTTATGTATTTTTTACACCTCTTATTTCGATATCTCATTACATTGTATGAAAAAATTAAATTTCCTTATAATATTCTGTTAGTGTTGGAACGTGCTTCATAATCTATACCGGATGCATGATTTTTCGTTTTTGTTAGGGTTTCGTTCATCTCACGGAACCCTATTACTCCCGCTTCGTTGTCTGTCTGTCACAGAGCCGGTTCTCAGAAACTCTATAACTTACAAGCACGAAATTTTGTGTGCTTATAGCTGGATATCTACTATGAAGCTCAAAATCATTAAAATCGTATTATTTTAATATAGAGAGAAAAAATACCAAAAATCTAACAGCCTTTTCCTATTAAATTTAAACATTTTTCGTTATAGCAATTGCCAACAATTAAAAATCCACAATAAAATTCTTTCTACAGTAATTAATTTTCTATTAAAAGATTTCCACGTGAAAAATGAAAATAAAATAAAAAGTTTCACCAATTGAAAAAAAAAAAAAGATTAATATGACGTCATATTCGTAATAAAACGGAAATTTTCAAACATTTCTCAATAATACAAGGAGTATGAGTATGTGTAAATACAGAAAGCAGCTTAATATGACGTCATTAGAGAATTAAAAAGAAAATTAATCTAACGTGCCATACTGAAAGTTTAACTGATTTTTCAAATGTTTGAGAATAATACAAATAGAGTATCAATATGAGTAATAGAGAATAGTAAATATATGAGCTTGAGGAACGTATTGAATCATGTTATAAACCCGATTATAGAAATATTGGCATATTTTAACATTTTGAAGGTTTCTGTACAACATGTTTAGTTATGAAATTGATTTTTTTTTTTAATATCGCATTTAGTCTACATGACAGATATTATTACGACAGAGTATAATAGCGGGTTTCGCCCGCTATCGGACCGGTTCAGATTTTCGAAAAAACGAGAAAAATAGACCGGTAAATTTTTACTTTATAAAAAACATGACTTTTTCTTATTTTTAATGAAATTTATTTGGATTTATTAAAGAAAGTCTAAAGTGTTTTGAAAGGAATATTAAACGAAACCCTTTGTGCGAACTTCGATCATACTTACCGACTTGTTTAATTTTACGCCTTTTCTTTATCTCTAGATATGGGATTCGTCTATGTTGGTGAAACTATTGAACTGAACCTTCGCAGTTACGTAAGTTTACCTGCTGAATCACTCAGCTTCAGGTGGTACATGGAGAAGTATGGAGAGCACAGTACTCTACCCAGCAACATGAAGACAAGTGCAGAAGGCAGTTCAATAAAGATATCAGAACTGAGGCTAGAACAAGAGGGCATCTTAGCATGCTCTGTGTACACAAATCGTAATTTTTTGGCTACAAAAAAGAGATTTCTCATGAAAGACCTAGTCAAAAGTATGTGTTTTTCTAATTACGATCAAGAATTCAATTGCTGCACTTCTTTTCAGGTTACACGGTACTTTTCCAGTATAGAGGGCTTGTCGAGATAGAGAAAATGGGCTTGGTGAGAGATAAAAATTTCCCATGTATATTTTCTGGAAGCCTATTCACTGTTATGTATATATATACAAGCATTTTTGTTTTATATTTATGCAATTTATTTAATAATTATTGCAATTTATTTAATATTATATATATATATATATATATATATATATATAAGCCATTTTTTATATATACAAACATAAGTAAATAGTTTATAAATAATAATAATAATAATAATAATATATAAGTAAAATGTTTATATATATGTGTGTGTGTGTGTGGGTGGGTGGGTGGGTGGGTAATAAAAAAATTTCGCCATTTTACCTTAATTAATTTATTCCAAATTCTTTCAATATCTATCTTTTTTTCCTGACTTTTAATAATATCTTAAATATAATTTATATTTTAATTCCATACTTTTAACCAACATATTCTTTTAATTCTTATTCTGAAAACCTTATTCTATTAAAAACGACACTTCTTTGTAAAAAAAAAAAACCCTGATTTATTCCTTCATATTGATACATTGAATTTTTATTTATTTAGAATGTTTCTTAATACCATTTTTATTTTTATTAAAATTATTCTTCGATATCCCAGCAGTCTTTGCAGGTAATTTCCGCGTATAATTTTTCACCTTTTTATCTCTACGCATCTGATAAAGAGTACCGACTTTAAGTCAGGAATTTGTCCGCCTCGCTAAACCTTGTCAACCAATCACTAAGCAAGCTACACCTCTCTATTCCCCGTACCTCCCTACTAACTAACATCCCGTTGGCGCTTTCAAATCGGCACGTCGACATATCCTTGAGCGAATTGCTAGTATAAAACCTACACTGCCTCGGGAATTAGAATTTTTAGATTTTTCGACTTGCTAAATAAATCTATGTCACTTGGCGGAGATGTTCTTTAATTTGATGTACTTCTAATATGTAATATCTTCTTTATTTGCTCTGGCGTAACACAGCCCAGATATGGTTTCTAAAATGGACAATTAGTGGAATTGTCTCGGCTTTTGTGAAGCCAATAAATTCATTGATGATAATGCAGCTTCCTATTATTTTGACGGGAAATTTTCCTGTCAGATTTGTTTCAATAGCTGTTTATATCATTTGGTGATAAATCTCACTTTCTGAAGCCCGGATTGAACTAAGATTTTTTTTTTTAAACGCCAAGGCTCTTTACTGGAAAAGTACCGGTTACTCTTCTTCTTTTTTTTTATTTTTTTTTCTTTTTTTTTTCGAAGGGAGGGGGATTTGAAACGTCATCTACAAAATTAACAAGCGATTTGTTGATTTGAAATCAAGATGATTTTTTATTTAAAATACTAGAGGGCTCTGTCCCCTGCTCGCTAAGCTCACCAACCCCCGTTCTGATTTCACAGCCTCTTAAAACCTGGTAATGTATCCTGTTTTAAAAAGATGATAATGATGATATCACGAACGGCGACTTTCTTCTGTAATCAGGTTATAATGCTTTTTCATTTAACTGGTTATAATGCTTTTTCATTTAACTCATCTTTTTTATTTTTAATTAATATTCATGTGTAAACACAATTTTTATGACGTATTTTTCTTTATTTCCTGCTTTCAACACGTGATCATTTAATTATTATTTTAAACTTTCATTATTGTTTTTAATAGTCTCGCGCAAATACATTTTTTATTTGAGATAAAACATAATCCTTTGCGCTTATTTAGAAATTGGCAACAATATAAAAAAAATGACTTTTTCAATAAAAGATTTTTTACTCGATTTTTAGAGATTTTTTTTAGTTTTTATTGTCCGACCGTGATAATTTTTTTAATTTCTGAAAGCTTGTTATATTTCGCGTCTGGTGGTATGATTTTCGAATCCGTAGGATGGCTAGAAAAAAAAGTAATAGCTCCTCAAAAAAAGTCCCTAGTAAAAAAGCGATGAGAATAACCCGGAATATCTACGCAGAATTTGATTGGTCCATTTCTAAATCGTTTTTGGCTGAGTTCCAGATTACTTTTAGGTAGATTTCGTAAGAAATACTACCTATTACATTCTCACCTAAGTTGGAAATTTTGAAAATTTTTTGCAGATCTACGCCGATCATGACTCCCAGAACCCAAAAACACCCCCAGTTCAAAACTTTATATATCTATCTATCTATCTATCTATCTATGTCACTTTTTTCTGACCACGATAACTGGAAAAATTCTGCATAAATCTCTTCCAAACTGATACATAAAATCAAGGGTCATAAAATCTCGGTCAAGTTCGTTAATGGGCAAAATCGAACCAAGGGGGGGGGGGAATGGGGGGGGGGGGGGTTTAAACAGAAAAACCCTCATAATTTCTTTATTATTATACGTATCGAATCCGTTTAAAGTTATTATTACTTCTAGGAAAAGGGCCGAAAATTTATACATGACAGATTTTTGATATAATTAAAAATTGCCTTAAGGGGGAGGGAAGGGGGGTTTTAGAAGAAAAAAACATAATTTCGTCAATTCCCAAGATTTCAAATCCGCTTAAATTTATTATAAATCCTCTTAAAATGTATCTAAAACTTTTATATTGACAAGTTTTTTATAGGACCAACCGTTATAGCAAAAAAAAAATTAAAAACAAAAAAATCCCTGCCGGCTCCGCCTGCAAACAAGTTATTTTTCGAAGTAGGCGGTTCCAACTCCCGCATCTTTTCGAAACTGATATATAAAATCAAGGGGCATAAAATCTCGGTCAAGTTCGTTAATGGGCAAAATCGAACCAAGGGGGGGGGGGGGGATGGGGGGGACTTTTTGTGAAAACAGAAAAAAACCCATAATTTCTTAATTATGATACATATCGAATCCGTTTGAAGTTATTATTACTTCTAGGAGAAGGGCCGAAAATTTATGTATGACAGATTTTTGATATAATTAAAAATTGTCTTAAGGGGGGGAAGGGGGGTTTTAGAAGAAAAAAATTCATAACTTCGTCAATTCCCAAAATTTCAAATCATCTTAAATTTATTATAAATCCTCTTAATATTATCTAAAACTTTTATATTGACATGTTTTTTATAGGACCAACCCTTATAGCGAAAAAAAAAAAATCCTTGCTGGCTCCGCCTGCAAACAAGTTTGGTTTCGAAGTATGCGGTTCCAACTGCAGCATCGTCGCAAAAAGGTAATTTCTTCCGCAATTCCCGACAAACAGGTGCCCCACGGTCTGCGTCTTCGAAATCTACCTGTGCCTGTAGGCCGAGCCGTCAGTGATTTTTTTTTTTTTTCGAATTTTTGTTTTTTAGAAGGATATTCTAGTGATATAACACAATTTGAACTTGTAGACTTGGATACCAATCACAAATGATAAAAGACAAGAAAAAATATATTTAATAAAAAGTAACTAGTAATGGCAAAACGTTTGTTTGCAGAAAGTAATGTAAACATTGTCTGTACGTTTTTGGAACCTCTATCTTCATGGTGTTATTTTATTTCTAGTAGATTTCGAATCGTGTCGGAAATTTTAAGCTCTTTCATTCGATTAATTTTGCAGCTGCACCAATACGGTGTAGATGATAACTTTTTACGTATTGAGAAGCCATCCTTGTTTCATTCAATATATTCATGTTTGGTGACGCGGCATTAGATCACTTCTAAAATTAAAGTAACCAACACATGTGATTTTCTCTCATGAAATTGTATCAAAAATTCATGCTGCCTTTTCCAACTGCTTTTGGAATTCAGAATAAGAAAAAATTAAAAACACAATAAAAATCGAAAATAAAATTAAAAAATCGAAAATTTGAAAACAATTCAATTTTATAGCGCCAGAATCTTCAAATTTGGAATAAACGTAGTATTTAGGATACAAAAAAAAAAAAAGAAAAAATTAAAAAAAAAACAGAAAATTCGAAAAAAATATCAAAAATTCGAAAAATTCGAAAAAAAATTGAAAAACTGAAAATAATTTGCTCTTTTAACCTTAGAAATTTAAAATTCGGCGTAAAGGTAGTGTTTCCTCCGTAGAACATTTTGTTATCCAGGGGGCGCTGCCGAGCGCTCAAGACGGGATGATGCGCGGAGCAGATTCCCATTCCCGCCAGTAGTGATGTTTTTGCTTGAGACGTAAGCGCAGTGTACCAATCACTGCCAGTCAATTTTGTTCTCCTTGTAAATAAATGTAATTAGTTAAGTTTTAACTCCACTTTTTATTGAGTACGAAATGATCATCTTAGTTTTCTTAACGAAATACAGTCCAACGAGATTACCTGAGCTAATGTACGGAACATGTTTTGGTCCTTCGAGCCCCAGCGCTCATTTAGAACACTGTAAAGAATCATCGCCCTTGGATTTTTGTATGTAGTTATAGATAATTATAATGGCTACTATTAAAGGTACTGTAATCCTCAATCGGAAACACGGAAACATACGCAGCCAAGTTACACGTATATCAAATGCAATAAAATCAAAACTTGGCCAGAAAGAATTGGAACTCAAGTTAAATGCTCTTCAAACGTTAAAAAAGAAAACAGATGAGTTAAGCAACGAGTCGTATTCGGTAATTTCTGATGATGATTTACCGGAATTTGAAAATTCCTTGACGGAGATAGAAGAACAGGTAGAAGTTCTCGAAGTAAGTCTTCTTGATTTAATAAAGCCTAGTGTTTCTAATGTTGAATGTCAAAATAATAATGATAGAATTAATGCTAATGAGTCAAAAATTAAATTGCCGTCAATTAATTTACCCCAATTTTCGGGACGTTACACAGAGTGGTTTAATTTTAAACTACAATTCACCACCTTGATTGATAGCAATGACGAATTAAATGATGCTCAAAAATTATATTATTTACAATCGGCTTTAACAGGCCCTGTGAAACAATTGCAAAACATTGATGATTCTTATGCTTCCTTATTCGAAGCTTTGAAAAAACGATTTGAAAACAAACGGTTAATTGTAAATTCTCATATTTCTGAGTTATTGAGTAACAACAAAATAAAAATTGAAAATGCGAAAGAAATACGCAATCTGGTAGATAATTTATTGAGTCATTTGAGGGCTCTGAAACAATTAGGACTAGAAAATAATAACTTATCAGAATCAATTTTAATGTATTTTGTGTTACAAAGAATCGATGACGAGTCAAGAAAGGCATTTGAAATTAGTCTTAGTTGTAACGACTTGCCTGAATGGAATATTTTTATTGATTTTTTACTGAAAAGAGCTCAAGCTCTCGAAAACATACAAAAAAGCAACACCGTTACGAAACCTAGGTATGAAATTACTCAGAAACAAAAAAGTTTAGTATTACAGAATGACAAATTTAATTGCGCATTATGTAAACAACCTCATATGATATTTCGATGTCAAAGGTACTTAGATTTATCTGTTCAAGAGAAATTGAACCAAGTAAGGAAGTTGAAGTTATGTTATAACTGCTTATCGTTATCTCACGCTGTTAATCGATGTAATAAATTGCATAATAAGTGTAGGATTTGTTACTCCAACCATCATAGTTCTCTTCATGGAGTTAATTTTTCGAAACCTGCTTATGAAAATAGGCAAGTTAATTGTATTGCAAATGAACCGCAGTTGAAAACGGAAGATAACGTAAATTCTAATTCAATAGAACCCACCACAAATGCGTTAACATTGAGCTGTCAAAACAATTATGATCAAAATTTGTCTTGTTCCAGTTATAATGGGTTGATTTCGACAGCTGTGATTTATTTAAGGGGAAGTAATGATTCTCTTTTTCCTTGTATTGCGATTTTAGATACTGCGAGTAATGTCTCATTGGCCACGTTTTCTGTAGCAGATATGTTAGGGTTGCAAAAATATAAAGTTAAGTCATTAATTAGTGGATTAAATGATTCTGTCTGTAAAATTAAAAGCAGAATAAATGTAGAAATTTCCAACAAGGATAGAAGTTTTAAAAAATTATCCAACATGTTTTTGGTTCCTAAAATCACTGATTTAACCCCTTCAAGCGCCGTAGACATTTCTAATCTGCACTTACCACAGAATTTAACCTACGCGAACCCAAGATTTTTTTAACCTCAGCGAATTCAAGTGTTATTAGGAGCAGATGTATATTACGAATTGTTATTAGCTGGTCAAATAAAAAATTCCTAAAACTTCTATAATTTTACAAAATTCTCATTTAGGATGGATCGCGGGTGGAACAATACAAGATAGAAATGAAAGTAAATTCACGTGCCATTTAATAGAAAATCAAGATGAATTAGATTTGAAAACCTTTTGGGACTTAGAGACGTTGGGAATTAAAGATGACCCAAACAGTGTTAAAAACGAGAAAATTTTAGAAAAATTTCATGAAACTGTGCGTTTTGAAAATAATAGATATGAAATCAGTCTCCCTTGGACAAGGGATTGGAACCATTTAGAAAATAATTATAAAACCGCCGAAGCGCGACTCTCAGGTCTTATAAAAAGAATGAAACGTGATACAAAGTTATACGAACAATATTGCAATATTTTGAATGAGTATTTAGAGATGAACATAATTGAAAGTGTACCCAATTTACAAAACCCTTCAGATAAACCAGTTTTTTACTTACCGCACCATACAGTATTTAGAGAAGATAGTGTTTATACTAAATGTCGAATAGTTTTTGACGCAAGTTCCCATGAAGCAGGACAATTGTCTTTGAACGACTGCCTTGACGCAGGAACTAATTTAAACCCTAATATTTTTCACTTATTGATTTTTTTCAGACTAAACAAAATTGCCTTTCTAGCAGATATAGAGAAGGCTTTTCTACAAATTGCCATAAACGACAAGGACAGGGATGTTCTGAGATTTTTGTTTATAGATAAGAATCCTGTCGACAATGACGCATTTAATGTTATCGTCTACAGATTTTTACGCCTAACATTTGGCTTGAACTCAAGCCCATTTTTGCTATCTGCTACAATTAAGCATCATCTTAACAAATTTGAAACGGAATATCCAATAACGACAGAAGTACTCCACAATTGTATTTATGTGGACGACTTAATAACCGGGACAGACACAGTCGAAGATGCGGTGAACATTTCGGAACAATCTCATAAAATAATGAAGGAAGCTAGCATGAATTTACGGAAGTGGATTTCGAATAACAACCAGTTAATGGAAATATGGGATAATCGTGGATTTAGTACTATGCCACAACCTTTTGAGGATAGTACAATACATAAAGTTTTGTGGATATCGTGGCAACCCAAGCAAGACATACTTTTGATAGATATTGATAATTTGCTCGAATTTTTGCGTAACGCAAAAAATACAAAACGTTTTGTATTACAAGTTGCAGGTAGAATATTTGACCCTCTGGGTCTAATTTCTCCGTATACAATACGAATTAAATGTTTATTTCAAGAACTGTGGAGTAGGAATTTAATGTGGGATGAAGAACTGCCCTCCGATATTACAAAGACGTGGGAACAATGGTGTTCTGAACTTCCCCAGTTGAGAAATCTAAAAATTCAAAGGAACATTTTTCAGTTTCCCGATGACTCCAGTTACACCCTAACTTTGCATACCTTTGCCGATGCCAGCCCAAAAGCATACGGTGCTTCCGTGTATCTACAAATTGATTCACTAAGTGAATCTTCCTTAAATTTGATTACATGAAAATCCAGAGTGGCACCATTGAAAAAAGTGTCACTTCCTAGACTTGAACTTCTAGCAGCATTACTTGCTGCACGCTTAACTTGTGAAGTAAAAACGGTACTAGATCGCAAGGGACCATCGTCTATGTATTTGTGGACAGATTCGCAGATTGTCTTGTACTGGATCAAAGGCTCTGCGAACAGGTGGAAGTCATTTGTGTCGAACCGTGTAAAGAAAATCCAAGCTCTGACAGACCCATCCAGGTGGTTTCACTGTGCAGGGTCCGAGAATCCTGCAGATTTGCTAACAAGAGGTGTCAAGTGTGACCTTCTCGTTCAGAGTTCCAAATGGTGGACTGGACCAGAGTTTTTGAAAGACTTAGATCTGTGTAACAACGACCAGACTTTAGTGATTCCTAACAAGGACATATATATAAACGAACTAAAAAGAGACTCCATAAACATTAAAAATGATGACTTTGTTACATTAACTATTTCTCAGGAAGAACTCTTTATTGACCATATTTTTGCATGTACTAATAATTTTGTAAAATTAATTCGTATAATGAGTTTTATTTTTAGATTCACCTTCAACTGTCGTAATAGACTGAAGAGAAGAAGTGGACCACTATCCCTCGACGAGGTGAGAGAGGCTGAATCGTTTCTAATTCGGTCAGCACAAAGGGGGGAATTTAGGGAAGAATTAAAATGTCTCGAAAAAGGTAAGCCTGTTAACAATAAAAGTAGATTATCTTCCTTAAACGTATTTGTAGGAGAGGATGGATTAATTAGAGTTGGCGGCCGTTTAGCACATGCAGATTTGCCGCTTAACTCAAAGTTTCCAATTGTGTTGCCTGCAAATCATAAGTTAACGGATATTATTTTAAATTACTTCCATCTCAAATACTTTCATTTAGGCCCACAAGCGTTGCTTTTCCATGTAAGACAAAAATTTTGGCCACTTAATGGCAGGAATAATTGCCGAAGCATTGTTCACAAATGTGTGACATGCTTCAAAAATAAACCTGTTGTCAGCTCCCAATTAATGGCTGATCTGCCGGGGGAACGTGTGACACCAAATTTTGTATTTTCGGTGACAGGTCTGGATTACTGTGGCCCATTTTCTATTAAATTTAAAAATCAAAGGAAGGGCGTATTGAATAAAATTTATGTCGTAGTGTATGTGTGTTTATGCACCAAGGCAATACACCTGGACTTTGTTTCAGATCTCACAACTCAGGCTTTTATAGCTAGTTTAAAACGTTTCTTTGGCAGAAGGGGAAAATGTGCAAAAATCCTATCGGATAATGCAAAAACGTTCATCGGAGCTGACATAGAGTTGAAAAAATTGCATAAACTGATTAGTTTCCCAGATGAGGAATTGTGTAATTTTTTAACCCATGAAGGTGTCAAATGGGAATTTATTCCTCCCAAATCCCCGAATTTTGGTGGCCTCTGGGAGGCGGCTGTGAAATCATTCAAGTTTCATTTAAAACGGGTAATAGGTGATCAAACATTAACCTTAGAAGAGTTTCTTACTATACTAGCGGAAATTGAGGGAGTTTTGAACTCCCGTCCCCTTACCCCGCTGTCCTCAGATTTCGAAAATTTTGAAACCTTGACACCCTCTCATTTTTTAATCGGTAGACCTATCAGTTCGATCTCCGAACCACCTTTAGATAACATTAATGAAAATAGATTAGCAAAATGGCAGAGAATCACCAAATTTAGTCAACAAATTTGGAAGACTTGGAAGCGCGATTATTTAAATAATCTGCAGCAGAGGGAGAAATGGAAATTTAAAAAGGATGATGTACAGAAAGGAACTTTAGTACTAATAAAGCAGGAAAATTTACCTTCCACCAAATGGCAGGTTGGAAGGATAGTTGAAATTTTTAAGGGAAGGGACAATATAATACGAACCGTAAACTTACGGTTACCAGACGGACGAATTTATAAGAGAAATGTCAGAGATGTCTGTATATTACCAGTTCAGTAACAGATTTCTTTTCTTTCTTTAAGCAATTTTTAAGGTATATATTATTTCTGTATGTAATGTTGAATTATAGTGCATTTATGATTGTATTATTATTGTGTATGTAAGTTGTTATATCTTATAATTTTTTCTTATATGATAATTTTTGCAAATTTATATGTGAATGTATATTGAAATTGCATTTCAATCCCCGGGGGAGTGTTTCCTCCGTAGAACATTTTGTTATCCAGGGGGCGCTGCCGAGCGCTCAAGACGGGATGATGCGCGGAGCAGATTCCCATTCCCGCCAGTAGTGATGTTTTTGCTTGAGACGTAAGCGCAGTGTACCAATCACTGCCAGTCAATTTTGTTCTCCTTGTAAATAAATGTAATTAGTTAAGTTTTAACTCCACTTTTTATTGAGTACGAAATGATCATCTTAGTTTTCTTAACGAAATACAGTCCAACGAGATTACCTGAGCTAATGTACGGAACAGGTAGTGTTTGGAATTCAGAATAAGGAAAAATTAAAAACACAATAAAAGCCGAAAATAAAATAAAAAAAATCGGAAAAATTGAAAAATTGAAAATAATTCGATTTTGTAGAACTAGAAACTTGAAATCTGGAATATAAATAGTACTTAGGATAGAAAAAAAAATTCAAAAATCCAGAAAATTCGAAAAAAAAATTCGAAAATTTGAAAAAAATCGAAAAAAAATTGAAAAAAGATTGATTTGTTGGAATTTTCCTCAATTTTGAATTTTGTATCTGGACGCACGGCAGTGCCTCCGCCAAGTCGAGAGAGCACAGTCGTAAGCATCCTTTTTTGGAAGCAACTCAGGGCACTTTTGACCTCCCATAGCTTTGAGCTGGTGTATCCCGAAAACCAGAAACTTCGTTTATATAGAGTATGCGGCAAATAAGACTAAAATTTAAAATTTCCCATTTCTGTCTTTTCTAGTGCAAACGATATATGAACTGAAAGTTTCGATTTTTTGTCACTCACTCACTCACTCACGCGTCATCAAAAAGATTAGGTGGATCCCGTAGGCCTAGAAACTTGAAACTTGGAATAAAGGTAGTGTTTAGGCTACAAAGAAAGAAAAATTCGAAAATACAACAAATTCTAACAAAATTGAAAATTGAAAATTGTAAATAATACGATCTTGTAGTCGTAGAAACTTAAAATTTGGTGTAAAGATAGTGTTTCGAATTCAGAAAAAAAATATATCTAAAACACAATAAAAATAAAAATAATAATAAAAAAAATCAAAAAATTGAAAATAATCCGATTTTGTTGCGCTAGAAACTTGGAATTCGGAATAAAGGTAGTATTTAGGATACAAAATAAGGAAAAATCAAAAAATCCGGAAAATTCGTAAACAAAATTCGAAAAAAATCAAAAATTGAAACTAATTCGATCTTGTTAGCGACTTAAAATGTAGTGTAAAGGTAATATTTACGATTCAAAAAAGAAACTTTTAAAAATTTGTAAAATTCGAAAATAAAATCGAAAAATCAAAATATCTGTAAAAAATCGAAAAATCGAAAACAATTCGATTTTGTAGTTCTAGAAACATGAGTTTTAAGATAATTGTCCTATTAGCTAGTACACCGCCCGTAATTGTTTTATGTTTTTTTCCCCGGATTATGCTGTTTTTTTCTTTTTGTTTACGAATTTCGGTATAGAAAAGTTCCGCTATAGACCGGCTACGTTATGGGTGGTTCCTTTATAGACATGTTTGTTTTCTTTCACAGGTTGTACTCCATTAATGTGCATATGAAATATGGATTGTTAAATGATGTTAGCACCAAAAATATCTTCACAGCTCCCCCTCTCCTCCCGACATTACTGGCTGATTATGGCTTGATAGTCCTTTCTAAATAAAATCATGGTGACTCTAAGATTATCTTGATTTATCTTTAAATTGAACCTAATGATCCTAAGAAGACGGATCAAAGAATTACTATATTGGCATGACAACAGGAAACTTAGAAGTAAAATCGAAAAATCAATAAATTTATAAAAAGTCGAAGGTTTGAATAATTCGATTTTGTATTCCTACCAGCTTGACATTTGGCAGAAAGGTAGGGTTTAGGATATAAAATAAGGAAACATTTAAAAATCCGAAAAAAAAACTTCGAAAACTCAAATACAGTTTGATATATTGAAAATTTCCGAAAATTTTAATTTTAGCTTTCTTTTTATCCTAAACAGTTCTTAACAGTAACAGTAACTAAACAGTACAGTTACAGTACCTAAACAGTACAAGTATCTAGGCTGCGAGTAATATCTCAGATGGATAGCACCTTTCCTGGAAGCAGTTGAGAGTACTTTTGACTCCCCCTCCCATGACTTAGTGCTTGCCTATTTACCTGAAATTCCTTTAACCCCTAGGAGGGCAAGCACGTGGTCTAAAAATGCTACATTTTGCGATGTTTCGACACCAGTAATTTTTAACAATGAATTTTTACCTTCTCAGTCTGCAGAAAAACAATACTAAATATTTTTATTTAATAATACTGGTGGCAAAAATATAAATTAAAAAGTGATACATATTATATACCGTGCCCCTCAAGGGGTTAAGGTAACTTCGTCGAAAATCAATGGATGATCTCCAAAAAGAGCCCAAAATGAAGAAAAGGAGGATTACTTACAAAAAGAAGTGAAATCTCATCAAAAAGTCGCCTGTAAAAAATGAAGCCAAGTCTCGTAACTCATTTACCGTAAAAAGTACTGAGATCGTATAAAGCCAAGTTTAACTATCTTATTAACTCTGAAATTTTCATTCACAAATCACTCCTAGTCTCTACATCTTTCGTTAATTATTATTTTGTGACTTGGCAATTACGTAGCACGAGAATGTGATGTATATAGTTAGTCTTACTCAAATAATACCATAACATATTAAGGTGTAATAACTTCCCTGTGCGTATATAATTTGCCTTAATTAAATTATCCCATCCCATAACATAACATAGTAAGGTGTAATAACTTCCCTGTGCTGCGTAATTGCCAAGTCACTAAATAATAATTAACTAAAGATGTAGAGATTAGGAGTGATTTGAGAATGCAAATTTCAGAGTTAATAAGATAGTTAAACTTGGCTTTATACGATCTCAGTACTTTTTACGGTAAATGAGTTACGAGACGTGGCTGCATTTTTTACAGGTGACTTTTTGATGAGATATTTTTTTCTGTATACTCTTCTTAAATGATGTCACTTTATTTTTTAGTTTACAATTTTTTTTTTATATATACTCTTCTTAAATAATGTCACTTTATTTTTTTAGTTTACAAGATTTTTTTTTCTGTATACTCTTCTTAAATGATATCACTTTATTTTTAGTTTACAAAATATATTTTTTTTAAATACGTACTTAATTTTATTTGAAGTGTTGAAATTTTACTCAAAGCTCGTCAGCATTTTAACACATGACGTATTAAATTAAGCACATATTTTAGAAATATTTTATTAAAATAAAAAGAAAGAGGCGTAATTTGAGAAGAATATACTAAAAAAAGAAGTTAAAAATATTAATTTTTGGCGAAGATATTTTTAAAATAAGAATGCATTTCACGCCCATAGGTTTAACATTAGCTAGGGGAATTTGAGATCAAACACTAAAAGCTGCAATTCTTATCTCTTTTTTATCTTAGGCCTAAATTTTCACAATTTCATTAAGTAGTGACTTATCAAGGTAAGGTAAAATAAGTGTAAACCATTTTTTTTTGTGTGTGTGTGTAAGATGCTTTACGTTAATGTTTTGTTTGTTTTAAAAGTATATATACTGTATTCATACTATACAGAAATACAAGATTTTATGTTTCCTGCAATTAAGTTACCTAGATATTATAAAATTTATGTGAAAGTGAGTCTAATATTTTTATTCTTGGACTTAATTTTTCTGCAGTAATTTTTTAAAACATACCCTTAATTTAGATAAATGAGTTTTTCATGCAGAATTATCCGATTTTCTTCAAATTTTGTATATAGGTTCATTGTGATAATGCGCTTCTCTGAATAGTTTTTGGGGTTCATTGATTAAGTATAAAGAGGGAAAAGGGGGGCTAATCCCCCCTTAATTTAGATAAATGGGTTTTTCATGCAGAATTATCCGATTTTCTTCAAATTTTGTATATATATTCATTGTAATTAGAGGCTTCCCTGATTAGTTTAAGGGGTTCATTAGTTAATTATGAGGGGGGTAACGGGGGGGATGACCCCCCTTAATATATTGTCGATTTCTTTATTTTTCGAGGGGCTTATTTCAAATTCTTTGAAATAAGAGTATAATATACAATTAGTGTGAATAGCCTGTGAGCTCAATGCCCTCAGTTTAACTGGGCAGTTTTCTTTTTATTGTTTAAAGGGTGTGTTTTTTTTTTTAATGGTATGCGGGGAAGCAGGAAGTAAATATTTATAGAACTCTAGCCTATCCGGCTTTTTTTCTTTTTTGTTATCTGGCCTGCCCTTCTGCCACATTAAGCCGGATAGTCTGAAGTCTACTATAATTGCCGTTTTTGGCTTAGATTTTTTTTTACAGGGACACATCAACATTTTGGTACTTATCCGGACCAGGAGATAGATCGCCAAAAATGGTTGTCAATTGCCAATCTTGTTTATCGTTTCGAATCATATTCAAAACAGTAATTTAACATCATATATATTATTTCTCCTGTCAACATCCCTTTTTCTGAAAATACGAAACTCAGAACGACGAATGAGATAGCATATGAAAGGATTTTGAAAACGCTTCTGACATAGCACACTTAACATTTCGTTAAAACATGTTTTCGATTAAAAATTGCTGATAATTAAAAATTAAATCGGCATTGTTTTCCTAAATGAAATGAAAGGTTTTCCTCAAAACATTGTTGCCAAAAAAATAAAATACCACATTATATGATGCTCAGCAATTATTATAAAAAACACCGCACGGGTTTATTTTATATTTATGATTAAAAAGTGAAATTGAAATTGAAATGTTTAGATTTATATTTCTATGTCCCATGTTTTTCCCGAAGCGGATGACGTCATCCTCTAATGCAGTTAAAATACGATTGTTAATTTTTTTTTTTTTTTTTTCTCGCGCGTGCCTTTAGCAATCTTGGATCAGTTTTTACTCTAACTTTGATGGAATAAATTAGATGATATTCTGGATTGACTAACAACTAAATGTTGTTTACAAATATTTTTATCCTTGCTTTTTCTTTAGAAGTTTAAACCTGCATCTAATAACTATTACATATTGATAAAAAATGGTACTTCTCTTTTATCCCGTCGACCACTTTTCATAACAAAAAACTATCGCCAAATAAACGGGAGAACGTTGCCATTGGAATATCAAAATAAATAAATAAAATATAAGAATTTAAGGACACAATTGTTATTTTAATTAATGAAATAACTAATAAACCAGTAAAACATAATACACGCAAATGTCGAATTAAAAACCACTTGATGATTTAACAAACACGTATAATGCTTCTGACATCAAGTAAATGGGACTGCATTTTTGGCGTTTAATCTTACAATTTGGCGATAGTTTTTTGTTATGAAAAGTGGTCGACAGCATAACAGAGAAGTACCTAAAAAATATTAGATTTCAGTGCGAAATCCTCGCACGGGCCCTCTGGTTATTAAATAAATAGCATTGTTAAATAGAGTAAACAATAAAACTAAACAAATAAAATATATTAAGTGAAGAATGATAAATAAATAACACAAAACTATAAACCATAATGAAAAAAAAAACTCTATAAATTATAATTAAAAAAATTATAAACTATAATAAACAAACTATATAGTTCTCAAAAAATAAGGGTTACTGATATCAGTATAGCTGGCGGCATGCTTGGCGCAGTTGTATCTAACCTGATAATACATAAGTACCAAAATGTTTAATATATGATCATCTACTGTGCATCAAAATGAGCCCTGTTGGCACAAAGGAATTTAAAATGAATGTAGCTAACAATACAAAATTGCCACAAAGCACTATGTTGCGCCAATCTATTCTTATAGCCTGTGGCAACTCCAACTGCCTATAATAAAATTCAGCTGATGTTGACGACATATAATTAATCAATTTTAATATAATTGATTTCTAAAACTATTTAAAATAAAATCAGTAAGAAACAAATTTTCTTACCTTCTAAGTTCCAAAAAACGGGCATCGGGGCTCCATTGCTTAAATAAAGAACATCTTTCAGTTGATTCGTTATATTCCAATATATGCAATTTTCACGAGAGAATAATCTTGACTCAAATAAAATTCTGAGATTAATAAGCACATCACTATTTAATGACAAATATGACGACGAACATATATCATTATTTACAGCTTTTTAATTTGAGCGACACGCTCTCAAAACAATCATAATCAGAAACTAAACTAAACTAAAACGTTAGAGTTCAAAACTAAAGTTCTAATAAAAAATGTTCTGAAAAAGTTACGTAATAAACAATGTTGCGCGCATGCGTCAAAGTCTCACTGTCTCTTTTCTGCAAATCGAAGTATATCCCTACCTCTACACTGCGTAGGTGCTTTTTATGTTTCAAAACTTTGAGAAGAAAAGGGGGATTTTGGATGATGCAACAGGAAATGAATTCCCAATTACAACATCCTCCCACCTTTGAGTTTCGGGATCTGGAACTCAAACCCAATTCGTTCGATGTTTTATGATACGCCCGTATCTGGAGCGACGAACCGAAACGTCCGATGTACTGTCGCTGACCGAACCACTAGGAGGATTACTAGCACCTTTATGTTCATTAAAATCTTGTTTCTTTTTAATGTCCTTGAAATGGTTTCTCATACTGTCGTTATCTTGTGATACTTCTAAGGGTATTAACCTGCTTGTAGGTCTTAAATATTCCCCAGTTTTCATTCTTATTTTCACTTAGCGGATGTGTCCATCCTTAGATGGAAAAATTACAATCACTTTGGCCAGAGGCCAATCAATTCTTTTATTATTGTCACTGGAAACAATCACAACATCACCTATTACTAAAGGTTTCTGTATTTTCTTCCATCTACTAGGTTGTCGCAATTGGCCTAAATATTCAGATCTAAATCGTTTACGAAGGTCTTGTCTTATTTTCTGTTGATAAACAAGCCTTTTGTTCAATGATTTGGCATCTAGAATATCAATATCGGGTGTACCACTACCTTTCACTTCTATCAAGAACATGGACGGAGTGAGAGGTACGAGATCATTTAAATCTTCTGACACATAAATAAGCGGGCGACTGTTGATAACACTTTCTAGGTCACATATAATGGTTTGTATTTCTTCGTAATTCAGAGAACTTTTTCCTAAAACCTTTCTGAGTATTCTCTTGGTTAGGCCAATCAATCGCTCCTACCACCCTCCCCACCACGGAGCTGAAGGAGGTATAAATTTCCAAAT
Source organism: Maratus michaelseni (assembly GCA_963931845.1). Classification (NCBI taxonomy): domain Eukaryota; kingdom Metazoa; phylum Arthropoda; class Arachnida; order Araneae; family Salticidae; genus Maratus; species Maratus michaelseni. Next base: position 140,303,687 of record OZ007597.1, read on the forward strand.
AATTTTCCTTGATATACTATCATTTTGTACTGAATTCCAGTTTCTTTCTTTCAACAAATTTTCCGCTCCTACAAAATTTTTACCGTTATCTGTATAGATAATAGAAGGTCTGCCTCTACGGGCTATGAATCTTCTCAACGTCAGTAAAAACACGTCAGTTGATAATGAGGTAGCTAGTTCAAAATGAACTGCTCGAAAAACAGCACAAGTGTATATTACTAGCCAGATTTTCCTATTTTCTTTAAGAATAAGCGGAACGGCATAATCCAGACCAACAATTTGGAAAATGGCAGCTTCTCTTACTCTATCTTCAGGTAAGGGAGGAGTGGAAATTTCTACTGGTTTAAAATCGTGTCGTCTACATCTTACACAGGTTCTAATAATTTTCCTGACAGTTTTTCGGAATTTTAAGATCCAAAAATCTTTCCTTAAATTAGACATCATAATTTGTACACCAGCATGACCTAGTTCTAGTGATCTAATTAATTTTTCAACTACAGGATGGTCATGTGGAAGAATAATAGGAAATCTGAAATTCAGAATATCATCTCTCAAATGTATGCGTGATTTCAGCCGCAGAACTCCAGCCGAATCTGTTGTGTTCTGAAATGCTTTTAGACGTTTATCTTCAGGACCAGTAAACAATTTTTGAACTAATTTCAACAATGCATTTTCAGCTTCATTCTGCTCTTCTACAGTTAAAATTTTAAATTCTCTCTCTTCTTTAGCTTTCTTACAATTTTTGTAAAATCTGTATATCCACGCGATTACTTTTACTAATTTATCGTAGGATGAAATTCTAGTGTAAAATTGTTCACTGTGAACATTTGCATTTGTAGCACTAATAATTGTTTTTCTTCTTTCTGCATCTATAGTCTCGAAGTCAGGAAACATTTCTGAATTTGGCCGCCACTCGTCCATTGGTTTTCTTAACCACTGTGGTCCCTCCCACCATTTATCTCGGGCTAAAACCTCAGCGGTACAACCCCTTGAAGGCAGGTCAGCAGGGTTCAATTGGCCAGGAATAAAGTGCCATTTTGAAGGATCACTTAATGAGCGAATTTCAGTCACTCGGTTGTAAACAAAAGGTGCCCAATTTTCATTTCTTTTTATCCAGTAAAGCACATTGGACGAATCAGTCCAATAAAAAATGGCAGTGTTATCTAATTTCAAATCAGTCTTAACACTACTTGCTAATCTAGCCCCAATATTACAAGTCAATAATTCTAACCGCGGAATGGAAATTGTTTTCATAGAAGCAACACGGCTTCTTGCTTGAACCAACTGACAGAAACCGCCGTTCTCATTTTCGGTCCGTATAAATATACACGTAGCATACGCTACTTTACTAGCGTCGCAAAAAACGTGCAAGGAATGCAACTTATCTGCATCTCGAGAAAAACACCTAGGTATTTCAATAGTCCCTAATTTTCCTAATTGTATTTTCCATTTTTCAAATTTTTTCTTGATAGAAACAGGTAATTCCGTGTCCCATGTCACTTTAGCTTTCCAACACTCCTGTAATAATATTTTAGGTTCTAATGTTACAGGACATGTGTATCCGATAGGATCAAAAATTCTGTGTACAGACGATAAAATGTTTCTTTTAGTTACTAGGCGATCATCCTCTGAAATTTCTTTTAAATCAACTGCTAGTGTATTCCTTCTAAAATCCCACATTAGCCCTAAAACAGGGACATTTTCCCCTGTAAAAACTTCTCGAAAACTATGCTCCCACCCGCGAAGCTCGAATTTAGCATTGCTAAGAAGAGTTTTTGACTCTTCGATAAATCTGTTTAGCTGTTCCTTATTATCAACACTCGTAACACAGTTGTCTACATAAAATGACTCTAACAATTTTAACGCAGTGTTTTTAAATTGTTCAGGTGCATTTTTCAAATGATATTCTAACGTGGCACCTAGAAGGTAGGGGCTACATGAAATGCCAAATACTACTCTTCTATGTTGAAGCGTTATCAACTTTTGAGGGTTCCCTTCTTCATAGCATAGAAATTTCAAGAATGATCGATCTTTTTCTTTAATACCAATCTGTAAAAAAGCCCTTTTTTATGTCTGCAATTACCCCTATTTTCCCCAATCTAAATCTGTTTAAAACAGAAGGAATCAGTTCTACGAGGTTAGGCCCCTTTTCAATACAATCATTTATCGATGGTGAGTCCTTTTTCCGAGCTGAACCATCAAAAACTGGCCGCACTTTTGTAGTGGAGTTTTCTTTAAACACTGCTCTATGAGGAAGGAAATGCTCACTACCTAACGTTTTCCTCTGATCAACCTTTTCAATTATTTTCTCTTCTAACCATTCATTAAATATTTGATTATAATCACCTAATTTTCCTATCTTTTTTAATGAATCGACACATTTTTTTAATCTACGTCGAGCGATATTTTCGTAACTGGGTAGTCTAGGGTGGCCCTGTATCCATGGAAGACTAACTTCATATCTACCCTCGTCATCTACTCTTATATTACTAAGAAAATGTTCTTTAGTGGCTAACTCTATCTCTTCTCTACCCTTTTTCTCCCCAGGATCTCGAATTCCTAAAGTGTCAAGGTGCCATAACTCGGAAATTTTTGCCTCTTTGACATGCAGCGAGAAAACTAAATTGTTCATATTTTTATTTTCATAACCTTCAGTTTTCCCGAGAATTGTCCAACCTAAACGAGTTCCCATGCAAACTAATCCGCCCTGTAATTGTTTTAAATTTCCGGTAAATAATTTTCCGGCGACATCTGCACCAATTAACACATGAATTTCATCAGGAGAAAATTCGTATAGTAAATCATTAGTTTTAGTGACTCTATCAGTCAATAAAATTCCGTACCGTTTTATTCCATTAATAAAGGATCCTTCCGGTATAGGTGAAATTTCAGAGCAAATCTTTTGTTGGTCTAATACCTCAAGTTTACATCGATAACTATTATCCATATTTCCCAAATTAATTAAATATCTATCGTGTAGTTCTTCACATTGTCGACCCCCAAATAAACTATGCACTATTCTTTCTTTACTTATACTATTATATCCTAACATGTTAGCAGCAAATTTTGATATATACGACCGTTGCGATCCCGTGTCATATAAAATTCTAACATTTCGTACGATATCCCCATTGTATATGCGTACAACCAATGTTTGGAGCAAAACCCTTTTCTAGAAGTTGTATTCGCAAGCATACAATCTTTATTAGGAGTAGAATCCTCTTTAGAATTATCGCCTAAATTAATTTTATTCTTTTCTATGCACATGAACTGGTGGTGACTTTTCCCACAATGAGTACAATTAGTTTTAATTTTACAAGCTTTAGCCAAGTGGTTGGCATTGTAGCATCGAAAGCAAGCTCCTTTTTTTAATAAAGCATCTTTTCTCTTCGCGAGTGTCATTTTCCTTATCGCTCTACAATTTTGACTACGGTGTTTATTTTCGCAAAAGACACACTGTTCTTCCAATTTTTTATCATCTGCATTATACAGTTCGGACGCCGTAGGAAGGGGAAAATTTTTATCCTTACGATCGAATCTAAGTTCTCTATTTACTGAGACATCTTTATCGAAAGAAAACCCACTCTTAGCCAATTTGATCTTTTGCTCCATTTCAACTTCAATTTGTAAAAATTTCATTAAAGTATCTAATTTATTAATACCCTGATCTTTATCTTTATCATTAACAGATAAAGTGCCAAGATGTCTTTCCCATAATTTAAGAATATCTGAAGGCAATGCTGATTCGACCAATGGATATAAAATCGAAGAATAGTTTTCGCTCGATACGCCTAACATTTTTAATGACCGAAGGCATGTTTCTATTTTATCATACAACTTAACAAGGCACAGTCTCTGGCCTTGTCCTAAAGAATTATTAATAACTAATTTTAGTACTTCGCGTATGTATACTTCGATTAAAATATCTGTTCTACCGAACCGTGCCTTCAACGATTGTATCGCCTCTGGATAGCTATCGGCTGTAGGGGGGAAAGATTCAACAATTTCCCTTGCCCTAGATCCCTTTTGGGTAGACTGAATAAGATACTGTATTTTGTCCTCGTTTACAATATCGGGATCTTCGTGGATTTTTTCAAACTGACCCCAAAAAGATAGCCAATTTTTGATATCACCATTAAAGGGCTTAAGCTCTAATTTAGGTAATTTAAACTTTCTTCTAGTGGCCATACCATCTGATGATAAAGAGGTATCCTGATTGCTCTCTTTCTCTAATTTAAGAATGTATCTAGATAGTTTATTTTTCACCTCCCAATAATTGGTGATATATTTAGCTGTTTGTTCGTATTCAGCATCGAAGGCGTCTTGTTGACAATTTTTATCTTCAGATAAATTATCTAAAATTTGTTTATCTATAAATGAGAGCTCTTCATGTTTTGATTCTAACCTATCTAAAAGAGACGACAGACTATCGATATCATCACATTTAACCTGCAAAGTATCTTCTATTTCTTTTATCAACTTTGTGAAGCTGGAACGCACTGGCGTCCTTGATTTCTTTAATTTATCCATACTTAATGTTCAATTCTAGTTAACTAACTTCTAATTAACTTTCTAATCTCTAATTCCAATCATCTACGGAGCCACCGATCCCGGCAGGGATGCCAGTTATGTGGCAACTCCAACTGCCTATAATAAAATTCAGCTGATGTTGACGACATATAATTAATCAATTTTAATATAATTGATTTCTAAAACTATTTAAAATAAAATCAGTAAGAAACAAATTTTCTTACCTTCTAAGTTCCAAAAAACGGGCATCGGGGCTCCATTGCTTAAATAAAGAACATCTTTCAGTTGATTCGTTATATTCCAATATATGCAATTTTCACGAGAGAATAATCTTGACTCAAATAAAATTCTGAGATTAATAAGCACATCACTATTTAATGACAAATATGACGACGAACATATATCATTATTTACAGCTTTTTAATTTGAGCGACACGCTCTCAAAACAATCATAATCAGAAACTAAACTAAACTAAAACGTTAGAGTTCAAAACTAAAGTTCTAATAAAAAATGTTCTGAAAAAGTTACGTAATAAACAATGTTGCGCGCATGCGTCAAAGTCTCACTGTCTCTTTTCTGCAAATCGAAGTACATCCCTACCTCTACACTGCGTAGGTGCTTTTTATGTTTCAAAACTTTGAGAAGAAAAGGGGGATTTTGGATGATGCAACAGGAAATGAATTCCCAATTACAACATAGCCAACTACCATGAAATAAGTAAATATCAATGCAATAAGGTATGAAACAATCCCTTGAAGTCTATTTTTTTCCGTTAAAAATTACTTTTTAACAATGATTCACAGAAACCCGGGATTGAATTACGAATCACTCAGCATATATTGTCGATGTGAGAAATTTCATTTTTTTAAGCTGGTTAATATAATTAAGGAATTATTAGAAAAATGATAAGACAAATACATATTCAGATAATCTGGCCGAAAACGAAATTTATTGCCCTAAGTGAATTTTGAACTCGGGGTTTCGAAATGGAAAAACACACAAATAAAATTAAAAGTTTGTTTGGTTAATATTTAATAATATAATCGGATTACTAACTAAGGGGTTGTTAGAAATGTGATAAGGAAAATATACACTCAGAGAAAGAACGAAATTTATTACCCTAAAGCATAGCTGCCAACTTTTGCACTTTTTTGTAAACAATAAAATCTAAGAGAAAATTTTGACTTATTTAATCGAAGATTTCGATGGTTAAATAAAGTAAAACCAGAAGGACCCGTGCGAAGCTTTCGCACGGCGATCTTTGAGATTATTTCCTGGTACGTTTTAGCATTAATTTTTAATTAACTAATTTTTTTTTAATCAAACAACGCGTTTTAACGAAATGTGAGTGCACTATGTCAGAAGCCTGTTCAAAAACTTTTTGAATTATATCTCATTCATCGTTGCATGTTTTGTATGTGCATATTAAAAGAAATGTTAACAACAGAAATAATATATATGATATGCATTGTTTTTTCATAAATAAAATGAAAGCGTTTTTCAAATCAATGTTGCCACAAAAATAAAATACCGCATTGTATGATGTTCAACAATGATTATAAAAAATAATAAATAGTACAAAAGAGGTAAAATGAAATTGACAGGTTAAGAAGAAATTAAATATGGATTGAAGCAGTGGTATTTTACACGTGTAGCATAAAAGGTATGATTTGTTATATTAGATTGAATTGTAATTTAAATGTATTTCAATTTATTTTTCTTTGTCCCGTATTTTTTCGGAAGATTACGTCATCCTCTAATTCAGTTAGAATACACATGTTATCCCCCCCCCCCCCTCGTGCATGCCTTTTTCTATCTTCGTTGGGATTTTATTATTAGAAATAAATGAGATGATATTCTCGCTTGACTAATGTTATTTGCAGATATTTTTATCCTTAATTTTTCTTTAAAATTTAAACCTGCATCTAAAAAATATTGGATATTGTTAAAAATTATTAGACTGCAGTGCGAAATCCTCGCACGGGTCTGCTGGTTAAATAAATAACAATTTCAAAAGAGGTAAATAACATAAAATAATATTAAATTATTTAACAAACTAGTGTGATACTATAAAAGCATAAAAAACTTCTTAATAACACCATGAAATAAGGGATGCGCAAGACCTGTCGAAAGAATTTTGTCTGTTTTCGTCAGGCGCAAAGAAGACAGTTTTTTCGAAAGGTCTTGCGCATCCCTTATTTCATGGTGTTATTAAGAAGTTTTTTATGATTTTAAATAAAATATAATTAATGAACAATATTAAATCAATAACAAAAAACAATAAGGTATAATTAAAAAAAATAAACTGTAAATTATAATAAAAAATAAACTATAAACTATCATAAATAAATAAACTACATACTTATCTAAAAATAAGGCTTACTATAATTAGTAAATTGGCGCCATGCTTGGCGCAATGGTATTTGACCTGGCCCGTGTAATACGTAAGTACACATTTTTTTTATTATTATGAAACACACACAAATTATTTTATCATAAAACACACATAATGAATAATTGATTATAAAACATACAATGTTTAATTTAATATAAAACACACGCAGTCTGCTCTACCGGGTTGCCATACGAAGCAAAATCTCGCCAAAATCGTCGTGTTGCCTGGGCATAAAATCGCCCTTTTGGCGCCAAAAATATATCCCGAATGCGTCTGCGACATCTGTACCAATATTATTTATATACAGTTTACTTCTGCTTGTATATTTCAATAAGGTACAGATGTGGCAGCGAGGGTATCTTTTTGCCGCTAAAAGGGCGATTTTATGTCTAAGCAACCCGACCATTTTGGTGAGATTTCGTATGGCAACCCGGTAGAGCAGATTGCGTGTGTTTTATATGAAATTAAACATTGTATGCTTTTTTATAAATTGATCATTGTGTGCGTTTTATGATAACTAGGGGGCTCTGCCCCCTGCTCGCTACGCTCACCAACCCCCGTTCTGATTTCACAGCCTCTTAAAACCTGGTAATGTATCCTGTTTTAAAAAGATGATGATGATATCACGAACGGCGACTTTCTTCTGTAATCAGGTTATAATGCTTTTTCATTTAACTGGTTATAATGCTTTTTCATTTAATTCATCTTTTTTATTTTTAATATTCATGTGTAAACACAATTTTTATGACGTAATTTTCTTTATTTCCAGCTTTCAACTCGTGATCATTTAATTATTATTTTAAACTTTCATTATTGTTTTTAATAGTCTCGCGCAAATACATTTTTTATTTGAGATAAAACATAATCCTTTGCGCTTATTTAGAAATTGGCAACAATATAAAAAAATTACTTTTTCAATAAAAGATTTTTTACTCGATTTTTAAAGATTTTTTGAGTTTTTATTGTCCGACCGTGATAATTTTTTTAATTTCTCAAAGCTTGTTATATTTCGCGGCTGGTGGTATGATTTTCGAATCCGTAGGATGGCTAGAAAAAAAGTAATAGCTCCTCAAAAAAGTCCCTAGTAAAAAAGCGATGAGACTAACCCGGAATATCTACGCAGAATTTGATTGGTCCATTTCGTTTTTGGCTCAGTTCCAGATTACTTTTTTTTAATATAGAAGGAAAGGAAATAATTTGTGTGAATAGGTTGCCTAAAAATATATTGGCAAATTTCCTTTTCTCGCCAATGTCATTTTCTTTACCTTGCCAAGGTCCCAATACTGAAAAAAAAAAGAAGCATTGGATCGGAGATTACGGGAATTCATATGAAAGCATTTCCTCAGACTTTTCAAAACTGTTCCAGAAATGTCTTAAATACATAAATCAATATTGGTGCATGATTTTTTGTAAGCTTTTGGAAATAATGAAGCTTTAATAAATAAAAGAATAATTTATATAATGAAATAATAAAAAATAAATACATTTTTTCTAAATCCTAAAGAAATGTATATCCGATTCGAAGATAATCCTTAAATATGTTAATGTTCAATTACTGACATGACATTACGCATGAGAAAAAAAAATTAACAATCGTATTTTAACTGCATTAGAAGATAACGTCATTCGCTTCTTGAAAAACATGAAACAAAAAAAAATAAATTGAATGCATTTAAAATATAATAAAGCATATTTTTTATTTTAATTTCAATTTTTCTTTTTATCAATAAATATTTAAATTAACTCGTGCGGAGAAATCATACTTTATATTTTTTTTACTGTTTATTTCTTTGGTACTTCTCTATTATCCCGTCGACCACTTTTCAGTACAAAAAACTATCGCCAAACTGTAACGCCAAATAAACGGGAGAACGTTGCTATTAGAATATCAAAATAAATAAATAAATAAAATTATGGGAATTATGTGAAATGCTCTTCAACGTATCATTTTGCACTTAGTCATTTTCAAAAGTTGGCAGGTATGCCCGTGATTAATTTTGATGTTTTTTCAAAAATAAATTATAAATTTTCTAATGAATTTTTAATTTTCCAACAGACAATGATGTCCTGAAATCAGCTCCAGACCACACTTTACATTTTAAGGAAGAAAATACAGACAGACGCAAGAGATTCCAGAAAAATCGGATTAGACCCAAAAGGGAAATGGACCCAGAAGATATAGAAAGGGCGTTGATGAATTTCACACCCGAAGAGCAAAAAAATCCCGATACAACCAGCCGTTCTTACAATGATTACAACATTGGGATGGATATCGGCAGTCCTGAACCTACTGAGCAAGCAATGCAAAATAACGCTCGAAGTGGGCCAACCGCTCAAAGTGGGATCGTGCCAGGCAAACCGCTGGATATGTCTTTTGAAAATAATCCTATAGATTTTGAAGATATTAATGTAAATGGTAATGTCATGAATAACTACCAATATCAAAATGTTAATGGAATACCAGATGACGCCTCAATGGTAAATAATCTAAGGACAGATAAAGGAACAAATTTACTTAATCAGTATTCCAGAGAACAGGTTCCAAATACTATAAACAAAGTGGCACCTCTGCAAAATAGCCTCGGTAGCAATTCTGACCTGATCGCGGCACAGCAATCATTTTTTCCAAAAACCAATGATGAAAATGGGAAAAAGTTTCTTGATGTCGAAATTCAAAATGGTGGTTCGCCAGCAGATGATTCAGGCATAATACTTAACATAGAAAAAATTCGTGGTCCTAAACGAATTACTGCGGAAGAACAGATTTCTAAGTTAATATCTTCTTGCTTAAGTGACTACGAATGTTCTGAAGACGCCTCATGCGCAAGGAGTAATTTAAAACAGCCAGGATACTGCAAATGTTTGCCAAGTTTTTATGGTGTAGGAATATTTTGTAGAGAAGATAAATGGATAGGTAAAAATAATATTGGCATAGAGGAATTCCATAACCCGGACGATGTTCCTTATTCTAGCAGCAAACCTTTAATAGAAGAGACTGGGGTAATTTAATAGTAGTGCTCTGAAAATATTTTAAGTAAAACATAGACATTCCTTTTTCATTCTGTAATTTTTAGTCAAGATTTATTGCACGTTACAAATAAAGAAATAGTTTTCAAATATTTTTGTTTATTTGAACGAAATTTTAGAAAACATATAACACAGTCCAGAAAACATATAACACATTTTGAAAACCTGTTTTACTAATTAACTTCCATATTTAAAAAAGTAGTCGAATTACTTTGTGCAGCCCTGTTTATGATGTATAGATTGCCATATATGCTACATAGCATGCTAAAATTTAGTTCAGTTAGAAAATTCACTTTTCGTAATTGTTTGCCTATAAATAGAAATGGACTTAAATTATTTTGAACAGTTCTGTATATTAAGTATACTAAAGACTTTTGAACACTCTACATATAAAGCTAAATTCAAGTAAAATACGCAGAACACAACTTAAAACGTTCTTCCAGAAACTACCAACCATACATGGCAATATATCTTGTTCTTTGGGTAGCCCTATATATGAATTTATTTATATTTGACAAACTTCTCTTAAATCTATTAGATTATTTATTCTATCTCCAGTTCAGCAGGAAAATGCATAACACAATTAAAAACTAGCCTTAAGCAGTTCATTCTCAGAGACAGTAATACTTACGAATTTTTTTGTGTAGCCCTCTATATGATCAACAGAATTTATACACACACCACGTACTATACGAAAATTTAGTTAAACTTAAAAACGCGAACCAAAGTTGAAAACATACTTCCAGCAATTGTCTCTCATAATCAGTACAGAAACCGAATTCTTTTGTATGTCTCTGTAAATGAATAATAAATGCAGTGCTACTTTTCAGTAAGTAACTTATAGTGTGCCTCTTGAGCCTCCTGAAAAGACTTGAGCATTTTATCCAATTTTAGATGCCACAGCAGCTGTATTCACACTATTTCTTCTTGCTTTATTGAACTCCCTCACCCCATATTCTAATCACGTGACATACATGACTACTCAGTAAAACATATAAGTTTCATTATGTAAATTTCATTATGTTTGAAATAGTATTGCATCATTAAAATACACTGCAAACGATTTTCATTTTAACGAAATTATTTTGTGTGACACTGTAAATGAACAATAAATGCTTTGCACCCTATATTGTACAGAAAGTATGTTTTAGTGTACTTCATAAATATTTTTTTGTCGAAGGACATAGTTTTTCCTCTAAGTATTCCTTAGTTTTGTCTATTCATAATTTCTAACTTTTAAGAAAAGAATCTTTCGGGATTTGGCAGATTTTTGTTTCTAAAAGAAAAATCTCATCCCCTGCTCTTGCCAAAATTTTCAGTACCACTTTGACTTCTCCAGTAAAATCTTTATATTATTCTTTTTTCTTTTTTAATTTTGTGGTAACAATCTCTATAATAAAACTGTAAGTCATGTGACTGTCCTCAACAGTTCCGGGATGCCGCATCGCTTTTTCATATGCCAAGCGGCCATTTTTATTCAAAATTATTTTTTCGAATAAACTGCATAAAAGTTACATTTTAAGAAAGATCGTTCAAAATAAATTAATATTTGAGAGATGACTTGCGTTCAATTATGTATATATTCTGCAATAACTTCAGTCGAAAGATTCGCAGTTCAAATTCTCTATTCATAAAAGTAAACAAAAAAAAGATTGATTCGTCGTGAACATTTAAAATAATAAATCATGGAGGTAATCATTCGCAAAGCAAGTTCTCCGCGAATGAATTTTTGGACCGCTGCCTCGCGTCAAAAAAATAATTCGCACCAGTCAGACAATCAAAGTTTACCATAATTATGTGCTATACAACTCAACTTTCGGACCTTTTCTTGACGTAAATTGAACTCATGTAATAATATTTAATGAATCAGATTTTTAGCATTTTTAAAATCGCTAATACAGCTTTTATTTAACGCGTGTACAAATTAGAAATGATACTTTGATTTTGAAATCAAATGTTTTGATTTATGATATTATTTCTTATTTATTTATTTATTTTCTCTTTTAAATGAAAAGTGTGAAGTATTTTAAATTTATGTAATATAAGCATTTTAGATTAAAGTTAAGTATTTTAAATGAAATGAGTGACAGGTTTATAATTTAAAATTAAATTAATTGTAGTATGAATGACGGTGATGGGAACGATATTTGGCGAATTATCATCTGCTCCCGGCTAACAAAAATACTCATAATTAAAAAAAAAGAATAAAAATAAATAAATGATAGTTTGTTGTAAATAAATATTGATATACATATCAAAAATAATTTATAGAATTAAAATAAAAAATAAAAGTAAATAAACAACAATTTCCATAACAAAGTTTTCGCCAAATTGGCGGGTGAGGGAGGGGGGGAATCGCGCCAACGTGCGTATGTGACATTTGTGCCCAAAAAATATGCGAAATGCTACCATGATCGCAAAAGTTCATGATTTGTCTATTAGAATCTTCCGATTTGGCGAAGGATTAAGGGAAAATTAAATTATGAATAAATGTAACGTGTTGCAATGTTTAACATACATTTAAGGGAGACCAAACTGGTCGCCAGTGGCGGCTAGTAAATAAATATTAAAATTACATTTAAAGGATGCTAAAATCGTAAAAATCATGTTAAACCACATTAACATTATCCAATGTCAATTATTTCCCAATATTTTCAGCTATAGGCACAGCCAGGGCTTTACAAATTTCATAAATTCTTGTAGCCCGCAAAAAATTCTACTCACCAGTAAAAAATATTTACGCCCTTCGCTTTTTTCCCCGTCATTGATTTTCAAAAAGCACAAAAGTTATTTTTTTAATTGAGAAAAAATACGAACAAGCATAGGTTAGAAGGATTTGTTATATAATTTAAAGTACTACATAATTTGGTTTTATACATTCACTTCAAATGATTTTTTTGTAATCACTTATAAGTTATTATTCGTTAAAATGAATGTGATAGATTAATTAATTTAATTCTGAGCAAAAAAATCTGAGTTTAAACGTACAAAAAAAAACTTGAGCATTTTATCCCACAGAGTTCAGAGAATAAATAGAGATGATATGTTTACGTTTGGCGTGACGATGAAAATGCAACCCTACAGTCGGCCCAAACAACTGGCGGCTTGCTCTGAAAACCTCTCCCCGTCCAATGAATCCAGTCCTTGTTCCACGTACAGCCTCTCTCCGACCAATCCAGACAGCCCTTGGGCATAATGATTTGAGCGATAACCGGCTTGATATTGCAAGCCCTTTTTGCTGTTTGTTGCCTCTATATTTATTCTCTGAACTCTGTGATTTTATCCAATTTTTGATCCACACTATTTCTTATTTTTATATTAAACGTCCTCCCCCTACATTCTAATCACGTGACATACTAGCTGGCTGGAGAGGCAAAGATTGTCGTTTTCTGTGTATGAGATGGAAGATGCTTTTTAACCTTGATTTTTCCATTAAAAGTAAGAGAGAGGAGGAACCCCACCCATTCGATCATTGATTCATATGGGTAGAGGTAGAAGAGAGCATATTGAAAATCGCATATTTGAATAATGGATTTAAACGTAAAATAACGGATACTAAATTTTCGATATGGGGGTCTTAAATATATGCAATAGCTTTGAAAATTTAGATATTAATTGTTCAAATTATTGAAAAAATTTTGCAACTGTTCGGGAAATATAAAGCATTTTATTTTCCGATTTTTTACAAATTTTAAAATGCATTTCTGTTTCTTTCCTCTTTATTTTATTAGTTGCTTAGCAACCACATTTCAAAGAATATCAAAATAAGAAATGCATTTTTTATATCTAAAACATTACAAGAATAAGAAGTTTATAAGAATTTTAGAATATCATTGCATAAATCGTGTTTAATTTAACGCTTCTAATTTCTGAAACCTCCAAAGTATTTTATATGCCTATAAATATGTATGTGACATAAAAAAAATTAAATTGCGGATTGTAAGATGCTAAATAATATGAAAAGTGAGATTAAAAAACAATGACTTTCAGACCTGACGTTGAGCCTCCTGATCTGCAGATTTACTAGTATTAATGTGGTTCAACATCTTTTTAAGATTTTAACATCTTTTAAATAATACAGCATATTAAGTAGAATTTTATTATTTTAGGATTTTTAAAGATGAATTTTAGCATTCTACTCATTTATGTGCTTAATAAATAAATAATCGTCTAATGACTACTTCCTCCCCACCGAAATTTCTGCTTCTCTTTATTGTTTCCGAACTAAGATTGGCGCCAAGATTTGCCCGACGGGGGGGCATGGTGTCCCCGACAGGGGGGCCAAATTGGTAATTTATATATATAGATATATATATGCGCGCGTGTGTGTGTATATATATATATGGATTAGAGTCCTACTCGGGTCTTATTATACACAATAATTATCTGTTATCTGTTTCTGTCACTAATTTTTTTTCCGATGCTAGAGCTGCAGACCAGGGATCCTTCTTTTTGAGTTCAACAGAGAGCAGGGTTGGCAAGGTTTTTCTCACCCACGGTTAATACCATGGTAAAAACCGGTATTTACCGTCCTGGGAAATACTGTTTTTCCCACATGGGAAAATCTGATTATTAAAAGCATAAATATAAATTCAAAACAACCTTTCAAAAAATGTCAAAATTGAGTTCTAAGTAAATAGCTTGAAAAGTTAAAAAAGAAAAGGAAGATCTACGAAAACGGACTATGGAGTGCATTATTTAAATATTTATACACCACACAGATTCCCAAACATTTACCAATCGTATTTGTATTCTTTGTCTTCCACTTCCACATTGGATTTTAGCATCATATAACAAAATACTAATTTAGACGCTTTTTGTAAACCCAGTCTATTTCTAATTGTTTATTATTTTTATTAATATTGTTTATTTAATAAAATTTTTATTTAGGAAATTCATTATTATTTAAACATTTTTATGAGCAAATTTTATGTTTTATGCAATAATTCTTATTTATTTATATTCCTTTCCTACAGAATAATTTTAAACCTAAAAGAAATTTGTAATAACTAAGTATTTCTAACTTTAATTTTACACATCAGATTTAGAAAGACAGAATATTTCTTACATATTGTCATTTGGAAGTTTTTCCCGGTGGGATGGGAAAAACAAGTTTTGGACGGGAAAAACCCAGAGCCTACATCAGTCATGCGAAAAAACGCTCAAGCTAATACTAAGTCTATGGGAAGGTTCTTGCGCGATTTCTCGCTCGCATTTTAATATTTTTAAATGATTTTTTTGCATAAGATAGCTGACGTCGATCTCTAACGTTGTTAGTTTTTAGTTTTTCGATTTTGGTTCCAGTTTTTTTTTTTATATAAAGGTACTTTCCGTTTCAGAACCGGTTCCAACCGGTTCCAAAATTGAAAATGTCCGCTTATAAAAAAAACTGTAACCAAAATCGAAAAAGTAAAAACTAACAACGTTAGAGATCGACCTCAGCTATTCTACGCAAAAAAATCATTTAAAAATATTAAAATGCGAGCGAGAAATCGGGCAAGAACCTTCCCATAGACTTAACATTAGCTTGATTGTTTCTTCCCGTGACTAGTGTAGGCTCTTAAACATCGGAGCTAAGTGCTTTTGCTTGGAAAGATCATGATGCTTTAAATCTGTATGTTTCTTCATGTAATCATTGTCAAAAATTTCATTGCAGATTCTGCACTGGACTTTATACCTAGTATACTTACCACTTACCAATCTTTTGTTTACAGAACATTTAAAAGGCATACAAAATATATTTTTTCTTGGAAATCAAATCAAGCATTTTGCCCGATAAAATATCCTTGTATGTCCAAGAGAGCGCATGACATTTCGAAATGATTCATTTAACTACTGAGTTTGCTAAATTTACGTACTACGTCTATGAATCACCATAACCAAGAATACTGATCATGTGATCTAAAATTCCTCATATCAGAAACAAAAACAAAGCCAACTGAGTTTTTTTTTTCTTATAAGGACGTTGTTTAAAAATTGATCTAATTAGTATTTTTTACCATTTCTTTTATTTCAAATTGTCTAAAATAAGCAACAAGGCCTTTCTTTTTTTTTTTAAATGCATAAATGACAAATATGAATTCAAGATTTACAAAAAGAACGAGTTTTTAAAAATTATCCCAAAACCAGAAAAATGTTTTTGTGATTTAAAACAAACTTTGTTACTATAATAATATTCTTATCTTTCTAACTAAAACTGTTTTGTTTTCAGAAAATCCGAACATACACCAGGAGAAAACAAAATTAAATAAAACAAATGAAAAAATTAAATTAAAATAATTCCCGGTCGACTTTCAAAAAAATCGCTTTCGGGTACCGTATCTTAGGACTATCTTTATACAAAATAGTGTCAACCCGAAACTCGAAATAATTGAACCCCAACCCAAAATATTCAAACCTGAACCCAAAGCGAAAGAAATTAATAAATATCTTAAAGCTGTTCTCAAATACAAAGGGGCTACTTTCCCACACATATTTTAATTCGTTTTTATTCAGAAACGCATGAAATGGGCATGCGTTGTTATTCAAAAACTTTGTAATCGAAACAAGTTTCCCATTTTCAGGTAAAGTCAGAAGATCTTTCAGAAAACACTGTCATAATCCATGTTTTGAACCGAATTCCTGATGCTTCAGCGCCAGAAAGGAGAAAAACGTGTTGTCAAGTGACACGAATCGCTTATATAACTCGATAAGTAATTTATTTATCAAAAATTGGAAAACTCATTTCGATTCCAAATTGCTTCAATAGTCAGGCCTGTCAATTTTATGCCTTTGCGTTTAAAAATGAGCCCGAAATTGTGTCAGAAAGTATTTCGTTGTTTAGCAGATCAGTTGGTACAATTACTGAAATACAAATACTTAAATACGATTACTGAAATCTAGTCGGCAATTATATCTCGAAAATCATTTTTTTTCTCGTATAAAAATTAACACATTTACATTCATTCAAATATATAGTTTTTTTCATTTGCAAAATATTCACTCATTTCTTTTGAAAAATCGTGTCAACCCTAACCCGATCGGAATGAGTCAAAACCCAACCCAAAACGTGTAAAGTTGACTCGACCAGCAACGAATAAAATTAACTTCAATCCGACCCGATACGAAGAGCGGGTTGGTCGGGTTTGGGTAAAATCAAGTTACACGACGCAATGCAGGACTCTAATCTGAAACAATATTCTGGACACTTTTTTGAAAAAATCAAGTAACTCAAACACGACGTGGAAGAATCAAAATTCAACTCGAAACGGAAACAATTGCAGTCAACCCGACATGCAAAGAAAAAAATCAGCGCCAACCTAACCCACGAGTCGTTTATTTTAAAAACACTAACCTCGAGTCATTTTTAAAAAACTAACCACCACCCGACTGTCGGGTGGTGTGCGGGTAAATTTGGTTACCCGACTCCACTCTACTCCGAAATCAAAATATTTTCTCCTACAGCAAATAAATTTTAACGACAAATTTTTTTGTCTACCCGAAATTCGAAATACTTCTATCCTAATCCGACACCAAATAAAAAAAAAAATATCTAATACAATAATACGTTTAATACAATTATGAAAAAATAATCTACAATCATTTTTCTAATATCAATTCTACCTTTTATGTAGACAATTAAACATGTAAAAAGACTCATTCTTACTTAAATATCTAGTTTTTCCTCTGAAACAACAACATAGAGTTTTATTGTAGAATCAGGTTAACCCGAACACGACTCGAAAGTATCTAAACAGAACCCCGAAACAATTACAGTCAACCCGAGCCCGACACGAATCCAACAGCAACAACAGCAAAAAAATCAGCTCCAACCCAAATCATGGGTCTGGTCGGGTTCAGGTAAAATTGGTTTACCCGACCCGATACAGGATTCTAATCTGAAACAATATTCTGGACAGTTTTTTGAAAAATCAGGTTAACCCAAGCTAAACAAACCATTAAAAACAAACAAGAATCAAAACTCAACCCGAAACCGAAACAATTGTAGTCAACGCGGTTTACAAAGAAATAAGTCAGCACCTACCTGACACACGAGTCTGTTTTTTTATAAACTAACCCCAGGTCATTTTTTAAAAAACTAACCTGCCCCGACTCGGGTCGGGTCGTGGGCAGTTCCCTGACCCTATGCAAGATTCTACTCTAAGGTTAAAATATTTTCACGACGACAGTTGAATTTGGACCCCGGATCGCCTCGCTGCCTTCGGCACCGTATACCATTTTTAAAAATGTATCGCGCAACAATACAAACTAATAGAAAAAATAACGACTACTGTAGTTTCGCAACTTGTAGCACACTACTTCCAACCCCTGGTTACACCCAACTAGATCCCTGCTCGTGTAATAAGTAAAATTTGCTGCCTGCAAATTTTGTTTAAAAACAACCTGAACCCCGATCTGAGCCTTACAAAAGTATTTGGTCCACTCGCCACCCGATCTGAAAACGAAATACTTCCATCTGAACCCGAAATACTTCAATTTGAACCCAAAATATTTATCGATTTTGTCATTTATGTTGAAAAATAAACATGTAAGTAATTATTCATACTCAAAAATATATAGATTTTCATCTAAAATAGCTTGAGTTGTACCGACCCGGACCCGAAAATTCCGTTTAAAGCCAACCTGAAACCCAACCTGAACCCCACGAAAAAATTTCTTTTGACCCAAAATCGACAAACATTTTTTCGTCGACCTCAACCTGAAATACTTCAACCCGAAACCCGACTCGAACAATAATTCTCGAAACAATAAATATTAAAAAATATATAGTTGTTCATTTTAAGCTATATTTTGGGGATTCTTCTGAGAAATCGTGTCAACACGAACCATAGTCAGAAGTGTCAAAATCCAACCCGAAATCGACCTGAACCCGAAACAGTTAAAGTTAACTCGACTCGAACCGACCCACAGTTAAAATATACAAGTCCGACTCGCAATAAAAAGACTAGCGTCAGTCCGTTACGATCCAAACCACGAGCCGGGTCGGGTTCAGTTTCCCCCACACGGCGCAGGGCTCTACCCCCAACTCGAGGCCGATAAAAAAAAAGTTTCGTCCTTCGCATTCCGACCCGAACCCGAAATACTTCAACCCAAGCCGACCAGAAATCAAATATTAAATTCCAACTTTTAAACAGCAAAATTAAAGGCGTCGCGTCGGACAGGAGCAGATGGCCTGCCGAAATAACAATAAGAACATTATGATAACTTTGTTTAAGTTAAACGAAATGCATCGACATGGGAAACACGGTCACCTAAGCGACAATTCGCGATCCACTAGACTTCTGTTCTAGCGTACTTCTGAGCCAATCACGGCTATCGCTGGATAATCTCCTACTTGTTTACAAGTCTCGCTCTAAGGGGAATGACAAGTTTGTTTTGTGACGATATGGATATTTAAAAAAGTAGATTTAAGCTCTGTTTTCAATTATTTCGTTGCGCTATTAAAGAGGAATATTTAATATTATAAGCTGAATAAAAGAAGAATCATCATTTACTATATTATCAGTTGATTAAAAGAAGAGTCATCATTTGCAGTTATTTTTCAGTTACATAGCTGCCATGTGTTTGGCGATTTGAAGTGATTCTTTTCTAAGACGTATTCAGTATAAAAGGAAGTATGGACTTTTCTTTTAATTGAATTTCTGAATTAATTGACCAGCTGGTGTCTCTTTTGAAAGCAGAAGTGTAATTTCTTCTTCTGCTTTGAAAGTGTACATCTGCCAGCCGAACTCGATTTAATAAATTGATTGTGAAACTTTATAAATGGATTACCACATTTAAAGAAAGGGCAGAGAGCTGAATAAAGCAATTTCAGGTTTAATAAGCATTGAGTTTTATGTCCATTATATTTATTTCTAATGAATAATTCTAAGCACCTGTGTATTATTTACATATTATTTAATAACATTAAACAGTGAATTAACATGCCTGTTTTCATGTAAAATTTCAAAGAATAAAAGTAATTTCAATCTATTTTAGTAATGGGAGATTTCCAAAATAACTGCCTGTTTAATACTTTAACCTTAAACACATAATTCCATTTAAAAAAAAAAAACTTTTTGACATGGGTATAACTTAACATATATATGTATTATAAAATGTATTCATTTACGTGTTTATATGTATTTAAGTGATTGAGTGTTAGATTATTGTAGTTACCAAATTACAGAAATTTAACATCCTGATTTAACAAAGTTATAAATATTTTTAACTAGACTAGTTTAAATATATAAGAATACAAAAATTTCTTCTAATATATATTTATATAATAGTTTAAAATTTAATATTAATGTCTGCTCTTTAGTCTTTATACATCTCATGAGTATTATTATAATTATTTTACAAAACTTTTTATATCTGTAGTTGAAAATAAAGGGAGAGAAAACTTTATTGTTCCTTATTTAGTGTAAACAAAGTGTGGCAAAATAGTAATATTAATGTAAACAAAATTACTACTTTAATTTTTATTTATTGAAAATCTCTTATTAAAATGGTAAGTATTTTTATTACCTCTCAGTGGTATTAGCTATATTTTTAATTATGAATTCAGTTATAATAACTTTTTGTCAATTAGATATATTTTACTATAGGATCATTAGGCCTAACAATATCTTCCTTCGAATAACATTTTTCTTGGTCAAAATTATTTTGAAAAAACATTAAACATCATTTTTTAAAAATAATATCAATTAAAATCACCAGTTATTAACCTTTTTTTTGTGTAACTTTGAGAAACTTATAAAATATCACTTTCCTACTGAGTGTTAACTTATCAGAAATCAATAACACGTAACCATTTTTGGAATTTAAACCAAATTATGTGTGATAGTAATCCTAAAATAGTAGTTAATTTGAAAATTACTGATACAAAACTTGCTTCTATAATTTTATGTTTATGATTGCTTAATACTTCCTTATTGCTAATTAAGGATTCTATCATGTATAGTTTCTGCCTTTCATAAAAGGCTGAAACTATCTTTTTTTTCCATCCAGGGCAAACATGGATTGCAGTATAATACATCTCCGTAGCATAAAAATTTTACCTTGACACAAGCAAATTTATAAAAATTAATGCAAAACTGTGTGTAATTCAAAGGCAAAATCAGTTTGAGGTCATTTAGCAATACATTGGGATCAGGGCCCGACTAACAAGTTTTTGTGCCCAGGGCACTTTCAATTTTTCGTGACCCCTTAGATTGGTTAATTTACTGATAATAGTTTTTTTTTCTTTTTCTTTTTTTTTTTTTTTTTTTCATATTGCACGCTTATTTGAAGAGTGTCAACTAAAAAAATTACGTTTTCCGGAAAACTGAAAAACAGTTCCAGGAATAAAAATAAAATATTGTTATCTATTATTTATTGAAATGTGATTTTAACCATAGATTGAAATATAGTTTTCTCATTTACGCAAAAGAAAAAAACGTGCTGCTTTCTTTTCTACTTCAACAGAACAGGGCTCTTGCTCCGTCCGTCAGCAAATGTGACCGCGTGTGTGGGTTGTTACTTGGTGGGTAGTTTGATTGACAATACGACAAGCCAATCAGGTAGTTCTGCTGAACCTCAAAAGTACGCTAGAACAGAAGTGTAGTGGATCCAGAATTGTCGCGTCACCTAACAGATACTGGCATAATTCTTTTTCTATCTTTTTATTTTTACAAACCACAGACAATTGAAAGCCTGGACAAATTAATCACTGCCAAAGGAAACGGATATGTTGCATGTACCCGAATAAAGATATTAAAGCTAGCATAATAAGTTGCCTTTTGATTAGACATAAAATAGATGTTTGATATAAGATATTATAGACGAAATAAAGGAATCTAAATTAGAAAATAAGTTATTTTGAGTATATTAATTTATTAATGTATGATTTTGTATCATAAGAGTGCCAACCCGACCCGACCCGACTCGGGTTGAAATCCAAAAGTCAAAATATTTTCCCTGACGACAATTGAATTTTGACCCCGGGGGATGGGGGGGGGGTCAGGTATGCCCGACAGGGGGTGGGCATATACCCCCCGGACATCCCTCTAGCGCCGCCCTTGTTCCGAACAGTCTTGAAAATCCTTTAACTTAAAAAAGAAAAAAGAAAAACAAATCTGCTCTATTTGTTACTTTTCAATAATGATAAATAAGCATTCGATCAATTAATTACGAGGGATGAAAGGGGGAGGAGCAAAACAAAATTTTTTGCCCTTTATTTGCTTTTTTTAAGTTTCAGCTTATCTAATAAATTAAAGAAACAATATTTAAAAAAAATTTCTCTTACATAAATCTGTAACAAAAAATCCGTTTTTTAATACACTCTAGAAAATAACTTCTCCAACAACAGACAAAAAAACTAATATCTCAAACAGTTTATGGGCACTTAAGTCTTTTAGTCAATCAGATTTCTTTCAGTCGTTTTTCAGAAATGCGTTAGGAGCTTGTTTTTAAACTTTAACATTTATTGTCTCACTATGTCACTACTTTATAAGCATTACTTTATAGGACCCACTATATAAGCATTTGCTTTAGATATTTATTACAGTAATTAACTGTAATTACACATGTCACAATTGTGCGTAGAATTGTTTATCAATTTAGAGTTTCAAATATTCAACTCACACCAGTTTAACAAAAAAAAAGCAATTATTAATAATTTTTATAAGAGGTTTGTCCCTGGGGGTGTGTGGCATTAGGCCACTGGTACCTCGGTAAAAGTTGTTCGAAGTCGTTCCTTACAGGCTCTCTGCTACTCACCAAGTCTATAGACTGGTCGAGCATATCACCACTGGCACCCAATCTAAAAAATTTACTGCAGCAGTTTCCCTCGACATCGAAAAGGCGTTCGACAAAGTTTGGATGTTCGGCTTAATTTTCAAACTTATCAAATATGACTTCCCACCTTACCTCATTAAACTTATATATTTTTACTTATTAGACAGAAATTTTCATGTTCGTGTCAAAGACGAACTTTCTAGGAAAATTTTCGCATTTTTCGGAACTCCCCAAGGTAGCAAAATTTCACCAAAATTATTTAATATTTTCATTAACGACATGCCAAATTACCCCAATACCCAAATTGCTAAATTCGCTGATGACACTTGCATTTTTGCTACCAATAAAAATAGAAAATACGCCATTACTGCAATTACCCGTCACCTCAAAATTCTTTTAATTTGGTTTCATCAATGGCGTATTGCGATCAATATTGATAAAACAGAAGCTATTCTTTTTTGTAATTCCCAGCAGGAAACCATTGACAAATTTAAAATTAAATTGAACAATATTGATCTGCCTTGGTCCTCAAGCTGCAAATATTTAGGCATCATTTTAGACCGTAAACTTACTTTTAAAAATCATATTCATGCTACCAGAAACAAGTTTCGAGTTGCAAAAAATAAATTATTCCCACTTTTAGCTCGAAACAATGGACTTTCCATCAAAAATAAATTGCTCTTGTACTCGTCCTATCTTCGTCCTATCCTGACTTATGGCTGTCCAATTTGGTCTTTTGTGGCAAAAAGCCACATTAAATTACTTAATCAAGCTCAAAATTCCACCATTCGGCTAATTTATAATATTCCATACTATGTTCGAAATTATCACTTTTATAAAGAAATTGATTTTCCCAGACTTAATACTTTTATGCAAAATTTAAACGTTAACTTCCAAAATTCTCTTGAAAACTCAGATAATAATAACCTTAACAATCTTCCAAACTATGACATTTTTGACAGCCAAAATCGTAAAAGACTCAGGATTGGAATTATTTTAGATTCTATCAATTAATAGCTTTGATCTTTTTAAATTTCAGTATTTTACTGACATATTTTTAAAACTCTGTTCTCTTCCAAATCAACTGCTTGAATCCTGAATTCTGATTGGTCGGGCAGAGGAGGAACTCCGCCACCAGCTTCCACCCTGGTATATATACCAAATTGCCCCTCTTTTCAAGGTCACAGCACACGCGGCAGGTAGCTGCTAGTGCCGCTCTGAGTGGAATTTTTAAGCCGCATCCTATGCAGGCACAGCTAATTAAATCAGAATCAAGCAGTTTTCTCCTACTTTTGAATCTTTTCCATGTTCTATCATAAAAAACCAAAAAATCTCTCAAAAACATACAAAAAATTTTTAAAAATTCATAAATATATATTATTGTTGTAATGCTATCCTTAACCTTCCTATGTTTATTTTGTGTTTATTTTCTATGAGTTCCTAATTTTTTTAGTTAGTGTTTGTTAATCTTGCTTAGGCTAACCCCCCCCCCCCCCCCCCGGTGCTTCCAGTTTTTATTGAAATCACTGACATTTTAATCTACAATTGTTATGTTCTGGGGATGTGTGGCATATGGCCACGGGCTCCTCGGTCCAAATTTGTTCGAAGTCGTTCCTTACATTTTCAGATGACATATTTTTAAGTGAGTCATGTTAGGTACTGCTATGCAGTAACAGTGATTCTAATTAAAAGAAAAGAGAGGTAAATTAGTTTCTTACTAAATTAGTACATTAGTTTCTTTCAACTAGGGATGGTCATTACCAAAGAATATTTACTCCGTAAAGAAGATTCACTCCCATAGGCGTAATGTAAAACGCATCGAGTCAAGTCGGCAGAATGAACAGTAATGCGCGATAGACAACTTTACAGGGGAGTAAGCGCAAACCAAGCGGTGGTTTTAACCTTTTTTTTTTCGGTCATTTTGCTTTTCGTCATTTTTTATTCTGTTAGTCTAAATTACGGAGATAATTACTTCATTTAAGAAGAAACTCCTTTCAAAACATCAGATAATATTTACAATTTAAATTTGAATGCTTAAATAGCTAAAATATTTCTAAAAAGAAACAGGTATTTTTTTTTAAATCAGCCAATAATATATATCACAAAACAATAATGTGTTGTGTAAAAGCTTATTGTTTCTTCGAACTGAGGGAAATGATATATATTTTTTTTAAACAAGGCTTTTGTAAATCTACAGGTGATTATTAGTAGACAGGGTTGATAAAAATCATGATTTTTTTTAATCAAAAAAATCTGATTTATTTGATTTTAATCGGATTTTTAGGTAGCTTTCAATACAAAAAGTATAAAGCTACCTATTGCAGCCGTTCGGAGGAAAGCAGTTTCGGAAAATTTCGATATATTTTCACCGATCATGACCCCCAGACCCCAAAACCACCCTCCGTTCAAATGTTGATATATATATATATATATATATATATATATATATATATCTCCATATATATATATATATATCTGACCTATGTCATACGATAACGCCCGTATTTATGAATCGATTTTGATGAAACTAATTGTGTGTATTAAGGTCACTAATGTCTCGACCGAGTTCGTTGGCCAGCTTGGTCCGCCATTTTGTTTCAAGATGGCGGCCATTTAAAAATTTAAAACTAAAATAAATATACAAAAAAATTAAAAATCCAAATTTATTTTTTAATTAAGTGTTAGGCCTTGATACGAGGATTCCAGAGCATTTTTTGTTTTACCTCTATCTTAAAAAATGGCTGAGATAGAGCAGTTTGAAATTCTAGGGTGGCTGACATTTTGAAACAAAACAGCACATTAACGCGATTACTCCTAAATAATTTTCTTTCATTGTTGTAATAATTTTCCCAATCATACGCATAATAAAACTATATATTCATATCCGTTAGCGCCAAATTCTCGCCAAATTTGGCGACCAAAATAAGTCTTCATAAATGAAGCCAATTTCGCTATTGCTCAATAATTTGGCGAATTTCTTATTCAAATTCAGTATTAACGAATCTTTTGTAAACGTTTTCTTTGCATTTTAGCTTGCTGTTTTCGTGTAACATTAGCTAAAATTTTAAAACGAAGATATAGGAAAGCTACCTTTTCCTCCCGGTACAGGCCGGAAGGACTTTTTTTATTAAAATTATTTGTGTACTGTGCATGTATTTATTTTATTTTCTCTGGTTAGACATCCATTAAGAAATAACGACATAAAAATATATATTGAGTCATAATGACGCACTGTTGCATTCATTAATAGAGATTATTTATTAGTATAATATAGTCTTAGCTCATTACACGATAAATATTTCGCAATACTCTAATTAAAATAACTGAAATTTTAAGCAAATATTGTAAATTAAAAAATAAAAATTGCTGGAAATTTAGCTAAAATAAAATAAAAATCTACTCATGAGCAACCAATCAAAGTCCGCAAGCGCTAAAGCTTATTCTGACATTGGCGAAACATCTGCTTAATGCTTACTTTATATCTCTCAGAAGAGAAGTCTGCAGTTTCAAAGAACTGTATATAACTTTACAGATATTTTATTACAAGTAATCGTTATTGTTGATTTTAAACATATAACTGCTTTCGTTCAATACGAATGAGAGTTATTTTAACACTTAAGAGCCTACATCAGTCATGCGAAAAAACGCGCAGCCTAATGTTAAGTCTATGGGAAGGTTCTTGCACGATTTCTCGCTCGCATTTTAATATTTTTAAATGATTTTTTTTTTTTTTTTTTTTTTTTTTTTTTTTGCATAGGATAGCTGAGGTCGATCTCTAACGTTGTTAGTTTTTACTTTTTCGATTTTGGTTCCAGATTTTTTTATAAAAGGGTATTTCCTTTCAGAACCGGTTCCAACTAGTTCCAAAATTGAAAATGTCCGCTTATAAAAAAGCTGTAACCAAAATCAAAAAAGTAAAAAATAACAACGGTAGAGATCGACCTCAGCTATCCTATGCAAGAAAAATCATTTAAAAATATTAAAATGCGAGCGAGAAATCGCGCAAGAACCTTTCCATAGACTTAACATTAGCTTGAGCGTTTCTTCGCGTGACTAGCGTAGGTTCTTAAGTGAAATAACTTTAAAAAATTGCAATTTGTTGTGGAGAGGCATACAGTTGCTTGTAATCATTTGACTCAGTAGTGTTTTTTTGGAATGAAAAGGGAAATATATTCTTTAGTAAAGGATTTGCGAGGATAGGTTGGGAAGGTGATTGTTAATGATCTTGTTACATAGTGTGGCAAACATCTTTGGCCAGCGTAATTAGCAGGTGGAGGTGGTGGGTTTATTTAATTTGAATGTTTAAGGGATATTGCTGTATACTCATAGAGTTTGGAGTTTTTTCTTTTATTAAGATTCTAAAATTTCCTTTTGGGGGCCATGTGCTTTTATTTTATTTTATTTTATTTTGCTGCGCTTTTAGAAAATGAGAGTTGAAGATTATTTTTATTTCTGTGATTTTATTTTACTGAAAAGAAAAAAAGAAAGAAAAGAAAATAGCATCATATTATTAGTGCGTGCACTTAATTTTAATATAATTATAATTAATTTGAAAAACCTGTGGAAAGTTTGTTTGGGTATATTGCATTTGAGTAAAAATGTATACTGGTAAATAATATTTCCATTTTCTAGGATTCGCTTTGTATATGCGTTGATAGATAGGGTCGCAATAAAGTCGGGGATCAAATTTAATTTTTCTACAAATCATGTTGTTAAAAATGTGTTTATTTTTACACAGCGTGTTTCTTCTTATCGTTTACCAATAGTTAATTTCTAAACCACAAGTTTTAGAGGTGTAGTTCTAATTTCAAAAATGCCTCAAATTTTGTTTTGCATCATATAAAAATCTATTTACGGTAAAATTACTTTTTAAATAGTTAATAAATTAAATTTTTATGCAATACCTGTGTCCCATAAGTTTTATTAAGAAATAGTTTCACAATGCTTTAACACAGCGCTTCAACCTTTGTTCTTTCACGTACCCCTTGCTTAGGCTTTTCATTTCGGAGTAACCCCCATTTATCATAAACATCCACCAACCCCCTCTCCTCCCCCACATATTATTAAAATATTCGTCTCCCGTGAATGAAAATCCATACATCAAGAATTATTCATTATTATGTTTTCTAATTTTCTATTCATTAAGACATTCAATAATGATTCGGATGTCATGTTGCTCAAACTGGTCCAGACCCTTCATCATTTTTTTTCTTTAACATAATTTTATCATACTAGGGAACACATTTTAAGTATTCTTTCTTTGATTAATATATGAAATTTTTATCATCCTTTGAGCAAAAAACATACTTTATTTTCCCTTATTCTCTCTTTTTTTTTTTTTTTTGTCTTATTATTATAGCTTGATTTACATCCTGGAATAAAACATTTATATCCCATCTTAAATTTATGATATAGAATTGCTATACTTAAAAATAAACGAGTAAAATATTTTCAAAATTTAACATATAATCCAGTGGCGTAGCTACATGTTCAGCGCCCTGGAGCAAGTAAAATTAGTGCGCCCCCTTATCACTCAAAAACGCTCTGTCAAACTTTGAATTTAAAAACCACATATTAATTCTTATTTCGATTTAAAAGCTTACTTTTATTTGAAAGTCAAACCATTTTAACAAGATATTAATCGTAAAAAATACAAATGAAACAATAAAATGAACTAGAATTATTTAAGTATGAAGTACCTATTAATATTTATTACGAACTGGCCGAGATTTTTGTTTTAAAAGCGCCCATGCGCCCAGTACAATTTGCCGCTTTCAGTAACCGATTTTCATTTCAAGGCTTTCGAAGTTTTATGTAGAATAGAGGTCTGCACGGGCCGAAATTTCCAGGACCAACACGTACAAAAATTTTATTGGCCCGGCCCGGTATAAAACCAAAAAGTTAGGCCCAAGCCCGGCCAGTACAATTCTTTTGGCGCGGTATAAAAGCTAAAATCTCGGCCCAAGCCGAAACAGGTTAAAACTAAAAGTTCGGTCCGGCAGGACTGAATTTCTACAAAACGTGCCGAAATTTCTGAAAAAAATATTATCCTAGAATTAAAATTATTCAAAAAGCCCACTTTACTTATGCATAGATTTTATTATTAGATTATGCTCGAAATGCATGGAATACGAAATAGAAATAATATTAATCACCACTTAGACAATTACATACATAAACACTGATTAAAAAAATGACAGACAATTACATTCAATTGAAGATTTAGTAAATAGAAGAAAATGAAGAGAAGAAAAATTAGGAGAGAAGAAAGATCAGTCATAGAGAGGGTTTTATTACACAGCTTTTACTGTACTTTTTCCCCCTAGATTGTATGTACTATTCTTTAAAAATAATTTTAACTGTAGAATAATAACCATTTAAAAATCCATACATTTTTGGCAAAAATTATTGTGCCGGGTTTCATTTTACGGATTCTTGCACGGGCTAGGCCGGGCCAATGATTTTCATATGGGCTGAGTCGGGACTGGTCTAAAAATTTCAGCCCGTTCAACCCTCTAAGAAGAATCAAGTCCAGATCCGGTCCCGCCCAAGTCTGCAGAAAAAAGTTAGACCCAGCCCCGGTCCGGAAAGACTGATGACTAGACATGACCGGAGACTGCAGACAAAAGTAAAGCGCAGCCCGAGTCTCGTGAATGAAAATTGGACCTAGCCCGTCCCGCGGGCCCGTGCAACCCTCTAATATAAAATGATAATAAAGAAACACACCATTGTTGATAATTTTTTAATTTTGAATTCTCGCAATTGGATTAAACACGTTTTTCCGTTTCTGCCAGAAAACTGTGAAACTTTCAAAATTGAAAATATCATAATTCGATAAATTTTGGTCGTACAAAAAAGGAAGTTTTAATGTTTTACTGTTAGAATACGTAGAAAGTTTGTTTAAATGTATCTTATAAGACCCAGGGGCCGTATAAAAATTTAAAGTTTGTAACTTTTAAAAAATAACTATTTTGACCTAAATATCTTTTAACAGATGAAGAACAATTTTGAAACTTTTTTGCTATTGCAACTATATTTGCAAAGCATTGGGCTAGAAGATCGAAACCGGATTCCTTTTACTATTGAGTCAAAATCATAGGCAATCGCGAAAGAAAGCTAAAATATCAAACATCCCAGATGACAAAACTGACTACATATTGGGCAAAAAGATTAAAACAGAATTTCTTATACGAATGTCGAAAAATCTCTGCAGAACGCGAAAAAAATTTAAAAATTCGCGAAAAATCGAAAATTTGCTGTACGAATTACAAATAAACTTTACTGAAAATAGGACAAATTTTACTATATTGGATTATAAGATTAAAAACGGATTATTTTCATTAATGTAGAAAAACCGCCTCGAAACGTGAAAAAACGCTAAAAATTGCATACAAAAATCTATTCAAAAATTCCAATAGCGGTCTTCGAGGTGAACACAAATCCAAAGCAAAGTTATTTTTTGCTCTAAAATCTTTCCTTTTATTATTTGATAATGATCGATTTCTTAAAAAGTTTTCATCTTTGAACGGTTATTACTCTTTTTGATTTTTCATTTACTTCAAGTTTTTAAATGTTGGTCCACATGAAACTTCTTTTCACAAGGTACATTTTTTTCGCATATGATACACTGTA
Organism: Maratus michaelseni; assembly: GCA_963931845.1. Taxonomy (NCBI): domain Eukaryota; kingdom Metazoa; phylum Arthropoda; class Arachnida; order Araneae; family Salticidae; genus Maratus; species Maratus michaelseni. The sequence goes on from OZ007597.1 coordinate 140,334,031, forward strand.
TAACATCACCACCAGATACAAGTTCTTCATTATGAACTTTTATCCACGTCTGAATTAAATAACTTATCTGATTCTACTTTAGGCTTTTTCTACATGACAGTTTTGTATTTGAGATAAAATTTTACACTATTAAATGGCAAAGTGATACAATGAATGAACATATTTCATATACAAAATAGATTCATTCACCCCCCCGCCCCCCCCCCCACACACACACACACCTCCCAATGTTTTTGTAAAATAAAAAGCATTTAAACATATGAGAGGATGGCGCCCTAAACAATTATTTCTTGACCACCAGTTTCACAATCACACATTAAACGACTTTCTGTCTAGGATTTTATGAGGATTTGGGAAAGTGTAAATCTCTATATATATTTTTTTTTCTTTTACCGAATGAATAATATAAAATATGCAATTTGCATGAAGTTTAGAAATGTTATGCACATATACATTTATAGAAAATATAGCCAAAATCTTCAAATACAATTGCTCATATGAAATTGTATGTAATCCGATTCTTCGTGATTAATAGTAATAAAAGAGGAAATATTTTTTCAAATCTTTATTTTATCTTTTCTAACTTTGCGCCCTTCGAATTCGTGCGCCTGGAGCAGTTTGCTCCAACTGCTCCTAGGTAGCTACGCCCCAGATATAATCTAATGACATTCTGTTAAAACTTAACCGTGCAAAGCTTACAACGCCCTCTTTCCTTTCAAAAATATGACTTGCGTTTTCGTTATCTCAGTGCAAATGCAAAGTGAAAACTATGGAGAAAGGGTGTGTATGGGGGGGGGGGGGGGGGGGGGATTGAAGTTTTAAAAAAGAGAAAATTTTTCATGGAAAGGACTGAAATCAGATTGTTCATTTTGTTATTTACTAGATGACCCACCCGGCGTTGCTCGGGCCCGTGATAATAAAATTAAACAAATTTAAAGTTTGTATGATTTTATATCTTTAACCCGATTTTGCATAAATTATTTATTTAAAATTGCTTTGCATGGCGACTGAAAATCCTTTATTTCCACTTTCCACCGATACGGGCCCATTCTGATAAATGGAATTTGTTTTGTGCAAATCAGAGCAAGGCGACCCCCTCCCTCCCCATACCCGCAAATATAATGAATAATTTGTTCAAGAAAACCACCGTCACCTACATTAACACGATCATTAAAAAAATAATTATTTTTTCCGATAATTGAAACATAACGAAGACGCTACGCTAAAATAGCCGGCAGATGACAACACTTCCCATTCTCAATTTCAGATCTATATCTTAATCAGTTATCTAAATTTTTGTTCATTAGTAAAAATTGGCAATTATATCTTTTCATTTTCGAAAACTAAATGGAGGGATCGGCCAGAAAAAAAAAATCTCCTTGTAGTTCAGTTTTTAATGAAAGTCTGAAACTTACTAGAATTTTTTTCACTGGCGCCGGCACTTTTTTGCAAAAATTAAGAAAAATTACCGGCCGAATTTTTCAAAAATCGCATAGTCGGATGCAGAATTTTTTTTTTACATATGCTCAGAAATTTTCAAATTGATATCTTTATTAGTTTTCTTAAAATTCGCTAATTAGTAAAATAATTTTGAATTCGTTCATTTCCATTGGCAAATCCACAACAGAAGTTCTTATCTTTAGCCATTTTGATTTAAAAGATGGCATTTTCAATGCGATGTTTAATGATATTCTAATTAATATCTTGAATAATTAGCAAAATATTAAAATTCTGAGACTCAGGTGCACATGGTCAGACTTTGGACTATCCACACCTAAATTTACAGACTTCTATGTGGACTAGATTTTGCTAGCCATCGCAGACAGACAAACAAACAAACAAACACACACAGAGAGAGAGAGAGACCGAAACTTTCTTTTATTAGTATACTAGCTACCCGCCCGGCGTTGCACGGGCCCGAGATAATAACAATCTCAGTGCAAGGCGTTAACCCCCTCCCTCCCCATACCCGCAAATATAATGAATAATTTGTTCAAGAGAATCACCGTCACCTACATTAACGCGATCATTAAAAAAAGAATTACATTTTTCTGATAATTAGAACATAACGAAGGCGCTACGCTAAAATAGCCGGCAGATGACACCCCTTCCCGACCTCAATTTCAAATCTATATCTTAATTAGTTACCTACATTTTTGTTCATTAGTAAAAATTGGCATTTATTTCCTTTCATTTTCGCAAACTAAATGGAGGGATCGGCCCGAGAAACAGATCTCTTTGTAGTTCAGTTTTTAATGAAAGCAGATCCCTGTCTGAAACTTTCTCAGATCGTTTTCACTGGCGCCGGCAGATTTTTGCATAAATTAAAAAAAATTACCAACCGAATTTTTCAAAAATCACATAGTCAGATACAGAATATTTTTTTACATATGCTCAGAAATTTTCAAATGATATCTCAATTAGTTTTCTTAAAATTCGCTATTTAGTAAAATAATTTCGAATTTGCTCAATTCTGCTCGCAAATCCAACGCGCCAGTTCGTTTCTTTCGCCATTTTGATTTAAAAGATCACATTTTAGAAGCGATTTTTAACGAGAATCTAATTAATATCTAGGCTAATTATCAAAATACACTGCTCAAAACAATTAAAGGATATTTGAAGTTTTATATAAAATAAAGATATAAACGAAATTTTTTTTTGCCGAAAATAGAAGAAGAGAATCACAAATGCAAATTTTTCTGGTTTTCAAACTGTGGAGTATGCAAATTTTGAGTTCGACGTCAAAAACGTCGCTTCAGCGGCAGCGAATGAAATTTGACTTTCAACTGGATAAAAGAGAATGAAGACAAGGATGATCGGCATTCAGTGATTGCTTTGTTTCGATGAGTACGATGTCTCAGCGAAGTCATTTGACAGATTCAGAAGCTTGGAGAATTGTTGGTAGGTTAGAAGGGGGCCAAACTCAAGCCGAAGTAGCGCAAGCCATTGGAGTGTCACAAAGTGTCATTTCCAGGATCTGGAACCGTTTTTTGGAGAGTGGATGTGCAGGCCGAAGACCAGGGCAAGGTCGTAGACGGGCAACAACGCCCAATGAAGATCGGTATTTAGCGTTAACAGCTCGGAGACACCGAAACATGAACGCTACTCTTCTCCAACAACACCTTCGCCCGGCTACATGCACCACGATTTCAACTCAGACTGTCCGAAACCGGCTCCATGCTGTAGGTCTGTATGCTCGCCGACCGATGGTATGTGTTAGATTAACATCAAGGCATCGTCGCGACCGCAGGGAGTGGACAACCGAGCATGTCAACTGGAGGAGAAATGAATGGAGCAATATTCTGTTTTCTGACGAGTCCCGTTTTTCTGTGCATCCGGATAATAGGCGTATTTTCATCTGGAGGGACCGTGGCAGTAGGAATAATCCTGCGTTCGTGCACGAAAGTGTCAGATTTGGCGGTGGAGGAGTGTTGGCGTATGGTGGCATCTCCATTGACGGGCGCACTGACCTCTACATCATTCGAGATGGAGCTCTGACTGGTCGCCGATATAGGGATGAGATCCTCAGACCTATTGTAGTCCCTTACGCTGCAGCAATCGGAGATAACTTCATTTTAATGGACGATAACTGCAGGCCACATCGTGCAAACCTGGTGGAGGATTTCCTTTTCGAGGAAGGAATCATTCGAATGGAATGGCCAGCGTGTTCTCCAGACATGAATCCAATCGAGCACGTTTGGGACGCTCTAGGAAGACGAGTTTCTGGCCGCCAACAACCCCCACAAACTCTCCAAGAACTGGAAAGAGCTCTTCTGGAAGAGTGGGGCAGAATACCCCAACTCGTTATTAATAGCCTCATTGAGTCCATGCCTCAAAGGTGTTCAACGTTGCTGGCCGCCCGTGGAAACCATACCCCCTACTGAAAATGATTTTCTTTGAAGAAAACACCTTTTCTTATTCTTTTTTTCTCATATGCACAAATTGTGTTTTTTTCCTTTTGTACACAAATGCGCAATAAAATGCATTTTTTTCTGCCAAACATGTGTAATTTATTCTCATATAACCTACTATGTCTGTCTACCATGTATCAATCAGCTAAAAAGTTTCCCAGATACAAAATCCACCTAAAACTCAATATCCTTTAATTGATTTGAGCAGTGTACTTAGGTTTTCTCGGGAACTTTTGGTCAGAATTGAAAGTTTAATATATCAAAACGTCAGAAATTAAATTGACATTAAATCGGCAATAACTATAACGACTGTCCTTCAGTCCGTTTGGATAGATTTTCATTTAAAAATATAAAACCATTCAATATTGATTTTAGGTATTTTTAAGGTTATTATCACGGCTCCGGTTGCCGTGCATGTCAGCTAGTTTTATAATATTTCGCTGTAAAAATTATCAATGTTTAAAGTCTAATCAAGAAATGGAATCTGCATATATACAAGTCATATATATTGTCATTTATATATACAACTATGGTGAATAGATTTATGAATTAATATTTTAAAATTCTGAAAAAATATTCTGTAATTTCTGTTGCCAATATTCTAAAATTCCCACGAAAACTATTCTCTCATAAATGGAATACATGATGTTACAGCAAGAAAAAAAAAAAAAAAAAAAAAAAAAACTTGTTTATCTTCTAAAATAACGAAACCTGTAAAAATTATTATTATTTTATTTTCCTGTATTTTATGATCAGCACCTACAATATATAAATTTACTGAAAATGTCCTCAATGTACACACATGTATATATATATATATATATATATATTCTAAATAATTAACAATCATTTAAAAATAACCCATTTTTTGAGAGAAAAAACTCGATATGAGTTCATTGCCGGATATTAGCGAAATAGGTTTTCTTATTCTGTTGATATTATAAAACATGTAAATATCTTTTTATTTTTATCATATTCATACTTTTATACCATGACTTTCCAGAATTAGAATATAATAATTAATTTTATATATAATTCTATTATATTTCTATATGCTTATATATTTCAGATCAGCACCTATAATGGTTAAATTTATTGAAAATTGTTTTAAATGTACATATATAATACATATATTTAAAATAATTAAGAATCGTGTTAAAATAATCCATGTTTTGAGAAAAAAAATCGATATAAATTGATTACCTGATATTGGCGAACTTGCTTAATTTTCTTACTATTATGAAACTAGTAAATATTTTTTTTAATTTTTTACTGTGTATTTTACGCTCAGAATTATCAATGTTTCAAGTAATCAAGAATTTAAATCATATATTCTAATACGAGAAAATCTTGTGTGTGGTTATATATATATATATATATATATATATATGCAAATTTTATCTTAAAAACGACTCTAACGATTTTAACGAAATTTTGTATCCTACCGTTTTGGGGCACCAGAAAACCATTGGGCTAGGTCACATGTTCGAGAAAATTCGATTAGTGGGTCATTTTGGGTCATGGTCTAGCTAATTGTATCTAAAAAACGGTTCAAACGATTTTGACGAAATTTTGTATCCGACCAATTTCGGATACGAGAAGACTATTGGGCTGGGTCACATATTCGAGAACTTTCGATTAGTGGGTCATTTTTGGGTCAACGCGGGTCAAATTAATTTTATCTAAAAACCGGCTCTAACGATTTTGATTAAATTTTGTGTCCTACGAGTTTCGAGCACGATAAAATCATTGGGCTGTCACATGTCCGAGAAAATTCGATTAGTGGGTCATTTCTGGGTCATTGTGGGTCAAGATCTTAAAAGCGGCTCAATTTACACTAAATTTTGCATCCAATGGTTGTCGGGAACGAGAAGACTGTTGGACTAGGTCACATGTTCGAGAAAATTCAATTAGTGGGTCATTTTGGGTCATTTTGGGTCATGGTCAAGCTAATTGTATCTAAAAAACGGTTCAAACGATTTTGACGAAATTTTGTATCCGACTATTTTCGGGCACGAGAAGACTATTGGGCTGGGTCACATGTTCGAGAACTTTCGATTAGTGGGTCATTTTTGGGTCAAAGAAGGTCAAATTAATTTAATCTAAAAAAGGGCTCTAACGATTTTAATTAAATTTTGTATCCTACGAGTTTCGGGCAAGCGAAAATCATTGGGCTAGGTCACATGTTCGAGAAAATTCGATTAGTGGGTCATTTCTGGGTCATTGTGGGTCAAGATCTAAAAAGCGGCTCAATTTACACTAAATTTTGCATCCTATCGTTTTCGGGTACGAGAAGACTGTTGGGCTAAGTAACATGTTCGAGAAAATTCCATTAGTGGGTCATTTTGGTCATGGGTCATGATATTTGAACTCAAATTTATTTTTGACCGAGCATAGCTCGGTCTTCCCTGCTCGTGTATATAAATATAGAAATTTACTTATAATGTTTGTTATGCAATTTATAGTAGCGTGTTATTTAAACTATTTTTAATTACTTAAAGCATTGTATTTATTTATTTTATCTCTAAATATTTTAGTTTTTCCTGTTTGTAGTAAAGAAAACGCAGAGGCAAAAGATGCATATGTCATATATATACCTTTTATAATGAATATATTGCAAAGATTTTTTTATTTTTATATATAGAAGTAACCTTTACTAAGCATTATTTACGGTAGGTATTCGCGACATCTACCGGCGAAAGTAGCCCTTTAACGATTCCGAAACTGAGGGATGATTGTGAAGACTTTATGAGAGGAAGGGGAGAGATCGAGTTTGGTCGCGTGTGCAGGTAAACTTCATTTTTGGTTTCTAGACTTCTCCCTTATCAGGGGCAGTCTTAGATAACACGAGTGAAATATCCGACTACATAAATAAAAAAGTTACAAATTATATTATAAATATATAATTTTTAAATTATTCTGGTGTCAGTGTAATAAAATTATTGCATAATTGGTAAAATGTGTTTATACATATATTTTACATATTCCAGATGTTATAAGAATTGGGATTTGCATTAAAGAGTACGCATTTTCGATTTATTTCTTCTTTATTTTTTTCTTTTAAGGAATTTTTATTTTTAGGACGTTGACAATCATTTTAAACAGCACTTTGAACACACATTATGCATTTGAAGGTTGGAGTTTAATACATTTTAACAATATTATTTTGTATATTTTCCTGGATATGCATTGAGGGCTGCCGAAATTATTTCGGTAAGGTCATGGCGCAATTGCAGAGAGTCACTAAAAAGATCCTGATTACATATATTTACTTAAGTTACAGCGCCTAGAATAATTCTAGGCACTGTACTTAAATAGCTCTATAACGGAGTGAATTCAATATTATTTTCATTTGACGTCACAATCCATATCATTCATATTCAAAGATTGCAATAAAGAATCCTGCCTATGAGTGTATCTCCTCTCGCCGGAATAAAATCCAGTTTCATAGACAGGATTCGAATGCTTCGTGGGATTGGGAAGCCAGATTTTTCGTAATATAATAGTCATCATATTTAAAAACAGCACTTTTCATTAAATAAAGCAATTGTTTCATTACGGAAACAATGTTATTGGAATCCCTTGAGGCATACGAAAACACCCTGAAAGTGAAAAATATTCTTGAATTGGAAGCAGAAATGTAACAAGGAATTTGAAGCGATTACTGTAGCTATACGCCAAAATATAATCAGCTCCAATTTATGTCAAAGAATACCCGAATGAGAACATTCACAAATTATATACAGTAGTGCTCGAGTCAGAGAAGTCCAAAATTGTTGTAATACATAGACAGACGCCAGACAAACATTTTCCGAAAATATTCACATCGTATTCAATCGAAATTTATACATCTACCAAAAATTAGAAATAGAATTTTTTTAAGATTCTGATACTTTCTTGTGAATGCAGAAGAAAATAAAATGGAAATTTTCCAAAAAAGGACAGATATTAAAACAATTTTTTCCCATGAAAAAATAAATAAAAATTTAAATAAAAGTTTGATAGCTAAAATCGAATGTAGCTTATTTACTTCAATATGAACTACTTTACATCATATTATTGGAATATTTCTATACCGTAGGGTTGCATAATATTAATAGAGAAATATATATATATGTATGTTAAGCGAAAAAAGGTTAAGCTGCTCTTGTACGGTCATTTTTAAAGATACTTACATGTGTTTTCAATGACAGATTTCGAAGTCCGTTTGCAATTCACTGCGTCCAATATCTCAAAATACGTATAAAACCAATAACTCTTATATATATTGCATTTTCAATGGATTTATTCTTGTGTGGAACTAAAAACAAATGGGAAAAAAATAAAGAAAACAAAGGCCCGATCATTTATGGGGATGAGCGTGGGCGTGTCTGACACTTTATACATAAACTAGCTTTGTACTTAAATATTTTAAAATCCAAACATTTAATTAAAATATTTTTATGTGTACCCGACATTTATCAGTCTTAATATAACTGCATCGACCTTCGGAAACACCATTTTCATGTATATATATTTCTTTTTTTTTTTTTTTTTTTTTTTTTTTAAGTTTTTATTTGCTAAAATTAAGTATTTATTTGTGATAATCATGTCATACATACCAACAACCCCAAAAAACTGTTTTATTAGATATGAAAATGATGTTTTAGAAATGTTCGATAAACATAAAAATATTTTATTTAAAAGCTTGGAGTTTATTTCCTTTAAGTGTCCTTTATTTCCTACAGTACAGACTAATTTATTTGTAAAAGTGTCGGAAACGCCTCCATAAATTTGGCGAAAAGAAAAGAAAATCCTAAATCGTAATAAAAATTGAATGCTTTTCTGAATTTCATAAAAATATGCATTGAAAGATAAACGTAATTTCGTTGAAAATTTTCATAATGCTATCAGCAACATTTCTTTCAGTTTGTTACTTTTTTCAGACAGCAACAACTGTTTCGGACTTGCCCCTTTCCCATCGGCCAGAGAGGTGTAGTGCCCTCCTTCCAGGGGCATAATTTCCCTGTCCACCGCGGATAGACGATTGCGATTACACTAGATTAATTTTAACACAATTATTTCAAATTGGTAAATAAATCATACGAGTAGTAATTTTCCAACTGGACGAAAAATGTCCGGGCCAGGATTCGAACCTGGGATCGCTTGGCTGAAGCCGCCACTCTCTACCACTGAGCTATCCCGGTCGAATCTGGAGGGCATAATTCATCCAGTTAACCTTATTGATCAGAGAATCTGGTCTGATATTTTAATCAGCTCAACAGAAAAGATCGCAGGTAAAGGAACTCCAGTAAACGCTGGATACGTGATTGCGATTAGCCTGCTTTCTGATTAGTTGTTAAACCGAACGCTTCTTAAGTCATTTCCGGTTGAACTTAGTTTCTTATATAATATCTATTAATTTCTATATAATCTAATTAATTTATAACCGTAATATAATAAATATTATACTAATATAATCTAATTAATTTCTATATAATCTAATATTTCTATATAATCAAAAAATATATATTAATTTCTTGTATTATATCATCTTATATCTTCATAATCCTCCAAAATACCGGAAATGACTTAAGAAGCGTTTGCTTTTACAAATAATCAGAAAGCGTAAAAGTCCCAATCGTCGATGCTCAGAGGTTCTGCTCTCAAAGCTGATAGACGGAAGGTGCTGGGTTCAAACCCTTGTCGCGCTCGTCGACCTAACCTAATGCGTAATTACCTCTGTGACGTCACATAAATATTGTCCGAGGCCAGCTAAGACTCCTATAATAGACTCCTATTATAGGAGCTCTAAGGCCAGCGGCAGCTCGTGACTGTCTTTTTTTTTTTTTTTTTTTTTGGGGGGGGGGGGGGGGGCACTAAATGCATGTCTGAAACGCATATTATTTTCATACCATTATTTTTTACACGAAATCTTTTTCTTGTTTAAGGGCAGAATTTTCGGACAGTAAATAAAATAAAGTATTCCTTTTTAATAATAGCGGTAAGAAAAGAATAAATTTAGCAGTCATGCATTTAGTTCCCAAATAAATCCAATCACGAGCCGCCCCTGTCCGAGGCTAAAGAAAAAGACAGACTGCCGCACTATCTTTCGCATTAGAACGCTAGAGTCACGTAATGCTCCTTTCGTGAACCTGAATTCGTACATTCAAGTGCTCTGAAAAAAGACCCACGTGTAAAAACGCGCATAATTTCCGTCTCCACCGCTGATCGACGATTGGGACTTTAACGCTTTCTGATTATTTGTAAAATCAAACGCTTTTTAAGTAATTTCCGGTATTTTGGAGGATTATGAAGATTTTAAGCAGATATGATATAAGAAATTAATATATATTAATAGATTATATAGAAATATTAGATTATATAGAGATTAGATTATATAGAAATTAATTAGTTTATATTACTATAATATTTATTATATTACAGTTATAAATTAATTAGATTATATAGAAATTAATAGATATTATATAAGAAACCATGTTCAACCAGAAATGACTTAAGAAGCGTTCAGTTTAACAACTAATCAGAAAGCGTTAAAGTCCCAATCGTCGATCGGCGGTGGACAAGGAAATTATGCGTGTAACGCACCGTGGCAGCCTGTCTTTTTCGTTAGCCTCGAATACTGTCGTGCTGCCGCACTACCTTTCGCTTTGGACCAGCGTCCGCTATCTAGAATTACATAGTGCTCTTTTCGTGCGTCACGAACTCAAGCGGTCTGAAAAAAAGAGACATGTTCTTTTACTTACCCATCATACGTAGTATAGGGTAAGTCTTGTAATCGTTTTGAAAATCGAAAAAAAATTTTTTGACGGATTTACACGTTTCAGACACTGGAGATTCCGAAAAACATATTTTTAGAAAAATAAATTTTGCCGTCCGTCTGTGTGTGTGTCTGTAAACGCTCTATCTCCCGAAAAAATTGAGATAGAGACTTGCAATTTGGTATGTACTTAGTATGTAATAATGGAAAGAAGCCTATTTCATTTCAATAACCTCGATTAACTGGAACTTTTTTTTTGGACTCTCGAAATATTCGTTCTGATAAAAGGTACATAAAAATTTTCGATATCGGTTATTTTAAGAAATGAATATAAAAGACAATAAAAAAACATAAATTTTGAATACGGTATGATGTCGATCGGATAATGAGTTGCCGAGATATTTGGAATCCTATATACTACACTCTTCGATTTTTCATGACCCTGTATTTCATCCAAAATTCACCTCAAAGATATATTTTAATTGGAAATTTGACGCTTAATCAGATGCAATAAACCGCTAGTTAATAGGATTATTATTTTTGGAGTTATAAAAATGTTTCTTTCAAGCAATTCAGTAATCGAGCTTTTAAAGTTTATGACGTCATCAAGCCACGATTTTATTTGAATTGCAATGCATTTTATAAGTAGTTTACACATTTTTATTTTAATATTTTACATTATGCATATCCATGATGGTTAAGTATTACGGTGGCCCCCAACGACTAGTTTCACTAGCCTTGAATATTTTCCTTTACCTTTGATAGTCAAGAGAAATTTATGAAAATAAATTCTTTTCCATCTATAAATGAATTAATCCTGTTGGAACAGTTACAAAACACGCTACTTTGGCATGTTGTAAAATAATTTCATTTTAGTCATTAAACAAAAAAAAAAAAAAATTATCTGTACTCTGGAAACATGCCAGTTTGTTTTTTCATGTAATTTTTATATCCTCGAACTCAGTCGTCATTTCCTCTCAGTCCAACACTGGCAGCAGTAGGGTGCCTCTATAAACACTTAACTCAATACACAAAATTTTCAAGAAGTAGCTGTCGTCCAAGTAACAATGGCAAATGCAAAGTTTTAGTTTACATTGTAAATAGTGTTTTTGTTTTGATTTGTCGTTTATGAAAGAAAAGTAAAGTTATCTGAATTTTTTGAGCTAGTTTCACTCTGATTTATTAAGAGAGGTGAGAAGCATAAATATAGTTAAATCATAAGTATTTTAAAGAGCCTTCCGTATTGTCAATTGACAGCATTAATTTACAATGGAATTAGAAAGAGTTAAAACCGGTTACTTGTTCATTTACTCAAGTTTTGAGGTGGTGTTTATTCTAATAAGATATAGATATACCAAAGTATTTGTTTTTTAATCCTGACATTCACTCTAGTAGCTATTTTTTTTTCATCCATAAATTGGTGGATTTTCCTAATTTGATGACTTCCTTTACGCTGTCATTTATAATTTTTCAGTTTATGTTTCAGTAAATTCACATTTATTACATACGTTTCAATACTTCATACGTTTAAACTAAACAAAATCGACTTGTAAAAACGTATATTCCTGATGTGATTTTTATTTTTTACTTTAGTTTTTAAAGATTGGAGTACACTATAAATTTAAGCGTAAGCTTACTAAATTAGCAATTTTGTTTCTTAATATTTTTCCATAATTTTCTATGTTATCATTGATTAAACTGTCATTAAAGAATTGGGGTTATTAACTCTTTTGCTGTAAGTAATGACGATTGATTTTCCAAGCCAAAATTTTCACTTCGTGACATAATTGAGTTGTCCGCTTTTTTAATATATTTTCTGAATCATCCTTATTTAAGTAGAAAATAGTAATAGTACTAGTGTTAGTGATAGTATTTTTTTAAATCTTATATAAAAACGAAATCAGTTAACTGATTTGAAAAATAGTAGCAAAATGTGCTAGGATTTCTGGTAGTGTATTTTTCTAGTAATGTAGGGGAGACCGGTACACACTGGACCTATGGGCACAGTGGACCACCCCCTAATATTTTATTTATTTATTTTTTTTTTAAAGCTGCTCTTCTAATAGACAACAGCACTGCACTGATTATTTATAGCCTTCAGAAAATATGTTTAGCTCAGATTGAACTATTTTATCCTGATTGGTTGTTTTGAGCTTCTAAAAGTAAAAATTTTCATCATCATATTTTAATTTTTTTAGTAATTAAAGGTTGTAGATAAATCTGATGAAACAGCTTTTTTTTCAAAGCTATAAGATACTTGTTTTTATTTAACTTTAAAGTTAATATGTTTAAAATAAAGCTATTAACAATATTAATATGATTATTTATTGAACTTCAACATGGGGCACAGTGGTTCACAATCCACTCTGCTCCTGTAATGCAGAATGTTCAAAATATTTAATAAGTGCTTATTTTCTATAAAGAAATATTGTTTAAAAGTAGTTATTTAACTGTAAAATAAAGTAAACAAAGAAAAATAACAATTTATTTAACATAGTAAAAAATATTTTGTTTTGTATTTACTGCCTTTGATAAATATAACTGTAGTCTAACTGGTGATGATTCTATTCAAGTAAGATTCATGAGACACAAATTGAATGGAAATCAGTTTATTTTTTCCCAAACTGTAGATGAATCTATTGTTGATGTCAATGATTTCATAATATTGCTCCCAGACACAAAAGTATTTCAGGAAAATTCCAGGCTCAATCTTACTCATAAGTATTTTGGAATTTCATTTGCAAATTTTAATGTGCGCTGATTTTTTATACTTAAGTAATAACTTCAACTAAATTGCAATTGTTCCTCTATTAATCAGTTATTAGTTTCAAAATATAATATATATACAGTGGCGGACAAAAAAACTGCATCACCTGCGAAAAAATGGAAAACGCTGCAAATAAGGTTTTTCAAGTACAGGTATTATAGAAGGATGATATTTTTATGATATAATACAGTTGTAGGATTAATTTCAATTACATTTTATTGGGATTTATAAATTATTTACGCATAATTATTTGGAAAAGTGGAAAAATGTGAAAAATGCAATATTTAAAAAAACTTGGAACAAAGTAATAGATGCACAAATTCTGTAGTTAATGTAAATTTTACATAACTGCAGTCATATTATATATACTTAGATGTGTATACATGCATAAGGATCACTTCAGTATTTAGTAGATCCTCCAAGAACTGCGATGACAGCCTTGCAGTGGTCCGGCATAGAATATATCAAATTATGAATGTAATCCTGGCCAATTTCATGCAACCAGACCCTAATAATTCTTTCCAGCAGTTTTATTTTAGTAGCAGGCTTCTGAGCAACAATTTTAGTACCCATTATATGCCCAATGGGCCAATTTTCAATGGGATTCAGGTCAGGACTATTCCCAGGCCATTCCAAAACTTTAATGCCAGATTTTTTCAGATAGGCCGTCACTTAAAGGGAGGAAACTGGGTGAAAATTACTTTTCCAATATCCTTAATGTTATGGAGATTAAAACTTGTAAATTAGGCAACAAAATAATTCATGAATAAGTTAGATTGTATTTATCAATTTCGCTGTATGGCAGGGTGCAGAGTCCTGTTGAAAAATACAATTTCTAGCACCTTTAAAATCATCCTTAATAACTGGTTTTACACACTCCTCTAAAATCTCGATATAAACGGGTGCATTCACAGTTCCAGTAATAAGTTTCAGACATCCAACACCTTTGCTGGATATACATCCCCAGACCATTTGGCTGACTGGGAATTTTACAGCAGGCAATATGCAGTCTGGATGATAAGCTTCACTTATACGTCTTCGAACATACCGCTTACCGTCTGATCTATGTAGGGTGAAATTAGATTCGTCCGAAAACATTACTGAATCCCACTGAACCTTTGTCTATGAGACATGCTCTTTTGCCGAAGAAAATCATTTCTCCATCATTTTTTTTGTAAGTAAAGGCTTTTTATTTGGGCATGCGAAGCACATTCCACAAGTCGTCTTTGAATAGTTCTTGTGCTTAAATTAACACCACAGACTTTCTCAAAAAAGATTTTTTTAAAGTCAGGAGCACTTGCATGACATTAATCAGATACATCCGTTTCAGATATCGATCATCAGAATTTAGGGTCACCCTCTTCCGGCCCGATCCAGCCTTTCTCTCAACATTACCAGTTTCACGTTCTAATTTAATCGACCTCCAAACTGTCGATTGATTGCAACCAATTTTTTTTAGCGAAAACACGTGTCGAATATCCTTCTTTAACTAAAGCAAGTGTCGCACATTTTTTTTCTTGCGTCAATTGAACATACGAAGCCATCATTTGACCACTTTAAGAACAAAACAAATGACCATTTTTCCCTTTTGCTGCACTATTTTTTAAAAATTGATGACACAATACTTCATAAGGGGTATATTAACCAATAGAAATGTAGAATGATATCTTATCTTGCTTTGCAGCAACTAAGATTAATTTATTTGAACGAAATAACTCATTAGCATTCAAAAATGTTAATTTTTCTAGGTGATGCAGTTTTATTGTCCGCCACTGTATATATATATTGTTTCAAAATGTTACTTGTAAATTTATATTACTATGTTATTTTGCTGATAAAGGGGAAATAAAAAAGAATTAGATTAATGAAAAATAGATTTATATTGTATTTCAGATAATACCTAATAGCGGTCCATTGTGCCCTGGTGGGTGGACCAGTGTGCCCCAGAAGTGGGCCACACTGGTCCACTTTATGGGTGCATATAATTTTTTTTTTAAATGTATTGAAAACTATGTTATGAGAAAATTATGATTAATGTATGAAGGTTTAAGGAATATTCAAAAATATTTTCATGTAGATCAGCTTGTCCGTTAAAGAGAAAAAAAAATTTAACTGAAAAAGTGGTCCACTGTGTACCAGTCTCCCTATATAAAGGCCAAAATCTCATGTGTGATTTTTGGCTGCTGATTTTTAAAAGTCTCTCATTATGCTCAATTTGAATTTTAATAATCACTGATATATTACAGAATAATAATTAGTAGATGGGCACAAACTGTGTTGAAAAATAAATAATGATGTGGCAGTTTTTATTAGTCAAAACGGAAATTGTAAGGGACAGAAGTGATATTTTTGCTTCTTTACATAAAAAAGAACATTTTTGGAATGTTGTGTGCACTATTTAAAAGGCATGTCAAACCTATGATTAAATGTCTAGCTATTAGTTAATCTATAAATATCAATATTTAAATTAACAATGGGGACAGTAGTGATGCTTAATCTTTCCCCCATTCTTTGCAATTCAGAAAAATCTTCTCTGTGTACAAACAGCAAGCAATGGTGACTGTTTAAGAACATGTGCTCCGCTACTGGAAACAATACTGAAAATGACTGTACACTGCCATCTGGTAGAAATATGAGGAAATTCATGCACCAGTACATAGACAGTAGTGACAAAAAAAGTGAGGGACATAACTTTAAACCCAACAAAAACAAATATTACACATTTCACTCATACAGAAATTATATTATTATGCTCTATGACATTCATATTTATAATAAATGCATTGGTTTTCTGATTTTTTAAAATAATTATTGTTTGTTGATGTCTTTAATGATCAAGTTAGGAGTCGAGGATAGGAGACAATAATAACTTTTGAAAGTATGGAACCGTTTATCCGGAATCCAGTTAACCGGAAAACCAATTATCCAGAATGATATTTTCAATTGACTGATTTCAGAATTTCTCCAAAAAAAAAAGTGCCACAGAGCTAGTTTTGACTTGTTCATTGTTTGATACAATACTCACACGCATGGTATAATTTAATGCCAATATCTAAGATTTTAAAAGGAAGAATATATAGTTAGATATTGGGAGTTTTGTTTTTTATTTAGAATGTTGTTGGGGAAGTGTTATGCAGAAACCACGGATTCCAATAAATTGTCTTTTCTCAAATCTGAATAAATTGTTTATCTTGATTGGATCTGATTTTTAATCTGTGTAATCTAATAATTAATTTGAAATAAAAAACAATGCCACAGCCCATATATTCTAAAAATACATGTTGCTTTAATGCCCAACCAGTTATCCAGAAAAACCAGTTATCTGGAATACGTGTGACCCCAACCATTCTGGATAAATGGTTCTATACTGTACTTAAATTCCATTCCATTTTAAAGATTCAAAAAACAGATTTTCACAGTAAAAGTAACATAATGCTGTAGAACAATAACAAAGAAACATTTTAAAAGTAAACGAGAAATTATATTGCCTAGAAATGTCAAGAGATATACTGGGGATTGGGAAATAATACTTATGTTATTTTGGGCCCATAATTATATCTAATCTATGTAATCTATATAATTCTTTAAAAATCTCAAAGTAATTGACATTTGAATTTTTTCGAAAGAATCTTCGGCTATGCTGTCGTACACTCACGCACAGTTTTTTTTTTTTTAATCGGTTATAAAAAGGAAAAAAGTTGCCAAATTTAGGGGATTTTTTCCTTTAATGGCAACTTAGCCATTGTATTAAGTTATTCGTTTGGGGCTGTCTTGAAAATCGCGCCAACCAAAAAGTCGCCAAACTTATGTTTATATGTTTGCATGATTGTAAAGCATCTGTTCCGAATCTACTTTATGTTATGCAATTGAATAAATCTATTTTCTGAATCATTTCTTTCATTCTAGTAGAAATAATTTTAAAGCATAAAAATGTAATTTTAATAACTATTAAATAAATCCATAAAATCCTTAAATAAATTCAATTTAATAACTCCTAAATAAATCCATATCACAAAGAATGAAGCTGTTTGTTGGCTGTACCAGCCAGGGGAGGACACGGAAACATTTATAGTAAAATTTAGAAGGAAACATTTTTAATATGACCTATGCACAAATAATATAATGTCAAGTGCTACTAATGAAAACATCTTTTATGGAAAATTTAATGCAAGTGGCATTCTCTACTCTAAGTATTAAAAAAAAAAAATCTGACTTTTTTTTTTTTTTACTGATGCATTATTTATTGTATGTCAGAGGTTTATCATAAGTGGAGTTAATAATATATATATTTTTTAAAATCTTAAAATGTTATTTGTTTCTCTAAATCTTTTTCCCTTTTATAATTTGTTATTTCAGTTAGTGTAGGGACTGACAAAATTGTCCGTTAACTGAATGTACATTTTAGTGAAGGGATATACAGTTCCTGAGCAATAAAAAAAATGTCTGTAAAATCAGGATCTGCTTTAGAGGGGTGTCCAAAAAGAGCGAACATTTGTTTTTTATTTTAACATTTATGTTAAAATTAGTACAGTGAAACCTCACTTTATAATTATAATTATTCAATAATTAGTGTGGAAATGTAAATTTTATTTTCGGTACTTTTATGTTAGCTGGATGCCAGTGATAACTTGCCAAATCTTGTTTCAATTGTCATCATTGGAATTGCAAACAACCATAGGCGTAACTAGTGGGGGGGCCGGGTGGGCCGTGCCCACCCCAGGTAGTTCCAGTGCCCACCCCAGAATTTCAAGTTCACGTGAAAATTTTATGACTGCGATATGGTCAAAATTTTAATTTTCAAATATTTGAATGATTATACCAATAAATTATACTATATACTTCTGATTTGAGAACTAATGTAACGAAAACGGCGCGCACGCATATGTAAATGTGTGTGTGTGTGAGGTATAAAAGAAGCAACAGACAAAGAAAATCCTATTAGTCTTCTACATTCTTTGCAACAGTTATATGACCCGGAGTCTATAGGGTTCCAAAAGGAACAAAGTGAAATATTATCTGAAAGCTCTAAATCTGAACGAGGGTTTTCTTTTTTGTCACGAGGTGATGGGGAAAAAATCAGTTCCAGATGTCCAGTTCCTTATTCTTTCAACTAAGTCAAAAAATATCATCTGCTGTGGTGAGAGCCGATAAGAGAGAGAAGGGGATAGTAGGGGGCACAGGTGCCCGAACGGTTTTTTCCTTACAAAATAATGACCAATTTAAAAAACAGGATGTAATTGACAAATTACTGATCAATTAATTGTCTGAGTGATGAGATACGGCAAAAGTCGTAAATGAGAAGATCATGGCAGGGGGCTTTACTTTGAGGGTTAAGGTAGGGCGAATTTTTTGCAATTTGCCTGCGGCTGTAAGCATGTGGGATTATTTCCCTTTTCCAAGTTTGCATGCGTAATTATCAGTGCTCAAATAAATTCTGTAGTTTTGGCAATTTTTGTTTATATTGCTGCATGCTGCTTCATGGATTGAGGCTCTTTGCTTCATGTTTCTGAATGTACTTTTTGTGAGTAAATTTTTCCTTATCAATCTTTGATATTCTGAATAAATAGAAGGGCTTAGTGAAATAAGATGTTACGCAACAAAAATAAAATTCTGAGACAATTTAAATGAAAGCTTTTAGTTGCAATTTTTATTTTATTTTTGTTCTTGTACCTTGTATTTAGTAAGTTAACGAGTAGTACTAAGCTCTCTCAGAAAAACTTAGCAACATTTAATTATCTAATATAAAAATTATTAATAATATTTAAGTTATTTTTATTAAAATATTAACTTTTAATAAATAATATATCAGATTTTAAAGATTAATTAAAATATTAGTATTTTATCTTTACCATATGACATATTATCTCATAACACCCTCATCGAAAAAATAAACTGTATTTTGAGAAAATGTAACATAACAGGTTCTTGCTCGAACCTCTAATTAAAGTCATTTATTATTAAAAAAAAACTATTTGGTAAAGACAGAAATTTATTTTTGAAATTGTCAAATTTAACCTTAAAATTTTTTTTCAAAATTTTAGGAAAATCCTGTATGTTTGCAACTTCTAAAAAGGATCGCTCGCGGTGGTGCATTTAAAATTTTCATTGATAAATCAAAAGGAGCAATAAGTTTTTTTTTGCCGAGTTGCCAATTGAATAGAATTTTTTTTTTCTTACTGACTTACTGTTTCTTTCTGACAAATAACACTATATAACAGTAAAATTTCCCTTCTATGTCCTTAAAAATTTCTTTTCAATATTCTAATATTTATTTTAAAATAAAGGAGCTCTTATAAATTTATTTTAATTTAGAGAAGGAATTATGGAATTTAACGTTTCATTAATTAATAATTTTTAAGATCATCCTCTTCTTAAAAAAAAAAAAAAAAAAAAAAAAAAAAAAACCTGAAAGCTTTTTTTTTTGTGTGTGTGTGTGTAAAGTTTACTTGTAAAATAACTCATTGCTGTACTCATTCCTCAAAACACAAGTATTTGTGTTAAATATGGTGTACAATTTACTTTAAAGTTTATTTTTGAATACTTTTAAATCTTAAAATACATTAATATTAGGCCTACCGAATTTTCAGCATCTGGTTTACAGATGTCGAATATTCGCTATTGGATCAAAATCACTAATCAATGCATCTCTATAAGCACTTTTCAAATGTGATAGAAATAATTTTGAAGAATACTTTTGTTTTCCCATGAAAAAAGGTAAAACTTAAGCTTTTTTATTTATTTATTTTGGGCGAAAATTATTTTAGGTAAAAATGTTTTCCATGTGAGTTCTCTTTAATCAAATCTCTTTCTGCTGAATTCTGATGGAGCTAATTAAATTTAAAATAAATCCACTATTATAGAAATCATCGTAGTTTTAAAATTATAATGTACTATTAAAATTTAAGAATATATATATATTTTTTAAACTTTAAAATACTTCTGATTTCTTTTTCTTTCTTTTTTTTAAAAAAGATTTTATACACTATTTTATGTGATATGTCAACTTTTGAAAGGACTATTACTTATACAGTATCGAATTTAAAAATTGTGTTCTTATAAACATATTTTGCACATATTAAAAATTGAGGATTTTATGCAATAAAACAGTGGAGTATCCACTGAATTTTAAATAAACAAGAACGAAAAATCATGCGTCAAGCATAGATTATGTAACACTTTCCAACGCTTCCAAAATAATTTTACAAATCATACCGTTTAATAAGCTGAGAGATAACATCTAAGTAAACAATTTGGAAAACGAATAACATATTTAAAAACATAATTTCAGGAATTTCCAACATATACAATATTCGAAAAAATATCCGAATACTTTTATTCAGCTCTGTATAGGATCTATAGATTTGTATATATACTACATAGGATGCTAAATTTTAGTTCAGTTAGGAAACGCGTAACACAGTTTAAAATTCTCCTTCTGGAGTTTCTGTCAATAAACGGAAATGTGTTCGCGAACTTTTGTACTTCCCTGTATAGGATCTACAGAATTTATACACACCACGTAATAGACAAAAAGCGAGTTAAATTTAAAATCGCGTTCAGTAACTTAAAACGAACTTCCAGGAATTATTGTTAACAGACAATAGAGAATTCTTTTGTGTGTCCCTGTAAATGAACGAAGACTGCTATACACACAGTATTCTGTAGGAAGCCTCTTGTAATGCACCTTAGTGATATATATAAATTTCAATGCGTTTAAAATAGTAAATTATTTAAATAAACCGCAGACGATTTTTCTCCATAGACGTAATGTAACGGAATTTTTTTGACTGTCCCTGTAAAGTAACTATAAGTGCTATGCACGCACAGCCTATTCCATATTAAGCTTCTTGTAATGCACCTTAGAGATATATATATTTCAATGCGTTTAAAACAGTGAAACATTATTTAAATAAACCGCAAATGATTTTTCCCCATAGACCGCAATGTAACGGAATTCTTTTGAGTGTGCCTGTAAAAAAACTATATGTGCTACACACTTCCGTTGAAATAGGGAACATGCTATAGATAACGACAATAAGATATAAAAATTGCAGAGCAATCCGAGCATATTTACGGGAGTTAGAGCACGGACAGACGGCCATACGGCAGACAAACCGAAGTCCTAAACAATTTTCAACTAGGTTGGAAAGTGTTAAAAACGCATCGTTTTCAGTCAGGGATGTAGCTAGAAGTAAACAATAGGGGGTGCTCAAGAAAATGTAGGGGGGGGGGGGGCTCATACTATTTCTCTCTATCTCTGAGACATGCACGCACAAACACAGATATATATGATCAAAGTATTATATAGAAAGGTAAATTAGTGTATATTCATATTGTAGGCACTATATTTCTTATTAAATTGTTTATAACTATGTTTGATGCGAAGAAAAGTAAAGGCTGCAGACAATGTAATGGAGGATATATGGTGGATATGCAGTATACTTTTTGGATTATTTTAAGGAATACCGTATACCCTCTTCTCAAAAACAGTATAGCATATACTTTTTAGGGTATACCCTCTGCCTAAAGCGTATGCCCTCTGTTTTTTTTATTACTACATCACTGGCTGCATAATGAACATTTTCAGTGCATAATTATACTAGTGAAATAATAAGTGATGATGTCAATAAGTAAATAAAAAGCTGACAGTTTACCTGTTTCAAAAGAGTTTCAACCTTTAATTTATTCTGAATATTCCTTGCCCTTAAGGATTTAAAGTTATGTTTTTATATGATAAAAAACATTAGAACAATCAAGGGTGTGTTTTGTATTTTAAAATTATTTTTGTGTCTAGTCAAAAGCTAAAACCACTTGTATTTAAATTGGCTATAACTCATTAGAATAACATTGTTTTATGCTAATAATGAAAAACGCTACAAAATGAAAAAATTAAGTATATAACTAATGCAAAAGGGAATGTTTGCATCAGCAAAAGGTAGCTAATTCTGAGTATGTGCAGATAGGATGCGCACATTTTGAAGCACCTATTTGCAGTTTTTAAACAAATGCTGCAATTTAGTATTTATGCAAAACTGTAAAAAGCCACCAAAACTAAGTTCAATTTTTGAAGAGAATTTTATTTGGATTTTTGAAACAGAATTTCTTTTGGTGGCCTTGGCAACTTTCCCAGGGGGGGCTCAAAAATTTTCAGGGGGTGCTGAGCCCCCCCTGGCACCCCCCTAGCTACGGCTCTGTTTTCAGTACCGGTTTCGAAGATTAAAAAAAAAAAAAACATAAGAAAAAGTAAAATGCTGTCTATGTAGAGATTGACCTCAACTATCCAATGCAAAAAATAAAATAGAAAATCATTTTAAAAATATGAAAATGCAAACTAAATATTGGATGTTTTCGCGTAAGTTAAGTACCACCCCCCACCCCAATCCCCTTAAGAGCTCAATCATACATCCTCCCTTTTCATTTAAAATAAACGATTTATGTGAATACTGTAAAT
The DNA here is from genome assembly GCA_963931845.1 of Maratus michaelseni. NCBI lineage: Eukaryota > Metazoa > Arthropoda > Arachnida > Araneae > Salticidae > Maratus > Maratus michaelseni. The sequence goes on from OZ007597.1 coordinate 140,356,920, forward strand.
TAAAGGTGAGTCAAATTGAAGTCATATTTTAATTTTTCTTGTCAGAATCTTAGGCTGACGTATAATTTTTACTGCAGTTAAAGGAAACATTAATTGTCTTTTGCTTATTTAAATGTATTCGTCCCTCAAAATAAAAACTAATCTTTTCCTTCCGCTCCTCAAAATATTCTTTTTTACATTCTTACATTTCTTAGAATTTTTAAACAAATTTAGAGTTTACATTAATGATTTTAAGAAAAAATTTCTCAAATTTTTCCGTTTATTCATTCTTAAAATAAATAGATTCAGTTTACTTTACCTGCATAAAATTACAGTGATCGGAAAACTTCTACATTTTAGACAGGTTTCAGTTGTATACATTTTTCAGACATGTATAAATTATATCTATATGGTATTCGTTCTATCGGAACCACAAAATTTTTCTCAAGACAGTTTTCTGTAATAGACACAATTCAACATTTTGCTGTTGGAGAAGTGGAATTCGGTAAGAATCAAAACATTCATTTTTTTAAAAAATGAATTTTGGAGAAGTGATAGTTTAAGTGCTGTGTTTAAAACCGGGACATTAAAGAGATGTATTGCGACACCCAGACATTATGCCTAAAATTGGGTCTCTCTCGGAACTTCTAGTCATCTTAAAAATTTCAATGGCACAATGAATAGCAGTGGTGCCGACTTATATGGGCCCGTGGGGCTTTAGCGTCGAGCCCGCCCAATAATTTGCTCCCCTGACACCTAATTTCCCTTGTTTTACTTCACTACGTATTTATTTAAATTTTTAAATCTCTGAAACAAAATTTCATTTTCTATTTGCTGGACAACAAATAAGAGTGAAATATGCCAGCCCAGGATATAGTCGGGATAGCTCAGTAGGGAGAGCGTTGTACGGCAAACCAAAGTACCCAGGTTCGAGTTCTGGGCGTTAGTCCTATGCCTTGGATATAATTTACTTAGTTGAATATACTTTCCTCTGTTCATTATGAAAATTTCATTTTGTTGACGTTGGAAAATAGCATTGACATCCGTAACAGAGACATCAAGAGCACTAAATGTTCTTCAGTACAGTACACATATAATTATTAAATTTCTCTCAACAGTTCAATTTCCTATATACTTGATCAGCAGTATTGTTGTCGTATGTAAACCAAAAGGTAAATGCTAGAATCATGTGAACTTTAATGACTATGCTATAGATTTGTTTGAGAAAGAGAATGTATACGGAGCATTTAAAAAAAAAAAAAAGATTCTAAAATGTATACGGCGAGTAACTTCGTATGCCCTCCACTACACCCCTTTTGATCAGTGAGTATAAATCAGTGAGTGAACATTATCTATATTTTAGTGTCCCAATCCTGATAATTATAAAGCTCATAAATGACTGAAAAGCTTTGCTCCTTGTGTTTTTAATTTGTATTGATATTTATGATATTATAGTAAATATTAACATTATTATGCAAAAGAATTCACGAATAACATAAGCAAATAATAAAACGTGCCGTGCTATTTTGCTTAAAAAATTTGGGCCCATACAATATATTTCAAAAGTTGGCTCCATTGATCAATGGCATTCCTAAATAATAACCTTGATAATAAGTTGTTTCTAATTTTAAGTCAAAATTTTCATTAAATTAACGAGTTTGGTCTCAATGCAGTTTTTAGGTAAATTTCGTAAGAAATACTACCTATTACATACTCACCTAAGTTGGAAATTTTGAAAATTTTTTGCAGATCTACGCCGATCATGACTCCCAGAACCCAAAACCACCCCCAGTTCAAAACTTTATCTATCTATCTATCTATCTATCTATCTATCTATCTATGTCACTTTTTTCTGACCATGATAACTGGAAAAATTCTGCATAAATCTCTTCCAAACTGATACATAAAATCAAGGGTCATAAAATCTCGGTCAAGTTCGTTAATGGGCAAAATCGAACAAAGGGGGGGGGGAAATGGGGGGGGGGATTTTTGTGAAAACAGAAAAACCCTCATAATTTCTTTATTATTATACGTATCGAATCCATTTAAAGTTATTATTACTTCTAGGAAAAGGGCCGAAAATTTATGTATGACAGATTTTTGATATAATTAAAAATTGTCTTAAGGGGAGGTGGGGTTTAGAAGAAAAAAATTCATAACTTCGTCAATTCCCAAAATTTCAAATCCACTTAAATTTATTATAAATCCTCTTAATATTATCTAAAACTTTTATATTGACATGTTTTTTATAGGACCAACTCTTATAGCAAAAAAAAAAAAAAATCCTTGCTGGCTCCGCCTGCAAACAAGTTTGGTTTCGAAGTATGCGGTTCCAACTGCAGCATCATCGCAAAAAGGTCATTTCTTCCGCAATTTCCGACAAACAGGTGCCCCACGGTCTGCGTCTTCGAAATCTACCTGTGCCTGTAGGCCGAGCCGTCAGGGATTTTTTTAAATATTCTTGCACCTTGCACGAATCAGTGGTGCAGCCAGAATTCTGCTGTATGGGGAGGAGAGGTTGAATTGTTGATAATGGTGGTCGCTGGTTACTTGAATCACCGGCTAATCGAATCAGTTTAGGTAATGAAGTGATAATCATTCCAACTGCAGCATCATCGCAAAAAGGTCATTTCTTCCGCAATTTCCGACAAACAGGTGCCCCACGGTCTGCGTCTTCGAAATCTACCTGTGCCTGTAGGCCGAGCCGTCAGGGATTTTTTTAAATATTCTTGCACCTTGCACGAATCAGTGGTGCAGCCAGAATTCTGCTGTATGGGGAGGAGAGGTTGAATTGTTGATAATGGTGGTCGCTGGTTACTTGAATCACCGGCTAATCGAATCAGTTTAGGTAATGAAGTGATAATCATTTTTTCCCTCGAAGAGTAGAATCAATAGTTACATTGACCATAATTCATTTCAGCAACGTTTACTATATAAGAGTTAGTAAACATAAAATGCACCAATGGAATAACAAAAAACTGTTAGATTAATATAGTGTTTGAAAAATGAAGAGGCAAACTTAAGAAATGGAAGGGAATAGTACAGCAAACAATTTTTTGAACAGAAAATTAGGAATCGATTTTTAAATCAGAAATACATAGGATTTCATTCCAAAACAATCCCGAATTCTTGTTCTTAACTTTAGTAATAATAAAGCAATTTTAGCAAAATTTCCAATAGACTTTACTTTGCTTTGTGTCAGATGTAAAATAACACGAGAAGAGGTAGAATTTATTATAATCCGCGTCCAAACAATGCCAAATTAAGTATTCCATATTTTAGGATGTAGTTGACATTAAACGCGGTATCGTTGACTGAATTACTGTGCACTTCCAGCACTTTATTTGACATCTAATTTCGTTTACAGTATATACTGAAAATTTCGTTAAAATATCTTCATTATTATTAAAGTTCTCTAAAAATACTTGGATTCGACTTCCTATATCCTATATTTTTCACTAAATAAATGGATCGCGACCTGGTTTCCTATACAAAAATCTTTAATTGTAGTGTGCTCTACCACCTTTTACAGATTGTTCTACTTTTTTTTAAACACATTGTTTATGTGTTAAGTATGTTTGCTTTCTAAATATTATTTGTTTTTAACCTTTTTCATGTTGTTGGAGAATATTTATCTATTAAATCACACAAAAATAACGCCTGCATCCAAGTCTAAACATACACACAAATATTATACACACATACAAGCTATAAATACAATAAACCCAACAAGTGTGAAAAATTAGCCAGAGCCAGGAGTCGAACCTGGGACCACAGCATACAAGACTAATGCTCTAACCACTGAGCTACCCCGGCCACCTGGGTCTGCAATTTAACTGAGAAATTGCAGACCCAGGTATTGGCCGGGGTAGCTCAGTGGTTAGAGCATGAGTCTTGTATGCTGTGGTCCTAGGTTCGATTCCTGGCTCTGGCTAATTTTTCACACTTGTTGGGTTTATTGTATTTCTAGTTTGTATGTGTGTATAATGTTTGCGTGTATGAATATTTATCTATATTTAGTTTTCTGTTAGAAACACCTATGCAGAATGAAAGATAGGTTGTACCTGCCTTCGGCCGTGGAAAAAAAAGAAAATACATTATAATAACAATTTTGAAAAAAGAGGGTACTTTTTAACTTTCTCTGCCCCTCTCTGTAAGTAAGGGCGAAAGGATCTACTTATATATACATTTATTTAAATGAAATACATTATAGCTAAAACTCTAAAAGATATTCCAGTTTTTACTTCTTATCTGATTTAAACACGACTGTAATTTTGTCCACATGAAAAACAATATGTCATAATTTTGATGATATAGAGGCAGCATTATTTAAGATTTAATAAGTGTAGATCAATGTATAACTAATTTATTACTTATTAATTTCAGTTAAAGCATAATTAGCATAAGTTTGTGTGTAATTATAGTAAATTTTATAAACTCTATGAAAATGCTTCATATTTAACGCTTTTCTTTTGAAAACCTTGCTCATAGGCATGTATCTGTAAGTCAAAATCAATAAAATTGCAATCAGTGCTTCTTTCCTCCGGGGAACGCGTGGCCTGAAGAACATTTCGAGCTACCTTACTAGCTAATAAACTACACTCTTTAAATATATAGTCCCCCCCCCACCCCTCAGGAACAAATTGTTCGAATGAAACACTACAATAATCTGTTCAATCAAAAACACATTTTACATTTATATCTTTATAGCACATTTTCTTAATTCTTACTTTGTCAAAGATTTTTACCTGCATCACTCACATACCTTGGTCTTAGAAATAACTGATAGCAAAAACACAAAACAAGATGCACATGCAGAGGTCTGTTTGGGCTCGGTCCTGGCCCGAAACCGGTCCAACCCACGGGCCAGTCTTCGGCTTATTTTCATTCATGGCAATCGGACCGGGCCTGGCTTCCTTTTTTCCAGGCAGGGCTGAAACTGGAATTCATTCTTCCTAAAGGTCTAGACGAGTTGAAATTTTCGGGTCCTGTTTTTATCAAGCCCATATGAAAATAATTGGCCATGCCTACCCTGACCTGACCCACGCAAAAATCAGTAAAATTTCGATCGGCCCAACAATTTTTGCAAAAAAATGCATATATTTTTAAATCGTCATTGTTCTATATTAAAATTTTCAATTTTTTCTTTTTAAAGAATAGTTCATTTTCTAGGCAATAAAATTAAAGTACAATAAAGCGTGTGAAAAAGAACCTGCCCATGACAGAATCCTGTTTCAAACGGAAAAATGTATTTATCCATGCAAAATGAACATAATAATACGTGAGAAAAGAAATATATTTACAACCAACAGTGTATATGCTAAGAAGGTAACTTTCCTATAACGGATATTTCTGTTCTCCTATGCGATTCCGTCTTAGAAATTTTTACTATACTATAAGAATTTTCAGGTTTTTAAGTCTCCAAGCCATGTAATATGTTATTAATAACAACTTTGACATTTGCATACAAATCGAGATCCAGTAACAAAATAAATATCTCAGCACAAAGTGTTTTTTAAAAAAACGAAGAATGCAAACAACATGAAAAGAAAAACAAATAAATATTTTTGTCAGAACTCCTCGTAGAAGACAATTTTAACCATACCAGTGTAAAAATATGTTTTTGTTGAAATTCAGGCGAGCTGGGAAGGGATAATTACGTTTTTGTATGAACCGGGCCGGGTCGGGCCGAGATTCTAGCTTTTATACTGGGTCGAGCCAATAAACTATGTGTATGGCCCAGACCGGATTCGAGTCTAACTTTTAGCTTTTTTTTTTTTTTTTTTTTTTTTTTATGTGCCAGGCCGGCTTAATATACATACATATATTTTTTACGATACGGATCGAACTTTTAACTTTTATACCCGGCTGAGGGGCAAAAAATTTTCTACAAGTCGGGTCGCGCTCGAACCTAGAAATTTCTCTGGTGCAGACCTTAACAGAAAGTCTGAAACTGAGAAAAACCTATAAACATATATTTTGTTTTTTTTTTCTTTTTTCTCCTGGAAATTGATGTCTATTATCCTTTTGAACATGGAGCAAAGACAGAAATTCAATTTAAAAACTATCCACTGTATAATACTCAAAGCGTATGACGGTCGAAATAAACATTCTTTTACTGTAAGATGTCTGAAAAATGTAATTGCTACCCTTTTTCAAAACAAATGACAGTTTTCACTTAACCAGTACATCTAAGATCTAATATACGCTTCCGCAGTTTAAATATAATATTCGCGGTCTAATTTAATAACTTTGTTGAATATAATTTGATTCAACAAAGCTGCGAATTTCAAATAAACTAAAAAAACGTAATATTAACTTTAGTTTCGATTCATGAAAGCGTCGAATTTGCTTAACTAGTGATTCATATAAGCGGCAATTATAATATTTTTTTTAGCTCTGGAAGGGGTTTTACCCCTCCCCCCCCCCTTGGGCTCTGCCACTGGACGCATACACACATACAAAGGACTTATGAAGTTGGGGGCCTGTGCCCACCCCACAAAATAGCTCTAGTTACGCCTATGCAAACAACTAACGATACATTTTTACAAATTCTAAGCGATATTAAAAGATCTTGGGATCTTATATAACATAAGTTTCTATTTTGTGTATATAAAATTAGATATGACGCTTTCATTGTGGAAAATAAAATGTTTCAAGTTTATGTTATATTTTATTCTAACCTTTATATAATGGACTAAGCCTAATCATTAACAGACCCAATTACGTGAGATTTTGTTATTTGTATTGGTATGTTCGTTTTTATGTATTTTATCATGATCAGGGGTCGGAAGTAGCACACTACAAGTAGCAAAACTACAGTAGTTGCTGCTTTTTTTAATAGTTTGTAGTGTAGCGAGTAGCACAATACAAACCTAGTCGTTGAGAGCCACCATAATACTTACCCATCATGGATATGCATAATGTAAAATATTAAAATAAAAAATGCATAAACTACTTATAATGCATTGCAATTCGAATAAAATCGTGGCTTGATGACGTTATAAACTTTAAAGGCTCGATTACTGAATTGCTTAAAAGAAGCATCCTTATAACTCCAAAAACAATAATCCTATTAACTAGCGGTTTATTGCATCTGATTAAGTGTCTCATTTCCAATTAAAATATATTTTTGGATTGAAATTTGGATGAAATACAGGGTCATGAAAAATCGAAGAGTGTGGAAAATAGGATTACAAATATCTCGGCAACTCATTACCCGATCGACTTAATGCTTTATATAAAATTTATGTTTTTTTATTGTCTTTTATATTCACTCCTTAGAATAAACAATTTTGAAAATTTTTATATACCTTTTATCAGAACGAATATTTCGAGAGTCCGAAAAAAATACTTCCGGATAATCGAGGTTACTGAAATTCAATAAGCTTCTTCCCATTATTACATACTAAGTACATACCAAAATTCAAGTCTCTATCTCAATTTCTTCAGGAGATAGAGCGTTTACAGACACACAGACGGACGGCAAAATTTTTTTTTCTAAATATATGTTTTTCGAAATCTTCAGTGTCTGAAACGTGTAAATCTGTAAAAAATTTTTGTCCGATTTTCAAAACGATTACAAGATTTACCCTATACTACGTATGATGGGTAATTAAAATCAGTAGTTTGTAGCAGGAATCGATGCTACTTTTAACGCTACTTCAAGGAGAAAAAAAATGTGACATTCTACAAATCACGTGACCATAACTTGCTTTTTTTTTTTGCAAAATTTGTTCTGCACAATAATTTGCAAATCTCAGTTGCAGTGTATAGTAACACATCGCATGAAGTCATAGATTTTCTCCAGTGACACTTGCTGCTAAAGAAATTAATTTTATGCATGTTTTAATGCTGGGTTATTTGTTATTTGGAATTGCTTTATTTACAGATTTATTTATTGTTTGCATTTTGAATTGTTTTTCTGTAATTTTCTAGAACACAAAACACTTTTTTGAATATTGTATTTTTTAATTTTTTAATGCCCTTGGTTATATCGCACTTATTTAATTGTATATCGGCAGATAAGGGTCACCGGAGTATTATTTAATCCATGTTTTCAGTTTGGATTGAATATTGAATCCTTTGACAAAATCTGAAAGTAGCAAAGTAGTGACTACATTTGAAAAGTAGTTTGTAATCGCTACATTTTAGCACAAGTAGTTATAGTTGTAGTTAACTATGTTTTTGATAAAGTAGTTGTAGTTCGCTACAATAAAAAAGTAGTTTTTCCGACCCCTGATCATAATTATATTTTTGCTATTTTTAAGAAAGTTTTTTGAGAGTATTGCAGTGTTAAAATATTGGCTATTTGTTATTAGCTAATGTTAAAAGGTTGGTGAGATTCAAAACACTTTGGCGATCATTGGCACCCGGCTAACATAAAAGTACCTTATTTTCTGATAAAATATAAAATAACAAGTAAAATTACTGATATATATATTATACAGTAGTGGCCAAAAGTGTGGACATTTTTTGGAAGTTTCATGTTTTTCAACTTTGTGTGCTTGTAGAATATATTAATTTTCACTTAAATACAAAAGTTTATATATCAAATTGAAGGTAATTTAATGTAGAATTTAATAATAAAAACAGTATTACAATATCTGTATTACAAAAAAAGTTATGCAACTAATAGTAAGATCTATCTTAGATTTGCATTTTTTTAAAGTGATACTTACACAATCAATACTTAGTAGGATAACCCTTATTTTTTAAGACAGCTTCACAGTGTCTTTTCATCGAGTGAACGAGTGTTTGGAGTTCATCTTTCGTAATCACATGGTGCCAAGAATCAATTATAGCTTCAATAAGTTGTCTTTTATTGGATGGACGTTTTTTTCGTACAAGAATTTTCATACGTTGCCACAAATTTTCAATTGGATTGAGATCAGGGCTGTTTCCTGGCCATAGTAATATATCTATGCCTTTATTTTGAAACCATGCTTTGCATACTTTTGCTGTGTGGCATGGAGCTGAATCCTGCTGAAAAATAAATGGTGCGTTGTTGGGGAAGAGATCCCTGATGGAAGGTATCAATCTTGGTTCCAGGACAGTTTCGATGTATTTTTTGGCATTCAGGATGCCATCAATCACTTGAATTCGGCACACACTATCTGCAGACATACATGCCCAAATCATCACATTTGTTGGGTTTTTCTGTAGTTGCTTCAATGCAATCAGGATGAAGTGCTTCTCCTACTCTACGTCTCATGTATTTTCTACCATCACTACCAAAGAGCGATATTTTACTCTCATCGCTCCAGATTACTTACTTCCATTGATTTTCTGACCATTTAATGTGTTCTTTTGCTCACTTAACTCATTTTTCGCGTTGCTTTTGATTTAAATATGGTTTTTTCCTTGGAATTCTAACTTGTAGTCCAAATCCTTATAACCTTCTTCTTATTGTTCTTGAACTTACTGCAATACCCGCTGCATTCATTTCACATCTAATAGCATCTGATGAAATTTTTCTATCTTGAAGGCATAGCCGTTTAATTTTTCTATCGGCAGTAGCACTTGTGCATTTTTTTCGGCCTGATTTAGCCTTATTTTCCACTGATTTCACTTTTTCATAATGTAAACAGAACTTTCGTACACCAGAACAAGTCACTGAACCACCAACTTGTCTTGCAATTTCAGCATAAGAGAGGCCATTTTATCTCAATATGACAATTCGGCTTCTTTTTGCAGATGTTCAATTAGTTCTTCTTGTTGATGACATTGTTTAAAATTAGTTTAATAAAAAAAAGGACTTTAAATATTCAAAAACAGCAATACTCTATTTAATTGTACTAGTATGCATCATTCCGCAAAATATTTCCACAACAATAACTCTTTAACCATCCAAATAACCTAAACTATTTTTACAGACATTTGATTGGTCCTCAGAACAGTGTTTGTGATTGGCTAGTACACTTTTATTACAAAACACGTCCTTATTCAAAATGATTTGTGTTTGTTTGTTCTACTAAAATGAGCATAACTTTTTTTGTAATACAGATATTGTAATACTGTTTTTATTATTAAATTCTACATTAAATTACCTTCAATTTGATATATAAATGTTTGTATTTAAGTGAAAATTAATATATTCTACAAGCACACAAAGTTGAAAAACATGAAACTTTCAAAAAATGTCCAAACTTTTGGCCACCACTGTATATATATATATATATATATATATATATATATATATATATATTCTTTTTTTTTGGTAAATTAAACAAATATTTATTTTCAGTTACTGAAATTGTAATTGACAATGTAATAAATTTTGTTTTTCTTTTCTAGATATTTGCTGAGTGATTACAAATGAAAGGTTTCATAGCAGTGCATGTCGGTGCTGGTTATCATGCTGAAAGTTTGAGACCACAGTACAAAGTAGCATGTAAAGATGCTTGTAAAGCAGCAGTCCAGTTACTAAACAGTCAGCATAATGCTGTGGAAGCAGTTACAGCAGCTGTTTCTGAATTGGAAGACTGTGTTTTAACAAATGCTGGTATAGGATCAAATCTAACTCTAAAAGGAAATGTTGAATGTGATGCTGGTATTATGGATGGACAGAGCTTAAATTTTGGTTCGGTTGGAGCCTTGAGTAACATAAAAAATCCTATTAAAGTTGCAAAAAGCATACTTGAGGTACAAAATAATGGATTGTTAACTTGTGGCCGTATTCCTCCATCAACGTTAGTTGGTGAAGGTGCGTTAGAATGGGCTTTAGAAAATGGACTCAAAAAGATTGATCAACGAAAACTTACAACTAAAATATCTAGAGGTATTTATCTGAAAAATGTCTCATTATTACAGAATACTCACAATTCTGATTCAAAACATAGCTTGACAGAAGAACCATCATGCGACGAAAGTACTTTACTTGATACTGTTGGTGCAGTATGTGTTGATGCTTTTGGTAATATTGCTAGTGCTGTTTCAAGTGGAGGGATTCTTTTAAAACATTCTGGTAGAATTGGACAGGCTGCCATTTATGGTGCTGGTTGCTGGGCCGAAAACTCAGTTTCTTCTGATAAACCAAGTATAGCTTGTAGTGTTACTGGTGTTGGCGAATATTTAGTGAAGACTATGTTTGCAAAGGAATGCAGCAGCATGCTTTCAAATGATTATGATTCTATTTTTGCACTTCGTGATATATTTAAAAAATGTTTTGTAGAATCACCTTATTTGAAAAATATTGCTACAAAGCTGGCTGGTACCTTGGCTGTTAAACATTATTTCCATGAAAAATACTGTGAACTCTCATGGGTTCATACGACTAAAACTATGATTTTGGGATACATGAGTGAAAATGATGTAAAGCCTCACACTATAATATCTATGCAACCTTCAGAAGCTGTCTGTGGTGAAAGTATTTTTGGATCTGAGAAACGAATAAAACTTTGATGATTTTACAATAACAAATGAAAACATGGCACCTTTTTGATTATCTCCAGTCACATTTTCTTGTTGATAAAATCACCATTCCTTAAGAGCCTATGCTAGTCACGCGAAGAAACGCTCCAGCTAATGTTAAGTCTATGGGAAGGTTATCGTGCGATTTCTCGCTCGCATTTTAATATTTTTAAATGATTTTTTTTTGCATAGGATAGCTGAGGTCGATCTCTAATGTTGTTAGTTTTTACTTTTACGATTTTACTTATGATTTTTTTATAAGCGGACATTTTCAATTTTGGAACCAGTTCTGAAAGAGAAAGTACCCTTATATAAAAATACTGGAACCAAAATCGAAAAAGTAAAAACTAACAACGTTAGAGATCGACCTCAGCTATCCTATGCAAAAAAAATCATTTAAAAATATTAAAATGCGAGCGAGAAATCGCGCGATAACCTTCCCATAGACTTAACATTAGCTGGAGCGTTTTTTCGCATGACTGATGTAGGCTCTTAAACAAAATTGAAAAAACAAAATTTTCACTTTTAAAAATTTATAATAATAAAGATACAAGTTTGTTTGTGTGCTGTGTTCTGAAGGAGACTGCTGCACACAGAGCTACAAGATTTGACCGGAAGGTACTTGTTTGTCTGAAGTTATGCACCTCGAAACCAGTTTTTGGATTTTTTTAATCTGATTTTTAACATTTTTTTGCATTTAATAGCGATTTTTGCACATTAGTAAAAGGAATCCATTTTCAATTTTTTAGCCCAATTAAAATACTACAGTTTCAATCTTTTGACATTCACAATAGGAATTTGGTTTGTCTGTTAGCCCAAGATAATAAATTTTGTCCTTTTTAAAAGAAAGTTTCTTTAGAATTCATACAGCGATTTTGAATTTTTCGCATTCCATGCTGATTTTTTGACATTTGTAAAAATAATCCGGTTTCAATTTTTTAGCCTAATGTAGCAAATTTTGTTCTCTGCAATTTAAATTTTTTTTTCTTGAAGTTTTTATGCAAATTTTAGCATTTATTTGTGTTCCACAGTGATTTTTTGATAATTTTTTTCTGAAACTGAAATAGCTCGTTGGTAAATTTTTCTACTGTCATGTATAAATTCAAGTTGAGTGTCCATTTGGCTCCCATAGCCACGTGAACAATGATGCTAAAAATTTGTATTTAATCTTAATTGAAATAAAATATCACTATAATTCAGGGTTTGTGTGATACGAAACCTATGCTGACAAAGGCAATGGGGCTTCCAAACCTAGGTTTGTTTGGAATAAACAGACCAGTGAAGCTCTACTAGTACTATATAAAATAGACACTTGCAGAATTAGCATATCAATACAATTTTATGATTATTAGTTAAGTAACCCATTTTATATAATGTATATTTCTATGATGCAATACCAAAAGCAACAAAAAATGAAATGCATTTAAGGAAATACATATTATAAAATACAGGTGTCCGAGAAAGATCCGTACAACTTCAAAAATTTATTGAAAAAGAAACAATAGGGTTACAGCGCAACTAATTAGTACATTAGATAGAATAACTCAAAAAATTTTTTTTCATATAACTTAAGTTATTACCTTAGGAAATTTCTACATGAGACCCTTTTGTAGCACGAACAATATCAAGACGATATTCCAATTCCATCCACGACCGTTTCAGCATGCTAACATCAACAGTAGCTACAGCTGTTTGGATGTTTTGCTTTAATTCTTCGAGACTGTTAACTTTCGTTCGGTATACAGTATCTTTAACATAACCCCAAAAGAAAAAATCCAGTGGTGTTAGGTCAGGAGACCGGGGTGGCCATGCAATGGGACCATCCCTGCCAATCCAACGCTGTGGAAAAGAATTATTCAGCGACTCACGAACTGTCAATCCCCAATGAGGAGGCGCACCTGTTGGAAAAGGACATTCGGTTCACGCGATCCGCCATTGAAATAACTAAAATGCTTTAATATTCCTTTGCATGACATGTAGCGCCATCTATGGTCAGAAACATACTGCAGAAAAAAACTTTTTGAGTTATTCTATCTAATGTCCTAATTAGTTTCGCTGTTACCCTACTGTTTCTTTTTCAATAAATTTTTGAAGTTGTACGGATCTTTCTCGGACACCCTGTATATTGAAAGTTTGTAAGTAACACATCCAAGGGTGGATCGAGATCTTGTTTTAGAGGAGGTTCATGTCTCTTAATGAAGCTTTTTTTTAATGTTAATGTGTATTTCCATATGAAAACGTGTTTTATTGTGGAAATTTTATTAGTTCACAAAGTGTCATGACTGGTGCTGGATGATATCGGAAATTTAATATCGCAATATATCAACAAGTTAATAGTATTGATATTGTTGATATATCACAATACTAATTTAAAACGGGGGGGGGAGGGAATTAAGAGCATTTGCTTTATTTTTTAAGATAAATTATATAGCAATTATCAGCAATTTAAACACAAAACTTAGTTGAATGCAATGAATTAAAATTTTTATATCTATTTCCTCATAAAACATTTTTATTTTTCCTATTTTTTTAAAACAAAATATTTAAAAGAAATTTTGCATTAGCATTAGTTTCATAAAGTTAAAGATAGTATTTCCTCTATTTTTCTCATTTTATTCAATTAATCTTTTTTGTTTTTTTAAGTCTCATTTTCACCACTATGATATGATTAAATATATGATTAAAAAGCACATTTAATAAAATGAAATTAAAAAATGTCTACATAAAAATGTATACAATTTTTGTTTCATATAATTTAATTAGGGGATCTGACCCGGGCTTCCCGGTTTACAAATATATATATTGATTGCCCACTAACAATACCAAAAATCATTTTTACATGAAATTAAATAAAAATCATTCACTCGTGACATCATAATTCAATTTTATTATTTAACAGAATAATAAGGCTACTATAATTTGTGACTCGTGCTATAGCCATTCTGGACACTTTGCTGTTATCATTATCTTTTTACGCATGAAAGTTTCGCTATGGTACTCCATTGTGAAATTTGATAATTTTTTTTATTTAATATTTGAAAAACAGCATAATCATTAGATTTGAAATTTATATAAATAAAAATACAATTTTTTACCTTTCTAACGCAGTTTGTCTAGCATTTTTCTGACAAATACTTTCCGAGTTATTAATTTTTTCAGTAACTTCAAATGTTTCATTTTCCGAGATTAATATGTGGCAACGATTAGCGAAAATCCCAGTCGTCAGCAACGCATAGCTTTTTATTAAAGAGGATTATTGGTTAAAAATATCAAACTTTGTTTTACTTGGTTGAAATAGAGTTTGAAGGGACTGAGCCTGATTTCGTTTATTCTGTACACGAAATGGGTCCGGGTCAAACCATTGGTACATCACGTTCCTTTAGTCATATATCCTTCGTTTAATCTTGGCATAAAAAAAATCAACCCATCCTGAAAAACTTCATTTTATCAATGATCATTATCGTTCCTTATTTTTAAATTAGCAAAAGATTACCTTGGATGACTAAAAATATGAATTTAAGAAATTTCAAAAATATCGCGTATTTTGAGAAGCTTACGATTTACTACAGAATTTAATCATGGCAATCATGTAAATTTTTTTTGCATTTTTTTGCCTTAATTATTATCTAACATTGTTTAAATTATTTAATGTATCTCATTGAAAAAAAAAAAAAAAGTGTTCTTCACCGAATAACTGACAGACATTTCCCTTTCCCCATTCAGAAATTTAATTTCCTAATAAAATCCACTAGAATAAACAATAAGTTAAATTTGATAACCTAGTGAAATTCACCGAAATTTTTTTTAATGTATTTAAAGTGCCCTTTTTATGAATAAGGCAACCAAAAAAGACACTCATTTTAAGCGCAGATATAAATTCCGAATCCAAGAAACCGCACAACCAATATCAATACTACGCAATAACTAACACATATTCAAGCTAATCTTATTGGACAGGATATATCAATAGCCGAGAGATATCGCAATATGTCTGGACCAATCACAGCAGCCAAACAAGGAACCCACGATTAGTGTTATTCAGTATTTATCTCTAACTCTGTGGTTTGCAATGATTGAATGTATTGGGATATATTGGAATATTCTTTATTTTGAGATATGATAGAGAGATAATCAGCGGTGGTAGAATTTCTGTTCTGGATGAAGCAGGGCAGGGACTAAATAAACAGATCGGATGAAAGAAGGATTGAAGGACATATTGGTACGGGATATTCGTTGCTGTTTTTGGGGGCTCAAAATTGCAGTGAAAACAATATTATTGTTTTTGGGATATATCGGCTGTGTCAAAGTTTAGATATCGTTATTGTGATATTTAAAAAATATCAATATTTGACAGATATATTGATAAATAATCCAGCCCTAATCTAAAGCTGAAAATAAGCACTCGCCACTCGGCGATTAAACTTGAAAAACTGCTGATTAAAAATAAGGAAATAACCAGCCAAATGCAGGATTTTTCCAATTTCTTTTTTTTCCTAAAATTTGTAATTTTTCCACGCCCATTCGACAAAATTCATAATTTTTATGCACCCGATCGACGAAATTCCTGATTTTTATGCTCCTGAATGACAAAATTCCTTTTTTACGTGCCTGATCAACAAAATTCATGATTTTTCCATACCCAGTCGACGATATTCATGATTTTTCCGAGCCTGATCGACGAAATTCAGGATTTTTATGCTTCCAAATGACGAAATTTGCAAATTTTTCCAAAACTAATTGCTGAAATACACACGATTCCTGAGTTTCTGGAGATGTTGGCCACTTTTAGCCCACTGACCACAGGTTCTGATGTAGATAGCTACATAAGCATGTTGTGTATAACTTTGCTGTTAACTTATTTTAAAATTTAAAATAGATTGGAAATTAATGTCTCAAGTTTATTCAAAACAATATAAATTATTTTTATTTAGTACATAAATTACTTGTTTACTGTAAAGTTATTATATATTTTTTAATTAAATATTCAGTGACATAAATGTACTTACTGGCTACTAAGCAAAATTCCTTATTTTCACCTTTACCGTAGTCATGACCTATGTGGCCCTCTTTTTGAACACATTCTTATAAATTGTGGCATGACAAAAAAGGTTCAGTAACAATTTATTCAAAGTAAGTGAGTAATTCTAGCAATTCCTATAGTGGTTTACCCTCTTCCCCTTCCTTCCTCTCTAAATTTAAATACCAATCTTGAAATCGATGATTTATTAAGAGGCTTGCCATTTAAAGGACTTATCCTGGAAGCTCTTATTTATTCATTATTAATGTTAACAAATTCTCACAAATATACTGCTCAAAGATTTTCACACTTTGTTTTTGTGAAAACAAAATTTGGCATTTTATACACACAAGCATGCACACTGATTTTCCATACAGCAAGACAGTAACAAAGAATGATGTAATGTGTTTAATGTTCACTTTTCACACGTTTTCACTATGTTGTTATCGCTGTAAGTTGCATTTCATTGTGCTGGGAATGCAAATACAGTGTGTCGTATCATAAAAAACTATATAAAAAATATTATAATAGCTATAAATGAAAGATTTAGAATTACTCATTTATTTTGCACAAATACCATGAATGAAAATTAGAAGCGTGCAAAGCGAAATTAAATGCAAGATTAGGTATAAGATTAATCTTTATGTTGTCAAGAAAATATGTTGGAGATAACAGAAAAGCACCAAAAATGTATATTAAATACCTATGCAAGTATTATTAAAATATATCAAAATAATTTATAAATTGTCTAATTTATCAATTTATATTTATTTATAGCAATCCCAAATTTCTAAAAAATACAAAAAAAAAAAAAAAAAAAAAAAAAAACCTAATAAAAGTAATGAAAGGGATTAATCTTTCTTCTCCAGACTATTTAATTTATTGATTGTTGTGTTGTTTTTATGTTTGTACTTTGTAAAGTGTGTTTCATGGATTTTATAATTTATTTTGCTATCTTTATGTATTTATACACAAGAATTATACATTTATATGTGTTTTATATCACGAATTCTATATCATCTCATTGCACCAAAATGTGTAAAATGTATTTGTGAACTTAATTTTCAAATGATTTTTATCTTAATGGAAAGTTTTATTTGTATTGTGGAATTTCTGAAAACGCTCAATAAATCATCATTTGCTCATTCCTAACAGCAAAGAAATTACTTTGGAGTATGGTTTTTTCTAAATATAATCATCTGCTGAGGAAAGCAGCTTTTAGAAATGTCAGTTGTATTAAGAAAATTGTTATAGAAAATAATGTAAATTTTTATAAATTGAGAAAGATTTTTTATTGGTAAAAATTTCAACAAAGAAAAAAAAATGAATTTTTTATTTAACCATACATAATAGGAGATCTCTCTTCTTACTCCCCAACATGATTTCCAGCGGTCAGCACAGAAGGATACAGTGACAATAACTTTAGTTCACATCATGGCAAAGTCATGCTGTTTACCGCATTCCTTTACATGATTAGACAATCATTTATTAATTGGATAAGCATAGCTTAGTTAGCAAAGCATAAATATGGATAATAGTAAACAAGAGCACTAATATCTAATATTGACAATGCAGACTATTTTTAGGTAGATTTCATAAGAAATACTACCTATTACATTCGCCCAATGTTGGAATTTCTGATAAATGTTTGCAGATCTACGCCGATCATGACCCTTACAAGGAAGGTCTCCTTAAAGCGCATACTCAGAAAATTTTGAAAAAAAATGCTAATGAAGCTACTCATGTATGTGATAAAGGATCAGTCAAATTTAGCTGCAGAATCGAATCCCAGTAGAAATTCTGCAAAAAAATTTAAACTTTCGAGTATTTGGCGGAAAAAGACGCGATTTGGCTTAGCAACATTTTTTCCTCGCCAAACGCAAACGATCGTTTGCATTTTGAAATTGCTTGCAAAATTATTGTTTGAATAAGTAATTACTAGTGTAATTACTAGTAATTTAAAAGAAGCAGATTAGCAAACGCAATAGAGCGTATATGCTGGCGATTCGTTGCCAAGATTATGCATGAGAGAAAAGCTGAAAAATAAATTAGGTGTATTGTGCCTTGAAATAAACACAACTGTTTTTAAAAATAACTTAACGTTTATTAAATAAAAACAGAAATAAAAACTAAAAGACAAATACAATTTCAACAAGTTAAACAAATGAAAAATATACTTAATAAGAATTGGAGCTTATTAAGAAACAATATTTTTCATAAAGGAAATTACTTTTATTTAAGTTCAATTTACTTTAAAGATTATCATTAATAAAACTTTATACTTCAAAAACATATAATAACTTTAAACAATTTAACTTTAATTTAAAACCAAGATAATATAAACTTTATACATCTCTCCCTCTTTCAATTACGATCCAATTTAAAAGATCGTTGGTCTCTGTTTCTACTTAACTTCTGCCTTATGAAAAACTTCCGACATACCACGCAGTAACCGTCATTAGTATGCCGAAACTAACAAAGCTAAAACATCCAACAACTCAAAGCAAACCATATAGACTTTCACCTAAAGCTCGAGAACATGATGAAGCCCATAATGCCAAGATTATCTGTCAGATTCATTAGAGTGGGAAAGTGAAACGAGAGACTTAAAATAGATGTTAAAACTTAAGAGGGAAGAAACGTAAACTAAAACTTTATTTAAAGAAACTTAAACCATTAATTAAATAAAGCTATATGAATATAAAAGCAAACTCAAAAAAAATTAAATAAACATAAACTTACTAAAACTTCAGCGTGAATTTCACCTCCTCCCTTAACACTATATAAATATACGAACGCAACTTTCTGAAATCCATCTGATAATATTCAGAGGATGAATGATAAGTCAGTTTAAAAATACAAGAAGAGGGAAAAACTACGTTCATAAAACAAACTGAACACTAAACTCGAAATATTAACCATTAAACTCAAACTATTAACTGCTGAACGTGTTGCATTTATCGGCTGGGGTTCTGATGCAAAGTATCGACAGGCCGCCATTTTCTTCCCCAGCTATCCAACTGTTTCACTGGCATAGCTTAATCCTTTCGGAATAGAAAACTCTTAAAATGTCTTTACTTGAACAAATGCATCTTTACCTAAACTTTATCCGGCCGTCACACTTTATTACACATAACGTCTTTACTTTCTGTGAGAAACTAAAAATATCAATTAAAAAGTAAGCAGCATGACATCTCGAATCATCTCACCGTTATTAGCCGTGACTGAGAGGCGGCATAATGAATTGCCTTACCACAACACACTGACACAACAAAAGCTGAAACTAAACGAAGCGAAGCTGATGAGAGCTATCCGAGAGCTAGTATTTAAATGTATCTCCCCAGGTAAACATCCAATCATACAGCCTTCCATATTTAATGAGGATTACGTCACTGCCAGTATAGTGAAAGATCGAGTAAAAGCCTAGCAGCGGCGAGAAAGCGATGAAGGAGGAAACAGATGGTCACGCCATCTGTTGTCGGCTGCCGGAGTCGCTCCGGAACATCGTAACACTTGATGTGTACAGGAGAAAGAAGCCGGTAGAATGTAAACAAAGATACATGGGCTTTTAAAGATGCCGTGAAAAATAAAAGTGAATAAGCCAGGATATTTATAAAGATATTAAAGGTAAGTAAACTAAAGGAAATATTAAATAAGATATTTAACTATTGAAATAAATAAATCATAAACCAAAGATATTT
Source organism: Maratus michaelseni (assembly GCA_963931845.1). Taxonomy (NCBI): domain Eukaryota; kingdom Metazoa; phylum Arthropoda; class Arachnida; order Araneae; family Salticidae; genus Maratus; species Maratus michaelseni. The sequence goes on from OZ007597.1 coordinate 140,377,029, forward strand.
GTAAGTAAGCCAGAACTTAGAAATTAATATGAAACTGATAATAACTTAAGAACTTAACATGAAGATAAAATGAATGAATTTATATGAATGCTTTAAATGAAGTGACAAGACTAAAATATAGGCATGTATGGAATATTATTCCAACAATTATTATTCAAATGTGCAATACGTAACGAATTTAAACTTAAACTATAAAATAGTTTATTATTTTTTCTATAATATATACAATCTGCGTGTTGTTGCAGTTATTTAATTTTACAATGGCTTCTCTGGTTATACAAGTAATTTTTAAATGTATTTTAAAAGGAAAAGGCCGGTGACAAACGGATTCGTTATACATTTCTATATCGAAGAAGTCGTCGTTTCGATAGCAACAATACTTTTTCAACAATACTTTATTAAACAATTTAAATATTGTTTTAAATCGTAGAATACGATCGTTAAATTTCATTATATATACATATAGATGTGTATGCAAAATTGTAGCTTTAAAAATTTACTTATTATGTAAGTTAAACTTACATAAACAAGTTCAGCAAGAAAAAGTCTTCCCTTAAAGATTATTTGTCATAACAGCGTATTTTTTTAAATTTCATTCCGTCGCCAACCAGTGATAAATCGCGAAATAAACAAAATTTTCATAACTTTTTTCGGACGTTATATCGAGGTTCCGCAGAAATTTTTTTTATAGACGTATACACACTTATGAGAAGAACATTCTGTAATTTTTTCAAATTTTTCTGAGTATGCGCTTATGGAGACCTTCCTTGTTAGAATCCAAAACCACCCCCAGTTCAAAACTTTATATATCACTTTTTTATGGATACAATAACTTCCATAATTCTGCACAAATCTCTTCCAAACTGATGCAGAAAATCTCAGTCAAGTTCGTTAATGGACAAAAGTGGTGGAAATGGTGAGGGTTTTTGTGAAAACTGGAAAAACTCCATAACTTCTTAATTATGATACAAGAGATGACTGCCCCAGAATAATTATGATGCATATTGAATCAGTTTAAAGTTATTATTACTTCTAGGAAAAGGGCCAAAAATTTATGTATGACAGAATTTTGACATCATTAAAAATGCCCTCAAGAGGCGAAAAAAATAGGGGTTTTTTAAGGGGAAAAAATTTACAACTTTGTCAATTCACAATTCATTTAAATTTATTGTAAATCTTCATAATGTTATCTACAACTTTTATATAGGGCAGTTGCAATCAGCTGATCAACCATTGTATTCACTTGGAGGTAAGGGTAATTCCACCAATCAGAACTGCCTATTTGTACTGTTTACCTCCAAGGTGACGTCAATTGCAACTGCCCTATTGACAAGTTTTTGATAGGACTAAATCTTACAGCTAAAGAAAAAAATAAAAATTAAAAAAATCCCTGCCGTCTCTGCCTACAGGCACAGATAGATTTCGAAGAGGGCGGTCTCAACGACCGCATCATGGCAAAATATTTCTTCTTCTTCAATTCCCAATAAGCAGGCACCCCATGGTCTAAGCCAAAGACACAGAATCTGCTGTCATGAATTTCCAGGTCCTTAATTGTGCCTGCCTTAGGGATGGTAGAATTGATACTTAGAAGCTATCCCACCAATGAACGTAACCATAGATTAAAGATAAATTTAGTTTATGGTCCAATTTTTTTAATTTCATACCTTTACCAATTAACGAAACTAAATAATTAAATAAACACGGGAGAATTGTTATAATTATTTACAAAATCATTAAAGTCCAATGGGGAAAAAAAAACTCGGCAAAAGCGGCCAGATAAAATTGTTAAACTGGGTTTATCTCTAATTTTATTTTTGTTGGTGAAATTAGTACTTAACTTCGAAATCTACCTATGTCTGTAGGCTGAGCTGACAGGGCTTTTTAGGTGCGTTCGTAATTATATAAATATGTAGCACCTATTGTCATCGTCTGATCCGTCCGTCCGCATATAACAACGCAAAATCTACCCAACCGAATGGTTTGAAATTTAAGATATATTATCTTGGCAGAATTTTGTCAAGACATTTCAAATTTTATGAAAATTGAATCAAAACTTTAGGAGATATTAATAAAAATATTTATTAAGAAATATGAATTTTTTAAAAAGAAATCGGTGCTTTCTTGTTATAGGAGCTTCCGAGGTTTAAACGTCAAGCGACCGAGATACTTATTTTATTAAAGAAATGAATCTGCAGACGATATAATTCATTTTACAGAATTAAAAATCCTCAAGATCTGAATATTTATATAACTAAACTAGCTATAGTATGAATGCACCTCATTTGTCACGTTTGACGTACAATTTCCAACTTGTTTACCTTTGCCTTGCAAGCTTCTGACCGCCAAATCAGAACTCCTGTTAATATGCGGGGCTCAGTGGTTTAAACTTTTAACTTAGCTAGTAAATAATATTAATAAATGCAATAATACCAAAAAGTTATCGCAACCAAGCAAGATATTTTTCAAAAATTTATAATGCTCAGATTATTTTTCCATCTTTTTATTTAAAAATGTTTATAAACTATTAATCGCTTGGGGATGAGTGACACGTATACGTGCCACATAAAATGCTCAGAATCCTCGATTATTCCCACCAGTTATTTTCTATTGTAAGCTTTGCCTTATTTAATCATAGCATTTCTGCGATTCAATTAGGCGAAAATTTCTGTTTTGAAAAACTGGTGATAAAAGATTAAAAATTCTGTAAAGGAAGCTCGTCACGAAGGGGTTAAAAATGCAATAAAACCTAAAGTTAAAGAAATCCCATTTTAACTTCATAATTGCTTAGAAAGGATGGAATGTTTTTCACTGAAATTGCACAGTTTTATTAATCTTCTTCGTGGATGGTGAAGGGTCCCCTCCCTCCCCTTCTCATTTATGCTAATGGATGGTGAAATTCTGTGATTTTTTTTTTTTTTTTTTATCTATCTATGCAAATGCATTGTAAAGTTCAGTGATTTCTTTCTTAAAATGCATACAAAATTTTATTAGAGCAAAACCTATCATTAATTATTCACCACTTATCTTTAAAAGCAAACCAATACTGTTTGAGTATTCTGCTGGTATTGCTTCACAGTGTGTTATAAATATTACAGAAGCTTTGACATTATATTGTAAATATTAATAATTTGCTCTGCATATTTCACCAATATTGGTATTTTGTTCAGAGTTTTTCCAGTGTTGTATCAACATTTTGACTATATTGGATAAATATTTGTAACAAGAGACCAATTTACAGAAGTGTAAAATTAACACAAAGAAAAGTTAAAATTGATATTAATTTTTTATATAAAAGTAATTTCTTTTTTAATATATTTTCAACTGATGATCTTATGATAAAACTTTTGATCTAGAGCAAAAGTTATTTTATAAAATGCTGTTTTAACTAAGAAAGTTTTATACACTTAATATGTGAAAATTTATCAAAAAATTTCTTTTCTCGTTTTATATAACTTTATTTGGATACTATATGCTTATTAAAATCTCCTTGTTCTTTTCACAACTTAAATCTTCTTTTTAAAATGTTCATAGTGGATCAAAACATTGATAGATTCAAAGTTCGATGTAAATTGCTAACTAGAGTATTGTTCTTTTTGTCACTAAAAAAATAAAACTTTTTTTAAAAATCATATTGCCTATATTTATAAAAGTGAACATCCTAAATATATTCATAAAATTTTGTACAATATTGACTTTATATTTCATAAAAGTATCATCACACCAATATTAGTTAACTATTAAAGAAACATCAATGAAATCAGAAATTTTGTATGATGTACTTGGTTTTTTAAAGTGTTTTTTAAGCCTTTTAAAATTATATTTATGCCTACTGATTGTGTATGTATTTTTGATAAACTCCATCATTTTGATAATAACATTAAAATATATTTTTTTTGTGATAACTTTAATTCTTTTTTTAAAAAAAAGTATATTTACCTGATTGTATTACTAAACATTAATACGTATTCTTAGATAATATAGTACTTTTTAAAATGTCACTTAAAAAAAAAAAAAAATTCAAATTGTCCTTTTTAAACATTGCGGTGTATGAGATTAAATAAGTATTATGGATTTGATTGGCCTATGTATATAGTGATCACACAACATAATATTTTACAGCAAAGCCTGGAACTACCAATTTATTGTCAGTTATAATGAACAAATCCCTCCTAAATTTCAATTTTATTACCACATTGATTTTCTAATTTATCTTCAGATGTTAAGACAAAAAAATATTAAGGTAGAATTCATAATTTATTCATAATTTTGTACATAAAGTGCTAATGCTTCTACATATTTTGAAAATGTTCAGTTAGTTTAAGCATCAAAAGTACTTATACAATTATTTGAAAATTTTTGTGTCAACAACTTAATTTTTGAATAAAATTAAGTAGCTTTTATATAAATACATGGGAAAAAATGAAAGCTGAAATTCTGATTCCAAATTAATAAAATATTTTCTGTTACTGTTCAATCGGTGCTTATATTGCAACTAGCAAGCTACGCCCGCTACGCTGGTCAATTTGTTTTAACGAACCTTTAATCAAACAAAATATTGACATTTCATAATTCACTTTTATATTTTAACAGAATAATAAGGCTACTATAATTTGTGACGCGTGCTATAGCCAATATACACGTCGGGACACGTTGCCCTTATCATTATCTTTTTATGCGTGAAGGTTTCGCTAAGGTACTCCATTGTGAAATTTGGTAATGTTTAAAATTCAATATCTGAAAAATGGCATAAACATTAGATTTGAAATGTATATCAAGAAATATACAATTTTTTACCTTTCAAACGCAGTTTGTCTAACAATTTTCTGACAAATACTTTTCGAGGTATTATTTTTTTTAATAACTTCAAATGTTTCATTTTCCGAGAATAATCTGTGGCAACGATTAGCGAAAATCCCAGTCGTTAGCAATGCATACCTTTTTATTAAAGAGGATTTGCTTATTATTTAAAAGAATGCTCATAATTTATATGATTTTTCCAGAAATTAGTCACTACATAAAATCATTGGTTGCAATTTCAAATTTAAATTTACAAAACCACTAGGCATTACATTTGGCATTGGTAGAGTTTAATAGAATAAAAAATGGTGCACACATTACATAAGGGTGTGATGACATACATGAAAAAATGCAGTATTTTCTGAATTTAAGCATAAAATCGGTATAGTGTAAAATTGACAGTCTATAATTTGTTTGCAAAAGTAATTTTTAAAACAGTTGTACTTTTTTTTTTTTTTTTCCTGCAATTGCAGTTAATTTTAAACCTTTAGGTTCGATGGGACTTTAAGTTGGATTACAGAAAATTTGATATAATTTATTTAATATGTTTATTGATAACAGTAGCTAACATTTCATGAAAAATACTTTGCTTTACTGTGTAGCATAGCCATTTTTATGAAAGTAAATATTTTTGAAAACATTGTGCTATCCTCTAAATAAAACTCATAAAGTCTAATATAAAATAATTTAAAAAAAAAATTAAACACAGCTAAATTTTAATGTAGCTGACTAGTATTAAGATTTTAATGGCTGACATTAATACAAAAATTTTAATAGCTGAGTAATACAAAAATTTTAAATAGCTGACTAAGACTTTAATGTTGGACATTTTTCATTTAATCACTATATTACAAAGTGACAACCAATTAATGCTTACTGTAGAATATGGTGTACAACGTGACATTTATCGTTCATTTACAAATAAAAGACTTCAATTACATTACTGTCTACGAGTGATAATTGCTGGAAGTGCTTCTTTTACATTTAAATAATTTTTTAAACATTACTAGTGTATAAATTCAGTAGATCATATACAAGGTTGCACAAAGGATACATTTCTGTTTATTGACGGAAATTGCTGAAGAAGAATTTTCAACCGTGTTATGCATTTCATAACTGAACTAAAATTTAGCATTCTATGTAGTATATATACAAATCTATAGATCATATACAGGGCTGCAGAAAAAAAAAATTCAGATTTTTTCCGAATATTGTTGATAATTCCTGAAATTGGGTTTTAAATATGTTATGCATTTTCCAAATGTAAAATTATTTTGGAAGTGTTGGAAGGTGTTACATAATCTATGCTTGATGCATGATTTTTCGTTCTTATTTCTAGTAAGAAAAGATTTTTTTATTTATTGAGATATACGTAACCCAGAAATTTGTGTTACAATAAATTAATTTGGAACATAATTCATTTTGAATTAATTTATTAATTTTATACAGATTAATTTCGATTATAATGAACACCTGTTATGGAAAATTCACTGCATTTTTAAGCTTGGTAGAAAGCACAAGCTTGTGAATTTATTAAAAAAATTATAATTTTTGCGGTTTTTTTAAGATATGGCAACAGGAAACAAAAAAAAATGAAACATTTAAACTATCTTTTTAGGATTTCTAAATTGATTTCTGAATGTATAATTATAATTTAATATGAAACCATTAACGGATTAAAGTTTATTTATTTATTTTTTTTTATATATATTACCCTCTTAATTTTTTATTTATGTTTTCTACTCTTTAATGTTTAAAATTATTTTGTTGTTACAGTTTCATAGCCAGTTGGCAAATTTTGGCGAGCTTGGTTTGGTGCATAATTAAATACAATTTGCTCTTTTATACAATTGTAACCATAAAGAATATTTGGAGATATCTAACCTGCGACTAGCTAATGGAAAAAGCCTTAAAATGAGTTCATTAATTTATAATTAAGTTTTAACAATATGTAAATGTTGTATCGTCATTGAAAATGCACCTGTGAACGTAATTTTTATAATTCTAGCATATGAAGAAGTGACTGAAAAATCATACAAAATTCCATCTTTACATACAAAAACAAAGTTGAGTTAAATAAAAGTGTAAAAATTAATTCAACTTTATAATACATACTGTGTAAAAAGTACCAGTGAGATTTTATTCTTGATTATATAATTCGAGTTATTGGAAAAATAAGGACCCTTTCCGCTTCCCACAAGGGAAAAAAGAAGGAATAGTAGGACTTACTATTTATCTATAGTTAGTCTATTCAAAATGAAGATAGGTTGAAAATAAATAAAAGCATAAAAATTGCCAGTCTATGCAATTCTTGGCTAAAATTAATGCCAGACAAGCACATGATTATTGCTTTGCTACATTAAAAAAAAAAAGTTTTCTGTTATTTTGATCACAGTTAGTGCTTGTTTATGTTTTTAAAAATTGATAAAGAAAGAATAATAATGCAATCATTTCAACAAATATTTATTAATTTATTTCTCTAAATAGGAAAACAAGCATTTATTTTTTTAAAATCCCCAAATTAGTGATAAAAGTGCAAAGCTGAAACTCCCTGGCCTAAGTTTGCAACCTTTATGTTGAGATTCAGTCTCTCTTCATCTTAAATGAATTATATAACTTTTTCCCGACTCGTCTGTCTTCTTGAATAAATTATTAAGAGTATTCAATTTTCTTTGAAATCCTAGATGAATATTTTAAGAAAAGAGAGTGGAGATGCTTTTTTTTACCATATAAATAGGTAGTAATCTGCAAAAATTAATTTTAAATTAAACAATGCGATTCTGAATTCATGGTATAAACTTTAAGGGTTTGTACAGGACACTAACCAAAAATTTTTGTACAGGAAACCAGGGTCAGAAATTCATTTATATACACTAGTGTGCAAAACTTAAGCAACAAACACAAAATGCTAATTTCTGAACACGTGATTACTCAAAAGGAAATTCTATAAACAGCAAGTGTAGAAAATAGGTACTACCCTAATAACACAGACGGTCGATGTGAAGTCTTCTTGACATCACAAATGGTCACAATTGTCACAGTCACTACAATGAACAGAAATGCGATATCTTTCATTCATCTAATTTTTACTCTCATTTGGTCACTCCATTGAACAGTCAGCATGACTGCTGCTTTTTGACGAGTCACCAGGTGACTTTACAATGAAGTCATCTTGTGATTCTCATGTGACTGTCATTTTGACACTCCATTGTAAAGTCATCCTGATAGCTGTTCTGTGACGAGTTCCCAAGTGACAGAAAATGAAATCATCTGGTGACTTTTCACAAAGGAGTGCAATGATGACTTCACAATAGAGTGTCAATGACCGGAAAGTCACCATGTGAGTTCATTGTGACATTATTTGGTGACTTATCACAATGCAATGTTCACAATGACTTCAAAGTTCAGTCTTCAACCACCGCCCCCTGAATACTAGGCCTGAGCGCTGACAACAATGGCGGCTGTCGCAGGCCGATTTTTTTTTCAGCGTTTGAACGGTCCCTCGAAATTCCACACCAATAATTTCTAAAAGTTTTCTTCGCCTTGTTTTTCGGAGATCAAATAAGTCAAAGATAACTTTTAGATATTATTGGTGTTGAAGTTCGAGGGACTGTACAAACGATTCCACCTGCGGCAGTCGCCATTTTTTTCAGCGCGCAGGGGGCGGTGCTTCAACTGACAGTGACTTCAGAATCACAAGGTGACTTCATTGTAATGTCAGCTGGTGACCCATCACAAAGCGACAGTCATAGTGACTTTTCAGTGTTTACAATCATTTGAGAGTAATAATGAGACAGTGGAATATCCCATATTTTGATTCATCACAGCGATTGTGACACTTCTAATATTGTGTGACATCAAGGGGACTTCACATCGACTAGCCGTGCTGTTAGGGTAGTACCTCTTTTCTACACTTGCTCTTTATAGAATTTCCTTTTGAGTACTCACGTGTTCAGAAATTAGAATTTTGCATTTTTTGCTTAAGTTTTGCAGACCAGTGTAGTATTTGTCTCACTGCACTCCGAAGTCACATTTTCATTCATAACTTTAACAGTAGTGAATATATCTTAACAAAATACTTACAATATGCTTACAATTTATACAAAGATGAGTCTGTTGCAAATTTCATTAAAATATATTCACTACTGTTAAAGTTATGAGCGAAAACACGACTTCAGATTGGAATGAGATGCCCTGTATTTTTAACAATATAAATGGATTTCTGATACTGGTTTCCAAAACAAAAATTGTTTGTTACAGTGTCCTGTACAAACCCTTAGAGTTTGTACCATGAATTCAGACTCACCCTGTATATATGCTTTGATGTATACATAATTGTGGCTCTTTCCACTCCAACTAATTTTGGCATTTTGTTACTCTTTATTTGAAATTTGGTATGTTGCACTATCATACCACCAATGCTCAAAATTCATTGGAAAAAAAAAAAGATAATTCTAACAAAAACAATCGTAGATGCTGTTTAAGTAAATAAATCAAGAAATTCTTGTTCTATTTGATAATAATGATTATAAATGTTTAAGAGACCTGCAGACTCTCCTTAATTTCACAAGTACAAATATGATCTGCATCTTACAATTGGCTATCTAAAATCAAAGAATACCAAAACTCAATTACTGCATAACTTGACTATGTTTCTTGACAGCTTAAGTAGGCATTAATAAACTTAAAATATGATAAAATTTAATGTCACCCCTAATTTAACAATTCTGTTTTAATATTATACTCAAATTCAGTAATTCTACAGTGAAAAACATATTTAAAGTTATTTTTCAAATAAATTTAAATACAGTTTTATTTTTTAAAGTTATATTGATTCTACTGTATGTAAGTTATTCCCGATTAATTTCCTAAACTGTTTATTTTAAATACTAGAAAAGACTAGACTGTAATTCTATCAAATTAATAAAAATCTGCATCTTACAATTGGCTATCTAAAATCAAAGAATACCAAAACTCAATTACTGCATAACTTGACTATGTTTCTTGACAGCTTAAGTAGGCATTAATAAACTTAAAATATGATAAAATTTAATGTCACCCCTAATTTAACAATTCTGTTTTAATATTATACTCAAATTCAGTAATTCTACAGTGAAAAACATATTTAAAGTTATTTTTCAAATAAATTTAAATACAGTTTTATTTTTTAAAGTTATATTGATTCTACTGTATGTAAGTTATTCCCGATTAATTTCCTAAACTGTTTATTTTAAATACTAGAAAAGACTAGACTGTAATTCTATCAAATTAATAAAAATTGTGATCCCCCCCCCCCCCCCCCCCCCCGTCCTCCTCCTCTACATCTATAATTTTCTCAGTGCCTGCTTAGTTTGTATTTTTCCCTCTTGTAAGTAGGTGGTTGTAGTGGTGGGGGTGATAATTAGTTAATTTTTATAAATATGTCAATATTTATACAGAAGAAACAAAAATTACAAAAATCATCATATAATTTTTTTAAAGTATTTTTTTCCACTTCAGCTTTAAAATAAATAAAATCATTATAAATTCCAAAAATTTTCATTTAAAAAAAATTCTAGAAGAATAATATAAGATTATATCTTAAAAAATCACAATGAAGTTAAAACTTATAATATGGGAAAGGTGGGAAAAAATAAAAGAAAGAAGACATGACATGATTACTACAAGAATATACTGTTAATTAAATATAATATAAGATCCTGATAACGAAAGTTATATAATTATCATACATTATATTATCATATTATACTAAAGTTACTTAGAAAATGAATAGTGTCTCAAATATTCCACAAAGAGTAAGATGGAGAAAAAAATGTTCTACAATATAAAGAACAGTACAGAAAGAGCTATAATAAATAAATAATAATAATAACACATTAACTGGCAACTGTATTATTTAAAATAAGCCACTATCACTATGACAACTATTTATCAGTTAGGGATGCAATGGGTATGTGGTAAAATACTGTATCAGGTCAGTACAGGGTTCCCAGCAAAACATGACTGGCAAATTCCCTGACCAAATCTCAAAAAATTCCCTTACTTTCCCTGACAAAATCTAAAAAAATTCTCTGACCAAACGGACATACAACGAAATTTGTTACTTATTTTTGCAATTCTTTGTCAAAAATTAGCGATTTTATTTTTCTGTGATCGCTCTTCAAAATTTTCTATTTTTTTCCCGAGACTACATGATGAATTTCACATATATTTTTATTTTTTATCCAAAACTTTTTAGAGAATATTTGTAAATTCCCTGACTTTTTCTATATATTTTAAATTTTCCCTGACTTTCCCTGACTACTTTGAAATTCCATGACTTTCCAGATTTTCCCTGACTTTCCATGATGCTGGGAACCCTGCAGTATGCCAGATAATTGGTAGTAGCCAAGGATAAACCCAGGCAAAAATTTGAGCCTATCTAGGGTCCTTTCATAGAAATCCATTTAATAAAACAGGTCCCTTCACAAAATTCCATTCCATAAAAAGATACTCTTCATTTTTTTTTTTTTTTTTTTAAGGTTTTAAAATGTTTAATTTGCAAGCAAAATAAGTTCACCAGAAAGGAAAACGTTAGCAGAAGGACTTAAAGTTATTGTTAATAAATGCTTGGTTCGGATTTGAGTAACTAGATTTAATCTTTCATTACAAAGTGTTATATTTCATAAAAATACTTTACTTTTCACAAAATGGCCCCCAAGAAAAAACCCTGCATCAACCCCTGGAGCCGAATATAATGATTATCTGGCCTAAATTATAAGCTTTTATTATTCACTGAATATAAAAATTTCCAGATTATAATAATAGATTTTCTAAAAAACAATGCATTAATTTATTAAACTAAAGATAATTTACTTGGCAAATTGTGTTTTTATACAATTTGCGTTAATATACAAGAACTAACAAGTGAACAACATTAACCAATGTTGAATTCAGGTGGTAGCCAAGGGAGAATTCTCCTGAAAGATGTTATACTTATTAATGGTCTAGAAGTGAAATTTTCCCTCCTGGAACTCCACAGTGTTCCCCCCGGAGAAAAATGTATAAATTCAACACTGACCATGACTATTTTATAATATGTATCTATCATATATGAGCAACAGACACAAGTAAAAAGGGAAAAAGTTGGAGAATGACTCATCAAAATGAAACTCTTTTTGCTATGTTAGTAGTAAGCAAGGAAAAGTTTTCTGTTGTCACAACACTAAACTTTTCTTCACGAGGTAAAGCAACAGACAGAATGAAGTTTGTTTTTTTTTTTTTAAGGAGGGGAGGGGTACAGATATTAAATAAAATATTTTGTTACAAGTTTATTGAGTTTTAAGTTCCCCCCCCCCCATGAAAATTATCTACTATTACTACATTAACATCTTAATTTGCAATTATATTACTAATTGCTATTATGTTGCTAAGTTAATATGTTATTAGCAACTAGCTAGAACATGTGTTCTAGTATTACAAAACAAAACTTATATTTAAGTCGTAAAGTAATAAAAGGCAATGAGAGAAGTTTATAACCTGAATATACTCTGTTAAAGAAAATGGAGAAGATAAAAGTGCTAAATATTCTCTTTCAAGTGCATTCAATTGTAAAAAAAAAAAAAAAAAAAAAAAAAAAAAAAATCTATTATTAAATTAATTGGCTAATGTTGCTAACTAATGATTTAAATTTAAATCATTATAAAGGATGTAATTATACTTATGATGTTGGTACTAAAACTGAAATAATCATAAAAAATGTGCTTCAAAAGCACCATTAATGGATTTTGAAGATGACAACAAATTCAACATAGGCAGGATTTTTGTTCAGGATTATGAATATAATCTAATAGTTTTTTCAGAGGCTGAAAACATCCAAGGTCTTTTGGGGTGAAAACACATGCCCAGACTCATTTGATGGTTTTTAATATTCTTCAAAAGCACAATTTATGTTAATAGAAAATTAAAAAATAATATATATATAGTATTAACTAGCTAATTTAAACCCTTACCTAATTTCTTAAATAATAATAATAATGGGAGAGATTGAAACATACTCTGACCGGATATTTGGCTGCAAATTATGCCAGATATCCAGTGTCCAGCCAAATTGACATCGATTACATTTTATTATCATTATCACATTCTAGATGTCTACCGAGACCAATATAATGATATTAAACAGATTTATATAAAGGCATGATAATTAATTTGCTGAAATTACCTAAGATATAAAGGCAATGAGACATCATATGGCCCATTCTGTTTGAAATAGTATGATTTATATGGCAGTTAATGAGTAAACCTTCATATTAAGACAGGACAAATAATATTTCTCGGAATAAGGATGAAACTTTTATGTGCTGCAGTAAAAACACAGAACATAAGAAAAGACTTTGTTGAAAAATAAAATAATTTATTATTTACATGACAAATGCAACATTATTAATGCTGGATTGTGAATATAATCTAATAGTGTTTTCAGAGGCTGAAAATATCCAAGGTTTTTTGATAAAAACATAAGTCCAGACTCATTTGATGGTTTTTAAGATTCTTCAAAAGCACAATTATTGGATTTTGAAAATTACAACAAATTCAACATTATTAATGCAGGATTATGCTATCAACATTATATTGCAAAAATTATGAATATAATCTAATAGTTTTTTCAGAGGCTGAAAATATCCAAGGTCTTTTGGGGTGAAAACATATATCCAGACTCATTTGATGGTTTTTAAGATTCTTCAAAGGCACAATTAATGGATTTTGAAGAAGATCACTGTAAATAAATAAAATAATAATAAATTAAGTGAAAATACTACTGGTGTAATCTACTAAATTTATTAATGATAGATAACATACATATAAGGTAAAAGAAATATACATATACAATTCCAAGCACACCATTGCATTATATTTTTTTTTAATCAATTCAACATAACATGATATTGAGATTCAACAATTCAACATAAAATGAAAAGCTGTCTTTTTGTTGTCAGATTTCAGTTTAGTGACAAAATGCAGTACTTTATGATTAATATGATCTTATGAGTATACTCTGTTACAGAAATCTTCCGTAATCAGGTCTATAGGTTAAATGACATATTTGAGAAAGTGTGATTTGGCTCAAGAGTGCTTTATTTCATGGTATTCACATTCACTTTTTCAATTATTGACAATCACAGAACAGTCCATAGTGAAAGAAATAAGACTTTGTCACTAATAAATGTAAAAAAAAAAAGTGTTTAATGCTAACAATTTTCATTAATCATCTACAACTCCTTGTAGTTAGTTGTGTTACCAAACTTTTATAGATTTTTCATGTTTTTTAAAATAAATGATATTTTTATTTCATGTCATATTAATTAAATTTTGCTTAATTAAATTATTTTAAGCTTTGATGTTTAGTTAGGTAGCAAAAGAGTTAATAGAAAAATATAAACATATATATATTTTTTCATTTTGTTATTTTTAATGACATTAACATTTCTATTTTTACAACAAATGTTACAAACTTAAATATATTAGTGTTATGCTTTCTGACTTAATTAAGTATAAATACTGTGTTATTTGGTGTACTTTTTTAATAATATAGCAAAAATAATCAAGACAGAATTATTTGCAAGCCGATATGCTTTATTCTCATGAGATGTGCTATTAAATAAATAAATAAATAAATTAAACTACTATAAACATTTTTTAAAATACAAGATTAAGATTTTGACCATTTTTCTATGTGTGAATTATTGCACTTTAGTTATTTTAATTGTAAAAGTTATCTAATGTCACTTAAAGATATTATAAAGCAACTGAAAAATATTTCTAATAAAAAACGTTTAAAATAAAGTTATACAGTAAAACTTGTCCTAATAGGAATGTGGATAAGGCAGAAACTTGACTCATTTGGACCAATTTAATGGTCCTGGCTGAGAAATTACGCAATTTACTGTTAATTTTTTTTTTTGCATAAAACAAAATCTGTCTAAGGCAGAAGCAAAAAGCAATAACTAAAGAATTCTTTAAAAACCAGTTGTATAAAGTAGAAATGGGATAAATATTAATGCACAAATAACAAATCCACTATTCAGATTGTCAATTCTCTAGTCTGTTAACTCAAATAAAAAAGAATAAAATTATGATTTGTAAGAAAATAACAGTCAGAAAAGAAATATCTCAACTAATTTGAATTCAAGTGTGACTGCACTATTGAACTCGCACCATATTTCTTTTGTTGTCAAACCTTGGAATATGCACACGTCACTTCTCTAAAATTGGTGGGAAATGTAATTGTGCACAAGTTATTACCACACAATCCATTTTTTTTTCAGCTTGTTTTTAAATTGTTTATACACGTCCAAAAACCCAGTCGCCTAAGTTTCAAGTCAGTACTGACAGCAACAGCAAAAATGAACACTTTTCTTCGGTAAAACCCGATAATGTACCAAAGAAAAAAAAAAGTTGAAACAATTTTTTTTGTTAGATCTTTGAAAAAAGGCTTAATAACTTTTAAAGGTTGTTTAAGACCTTTGAAATTTTCTGTTTTGCTTTGAAAATGTATAGACCTAAAAATTGATTACAATAATAAAGTCATAATAAATTTTGGTAATGCTAATAAAGGAAAAATGGGTACCCAGTGGCAGAATCGCGGCAATAATGACACAGAACGGGAAAGATTTCTTGCAGAAAAAAAATTTTCATTTGGGAAAAAAAAAATTTTTTTTTTGAGAAGGGGGAAAGATCCATGCAACAGCAAAAAGATCTTTGTGTTTCAATTCTACAGAACGATATTGGTAAGAGGTGACAGTCTACTGCGTTTCAGCAGATTTTCGCACCCCACCCCAAAAAAAAAGTTTCCCTCCCTTTGCTCCCTCCACCTCCCCCTCACATACCAAACTTTGAAGTTGAAAATCTTTAAAATTGTTAAGCTCTAAAGATTTTTAAAGCATTTAAAATTTTTGAATTATTTTTTTTTATTGTTGTTGTTCTATTTGTTACTTTTCATAAACGATAAATAAATCATTTTTTTTTTTTAAATTATTCTCCTGTGAAATGTCTACTTCTCCTTTTCTCTCCCCTCCAGCATACCAAGTTAAAGATATTTAAAAAAATGTTTTGCTTTATTTGTCTGCTGTCTTGCATATATATCTGCGCCATAGTTATCTTATACGTTACTGTGAAGAAACAAAAAATAATCATTCAAAATTACTCAATGGGGATTTCTAAATACGGGGATGGATTAAAATATTTAAACTTTTTTGTAGTTTTGGTCTATTATCATCACTCTTATCTTGGACTGTTCTTACAGAAAGATTTTGCTGTTAATAAAGTTTGTTGCAGAAAGCATAGTACTTCTCTGCCACAGGAGATGGGTAAACATGAAAGATTTTTACAATATGTATGTATCACTATAAGAATATTATCAATGACTCCACTGTTTGATAAAGTATATAATATTATACATAATTATAATTATTATAGTACAATATTATAGTGCGTTATGTAATATTATATAATGTATTATCTATGCTAATGAAAGAAAGATGTATGTGTCTGCCATGGCTTATCTACTGTTAAGAAATCTGACAATTTGGATAAAGGATAGTCGAAGGCAGGTCCTACTGCACCTGAGGCTCAGATTTTTCATTATTTGATATTGATAATCAGCCAAGATATTAATTAAAAACCACAATTAATAAGCAGTTGCCAAGAAAAATGTAGCACGATGTGTCCAAAACCCCATTTAAGGAAAACAAAAGCAAAGAATCAAAAGTATGAAGACGGCTGTCTATTCATTTCGACCTTTTTCGAAATGTGCATCGGCAAAACTGTTAAAAATGTGAAAAAAACATCTTAAATTTTGTACTTTTTGCAATAAAATTTTTTCCCTTTCTGTAAAACCAATAACTGATAAAAATTTCAAAAAATTCGAATTATAAGAACTTTTTTTTTTTTTTTTTTAATGTTTAAGGACCCAATGTGAAAAAAAAACCCAAGAAGAATACAGTTTCTTTACAATTAAATATCAATATTTTTTCATGATTGTTTTTTACACAGATTTCAAAACTATTATATTTATAACCAATAAAAAATTCAAAGAGTTTGGACAATAAGAACTATTTTTTTTACTAAACAACACACAAAAAAAGGTCTTCTTACAAGCACCACTTAATATCAATATTTATTCATAAATTTTTTACCCAGCCTATAGAAGCATTATATTTTTGACTCATAAAAATTTCAAAGAATTTGGACAATAACAACTAAAAAAACATTTAATGTGTCTGACGATCTACCTCTCTTATTTCGGCCTACTTCGAAATAACACATCAGCTTGGGAAATCAAAGTATGAAAAAAAGAAAAATACAAAAAGAATATGAATATTAACCCTTTGAAATTCATTTTCGAAAATCACTTTTTGAGAATTTCATTTTTCCTCATACAATTTCGATGTAGGAAAAAAAAAAAAAAAAAAGAGAGAGAGAGAGAAGAAAAACATTACTTTTTACAACAAATTATCAATATTTTAGCACGTAAATTATACACAGGCTTCAGAAACATTATATTTCTAACTCATAAAAATTGCAAAGAGTTTGGACAAGAATTTTTTTAAGTTTAAAAGCATGCGATGAAAAAAACAGATTGCATCTTGCAAGCTCTTTTTACTTAGATTTTCGTTTAAAAATATAAAATCATTCAACATTTAGTTTAGGTACTTTTAAGTCTATTATCACAGGCCCAGGGAATGCTGGGTGGGTCAGCTAGTAATGTGATATATTATAACCAGGGGAGTGGGAATTATACAAATCAACTCATCACTGGTGACTGGATTTTCTGACCAGGCAAGTGAATTGTTAGGCAGTCTTTTAAGCACTGCCGTCTATAAAAAAAAAATTGTTGGCCATATTTTGTGTTTTTCCCAATATCAGCAATGTAAACATGGCACTAAGTTTAATTTACACTAAACTTCCCTCTGTTATATATATATATATCTTAATTTTATACAAATGTTAATACAGAAATGCATTGTAGTAATGAATTATTTTGCAGTCACATAAATTTTATCATAACAATTTTTACTGTATATTGCATCTTGTTAGCTGGTAAAAACAGATCTTTGGCTGATAAAATTTTATGAAAAATTCACCACCCCTGATTACAAGGTAATGTAAGTGAAGGAGTATAATTTCTTTAGATTTTCAGTAAGCTTCGTATGTCATTTTGTATAATGTGGAAATGTTCCAATCTGGAAAAAATATTTTAGTCCCTTATGATTCCACTTTGAACAAGTTACAAAGGTCTTAAACCTATAAAAACCTAACCTTTTTTTCAAAGATCTAATAAAGAAATTTGTTTCCACTTTTTTTTTTTTTTAAATATTGTGCTTTACAGAAGACAAGTGTTCAGCTTTGTTATTGCTGTCAGCGCTGACTTGGAACTTAGGCTACTAGGTTTTTGGACACGTATAAACAATGCAAAAAAAGCTAAAATAATCGATTGTGTGCTAATAACTTGCAGACATTTTCATTGCTGACGCATATTCCAGCATGGAATATGCGTCTGTCTGCATATACGCATGCAGACAGACGCATATGCCCAGTTTTGACCACAAAAGAAATGCTTGTAGATTCAATCCTGCAGTCACACTGTTTTCCTGTATATGTAAAAAATTAATCATGTGCATGTAAGATAGATACATTTCACAAAAAGTAATTTATTTTAACATTGTGCTTGATAAGCGACAAGAAAAATAACTTCAATTATAATTATTCTTTGACACTTCTTGTTTATCTTTTTTTTTTAAAAATTATATCAGGTGACAAAAACACAGATAAAAATGTTTAAAACCACCAAAATAACAC
Organism: Maratus michaelseni; assembly: GCA_963931845.1. Lineage (NCBI taxonomy): Eukaryota > Metazoa > Arthropoda > Arachnida > Araneae > Salticidae > Maratus > Maratus michaelseni. The sequence continues at coordinate 140,395,665 of OZ007597.1, forward strand.
AATATAAGTAGCGAAACTTAATATTTGAAATATTATTACAATAGAATATGGAGTTCTCCCTCCTCCTCAAAATTTAGAACACAAAAGATGAAATGCCAATAATCTTGATTTTGAAAATCATGAATAATAGGGTTCGTAAATATCATGATGTATTCTGATATATATCTGGTATTTTCAGAATAGTTAATTTATTGATGATTAGAAGTATTTTCAGACTTAATTAGAAACTAAAACATATTGCACTTAGCATGAACATTTAATAAAACAATATTCTAAATGTCTTTTTCCTTACGTAACAAAACTGAAGATCAACTAATTGAAAATAGACACAATTTGCTTTATACACTCACAAAAAACAAACTATAGAATTTAACTAAAATTACAACTCATATGGGATTTAGTATCGAAGATCAAGAAAATTTTATGTTTTATACAACAAAATTTTAAATACAAAATAATTTGTTTTTATTGAAAAATTTGAACATAAATGTAAGCTTGTCTGCTTTTTCATTCTCTAACCTATTGTGTAGTTAAAACTGAGCTAAACCAAAAACAGAAAAGATTCTTTCTTATGAAGCTGTAAGTAACTTGTTAATATGACAACATATCTTTTAATAGCTGTTCTAATTAAATATTATCATTTAAAAATTAAGCTTCAAATGTAAAGCTGGATTTTTATTATTATTATTATTTTAAGTAAATGCTAGAGCAAAAGTTCTTTATCTACAAATTGACACAGTCAATAACAATTGAAAAATTCTTTTAAAAGAAAATATTTTTTACTAATGAAGCTGTAAGTAACTTGTTATCTTTAAGATAGTTTATCTTTCAATGGCTGTTCTAAATAAATATTGTCCCACATAATTATTGGTTCTACATTCAAAAATTAAGCTTAAAATGTAAAGATTAGAAAAGTTTTTTTTTTTTTTGGGGGGGGGGGGGGGCTAAAAAGGTTAATGACAGAACAAAAGTTCTTTATCTAAAAATTGACAAAATCCTTAACTGGAAATATGATGCCTAATGATATTTTGAAAATAAATATCAAATATCAAAATATCAAACATGATAATTTGAAAAATAGTTCTTGTGAATATATATATCACCAAACTCAAGATATTTCTCAAAAATTAATAAAACAATATTCTATGTGTCTTTTTTCTCTACATAACAAAATTGAATATCCATAAATGTAAGCTTGTCTGCTTTATCATTCCCTAACCTGTTGTGCAGTTTAAACTGAACTAAACCAAAACAAGAAAAGATTCTTAATAATGAAGCTATAACTTGTTATCTAAATAAGATAGCTTATCTTTCAATGGCTAAATAAATATTATCCCACACAATTATTGGTTCTACATTAAAAAAAATAAGCTTCAAATGTAAAGCTTCTTAGATAAGCTTTTTTTTTTTTTTTCATTCTAATAAAGTTAATACCAGAACAAAAGTTCTTTATCTAAAAATTGACACAGTCAGTAACAATTGAAAAATTACTTTACACTTGACTTGTTTTAACAGAAAATATTAAAAATATCACACACAATAATAGTTTGAAAATAATTATCAGATATATATTCCCAAACGTCGATATTTAAATTAGGATTTTCAGTCAATCATAGGAATTCTAAATCAGTTATGTCTTTTATGGATCATAAATGAAAATTTACAATTTTATTAACTGCTAAGAAAATTATATCAAATTAAAACTTACCTGTATACCATCCCATGACAAATGATAACTGAACCATCATCAGATGTGGATGCAAAAAGCGGATATCTTGGATGGTAAGCAACAGCTCTGATAGCCTTTTTGTGATGTCTATAATAAAAAAAGATTTGATATAATACAATAATAAAGGAATTTTGATTATTAATACATAAGACACATTAAAAAAATTAAAAAAATAATAAATTTGTTTAAATACATGTAAGGGTATAGATCTGACTCATTTAATTGGCAGTAATTAATTTGTGTCTCAAAAATTCAGTTTGCTGAAAAAATATTAATATAAATCATGAATTACTTTCAGGGGTGATTCTGGGTAAAAAAAAATTCTGATATTCACAGCAAATTTTCTGAAAAGTTACAACAGGGGGGAGGAGGGACGAAATTTGCGTTTTTTCGCGATTTTTTTTTTTTTTTTTTTTTTTTTTTGCGGTATTTTGATAAAATTTGCGGTTTTTTCATGCTTTTTTGATGAAATTTGCTTTTTTTGGCGATTCTCTGACGAAAGTCACGTTTTTCCCGCGATCCTTTGACAAAATTGGTGACTTTAATTAAAATCTTTAGTAAAAATCTAAATTCAGCCTTTTCTGATACAAATACAAAATATTCTACTCCTACATTGCAGTGTTCTTTTTTTTTTTTTTTTTTTTCTTCTTCTTCTCTCTTTGGCAACTAAGCAGGGTTAACAAAGTTTCGAACACTACTTAAAAGAAAAAAAAAGTAGTGTATTGCCCAAAATTATATTTTAATAGAACAATCCTGAAAAAATACATAAATCACCATTTATTATAATTATACTACTCAAAGCGAACAATTTATTAATTTTAAAGCTTAAGTTATTGAATGTTGATAGTTGTTAGCACTTTGTAACATAGTTGAAAAGTGTTTATGAATTTGATTTGTCTGTCTGTCCATGCTCTAACTCTCGTAAATATACTCGGATTGCAATGAAATTTTGATATGTTATTGATGTTTACTATAGAATGTTCGATATTGAAAATGAAGTGTGTAGCATTTACAGGGCACACAAAAGAATTTTGATGGTCTATGAGAAAAAATTGTTTGCCATTTTAATTATGTTACAATATGGTCTATGGGAAAAAATTGCTTGCCATTTTAATTATGTTAAAATACTTCAAATATAATGAAATTGGTATGCCTGACTGAGGTGGACGAAAACATGTTTTTCTAAGAGTATAGAATAAGTAGCATGTATAGTTGGTTTACAGGGATGCAGAAAATAATTCCATTGCATTATGATATATTCTAAAAAACAGAATTAAAATACTTACTTAAGAGTTTTATATGGTTTTGTAGAAAGCTCAAGATCAAACCAACTTAATTTGCAATCGTAACTTCCTAGTAACAAATTATCGCCTGGAAATAAAATAAAATCTCTTAGATTTCATAATAAATAGTGGCAATGGCAATACATTAAAAAATATTCAACCACAAATACAATATTTACGCTTAAATAACAGAAAGTGGATAGATTTATAATTATAGTTAGTGAATGTATAAACAGGGACGCCAAAAATTGAGAATACACAGCCTTTCATAATTTAATTTGATAAATTTCAAGTAAGATATATATGTAAAATTTTATGATTTCCATAAAAATTCAAACGCTGTATAATCTACAAACATAAAATAAAAATATATCAAATTAAAGTGTGATCACCTACAAAATTTTAGAAAATATTTTAGACAAATTTTTCTATAAAAAAAAAAAAAAAAATTGAGAGTATACTTCTAGAAAACTATATTTAATTACATTATTACTTTTTATAAACTCCAATCTTAGGATATCTTTATTATTATCTATATCTATTGGGTCATCCGAAATGTTCTTCAGTTTTTCAAACTAAAGCGTGGTTTCGTCTAGTTATTTTGTGACATTAAATGACCCAGATATGCAATTTTTTTTTCTTGCGTTGCATAATTTTTGCTTGGATTATAACATAATTTTTGTTTCAGTGCAGTGCTAGGAATGGAGAACCAAAATATTCATTTCTGTCATATTATGCTCTTTTATTTCCAGAAAGATAAAAATGCTAGTCAGACTACTCTATAATTTGTGCTGTATATGGGCTAAGTGTTGTTTCAGATTACACAGTTCAAAGGTGGTTTGAGAAGTTTAAGCACGGAAATTTCAGCATTGAAGATGATATTTGCTCTGAATGACCATCATCTGTAAAAAAGGACCTCTTAAAAGAAGCTGTAGCTGAAAATCCACGTTACACATTTCAGAAGCTATCACATAGACTAAATATTCCAAAAAGTACAGTGCATGATTATTTGAAGAAGATTGGGTATGTAAGCTTCTATGATGTGTGGGTGCCCCAAACTTTAACACTGCAGAATATGATTGCTCGAATTTCGGCATATGATTCTTTGCTGAAATGAAAGGAAGAAGCTCCTTTTTTGAAACGGCTCATTACTGGAGATAAGAAATATATACTATACAATAATGTTATAAGGAAAAGATCATGGGGTAAGCCAAATGAACTTCCCCAGATAACATCAAGAGGGAAGTTGCATCCCAAAATATTAATGCTTTCTGTATGGTGTGACTACAAAAGAATTATTTCTTATGAATTGTTGCCACAAAATAAGATAATAAATTCGAAAAAATACTGTTCCCAAACGGCAGTTTTGAAAGCAAAAATCAAAGAAAAGCAGCCAGAACTGACCAATCATTGAGCAGTGTCTCCCAGTATGACAATGTCGGGCCACACATTTCAATAAATGTCAGGCAATGACTTTTTTGCGTCATCCCAAAATATTCACCAGACCAACCCCCTTTCAGATTTTTAGCTCTTCAGGTCACTTCAAAATTCTCTAAACAGCCAGGAGTTCACTCCTTTGGAGATTGTCAAACAGCTTCTTGATAACTTCTTTAGGAATAAATCTAATGACTTTTTAAAAAAAAAAGGAAATTTCCAGTTGCCAGAACGATGGCAAAAAGTCATAAAACAAAAAGGTGCTTATCTGATTCAATAAAATTTTCTTATGTTTTTTTTGCTGCTTTATTGATATTTATCATTAAAAAAAAAAAAAAAAAAAACCTCGGAACTTTCCGGGTGGCCCAATATTATATCTATATAACTATTTCTGAAGTTTCTTAATGTATCATTTTATTACACTTTAAACTAAGTTTTAAAATATAATTTAGAATCTTGAAAAAAAGACAATGTGGATATGAGATAGTTTATTTTAACTATGGAGGAAGGGAAGATTGGCCAACCACCAAGGATACTAAAAGTATAAGGAGCAGAAATGAGCAAAATACTTCGTTATAACTTAATAATTTCTTTAAAATACATCATTTAAAAAACAATTTTATAGGTCCAGTCTTAATGGCAAAAATTGATATTTATATATATTACATTAAAAAAAAGGATTATGAGTAAAATAATGATGTTGCACATCAAATACAGCAAACTCTCTGTCTGAACAAACATTATAAACTACTAAAAAATTATAAAAGAGAATAATTGTTTGTATTTTTACATGTGTGTGTGTGGCACATAAGCATACACATGTTTATTCAAATTAAAATTTCAATAATAAATTACTAAATAATTAGATCAACCTGTTGCACATAGCACAATTTATTTAAATTTGTACATTAACATAATTGAATTGTTCTGATAAGTTTATAGAATTTATTAATAAAATTTTATTGTTTTTATCCTTTTAGAACTAATTAAATTATTTAATTAAGTTCATCACAATTATCCACCATTATATTACCTACTAAAGTCTCATTTAGGCCAAAATGTTTCAGCAAATCACAACAGTTTCTTCAAGTTTGTAAAAAGTCATTATACTAAAATATTTTTGCCTAAAATAAATGACAGTACCAGATTACAACTTTTTATATTAAATTTAATATCGAATTATAAGTAGTATTTAAACATATATTAATGAAAGTACCGAACAGCACTCCTTAATTTCGTAGAGATGTACATTCTTCGAACAGAGCACTCTTTAAATTCAAGACCTCTCTCACAGAATTATCATCTGATCTTTCTGACTTGAATGCCTTAACTCTAGTCCATTTCATAGCTGGTGGTCCTATTCATCAACCAGAACCATTGCAACCAATTAAGTCATCGTGTTTCAACAAAAGGTGACATCTCATATAGAAACTTTGTCAGCAATTTTGGGTCCATTAGTCCAAAGAGCATTTGCAACCTTGTTCAAAATGGTGGCACCCAAAAACTAATCTCAGAGTTAGAAATTTGACACTTGATCATACAAACAATGTAGCACCACTTTAATGGACACTTGGTCCAACTACAGAACTCTATCCTGGAACTGATTTTTATTTTTATTCATTAAATTAGTTACTGTTTTTTATGTTCAGTAGATCAGACAGTATATTGAATATCTTTAACCAGGGAAGACTGAATTGGGGTGCCTTGTTTATCTAATACAACAAATCCCATGAAAATTGAGGCTGTCTGTAATGGAATCCTGCTTAAGAGGAAAATTTTATAGCCCCAGCAAAAAATATATACAATTCCAACAGACAACGTACCTGGTAAGACAGAATCCTGTCTGATTAATCTTCTCACCTGATATATCCGTTCACTATGCTGTAGGTTTCACAGCAATACAAGGTTTGTTTAAATTAATATAATTCTACAAATATAATGCATTTTTAAAACATCAAGTAATGATTGATACTCTCAAGGATTATACTTATAGACGTAATTAAGTTTTTTATCTCAAGTTTGAAAATTCAGATTTTTTTAAGCATTTTAACAAAATTACAGAGAAAACAACATTACAAATTTGCCCTTTTGCTCGGCGGTCAGGGGATTAAATATCTTAATTAATTAATTTAATTAATTAATTAAATTAATTAATTAATTAATTAAATTAAATATCTTAAATATTTAATAACATAAAATAATTATATTTTAACATTTAAAAAAGCCATTAAAAGCCTAAAATAAAATATTTTTTATTAATATCATATTCAAATTATATTAGTTACAAATTTTTACAAATAAATAAATCTACAAACCTTGGGGATGTATGGCCATAGACGATATCCATGAACAGTTGCCAGTAATGAGTTTGGTCATTTCTTGCTTGATTAGATTAAATACTCTAACATGCTTCTGGGTTGCAACAAAGAAGAGTGGTCGTAATGGATGGAATAAAATTTTTTGAATACTGCCTTTCAACTTTTTAAATGGCATCTAAAACATAGATATTCATTTGTATATAAATTATTTTTAATTTAACATTTAAAAAAGCAAGGAAAAATTAATTATAACACAGCTGCCACTGTTTGGGCTTTGGTTTTACTTAATAAATGAAATCAACAAAGTACCACACTGAAAAAGGACATATTTTATTAAATAAATTTTCTGATTCAAAACATGTTGACTTGACTTGGGGGGGGGGGGATCATAAAAGTTTGCAGCTATATATATTTTTAAAAAAATTCAGCAATCAATAACCAAATTATCAAAATTACATTTTTAATGTATTAAATAATTTTCAATCACAATTATCATTTAATAACACATTCACAAATTAAAATGCCATGCTACTGTGTTGAAAATTAATACTCTTATGCACTACTATGCTACGCTACTATAATACGACCAAAAGCTAAATATTTAATATTTACTTTCCAATTGACTTGATATATATATTTTTTCTCTTTAGGATGACCCTTAACCCTCTAAGCAGCTGCAACATATAATTCCGTTTGCAGTAAACAAACTAAATTGTCTGTAGACAAAAAAAAATTTAATCACAATTATGTTTTAAGAACTATCTAAGATGAAGATATGTCAAAGGTACTTTTAACAGTGGAAAAATATTTAAATAAACCTGAGTTTTATAAGCATTTATATAAAAATACAGGAAAGAATTCAGATGCTCAGAAGGTTAAGGTACAATAAAAAGTTAAAATTTCAGTGCAAATTCACCTTGTTTAATAACTAAAATTCATAGAGATACAACTAAATGTAAATTTATTGCTTGAAGGTGCGTAAAAACATACATAAAATATTTAAAAACATATTAAAGTCCTTTTAAAAAATTCAAAACGTTTTCAACCGAACTACTCTGTCATCATCAGTGAAAAACTAATTATTGAGTTGAGTTGTTGTCTCTTCGCGTTTTCTTGCTTGCCCGGAATAAACTATTTTACTTCAAGGATTTGGAATATAAGGTGGGATGGGAAAGGTAATCAACGATGTATTAATTCATTCCAGACTGTGTGGATATCATATGTATAACGATGTATTATCATATGATATCCACACAGTCTGGAATGAATTAATACATCATTGATCAACTCAACAATTAGTTTTTCACTGATGATGACAGAGTAGTTCGGTTGAAAACGTTTTGAATTTTTTAAAAGGACTTTAATGTGCTTTTAAATATTTTATGTATGTTTTTACGCACCTTCAAGCAATAAATTTACATTTAGTTGTATCTCTATGAATTTTGGTTAAGGTGTCATATTTCAGGTGTAATATGTCATATTTTAGTTATTTTTATTTTAATACATTATTTTTTTTCTAAGTTCAAAATTGTAGGAGAAATAAAGTTTTACAATTTTAAATTTTTCAAAATTTACCACAATAATTGCATTTTTAGGTGATGAAATCATTATCCTTCATAAAACCACTTAATAATCTCTCAAGAAGGTATAAAATACTCAAATAAAAAAAATTAATTCAAAGGGTACCAAGTCCTATTAAGAGAAACTAAAATTCAGAGGAATTTTGGAAGAAGATTTGGAGATAGCCAGCAAATATGCCAACAAATCACTGAAATAGAAAACTAAAGACAGTTTTTTATTTTTTTTTAAATAATAAAAAAAAAACATTACTTTGTTAATAATCTTAAATCTATTATGGAGCCTCCCATTTTTAAAAACTTAAATTAGCTTTTATGAAATATCAAAATTTTACCTGTTTAAAAACAGATGCATATACATACAGGGTATTAAACATTTTTCTTTACAACTTTGACCCTCTATAAAATTGTAAAGAAATAAAATAGCAAAGTTCGGTTTTGTGTGCATGTAACAGCAACTCCTAAAATTTTATTTGTAGTAAAAAGATTGTTTATAATACGCAGGGAAAGCCACAGTGAATAGGGACGAAGTCTCATACACAAGTCCAAAAGAATTTTTGAACAAAGTATGAATGTGACCCACCCTACAGACTGTCAATACACAAGACGAGAGGCACATGTTTGACTAAGTTTCCAATGCAGTTCAAAGAAGTCCATTCGTATGGCTTCCTCACAGTTGGAGTTATCACCATTAACCAGGGCTTGACAAATGCGGTCGCCACTAGCTACCAAGTTATTTGATCTGGCGACCAAGTTATTTAATCTTTCAGGGTGATTTCTGTAAAAAAATTGACATAAGAAATGAGCACAAATGGCGCTTTTTCTTTCTCTCACCCCAACTAGTAAGCAGTGATCTTCCTCTTCTCTCGTACTTTTAATGGAAGAACTAAAATTAAAAGTTATTTTCCAGCTCATGCACAGAAAACACGAATCTTAGCAGCTATAGCCAGCTAGTACATGTCACGTGATTAGAACGTGGGGGTGGTAGGGACACTATTTCAATAAAACAGTAAGAAATAGTGTCAATCCAGCCTCAGTGACATCTAAAATTGGATGCAATGCTAAAAAATGCTCGAGGTTTTTTTTTTTTTTTTTTTTTTTTGTAAGTTTTAAATCTGATTTTTGTGTTTATATAAGTTGTCAACATAATATAAGCAGGGCTGCCACTGCCTAATGACACTGAAAATAGTAGCTTTAGTAGCCTACAAAGAAAGAAATAGTAGCCAAAATAGTAGCATTTGTACAAAAATAGTAGCCAAAATAGTCGCTTACCTAAAAAAAAGAACAATATTAAAAAGTTTCCATAATAACTGAAGGGTCTTTATGAATGTCCACATCTTATTTCAGTGTTTATGTTTCTGCCCAAGTCACTTTTTATACTTTTATTATAAAAAAAATACACATTTCTATAAAAATGAATATGATATGAATGAAAAAATGCTACGAATTGTGTAAACAGTTCTGAACTCTCCTTAATAAATATAGACGCCAACATTGTAAAAACTACATCAGGAGTAAAATAGTTACATTTCAGGAGTTTTGGACATCCATCAGGAGTAAAATTTAAGCAATTCAGGAGTCGTTTCAGGAGTCATACGAGTGTTTTGAAGATATACTTTTTTAATAGATCGGCGTCATTTCGAAGATCAATAATGATAAATAAACTAATTTTGCAAAATTTTTGTGAAAATGAACTTGGTAAACAAAATAAAGAATAAAATAAGAGTCCTCAGCTTTGAAAGATAAACTAGGAATCTGTGAAGGAAAATTGATTCCACGGGGTTTTGAAGTTTTTTCTGAATATATGAAAAAAAAAATATTCTGAAAAAAAATTCGCCGTTTTTTTAAGATCTTTTGACCAAATTTGCCGTTTTTTCAAGATCATTGGACGAAATTTGCCGTTTTTTCGATATCCTTCGACGAAATTTACCGTTTTTTCGATATCCTTCGACGAAATTTGCCGTTTTTTGGCGATCTTTCAACAAAATTTGCCGTTTTTTCGAGATCCTTCGACGAAATTTACCGTTTTTTCGAGATCCTTCGACAAAATTTGCCGTTTTTTGGCGATCTTTCGACGAAATTTGCCGTTTTTTTCGCGATCCTACGACAAAATTAGCCGTTTTTTCGCAATCCGATGACGAAATTTGCCGTTTCTTCGACGAAATTGGACGTTTTTCCGTTATCCTTCGACAAAATTAGCAGTTTTTTCCACGATCCTTTGACGAAGTTGGCGTTTTCTCCGTGGCCTTTCGGCGAAATTCGCATTTTTCCGTGATTTCGCCGAAAAACGCGGAAAAATTCGCCGAAAATGCAGTTTTTTTTTTACGGCCTTTTGACGAAATTCACGTGTTTTCACGGTCCTTTGACTAAATTTGCGTTTTTTTCGCAATCTGTCAACGAAATTAGCCATTTTCCGCGATCTTTTAATGAATTAATTTCGCTTTTTTTCACGATCATTCAACGAAATTCCCCGTTTTTTTACGATTCTTTGACAAAGTTTGCCGTTTTTCGTGATCCTTCGACAGAATTCGCCATTTTTTAACGATCCTTTGACGAAGTTTGCCGTTTTTCGCAATCCTTCGACGAAGTTTGCTGTTTATTTCGCGATCCTACGGCAAAATTTGCCGTTTTTTCGGATTATTCGACAAAATGATTTCGCGATTCTTCGAAGAATTTATGCGTGTAAAAATTGCACGTTGCATGGGACGCGTAAGAACTATTTTTTTGCGTCCCAATTCCAATTTTTCGCGTAATTTACGCGCTATAGCGCGTCCGCGGCATCGCTGTAAAAGACGCAATTTCCGTATTTTCAACGTTATTTCCGTACTACCGTATTTTACCACGCATTTCCGGAGTAACTCCGGAATTTCCGGAGTTGTTGGCATCTATGTATACTAGACACCAAGCTTTTCTGGGCTCCAAAACCACCTACCACCAAACGTGATTTCCACCTACTAAGCCAAACTAGTTTTTCTCCGACCAAAATCTGCTTAAATATCCGTATTCCTGCCGAAACTTGAACATTCCCTGGAATTCAGAAACGATCCCATCAGCACAGTACCTGCCTCCCCTAATTTGCAAATAGAAGCAACCGCTTGCGTACGTACGGAAGGAGGAAACAGCGAGGCAGGTGACAGAGTGCGTTTGGGAAGATGACTTTACAGGCGCTTTGAGGGAGAAAAAAAAGATCGATTCTTCACTAAAAATAGTCGCTGGAACCTGAAAAAAGTCGCCTTTTTTTGCGTTTTAGTTGAAATAGTCGCTTTTTAATGGTTTTTGGCCTATAATAGTCGCCATAGTCGCCTGATGCTGAAAATAGTCGCTTTTAGTCGCATTTTAGTCGCAAATGGCAGCCCTGTATAAGTGATTATAAGTTTTATGAGTTTCACTAGAAAATATAGTTTATATATTATATTATCTTTCTAAATTTTGTACTATTCTAAATTATGTAACTAATCATTCTAAACTATGTTTGTTATTATTTTTTTCAATTAATTCATAAAAAACTCTTGTGTTTTATTTTAAATCAGTGACGGGAAAGAGAGTGGGGGGGAAAGGGGGAGGAGTAAATCATTTTTGCTGGCAACTAGTATTTTTTCCCTGGCTACCAGTTTTTTATCAAATTTGTAAAGCCCTGCCATCAACAATACACAGGGGGCTATACTAGTGTTTGCACCTAATTGCCTACAAAGTCTTAAGGAGAGGCAAAGTTGTATAAAGATAAATTTGGAACACCCTGTTTAATATAAAGGATGTCCCAAAATGAACAGATATTGTAAGTTTGGCGCCATATATTTAATTTTTTAATAAATAAAAAAAAAAAGATTATACATTTAATAACAATTTCTTTCAAACAACAAAAGCTAAAAAACATACCTGAGAGCGGAATTTTGACAGCTGATGGATAACTATAGATTTATACCCTATTTCAGACACTAAACATGCAAAATAATCTCCTTTCGCATGGAAAACAACTTGTTTTACTGCCTTTGTATGAGTGATAATTAGTCGAATACCAGAATGTTTCTGTTCTTCATTAGGTAGTGTCCAAAGAGCCACTAAAAAAAAAAATATATATATTACATAACAGACAAATCTAACAATACTTTTAAAATTTTTACTTTGGCTAAGAATAAAAATCAATATTTAATCTATAATTATAACTAAACTTTCACTCACTCACTCATTCATATACTCACACACATTAGTAAGGAAATACAAGCATGTTCATTACAGCCAAAAATAATACTTTAAGAAGAATATTTTAATGTTTAATAGCTGGATGTTTTAAGGATCCCGATCTTTTTACCCATGCATATGTTAAAAAAAATTATCAGCTCCCAAAATTTCCTCTTAAAAGGCTTGATAGAAGAACCCTAGATATAGTTTTATAAAGGATAGACAAAAGGAATTGCATGAGAGGTTGAAATACTCTTTACAGTATACTTATGAAGAGCAAAGTTAGATTTTTCTGGCATTGCAATTCCAGATCCTTATTTTTATAATCAGAAAACTTTTCTCAGAAATTTCAAACTTCCCTGGCTTTTTTCCACAGTAATTGTAAATATACCTGATTTTTTTTCTGGTTATCACGTGACTAGACACCATGTTATTACAACATACAATTACATAAATCTCTTGTTACTAATCATATTTCTTAACAGAGGGTGAAACAGAACATTAAAAATACAAAATTACATCTGCAATAACACATGAAAGATACTAGCTATCACTCTGATAATATGTAATTGAGTATTAAATATAAGCAATAAATAATAATATAATTCACATGTAAACTATGAAGTTTCATTTCTATAAAATAAGTTAGGCTGGGAACAGGCTGTCTATCACAAAATCTGTGTTCTTAGTCCACGATCTCGACTTGAACTTGTAATTTTTTTTCAGCAGACAGAGAAGGTTTCAACTGAGTGTAAACTAGTGTTCCCATTCGATGTTTTTCAAAGGGCACTGCACCCTGCCCTTTTCGTTTAAACTGCTGATGCACCCTGCCCTTTATAGACATGGTAAAAGTGCCCTGCCCCTTTTCCCAGTAGCTTCTTTGCGTCCTCTATTATTATTATTATTCAAAATATTTGGCTTTTTCCTCTTCTACCCCCCCCCCCCCTTTTGCTCTCAGAAATCACATGAACTTTTGAAAACAGAAGTTCTGTTACTCTGATTGACTCGCATGTTGTAAATTCTAAATCAATGTAAAAAAACAGATGCAGCAACTACATATTGTATTGTGTTTTGAAACTGTAATGCATTTTCCATTTCAAAATCGTTCCAGAATGGCACATGTTTCCATAAGTGGAATATTCGAAAAATGAATTTATTTTAATCAAATTATTTTATGAGACTCTTAAAAATACAGCACAATTTCAGCTTACCTTGATAATGTATGCCAGTAATTCAGAGGGTGGCTTCCTCCCTCTCCCGCTTGAAATGCTCTCCAGGAAATTTAGGACTTAATACTTATTAATGGTTTAGAGTTAAAATCTCCACTCCTCAGAATTGACAAATAATAAATCCAATGAGAAGTGTCCTTTCACTCAACAAAATGTGCCCCTTTACTCAATATAAGTGCCCTTTTCAGCAAATTCTCCCTGCCCTTTTTAAAAGAAATGTGGAATACTAGTGTAAACTAAAATTTGGTTTAATAGCTTTTGATTGATATCTGGGCCAGTCCATGCAGAAATTCCCTGGTAAATGCATCTACATGACCTGACCAAAGGAAATTGAGAAACGTATTTACTCATCATTTTTTACCTTAGGGGTGTTATATATAACCTTGTTGGGTAGCGTCTGTTATCAGAAAGTAATATATGTTTGGGTAGAGAAACAACTTTTCAGGAACATATTCCGAATTAGACATTAAGAAAATATTTTAAATATGAAAGTAATTTAAATTTTAGATTTCAAAAAAGATTTTAATACTTTTTATATGTGTGTGTCAATAATGTGACGGTTCCATAAAAATTGAACTGTAGTTCCAACAATATAGTTAACACTTTGCAAAACTTAATTTGAATAATAATAAAAAAAGAAAAGTTGGGAAGGAATTTAAACATGGATGTCTTAATTTAAATAAATAGCTCGACATTACAAGAAACAGCAACTGTTTAAATGAAGGGAAGGCAGGGAAAAGTAAAAAAATAAATTCTAGACAATTTATTTAAATATTAGTAGAATACTACATCACATGAAAATTATATAAATCACAGCATAACATTAACTCTACTGAAACGTTTTTTTCTCTTAATTTAAAGAATTTAATGAAATAAACATAAAGTTTAAAGCATTAGGGAAAAAAAAAAAGAAAAAAAAATAGCATACCTGTACGTTCTGGATCATCAGGAAGAGTGTTCAAAAGCATATCTGTATTGCTTACTACCAACTTATCTCCAACTTTTGGATTAATAAGGTACGCCTTGTCCTCACTATTAAAAAAAAAACTCAGTAGTTAAAAACATGGAAACAATAATTTTTAGTTCATAACTTTTCATAAAAGCAGATTTTAAAAATTCCTTTCAAAGAACAATAAAGTCACATTCATGGCATCCTTTGAAGATTTATTGGTGCCCTTTCTCATGATTCCTGTTACTAACTTATATTTAAAGATTGCTTTCTTTAAACTAAATAATATATATATATATATATTAATTACAGGCACAATAAAGGATCCTTCCCCTACAAACTTTCAGAATAATGTACATCTAATTTTATGAAGATTTATGTTTTTTTCCCCTCAAATTATTTTTACATCATTTCTTGAATCGTAGAATCTTTATGGATACCTCTGTGAGTTGTATGTACAACATATAAAACTCAGTGCTGCCATGTAAGCCCATTTATTATTCCAAATATCCACCATTATTTCCATATAGTAATCTTAGCTTTGTTTACTTCCAGACATTCTGTTATTAAATAAAGCAAAGATTATTATTAAAAAATAATAGAAATATTTTGAATTAAAAAAAAATAGATAAAATGTCAACACTGATAAGAAGTGTGTGTATCGCTACCTCTTCTTACAGTGAGATAATTGCATATTCGGAGTTATGTGAATAATGAAACACTTCAGTGTTTGCCAAAAGCTGAGGTACACCTCTGCCTACTTAAAGGTTGGATAGACCTGTAGTAGAAAATCAATTATCTAAAAAGCAGTTATCCAAAAAGTTACAAACCATAAATCAAAAAGGGGAAAAATGCAAGTAATAAACAAGGAAGTAGAAACTAGAAAGCAGGGTTGTAAAAAAACCGGGTTTTTTTCAAAAAAACCCAAAAACCGGGTTTTTTTGGTTTAAACCTGGTTTTTTTGGTTTAAACCAGGTTTTTTTTGGTTTAAATGATTTTATATTTTAGAAGAACGATGAATATTAATATTTTCAAATATTTGAAGTCAAGCAATTAACAAAAATTACTTTAAGTTATTTTGTTGAAATTATATAATAAATTTTTTACTATTTTAATTTAACCATTAAATTTTTTTATTATTGTAATATTTTAATATACAATAAACAATAAAATTATCACTTATATATGTATGTATATAAATCAATCACTACTACTAACACGTCACTAGTCTTTAATCTACATTTTCTTTTAAAGAAAATTAAACTAAGAAATTTTAACTGACACAAATAACAACTATTTGCAAACTGAAGATAAAGAATCACAAACTAATGAAATATATCCGGACATTTTATTAAGGAAAGAAGAAAAAAACTTGACATTTCTTGAATAGATATCTTACAGCAGTATAGAATAATAGGAATGAATAATAAATTTTACCCTCAATCATTGTTCATTTCTTTTATTACGACCACTAATTTTGATGCTTTCTCTACTCCTAATCTGTTTTGCAATTTTGAATGAACTACACCAAATATTGAAAAAATCCTTTCAACACAGTCAGTCCATGCTTTGGCTGTAGTTAGCATGTTCACAAATTCCAAATCATTCTCTTTTCACAAATTCCAAATCATTCTCCGTAATCAAAGATTTACCTGAAACATTATAAAAACTATTCCACCATTCAAAGTCAGACATTGTATCAACAACTTTGAGGTAAAAAAAAACATTTTGATCATGATTATGAAATGGTTCCAACTTCTCCAAAATTTTTAATGCAAGTGCTAAGAAACCAGAGCCACATTTTTGTTTGATAAATTCAAGACCCTTCTTTTTCTCTTCTTTCGTGACATCAATTCCTAGGTTAGAAATTAATACTGATGGGCTTAAAATAAATGCAGGAAATGTGCATCTACTAATGATTGTTCATATTTCTGTTTATACGCTGATGATATGGCCTTTTTATTGTTTGATGTTGATGGCTTCTTTTAACTTCATATCTAGCTTTTTCCATGCTAATACACATTCAGCGAGAGAACAGCTACTCTTCTGTACAAAATCAAGTTTCGGGGATTGGTTTCAGAAATGCAATCATGTCCTCAACATTTCTTTTTAAACCAATACTTAAGATTTTACTGGAGATGTCACTAACAATCTCAGATCTGTGATCCTCACAAACTTTTGTAAGAATTGACTAATTTTTAATATAAGATTCAAGTGAATCCCAATAAGTATTCCATCGTACCTCTAGAGGAAGTACCAACGCACTTCCACCTTCTGCATGATACCATGCTTTCGGGAGGTGATGATTGCGAAAATATTTTAAAATACTTGTAACATGTTTTGTTACATCACTTTTAACCAAATCTTTCGCTAACAGATTTAAAATGTGGGCACTGCACCCATATGTAAGTCCCGAAAAACCAAGCTCTTCATGCAGAAACCATATTTGCAGTATTGTCTGTGACAAAACTTGATATTTTACATTTGAACTTTTCTTCTGCTGTCTGCACTGAACTCAAAACCAAATTAGCTAAATAATTTCCAGTATGTGATGAGCCGGATGTGTCAATAGTATCAACAAGAGTGACTTTACCACACTCTTTGATAACACTTATACACACAATAGGTTCATTATGGATGTTCGACCATCCATCCATTGCCATGCAAACTGTTTTGTTTTCTAAATCAGCTTTACATCTCTGAAGTTCATCATTGTAAATCTTGGGCAACCATTTTTCTTTTTTAAATAAAAGTTTTGGTATTTCAAAAAAACCAAATGGTTTTTTTAAAAAAACCATTTGGTTTAAACCAAGGTTTAAACCATGGTTTAAACCAGCATGGTTTAAACCTAAACAACCCTGCTAGAAAGAGCAAAGAAAACAAGATCATGGTCTAAAAAAAGACAATTTCAGATTATTCTTCTTTATTACTTTTTTATAAAACTTTATCTTATAAAATCTAAAACAGTAAACAATTACTCTTAAATTTAAACATAAGATTATTAATAAATGTCAAAAATATTGTTAATTTATTCAAAATACATTTTAAACTTAATCCATAAGGATCCCATGGTTTTTAAAAAATTTCATGATTTTTTATATATAGTAATGTAACATTAGATAATTTAAAAGTAATACAGTTATATATTGTTTTAACAAATCTCATGTGAAATAACTTAACTCAGTAATTGAATAACTCATACTGACATAAGTCTATACATCCTTCACTCATGGTATTTCGATTTTGAGAATATAGTCAAAATACAGTGAGACTTCAGCAACTCGGCATGGATTATTTTAGATAAAGGGCAAGTACAGTAAGATCACTTTAGATCTTAGTGGAATCATTCATAGAATGCAAGAAAAGTTTACTCTTTCCTTGTAGGAAAGGTGGCCATAAGGTGACCGCTGGTAGACGATTTTTTAATACAGTCAAACTCGCTTATAGCGAGAGCGAAGGGACCATGATATTTGCTCGTTATAACCAGGTGCTCGTAAAAAACGGGTTCATAAAAAACATATAAATTCACGCATACTTACTTTATTATACATACTTTATTTACTTTTTTTTTTCTGCACAGTACAAAAGAAGTTAATTAATTTGCTTTGAACTGTCTTATTATCTCTTTCTTGTGTTATTGTTCTTCGAAGAAGACTCATGGCCCAAAAAAAATCATCATTTGCACCATGGCTTCGAAAAATCTTTGAATTTTTTCTGCGCACTCAAAAGCCATTGAGTATGTTGGGGACGGTTCAGCTTGAAATTCTTCACATTCGTCATTATCATCGTCGCTTTCATCTTCTTCAGCTTAAATTTCTGCTACAATATCCTTGGGAGTATCTCGGAAGTGATAACATTGGCGTCAACAGATACATAATTTTCAAATTCTTCTCTTCTATTTTCCAAAATTTTCAAGTTGTCTACTTCTTCTTCTTCCTCAGACATTTGCCCCTCTTGAGAAATGTCCAATCCAGCCTTACGGGAGCAATTGGTAATGCATGTTGATGCAACGTTTCCCCATGCATCGTTTATTAAACGTATCGCTTCCAGTATGTTTACATTAGCGTATGAGGTTGTTCTTATTTTTTCTGTTCTATCGAGAAGCATCAAAATCAAGTGCTTAGGAAAGTTTGATTTCAAACTTCTGATGACCCCTTGGTCCATAGGCTGGATAACACTTGTAGAATTCGATGGTAAAAATTCAATCCTGATGTTTGTAAGTCCAGTGATTTCTTGATGCGCGGTGCCATTTTCAATTAAAAGGAGAATTTTACGCTTTTCTTTCCTTAGTTGGATCTCCCATTTTGAAATGAATTTTGTGAAAATGTACGCAGTCATCCAGGCTGTGGTCATAATCAACAGGAAGCTTTTTTTACATACTTAAAACACCTAGGGTTTTTGGACTTGCCAGTAACAGACAGTTTCTTCTTGTCAGTGCCAGACAAATTAGAGCACACTAAAGCTGTCAATCGATTTTTGGAGAGCTCGTCTCAGACACACTTTTCATCCTTGAATTTAAAAGTCTGCTGTGGTGTTACATTGAAGAAAATGCCCATTTCATCGGCATTATAAATGTCATCTTTTGTGTATTCTTCTCTGATGACTGGCTTGTTCTCAGGATTTATGACTCATCACTAACTTCTGGTTGACTTCGAGATGTTAAAGGAATTTTTCCAAGAAATGATTAGTTGAGCTGGAGAGGTGGAAGTCAATAAAACTTTTATGAATCACAAAAATACTGCTCGCTATAACCGGGGTTTGCTCGTTAAAACAGAGTTATACTTCCATAGACTTAACATTGTACCAACCAAATATTTCTGATTTCCTTGTTAAATCCGAGTTCTCGTTAAATCAGGGCTCGTTATAAGCGAGTTTGATTGTAGCTAGTTTTCTTATAGAAGGTATAAGAAGAAAATCCGTAAAACCATCTTAATAAGAAATAAAAGTTTCAGGCAAATTCATTCAATTTTATAAAAATGAACAGACAGGAAAAATAAGTTAACTTTTTTAAAATTAATTATGAAACTAATACAGTAGACTCCTTCAAATATACAACCCTAAAATCCATACATCGTCGCACATCTAAACAATGAAACTTACAGTTAAGAAATACGGAAAAAAATTCAAGATTTAAAATTTTTTTATAACATTCTGATACACATTTTAATATGTAATTCTTATTAATATGACTGAATTCATGCTTTCTCATGAAAGTATAAATTTATTTCCAAAAAAAATTTAAGATAGTGCCAATATCAGTGATGATCACAATGTTTTTACCAATTACATTTACCATTAATCAAGCTTTTATGGTTATTAATTATGGCTTTCATGTAAATTATTAGTGTACCTTTATGAGCCGAGTTTCATTGAATAGTTCAAGAAAAATTTATCTCATTATTATTATGCATATTTAGTTATATGCATCATATATTAATTATTTACTTGACTTTTATTTTTAATGTTTAACATTTTTTTAAATTTTTTATTATTTTTACATTTTACTTATTGTAAAGATTCATTATAATTTTCGATATTTTACTACAGTCAAATTACAGTTTAAAAAGTGTAAACAAAACAGTGACCTGAAATCTGATAAATTCTAAAATCTGCATAATCTCTAGTCACAAACTGTGCAGATTTGAGGGAGGTCTACTGTAAATGCTATAGAGTTACGTACACATAAATATAGAGCAAATTCTAAGTCAAGAGATAACAAATGATAAAAACACATACACAGCAGCAATTAAGAGTGATAAAGAAAGATTGGGACACCAGGCTAAGCTTTTAACTGGTTCTCCTGTATTTATAGTCACTAAACATCTGCCAGTAAGAACTTCCCATACTTTAATAGTGCTATCATCACTCCCTGGAAGAAGAAATAAGAAAAAAAAATTAATAAAGGTCTATATAAAGTTCCTCTTTAAGAACAAAAATAATTATATACATGAAAATTCATAAAAGAAAATAGATTTAAATCTTCATTAATTTTTTATTGTCTTAATTGCAGGTGATGTAAATATGTGATTTGTATTTTATTGGATTAATAATCCGGTTAAGAAGTTAAGTACACAATTATCTTTTTACAATAAAAATATGATATCTAAAAATTATTACTTATTTAAAAAAACTAGAAAAATCATAAAATGCAAAATAAAAACATTTAATTCTTTAAGGAAGACTTGTAACCTAATTTCAGTAAAATATCAGCAAAAACAATCAAGAATTGTTTCTTCTATAGAAAATTATGCTATGCTTATTTGAGGTGGTGGTGTGTTTTTACGGCCGATTATCTATGTCAGAGATATAGGCCGGGGGGGGGGGGGGGGAGGTCTTTATAAAGGATCCTAACATGAATTTATAGCAAGGTTTGAAGGCTTCTTTTTTAAGATATGGAAACAGGAAAGAAATAAAGCATTATTACTATCTATTCAGGATTTCTAAATTGTTTTCTCAACGTATAATCACAATTTAATCAATTTATTTAATAAAAAGTATTAAAATATAAAAGAGTTTTTCAGAATGGTTCCACATAAAGCCACATAATTAACATGTAAACTTTTTGTAACATGTAAACAGTTGCAGAGATCTTTTCTCTCAGGGTCCTGTTTTTGTGAAATTGTGAATATATTTTTATATTTGTAAAAAATCTAGCCAATTTGTGAATTTAAAATTATTTATATAATCAGGTTCTTGTTTATATATCTTTAACAAGGTGCTTTACATCTAATTAATAGGTATTTTAGAGACTTCAACTCTTTCGCGACAGGCCATATTTAATGTTAAAATGATTAAATTTTGAAAGGTTCAGTCTGGAGATGGAAAAGTTTTGTGAAAAGCTTATTTTAAAGATCTAGAATTTTGTGAAGTGTCCTGTTTAAAGATGAAAAATGTTTGTGAAGGGTCCTTTAAAGGACCCAAATTTTTTCCTGCACCAATCCCTGAATTGTAACCATAAAGATTATTTGGTGATCAATTAATTGCAGTCGGTTAATAGAAAAATGCCTTAAAATTAATTTATAATTATGTTCTGAAAATATTAAAATAAAATAATGTATTGTTATTGGAAACACGCCTGTATATATAATTTTTTTAATTCTTACATATCAGGAAGCGAGTGAAAAATTGATTAGAAATTCCATCTTTACATACAAAAAAACAAGTTAAATTAAATAAAGGAGTGTAAAAATACAATTAAATTAAAACAAAATTAATTTTCCTAAAAAAATTAAGTTACAATTTTTTTTTCATATCTTGGTCATTTAAAGGTAGGTGGAAAAGAGATCACTGAACAAGAGATCTCTGAGTAAAATTAAGGATGCATTTCATTATTTTAAAAAAAGGGCAAGGTGCATTTTAGCAACTTTAAAAAGGGCAGGATGCCACACCCTTAAAAATGGCATAGAGGGCTATGTTAACCTATACTCCGCTATGGCATGATAAACAATAACAGTGAGGGCGGGGGAAAGCACTTGCTAGATTTTAAGGTAGATTTATGTCTTTTAAGAAATAATGACTCCCCGTCAATATTTAAAATACCCATCCTGAAAAGGTTAGAGAAACGTATCAAAATTAAATATAAAAAGGAAGAAAATGGCAAATGTAATAATAGCACTAAAACAATAATTTTATAATATCAATAATAGGATTATTAATTCTAGTGATATTGCTAAGAAGGGCTTAAAAAGAATGAAACATAGTTAAAACACTATCAACAACTTAAAAACATGTTTAAACTCTGAAAACCACTAAAAACCTGAATCAGGGATACTATTCATATAGGAGAATGAAATTCCTTAACTTTTCCAGGTGTACTTAAAATCAGTTTAGCAGCATAGTGTGTACTGACACATTGAGGGTAAAATATATATTGTATCATTTAAAAACAATAAAATTTCTCAAACATTGTATACATTGATTAAAAGCTCCATTTTTGAATCCCTCTCTTCCAAATTTGCTATAAAGACTATAATAGGAATTACTTTCTTTAACTTATAGTTACAAACTTTCAAATGTAGTTTTATCCAAACTGTAAAAAGTTCCTGTACAATATTTGTAGCTGTTTCACAAAATCCCTAAAAGGATAAAAAGAAAAATAGAATCTCTACCAAAACGAGGCAGATTCTCATCCCTCATGTCATGAAGATCATGCTTATTTGACAATGACCATATTTTCTCGAATTCCCTGATTTATTTGGCCAAATTTCATGACTTTTCCAGGTTGTGTATCAACCCTGCTGAATCTTGTCAGGTTTCCTTTTCTATTTTTCAACATCTTACTACATGCTTCAACTGAAAAGAGCTAAATGCTACACATTCGTACAAATTATAATTAAAAAAGTGTCTAAATGGGAGTAAAATTTGCTGGAATAAATTCAAACAAACATTCTTAAAAGGTAATCATGAAAAAAAAGTGAAAAAAAGGGGCTAAAGGCCTGTATTATTATGCTAGAACTAATGTATGCTGTAATTATGCTAGGGCTAAAATAAATAATAAATTAAAAATTAAAAAAAATTTAAACCTACATTTGTAGAACAAGTGCCAAACTTATCTCTTTCATACAAAACTGACAACACTACTAGCAAATTTCAAAATGTTTCAGTTACATTGTTGTATATGGAGAAGTGAGCATATCATCTTTTTCGCAAAAGAGTGTTAAGATCTCAGTTAGACTTACAGGGGTGATTGTGACACAAGGTAAAAAACCCTGAAAATTATTGACACACAGGTGAAAAATCCTGAAAATTACCGATGCAAAATACTGATATCCATTTACACCATAACTTATTATATAACTGTATGAAACTCAAATAACATAAGAATACCATAATTACTGCTAGTTTTTGTAATGTAAGTTGTAAGAAAACATAATTTGATAAACTTACCTTATTTGCACTGAAAATTAAATGACTTCATTAAATGATGAATAAACATTGTCTTGCTAAATATGATATGGAAAGTTGTCTTTTTATTTTTTTATCATTGAAGAAATTTATTCCAAATATTCATAAAACAAACAACAGGGTGTCTATTCCAGATCAGCAATAAATTTCCCTGACTTTTTCAAGTTTTCCATACCAATAATTAAAAAAAAAATCCAGTTATCGAGATTTTGTGATGCTACACACAAAAGAATCTTAAAAGTTGTGAATTTGAGAGTGTAACTTTTACAACTGATTCTGAGGCACAAATTACTGATTTGTTACATTTTTTTTTTGCAAAATTTACAAATTGATGAACATTTTACAGCCTAAACATTTTGAAGATACACACTTTTAGACAACGAAATTTGCCGTTTTTTCGAAATACTTCGGCGAAATTTGCCGTTTTTTCGAGATCATTTGACAAAATTTACCGTTTTTTGACGATTCTTCGACGAAATTTTCCATTTTTTCGAGATCCTTCGACGAAATTTACCGTTTTTTAGCGATCCTTCGACGAAATTTACCGTTTTTTCGCGATCTTTCGGCAGAATTGACCGTTTTTTCCACGATCCTTAGACGAAGTTGGTGTTTTCTCCGTAACCCTTCGACAAAATTCGCATTTTCCCGCAATCCTTCAACAAAACTCATGTCTTTTTGACGGCCTCATGACGAAATTCACATGTTTTCACGGCCTTTTGACTAAATTTGCGTTTTTTCCGCGATCTGTCAACGAAATTAGACATTTTTCAAGGTTTTTCGACAAAATTCGCCGTTTTTTATAACGATCCTTCGACGAAGTTTGCCGTTTTTTCGCGTAATTTACCAGCTATAGCGCGTCCGTGGCATCGCTGTATGTTTTTAGTCTGCAGGTGCCCTAAAAAGTCTACGACGTCCGTCGCAGCGTTGCGTACATTCTGCCACAGGGACCGTAAAATTATCCCATAAATATAGAATCTTAATTGTATGTTAAGAAAAATCCGATTTTTTTTTAGATATTGAGTCAGGCGTGGTTTAATGGATTTTAAACGGGCCGGGCCTGTTTTCACTGAATTTTGTACGGGCCAGGAAAAGGTAGCTTTCGTTCGGCCCGGCCCCGAAAATTCCGGCCCGTGCAGACCCTAATCTACAGTCTACTTATTTTTTTCTTCTTTTCAAATTATACTCTACCGAGAGCCATTTCGCCATAGAAAAGTGCAAATTTCGAGGGGAAGGGTATTGAATGAAGGTTTATAAAATATGCACTCATTGACATCTGGTGCAGCCCATAACAGAATTTGGGGAGGATCAGCATTGTTAAACGAAAGGGAGATGGGGGGGGGGAGATGAAGATTCATACTCAGGTATCTTTTAAAAGACTGGTTTTTGTCTCCTGGTTTAGGGGTAGGACAAAGAATATCTTTCGGTATCGGTATTCTCGTTTATATTCTTTGGTTAAAACAATACAAGGGGTTAGGAAAACGCATGACAGAGGGTTTGCTAGTTTCACTCCGATCAGGCTCTGGGTAAGGGTTGCCGTAACTGAAACGTTTATCGCTAATTTGGCGAATGTTTTTAATTTCGCGGTTTTTCGGTGATTTTCCGACAAAATTCGCCGTTTTTTTTAACGATCCTTCGACGAAGTTTGCCGTTTTTTCGCGTAATTTACCCGCTATAGCGCGTCCGCGGCATCGCTGTATGTTTTTAGTCTGCAGGTGCCCTAAAAAGTCTGCGATGTCCGTCGCAGCGTCGCGTACATTGTTTTTGCAACATATTTTCAATTTTGATTCGTTTTTTCACTAAACAGGATGATTTTATGACCCCGGAAGAGCCGAAAGAAAAACCCGGAAGGGTCGACGGAAAAACCCGGAAATCCGGGGTACCCCCGGAGCACAATCACCCCTGGACTTAGACTTAAAGATGGGTGGTTCAAAGAACCTAGCATATCAACCAGAGGTCTATTGTATTAACTCCAGAAAGTAGCCCTAAAAAAGGCCAGTAGCTGAAGCAAAATTCAACAGATATCTCAAAGGCTGGTAATACAATTATATGGTAACCAAGGTGCTCAAACCTATAGGCAGAAAACACCTCACACTCACATAAAACATGAATAGCCGTTTCTTCCATATAAAGGCAACCCCTACATGTTGGGTAATTTTTTACACCCATAAGAGTAAGTGCCTTTTCAAAGGACAATGCCCTATTAAAAGACCAATAGATTTCCTAATGCCATTCCTATTGAGCATCAAAAGTTCCTTATGCCTAGCACAACGCCAAAGCAGAATACTTTGCAATGTTCTGCAACGAACTTCAGTTGATAAAAAAATGTTCTGCGGGAATAAAAAATAAAGACACAGGGATATTTTTTTATATATGAAGAAGTGCAATTGCATCTTTTATAGAAACGCAAAAGCCATTTTGTAAAATGCTGACATACACACACGAAAGAAACTAATGGCGAATTTTGTGATTTTACCTGATCGAATAATGAATTTCGTGGTTTCTTCCGACAATCGATTGAAGATTTTTGCAATATTGCAGATTTTTCTGTATGTCAACTGGCAAATTACGCGTTTTTTTCTCTGACACAATTGTCGAATTTCGTAATATTTTTTCCTGCGACTGATTGAAGAATTTCGAGATACTTTCAACAATTCATTGACAAATTTTGGGTTTTTTAACTTCAACCGATAGGCGAATTTTGCAATATTTTTCTTTGACCGATTGGCGAAATTCATAGTTTTCTTTCAAGCAACTGATCCCCGAATTTCGAGATTTTTACCGACGACTGATTGGCAATTATTCCAGCTTTTTCTTGCGAGAGATTGGAAAAAATCCATGACTGATCGAAAAATTTCGTGATTTTCCTGACGATTTTAGAGTTTTTTTACATGCGACTGATAGGTGAATTTCATTAAATTTTCTTTTTATCGATTGGCAATTTTTTTACTGTTTTTCTTGCAAGTGATTGAATCAATGAATTTCCAATTTTTTCAAACGATCCCCTAAAAGATTTCGTAATTTTTTAAGCTGCGACCGATAGCACAATTTTGCAATATTTATTTACTTTCTACCGATTGGCTAACTTTGTCGTTTTTGTGACTAATTGGCAAAAATTCTGAATTTTTTCCATGACTGATCGACGAATTTCTGATTTTTTCGCATGTTAAAACTGACTTATTCGCGTTTTTTTTTTCTCACAACTGATTGGAGAATTTTGCGAAATTTTCCTTGTACCAATAGGCAAATTTTGCAGCAGCTTCTTGCGACCCATTGGAGAAAATCTTGCAATTTTTTTCCCGCTACTGATTGACGAATTTCACATATTTTTAATAGCGGCCGATTGGCAAATTTCGTGACATTTTCTTTCTACTGATTGGCTAATTGTGTTTGCTTTTTCTTGTGAACGATTGATAAAAATCACGCTTTTTTCTGCGACTGATCGACTAATTTCTTGTTTTAACCATGACATATAGGTAAATTTTGCGATATTTTCTGTCTGTTGATTGGAAAACTTTGTCGCTTTTTTGCAATCTATTGGCCAATTCTTGGATTTTTTCACGACTAATTGATGAATTTTCAATTTTTTCCAACAATCCACTGACAAATTTCGCTTTTTTTTTTTTTTTTTTTTTTTACCTGTGATTGATTTTAAAATTTCGCGATATTTTTCTTGTACCAATAGACAAATTTTTGTAGCTTTTTCTTGAGACCAATTGGAGAAGATCGTGAGTTTTTTCTCTCTAATGTTCGATGAATTTCACAGTTTCTTCCTAATTTCGCGATTTTTTAACTACGACCGAATTGCAAATTTTTCCTTGTACCGTAGCCGAATTTTGAGGCCTTTTTCTTGCGACCGATTAAAGAAAATCGTGGGTTTTGTCGCAGTTTCTTTCGACAATGCGCTGGCGAATTTTGCGGTGTTTTATACCTGTGACTGATTGGTGAAAACCATGGATGTTTTTCTGTGACTGTTCATCAAATTTTGCATGTTTTTGCACAACAGGCTGAAGAATTTCATGATTTGTTCTCCATGATTGACTATCGTACTGCGCAAGATTTTTTCACGATCCATTGATGAATTCCGCAATCTTTTTAAACGAACAATTAAAGAATTTTGATATTTTTTCCCCGGCCATTGAGTGACGAATTTCGCGATTTTCCTTCGATTGAATGGATAATTTTCTTGAAAATGATAATTTGAAATGTTCTGCAGGGAAAGCCATTGTTCTGCGACGTACGTCGCACTTTTAAGCATATTCTGCTTTGGGGAGGACAACCATGGTTAAGTTCCTTGCTTGTCCTTTAATGTTACGCCAGTCAGAGTATTGCTTTTTTTCTAAAGATCTTAAATAGACAGTAGTCCTAATAAGATTACTTGAAATCCCAATAGCTGGCTCTAGACCAATAAAAGGGATAGCAGATTCCTTCCTTGCCCATTCATCAGCTAAAATCTCATCATTCCATGGTGACGAGTAAAAAAGCTAAATCCACAATGATTATCAGTTATAGAAATGCATCTGTGAAACACAAACTGTGCCCAACTTACCAGAAGCCATAAACTGTCCAGTAGATTCTGTGCAAATACAGCGAACTAAACCTGTATGGCCAGTGTACACCTGAAAGTAAAAATATTTTCTCAAGATTAAGCTTCAGAAAATGACAATAGTTTTAAAAAAAAGTTTCCGATTGAAAATAGCAGAAATTATTTCAAATTAAACTTACCACAGCTAATAATGAAGGGAATGGTTGCAAATCTCTAGGTTTCGGCAGTTTAGGTATAAGATCATTTGGATCAACATTGACCTGAAACAAGAAAAGGAAATCATGTATTATGGATAAATATAGTGCATTTTTAAACTTCATATACAAATCATATTAAATAACACAACATTAATCATCTAATTACAGCACATTTTTCATTTTATTTGAAAAAAAAAAATCAATTAAAAACTGTATGAAGAAAATAGAAACCAACATTCTAAGAACATACTAATAAATTTGTCATTTCTAGTATATTATGTAAGAAAAGTATTTATTTAACAAAATATATATTATATCTTTAAAAAAATTTTGGTATGCTATTTTGTAGTAAGCAATGTTCTCGCTAATGATCGCCAAATTGGGAGTTTTTTCTTCTTCTTTTGGCGACACTTTCAGTGATGTTATTGTACAATTAAATATTTTCAGTGTAACTTATTCTTTGTGTTATATTTTTAAGAACTCGTTCACATAAAAATATATATATTTTATATTTATTTGTTTTCATTTAACCGACTAACAAGCCATCTCTAATCTGGAGTTAACTCAGGTTTTCTTTCATAAAACTATATAGAAATCTATTGGGCTATAAGTTTTTTTCCTCAACTTTGTAAAGCTCTATCACCTGTTTTATTAGTTTGTACTGGGTATCCTAAAATCGACTGACTGATTTTAAAATTCCATAACTTCCAAACGGTGCCAGATGTTTAAAAAATTCTTGCAGGAGAGTAATGTACGCTGTCAGGAGTTTTTTACTGCGATTCCTGACTTTGGTTATAATTATCAGCAATAGACGGTGCTGCAAGCAATATACACCCAATCCAGGCCAAAACTAAAATCACCCAGCATTGATGTGAAGGAAGGAGGTTTAATACATGGAGTAGGTCTCATTCATCAATAAAATCTTATTTAGAATCGGTCTCTTAGAACAAGATTGTATTAGTGAATGAGAACCCACCCATGTATTGAACCCACCTTTCTTCGCATCAATGCTGGGTGATTTTAGTTTTGGCCTGTACTGCAGTCCTGTCGCTTGCAGTGCCACCTATTGCTGGTAATTTGAACTAAAATAACAAATCACTGAAGAAAACTCCTGACATCATCTTACATCACTCTCCTGCAGGATTTTTTTAACAGGGTTCATACAGAGTTTGCTAAATGAAAAATAAGGACTCTGTAAGGATTTTGTAAGGACTTCGTTAAAAAAATAAGGACTTTCTAAAGTTTATAAAAAACAGTATATATGCTTACTCACATTAAAATTTAATCACAAGGTTGAAATTTTACATAATAAAACATAATTACCCTTTCTAATTATTTTTTTTAATGAGTTACAAAATGAAAATGAAAATAAATACAAAAAATATATAAAACAAACATTTTATTAATTGGTTATCAATTGTATTTTAGCATCAATTTCTTTGGACAGGGAGGAAATTGCCTCATTTTTTTCTTTAGCAGATTTCCTACAATTGTTTGATTTGATGAATAATTCAATGTCTTTAGGTGTTTTAGCTTTATCGGCTAATTCATTGGCCATACTTTCCAACTGCAACACCTCCTTTTCAAGACACCATATTTTTTGCTTTATAAAACTAATTTTGAGCTGCCATACTTGACAGATTATGAATGTTTGGAGAATTTTTTTTAAATATTTTACAGACTCACGTTAAATATTAAGATCACATTAAAAAATAAGGACTTTAAGGATCCTTATTAAGGACTATCAAAATGTAAGAAGTTTTTAAGGACTTTTAAGGTCCGTATGAACCCTGTTTAAATATCTGTCACCGTTTGGAAGTTATTGAATTTTAAAATCAGTCACTCCATTGTAGGACACCCTGTATAATTGATATTTGAAGTGAGATGAATAACTAATCTAAAACAAATTACAAAAAATTGAAGCATATATCGAAAAGGAAAAACAGGGTATGTTGGTAAGTTTAAAGAACGATTTTAGAAACAATGTTTCATGATGAATCTGACATTATTTGAACTTGGCTATAGATGTTCTTTAATGATTAGCCAAATTGCTAAGATTAGTCAAAAGACATTGCACTAGAACTCTGGTAGTAAGATTCCATATATAAACCCACATTACATCCCTTACATCAATTTTTTTTTCTTCCTTCTTGTTGCCACTAGAAGTGCTTAAAATTTTCAGAGTTCGTTCCAGACATTCATCACAAGAAATGTGTTATACCTCGGTTCTCATTTATCTATTTGTGATTGTGGAATAAATTAGTGAATACAGTCCACTTATATTATTTGTGTTGAGTAAAACTTATTAAATAAACTGAGATATTGTTCGGACCCACTTCTATAATATAATAAACTAGTCGGATATGCCAATCCCAAAACTTTCTTCTATATCATACATGTTAATGCTTCAAAATTCGCTATCACACCGCCAAAAAAAAAAAAAAATCAATATTTTTCGTCATATCATTCTGTTGTATGTCAGCTGCTTGCGAATCGTCGGGTTACCTGGATGCTAGCAGCCGATGTATTATACTAAACTATGAAAAGTCCTTCTGACCTGTACCGGTAGAAAAAAATAGCCTCTCTATTGCTTGGTTTTAAGATTTTAGATAATTCTACTGAAAATACACAAAGCTAAAATGCACAGAACCCGATTACAGAAGAGTCAGTCCCAGTTCGTGTCAATATTGAATTTAAATGAGAATATCGCCAAATTAGACAGACATAGCAAAGTTGGCTTCATATATGGCAACATATTTTTATCACCAAAATTGGCGATATTTTACCATTTGTTGCCAAGCTTGGTGAGAATTTGATGTTGGTTGATATAAATATATAGTGTTAAGCATGAAAGTGTTGAAAAGATGGTTACAACAATGAAAGAAAATTTGGCGAAATCATGTTCACTAAAACGCATAAATTAAACCCGTTTATGGAGGAATCCTGCTGTACTGTTTTAAAATGTCAGCCACCCTATAATTTCAAACTGCTATATCTCAGCCATTTTTTAGGATAGAGGCAAAATAAATACTTGGATCAAGGTCGAACATTTAACGCAAAAAGTTTTTAGGATTTCTTATTTTTTTTTTTAACTTTTTGAAACTGAAATATTTAAATGACTGACTATCACAGCGTCCTCTCCAGGGGCAATATCCCCAAATTCAACTGGGACTTGCAGGCATGTACAAAAACATGTCATGTCAAAAACATGTACAAAAAATTTGGTTCAATTATCTGCATAACTTCATGCACATTTAGATGATACGATAGTGAAAATGGAACAAAAATCGCAATCGCAGCGTCCCTTTTCGTCGAAATATTCCCAAATTCAACTGGGACCTACAGACTATAGTCATAAACATAGAAAAAAAAATTTGGTTCAATTTTCTGCATAACTTCATACACTTTTCACTGATACAATAGATGGAACAAAAATCGCGATCACAGCACCTCCTTTTGTCGAAATATCCCCAAATTCAAGTAGGACCTGCTTGCCAAAGGCAAAAACATAGAAAAAAAATTTGGTTCCATTTGAGGCATAACTTAATACACTTTTCGATGATACAATGAGGACGGACAGACAGACATTTTGGAATATCTGACCCCTAAAACATGTAAATCCGTCGAGAACTGGAAGTCAAAAAAATTTTGAATACAATACTGTCTTCTATTATAGATAGAAGAAAGTAAAAATATATTCAATGGGAAAAATTGACATTCTCCATAATGCCCAGCATTTTTATATGTACAGAAAATAGCAGTATTCTCTGTATAAAACAGCAATCAAACACTATGTGAGAAGCTAAAAATGTTAAATGTAATTAGTTCTGTTGAAATCAGAGCAGTAGATTTGGATTTATTAATAAGGGGGTCAATTAAGGAAAAAGCCACCGTCAGGTGGCATGCAATCAAGTAAAATAACTGCGATATTTAATTAAAAATTGTTATCCCACAAATATAATAAATAATCTGTTAAACAAAGTCTTCTGAATTAATAATCTCTATCATAATAATATATGTCCTGTTAAAAACAAAACAAAAAAACACTTAAAACCAGCTAATTGTTATTCATTAAGTCGATAAAATCCTTTAAAATTACGTTTTTAGCATTTGGCAATGGTTAAGTTGATTGTCTACATGTCATATAATCTCTGATCCATCGATTTTAAACACTCAACTCGCAATTGCAATGATCCCTACCGTGATTTATTAGAAAAAATAGCGTATTTTTGATGAGAATTCTTTGTGGATTTTAATTAATATCTCGGGAAATAAATAAAATATTATAATTCTGAGTCTCAGGTACATCAGAAGAGACCTTGGACTATCCTCACCTAAATTTTCAGATTTCTAGGTGTGCTAGATTTTGGTAGCCATCGCACACACACAGAATGAAACTTTCTTTTATTAGTATGGACTATCTAAACGTCTACCAAGCTATTAATATAATACTGATTCATTTGAGACTAGAATGACATACGGTGTCCCCTAAAAGGCAAAACCAGGAAATTTCATTAGTGGTCAATAGCCAGTGAGTAGTAGCAATTTTATTAGTGGCCACTTTTTTAATTTTTAAATAATAGTGTAGCCATTTTTATTATTATTATTATTATTTAAAAGTGCTAAACAATAAACTTTTGTTAATTTTTTTATTAGTATTAATCTAAAATCAAAAACCCAAATAAATATATTAATATTAACATATTGCAAACCAGATAAAAATAGAATCATTGATAGCATACAAGAAAATTTTATTCTCCCCCTGTAAGAAAGGTGGCTGCTGAAAGGTAACACTGGTTTACACGGTTTATATACTTTTGCCGAAATGTGTATTTTTTCATAGATTCTAGTGCACTGAGTGAAAATTACTGTAAAAAATCTGACACGTCTAGTTTTAAAAATGTTTATTAAATACTTAAAAATAATAATAACATGAAATATAAAAAGAAAAGCTTAGAAATGATTGATTTTACTCTTCTTTTTACAATTTTCTTGATCTATTTCTCTTAAAATAGACCAGCAGTAGTCCCTTAACATACTTTTGTCCCCAAAACCTTTGTGTCTGTCTTGAAAAAGTTTAAGGTCTTGCTGAAAACGCTCGCCCTGCTCGTCACTCACGGCGCCCAAGTTTTCAGGAAAAAATCCAGGTGTGAATGGAGAAAATGTACCTTGAGAGACATGTTCACACCCACTGCATGATAGTTTTTTAATAAAACAGCAATATTTTTTTCATAATTTTCATCTTTATGATTTCCTAATAATCCATGGACATCAATTATCCTTTTTGGTGAAATAGCTGCTGAAAATTTGACTTCGATTTCGGTAATAAGTTAATTTGATATTTGGTGGCAATAAGTTCCACTGTTGTAGACGAGAGGCAAGAATATCTATATGCCTTTGATCTAGACAGTTGCAAGTCTCGCACAAGGTCGTTTAACTCATTTTGGTTTATTAAATATGAAATTTTATCATCTTCGATTACGAACTCGTCATCATTTTCATCCTCCATAAAGAGATCGACATTATCTTGGCAACTCGCACTTGACATATTTATTACCTGGACAAATAGGATGTGGCAGATTTTCCGAATGTGATATCGGTTTTGAGACTGGTGGAATGTCAGGGTATTGATTTTTTTTGTTTATTTTTTTAATTAAAGCCTGCTGTGTTTGTCAAACAAAAATAAAAGCCATTTTCGTGATTTGAAAGTTCTCTCCGTAGCATTGGTGATCCAAATTGAAGATAATTTTTTCTCCCGAAGACCAGCATATAAGAATAAGCCTACAGCCTTCATAAAAAACATGTGGAAACGACTTTTTATCTTGATTACTCACTGAGAATCAAAAATCATGCAAATATGCTGTTTTAAGACATTCTGATATCGGTCTTCCTTTTTTTTGCGAATATAAATTGTCCACAAACGTAACAAAAATGATCAGAATTTAATTTACACACTCTATTAGACATTTTTATCAAAAACAAAACCACAAGAAAACAGAATATAGAATCCAAGTTGAAAATGCGGGTTAGGTTGAGTGTGATGTGATAGATATATTATAGAACTAAAAATGCGAATATTGAAAAATGTAAAAACTTTAAAAATGTGACGTGATAGATTTTTTTCAAATACCGCCTTTTATTAATAAGAGGTAGTATAATAAGAAAATACGTGTTTCATCAAAAGTATATAAAAAAAGTTTAAATTTGTAAACCAGAGTAATTTTTTATTTGCCACTTTTTTCAATTTAGTGGCCGGTGGCTGGTACTAATTTTACTCTTTAATGTCCTCTACTGGTAAGTTTTTAATAATACTAACAAATATACAATTAATATAGTTTAAAGTTTATAAAAAGAGATTTTTCAACTACATAAATATCTAAAAATAGATGATTTTTTTAACAATGAAATTGTTGTCCTTAATGAATGATAAACAATAATAATAAAATAATTCAAATCTAAAGTTGTCTTACCCGCATTTTTCTCTGTCTCGGACAAAGATACAGATCCAAACATCTATTAAACCATTCTTGCACGTATGAAGTATAAGAAGGAACTAATCTTAAACTAGAAAACCTCTTAGGTATAAAATCAAGCTTTCTCTCTTCAGGTTCCTGCTGTTTCCAGTTTTCTTCCTACAGTACAAAAGTTGTGATTTTCTTTATAATACTAATTTAAATTTCTTATGAGCTTACACAATAAAACATATACAGGATTTAAAAACAAACCTTCATTATTTAATAAGGTAAAAGAAGATAACTAAATAAACAGTTTACAAAATGAACAATACAGTTGAACACCTAATTTCAGAAATTAATGCACACAGTCGATAAGATATATATACAAATTATTTTGAGCAGTCATGTAGCTTAGATTTGTTATACTCCACATGGTTTGCTAAAATTAAATTCAGCTTATAAAATGGAAAACACATTTGAAAAATTTTTCAGGTGTCACCATATATGGTGACTTGAAATATTTTGTGCAACCCTGTATATAAACTACAGATTTTTTATACACACCACATATTAAGTTAAAATTTAAATCAGATAACAAACACATAGTACAACTAAAATCTTACTTCCAGAAATTATCATTAATAAACAAAAATATATATATATATTTTTTAAATATGTATGTAGACATATTTTAGTATATACTAGCTAAACATAATTAAGCTGGAAAAAAATTCTAAGCAATTTATGCTTATAGACAGTAAAGCTTACAAATTGTTTTGCACATCCCTGCATAGCATTTGAGTTACAGAATTTATACACAACACATGATGTACTAAAATTTAGTTGAGATTTAAAATGCACACTGATCTGAAAAAGCACTTCGAACAATTATCGCTCATAACCAAATTTTTTTTTGTGTCCCTGTAAATGAACAAATAAATGCTATGCAAAATTCCATATGCTACAGTAAGCATCTTGTAATGCACTTCAACAGTGCACATCAATTTCATTATGTTTGAAACAGAGTAAGATTTTAAAAATACACTGCAAATGATTTTTCCCCATAGGCCATAATGAAATGTAATTATTTTGTGTCCCTATAAATTAATGATAAATGTCATACACTCCATATTCTACAGAAAGAATGTTGTATTATTCCATCTCAATAATGTATATAAATTTCAGTATGTTTGAAATAGTGTAACTTTATTAAAATACACTGCAAACAATTTTTTTCTATAAACCATAATGTAATGGAAGTATTTTGTGTGTCCCTGTAAACAAACTATAAATGCTACACATTCCATTTTCAAAATGGGGCATCCTATGGTAAGCCTCAATAACACATATCAAGCTTATGGTAATCTAAGTGCATTTATGCGAATTAGAGCACAGCAAGAAAAACAAATCGAAGTCTAACATTTTTCAAATATGTTACAAAGTATTAAAAAAGAACAGGGTGCATTCAGCTGATTTAAACAAGTTGGAAATTGTACATTAAACATAACATACGAGGTGCGTTCGTTTCATGTTATAACTAGTTTTACAGTGTAAAAAAATCCTTATTATTTCAGTGAAATGAATTATGTCTGCTATCAATGAAATGAATATGCCCTTTTTTTTCTTATTACGTATGGCATGTTTACAGATGCGATTTTTTTTTTCCACACCAGATAGAGCTGTAAATCCACCATGGAGATCTTGCTTTGCGAATGATTACCTCCATGGTTAATATTTCTATGACTCACGATGAATGAATGTTTTGTTTATTTACTTTAATGAATTGAGATATTCGGCTGTTAACCTAATTTTCACTGAAGTTATCTCAGAATCTACACATTTTTTAATGTAACTCATCTCTCAAGCAAACATTTTCTTTGAACAATCTTTCTAAAAGTGTAACTTTTATGCAATTTTATTCGAAAAAAATAATTTTGAATAAAAATGGCTGCTTACCATATGGAAAAAGACGTGGTTAGTCCGTATTTGTTTTCCTCAGTCACATGATGTATTTTTTACTATATTGATTACGTATGATAGGATTTAATAGAATAAAGAAAAGTTTTATTAATAACTTTTTAAGTTTTGATTCGATTTTCATAAAATTTAAAATAACTCGACAAAATTCTGCAACGATTATATATATTAAATTTCAAACCATTCAGTTGAGTAGTTTTTGCGCTGTTATATGCGGACAGACTGAGACCATAGGTGCTACGTATTTATATAATTACGAACGCACCTAAAAAAGTCAGGTCTTTGAAAATATGGTGTAGAGGGAAAACTAATATCCGTTTAAGAGAACAACTTTTCGAGAAATGGGAGTATCATCAATATCAATTCACAGGCCTTCAAAATCTAGAAATCTGAACAGGGATGATATCTGACAATAGGAACTTAAACTTGAAGCTATAAAGCACTGTCATGATCATTGCTTGTGAATATTAAAGCAGTCTGAATTTATCAAGAGATAAAATAAGTAATGTTTGTTAATCATCATGATCAGGATGGCGGGACATTAAGAGTCTACGAAAGTAATGCAAAGACTATCAATGTCTAATCAGGTTTTTTTCTGGGAATACTTAAACTTTCAGAACCAATTTTGAAAGTAAAAGTATCCTCATTGAAAAAGAAAAGAAAAAAAATATAACCAACCAAATATCAAAGAAATATTCATCAGTATTAGATTAAGGAAAATATATTTAAAGAAAAAAAAAAAATTACCTCTTCTTCAGTAAATAGATATTCTTTGGGAGGAATATACGATTCTTCATGGCCAGGTAATTTTCGTTTTGGAGCTGGAATATAATGTTGTAGGCGTTTCATATCTTCAACCTGAAATCACATAAAATTTTACTGTAGCTCTCTCATTTTGTATTCAGATGTTTTCACAATGGATACATACATGAAATAAATATATTTATAAATGTTTAACAATTTTAGGACTGTGTGATATTCAAATTATCATATTTACTTGCAAATTTTCTTTTTTGCATTTTGTTAGGAGCTAAAAGTATAGGTGATAAATATAAGAACTTTTAAAGTATTCATTTATATTTCTTTAAATGCAGTGCATTATAGTTTCAACAGTTTTTTTTTTTTTTTTTTTTTTTTTTTTTTTTTTTTTTTTTTATGGTCAGATGGCCTTTTTTTTTAAATTAAGTTAAAAATATGAGAGTAAAGTTTAAAATTTCATTATAAGAGAAAAGAAAAAAAATAATAGAAGAAGACTAGTAAAATTTAAAAAGGCTTCCATGTACACATTCACTATAACTAAACCTGTTCTTTTCTAAACAAAATATTTTAGAACATATTCTAATTTAAAGTATTCCTTGAATTTTAAATAACTAAATATTCTTATGACTTTATTTAATATTGTTTCCCCTAGGCGTTTTCAAGCGTGACTTCCTTTTTCCCCAAAAATTTTCAACCCGAAAAAAAAGAGGGGACTTTAGGGATCTTTTACAAATCAAAATACGGATCCGAGATAAGGAGTGTCACATCCATTCATGCATGCACCACACTCTTCACGGGTTCAGTGGTCAAAAAGGTTAAGGGAAGCGGCCTGGTAGCAATTAAGGTTCCAATTGTATGAGATTTATTATAGTCCTTTTTTGACCATTGTCCAAAAGATGAGTATAGAAACACAGAACTTCAGAAAGCAAAAATGTGTTTATTTTACTTTTGTTTGTCGCAAAATATACCTAACATCCAAAGAAATATATTGTTTCAAATAAAGATATGATTGGATTTAATAAAGCTGGGAATAAGTAAGCTGTGTGTGCGTGTGGGGTCAATTAATGACGATATCTCATTTTACAACAAATACTGTAAATATAAATATTGTAGAAAATAAAATAGGAAAAGGTTTCCGAATTAGTAATCGTCTTAAATTTATTAATATTTATGGAAATTTACAGAAAATATCTCAATAATTTTCTCTGTATACTAAAAAATAAGCAGCTGATGCTGATTCCACCTTAATTAAATATTTTGCGATTGGAGGTGGCTTATATTAAGAAAACTATTGCATATACAGGTTTAGTAGTTTGCTAAATGAAAATTGGTAGTTTTATAGAAATAAAAATGTTGAAGCAGGCATTTTTTGAAAGAACATTTTTTGAAGAATTCTTTTAAGCGCAATGTTGAAGTCAATCAAAATAATTCCTGTAAAAAAAAAGATATGTTAACTTGCCCTACCCCTACTTTCAAAAATTTAAATTTCAAAGATATCAGGAATTAGCTCTCAATTGGCTCTAATTTGTTCTCTAATATTAGAATTTGCTCTCGTTATGGTACCGCGATATACCAATTAGAATGGTGGGTGGGGGGGGGGCTAAGTTAACGCTATCCGCCCCCCCCCCCACTTTCGAATATCGAAATTTCAAATATGCCAAAATTTAGCTCTCAATTAGCTCTAATTTGCTCTCTAATATTAGAATTTGCTCTGCTTCTGATGTCGAGATATTTCAGTTACAAGAAGGGGCCGAGCGTTAATTTAGCTCCCCCCACCCCTCTACTTTCGAATATCGCAAAAAGTAAAATCACCGTTTTTAAAAAATTAACTTTAAAAATCAAATTTTCACTTGATCATTTAAAAAGAGTTCATATTCATTTGCACATAACTTCTCTACGAAAACGAATTTTTGCATGGGGGTTCTTAAGTTTCGTAAATACTTTTAGCATTCCTAGCAATCACATTCATGATAGAAATCTAGGCATTCATGCATTCAACCTCTTTTTTTGGAGCCCAAACCCAATGACTCTAAATGCGAACACGAGTCCGACAGTAGGCAGCAGAAAATCATCAATAAAATTTTAAAGTTGTTACATATTTATTTTGTTATTTAAATATATATATATAGATACATAAAAATAAATATTAATCCTAAATACGCTTTCACGTTTCGTGATTTTTCATATTCCTGAAAATCTGTTTAAAATAACAAATTTGTTATTTATACCCAACTACTGGCAGAAATTAAAATTCTTATATTATTCTTTTTAATATAATTGTACAACTATGGCAAAAAGGCGTGAATTCTGTTTCCCGGTAATTTTGGAAAAGGACTTCAAACAGAAAGATACGATAGACAAAGGATATCTCACGCCTTTTTTATGTTATTAACACTGACCATGCATAGGCTTCAAAATCAGATAGAATATTTCCCCTTTTGTCCCATCAATAACAACTCAATTCCATTTCAAACAAATTTTTAAATGAATTTAAAACACCTTAAGAAACTTAGAGTACATTCTTGTCTTTCAAGTAGCAAGTTGTTTTTTGTCACTCATTTCAATTTGAGATAAAATAAATTGGCATATTTTATCTTGAACTCACCCGAGCCCGAAAACTGGCATAAAATTTATAGACTTAACCCGTTTTGTGCCCAAACTTGGATTCGAACTGATCCCGTTTCATGTCTAATACATGCTTTATAAAAAGAAAGAAAAAAGTACAAATTTTCAACGTTCTGTAAAATGTTAAATCAATCATTTATTCATACATGTGTAGATGTTTGAAGATTTTGCTCAACAACACAAAATTTTCTGACACATTCATGCACATTATTCCGTTTTAAATATAAATTTATGAAAGTGGCTGGTGGGATTACTGAAAACATTTGAAATCGTATAGCATTTTTCATTTTTTGATAAATGCATGTATTAAATATTGAGTCATAAACGATTTTGTCTCATGACGATCCATTTTGGACTGTCGCATGCCTAAAATCTATTCAAAAATCCAACTTTGATATACATAAAATAAGTTTTTAGCATTCAGTCAATTGATAAATCCATATGTGATTGCGATTTACTTTTTTTTTTTAATTCATAAACTTAGCATAAGTCTAAAATTATCATTTCTTAAAATTTAAGATTTTACTAAGTTAATATTATCATTTTTGCGAATTTTTGCTTTTTTCCTTTATTCTTAAGAAGGTGTTTTTAAAATTTCATAACTGCTTATTATTTCTATTTACTATTATTAAAAGGGAAAATTTATGCCTAGGAATTTAATATTTTGAAATAGCTTTGTCTTTGATTATTAATCTTTACATATCTTTATGTCATAACGTAGCAAGAGCTTCAAATAACAAACATTTCAATTCAGAACAGAATGTTTTGCGGAAATATGGAAGTTACCTACATTATTTATCAACTATTGTGAATGTAAAAAAATTTTCAAAATACATACATTTATTTTATTTAACATTTTCTGAATTCCTTTTTTTTTTTTTTTCTAATTTTTGGAAAAATAACTTTTACGTTTACAAAATTTAAAGTAGTGACAAAAATTAAATTTTACCAAAGTTTAACGAACATATCATTTACTGAAATCAAGTTAATTGGAGTTGGCCATTTTACAAGTTGAAATGGCTTATCAAAAATATTTTTAAGGGAACAATAAACCATTTTATAAACGTTTATGCCATTATCGGTTAACAGAATAAATAGAAGGTAAAAAAACAATAATTCTCGTAATTATTAAAAAATAATTTTATTTTCAAGCCATAACCATCTTCTGTTATGACGTCACATTTTTATAACAATCTGTATAAAACATTTTGTTTTTTAGAAAAAAAAAAAAAAAAAAAAAAAAGCATTCTGTAATACTCTCACCAACTACATTTTTTTTTATTGTATCAAAAAATATATACATTTAATGATTAAGTATTCTAAAAGTAATGATATGTATGTAAAACATTTCTAAATATCATGACTATAACTTTTCAGTTCTCTTCTTCATTAAAACCCTCTTCAATTATGAATCAAATTGATTTATGATTATTTTAATTCTGAATTGGAAGTAGCAATAATGCTAATAATTTTATTTTTAAACTAAAGTTTATCAATAGCAAAATCTTCAAACATACACACACATGCATGAATAAATGATTGATTTACCATTTTACAAAACGTTGAAAATTTGTGAGTAATTTTTTTTTCTTTTATTAACCATGCATTAGATATGAAAAGGGATCAGTTCGAATCAGAGTTTGAGCGCGAAACTAGTTAGGTCTATAAATTTTATGCCAGTCTACGGGCTCAGGTGGATTCAAGATAAAAAAATTTAATTTATTTTATCACAAATTGATAAGAGCGGGAAAAAAAACTTGTTATTTGAGAAACAAGAATATACTCTAAGTTTCTTAAAGTGTTTTAAATAAATTTAAAAATTTGTTTGAAATGGAATTGAGTTGTTATTGATGGGACAAATGGAGAAATATTCTACCTGATTTTGAAGCTGTGCATGGTCAGTGTTAATAACATAAAAAAGACGTGGGATATCATTTGTCTATCGTTTCTTTCTGTTTGAAGTCCTTTTTCAAAATAATTGGGAAACATAATTCGCACCTTTTTGCCATAGTTGTACAATTATATTAAAAAGAATAATATAAGAATTATGATTTCTGCCAATGGTTGGGTATAAATAACAAATTTGTTATTTTAAACAGATTTTCAGGGACATGAAAAATCACGAAACGTGAAAGCGTATTTAGGATTAATATATATTTTTATGTAACGAGATATATTTAAATAACAAAATAAATCTTTAAACAATTTTAAAATGTTATTAATGATTTCCTACTGCCTACTGTCGGGCTCGGGTTCCCATTTAAAGTCGTTGGGTTTGGGCTCCAAAAAAAGAGGTCGAATGCATGAATGCTTAAATTTCTATCATGAATGTAATTGCTAGGAATGCTGAAAGTACTTACGAAACTTAAGAACCCCCATGCAAAAATCGTAGAGAAGTTGTGTGCAAATAAATATTAACTCTTTTTAAATGATCAAATGGAAATTTGATTTTTAAATTTAATTTTATAAAAACGGTGGTTTTGCTCATTGTGATATTCGAAAGTGGAGGAGGGGGGGGGGGGGGTTAACGCTCGGCCCCTTCTTGTAACTGAAATATCTCGATACCAGAAGCAGAGCAAATTCTAATATTCGAGAGCAAATTAGAGCTAATCGAGAGCTAAATATTGCCATATTTGAAATTTCGATATTCGAAAGAGGGGGGCTGCCCCTCCCTTCTTGTAATTGAAATATCTCGATACCGAAAGCAGAGCAAATTCTAATATTAGAGAACAAATTAGAGCTAATTGAGAGCTAAATTTTGGCATATTTGAAATTTCAATATTCGGAAGTGGGGGGGGGGGGGGGGCTAGCGTTAACTTAGCCCCCCCCCCCCACCATTCTAATTGGAATATCGCGGTACCATAACCAGAGCAAATTCTAATATTAGAGAGCAAATTGGAGCTAATTGAGACCTAATTTCTGGTAACTTTGAAATTTAAATTTTCGAAAGTGTGTGTGTGTGTGTGTGTGTGTGGGGGGGGGGGGGGGGGGGGGGGGGCAAGTTAACGTATCTGTAAAAAAGTTTTATAGAATCAGAAACTATGCATAGACATTTAACCACCTTTCATAGGTACATACTTGATTATTTTGTAGTGTGCAAAGTGCAATCATTTTTTAATTTTGTCTATTATTATTATTATTATTATTATTGTTGTTGTTGTTGTTGTTGTTGTTATTATTTTGTTCAAAATTTCGGCATCTCAATAGCGA
Organism: Maratus michaelseni; assembly: GCA_963931845.1. Lineage (NCBI taxonomy): Eukaryota > Metazoa > Arthropoda > Arachnida > Araneae > Salticidae > Maratus > Maratus michaelseni. The sequence goes on from OZ007597.1 coordinate 140,439,033, forward strand.
TTTATTTCATATTTGGAAAAAGTCATATTTTACGTATTTTTGTCAAATTTTAAAAAAGTGCAAATAGTAATGTTTCCGAACATTTTACAACTGAAAAAATATATTTACATGTGAATATTAAAAAAATAAAGAAAATTTTAAAATAAATAAATTATTACACGCGAAAAGTATTAGATCGGGAAATTTCGTTATATTTAACCCAATATATTTAAAACGATTATCTTATAGCTTCTAAAAGAACATTTTCCTTTCAATAAATATAGAGATAACAGGAAAAATCTGCTTGAAGATGAAAAAAAAAAAAAAAAAAAAAAAAAGAAAGAAAACAAAATCATGTATAACTTATATACTTGTTTCTAAAAATATCTAAAACTCGATAAAAAGATAAAATATAAGCATAAATTTTATAAACACTGTGTTGTTCAATGGCGTGGTTCTGAATGTTAGTCCCAAGCAAACGAATTTCTGTTGCCTCGAAACCAAAATAAGAATATTGTCTGTAGCGCCGTTTAAAAAATCCGGGAGGCAGCGACATTTTAACTTAAATATTTTATACAAGCTGATTTTTAAATATGTAATTGATTTTTCTTAATCAATCGCGAAAACAGCCGTCAGCTGTCGCAACAACGGTGGATGTGTATTTAAGCACCGAGAAACTCTCCAGTCAAAGGGGAAAGAATAGCAACTCGATTACGGAAGATATTATTCATGATAGTATCATTTAATCTTCGGTAGTCGAGTAATCTTTTTAAAACAGAGCAAATTCGCGTGTTTTAACAGTATGCGGGATCTGGACGGGGATTGGCGAGCGTAGCTTAAGAGGGTAGTTAAAGTTTGAACAGAACTACATATTTTAGATGAAAATAAGAACATATTTGTTTATGAATGAGTAAATATTCAATTTACGGCATGAGGTATAAAATACCGAACAAACTAGAAATAGTATGATATATATATTAATAAGACTACAAATAAACATATGAAGTTTTGCTCCTGCTTTCAAAATATGATTTTTTGCGCTGATAAAGAATGGCTACGTTCTGTCGAAACGCGTTCTGCGTTTTTATAATAATTTTAAGATGCTCGGTGCTTTGTATTGAGTTTCAAAAACTTTTTCTATAATTAACATTTTAATTTTAGTCGTATATATTAGTAGATACTTTTTAATTATTAAATTATATATATATATATATATGTTACATTTCACTTCAAATGTGCATTTGTCCATTTTCAGAAATATTTTTATAAATGGTTTATGCCGTATTGAGAAATTGTGCTCTAATTATGCAAATATTGCTAGGAATATAGCTGATTTTTATTATATGGCGTTATCACAAGGTTATCCGGTTCAGTTTTTGTCCGATCTAACATACAAATTTATCAGAAATAAAGGTTATAGTGACGAACTGTTAGGAGTGTTCAATACGAGCGATGTTTTGTTGATGTGATATTTGTGGGGATGTCGGTGTAGTGGGTTGTTTACCGTGTTGTAAGTTGAGAATTTGATAGTGAAGTCTGGTTTTAGTTTGTCGGTGTAGAGGGTTATTTACCGTGTTGTAAGTTGAAAACTTGTTAGTGTAGTCTGGCTATGGTTTGTCGGTGTAATGAGATGGTTGCTGTGATGTAAGTTGAGAACTTGATGGTGTAGTCTAGCTATAGTTTGTCGGTGTAGTAGGATGTTTGCCGTGCTGTAAGTTGAGAATTTGTTGGTGTAGTTTGGTTATAGTTTGTCGGTGTAGTGGGTTGTTGGCTGTGATGTAAGTTGAGAACTTGATGGAGTAGTCGGACTTTAGTATTTCGGTGTATTGGGATGTTTGCCATGATGTAAGTTGAGAAATTGATGTTGTAGTCTAGTTATAGTTTGTCGGTGTAGTGGGTTGTTTACTGTGATGTAAATCGAGAATTTGTTGGTGTAGTCTGGCTTTAGTTTGCTTCCTTTTGTTATGTCTGTTTCATTCATTTTCAGTCTGTACTTGTCAGGTATGGGGGAGTGTTGCATGCGTAAAACTAGTTTAACCCAGCAGTGCATGTCTCAAGCCCTCAAGCCATGCCACCTGACACAGGTTGTTTTAGCTTTTCTTTGTTGTTTATTGGCATTTTTAATTTTTGCTGCAATTTGTTGTGTTCTTTTGTTTTGAGTTTAAGTAGTTAGTTGCGTTTTCTGGTTCTGTGTAAATGTAGTTTGTTTAGTTTTGTTTTTCTAGTATTGAATTTAAGTGGTTTAAAGTTTTTGGTTGGCATTTGTGATAATGGTTCTGCAAGTGATTTTCCATTGGTGTTTATTATTATTATTATATATATATATATATATATATATATATACATAGATATATATATATATATATATTACAATTTTAAACGACAGATTAAGTGGAACTCCTGAAATATTAATGTAATGCTACTAATTTATTTAATTATGAAAAAGGTTTTCTTTAATTATATTTAAACGAACTATTAATTTTATTTCATTTCGGGTGTCGGGTCGAATTTAAGTTGAAGTATGTTCAAAATTTCATTATCTCAATATCGATTTATTTCATATTTAGAAAAAAAATACAATTTACATATTGTAGCCAAATTTTAAAAAAGCGAAAATAATGATGTTTTCAAAAATTTTACAATTGAAAAATATATTTACATCTAAATATTAAAAAAAGAAACAAAAATTTAAAATTATTAAATTATTATACGCTAAATATCTAAATCGGGAAATTACGTTCGATTTAAAACGATGCATTTAAAACGATTTTCTTATAGCGTTAAAAAGAATTTTTTTTATTTCAATATTTAAAGAGATAACATGAAAAATATGCATGAAGTTGAATTAAAAGAGAGAAAAGAATTCATGCATAACCCATACATGCTCCTGAAAATATCTAAAACTCGATAAAAAATATAAAATATGAGTAAATTTTTTAAACGCAGCGTGGTTGAATGCCATGGTTCTGAATGTTATTCCCAAGCAGACGAATTTCTCTTGCCTCGAAACCAAATTAAGATTATTATCTGTAGTGTCATTAAAAAAATCCGGGAAGCAACGACATTTTTAATTAGACATTTTATACAAACAGATTTTCAAATGTGCAATTGACGCGTTGAATGTGGAAACAACCGTCAGCTGTCGCAACGATGGATTCGACATTGGGAACCGACGAATTCCCAGTCAAAAGGATATAAATTGCATCCCGATTACGAAATCATTTAATCTTCCGTAATCGGGCAAAATACAGCAAAGTAGGGTGTTTTAACCATAGACTTGAGATAGCATAGACTACTCTTTCCCATTCAGAGGATTAATTATTATTGCATGTAGGCTTTTAGAGATATATATATATATACTTTCTGTAAACATAACACATGTGTCAACTTTTAAAATGTATGCCACATGACTACCTACAATTTATGATAAATTAATTAATCAATAATATATGTTTTTTAATATTCAATCACGCATGTTAATTTGTGATTTTTCAACGAGGCGCGCCACTTACAGTTGTATAAATTCCCATGAAACAAGTTAATTATATTATTCACTGTACAGTTATTACTGTGTGAGAACATCTGTTGAGCATTTCAATAGTTTAAAGTAGGAATTATTAAAATTAAAATGTCTAGCTTTCAGGACACTAACTTTGCTAGGTGGTGATGCATCTAAAAGTCAAACCTTACCACCAGGATTGAACATTCAAGGTATGGATTCTACACTTATACCCAAAGAAGTATCTCATATTGATGCGAAACCCTCATCATGAGGAGAATTAAAGTGACCTCATGTTTGTGATATTTGCAACAAAGGCTATTTCAAAAAGATATGTGCTAAAGAAGACACATGAAAAGTCATAAAAAAAATATCCCATACCTGTGTCGATTACGGAAAAACATTTATTCAAAAGAGGGATGTACGACGACATTTCAAGACTCGTCAAGACATGTCAAGCTACAAAGACATATAATTGTGATCTAGGCGGTATAAGGTTTTCGCGAATGTTTGATTTATATAAGCATAAAAAGATCGATAAAAACAAAACTGTGCCGCCAGAAGCCTGAGGGGCGTCCGTCAGCGTTTCAACTGTCGTACACTGTAAAAAAAATTCTCAAATTGACAGAAAAAAACTGTCAATTTTGGCGCCAGTGGAAAACCGTTTAATTTACAGAAAATGGACCAGGGACTCTTCAAACCAAATATTTAAGATTTGTGATGATGATGATTATCTTTCCCAAATTGGTGCTGTAATTCAATTTCTGCCAAGGACTTTTCAAATGACTTTGATTTTCAGAATTTGGAATCTACTATTACCTCAATCCCAGCTAGTAACTTAATTTCATTAAATGAGTCATTGCAAGAACTAGCAAGCAACATTTCACATACCAGCGACGAATTCCATTCCATAATTCCTGCCAAGAATGACATTCTTCAACTCAAAAGTGGCAAATCCTGTAATTCAACTGTGTTTCAGGAAGAACTAATGTATCTTTCTAAACCTCAAGCTACATAATAGAAAATATTGTGTGCATATCAGAAAGTTTAAACGCAATGTGATTATTAGTGAAGAAATTCCAACAAAAAATGAAATTATTATGATATTAACAGCTGGTACGAATTCCATCACAAAATTTTTACATTTAATTCATCATTTATTAGGCTAAAATCATATTATTGGGAATAAATATTCCCAATATTATGATATTAGTTTTGAATTATAATAATTCTGCTATGTGTATTAAAAACTTAAACAACTATTCTAATATCAAATTGTGCAACAATCAGTTAGAAAATTTTAAAGAAAAAGCTAATGTTTAAAATAAGAAACTTCTTTTACGTATGTATGAAACACATCTACCATACTTAATTAAACAGTAATGTACGAATGGTCATTAAGTCTCAGAAAATGATCATATCTTATTGTCTAAACTTATCACATGCATTGAGAACAATTTACTAAATCGAATTTATGAATGTAATGATTGCATTTTAAACCAACAAAGTGAAAGTCTTCACCTATGTTTTCATTTTTATAACCGTGAAAAATTTCACCAGTAGGGATTAGGAGAGATGGTCTTAATGTTTGTTAATTTATATTATGTTGATCATATGTTTTTAAATGACGTTGATTGTATCAGTGAGCACATTTTGTGTGATATTAATGTAGAAACTGTTCGAAATGTTTTGTTTAAAACATTCAAATAAAAACAAAATGCCGTTGTTCTACAAAATATGTATGTGATTATTTCTACAATATTCATGTTTATTAATTTTTATCTAGTGGAACTTTTAAGCGAACATGTACAATTCATATTTTAAATGATTTAATTTATATTTATGTCACTAAATTAAGAATAAAAGGAATTTCAACTATTACATTAAAAAAGAAAATTCTTATTGATTGAAAAAATGCAAATTATCAAAAAAGCTTTAAAAAATATTTACAAGCCAACAACAAAAAAAAACCCTTAAAAAATAATGACCCATATACATGTAAATTCAATTAACCCCAATTTTCAAAAAAAATATTAATGCCTATACTATGGACACATTATTATTGGTAATTTAGACATTATCACTAATCCTCATTTAAGATCAGGTATGCGTTTTGCTAATAAGTATCGCATTTCTTCACAACCATTTCCTAAGTCCATCATACAACAATTCTCTTATGATTTAGATGTCTTTATTTACACAATTGCTATCAACTATAATAAACCCATTGAATTCTTTGTAGAATGGAAACATAATGTATTTTTTCTTTTACAACCATATTTACAGAAATCACATTGATAAAATTATGTTTCTTTCTCCACCCTCAAGCCGTACATTCGTGAATTACAAAATAATTTCATCGTCATCTATGTTGACAAGGCTGCAAATAACTATGGCATCATCTGCAAACACTACTACCACCACCTTCTTACAACTACAATTTCTTCCAATAATATTTTCACACTTCATCATGTTCCATTAGAAGAAAACAATAGACACATCTTAAGTTATCATAAGTTATTCGGCTTAAAAATTAAAAACTTCGATTGTCCCAACATTATGATTCCTAAGTGTCACAAAAATCCTTTAAAATTCTGCACTGTCACTGTAGGATGTAATACTTAGAACACATGCGCTAACTCACTTTTCTTAAATATTCTCTCACAAATCTACAATTTATCTATCAGAAAAGATAACACTCATTGTATTAAAAACAGTTATGTGCTAGTTAATAAAATCGAGACACTTACCAATGTCAACAATATTATCACATATGATTTCAAGGACTTTTTCAACAATATTTTTTGGCAGATTAACACTCTACTATTAATTCACTTTTTATAGAACATTTTCCATCATTACAATTACATGACAACATCGATATTGACTACTTCAAAACTTTAACGAATTTTTTACTTTTTCATAACTATATTGTCCAAAGTAATGCTATTTTTATTCAGACAAAAGCAATTCCACAAGCCTCAGTTAGTTCCAATATGTTTTCAGATTTATATCTCTATTTTTATGAAAGAAAGTATATTAACAATAACATTTTGCTCGATAGATATATATATGATATAATTATATCTTTTCCCTTAATGATAATCATTCTTTTTCTCTACCTGTAACATATCCTCCCAATCCTAAACTTAGTACCACTTATTTAAATAATTCTACTATTAATTTTATTGACATTGATATCTCTATTCTTTCTAATCATACTTTAACATTGAATATCTATGTTAAACATAATTATTTTTCCTTCATTGTTATTAATTTTACTAATTTTCATTCATGTCTACATATTTCAGTTTACAGAGATATTCTTCTAAACCACTGCAATCGGATTAAACGTTTCTACTCCTCTCGTTTCATTAAGCCTAATTTATTACAATTGAAACATTCAGCTTTGTCTTATTATTATCCCTTTGCTTTTCTTTCTTCATGGATTAAACAATAGAACATTAATATAATTTTACTAGTACGGGCATTAAATGTGTACAAAAATTACAAAATTGAAAACAATAGTATGAAGAAAGGGCGTGGATTGCTGAAAAAATTATAAAAACTTATGTAAAAAAAAATCACCCTTTCCCCCCACTCCTGCAAAAAAATTATAAAATTAAAATGCTATTAAGAAGAGATGAGGTGGGACTGCTAAGAAAAGCTACAAAATTAAAAAAAAAAGAAAAAAAACGGGTTTTATGCATTTAATCATTTTATTTACATAACAAAATCATTTACACAACATAAATAATACTCTTCATTTTACTTACAAACTGTCTCCTCATACATGGCTAATTGTTGTACTACTATATTTTCACACTACACTACCATTCACAGACATTAACAACTAATTTCACATACAAAAAGCCAATGTAGATGTTATTTACAAAGATATATACAAAGATGGAGATCAGAAAAACTGAGGATGCCCAAGACGATGGGCGAAAATATTTTTTAGCACGTATAAATGTTTTTAAAAGGACTGACTTCTTTTGTCTGGAGGAAAGTAACGTATATCTTTGTAAATAACATCAACATTGGCTTTTTCTATGTGAAATATGTTGTTAATGTCTTTGAATGGTAGTGTAGTGGGAAAATATATGTATATAGTTGACATTATGAAAATAACTTAAAAAACGATATTGTACTGTTATTTTCCTATTTCAGCTTTATTAATATTTAAATTTTATTTACATGCTTTAGCTTTCATCACATTCTAAATTTTATTTACATCAATTACTACTTTGTTTAAAATTTATTTCTTTTAATTCCAACTTCTCCTCATTCCTAATAGAAGGCAGCACCAGATTTATGATTTATGAACTAGTTTGTAATTTCAGTTTTTCCTTTTAATTTTATAAGATACATGGCAGCACAGAACAATTTTATTTTCCTTTCATCATTTCTTTCAAGGAAATGACTTAGTGTTTTAGCAACCATTTTGAGTTTACTGGTGATATGATCTTTGTAAAACGCTTTTAAACCTAGTTCAATCTTTATCAAGATTAGTGTTTTTTGTGACTTTTGTACATTGCTTTATGATCTAATTTCTATTTATATTGAATAATAGTTTATTATTTACTTCTTTTGTTATTTGAACCCTTGTATGTTTTTATTATTTTGTTTCTTATATATGTTACTAGAACCTTAATATTGTCAATTTTAGGCATAATGCTGGCAATATTTGATGAAATAAGATATATTTACTATGAATATTCTTATGAAGCTCCTCTGACGATTCCATAAAATACTCTAATTTTTCCATTTTTGATTTTTTGTTTTATTAAGTTTAATTCCTGCAGTATCCTTTCCATTCCTTTTTATAATATATCATTCTTTGTTTTTTATACATGTTTTCATTTTTAAATATATATACAAATAGATGGCAGCACCATGTGATAGCACATACATATAGTTAAAAATATTTAATTGGTATATAGATGGCAGTAATATGTCATTTTATTTTCTTTATGATTTATAATAATTAGAAAATCATTTCAAATATTTGCTATGCACAATTTTAAATAGGTTTTTATATTTAATATTATTATATATATATTCTTAATGTTTTCAGTGTGTTTTAAATTTAATGGTTTTGTCTGGTAATATTTTGAGTTTCTCTCACCTGAGGATGTCTCAAATTAACTCTTAGTTTGGTCACGGATTTTTGTTTTTGCATGCTCTTGATTCAAGTAATGTTGAAACAAATGTTTGAACTGTACTGTATGGATTACTTTGTTTGTGAGTAATTTTTATTATCTTTACTATAAAGGTTTTTTATTTTCCTCTCCATTCGTTTACTTGCATTAATGCAATATTTCTGGCAGATATATACTGATCTCAGCATATTTGCCAGTATATTCTATGAAATATTACATTATCTTTTAGACATGTGTAGGATTCTGCTAGACTGAAGATTAAGCTATCACATGTCTTTTTTTCATTTCGAATTCCATTTTAATTTCATTTGATATCCAAATTCCAGCATTCTTACATTATATGGCATATTATATGATTATTATATATATATATTTCTAAATTATAAAACTTTCAGTATTTTTGGCAGCGTGCCATCATTGAAATGGCGCATTGGTAATTTTTTGTATTAACTTAATTGTATTCTGTATACACTTTTTGCTTACCTATCTTTAAATAGAAGATTAAGTTAGATATGATGCAAGAACTTGTTTAATGTATTTTGAAAGTCAAAGGTTTTACAATTATATATATATATATATAACCATTAAATGAACGTTACAACAACCAACAAAAAGTGTGAAATTATGAATAAAAGTACAATAAATAATTGACAATAATACACCCCCCCCCCTTCCCATTAAACTTAACAAAGATACCAAAAACATAGTATTAAAAAAAAGAAGAAGGCAGAAATTGAATAATGGAAATTTGTGGAATTTAGACAGAATCTTCAGGTTCTTTTGCCTAAATTCCCACAAATATAATGTTTGGTTTCATCTTCATATTAGCCATAAAATAACTAAAGAATGTGATTTTGGGACAACCACACCAAGAATGTAGAGAAATACACAACGAAACAACAATTAAGTTCAAAATAAAATATGATTAAAAAGGATTGAGGTGAAAAAAAAAATTAAAACATGATATATATATTATATAGGGTGTGTGTGTGTGTGTGTGTAAAAGTATACGAATAGATACATTTGTATGTGGGTATATGTATAGATGTGTAATATGTTTGTATTATTTATAAGTTTAAAACAATTATTAGTTTAAAAATACGTTTTGAAAAAATTTCAAATTAACAAAAGATATTAAAAAAGCTTGGAAGAGACAGAGAAAAATGGAGAAGATCGCTCAAAAATATTTTAATGGGTCAGGGAAACCCACTGTTTAGTGGAAATTCCTGAAGAAGAAAAAAAAAAAAAAGATTTGAAAAAATTTCAAACTAATAAAAAAAGTTAAACTAAAAATTAAAAAAAAATGTTTCAAATTAATAAAAAATGTAAAAATGTAAAAATTTTAACATTTGAGAAATTTTTAAGTTAATAATTTTTTTTTTGTGTGTCAAGTTAACAGAAACGTTTTAAAAATTTATATATTAATAAAATAAAGTTTTAAAAAATTCACAAAAAAAAATATTATTTGCAACTAAACAAAATAAATAAATGATTTACAACTTAACAAACATATATTTATATGTTTACGTATGCGAATATATATTTATTTGTATGCACATGTATATACCATGTATGGTATGTAAAACTTCACAAGTTAGCGAAAGAGGTTTTAAATTATTTACAACATATCAAAAAGATATATATGTTTATGCATACCTGTGAATATATGTTTGTGTATGTGTGTGTGTATGCGAATATATACGTATTATTCATAAATTAGAAAAAAATATTAAAAATATTTTTGAAAAACATCTCCAAGTAAGTTAGAATGGTTTTAAAAAATATTAGCATACATATATAATATATTCATTTATTTTAAATAATAGATATAGAAGGCCGCACTGTGATTCACAAAACCTATTTCCTAGTAATTTCAATACACTATAGAAATTGTGGTAATGTTCTTACTTATACTGTTTTATTTACTAAAGGATAATAAATATATAATTTTTTCAAATAATTGTGTATCTCAAAAATATACATGGTTTTATTATTAATTACTGAGTTTTTACTTGTAATTATTGTTTAATATATTTTAGAGAGTTTCTATAAACTTTAAAGGTCTCAATTTTAAATTACTGTAACCGTGGATATTCATCCATCTTGCGATATTTTTGTTCACGTGCGCCTATTTCAAATGCTGTTAGGCTGCGTGGTTGAATCTCGTATAATGCAACATGGTATGTGCGTAAATTTTGTTTTTTATCCCTTTTTCATCTGTTTTTTTAGTTTTCTTTTTATAGGGTTTCGTTCATCATCATCCCCGCTTCGTTATCTGTCTGTTACTGAGCCGGTTCTCAGAAACTATAACTTACAGGCATAAAATTTTGTGTATATATAGTTGCATACCTACTATGAAGCTCAAAATCATAAAATTTGAAAAACTCGTATTATTTTAATATAAAGAGATAAAAAACCATAAATCTAAAAGCCTTTTCCTATTAAATTTAAATATTTTTCTTTATAGCAGTAGCCAACAATTAAAAATCCAAAAAACAATTCTTTCAATTTCTTAAAAAGTTTCACCCATTGAAAAAATTATTAATATGACATCTTATTAATAAAACGGAAATTTTCAAACATTTCTCAATAACACAAAGAGTATGAGCATGTGTAAATACAGAAAGCAGCTTAATATCAGCTTAGAGAATTAAAAAGAAAATTAATCTGACGTCATATTTGAAGTTTAACAGATTTTTCAAATGTTTGAGAATAATACAAAGAGAGTATCAATATGAGTAATAGAGAATAGTAAATACATAAGTTTGAAGAACGTATTGATTCATGATAAAAACCCGATTATGGAAATATTGGCATATTTTAACATTTTGAAGGTCTCTATGCAACATGCTTAATTTTGAAATTTATTTTATTATTATTTTTAATCGCATATAGGCCACATGACAGATATTATTATGAAAGAGTATAATAGCGGGATTCGCCCGCTATCGAACCGGCTTAGATTTTCGAAAAAATGAGAAAAATAGACCGTTAAATTTTGACTTTATTTTAACATGACTTTTTTTAATGAAACTTATTTGGATTTATTAAAGAAAGGATAAAGTGTTCTGAAAGGAATATTAAACGAAACCTTTTGTGCGATCTTTGATCACACTTACCCATTTGTTAATGCAATCTATTTGGTAGAAATATACTATTCTTGGCAAATATGCCAATATATTTTATGAAATATTGCATTTTCATTTGATATGTGAAATGTACTACCAAACTGAAGATTATGCATGGTCACGTGTCTTTTTTCGAATTCCATTTTAAATTTCATTTGTTATTTAAATTCCATTTTTTATTAAAATTATGCTTGGGTTATATTTATTTTATTTATCTGGCATCTTTTATCATTTTATATACTTATTTTTTTTTCTTTTTTCTTCAAATTTATTATGAATGTATTACTACATTCCATATATTTCTTTTTCCAATAGAAACTGCAATTTCTCATAAAATAATATTAATAAAATGATTAAATAATATTACAAAGAGTAATTTTTTAATAGAAATAGATTCTTGTCTAAGATTTGTAGCTTAATTCGTACGTTGTTAATTATTAGAAAGTACATCATAATCACTTATGCTCGATATATATTCCATCTATTAATAATTTCAACAAGTCTTTCAAATGTATTAAAATATGCAACAAACCAAGATAAATCTTGTATAATCTTGCACTACAATGTAGTATTAATTGAATTGCAATACTTTTTCCTTTTTCATTATATCTGATGAAACTGGAATACTGCGTTTATTGAAATGGAATTATTAAAACAGAAATAATGAGAGAATTGTAATTGAAAAGCAAAAGTTCCTGCAAAATATTCACAATTATATTACATTTTTTACCTAATTAAAGTGTACTAGTGTGCGTCTATATCTGCAAATATTAGAGAATTAATGAAAGTGAAAAAATAACAGTAAAAAATCTTGTGGTAGGCATCGATCACAAGTAACATTTCTCACATTATACAAACCACGTCGAACGCATTAGTATAAAAGCATATTTAGGTTACAAAATTTATAGAAATTGTTATTTGGATATCACGAAATCCAATACCATTTTTCTTGTTTCTATAAAGACAAATCACCTTTTAGAAAATAGTGTCAAAGTTTATGTTTTAATCCGATTTTCGATCGATTATAATTCTTGATGAAATACTGTTATCGATAATTGAAAATCGTTCTTTGGTTCCAAATCATTTCCGTAGATATGCCTGCAAATTGATACTACCTATAAAAATGAGTTCATGAACGTATAAGAAAATTTCGCATTGTTGAACGTGGGGATAAATAGTTTTATAGATCAGCAAAATATCAAAATTCATAGTCCAATATTAAAGGAAACAGCATCATTCACTTTATATTAGTCTTATATTACCTAAATAAAAAGAAAACTCCATTTTACAATATGTAAATAATAATTCAAATACAAATAGAGCCAAAACGAAAAATCATGCGTCAAGCATCGATTATGAAACAGTTTTTGTAATTTCCACCTCAGCAATTTCCATCAATAAACGGAAATATACTCATACTCGAGATCTTTTGTGCTGCCATGTATATCATCTATAGAATTTATACACACCAAGTAATGGGCAAAAAATTAGTTTAATTTGAAAACGTAGCATAACATAAAACGCACTTCCGGCAATTATTGTTCTTACACGCTCTAACCGAATTTTTGTGTGTCCCCCCGTAAATGAATGATGAATGCTATGCACATCGTATTCTATAGTACACCTCTGATAGTGCACCTAAACGGCATATATCAATTTGAATATGTTTGAAATGGTGTAACATTACCAAAATTCACTGCAAATGATTTTCCCCATAGACCGTAATTTAACATAATTCTTTTGAGTGTCCCTGTAAGTGAACTATAAACGCTACATACTTCATCTTCAATGAAGAACGTGTCACAGTAAACCTAATTACAATGCGTTAATTGCATGGCAATCCGAGTATATTTACGTGCAGAAAGACAGAGAGACAAACCGAATTCATAAACACTTTTCAACTATGTTGGAACGTGCTAAAACTGATAGCGATATGTGCAGATGCGCATAAGTCGAAGAGTTCTCTTCGAAAATTCAACTATATTTTCTATAATTTCAACTAAAAATTCATCTATAGTTGAATTTTCACACACTTAATTGCTACATATATCCACATTCAAACATTTATTGGAAATATATTCACATATGTGTTTATGTATAATATAATAAATATGTATAGAAAAATTCATCCACCTATGAATATATACTATATATTGTAAAAAACAAAACAAAGAATTAACTGTCTATGAGTAATATTTTAAAATACGGGAATTTTCTCTTAGAAGAATCAGTCATCAACTTAGTAAAATACGTTTCGTGATTCAAATAAAAAATAGTCATAAATTCCAATTTTAATGTCAAACCTTGTAAAAATTTTACAAAAAAAAAAAAAGAAAAAAGAAAGAAAAAAAATCTGTTAGAAGACATTTTTCACGGAATTTTCTAGTTGTTTTTGCCTTAATACCATTTTATGGTTTCAAATGGTACATGAAACATCAAACAAAACCTTGTTTAGAAAAGCAATAAAACAATAAATTCTACCTGCTACGGTGTTCCCCGACAGCTAATCGCCACAGGGGTTCTTTCGCTAGCATAACCTTCCATAGCAATATCCTGTGTGGGTGGGCGTCCGGATTCATCCAATTTAGACCTGGAAAATGTTAGTATGAGAGCCCTACACAACCCCCTATATTTCTCCGTCTTAATTGCTTTCCACTGGTAAGGAATTTGACTAGAATGGAACAAACCTTTTCAAGAGGGTGCAGCACCCGGTCTGTTTTTTTATAGCTGTAAATGCGCCCTCCCCGTTTTTATATAGCTGGAAATGTGCCCTGATTATTTTGGATTCACAAGAATTTGCTGTCGCATATTTCATCAAAAGGTAATATTGCAAAAATCATCTATCGGTTGCGAGAAAATATCGCAAAATTCGTCTATCGGTGGCAGGAAAATATCACAAAATTTGTCACTCGGTCGCAAGAAAAAATTGTGAAATTTGTCAATCGGTCATCTGTAAAAAATCGCGAAATTCAGCAGTTGGTTGTAAGAAAAAAAATTGCAAAATTCATTCATGATCGCATGAAAAAAACTCCATAAATTTCACCATTAAGATGCGTAAAAAATCGGGAAATTTGCCTATTGGTCGCAAGACCTCCCCCCCTGCAAAATTCGACAATCGGTAGCAGGAAAATATTCCGAAATTCGTCGGTCAGCTGCGGGAAAAATCGTGAGACTATTCAGTCAGTCATGCGAAAAAATAGCGAAATTCGAATCACATGAGAAAAATCGCTAAATTTTGTCAATCGATTGCGGCAAAAAATAGAAAAATTTGTGTACCTGTCACGAACAGTGCATGATTTACGGCAGGGCATTTGGGGCACGGGTCCAAAACTCCTGATTTTCAGGAGCCTCCAAATGCTACTAAAGATTTTTCAATTATTGGCCAAAACAGTTTTAACTGTCAAAAAACAAAATTAAAATGGAAAAATCTGTTTGTCAGAGAT
Source organism: Maratus michaelseni (assembly GCA_963931845.1). NCBI lineage: Eukaryota > Metazoa > Arthropoda > Arachnida > Araneae > Salticidae > Maratus > Maratus michaelseni. Next base: position 140,454,247 of record OZ007597.1, read on the forward strand.
TGTCTATGATATGTCAAAGTAACTTCATTTTTTCTTGATTGTCTTTTAACAATTTATGTGCAGTAATGTACAGAACTCCATTTTTGGGATCACCATATTATTTCATTTTTATTTATTTTATATGTAAGGCCCTCATGGTTAACATGGACAAAGCCATGTGGTTCTGCTAGTTCTTGTGTAAATTTAGTTTTTTTCCCCTTTTCATACAAAGCTTGTATTTGAAAGAAAAAGTTGTTTGATTAATAGGATATGCTAGTATTCTAAATAATTATAGCTTGGTACTGCGGTAAATTTATTATTATTTGTTGCATACTTTATCATTCCAGATATATGGACTTGCATAGGGAAAGGTAATCAGCACCACACAGTTTGTTATAAAATTCAATTAAAAATTCATAATTATCAAATAATTATTATCAAATTTATTTTTTTAAATTAATATTTTAAAGAAATTATGAAAGTCAATAGTGGTTATCTTAATAAGTACTGCTTTCGATATTATATTTTTTTAGTCAGAGGATCTGTGCGAGGGGGGCCCACATAGGCATCTGTGCCCAGAGCCCCTAAATTTCTAAATCAGACCCTGATCGCGAAAGAATATTTATTTTTCTTAGAACGCTGTATTGAAATTTGTCAGGAAAAATAACTAATTCGTGTTCCAGATTTTTTTTTTTTTTTTTTTTTTTTTTTTTTTGAGATAGTAAATATTAAGATATTTTTTAATAAATTATATTGTTTTAAAGAAAAATGTTCCTGAAATAAATGGCTATTTTTTAGATAGGCAGCATAGAAATGCATGAAAAAAACTTCAACGTGCAAATTGATCTCAAGGAAATGTGTCTTTTGGAATAATAAATATTTTTTTAACAAATTTTTTGAGTAAAAAAAAAAAAAATTAATATCAAAATCTGTACATTACTAAAATAAAAAGCAATTAAGCCATATTTGTAATGTTTCGCATTTCATTTGAAATAAATATTACTTTTGTTTGATAGGCACACTTAACTGATGATGCACTTTTGATATTAAAAAAGACATTTCTCTCTATTCTATAAAAAGTAACCGGTGCTCTTTCTCAACTTATATTAAATAAAGTACCGTAATTTTGGGTAAATAAGCCACGGCTTATACATGTTTAAAAGTTAAATTTTATCTTTTGCGGCTTATCTGCCGGTGCGGCGTATACGAAGTAATAACGATTTTTCCAGAAAAAAAAATCGGATCATGTACATATTATAGAGTGAAAATCTGAAAAATAATATTAAAAATGCTTCACGGATTAGAAATAACGATTGCTCAAAATATATCGGGAATTTGGTGACGAACATTTACACAATAATATCAAAGATATAGAAAAACTAAAGCAAAAAGTTTGTTTTGGCTCGTGAAAGACGTCATCGTTGCACAGTCACTTCAGCTCATTTCAGCGATACTGACCATCGAACAAAGAACTACTAACTAAAGAACTCTTCAAATTATTTAACTCCGATAGTGATTCGTCAAGCTTTGAAAAAAATCTATTTTTAAGTTCTCTATCAAAAATCTTTTGTAGAAATTTGTTTTCACTGATCTCTTCATGATTACATTTTTAAATACACAAACCTCCCTAAATTTTGATTGATTTATAAATCTGTTATCATGATGAATACATTATCTAATCTATAATGAAACAAAAGTAATCGCCATATCCTCTTTACTATTTCTGTTACTCAGATTGCTTCTCTAAGCATGTTATAGAATATCCCATTTAAGTTCTTTTTATTTCATTATAAAAGAAAAAAATCTATACATGGTTTCTTTTTGCATAACGAAACATATTACTCAAAGATAATGATCTCATTCTGATAATGTTCAACTTCCTGCTCCACTCCAACTCTGCAGAGTTGAATAAACAAACTGCAGATTGCTCTCTCCCTTTTTATAGTAACTAGGGGGGTTTGTGCAGTGCTGTAATTCGGACAAATAATAATGGAGATATTTTTTTATTTTTTTTTAAATAGCTAAGAAAAAATGGGTTTTGCTTTTCGTTTTTTTTCTTTTAAATTATTTTTTCTGTTTGCTTGCAGCTCAATAATTTCTTTTTACTGCATACGCAAAGTGAAGTAGCTGACACATTTAAAGAATACTTTTTATGCTTAGTTTTGCATAATCCTGGTGTTTTAACAGAAAAGAAAGTAGATTTTCTTGTTTTCTTTACATGTGCGCACTTGCGAATGTTGTATTTTTTATTTTCAATAATGAACGTATGTATTTAATTCTTGTTTGGTTATTTTAAAACTTTCTTAGAACATTTTACTTTAAATATTTACGGATATCAAATAGAGTACCAATTAATTTACGTTAATAGACATTAATGTTTACAGTTAGTAGTGAAGTGATTTTCAAAAATATTCTGTTTATACGTCTCTCCCTACTTTTGTCAATAGTTCATGTTGTCAAAATGGTTATTTATCATTAGTTATTTTCCGAATTTCACGTTGTTATTTAATTGATGGATTCTTTATATTAAGAATTCCATCAAATATATTTCTACTTGCCGATCCAAGGCTGAAATATGCATGTGCGATGCAACTGGATAAATTCACAAACTAAAAGTAAGTTATTTATTTATTTATTTATTTATTTTCATTATTTGTATTAAATTTAAAATTATAATTTTTTAAATGGTTTAAGAAATGCGCGAAAATATTCAATATGGCGTCTATAGTAGTACGTACACAACTTTCAATAAGTGCGGCTTATACGCCAGTGCGGCGTATGCGATGGAATTTCAGCTTTTTTTTTTTACGATTTTCGGATGTAGCGGCGTATACGCCAGGGCGGCTTATCTACCCGAAATTACGGTATTACTTATAAAAACATGAAATTGGTAGCTTTATAGAGATATGTATGAATGACACACTGAAACAGACAGTTTTTAAATCTAAGAATTATTTTGAGCACTATTTAATATTGAAATTGGTTAATTTATTTCAATTATATACGCTTTATAGGATCAAAAACTATACATAGCAATTTAACCATTTTTTGCAGACACATACTTAACTAGATTGTAGTGTGCAAAGTCCAATAATTTTTTTCAATTCGACTAATTTGTAGAGTTTGTATGATTTTTTATTCCAAATTTCATTAGCTGAATAAAGTTTTAATTCATAGTTTGAACTAGCTGATTTTTTTGCCAGATTTTAAAAAGGTCAAATAATAAAATTTGCAAATACTTTTCAATAGAAAAATATATTTATGTGTGAATATTAAAATAGAAAGAAAACTTTAAAATAATTAAGCTATTACTTACGAAAAGCACTAAAAAGCTCTTTTCATAAAAAAGTGTCCATTATGTTCAGCTGAAGTGCCCCTTTTTTGAAGGAGCACCGTGCCCTTTTTTATTCTGAGGTAAACACTAATAACAAATCTCATGTAATCGGGTCTATTAATGATTAGATTTAGTCATTACAAAAATGTTAAAATAAGATGCAACATAAACTAGAATAATTTTATTTTATAATGAAAGCATCATATCTAATTTTACATACACAAAAATAGAAACTTCCATTATACAAGATCTTAAAACCTTTTAGTATCATTTAGAATTTGTTAAAATGTATTGTTAGTTTTTCAAATTGTAGTTTAAAGGATTGTTAGTTGTTTGTAATTCAAATGATGCCAATTGAAACAAGATTTGGCAAGTTATCACAGACATAAATCAGTACAGTTACACTAAAGTAAAACAAACAGCTATCTATCTAAACCAATTATTAAAATTTTTGAAAAAAAAAAAAACAAAAAAAAAACTGATAACAGTGCTATAACCCTTTCTTATATTCCTGCTAAATTTCCAGGAGTCCCAGTTATGGAATTTTAAAAAGAGCATTATACAGAAAATTGACTGAAAACTGTACAGGAGCTTTGAAAATATGCAAAGAGCTAGAATGGGAAAGATATAAGTACGACAAAATTTATTATTATTATAAAATTTACGGTACTAGGGAGCTCCGCCCCTTGTTTGTCAGCTTCTGTGAATTGTGATGCAATTCACATTGGAATCACTACGTCATCTCAACTTGCTTGCCACTTTTTGCAGCAACTCTAGCCATAGTGAATACTATCATGAATACATTTAATATATGAAATTTCCCCATTTTTTTTAATGTAAAAAAAAAAAAAAGAATTGAAAACACAGTTAAAAATGCATTTAGTTGGTACTACAAATGAGCATAAATCCTTTTAACATTATAAAAATTTACAAATTTTTCAAATATAAAATAATTAACTGAAAAAATTACTTTGGATCTACAATTAAAGTAAAACTTCTCCGAAAACACAAAAATATCTTTATTTGGTGACACCAGTATAATACAATCAGAAGACCTCACTCTTGAAAGTCCAACATATAGTTGACCATGAGTGAAAACTGGCTTTGATAGAGCAGCTTTCATTGTGCCCATAATGTTCAGCAAGGTTAAAACTCATTTTGAAAAACTCTTGGAAAAACACATTGTGATAGCAAGATAGTTCAATATAAATCAACAATCATCAACATATATAATCCCCATTATTAATTCTACATTAAAGTTCATTTATCTAAAGTTTGTTCGAAGTGAAAAATACCATATCTCTCAGACACTTAGCAAGTTAACATAAACAACACATTTTCTGCTGTATCTAAACGAAACTCTTGATCAAAAAGCTGATTTGCTGAATGCATCACGTGACCGTAAAACGAACCAATAACCATTACCATTCATAGAATGGTTGAAAGATTGTGCAGTGTTTAAAAAGAGCTCCTTCTATGAATTTTGATTTACTAAAGGGATCACGAGACCTTAAAAATGAACCACTGAGAATCTTTCTTCAGAAATTACGGTTGTTGCCAAACGGCAAGCTGTAAATTCAGCCTTATTTTTGCAGTACGTAATATATATGTATATAGATGAATGCTAGTTAATAATAGGAGTTTACGTTTAAGTAAAAATTCATGCATAATCTGTCAAATTAATTTTAAAATGTCAAAATAATCTCCATAGGAATCTTAACAATAATGTTCTACATACAAAAAAAATTAATGAAATGTACAAAATTACATAATATATATAGAATAAGAATGTACTTACTGAATCACCATCATCCCACATGTCATAAGAAAATGGATCCTTATCAAGTCTAGGAGGTTTTGGTTTGAGCCAACCCATTTTGATAGCATGAACTAGCTTTGATACCTTAAAAGAAAGCATAATGCAGAGATAAGTATACTTATAAAGAAAATATCATTTAGAAAACAATTCATATGAAATTAAATATTTGTCTTTATATCTGAATGTAAAACATAAAATTTGACATTAATTACATTTCAAAATTAATAAAAACTAGCTGGCTTCGCCTGCTAGTGGGCCCCTAATTTACATCGGGGCCTCGAATCTTGTAAAACTTCAAACCGTATACAAGATCGAATATGATAAACCTCGAACCAAATGAACCTCCGGCCCAGATCCTTGCTGCCTTCAGCACCGTATAGCAGGTGTGCTGCGCACGTTCTGCAAAATCCATTAGTTCTAATTGATTTATCGATTTGTATTCAACCTCGACCCGAACAAACCTTTGGCTCGGGTCCACGCTGCCTTCGGCACTGGTCAAATCCTTAATTTCCCTCTCCAATACTATAAACCTCTCACTGAGCGAACCTCCGGCCCGGGTGTAAATGATAAATTAAATGAAAATACAATTATGTCAGTTGAACCAGATTACATAGCTAAAACTACAGCAGTTAAATTGAATACCTTTTTACAAATTTAATGCATCATAGAAAGAAAGTTAACATTTATTTTTATTTTTTTTATGTGAATTAACTTTTATTATTGAGACTATATAGGTGTGAACTTACATAAAACAAACACAAAAGATTTTTGTATTTAAAAAATGTGAGAGTTTTCTTTGGGAAAATATATTAAAAAAATAAAAATATTACAGCACTGTTTCAAAATATAAATTTTAACAAAAAAAATTAGAGCACCATAAAAACACATCTTCAAATTATAATTCACTATTAAAGTTTTTTTAAAAAAAGGGGGGGATATCTTGTTAGACTAACAAGTTACTATTTGAATAACAAATAGTAACTTGTTTTCGAACAAATTTTATTTAAAAAGGGTGGCAGGTATTTAAAACTTTTCACTTTCTGTGATATCTATCACATTTTTCTCTATTTTAACTAAATTAGAAAACCGCTGAGAATGTAATTTGTTAATAAGAATAATTATTTATATTTTTGCATAATTTTGAATTTTTGCTATAGTGATTTTAAAAAATTGATAAAATTAGACTATTTGGAGAAACAAAATAAGATTCCATACTTATAAAAAAAAATAATTTGACTGACAAAATACATTTGTAATTAAAAATTCATTCTCTTAATCCTTATGATGTTATGCAGTGGTTTTAAGCTTACATTAGTATATTCTGTTACCAATGGCCATAAAAAGAATTCAAATCCTCCAAAGGTCACTATTGATTCAAAGGTCAAGACTGTATTTAAGTTAGGAAATGAAATTGTACTTTGATGATCGGTGTAATTCTGGTTACCAAAACAAATTTTGATCAATGAAATAATGCCTTTTTTCCAAAATTCTAGTTCAACAATGACCAATTTTGACAATGCATCCAAATTTCCATGTTTTAAAGGTTCCCTGATCATGTGTCAGGTTCCTCAAAATTTTCAAGTTCTACTAAATTCCCTAACTTTGCCCTTTTTTTACAAGTTGACTGGCCACTCCCTTACTTAAGAATTACTGCTCCACTTTTCTAGTTTTTTAATTTAATCGCACAAAACTGTGGTTGTAACATCTGTATCACATAAAACAGAGTTTCTCCCAGTAGCAGAAACAACAGCAGCGTCGCACTGAAGATTTTTTTATACCTTAAGGATCAATCTAACATCTGTCACAGATAAATTTTGGTTTGCTGCAGATTAGCACAGAAAATTCTGCTACTTGGGGGAGGAAGGGGGCAGAGTACTGGTAGTAGGAAAAGGGCACTTTTTAGATTCATAAGGGCACATTTTATATTCTTACGGGTACTCTTGATTTTTTAAGGCATTTTTAATATTTAAAAGTCAGACCACTTTATTTAAGACACAACAAGTTAGTTTTTACAATGTAAGCAATTTTTTTAATACAAAAGGCAATAAGGGCACAATTTGACTAAAGAAAAGAAGTAAGCCGATTATGGGAAAAAATTACATTACAACAGTGAGCTTTAGAAATTTCTGACTACAGTGATGCATACGAGACATCAAATAATGGCATGCCTGCTGCCACCTACATGCTTAGGTTCTGTAGTTAAAAAGTAAAAATGGAACCATTATAAGATTACTCTTGTGTCTGTCCGTCACAGCCGTTTTTCTCGTAAACTATGGAATGTGGAAAGCTCAAACTTGGGAAAGTTATAAAGCCTTTTTACCCACATATTTTCAGATTATTAGCCATTCGCAAATATGTTTAGGAAAAAATTTAGGGGGCTGATTAAGTTACTTGAAAAAAAAAAAGTTTTCTTTTTATATATCATGTGAAAGATCTCGTAATACCAAACTCAAAAACAAAACATAAGTGTTTTAATTTTAGTTATTATATTTTCGGAGATATTGTCGAAAATGCACTGCAAAAATCAGGGTTGCTACTCATACAGGAGAATGAAATTCCCTGACTTTTCCAGGTATATTTCAATAAAATTCTAGTCTAGCGGAGCAGTGTGTAGTGGACAGGACACACAAAGGGTAAAACATATATTGTATCACTCGAAAACACTAAAATTCCCTGAATACCGATAATAATTAAAAGCTCTTTTTCTGAATCCCCCCTTGTTCTGAGGATTACAATTGGAATTGCTTTCTTTAATAATTTATGATCAATACGAGCTTCGAAATGAGATTTTCTACAAACTGCACAATACTGGGCCATCATTCACTCCTACAATTGCATCAGAAAATCACTAATGTCCAAATAAGCTTTATTTTCAACAGGAGGCAATGTGAGTTTGTCATAAATTATTTTTTATTGTTACTTCAAAATAAAAAATACATTGCTGGAAAAAGTTTTAAAATATGTAATAATGAGTTTTAAAAAGTGTAAGACACAGAAGATAAAGATTTCTGAAAAAAAAAAAAAAGGTAATTTCGATTTTTTTTTTCTATGTGGAATTTGTCAAAAGAAGACTCATCTCTGGCAGCCCAAAGATCACAATGAAATTTTACAAATTCCCTGACTTTTCCAGATTTTGGAAAAAATATTGAAATTCTCTGACTTATTTGGCCAATTTCCTATTTCCCTGACTTTTCCAGGTTCTCCAGGTGGTGTAGCAACCCTGAAAAATATATCCCCCCACCCCTCTATTTCTGACTCTGCTGAAACTAAAATTATGAAAAAATTACGGGTAGTAGTAGTTTATTTAAACCTTGCAGGAAAACTATAGCGATTTTCCCAGTTATCATAGTTTTTGAGAAAAATGCATTTTTCTGTTACACACAAACTTTACTTTTCAGGCGGTCAGCAGGAGAGTTGACGGGCGCTCAAGGTATCTATTGACGCAGAATCATCCAAGGGTATTTGATAATGATTTTCGAGAATAATTGTCGGTAATTAGCCGAGATATTAAGTTAAAAAAAAAAAAACTTTCTTTTCATATATCGTGCAAGGTATCATTAGAAAGATCTCGTAACACCAAACTAAAAAATATATTTGTTTTAATTTTAAGTATTATATTTTCAGAGATATTGTCGAAAGTATAGTGGAAAAATATGTCCCCCCCCCCCCTCCTATTTTCGAAAAATTATGAAAAAATTAGGGGTAGTAGGACTTTATTAATTAATAAATGTAATGTATGGAATCATTTGAGTGTTAGTTATATACTCATACATGACCGATTTATTTAATGATGTCAACTGTCTACTTATTGAATCATTGAAAACTATTTAAGAGCAAATATCAAAGTGCCAATAATTAAACAAATTCATAAAACTTCCTTTCCTAAAAAGAAATAATCAAGAAAAAAAAAAAAAAAAACATAGGCAAGTAAGTCTCAAATAAAAATTTGGAAAAACTAGCTCAAGGTTTTATGCTAAAGCAAGAGAATATATAAGAATAATTTTGTAGTGCAAAGGCAATTTAAACTAGGCAATAAAATTTTATATTTAATACACACAAATAAGAATAAAAAGAAAGAAGAATAAAAATTTATAAGAAAAGTAAAAGAATATCTCTTAACATTATCAAAAGCAACATTAATTTTTTTTAAATAAAGGCTAATAATAATATGCAACCAGAAGTTAACAAATGTACTAATTTCAATAGATAGAAAAATAGAATTCATTTAATTTATTTATTTTTTAAAAATGGCAAAAACCTACATTTCATAAAAATAGACAAAGAAAAGAATAGAAATCACACACATACACATCACATTAGATGACTTAAAAAAAAAAAAAAAAAATTACAGGACAGAATATAACTAAGAATGATTAAATGTGTCTATATATATATATATATATATATATATATATATATATATATATATTTATTTATTTATTTATTTTTTTTTTTTTTTTATTTTTTATTTTTTTTTTTTTTTGAAATATAAGACTGAGTAGAGTGAGGGAAAATACACATAAATTTATTTACCTTTGCTTTTTCTATTTTCGATGGGATAAAACTTCTTTTATGTGGTGGATGACTTGTAACAGGATGTTGCATTGTCTCATGTGAGTACAAGTCTTCAAAAGGCTGGAATCAAAGGAAGATTTTAGTAATTCATATATTAATATGAGCACATACAAATATACAAAGGAAAGTTCAGAAGGAATAAACAAAATTTTGAATAAATTATTCATACAAAGTTTTACTTAAATTATTTTTTATAACATTACTAGAACAATTACTTAGTAATCATATAATACCATAATTTCTGGAAGGTACACCACAGCATTTATTTTTTTTTTAATTAAAATTTTAAGCGGTGTAGTGTATACAAGTAATTAAAATTTCCCAATTAATGATCAGATTTACCTCATTCACTCCAAAGTTTCACACACCAAAGATGAGTCATTTTCAGATTAGAGTGATTTTGAAATAATGTGCGTATTTAGGGAACCCCCTCTCCTCCTTTTCCTCTAAATCTTTGAAAATAACAATTTTTACCATTTGCCACTCCCACATCCAAACAAAAATCCTGCATATGTGCTCGGCTGTACACTCAAGCTGAGGCAGGCGCAAGCTTACATCCCCCCCCCCCCTACATACTAGAGCAGGGACAGATCTGGACTTAATTCTTCCTAAGCTGTGTCGTGTTGGCTTTATTTTTTCTTCTTTTTGTAAAACAGTAATTTGGAAAATAATAGTTTTGTCTAGTAATATTGCAATAATCTATAATTGTATCTCTAATATCAGTTTTATCCCTATAGTAAAACAACATATCTATACTCATTTACAGTGGAACTCCAGATATACGTTACCTGAGTTGTACGTTTCCCTCACTTATACGTTTCAACTCAGCGGTCCCGACCACTTGCCATTAAAAATTAGCTGAGTTATACGTTTTGAATTACACATTTCTCTCAGTTATACGTTACGTTTTTGCGTCCCCGGACAAATTTATTTTTCATTTATCCATTTTGAAACCGGAAACACTGACGACGTGGCCGAGGAGTCTGATTTGAAAGATCCCACTCAAACTTCAGAGCTGATATGAAAGCTTTTGACTTAGTAAAGTGGTTCGTCAGTAGTAAAAGCAATAACCTAAGGCGGCTGCATTATTAACAGAAATGCAAAATTTGCTGTTCAGTGTCGGCTCTGCCGAAAAGAAACAACCGAAGATTAGTGATTATTTCAACAAGATTCAATAAACTACTGAAATGTCTTTTAATAAATGATTTATATGCCAAGGCGATTCCAACGATTTCTTTTAAGTACTCTATGTGTATTAAAAATAATTTTAATAAAGCATTTATGATAAAATAAGTTCATATGTACTTATCTTATGTACTTTTTTTCTTTTCACTTCCATTTCCAAAAATTTATGTCATGGGTGCAGTACTACTTAGGAAACTTCTGATTTCAATATAAAAGGTAGCAAACTTCTCAGCGGATCAAAGTTTTCACAATATATTTAAAAAATTGTTCCGGTAAACCATTCATTGAGTTGTACGTTTTACTGAGTTATACGTTTTGCTGGTCCGGTCCCAGGCAAAACGTATAACTGGAGTTCCACTGTATATTGAAATGTAGTATTCTTTCTCAACTGCAAAAATATTCTGCACTTCCCACTGAAAAATTAGGTTAATTTGAACATGACTTGCAAGAATTAAAATTCAACCCAAAACAATTAGAGTTGACTCATCTGGAGTCATAACAGAAATAATAGTGGATAAAACCAGGTTTTACAAGACCGATGCTAGACTCTAGTATTGCACCCAGTAATCGAAATAATTGAAAAAATATATATGAGGGCCCTAGAAGTCAAGAGATACAAGTGACAAATTTTGGATTCGGAGTAAATTGCGTTCAAAATTTTGAGTCAATAGTTATTGACTGAAATAATTATAAAACTGTTTCTTATTCCATAGTGGTTTTTGAACTCTTGTTTCAATAACTGTGTAAAGAAGGTGGAGCACAATTTTTTTAAAATTTATAGTTAATATTGATAAAAAGGGGTACAAGTTTCGAATGCTTAAGTAGTTGACATCCAGATTTGTATAATATAGACGCACGCAAGCACGCGGAAAAATTTCTGCAAAATTCGGAACTTTGCAGAAAAAAATTTAGAAAAGAAAAACATAATTTTTGTGTTAATGCCAAAAAATAAATATTCCAATTTTATGTACGATTTATTTACTGTTTGCGCACAATTCAAAGTTTAAAGATGCAAAACATTGTTGTAACATTTCAGACGCTTGCGAAGAGGTCAAAATATTAAGGATTGGGCTGTTTCTAAATGCATTGACAAAATAATTGAAGAATTCAGCTCTTCCTATCTTGGAATTTTAGCTTTATTATTTTTTTTAACTAAAATAATTATTCTTTAATTAATATTAATTAATTTTAAATTTAAATGGTAATTATTTTAAACTACTGTTTTTAATTCATATCGTCAAAATAATATAACACGTAATTTTATTAAACATTAAATTAATTTGCAGAAAGTTTTGGACCCAACATTTATGTGCGCAGAAAGTTTTTGGTTTTATACAAGTCTGTTGACATCCAAAACGCAGCATATAATTAAAAAATCACTTATATTTTTTTGCATACAAACAAATAGCCTTATTTCCAGATCACCTGTGCACTTAACTAAGTTTTTTCAATTTTGTCACTTATGGCACTTGGTTTCTGGAGTCCTCATATATATTTTTAAAAACATTAGCGAAGCGAGGGGGCATTGTAGGTCTTGAAAATATAAAATAAATAACAGGCGGTCTATCCCTTTATCTCTTCGATTAACTTCAGCAACTTCTATGATTAATGAACTAGAGCATGGGTCAGGTTGTATCCAACCCAAACTCAAAATTTCTACTTAAAGCCAAAAAATTTCACAGGACGGAAAAAATACATATGTTTCCATAAAACTTTTGTAAAATGTATATAATTCATGTATATCATAACACATCTTCAAAACATAAATTTCCAAGAGTTACATTAATATATATGAAAAATATAAAGAGTCTAAAAAAACTATGTCCAGCCAAAGATTAATATTTTTCTGTCACATTCAGTCTTTTGAAATATCAAAAAGACTGAATTCAGTCACAGGACAGAAAACTTTCATGGATCAGCCAACCCAAACCAAAGACCAAAAAAAAAAAAAAAAAAATTGTCAACACTAAAACAGATCTGAAACCAGAGTGAAAGAAAATAAATCTATACTAGCCTACCCTGCGCAGAGTATCTGCACTCTAGTGCCTACTCTTTTAAATACTATATGCATATTAGAATACACGAATTTCAGCGTTATATGTATAAATATCATCCATAAAAACTTCTCCACTTAAGACTGGGAACTTTGAAATAAAAAATATATACACATCATAAGATATGGACACCATTTAGAAATATGAAAACAGAAGTATTTTTCCAGCATCGTGCATATAAAAAAACCTTTGCATGCACACAATAGTTGCTGGATACTCTTTAAAATTAAAAAAAGTGTATACATATTATATTGAAAATATCTACACCATTTACAATTAGGAAAATATTTTTGTCTTTTTTTTTTAAATTATTTTCTGCATCGAAAACGTCTTTATATACACAATTGTAAATTTCAGAGCTTGGCATTTCAGTTGCTGCACTGAATCTTGTATATCTGGATAGCAAATTGGGGGAAACTCAATAGTTTTACCACTTTGACATTCGCCAACTTGTAACAGCGAACTTGCTGACTCTCTCTCTGTTTGAAAGGCACTCATATTTGCTGTGAGTTGCATAATATAAAATATTCTCTTCTTTATGCAACTTGAAACTGTTAGTGATCTTAGTTGAACTTTTCAAAATGACAGATAGGAAACGAGTTGACGGAAATCTCCACCCAATAAGATTATTTTATTCATTTATTATTATTTATTTGTTATTACTCAATCTATATTATACATAACAAATATGTGCATTCTTAACATTGACGTCATAACGATGTGGACAACAATGAGGTTAAACTGCATAAGATACAACAATGAAGTCAATGTTTTAATTAACAAAATGGCACGTTTCTTGGTTTGATTTCGCACTTTATTTTCTTTCATTTTTATAAAGGAGCTAGTGTTTTAAAATAAATAAGAAAAATTGCCAGCCAATTTTTACAAAAATTGTATTTTCAGATGCAAAAAATTTGTCTACATACATGTGGTGACTTTTAAATCGATACCTCAAATATTTTTCTTAATATTTGCAAATTAGTGAAAACAAACCTCTCGTTGCCACTGGCAAATGATAAATAATCGCGATTTCTGTGCCACGTACGATAGCGTAATATATATATATAGATTTTAATACAATTATGAAAAAATAGTCTACAATTATAATAACTAATATCAATTTAATCTTTCGTGTATAAAAATGAACACATATACACTCATTAATACACATACATATAGTTTTTTCATTTGAAAAATATTTAGGACTTTCTTTTGAAAAATATGGTCAATCTAAACACAGCCTGAAAGAGTCAAATCCTAACCTGAACCCAAAATGTTTAAAGTCAATCCGACCTACAATGAAAAAAAATAGTGCTGCTAATCCAAACCGGGTTGGGTTCAGATAAAATCAGATTACCTGACCTGATGTAGAACTCTACAGTGAACCCGCTACCCCTTGAAATTTTAGAAAGTCGGATATTTTGGTTACGCCTGAAGCATTTTTAAAGTATACGATATGGTATAATATTAAAAATACAAATATAAAATAAAACAGATGAAATTACATTATTAAAATATCTAGCATTTAAGAAATTTTCAAAATTAGCCACCTACACTATATTTTCAAACTATAATATATATATTTTAACAGAGCATGATTATCTATCTATACTATACAAAAAGAGAAGGATGAATAAGAAAAATATTAGAATCCATCTATTTAAAGCTAACCTGCTTTTTAGTTTTCCATGCAAAAATCCTTTTTATACGCGTACGCGAGCATTCAGCTAATCAGCTAGAGGCTTTTACTGTCCAGAGACAATTTCGATTCCGCTATGTTTCAGCCAATGAGGTGAATGCTTTTTCCTCTCTCTAAAAGCGTATTTGGATTACAATTCCATGTGGGTGTTGAAACTTTATGGATTTCTTTTATTAAGGTATTTTTTCATTTTACCGTATTTATTTTCTTTTTATGTCGTATGTATTTTACTACTATGAATTTTTTATAACTAACGCTTTTTTTTGAGAGAGAGAGAGATTTAGTGGAATCGTTTCCGATGTAAACAAACTATTAAGATGCAAGTGTAAAATTTCAGATTTTTAAACTTTTCATGTCCTTCTGTACACATTTTAATATGTAATTCTGTGTGATATGATTAAATTCAGGTTTTCTCAGCGACGATCACAGTATTTTTACCAAATAATTTTTGTATTAATCAAGCTTTTTTGGTTATTAAGCATAGCTAAACAGGAAAGAAAACTTTGTTATTTTAAGATTTTTATGTGAATTATTTGCGTACATTTATAAGGCGAGTTTCACTGAATAATTCAAGAAAAAAAAAATCTCATCATTATACATATTTAGTTATGCATTATTAATTATTTACTTGGCCTTTACTTTTAATATTTCAAACTTACAGCTGAATGTAACTATTAAAACATTTGAAATACTGTATTCGAAAAATGAAATTTCAGCTTAAACACTAGACAATTACTTTTAGGTTAAATTCAGGTTTTCTCAGTGACGATAACAGTATTTTTACCAAATAATTAAAAGTACTACATGCATGCATCTATCTATCTATTTATATATATATATACCCTTAAATCTGCATAGCTTAAAACCGGAGTTTATGCAGATTTTAGAAATTTGCAGGTTTCTGGTTTGTTTACATACTGGTCTGTTTTGTTGGCACTGTTTTGTTTACATATTTTAAACAAAAATTTGAATTTAATAATGCACTGAAAATTATAATGAATGCTTACAATTAAACACAAATAAATTGTCTTACAAAAGCTCTCTAACCAAATTGTTAACAAAACAAAAAATTTCATGAAAAACACATTATTTTCCCGATATTTTCCCACAACCAATCAATAAATTTCATGATATTTTATTGTAATTTTAAACCATGAACTTTAGTACTTTTCTGTTATACGGACACTATACCAAAATGTATGTATGTATGTATGTTTGGCGACAATAGTGTCCGTATAACGGAAAAGTGCCTGAATTTTTATATATATATATATAAAATATAAACATGATTGGCGACACAGCAAGTTTTCTGGATTTCTCCCTGTAGGTGAAAGTTGAAGATGAATTTCATTCATTCAATGACCTTTTTAAAAGTTTCAAGCTTGGATTGAGTGCACATGAACATAGAAACCGATATCTATTTCTATGTTCATGATTGAGTTATTTGGATATCTTTTCATATAGCACAGAAAATCATTTCTCCCGCTTTTGTAATAGAGATACATTCTGGTGTATTTTTTTTTTCTTCTTTTTATATCATAAGTACTTTTCTACTTAGAATTTTTTTAACCTAATAGTAATTGCCGCGTTTCTAAGCTGAAATTTCATTTTTCGAATGCAGTATTTCAAATGTTTTAATAGTTACATTCAGCTGTAAGTTTGAAATATTTAAAATATTAAAAGTAAAGGTCAAGTAAATAATTAATGATGCATAACTAAATATGTAGTATAATGATCAGAATGACATATTAAAATGTGTACAGAATGACATGAAAATTTTAAAAAACTGAAATTTTGCACTTGCAACTTAATTGTAAATTCCATTGTTTACATTGGAAACGATTTGTGGTTTTTAAGAATTTGCGGAACTTCGTGTCACCAAATTACTAAATCTCTCTCTCTCTCTCACTCTCTAAAAAAAAGGGTTAGTTTAAAAAAATTCAAAGTAGCAAAATACATACAACACAAAAAGAAAATAAATACGGTAAAATGAAAAAATTACTTTAATAATAGAAATCCATAAATTTTCAACAACGACATCAAACGAACGTATCTCATCTTTCGTTTGTGATAAGGAATGCTCCTTTGGCCCCCTCCATTCATTGGCTGAATTGTAAAGGGCAAAATTGGGGGACAAAATGACTACAGCATTTCTGAGAAAAGAAAAAATCAGAAAATTCACAGAAAATTTTCTGAAAGGTTTCAGCACAGGGAGAGAGGGTAAATGCTCTCTCGGCAATAATTATTTTTGTTGCAAGTTGGGTTAACTGTCTTTATGGTTCGAGTCGATTTCAGACTGAGTGTAGATTTCTGCAAGTTGGATTTGGGTTAACCCGATTTTTCAAAAGTTAGTTCAGTATACTATTTCAGATTAAAACTATACCTTTCAGGGCGGGATTCTCGCCGAAAATTTTGAAATCCCGCCCAAAAAAAGATCATGAGCGGGAGCCTCCCGTCCAAAAAATTTCAGCATTTTCGGAGAAATTTGCATTATTTAATTTACATGTAACCGAACGATAAATTTCATGATTTTTTTTCCCGCAACTGATTGACGAACTTTGGGTTTTTTCCTCGACTGATCGACGAACTTTGTGGTTTTTTCCGTGACAGATCAACGAACTTTGTGGTTTTTTCTGTGACAGATTGACGAACATTGCGTTTTTTAAGCGACTGATCGACGAACCTTGGGTTTTTTGGGGACATATCGACGAACTTTGCGTTTATTCCGCAATCGATCGACGAAATTTTTCTTTTTTCCCTGACTGATCGACGAACTTTGCATTTATTCCGCAATCGATTGACGAAATTCGCTTTTTTCCGCAACTGATCGACGAACTTTGCGTTTTTTCCGCGACAGATCAACGAACGTTGCATTTTTTTCCGCGACTGATCAACAAACTTTGCGTTTTTTCTGCGACAGATAGACGAACACTGCGTTTTTTAAGCGACTGATCGACGAACCTTGTGTTTTTTGGAGACAGATCGACGAACTTTTTGTTTATTCTGCAATCGATCGACAAACTTTGCGTTTTTTGGTGACAGATCGATGAACTTAGTGTTTTTTCCGCGACAGATCGATGAACTTTGCGTCTTTTCCACAATCAATCGGTGAATCTCAATCAAGTAAAATCTAAAGTCAGAAATTTATTTAACAACCTAATTGTTAAGGGTCCCTAACACATTTAATGGAACTTGAAAAATACACTGCATATATAAAACTTAACTTTCTTCCCTTTTTTATAATAAAAATAAACATTTTACATAATCATTCTCAGTTGACTTAATTTTTTCAATGGTATTTTGTCATGTCTGCATTAATGTAATTCTTTAAATAGCACGTAAAATAATAGTGGGGTTTAAAGATTTTTTTTCTCCCTCCCAAACATTACAACTCCCCTCCATTTAAAAATGTTGGTAGGGAGACTCCCCTCCTTGGAAAAATTGAATTTCAAGCCATGCCTATAATATGTTTGTGTGTATTGAGGTTTGTATAGATGTTTGTGTGTGTGCTGTTTTTAATAAAGACAGTTTCATTTTTCATATGAACCTTTAAAAAAATTCACATTCTTTGCACAATCCTTTAACAAAATTCGCATTTTTTTTCGTGATTCTTTAATGAAATTCGCATTTTTTTCTGTATCTTTTTTTTGTCGAGATTCACATTTTTTTCAGCTATCCTATGACGTAATTAGTGTTTTTTTTCAGCGATAATTTGACGAAATTTGTGTTTTTTCTGCGATTTTTTTTCACAAAATTTGCGTTATTTTCCATGATTCTTTTACGAAATTTGCGTTTTTCTGTGATCCTTAGACGAAATTTTCTTTTTTCGCAATGCTTTGATAATAATCACATTTTCTCTGCTGCCTTTTGATAAGATTCATGAATTTTCAGCAATCCTTCGATGAAATTCACATTTTTTCAGAGATCTATGAAGAAATTTGCATTTTTCTCGCGATACTTTAACGAAATTTGCGTTTTCCAGCGATTTTTTGATAAAATACATTTTATTCCGCAATTTTTAGACGAAATTTGGCAAGAAAGCGCTATCTTTTGGTGAAATTTCCTGTTTTGCGATTCTTTGACAAAATTTGCTCATCTTTTGCGTAAATCGAGTTTTTCTGTGGCCTTTTAACAAAATTCACATTTTACATGATCCTTTGATGAAATTAGTGTTTTTCCCGTGATCATTTGACGAAATCTAGGATTTTTTCCCCGCGAAGATTGATTATATGTTTTTAGTCTGCAGGTGCCCTAAAAAGTCTGTGACGCCTGTCGCTGCATTGCACGCATTCTGCCACGGTGTATCAAACAAACAAAATTCATCCTAAAGAATTATTGTTTCGTTTCTGGAAATGAACAACCGTCAACTCATTAGCTGAATTATAAAGGGTGAAATGTGTAGGCACTGAGTATCATCTATACTATTAATGTCGGTAAACGTATGTCTGTGTGTGTGTTGGTGTGTCTGACGTCTGTAAGCACAAAACTGCGTGCAGACGATGGACATAAGCGCTTTTGGTATAAAAAAAATTCGGAAGGGGAGTTTTTAAAATTCACAACATTTTGCGGGAGAAGAGGGGTGCGAACGAATTTAAAAAATCAGTCTGCATCAATAATTATGGCGGGGGGGGGGAGTATGTTTTGCCCACACAGGGCGGAGACTTTTCTTTGCTGACACCACTCATATGATATATCGTTCGAAAGGCCTGCGACTGCCTTTTCATGTTATGCATCTGTGTGGTCCATCCCCCCCCCCCCCAATTGGGGCACTTTTCTGAATTTTGTACATACCACTCATGTTATATATCGTTAAAAAGGTCTGTGACCGTTTAATCATATTATGCATCTCCGGTGTCCATCCCCCCACTTTGTCCCCCCCCCAAGGGGGTACTTTTGTAAATTTTGCACAAACACTTCATGTTACATATTGTTGGAAAGGTCTTTGACTGCTTATTCATGTTATGCATCTCCGGGCTCCATCCCGCCACTTTCCCCCCTTAAGGGGGGCACTTTTCTAAATTTTGTTGACACCCCTCATGTCATATATTGTTGGAAAGATCTGTGACAGCTTAATCATATTATGCATCTCCAATGTCCATCTCTCCAATTTGCCCCCCCCCCCCCCAAGGGGGCAATTTTCTAAATTTTGTTGACACCCCTCATGTCATATATTGTTGGAAAGGTCTGTGACTGCTTAATCATATGCATATCTCCAATGTCCATCTCCCCACTTTGCCCCCCCTCCCCCAAGGGGGTACTTTTCTAAATTTTGCAGACAACCCTCATGTCATATATCGTTGGAAAGGTCCGTGACCGCTTAATCATATTATGCATATCCAATGTCCATCTCCCCAATTGCCCCCTCCCCCCAAGGGGTCAATTTTCTAAATTTTGTTGACACCCCTCATGTCATATATTGTTGGAAAGGTCTGTGACTGCTTAATCATATTATGCATCTCCAATGTCCATCTCCCCACTTTGCCCCCTCCCCCAAGGGGGTACTTTTCTAAATTTTGCAGACAACCCTCATGTCATATATCGTTGGAAAGGTCTGTGACTGCTTAATCATATGCATATCTCCAATGTCCATTTCTCCACTTTGCCCCCCCCCCCCAAGGGGGTACTTTTCTAAATTTTGCAGACAACCCTCATGTCATATATCGTTGGAAAGGTCTATGACTGCTTAATCATATGCATATCTCTGATGTCCATCTCCCCACTTTGCCCCCCCCCCCCCAAAGAGGTACTTTTCTAAATTTAGCACACAACCCTCATGTTACATATCGTTGGAAAGGTCTGTGACCACTTAATCATATTATGCATGTTCCGTGTCCATCCCCTACTTTACCCCCCCCCCAAGGGGGTACTTTTTAAAATTTAGCACACACCCCTCATGTTACATATCGTTTGAAAGGTCTTTGACTGCTTATTCATGTTATGCATCTCCTTGGTCCATCCCGCCATTTCCCCCTCCCCAAGGGGGCACTTACCATTTACTTGCACAACAGCGCTAAATGTGTCAGATGAAAGAAATTCTGCGAGTGCATGTGCCAGTGAAACTTAGCCAAATGCTGTTCTTCAACCTAGCTTTAATTCAAAGTGGGTTTTTTATTCATTTGAATTATTCTGCAAAAGTTTCAAACATTTTAAAGCAGCTATGAATTTTATTTTTATGGTACTATCAAGTTTTTTGCCGTCAAATTTTGACGGGTTCCATCTAGTATAAATAAAGGAAATTTTAATTGTTAAAAAGATTAATAAATTACCTTAAATTGGTCTTCCCCTGTAGGATATTTTCCAGACTGTATTCTCTTTATAATGGCCAAGTCTTCATCACTAAGAACTACTTTTTGTCCAGTCATTTTATTAGTAACTGTTCTCCTAAAATGATTACACAATTATATTTAATTCAATAACTAGCCTACATTATTAGTAAAGTTTTTAGCAATAACTTCAATCAGATTAAAACTATTTATTAAAATTCAGTTAACTCATCATTAAAATTATAAATATTAATTCATCGTAACTGATACATTTTGCTTCAATACAGATTTTGAACTCTCTCGTGTTCCAGGGAGAGCCTTTGCTTTTGAAATTGCTCGATATTGTAAATTTTTTCTTTCATTCTGAATATTTTGTTTAAAAAGAACACTGCCTTTTTCTAAAAACATTCTGACATTTTTTTTTTCTTCATTTTTCAAACATATCAGAGTGTGTTTATAAAACGCTGGTATAGAAACATTTTATATCTTGTGGAAATAAGCTTAAACTTGCTAAAATACATTTAGAATAATTTTAACTATTTAAAAAATAGAATGCAAGATTTTTAACATGTTTTAATACAAATAATTAAAATAGTTTATACTTCTTTTAAATGCTAAAAGATCTAAATTAACAACATAATAAATACACAGTAAAATAACTTTTATTAGGTTGTTTCACAAGTTTCGGCTCACTCCGAGCCATTTTCAAAAACAAAATATTTTTTTTGTTTTTCTATGTCGCTGTGTTGTTTGACAAGTAAGTTTCGGCTCACTACAAGCCATTTTTCAAAAACAATTTTTTTTTTTTTTCCCCTATGTTGCCGTGTTTTTGCCACTGTACTCTTCAGTGCCAACATTTAATATACTAGTTCACAGATAAGATTGGTCATGAACATTTCTCTTGGACCATTTTTTTTTTCAAACTAATCAGAAGATACCCTATTAATCTAGTTTATAAAATATTACCTGTTCAAAAAGTTTACTCCGTCAATCCCAGATTAAATTAAATCAGTTTTTAAAATTTTAAAAGTGAGACGGGTGGAGGAAGCAGAAAACTTCCTTGTCTTTTGTAGTTTTTTTTCCCCTCTACCCTGCTAAAAATTGATTTTTTTTTTTTTTTTTTTTTTAAGATTTTGAAAATACTCCTAAAAATATATAATTTTTCGCCTGTAAATCTCCTACTTTTTTATTTCCAAAGCTGAGTATGAACCCTGATTTGTTCATATAGTGTTTAGGACAAAATTATCTATTAATCAAATTTTCTAGTTCCCATAAGAAATTTTCTCATAAGATGAAGGAAGACAAAAAAAAAAAAAAAAAAAAAAAAATCACATTGCATTGTAGACACCAATATCACAAACCTTAAAAATTGACTTTTTGACTAAACACTATCACTTAAAGATGGGATCAAACCAATGTGTTTTTGTATGCGAGCACTACTGATAAAATGGGACTCTCTAAACAAACAGTGCTCTTTTTGTGAAGTGTGTCATTTTAAAAATAGTGTGCCTTTTTTATTAATTCTGCCACCCACCTATAGGTAAAAATTACATTTTTAAATCACTGGCCACTGGCCAGTACATGGATTTTTTTACTCGCCAGTGTTTTTCAGCACTAGCCAATAACAAATTTACAAATACTTGATAAAAAATTTGCGAAATTTGTCAAACGATTGTGGAATAAACAGCGAAATTCGTCAAATGGTGTCGGGAAAGAAATCAGGCATTGCAGGAAGAAAATTAATTTTGTCTAACTGATGTGAAAAAATTCGAGAAATTCGTCAAATAGTTTCGGGGGAGGGAAAAAAATCGCAAAATTCGTCAAATGATCTCGAGAGAAAAATAGTGAAATTCGTCTAACAATCGCGGAACAGAATTGCAAATTTCGTGGAACAGCAGTGGAAATAAAGTGCGAAATTTGTCGAACATCAACGGAAAGAAAGTGCGCAATTTGTTCGTTCATGGAAAAAATCATGAAATTCATTAATCAATAGTCGATAAATCACGAAATTCATCAATCGATAGCAGATAAATCATAAAATTCATTGATAGTGGAAAAATCGCAAAATTCAATAACTGGTTTCGGGGGAAATTTTTTTTTGAATATCGTCGAATGGCTTTGAGAAAAAAAAAATCACAATCCGTCAAATAATTTCGGGGAAAAAATCGTGAAATGCGCCAAATTGTTTCGAAATTTGTCGAGCGACAGTGGGGAAAAAATATTTTTCCATTCAATCATCGCAATTGGCAAGTGTGACTATTAAGTTTGACAGTGGTGGCAATAAAATCAATCGCTAAATTTTCAATATTACTCGCCGATTGGCGAGTGCTAATTTTGTCCTATACCCCCACCCTATTAAAAGCACTTTATATCTAAAGTCAACACTAGTCCAATATTTTTCCGTAAAACTAGTAAATCACACACATATATATGAATAAATTCATTGATTATTATATTATTATATACTTATTCACAGAGAGTTTATAATGAATTAAATAATTATTTGTTAAAAAATCCAATGAAAATAGATAAAGAAAAAAAAATTATTAGTCATCTTAAATTTTTTTCAAAATGTGGAATTAAAAAATTTTTTTTTTTTAACTTGTTAAAAATTGATTGATTTCTTCTTTTTTTTTTTTATATATAATTTTGAAAATACTCCTAAAAATATATAATTTTTCGTCTGTAAAACTCCTACATTTTTGCTTTGAAAATTGAGTATGAACCTGATTTGTTCATATAGTCTATAGGGCAAAATTATGTATTAACCAAATTTCCTATTTCGCATGCGAAAGTTTCTCATAAGACGAAGGAAGACCAAAAGATAAATCACTTTGCATTGTAGACACCAATATCACAACCTTAAAAATTGAATTTTTGACTGAACACACAAACTTTTAATGTGGTTTACAAATGATCTGCTCAACAACACAAAACTTTCTGAAACAATTTCTGACTCATTTTTTAACGAAAAGGCATAACTATGGCAGGCCTGACTATAGAAGCAATTTGGAATCAAAATGAACTTTTCAATTTTTGATAAATAAATCACTTATTGAGTTACAAGCATTTTGTGTCACATGACGACTAGTTTTTCTCCCTTCTCTCTCTGTCACATCCAGAAATTCGGCTCAAAACGCCAACTTTGACAGTAATTTCTGAACAATGTTCTGCACAGGGTTGGGTTTTAGACGTCAAAAACTGGTTTTTGACATGACAAGCGTCAAAAAATGGTTTAAATTGTCATAAACTGGTTTAAACCATCAAAAACATGTAACATGCTTTAAAACATTTTAACAACAGGTATACATTAAATAAGTCATAATGATATAAGTAATTTTTTATTTAGTAAAATTATAATAATTTAATATAAAAAAATTAAATTATTGATTTTTCTTTTTTTTTTTTTGGGGGGGGGGGGGGGGGGAATTTTCAAATCAGAAGAAAATTATTGTACAATTAATAATCCAGATCAATTTAACCGTCACATCCAGTAGCATATAACCAGTTTTGTACATTTATTTACACCCAAACGATTTCTAAGTTTAGAAGTATGAAGCTAAATAAGTTTGAAAATACTCTCTCAATTGATGCTGAGCTAGCAGGACTAGATAGCCAAAAGCCTTGCTAGTTGAGCAAGTTTGGAGGCAGGCTCAGTTGAACAGCTATTGCATCTAATAATACCTTTCCACTAAGTCAAAGGGTTAACTGACCTCCCTGTAGCCTGAAATAAGATGGGAAAGGAGATCTTCTGCTTTGTACGCAATCAGCACAGGTAAACATCCATCGATTCTCTCTGTAGTCCATGTGCAAGTTGAATCAATTTGTGCATCAATCAGCCCTTCACCCTTATGGTTGAGATGCAAAATTAAACCAAAAAATAGTATATGGTTTCATGATTTGATCCATTCTATTACACACATTTTCAATTTGGGGCTTAAATGAACTTTCTTTAGAAGAGCGTGCCAAACTTGACATGCATCAGCAATTGTAGCAGTATCTCATTGAAGAATATCTAATGCAACACCTATGGGTTTTAGCTGAAGTATAAGATATTTGCATTGCATAAATTAAAATCATTAATCAGTTGGGATTTGGGGAATTATAATATTCATTGCATCCTCATGCTCTTCCACAATTTTCTGCAGTATTGACCTATTTCATAAAAAAGTTTCAAGGCAAGTGAGTTGACTATTCCAGCAGGTATCACTTGGCAGCTGGGGTTTTACTGATTCTTTACATACTTTAAGCCATACTGCTGAAAGATGGTGATGTCATTGTTTTAAATTACTGGGAGATTTAAGATATTTTAAGTAAGGGAAAAAATGTTTAGCTCATGTGAGCAGTTTCAAATCATATATATATCTATTTTAAACACCCAATTTTAACCCAAAAATTTTTCTAAATAAAAATTTTACCCAGTTAAAAAATTACACTTAACAATAACACTTTACTAGATATTAATTGTTGATATTCAATAATAATAACAATTTAAACATCTAATATTGTATATGTGTGACATTTAATGTGAAATTTCACATATCTATAGTATTTGAGGTTTTTGACGTGACAGTTTAAACCATGGCTTAAACCCTTAAACAGTCAAAAACTGACACATGTCAAAAACCTGCCAACCCTGGATCTGCATTTATCAAAATATGAAAAACTCATTTCAATTACATAGTTTCTGAATAAGAACATCTGCCAAATTCATCATTTTCTGAATAAAAATGAATTCAAAATTGTGTCAGAAAGTAGCTCCTTTCGATTTGAAAACAGCCTTAACAGGAAACTATAACTCACTTTTCATGCTAATAAATTTATGACAATGTATGACAGTTACCAATAATCAGGATTATCCATTTTGTTGAGGAACTCATCAATCTCATCATTTGAGATAGGCTTTACGATCTTTTTGCCTTCTACATCATATCCTATGTGATTGAATGCATCATACCAATACATAGGTATATTCCCAACAGTGTTACGAATGTCCTGGAAGAAGAAAATTTAGAAAGTCAAATTGTGTTCAATGTTAATACAAATATAAAGCAAACTAATACTGCCTAATATTACAGAAAAACACAGTCAATAACAAATGAAAAGTTCATTTTTGATAATATAATACACAATATTTTGAAAGTAAATACAGGATGATCAAAAAAAAAAAAAAAATGTTTGTTTTGCCATAACTTTCTGATTTTACTTTCTTCTCACGGTGTAATTAATTGGAAATAATGAGAGGACCAAGATTAACTTTTGAAAAAAGAAAATTTATTTTAAAATGCTATTGGAAGTATGAAAATGTAGCAGAAATACAAAAACAATATTGCAGGGGGTTTTAGGTAGATCTACCTACGCGACTTACAATTTAATTGGATAAAACATAAGTTTTAAACAAATGGATGTTCATAGACAACGTTCTAGAACCACAATTGAGCAAGAATGTGACACAACACTAAACGAAATGTTTGTTGAAGTTTGTGAATCAATAGCCCATTGTTATCAGCATTGTATTGACCAGAAAGGTAATAATTTTGAGCATCTACGGTAGGAGGAAAAGTTAGACATTTTATGTAGATTTTTTGGAACAGATTGCTTATAAACCCTCAGATCGCACGTTTTTATTTGGTGATGTATTTGCCGATCTGACTACCGGGCGGACTTCTGCCTTCTGGCAACCCTTAAATAATCTAGGAGCAGACTTTTTTTTTTTCTGGACTGTAGTATCCCACGTGTTATCTTTGATCAGGTTGTATAATTCCAATTTTTTATTCTTATTATTATTATTTGATTATTTTTTTGGATTGATAATGGCTTCTGTTGGTAGTTTACCAGTTGTTGGTATGTGCTGAAATATCAGCAAATTTTGAAAGCAAAAGGCGGTTTCAAGGTTTCGCGAGATATTATCGCGTTCCTAGGCCTATTTTTGGAGTGCAATTGCATTTTACGCTATTTTAAGTTTTATTTAATTTTGGAATATATACAGATTAAACATAAAAAAGGTAAATTCAAGAAATTTTCGTAGAAACGTGAAGTATTTTTTGCAATTTATGCACGGAGATTTGATTTTTCAATGGATGTATCCATGTTTGATTTTTCAAATTAATTCTGCAGGTGTTTTTCTGGTGTGTTTTTTTTCTACGTTTGTTTAAAAATGTATTTTTGCAATTTATGTATGGAGGTTGGATTTTTCAATTTCTGGTATTTTTTTTTTTTTTAATGGAGGTTTGTTATTAAGATGTATTTTAGAAATTTATGTACGGATTTTTGATTTTCCTATTTGTCGATGTTTGTTTTTTCAAATTTTGTATCGAGGTTTGTTTTTTAAACGATAGGATATACGTTTTAATGCCTTTATTTTTAGAGATATGTTGGTTTAAGAATGAATCTTTGCGGTTTTTTTAAGTATCACTATATTTACGTTTCTGCCGTTTGCTCAGTATTCAGTGAAAATTTCTTGAATTTCCCTTTTTTATGTTTAATCTGTATATATTCCAAAATTAAATAAAAAAAATAACCTAAAATAGCCCAAAATGACCACTTGGCGACAAATTCTTGATGGCGATAAACGGGTTTTCGGCAACAAAACAAAATGGCGGACCTGAGGGCGTGTAAGCAATCTGTTCCATTTTTTTTGCTTACCCTGTATCAAATATATGGCAAGGGTCTGTCCAGATATTTCTTACAGGGTCCTATTTTTGTGAAATTGTGAACAGTTGTTTTTTTATATATAATATTTGTGAAAATTACAATAATTTTGTGAATTTGAAAATATAGTTATATTCAGATATTTGAGAAAATTACAGTCATAATTTTGTGAATTTGAAAATATAGTTATTTTCAGGCTCCTGTGTATCTATCTATCCCTAATATATAAAAACATCTAAGTAATATGTAATTTGATGATTTTAATTGTTTTGTGACAGGTCAGATTTTACTTTTAAATGATTACATTTGTGAAAAGTTCAGTTTGGAGGTGGAAAAGTTTTGTGAAAGGTCTATTTTTAAGGTAAAGAATTTTGTGAAGTGTCCCAGTTTCGAAATGAGGGGGGTGGTGTGTCTCGTCTCCTCATGGTGCCCCCTGGAAGTGATTTTGAGCTCATCTTTATCTACGCTACAAAACGAGACACTTTTTCGTCATGCGGCCCAAACATGACAGACTTTTAAATGGTCCTTTTCAGGACCAAATCACGACTGATATTTCCTTTCTTTTTTGGGACACTGGCAGCGTGTCAAGCACTAAATTCTCTGAGCTCAAGACAATTATTTCTGAAAAAAAAAATTTTGATGTCTTTGCTGTTACTGAGGCTAGAGTTGCAACAAACAATATGTGCTATTCATGGGTGCAAGTTTGAAATGTGGCCAGGACTGAAAATATTTTGACTTGTCCCTCCCCCCTCCTCCTCCAAGCGCACACGTGTGGACACACAACGCATGTTTTGACTTTGAGATGTGGCAAAGACTGAAAATATTTTGAATCCTCCACCCAGACCTCCTCTCCAAATGCACAATGCACACGCCATGTCCATGTAGACAAAACGTCGAAGGATCTCGAAAAAACGGCAAAATTTGTCGAAGGATCTCGAGAAAACGGCAAAATTTGTCAAAGGATCTCGAGAAAACGGCAAAATTTGCCGAAGGATCTCGAGAAAACGGCAAAATTTGCTGAAGGATCTTGAGAAAACGACAAAATTCGTCGAAGGATCTCGAAAAAAAATGTAAAATTCGTCGAAGAATCTCGAAAAATGACAAAATTCATGGAAAGATCTCGAAAAAACAGCAAATTTCAGCGAAGGATCTCGAAAAAATGACAAATTTTGTCAAAGAATCGCAGAAAACATGCGAATTTTGTCCACAAGGCAAGGAAAAAACGGGAAATTCATTAAAGGATCACGAAAAATGGCTAATTTCGTTGACAGATCACGAAAAAACACAAATTTTGTCAAATGGCTGCTGAAAAACACCAATTTTATCGAAGGATCGTGGAAAAAACTGCTAATTTCGTTGAAGGATCACGGAAAAACAGGCAATTTCAACGAAGAATCGGAAAAAACAGTGAATTCTGGCGAAGGATCACAAAAAAAGGCGGCAAACTCTGTCGAAGGATCGCGAAAAAAACCCCAGTGAATTCTGTCGAAGGATCTCGGAAAAAGGCGAATTAGTCGAAGGATGGCAGAAAAAATGGCCAATTTTGTCGTAGGATTGCGAATTCTGTCGAAGGATCTCGAAAAAAAACCCCAACATATTTCGTCGAATGATCTTGAAAGTACGGCATATTTCGTCAAAGGATTTCGAAAATACGGCATATTTCGTCGAAGGATCTTGAAAGTACGGCATATTTCGTCAAAGGATTTCGAAAATACGGCATATTTCGTCGAAGGATCTCGAAAAAACGGTGAATTTTTTTTATGCCCTCGGAAATTTTTAAAAGACGGAATTCCGTCTGTAGACGGAAAACTTGCACCCATGGTGCTATTACAAGATCAAAAACTATTCCTTTTATTGCTTACCCAGAGCTTGCCAAGTTGCCTCAGATATTATTCTGGGTGTAAAAAAAGACATCACTACCAAATTCAAAATTCTCCATGAGATGAGTGACAATCTTTTTGAAGCTGTTGAACTCAGACTTTGGAAAAATGAAAAACAAACCATGGTCATTTTTATCTACAACCCACCTAATAATGAACCTTTGACTCAGATACTGGAAAACTCAATTGATAGAAATACAATCATTATTGGAGATTTTAACTGCCATTCTCCTAGACGGGGATATAGCACTTATAACGCCCCTGGGAAAGTCTTGGAGGATTTTCTGGACTCATCACCCATGAAGTTAGTCAAATCAAAAGGTAGCATCTTCCTTTCTTTTAAAGGTGAAAAAACAAACCCTGACCTGGCCATGGTGCATATAAACTTGATACAACACGTTACTTTACAACTTTTAGAGTCTTGTTCTGGCTATGGACTGGACATACAGCTCTCCTTCTTAAAAGATCCTATTTAAAGGTCCACTGCAAACTGAATGACAACTATTCTAGATGGAACTTTAAGAACGCTGACAGGCATAAATACTCTGCCCTAACCAATAAACTGCTTACACCATCCTTAATTGAAGAAGAAAATCCTTACAGAAGTTATGACAAAGTAATTTTGACTATTGAACAGTGTGCTCTTGCTGCTATCCCCAGAGGAAAGGTAAAAAAATTTCGTTCTTTCTAGACCGAGAGACTGACTGAACTAAAGAAAATTAGAGACAAAGCAATAGTTAAGGCTGAAGGGACGAGAACCCAGACTGATAGTATTGCTTTGAGATACGCTCAAGTCACTCTCAAAAAAGCGATTTTGAATGTAAAGAGACATACCTTTAAAGATTTTGCTGCTAAGATAGATTTTAGAAGAGACAATATTCGTGCTTTTAGATTTCTTTCATCTCTTAAGAATGAACCATCACACATTGTGAATGAACCACTTCTTTGCAATGGCAAATCTTATAATGGCAACTCCCGAAAAGCAACCGCCTTGGCTAAACACTATGCTTCTGTTTGCCGGATTCCTTACACCAAACGGCACAAACTAAACAGATACGCGATTTTCCAGCCCGCGCCAAACCAATAACTTAATACAATGCTAGATTGCCATTAAAGGAAAAAAGCCCCTAAATTTGGTGACTTTTTACCTTTTAATAACAGATTTAAAAAAAAAAAAAACTGTGCGTGAGTGTATGACATCATACTCTTTTTTTTCCCTATAAAATTAAGAAATATATACAACAGAGGAAAGTTTAGTATAGGACTGAACTTAGTACCATGTTTAGTACATCGCGGTAAATAAGAAAGTTGAAAAATAAAGTGAACCAGTAAAAATAAATAAATAAAGTTTTCGGCATATCTGCTATAGACTGCCTAAAAATTAACTCGCCCTGTCAGAAAATCCACTCGCTAGTGGCGAGTAAGATAATGTATGGCTAGATAGTAGAAACTTAGGTACTTTTCGGTTAGCCGGGTGCCAGTGATATATGTACATATATAAATATATATGTATATACATCTATACATATATATATTCAAACATATATATGTATTATGCATATACAGTGGAACCCCGATTTTACATAACCCGTTTCGTACGTTATCCCGCTTTCTACGTTATTTTTCGTCGGTCCCAGAAAATTCCTATTCTGATAATGTTAAAAGTACCTCGATTTTGCGTTATTTACTCTTAGCGTTTCCCGCTTGGTACGTCATTTTAGGCGAGGTAGCTCAGGAAATTTTATCTTTTTTTACTCATGGAAAAATTTTCAAAAGACCAAAAATGCTTTCCACTTGGTCAACTGGTTGTTTGTTACCAAAAACAGTTCAAAGTAACGAAGAACTATTATTCGTCTATCAGCACTTGTTCAAACCTGCGTCATGTGATATCGCAGGGGGGGGGGGGGGGGGAGCTTTCTTTTGCTATCTCTTAGTGATTGCCAATAAAAAGAAGGATGTCTAAAAGAAAATGTTTCTCTGTAGCAGGGGTGATTCTGAGTAAAAAAAAAAAATTCTGAAATTCACAGCAAATTTTCTGAAAAGTTACCAAGGGTGTCCACTCCTGCCACTTTTTTTTGTGTCCCTTTGACGAAATTTGCGTTTTTTCACAATCTATTAATAAAATCTGCTGTTTTTTGACGAAATTTTTCGTTTTTCGCAATTTGACGAAATTTGCCATTTTTTCGCGATCTTTTGACGAAATTTGTCATTTTTTACAATGTTTTTGACGAAATTTGTCGTTTTTCACAGTGTTTTTGACGAAATTTGTCGTTTTTCCGAGATTTTTGATGAAATTTGCCGTTTTTTTGCAATGTTTGTGACGAAATTTGCCGTTTTTCCGCAATGTTTGTGACGAAATTTGCCGTTTTTTCGCGATATTTTGACGAAATTTACCGTTTTATCGCGATCTATTAACGAAATTTTCCATTTTTCGCAATGTTTTTGACGAAATTTGCCATTTTTTCGCAATTTTTTGACGAAATTTACTGTTTTTTCGCGATCTATTGACGAAGTTTGCCATTTTTCGCAATGTTTTTTTTTTTTTTACATCCGTTTTTCGCGATACTTTGACGAAATTTGCCGTTTTTTCGCGATATTTTAACAAAATTTACCATTTTTTCGCGATTTATTAACGAAATTTTCAGTTTTTCGCAATGTTTTTGACGAAATTTGCCTTTTTTTCCAATCTTTTGACGATATTTGCCGTTTTTTCGCGATCTTTTGACGAAATTTGCTATTTTTTGCGATCTATTGACGAAATTTGCCGTTTTTCGCAATGTTTTTTTTTTTTTTTTTTTTACAAAATTTGCCGTTTTTTCGCGATCTTTTGACGACAGTTGCCGTTTTCGCAATGTTTTTGACGATATTTGCCGTTTTTTCGTGATTCTCTGACGAAAGTGACGTTTTTCCCGCGATCATTTGCCGAAATACCGATACATTTTATGTCCGAATTTTCGGATTTGTGACCGATATTTTTTTAATTTTCGGAAATCATTGCTTTAATTTTTCGGACCAGAATCACCCCTGCTCTGTAGCCGAAAAGGCAGAAATTATCGAAAAATCCAAAGTTTCCAAAAGAATTAAAGTGGATCGCGTAAAATCGTTCGGTATCGCTTATTCCACTTTACAAACCATCCTAAAACAAGAGGTCTCTATGAAATTAAAATCTGAAAGACTGGAATATTTATCAAAGAAAAGAAAAACATTGAAAACCTCTCTTTTAAGGAACTGGAAAAGATTTTATACGAGTGGTTTAAACAAGCCCGTGCTGCCAAGATTCCAATCAATGGCTCAATTTTGTAAGAAAAGCCTCTTTATGTTTCTTCTTGACTTGAAATGCAGAGTTTCATGGTATCCAACAGTTGGATCAACAAATTCAAGAAGAGATATAATTTGTCTTACAAGTTTATTTGTAGTGAGGCAGATGGGGTAAATACTGCGGTCGCTGAGGAATGGATGGACAAAAACTTTGCCTTCTCTTGTGTGTAATTAATTACTCAAAACAGCCATTTTTAACGCAGATGAGATCGGATTGTTTTTTTTTTTATCTCTTCCCTGATAGAACATACAACCTGAAAGGAAAAACGTGGCACAGTCGGAAGCCATCAAAAGTGCGATTAACAGTTTTGTTATTACGGAACTGAGAATCTAACACACTTTGTGATTGTTAAATCCAAAAACATTAAAAGTTTGCCGACAGATTACAATGCTTGGCTGACCCTAAATCTTTTTGAAGATTTTGTAAGAAAATTGAATATAAAAATGAGCTTACAAAAGAGAAAAATAATTTTATTCGTAGACCAGTGTCACTCATGTTAATCTGAATTTGAAGAATATGCGTATAGAATTTCCCCCATCCAACTGTACCAGTTTACTTCAGCCACATGACTTGAGAATAAACAGATCCTCCAAAATGCATTATAGAAAGAAACTGGTAAGAAAAGATCTTTTTTCACTTGATTCAAGGGAGCTTCAAGATGCTTAGAAAATAAAGCTAAATGTGCTGGATGCATTTCATTTCATCTCATCGGCGTGGAATGGTGTCAATGAAAAATGCATGTCAAATGCTTTTCTGAAGAGAGAATTTTCAAAATCCGAAATTAACAGTGAAGCGCCGTCGGAAGAGCTCT
Organism: Maratus michaelseni; assembly: GCA_963931845.1. Taxonomy (NCBI): domain Eukaryota; kingdom Metazoa; phylum Arthropoda; class Arachnida; order Araneae; family Salticidae; genus Maratus; species Maratus michaelseni. Next base: position 140,487,816 of record OZ007597.1, read on the forward strand.
TTATGGAAGACAGAAGAGTATGAATTTATACTTGTAGATATCAATGTTGATGAGTACATTGATTGTGATAAGGATGTTATCGCTACCACAGATATTCAGACTATTTCCGATTTTATTTTGCAATATTGAAGTGAGGATGATACTCATGAAGATCCAGAAGACATCGTGCCCTCATCGGCAGAGGCCATTGCGAGTTTAACAATTTTAAAGAAATTTTAACTGGATATGAAAATTAAGAAATAAAAATAACAAAAACTTGCATGTATTGCAAATAGAGTATATGTGAAATTACACTTAAAAAGAAAACGTAATAAAGAATAACAGACTTTTTTAAATACTAATATGGTATTGGTAAGTTTATTTTTGTATAATTTGTTTTCTTGAAGTGTTTTTCTCTATTTGACCCCGATTTTACGTTTTCCCGTTTTGTACGTTTTTTTCTGCTGGCCCCGTGAAAAACGTAAAATCGAGGTTCCACTGTATATGTATATGTGTGATATATATGTATGTATATATACATGTACATATATCACTGGCGCCCGGCTAACCGAAAAGTACCGAAATTTATTTTAAAGGAAATAATATATAATTTTGACTTACAGAAAATAAGTTTGATAGGTCAGAGTATAAATGAATAAAACAAATTCTTAATTTTTGATATTGAAATAAATTTTTTAAAGTAAAAATATAAATTCAAAAAGTACACTTAACAGTGACAATAATGAGCTCCTATTTAAGTTAAACTGTATATAAATTACATGCTATTGGTAATAGAGATTTAATGTCTTAGTTTTAAAAATTGGCATCAAGGTATTTCGAAACAAAAGAAATTCTTACAAAAATTACATCAAGCTATTAAAATTTCTAAATATACAAATAGTAAAAAATCCATTTTTATTTATTTCTAATTTAACATTTAAAAATGTTATTATTCTGACAATTCACTATTGTATATTTAATATTTTAAAGAATGCAATCAAACGTAACAAATATATTTTTAATGACATGTATCATCTAAATGAAAAACTTTTAAAACATATTTTATATGCACAACATTTTATAGTGAAATTTTAGGAGTTGAATAAACAATAACAACAAAAATGTAACCTCTTCATCTGAAGTATCTCCCTCTGCATATTCATCAACAGAGACTGATTTGTTCATTTCACCAATTTCTTCTTGAGATGACTTTTCAATTTCTTTTTCAGTTTTCATTTTTACTAGAGTCTTAGTTCTTTAATTCATTAACACCGAACTACCATCAACAACCACGTGAAGAAATTATTTGTTTTGAAAAAAGGAATCTAAAACCCGAAACATACCATAATAATGCGCTTGCGCAGTAACATTCAGTTATGAAAACAGTTAATTATTATTATTAAAAGTTTTCTAAGAGGAAACGAAACTTTTAATAATATAATTTAACTCAGGTGTATATTTTTAATAATAAAAATTTCTGAATTTTTCAATAGAAGCATTATCTTATAAATATATGGGAAAATTTCAATGACGCATTACATCTGTAAAATTTACATGTGATACAATTTATGGAGAAACACATACCAAAATATTCAATTAATTTATGTATTTTATAGTATAAAAATCATTATGTTTTTAGGAAAATAATCTTCATGTTCACGCAGTGTTTTTTTTTTTTTCATGCTCATGCAGTGAAGAAGAAGTTGTTGATTAGATAAGCATTGCGTAATCAAAATATTATCATCTGTTGTTGGGTCCGAAATTTTGGCAGGCAGTTTGAATTGAGTATTCGTGCAAGGAGCTCTGTGTTATTTGAAGGATCTATTACGATAAAGTTATTGAAGTATTAAAAGTTGCCTGAAAAAGAACTGTGATAAGCATTTACTTCAAACCATTTTAATGACGATAGTGGACTTATTTATTTTCATATTTATTCATTTTCTGAAGTTTTCCGTGTCCACATAATGCGCACAATTGAATATGGGACACCGACACATGTCCCGGCTTTTTTAACAAAACTATGGAAATTAGTGACTGATGAATCGTGTGATGAATTAATTTCTTGGAGTCCTGTAAGTGTTATTTTACCGATATTGTTTTTATGCATTTTTTCCTCCTTTTTCTAGTGCTTTGAACTGCACGTAAAATATTTAATAAAATAAATAGCAATGTTTTATGTCAAGTTGCCATTTAGCTCGAATAGTGACAATAATGCAAAATAAATTGTATATTTTGGTACTTCCGTACTACTTTGATATTACTGATATTCTCTGCTCTATCCCTCTCACTACCACTTTCATTCGATTTGATCTGTTAAAGGTAATTTTGACAGGCCTTTAAAAATCTACCTTCTAGAGTAGCCCAATTTTTTTTGCCTAAAAGTCGTTTACCACCACAATTTTCTTATAATAGTCTTCGCCTTTTTTAATCGCATTGTGAGAGGCAAAAGGGTATTCTCGCTTTTTTCACTGAAATATGTTTTAGTTCAGAAAAGTGTTAAAAACACAAAGATTACCCCCCCCCCTCTCTCTCTCTCGTGGCTGTTGATTTTTTTTTTTTTTTTTTTAAATTAGCATTAAGCTTTTGAGAACTTTCTTTTTAAAAGAAACAATATTTATCTCTATATTTTATGCAATCTGTCAAAAAATCAAAGGTTTGTGCTTGTGTACATGTTTAAAAAATAATTTGACAGACCTTTTAAAAATACATCACCTTTAAAATCTACCACTGCCCAACCTTTTTGACTGAAAGTCGTTTACCACCTCAATTTCATTATAATAATCTTCGCCTTACTTAATCGCAAAGTTTCTGTCATTAAATTAAGCAAATATTCTATTCTAAAACAGTGGTAGCTCATTGGTCCCCAGACCACAGATTGGGCTGAAGTCTTTTTATTTATAGCAGGCAAAAGTTTCTTATATTTTTCACCAGAATATGTTTTAATGTAGAAAAGTCTTAAGAGCCTAAGGATTATTATTCTGGCTGAATTACTTAACCCTTTTATAATATAATACCCCCCTTTCCCTCTCCCTCTCTTTACTATTGATTAAAAAAAAAAAAAAAGAATTGTCTCTAAGCTTTTGTAAACTTTTTCTTTGTTTAAGGAACAAAATTTATCTCCAAGTTTTATATAATCAAGTCAGAAATTGTAAAGTTGCCGAAAACGCATTCAATTTTAAAAATAATTTAAATTGGGTAATACAGCCTGTAAATCTTTTGTTTACATAATATTTCATTTTTTTTCTCTTTAAAAAAAAAAAAAACCTATGAATCTTTCGGATTATGAGGTATTTATCTTTATAATAATAGTTTCTTATAAAATGTGGCCACAATTGTAAAACAAACTTATAAAAACAATAGTGTTTATATGGGGTAAAAAACTAAAAAAAAAAATAAAATCTCAGGAATTCAAAGTGTAAAGTAATTTATTTAATATAAACACATGTACAACAAAATTTTAATATTAATTAAATCTTAAATCATGTACAGTCAGAAAATAAAGTTGGGCAAGATACAGTTTAAAAAAAATATGTATAAGCTAAGCAATCATGATAGTGGCGAATATCAGAAAAACAATATTTCTGATTTTGTTTTTGCCAGACAAAAGTACATATGAAAAAAAATCTGAATTTGTGAGTTTATTTTGCACTATAAAAATCAAAACACACTTCAAACATTTGTTTATATATATATATATATATATATATATATATATATATATATTTAAATCACAGTCTATGTAAAATTATCAGATTCAAACTGTTACGAATAACATTGCTATTCGAATATATTAAATAGTTTGCTGTGTTAAATTGATCATTCGGAAATGTTATTAAAAGATAAGGCTTAGAATGCTTTACACTCACACTAAAAAAAAATAAAAAATTAATGGGTTAAAAAAAAGAAAAAAGTCGCCAAATTTAGGGGATTTTTTCCTTTAATGGCAACCTAGCCATTGTATTAAGTTATTCGTTTGGCGCAGTCTTGGAAATCGCGCCAACCAAACAGTCGCCAATCTTTTGTTTACATTTTAGCATGAGTGTAACACATCTGTTCCAAAGATAATAATAATGTTTCTCATGTGTTTTGGTCTTAATCTTTAAAAAAAATATCAACATTTCACAATGGGGACTGGGAATACCAGAAATTGATTACTTTTAAATCACATGGTGACTTAAACACCGAAAGTTAGTGAGCACAGCAAAAAATTTAGTCGTCACGTGGCGACTGGCGACCGTGAATCTGCACCTATACCCCTCCACCATTATTACATCTGCTTTGTATTTGTTTAAGGTTTGGTGCATGTAATTTTCTGTTTTATACTTAAAAGAAAGCTTTTGTCTCTGTATGTAGTGTCTTTTTGTTGCCTATAAGCTAGGAAATTCTATGGCACATATACAGGGCACAGGGGTGCCATTTCAGAACTTTCTTAGTAGAGGTGATGGGGGGGGGGGGGGGGGTGAATAATTTATTTTCATCATGTTGTGTCCATCTGAGAAGCAATTGATACAGTTTTATTCTTGTATATATAAATATATATATTTTTTAACTACATAAATTACTCATTACTGATAAATATCTCTTATTTGAAAATGTTGCAATAATAAAGCTTTAGCAAATATTATTGGTAATTATTCATTTCTATGCTTATACAGTGTTTTATTTAATGATGTTTCTATTTTAGTCAAATGATAAGTTATTTTAACTTTTGTGCAATTTCGGACAATATATTTGGTACATCTCTATTATCCCGTCGACCACTTTTCATAACAAAAAACTATCACCAAACTGTAACGCCAAATAAACAGGAGAACGTTGCCATTGGAATATCAAAATAAATAAATAAAATATAAGAATTTAAGGACACAATTGTTATTTTAATTAATGAAATAACTAATAAATCAGTAAAACCTAATAAAAAATACACACAAATGTCGAATTAAAAACCACTTGATGACATAACAAACACGTGTAATGCTTCTGACATCAAGTAAATGTGACTGCATTTTTGGCATTTCATCTTACAGTTTGGCGATAATTTTTTGTTATGAAAAGTGGTCGACGGAATAATAGAGAAGTACCATATATTCTTTAGTCACCTGTAATAACTGATACATTCTGGAAAATCAAATTCCTTAAGGGGGGAGGGGAACAATTCATTAAAAAAAAATTAGCACCCTTGTCCACATTAAATAAAAATTAACTCTTACTGCCATACCCATAGGTGTAGAGTTTTGAAAATGATTGGTAAGGCTCAACCCAATTATATAACTCTTCTACACAAGCATGTGTATGTAATAGAGATTGATTACCAATTTAATGTTGTTGTTTTTTTAATTCAATTTTGAAGAAGCTAAAATATTGTTTAAAAAAAATCAAATTAAATAAAACAAAGACTAAAAATTGGACTGTATAATCCAGTTTATAAAATGATATACTCAATATTATTTAAAAATAGTTTATAATAAAATCGCAACAAAAGTTGACTTTGAATGTAATTTTCCAAATATGGATTTCTTTTCCTATTTTCTTTTTTTATAAAGCCTTTTATCTACAAAAGTTCAAATATTTAGCATTTTATCTTAATTTAAAAAAAAAATAGAACTTAAAGGGGAAATAAATTTTCCTTCTCGTGTATCTGTAACAAAGAAAAAGAGGTAAATGCAGTCCAACCTCGTTAATGCGAACACTAAAGGGGAAACTTTTTTGTTTGTGTTATCCGAACGGAAATACATTACATACACAATCTGGAAAAAGTTTGTGCTAAAAGTAATTTGCATTAAGCGTGTTCATGTTAACGAGGTTTGACTGTAGTGGCAAAATTAAAGAAAATAAACCATTTGCTGAAAAAGGGCACATTAAAATTTCCATAAAATACTAGAAAGTCTAAAAACTTTTTATTTTAGTGAATGAGAAAAAAAAAGATCATTTTAGAAATTATTGGTGGACTTCGAGCCCATACAACTCTATAACTATGTTTACTGCCTTTTCCATTAAAAAAAAAAAAAAAAAAAAAAAATCATGCATAGTATAAAAAGACCCATTGTCATGACTTGAAAGAGTGCTGTGACACTTAAAGATTAAATGTGCCTTTAAAAATCAAGTGCTTAAAATATGCCTTTAAGGATCTAGAACAGCCATGCTCAACCTGAGGGCCACATATGGCTCGGCGAACTATTATATGCAGCCTGAGACGCATAATTATTAATCCATATAAAATTTAGCTGTGCATAAAAGGTATTTAAGATATTCACTGTTTTATATATTTTCATGGGAAGGTAACATCTGTCCTATTATTTATAAAGAATTTAAAATATCTTAAATACTGTTTGCTTAGTCAAGTTCTTTTTACACATAGTCCTATTTGTGCTATAATGGTGTATACATTTCTTAATCTTCAAGACCAATCAAACATTATTTCAAATTAAATTTGCTCTGTTCAATTAAAAAAAAATAATGAAAGGTTTTTTTCATTGACTAAGGACTGAATTAATAATGGAGATCTTATTTTTTGTTTCTTTAGAACTCTGAAATTCTGCATTGTTATATTATTATGTTTTATATTTATTGTTTGTATATCTAATACTGTTTATTGGGGTTGAAAGTTTGTAGTGAGAAAAAATGTTTTATGCAACAATTTCCAAACAACAATCTTCGGGGCATATTTCTACAACATTTGCAATAGAAATATACCACGAAGTGTATTGTTTGGAAATAAGTGTTATTAAAATTTTTGGTAACATTAATTTCTTCAACAAACATTCAACCTTGCTGCTAATATTAAATGTTAAAATTGTTATACTACCTTTTTTTTTTCATCTTTCTATTTTAATTACATTTTCTTTACATTATAATTGTACTTTAAATCTTCAACACCAGATGTTGCGGTCTGCCTAACGTTGCAAACAACATATGTTTGGGCCCGCAAAGTATGGTTGATATAAAAAGTGCCTTTTCTCATCAGCAGCTCCCAGACCTTTTTAGGTGCGTTCGTAATTATATAAATACGTAGCACCTATTGTCGTCTGGTCAGTCCGTCCGCATATAACAATGCAAAAACTACCCAACCGAATGGTTTGAAATTTAAGATCTTTGCAGAACTTTGTCGAGACATTTCAATTTTTTTTTAAACTTTAAAGAACTTTAGAAAATATTAATAAAAACATTTATTAAGAAATTTGATTTTTTTTTTTTTTTTTTGTTAATCTGTGCTTTTTTGTTATAGGAGCTTTCGAAGTTTAATCGTCAAGCGACCGAGATACTTATTTCATTACAGAAATTAATCTACAGACGATATAATTCATTTCACAGAATTAAAAATCATCAAGATCTGAATATTTATAACTAGCTATAGTACGAATGCACCTCATTTGTCGCGTTTGACGTACAATTTCCAACTTGTTTAAACCTAGGGGAAACTCTCAAATCTGCATCAAATGAGTATATTAACTTCACAAATAAGACTGGAAGGAAATCTTTCTATGCAATAAAATCATGAATTTAATTTCTGTTTAGGTCGCCAATTTTTTTGGAATTTTTAAAGGTTAATTTTGGCAAAATTTTCATTGTATTGTTTCTTGCTTGATCATAAATTCAATTATTTGCGCAACATAAGTTTTAGTTTTAATGCATTTATGTTTGTCATGGGGGTGGACATAATAATGAAATAGGTGAAAACTTTCTTTGGGCACACCATGCATTTTCACAGCAGTACATAAATAAAAATTAATAGAAAACCTGGAATATATATTTTTTAAATGTTATTTATAGAAATGCTTTGGGACAAGGAAAAAAAAAAATCAATGTAGGGTGGGTAAGTGTGCCAGTAATGGACATCCTTAAAGAATTTCTTTAAAAAAAATATTTTTCAATTATTAGTTAAAACATTATATTTCAGTTTTTTATATTAATCTATCAATAGTTAACTACAATCTTTAAGCGGATTTTGTATGAAATTCTATTTTTAAATGAAAAAATCGCAAAAAAAATATTGATATTTAATGATAAAAGCGCTCATTTTCTTGTTTTTTTTTACGTAGGGTCGTTTCATAGTTTTAAAATAAAAAACTTTTTGTCCAAACTCTTTCAAATCTTTATTGGTGATAAATAAAACAGTTTTACAGCCCGCAGGAAAATTTCGTGAAAAAATATTGTTATCTAGTTGTAAACTAAATGTTTTCTTCTCGTTTTTTTTGTTCGTTTTTGCGTCGGCTCCTTTAACATACCAATAAAAAAAATAGTTCTCATCTTCCAAACTCTCTGACATTTCAATCGGTTATAAATATAACTGTATCCAAGCTTCCTTTAAAATTTTGCAAAAAAATATGCATGTTTAGTAGTAAATGAAATCATGAGTTCTTTTTTTAAAAAAAAAAGCTTTAGCTTTCAACCTTAGAGCAAAAATAAAATTGGAAGGTCTATGCTTTCAATCCAATGGCACGGCTTTGTCCCTTTTCAATCCCCTTAGGCTAAACAAGTGAGGGTTGGGTTAATCAATCAGGTTTCCCACTTCTGAGGGTAGAAGTTTAAAAAAAAAAAAAAACGTTGACACATGCACAAAGGTACGCTTTTCATGTGGACTTGACAGAATGCGCTTTTTGTTTTAATTATATAGATCACACAACAATTTTCGGGCTCGGGATTTCAAATCATCGGGCTTGTGTCATCTCTAATTTGCACATCATCTTGAAACACAGATTATTTTCAAGTGATAATAGAATTTTGTTTTTAAATTTTTAAACAAGATTTTGTCACATTAGTAAATGCAAAACTTTGAAATAAATTAGGGGGTCATGAGATTATCTAATTTGTTTTGGGACATTTGTGGAGACGAGAGTTTCAACACCTAAAAGGATAAGAAACAAAGCTTTAGAAAATTCTCTATCAAAATTTAATTTAACATAGTTTGCAAATATGGTGTTATATCTTAAACATCAAGCTTCAGTCATGTTAAATGTATGAGGCATTTTCTGCAGATAGTTAAATTTATTGTTTTATCGACAGAATTATGTTTGGTCTCACTCATTGTAGTTGGATTGCTTTATTTTGAGGGTAATTAGATTTACACATTTAGTGATTTAATCATTGTTAGAAATTCTATGTTCATCCCACATCCTTTAGATTTCAGAAAACATATTGCCACATCCTTTTAGGATTGAATTTAGAAGAGGTCCAATGAGTCAACTGACTTTTTGTCCTTTATCTATAAAAACTTCTAATATAGATTTTGCTGTCACTGCTTTCTGAAAAAAAGAAAAGTTTTCCTTATTTTTATTATACTATAAATGATACTAAGTGATCTATATTATAAAACAAAAACATGTCGTGAGTACTGAGTAATGTGGACGGTGCCAACACCTAACTAAAAAATTTCGCTTTTACTGCAATTTTTTTATTTTATTTCGAAACATCCCACAGTTTCTATTTGTTAGTGTGAGCTCCTGAAAACATGATTTGCAAGGGTCGTACTTGTTCTGAAATTCCCGAAAAAAATATATAAACGTCCTGAAAATGTCCTAAAATATGGTAGTCTGTCCTAATATTCCTGAAATTTTGCGAGTTTTGTGGTATATCGGCATTTGCAATCATCTTTTTACTGATGCAAAACGATCACGAAAGTCGCAATTTTCTTTCAATCTATCGTTAAAAATGGTGATTTTCGTCGATTTACACAAGACAAATCGCAATTTTTGCTGATCAGTTACCAAAAATCACAATTTTTATAGATTAGTCATTAAAAAAAGTTTGCTATTATCGTCTGTCAGTCACAAAAACTCGCAATTTTACTTACCCATCATACGTAGTATAGGGTAAGTCTTGTAATCGTTTTGAAAATCGAAAAAATTTTTTTGACGGATTTACACGTTTCAGACACTGGAGATTCCGAAAAACATATTTTTAGAAAAAAAAATTTGCCGTCCGTCTGTGTGTCTGTGTCTGTAAACGCTCTATCTCCCGAAAAAATTGAGATAGAGACTTGCAATTTGGTATGTACTTAGTATGTAATAATGGGAAGAAGCCTATTTCATTTCAATAACCTCGATTAACCGGAACAATTTTTTTCGGACTCTCGAAATATTCGTTCTGATGAAAAGTATATAAAAATTTTCGAAATTGTTTATTTTAAGAAATGAATATAAAAGACAATAAAAAAACATAAATTTTGAATAAAGCATGAAGTCGATCGGATAATTAGTTGCCGAGATATTTGGAATCCTATTTACCACACTCTTCGATTTTTCATGACCCTGTATTTCATCTAAATTTCACTTCAAAGATATATTTTAATTGGAAATTTGACGCTTAATCAGATGAAATAAACCGCTAGTTAATAGGATTATTATTTTTGGAGTTATAAGGAAAAACCTCTTTCAAGCAATTCAGTAATCGAGCCTTTAAAGTTTGTGACGTCATCAAGCCACGATTTTATTTGAATTGCAATGCATTTTATAAGTAGTTTTCACATTTTTATTTTAATATTTTACATTATGCATATCCATGATGGGTAAGTATTACGGTGGCCCCCAACGACTAGTTTACCAATCAGTTATAAAAAAGAAAATCTTTTGCAATTTTCGTCGATCAGTGAAGAGATTTTCGTCCTTCAGTAATGCAAAAATCGCAATTTTTTAGCAGCTTAGTCAAAGGATTCTGGTAAAATTACTTTTCTTTTAATTTTAAATGTATACTTACTTTACAACAAAAAAATTGTGTATATAGTGTATTATTTGTGATAAAATGTGTTAAAACATGGAGTTAAGGTTTTTTTCGGTTAGTATGCCAAGCAAATGTGTCCTGAAATATCGAAAAAAGTATGTCCTGAAATATCTCCTAGGGCAAAAATACCCCGGATTTGAAAATTTTAAGAAATAGTCTCTTCCTGTTGTATTTGTTTCATATATATTTTTGTAGATTTGTTTGAAGTTTTTAATGGAAGCTTTTTGTATCAACTACCGGTACTGAGATTAGGAAACCCTAGAAAATAAATCCGCACAAATAAATTATTTATATATGATGATACATTGTATAAATTCTTTGGAAAATGATTTATTTATATTTTAGTATTGGGTTTTATCCAATTTTTAAGTACGTTGACGTATTTACTTTGTTTCGGACAAAAAATGATAATGTAGAAAAATTAGGATTTTGCTTTTATGAAAATGAAAGCTATGGTTTATCATTTTCTTCACATTTTTCAGCAGTTTTGATGTAGCTTAGAATCTCCATTTTTTTTTTTTTTTTTTTAGCTTAAATTGTTTTTACACTTTTTAACTCAACTCGTTTTCGTATGTAAAGATGGAATTTTGTAATCAATTTTTCACTTTCTCATATTCTAGAATTAAAATAAACTATCTTCAAAGGATCACAGGTGTTTTTCCGATGACAACACAACATTTTAATATTTTTAGAACTTAATTATAAATTAATAGCTTAATATTAGGCCTTTTTTACCTGCCACAGATATAATCGCCAAATATTGTTGAGGGTTGTAATTGTACACGAGTTACAACAACTATAAATTTGATTGTGCGCCAGACTAGGTCAAACGGCTGTGAAACTGCAACGATTCAATTTTAAACACTAAAAAGGAGAAAATTAAAAAACATTAGCATGAGATAATTAAAAGAATAAAATTTAACAATTATTAGTTTCATATTAAATTGATTATACGTCGAGAAATCAATTTAAAAATCCTAAAAAGATAGTTTAATAATCTTTGCCTTTTTTTTAGCAAAAATCATAGTTTTAAAAAATAAATTCACGAGCTAGCTCCTTCTTTGCTTTTTTTAGCAAAAATCATAGTTTTAAAAAATAAATTCACGAGCTAGCTCCTTCTATCAAGCGCAAATCAAAGTAGGGGATTTTTGGGTTTGGTGCCCACGTCATATTTACTTTTTTAGCGGAAATTTTCTGGGAAATATCCTGAATTGCAGACATGAAATTAGGCGTGATAAACATTGAAAGAAAGTGATTTTTTTTTTATTTAAGCTATTTTTACTTTTATATTTATTCGAAATGGTAGTGGGCCAGGGCTTGACAAATAGCGGTCACCAAGGTTTTTTTTTTTTTTTTTTTTTTTTTTTTTTTTTTTTTAATCTGGCGATTAGGTTATATTTAATCTACAAATTTTAAAATAATAAAATCAGAATCATTTGTCTGACTGCGACTTGAACATATACAAAAAATTGTTTACCAGCTTCACTATTTCCTCGATGACCCCCTATTTTTACATATGAAGCATTCGTCAATCAGCATTCCCAGAAAATGTCGGTTAATTAAGCCTATTGAAATCTTAGTTTATGTTATCATTCTAAATTATTGCGCTATTCTAAACTATGTAACTAATAATTCTAAACTAATGGTTATTATTTCGCAATTAAATCATAAACTTTTGTGCTTTTTGAAAATCAATGACGGTGGAGGAGGGGATTAATATTTTTTACTGGTGACTGGAATTTTTTTTATGGCTACCAGGTTTTATCAAATTTGTAAACCCCTGGTAGGGGCAAAAACCGGATCACTTATTTAATGACTCATCTTTTCAAAAAACTATTTTCTGTAACCCAAAAGAACACTCAATTAGCGGAATAAAGTTTATTTTGATTCTTTCTGTTTTTTGGAACTGAGGTGGAAATTCATGCTTCCACGCATCTTTCTTTTTTTTTTACCTCTTATTTCCCTTTCCTGTTATGACAATGTTATGTTATCTGTTAGTTCACCTGCTTCTGCTAAAAAAGATAAACATAATTTTTATTTACTTCTTAACCCTTAAATTAGCTGAAATGAATGAAAGATCGGCTTTAGCGGGAAATAGTCTATTTGTCACAATTCCCCCCCCCCCTTTTTTTTTTATGTTTCTAGCGTTAAATTTCTGTTTATGGTGTTAACAAGGGACGTTCCCCTAAACTGAGAACAATATAACAAACAAGAACGAAAAATCATGCATCAAGCATAGATTATGAAACAGTTTCCAACACACACATCCAAAAAACTGTAACCTCGTCGTTAAACAAGGTGACAGAAAATATGTAAGTAAACAGTTTAGAAAACATATAACACGTTTAAAAATTCAGTTATATAGCAATTACTTATTACTACATAGCATGTTAAAATGTCGTTCAGTTAGAAAATTCACTTTTAGCGATTTTCGCCAATAGATGTAAATGCACTGGAATTCTTTTGTGCAGTCCTGTATATTAATTAGCTAAAGAATTTTTTTTGTACGCACCATATATTAAGTTAAAATTTAATTCAGTTAAAAATCGCATAAGACAACTTAAAACGCACTTTCAGCAATTACATAAACGGCAATGTATCTTGTTCTTTGCCTAACCCTGTATTTGAATATTATTTGTATCCCACAAACTTCTATTAGTATACTAATTATAGTTCAGCAGGAACATGCATAATACAATTAAAAACTACCTTTAAGCAATTCACTCCCATAGTCACTGAAATTTACGAATTCCTTTGTGTAGCCCTGTATATGATCAACAGAATATATACACACCACGCACTATGCAAAAATTTAGTAAACTTAAAATGCAAACCAAAGTTGAAAACGCATTTCCAGCAATTATCGCTTATAGGCAGTACTGTAACGAATTCTTTTGTGTCCTTATAAAAGGACGATAACTGCAATGCACGAAATACTTTCCAGCATGCCTTTTATAGTGTACCTCAATAATGGATATAAATTTCAACGTTTCAAATAATGTAACATCATTAAAATATATTGCAAACGATTTTACCATGTAAACCATTATGAAACAAAACTCTTTTGGGTGATCTTGTAAATGAATAATAAATGCTTTGGACCCCATAATCTACAGAAAGTATGTTTTAGTGCACTTCATAAATGCCTATCGATTTCATTATGTTTGAAATGGTATAACATAACCTAAATGCACTTGAAACGATTTTTTTTTTCATTGACTGTCCCTGTAAACGAACTATAAATGCTGCACACTTCATTTTTAATACTGATCGTGCTATAGTAAACATCAATAACATATAAAAATACAGGGCACTCCGAGTATATTTACGGGAGTTAGTGCACGGACATTGGACAGACGAACAAGAAGACATAGACACTTTTCAACTATGGTGGAAAGCGTTAAAAAGAAAGAAATATAGGTTGTGGGTTTTTTCCCAGATTATATGCAATGGTTGCATCGCATCGTTTAGTGTTTTTTCCCCTTCAGAGCAATTGGCGAAATGTTTTGTCGAAACTTCATCGAACCAGGGTTTATAGCCTAGGCATAGTAGAGTCCCGGATAAATTTGAGTTTCAATCTAAAACTTACATTTTCCTATTCATACTAAGCATAATAATAACAGTAATACATTTAAGAATATTTCAGGCAAAATAATGTGTTCATTCATTTCCCTAAAACTACTACAAAATGGGGAACACTCTTTTGCTTGATGTGACTGTGTTGTTAGTTTTTTTCTTTTTCGATTTTGGTTCCAGTTTTTATATATATAAGGGTAATTTCAGAACCGGTTCAAAATTAAAAATGCCCGCTAATAATAATAATAATAATTTAAAAAAAACACTTTAACCAGAATCGAAAAAGTACAAACTAACAACGTTAGAGATCGACAGGTATCCTATGCAAATAATAAAATATTAAAATGCGAGCGAGAAATTTGAAAATAACCTTCCCATAGACTTAACATTAGCTTGAGGAGCGTTTCTTCCCGTGATTAGTGTAGGCTCTTAAATTCTAAGATTGTAAGAGGCCGTTTACACTAAGGTTTTATTTGCATATTAAGTGGTTAACTCTAAATCTATCGCTACTTTATATCAATACTTTCTGTAAACCGCTTTTATCACAAACAATGCAGTGCAATTTTGAAAAAAAGAAAAAGATTCTGTCAACCACGAAAGTTAATAAAAATAAATGCCGAAAATAGTCTTTATAACCATAAAGCTTGTGACTGATGCATTATTTCATGTGCATTTTCAGTTTAAGAATGTCTATGCAATTTATGCTCAAGAGTCAAGCATCAATAAATTTATTTTTCTTTCGATACATTGTTTTTGCATGTTTCACTTGCATTTCATTTTTCTCAAACAAAATAATATATCGTGACTATTCCCACAGTAAATAATATATCGTGATCTCCATTGTTGCATCCATTTAAATGAAAGGTACGTTTTTCTTTGCCTGTGCAAAAAGTACAAAGTGTGTTTTTTCTACACAACTGACGTAATTCCTGTTTACAGTAACCGGATAGCGTGCAAGAAATCGGAGGCGTTTGTCTTTGATCTTATTTAACTCATTGATTGAATTCACATTTTTATAAATTTCGAAGCAGTTTCAAGTTTTTTTTTTTTTTTTTTTTTTCCCAGGATTTATTTTTCTTGTGCCAATTGATGACCCTGTCGTCGAATAAATTAACACAATCGAATGAAAATATGATAAAGGAATGATAGTTGACTGTGCCGTTAACGTAGTGTAAAATTCAATGAGTATATATGCTACAAAGGTGAATACAGCCAGGGTTGTAAAAAAACCGTTTTTTTTTTCACTCAGCCCATGCGGGTAGCTGGGCGGGTACCCAGGTAGCTACCCACTACAACCCTTATGGTTGTAAAAAAACCCATTTTATTTAAAACCCAGTCCGGGTGGGTACCTGGGCAGCTACCCACTACAAACCTGGATACAGCTCTCCATTCAGGAGGGGGGGGGGGTCATATCTTTTTGTTTTGGAAGGGTAGGGGGGTGCACATGTCTTCATTAGCAATTTTTATGTCAAATTGACTATTTTCTGACATATACCCGAATCCATTTTCTTTCGCAAATGCATGAAATTTGGAGGTATATTCGTATTTGTATAAGATTTGAATGTTGCACTTAGATGCAAAGAAATCAGTTTCACATTTTCATATACAAACAAAGAATCTTACAGAAAGTTTTCGTTCCAAAGTTCGAATTTTCAGCCGATTTTTGGGGCTCGGCAATCTTGGAAATATCGTCTTGATGGAGCAATCAAATAGTACAATTTAAAATGTACCACAATTATAGGAAAATTAAAAACGATGTTCGATTCTTTTGTCCTTAAAAAATGCCTGCAATCAGGGATGTTAAAACTGCGCGCCAATGGGCCGATTGCCGCCACCACTAAATTTTATTAGTATTCTTATTAGACGAAGAATACTAAAAAATTAGTGGTGGCAATCGGCCCATTGGCGCCCAGTTTTTTTACACCCCTGCCTGCAATGTTCATGCATTTCTATATAAAAGTAACTCCGTGTAGGTATGAGATAGATGGGAATTTTTAAGCAGGAAAAAAATAAAATTAAAACACCTTTAATAAATTTATATTTAAAAATTGTATTGATCTTTAGAAAAATGTTTTTGTTTAGAGGAGGGGGGGGCATGATCCCCCCCCCCTGTGATCCGCGCTTGATATGCTATCACGAAAGGGTTAATTATTTAGAGAGCTTTAGATTGTTCCATTCATTCTGCTCTGTAAACATCCAAGTTGGGCCCGTATTTTGGAAAGATCCAGAATCCGAAACAGTGTAATTGTAAAGGAATTTTGCTGATAGCCTTTGTAAACATCCAAGTAATTTAGGACGGACCCCTAATCTAAAATAGTGTAATGATAAAGGAATTTTGCTGCTAGTCTTTAGAGATAGTAGGGTCTTGTAAATGCCCTTCCCCGGGTCTGTGTTTTCTGTACAACACTTTCCAACATAGTTGAAAAGTGTATGATTTCTGTTTGTCTGTCTGTCCGTTTCGTGTAAATATAGTCGTATTTTAATAAAATTTATATATGTTACTGAGGTTTTAACATGGCATGTTAAGTATTAAAAATGAAGTGTGTAGCATTTTTAGTTCATTTACAGGGACACTCAAGAATTCCATTACATTGAGATGTTTGGGAGAAAATCGTTTGCAATGTATTTTAATGATGTTACACGATTTCAAACATATTGAAAATCATATACATCACTGAGGTGCACTGCAAGAGGCTTACTGTAAAATATGGTGTGCATAGCATTTACCGTTCATTTACAGGGACACACAAAAGTATTCGCTAACAGTACTGTGAATGAGCAATAATTGGTTGATTAACTTTTTCTCTTTGGACGAAATATTCATTATTGTAAATCAGTCTAAATTATTTTTCCAATTGTAATTTTAAATTTTACCCATAAAAATAAGTTTACTGCCTATACTTTTCAGTAGGAATTTTAAACGAAGTCGTCTTCGAAGTTGTGATAACGTAACCAATATTAAACTTACCAGTAGAGGCGTTAAACCATTACGAAATCTCTGGGCACTTACCATCATGATCGGTATATACCTTAAGGCCCTTCTAAATTTTAGTAACTGCGATGTCGTGGTTATTGACCTGTAATTTTTTATCTTTATTTTTCCTTGTACACTTTTCTTTTATTGTGTTCAGGTTTCCATGGAAGGGTTGTCGAACTCTTTCCTTTCTAGTTTTTGACAAGGCTTTTCGAAATCCAAAATTGCTAGTGGTATTTTTTCTGTGGGTAGGAAGGTGAATTAGCCAATATCTTAAACTTGACACTTCTGGATCAGTGGCAACTTTTGACCTGGCTAATTCCTTTTCTAGCAGAAACGAAAAGTAATTTTTTTTACACTTGATGGGGCAATGAAATTAAGAAATGAAATTCTCTTAATATTTTCTAGACATTCATTGTTTCAACCAGTGACAGTTTTTCACTTAAAATACGTAAGTATAATGGGGCAGTAAGAGATAAGTTGAATGGACTGTTTTATGAACTAGATCAGTCAGGACCGGCCTTTCCCTTAAAAGTGCAAGAAACATATTTTGAGGCCCTATTTTTTACAAAGGTAAAAGGAAAAGTATTTCAGTCTCGTTGAGAGGCGTACATTTTTATGTATCTAGGTAGTACTCTGGTTAGGACCAGGTTTGGGTGATATATCAGGGGTTATATGATGCAGGTTTTTATTCTTGGGGCCCATTTTGTGAAAAGTAAAGGTCATTTTTGTGAAATTTATTATATTTTTGTGAAAAATAACATTTTGCAACAAAAGTTGAAATCCAGTTAATCAAATTCGAACCAAACATTTTTTAAACAAAAACTTTTTTAATCCTTTTTGCTGAAATTTTCCTCTCTGGTGAACTTGTTTGTTTACAAAGTACACATTTTAAAACATCGCAAAATAATAAATAAATAATAAATAGTAAGTTTTTATGGAATAGAATTTTGTGAAGGAGTCCATTTTATCAAATTGATTTTTGTGAAGGGTCCCATTTTATCAAATTGATTTTTGTGAAGGGGCCCATTTTATCAAATTGATTTTTGTGAAGGGGCCCATTTTATCAAATTGATTTTTGTGAAGGGGCCCATTTTATCAAATTGATTTTTGTGAAGGGGCCCATTTTATCAAATTGATTTTTGTGAAGGGGCCCATTTTATCAAATTGATTTTTTTGAAGTGTCCCTAAATAGGCCCCAAATTTTTCCTGGATCGACCCCTGTATATATATTTATTTTCAAAATATTGTGTATGGTTTTTTTTTTTTTTTTTTCAGTCAAAACAAGTGTAAATGAATTTTTCAACTGTTATTGGCTATAGATAAATAACTTTTGCTGTGGCAGTAACTTAAAAACTTACTTCTTCCGAGCTTTATGTTTGAAGCTGAGTTTTCAAATGTAGAGCCAATAATTATGTGCGACAATAACGTAATTAAAACATCCATTGAAAGATAAACTGTCTAATTTTGATAAGTTATTTACAGCTTCATTAGTAAGAATCTTTTTCAGTTTAAACTGCACAGCAGGTTAGGGAAAAGAAAGGTAGACATTTATGTTCAAATTTCTGAATAAAAACAAATTATTTTGTATTTAAAATTTTGTTATATAAAGCATAAACATTTCTTGATGTTTGATACTAAATCCTATTGTTTGTTTTTCGTGAGAATAAAAAGCAAAATTGTGTCTGTTTTCAATTAGTTGATCACCAATTTTATTAGATAACTAATAAAAATAATTTAGTTTCTAATTGACATTAAGTCTAAAAATATTTAAAACCATCAATCAGTTGACTATTTTGAAAATATCGGATATATTTTTTTTATACTTTCGAAAATAGCATGATATTTTATTTACCAACCCTGGCTAGGACTTGGCCAGAGCCATTAATACAATTTCAGATGCTTTAGTATGTATTAAGATGTATTAATGTATTTCACATTCGCTTGAAGGGCGCTAAATTCCTATCTCAGAGCTGCGAACATCTGAATGTTGTTTCAATATTAAAAACTATGATTTTCAGTAATCGCTCTAAAACTTTCCAAGAATTTGTCAGAAATGCAAGATGATATTTTTCGGGTACAAATGGGACATGTTCTAATTTTATGAGAAATACATTCCAATAATTGCGGAAAACCATAACACGTGACAGTTCTGCGGATAATTCTAGTCGCGGTATACTGTATGTTGATATTGGAAGATGATACTTTAAAAGATACGCGGTGTTTAAATTTCCTGTTTTATTTTTATTCTGTTTAGAACCAAAGTTCTAATCCAAAACTGTTTTAAAATACAATAAAACGAAAACCTATGAAGAGCGGTCGCCTCGGGTTCGCAGAATTTATTCTACACATCACTTGATTTCTCGTTTAGTCTAGAGCTCCTATAATACCTATTATAGCTCCTATTATAGGAGTCTTAGTTTAGTCCAATGATACCATTCATTTTGCTCATCTGTCCAACTCGAGTTTCTGGCTGTTGAACCTGCGAATTCCAGCTTCAAACACCACATTTGTAGAAAGTAGGAACATTGACCATTGGCGTTTTTTAGAATTTGAATTAAAATATCTCGTCTTTGTTATTGCTAAGTATAGAGGTGTGAAAATGCATCATGCTTAAATCTTTCATAGAAACGCTTTTAGAGCACAGAAAATTATTTGTGAGCTTTTAAAAAGTATTCATGCTCATGTAATGTTTTAAAACAAAATTTATTTATTGATGAATTTCAACATATTTCCATTATAAGTACAATATCTTGTCTATTACTTCATCTATAGTCAAAAGCTTTTATCGGTATCTCTAAAATTACGAATGTTTGTTTGTTGATTTGTGTGCAACTTTTTTTTTTATCATGATTTAAGGATGGCGAGAGCATCATCCAATTCATTGAAACCTTGACACGATTAATCATCGTTGCTATGTGAATTCGACCTCGAACTTCAGAATTGCCTGAAATTCAGATAAATGAATCTCCTCCCCTCTTTTTTCCCCTATTTAAACCTGATTTCATTTTGTTTACCTTTGCGAATTTATTTTCTGTATTTTCATTTCATTTCGAGACATTTTATTCACGGCGTTTCTTTAATACCTAAAACATAAGTCAAAAAACTAACTATAAAATCTCTGCATGCTATGCTTTTTGAAAACTGATACTCACAATATTTGAAACACTCTATAAAACAGGGCTGTCCAAACTTTTTTGCCTGAAAACTTATTTGTCATCACTATTTCCAAATATGAATATTCGCCTTATTTAATTGCAAATTTTCTGTCATTAAGGTGGTTCTCAAATGACCTGCTCAACAACGCGAAACTTTGACTAATTTTTAAACGCAAAATCATAAAATTGGCAGACTGACTGTTGAAGCGAATTGGAATCCAAATGAGTTTTTTACTTTTTGATAAGTAAATTACTTATCGAGTTGTGAGCGATTTCCCCGTCACGTGATACTTTTCCCCCATGCTCGTGCTGCCAGTATTGAATTCAGGGGTGGCCCGGGGGGACATCCCCCCCGGAAGATTTGAGATTTTACGCTTTTAATGGTTAAAAGTACAACCCCCCCCCCCCCCTCGACCCAGAGCCACAGAAATCCCTCCCAGAGGAAAGTATCTGAATTCAACACTGCGTGCTGCGGCGTGGGAAATTCGGTTCAAAACGCCGAGTTTGACAGTATTTTCTGAAAGATTTTCTGCCTTTTTATATAAAAAAAAAAGGAAAATGTCTTTGGATTACAAAGTTTCTAAATAAGAACACCTGCAAATTTCATGCATTTCCAAACAAAAATGAATTAAAAAATAAAGTAGCCAGTCTGCATTTGAGAACAGTCTTCAATAAAGGAAATTATTATTTCCGAAAATAGTATAGTATCCCTGCGGGCCGTACGTTGGACACCCCTGTTTTGGCGGCTCCTAAAACTTAAGTATTTTACTAAGTTTGCATTAAAGTGTCTTATTCTGCCTGTTCAGAGTAGAAAATCCCCATCTAGATTAATAAATTTAAAATATTTTGGTGCGCATAATTTAATGATTTAACAACGGGAAAAAAAATCTATTTATTTGATATAGTTTTTAAATTACTAATCTATAATTAAGAACAACCTAAGCTAGTGATTTAATTAACCCTCTCGGCACAGATTTTTTTTTTCCAATTTTGGAAAAAATTACTTTTACGCTAACAAAATTAAAAGTAGCTATTGAAATCACAGAAATTACAGTTTACTGAAATTTAACGAATGTGTTCTTTACAGAAATCTAACAAATGGAGTTATGTTGCGTGTTTTTCCTATGAAAATAGTCTAAGGAAGAATTTTTTAAGACATTTGGAAAATGTCGCATTACAACCAGATTAAAGAAACATAAAAAAATTTGTAGTATTTTTTATCTTTTATCACAAATTACTAATTCGGAAAAGGAGTCCCTAATTTAAATTTAAAGAGTGAAACATATGTTTAAATTAAAAGAAACGCCAACGGTTTACTAATAATTAATAAAACTTTTATTAATATTATTATTATTAAATGCTGAAACATAAGTAACGTCATAATAGTAAATGTATCGACATATGCTATCAATAATAGGTGCTGGAATTAACAAAGATAATTTTTTTCTTTCAAATATTGCAATTTGAAGTAGGAGCCTCATATGAGGCCCAGGGTGACGAGAGGGTTAAAGTCATATTATATTACAATACCGTTTAATTTAAATGTTTCAACTGTCGTTTCACAATTAAAATTTTTCGAAAAATTTCCTAAAATCTTGTTTGCTTCAAATTGTCGAAACTGTCAAGCACTGATACACTTTCAATTACTGGTGCGTTTACCCCATTTACCCTATTAAATAAAGAGACATGAAATGACCTAAAATTTCGATCGTTCAGTACGTTAGCATATTATTATTTTAAAAATTCCAAATAATCGACTTTATAAAATATTTTTTTATTGAAAGAATGTAAGTTTTATTTCAGTAATAAGGTCATTTTAATAACTAAGTGTTAAACAATAGTAGCTAATACAGCTGAGTTGTGAGATTGTCTTGCGCTCAGTGCATTGATTTACAAAAATATATATATTTGCATCTGTTTGACTTAATAAAAAATATTCAGAAGCAAAATTAAAACGAGCAAAAAATCATGCTTCAAGCATAGATTATGAAACTTTTCAACTCTTCCAGAATACTAATATAGTTAAAACTTTACCAATTAATAAGGTGAAAGTTGATGTTTAAATAAAAACAATTTGAAAACCTAATTTCAGCAATTACCATCAATAGTCTGAAAAATACTCGAATTCTTTTGTGCAGCTCTTTATATGGTCTATAGATTTTTATATATACCACATAGTATGCTAAAGTTTAGTTCAATTGTGTGACGCATAGCACAGTTGAAAATTCCTTTTCAGCAATTTCCGTCAATAAACAGAAATGATTTTGTGTATCCCTGTATAGGATTTGTTTTGTACACACCAAGTAATAGGAAAAGAAAAAAAAATTAACTAGTTAAATTTAAAAACGTGTAGCACAACTAAAAACGTATCTCCATCAGTTATTGTTCATAGACAGTACTGTAACCGAATTATTTTGGTGTGTCCCTGTAAATGAACGATGAATACTATGCACACCGTATTCTATAGTAAGCATCTTGTAGTGCATCTCAATGACACATATCAATTTCAATATGTTTGAAATGGTATAACACCTTAATACACCGCAAAGGATTTTTCCCTATAGACCGTAATGTAACGGAATTCTTTTGAGTGTCCCTGTAAAGGAACTATAAATGCTATACACTTAATTTTCAATATCAAACATACCATAATAAACCTCAATAACATATCGATTGCATGGCAATCAGATTATATTTACGCGAGTTAGAGCACGGACAGACTGACAAACCGAATTCATAAACACTGTGTTGGAAAGTGTTAAAATAAAAAGTAGGGTTGATTGACTATCTTTAATGTTTTGTGCAGGTGCGTCTAATAGTTTGCAAGATAACGAACCAGTGATGTAACAGCTGCGCATCAGTGAGCAGATTGCCACCACTAAATTTTAATGGTTCCGTCTTATTAAATCTCAAATTCTGTCATTAAATAAGCCTAAAAGTACTATTTAAATTCAGTGGTGACAATTAGCTCGCTGTTGCGCAGCTGTTCCATCACTGAAAGCTTTGACTTGGACATTTCAAAGGTACTTGACTCTTTAATTCAGAATCAATTTAAATAAATTTGATTTTTGGTATATTTTTTCTTGAGCCATTCGCGTTTAACACTTTGGGGACGAGTGACACGTATACGTGCCGCATAAGATGCTCAGAATCCTCCATTGTTCCCGCCAGTTATTTTTTATTGTAAGTTTTGCCTTATTTAATCTTAGCATTTCTGCGATTCAATTAGGCGAAAATTTCTGTTTTGAAAAACCGGTGGTAAAAGATTAAAAATTCCGTAAAGGACGCTCGTCGCGAAGAGGTTAAAGCTGTTTGAAATAAGGCTTTTCTCTTTCATTTAAGACATTATTTTGTTAATACTTTTTAGCGGAGTGTAAAACGTACCGCTTCAATGAAAATCAGTTTTTCTCCTTACTTTTATGAGATGCCTTTACATTCATCTTCTCTGCTGGTAACGATGATTTTTTAAATCCGCGGTCGCCAACCTTTCGGACCACTAAATTCGTAATTTAAAATCACGCGGACTAATGACTAATATTTTATTTATTCATTTTTTAACATACAAATAGGCATTTTTACAATGATTCCATTTTATTAATATGAAATGCAGAGTTTTCCCTGACAGTTTCAGAAGGGTGCTGCACCTTGCCTGCCCTTTGGTTTAGAAAATAGCACTATTCTTGTCCCTCGTAAAAAGAATTAGCACCCTTCTTGCCCCTCCAATAAAATAATTAGCACCCTTCTTGCCCCTCTGTAAAAAAAGTGCCCTTTCTCCTTGTTGCATTAAAAAAAATTGCTTTTATAGTAAAAATTGACTCTATGTTGTCTTGAAAAGAATGCCTGACTTTTAAATATCAAAAGTGGCTTTAAAAACCAAAAAAATACATTTAGAGAGAAAAAAAAGGTGCCCTCAAGAATAAAAAAGTGCTTTTTTTTTTCACCAGCAGCACCCTGCCCTTTTTTAAACCTGGGGGAAACTCTGTGAAATACATATATATATAAAATAAAAAAAACACGGATCGATGCAAGTTTTTTTCTTGAAGCCCATTTTGTGAAAAGTAAGTTATTTTTGTGAAATTTATTATATTTTTGTGAAAATAACATTTTGTCACCAAAGATGACATCCAGTTACTCATTCGAACCAAACATTTTATTAATAACTTCTGCTAAAGTTTTCCTTTCTGATGAACTTGTTTCGTTTGCATTATTACACATTTTAAAACCTAACAAAATAAAAATAATGAAGAGTCTGCTTTTATAGAAAGACATTTTGTGAAGGGTCCTGTTTTATTCGATTGATTTTCGTGAAAGGGCTCTAAGTGGGCCTTAAATTTTTCCTGGATCCACCCCTGAAAATTACAAATGCTTATTTAGTCATAACGAAAATTGTATAGTATTTAATCGTAGCATAAATATTTAAATGTTTAATTGTAACGAATTTATTAAAGTTAGTTTTGTTTAAAATCGTGGATTTTTGGCTACAATATTACAGCAAGGCGGAGGGTCGTTTTTATTTCAAGCCGAGACCAGGCACGAGATTTAATTGTTGTGACAGATGAAAATGTTTTCTGTACAAATATCTTGTTGAAAACTTTATCAAGATTTTCATTTTTTTTTATATATATAAATATTTTTTTATAAATATAAGAACTTCTTGGAATGTTATTTTAGTTTTTATTGCATTTTTCTTTATATTAATCTTTTTGTTTATTTTTTATGTTAAAAACAGGGGGGGGGGGGGAATGCAATTATATTAATGACCAAGATTTTTCTGCGAGCAACCAAATTTCTCTTGGGGGGGGGGGGGGGCACAATTTGCAAAAAACATCTGCCTGATTTAAACCATTCGTGTAAATCACTTGGCGTAAATTTTTAACTCATTGCAAGACGATTGTTTGTCAGAAAAAAATAATCCACAATCCTCTCTGATCACTGAGTATTTGACACAATTTGATTACAAGGAAAAGTTTTCCCTCACGTGGCGTGGCCTCGTGCGCAGAAGCCAATGTCGCTTGAAAAAAATAGTTGCTTCTTTCTAACTGCGTGCTACTATGTACACTCTGCATTAAAAATCTAGCCTAATTAGAACACATTCGTGTTCAAATCACAGTACGGGGTTGTTAGTGTCTTTTGTGTTTGCGCAGGTGTATTTCGGTTCGTTGCCATTGTTTGCGTGTTTTTTTGTGTGGAATAACGCTTTATTAGTGAAAGTGTTTTCACCCTTAAATGTTTTTTCTTGTGGTCAGTTGAAAGTGACCGTACGGATATTTAAATTATTTTTCCTCATCTATTTCTCCGAAAGTTTCACCCGCTTTCGTAAATGTATTTTCCTATCGTGTATCAGTTTTTATCTTCAATTATATTTTAGTTGAAACTCTTAACCCTTTGTATTGTAACAACTCAGATTTGAAAAATATTTACTCAAGTGTTAGAATACATCATTTCAAGCATGTAAAATATATAATATAAATTATTCTAAACTCAGAGACTCTGTGAAGGGCCGATTTCGTGTTGAATATATGTATACACAGTGAATATATTGTCATTTATGAGCAATCTACACCGGGACATCGGTGGTTTGCTCCTGGTTTAGTGAGGAACATTTTACTGCCTGTTCCAAAAGTTTCCGTTGGTCCCCTATATAGACATCTAATATAAATCTTTGGATTAGATGTCTATGGTCCCCTATAGCAAATTTTAGGAGCTCCGTGACTTTTCTTTTACTTTTTTTTTTCTTTCGTGTTTGGGCCTTATGAGCTGCGTTTACTTATTGAATGTTTACCCTTGTTGTGCGTAAGCGTAAGTTTGCTTTCCCTCAAAAGCTCGAACTGAGGAATGGGGGGGTCACTTTCGCAACCTGTATGCCATTGATATCATGATATCTGTATTTCTATTTCTTGCAGTAAAACAAGTTTTCTCCCCTCGGTCCCCTATAGCTAATTTTAGGAGCGCCATGACTTTTCTTTTACTTTTTTTTTTTATTTGAAGGTCAAATTTTACCTCCCAATTTAGTGAAAACTCAGTCAAAATACATTGATGTACAAATTATCAGTTCAAAAATTTTGCTGCATAAGTTGTGTAAAATTACCTCTTGATTGAAAAAGTGAAATTTCATAAAACCATGTCCAACATCTTGCTGTAAAAAGTTTTTATGTATTAAAAAAAAAAAAAGATTGATTGGTTTATAATATAATTACTCCATTACACCTGTATTTATGCAAATTATAATGCGAGATCATTATCGAAGACTAAATTATTACCTTGAGACGTGTAACAATCAGCCAAGTGTAATGTAATACTCGGAGTTTTGATGATATATGTAATAATGTATTTCACCACTCTGTCATAAGTGAAGATTGTTTGAGTTTTGTTTTTTAAACTGTTAAAGATTTTTTTTAAAAATACAAAGTGGTTTTTGTTTTTCAATATAATGAATAAGATTTAATAAAATGTTTGTTATTGTTAATAATATAAGAATTCCTTAATGCGTTTCCACAAAATCTATTAATCGATGTGGTTCAACATAGTTATATCATTATCATTTATTTTTCTTTCTTTTTTTGAAAAATATGTATTAAAGTAATTTCACTTTCGTCATTTAAAAATAATCCCCGACTAATTTGAACACTTAAAAAAAAAATCAATTTCTAAATTACTTATTCTTGATAAGTTTTACTTATGTTACATCTGTTATGTGAATTCGCAATAGTAACTTTATGCTATGAAGCCATGTTGTTGTGACATTCTTCTATCCAAACATGCGTTTTCTGTCAATATTTGTGTATTGCGTTGTTTGTATCAAGCACCCCCCCCCCCCTCCATCTTTTTTTTTTTTTTTTTTTTTTTTTTTTTTTTTTTCCTGATGTTGAAATAGTGTTACATGTTTCATTTCGTTTGACAACTTATTTTTTCTTTTGTGTTAAGCAGATGATTTAGCACTGCATTTTTGATTTTATGTCAAAGGAGAGCTTGATTTGATGTGTCCCAAATATTTACTTGAAGCAAAAAAACCGACCATGAACTCTCTCAGTCACTGAAGACTTTCCAGTTTGTGTTTAGTGTCAAGGTCGGTACTGTTCAGGACAGGACTGTAAAACAGGGCTAGAGAATATATTCTCTAGCCCTGACTGTAAAAGTGGTTTCGGTGAGGAAAAAAAGAAGCCCCTTTGTGTTGTCTTCGTTTTGAAGTGCTATTTCACGAAAATTGATTAATTTGTTTACAACTGTCATTTTTAACTCTAGTTTGAGTTTTTATTCGTTAAATATGTGTTATCTTGGAGGAAAGTAAGACTCTGTATTTATGGCGAATCATCAATCTTGTTTCCAAACAATATCGGTGTGTTTTTACCCCCTCCCTCTCATTGTGCATACCCCTGCCATGTATCAAAAATTAGTTTATAAATAAGATTGTGCTAAGTCCGAAATTTTATCATGCCGTTTGGTTAGCTGAGCTTGAGGACAAACAAAAATATTTAATTAAATATTTATGTTATATTAAATCTTGTTTCTTTTTCTTTTGTGTAATTTTTGTAAATTTAAAGATTAAATTAATAAATTTTACGCTAAAAGATTTACACGAGTGATTTAAATCGGGAAGATGTTTTAAAAATTAGTCATCTAAGGTACGACTGAGAAGATCAGTGTAAAGGCCTTTTTAATGACAAAAGCAAAAAGAAAATCTTCCTTTGAATTGAGCAAATAAGATAGCAGATTAATGCATTTTCTCAATCTGAAAAAAAAAAAAAAAAATCATAGAAATGCACTTGCATACAATCAACTTCAACTGTGAAAGGGATAATTTTTGACTATCATTAAATTGTGTATTTATTTATTTTTTTAAAAACTTTATTTGGAAAGTATTGATTTTCAAATCTCGCGCTTCTGTTAGTTTATATAAAGTCATGCAGATAATAGCCGAATCAAATTAAATTTTATAGATTACTTACTTATTAATTTAGACCTGGTGCATGCTTTGAAAGTTTCAACTAAAATATAACTTAAGGAAAAACTGATATAATATAGCATATAAATATATATTACGTTATAATATATAAGATATATAGGGTGAAACCCCCAGTAACTGACACATTAAGGATTTTCTTTTTTTAAATCACTATTACAAAAATTTAAATCTAACCTTTGTTTAAGATATATTAAAAAATTTTTGAAATTATACATTTCATTATTAAAAATTAATTTTATTCTTAAATATGGTCAAAAACTCCAGTAACTGACACCATCCCTATTTTGAAATACCAATAATTAACACAAGTGAACCAGTGACTGACACTTTATTTTAAAAGATTAAAATGTTTTTTAAAAACTTTATTCTTTATTATAAAAATAAAATACATTAATATTTATTGTAAAAAGTGGGATTTAGTAAGCTGTGCTGCATTATTAGTAATGCAAATATCCAATAATTATAGCTGCCAACTTTTACGCTTTTTTGTTACCACTAAAATTTAATAGAAATTTTTTACTTATGTAAACACACGATTTTGGCTATATAATAACATAAAATTTACTGTCAAATTTTAGTGGTAGGAAAAAAGCGTAAAAGTTGGCAGCTATGCAATAACTGACATTTATGAACCAGTAACTGCCATCTGGTGTCAGATACAGGTAAAACAACTTAAATTTTAATGGTGTTTACTACAAGATAAATTTAATTTATTATTCTGCAGTTTTAAACAGTTCAAATAATAGATTTAATCTTTTTTTAATATAACCAATAACTAGCATCTCTGTCAGAGACTGGTGA
Source organism: Maratus michaelseni (assembly GCA_963931845.1). Taxonomy (NCBI): domain Eukaryota; kingdom Metazoa; phylum Arthropoda; class Arachnida; order Araneae; family Salticidae; genus Maratus; species Maratus michaelseni. The sequence goes on from OZ007597.1 coordinate 140,516,983, forward strand.
AATGAAATTTTAGGAACCAATAACTGGCACCTCCCATTAAGCTAAATTAAATAACTAATAAACCCTAAATCATGGCTCTAATATATCATATGCACATTTAAGCTAATTTCCACCTGTGTAACTTTAAGAAAAAAGTTTAGGATGGTTGCATTACACATAGATTAGAAAAACACCTCCTTAATTTTTGAAATAAGATGGTTGCTTCAAAATGGCACCTTTTGTATTCTCAAAAGTTTCTTCCTCGTTGAATATATTCTTGGCCCTCTAGTGGTGAATAAATTGACTCTAAAATAAATATAAGTGTCTCATTTACCACTAGATGACATTAATTTGCCGAATTTTACGACAAAATGCTTATTTGAGTTAGATTTTGGCTCAAGTGTCAGTTACTGGTTAGGTGTCCATAGGTGCCAACCTCTCATTAATATTCCGTAATATGCGGGTTAATTTGACCCAGTTTAACAACGCTTCAAACCAGAAAAAAATATTGGATGAATCTTTATTTATTCAATTTCAGGTTTCTACGTGGAATTTATTTAATTTCATTTCTCAAAAAAAATTCTGGTGCGAAACGTGTTAAACCTGTTTCAAATTAACCCGCATATTACGGAATATTAATGAGGGGTTGGCACCTATGGGTGTCAATAACTGGGGGTTTCAACCTACGTAAAGTATTTCAAATATTTAAGGTAATAACGGGCAGTGTCGGGTAGTATTGCGTTTTTGATTTTATGTCAAAGGGAGGGGTTGATTTGATGTGTCCTAAATATTTACTTGAAGCAAAAAACCGACCATGAACTCTCTAAGTTACTGAAGACTTTCCAGTTTACGTTTAGTGTCAAGGCCAGTACTGTTCAGCACTGTCAAAGTGTTTTCAGTGAGGAAGAAGCCCCCTTTTGTTCCCCTCTTCGTTTTGAAATGCTATTTCACAAAAATTGATGAATTTGTTTTCAACTGTCTTTTTTAACGCTATAGTTTGATCTTTTATTCATTAAATATGCGTTATCTTGGAGGAAAGTAAGAAAATGTATTTACGGCGGATCATCAATCTTGCTTTCAAACAATATCAGGGTGTTTTTTTAAAAAGATTTCTTAATCATGTCACCAAGAAAGATAATTTTTTAGATGTTACCTTGAGAACAATTTGCTTTGAGGGGGGACGAGGGTATTGCTGATTTCCCAACATTTTCAACAGCTCATGCTTTAAAGATTAGAGTTGAGATCTGATTTAATCATGTTTTGTAACTGTTACTGTTGGTATCAAGTGGTGATAGTATAAATTCGTTAAATTCGTCGGTGTTAAGTCTGAAATATATATATATATTTTTCCGACCATATATTTTTGCTCTGAGATTGAAAGCTAAAGCTTTTTTTTTTTTAAAGAACTCATGTTTCCACTACTAAATATGCATATTTTTTCGCAAAATTTTATAGAGAGCTTGGATACAATTATATTTTTATAACGGATTGAAATGTCAGAGAGTTTGGAAGATGAGAACAATTTTTTTATTGCTATGTTAAAGAAGCCGACGCGAAAACAAACAAAAAAGCGAGAAGAAAACATTTCTTTTACAACTAGATAACTATATTTTTTCATGAAATTCTTACACCAGCTGTAAAACCGTTTTATTTATCACAATTAAAGATTTCAAAGAGTTCGGACAAAAAGAACTTTTTATTTTAAAACTTTGAAACGACCCTACGTAAACAAGAAAATGAGCGCTTTTATCCCTAAATATCAATATTTTTTCGTGAATTTTTCATTTTAAAATATAATTTCCTACAAAATTTTAAAAAGAGCTTGGATACAGTTATAACCGATTGAAATGTCAGAGAGTTCGGAAGATGAAAACTATTTTTTTATTTCTATGTTAAAGAAGTCGACGCGAAAATAAACAAATAAACAAAAAAGCGAGAAGAAAACATTTTTTTTACAACTAGATAACAATATTTGTTCACGAAATTTTTACACGGGCTGTAAAACCGTTTTATTTATCACCAATAAAGATTTCAAAGAGTTCGAACAAAAATAACTTATTTTAGAACTATGAAACGACGCTACGTAAAAAAAAAAAAAAAAAAAAAAACAAGAAAATGAGCGCTTTTATCACTAAATATCAATTTTTCGCGAATTTCTCATTTAAAAATATATCATACAAAATCCGGTTAAAGATATAAAATAATAAAAACTTGATGTTTCTTTTTAAATTTATTATCACGGGCCCGGGCAACGCCGGGCGGGGGTCAGCTAGTATCCCGTTTAAAATAAGCATATTCATAAATAATTTTCTAGACAGTAGTTAGACATTTTTAATTTATTTATAACATCCTTTCTTATTTTAAGCGAAGGTCGTAGATAAGAAATAGTCATGAAATTACATATTAAAATTCTATCTGCATTGTAATATACCCTGCTTATATTAAAAAAAAAAAAAAAAGAGAAAAAAGAAAAAAATTCATTTTAAACGATAAAACGTGATCTAGCTAGTTGTGTTTGAAATAAACATATTAAAAAATAATTATTTATTAGCCAATAGTTTTAATTTTATTTTATTTGTGAAAGTCTCTATCGAAGAATAAGAATTGAAATGAAAATACATACTAAAAATCTGTCTTTATTGTAGGATACTGGATTTCTAATAGAAAATCCAAAAAAATTTTAATCAAAACTTGAAAATCAGTCGATTTGATTTTTAACGATAAAACATAATCTGGATTTTAAAAGTTAAAGTTTTAACCAATAATTATTTATAAAATGTCCACACTAAAACCTTTTCTAGATCTAGTCAATTTTAATTAATATATATTTTCAATTATTTATAAAATGTCCACACTAAAACCTTTTCTAGATCTAGTCAATTTTAATTAATATATATTTTTAATTATTACAATTTGCACTCTTTGAATAACAGAACGCAGGGTAATGAATACACATCTTCTTTAACCCTTATCTACTGTTGGCGATCTCGCAGATCGCTACTTTTTTTCAATTCTACATGATCTTTTAAGGGGTCCAGGACACATTTTTTTAAAAAAATTATTATTGAATTAGACTTTTGAGTTTTTTGTGGTTGTTAAGCATATAATTTGTAAATAAAATAAAATCATAAAACTTTTAATAAAGTTTTTTTATTATTATTTAAAAATAAATATGACAGTTTAAAATCGTTATAACTCGAAATATCATTCGTCAAATTTCAAACTTTTTTCCATTTAATTAAACAAAAAGATATAAGCTTTAATTATGATTCAGCATTTTTTTAAATATTAATTTTAAAAAAATGAATATTTAAAGTAAAAATTTGGAGAAAAAAAAAATGTGTAACGTATTTTTAAAAATTCATATTTTGAAATAATCAAAATTAAAGTAACATAGCTGAAAAAGACATGTTTCAAGTTTGAACCATGTACCTTTAATGGTTCTTGACTTATAACTTATAACAATTTAAAGAAGAGAATTGGTGAGAAAACCCGGCATGCAGCAAAGCGCAAAAACGTTTCCATGACAACCACTACTTAAAGCTGGATTTTGAAAAAAAAAATTAATATATCTTGTTCTAATTAGGATAGAAAAATTATTTAATCGTCATTTTAAGCGGGAAGGGGAAAAAAATAATACAATAATTTTTTTTTTTTTTCAAAAACTTGATTTTTGTGTTCCTGACACCCTTAAAAGTTTTCTAAAATCTGGGTTTTTGATGTGCTGCAGAACCTTTCTGAAAATCGGAAACATCCATCTTAAATCGAAATATTTAATAATATAATCTCATAGTTCGCGGAGAAGCATTGTTTTTGTATTATGATTGAAATATACTCCCTTTCGCTTCCCAGAAAGTGCCGATGATGTGATTCAGCTTGACAGTTCAGTTTACTTACTTAACTGTCTGCTTCTGTTTTGTTTTCGATCCATCGTTCTACTTTTGCAAACTTTGAACGTATACATTAGTTACAATTTTGTTCAGTTGATACTAGTTATGAAATCTATACCAAAGATACGAGTTGTATGCGGGTCAGGGAACAGCCGTGATCCAAAATATTCTTCCTAAATTGTCAACAGATATCTGAATCTATAAATATATATATATTTTTTTTTTTTTTTCTTTCTAGTGGTCTTATTTTTTTTTTAAGGGTGAATAACTTTTGAGACATTTAAGGATTAATATTAAATACTTGAGTTTTAAAGTAGTTGCACTTGTCATGCATTTTCCCTTTTCTTCTTCTTTTTTTTTTTTATAATTGCTCTATTTTATAATCAGCTTCATTAATTTTTGTCTTTGGAAAGAAAATGTTTTTTTTTTTTTTTAATAGTAGCTATACTTATGAAATTATGCATGAACCTTTTTTTGATGGGATCTTGTATTGTTAGATATTTAATAAAATTGTTCATTGTCAAATTCCTATTCTAGTGCAATTTTTCTATTTAGAGTCATAAAGATTTTCGTTTAAATAAAAATTCATCATATCCTGCTTGTATATTGCTTCTCTTGTCTTATTACAGACATTCTCTTGTTGTGGACACACTTCTCATAACTCCAGATCAGCCATACTCAACCTTTTTTTATCGCGTGCCGCAAACATATGTTAGCGACGTTATGCGGGCCGCAACACTCTTATAAAATGGCAAAAAAGATAAAATAGTAATGCAACATATAGTTCAAATCAATATAATAAAGTTAATATTATTAGTAGGGCTGAACATTTGTCGCGAAAGAAATGTTACCAAAAATTTTAAAACTACTATTTACTACAAACAATAAACATCGTAGTAAATTTATATTGCAAACGTTGTAGAAATATGCTGCGAAATTTGTTGTTTGAAAATAGTGGTATAAAATTTATTAATGCCAATTTTGTTCTCCGACAAACGTTCAGCCCTAAAAGGCAGTATTAGCTGTATTAAAACGTAATTATATAGCAATGCAAAATTTCCAGGTTCTGCAAAAAAAAGTCAGTAGATTTTTTTTTTTTCTAATAAATTAGTCTTTTGCTGAATGCAAAAGCTTTTTATTTATTTTTTAATGGTAGAAATACATAGTGCAAATTTAATGAATTTGGAATAATGTTTGATTAGTGTTTAAGATTAAGAAAATATTGATACAGATGTTACACAAATACGACTGCGTGTACAAAGAACTTTTGACTAAGAAAACGGCGTTTAAGATTCTTTAACATGATTTTAAATTAATTATAAATAACAGGGTAGATTTTGTATAAAACAAATATATAAATTAACAGTGAATGTCTTAAATACTTTTTATGCAATCTGAATTCATTTATAAATATGAATTAATGATTATGTGTCTCGGGCCGCACATAAAAGGTCGCCGGGCCGCAGGTTGAGTATGGCTGCTCCAGATCATTGTCTTGATTTTTGTAAGCGACAGATTTCTTTCTTTCTTTCAATTGTCGAAAAATACATAGTGTCATTTACGATAAACATCCCGAATGTTTCGACTTCTTAAAGAAAACTTAACTATTTTGGAGTTTAATAACTTTGACATTTTAAATGTGACGTGTGAGAATTAGCTATTATACGTGATTTAGTTTTTATCTTAATTGAACTGATTTCGTTTACAATTTGAAAATTCTTTTGCAATTGAAAGTTATCTGTTCGCGGAAGTTGTCGACATTTTAGAGTAAAGATAACTTTTGACATTTTAAATTTCTATCTCAAATAATCACGAATGTAAAACTAACCACCTGTTTCAGCTTCTGTTGTGTGATTTTTAAGTTCACCTAATGCGTGAAGTTCACGTATATCTAACAAGTATCTGATACTGCCAGTCCTTGACTTGAAATAACACCTGATTCTTTCTCCTTACGTTTGAGCGTAAAAGCAACAAATCTTTTCTGGTGTCTGGAATTTGTTTTCATCGTTGCCATGGCAGCAAGATAAATAGTTTGAGAATTGGAAGATGCTGATGCCAAAAAACTTTTTAAATCTTTAAAAGTAATTTTTTAATGTTGTGGAGTTTTGGGGTTCTTTCTAAAACACAACTTACTTAAACTTAAAAAGCTCATTTATTACTCAATCTTCATTTGACAATTAAATATTTAGAAAAAAATAAGTATACCCTGATTAGCTCCACTGAAATCTGTTGCCATGGAAAAGGTAGCAAATTATATTAAACTAAACAAAATATCAAAACTTAAGAATCCGAATAGGTTAATACAACAATGATAATTTTGAACTCATCATTTTAAGACAATATTAAATGTAGTAAGGGGCAACAGATTTCTAAATCAAGTAGCATACTGGATTGCATAAAGAACACCCAACTCCACTCCAACCCGATCAAGCTCAAATCTCCATACACATTAAATTAACAAAAGTGTAATCATCATATAATTTGGAAAAATGCAGACAACCTGAAATTCCTCCAATATGAGGACCAAAAGGGGAAAGAGTTAAATCCGTTAATAGAACAGGGATATGATGATGTACTAAAATTTTAGAACAACCATAGAGATTCTGAACAAGATCCGATCGGTTAACCAAGAATCGTATAGTGGTGTATAATGACTGGATATTTTTTTTTTTTTTTTTTTTTTTACTTTTTAAAATAAAACAATTTTGGTGTATATTTTAGAAAAACAATGTTTCTGAAAGAGGAGAGTTAAAGCTTAATTTAACATTTTATGAAATTAAATTTAATATTACTGTTTCACTTATTAATCTATCCATCCTTAAATCAAGATCAAAATACGATTGTATAACATTGAGTGAACTTCAATTTATGTTCATTAAAACAGTCAGTTATGAATTTAAACTTAAGAAATTTTAAAGTCCTAATTTAATAAAGTTGAATTTTCTCTCCCTTTTTTTTTTTTTTTTTTAATTAATCACAGAAAGGTTAGGCCATTCTTATAGGTCTACTGTGAATATAAAAAATTAATTATTTAGAGATTTATACAAAGAAAAACATACCAACTTTGATAATAAACAAAAAAAAAAACACAATTTATTTGAACATTTAAAATAATGAAGCAACTAAGTTATCAAAAATAATCTTAATAAAACAATATAACAGCTGATCTTTTAAGTTGAAACCACTCACTGGTTACTTTTAAATTACACATCATATTTTTAAAATTACCATCATATTACCATTTAATGGTCGTTCAAACATACAAACATTATATATTAACCTACAGACTATTTCTGTACATAATGTTTATTCTTATTGAAATTATCCAAAGATATTCATTTCACTTTTAAACTCTGGTATAGCAAACATATTTTTTTTTTTTTTTTTTTTTTTTTTTTTTTAAAGAGGTACAAATAAATAAAAAGAAAAACTATGCAACTAGTACTTACAACAGGTAGAGAGTTCTACAATTTTAGTCAATGGGCACTTAGGAGCATTTCCTCCTTTTTCAAAATCTGATGAAGCACTTAAGCTGGAGTATTCAGGCTGGGGAAAAATTCAGACGTGGTTTCAAGCTAACATTCATCAATCCTCTCATCTCACTGCATCACTTGCCATCAACTACTAGGTCCATCATCTAGTCCGGAGGGGAAAATCGTTCTACGGTCCAGAACTTCACCGTCGGAGTCAGTAATTTCACCTTCCTGAAGCATGTGTTTTATTCGAAGATAGCCATCACCGTAACTCAGAACACTACGACTTCTAACGACCGGTTTAGTTCAATATCTATGATCACTTCTGATGGTTAAGAAGTCATAATCTTGGAGCGCCACTACGCCAAAAAAAAAATAGGCTACACATATCTTCTTCTTAATTTCTCGTTAACAGTTATAGATCCGCAATTCGAAAATGCCCTTATAGCCTCTTTTCATCATAACATCATGATTTAGGATGGTTAATATAGGGCCATCAATGCCCCACTCTCAAAAAAAAATCTTCCAGAAACCTGTCCGCCTTCAACAACTTCGCGATCCAGCCCACAGGCCAATCTTCGAGCCCCGTAATAAGTCGAATTTTTTTTACGAGTCAAACGACAGGTCTCTTGGCCAAGCAACAAGTGTCGTAAACATTCATTCTCCCGCGCTGCTTGAAAAACGGGACCGATCCACTCTGCCAGGGGTACGGGAATGGAAACAAAAGGAAAAATGGACTCATCGTGAAGACTACAGCTTGCCGCTCCACTCTGCCGGCCGCTTCATGGGGGAAGGAAACCATGCATCACCCCCATGGCGTGTGCTGAAGGGGGGGTCCTGTTAGCCTCTGTTTACATGGGCGCCAGCTATCCGCCTGATAGCAGAGCCAATTGAAGCCTGACGTAAACTTACAAAGCCTAATTGCGTGTATCGTACACTCATAAGATAACGTAATTCTTATACAGGGCGGTCGGTCATTCTTATCAAAGTCAGACTAGATGACTCCAAATTTTCCACCTGTGCAGTCTACTGACAAAACATCCCTCCCTTGCTGTCTGCTTTTCGTATTTGAAAAACAGGAAGCTACGTTAGACTATAAACGTTGAAATTACTTTGCAAAAAGAAAAAGAAAGAAGAAAAAATAAAAACTGATTTTATTATAATTATTACAATTACTTTTATTTATTTAAATTTTTATTAGAAACAGAAAAAAAGAGTGCTTTTAAATAAATGTTGAGAAAGTGATTTAAATAATTAATGTAGATTAAAAAAAAAAATTTGTTGAAACCAACCGTAACAAGATTGCTCCCCCCGGCTAATTAAAAAAAAAATTTTTTTGAGAAAACAAATTATTTTTTTGAAAGGTAACTTGGTACCACATGGCATGCTGGGACCTCAACACTGAAAAAACTGACCCACAAACACAGATCATACATCGATCCGGGACGGGATCCAGAGAGTTCACCGCTGAAATACCACCCTGACAATATATTCCGGATATATACAACCAGAGCTCGCACATCCGTAGAAACCATTACCTAAAATATTACCTGAAACATGACCATAAAAGAGTACTACCAGAGGAGGGACCACAAGGCTGATTTTACCACTAAAATGACCAAGATATTTTCTGCACCTGTAAAAGAACACATGTTCCACCTGATTGTGAAACCTCACTTCCCTACTACTGTCATTCCTACGCATAACTGCATCCTTCCTGAGACTTCTGGCAACAGAACTGTAAATAATACATAAATTGAATTTTGAAAAAAAAAATTAGCCGAAAAAGAAGAGAAGTGCCCACTGATTAATTGTCACTATACTGCTTATATACATAACTTCAATAATTGGCATCACAGTATATTACAACACTATCTATTAATGTAAATAAGTACTAGTAATATCATAGTTACAACACTGTAAATGTCAATGAAATTTGTAAAACACATATTAATTCTATTATACAAAAATACACAAGAGCAACTGGTGACACACAAAAAAAATATATACATATACATCTGTAAGACACAAATTATGGTATCACAGACCATGTTAGAGAATTACGCACACAATTGTAACAATTTTATATGAGAACACATGTTTGTTTTCGAACACAGTCTAATGATTCGGGATATTATGTAGATTTTACAAATGCACGTACAAGTAATGTGCATGGGAAAGAGTATCTCTGCCTCTGTGCTACTTATAGCAAAAAGCAGTTTCGGGCCTTTTGGGCACTACAGGGAAAACATTCCACAAAATAAAATAAAAAACAGGGGTGGTGACATATATCACCAGGAAGGAAAACACACATTCCACAAAAATAGGAAGTAGAATAAATAAAATAGTTAATTTTAGCACTTTTAGCCACACACAACAACATACAGGCATGTACATGAGACAGTATGTACTAGAAAAAGAAAAAGGGCCCACACTCCTTAAAGTTTAAGCTCAAATAAAACCACAAACTGTATAGTCAATAATAAATCTATCTAGTTAAAATGTAGAAATTACAGTAAACACATACTTAAAAAGTTATATACAAAACACTGATGCATTAAAAAAAACTGAACTAAACAGATCTACCTCGGCAAAAAGGCATACAAAACACAACATCCTAAAAAAATTTTAAAGTAACAAAAATTACATTCGTTTCTTTTTTTTTTTTTTTTTTTTTGCAAAAATATACCCAAAATCTACGAAAACGGGGTGCGGACGGGTATATACCACATAATCTACCATAAAACAGACAAAAACCTTAAGTATAGGCATAAAAAGGGTTAAAAATGCCTACATGAGAGTATCAACACACAACCAAAACAAACCTTTAATACGCTAGAAAAACTAAGTTCCGTTTTAAAAATGTCAAAAAAAAATAATTAAATATACATACACATTAACTAAACTATAAATAAATACAAATAAACAAGGTAAAATTGAATAAAAATGCTTGAATAACGAAAAAAGGTAGTTAGTATTTATAACTCGGACGGGAGTTAAATCCGTTAATAGAACAGGGATATGATGATGTACTAAAATTTTAGAACAACCATAGAGATTCTGAACAAGATCCGATCGGTTAACCAAGAATCGTATAGTGGTGTATAATGACTGGATATTTTTTACTTTTTAAAATAAAACAATTTTGGTGTATATTTTAGAAAAACAATGTTTCTGAAAGAGGAGAGTTAAAGCTTAATTTAACATTTTATGAAATTAAATTTAATATTACTGTTTCACTTATTAATCTATCCATCCTTAAATCAAGATCAAAATACGATTGTATAACATTGAGTGAACTTCAATTTATGTTCATTAAAACAGTCAGTTATGAATTTAAACTTAAGAAATTTTAAAGTCCTAATTTAATAAAGTTGAATTTTCTCTCCCTTTTTTTTTTTTTTTTTTAATTAATCACAGAAAGGTTAGGCCATTCTTATAGGTCTACTGTGAATATAAAAAATTAATTATTTAGAGATTTATACAAAGAAAAACATACCAACTTTGATAATAAACAAAAAAAAAAACACAATTTATTTGAACATTTAAAATAATGAAGCAACTAAGTTATCAAAAATAATCTTAATAAAACAATATAACAGCTGATCTTTTAAGTTGAAACCACTCACTGGTTACTTTTAAATTACACATCATATTTTTAAAATTACCATCATATTACCATTTAATGGTCGTTCAAACATACAAACATTATATATTAACCTACAGACTATTTCTGTTCATAATGTTTATTCTTATTGAAATTATCCAAAGATATTCATTTCACTTTTAAACTCTGGTATAGCAAACATATTTTTTTTTTTTTTTTTTTTTTTTTTTTTTTTTTTAAGAGGTACAAATAAATAAAAAGAAAAACTATGCAACTAGTACTTACAACAGGTAGAGAGTTCTACAATTTTAGTCAATGGGCACTTAGGAGCATTTCCTCCTTTTTCAAAATCTGATGAAGCACTTAAGCTGGAGTATTCAGGCTGGGGAAAAATTCAGACGTGGTTTCAAGCTAACATTCATCAATCCTCTCATCTCACTGCATCACTTGCCATCAACTACTAGGTCCATCATCTAGTCCGGAGGGGAAAATCGTTCTACGGTCCAGAACTTCACCGTCGGAGTCAGTAATTTCACCTTCCTGAAGCATGTGTTTTATTCGAAGATAGCCATCACCGTAACTCAGAACACTACGACTTCTAACGACCGGTTTAGTTCAATATCTATGATCACTTCTGATGGTTAAGAAGTCATAATCTTGGAGCGCCACTACGCCAAAAAAAAATAGGCTACACATATCTTCTTCTTAATTTCTCGTTAACAGTTATAGATCCGCAATTCGAAAATGCCCTTATAGCTTCTTTTCATCATAACATCATGATTTAGGATGGTTAATATAGGGCCATCAATGCCCCACTCTCAAAAAAAAATCTTCCAGAAACCTGTCCGCCTTCAACAACTTCGCGATCCAGCCCACAGGCCAATCTTCGAGCCCCGTAATAAGTCGAATTTTTTTTACGAGTCAAACGACAGGTCTCTTGGCCAAGCAACAAGTGTCGTAAACATTCATTCTCCCGCGCTGCTTGAAAAACGGGACCGATCCACTCTGCCAGGGGTACGGGAATGGAAACAAAAGGAAAAATGGACTCATCGTGAAGACTACAGCTTGCCGCTCCACTCTGCCGGCCGCTTCATGGGGGAAGGAAACCATGCATCACCCCCATGGCGTGTGCTGAAGGGGGGGTCCTGTTAGCCTCTGTTTACATGGGCGCCAGCTATCCGCCTGATAGCAGAGCCAATTGAAGCCTGACGTAAACTTACAAAGCCTAATTGCGTGTATCGTACACTCATAAGATAACGTAATTCTTATACAGGGCGGTCGGTCATTCTTATCAAAGTCAGACTAGATGACTCCAAATTTTCCACCTGTGCAGTCTACTGACAAAACATCCCTCCCTTGCTGTCTGCTTTTCGTATTTGAAAAACAGGAAGCTACGTTAGACTATAAACGTTGAAATTACTTTGCAAAAAGAAAAAGAAAGAAGAAAAAATAAAAACTGATTTTATTATAATTATTACAATTACTTTTATTTATTTAAATTTTTATTAGAAACAGAAAAAAAGAGTGCTTTTAAATAAATGTTGAGAAAGTGATTTTAAATAATTAATGTAGATTAAAAAAAAAAAATTTGTTGAAACCAACCGTAACATTAAAGCATTTTGAAACTGTTGTTCTGATACTTAGTACAGGGTTCATACGGACCTTAAAAGTCCTTAAAAACTCCTTACATTTCGATAGTCCTTAATAAAGATCCTTAAAGTCATTATTTTTTATTGAAAGTCCTTATTTTTTAACGTGAGCTGAATATTTAATGAGAGTCCATAAAATATTTTTAAAAAAAAATCGCTAAACATTCATAATCCACCAAGTATGGCAACTCAAAAAAAAAATCAGGTTTCTTTGTTATAATTATCTAATTTCTGATTGGGCATTGGAACTGCATGTTTCGTTTCCCTTCCGGTCCTGAATCGTATCTTTGTACCGTAATTTGATTTTTATTTCAGCCTGTGTCAAGCTCAAGTTTTTTTCTTTCATTGCATCATCTCTCCTACGTTTTTGGCTATCTGACGATAGTAACAGGATAAATTACCCCCATCCTCCCTGTCCAAAGAAATTGATGCTAAAAAGCAATTGATAGCCAACTAATAAAATGTTTGTTTTATATATATTTTTTGTATTTATTTTCATTTTGTAACTTATTTAAAAAATTAGGTAGAAAGGGTAATTATGTTTTATTATGTAAAATTTCAACCTTGTGATTAAATTTTAATGTAAGCATATATACTGTTTTTTAAAAACTATAACCTTTAGAAAGTCCTTATTTTTCTTTTAACGAAGTCCTTACAAAGTCTTTATTTTTCTTTTAACAAAGTACTTAGAGTCCTTATTTTTCATTTAGCAAACTCTGTATAAACCCTGTAGAATGTGGGTTTTGAAATTCTTATTGAAATTTTTCGTCGAAGAGGCAGTTTGTGAATTAGTTTGTTTATACTGCCTACATTTGTTATCTAGAAATAAACTGCCAATAAAAAAATCAGGGCTAAAGATACTGCGCGTGCCATTTTATTGGGAGAGAGAAAGGCTGCCTCCTTATTCTCAATGACTTTGTTATTCACTATTGTTATTTTTCTTTATTGCATGCATTCCGATATGTTGTAACACACTTTGATGATATTTTTTGTCCTGTATATCTTTATGGTTTATTACCCACTGGAATTTTATTATCGCTTCTAAAAAATAAAGTTATTTTATTGATTTTATCTTCGACACATTTTATAGCATCATTCCTATATATGTACACGTGCCATGGATTATTTAAAAATATTTGTTGATGTTTTAAAGTACAGTTAAGCAACAAAAACTTGGGTGCATTTTTCACTTGATAATGAAAACAATAGTAATAGTTGAGTGAAATCAGTTATCGCTGAAGTTTTAATTGTGAAACGTCATATATTCGCAGTTTATTTCTTTCTTGTATTCTAAAATTAATGGAAATACATTTAAGTACGTTTGAACTTAATGTAGAATTTTAGAACTGTGCAATTCTATTCGATATTTGAGTAAGAGAGCATTCTTTTGAGTTTCTTGCTGTCATATTTATTACTAAGGCCCGTGCGAGGATTTCGCACTGAAATCTAATATTTTTTAGGTACTGGTACTGCTCTATTATCCAGTCGACCACTTTTCATAACAAAAAACTATCGCCAAACTGTAAGTTTAAACGCCAAAAATGCAGTCCCATTGACTTGATATCAGAAGCATTATACGTGTTTGTTACGTCATCAAGTGGTTTGCTGTGGGTTTTTAACGCGACATTTTCGTGTATTTTTCATTATGTTTTACTGATTTATTAGTTATTTCATTCATTAAAATAACAATTGTGTCCTTAAATTCTTATATTTTATTTATTTATTTATTTTGATATTCCAATGGCAACGTTCTCCCGTTTATTTGGCGATAGTTTTTTGTTATGAAAAGTGGTCGACGGGATAATAGAGAAGTACCATTTTTATCAATATGTAATATTTCTTAGATGCATGTTTAAACATCTGAAGAAAAAATAAGGATAAAAATATCTGCAAACAATATTTAGTTTTTAGTCAAGCTAGAATATCATTTAATTTATTCCATCAAAGTTATTAGTAAAAACTGATCCAAGATTGCAAAATGAACGCGCGAGAAAAAAAATTAACAATCGTATTTTAACTGCATTAGAGGATGTCATCCGCTTCGGGAAAACATGGGACATAGAAATATAAATCTAAACATTTCAATTTCGCTTTTTAATCATAAATATGAAATAAACCCGTGCGGTGTTTTTTATAATGATTGCTGAGCATCCTATAATGTGGTATTTTATTTTTGTGGCAACGATACTTTGAAGAAAACCTTTCATTTCTTATACGAAAACAATGCCTTTTTAATTTTCAGCAAATTTTAATCAAAAACATGTTTTAACGAATTGTTAAGTGTGCTATGTCAGAAGCCAGTTCAAAATCCTTTCATATGCCATCTCATTCGTCGTTCTGCGTTTCGTATTTTCTGAGAAAAAGGGATGTTGACAGGAGAAATAATATATATGATGATAAGTATAAGCGTACATATATTTTAAAGTACAAACACTATGTCTGATTACTTTATTTTTTTTACATAATATAAGAATTTTTTACATAATTATAAGTATAAGCGTAGTTTAAAACGCGAATCGGTTGTTGCTCTCTCTCTTCAACTAAAGAAGTGCAAGCGAGACCTGTACATAATAGAGCTGATAGAGTTAATTTTTACTTTTAAAAAAGTTTAATATTTCAAAAAATTCTCCTCATACTAGCATTGCGGTCTTAAGATTTTGACGTATATCAAACTCCTATGCTTAAAACGGCCTTGAATGTTTTTCCTACGTATGTCTCAAAATTAAACTCCTCTATGCGATAAAGATGCTTGAGTTCGATAATGGTGCTTCAGGTCTGCATGGGCCCACTTTCCGGCCCCGGCCTGGGGCTTACTTTTTTTCTGCAGACTCGGGCCGGGCATAAACTTCATTATACCCGGGTCAGACCTTTTTTTGGACGTGTCAAGCTGAGAATGTCTTTTTCATGTGTAATATCAAGCCAAATTTTATCTTTCATTAGTGAAGAAAATAAAGGATTAACATTTTATTGTTGCATATTTTTTTTATTATTTTATTATTATTATTATTATTTATTAATATTATATTTACTCTCATTTTTACAAACCCCTATTTTTGAAAAGAAATATTGATAAACAAATGCAGAATATGGCGACTTGAATTACTGAACTGAAATTGGATTTCAATCGCATATGGCCTAGCGGTGTTTTTTCCTCAATTTGTTTTAGGTGGTCCAGAACACACAAATCTTCAAATTTTTGAAAATAAAAATTATCGCATTGAAAAAAATCAGTTTTTGTTGGTTTGTTTTTCGCTTAAAATGACGTTTAAATCATGTTTCTGTCTTAATTAGAACAGAAAATATTATTATTTTTTTTTTTTTCAAAATCTAGCTTTCAAGTAAGTGGTTGTCATGGAAACGTTTTTGCGTTTTTCCGCATGACGGCTTTTTTTTTTTTTTTACCAATTCTCATCTTTAAATTGTTAAAAGTCAAGAACCGTTAAAGATTTTCAAACTCTGAACATGTCCTTTTCAATGACTTTACTTTAATTTTGATTCAGCAAATTTGAAAAAAATATGTACTTTTAAAAATAGTATTTTTTTTTTTTTTTTTTTTTTTAGTTACATGTATATTTTTTTCTTATTTTTGTTTACTTTAAATGTTTTTAATTTTTTTCAAAATTAATATTTTTAAAAATGCTGAATCATAACAAAAGCTTATATATTATTCGATTTTGTTTACAAATTATATGGTAAACCGTCACAAAAAAAATTATATTTCAACAAATGAAAATGTTTTTAAAATGTACCTCGGAACCCCTTAAATTTTAAAAGAAATGTCTGAGATTATATATTCGCACGCATGATTGTGCATCAAAGGGGAAAAAAAACTGCATGTTTCAAAACATATTTTCAGAATTTTGCAGTTTAAATCAGAAATCTGTCAAGTTGTCATCTTTATAAAGTACTAGCAAGCTACGCTGGTCAATTTCTTATAACGAACTTTTAATCCAACAAAATATTGACATTTCGTAATTTACTTTTATATTTTAACAGAATTATAAGGTTACTATAATTTGTGACTCGTGCTATAGCCAATATACACGCCAGAACACGTCGCCCTTATCATTATCTTTTTACGCATGAAGGTTTCGCTATGGTACTCCATTGTGAAATTTAGTAATTTTTCAAATTCAATATTTCAAAAATGGCATAATCATTAGATTTGAAATTTACATCAAGAAAAATACAACTTTTTACCTTTCAAACGCAATTTGCCTAACAATTTTCTGACAAATACTTTTCGAACTACTATTTTTTTTCAGTAACTTCAAATGTTTCATTTTCCGAGATTAATCTGTGGCAACAATTAGCGAAAAACCCAGTCGTCAGAAACGCATAGTTTTTTATTAAAGAGGCTGTTGGAGCAGGGATTGTCACCATCAATTTGCCACCATCACTTTTGAAATCGGTTAAGTAGTTCTAGAGATTCCATAGAAATTGTAATTTAGAATGTTTTTAGAACGCTTTTCGCTCATTTCACCCTTTTTAAATTTAGATTTTTTTTTTATTTTGTTTTTAGAGAGCATTTACATCTTATAAGTAACTACAATGCCAAATTTCATATTTCTAGCTCCTTCAGTATAAACAAAATCGCAATTTTAGAACGTTTTTCGCTCCTGCACCCCCCTGGGGATAGTGGCACCCACAAAAAATATATCCTATGTTAGAGCAGGGGTTGTCTCCATCCATTTGCCACCATCACTTTTGAAATCAGTTTTGTAGTTCCAGAGATTTCATAGAAATTGTAATTTAGAATGTTTTTAGAACGCTTTTCGCTCATTTCACCCTTTTAAATTTCGATTTATTTTTTTTGTTGTTCTTAGAGAGCATAACTACAACACCAAATTTCAAATCGGTTCGGTAGTTCTAGAGATTCCATAGAAATTGTAATTTAGAATGTTTTTAGAACGCTTTTCGCTCATTTCACCCTTTTAAATTTCGAATTTTTTTTTTATTTTGTTCTTAGAGAGCATTTACATCTTATAAGAAACTACAACGCCAAATTTCAAATCGGTTCGGTAGTTCTAGAGATTCCGTAGAAATTGTAATTTAGAATGTTTTTAGAACGCTTTTCGCTCATTTCACCCTTTTAATTTTCGAATTTTTTTTTTTTTTTTGAGAGCATTTACATGTTATAAGTAACTACAACGCCAAATTTCAAATTTCTAGCTGCTTCAGTATAGAAAAGATCGCAATTTTAGAACGTTTTTCGCTCCTGCACCCCCCCCCCCCTGGGGTAGTGGCACCGACATAAAATATAGCCTATGTTGGAGCAGGGGTTGTCACCATCAATTTGCCACCATCACTTTTGAAATCGGTTCGGTAGTTCCAGAGATTACCCCCTACAAACAAACAAACAAAAAAACAATCTTTACTCCTTTATAATATTAGTATAGCTATAGATAGTAAAAACACTTTGAATTAATATATATATATATATATATATATATATATATATATATTTTTTTTTTTTTTTTTTCTAATATAATAATGTGCACTATTGTAAATCAATCTGTAGATTTATTTAAAGGGGGGGGGGGAAACTCATTGTCATCTCTATTTTTTTTTTCAGTATTGCTAAATAAAATTCATAAAAAGCATTAACCTATAATCCGAGCAATTTATGGTCAGAAATTAAGTGGATTAGAAGGAAGTGGACAGAGTCGTTCTCTTTTGTACTTCCTTTTGCCACGTGTAAAGGCTACGGCATAATTCACTGCATAAAAAATAAGTAGTCTATCCTGTTTATTCCCTCCTCTAATGAAGTTCTGTCCTGTGTATGTCGAATTCACTTCTTCACCATTGGGCTATTTCTGATCCTCAAATCGTGGTTAAATTCAATGCTATATACTCAGAATTCTGTTTTAAACAAACTTTTTTAGAAAGTTCTCTTTTCGCAGGATTTGTTTCGATTTAACACAATCAACCCGAATTTCAGTTTTTCCCTCTACATTCTTAGAATTTTAAGAGCCGGGAAGAAACGCTCAAACTTGAAGTCTATGGGGAAGGTTATTTTCAAATTTCTCACTCGCATTTTAATATTTTAAAATGATTTTTGCTTAGGATAGCTGAGGTCAATCTTTAACGTTGTGCGTTTTTACTTTTTTGATTTTGGTTAAAGTTTTTCTTTTTATAAGCGGACATTTTCAATTTTGGAACCGGTTCTGAAAGTAAAAGTTCCCTTATATGAAAAAAACTTTAACCAAAATTGAAAAAGTAAAAACTCACAACATTAGAGATCGACCTCAGCTAATTTGAAAATAACGTTCCCATAGATTTAACTAGCTTGCGAATTTTTTCGCATGACTAGTGTAGGCCCTTAAGGGGACTAAGACTTATTATTATTTTTTTTTTTTACATTTTACCATTCTTGTCATTTTATATCTTAAAAGTATACATTACAAATACGCAATTTTTTAAGGCAGTAATAGCTGCGTGTTTTTTTTTTTTCGTTCATTTTTTGACTTCAGATTATAATGTGAAAAATTAATTTCTATGGGGTTGTTTTAACTTTTAAACATTAATCGAGCAGAAAATTGGAATCACGGGTTTGTGCACATGATTACAAAAGCATGTAAAACAAAATTTTTGGTATATAATTACACTTGAGTATCTTGTACTTACACTGAACCTTTTTTAATTATTATAGCATTATTATGTTTTAAAAACAAAACTTTATCTTGCTTATATAACATTTTCAAAATTTTAGCAATATAACACCAAGAAAAAATATTTTTTCAGCAAAAAAACAGATGAAAATTTAACTTCCTTTTATAGAGTCTACCATACACTATTATATTCCCTGAAATTTTCAAGAAAACATAATGAAAATTTTTTAACTCCTTTGCGCGCAATGGCCCTAAATCATTATTTGTGGAGGAAAGGCAAAAAAAAAAAAAAAAAAAAAAAAAAAACTTCGTGCCCTTCATTTTGTTTTAAAGTGTACAAATATGATTATTCTTTAATGTATATACATCATTTTCGAAAATTAACTTTTTTTGAAGGATTTAAGAGTGCTTTGTGCCCTTAAAGTTCTCTATAGATAAAAAATAAACGTTGATTAAAAACATAAGCGAAATGAGGAGCTTGCATTTCTGTTAGTTCAATGTTCAATTACTGTCCTCACATTTATCAGAATGAAATAATAGAGTTTGGACGGATAATACAGTTTATAAATACAGTTTGGACGGATGAACGTACAATGAGTACAAAACTCATTTTTGTATTCATTGTAGGTTTTATCCGTCCAAATTGTATTTATAAATTGCATTAACCGTCCAAACTGTATTAACCATCTCCAAACTGTATTATTTAATTCTGATAAATGTATGCACAGCAATTGAACTACCAGATTGTAAGTTCCACATTTGACTTTTTTGCTTTTAATCAACGTTTATTTTTTTATCTATAGAAAGCTTTAAGGGGACTAAAACTCGAGTAAGAAATAAAATATCGAGAAATAACGAGCTTGTAATTATGTTTATTATGTATACAGTAATTCATCTCCTCTTTCTTTATAAATATAGTCTATCCCCCCCCCCTCCCCCCCTACACACACACACAGACACCATAAACGTAATTTTCGTGTAAAAACATTGTGATTGATAATCTGTAAAAATAATTTGGATTGGGGACGGGAGAACTGCAAGACATGAACCGAGATTATTTCAAAAATGATTTTTGTGTGTCTGTTTTAATCTTTCTATACAGATTTATTTTCCAGGAGCTCTTTCAAAAGTTTTGAAGTTATCGTGAAAAATATTTGTCTTCTGAAGCAACTATTGGATTGTTTCCAAACTGTCTGGGGAAGTAAATAATGTTTGCGTTTTGTTTAACACCAAGCGATTTTTATTTTCCGGGTACAGTGTTACAAAGTTACGGGAACGTGTGGGAGCTGTCAAATGTGTATAGAATGGAATCCGGATGTTTTGGAAGCCGCTTAAATGAGGCATTGGATTGTTCCAACAAAATTTAATCAATGTTACTTGTTATGAGAGTGTTAAATAATAAAAATGGAAAATAGATGGAATTTATCTTTAAAAAAATGAAAAATCACGCGTCAAGCATAGATTATGAAATACTTTCCAACACTTTCAGAATACTGAAACAAAACTTCACCTTTTAATAATGTGAAAGATGCGTAAGTAAACAATTTGGAAAACGCATAACACATTGGAAAACCCAATTTCAGCAATTGCCATCAGTAGTCAGGAAAATATCCGAATTGTTTTCTGCAGTCCTGTATATAATCTGTAGATTTGTATCATCATTATCAACAACCGTTTTCAATCCACTGCTGGATGTAGGGTAGGTCTCCCCCATATTTTTCCATTGTTTCCTGTCTAGTGCTTTAGTCATCCAATTAACATCGGCCACTTTTCTGATTTCGTCACTCCATCTTACTTGCTTGAGGTCGTCTTTTTGGTCGTTTCACATCTCTGGGATACAACTGTAGGGTGTTTGTGCTCCATCTATTGTCTTGTCTTCTTGCAATGTGCCCAGCCTATTTCCATTTTAGCCGTTTAACTCTCTCGATGTCAAAAACTTTCGTCTGACTTGTTATCCAAGTTATTCTCTTTCTGTCTCTTCTTGTTATGCCTAGCATACATCTTTCCATACTTCGCTGTGTTGTTTGTATATCCGGAACAACTTGTAATCTTTGTACCATCCGTTTTGCTAGCGTCCATGTTTCTGCTCCATAAGTTAGTGCAGGCAAGACACCATGGGTGCAAGACCTTCAGTCTCAGGACTGATTTCAGTCTTGGAGAGATTTTTGACCGATAGTAAATTCTACTTTATGTACTTAAATAATAGCAATTTTACTATCAAAAACTTTTAATCACTTTCATTTGTTGTAAGATGTCAGTTTTTAGCCATAGTGCAAAGCATAGAAATCTTCTATCTCTTGTTTTATTTGGTTATTATACTCAGAAAAGTTTTCAGTCTTGGCTTGAATAGACTTCTTGCACCCATGCAAAACACATTGGTTAAACACCTTTATTTTCAAACAAAGAGCCATGTTAGATGTTACTCTTCAGAATAATATTGTTCTTCCCATACCATATTATATGTGAAAAAAATTGGAAAAGGTATGCATAAAAATAAATGAGTCCTTCAGGATGCAAAATTTTTGTTCTTGAAAGAACACAAAAGAGGCATATTTTGTATTAAATTCATTGAATATGTGTTATTTCTAAATGGAGGGCCCACTTTTGTAAAAAAAAGGACCCACATTTTTGAAAATGTCTTGATCGCATTGACTCGGAATTTCAAAAGCCTAGCGGCATCACTGCTGAAACCAACTTTCTCGTGGTTATTTTTGTGAAAGAAAACATCTGAAAAATTAGGCCACGAGGAAATCAAGCTAAAAACCCACTAATAAACGCGGGGGCCCCAAGAAGGTAAGAGGTGCAATTTATGACAGATCAAATGTTCCTGATCTGATCGAATATTGGCATGAAGCCGCATCCCACTTGATATTCCCATGCGCTTGTTTGTCTGCGACTTGGGCAAATCTCGCTTTTTTTTGTCTTTGCCACGAGTGTAACCTTTGCGGTCTTATTAAAAATGCAGCAGCACGCTTTTTACTATTATTAATCTTGTCTTTTTCTGCATTGGGAAATTCTTGTTTACTATGACTTTTGCAAACAAATTGCACAGTAAGCTAGAAATTCCCATTCTTTCTGTTCATGTGGGTAAAAATACGATTCATTTATAGAGTAAAATTTAGTTCTCGTTGTTTGAAAACATGTTTTGGGAATAAATTTATCCCATCTGAATGGGTGTTTTTAGTTTAACCTTATTTGTTCGCCTTGAAAAACTGCATTATTTCTTGGGAGATGTTATCAGACTTTTCTTTTTTTAATTCTACTAAATTCATAGAAATGATGATCAAAATATAGATAAATGTTCTGACATTGACTCTTCCGATAATAGGTGTCCGATAATACGTACAGCGGAGTTTCCATTATACGTCAGTATTGGGACCGTCACCTTGACGGTTGAGAGAATAGACGGATGATAGAAATGCCCCCCCCCCCTCTCTCTCACACACACACACACACAAACACGACAGATATTAGCGATAATAATGCATACAGTGTTTAGCACTGTACTTTTAACTGGTAGCAATCAATAGATGGATAGTATACAATATTTGATATTAAATATTGTATACTTCTGTTTATTATATTGATAAAACAACAAAATTGAATACAGTATTATATGTACAGTAGTATTACAGTACAGTATGCGTCTTGTTCAACTCAATATTATGCTTAATTTGATTTTTAGTTTATTCAGTTTTCTGTATTCAATTTTATTATTTTATTTATCGTCAGCTCACTGACGGTTAACCGTGACTCTACTGTATTTGAAAAAAAATGTGAGGGGAGGAGTAAAGCTGAAAATAAGAAATTTTGGCTAGTAAACGAGATTTTTTTTTTAGTTGGTAGTTTCTGTCTGATAGTTAATTAGGTAGATTTCGTAAGAAATACTACACCTATTACATTCTCCCCTAAGTTGGAATTTTTGAAAAAAATTTGCAGATCTACACCGATCACGACTCCCAGAACCCAAGTTCAAAACTTTATCTATCTATCTATGTCACTTTTTTATGGACACGATAACTGCAATAATTCTGCACAGATCTCTTCCAAACTGATACATAAAATTAAGGGGCATAAAATCTCGGTCAAGTTCGTTAATGGGCAGGCTTTTTGTGAAAACAGAAAAAAAACCATAACTTTTCATGACTCCCAGAACCCAAAACCACCCCCGGTTCAAAACTTTAATCTATCTATCTATCTATCTATGTCACTTTTTTATGAACACGATAACTGCAATAATTCTGCACAGATCTCTTCGAAACTGATAAATAAAATCAAGGGGCATAAATCTCGGTCAAGTTCGTTAATGGGCAAAATCGAACCAAGGGGGGGGGGGGGGGGGGCTTTTTGTAAAAACAGAAAAAAAACATAATTTCTTAATTATGATACGTATCGAATCCGTTTAAAGTTATTATTACTTCTAGGAAAAGGGCCGAAAATTTATGACAGATTTTTTATATCATTAAAAATGGCCCCAGGGGGTGGAGGGGGGGGGGGTTAGAAAAAAATGCATAACTTCCATTCTTATCAAATCCGTTTAAATTTATTATAAATCATCTTAATATTATCTAAAACTTTTATATTGACAAGCTTTTTATAGGACCAATCCTTATAGCAAAAAAAATTTAAAAAAAAAAAAATCCCTGCTGGCACCACCTGCAAACAAGTTAGGTTTCGAGGTGGGCGTTTCCAAATGCCGCATCATGGCAAAAAGGTAATTTCTTCCGCAATTCCCAACAAACAGGCGCCCCACGGTCTGCGTGTTCGAAATCTACCTGTGCCTGTAGGCCAAGCCGTCAGGGATTTTTTTTTTTATTATTTACGGTTCATCATCTGATTTTTTTTTTTACTTAAAGTACTGCACATTTTTCATTGTCAGCATCTGAAAAGAATTAAATTAAAAAAAGTGTAACGTGTGAATTTTCAAATTGTCGCAGCAGAATTTTAAACTAGTCAGATCTATCAGCCCAAAACTTTCTTCTATCTTATATACATGTTAATACTTCAAAATTCGCTGTCACAGTGCCGGAATTATAATCTATGCCATCATGAAATTTCTAAATGTATAAGGTTCGTTGAATTGTGTGCATTTAAAAAGGAGATACAAGCATCGCATTTTTCAAACAAATCATTGAATTTTGGCACCCACCCTCTTAGATATCTGCAACCAAAATTCCCAACCCAAAGATCATACAAGCGACATCTTTTGGGTAGTATACACCCAAGCCTAATAGTGGTCTATTTACACAGAAGAAAATAAAACCCAATTTGGGTCGAAAGATTCTTAGGTATGTGCCCAAATTGGGCCATGCCTGTTTTGGTTACCACTGTGTATCCATTTTGGGCACTGTTAAATGCCCAATTTCAAAAAAACAAAAATAAATAAATAAATAAATGGGTATCAAAATGGATACACAGTGGTAATCAAAACAGGCACGACCCAATTTGGGCACATACCTAAGAATCTTTCGATCCAAATTTGGTGTTATATTTTTCTGTGTATGTCAAGGTCTAATAAAATGTGAAGTTTGAAATTCTTGGAGATATAGCTATGGCGGAAATCGTGAAAAATACACCATAGAAGCGCCACTTTTGGTCGATTTACACCCAAACCTAATCAGAAACAACTTATAACAACGTTTAACTGAATCTGAAATTTGGGGGAAATCCGTTCTTTAATTTTTGAGATAGAGCCATTGCGGAAATCATGAAATCTGGACGAATTACATCAAAAACTAATCGGCACCAATTTATATCAAGGTTTAACTGAATCTAAAGTTTTATTCATGTCAGTTCACTAGTTCTTGAGATACAGCACCCACAAAACTTTTGTCACTTACAGACAGACAGACCATTTTCTAAAAACAGTCAAATCGTGATCAAGAGCTTCTAAAGCTTCCGTCGAAAACCGGAAGTCGAATTTTTTCAAGAATCCAATACTTTCTTCTTGTAAGGATAGAAGAAAGTAAAAATGTTACTACGATTATCAAACATTTAACGATCGTTTGATAAAGTCATGATTGTTGGTGTGCTTGAATTCAAGGTCGCCTTGTTTTATTTTTCTCAAAAATCGTTCATCGTTTTGGGAGGGATGACGGCCACAGAACCTGATTTTTATCAGAATTTGACACGTGTGTAACTTTGTATAATTCAAATGACATAAGTCGTTCGTCATTGCATATGTTTTTTTAAATGCGTTTTTTGCTGTTTACAAGTACAGAGGTGCAGTTGTAAAGGATTTTTAAATTTATATATTTTTAGTCTTTCACCCGAACTAAATTGTACGTAATCGGAATAGGATTCGGACTTTATTATTGCTTTGTCTCATACTTGTAAATTATCGTAAAACGGAAATAAAATTTGTAATGATTATTTTAATTATACTGCATAAAATGTTTTAACCATTTATGAACCAAATTATGAATGAATGAAAATTTCGCCTTCCGAAGCATCTTTTCTTAATATTTAAAAATATGTTTGTAGATTTCTGCAATCATTAGTAAATAAATTTTAGAAAGTTTTCATTAAATTTAATTAACTAAATCCGTATTTACGGGGACTAGGTAGACTGTTTACAACTCTACCCAAATCATTTCTTCAGGATATTTTCTTTACCTAATTATAGAATTAGGAATTATACAAAAGTAATGGTCTTACATATAGACAGAAATTTTTCAGAACTGAAACTTTCCAATGAATGTCTTTCAACATCAAACTAGTCGTTGGGGGGACCACTGTAATTACTTATCCATCATGGATATGCATAATATAATATATGAAAATAAAACATGTGTAAACTATTTATAAAATGCATTGCAATTCGAATAAAATCGTGGCTTGATGACGTCATAAGCTTTAAATGCTCTATTACTGAATTGCGTAAGAGAAACATCCTTATAACTCTAAAAATGATAATCATATTAACTAACAGTTTATTGCGTCGGACTAAGCGTCTCATTTCCAATTAAAATATATCTTTGAATTGAAATTTGAATGAAATATAGGGTCATGAAAAATCGAAGAGTGTGGCAAATAGGATTATAAATATCTCGGCAAACGATAAATATCTCGATTAACTTCATTCTATATGCGAAATTTGTGTTTTTTTATTGTCTTTTATATTTACTCTTTAAAATAATTAATTTCGAAATTTTTTATATACCTTTTATCAGAACGAATATTTCGCGAGTCCGAAACAAATAGTTCCCGATAATCGAGGTTACTGAAATTCAATAAGCTGCTTCCCATTATTACATACTCAGTACATACCAAATTTCAAGTCTCTATCTCCATTTGTTCAGGAGATAGAGCGTTTACAGACTCACACACACAGACAGGCGGACAGCAATTTTTTTTTCTTTTTTCTAAAAATGTTTTTCGGAATCTCCAGTTTCTGAAACGTGTAAATCCATCAAACAAATTGTTCGATTTTCAAAACGATTACAAGACTTGCCCTATACTACGTATGATAGGCAAGTAAAACACTGGAGCAGTTATACAATTAGAAAAAGAAAATATCCATTTAAAAATATTTTTGCTTTGTACAGCTAATAAGACTTTTGGAACATGATGAAATAAAGTATCTAGAACTCATGCTAACTTTCATTACTGCAAATAGATGTGTTAAATGAATTTTAGTGCAAGTTTCTTTTAATGGTACTTTAAAGTATCGTCTGTGCGTAAAGGGTTAGTGACATTCATCTATGCTATTCGTTGATGGAGACTTCCCTCCATAACATGAAAATTGTATTTAAGCTAGCTGAATATGATTGAAGCTTAGTCAACTTATGTTGAGCTAATTATTTTATTTGTTATACACCTGCTAAATTATTGTTTTAGAGATTGAATTTTAAATGAAAGTACAACATTTTCCGGGGAAAAAAAAAATAATTCGATAAAATAAACTTGCCTTTTTTGTTAATAGTTACAAAATAAAACCTTTAACTCTGCAAGTCTGACTTGCTTCACAGTGGGTCGGGTACTTGTGTTTGAATAGGGTGTCTGTCCTCCAGACACTTTTAGCGAGTTTCGGCGGTCCCCACCATCGAGCCGTCACAATTTGAGGTGGGTTATTTTGTTTTATTTGAATTAATGGATATCGTTTCGATGCAACGTGTAGTGTATTTTAACCTTAAAGAATAAAACACACTACGTTTTCCTAAGGTGTACTTGCCATGTGGTAAAAAGGCGCTCTTTTTCATGTGGTCATTTGCTCTCTTTGAAGTTTTCAGCCTTCCTAGCTTGTCTAAAGGTCAGCAGGAGACATCGCCGACAGTTTTATCACCGCCTTTTTCTTTAGTTGAGACTCTCCTTTCTTTTGTTGATGACCACAGAAACTTTGGAAAAGAAAGACCAGTCGAATGATTTACGAGATTTTGTCGAGGATTTTTGAAAAAAAAAAAAAAAAAGCATATAAACGCAACCTAGTTTTTACGTATGTTTTTCTTTATTTTTCACAGCTAAACACAGTTAAACAAGTTTTCCAGCTGAATTACATTTTAGTTTACTACATGTTGTGTATAAAAATCAATAGATCATATACATGGCTGCACAAAAGATCTCTAATATGGATGGGTGGTAATTACTGAAAGTAGGTTTTCAAATGTGTTTTCTAAATTTATTTAGGTATCTCCTGTCGTGTGAAAAAGTGAAGTTCCGTAACTAACAATACTCTTAATAATGATGGAAAATGTTTCATAATCTAACGTATAATGTATGATTTTTCTTTTTTGTTATGTAAAATAACTAAATGTCATTAGGTTAGTTTTAATACATGCTTTACGTTCTATCTTTTCCTGGAGATCCAAAATAGTCGTCCATTATTTCGAAGAAGTTGTTTATGTTTCGGCTTTATGCAATTTACGGCATCACTGATATACACCCAGTTACGAAATTGATAAGATGAATTTCTCATTATCTGTCTGTGTGCTTGAGCCATCACGTGAAGATATTTGCATGGAAGTATCTTAGAGCAATGCAAATATTTGTCGATATTTGACTCATAATATGGTATTTTGTTTAATATTATACATGTTTTTGTTGATATTATGCAATATCAACAATATTTATTTTGGGATATCAACCACCAATATTCAGTTGCTGTTAAGTTGTACCGTTTTAATGGGGACAAGGATGACAAGTTGTTATTGAATAAGTGTTCAGATTATTAAATACAGTAAAGAACTTAAAGAAAAGATCAGAAACAAGTATCTAAACAAAAAATTATGTTTTCATAACAAAAGTTACGGATTACTGTAGCGTACTATTAAAATACACAGCATGGATCTTTTTAATAAATTTTGAACAAATGCCTTTTACATTTATAAAACTTGAACCAAGTTAAAATTCAAAATGTTCAATTTTTTTACAAATGTAAAAATGAATAGAATAATAAACATTTGAGGGGGTCGGGGCAAGAAAGTGCCAAGCCACATTTTTTGGTGAAATAAATCTGACACCGAACTGTTCCTTAATATTGTATAAATTATAAAATATCCTATTTATTATTTTTTCTAATATCATTAGGTGGCAGCATATGCCACTGGTTTCGTTTTTGCCCCAGATGTTTCTAGAACTTTTTAACCAGATAGAAAGTGTATATCATTAAAGTAATATCTTTAAAATAATGCCATATTGTTATTCAGACTATCTCATATGTTACTCGGAAATTAGCAGAAAAACTTTGTTATATATTTTGATTTGAGTATTTGATCTGATTTTCAAATTGATTTATCTCAGAAGTTCAAAAATGTGGCTTAGCACTCTCTTGCTCCGACCCCCTCATTTCTTTCTACACCCATATAGGTGTTTGAAACTTTTGTGTAGTTTTTAATTTTTTATTTGGCTTAAATTAAAAATATATATGTGAGCAATTCAAATAACGGGTACTAAAAAGAGCCATGGTCTGCCAACTGCAGCAATTTATAATGAAAACTAAATTGGTAGTCAAAGGGTTAAACTAAACAGCGTTATATAACATGCTTATCACATCATTTATTAAATTTATTGTATTTTATTTACATTCACAAGAATTCTAAGAATATATTCAGATTGGCAGTTCAGCTAAACCGAAATTTCAGCTTAAAATCAACCCGATCCGACCAAAAAAAAAAAAAGCGTCAACCCGAACCGGAATCTGACACGAGCCAACCTAAACCCGAAGTGAAAGAAAATTAATCCATATTTTAATACAATTGTTGAAACGTAGTCTACTATTACATTTCTAATGTCAATTTTATATTTTTTCTATAAAAATAAACAAATACACATTCATTAACATTCAACTGTAGATAGTTAGTTAGGGGTATGATAATAACTGGATACAGCTAAACATAACATCGGCGCAAACTTTCTGTAATTTTCGTAATACGGTTCTTTCCCTTTACTTAACCATGCAGCTTCATCTTGCGATGAAGAAAACGTTTTTATCTCATAGAAATTTAATTAGGATATATCCGAATAAAATTGTAAAACTGGCCTCTGCTCTTTTAACTTTCAGATTACAAAAGTAACATGTATCAAAATATTGACGCTCAAAATCCATTCGTTTTTAGAGAAGCATAGAACAGAAAAATAATTATTTCGTTAGTAAATCTTCGGATTTGGTTCTTATAATGATTGCATGCATATTCGTACAAAGTATTTTTTTTTTTCAAATGAATTAACGAGTGAATAACGGAAATACTTTCCTGCCTGCTATTAGCAGTATATTTAGCTATGCAATGCAATAGTATATATTTCTATCTACTTCTATATTTTTAACTTGCCTGATATAAAAGTAAATTATTTTCATAGATCAGTTTAAAAAAACAACTGAATTCGCAATCCGTTTTACATAAAATTCGTATATTGAATTGGTAGTTTTAATACTTTGACCCCTTTTTCTGAAAAACTTCATTTGTGAGGTGTCATTTTATAAATGTATCTGAAATAGTATTAACGTGTAAACAAGAATATTACATTAACCTTTTGATTACGAGATAGGACTGGAGACTGTTTTTATATTCACCCGTATCACAATGTACAAAAAATTTTCTTAGTGGTAAATATGTTTTAAAAATACCCTAATATATAAGTGTGTGGCAGAGATTATTTTTCCGAAAGTGGTACGAATAGATTTTTTTTTTTTTTAAGTTGCTGGTACGATGTCCCCACTGCATAATCAAAGGTTAAACTACTATATGCATTTTTAACTTTAATTTATCAAAGTGTATCGGAACAAAGTTCGTTACATCTCAGGAATAGCTTAGAAATCAGGAAAAACATTTAGGTAATTTGGGGACACGTTCGTAATTCCCTCCGGAAATGTCAGTTTCACTACATGTCATAGTTGGACAATTTAATTTAAATTAAATAACATCAGTTTAAAAAAAAATAATACTGCGAAACTCTTATGCCACAAAGTAATCGCACGCACATTTTTATTCTCAGGTTTTTTTTTTTTTTTTTTTTTTTTTTAAAGTAGATGTAATTTCAAAAAGGATATAAAGATAAGAATATCCCTTTTCCTAAATCCTTGACAGGTTGAAAAAAATCCTACAAATCATCATAATTCTTCATGTTTAGATAGCATTTTCCGGTATATATCTCTGCATAAAAGCTTTAGATAGTGAAACCAAAAAAAATAATATATATATATACATATTTATTCGACAAAGAAAATTTCTCACTCATTCTCTCAATCAAACCTAATATTAAATATTAAAAGCAAGTACATAAAAATAAATTAATTGTAGGTGTTTCGTGTCAGCTGTTTTAAAAGTGATTACATTTTTAAATTATTGTTTTGAAATTAATATGAATATTGATTTTATAATAACAATTAATTTGAATGATTATTCTTGGGAAATGCTTAATTTTGAATAAATCTGATTGCTTATTTAATTTTATCGTTTGAAAAAAAGTGACTGTTTGAACACTTCCGTGCACTGAATTGCTGTGCCTCTGCAGAGAGTCGGTTATTAGCAGTGACCGCGTTTCACTTGTTGAAATACAATCCCAAACAGTTTCCGATAATTAGGGCAGATTACAATTAGAAAAATACCGGAATGTATTCTGTCATTTTCATGAAACTTTGAACGTAACTGGACAACTAAACAAAGCTATGTTAACTTTTTTTTTCAGTTTTATTAATAAGCGTTAAAAATATCTTCATATTTTAAACAATGAATTGCATAATTTATCTTCAACGTTGATAGAGTATTTAGAGAGATAATTTTTTATCATTTAACCTAGATGATTTTTTGAGAAAATACTGCTGAAATAGCTCATTTTATTTAATTTAGATATCAGAAAGTGATTGCTATATTGTCAACAGAAACTTCTGCCTCTAATCTCCCCCCACACACACACACACACCAACAACAACAACAAACAAACAAACAAAAAACGCAGCCGTTGTATATAAATTCACTGCTTAACAACGGAATTTTTTTTAAACATTTTTAAACGTAAAGGCATAAAATTTACAATCCTGAGTATTGAAGCGATTTGGAATCTAATAGCTTTTTCCTTTTTTTTTTTTTTTTTTTTTTTTTTTATAAATGAATTACTTATCGAGTTATAAGCGATTCGTATCACGTGACAAGTCTCCCTACTTTCAAGACCCCCTACTTTCTGGCGCAGCCGCGTCGGGAATTCGGTTTAAAACGCCCACTTTGACAGTGTTTTCTGAAAGATCTGACAATTCAAAAAATGGAAAAAAAGGCATTCGATTACATTAGTTTCTGAATAAAAACACCTGCCAATTTCATGCATTTCCGAACAAAATTGAATTGAGAAATGTGTCAGAAAGTACCGCTCTTTTGAATTTGAGAACAACAGCCTTAATATAATTTCAAAAATATAAATGCAAAATGTAAATGAAATCATCGTGCTCTTACATATGAATGAAAACTTATTGAGCTTTATTTACGAACATACATCTACTGTTTGATTTTATAAATAGACCTATTTGAAGGTATTTCTATAACTCACTTGTCAAAGAAAAAATAGATGTATGATCAATTATTGCCTTACTTGAAACGAGGAAAATAACTTTGTTATTCTCATTGCCATTTGTCATCACACACGTTTCTATCTGTTTAGCGTTTCATAATACACATATTTTTACTTCTGTTACTGAACTCTGAACACCTGCACAAATACTTGTAATCATTCCTGACTCTGCTTTTGCTTGTGTTTTTTTTCCTCTCAAAAACATGTTTCGTGTGCTCTATACCTTTTATTATTGATCTGCAATCAAAAATAAAAGAAAAATAAATTTTGTTCGTTTTTTTTTAAAGCTGAAAAATATTATGTAAATATATATATATATATATATATATATATATATATATATATATATATATATATATATACATATGTAAATATATATTTTGTAATTTTTAGAATTTAGTTTTTGTTAGCTTCGTAGTAACCTATGTGTGGCGTTTACTTTGCATGAGATCTTTCGATTTATTTTTCTTGAGTGGGTGGGGGAGGGGGGGGAGTGAAATTTAATATCATAGAATATTTAGAAAAAACTTATTAACCATAGGAAAATGATTGCTGTTTTCTGTCGAGAATAGACCAAATGATGTTCGGTTTTACTATTTTAACCGTTTTTAACGAAATTCTGTAACTTTAGAAGAATTTTTTAAGCGTTTTTAACGAAATTCTGTAACTTTAGATGAATTTTTCTTTGAATAGGCAATAGAAATGCATAAAATCGTTACAAAAATTTTAAAATTACAAAAAAGATGGGTGCAAATTATCAGATATGAAAAATTAAGTAGAAATTTGGTACTTTCGTGTTATAGCGGCCCCCAAGGATGAAATATTTTTGTTTCTGTTTTCATTAATATAGTGTAAATTTTGTACTTTCGTGGCTGATTGGCTGATGCCGCGTCTGCTTTCCAACTGGCTGTTCTCTTAACTTGTCCCTCTTTCCCTCCCATTTCCTTTCAGCCTTGCTCCTGCCTTCAAAGTTGTTGTGCACGTCTTCTTTGCGCCTGACGAAAGAAGACAAAGTTCTTTCGAAAGGCCTAGCGCATTCCTTACTTTTATTGTGTTAAGAAGGGGTTTTTTTAATGCCTTTTTCGAGTAACTTTTATTACAGTCTCTTACGTTTAGTATTTCAATATTAATGATTTGAAAAATCTATTGAAAAGAATATTTTTCAAATATTTTTCTGGAATGTAAAAATTTCTTTCAGGGTTTTTTTTTAAGATTTCGTGTAACTTTTTTCTCTATATGTTGATTGAATCCCCCACTCTGAAATATCGGAAAATAAAGGATTGTTTTAGGAAGAGCCGTATAAAAACTATTTTTGTTTTGTTTGCTGTTATATTTAGCTTGTAATCTATTTTACCTTTTTTAAAAACCATTTTAGTATGTGTCTAAAATAGGTGAAAAATGAGTTCAAGTTCGGACTCAAAAACAGTTCACGCGGCAGGGAACGTGTCACGATTAATCCGATCTGCCCTTTATAAAAAGACTAAAAGGAGAACTTGTTACTCACTTTCGTAATGCGACATCGCTGTGTTTTTGTTCAGTACTCATAAATATTTACGATATTGTATCTGTGTGATCTTGAAGGAGCATCTACACGTGGACTTACGTGGACCTGTTCGATTCCTATCATTGGTGGTAAGCTAGCATTTCATGGGGAAAACACATTTTGTAGCGGCGATCGGGGAGAAAAAGGTTGGGTGAAAAGGCGCAAGACATATAAGCACACCTTGAGGAAAAAACACTTGGTAGGAAAGAACAAAGGTGAACGTTCGCCTTCAGGGTCGTGGCGATAACCCATTAACGAAATCAGTTGAGAAATTTTTATAACAGCTTCTTTCTATTTGCCCTTATTATGGAGGAACGCAAGCAGCTGACTGAGATTTACGACTGAATGTTATCGTTCCGCGGAAATTTACAGTTTTTTGCGCAAAAGTAAAGGCAGCTACGCACTCTTTTTTTTTTTCCATATATGGTAATGAGATAGTTTACGTTTTTGATATGCACAGTTATATTGCCTCTGATAAGCCGACAAAGTTAAATTTTCCGGTATTATGTTAGTTTCATTGTCAGGGACGGATTTCACTTTTATATGAAGTAAATTGCCCTAATAACTTTATAAAATTTGAACAATTGTCGCAGTGCGGTAATTTTCTTGTTTTATTTGTATACACGTACAGTACTACGCACAGAACTGGTGTTCGGTACCGAATAGTTCTTGAGATTTTATTTCTGTTTTATAAAAATATATTTATAAAAAGATATTTTAGTGGGCTAATTATTTTAGGTTCACATTTGTGAATTTAAAATTACTAACCTCCAAAAATATAAGTACCAGTAAACTAGGTACACATAAAAAACTTTAATGGCTTTAAAAATGTTTAAATTATTTATTTATTTTTATTTTTTATTTTTTGCTAAAGTATCCAAGGTAATAATTGCGAAAATTACTTCATTTTTTGACAACGATAGAAATTTTTGTAATTTCAGATAAAAACATTTATTTTATAAAAAAAAAAAAAAAAAAAAAAAAAAAAAAAACATTTATTAGTATCGTTTTGAAGTAAAAACGTTCGACTGCATACAGGGTTTGGAGATAAATATTAATGGATATATATTATAATATATTTCGTTTCAAAATATGTTCGATATTTCCGATATTTTCATATATTTCATATTTATTTTCAAGATATTGTGTAGGATATTTTCAGTCAAAATAAGTGTAAATGAATTTTTCAACTGTTATTGACTGCATCATTCTGTAGAGAAATAACTTTTGCTTCTGGCAGTGACTTTTTTAATCAAAAAGGGAAATAACATTTTCTTATTAGGGGATACATCCCCTAAAATATGCTCATTTTAAAATAATTAATTTCTCTGAAACTAATTGTAGGAATTTCGTGAAATTTGGTATCTGGGCATAGTTTGAACTGTAGTTTTAAAATATCTTGTCAAAATTTTGTCTTGCCATTGAACAAAACAAAGTTTGGGTTTGTTTTGAAATTTAGATGCCCTCCTAAGAAATTTGTATATACGTCATTTAAAAGTAGATTATATTTCCGACCGTTTGGTACCAGTAACTTTCTTCTGCAATAATTTGTTGCAGAATTAATAGGGAGTGTTTTTTGTTTTGTTTTTTCCCACGACTGTACAGGGGTTAATTTGAGAGCATATTTCCACGTAGTGTTAGTTTTAATGGGAAATGAATACATGAATTTGACTTTTCTGCAAACTTGATTGCGTTGGATTTATCATCCGCACAATCGTTAAACATGTTAAAGTTCTATATCTATTTTTATTCTGTATTCTTAACTTTCTCTATCTATTTAAGTTCTGTGTTTTTTCCATATGATTTATTGCTACAGTTTAAAAGGTCTGCACAGGCCGAAATTTCCATTCGTGTACTGCGGCCCCTGTCTGCCCGTACAAAAACTTCATTGACCGGGCCCGGCGTCGCGGCCCCTGCCTGATATAAAAGCTAAGATTTCGGCCCGGGCCGCTCTGAAACGTAAAAAAAGTCAGTCTTGACTCAATTTCTGCAAAAGATATCGATATTTCTAAATCAAAATCATCCTACAATTTAAATTCTTCAAAAAGCACACTTCTTATGCATATATTTTATTTCCAGATTTTATGTTCTCAATTCATGGAACATAGAATAACAATAATATTAATGATTACTTAGAAAATAACGCACGTAAATACTCATTTTAAAAAATTGACTTAGGCAAGTACTTTCAAATGAAGATTTAAGAAAAAAAAATCAATGTAGTTTAGAATGAAAGAAAAAGATAAATTCATAATTTAAAAACTCCACACACACACACAAAAGAAAAAAAAAAAAAAAAAAAAAAAAACAGTCTTGACTCAATTTCTGCAAAAGATATCGATATTTCTAAATCAAAATCATCCTACAATTTAAATTCTTCAAAAAGCACACTTCTTATGCATATATTTTATTTTCAGATTTTATGTTCTCAATTCATGGAACATAGAATAACAATAATATTAATGATTACTTAGAAAATAACGCACATAAATACTCATTTTAAAAAATTGACTTAGACAAGTACTTTCAAATGAAGATTTAAGAAAAAAAAATCAATGTAGTTTAGAATGAAAGAAAAAGATAAATTCATAATTTGAAAACTCCACACCAAAAAAAAAAAAAAAAAAAAAGATTTTTAGCTATATTTTTCTGTAATTTATTAAGCTATCTTAAATTTCTAAAGATTTCGTAAAACAAATGTTTAACATCACTATTCTTTTTACAAAAATAAATATAAAATGCGAATCAAACACGATCTCGAAGGAAGAGTGAAGTCCAGACAGGCGGCGGGCTTTAATTTCGGGTCAGGCCAGACCCCGTCCAAACTTCTATTATAGTTATGCACTATAATTTGATAGCATAAAATATCATTAATTATATTTTTACAAAATATAACTAGTCATATTTGTACAGTTGAAAAAAAAAAATCTTCTTTTGGCATTCAGAATAATTTAAGTGATTTTTTTTTTCACTGCAAGTTTAAAAGATTAATCATTTCTGCTGTTATGAAAGTATAAAAATTGTATTGTAAACGTAGTCTAAAAGCTCCCGTATTTAACCTCTAATTTTCAGTGCTTCTCGACGTCTTTTCCTTTTCTCTTCTACTTCTATATCTTTGTACTCGGCTTTCAAGGACTGAAAGAGAGATGAAAAAAGTAATAAGATAGTTTTTATCAGTTTATCAGTAGTAATGATAAAATTACTTAAGTGAAATGAAAACATTTGGGCGATTTTCTTCTTCCTTCTTCACTCATCATTAAATAGGAGAGAGAAAATGTTTTTTTTTTGCATATAATTTTATGAAATAAGCTTTATTTATGTATGCTTAGTTTCAGGGGTAGGAAGTAGTGCGCTACAAGTAGTGAAGCTACTGTAGCCGCTACTTTTTACAGTAGTTTGTAGTGTAGCGCGCTACATTTTGAATAATGTAGTGTAGCTAGTAGCACGACACAAAAAATCCGTAGTTTGTAGCGAGAACCGACGCTACTTTTAACGCTACTTCAGGGGTTGGAAATGTACCATTCTGCAAATCACGTTGCCGAAATTTGCTTCTTTTGGTGCAAAATTTGTTTTGCTCAACAATTTGCGAATCTCAGCTGCAGCGTATAGCAACGTATCGCATGAAGTGATAGATTTTTCCCGTTGACACTTGCTGCTAAAATAAAGTACTAATCCACCAAATGAATGACATTTTCTTGCTGGCAACACTTGTCTATTTATTATTTGCATCTAGAGCACCGGGACATGTGATCCCGGGCGCCAGAATGTAAGGCATGGGGGGGGGGGAGGCAAATGAAGATTTGGTTTGTGGTTTAATACAAGAAAAATATCTGAAATTTGGGAAAAAATGTTTTGCAGCTGCAAAATCTAAAAGGAAAACTGAGCCAATTGCATTAAAATTGACAAATAGATAAAAAGATTGGTGAGGTCTGGTGACTTCCCTGGACACTAAAAACTTAAAGATGAAAAATATGGTATTTTAAAATGTTTTCTTTACTACAATTACTTTTTTTACATCCAGTTCCGGCCTTAGCGAAGGCGACTGCCCAGGACACTAAACATTGAGGGGTGTAAAACTCACAAAATATCAGTAAATGTATAACGTACAAAAGTGTTAAACATAACTTTTATCTATATAATTATTATCAAATTTAAATTTTTCGCGTGCCAGAGAAATTGTCGTGCGTGTGTACTGTAGACTTTTGCGACTAATGCATATAAATGCACAAAATATGTAGTAAAAAGTTTACTTAATATTTTTTTTAAATATATAACTTACTGTTATAATTTTGGAAATTAAAACTAGGTTCAGGAAAGTATCTAGACATTAATATCGGTTTGTTAATAGGAAGAGCGGTGTAAGTGTAGTTTCATGAAACTGGCTGTAGATAGCACACAGATATTTTA
Organism: Maratus michaelseni; assembly: GCA_963931845.1. Lineage (NCBI taxonomy): Eukaryota > Metazoa > Arthropoda > Arachnida > Araneae > Salticidae > Maratus > Maratus michaelseni. Next base: position 140,555,138 of record OZ007597.1, read on the forward strand.
CGGTATTGAAATTCACTGTTATACCTACAGAAAATCTTGGTTTTTCAATTCCTTAAGACATTGTGACTCACATCACTGTCTTTAAACGCCTGCTGCTCAATTGTAATGTATTATACTACAACTACAGTAAAATATGTGAAAATAAAATCGGTCTATAATCGAATCCTGTCTTAAATGAAAAAATTGCATGGTCCCAACAGAAAGAAATTAAGCAATTATACATGCTATGATTCAAATCTGTATAAAGTGGAATATTTTAATGTTCCTTTCGATTTCGGTTTCACAGGTTTTATTAATATCTTTCGAAGTTGATTATGTAGTTTAATATACGTATTTAATGATTGCATGTTTTTAATTTAAGTCTGGTATTAGGAACTTAGTAAAATTCTCTTTGTAAATTTACTTTGTGGAGGAGGGAGTGGGGCGCCAAAATCCATGATTGCCCCCTTGAATAAAAAGCTAGTTTCGGCCCTGCTTTTGTATCTCGATATGTTTGTTGAGATATAAAATTTGTACATTATTACTGTTTATTATTATTTTTTCAATTTTACCGAATCTTAATGATATTTCATCTGCAAGCATAAATTTTGTAAATTGGTCCGTAATCGGTGCGCAATATATTTTATTTCGTTTATTAAAATCTTTAACCCGTAATATAACAGGTTTATGTGTATCAATAAACGTAAATTATTGCATTAATATATATATATATATCCTAATACTTTTTCTGGACTCAAAATTAATATAAAATCCACTCATTGTTTTCAAAGAAATGCGGTAGTTGGAGAAAATATATTAAAGCACAATCTCGGACGGAAAAGAAAAGCTGATTACCCCTTACTGACTTTGCCACAAAACATCCCATAAAAATATGACTGGTATCAATCGATTAGTTAGTACGTAATAACGTCTACTAATTAATGCTATACTTAAATTTTGCTTAAGGAGTCGTCTACACATTAGAAATTGTGCCAAACTTTAAAATGTTCAATACTAACGCCTAGTTTTGACATTGTATTTGGATTCTTCGACGGGAAGTCATTTTGTTAACAGGGCTCCCAAATGGTCCGGTCCGCCAACTGAATACCGGTATTTTCTTAGAAAATTTTTATTTTTAGGTTTTTCTTGCAAAATTTGCAGAAATCGTCTTCGGAGGTAAATTTTCGTGGAAATGTTGTAGAAACCTACCATGAAATTTTCTGTTTAAAAATATTGGTATTCAGTTTGCGGACATTTTGTGAGCCCTGTGTTAAGTAGTTTAAGGATTATGAAGGTTTAAAGTTTTGAACTGTGCTATCGTTGCAAAATAGATTGTAATACGGGTAGAGTTAAGCATAATTTTTATCTATATAATTATTATCAAATTTAAATTTTTCGCGTACTAGGGAAATTGTTGAAATGTACGTGTGTACTGTAGACTTTTGCGACTATTGCATATTCATGTAGAAAATATATACTTTATAAAATTTTAAAAAGTCATTATTTTATATTTTCTAATAAAATATATAACTGTAACAACGTTTATTGTAATAATAATAATAATAATAATAATAATTTTTCCTCCCAATTCCTTTAAATTTTACATCATACTAACACCTAGTTTTGACATCGTATTTGGATTTTTCGATGGGAAGTCATTTTATTAAGTAGTTTAAGAATGATGAAGGTTTAAAGTTTGGAACTACTATCGTTGCAAAATAGATTGTAATGCGGGTAGTGTTAAACATAATTTTTATCTATATAATTATTATCAAATTTAAATTTTTCGCGTACTAGGGAAATTGTTGAAATGCCGTACGTGTGTACTGTAGACTTTAGCGACTATTGCATATTCATGTAGAAAATGTATACTTTATAAATTCTTATATATGGTCATTATTTTATATTCTAATAAAATATATAACTGTAAGAACGTTTATTGTAAAAAAAAAAAAAAAAAAAAAAATTTCCCAATTTCTTTAAATTTTACGTCATACTAACACCTAGTTTTGTCACCGTATTTGGATTTTTCGATGGGAAGTCATTTTATTAAGTAGTTTAAGAATGATGAAGGTTTAAAGTTTGGAACTACTATCGTTGCAAAATAGATTGTAATGCGGGTAGTGTTAAACATAATTTTTATCTATATAATTATTATCAAATTTAAATTTTTCGCGTACTAGGGAAATTGTTGAAATGTACGTGTGTACTGTAGACTTTTGCGACTATTGGATATTCATGTAGATAATATATACTTTATTAATTTTTAAATATGATCATTATTTCATATTTTCTAAGAAAATATATAACTAAGAACGTTTATTGTAATATATATTTTTTTCTTCCAATTTCTTTAAATTTTACATCTTGGTCATAAATAGCATCTTCAGCTGCCGTGAAAGGGGTCAATTTTAAATTTTGCGATTTTTCAGCCTTCTTCCCCGATGAGCGAGCGATATTATTAACTGCAATCAAATGTTTATCAAGTAGTAAACTTGGAATGAGGACATATATATATCAGTTTTTCAAAGGTCATGAACTCTGAAGGAGATTGTTTGTCCTTACCTCCTCGAGTCGAGTTCTTTCTTATCAGGAGAAACGGGCGATTATGAAACGCTCAAGAATGGAAGACTTGCGATAAAATTTCAGTTCGCCTGTTGTTACTCATCTATTTTTTGAATTTTGAAATCCCAATTTTATTTTCGTAGAATCGATTTCAGTTGTTGCTTTTACTTAATAAAAAATAATAATAATAATAATAAATAAATAAAACTGAAAATAGCTGTATTTTAGAGAAAGTAATATAGGACATTCCAAATATAGGAAGTATTTTATCATATCATTGCAGTTGTTCTCCAGCTGCAAATAGCAGTAATATTCTATGCTTATACTTTTAAGATCTACTCGCAGTTGTGGCCGCAGTTTTTATAATTGATAATATAATACAGAAATGTAACAATTAAGAGAGATTAAATTTTCAAAAGTAAATTTCTACCAATGTTTTTCAAGGAGTAAAATTGAAACAGTAATTTCTTTATTCTTCAGGGTGTATGTGGGGGGGGGGGGGGCTTTGAACACCCCTTTAAAATGGATTTTAACGTAAAAAACTTAAACTTGACTTCAAGCTGGGGGAGGGAGGATCTTAGTTTCTCTTTTTCTTCGAGACGGATGTCACCTATACATGCGTTCATATGTTTTTATTTTTTTTACAAGAATATTTTATTTGTAATCTTTGCCTTTTGCCTAAACGTAGAATTCTTGGATTAAATAAGGCATAAAATACTATACGGAATTACTAGTGTTAAAATGCTGTTAAATGACGTCCATCCTGAAGGGATTAATATTTAGTTATTTTAAATCACTTATAAAGAATAAATTTCACGTTTTTTTTATCATCAAATATACCTTTTTTTTTTCTTCTTGCAGTTGCATTTTAAAATCCAGGCAGGGACACATGCTTTGCTTAAATTACCATCAAATGAAATAACTTTGTCCAAAAATTACAGACTTATAAAGTGTATTAATTTCATCCCCCTTTCTCTTTTAAAATATGTCACTACATTCCTAACTAACAACTTGTTGAAGGGAAAAATATATTGATGCTTACGAATGTCTTACATAATTTAAAGTGGACAAAATATTTTCACGTATTGTATAAGCAAATATGCAAATTGGCGCATATTTAGTTTTTGTAAAACAGACCGATATAGTATAAGGAAGATGGTCCATCCTTTTTGTTCTAAAAATTTTCAATTTAAAATACAGATGAAATGTAAATGTTTTAAAATTCTGTTGGCGGTCGTTGTGGTTAATCATTATAGAAAAAAAAAAAAAACCTCTTTTGTACACCTTTGTTATAGGCCTTTTATTATTTTTTTTAACCTATTCATTTCGTCATAACCAGGTCAAATAAGTTTACTTTCGGAAAACGTGCGCACGTGTCACGTTTTTACATATCATTTGATAGGTAAAAAGATGACTTGTGCATCTGTATACACATTTGTGTTGTGGATTTTGCCTATAATACTGTTTACATAAGAAAGACTGTGGTAATTGTTCGCTTTAAGATGCTTAAACTGTGTTTTGTGGGATTAAAAAATATTATGGGGTTACTGACTTTCTCTTATTTTATTTATTTAAGCGCATGCTATCAATTAGTTTTTTCGCTTGAATTTTAAACGAGAATTTTCAATGCTATTTTCTGTACAGATGTGTGAAATATAATCAGTGCCTAATCAAATAAATACCTTGTCTTTATTTATTAACTACCTCTTAGAGGTTTCTTGTATTTCTAATAGAAATAAGGGGGGGGGGGGGGGGCTTAGAAAAGATACTTAACAAATTGTATATTTGCTGCATCAAACTATTTTATTGAAAAGTAAGTTCGTTAAACATATAAAAGAAGATAAAAAAGAAAAGCGTTTAAAGAACTGAATCTTTTATCCATGTGCAGCTGTTAACAAGAGCAGAAACAGAACGAAGTTTTGCTCCCTGCTTCTTCTGTTACTTATTCAGTGGATTTACATACTGTAGAGACCGAAGAAGAAATCGGTCTTTTGAAACGCGTTTCTTTTTATTTTCTTTCATTCTGCTTTTAAGAATGCATTTCTTTAAATGTTTCTGCCCAATATTTTATGATTTTTACGCTGTAAACCATATGCCCCAAGAGAAGAAGAAGAAGAAAAAAAAATTTCAGGAGGTTCGTGTAAAGCTGCCGCGAGAAACTTTTTACTTCAGGAAAATAAGCCAATAATTACTTTTCAAAGTGTGCGTTGAACATTTTTTTTCATAGTCTTTATTTTACTTGGCTCTAATTCATTGTGAAAAAAAAAAGTCCCTTCAAGCAACGCCAAAGAATACTTGCAGTAAAATATCAACACAGTAGCCTGTTGGAAACGACTTTGTTTTTCGACCCTGAATCTATTCCTTACTTTCTTCGCTTGGCGGGTTGTTTACCACATTTCCTAAGGGAGAAATACTTGGTTGAAGCAAACAAATGGCTTCCCGCTTTTTCCTGGTGTGCCAAATCTGAACTTTAAAACTCACTTCGTTTGTTCAAGCGTAGAAAGTAATATTGACATAATGTAACCGATACTTGTAAAAATTTTATATTTTGACCAGGATCGTCTTAAGATACTCGGCGGTCCTGTGCCTAATTTTTGAGAGGGGGGGGGGGGGGTCTCTTTATACATAAATTTTGATTCCAATAGTGCATTACACTCGATTCCCCTCCCCCACCCCGCTTCTAAAAAAGTTTTGAGATTTGATGGATGTTACTGTTATCCATTCTTCAGATTCATCTCTAGTTGGTACCACTCAGTGTTGAATTCAGTTTTTCCATGAGAGGGATGGGATGTTCCCAGCCCTTGAGGTACGTTTACATTGGGATTTCAATAATCCCCGACAAAAAGTCGTAAATCATTCCCCTGGCCTTTTTTTTTTACAAAGGTTCTGTGGTCAGCAACAAAAGATAGGGGAGGTGATAAACATGTCAAGGATCTGCACCTCTGACCTCTAGACAAGTTTCAGAAGACTGACCACATGAGAAAGAGCACCTGGCTGCATGAAAGCGCTTAGCAAAAACGTAGTCTGTTCGAACCTTTTCCTTTACGGATTCACCGGAATACGTTTTTTCTTAGCGGTACTTTTCATGTGGTCAGTTTCCAGAAGCTTATCTAAAGGTCACAGGTCAGCGGAGGGTACCCCTGACATGTTTATCACCGCCTCTTTCTGTTATTGAGACTCTCCTTTCGTTTATTGCTGACCACAGAACCTTTGGAAAATAAAGACCTGGGGAATGATTTACATTTTTTTGTCCGGGATTGTTGAAATCCAGATATAAACGGACCATTAGAGAAAGAAGGGGGGGGGGGGTCATTATAGAGTTTTCGGTGTATTATTTCTAACTTCTAGCAGAATATCCGAAATCAATTGGGAAGAGTCATTACCGTCTCTATTATCTCTCTTATAATAGAGACGCAGACGGCAATGGGAGAGTCCACTCGTCTTTCCTCAAGAATTCATCACTGAAGCAGTTTTTCCTGTTGCCTTCAGCACACCAGTACTACTCCTTTTCCAACATTGTAACTGTGCCGACAACGCTCAGAAATGGCGTGTGGTACACTGTTTTCATCTGTATCTTAATTGTACAAAATTGTATCCAACTTCTGCGATAGTTGTCTTGCAACCTGTTGCACTGACAAGAGTAATTGTTGCAGATGTTGGTTAAACGTGTCGAAGCAAGCTACATTATTCTGTTAGACGTGAGAGTTAACCTACCCTGCCTTCGAATTGAACAATCTGCATTATTAACGTTGTCAATTTTTCAATGATATCTGTTAAAACAAAGAATTAATAACAGATAATGAAGTCGCTAAGTAGAAGAAAATGGATAGGTGGTGGTAATTAAAATCTGCACTTCATATCTAATATATACAAATTGATTGCCCAGATTTGTCGCTTTCATTGGTGTTTTCATTGTATTCTAATGAAGCTAATGCGTTTTTCTCTTCCGCTTTTTATGTGTGTCACCTGTTTCAACAAATCGCGGTTTTATGCTCGGTGTTAAGAAATCTGGTAAGTTAGCTTATCTTATACAAATGTACTGTGATAGTGCGTGAAAAATAGAATCTGTACAGTGGAAAATTATTGAAATCAGGTCTTGTACCAATTTGTTTATGTATGAGCCTGTGTTATAAAGGTCGGTTTGGGAAAAATTCCGTTATGTCGGTAGTAGAAAAAGAAATCCTTGTAACTTGTTCACAATACCAATAAACAGCAGCCGCACCCCCCCCCCCTCAAATCTCTTTCGGCTATATATTTTTTCACATCGCCCCCCCTCCCAAAAAAAAATAAATAAATAAATAAATAAAATAAGGTTCCTACTTCATTCGCATTTTTTAATAACTTTATAGTACATATGAAGAGTTCTAAAAAACATTCTAAATTACAATTTCTATAGAATCTCTGGAACCTGGAACTAAAGAACCATTTTCAAAAGTGATGGTGGCAAATTGATGGTAACAGTCCCTGCTGTAACCTAGGCTGTATTTTATGTCCATGCCACCACCACAATTGCAATTTCTGTGATATAGTCATTACAGAAATTTGCTTAATTAGTCTGGCTTAATTAGTAATTTCTGAATTATCTGTGTATTTCTTCTAATAAAAATAGGCCAACGAATATCACTTGGTATTTTTCAAGAATTACGCGAGCAAAGCCGCGGGTTTTGCTAGTATAACATAAAGTATTTTCGCCAATGTCTTAGTAACATTTGAGGTATTCTGAGTAACAATATGGCATTGCTTTAATAATATTTTGTAAATTAGTTTGTTTGTTAATTAATAAAATAAATTTAATGTACGGAACTAGAGATGCACCGAATATTCGGTATCTATTCGGTATTCGGCCTATTCAGCCATATTACCGAATATTCGGTTAGGCCGAATATCAAACTATTCGGTTTGGTCGAATATCGAAATATTCGGCCAAGCCGAATACTTAAAAAAACTTTTTTTTTAATATATTTTTTAAAACTTACAATTTCTACTTTTAACTGTCAATTAATAAAGATATTAAAAAAATTAGTAATAAAATCATATTTCAATGAAAGAGAATGCTTTTACATTATTTATTCGCTGTTTGAAAAGTGTCACTTAAGAAAATTAACCATTAATGATGACCTTCATAGGAATTAATGATGTACAAATAAATGAAAGTTCCTGAATATTGTCTAGTAAATAATATGTTTCTTGCTTTTTTTGCAAACATGTTTCTAAACAAAATGGAAAAAAAACTTTCACAGGTGATAATAGACATCAAGACAGAAAATTTTTGTCCAGGAAACCAGAATCGCAACACACTTATTCAATCAAAAATAAAGTGCATCTCACTCTAGGTCAAATTTGAATTTTCGTTTGTTACTTTAATAATATTGAAGATTTTGTAATTATATTTTCAACATAGTTACTTTGATTTCTGTGAATCACGGTAAGTACTGGAAATTTTCACCATTCATATGTAAACAACACAGAGCTAGATATTCCTTTATTCAGAGTGCAGCTGAAAGTACTACTTATACTGTGTCACTGGCCAAAATTTAGCCACTTCCAATAGTAGTATCATCATATTTTCTACAATGAAAATTAATACGATGCAAATATCGCTAAAATATCTTCATTGTTGTTAAAGTTTTAAACAAAAATTCAGTTTCAGCTTGCGGTGACACACTCCGTATTTTTGATTGAATGTATTGTATTTTTGATAGAATAAGTAGATTGAGATAATGTTTCTTGCTCAAAAAATGTTTGCCTTGACCACATTATCTACACAGAAAGTTTGTTCCAAGTTGTTTCTTCTAATTCATTCAAAAATTTTCTTCGATTTTAAAGTATTTGTTATAGAATATAAGAACATTTTATACATTTATTTGAATTCACAGAAGAAGCTACAAAGTTTAAAGCATTATTAATTTAAAAAGTTTTAAGGTTATCCTCTTTTTAAGTTATAACTAAAAGCACAGATTTTTTTTAATGTAATTTTTTCTTGTAAAAATGTAATGTTCATGAAATAGTAGTAGCTGTGTTAAATATTGTGTAAAATTCTTTTATAATTTAATTATTAATACTTTTAAACTCTTGAAATATAAAAACGTTCGGCCAGCCGAATATTCGGTATTCGGCCGAATAGTTACTATTCGGTTGGCCGAATATTCGGTATTTGGCCTCACTGATACTATTCGGCTAGCCAAATATTCGGTATTCGGTTTATTTGTGGGCCGAATATTCGGTATTCGGCCAAAATCACTATTCGTTGCATCCCTATACGGAACCCTTTGAGCGCAAGTTATTCTCGCACTTGACAGATTTATTTTTCAAAAAAATTGTCTTTAAAATATGGTTAGCATTCTCCTATAAGTGCTGGAGCTGGCCGCGGATCCGGGTGCAAATTTTGTGTCCCTAAATATTTTTCAAAAATAACTTTAAAAGGTCCTTTAATTTCGTTGGAAGCCCCTATAAGCGTGAAGCCCGAGTGAATAGCATTTATGGCCAGCGTTGATTTTTAACCTCGCACCTTTGTGCCTTCTCGAAGAAAAGAAGTACATAACTTTAAAATTTTAAAAATAATTAAGAATTGCGAAAACTGTTCGTATTTGTGCAGATTTCTCTCTGTTCATTACTGTTTTGTTTACATAAGATACTGGTCAAATTTCAAATTATAACTTTCTAGTTTTAACCGATAAGAAAAGAAATGGTATCTCATCTTGTAGTTTCAGAAATGTTTTATCAGAAGATCAAAAATAACCGAAATACAGATTCCTATCTGTATAGAATATGTATGTACTCAACAGGGAAAGGGGCGGGGGGGGGGGAGCTAGAGATGTTAGATAGTATCCATAGATCGATAAAATTGCATAGCTAAACATAACTCGAAAGCTGTAAACAAGAATTTCTTAGTACAGTTTTCTTATAGTTTTGCAGAACCTGTGTTGGTAAAATGTAAACTTTGAAGATTTTCTAGAAGAAAATTTTCAACATACTACACATGTATTTGTTTGTCGATAGTCTTTGATGTTTAGGTAAACATAAAATGTTCCATTTCAAAGTCTGTAACTTGATGCGTGTTTACTTTTTAGATGCCTATTGTTTGCCCGTCTTGTTGCTAGGTTATCGGAAGGTATCGCTTGATCCGAAACACTTATTTATTTGAACTTTCAGTAGGCTCGTGGTAACTTTTTACCGCAAAAGTGTTTTAGATTTTTGTTTTTTGTTACACTGTACTGTTACAAATAAAGATATTTTACAATAGTAATAAGAGGCAAGTTAGAAAAGCAATTATACAAATCAATAGAAAATTTTCACGATATTTGCTAACAGAAAAAAAAATATCCAAAAATATAAGTTTAAAGAAGAGGTAAAGTACCATTATTTAAAGGTGAAACAGTAAGATTATTTCATAAAATATTTCCTCTGCGGTAGTCGGAGAGGAGAGGGAGAGCCCTACATACGCCTATATACACCGAGGCAATATTTAGCCTGTTTACTATGAAGATTGTTGCACGTAGCATTAAGCATTAAAATTTTGACTTTTAATTTCTCAGGTCATAGATCGAATTTTAAAATTTGACCCACGTTATTACCTCTTTATTATTAAAATATGTTTTTGGTAAGTTACTGTAATTGATCGAGCCATTGCTAAGATATCGTGTTCATTTCACTGTCAGATTGAAAGGCGGATACGTGGGAAGTTTCACTTGTCTTCGGCTCGCTCGCTACTCATCAACAACAACAAAAAGTGTTTTAGTAAGAAATACCATAAACTAAAGGTTTTATTTCAACATCAAATCATAGTTTGTAATTTACACACGGAAAATTAAAAGCAGCTATTGGTGATTAAAAAAAGAAGAAAATGTCTTCTATAAGCAAGATTGGCGTCTGGTTAATGGAAAATTACCTTTATTTCTTATTTTTATTATTCTGTGTTGTAAATGAAATGAGTGAAAAGCGTGTATTTTAAATGAAAGTTATGTATTTTAAATTAAAAGAGTGAAATATTTATATTTTAATTGATGCAATGAATTGAATATTTTATATTCGGTACAATATGAATGCTCGCAAAGGAAGCACACTTACATAAACCAAGTTGAATAGAAGCGTGTAAATAGTCCACAATCATGCCTCTAATGTTATTTTTTATGGGTTGTATAGTGGTCCATGAGCAAAAGAAAATAAAAATATCATTTACTCGAGAATTTTAATATTTGTAATTCTTAAAAGATTTCTGGACGCGTCTCATACTTTCTAGTCTATAGTAAAATTAACGAATCTTATAAAACTGTAACTGTATACGTTTCAATCAGATAAAGACGGTTAATGGAGATTGAAATTAAAAATTGCTAAACATTTTAACGAGATCTTTTCTGTAATTTTCTTTCTAACAACATCAACAGACATCGTGAATCGTGTCTGCCAGAAAGATAGTTTTCTCCGGTAAGTAAATCATGGTTAGATAACAAACAGAAAAAAAAAATCTTTTGTTAAAAATTATTTTCAGGGCATTCGGAGGACGTGTCTTGAGCCCCGCTCTCAAAGGGGGCAATCAACCTCTAAAGTAGGCCTAATAAAGGAATTTAATATATATTTTTTAAATTTCCTTTAAAAGTTTATTGCCCATCCTTTTGGGGGCCTCATAGAAGACTATACATTCTATGAGGCCCCAAAAAGGATTTGTGCCCCGGGCAAGCAAGTTAATAGATCTGCCCTTGTTTACAATGTGCAACAAAAATCTATGAAATTAATGATTCCAATATATAGTATTAAAAAAAGAAACTTGATTCTTAACCTCTTGGGGACGAGCGACACGTATACGTGACGCATAAGATGCTCAGTATCCTCGATTATTCCCACCAGTTATTTCTTATTGGAAGATTTGCCTTATTAAATCTTAGCATTTCTGCGATTCAATTAGGCGCAAATTTCTGTTTTAAAAAACCGGTGGTAAAAGATTAAAAATTCTGTAAAGGACGCTCGTCGCGAAGGGGTAATGAATTCGATGCGCTGAACATTATTATGGACATAAAAGGCTTTAAATTGGCTACATTTTTGTAATTTACAAATATTGTGCACCTTAATATTTCAATCGCCCTATATATAATCCGTGCGTCACATTAGACTCCTGCAAATAAATTCAACAAGAAACAAATAAATGCAAATGAATTTATCAAATTCAATATATAAAAATGAAAATTTGTCTTTCTATACAAATCGACAGTTGTTGAAGAGAAGAGATAATCGTCAAATTTTAGATACAGGCGTATTAAAAACACGTCCGAGACAACTAAAAGTAATCCGGAATCGAAATAAACGCCCCGAAACGTCGTCGGCCCAAAATTTTCAATTTTCCTATAGAGATAACATTGTGATTGTTTGAATTATTAATTGAAACATTAGCTCCATTGTTGTAACTTATGCATTTTAACCTCGTTCTCCGCATCATTATGACGTCAACGTTACTGACGCACACATTTGTGATTATAGATTGACTTTTAGAAGTTTACAGCTGCATTCTGACAGGTCTGATTTTATTTTAAAATTATTACATTTGTGAAGAGTATTTTTAAAGTGAAAATTTTTGTGAATGGTCCTTTTTTAAGCCAAAAAATTTTGTGATCCTATTTTAAAGTGAAATTTTTTTTGAAGGGATGTGTGTGAATATAGATTTTAGAAGTTTTACTTTACATTTTCTTTACGTTTACTTTACTTTAGCTATTTTATGACAGGTCTGATTCTATTTTAAAATGGTTAAATTTGTGAAGAGTATTTTATCTATTGTTTCTGAACTTCTTACAAGTATATAACCTCATGGAACAAGTCTAGCTGTCGCTGGACATGGAGGATATGAAACAACAAATAACAAGAAGAGTATTTTTAAAGTGAAAAGTTTTGTGAGACGTTCTTTTTTAAGCCAAAAAATTTTGTGATCCTATTTTAAAGTGAAATTTTTTTTTGAAGGGATGTGTGTGAATATAGATTTTAGAAGTTTTACTTTACATTTTCTTTACGTTTACTTTACTTTAGCTATTTTGTGACAGGTCTGATTCTATTTTAAAATGGTTAAATTTCTGAAGAGTATTTTATCTATTGTTTCTGAACTTCTTACAAGTATATAACCTCATGGATCAAGTCTAGCTGTCGCTGGACATGGAGGATATGAAACAACAAATAACAACAAGAGTATTTTTAAAGTGAAAAGTTTTGTGAGAAGTTCTTTTTTAAAGCCAAAAAATTTTGGTATCCTATTTTAAGGTGAAAATTTTTTTGAAGGGATGTGTGTGATTATAGATTGGTTTTTAGAAGTTTTAATTTACATTTACTTGACGTTTACTTTACTTCAGCTATTTTGTGACAGGTCTGATTCTATTTTAAAATGGTTAAATTTGTGAAGAGTATTTTTAAAGTGAAAAGTTTTGTGAAAGGTCCCTTTTTTAAGCAAAAAATTTTGTGATCCTATTTTAAGGTGAAAAATTTTTTGAAGGGATGTGTGTGATTATAGATAGTTTTTAGAAGATTTACTTTACATTTATTTCACTTTAGCTATTTTGTGACTGGTCTGATTCTATTTTAAAATGTTTAAACTTGTGAAGAGTATTTTTAAAGTGAAAAGTTTTGTGAAAGGTCCTATTTAAGCCAAAAAATTTTGTGAACGTTTTGTGATCCTGTTTTAAGGTGAAAAATTTTGTGATGGATCCAAATTCTTCCTAAACAGATCCTTGAATAGTGAGTATATTTTTAGAGCAACGCTTGCTAATTACTTTATGAATTAAGGTCTTCAAAGCTGAAGCAAATATTTATCGATTTAATTTTGTTTAGACCACAAAAATAATGTACAATTCTTATAAAATGTCCTTCGTTACTGCATGGAATGGCCCCAATGCCATGCGGTTAGTAAATAAGTACCAAATAAACTTTAAATTCCCTATTTCGCGTTTTCTACCAAACATAAATAAAGGCGGTGAATTTTCCATAATTGGGCACACGCCAAATTCGCGTATTGTAACGGGTAACGGAAATGTTTTGGAACAGCCTGAATTGCAGTCGGGAAATTAGACTGATTTATAAGGTAAACAGTGACTACTTATCAATGCGTATTTATATTTAAAAAAAAAAAAAAAAAACTAATTTTATTTTTTATTTTGCAAATTTCTTTATTTTTATGGCATTCATTTTCTTGCATTTCGGATTGACTCGGTATTGAATTCGGACATTTTTCCTCCGGTAAGGATTTTTGCAGCTCCGGAAGAGGAAGTTGCGGAGTTCTGGATGTAGGGTGAATTTGCTTTTTTGACCATTAAAGCACAAAATTCGAAACATTCCGGGGGGACATTTGGTACTCTCACGTGTGGGGGGGGGGGGTCATCCTCGAGCCACACCCTAAATTAATAATTTCAAATGGAATTTTCTGTTTCGATTTAAGTCGGGGCTTAATTTCAAAGAAAAAAAAAGTACCGGAGCCCTAATATTCTGCATTTCTAACACCGTAGCGTACCCCCCCCCCCCCTCCGCTCTCACTCTGATCTTCATATTTATATTTCATACATTATTTTTAAATTTTAAAGCACTGTATTTTTATTTAGCAAAATAAAAATTTTAATACTTATACGGCGTATACTAGCTATCAACTATTCCACTTTTTCAGTTATTACTACTTCCAAATAGAAACCTTTGCCTAATTTTAATGTTAATTAATCGCAGAATTCTGCGATTAAATAAGCTCAGGATTATGTTTCGGAAATAGTGTTAACACAAAAAAAAAAATAATAATAATAATAATTCGCAGCTATGCAGAATAGAAAAAAAGACTATTTCTGTTTACTCTTTATTCTTATCAAAATAGCATTAAAATGATTTGAAATGGTAATAAATAAAATTTGAATTTAAGGCAGATTGAGCTCGACCTGCCCAAACCCGAAGGCTGATATAAAAATCGAGCCTGTTTCATCTCTATCTCTTACATGAGCGACAGCTTTTGATACAAAAAAAGGTAAAAGATTGGAAATGGGAAGGAAAGGAAAGTGTAATTTAGGATTCGTTTTTCGGAAGCGTTATTGCACATAGCTCCGGAGCGCAGTGTTTGAGCTCCGGTGAATTCTGGACAATATTTAAATATTTACTAAAAACAGAAGTACCGGAGCTGAGGTCTGGTGGGCACCGGCGCAAATTAAACCTCGATTTAAGTAGAAGAGAAGACTGTAGTTGCTAGTTGGGCCTAATGAAACTGTGAGAGAAACCTTTTTAAAAATTTGATTTGTGCCGCTCGCATTAGATACCGAAGAGCGGTAGTGTGTTTAGACTGATCACTTGATTAGCTTACGTAAGGATGCTGAGAAAAATAAAAAATACTAAGTTGCCATCCAGGTTTGAGACTAATAAAATTTGGGAACCCTGACAACGAGCTCATCACGTGCTCTCATCAGCCATCCTATCTGAATGCTGGCATTCTACTGCTTCTACACCGCGACCCGACCTTCGTAAACAACACATTTCCCTACACGTGCCACACGTGAATAATTACGTCATAGTACCGTTGTTTCGCAAGAACCAATGGAACTGAGATTCAAAACATGTTTTCTATGATAAATACTAAGTAACCACTGGTTTGTGGTTCCACTAGTTTTATTTTGTTATATTTTACTTCATTACTTTTTTTCCCACCTGGGTTCAATGTTTTTTTGATTTCAGAGATGACAGATTTTTTTATGCCTTAAAATGATTAATTTCTCTTTTTATTATTTAAATGTTTTTTATCAATCGTTAAAAGATTTATTTTGCTTTAAGCGTTCGGGTTTTTTTTTTCTTTTTATCACGCTATGCACATTGATATTTTGTCAATAAAACTGATTAGCTTAAATTAGCCATGTATTTTCGTCACTTTTTTTTGTTCTATGGTTGTTCATTAAGCAGTTATAAAAACTTTTTCTATGCTTCGTAAATGTTGTTAGAACAAGCTAAGCAAGTGAAATTGTTTTCCTTTTCGATGAGGGAAAACATTGTTAGCAATATAAGATGTGTTTACATTTCTATTCTCAAGGAAGTTTCAAAAATTCCCCAAGCCGAAGGCTACTTTATTAATGATGTTAATTATTGTTAGGAAGTTGTATTTAAATGGGGCTATTTTTTTTCTTCTGCAAGGCTTTATGATTATTTATAATAATCATAATGACTGTTTTGTGGTATAATTGACAAACATTTCTAAGTAAATACACTGTGGTTAAAAAAAAAAAAAAAAAAAAAAAAAAAAAAACATGGTTTCTGTTGAAAATACAGAGAGTACATACGTGTTTCTATACTAATAAAAGGATATTTCTGCATCTGTATGGTAGAGACCTGCATCGAGTCGGGTATACCGCTTTTACCCCAACCCGACCCGCGGTTCTGGTTGACTTATACTTTGTTTTCTGCGGGTCGGGGTCGGGCCCGGTTAATGTTCATTGTTTCAGGTTCAGGTCTAGTTTTGACTCTTGCCGCTCGGATTCGAGTTGACCCGATTTTTCAAAGAATGTCCAAAATATTTTTTCAGATGAAAAATCTATATACAATAAAACTTCCATAACAGACATTCCCGAATAGCGGACACCTATTAAGCGAACACTTTTTCAATTCCTATATATTTGTAACTATTACCTCTGAACACTGGACCCCACCAAACTTACACACACGTAACATGTATATGTGTGCATAATTTATCACAAATACGATACATGTGTTTTTGTGTGTATCAAAAACGAAATGTTGGTAATATTTTTTTCTTATATTCCGAAAAAGGAAAAAGGTGTTCTTAACTGTACCACAAAGAAAGAATATTCTATGACCACATTTCTTATATACATTTTATTTTTTATACAGTAAATTGAATATACACTGATTCATATTCAAATATGTATTTATTTTCATATGAAACATACTTCTGCTCAAACTTTTTGTGAAAATGGCAAGAACCCGACTTGCAAAAACCTAAATCTAACCCACAATAAACTTTGTAGAATCTAGAGTCACCCCCGACCCAAGCAAAAAAAAAAAAGGGAATATCCTGACCCGATGCAGGACTCTATTCGACGATCCCGATGTTTCTGCTTTCAGAGGTTTTACTTTATATTTGAATTTTTGAGAATATGTCCATTTTTCAAATTGGTATCAGATATTACTTTTCATAATTACATTAAAACTTAAATTAATTTCATCTAGGGTTCGGGTTGAAATATGTAGCGTTGAGTCGGGTTGCAGGTCGATGAAAATTATTTTGTCGGGTTTGAGTCTGTTTGCGGATTGACTTCAAATGGAATTTTCGGGTTCAACCCAACCCGTTTCAATAAAGCTGGATACAACCCGACCCGTACAGAACTCTACTGTGTGGGCGCAGTAGCTAAGGAAATCTATCGCACGTAGAGGTCTGCAAATTTGGCGTTTCTCCCATATAAAACTAAAATTAATTAATTATTTAATTAATGAATTAATATTTGAAAAAAACTGTATTAGCATCAAGTGTCATTCACTACAAGTTTTAAAAAATGTATTTGAACTTGAGTGGATGAATAAAAAGTATTTTATTAACGATTGAAAATTTGAACAATATATATAAATATTGAGAGAGTGTGAGCTAATAGTAGGAATTTGAAAAAATAAACGAAATATATATATTTTAATGGATTGAAAAAAGGACATTGATTTTTTTTTTTTTTTTTCCGAAACGCTGCAATGAAAGAAAGGAAAATTTTCCAGCGTTGATTTTCTAAGCAATCCCTTTTATCGCCAGATACGGTTACCATGGCGACGCAAGTGACTTTGTGGTCGAGAGCTTATTTATTAAGACGCGTGCGAGATATATTTAAACAAAGAAATCGCGGGAAACAGTAAGGTCATTTTAGATTTATTTCAGGTTATCCCAGACCTGAGAAACGCCGGGCGGATCTGATAGTTTATAACCAACTATATTTCAGCGAAGTTTTGAGACAATATGGCTGTTATAATTTATAAGTGTAGTAAAAACACTTTATTATTTTGCCAGCTCTTTAAATGACACGCTATATGTACTATAATTACAATAAAATGTTCACCAATATAGTAGAGGTATTATATAAGCAGCAAAGATACTCAGTTAGTACTAAGAGAAATGGAACAGTTTTTAAACTTAAAATCAAACTAATTAATTGCAAAATCGATCCTTAAATTCATAGAGTAGACACCTATAAACATAACAAAGAGAAAAATCAATGCATCTTTTTGTAAATAAAAAAAAAAAATTAGATTGAATTTTTTTTGTAAAAATTTTAAATTTTACCAACATTTTTTTTTTTTTTTTTTTTTTTTTTTTTTTTTTTTTTTTTCAGTTAAAATGAGTTTATCTAGTAATAACTTCTAGTTATGTAAATGAAAAGTTTTCAGTTAAAAAAAAAAAAGTTTTAAGGCTACAGAGTCTCTTTAATGAATATCAGTAGTAGTTTATAGATTCTTTGCTTGGCCTTTATTGCCTTTATTTGATCATCCTGAATTTTTCTCCTTTAGTTAATGATATTAACATACTTAAAACATTTTACATTGTTATTCAACTGCTTGAATATGCATTTGGATTTATTAGCAACTGAGAAAAGAGAGAAAAAAACTTTTTTATTTATTATAAAGTGTGATAAGATTAATTTTTGTATTGTTTCTTATTTTTAATTGTTGATCTCGGATGAATATTATTGAAATCATGTTTCTATATCATCAAATAACCGTCAGAGCTGTATCAGTTTCTTCTGCGCGTGCAAACATTTTGTTTACTACTTCCGTATAAACGCAACTTTCGAATACCGATTACGACTGCGCACTTTCAAAAATTCAATTCAAATAATACCTATTCTGAAATTCGCCTGTGCAGTAAGCAGGGATATTACCAACAGCAGACAAAAAAATTGTAGTAGATAATCCCTTGAAGGTCGGTGTTTCATTTTTGGACCACTAAATTTAACCCCTAAATGCCAATTGGCACTAGAATTTTTGAATGAAAATTTTCCTATTATTAAAAGTAAAAGTACGAGAAGAGCTTTTACTTATTTTCATATAAATTTGTTTGTATATTCTGGTGTCATTCAATCATTTCAGCATTTTACAAATCGAAGTACTTTTCCTCTGAAATGGTTAATAATAATCCAGAGCAGTCCCTAAAGATAAATTACAGATCCCAGGAACATACTTTCACGGGCGTACTTCAATAATTTTATCTATCAAAATACCGAAGAGAGTCCTCCAACCCGACCCTAACCCGAAAATTCCATTCGAAGTTGACCCAACCCGGCAAAAAGAAAAAAATATACATATATTCATCGATCGGCAACTCCGACTCGAACCCGAAATGAAAGGAAATGTATTCATATTTTAATGCAATTATGAAAAGTAGTCTACAATTATATATCTAATACCAATTTTATCTTTTATAATATAGAAAAATGAACTATCTATATTGTACAAAAAATTTACTTTTTGTATTTATAAATATTCTCTGATCCCCCCGCCCTACCCTTGAAATGTATATTTATTTATTTATTTTCAAATGTAAATACTTCTTAAAAATTTCCCAATTTTAGTCACGCTTAAAATTTGATATATATATACTCTGAAATAACTCCTTTTTTGTACACACATATTTGTATATACAATCGAACCTCGATTTAACGATTGCAAATGGTACCTTGAAAATCGTTGAACCGGGAAACCCATTAGATAAGTTAAAACTTCTTAAATGTTCGTTATTAAATTTTCAAATACCCACCTACCACTAGTATTTAATTATATTTACCTTTTGGTACATTAAATATACACTTTTAAAAATTAAAAAATGTTGATAATTTCTTTGCTTTCTCCTTCAATGTAGCCGGTGTCATGGATTTTTCAGTTTTTTTCAAAAGCAATATATAAATGTCATTCCATATCAAACTTCATTAACAGTTTTTTCTCTGCTTCTAATATAACATTGCTTCAACCGATTCAACTTTCAATATTATATCATGTTCTGCTTCAGAATCAGAACTAAATTAGACTGGACACTGCTTGATTTTGTCATAAAACTGTTGAATAATTAATAGTTCACAAACGGGCCACGCCACAGTTTATATAATCTATAAATGAAAAATTCTTGCTAGGGAAATGTCAATACAAAACAGATTTTTGAAATTCTATATCTAACTCTTCATTACATATCGGTCAATAGATAATAAATAACAGAGAAAAAAGAGACAGTTTTTGTAATTAAAAACTGCGTTTACAATATTTGGAATTAATTAAAATTGCCGTTAAGAGGAAAACTATCGTTAAAATGAGGATAATTCAACAGCGAAATAAATATCGGTCAATCCGGACCATTAAAAATTATCGTTAAATTGGGGAAATTGTCAATCAGGGTTATACTGTGCATATTATATAATACACTTTGAAATCAAAATACGTCACACATGTTCTATCAACAAAATCTGACCAAATCTCTAATTTAAAGATGGCAAGTATTTAGTTTATAGAATACCTTTAAGTTAAAAAATAACTATCAATTTCAGATAACAAAAAAAATGACTGAAACTCCAGTAATACATTGCATAATAGTTATAGATTAAAAATCCAGAAAAATAAATAAATAAATAGGTATATAAAATGATAAAAGATGCCTGATTAAATAAACATAATTTAATCATATATTTGAATTAAAAAAATGGAATTTAGATATCAAATGACCATGAAAATGAAATACGATAACAACATGTGTATGTACAAAAGTCGATGCAGGGTTTTTTTCTTGGGGTCCATTTTGTAAAAAGTAAAAGTTATTTTTGAAATTTATCATTTTTGTGAAAAATAACATTTTGTAACGAAAGATGAAATCCAGCTACTCATTCAAAACAAGCATTTAATAATAACTTCTTTAAGTCTTTCTGCTAAAGTTTTCCTTTCAGGTGAACTTATTTTGTTTGCAAGGACGTTATCATCTAATGCAGTTAAAATATAATTTTTTTTTTCTTTTCTCGTGCATGCCTTTTGCTATCTTCAATCAGTTTTTACTGTAACTTTGATGGAATAAATAAGATGATATTCCGGCTTGACTAATGTTGTTTGCAGATACTTCTTAATTTTTCTTTAAAAGTTTAAACCTGCATCTAAAAAATATTAGATATTTCTAAAATATATTAGACTGTAGTGCGAAATCCTCGCATGGGTCCACTGATATATATTATTAAAATGAGCATTTATTGACAGTAAACTAACATAATTTCTGGATAAAAAAATAATCTCTTATTTACATTTTAAAGTAATAATTTAAAATATGTGTAAATTTTCATCTAATCTTTAAATGTAACAAATTATGTATAATACATGCTTATGATGATGTTTTTCTTTTCAGGCTGGAACTAGCTTTATCATATTTGATGAAATTCGTTTCTCAAAAGAGCTTCTACCCATGTATTTTAAGCATAACAACATGGCTAGTTTTGTGAGGCAGTTGAATATGTGTAAGTAAAATTATGTGAAATATTTATTTTTCTTACTCGCATTTTGTTACTTTTAATTAGAAAATAATTTTTACAAGCGTTTATTTAACTTGCTTTGCATGTCCATTCGGCTCAAATGTTACAATCCAATTTTAACACACTTCCTGTGCTACAATTGACTTAATTTTTGGTAGTGCAATGTATTTCGGGTGACAATACAATGTTCTGTAAAAAAGTAAATATATATATATATATATTTGAAATCTAAGGGCAAAAACATTTGTCCAATAAGGGTATGTAAATGTCATGATGTATCTAGTCACGTAAATGTCATTAATTGCTTCAGAAATAAGCTGATGTTCTTCGATTGAACTGATCGATTTCATATGGAACATGGTTGGTAAATTCGCCATCTTTCGGTTCTGCCTGGGGACTGAATAGATGTGAGTTCAATCCTCAGGAAAATGTTTATCGATTTTTTTTTTTTTTCCTTTACCAGGAAGTGGGATTTCAAATTGTATATCTTTTTTAAACAAACTGAATAAAAAACTTACAATTCATTTCTTTTAAAAAAGGTATTTATTTCAATAAATTGTCCTTCAACATTTTTTTCCCTTTCTTATTACATCATAATAAAAGCTTCACTTTATTATTATTTTTTTTTTAATGTATTTAAATTTTATTTTCAGATGGTTTTAGAAAATTAAGTTGCATTGACCAAGGTGGTATGCACTGTTATAGGAGCGAAATAGAATTTTACCATCAGTATTTCCTTAAGGGACAAGAATCTTTATTAGAACTAATAAAAAGAAAGGTAATTATAAATTATATTAGTATAGAAAAATTACATATAGTGGCATATTTTTTGTGTTTCTCACTTTTGACTTTTTTATATGCTTGTGAAACTTTTTTTAGTACTTTGAAGCTTCTGATTTAATTTTCCAAAATGTAGAATAACTCATGTAGCCTTAAGCCGTTGGCATTTTGAAATCTTCCTAGATTTTGAAGAATATCAATTATAAATTTCTTGAATGAAACATTAGGCGGAGAAAGGAGGGGGGAGGGGGGGGGTCTGAAAATTTATGTAACTTTAAAGAATGAAATATGGTTTAATTTATGCTGAAGTTGCTGGAGTTAAAATTAATTTAAAAATTAACTTTAAATATAGTTCTAAAGAAGGAACTCTTTTTTGTTGTAAAGAAATCTTCTTATGTTGTAAAAATGTATTTTTATCTTTCTTAAAGTTCTTCCATTAAAACTGCATGAATTTTGTGTTTTTTAACGAATCTTTTAAATATATAGTGGTCTCCCACTTATGACTCTTAAAGGATTGGAGAAAAAGTATAAATGCGAGATCAATCTACCATATCAATTTAACTACATTATATGCATTATTATGCATTGTATATATTTAAAATATTTATTGTTGATAAAGTACATTTAAATATTTTTTAAATCATAAAGTCATTATATATAACAAATACTAAGAATTAATGATTATCTGTTTAATGATAATCTGAATTAATAATAATTTGTTTATTTCCAAAATTTACATTTATTTATTTATTTTTTCTCTTTGTGTGTAGGGGATGAATATACTAATGTCTGACAATACTTTTAAACTCTTTTCTGAAAAAACAATTTTGTTGCATAATTTTTTAAAGATTATCTAAAGCTGTACTTTCACAATATAGAGGAGCAAGTTCTCAAAAGAATGACATTCTAAGTTTTAAATTGCTAGCACAGTTTTCATACTGTACTATAAAATTTCATAGTAACTGATATGAATAAAATTTTAAATAAAAAAATCAAATTAAGATAAAAAAAAAAAAAAATCTGAGAAGCTACAATAGATTAGTAACAAATTTAATTTGCTGCATTAGTGAGAAAAAAAGGTTTTGTATCTGTGAGAAGTTTTACATTTTCCATAAAGCATTGTTGGGACCTGAAGAAATTGATGTATAACTAAGAGAGTCATAAATGTGAGAGGCTCATAAGCAGGATTCAGCAAATGTGGTCACCATTGGTGACCAAAATATTCTAACTGGCGAGTGGAAGCATCAGTATTGAACGATCTAATGGTGATTCACTTGTACGGTTTATAAACCATAGAAAGCTATAAATAGGTGTGGTACTTTGGATTTAAATAAAATATATACATACAAAAGGACATATGACAATAGTTATGAAGCAAATATTTTTAAAAATGCCGTAATTTGAAGAACCATGGCCCAAATAAACAAAAAAAAAAGTGTAAAATTCTTATGTAAGATAAAATGCCCTAAATGGTCAGTGGTTTGCCTAAATAATTTTCTTGTAAAAAAAAATGATTTTAATAAGAAAATAATTGTTTATATTTGATTAAATAAAGTATGCAACATCATAATTTTATAATGTATCATTTCGTTTTTCTGTTTTCAGAATTAAGATTTTTATAAGTTTCGCCAAGAAACTTAATTTATATTAACTTTCTAAATTAGTTTATTAATTGAGTTGAAGAGTTAAGACAATTGAAGATATATTATTATGGTCATGATTATAGTTTTTTATGAATTCATAAATTAATTTTAGTAATCTTTAAAAAAAATCATGACAAAAACTGACAACAGTATGGAGGAGATAAATATTTGTTACTATTTTTATTTTATAACAATACTTTTAATTTTCCAATACACTATTAAATATATTTAACAGTGTTTGTTTGGGTGTGTAAATATAGTAAAAATAATTTAAATTGAATTTTAAAACAGACCTATTAAAGTCATGTCAACATGTCACTCGAATTTTGATGTCATTTCTTTTAAAACCCATATTTTGAATTTATGCAATATGTGAATAAAAAAACATCAGTTAATAAATTTTATATATTTTTTCATGTTAGTATTTGCACCTGTGACTTGAAATAGAACAAAAAAAAAAAAAAAAAATGATGGTATTTAATTAATAGCATAGCGTCACTCAAAATTTGATATCATTATTTTTAAGACCCTTATTTAAAATTATTATCATAAGGTAAAGTGCTGCATCACAAACTTTTAACCCATTAAGGGTTTTTGCACTGATATATATTTTTCAGTTATTTTTGTTCTTTAAAATCCCTGAAGTCAGAAGTTAAGTACAAAGTTAATCAAGGTTTATTATAGTTTATCATAAATTTGTCTTTTATGTTTGATATTTTATTCAGTGATTATTCAGCGATTACTTCTAATTAAAACCTGTTGTTGAAAAGGCTGAGAATTTGGATTAAGTTGTATTGAAATCAAAATGTTTAACTGTAGTATAAAATTTTATTTCTGATGTAGTATTATAATTCAGGAAAGTATGATTATTTTGTAACTAAGCATTAATAATTTCATACAATTTAAGTGTTCTGTGAAATTTCTATCACATTTAAGTGAACTTTCGGTAAATGAATATGTGATTCATTTAAATTGAATTGATATTTTTCTATTGTTGGCTTTCTGGAAAACACTTTATTTCTGTTGCAAAATTCTGATCCGAAAAACAAATTTGTGTACAGTAAATTTAACTTTTTCTTAGTCTTATCTGTAAGAGTAATGGTTCTAGAATTGTGATCACCCCTGCAATATTGACTTTTGATATCTTAAGATAATAGTTTACTCTTATCTGATAAGAGCAAAGGTCAGACCAAATAATTTGATTTTGCAGAAAACCTAAGATTCCAAAAAATGTGTATTCTAAGAAATGGCCAAGATGATGAAAAAAAAAAAATTGATAAACTAATCGGATTATAGGCTATAGTAAAATTTCTTGACAGTTATAAAGTTTTTTGCAGATAATAGATTTTTCATCAAAAGTTTTCAGCTTTTGGATCACCGGAAAACAAAATTTAAAGATTCTCTTTTATTTTTTTATTTTAATTTCCTGGCACCATGGTCCCACTTTCATCATTATTTTTCTTAATGATTCATTACCTTATCTTTTGCTATATGAGCTTGTTTTTGTATCTAACTATCATTTCTACATTCCTTTGAACAAGTTTAAATTTCTGTAACAATGAATCCTTAATAATATTTTTTGTATTTTCATGAAGCAATGTTCAATTTTAGTTTTTAATCTTTCTAGTTCCTAGGATAAATCAGAACATGAAATTATTAAATTTAACTTGTCGTACTATGATACCCAAACCTAGAAATTTTGTCAGGAATTCTGTGACGCATTATTTGGTAGAAATTTGCTGATGTCTACACCAACATTTCTAGTTGTTGTGATGATACATGAACATTTGTGTTTAAGGGTTACATACCTCTGAAGGAAAAAATTGAATCCTTATATTCTCGCTTTGGAAATCCTGATTATGGAAATTCATGTAATAAATTGACATATAAATTAATGATTTTCAGATTTTTTTTCCTTTACAATGTGCTATAAGAACTTCCTTCATACCAAATTTCAATGTTCTTGTTCAATGTTCTAATTGGGAAGTACCCTATAGGTTTTGAGAGTAAAAACTATTATATAATTAAATTTAATGTATAATTAAAATGAAATCACATGTGCTAAAATCAAAGGAAAAGACAATAAAAAAATAAAACACATTCAATTGAAGATGCAAATATGAAAAACCATGAATACCTTATGGATTCTTCAGAGGAACTTCATAAGAACAGTTCATAGTAAAGATATGTTATTTTGTCAAATATTGTCAACATTAAACCTAAAAATGATAATATATGCTCCTTTATATAACATATAGAAAAACCAATGATTGAAAGAAATTAAGATTAACCAAAATAATGGAAAATTCAGCAAAGAGAGATAATAAACTTAAAGATGTATTGAACAACTCGCCAAATATAAGATAATTGTCAAAGATGCAGCCAGAATCAGATAGACTGTATGAATCATGGACAAGCATGTATCATATGCCATTTTAGGGAAAAGAGCAAAAAATGGCCTGAACAAAAAAACATGTGCTGCCATTTAAAAATGGCATGAATAACTAACACTACCTGAATGCTAGCAAAAAGGAAAGTCACTTGGTCGAAAATTGACAAATGAAACCACACTATAAAAAATACAAGAAAAATTGAAATGAGGACAAAAGAAGTATAACATAGAAAATAAAAATAACTACACATTAAAAAAAGAATCTTTATTATCAATTTGATGTCAATTAGCAATAAATAAATAATAATATATTAAAAGAGATACAAGTAAGCCAAAAATAAGGATATAAGAAAATATATGATAAATAAATGTGTAAATAATTAACGGCCGCTCTTTATAAAATGCTTTAAACTTTTTTTAGCAGTCCCGACCTCAACCCTCCTTAATGGTTTTTCAAAACACATATAAACAAGCATAAAAGTTCATTAGGTTTGTTTTCATAGTTGTTTATATAATTTGGCAACAAATCTCACTTTCTGAAACCTGAATTGCTCCAAACTTTTTAAAAAAATTGTCAAGGCCCCTACAGTGGAAAAGTTCTGAAATTATAAAGCATCTTGCACTGTTAACTGTGTGATTCATTGGGATACAGACATTATTTTTGCTTTTTAAATTGTGATTTTTGTTCCGAGAAGAAAAAAAATTACTTATTTACTTTTCATATTAGATTCCTAGCAGTAAATCTGAAGAGCCAAAAGTGAAACAAGAATATGTTGAAGAACTTAACAACAATATCAAGATGCTGAGAAAGAAAATTGAACGTCATGAGACAAACATGAGGATCATGGGTCATGATAACAGAGAACTTTGTAAACAAGTTAATGTGTTAACAGAGCAGTATCATAAACAGCAGGTCCTTTTACAACAGGTATAGATTTCCTCTTTTTTTTTTTTTTTTTTTTTTTTTTTTTTAAATCTATCTATCATCTATTTATCTAAACTTATAATCTGCTGAATGGATTTTGATGGGACTTGCACTGTGAGTTAGATAATTTTTAAGGAAGGTTTTAGTATATAATATATCATTCTATGTTGCTTAGTTGTGGAATTATAAGGGGGGGGGGGGGAAGGAGGAATCTATAATCAGGTGAACCTGATTATGAAAAATTAGGCTTTTTAACTGAATGGATTTTAATGTAACTTACATGGTTAGTTACATAATTTTTAAGGGAAAGTTTTAGTATATAACATACCATTCTATGTTGCTAAGTTATAGAATTATGAGGGAAAATTCTATAATCAGGTAAACCAAGTTATTAAATATTAGCCTTTGTAAAAAGTTATACTGGATGGATTTTTATGAGACTTTCATTGCTAGTTAGATAATTTTTCAGAGATGGTTTTAATACATTTTATATCATTCTATGCCGCTTTAGTTATGGAATTAGGAAAGTTCTATATTCAGATGAACCCAATTATTAAAGATCTTTTTTTAAAAAGTTCTACTGGGCGGATTTTGATGAGACTTTCATTGTTAATTATATATTTTTTCAGGGATGGTTTTTAGTATATTGCATATCGTTCTTTGACAAATCCTACTGTAAATGATCAACTAAAAAAGTTGGTCCTTAACAGACCAAATTTTGTTCGACAAATTAAAAAATATATAACAGCGCAATGGCATTTGTATCGTTTTCAGTCATGCAGAAGGGCATTCCAAGTATAGGTTCATAGTGTTTTAAAACACAAGGTCAAATTCCCCAATGTATTTCATTTGATTCAAAGTTCGTTTGCTGAAACCAACCAGCGTAGCTGGCTAAGACTGCTATTACATATATAAATTACTCAAAACTAAAATGTCTTTTTTTTTTTTTTTTTTTTGCTATTAAATTTCCCATTTTCTGATTGGAATCTGGGATGAAAGTAATCTTATGGTCCTTTGGCAGACAAAAAGTCCTAACACCCCGGCCAAGTTTTAAAATAACATTGAGGAGTTAATTACTCGCTACATGTTAGGAGCCTACTAGGCATTATTGTTAAGTACTGGTTTTCTATCAACAGAAAAATATTTGGAACCACTTGTTTGTGGGTTTCCTTTAACATGATTCCAGTTTTACTTTTAATAAAATCCTGAAATCAGGAAAGCCAACCTACGCTTTCCTGATTACAGAATATAGGTGGAAACCATTTTTTTTTATATAAACTAAAAAGTAGTAGATTTTTTGGTACTTGTATGTTAGCTAGCCTGAGATGTTAAATCACCAAATAGTGATCAAATATTGCTCCCATCGCCATCATTCATATCTTGATTTCATTTAAAATAGGAACCTTTCACTCAGTTCATTTAAAATAAGTATGTATAAAATACATATATTTAAAGTACATACATTACATTCATTTAAAATACATGCCTTTCATTTATTTCATTTAAATTACAAAAAAATAAAATGAAATACCATAAATCAAAACAGTTTATTTCAACATCATTGTTTATATTTTACACAAGCCAGTAAAAGCTACTTTTGGCTCCACCTGAATAAAAAATTTAGAAATATTAATTGCATCCATTATTATTATTATTTTTTTTTTTTACTTTCTTCTATCTTTACAAGAAGAAAGTATTGGATTCATGAAAATTTTCGACTTCCGGTTTTCGACGGATTTATACGTTTTAGAAGATCCTGAACACGATTTGACTATTTTTAGAAAATGTCTGTCTGTGACTCTGTCTGTATGTGACAAAAATTTTGTGGGCGCTCTATCTCAAGAACTAATGCTCGGAATTTAATAAAACTTTAGATTCAGTTAGTCCCTGATATAAATTGGTGCTGATTAGTTTTTGGTAAAAATCGCCCAGCAGGTGGCGCTGCTATGCAGCATTTTTTGCGATTTCCGCAATAGCTCTATCTCAAGAAATAATGCTCGGAATTTAATAAAACTTTATATTCAGTTAGTCTCTGATATAAATCAGTGCTGATTAGTTTTTGGTAAAAATCGCCCAGCAGGTGGCGCGGCTATGCAGCGTTTTGCAGGATTTACACGATTTTAGCGATAGTCATATCTCAAGCAATATTACACGGAATTTAATAAAACTTGAGTTTCAGTTAGACCTTGAAATAAATTGATGCAGATTATTTTTAGTGTATGCGAAACCTGTGTGAGATAGAAGAAAGTTTTGGGATTGACACATCCGACTAGTTTTCTGAAGTATTTTTAAGTAAGGTAAGATAAAGCAATTCGTAATTAAATGCAATATGTGATATTTGCTTTTTTTTTTCTTTTTTGAGAGTTTTTTTCTGAAGATATTTTGTTTTAGTTCAAATTAATTGATCTGAAAAGTTAAACTTAACAAACTAGTTTTAACATATGTTCTAATACAAGATTTTCAAAACTTTTTGATTAGTTTGAATTAATCAAAAGTTCAAATTAATAGAGTGTGTGGTATAAACTCATTTTAAGAAAAATCTGCATAAATCATTAAATAATTGGAATTAGTAGTCAACCAAGTAATTGCTCTTAATTTTGTACATGAAATATCTAAAATTCAGCAATGGTACATATCTTTAATACAGAGGTAGGGTGTGTGTGCTCATATTGTAAAGGAAACGGGTTGTTTCACTTGTTGGCCAAATTAAGATTTTTTTTTAAATAATCACATTTGAGAGCACATGAATAAGAAAGTAGAGGGATGAATATATGAGGGGGTCAGGACAAGAAAGTGCCAAGCCACATATTTGGTGAAATAAATCTAACACTGTAATTTGTTGCTTAATATTGTAAATTATAATATTCTACATATAATTTGTTTCTAATGTCACTTGGTGGCAGCATATGTCCCAGGTTTTGCTTTTGCCTCAGACGTTTATGCCCCCAATGAACATAGTTAATTTACAAAAAATGTAATAGTAATATCATTAAAGTAATGCCATATTGTTACTCAGAATATTTCAAATGTTACTAAGACATTGGCGAAAAAACTTTTTGTTATCTATCTTCGATTTGAGCATTTGATCAAATTTTCAAATTGAAATATCTCAGAACTTCAAAAATGTGGCTTAGCACTCTCTTGCCCCGGCCCCTTTATATATATATAAAGTTTATCCCATCATTTAAAACTAAAATATTTAAGGCATCTTGATTTTCCAAGTTTATAAGAACTAAATTGGAGCCATTTTATTTCTTGCTATCAAAATTTGTATAGAAATATTGTTTATTGTTCCATAAAATTACATTCATATTATTTTTTTATTGCAATAATTTTAAGTATATTAAGCTTTAATAATCCCTATACTAACCTAGTTTCTTCTTTCCTTAGCTTCTTCCTTTCTTTTTGGATATGGTTACTCACCGAGAAATTCCTCAACTAAAACGAAAAGCACCTCTCATGATTGATGAAGGAAGCATACAAATGAAACTACCTCGTCTGTCCTCTTCGTATTACGTCGAACATTGTGATACAGTTGATACAGATACAGTTGCAAGCATGGTAAGTATATAAAAAGGTTTTCTTGTATTGTGAGCTTTTTTATATCTTAAAAAGTTATTCACATTGATCATCTAAAGAGAAAATCTGACAATTAAGATTTTACTAGCCTACTTTTTTACTTGAGGGTTTTTTTTATAAACGACTAGTCAGAATTGTAAATTTTGTAAAATTAATATTTTTTAGGTATTTTTTACGTTTTTTCCCTTGCCTGTTTATTTCCTTATGTAAAAAATAATAGCATTATTACAATTACTGAAACTTCTAGTGATTTTTTTTTATTAACATTTTGATTTTAAACTTATTTGTAAGTGATGTCATATTATTTTGTCTTGGAGCTAAAAACTTGAAAGACTAGAAACTGGAGCTAAAAGCTTGTCTACTTCTTGCAAAAAATAAATAAATAAAAATAATTATAATTATAAATTTTTCAAAATAATAATCTAGTAAAGTCTCGTTTTTCATTTAAATGCTATTTTATAGCATTTGTTTTTGTATTAAAGGTTTAAGACTAGAAATCGAACTCAATTTTTATCTTAAAGTTCATTTATTTTCTATTATGCAGTGATTTTCAGTTTCGTTTGAAACTTTTTGATTTATTACTAATACTGTGTTTTATTCATAAATAAAATCTTGATTTAGTGAAAGTAAATCTACAAATTTACCTACATTTTTTTAAAATTGCTTTTAATGATTGAAGTAATTCAAATTAATATTTTTAAATGTAAGTGAATTTAAAATGCAAAGTATAATTTTAAATAAATATTTAGTTGTAATTGAAGGTTAATTACAAATATTTTCATCTATTCCTACTCGTATTTTAATTAGTAGAAAAAAAATTAAGCCTAAAATACTTTCCAGTTATTCAAAGATTACATATCATAGTATCATGTTTATCTTAAAACTTTAGAGGGAAAAAAACTCTAAAACGATTTTAAACCTAAAATTATTTCCAGTCATTCAGAGATTACGGATTGTAGTTTATCTGAAAACTTTGAAAGAAATGCCTTTAAAATGTTTTAAAACATTATTTTTCAGTCAAATAATTTCCCTAAATACTGTATTTAATCGTGTGTGTCACACCCTCGTATAACACATGCACCCTGAGCTTTAATACCATTTGAAAAAAAAATGAGGAAGATTTAAAATTTTATTCTATTAAAATTTAACAATTATATTTAATATTGAACAATATTTACAAAATATTTCATGATTTCATATATTGAAAAGGAAAATAGACATCCAACAATCATGTATACAGAAGGTCGATGATGTAATAGGATGGAAAACTCCTTAGATAAACTTAAAGTTTTACCAATCATTAGAGAAATATAAATAATATTTCTAATAATTAGATCTATATTTTATTCTTACTTATACTTACATTGCATATACTTATATTAATCTTTTATTGTCGCTCTTTCCTGTGACAGTCTCCCAATATCAAATCCATGTGTATTACATGTACCTGAGATTTTAAATATATTCATGTGGCATACATGAGTAAATACAGTATTTATTTATTTTATTTTGGTGAAAAAGCTGTGACTTGATGCCAGCTGTACCTATAATAA
The DNA here is from genome assembly GCA_963931845.1 of Maratus michaelseni. Taxonomy (NCBI): domain Eukaryota; kingdom Metazoa; phylum Arthropoda; class Arachnida; order Araneae; family Salticidae; genus Maratus; species Maratus michaelseni. The sequence goes on from OZ007597.1 coordinate 140,587,033, forward strand.
TTCTTAAAGTTAAAATCAATTTAAAAATTTCTTTTTTATGATATAAATGGGAAAGTCAATTAACCTGTAATATTAATATGATGATTTATTTCTTATAATTTTAGAATTAGTTCTTTAGAATCATTCCATTACCTTTAAAATTGTCTTGGTTTCTTTACCCAATCAAGGCACTCTATGGTTGCTCATCTGTAAGTATCAGAAGTAATTAAACTAAAGTCAATGTTAATACAATTATCTTTTTTTTAAAACGGATTTTGGAAAGGAACAGCTTAATTTAAGAATATTAGTTTTGTCTCTATTTGGAGTTTGTAAATTCTATACATATTATACAAGATATATATATATTTTTTTTTAATCGCCCTATTTTAAATGCTTATATTATAAAAAATATTGAACACAGACATTTAAAATTATGACTAACCATTTGCTACAATCTTTAATTATATTACATGAAAATAGAGAGGGGAAATTGCTGTTGTACTTTATATTATTTCCCTTTTAAATTTCTGTAGCAAATACTTAATTACATCTCCTTTTCATTTTTAGACTCTTTTAATTAACTTGGATCATATGTAAGGATGGAATTTTGCAATAGATTTTTCATTCTCTGATATGCTAGAATTAAAAAATTATGTACACCGGTGCATTTCTAATCACAATACAACATTTCAATGTTTTAGAACTGCAACAATGAAACATTTTAAATACTAAAAAGTAGAAAATACAACATAAAATAAAAATAAACAATATATATATATATATTTTAATATTCTTTTATCAATTAATAGTTTAACATTAATTAAATTATGGTTATACATTGAGAAAACAATTATAAACCCTGAATAGATAGTTTAGATAATGCTTTTTTTTTCCTTTCCTGTTTTTGCTTTCCACCAAGCTTAAATCAAAGACGTGGATTTTCCATAATCAGGGTCCCTGCCAAATTAATGTATTGCAATTGATTTTTTTTTTTTTTTTTTTTTAACAACATGAATGCAGTCATGAACTTAGGCGTGATTTTAAAAAATATAGTGAATGCTTATAAAGATCTTATTAAGAGTGCTTATAAAGTGTTTTTTTTTTAACTCGTATTTTTATTTATTAGTGTGGTGATTTTCTTTAAAGGATTCAATTATATTGGAATCTCTTATGTTTGTTTTGAGCTTAGTTTGTCCTGAATTTTAAAATTCCTGACATTCACATATTCCCTAATTTGAAAGTATCATTGTTGAATGTTGACAATTCTAATCTCTGTTTGGTGGAATTTTTTTTCTTGTAATCAATGCTTAAAATATTAGCATTATTTTTTTTAATAACTTATGTTTTTTAATTAAGTAAAATTTTTAATAGTCTGAGGTTTATTAAAATCAATTGATGAAAATAGTTTGTTTTGAAACATTTACCTTTTAACTAAGTCAAGATTTTGTAATTATTTTTAGCTGTCTTTTATGGCATGAGCTTTTTCATTGTTTTAAGCAAACTATACATTCAATTTGTTATATCCTTTGACATTTTGATTTGCTTTTGTTTATTCTTGCAAAAGAATGACACTTGTATATTTAGTAATATAATTTTATTTATAAACTGTTTCAGCTCTCTAGGTAAATAGGAATGAACTGAAAAAAAGAGCAGGTTATAAAAATCCTGAAATATCTAGGCTTTGTATACGAAATAGTTATGTGTGATTTAATACCATTCTAAGTGAATATACTCAAGTTATCTTTTATAGCCCTCATCTCCAGGTAATGTTTCAAATAGAGGACCTGTTATTCATGATGTAACAGAACTGGAAAGTAGCAAGATGTTTCCTGCCAACATTTTATGTTCCTCAAACACTTCATCAAAAGAAAGTGAAGCAATTGTAGACAGTCCTCCGTCATGTAGCTTAGAAAGCTCAGAACGGAATAGTCCACCATACACTGACTCTGCTGTGGAGACGTTAAATATTTTAAACCAAAACTTTGAGAGGTGGGTAAGAAGGGTTTATCATTCTTATTTTGTATGTAATGTTAAAACTTCCAGTATGGCTTGATTTCAAAATTGAAATTATGTCTCGCTGTTTGCTACTTACCAATGCACTGGTCTTTGACTCTTAATTTTTCTTTTATAACAATTAAGCTGACCCGCCTGGCATTCCCCGGGCCTGTGATAATAAATTTTTAAAAAAAACATAATTTTTTTATTTTATATCTTTAATCCGATTTTGTATGAAATTATATTTTTAAATGAAAAATTCATAAAAAAAAATATTGATGTTTAGTGATAAAAGTGCTCATTTTCTTATTTTTTCACGTAGGGTCATTTCATAGTTTTAAAATAAAAAGTTCTTTTTATCTGAACTCTTTGAAATCTTTATTTTTTATAAATAAAACTGTTTTACAGCCCGTGTAAAAATTTCGTAAAAAAATATTGTTATTGAGTTGTAAAAGAAATGTTTTCTTCTCGCTTTTTTGTTTGTTTGTTTTTGCGTTTGCTCCTTTAACATAGCAATAAAAAAATAGTTCTCATCTTTTGAACTCTATGGAATTTCAATCGGTTATAAATATAACCATATCCGAGCTCTCTTTAAAATTTTGTGAAAAAGTATGCATATTTAGTAATGAAAACATGAGTTCTTTAAATAAAAAAAAAAAAAAAAAAATGCTGTCAACACAATGGCCATATTACGCCATCTGTTTTCAATCCGCCTAGGCTAAACAGGTGAGAGCTAAACACATTTCCCATTTCTGAGGGGAGAAGCCTTCGAAAAAACGTTGAAGCATGCACAATGAGACTATTTTCGTATGGAAATGTGAATTTGACAGAATGCACTTTTCGCTTTAAATATATAGATGTCATTTCCTTATATCAACTTTTAAACTTTGCACTATTTAAAATTCTTCTGAAATTTATTTAAACACTTTGCATAATTAACTTTTAATGCATGTTGTTTTCATCACAAGAACACAGTTTTGTGAGTTTTTTTCAACGTTTAATTTAATGAATATCAAAAGCTATCTACTAAGCTGCAAAAAGGTGCTGGAACTGCCTATGAACAATATCTATATTATACAGCAAAAATATTTCCATGAGTAATGCTGACATCACACTGACAATGCAACCTGAATAATAAATTTTGCTTTTTTGCAAATTTATTGAGTTCTAAATGTATCACAGTTTGAATTTTTACACAGTTGAATAGAAGGAAAAAAATTAACTTTCAAATGCAATTTGTTTGAAAACTGTATCTCAATTTACAGATATTTTATTGGTTATAAAATTATCTTCAAGGATTTAAAAATATATATATATTTCTGTACCACGTGCACCCTGCTTACAGAAGATTGACACGTTTGCACTTAAAATAGTATAAATAGTTCAACATTTGTTTCTGTCTAGTATTCCTTAATAAAATTAAGATTTCATCCATAATTAAATAAAAGAAATATGTTTTGAAATATAAATTTAGTTTACAGGCATTAATATTTTAAAAGATATATTCATATTAACTGTTTTAATTCTTTCTGATTTAAAAGAGATCTAATTTTAAACAAGTAAACCACTAGCTTATTCCTAATTGCATCTGGTTGGTGTGTAGCAGTAACTTTCATATTCCTATTGTAGGTCGATAAAATCTTTAAATTATTATTTTATAAAAATAATATATCTGGCCACTATACATATATATTATCTATATACAAGCCACTGGAAGCTTTGACATTATTCAGTTTCAGCGAAGAAAAGCTATGTGTACTGCCGCGGTGTTCTTCAGTTATGTTGTAATTGCATCAGCTGTATATTCATCATTAAAACTGTGTGTAAATAAAATAAAATTTTAGCATTGTGTCATAGTGTTTCTATTTAACACTAAATGTAATATTTTATTTATTTACTCAATTCTGTGTGCAAATTTTCAATACTACTGTAATTTCTATGCAGTATCTATTTTTTTATTGTTTTGTTCCCACATTTCTTTCCTGTGACTTTCATTGTTGAATAGACAAATGATTGAAAAGACTTTTGATTAAATTGTTTTTATACATATGAGATTGGGTAGTGGGGGTTATTTATTTAAAAATAACAATAATAAATTAATACAATACTAGTAATGGGGGTTAGAAACATTTGTCCTATAGATAGGTTACCATTTGAAACTTGCATGGATTTGCATAAACCTATGTAAAGTTTTAGTCCTAAGAAGTTTCATAATCGTAAATATGAAGATAATTGTAAAGCATTAAAAATTCGCCCTCTTCTCTTTTTATTAATAACATTTCCACTGTATGTGGAATTTAAAATTTAAAAGCAGTAGGCATATATTTTGATTTTAACCTTTATGTACTTAAAGAAAAGCTTGACTCATTGAGCCTATTAACATTTTACTGTGTTTTAATATGAAGTAAGTTTTATAGAATTTTCACTCTCCTCTTGTGTTGTACTGTGAATCCGTAAATACAAAATCGTTCAATTTAAAGGGGTACAAATTTATAATAATCATTATTGATTTGGCATATATAATTGTTAATTAATCTCTTTTTATTATCTCTCAAATGTTTTTAACTTATTGATTTTTGCTAACATTAGTTTGATCTTTTGCAGTAGTTTTGTCATTGTTAAAAAAAATCATTTTGGTCAAAAAAATCTGTTCATGAAATTTTGAGGTAGTTTTCTGTTTTCATTATTCTTCTTTTAAAGGTTCATCACTAATGTCTGTTTATTTATCAGATTATTACATAATAATACATCTTTGGCTATTAAAAGCTGTTCTTATTATATAATCTGTTAAGGAGAAGTAAGCTACGATGCTTAATTTTAACTTTTGACTTCTCCTTTTATTACTTCTGTCATGCCAAAACTAAAAAGAATCTAATTATAAATACTGTTAATCTTGCTTAATGTATAAGCTTAAATAAAATATATTGAGTTTTTAAAACTTCTTAATTTTATAAATAAAGAAAAAAAAATATTAGTATGACTTGGCTTTTATGCCTCTTGCTTTTCATTACTATGTAGAATTGAAGCTGCAACTTGTCAAATTTCTTGATGGATTTTTCATAATTTGAGATATGAATATTGTAGATTGATACATTTTAATCATTATGTTAAAGTTGCAGAACTCTACATTATAAAAAGTGGTTTATTGTGAATGGTACTAAATCTGGTGTAAAACAATGGTAAAGTTCATAGTAATGTTCAGAATACATTGAGCATTGCTTTGTGATATTGGGGTCAAAGTCATGTTACTATTCTTTGAAATTGCATTCTGTATTCCTTCAACAAATTTGTTGTCAATTACTAATATGAAACATTTTCATAATAAAAAATCCTACTAATTTTTTAATAATCTAATATGTAGTTCAATTATATCATGTACTATGAAATAATTGGAAACTTTTATAATTTCTTCAGTTTTATATATTCTGTGAGCTGTCATAGATCACATGCAGATTGATTCAGTTTCATTATAAATCATTGAATGTTAGTCAATGAGTTTTTTACTTATTCTTTAAAGACTTTTATAAAACATTTTTAGCTTGAATAGCTTCCATTTATTAAATTAATATTCTAATTGGTAAAATCGAGTATGTGAAAATAGTTAAGCAGGAAATATCTTCATCTGTACTTTTAAAATTGGCATTTTTCAGCTAACTAATTGCTGCTAATGAATAAAAATTTAACTGCTATAAATAGTTACTACTTGCTGACTAAAAGAAATATTAATTCATCAACTAATTCATTGCCACCAAAAAGCAACTATTTTGTCTGAGAAATCCTAAACTTTTTTTTTTATTATCTAAAAATTGTTAGTTAAATATGCATTATTAGCATAAATCCATACTATGTTTACCTTTTCTTTCTTTTTTGGAATAACCCACTTTAAAAGAGCCTTCTTTTTAAGTTACAATTTTATGGTTAGGAAGGCAATTTCACTTGTCTTTGATGGCTGTATAAAACTAGGTTTTAATGTTTTCAATTCTTTGATAGTGGTGCTTTTATGGTCTGTGTGACCTTGAATTACTTCTTGGGATGATCAAGTTTTGACAAATAATTACTGTATGATTTTTAAGAGTGAATGAGATTAAAATTGTCAGTATGTAAACTATAGAATGAGAGAAAAAGAGATTGGTTGCCTGTAAAGTTATCAAATTATGATACTGTTATTGCACATTTTCTATTTATTACTTGTGCAAAGTCATGTGACTGTGTGTGATATCACTTATGCAAATACTTTTGAATAAAAGAGTACTTCAATGCCTTATGTGATTATTTTTTGTATAGATGAATGGCTGTTGTTCACATGATGGAATTATGAGTTTTATGTACATGCATGAGGAGAGTGTGTGCTATGTAATCTTTGCTTGCTACTTTTCTATCATTATCTTGGTTTTAAAACCCTATTTTATAAAATATTTCTAATTCACATCTTTTATAACATGAATGCTCTGAGCATGTATGAAATGTGTGCTGTATTTTTTTTATATCCTATGAATTGTTTTACTTCTTCTCAACTATCTTTTCACCTTTATTAACACTGTAGTATTTATTTTATTATTCAAAATTTCTGTAACTACCCTCTCCCATTGATGGAATTTCATGCGGATCCTGGAAAAATTTGCCCTGTAGGTAATGTATGTTGCATCTTTCATTAGGAAATGGTATGTAGACATACTTTATAACTGTCTTTTGTTTGCTTAAAATTTTGCTATGCATTTGACAATTTGTTCCTGCATTTCCTATTATCCCTGAAGCAACAAAGAAAGCACAAATATTTATTTATTGTTAGGGTTTTTGAGATGAGTTTGGGGCCGATTCCTCTCTTATCTTCTGTATGAGATGCTGCCTTTATAACATAACTTTGCTGGTACTATCTCTTACTTGGAGAACTTGGTAAGACCTAATTGTTAAATGTGTGCTGTTTGCTTTGTACAGTGGTTCTCAAAGTCACACAAGCTCTCAGATACTATTTTTTTACATTAGCAATACAATAAAATGGATTTTTTTTTTCGATTTTAATTTAGAGCCATAAGTTTTTTTAATCATTGTTATTAATTAAAATATGGGATATTGTGCAGGGTTTAGTTATTCATGGTATTATATTGAAAATTGTTTGTTTGTACAAGTTTCTGCTGATTTTCAAGGTTTTTTGCTTAATGTATTCAGAAAATTCCTGATTTATTTTCATACATTATTATAGAATATTTCTACATAATGAAAATGTAGGAAATGTTTTTAGTGGTGTAAAGATACTTTTAATATTTGCAAGAACTTCAGGAAATTTTATTCCTTACAATCAAAATCAATCATAAAAATGTTAATTATACTTCTGGTCCTTTTTTCTTTTATTTGATTTTGATTTTTTAAGTAGGGCAGCAAACACCTCTTATCTGGTTTAATGTTAAGAATTTATGTGATTAACTTTTTTTTTTTAAATTATCATAAAATTAATCCAAATAACACTCTATTAAAATATAAATTTTGTAGCTAAAGTCAATTCAAACTAAAAAAAACTTATACGATCAAAATTTTATTCTTAATGCTCCTTTTTGTATGATAAAAAATGCATCATTTTTTTCATGTACCATATTTGTTACTTTTTATAAAATGTATTTGAGTTACAATGATTCATAAAACAAAAAATATGCCTGTATTTAATTGCGATTAGTCTCCTCCTCTTTCATTTCATGTAGAAGTTGACAGTTTAAAGTGGGAAAAATGCAGAAATGGGTGAAATAATTCAGCTAGTATTAATTCACCACACTTTTGTTCAATGTTACTATCTACTGTTCAGTTGCTACATTTCTTACTGCTTTTCCATGAAAAGTATAAAAGATTATGCATAATAAAATTCCAGACTAACAAGGAAATTGAAAAATACAGAAAGGAATTAAATAGTTATGAAAACATATAAGTCTGTGCTCTTTCGAACCATGTTACTTTCAAATATTACTTTTCTTGCAACTATTTGTTTATTGCTGATTTGCACATGTGTGATTAGAATCTTCAGCTTTTGGTAATATTTTTAATATTCATCCCTGCTTCTATTTGCCTGTTGAGCCTTCATAAATAAGGTATAAAAATATTTAATTATAAGTTTCTTAATTTTGATTGCTAATGCAAGCCTGCACATCATTAATTAAAAATATTTTCTTTTAACTAGAGAAATTTGTAACATTCTTAATTATTTCACTCAGTGCAGTTTGATATGTGCCAAAAGTTTGAATGTTTGATTAATATCTGTCAGCATGTAAATATCTTTTTATTTTGTTTTGTCATCATTTTCATGAAAATCTTTAATTAGAAATATAACTCATTCAGAATTGAAGCATAAATTTGTAGTATTTTCAGTATTGCCAAGTTTAATTCTCCATCCTCTATATTTTAAAATATTCTTGATTTATTTTCACTGTCTTCTCACTTCTAATAATTTGCATTTTAATTTAATTAAAAAATAGTAAGTGTTCTTTCTGTTTTAAAATTTTGAGATTTGTTCTCCAAAATTTAATCTTTTATTACTAGAGATATTTTTATTTGAATTCAAATGGATAAATATTGCTAATTGTAATGCTTTTTTTTCTTTTGAAAATTAAAACCAAATTAGACTTTAACATATTTTAGCTCTTTAACTGAGTTTCTACATGTATTTAATAATAATCTAACAGACACAAAGCATGGGCTTTAAATTTTTTACAAATACCTAGCTTGTCTAATTATAATTCATTACGTGCAGACTACATACATTGTTTGACTTATTATTCTTGCACATAAAAAAATTGTGATTTATGTTTTTGACTAAAAAAATGACTGAAAATTTGACTATGAAAACAGTTTTTAAAATTGATATTAATGTGTTGATTCCCCTTAAACAGATAGCTTATATGTTGAAATATTTCTTTTATACCTTCTGGATTATTTTCATTCAATCTCCATATGTTTTAAACTTTTGAAATGTTGTACTTATTTCAAACATACTTTTTTTATAGCTTAAACATTTTTCATGTCTTAAAATATGTTTTATACAACTGTATAAATGTTTTGTAATTCTCACATATGGAGGCATTAAATATTTTATGATTCACGTAATAAAATGTAAAAAAAAAATTTTCATTCTTATCGCGAAAGCTTATAATAAATTTTTATAATACATTTCTTAGAAAATATTTCTTATTGTAAATAAATTAATTGCATAATTATTAGTGCATGTAATTACTGTTACTTATTTGTAATGAATGTCTTCTTAAAACCATGAGTAACTATTTTCTTTAATTTTAGAAAAAAAAAAAATAATATACTAATTCTGAAATATTTGAAAAACTTATGGGCTGATATTTTAAAATTTTATCATAATGCTAGATTCACTTCTAAAAATAAATTTTTAATTTGGGAAATTAATAACTTGCTTTTTTCTCTCTTTGCAGACTGCACACATTAAACTTATATGATTTTATTCTAACTTTTATTTGAGAACTACTGTGTGAAGAGCTTTTTACTTGTGTTGTATGATAAAAAAAAAATTAAAAATCTGGACAAATCTTTTGACCGTGCTTAATTTTTTTTATTTTTCAGACGTAGTCCCATTAGCCCTCATCATATGGAAATGAAACCATCTGCTGCTACATCTTCATCTTTACACCACCATCCATCTCAAATTCGTGCCATGCCATCACGTCCAACATCAAGATATTCTACATCAAATGGTATTTCACCAGTAACTTTCATTGATGAAACAACATCTGATGTGCCCCATTCTGGTAATTTAATGACAACTTCTTTTACTCAAAAAATTGAAGATACTTGTACTGACAGTGGCATGTTTACCATGAATGGAATGTTAAATAAGACATCTCCTACTATGCCCGAAAGATCCCCTGTTGTGCCTGAAAGATCTCCTATTATGCTTGAAAGGTCACCGCCTATGATACCAGAGGAGACAGCATCTTTGTTACCTGAAGAGTCAGCATTCATAATATCTGACCAATCGAGATCCATGTTGCAAGATCGTGCCACACCCATCATGACTGAGCAGTCGAGAACCCTATTGCGAAGTCAGTCTGCATCCATCATGACTGACCAGTCAAGATCTATACTCCGAGATCAGTCTGCATCCATCATGACTGACCAGTCAAGATCTATACTCCGAGATCAGTCTGCATCCATCATGACTGAGCAGTCAAGATCAATGCTTCAAGGTCAGCCTGCACCCATTATGAATGAGCAATCAAGGTCCTTATTGCAAAATCAATCTACAGCTATAATACCTGAGCATACGAGATCTATGTTACGAGAACAACCAGTATCAATCATAAATGAATCTTCAAGATCCATGTTGGGAGGTCCATCAGTATCATTGTTGCCTGAGCAATCAGCAACTATTTTATCAGAGCAAACAACATCTATGTTGCCAGAGCAAGCATCGGTGTTGCCTAGAATAATTTCAGTCAAATCACATGCTGTTTTAAATGAAAGTGCTCAACCATCTACCAGCAGCCCGAACAAACTTTACCCAAGCAACTTTGATTTGTAAGTATTATTATCATATTAAAAGCTCACTAAATATTTATATTTCTTACAAATGTATATTTAAAGATTGCAAAATTAAAGTATTTTTTTAATAACAGTACAGATATATATGTTAATAAAAAATTCATTCATTAATTTTTATTTCTTTTACATTCTTGTGAAACTCTATTTCTCCTACAAATTACTTCATTAATCATTTTTAAAAAATTGTTTTGCGAAGAACATTTATGTAGGCCATTTATTAAAGCTTTATAAATGAATTGACTTTTAGAGTCCTGTTATCTAAATCTAGAATCATCAGTACATTAAGATAAATCAGCAATTTCAACGAAAACATTTTAATTTAAATATAAAACATGCCTATTAGGAAAGAGAAGAATTGTTGTATAGCTAAAAAACAATTTGGTGTGACATGTTAAAATCAATATTGTCGCATAGGTATTAACTGAGAACGAGTGAAGACAACAAGCATGAACCAACTCGAAGCTTTATTCTCCAACTCAAGGCTACACCAGCTTAAATACACTCGAGGGGTGCTTTCTCGAATGGAACATTCCAAGCTTAAAAAGTTCTAGAAATTAAATAATGATTAACATAAGAATTAACATAATAACAATTAGCATATTTCCGAAGGAACTAGAAACAAATACAAAGCAATCTTTAAACCAAAACGAATTTTAGGACACTTGCCTTCAACAGGGATTGACCTCACCACCTTCTGGTCTGTAGTCAAGCACTTTACCTCAGAGCCATAGGTTCACACAACAGATAATTCCAGTTTAGCTATATTTAGTGAGGTCGACCTTGATCAACCAGAAGGCTCTCCCGAGCACAGAATGCTAATTTCGTTACAATATTTCCAGTCTGGAATCATCTCATGCTCTTAACTTGGAAGGGCAGGGGGGTCAATCCAGTAAAGCTTTGTTGGCTCAACATATTTTTCCACTGAAAGAGTTTTAGGGAGGTGGTCATGTCTCCCTTCCTTCTTTTAGGATCACACTTGGCTGGAGTTTGGGAAAAATAAATACCAATATCTGTCATATTAATGAATTTATATTCTTAGATTAGATAATGAAAAATTGTGAAATTTCAATCTCTCTTCTTTACAATTTTTCTTTCCCCTGCAAAAGTATAAAATTTGTGTACTTTTGTAATCATCTTCATTCCAACTCCTGGACTATGTTTCCATTGAAAAAGATGTTATTTTCAATGGTTTCACCCATGTATGCACTGTACATGGCCATAGTCAAAAGGTTAACTAGACCTATAATTTTGATATCCATCTAAATTTGATTTGAAGGGTTATTTAACATTTTGATGTCTTATATGTTGGGTTTTTTATAATATTGTACATTTTCTGTCTCCTGCAGTGTCATAACAACTCTAATGATATCTAACTTGTTGTTTTAATTATTTAGATTTTAGAGCGAAACACATGTATTCATATGCAATGCATGAATACATTAGTTTCCTTTTAAAGTGATTAAAGCAATTGTTTTCCACTATTTATATTGCACACACTAAAAAATAATGATCTTATGATGTAAATTATTCTCGGAGGACTTTTATTTCCATAAATAAAAGATTTTTACCTAAATCAGGAAAAACACTTTATATTCTTTCAAAATTACACCTCTCATTTTCAACTCATTTTAGACAATGACTATACAATTCATGAAAATTTTAAACTAAGTCCTCTTTCAATGTTGTATGGAAAATCTTTGTTACATAATTTTGAGCTTGAATGTCTCAAAAATTACTTTTTAAAAAAACTCATTTAGTTTGAGAACAGAAAGAAGTTAGCTGGAGTCTGATCAGGTGAGTACAGTGGATGATCAAGACCTAAAACTCCTTTACAGGCCTTAAACTGCTTCATGTTGATGATCAAATGTGGCCAGGTAAATTCAAAACAATGTGCTATGTGTTCTCCATGTAATATTAAACTAGTCGTTGGGGGCCACCGTAATACTTACCCATCATGGATATGCATAATGTAAAATATTAAAACAAAAATGTGTAAACTACTTATAAAATGCATAGCAATTCAAATAAAATCGTGGCTTGATGACGTCATAACTTTATATGCTCGATTACTGAATTGCTTGAAAGAGGTTTTTCCTTATAACTCCAAAAATAATAATCCTATTAACTAGCGGTTTATTGCATCTTATTAAGCGTCAAATTTCCAATTAAAATATATCTTTGAAGTGAAATTTGTATGAAATACAGGGTCATGAAAAAACGAAGAGTGTGGAAAATATGATTACAAATATCTCAGCAACTAATTATCCGATCGACTTCATGCTTTATGCAAAATTTGTTTTTTTATTGTCTTTTATATTCATTTCTTAAAATAAACAATTTCGAAAATTTTTATATACCTTTTATCAGAACGAATATTTCGAGAGTCCGAAAAAAATAGATCCGGTTAATCGAGGTTATTGAAATGAAATAGGCTTCTTCCCATTATTACATACTAAGTACATACCAAATTGCAAGTGTCTATCTCAATTTTTTTCGGGAGATAGAGCGTTTACAGACACAGACACACAGACGGACGGCAAATTTTTTTTTTCTAAAAATATGTTTTTTGGAATCTCCAGTGTCTGAAACGTGTAAATCCGTCAAAAATTTTTTTTCGATTTTCAAAACGATTACAAGACTTACCCTATACTACGTATGATGGGTAAGTAAAAAGGACTTGGACTGCAACTTTCATGAATTGTACAGTTGTTGTCAAATATGCTTTGCAAACAACAGATATCATATCGAAAGTATAGAAAGTGTGTGTTTTTCCAGATGTAGGTAAACTCTTATTTCTGAATACATTCACTGAACTTCATTGTCATACCTTGTAATTTGCAATTAGTTTCTTTGAGTCATGGATAGAGAGAGAAGTCTAAGGGGTCAATTGTTCCAGATCTTGAGCTGAGGGACCCATAGGAAGAAGATTTCATGTTATCTTAGATCTTTGGGTATGTAGATGGGAATTTTGGAAGAGAAGAGGCATGAGCCTAATCTGTAATGGCCTCAGTTTCTCTCAGCAGCCCTGAACATTTGCACACTTGTTCTTAATGTGACAACAAATTTATAAAACACATAATTAACTAAAAATAAAAGAATGCAAAACTTTATTTCTAAATAATACACGATAAATGAATACTTGGAACTCAAAATATTATTTCCATTTTAAAATGTGAAATTATTTATTCATGTTACAAAATTTTTTGGTAGCTTTTTATTTTAAACAACAATTTTAAGTTTTATTTTCTTATGGCTGTTCTAAAGTAAAAAAAAAAAGGCTACTTTCTAACACACTTTTGAATTTATTCCTGTTTGGAAACTCATGAAATTAGCAGATGTTCTTATTCAGAAACTAATGTAATTGAATGGCATTTTCCATTTTCTAGTAAAAGATCATCCCCAAAATACTGTCAAAAGTTGACATTTTTAACTGAATTTCCAGGTATGGCAGAACGAGATAGGAGATAAACATCTTGTCAAGTGACACAATAACTCAATAAGTAATTTATTTATCAAAAAATGAAAAATGCCACTCGATTTTAAAATGCTTCAATGTGTCTTTACGTCAAGCCTGCCAATTTTTATGCCTCTATGTTTAAAAATGAGTCTGAATATGTATCAGTTTCGCGTTGTTGAGCAGAAAATTTTGAAAACAGCCTTAAAGTGATTGATCTTCTATTGGCAGGATGCCAACAAACAAAATGTTAAACTTTGTGATCAAATTTAAAACTATTTTAAATTTATTATTTAATTTTTTTTTTATAGGTCATCTAAGAACTTTGCTGCAAATGGACAATGGTTGCTCAGAGAAGATGAAAGGATTGACAATTGGCTAGGGGTAGGTAGTTAAAAAGTGAAATTTTTGTCTATACTACAACTTACTTAAAATTTCAAAATAATAATTTTTTAACTGAAAAAATTGTGATTTCTTATGTTGCTTTTATATAAAACAAGAACCTATTGTTTTTGTTACTCTTGTCAAAAATTTGGTTTCTTCAAGTTGTAAAATTCAAGCAATTACTTCTAATACTATATTCTGCATTGGATATTTTTTTGTGCTATGTAAAACATTTCAGCTGAGAACACTGATATATACCATTGTCATGGTTCATGTGGCATATTAAAATCAATTTAGGGATTAAGGCTTAGTTTGACTGTGACCAAAAAATAAAATTGCAATTTAAAATTTTGTAGCAATCTTTTTGTAAAAATAACTATCGCCTATCTTATCTTTTGAGACTTTAGTTATCTTGCCTCATTGATATTCCAGCCTTGGGCTTTGATCAGAGCTTAGATTTGTCAGAACAAATTAATCAGATATTCAAATAATTAACATTTATAAAATTTTCTAAGTAGATCAAAAAGTCACAAGATCAAAACATAAAAGATTACTTGTAGATGCTTAGTATTGAAATAGCTCTTTGATTCAATCCTCTTCAATTAGTAGATAACTAATTGAAGTGCTAAAAAAATAGATAAGGTTAAAGTTTAAATTGCTATATTTAAAGTACAACAGTATTTGATGTAATTTATTCCATTTCTACAAAATGAAATACTCTTAAAAATCTTTGTCATTTTAATCAGCAAAAAATTGTGAATTAGTTTTATTAGTATGTATTTTTAATTACATTTGTACAGGAAAAAAAACTTTAAAAGAGATAGGGACAGTGTAGCATTCTGGCAAAATGAAGCTACTAATCAAAAAGTTTTCCCAATATTTTTAATCAGTTATCATTTTAGATGTCAGTGTTTATCAAGACTTTTTGATTTTTTTCCCAAGATATTTTGATAGTAGATATTAGTTACTGGCATAAACTTACCTTTAGCATACATATTTCACTAATATTACCCAGAGGTTTTGTTACTGGACCTGTGTTAGGGCACCAGTTCAACAATGAAACCTCATTTGCTTTAAACCATGATTTTCATGAGGATAAAACATGGATTGGGACAATATCCTATCCTGCTGAAAATGTATTTTTCAGATGTGATAAGAGATGCTGTCTGCAATAAATAAGAATTCTCTTATATCCCTTAGAATGATTTATTCTTTAAAAATGCTATTGGGGCTGTCTTGTTGCATTCAAAACTATGTATATATATATATATATATATATATATAAAGTAACTTCCTCTTAATTGAATACCATTTGCTGACATGCATGTGGTTTATGGCAAGAAATTGTAATAGATATTTTTTCAGATGAGAAGTTCAATTTCGATAAGCAGAATGGTTTCTGGTATTACTATCTTGCATGTTTTTAGAGCTTGCGTGGTGTGGAGGGGTGTTGGCAAGCCTAGCTCATAGTGGGTAGAGCCCCCCCTCCCTCCCCCCCCCCCCCCCCCCCCCCCCCAAGTATGATAAAAAGAAATACATAGAATTATTACTCTTGAAAACTAGATGCTCTTATGAGCAGTTCTGGAATGTTAAACAAGAACGAAAAATCATGCGTCAAGCATAGATTATGTAGCACTTTCCAACGCTTCTAAAATAATTTTACAAATCATTACCGTTTAATAAGCTGAAAGATGACATCTAAGTAAACAATTTGGAAAACGCGTAACATATTTTAAAACGTAATTTCAGGAATTTTCAATATATACAATATTCGGAAAAATATCCGAATACTTTTATGTAGCCCTGTATATGATCTATAGATTTGTATATATACATAGGATGCTAAATTTTAGTTTAGTTAGGAAACGTGTAGCACAGTTTAAATTCTCCTTCTGGAGTTTCTGTCAAAAAACGGAAATGTGTTCGCGAACTTTTGTGCTGCCCTGTATAGGATCTACAGAATTTATACACACCACGTAATAGACAAAAAGCTAGTTAAGATTAAAATCGCGTTCAGTAACTTAAAACGCACTTCCAGGAATTATTGTTAACAGACAGTAGAGAATTCTTTTGTGTGTCCCTGTAAATGAACGATGACTGCTATACACACACTATTCTGTAGTAAGCCTCTTGTAATGCACCTTAGTAATATATATAAACTTCAATGCATTTAAAATAGTGGAATATTATTTAAATAAGCCGCAGACGATTTTTCTCCATAGACGTAATGTAACGGAATTCTTTTGACTGTCCCTGTAAAGTAACTATAAGTGCTATGCACACCCTATTCCATATTAAGCTTCGTGTAATGCACCTTACTGATATATAACAATTACAATGTGTTTGAAATTGTGTAACATCATTAAAATAAACCGCAAATGATTTTCCCCATAGACCGTAATGTAACGGAATTCTTTTGAGTGTCCCTATAAAAAAACTATAAGTGCTGCACACTTCAGTTGAAATAGGGAACATGCTATAGATAACGACGATAACATAAAAATTGCAGGGCAATCTGAGCATATTTACGGGAGTTAGAGCACGGACAGACGGCCAGACAAACCGAAGTCATAAACACTTTTCAACTAGGTTGGAAAGTGTTAAAAACCTTGTGTCGAATTTTGTTAGAAAGGAAACGTTGAAGAAATGTTTGAGGAACTACAACCAATTGCAAATGCCTCCGACAAAATTCAGCAAGATAATTGCAGCATTGCTGATGCTGTGTATATCTGGAAAGAAAGGTCTTGTAAAAAAAAATTAGAAGAACGAGAAAATAAAGAAGTGATGAAGCACCTCCTACTATGCACACCCTATTCCATATTAATCTTCTTCTAATGCACCTTAGTGATATATATAAGTTTCAATGTGTTTAAAATAGTGAAACATTGTTTAAATAAACTGCAAATGATTTTTCCCCATAGACCGCAATGTAACGGAATTCTTTTAAGTGTCCCTGTAAGAAAACTATAAGTGCTACACACTTCAGTTGAAATAGGGAACGTGCCATAGATAACGACAATAACATATAAAAATTGCAGAGCAATCCGAGCCTATTTACGGGAGTTAGAGCACGGACAGACGGCCATCCGGCCAGACAAACCGAAGTCATAAGCACTTTTCAACTAGGTTGGAAAGTGCTAAAAACTTATTTAATGTCATATGTATTTTTATTTCATTTTATCATAGTTATAAATTATTCTGAATATAAGTTTATTTTCTTTTCAGGATGTTTTTATTGGAGACAATCTAACCCCTGGATTGAGCTTACCTCAGGTCAGTTTGTATTTTTAATTCTCAGAATTCTCAGCGTTATTCTCAGAAGTGATAAAAAAAAATTTAATAGTAATGATTTAATTTCACAACCTTTTAGAAAAATCAACTTCCAACACATTCTTTAATGCAACATGATTGGATAAAATGATTTTTAGTAGAGATCTGCACATGCCTAAGCTGGGCCCTTTTTTTTTTTTTTTTTTTTTTTTTATTTGTGTTGCGTCAAGGCTTAATTTTTTTTCTTTAGACTCTAGCCAGTCTTGGGAATAACTCATTCTTTCTAACCCATATTGGGACAGATTTTTTTTCCTTTGTGACCATAATTATGGCATAGTATATTTATTTAACATATTAATTAGAAAATTATTTTGATTTATAAAATTACAAATAAATATATATTTTTAAAGTACCTTTTAATTTCTTTATGATCTTTGAAATTATGATTTTTTAAAGTATTTTTCTTTCATTTTAAACCCTATTAATTTTTTAACATGTCTTCATTTGAATGGATAGGTCTAAGTAACTAGCATTATTCCATGACTTGCAGACATATAAACTCAAACATTTTGTATTTGCACATAAACATATTCTTTTAAAATAATTTTAATTCCAAAATAATATTTGTTAAGAAATATCAGCTCTTTTTAGAAATTGAATTGTATTTAATTATTTTTTGGATGGCCCAGACCATGAAGTTAGAAAAAAGTAATTAGGCCAAGCCAAGATAATTTCATTTGGTCACTTCAGGCCCAGGTTTGACAGTTTCAGTTCATGCAAACCTTTCGTTTGTAGTCCAAGTTTCGAATTGCAGAAGCAATTAGTGTGACTCAGTAGTATTGTGACTCAGAAGAGTCACACATGTAACAATGACTTTGCTATTGTTTAAAAAAAAATATTTTAGACTAAAGGTGTCGCTACAAAAATGATTCTGTATGTGTCCTGTAATAGCAATAAAAAAAGTAAAAGGTTATCTAAATAATTTCACTTCCAAATTTGTCTCAATTTGCTAAAAAAAAAACTCTCTAAAAGTCACACACATAATGGTGGAATCGCCCTACAGTATTTTTTTTTTTTTTTTTTTTTTTTTTAGAGATATATAATTTTCAATATGAAACTTAGTTTAAATTATCTTTCTAAATTGCATACTATTCTAAACTATGTAACTAATAATTATAAAATATGCTTGATGCTTGTTATGTTCCCTGAAAATCAGTAACAGTGGGAGGGGGGGGGGGGGGGGTATTATTTTTACTGACTTTATCACTAACTACCAGATTGTATTAAATTTGTAAAGACCTGCTCATAATACTTGTGAAAATAATTAAAAACTGAAACACACACCATATAATAAAACTAACTAAAACTGTTAATTGTGCTAATTATCTCCATCTAAACTTAACACATTATCATAAAGTTAACATAAAATATTCAGTATTATCTATTTGAGAGTGTCATTTCCTTTAGATAAAACCACAGTGCTGAAGTCAAAGCCACTATAGAACTAGGAATTCCAAAGGATATGAATGACTTATAGTAATGCAACTAATCACTTCCCCTTTTCTCGTTAAAACTCTTCTAACATTGCAATAGTTACTGCAAATTTCAAGCTATTGATTTCGTATATCCTTTCCACAACAACACACCATTCCACTTTTAAGAATGTAGCAAGAGACATGAAAAGGCTTCTTAGTATGGTGCAGAGTCTGGATTTAAAGAAAGTAACAGATATAAGTTTTCTATGTTCTTTCTTTTCCATGACTCAGTTGTAAATCTCACAAAGGGGCAGTATTTAAAACATACTTATCTCTCCTTCTGTCTTTCATTCTTTCAAGACTTTGTGACAATCCTTTGTATTTTCTTTTTTGCATTTCCCCTCAACCAAGGGGTTTCTTTGAAGGTTGAAGTTCTACCTCACAAAACTGATAAATTAATATATTTTGACAGACAGTTGTAATGTAGAAATATTATTGCTGAGAGAGAACAGTGTTCGATAAGAAAGGGATTTCCTTCCTAATTCAAATGTTTCAGGCTGGCTCATTGTTGATGAGAATGCAATGTTTATGTATTGTTAAAACCATAGGAGCAAAAATATTTTTCTGCATTTTTTATCGAAATCCTATATTTAATGAATTTATTTTCTTGAAATGTCGAACACAAGTTCATTGTCAATGACAATACAATATTCATATATTATAAGGGAATCTTATGTATTATCAGAAGCATTATCAAGGACGGCATCCAGAGATCAAAAACATTGTTGCATTTTTAACTAATTTTACCCCAATTTTGCTCACACATTCATATTTGATGGCAGTGCAATATTCATGTAGTTTCAGGGCCATACCTCATCAGAAGCAAAAAAAAAAAATTCTAACATTTTTTTATTGAAATCCTACACTGAAAAAAAAAAATTGTTGATTTTACAGTATAATACTAACATCCCAGCTGCCAGTATTATACTGTAAAATCAATATACTGTATTTTTTTACAATACTGTATTTTTTTTTTTTTTTTTTTTTTTTTTTTTTTTGCAGTGTATATCTAATGAATTTATTTTCTTCAAGTGTGCACAAGTTCATTGTTAATGATAATGCAGTATTCATGTATTATCAGGGATTCACATGTATGGAATATCAAGGACATTCTACAGCATGGGACGTCAAATACAAAATCCTGAACTTTTTCTTACCAAAAAAAAAAAAAAAAAAGAGGGGTTTTGTTGTTGCAGTTGATGTTAGTACTGAAGAGGCTATGCGATGACATAACAAAGCATATACTATGTATGTTTTGGATTTTAATTATAAAGGTTCTTAAGTATATATTTTAATTGTTTTTAAATGTATTCAAGTCTGTCTAATGTCTCATAGTTAGTTTAAATATTGATTTAATTCAGACGTTAAAATGTACGCTTATCTTAAGTGCAATATTCATGCAGTTTAAGAGCCATACCTCATCAGGGACAAAAACATTCTTTTATGTTTTTGACTGAAATGAAGTATCTAACTGATTTTGGGCAAATTTTGCACACAAGTTCATTGTCAATAACAATGGTATTTTCAGGATCACATCTTATCAGGGGCGAAATTCTCTTTTACATTTTTTATTGAAATACATATCTATTTGATTTTGTTCATAGAAATCCATAGTTGAGGACAATGCATATTCAATGCATTAATGTTTGGATTAAAAGAATGTTACTAATTTTATTTGTTATATTTTTTGTTTGTAAAGTCTTTCATTATAATAATGAAACAGAGAACATTGGAATACTATTTGTTTTTAAACATTTGTTTCTTTTTTAAACAGAGAACTCCAGTTTATCTGAAAACTGAATAAAAAAAGGTTCGATTTTTGAGAGAAGAAATGTTGGATTCGAGAGTTGGAGGATTTACTGTTGATAAAATTTCTCAATGCGATAATGCTCAAGACTCTTTTCCTAGTGGGAAAGAATTCAATTGTGTAATGTATTAATGTATTTATGGTTAATATTAAAAAAAAACTTTCTAAGTATGAAAGATTGAAAATTTGCATGTTAAAACTTAATTGAACACCTATTAAAAATATTGTCAAACTATTTTTGTACCAAAATATCTTAATTTGCTGATAATGAATTTAAAATTCCTACAATTTGGCAATTTTAATCAAAAGGTTCATTTTATTCTTATCAAAAGTGCTATTTTTGTTACTTAAAAAGAATGATAATTCAGTTTTTTCTTTAACATTACCCCCCCCCCCCCTCAAAATAAATAAATAAAAATAAATGCACCACTAAATTTGATTTTTTTTTTCAACTGTGGAATTAAACATAATTAATATAAAATTACTTTTTAAATTAAAAGTTTAAAAATTAAACCATTTAAAAAATATTCTAATTCAATAAATTTTGTAGCATCCCACAGCTAAACATTGAAAATGTAACTGAAATTAGATTGTGTAATTAAAAAGCTAAACCATTTTTCCATTACATAAATATTTGAATTATAAAAACTGTTAATTTCTAATATAAAATTGAAATTATTTATATTGAAAAAAAATCTTTTAATATTATTAGGCATTCTTAAATTTAGAAGTTTAATAGAAGAACAGTTAAAATTTATTTAGTCCGAGCTTACTCTTTGTTTAGAGTTTAATTATTCGTTGTTGTTTTTTTTTCTTTCATTTGAAAGTTGCCTTTTAAACATATGTAAATAAAGATAAAATAAATTGTAATTACCATGTAATGTATTAATTTATTTTCAATCACTTAAGGTACCTGAGCATTGTAGCCATTGTATTCAGATTTCATTTCATCTTTTTTAAAAACTATTTTTCAATTCTTTGCAGTCTTTGAATACATAATCTTAAGTATAGTGTTAGGTGAAAACCAAGCAAAATAGCCTTTGGTCCGATTGTTTCAAATAGCACATATTTGAGTCAGCAATATGTTTGTATATACTTCACTTAATAGTTCTTGAGCTTAAAAATAGATAGGATCTGACTCTTCCTGTAACATTTCTAAAAGTATTATTTGAAATAAAATCATATGCGATTGCCAAGTTGTATAGCCATGTTCTGATGAATTTGTATTAATTTGTTGTGATATTTATTGTGACTCTGTTTAAAAATATTGAATTTCCTGTTTGTTTTATTGCTGAATACATAATATACAATAAGTTTGTTATATGTAATCATTTATGTTAACCAAAAGTAGTTTTCATGGTGTATAATGTGTGTTTTATCTTATCTTCAAAATGTTCTTTTTAGAACAGTTGAATATTATTTCATCTGCATCAGATGTTAAATATATTTAAATCCATTTGGAATGTAAAATATTACATAGCACTTGTTGCCCAGTTCTCAAAATCTATCTCTTGTACATTTTTTTCTTTTTTAAAATATTACTTTATTTCTTTTGCTATTATTCAAATGTATTTGTTACCCATAAATACCAAAGTTCTATACTAAGAAAGCTTTGTGTATGCTCTGTTCATTTATTTTATTACACATAAAGTTAGCATTAAAAGTGATTAAAAATTATTACAGGAAGCTACCAACTCAAACTAGAAATATATGCAAAATGCAAAACAGCTTTTTTTTTTCTTTCTTTTGTAAGTGTGACTTGGTAGTTTTCTGTTCATTAACATCCAGCTATTCTGCAAGAGATTTAAAAATGGAATAGTTAAACCCAACATATAAATTATTTACAAACCCACAGTTTAATGTGTTAGGAAAATACATCCACTGTTTAGTTTTAAATAAGGGTATCAGTATAACAGTTTTAACAATATTAGTCATAAAACTATATGAATATAACTTTTTATAGCATCAACAGCCTTTGAATCAAATATTTATTTTTAAAAATTGGAGGTGGTGAACATTTTTTGAACAATTTTCATTTTAAGCAAAAATTATGAATTTGATCATGTTTTATATTTACTAAGCTTTTGGAATTCTGAATCACCGACACTTCCTAAAAACAAAGTCCTTTTTTACAAAAGTAATTTTTTATTTTTTTTAGAAATATCTATTCAATGAATTTAATTTTTTTTTTTTTTTTTATCTACAAAATATTTTATTCCTTGCAAGAGAAATTATACATCCTGAAGGACCCATATACATATTTTTTACTGCAAACCACCTCCAATATTTTGCTTAAATGATGCCCTATCATCCACAGCATCACTGTATATGAAGCATATAAATGTAGGAATAGTCATTTTATCTTTCTATCAAACCCAGTGGGTTAGATTCAGAACCCCACCCCCTTAAGAAATAAAGACTCCTTCTCAACAGAGCTGGCATTATTTTTTTATCATCCATTTTTGGGCATGTCTGAAGTCCCATTGTTAAGTTTAAAATGTAATTTTATGTAAAAAAAAAAAAGAAGGAATAATGTGTGCTGCGAAGCGTTAGAATGATCCTTACAGTTGCAGCACATTAGTAAAAATGACGTAATACAACAATATTGTCAATCTTGTTTTTTCATTTGACCTACCATAATCTCTTGACAGTTGAGCCTACATCAGCCAGATTTGTCAGTTATATGTCATTTATTTAAACCAAATTCAGACTTCAATTTAAATAGGATTTATACATAAATTTATTGTAACATTATTATATAATAAATGTATCTTAATTTAATATGAAAGCCGATTATTTCTGAATCTGTGTGAATCTTGATAGCCATGTGTATAAATATGTTGCATATATTATTCTGCTAATTATCAAAAATGTAAGCAGTGCTTGACTGGATTTGTTATAAATACATTGAATACAAACTGTATTTTATGATGAAAGTCATATCTAAATTGATTCTTATTTAACTTATCTATGACATTTATTTTTAAAATATCTGTTTGCTGAGATGCATTTTATTCAGTTAAGCTTACTGTGCATTGCTACAAAATTTAGTTTAAAAAAAAGCATGTTCATAACATAATATAAATAAAATATAGAAGTAACTGGCTCTTTCTTTTAGCTAAAATTTCATCCTGAATGACTTTTTTTTTTTTTTTTTTTTTTCATACTTTCATTTATGAATTGTGATTCCAGGTTAAAATCTAAAACAAAATAGAACATGTTTGGAAAATACAATTTATTAAAATGCTACTGGAATATTTTTATCCAAATATTTTTCCTAAACATTAATTATTTTAAGATTTCTTTAAAATGCTTTAAAGATAATCTGAAGAACATTAAAAGATAACTAAAATTTGAAGCAAATACTACTGACAGTCAAACCTGCTTATTATTTAAAAAACAACTGATCAATGTAATAGAGCATAGCATGTGTTATTACACATTTATAATAACTTGAATAAATGCAATGCATGTAGTTGCAAAATCCATGATTAATATCAGGTGCTACATTTTTATACATTTCAACAAAGTTGTACATATTTCTAGACTTACTATTTTGCTATTTTCATATCATGTACTAATAGACTTTGTACATAAGGTACTAATAAACACTGTAATAGAAGCATTTACTTAACTGTTCCCCCATATTGTGATTCATTTAGAATTTATCTTTTTTATTTTGTACTATAAATGTTATTGACAAGGATTTGTTTGCATATTATTTTAATTATTTTTATGTATATTTAATGAAATTATTACTCTAGTCTGCTTCCAAAATTTCAGGTATAGCAGTAAGAAAAATTACCTGTAACCAACATCTTACAAAATTCTTTAAAATGTATCTCTCATGCTCTTCCCCTACCCATTCCATGTTTTGACAATCTCAAATTACTACTAGTTAAATATTTAAACTTTTATTATACATAGTGTAAACTTCTCTCTTTTTTCGTGGAGGGGGAGGGATCTCTCCTGCCACATCTTTCTATTATTTTTAGATGCTTCTGGTTACAGGTTTAACATAGCCAAAATAATAATGTAATATTTTGTTAAAAATCTTGTATTTTTGGTCCTTATTTTAAAAAAGATTTTGTTTCTCTAGTTGGACAAATAGTTTTAGTTAATAGTACTGTATTTATTGATGCATAAATTAGTCTTATATTTTCAACTCTGAAATGCCATTATTTGGGTGTATTCAGTGTATAAGTCTACTCCTGAATTCACTTCAAAAGAAACTTTTTTGTTGTTGTTGTTTTGAGATAAGAAAAGTTGTGTTTAAAAACCATTAAAAAAAAAGCAAATAATGCAATTTTTTTTTTCTATAAATGTCATAACAATAATTAAATGGATGCTTGGAAGAAGGGCTTATGTTACAAATTTAAATTTTACAGAAATGAGTAAAAAAAAATGTTAATGTAAACATTGATTAGTGGTGTCCTGAGCACCTAGTGCAACATAGGCTCTTCTACCGATCTTAATTACCTTCCACTTTTGTCTTTATGCTGAGCATTGACGAGTAATAAAAAACTATTTAGATGGATAAGGAAAGTAATAATATTATTTTTAGTTTATGGTTTTAATTGTGTATTTAAAGTAAACCAACTTGTATATTATGAAATTGCAATTTTTTTAACACTGGGTAATCGCCAATCTTTCCACATAGGCCCTTTTTCCAACAAAAAACTGAACTTTTCAAAATTTGTAACACAGGCCTTTTTCCAGACACCCATTCTGTTATAGAAAATAACAATGCCAATTTTTTTAATTATTCAGCAAAATATGTTGGAAATGATAAATTTTGTAGTCATAATAGTAAGGAAAATATTGACGCTTATCTCTGATTTTACATCTAGTTAATCCCTTGAATTTTCTTTACTTTTTAGCAGTTTAAAAAGTCGACTTATACACTGAAAAATACAGTAATTCGATTATTTGTGAATTGCTGAGTATAAGATGTTACAAATTTGTTTCACTAACATCTCCACAGACACCTTAAAAAAAAAAAAAATATGAATTCAGTGTTATTTTCCAATTATTAAAAAAATGAAACAATGTATATATTGTATTGAAAAGGATTTTTTTAATATAATTTTATTTGTTAGTGATTTTATTTTCAAATTATTAATTTGACATTTAAATTATTATTATTATTATAAGTGAAATTTAAATTAAATTACAATCATTTGTGCTGTATTAATATCACTTCCATTTGTATTTTTTTTTTATTATTATTATTTTTACTATAAGTATGTACTAAGTTATCGTGTTTTCATCAGATTTAAATCTTATAAATATTGTTCTATAAATGGGGAAACAGAATGTTGATACAAGTGCAAATATACTTAATTGCAATTGGTGTCATATCATTAACATAAAGTTTTTCCCATATTATTTCAAATCCTGTAGTAGCAGGACTTCGTTTAAATATATCTCCTGTATCAGGAGGTTTACATTTATGTTTATGTATGTTACTATGAGAACTTTTCAATAAAGGAATATAATAAAATATATGCATGTATTATTCAATCTTTGGTAATTAAGCATATTTATTTATTCGCTTTTATACATCATGCAGTAGAAGATCTTTGTCACAATTCTCTATGTAACACACAACTTCTCAGGCATAAACAAAGAATTTTGCAGTTAAGCACCTTTAGAAATATTGCTATCTTCTAGAGCAGCCATACTCAACCTGCGGCCCGAGACAAATAATCATTAATCCCTATTTGTAAAATTAATTGAGATGTGGACTAAAAAGTTTTTAATATTTCACTGCTCTTTTATATATTTTCATGAGAAGGCAATTTCCTGTTATTTATAATTACTAATTTAAAATTACCTTAAAATATCTTAAATGCCGTTTCCTTAGTCAACGTTCTTTTTACATATAGTTTTACTTGTACTGTAGTAGTGTATACATTTCTTAATCCTGAACACTAAACAAATATTATTCCAAATTAATTTAATTTGCACTATATATTTCTACATTAAAAAAAAAGTTTTTGCATTGAGAAAAAAAAAACTGACTTATTATAAAAAAAAACCTTGATTTTATTTTTTATTTATTTTTTTTTTTTTTTTAGAATTTGGAATTATTATATTGTTACATTTCATACTTATCATATAGCTAATAAGGTTTATTAGGGTTAAATGCAGAAGGGTTGCAGAAAAAATTGACAGCAAAAAGTTTTATACTACTATTTCAAAACAACAATCTTTGCGGCATTTGCAATAGAAATTATATATTTCTTACATTATTATAGAAGTGTGTTGCGGCCCGCCTAACGTCAAAAATATATGTTTGCGGCCCACGAGAAAATAGTCTTGAGTACAGCTGTGCTAGAGGACTAAGTTTCAGACATTATTTCATCTTTATCTCCTTTTAAAAAATTTCCATTATTACATGAAACACTTTTTGAACTATGAAATGAGTAATGAGATAACATAGTACTATCTGATGATCATTTGGGGAGGGGAAGAGGGATTATTTTCAGAGACAAAACAGAATAAAAAATGGAACCGGAAAGAGTTAAATCGGTGGAGCAATGTTTGAAATTTTTCAAAACAGAAAACCGTGTAGCAAAACAAGAAGTATTGATTGATTGTTCACATAATTCAAGAAAAACTAATAAAAGAAAAATCAAAACTACTGAAACAATTGTGTGTGAAATGATCTATTACAATGCAAAATTCTTATAATACGCATAATCTCTTGTGACAAGATGTGCGTTATAATGATCTAATATATTTCAAAATTATGTGAATTATTTTCAACTTATATTTTATTTATGTTAAAAGGATATATGTAATGCAACAATCATATATAATCAGGGATGAGATTGGCAAAAAAGCTGAAAACTGCGCGAACGACGTTTGAGCAATAAGTTATGAATTTCAAGCGGCACAAATATTATAATTGCTATTAAAATATATATATATATATATATATATATATATATATATATATATATATATATATATATTACATACAATATATATATTACATCAATTCAGCTTTGAGTAAATTAAAAAGAAATTATTAACAAGGATTAGGCAGAAATTATTTATGTACTCTAATAAAAAGTCTATTTTACCAAGATACAGCATATTAATAAAACCCTTCATTGGCATGAATATTTTTTAAATTGAAATTTTGAAAACAGTAAGACACTTTTCTTGAAACAGCAAATTAAGTATATGCTAATAATTGCAAGCACCTTAAATAAATGATAAAATAATAGAGTTCCCACCCTTTTTTTTAATTAATAAATAAGTTTTTAAGGAATTAAAGAGATTTTCTAAGGACATTATCAGTGGCACCAACTAGTCAGTGCCGTGGTTATTCCAAATTCTAGGTCATATTTACCGGTTAGCTTGAAGCCAGTTTTTGGATTTTTTGAATAATTTTATTTAATTTGTTTTTGCATTTCATAGCGAATTTCCTACATAACTAAAATAAATTTGATTCAAATCTTTTAACCCAATGCAGTAAATTTTGATGAAATCCGCGTATTTTCAGCGATCCTTTGACGAAATTAATGTTTCTACAGCTATCCTTTAACAAAATTCGCATTTTTAGAGTGATCTTTTGGCTAAATTCGCGTTTTAAACGGCAATCTTTTGACAAAATTCACGTTTTTAAGGGAGATTTTTTGGCGAATGTCGCGTTTTTACGGCGATCTTTTGGCGAATGTCGCGTTTTTATGGCAATCTGCTGGCAAATGTCGCATTTTTACGGCGATTTTTCGGGGAAATTCACGTTTTTACGGCGATATTTTGGTGAAATTCATGTTTTTACGACAATCTTTAGGTGAAATTCATGTTTTTACGGCGATCTTTTGGTGAATTTCATGGCTTTCAGCGATCTTTTGGCGAAATTCGCGTTTTTACGGCGATCTTTCGGTGAAATTCGCATTTTTACGGTGATCTTTTGGTGAAATTCGCGTTTTTACGGCGATCTTTCGGTGAAATTAGTGTTTTTATGGCAATCTTTTGGTGAAATTCGTGGCTTTTCAGCGATCTTTTGACGAAATTCGCATTCTTAAAGCGATCGTTTGGCGAAATCCACGGTTTTTCAGTGATTCTTTGGCGAAATTCGCATTTTTACAGCTATCTTTTGGCAAAATTCGCATTTTCACAGCGATCCTTTGGCAAAATTCATGTTTTTACAGTGATTCTTTGGCAAAGTTCACGTTTTTATAGAGATCTTTTGGCGAAATTCACGTTTTTCCACGATCTTTTGGCGATTTTCACACGATTCTTTGACGAAATTCACTTTTTTCCACGATCTTTTGGCAATTTTCACATGATTCTTTGACGAAATTCTCGTTTTTTCAGCAATCTTTTGACGATTTTCGTGTTTTTTACCCGATCGTTTGATAAATTCGTGTTTTATCAGCGATCCTTTGATAAAATTCACGTTTTTTCAGCGATTCTTTGACAAAATTCACGTTTTTTTCCCGCGATTTTTCGGCGAATTTAGAGTTTTTTCGGAAAATCCGAAAATTGTGAAAAAGCGGAAATGGAAAATGACAAAAAAGCAGAAATCCTCGGATCCGCGGAAGAATCTCATGCCTGTATAATGTAACAATCCAAGTTTAGTGGTTAGCATAGCGTTTACTTACAAATGCTTGATGTGAACAATTTTCATTATTCTGTACACATCAGTTCTATTTCAGAAGTGTTCTCATCAATGGCTTGAAACTATAGCATTAATATAATCTTGCAATTCACACCCTTCTTGGAGAGGAGGTGGTTTGTAAACAATGTCCTTTATATATTACCATAGGAAAAAAAAAATGCACAATATGAGATCTGCTGTAAAGAATCTGATGAAATGACATGGGCAGAATAATAAAGGGTGCTTTTATGAATTATCTCTACAATAACCATTATCACTTAAACTTGTACTGTAACCTTACATATATATGAAATTATCTTATTTTGACAAGTTATGATACGAAGGTCGGAATTTTTTTTTTTAATCTCACCAGCCAAAGATTTTTTTTTTACCAGCCAGCAAGATGCAATATACAGTCAAAATTAAGACAAAATTTACGTGACTGCAAAAATAATTCATTACTACAATGCATTTTCATATTAACATTTGTGTAAAATAAAGAAATATATACAACAGCAGAAAGTTTAGTGTAAGATAGAACTTAGTAGTTTATGTAGTTCCATACCCTTGGTTATGATATGAATAAAAAGAGTTAAAATTGTTCACGTCATTTTGAAACCCAATGTATTTGAAGATCAAAATGATACTTCAGTATTTTTCTAGACTTGGTCTTTCAGTATTTGGCATATTTTATGACAATAACAGTTGATTACCAACCATATCAATCTCTGCTTAACTCGTGCTCTTAATGTGCTCTTTACTCATATCCTGCCATCGGGGACTGTACTAAGAAATTCAGACTATTAACCCTTAGCACATTAGCCAAATTTGAAAATCATTAGCCACTTTAAAAAAAATATTAGCCCAAAAATCGCATTGAATCTTTTAATAATACTAACATTTAATAGATAAAACATAATTTTAAAATAATTAGTGTAAAAAGTATTTGTAAAAAGCAACATTTAAATATAAAATACATAGTAATGACATGTGTTTTAATTGTAAGTAACTAATGACCTAATAAAAAATAATAAAAGCTACATTCCAAAGAAAAAGGTGAATTAGCCTAACAAAGTACACAAAAATAATTCAATATAACAAAAAGTAAATGCTTACTTAAGGAAAAGTATCAAACTTTACATAACAGACAAACGTCTGTTTTTCATTGTGCTCCAACATTCAAAAGCATAACTGACAAAACTATTTATATTTTATCCTTTTATTATTTATTAATATAAAAGTAATATTAACTATATTAATATTATATCTTTAAAATTATGTATTGATATCAGGGATTGTACTTATCCTAAAATACCTGATGAAGTACTGGAATGTCTTTAAATATAATAATATGTCTGGAAATTTCGCAAGTTTTTGCCTATAAGTATTACAGGCAAGTAATTTTTCCACGAATATATATATTATTTATTGAACATTTTTTGTGCTTCATAAAAACATTTTGTCAACTGAGCATGAAAAGCTCTTGAATTTCATCAATCTGTTGTAAAACGAAAAGAAAAATGTGAATTTTGTCAATCGAGCAGGGGGAAAAAAATCAAAATTTCGGCAATCGGCCGTGGAAAAAATTACAAAATATATAATATACAAGTGTTTATTAAATCAATTTCTTGTACTAAAAGTAGCCTTATCATATCCGATGGTTGGAGTATCATAGTTGAGATTTTTTTCCAACAGAGAGAATATGCTGGGACCAGGACTCGAACCTACGTACTTTGGTTTGACGTACTAACGCTCTCCCTATTGAGCTATCCCGACGATATCCTGTTTGGCATATTTCACTCTAATCTGTTGGACAAGGCTGCGAACAACAGCGCTAATTTCATTCATCCGAGCTATAGCTATAGCATTTTACATGATGAATCTGAAACAGCATGGAAACTCCTGGCATATTTTCTCTCTGTTGGAAAAAATCCTCAACTATGATACTCCAACCATCGGATATAATTTACCTAGTTGAATATACTTTCTCTATTCATTAGTAGCCTTATCATTTTATCGAGGAATATTCCGGTTAACATAGGACTATTAGTTTACCATGCCTTTTCAACTTAAGTTTGCAATGACAATGTAACTTTAGTCCTTAATCCAAATGACTTTTACATATCCACTTTCAATAGACCAGAAGTAAAAAGAAAGTTTGATTTTTTTTTTTCTATTAACATATTCAGCAATATCACTAAAGTACTATAGTGCATTATTTATGCAAGAAATTGTGATGGGTCCTTTAGAATGCATAATTTTCTTCCAGGAAGGGAAAAAAAAAACTAATCTTAATGAACACATAATTTGTATTAATGTTGTTTTGTATTAAAACTTTAAAAAAAGAAAAATCTAAAAGCACTGCTGGTATTAAAGAAAAATTTTATATTTGGGAGATACTCTCACATGTGCATGTAAAAAACACTTCTATGTTATTTGAATCCAAAAGCTCTTAACTTGATTTTACAAACCTTCTAAAAATAAGAAAAGGTATGGTCCTGTTTTCAATATTTTTTCCTTTCTAATTCCAGCAAGAACGAAAAATCATGCGTCAAGCATAGATTATGTAACACTTTCCAACGCTTCCAAAATAATTTTACAAATCATACCGTTTAATAAGCTGAAAGATAACATCTAAGTAAACAATTTGGAAAATGCATAACTTTTAAAAACATAATTTCAGGAATTTCCAACAAATACCTATAGATTTGTATATATACTACATAGGATGCTAAATTTTAGTTCAGTTAGGAAACGTGTAACACACTTTAAAATTCTCAGACTGGAGTTTCTGTCAATAAACGGAAATGTGTTCGCAAACTTTTGTGCTTCCTTGTATAGGATCTACAGAATTTATACACACCACGTAATAGACAAAAAGCGAGTTAAAATTAAAATCGTGTTCAGTAACTTAAAACGCACTTTCAGGAATTATTGTTAACAGACAGTAGAGAATTATTTTGTGTGTCCCTGTAAATGAACGATGACTGCTATACACACAATATTCTGTAGTGAGCCTCTTGTAATGCACCTTAGTGATATATATAAATTTCAATGCGTTTAAAATCGTGAAACATTATTTAAATAAACTGCAGACGATTTTTCTCCATAGACGTAATGTAACGGAATTCTTTTGAATATCCCTGTAAAGTAACTATAAGTACTATGCACACCCTATTCCATATTAATCTTCTTCTAATGCACCTTAGTGATATATATAAGTTTCAATGTGTTTAAAATAGTGAAACATTGTTTAAATAAACTGCAAATGATTTTTCCCCATAGACTGCAATGTAACGGAATTCTTTTGAGTGTCCCTGTAAAAAAAACTATAAGTGCTATACACTTCCATTGAAATAGAGAACATGCTATAGAAAATTACAATAACTTATAAAAATTGCAGAGCAATCCGAGCATATTTACGGGAGTTAGAGCACGGACAGACAAACCGAAGTCATAAACACTTTTCAACTAGGTTGGAAAGTGTTAAAAAGTGGAACTAACAAATTTTAATCTCACAATGAAAAAAATATATACATCGTTTATAAAAAACAATGTATTATGGCATATTGGATTTCTATAAAATTCTTAAAATACAAAAAAACACCACTTTAATTGAAGGGTTTTATAACCTCATTTTTTGAAGTGTATTTTTTTTCCCTTTTCCCTAGGTATATCTCTTATGCCATACAAAATTAGCATTCAAACAGTATTGAAAATTCCTGATTTTAAAACTCCACTTTTCCTATAAACTATGACATTTGATTTGTACAAAATCTTTTAAGCAGATCCATTCTACAATTTTGTAAAAAAATCTATCAAAGTAAAAAGGCAGTGAAATGTTTTAAAAATGTCAACAGTGTTTTTCCATGTTAGTGTAACAGTTTCCAACATTTTAGATATGCAGATCCGTTTTTATAAATTTCTATGGCAAAGTCTCTTAAGTCTACCATGTCTTATGTGTTAAAAATTACTAGTGCTTAAAAGTAATTAATAGAAGAAAGAGAGGGAATGTTAAGCAAAGAGATATTTAAACAATTGTCCATACAATGAAATTCTAATTTAAAATCTTTGAAATTTATTATTTTTAATTTATTCTAAACTACTACCAATACACATATTTTCATACATGTCAAATTATGCCATATAAGGAGGTTAGAATGGCAATGGAGTAAGTCAAAAATCTAGATAACCATATTTCAACTAAATGTATCTTAATTTCTGTTCAGTGTGACAGTCAAATAAGTCATAATTCACTTCGGTAATCGCTAGAGGGCAAAACAAGTTGGACCACTTAATGAAATGGCAATACAACAAGTTTCACAAAACCTTCAACTCTCAAATTACTAAATATTGACTTACTCCACTGTCATTCTAACCCCCTCATATATCATGTATATTTGGCCTTTTAAAGTTCAGTCAAATGATTGAATTATAATAATTTGACTTTTACGTGGAGGTCCATAAACTAACAAATGTTTGATGAGCTGTCTATGGTTGCATATATATATTAACACTTTGCCCGCATGTCTTGTAAAAATAATTCGATTCGTAAAATGTTGAAAGGATTGATTGACACTAAGAATTAAGAAACAAATTTATTCAAAAAAAAGTAAATCTTTTCTTCATGTACTTGATAAAAAGGAATTTTTCATTCCAAAATTCTGGTGCCAATGTAGTATTTAAGGATTAAAATTAAGTTACTTTATGTATGACACCACTGTGGTGTCTCCGGACGGCAAAGTGTTAATAAACAAATCAACTAGTTAGCTTCTATTAAGATTGAGTTTGTTTTCAAGTAGATTCCAGAAATTCTTGAAATGTTGAGAATAATTGAAGTAACCCCAATGTGAAATTCCAAAAAATCTGACATTCAGTTCATAGATTAGTTTGGGTCATAGTGTGTATGGGTGAAAGGCCTGTCCCTTCACTTTGTTGTCTTTGTCTTGCTATAAAGCTAAAATAACTTTGGAACTGGTGGTATCAAAATGACCATGTGTCTTCTAGATCAGCGTTTCTTAAAACTTTGTGATCTTGCGGACCCCCCCCCCCCCCCCCCCCCCCACCCATCTGATGTGATATGCAGTTCGGGGACCCTCAACAATATTTTTCTTAATATAAGAAATTATATTAACGAAAACACCTTACTTATTTTCATTACACATATTGTATATTTAGATAAGTGTTAGAAAAATCATCTACATTAATACAAGAAAAATAGTAATAGAAATATATACAAGAAAACTAATAACAAGAAAAATTATTGTAATTTACATTTTAAGACAGTTAAAATATACATATTACTATTTCCTATGAGAAGTATGCTACTTTTTTTTTTTCTACTGGATGTGTAGCATCTTGTTTAATGTTTAAGAAAGACTGGTTCAACATACAGTCAAGTTCTACAGTTGTTCTTTATAATTTTCCTGTATGAAACTGTTTAAACATGGTATTAGTGCTGCACTTGTTGTGTTAGTTGGAAGGTATTTGCAAAACAAAAAAATGTTGCATATCTTACCACCAAATTCATTATGAAAGAAAACTTTCAAATTTACAGTATCAGAAATGTCTAAATGCTCATCTAATTGCAATGAGTAATAAGGACTTATTATTTACATGTTGAATCAATCGGTTCTTAATATTTTCACACATATTCCACCTATGGAGCATTGAAAAGTCTCCCCAAAAGTATTTGGAGTTTTATGCTTATTAATGATCTAGACTAGAAGTTCTAGTC
The DNA here is from genome assembly GCA_963931845.1 of Maratus michaelseni. Lineage (NCBI taxonomy): Eukaryota > Metazoa > Arthropoda > Arachnida > Araneae > Salticidae > Maratus > Maratus michaelseni. The sequence continues at coordinate 140,622,358 of OZ007597.1, forward strand.
CTACAAATCCCTCCTCCCACGGAGCTTCAGAAATTTCTCCCGAAGAAAAAAAAAATCTAAATTCAACATTGGGTTTGAGGTCTCCCGGCTGTCAACTCACGGACCCCCAGGGGTCCGCGGACCACAGTTTAAGAAACGCTGTTCTAGATGATGTGTAAAATTCAACTTGGTAAATTTCCATTCTACTTTTTATCTTTCTTAATATTTAACTTCATTCAATTTTCGTTTGTCCTGGAGTGACCATGGAGCTCTAAGGACTATGTTAAGCACAGGTTTGGAACTGATGTCTTAGTGTATCTTCATATAAAATTAAAACACTACTAACAAATTCAACCAAATAAATCTTTATTTTCAGACACATTATCTGAACACAGAACCACACATTGAAAAGTTTCCCCAAATACAATATTAAAAATATATACCATTAGGGAAACATTTCAATATATGCTAAAAGGAAGAGCTGACAACCAAGCATTTTTTTTCCCCTTCATACATTCAAGACTGTGAAAATGTCAGTAATACTGAAAAGACACTATTAAAAGGAGTATATAATTCACAGAAACAAATTCAACTGTTATAAAATCTAAACTTTTTCATACAACATAAGTACTTTTTCTTGGTTAAGTACAATAAAATCATATAAAAATTTATAACATAATTATATTCTGAAACATGATAAAATCTACAAATCAATCTTTATTTTTTGCTGAATTTTCCAAACACAGATAGAAAGAAAGAAAGAAAAAAAAAAAAAAGACCTAAATTTTTTAAATGTTTCTCACATAAATATATAATAACAAGCCTTTTAGTACATATTGTAGCTAAATTTCATATTATTTTGAGTCAAAAAAGTGAAATTTATGAGCATAGTTAGATTGAAATTAAAAGCTAACAGATCAATGTGATAAAAGACGATTAAGTGCCTCTTGGTGCTCCCAAAATTTTGAGCATAATTTTAGTTGAATTTTTATATAGACTGAATTCATTTAAAATTTTTACAAGTGTCTATTTTAAAGAATAAAAGAATTTTCTACTTAATATAGGATTAAATAATAAGCCTGGGTGCACAAGTATCCTGCTTCTTTTTAATTGAGGTTACAAATTATTAAGATCTTTGAAAAATATATTGAAATTTATGAACAATACAAACATTTTTACAAAACATTACTTTTAGTAAATTTTGCATGGAGAGCGGTTTGATCTAAAATTTTAAAAGTTTTAATTCCAACTCAGACTTTGTTATTGGTACAAGACAATGCCATAAAATTCATTGATTTTTAATCTGTATTTTTTCTTATACATTCATTAAAACTTTTTTTTCCTTTATGTAATAAAAAAATCTTGATAACTTCATTATCTATTGTTTTATTACAATTTCATTATCTATATTTGATAACTTCATTTACTTGTTATCACTCTCATGTATATACTTTGTGCCAAAGTTCATCTTTTCTTTATGATAGATTATACAAAGGCTCTATATACCTACATATTAGGCGGGTCACATATCAAAGTTTGGGAACCGCTGCTCTACTGCAATACTTAACACTACTTTTATTGCTCTTTTATTAATAAAAAGTTTCTATTGACTGATTTTCTTTTAAAAGAAGTAATGGGTACAAAAAAAAAAAACATTGTGGAAATAAATATTCAATGTATTAAATTATTTGTGATTTTTTTAAAATTGAAAAATTACAAATAAATTATTAAATGTTCAAATCTAAGAAGTGCGATTAGATGTGATTAGTAGAAATAGCATGAATTAAATCATTTGAATTGGAATGAAGTACAGATTTTTAACGGTTCAGCAAATGAAAATAAAATTTAAGAAATCGGGTAATTTTGTGATGAATTTTTAGAGAGATCCATTTTAGTAACAAATAGGCTATTACAGTCAGTAACAATGACAGTGATAATTGATTATGCATATGTATAGATGCAACAATAAGATGAAATATCCAGTATGTCTTATAGAAATATTTTTTAAACAAGAAATGAGGATTGCAATAAGCAAGTGACAAAACAATACAAAGCATACATGAGACTGTACATGGAATGTCAAAACTTATGAGTCTTGTAATATACAAAACATTGCCATAGAATTTTAACTTAAAACTATTACTAAACACCTTTTCTTTTTTCCTTCATAAAACATTCCTCATCATATTCATAAAACATCTTGACATAATTTATTTTAGTATGGATGAGAATAAATAAATAAATAAGAATATAATATATAATGTGACTGTCATACTTGCAGTTGATTTATCAATTTTAATCTTTATATCAAAAGGCAAGAATATAAATCTATACTAATAAAAGATATTTAATGAGGTAATTTAAAGTAATGAGGAAGTAGAATCTAAAAGAGCCTAAAACATTATAGTTTATAAAAAATATGAAAATTTACAACAGGTGTCTTCAAGAATAAAATTTCAACATTAACTGGATACCATTCAGCAATATTCCATTAACTTGTCATAATAAAGCATGTGCTGCATTCACATAACATGTGTCAAATAAAATTTAAAACAGTAATATATGCTTCTGGTTGAAAATTATGCTAGAGTTTGAATTACACAAGAAATTTGTTGTGTATAATTTGTTTGATGTATTAATGAGTTTTAAAATTTTTTAATTGTGTGCTGCTGGGGGAGAAAAGAAGAGAAAAATGAAAATTTTGAAAGGAGAGTAATTTAGATGAAATTTCTTAAAAAATGGAATATGCCAAGACTGCAATGAAATTTTATCAAATACCTCGACTTATTTAGTCAACTTAATTCCTGATTTTTCCAAGTGCTGGAAACATAGCAATCCCGCTCATGCATGACTCAATAGGAAGACACATACAATAAGCTGAGATGCACTCCAACATATAAATTCTTGGATAAAAACTATTTTTTTTTTATTTATCAGCACTTAAAAAAAATACAGACATCTTTTGCAAACCAAATATATATTTTTTAATTTATTTATGTTATTATTATTTATGTTATGTGCAGCGTAAAAAAAAAATATTTAAAAAGCTAAATAAGTTAAGAAAACTTTAGAATTACAAATCATTTTCACAGGTTGGCATAGTTAGGTAAACTCTCACATAATATGAAATGCACTTATATTTTAACTATAATGTAAAATTGCAAAATCTCCTGAAAATATAGAAGAATGAGTTTTTAAATATTTTATGGGTGAAGATTTTAAATATTTTAAGGTAAGTGAAATAGTAATTTTTCACTAATAGTTGATTGTGAATTAAATATACAATATTTACAAAAGAATTTAAATAAATTTTTTTTTTAAAAAGTCCAAAATATAAATATTATAACTAGCAAAATTTTTAGAGTGGTGTTTTTAATAATTTAGCTTAAGAGGAAAGATATTTCTTTGCTGAAATAATGTATATATATTTATTTAAAGTGAAAACGTCTTACATAATAGAAAGTGACAAAAAAATTATGATGGAATATCATAGTTGATATACGCATATATATAATATAACTTTTTGTAAATAAAATAACAGTTAAATTATAAGATAAAATCGGTTCTAGAAAATTGGCCAAGCATTAGAATACGTTAAAAAAACTTAATTCAAATAGTGCTAAATGCACTGCCTCATAAGAACATAAAAACATAAGGAAAGAACAATGCAATAAAAAAATGGAACATTATATTATGAAACACATTTTCAAAGGCAATATTCCACAAGAAAAATTTAATGAAGACTGTTAGAAATTGACTGTGTTTAAACAGAAAGTTCTATTCCCATATATATATATAAATAATGCAAGTAAAAGAAAGTATGGCATGATTATATTGTGCACAGGTAATGCTACAGTTTTCCAAATCAAAAAAGGGGAACAATCCAGGTAAAAATTGATAAAACTGCCCTTTCTTTACAAAGTACCTTTTTTTTAAAGCACCTTTATTTTTTTTTCCTTTAATTTGACAATGATTAGAATTTTGTAACACTACAAATACAGAAAAATTGTCAAAAAGCAAAACATTAGCAAGAAACACTGCAATCCACTGAACACATGTGTGTTGAACATATTATTACTGATGATGCATCACATGTGCATGCTATCAGTTGTAGTCATAGTTCCATCACAATTAGTTAAAAACGAGCAGACAAACAAGCACTATTCCCAGAAAAAAAGATCTAATTTTGTGTTGTGTTTGACTTCTTGGATGTTTAATCTTCTATTCCTTAATTTTGCTCTATAAAATTGGCAGCACAACAAATGCTTGTAAATGTATATGTGCTTATGAATGGCATACCATGCAGTGTGCATGAGAGTTCGTTTTATTAAATTTTATTAATTGTGCCTGTTATTGTAAAAGACAACACGGTTAAGAATATGAAACATGAGCACTTACTTGCCTAGTCAAGGCACCTCCAAATAATATATATATATATATTATTGAATAAAAGGTAATGATTGCAAAAATAAAATGTTTTGCATCATGACAGAATACTTTTCACACACACACACACACAAAAAGTAACCCCCCCCCCCTCCACATGAAATAGGGTACCAAAAATTTAAACCTGGATCGACCCCAAGAAGTTCTCAGTCAATTTGAAAAATATTATAGTTAAATAAATATAAAGTTCATTAAATACAATTTATATTCACTGAGAACTTTTACAGATTGTTATTTCTCAAGTGGGAGTGTAATGGCATTTGATTTTGCCAGGAACTGCACTGATATAAGAAAGTTCCAGCAGAACTAAGAGCACATATATAAAAGTTTAATAGATCATAAGTTATTGGCAAAATTGTCTACCATAGAAGTTTTCACTCCAACGTTGTTCTTATGAAGGTGAGGCACACTATTTTTATTTATTTTTTTGCATATCCAGATATATCATATGCAAATAAATGGATAGAAAAGAAAATTCATTATGGTAATTTTCTTTGGTAAAATTAGCTAAGATTTGGTTATAAAGTTTTCAAAACCAAAACTAGGAAGGTTCTTAAAATAAAATCTTGCATAAATTGCAAGATAAAATACTAATAAACTTTTGATTTTTTTTTAAGCATTAGTAGAGTATCAAACAAAAATTAGAGGGAGAAAAAAAAGTAAGATGTACTGGGAACTATTTAATAAATTTTTTATATAAATAATTTGTATCTATGTAAAATAAAATATGTGGGTGGAAAAAACAGTTAAAACAAATATTTATACCTAAGAAGACAAACTGGAAGTATAATAAAAGTTACAGAAGTCCTTTTCAACAAAGATTCTACATTCAATTGAATCAGAGAAAAATAATTAAATAAAATTAATACTCATTGATTTATTAGTACAACTATATAATCATATTTTACATTATCACTTCTTCAATATTATATACATGTAAATGACGAATGAGACTGAGTTCCATACTATTTTCAAAATAAAGGAACATTTTAATATCTACGTAATATTTACAAATCTGCACATTATTCTCCTAGCTTCAACTCCCCCAAAATATGTCCATTAACAAAATTTAAGTACATGTTTTACTGTACAAGTTTATGACTCATTTACATTATAAACAAATTTCACATATACTTATGTACATAATACATCAAGTTTTACTAGATATAGGAAACATCAACACTTTAGCTTGCATGAACGAAAGGTCAGGGAGTTGGTCTAAAACACGAATGGCTTCATCACTCAAGTCTGATGGACGGCGGGATAATTTTGAGTTGGGAAGAGAACTCACATTTTTCGACAATAACTGTTCCAAAATATGAGTTTGACTATTGCTCTCGGGACACGTGAATGCAGGACTAGGTTTTAGAAGTTCACTTTCAAAACCTGAGAAGAAAATATATTTTTTCAAGAACTTTTGTATTTTTAAAAAAACTACATACATATGTGCAAACTTTCAAGAATACTTTGTATACTTTTATAAACAACAATACAATAAACAGGGTTCATATAGACTTTAGAAGAAAAAATCCAAGGAGTCCAAGGATTTGTTTAAAAGACTTACCATATTTTTTTATGTATGAAAATTAAAACATGGTGAAGGTATCTAAAGAAAGTTTTAGCAAAGGATTTATAATTATTGCTGGCTTTGTATATAATGGCTTAAAAAAAAAAAACTACATACATATGTGCAAATTTTCAAGAATACTTTGTTTACTTTTATGAACAACAATACAATAAAGAGTTCATATAGACTTTAGAGGAAAAAAAATCCAAGGAGTCCAAGAATTTTAAAGGACTTACCATATTTTTTCATGTATGAAAATTGTCTTAAAACGTGGTGAATGTATCTCTAAAGAAAGTTTTAGCAAAGGATTTATAATTATTGCTGGTTTGTATATGATGGCAAATTAAAAGTAAAGAGAGTAGAGAAAATGTTAAGATCAACTCCACATACTATCAGAAACATATTTTACTCCCACTCTTCAAACATGAAATACCATCTCTTGCCCTGGAGTGCCATCAATCTGTTGAACTGCATCAAGATAAAGCAAACAGCCACACATCACACTCTACTGGTAATTTCCTGGAAGAAATTTAACGAAAAATGGGTATCGAGGACCTTTCACTGATATACCTGTTAAATCTCCTAATGTACTTTCACTGATAGACCTGCTAAATCTCCTAATGCAGGGGTTCCCAAACTTGTAGACCAACATACCACTAAATCGAAGTTCATACTTCGGTGTACCACCAGGTAACAAGCGTAGAGCTAATATAGAAATACCTGTAAAAAGCAACTTGTCTAAAACGAAATATACTCCAGTCTTTTGTGATCTGTCTTAGCAGGTTTTATTTTATTTAAAAATGAATTACTAATCGATGATAAAATTAAATGAATTACATAACTTAATTGGTACTTAGACTGACTGATTTATAATAACATTCAAGTAAAAAGTAGTATCATCATTAATTTTTAATAATGCATAAAATATCAAAATACAGTGTTTTGGTATAGGAAAAAAGCTACAATACTTATTGGTGCACACTGATTCATATAGCGTTATAGTAGGATGATTGCACTAATTTGCTTCTATCGCTAATGAAAAAGCTGGGCTTGTTTTATCAAGCACAGCTTCCTCAGGTATGGCCCAATATTAGGTAGTGATGTTTACATTATTCCTGTATTTGTTTTTCATATAAAGAAGGGGGAAACGGACAGTACTCTGATGTTCTTGACAACGAAAATTCTGTTACATTCAAACTTTTGAATGTGGACTCAAGTCAGTCATAACAGGAGAGCTGGATAAGTTCACTTCTTTCCTCTCTGGTGAGATACAGTGGCAAGGTGCCTCAAATGAGAAACGAATTTCTTTAACATAGACTTTCAATAAAACTGTATTAATAATATGCATACCTTTAAATGCGACAATAATGTCGCACAGTAGGCAAACACTTGCAAGATTTTTCATACATTTATGTATGTATATATCACCTCAATACATATGTACAATGCTTTACCTCAAATCCGCACTGCATATGACCACTGTTTTTGTTTTATTTTAGATCACCATTTTAAACAACCTTACTCTGTTAAAAACTGATTACCATGAAATTAGAAAGAAATTATAACATATTTTGTACAAGAGAAGAAAATTATATCAATCAACAGAATGAATTAATTTATGAATTATGTTTCAAATAAATCTTTTATTTCAACATCTCCTAGAAGCTTTTCTAGTACAAAAAGACCAATGTGTTATAAATTACACTTAGAATTTTATTTTGTTTAAACTCCCCCTACTTCCAAGCATCCAGACTTTACCTTCAGATAATTCAATTTATAAAGCATGTTTAAAAACAGCACTACCACTAATTAAAAATACTTCATTCATTAATTTTAAAATTAGGTCAATTCAATTTTTATCAATATAAATCTAATAATTATGTTTTAATTCTGGAAAAATTATTGTATCATTAGCAGTGTGTGTGAATTTCAGCAAGTATACTATAACAAATGTTTCTCGTAACAAAAAAAAGAGGAAGTGCGTTTACAAATCCTAAATCGCATTTGAAAAATTTCTGAAAATTTCCAAGTTAATAAAGACAAGTCCTTTTTGATTCCATAATAATATGCTGCATTCTGTATTTTATTCCACGTACCAGTATCGGGCTCCCGCATACCACTAGCAAGAGTTTCGCATACCAGCACTGGTACGTGTACCTACCATAGTTTGGAAACCCCTGTCCTAATGCATCCCCAATGCATTTTTGCGCTTTTGGACTTTTAAAAAGCACATATCCAAATGTCAACCTACAATCCTTCATTGATTTTGGAAAGCTGCTCAAAAAGAATACTTCTTCCAAAACTAGAAAAAGCATTATTGTCATGGAAATTACAGTGTAGAAAGGTAGTTTAGAATAAGGGTTACCAAATTGAACATTTAAAACACAAATATTTTATGTAAAATAGTTCTGTAAGTACCATGAAAATCATCTAAAATATGAATACCCTCTGTATTTAAAGAGTTCTAAGTACTCCTTGGAAACTTTTCCATTTCTAAGGAGTTTCTAAGTAGTGTAAGAAGTCTGTATGCACCTTGAATAAATCAGTGGTTCTCAAACTTTTATACTTCATGTACCTTTTGAAGAATTACTACATGCAAATGGCATGTCTGCTGTTATTTTACTTGTAATTCAAGATTAAAAAATTGAAACAAAGGAAACAACGAATGCTTACAATTATTTACTTTACACGTAATGTAAGCTTTACAGGTAGCAAAATTTTATCTTAATGGGATCACTTGTTTATCCTTGCATATAAATTCAATGTTAGATTGTTGAGAAAGAGTTTTATATTGTTTTCCTCATCTAATGCATTTTTATATCTTGTTTTTAAAACAATGATGAAATATCTTTCGTTCTTACAGGCTTTTTTACACTGAGCCATATGTTGGTTATCAAACAGATTCATTCCCTAGAACTAGAACCTCTCTGTATAATATAAACTTAAAGGGATATGCATATCCCACTTTTAGAAAACCTGCTATAGGGAATAACATAACTTTTTTTTTTTTTTTTTTTTTATATATATATATAAAATCAATACATACAAGACCTGACTGAGGCACTTTGGGGCATTAGTTACACCATTCTTTTTTAACCTCTTAATCATTGATATAAATACCTTTTTCCAAATCCAAGTATAAATTTAAAAACAAATTACACTTCAAATTTTGGTTCTAAATGAAATATATACAGTCACATATGAAATTCACATGAATAAATGTCACTGTAACCACACCACTGCTAGTCCAGTCAAAATACTATGTATAAGTCATACATACTATGTATATCAAAATCAATCTTTGCCATCTTTGCTCGATATTTGTGAAAAAAAAAAGATATAAAATGTCAATAAAGAAGAAAAAATGTAAAAAAAAAAATTGTAATGTTTGGCCACTGAAAAAGATCTGTTAAACAAAAGCAGTGAACCTAAATATACAACATCCATAATCGGGTTTTCAACATGATTATAATACTTTTTTTGCTATTATGTGTGTACGGAAAGTAAAAAGAAGATACATGAAATCAGTTAACAAGTAGATCCACCTGTTTGCTAGTCAGAATCAAAACCATTTGGAAATAATTTTTAGAATACCTACTACACAGCATTAAATTGTTTTATAAAATTTTTGGAATGTAATCCCTTTAGATGTAAAGCAGCCTCAAATTACAATAATTACTTATACCAAGTCAAAATTAGCAGTCTACTAAACATAGAAACAATACAATTCAATAAATATGAGGCAAGTTTTAAAACACAAAAGATCAAAAACTTACTGTTATCATTCTTTGTTTCCTTAGAGCTATTGCCCACAGAAGATAGAAAAGACAAATCCATTAAAGTTGATGCAGAACAATCTAATGGATTCGTTAGTCCACTGCTAGTCCAGTCAAACTCAACAGGAGGAATTATTGTGGAATCCTAGAATACAAAAATATACATAAGAAATAATAATAAGGAATGAAAAGAAAAAAAGGTTAGCATTGAAATGAAAAACGAGTATTTGTTGTAATTTTGTCACTTGTAAACTTTCCTGTCAACTATATTTGTCAAATAGTGTGATTTCTGATTTAATGCCAATAGTGGATAAGCATGACATCTTTGCAATTGTAAACTTTGCTGTTGTATAGTATGCCACCCACAGTATAAATATTAAAATTCTAATTTTATTTATTTTGTGGTTAAATCAGTTTCATTTTTGCAATAAAGGATATAAATTAAATGCTATTTCTGTGTTTTACTCTAGCATTTTGAAAAACAGATATGGATTTGGGACTTTACAGAACAGCATGAAGTGAAATATTTTCAAAATTATGGTATTCTGAAATTAAAAATAAGTCTAAATTATGGAATTTATCATAAACAGATAAAACAAGAAAGAAAAATCATATATCAAGCACAGGTTATGAAACACTTTCCAACACTTTTAGAATACTTTAACAAAATTTCACAGTTTAATAAGGTAAATAAACTACTTAAGTAAACATTTTAGAAAATGCATAACACATTTGAAAAACTGATATCAGCAATTACCTACCATAGACGGAAAAGTACTGCTATTCTTGTGTGCAGCCCTGTATTTGATCTATAGATTTGCATATATTCTACATAGTATGCTAAAATTAAGTTTAGTAAGAAAATGCATAATAGGTTGAAAAGTCACTTCAGCAATTTCTAGCAACAGACGGAAACATTCTTTTGTACAGAACTATATATTACCTACATATTTTTATACACGCCACATATTAGGCTAAAATTTAATTCAGGCTAAAATACACACAAAACTACTGAAATCACACTTCCAAAAATGATCATCCATAGGCATCCATGTATCCAGTTCTTTGCATGACCCTGTATATGATTTTATTTATATTCTACAAACACCTCTTAGTATACTAAATACAGTTAAGCTAGAAAATGCATAACTCAATTAAAACAATCTTAAAAAATTCATGCTCATACTCCATAATGCTTACAAATTCTTTTGTGTAGCCTTCCATATGATATATTACACTTATCAGCTATTGGTGTTACGTCACACTGTTTGGGGACAAATTAGTTTTATAGAAAGTATACCAAGTATGGTAAAAGTACACAAATACTGTAATCTATACTAATAAAATAAAGTTTTGCTCTGCGTGTGTGTGTGTCTGTGTTTGTCTGCGATGGCTAGCAAAATCTGGCCCACCTAGAAGTCTGAAAATTTAGGTGTGGATAGTCCAAGGTCTGGCCATGTGCCCCTGAGTCTCAGAATTTTAATACTTTGAAAATTGACAAAAATATTAATTAAAAACTGATCAATAACTCATCTCTTTTTTGCGAGCCGGCTTTCAGAACTCGTGCATACCCAGAACCTGATTTTGTACATCGTACGGGAATGAAGAACCATTTGCATGAAGAATACGTTTATTTTGCAATTTTGTTTTAAATTATATAGACTAAACTGTTTGGTTTATTTAAAAACGAAAAGCATATTCTGAAAAAGCTCATTCTTACGTCTCCAATGCCATAATCAATTCAAAAAAAAATTTATGTTAACCCTTTGAAAAACATTTTTGAGAAAAGGTCATTTTCACGGGCTTTAGTTTTCTCCCTTATGCCAACTCCCCTCAATAGCACAATTTTAGAGATACAGACAAACCAAACATATGCTCTTAAAGCTGAAACCTCCTTCTAATAGGCAGTATAGTTATTCTTTTAAAATATGGATTTTAACCCTTTGAAAAACACCAGCGAAAAAACCCAGTGAAAAACACCACTTAGCGCCTCACCAGAAGATTTTTTTTCTTGCGCTAAAAGTTACAAAATTTTCGTTTTTCAACAAAATTTTTTTAGAATATCTCAGACGCAAACAACAATTTCAAAGCGTTCGGACGAGAACAAATATTTAAAAAAAATTAAAATCCGAGATATTTTTGGCAAAAACCCATAATATCAGGATGTGTTCTGCAGTCACGCTCGGCTTTGGGTAACGTTTTCACTATTTAAAATGCATATATCTTCACATAATTTTATAGAGGACTTGGAAACAGTTATATTTATAAACAATTAAAATTTCAGAGAGATCGGATGACGAATACTATTTTTTTTTTATGTTAACGGACCAGACGTGAAAAGAAAAAATATTTATTTTACAACCAGATAACAATATTTCTGATAAAAATATAATAAAATATAACACCTTGTAATAGTATATTACTTTTAAATGCTAAAGGTGTAAAATTAACAACTATAATATAAATTAAAATAACTTTTATTAGTTGTTTTACATGTTTCGACTCTTCTGAGTCATTTTCAAAAACAAAATGAGAATATTCTAAAGCTGCACGGGCTTTGAAGTTATTATTTACATGTACTTTTTAAAAAATTACGCACGTTATATATTATTTTTTACTTGATTGTTTATTTTCATATCTTTGAGCATGGAGTAATTCTAGCCACAGTTTTGGTAAATTAAAAGATGTCGCATCGTTACATATTGTATTTTTGCGCGTGAGTATCTCTATGGTTTCTCTTATTATGGATGGATAGTGTAGACTGGAGGGAAATATTATTTTACTTTCATTGAAATTTATTTGGATGGTTTCTTCTTGATATAATCTTGCTAGGGCTGTAGTTTTTCTATTGTATTTAATATCAGCTATATGCTCTTTTTTTCTGCAATTAAATTTCCTGCTGGTCATGCCTATGTAGTAATTCTTGGATCCGTCTTCTTTAATAAAAGGTATTTCATATACTCCTGAATAATTCTCAAAATTAATTGGGTCAATTTTACTGCAAATGATATTCTTTAATTTCTTAGGTGGTTTGGCTATTAAGCAGATATTGAAACGTTTAAGGCTGTGTTTTAATTTTTCGAAAAAGCTTGGATAATATTGCAGAGTATAAAGTTTGTATTTTTGTGAATCAAATTTCTTTTCTGAATACTTATTATTGGTGATATCTATGATTAATTTATTAATATGGTGTACTGTAAAACCATTATTATAGGCAATTTTACGAATATTATCTAATTCATTATTCAATTTATTTTCAGTACATATTATAAAGGCTCGTTTTATGAGAAATCTGTAGGCTGAAATTTTGTATGTAAAGGGAGAACATGCGTTATTTGGTATGGTAGATTGGTTAGCCATGTTTTTCCGGAAAACAGCTCTGTCGATAGATTTATTTGTTCTTGTTAACATTACATCAAGGAATGGAAGACTTTTATTATGTTCAATTTCAATAGTGAATTTAATGTTATTGTCGATTGAGTTTAGTTGATTTATAAATATTTTAAGTTCATCAAGACTATGCTGCCAAATTATAAAAATATCGTCAACATATCTGAGCCAAGTGTGAGGTGTTAAGTGAAATGTGCCAAAAACTTTATTTTCCAATGGGCGAAGAGTATATTCAGCTAATAAACCTGAAATAGGTGACCCCATTGGAGCTCCGTGATTCTGCTTATAATATTTACTATTGAATGTGAAATAGTTATTATGGATGATTAGATTAAGTCCTCTTTTTATTGTTATTTTCATATCATCACTAAATTCTTCTATCTGTTCAATATCATCACAAATCTTATTACACACTACATGTGTGTCAATTGATGGATACAATGAAATAATATCAAGACTAGCCATTATATAATTATCTGGTAGCTGTATATGTTCGATTTTTTGAATGAAATCTTCCGTTGATTTAATAGTTAATGTAGAATCTGGTAAAATATCTCTTAAGAAGGGAACATAAGCTTTTTCTAAGAAGTAAGTCGGTCCTGAGCACTTTGAAACTATAGGACGTAATGGCATGTTGCTTTTATGATCTTTTAGTCTTCCAATAATCCTAGGAATAACAGCTAATTTATGTACTTTTATTATTTTCTTCATAAATATGGGCCAAGTTCCATTTTTAATTTTTCAAAATCAATTCTTTCATTTTTTTCAAAATTCAAAATTTGCACTTGTGAATTTATTAGAAAAAAGGACTTTAGATCTGCATTGGAAAGTTATTTACTCCATTCCACCGTCAATATATGATAATTTACGAAACAAATTAGATTTTTACAGAGACATTCAAAATAATGAGAAAGAGATGGTACAACAACGCAAGCTAAATAAACTATTAAACAACAACCCAGAAAGAAGTTTAAAACCTATTTGCCAACCCGTAGGTTTTCTGAATTTATCAAATCGTGAGCTAAGCAAAGAAGAATCTGATGTTTTAGAACTAGGACCTAAATATATGTTTCCAGTTATACCAGATTTAAAGAATGTTATTCCAGAAATAGAAAGTATAATTCAAACGACAACAGACGAGCATAGAGAAGAAATAAGGAACTTAATGTTTAATGAAGTGAGAAAACTTTTTAACAAACCTATCAAACCTGTTTATAAAGAAATTAAAATTATAAAAAGTTTAAAACAAGACCCGAGTATAATTATAGTACAGACTGACAAATCCAACAAATTAGCTATCCTTAATAGAGATGATTATATAAATAAAATGGAAAATTGCATTAAAGATATGAATTGTGAAGAAGTTAAAAAAGATCCAACTAATTTAATCAACTATAAGGTCAATGACATCATTAAAAATGGAACTTGGCCCATATTTATGAAGAAAATAATAAAAGTACATAAATTAGCTGTTATTCCTAGGATTATTGGAAGACTAAAAGATCATAAAAGCAACATGCCATTACGTCCTATAGTTTCAAAGTGCTCAGGACCGACTTACTTCTTAGAAAAAGCTTATGTTCCCTTCTTAAGAGATATTTTACCAGATTCTACATTAACTATTAAATCAACGGAAGATTTCATTCAAAAAATCAAACATATACAGCTACCAGATAATTATATAATGGCTAGTCTTGATATTATTTCATTGTATCCATCAATTGACACACATGTAGTATGTAATAAGATTTGTGATGATATTGAACAGATAGAAGAATTTAGTGATGATATGAAAATAACAATAAAAAGAGGACTTAATCTAATCATCCATAATAACTATTTCACATTCAATAGTAAATATTATAAGCAGAATCACAGAGCTCCAATGGGGTCACCTATTTCAGGTTTATTAGCTGAATATACTCTTCGCCCATTGGAAAATAAAGTTTTTGGCACATTTCACTTAACACCTCACACTTTGCTCAGATATGTTGACGATATTTTTATAATTTGGCAGCATAGTCTTGATGAACTTAAAATATTTATAAATCAACTAAACTCAATCGACAATAACATTAAATTCACTATTGAAATTGAACATAATAAAAGTCTTCCATTCCTTGATGTAATGTTAACAAGAACAAATAAATCTATCGACAGAGCTGTTTTCCGGAAAAACATGGCTAACCAATCTACCATACCAAATAACGCATGTTCTCCCTTTACATACAAAATTTCAGCCTACAGATTTCTCATAAAACGAGCCTTTATAATATGTACTGAAAATAAATTGAATAATGAATTAGATAATATTCGTAAAATTGCCTATAATAATGGTTTTACAGTACACCATATTAATAAATTAATCATAGATATCACCAATAATAAGTATTCAGAAAAGAAATTTGATTCACAAAAATACAAACTTTATACTCTGCAATATTATCCAAGCTTTTTCGAAAAATTAAAACACAGCCTTAAACGTTTCAATATCTGCTTAATAGCCAAACCACCTAAGAAATTAAAGAATATCATTTGCAGTAAAATTGACCCAATTAATTTTGAGAATTATTCAGGAGTATATGAAATACCTTTTATTAAAGAAGACGGATCCAAGAATTACTACATAGGCATGACCAGCAGGAAATTTAATTGCAGAAAAAAAGAGCATATAGCTGATATTAAATACAATAGAAAAACTACAGCCCTAGCAAGATTATATCAAGAAGAAACCATCCAAATAAATTTCAATGAAAGTAAAATAATATTTCCCTCCAGTCTACACTATCCATCCATAATAAGAGAAACCATAGAGATACTCACGCGCAAAAATACAATATGTAACGATGCGACATCTTTTAATTTACCGAAACTGTGGCTAGAATTACTCCATGCTCAAAGATATGAAAATAAACAATCAAGTAAAAAATAATAGATAACGTGCGTAATTTTTTAAAAAGTACATGTAAATAATAACTTCAAAGCCCGTGCAGCTTTAGAATATTCTCATTTTGTTTTTGAAAATGACTCAGAAGAGTCGAAACATGTAAAACAACTAATAAAAGTTATTTTAATTTATATTATAGTTGTTAATTTTACACCTTTAGCATTTAAAAGTAATATAATATTTCTGATGTAAAACCATTATGTTTATGGCAATTGAAAATTTCAAAAGGCTTGGACAAGAAAAGCTTTTTTTTTTTTAACTATATAATGATCATACTTGAAAAAAGAAGTAAATGTTTTTTTACGATTTTGCGATTTTGTCATTAAAGATATAAATTCATACAAAATCGAGTAAAATATATAAAATAATACAAATTTGGGTTTTATTTAACTTTTTATCATGGGCCCGGGCAATGCTGGGTGGGTCAGCTAGTTTTAAATGTAAGAAACTAATGAAAAATAAAAACATTCAGAAGATGAAGAAAATTGTAAATATGAAATTTAATAGGTAAATGATTTTTAAAATATTAATGATTTTAAATTTCAATTATCAAAACTTGCTTAGATATAAGAGAAAATAAGTATAGTTTGGTTCTTTACATTATTTTTTCATAAATGAGAAACATCACTGAAATTTTAAAACTTTAGAGTATAGTATTTAATTAAAATTTTACATACACACACACACATATATATATATATATATATATATATTAATATGAAAATGGATTCTGTCATAAGCCTTTTACATATTGAAGCTGTACCTAATTCTTAAGTGACAGAATGATTGATTTGGTATTTGAATATGCTTATCTATTCATGTTACTGAAATCATAATGTAAGATTTTTCTACATTACACATTTAAAAATGTATGTATACAAGAAATGAATTTTTAAAATATAAAGTATATAAATTTTACTCAAAATTGAATGGAAAACATGATACAGTAGATACTGCTTAAGGTGATCACCTCAAGACCAAAAATATCCAATATAACTATATGCAATTTAGGAAAATACTTAATGATAACATTTAATATCACTAAGAAAAAGATAACTTACTCTTAATGATGTGGTGACTTAAAAAAAAAAAAGATAGAAAACATTTATTGAAAAAATTCAGTAATTTTTATTTGTTTACAATGCTTTGAAATATGATTAATAAATTGTTCAGACTCATTAGTGGTGCACATACGGAGGGAGCTAAGGGGGCTGAAGCCCCTCCCAGCAACGGAGATTAGACCAACGATTTAAAGTTCCCTAAAATTAAGAAAAGTTACTATTTTTTAAAGTCCTTAGAAAAACAGAAATTTTGGGAAATAGTGATTTTGCTTCAGAATTTTTCATATTTTAAAATTTTCTTTTTTAATTAAAATATGAACATGTTTATTACATGCTAATTAAAAAGCTTTTCGTTTTTGTCACGTTCATAACTTTCTTAACATGAACTGGAGTTATCGAACATCCAAAACGTTTTAAAAATAGCTTGATTTTGCCTAATTTTAATTGACTGTCAGCTGGTCAATGATCTGCTGCTCAAAAGTATCATGTAAATGCACTAGTCCATGTTGGCCGAAATTTTCAGACCTGGACTAAGCTCGGCCTGGAAGAAAGCTATCTTGGCCTGACATTGACCTACACTAAAAGCTAAAAGTTCACCCTGAGCAAAAGTCAGTAAAAACAGACTCCACCCAGTCAATTTCTGAAAAATATTCCTAAATTTGCTAACTTACAATTTTTAAATTCTTTTAAAAGAACATTGCACTCATTCTTATACAAGCAGTTTTAAGTACAGCATTTTTCAGATTATATGTTCGCAAGCCATGGTGTAAGGAATAACAACATAAATGATCACATACACATGTTCAAATAAGGACTGACATGAGTAAAAAATTGAATATGGTTTAGAAAGAAAGAAAAATATTATTAAAAATATCATAATTTTAAAGCTCTAGAAAAAAGGAGAAAAAATGTAGATGTTTAAAAATATTTGTTGAAATGAATTTCTAAAGTTTCAGTTATGAAATGTAGTACTCTATTGCTATTATTTTTACAAAGAAAAAAACAGCCAGCGTGACACGGTCCCGAAAGAACAAAGTCTTGGCCTGAGTCTAACAAAAGAAAAATGTCCTGAACCCAGTCTCTACTTTCATTTAACATATACTAGCCCTTCCCAAAGTGTAATCATTGGTGCAACAATGAGACTCATATTGTTTTTTATAACTGCTCTAGTGATGTTGTACACCTTATTTGAAAGTTTTCGAAGGATTTAATATTCCCAAATTTACAGGTGGTTTTGCAATAAATTTTCTGTTATTGTCTTTCTGACCATTATCATTATTTTGTATTTATTCACAAGAAAGTTTTTTGGAAAATTTTATTTCTGCGAGTTAAAGGAATGTCGTTGTGGATTGACATCCAAACGTTATAATGTACTTTCATCGTTACAGTGTTGCATGTCACATGCAGTAATATGCATATTCCATTTTTATTTATTTTGTGGGTAGTGGATTAATTTTTGACAAAACAAAATGGTGTGCAGAATTCAAGATTACAGAGTTCTGCCATTTAGAAAAAAAAAAGGAGCATGTATTAATGGCTTTCTATGAGACATTTATCTAAAAATGGATAAACAATGGCAATGTAAAGTGAAAAATTGTGATAGGCTAATCTCAGGGATAACAACCTATATGCGTACTAACGTGTAGTTCAAGCTCAGAAGATGTGTAATTTTATGGTGTTAAGTGTAGTCACTAAAATTATGAGCATATTCAAATTAGAAAAATCTAAAAGATTAAAATGAACTTTTATTAATGAAGCACATTAAAGTATCACATTAAAATCTCACGCAGCACAAAGAAAATTTCAATAATTAAAATTCAAAAGCCTCAAACAAATATACATATCTTCATTATTAAGGGATTTTTTTTCTTTTTTAAAAATCATCTTGTTAGTTGAATAAAATGACCATTTTTATTTTACAAGATAAACATTTTGGCCAAAATATAAATTGGGTCAAGCTAATTTTATTTAAAAAACTGCTATTTTGACTAAATTTTATATCCTATGGGTTTCGGGCACAACAAGACAATTGGGCTTGGTCATATATTCGAGAAAATTTGATTATTGGGTCATTTTTGTCATGGGTCATGATATTTGAACTCAAAGCTAATTTTGTGCGAGCATAGCTCGGTCTTCCCTGCTCGTAATATTAATTCTCCAAATATCTATATTATAAAGCAAAAACAAATTTGTAATGCTAATGTCATATTGATAGTGGCAATGACTAACCAATAAATTTCTCTGTTACTGCTTTTTTTACGTTTGAAATATCACACAATTTCAATTTTTAAACTATCGAATACAAAAACAAGAAAGTAAAAACATGTGTTAGGAACATTTTCCAACACATTCTGAATACTGTAACAAAATTTCATCATTTAATAAGGTGAAAGATAATGTCAAAGTAAACAGTTTGGAAAAGGCATAACACATTTGAAAACCCAATTTCAGCAATTACAATCTATAGATGGAAAAATATCCAAATTCTTTTGTGTAGTCCTGTATATGATCTGTAAATTTGAAACTACATAGTATGCAAAAATTTAGTTCAATTATGAAACATAACACAGTTGAAAATTCCCCATCAGCAACTTCCGACAAGTGGAAATGTACTTGAATTCTTTTGTGCACTTTGTATTTTATCTATGGAATTTATACACACCAAGCAATATACAAAAAATTAGCTAAATTAAAAAATACATACCACAATTAAAAATTCATGTCAAGCAATTATCACTCACAGACAGTACTGTAACTGATTTCTTTTGTGTGTGTCTGTGAATGAATGATAAATGCTATGTATACCTACATTCTACAGTAAGCATTTTGTGGTGCACCTCAGTGATGTATATAAATTTCAATATGTTTGAAATCGTGTAACATCATCAAAATACACTATAAACAATTTTTCCCCATAACATAATGTAACGGAATTCTCTTGGGTGTACTTGTAAACGAACTATAAATGCTACACTCTCCATTTTCAATAGCAAACACGCCATAGTAAATCTCAATAACATATATCAATTACATGCAGGGTTCGTTGATATATATCAATGGATATATATCATGATATATATCCGATATTTATTTTCAAAATATCAAGATTTTTTATATTTTCGATATTTATTTTCAAAATATCAAGATTTTTGATATTTTCATATTATTTGATATTTATTTTCAAAATATCAAGATGTTTGTTATTTTCAATATTTGATATTTATTTTCAAAATATCAAAATGTTTGTTATTTTCAATATTTGATATTTATTTTCAAAATATCAAAATGTTTGTTATTTTCAATATTTGATATTTATTTTCAAAATATCACTGTGCAAGATTTTTTTTTATATTTTAAGTCAAAACAAGTGTAAATGAAATTTTCAACTAATTTTGACTGTACCATTCTGTAGATAAAGAACATTTGTCTCTTGCAGTGACTTTTTTAGCTAAAGAAAAAAAGTAAAAATCTTATTCAAACTTTGTTTGAAGTTTTTATTTTTAAATGTAGATTATATGGGACTAATAATTATGTAGGATATAACTAATTCAGGATAGATATAGAAAGATAAACTGTCTAATTTAGATAATCATTTCTATACAGCTTCATTAGAAAAGAATCAATTTCTGGTTTTGGTGTTGTTGAGTTTAAATTGTACATGTTAGGGGATAAAAAAATAAGCTGACATTACATTTATGTTTAAATTTTTAAATTAAAAAAAAAACTATTTTGTATTTAATTTTTTGTTTTATAAATTTCTGATTTCTTGATAGTTGATACTGAATCTTATAGTTGTTTCTTTAAGCGTATAAAGCAAATTGTTTCTGTTTTGTTTATTAGTTGATCTTCAATTATGTTCAACGTGGAAAAAAAAAGAAGAAAAGGGGAAGAAAAAAAGCAATTTTAGTATATTGTTTAAGTTTTCATGTTAAGTGCAATATATTTTAGTTTCTAATCTATATTATGCTTGAAAATATTTATTATCAGCAGTAAGTTGACTATTTTGAAAATATCGGATATATATCGAAAATATCGGATATATATCAAAATATCGGATATTTTTGATATTTTCGAAAATATCATGATATTTACGAACCCTGATTACATGGCAATTCAAGTATATTTACGCAAGTTACAGCACGGATAGACAGAGAAACTGAATTCATAAGCAGTTTTCTACTGTATTGGAAAGGAAATTAGGTAAGCTATGCTATCACTAATATTAAGCAATAAAACAGAAAATTTACTTTAGGATTTTGGCTTCTATCTTCTGAGTCATGGTTAGCTGAACCTGAGAGGCCTTTCACTGGTTCTAGAAGGCTCAGACCTGATGCGAAGATTGGGACGGACGACGTGCGCAACTGTAATAACAGAAATTATTAATATTACAAATTACTCAGATTTCTTTAATTCATCGAATAAATGGGAAGTTTTAATGGTACTCTTACCTTTCTCAAATAAAAAAAGTCAGGTTAGAGGAAATGGCAACAAAAAGTTAGTATAATATGTTTTATAATTAACAAGCAAATAATCAAAAATGGAAAAAAAAAAAGCATAGCAACATAAAATATAATGTCAGCAAAAGAATAATTGAACAGCTTAAAAAGCAATTTTCTGCAGGGAGTTTTTTTTTAGAAAAGTCAAGTTACAAAACTGAAAAGCAGTTTTATGAAAAAAAGTTTAATCATTTTTATGCATGTAGAAAATGGACAATAAAATGCAATATTTTGATCCATGGAACCTATCTGCATTGGGTACATATTTCAGTAAATTTTTATACACAATTTCCTCAATACACTGAACTTTTTAATATATATATTTCAAAATTTGGTATTTCCCAGTAGGACTGGGCCAGATAGACAAAATGGACTTGACAAGGGGAGGAAATTTTTTACATGTATTTTTTGGCAATATTTCATGTACACAAGCAATTTTTTTCAATAGCTATACACTTCATTTAACCCTTGTTGGGTCCCAGTGACTCCTATGCATATATTTCACAATGGTAAAAAAATTGATGCAACTTATGGGTTAATATACAGAAACTATTTATCTGTTATTATATATGAACAGAAATAATTTATCTAATACATGTAATCAGAAACAACTATAATAGTTCACCAATTTTGTTTTTATAGCTGTTTATATCGTTTGGCAACAGATCTCATTTTCTTAAACCCAAATTGCACCAAACTTTTTAATAAAAGTGTCAAGGCCCCTATACCAGAGAAGTACCCAAAATGTAAAACTTTATACATTATTATCGCACAGATCAATTAAAAATCCATTCACTTATTCTTTCATTGGTACTTTTTCGTTATACAAACACCGTTGTTGTCAAGAGTAATAGTTGGCGGCAAATGAAACATTTGAAAAGAATTAACATTGTTGGTACGAAAGTGGTCATTTAAAAATTATAGACTTTCACGAACTATTTCGTTATATCAATATAAATATATACTTAAAATAACAGAACAAACAAATATTTTATAATAAAATATTAAAATAAAACTCAATTTAAACTGCAGGCATGAAATTGTAAATGTCATTTAGCATTGCAGTGAATAAACTCTATGAGATAAGATTGTAAATAATGTCGAACAGCATCATGCTGTCCTTTATTATACCATTTTGCAATAACCCATAATCTTTCAATAGACTGACTGAGTTTGGCAGCCAGTGTTAGGGTCAACAAAATTATATTTGTGATTTACTTAAATGTTCATAGTCGGCATCTCACAAAAAAACTTTATGTATAATTCCATAGCCATGAAACAATTTTATTGCAGCTTCCTTATCATCAGATAACTGCCAAATGGTAAAATCTCTCTCATCGACAGTGAAAAATGTAAGTTATAACTTAAAAAATATTTTCCATTTGAAAAATAGCAAATTAAGTTGCATTGTTACAATTAAATACCAATTTAAAAAAATGATTCACATTCAATAAATATCGATTCACAATATTTGGCATGATTTGTAATAAAAAACCTTTGATGATCAGGGTTGAAATAAATGGCCCATTAGCATACATTTTGGCATGGTGTTGGTATAACAGAAAAGTACCTTCTCATTTATATATATATACTGTATGTATGTAATCCTGATTGTAAGCACCACCCCACCCACTTTTAAGCAATTTTGAGTTTCTTTTCCATTCCATTCCCAATTATAAGCCCCCCCCCCCCCAACACAAAATTTTTTTACACACAAAATTTATTTAACAAATCAAAAGGAGAGAATTTGACTCTTTTGACAGATTTTCATTTATATTTTGAAATAATGTCAATGAAGTCCTCCTCCACATTGTCTGCTTCCTTTCTCGCCCCCCCCCCCCTAAAAACACAAAAAGTTTTAATATCTTAAGAATCTTAAATTATTCTGTCCTATTTGTAGCTGGCTTGTAACATATAAGTAACAAATCAATCATAAATAAATCAATAAACTACAACCTCCCCCCTCCCCCTCCCTTAGCCTACAAAGTTTAAATTCTTTAAAGCTCTTTATTAAAAAATATATATTCTATTTGTTGCTCTCTAGTAACAATAAATAAATAATCAACCATTTTAATTATCTTTCTACTCCCAAAATATTTGCTTCCCTGCTCCCTTTGCCACCCTGAAGCAAAAAAAAAAAAAAAAAAAAAAAAAAAAAAATCTTTAAAACTATTTATAAAAAATGCTCTGTTCTATTTGTTGCTCTCTATTAAAAATAAATAAAAAATAATCTAAATTACTAATCCCCTTCCTTCAAAATTAATATTCCCCAATATCCCCCTGAATACAAATTACAAAAATTTGTAAAACTCTTATTTGAAGACATCTTCTGTTCTATTTGTAGTTATGTAGTAACAATAAATGAATAATCAGTCACTCAAATTACTCTCCTTTATCATAAAAGTTCCACTTCCCCCCTCACCCAGCAAATAATTTAAAATCTGTAATTTTAATTTTTTAAAAATTATGTCCTATTTCTTATTTTGTAGTAAGGTGACTCATCTAAAATATTATCTACATTATTTCATATAGGTATGACTCATCTGAAATCAGCATCCCCTTTGAAATTTTTGCTCTGTCCTTTCCCTCTAAGGGAGGGGGGGGGGGAGGATTTCTAAATATATGGAATGAAAATAATTTTTTTGCTTTTCACTGCCAAATATATCTTTCTTTTAATACAGAACATTTAAACAACTTTTAAACAGTATTCTTAGTTTTCTCTTTCAGGTTACTTGCAAGATTTCTCTCAGATTCTAGATAAGTGAAAAAAATTTACATTGTGTGCAAAATCTTTGCAGGCGCTTAGGGGTCTGCGGACCACACTTTAAGAGCCACTGCTATAGACCATCATAATTGATATTGTGATATGAAATATCACAATTTCGTAATTTTATTCGCCGTTCTTTTTATTTTACTAAATTATGCTGTTGTCATTCTTCTCTCTCTCCGGTGTGACATTTTGCATTGCGCCTAGTCACTTGGAGGAGTTTCCCCCTCCTCTGCCATGTTTTGCCAAGTGCCCGGCGATCTCTTTTGTGGATGCGTGCAGCCGTCTGCACTGTATGTGCAAAAGAGATCGCCGGGTGCTCAGCAAAACATGGGAGAGAAGGGGGAAACTACTCTAAGTGACTCAGCGCTAGGCGCAACGCAAAATGTCATGCCGGAGAGAGAGAAGAATGACAACAGCATAATTTAGTGAAATAAAAAGTACAGAACGGCGAATAAACTGCACATAGAATAGTAAAAATAATTGGTTTTTTTTTTAAATGATACTGAGTTATATTAAGTTGTCAGCATTATCATTTTCAATAATTGGTATTATTGATAAAATTTTACATGTGAACTTTTATTTTTAATGAAAGAAGTAGTATTTAATTATCTTACAGATTACACTTTTCAAGTTAATGTTTTCATGTGAAAGATTGAATATTTTTATGAAGATGAAAAAATATAAAGGAAAAACCACCAGAATGTATAAAAAATTTACTATAATATTTCAAAAATGAAATTTAAAAATTTTAAATTTTTTCAAGTGGAAATAAATTTTTTTCAGATGTAGTTCCAAGTGGAAAAAAATCTTTTTTCCTCAAATTTTTCAGGGTTTTTGGAGCATTCCTATATCTAATTAAATTTTAAAAAATTATTAAAGTTTTCAAATAAAAATGCTTTCTACCTACTTTCTATACGCCAGCAGTATGTTCTGTAACCCGGGAAAGAAAAAAAGAAAACTTAAAATTGCTTTAAAAAAGAATTTTCATACACTTTTTTTTTTAAGTAATATGCTTTGAAAATATTCAGTATTTATTCCCTTAACATGAGGCCCATCACCTAGTATATTCAGTCTCATATTTGTCAATCTATTTTCTGTTTCAAATGAAATTAAGAAGACTAATGTTCAAAAGCCAGAAGATTTGCCTAAACATAGGAAGATAGTTATCAAACATAGTACATCAAATTGTACTATTTTTTGCTTAGAGCTCATTTCTCAATTTTAGGATTTTTTTATGTGTTCAGGGATTTTCTCTTGTCTTGACCTATGAGAACAAATTTTCTCGATTCTGAGAGTGTAGATGTATCTTTGCCAATCATATTTTTGAAGCCCTGTATATAATCTATAGATTTGTATATACTTTATATAGTATGATGAATTCAGTTTAATTAGGAAATGAGTAACACAGTTGAAAATTCTTCTTCAGCAATTTCCATCAATAAACAGATACGAATTCTTTTGTGCAACCATGTATATGATCTACTGAATTTATACACAAGTAATTTTCAAAAAATTAGTTAAATATAAAAAAAGCACTTCCAGCAATTATCACTCGTAGACCAGTAATGTAACTGAATTCTTTCATATGTAAATGAACGATAAATAATATGTTGTACACCATATTCTACAGTAAGCATCTTGTAATGATGTATATCAATTTCAATATATTTGAAATACATGTAACACTAAACGACATTGCAAATTATTTTTTTCCATAGGCCATAATGTAATGGAATTCTTTCGAGTGTCTCTGTAAACAAACTATAAATGTTATACGCTAAATTTTCAATACTAAACATGCCACAGTAATCCACAATAACATATATCAATTACATCGCAATCTGAGTATATTTATGCAACTTAGAGCATGGACAGATGACTGACAGACAGATAAACCAAATTCATAAATACTTTTCAACTATGTTGGAAAGTGTTAAAAAGTTCTGGCACTTAAAACGTTGTTTATCTGCGTATGCCCACATGTTACATAAAAGCCATTATGATAGTCAAAGGAAGATACAGACAAGATATTTTGTTTACTTTTTTAGCTCACAGACTATCAAAGCCTGAGAGCTAGTGTGCCGCCAGTTCTGTATGTACGTACATACGTATGCTTCTCTGATTAGTTTTGGGGATTCATTGGTTAATTATACGGGGGAACAGGAGGGATGATCCCCTCCTTAATATATTGTCGATTTCTTTATTTTTCGAGGGGCTTATTTCAAATTCTTTGAAATAAGAATATAATATACAATTAGTGTGAATAGCCTGTAAGCTCAATGCCCTCAGTTTAACTGGGCAGTTTTCTTTTTTTATTATCTTTATATTTAACAAAAAAATAATTCATAACAAGGTAACATGTTTTTTATGCTAAAATACAGATCAATTGTTGAATAAACATGAAGAAAGAGAACATGATGCAACATTCTGTTTTTTATGAAAATGAATTTTTATCTCTCGAGTGTAATAATTTGGCAAGGTGTTGTACATGCTAAATTTTATATGTTATACTAAATGAGATAAAAATAAAACATTGATATGACATGTTTACATATTAATGCTGTTTTTCCAAATCAATGAAGTTTAAAATGACAAAAACAACTTACAATACTATGGTAATCCACATTAACTGCTCGTAGCAGTTGTTGGAAAGAATGGGATACACCCCATTGGAATCTAAGACCAGGAGCTTGTTCTACTTCATGTAACTTCTCCCATAACCTGCGACTGAAAAAGAAAAAAATATTTTTTTTAAACAGAATGCATTTTAACTCTTTTTACTCATACAAGTTCTTCTTCCTGGGAGGTCATCCATTAATTATGTACAGGGGTGAGGAATTTTCAGAAAATCTTGCCAGTCAAGTATTTATTTTACCAGCCAGCAAAATACAATGTTCAAATGAAAATTGTTATGACCAAATTTATACAAATCAAAGATTAATTCATTCTACAATGCATTTTCTTATAAACATTTTCATAATTTTTTTTAAATATAAAATTAAAAAATATATACAACAGAAGGAAAGTTTAGTTTAAAATAGAACTTGGTACCATGTTTACACTGTGGCAATTGGGAGAGTTTCAAAATATGATTAACAAATAAAAATATAAAGTTTTTGGTATATTTTCTACAGTGTGCAGTTTTTGAGACTGTCTAAAAATTCACTCACCCTGTCAGAAAATCCCCTTGCCAGTGGCGAGCAGAATGATGTAATTCCCCATCCCTGATTACATAATGCAAATTTTGTGAGATTTTTTACCCTTCCCCTGTGTTAAAGGTTGAATGATTAATTACTTCAAGCTGTTGAAAAGGGAAAAGGATACCTAACACTATCTGAGTAAAAATGCATACAGTTGAAGTTGATTAATACAAACACAGCTAAAACAAAGACACGGTTAAAACGAACAATTTGCACAATAAGAATGCTTCATTATTTAAACAATAATAAGATTTACACACATTTTACCAGCTACAAAAGCAGGATTATGGCTAATAAGGGCAAAATATCTGTCCATTTCAGTGTGATTTTCAGCAAAAAGTAAGGTATAATTAGGAAAGAAACCACTTTATCGAACACTGTTCTCTTTCGAAGATTTCTACATTGCAACTGTCTGTCAAAATGTAGTTTGTCAGTTTTGACACAGAATTTCGACTTTCAAGAAAACACTCTCCCTCCCTACACATTACCACAAGAAAATGCAAAGGAATACACAGTCTTGGAAGAATGAAAGAAAGAAAGGAGAGATACATGTAGCCCTTATGTAAGATTTACAACTGAGCCAATGAAAGGAAGTAGCATAGAAGAAAATCTTTGTTTACTTCTTTAAACCTGCACTGTGGGTCAGATTAATCATCCTTTTCATGTCTCTTATTATACTATTAAAATGAAAAAATATATAAAATCACTACCTCGAAAATTACAGTGAGTATTACAATATTAGCTGAGTTTTTCTGGGAAAAAGGGAAGTGATTAGTTGCATTACTGTATGCTGTCCAGGTCCTTTGGAATTGCTCATTCTTTAGATACTTTGATTTCACTACTGTGATTTTGTCATAGATATTATGAGGACACTTTTTAATTATCTTGCTTCTCATATTAATGAGGTTCAACTGTATTTTTATGAACTTTATTATACAGCTTGCAAACAATGCCTAATAATTGTTTGTATATTGTAAATGTGATGTCACAATGTGTTAACACCACGCCCCCCCCCCTTTTCTTCTTGAAGTATGACATAATTAATGGATGATCTCTTTCTAGGTGTCAAAGCTTTAACTACAGCTAATTCAATTAAAGAAAAAAAATTTCAAGACACCTCTTAACTACTTGAACTTGATTTTAAGAGTCCTCTTATCACATTTATTTAATAAATGCAGTTCAATTTACATATTTCTAGTGTACATAACACAATTTACATATTTCTAGTGTACATCCATCAATTTATGTGGCTATTCTGTCACTTAATCTAGTGCAGCAAAAGGGGACGGGGGATTTCAGGGTTAAAACCCTTCCCAGAGTATTTAAAAAATAGATAAAATGTATATAAATCCCATTATGTTAAGATAAAAATATGATGTGTAAAAACCAAAGTAAAGAAAAGCATAAGCGGCATAAAACGTTTACCATTCAACTATTTCAAGGCTTTATAATAGGAGCCTCTATGTCTACAAAAAATTAATGAATGAAAAAGTTAGGAGCAATAGCAGCAAAGTAGTACGTAGTAAGTATGTTACTGATATTGCTCTTTCTCACTCTCTTTTTCTTTCCTCTGAAGATTAAAAATTCTCTTTTATGAAATGTTTAAACACATAAACGCTAAATCTATTATGATTGTTTGTGCCTTTCTTTACATCAGCTTTTATGTGTCATGTATTTTATCACACAATGAAATTGTTTGTTTTATGGAGTAACAATGGATCAAAATCCCTCCCAGATGAAAATCCTGGCCGCACCACTGATTATTCTTAAAATTGATCTTATTAAGTTTTAACATTAATCGTTTTTATATAGCACCACTGGCATAAAAAAATAACAGACATTTTCAACAATGCTAAGATAAAATCATCAACTTTATAATATTTATTTTTATTGTTTGTGGAAGTCTTTAATAACTATTCAGTAAAATAGCTATACTTTTCATAAAACTATGCATATGATCACTAGGATTAACATTCTTATCTTCAACTTAAATTAACATATGTACATACTTTTCTTCATAATATTTGCAAATGGTATTTTTGACAGCTTTCGGGGAAGGTTGTATTGGTTTTACCCATCGGAAAAAAGTTTTAACCGTTCTGGTCAAAGTATGTTTTGACCATTAGTGGTCAAAATTCACTTTAACTAGGAAAATAAATTAAAATTAATTTTAATAAAAGCTAAATTTAATACAACATTTAAAAGGGTTTTTCAAAATAATATTTAACAATATTTAATAAAACATTTGGAAGTGTTTGTAAATATTTTACTCACAAGGGAACCACTTTTAGTGCAGCTAAAGGTGAAAATAAGCACTCGCCAGTCACCACTCGGCGATTAAACTAAAAAAACTGGCGATTAAAAATAGGGAAAGAACCGGCAAAATGCAGGATTTTCGATTTCCTTTTTACCCTAAAATTCGGGATTTTTCCACGCCCATTTGACGAAATTCATGATTTTTCAGCATCCGATCGATGAAATTCCTGATTTTGCCGCGCCCGATCAATGAAATTCATGATTTTCCCATGCCTGGTCAGCGAAATTCATGATTTTTATGCACCCGAATGATGAAATTTATGATTTTTACAAGACCAAATGACGAAATTCATAATTTTTATGCACCCGATTGACGAAATTTATGATTTTTTTATGCCCCTGATCGACAAAATTCATGATTTCTACGCTCCTGAATGATGAAATTTGCAATTTTTTCTGAAACTAATTGTCGAAATACACATTTCCTGAATTTTTGGACAGGTTGGCCCCT
The DNA here is from genome assembly GCA_963931845.1 of Maratus michaelseni. Taxonomy (NCBI): domain Eukaryota; kingdom Metazoa; phylum Arthropoda; class Arachnida; order Araneae; family Salticidae; genus Maratus; species Maratus michaelseni. The sequence continues at coordinate 140,652,757 of OZ007597.1, forward strand.
TTTGGCCCGCGGGCCACAGTTTGTACATGTGTAATGTACATCATGTTGTGGGTTATTATTTAGTGCATAAACATACCTATTTTATTATTGTCAGATCTTAATTCCAGACAAATAATTTAAAAAAAAAGTACTTATGTAATTAGCTACACAAATACCTAAGCTTAGTAGGACTTATGTAGTTAACAACATAAGCATGTTGTGTATAATTTTGCTGTTAAATGATTTTAAATTTTAACCCTCTGACCGTCGAGCAAAAGGGCAAATTTGTAATGTTGTTTTCTCTGTAATTGTTTTAAAATGCTTAAAAAATCTGAATTTTCAAACTTGACATAAAAAAGTTAATTATGTATGTAAGTATAATCCTTGAGGGTATTAATCATTACTTGATGTTTTAAAAATGCATTATATTTGTAGAATTACATTAATTTAAACAATGCTTTTATTGCGGTAAAACCTACAGCATAGTGAACGGATATATCAGTTCGTGGCAGTGAGAAGGTTAAAATATATTGGAAATTAATATCTTAAGCTTATTCAAAACAATATAAATTAAAATATTTTTATTTAGTACATAAATTACTTGTTTACTGTAAAGTCATTTTTTTTTTTTTATTAAACATTCAGAGAGAAAAATGTACTTACTGACTACTAAAGAAATTATTCTCACTAGGCAGTAACTGGTTACTAAAAAAAAAAAAAAAAAAAAAAAAAAAATCAACCTACCGCCCAGTGGCTACTAAGTAAAGTTCTTTATTTTCACCTTTAAGTGCAGCTCGCACCTACTATTGAGACCTGTTGCATTTTAAAGCCCTATATTACAAAGTTTGAGAATCAATAAAATTTTTCTGTTAGAATCACATTTTTTTATTTTACAGCAGCATGACTTTCTGAAAACACAGTTTTGAGACCAATTATCAGACTATTACCATAGAAGTGTTTTTTGAAAAAAGTACTTTAAAATACAAATCAGTTAATAATAAGAATAAAATATTAAAAAAAGTTTAAAAATTCATTCAAAAACCTATAAATTTCATTTTGAAAAAGTGCAACATTATAATTGTATTTTTGGTGGTGCAAAATTGGCTTTATTCGATATCGTAGAATTTTTTCAGGCAACACTGGCTGAATGTCATAGTTGTTTGCTATATGTGAGTGGTTGTTTTGGATTCGTAGCGCCATATTTGGAGATTTAACTTGCTTTTCAAGTGAAACTAACAATTAAAAATCCAATAATAAAAAATTAAAAGTATAAAAAATATATATAAAATATGATTTTAACAGAAATTTTAGCAGTTCTCTAACTTTTATGTATAGCATTTCAAAATGCACCAGGTTTCGATGCTAGGCACGAGCTGCACCAAAAGTGGTTCCCTAGTCTGTAGAGTATATTTATTTTATATATTTTTCACAACTTTATAATTTAACAGCACAAAAATTTCTAAAAGATAAGCAATAATCATAAGTATTAAAATATATTTTTAATAATTTGATTCCATTTCTAATTTTATATAAAAAGTCAAGGAAACTAAATCTCATTAAAACAAAAGATACATTTTTAAGAATTTATTTTTCACTCAAAAAACGATTACAAGACAAGTAACAAATGTTGTTGTATTAAGCTAAGGTAATTTCATAGTATATTCGGGATCAGATCAAGCTTTGAAAATAATATTTCTACTCATGAAAAGTTTGCACAAGTGGGTCTGGTGCATAATGAAACGGTGATTCATCAGGTGCATTATGAAATCAACAAGTTTCAAATCATTATTTTTCAATTTTTCACTACTGCCCGTCAAATGATGTAATTCATTAATTTAAGAAAAATACGATCTATGTAATATGTGTTTCCATTTGAAATACTATTACATAAAACCAAATAAATAAATAAATAAATCCATCTATATTTAAGTATTAAAATATTAATTATCTATACTAATACAAGAAAGTTTCGATCTATGTGCGTGTTTATCTGTTATCAATGACTAGGAAAATATACAGTATGCTGAGGTCTGAAAATTTGTATGAGGATAGCTCAAGGAAGATCCTAATGCACCTCAGGCTCAGATTTTTAATTTTTCGATAATTAGCCAAGATATTAACTAAAAACTCATCAAAAAGCGATATCTATTTTGCAAGCAGAAGCATGCCCGCGAATGATCAATCTATGCTTTTCCAAATGTGTAGAAGGGAAGAACCAAAACTGTTTTGTTTTGTCTGTTTGCCTTAATGTCCATTGGCTGATACAAAAAAATCTAACACATATTCTTGAATTTCATACTTTTACATTTTAAACGACGTAATCAATTTGAAAAGATATTGTTATTAAACTTTTGAAAAGAAAATTCAAATAGGGTAGTTTTTGCGATTGACTTTTTCTCCAGTTTTAGATGGTTAAAACCAGTTTTGACCACTGTTCTGGTTAAAATTAGTTTTGATCAGTCAAAATTAGAATACTGGCTTCTGTGCCAACATTATGCATTCGGTGCAAAGTGGTGTTGATTTTACAATATAAACAATATTGCATACCTTTTGTTACTTTGTTCCAAAATTTGTGGAGATGTTTCATCAGGAGTATCACAAGTCTGAGAAGTATCAGTGACAGGAAAAATTGCATTAATTACTGTAGATAGTGTATCAATACTTTTCTAGAAAAAAAAATAATAAAATATTATTAGTACAGTAAAACAAAAGTTTAAAATATACTGCTGAAATTATAAATATAACAAGAAAAATTTTAGGCACCAAAAAACAAAAAATCACATTCCACTATGCTCTTAGCAATAGCTAAAAAAGAAAAAAAAATATTTTTCAAGCTTAACGTTAAAAGTTGTATTTTTAAATATCGAACCAATAATTATGTGGGATAATATTTACTTAGAACAAACAGCCATTGAAAGATAAGCTCTCTAATTTAGATAATGCAGGATTTATACAGCTTCATTAGAAATAATCTTTTCTGGTTTTGGTTTAGTTCAGTTTAAACTGCTCAACAGGTTAGGGAATGAAAAATCAGATAAGCTTACACATGAGTTCAAAATTTTCAATAAAAACAAATTATTTTGTATTTAAAATTTTGTTGCATAAAACATAACATTTTCTTGATACTTAATACTAAATCCTATAGTTTATTTTGTGTGAGTGTAAAAAGCAAATTGTATCTGTTTTGAATAAGTTCATCTTTAATTTTGTTTCATAAGTGAAAAAAAAAAAAAAGAAGAAAAAGATTTTAGATTAATGTATTAGTATATAATTCATTAAGTTTTCATGCTAAGAGCTTAGAAGCAATATGTATATTAGAAAAATCTAATTTACATTAAATCTTACAATATTTATAATCATCAATAAGTTGACTATTTAGAAAAATTATTGAACAGCTGTCGCAAATGCATTGGGGTTGGCGTGATTTTTGCTTTGTGCTATTTTGGCGAGAAAACCCCATTTTCGGGTACCTGTTAGGCCTAGATTGCTAAAGCAAGTTAATTTTATTTTACTATGAAACAGTTTATTTTATTACAAAACACACACACAGTTATTAATTTATTATAAAATACACAATATTTAATTTAATATAAAACACATGGAATCTGTTCTACTGAGTTGCCATACAAAACAGAATTTCGTCAAAATCACCAGGGTGCCCAGGCATAAAATTGTCATTTTGCATATGCCAAAAAGATAACTTGGTGCGTCTGCGGCAGCTGTACCAATATCAGATATATATATAAAATATCGGAAATATATTAAAATATCAGATATTTTTGATATTTTCGAAAATATCATGATATTTACAAATCCTGAATATCAATGATATGCAGGCTTCATTTAAAATTTTAAGAATTAAATTCTTAACTACAATAGCTATTAAATTAAAATAATAATAAAAACATTTTCTATAAATTTAAATGTGCAACTGAAAGCTTTAAATATATGTTACAATCAAGTAATTTTTTTTATTATTATTATACAAAAACAAACCTGTGTTGCAGAAGGAGCAACTTGAGATGAAGCCTCTGTAGGTGTACTAAAAGCAGCTTCTTTAAAATCAGCAAAATCCTTATTTTCTGAAGGCTCGGATATTTTATTGCTTTCAAATGGTGCAGATGAAAAATCAGCAAAGTTATCGGTATCAGAAGCATTTGCAGGATTAAAATCTTGAAAATCAGCAAAATCATCAGCATCTTCTTTTGGGGCATCAGAAAACTGAAATTCTTGAAATTCATCATAGTCATCGCTATTTGGTTTTTTAGAAGTGTCACCAGTTTGAGCAAAAGCCGTTTCCTCTCCACAACCCTGAAAGTCATCAAATTCATAATCAGAAAATTCATCTGCTTGCTTATCCACAATGGCAGATTCCAGAACTACTTCAGAACTTTCTGCAGCTTGAGCAGAAACCATGTGCTCCCCACAACCTTGAAAGTCATCAAATTCATTATCAGAAAATTCATTGATCTGCTTCTTCTTAATACTAGATTTTAAGACTGTCTTGGGACTTTCGGCAGCTTGAACAGAAACCATGTTCTCCCCACAAGCTTGAAAGTCATCAAAATCATTATCAGAAAATTCATTTATCTGCATATTTTCAATATCAGATTTTAATGCTGTTTCAGAACTATAATTATCAAAAGCAGTTGCAAACTTGGATTCTAATTCTAAGGTGGATGAGTGAGCATTTGGAGGAAATAGATTTTCTGAATGCTGAAAGTCAGCAAAATCTTCTGTATCGTTTTCACAGTCCTCAAAGTTAAAACTACAATCAAATTTATCCGAAGGTAAACAGCTTTCTTCATCTGGTGAAATTCTACCTACATCTTTATTGCATTTTGAAAATTTAATGTTAGTGTAATAATCAGAAGTGCATGTTTTAGGTTGATCACAGGTGTAATCTAATTTATTTTCATGAAATATATGACTTGAATCTTTAACATTGTTTGATGAATTACAAACAGGTTCCCCATCAACAGAGTCAGATTCATCAGAACGATCTTTAGAAATACCCTTCCTGTGATCATTTTTATTTGAGCCTTGGATAACTGTATTCTTTTGGATATCACAACCTTTGGAAGAAAATGGTTCAGAATCATTCAAAGAACGTGCTAAATGTTCAGATGGCACTGGTGGCACAGGCTTATGACTAGTTATTTCAGTTTTATTATGACATGTAGAATCTTCAACTGAAGATTTATCATTTTCACATAAATCATTTTTAATTGGTTTAAAGCCATTTTTACTATGTTCACTTTCATTGGGAAAATCAGGCACAAATTCCTGAGGAGATGGGGTAGTAGAATTGCTGAAATTAAATTTATGAATTTCATCTGAAAAATTTGCATTTACACCATTGTCACCAGACTTAAATGATTTAAATTTTTCCACTGCGACAGGGCTATCAAAAGAAGAATCAAAAGGTATATTTGCAGAAGTGAAATTTCCAAATTCATCCTCATCATCATCATCATCTGGACAATCATCTATAGGAGGTGGACTGGAAGATAGCATAGGAAATACATTGGAAGCCATGGATACTTCAATTAGTTACAGCATGTTTCTGAAAAAGAAAATCATTAAAATTTAATGATAGACTGAAGTATGGGTATCTCTTACAAAGAAGAAATATATATCAAATTTTTAATTTTGAGACATAATTAAAAAATAAATTTCTAAAATAATGTCAATAACAAATAAAGTTTTAAGTGGACATTATTACAAAGTTTTGGAGCAATGAAATTTTCATATATTTGAAATCTTGTCACCAGATAGTCTTTAACCAAAAACTATACAGCTAATTCCGGGTATCTCGCCAACATACCTACCAAAAATCAACCTATTCGGATCATTTTTGCAGCAGTTATTGTGGAACAGACAGACAAACAGACGGAAACCAAAAACTTTTCGCGTCTCCACAGTGAGCCTCAACTGATGTTTCGGCAACTAATATGAAATTATAACTGATTCTTTAACCCCTCATAACTCATTCTGATACCTGAAATCTATCAAAAATGGTTACTGCTTGCTGTAAGAATTTAATGAATAATACAAAATGTTTCATATTTTCTTTTTGTCTAAAAAATTGTATTGGCTTTACAGTTTATTTTCATGTTTCCATATGTATGCAGTGTTAGAAATTAGCAGTCGTTAGTCGTCAAATGCGACTACATTATAGCATTTGACGACTACAAAATTATTCCTGGGCGTCAAATTTGACGCCTAGCTTTTTTTAACTTAGCCAATCACCCGCTTTTGAAAATTTGGTCTCGCACCAAACATAATCTCTAAAATGTGAGATAGTTTGACAGCGATTTTTAGCAGAGAGTAAGAATCCAAATTAACATATTAATTTATGCAAATTTCTAAAATTTATATTGAACCTGCCATTTAGCACTGCTGAATGTGAAAAATTATTTAGTCTGTTTAATTTAATAAAAAGTGTTGCACGTAACTTTTATCCGCTGATACTGTTAATGATTTATTAATAGTAAAACTGCATAGACCCAATTTAGCAGATTTATATCCAGATAAAGCTATAAATCCCTGTGAAATGATGTAGCTGAAGGACTGTTTGACGTCCTGGTTTTAGTATCTAACTTTATTAACCCGCGAGAACTCGCTAGATCTCTTATCACACGAGAACTCGCGAGTGAGAAGTTTTCTCACTGTGCCCAATTGCCTTCCTTTTACCTTACACATTCGTTTAATATCAGCACTTTTTGTTTGTCTTAATACTTTATTCACAAAAGAGATATAAAATGATAAAAACAGTTTCTAAAATTTAATTTAAAATGAAAAAAAAGGGTTTAAATATGAGTTTTATTGCAACTGCTGGAACCAAAAAAATAGTATGATGGTGAGAGAAAATCTTAAGCAGCGAGTTCTCCCGGGTTAAAATTAGTGGGTATTGTTTGAGTTTCATTTTTGCTATTTATATGCAGTTAAACATTGTTAGCATTAAATCGCTTAATGTGAATTTTTGCTTAACCCCTTCGCGACGAGCGTCCTTTACAGAATTTTTAATCTTTTATCACCGGTCTTTCAAAACAGAAATTTTTGCCTAATTAAATGCAGAAATGCTATCATTAAATAAGGCAAAGCTTACAATAAAAAGTAACTGGTGGTAATAATCAAGGATTCTGAGCATCTTATGCGTCACATATACGTGTCTCTCGTCCCCAAGGGGTTAACATGAATTAATAATGCTGTCCCAACAGATAAGATGATACTATTATTTTAATTGTTAACACACCAGGGTTGGCAAGTTTTTGACGCATGACGGTTTTTACCGGTTTTAACCATGGTTTTTACCGTCATGTCAAAAACCTCCTTGTCAAAAATGTCAAAAACCCATTTTATAATAGTTTGTTTTAATATTTTTTTTTTTTCATTCTATCTTTAAAATTAAGTTGTTTTACATGAAATATTCAGTATCAGAAAGATTCTAAAGTATATTTATCCATCCAAGAAAAACAAAAAAGAATTTCATTAGAATATTAGAATAATACCTCTGTTAGAAGATCTCTACAATAATCTTAAGCTATTTGGAATAGTCTAAAAAAAATTAGATTTTTTGAAGAGATCCTGTAACCTATAAGTTATAGATTAAAGAATGTGTATAATTTCGGTACAATTTATTACATTGTTGAAAACAAAACTTTAAGATTCTACTTATTGAAGTGCAAATGAAAATCACCATAATTGCATTTATGAAATACATAAGATATGCATTAAAAAATATTATCTAAGAATATTCAAATTTATTCACTGCCACTCTAAGCTTAACATCTATTGTCATACAATGTAACAAAATTTTTGCATCTCTAAAATAATTTTAATGCACTTTATTAAAAATGTATATTGAATGTTATTTAATAATTACAATAACCTTTTATTATCATTTAATATTAATGTTAATTGCAGTTAGTAGAATCTATATAAGTGAAGATTTTGACAAATGTTGTTTTTTTCTTTTACTCTTGTATTTTTAAATCTTTCCCATATTAGGAAATGATCTTCTTTTAAATAAATTTAACAAATGTAATTGTAAATAGTAATAATAACAAGAACAACAAGGTAAAATCAATCTAGAAATGTATTGTATGCTACACTTACACCATAAATTGGAGGACAATAAAAAATGATAGGTTTTTGACGGAATAAACCGGTAAAAACACGGTTTTTACCACTGTCATGTCAAAAACCAGTTTTTGACGTCAAAAACCCAACCCTGACACACACACAAAAAAAGTTGTCCTTTAGATTTCATGTTAACAATATTTGTCTGTAATTATATGTATAGTTTTTTTTATACTAAATTTAAAGTGTAATTATCAACAATGGATAAAATTTTGTTAGGTTTAATTTTGTTTAACATGGTTAAGTGCATTTTTCTATTAATTTCTAAATATAGTATTAATTAAAACTGCTTTATCAGTTTTACAGTTGCTTCAATTATTATAATATTGTAGATTAAGAACTTCAATAATTTAAATAAAAACAAAAAATTCATGCTTTTCTATAAAGTAGCATATAATGATACATTTATGTGAATTTTAGAAATTGCAACTAGAAGTTTTCATTTGACGCCTAAGATATTTACAGTAGGCGTCATTTGACGCCTACCTTTCATTTCCCAATTTCTATCACTGTATGTATGTACCGTAAAATCCCGTTAATCCGCCCTTTCCGATTAAGCGGCCCCATCCCACTTTGTAAACAAAGTGGAAAATTTAAAAAATCCCGAGAAAGCGCCCTCCCCCAAAAGAAATTTCGCCGCGCATGTCAAGATCAATACAAAAAAATTTAACTCGTGAGTGGTTTTTTTTTTTTTTTTTTTTTTTTCCCAACGGTATAGAAAGGCATGATGATTCTTTGATATATCACAAATGTGTACAAACACAAAAGTAACATACACAACTTCAACTGTTGCCAATCTGAGAAAGCAATATAACCAAACATTAGTTTTGCTGTAAATTTATCTCCATTGCAATATGAAGTAATAAAAATATCGCTAGTGAAAGTTTCACATGAAATAAGTTAAAAAGTGTGTATTTGATGTTGTGTGTGAAATGTTTTCATTAAAAAACAATCTATTTTATCAAAGAATTTATAGTCGTATTTAACTTTATTATGAAAACCAATCACAAAAAAATTATCAATTGATTGATCAGTAGATTGCGCCAAAGTCGAATTTGCAGCGTATTTTGTGCTATCTTTGTGGCAGCAATGTTTCTCGTTTTAAAAATCTGGCAACGCTACCTATTCGTTTTGTATGTTTTCAATTTTTGTGATTTGCATTATTTATTTAGCATTTATAGATAACAAATCATGATTTTAAAAAAAAGGTTATTAAATCTCTCTAATGTACAACAGATGGTGACACCACATAAAATGTTACTAGTTCTAGAAACTATTTCAGGACATTTTGAACTGCAATTTCTTAGTGTTTTTTAATTATTTTAAATTATTAAGTTCCTTTTATTTTTCTGTTACCATATTAATGACAGATATTAGTGTTATGATTTATCTAAATGCCTTAAGTTTCAAAGCTTTGGAAATCCAGAATTTTTTATAATCTGAAATCGCCATTAATCGCGAAGTTATACTGTTTTTCTATTTTGTGTATCATTTTTTTTTTCCTCACTTTATTAAAATAATGCAATATTTTGCGTCGATCGGCTATTAGCATCCCCTCCCCCCACCACCACCCATAGATATCATATACTACAATTTTAATACCACGTAAGTGCCCCCTTTGATTATTTTAAAGATTTTCCATCGTGTTTTGGGGGGCGGATTAACGGGATTTTACGATATATCATACAATATGGTATTATTTTAGCAGTACTTGCAACGAATGCATTTTTTCTGAGAACAAATTTACAATAATAATAAAAAAATGCCCTATCTCTTGAAAATGTAGAAAGATTTGTGTTTCTGCACCATAATTTACAATGTAGCAAATTTAATTTTTTAATAACATTTATTGTATTTCTGTTTCTAGTTCTACAAATTATTTCGGTACTTTTCGGTTAGCCGGGGCCAGTGATATATATACATATATAAATACATATGTATATATATATATATATATATATATATGTATATTATACATACATATATGTATATATGTGTATGTATATATGTATACGTAGGTATGTGTATATGTGTGTGTGTGTATATATATCACTGGCACCCGGCTAACCGAAAAGTACCATTATTTCTTTATCCAAAATCATAGTCTTTTCCTACAGTTTTAAAAATGGCTTATTTTTATTTGTATAAAATATAAATGTAAAACTAAATCTTGATCTACATTATTTTTACATTAGGGTTTTTTTTCTTAACGTTTGCATATTTTGTATACATATTTTTATATACTGCATAAATATTTTTTATCAGTTTTTGTTTTATTGCACTACCATTATTTTTCATGTATTAAACCAGGGGTCTGTCCAGATATTTTGCACAGGATCCTGTTTTTTGTGTATTTGTGAACAGTTTTTTTTATATTTGTGAAAATTATAGTCAAAATTTTGTGAATTTGAAAATATAGTTATATTCAGGTTCCTGTTTATCTATCCTTAATGTATAAAAAAAGCTAAGTAATATGTAATTTGATGAATTTAATTGTTTTGTGACAGGTCATATTTTACTTTTAAATGATTAAATTTGTGAAAAAATCAGTTTGGAGGTCAAAGTGTCCTGTTTTGAAATGAAAAATTTTGTGAAAAGTCCTGTTTTAAGATAAGAATTTTTATGAAGAGTCCTGTTTTACAATGAAAACTTTTGTGAAGGGTCCTTTTAAAGGCCCAAAACTTTTCTAAACAGATCCCTGTAAACAATATTGAATGTGTCAGTAATGTTTTTAGTAACTGTGTTTAAAAAGAGGTTATTAATTAATGGATTTTAATCATTATCTTTCCAACTGTATCTGTATATTATTTTATCGACACTGTTGAACTAATTTAGCAGTCATATATCTAATTATGACTAATAAACTAATTGAATTGAAAGGAACAAAAACAAATCAAGACATCTTGAAATTCAATGATGATCATGAAAAGTTTAGGGTACTTTTATGTTAGCTGAGCACCAGTGATAACTCACCAAATCTTGTTTCAATTGGCATCATTTGAATTGCAACCTTTTACGTATAGGTGCAGATTCACGGTTGCCAGTCGCCACGTGGCCACTAACTTTCTGTGTTTAAGTCGCCATGTGATTTAAAAGTAATAATTTCTGGTATTCCCAGTCCCCATCGTGAAATGTTGATATTTTTTTTAAAGATTAGGACCAAAACACATAACAAACATTATTATTATCTTTTAATAACATTTCAGAATGATCTGTTTAACACAGCAAACTATTAAATATATTCAAATAGCAATGTTATTCGTAACAGTTTGAATCTGATAATTTTACATAGACTGTGATTGAAATATATATATATATATATATATATATATATATATATATATATATATATATATATATATATAAATGTTTGAAGTGTGTTTTGATTTTTATAGTGCAAAATAATCTCACAAATTCAGATTTTCTTTCATATGTACTTTTGTCTGGCAAAATCAAAATAAGAAATATTGTTTTTCTGATATTCCCTGCTATCATGATTGCTTAGCTTATACATATTTTTTTTAAACCGTATCTTGCCCAACTTAATCTTCTGACTGTACATGATTTAAGATTTAATTAATATTCCAACTTTGTTGTACATGTGTTTATATTAAATAAATTACTTTACACTTCAAATTCCTGAGTTTTTTTTTTTTAAATTTTTTACCCCATATAAACATTATTGTTTTTGTGTGTTTGTTTTACAATTGTGGACACTGGATTTTTTGGATTTAGGAGCCAGTGACTCCTTCCAAATTTTGGGAATCGGCACCTGTACTTTTACGTGAGATTTGTTACTTATATTGATATGTTTTTGTTTATATATTTTATTATGATTATATTTTAGCTATTTTTAAGTAAGTTTTTTAAGATATTATAGCACAATGTTAAAATATTAGCTAGTTGTTATCAGCTAATGTTTGACAAAATAAAAAAGTTGGCTAGATTTTTAAAATTTTGGCGATCACTGGTGCCTGGCTAACATTAAAGTACCAAGTTTAGTAATGGACATCCTACAAAAATAAATGTTTGTTTTTAGGGATAAAGGGAGATAATAAATAAAACAATAGTATATTAAAATTTAAGATATGGATAGACTAAACTAAAAATTTTATCATGTAGTACTTCTAGTTCAGATGATCAGAGAATAAAATAAAAGTTAGTAATCTCTTAGTTCATATCATCATTAAAGTGTCAAAACTTTTTTTTAAGTGACCATTACTGACTTGGTGTCCATTATTGGCACATTTAAGCTATATAAAAAAAAATTGACAGTAAAATTAAAATAAATTCTGTATCTCTTAATATGACACAACTCTCCGAAGAGTTCTGTTATTCTGGTCAGAAACAGGCCGTTTTTAGATTTGATGCGCATGTAACCTTTTTTTGGCAAAAAGGTGACAATTTTGAAGCAAACTGAAAACGAAAAAAATTCTTGAAATTATTAAAAGTTAGATGCAGTAAAGAAAAGGAAAGACTTTATCGTACGGGATGAATTTATATGTAGGGGAGACCGGTACACAGTGGACCACACCCTAATATTTTATTTATTTAAATTTTTTTAAAGCTTCTCTTCTATTCTAACAGACAACAGCACTGCAATGATTATTTATAGCCTCCAGAAAATATGTTTAGCTCAGATTGAACTATTTTATCCTGATTGGTTGTTTTGAGCTTCTAAAAGTAAAATTTTTCATCATCATATTTTTATTTTTTTAGTAATTAAAGGTTGTAGATAAATAAAATAAAACAGCTTTTTTGCAAAGCTAAGATACTTGTTTTTATTTTACTTTAAAGTTAATATGTTTAAAAGAAAGCTATAAACAATATTAATATGATTATTTATGGAACTTCAACATGGGGTACAGTGGACCACCCATTCCTGGGGCACAGTGGTCCACAATCCACTCTGCTCCTGTAATGCAGAATGTTCAAAATATTTAATAATTGCTTATTTTCTATAAAGAAAGATTGTTTTAAAGTAGATTTAACTGTAAAATAAAGTAGACAAATAAAAATAACAATTTATTTAACATAGTAAGAAATATTTTGTTTTGTATTTACTGCCTTTGATAAATATAACTGTAGTCTAATTGTTGATGATTCTATTCAAGTAAGATTCATGAGATGCAAATTGAATGGAAATCAGTTTATTTCTCCTGAAACTGTAGATGAATCTGCTGTTGATGTCAATGATTTCATAATGTTGCTCTCAGACCCAAAATTATTTCTTGAAAATTCCAGGCTCAATCTTACTCATAAGTACTTTGGGATTTCATTTGCAAATTTTAATGTGCGCTGATTTTTTTGTACTTAAGTAATAACTTCAACTAAATTGCAATTGTTCCTGTATTAATCTGTTATTATTTTCAAAATATAATTAATTTTTTGTTTTTGTTTCAAAATTTACATTACTATGTTATTTTGCGGGTGAAGGAGCAACAAAAAAGAATTAGATTAATGAAAAGTAGATTTATATTGTATTTTAGATAATAGGGTCAGGTGGGTTAAATAGGTAAAAAAAAGCACATTTTACAATTGCACCTTTATAGGGAAAAAAATAAAAATTCCACCACTGAAAAAACAGCTCAGAATATGCAAATGGACACTTCTTATTACAGTTTAAGAAAAATATTTCTGAATTAATAAATTTTTGGAACTGATAAACAAGATTTAAAATATGTTGTTTATGACTTGTTTTACCCCATAGGGTGGGGTAAAATAAGTCATGCTAAAAACAGGTTCGATTGCACAATTTATTGAATACTATTTATGTAAATATGTATATAAATGGGAAAAGAATGAGGATGAACACTTATATAAAAAAATACTGTCCCCTGTGATTCATTTCAGGTTCTGGAAGGACCTTAACTATTTGTGCTACATCAACTTCATATATATCATCTATTTCTGGGAACACAAAGTGAGAACTTCCACTTTGCTTGGCAAATTTTACAATGTAGGCATCATTAATTTGTGAAAGTATGTTGCAATGAAATATTTTCCTTTTTTTTCCCCAAAAACTCTACTTGCACCCATTTCCCAACTTTTAAAGAATGCTCATTATCAATCTGCTCTGAATCAGAGCATGTTGTATTTTCTTCTGTTTCTTTAGAGACATCATAGTCAGAGTTTCCCCCAGACCAGGGGTTCTCAAACTTTTAGACCGACGTACCACTAAATCGAAGTTCATACTTCCGCGTACCACCTGGTAATAAACGTAAAGCTAACATAGAAAAACCTGTCTAAAACGAAATATCTCTCCGGCCTTTTGTATTTCCGTCATAACAGGTTTTATTGCATTTAAAAATAGATGATTATATTACTAAATTGACTGCTTTGTAATAACATTCAAGTAAGTAGTATCATCATTAAATTTTAAAAATGCATACAATATCAAAATACAGTATTTTGGTGTAGTAAAAAAGCCACAATACTTAATGACATATTGGCGCACACTGATTCACATACTGTTGTAGTAGTCTAATGAAAAGGGTGGACTTGTTTTATCAAGCACAACTTCTTCATGTCTGGCTCAATATTAGGAAGTTTTAGTCGTAAGTCAGATTCAATGTTTAGTTTATTCTTGTATTTGTTTTTCATATGATAAAGGGGGGGGGGGGGGGGGCAGCATATTCACAGAGATATGTTGTGCTAAGCACAAACAGACTTTGACGATATTAGACGGTACTCTGATATTCTCGTCAGCGAAAATTCTGTTACATTCATCCTTTTGAAAGTGGACTCCAGTAATCCATCACAGGAGAGGAGAGCTGAATAAGTTCATTTCTTTCCTCCCTGGTGAGATACAGAGACAGGATGTCTCAAATGAGAAACGAATTTCCAGAGCCATGCGGAGCTCAAGACCCAGTACTTTTTCAGAGCCAGTTTCAAACCAAGATAACACCTATAAATTTTTGGAGGGAGTATTCGGTGGTTATCCTTAGATATTCTGATATGGTTACCAAGTTAATCAAAATCTTTTTTGGTTTTGGGAGAAATAATTGGGAAAAAACTGCATTTTTAATAAACTTTTTGTAAACAATTTTATTTATTTTGGGGCCCTCCATCAGTGGTGGGCCATACGTCATGGCCTAGTTGGCATCTGCATTAATCAGGTCCTGCGAATTTCTTAGTTAGCGCATTTAACATAGGCTCAATACAACCGTATTAATAATCTGGATACCTTTAAATGCGACAGTAATGTCGCTCAGTTGGCAAACACTTGTAAGTTTCTTATACATTTATATATATACCACTGCATATGACCACAGTATTTGTTTGATTTGAATAATCTTACTCTCTTGGCCATTTTAAATAACCTTAGTCTCTTAAAAACTGATTTCCATGAAATAGGAGGAAACTATAACACTTTTTGTACAAGAGAAGAAAAATATTTCAAATAACACAATGAATCAATTTATGAATTAGGTTTGAAATAAGACTTTTATTTCAACACCACCTAGACGCTCTACTAGTATAAAAAGAACAATGGGTAATAAAACAATATTTCAAGTGTAATTTATAAATTACGCTTGGAATGTTGTTTTGTTTTAACTCCTCCTACTCACACACGCTCCTCCTATTTCCAAGCATTCAGACTTTACCTTCAGATAATTCAATTTGTAAAGCATGTTTAAAAACAGTTCTTCTGCTAATTAAAAGTACTTCATTCATTCATTAATTTTAAAATTAGGTCTTTATTAAAAATTCAATTTTTATCTATATAAATCTAAAAATTGTGTTTTTAATTCTGGAAAACTGATTGTATCATAAACGTTGAGTGCTAATTTCATCAAGTCTGCTGTAGCAAACATTTCTCGCAACAAGAAAATAGAAAAAAACGTTTACAGATCCTAAATCACGTTCGAAATTTTTTTGAAAATTTCCAAGTTAATAAAGATAAGCCGTTTTCGTTTCCATAATAATATCCTGATTTTTGTATTTTATTCCACGTACCAGTATCGGACTTCTGCGTACCAGTAGCCAGAGCTTCGCGTACCATTACTGGTACGCGTACCATAGTTTGAGAACCCCTGCCCCAGACAGTTTCAGAAGGGCTCTGCACCCTGCCTGCCCTTTGGTTTACAAAATAGCACCCTTCTTGCCCCTCATAAAAATAATTAGCACCCTTCTTGCCCCCTCTAGTAAAATAATTAGCACCCTTCTTGCCCTCAGTAAAAAGTGCCCTTTCTCCTTTTTGCATTAAAAAATTTTCTTTCATAGTAAAAACAAAGTTGGCAAAAAACCGGGTTTTTTTTAAAAAACCAAAAAAACTGGTTTTTTTGGTTTAAACCGGGTTTTTTTTTATCTTTTTTAATTACATATATACACATCAGTAAATAAAATTTAACATTGACAAGAATGATTAATATTACAATAACAATAAATATATATATATATATATATATATATATATATATATATATATATATATATTCTGAAAACAGTTTAAACAAAATAAATAAACAATTGTTATTAATTATGTACAAATTCAAATCATTAAATTTTATTTAGAGCTGAGCTAACATCATTTACATTCAAATTCAAAACAGTTATATATATACAAAAGTTTCCTATGTAATACATAGAACATGATCACTTGTGCCGTCAGGTTCTACAGTAATGGTGATAAGTTTTAAATAATTTTTAAAGATTACTTTTTAAAAAAGTTGAAGAAATAATTGCTGTTTTATATATACATATTTCCAAATGCAACCTGTAATTCATGTTTACCAAATGATTTAGCACACTTATAAAACATATTAATATGTTTATGTATTTCATATTGCATTCATAGAATGGATTCTGTATCTTAATGTTGATACTTAAAAGTTTTTAATAGTATTTAATTGCAAGATTTATATTAAATTCTTTAAAGACTTAATCTATTGCCTTCCTATATTTTTTCATTTTAATAAGCAACACTTAGTTGTGTTACATAAGAATATAAAGATATAATGTAGAATTTTACCTTGGTATGCTATACTAATTTTTTTTTTTTAAATAAAAATAATGCAAAGAAAAGAAAGTGAGACTTACTTTTTTATTCAATTTAAAAAAACAAATTGAATTTCAGTAAGAAAATTAAATTGAAATATATTTTAAAAATATATATAAAAGAAACATTTAAAAAACATGAAAATTGAATAAATTTTCAAAATTTTAAGAAAATGGAAGTACGACACATGTCTATAAAGATTCTATGTTAATAAACAGGATTATTAGGGTTTAATGTTTTAAACAAAAAAACAAGTTTTGCCGCTTTTTGTAAACCCAGTCTGTTGCGTAACTTTGATTGTACAACACCAAATGAAGAAAAAATTCTCTCTACATTTGCAGTAAGAATCGTTTCAACTTCTTTCAACACACCATCATTAATAATTTCTAACTTTTTGATTTCATTTTCTTGAATATGCCACCATTTTATAGCTGATACATCTTTACTAAGATCATTCTCAAAAAGATATCTTTGAAATGGAGAACTTTTGGCACAAAATTTTAGTATCAGAGATAATAAATTGTTTTTGGGAAATTTTGTTTTAGCATATTCCAATGCTTCTTTTTTTTCCTCCGATGACAATTCGAGATCAGCATCCTTGGCTCTTGGATCCAACAGATAAGCAAGAAGATGGGCTGGTGTTATTGCCATTTTATAATGAGTATCTAGTTTTTTCATAATGTCTTTATTCAGTTTCAAATCTTCCATCTGTTTTTTTTAATTTTTAAAAAGAAAAACAGTTTCTCCAATTGTACAATTTTGGCTTTGTACTTTATCTAAAGCTACACTAATTGGCTTTAATTGTTGAAAATAGTCTTCAGCATTTCTTTTCAATGAAATGTTTGAAACTAGACTTTGGATATTTTTATCAATTTTGTCTTTATTATTTTCGCATATAGTTACAAGAACTGACCATGATTTCAGATAGCTGTCTAAAGCGTCAGCAAATGAGTTCCAGCGAACTTCATAAGTCATTATTAGTTTTGATGTACTTGCATCTTTTCGGAAGCACGCATTTGCATATTGGTTGTTTCTGAAGTATTTGATTACATGCAAAATTTGTTCTTTTACATTTGGACAACTTATATCATTTGCCAGTAAATTTAAAATATGGGCTGCACATCCATAAGTAATAATATTAAACTCTTCTTTTTCATCAAACATGTCCCTCATTTTTCGGACATTTCCAGTATTGTCTGTCACTAATGCTTGTATTAAACATTGAAATTCCGATTGGCATTTATTAATGGTTGTAGTCGCAATATCATACAGATTTTCACTTGTATGAGCAATTCTCGATGTATCAATAGTGTCTGCTAAGTATGTATTCCCGTCTTTTGTTGTTAAAGTAACACAGATCACAGGTTCGTTGTGAATGTTTGACCATCCATCTAATCCTAATGTGACAACTTCATTTTTTAATATATTTGCACATTTTTCTTTTTCTTTGCTGTATGTATGATCTAATAAATACCCAGCAATTTGTTTTCTTGATGGTGGAGAATATTCTGGACGGAAACTCTGAACCATTTTAATAAACTCAGGATGCTCTACAGTGCTAAATGCCGTATTTGTAGCATATATAAACCTAGCAACTTGTTCATCAAACATTTGCTTTTGAGATGGTGTTGATTTACTGACAAAAAAGTCCATAGTATCTCTTTTCCTTTTTAAAGAACCAACTTCACTTGTTGCTCTTTGTGTTATTGCTGAATCCAAAGAACTTGAAATACTGGATAGTGACACTGACACATCATCTACACAAAAATAAAAATAAGAATTGCTTAATGATACAGAACATATTACTTCAAAAATCATAATCATATAATTAACAATAATTCAATACAAAGACATTTTTTTTTCTTTGTTTTACTGCAAAGTAAACATCTCTATCATATTGATATATTTATTTTTGATAATTTATTTAATACTCGAGATAAAATTACCATGTCTTTTATAATTTTGGATATTTATGATTGGTGAAAACTTAGTTAATCTCTAAGAGCCATGCATAAATTAAAAATTAACAATTTCATTTAATAACAGTTCTGATCACATAATTTGTTCTTAATAATATGATTAATTTGTAAAACTTTCAAACTTTTATCAAATGTAATTTTAAGATTATCAAAATAAAGTTCTCTAACAAAAAAATGTCTATTTAAAATTTTCTTGTTTTTTCCAAAATTTCATTACTTAGAATTACATAAATATTTTTTATTTCATAGAATATAACTTTCTAAAATCAAATAGCATATGCAAATTAAATAATAATATATGTGATTTTTATAATTTATCTTCTCAATCAAATAGCATTTCAAATAATAATGTAATTTTTTACAAGAGTTTAGAATCATCTGAATGAAGATATACATAATGTGTTCTCAATATGCATTACTTGTAATTTTACAGATAAATTAAAAATTTTGAATTTAACAAATATTTAACTTATTAAAAAAAATTTTAACAATTTTCTTTCAAAATTAAAAATAATAGCAGCAATAATAATGATAAAATAAGTACTTACCATTATCAACAGAATCAGAATCAGAATGATGATGAGAATTATTACAAGTTTCAATGTGTTTCTTCATCCTAGCTACTTGACCTTCCATTTCTTTATTACAATTTTTGCATCTAGCTCTACAACCTTTCCTTTTATCATTTTTTACTTCATTAAAATATAACCAAACTAAATCTTTTCTTCTACCAAAATTAGACATTTTTTGTTCTCAAATGCTAACTCTTGGACCATTCATACACAGGTGCAACTATGATGCAACTGTGACTTATGCAGGTTGACTGCTGAAATGAGTTGAGCTGTTCAGTTAGAAGTAGAAGTTATTTGTACATCAAATAATTTGAAAACTTAATTATATAAGAAAAAAATCTTTAAAAAAAATTAACAAAAAAACCAATTGATTTTTTTCAGAAAAAAAACGTTTGGTTTAAACCGTGGTTAAAACCATTTGGTTTAAACCATGGTTTAAACCGTGCCAACCCTACTGACTCAATGTTGTCTTAAAAAGAGTGTTTTGACTTTGAAATATCAAAAGTGCCTTTAAAAACCAAAAAAATACCTTTAACAATTAAAAAAGTGTGCTTAAGAATCTGAAAAGTGCCCTCAAAAATCCAAAAAGTGCCCTTAAGAATTAAAAAAGTGCCCTTTTCTCACCAGCAGCACCCTGCCCTTTTTTAAACTAGGGGGAAACTCTGTCATAGTTGTTTTATTTTTTCTGTGGACTTTTTCAGCATGAAGTCCGTCCAGTGTTGTTGCAGTTGTGAGAATTTCACCTATTTTTCTTTGCAGTTTTTAATTAAATTTTATTAAAATTTCAGGCTTTCACTTTTCCAATTCTTTCTCCCAATGCTTTTCAAAATTTCTTACCCAATCGGGTCCTGGGGTAAAATACTGTTTGGAAAAGGACTTGGCTCACTTGAATATTCTAAATAGCTATTGACCATTCTAACAAGGTCACTTCGATCAAAAGGAAAACCATATGAAGCTGTGAAGTTCATGGCTCGAACAAGACATTGTTCTTCTAGTGAGGTCAAATATGTATTTCGTCCTGAACCTTCATGTATCGGTGGATTTACAATGTATTTTTTAAGTGTATCAAATGGTATGTTATATTTCTTGGCTGCACTACATAAACACCATGAAAAAATAAAAATGGAACAATTATTTCAAATTATGCCTGAAAGCAGCATTTTTAATTTTGCTTCAGTCTACTTTAAAATCAGATCAAACATATTTATCACCATAAAAGTGATTTAAAAAGAAAAATTGCAATTATATACATTGTGTATGCTAAGCCTTACCTGCAGCAAAACATGACCTATTTTACTCCACACAGGTTTTTTTGTCCTAAAGTATTTGTTTTTGCAGTTATATTTTTAAAAATGTAGCAAATTAATCTTGATAAAGTACTTTATCTAATAGAATTATAAAAACATGTGAACTTATCTCTAAATTTTCTGAAATGAAAAGTTTTTATGACCAACTTATGCAAGCTTCAAGCACAAAAACATCAAATTGTTATAAACTATAACTGCAGAGTAAAAATTGACGCTAATTTTACATTTAAAATAATGACAAGTATTAGTATTACTATATAAAAATGACAACACAAAAATAAAAACTCATTTGTTTATTTTTTTAGAATCTTTTCAGAACTGACCTATTTTACCCTATGACTTATTTTACCCCACCTGACCCTACCTAATAGTGGTCCACTGTACCCCGGTGGGTGGACCGGGCCCCCCACCAGGGTGCCACCAGGGACCAGTGTACCCCGCTTCCAGGGTACACTGGTCCACTTTACAAGTGTATATAATTTTTTTTTTTTTTTTGAAAAATGTATTGAAAACTATGTTGTGAGAAAATTATGATGGATGTAAGAAGGTTTAAGGAATATTCAAAAATATTTTCATACAGATCGGTCAGTCTGTTAAAGAGAAAAAAAAATGTTAACTGAAAAAGTGGTCCACTGTGTACCGGTCTCCCCTACAATGTACAATTAAAGGTGAAAATAAGGAATTTTGCTTAGTAGCCACTGGCCGGTAGGTTGATTTTTTTTAGTAGCCATTTACTGGCTAGTGAAAATAATTTCTTTATTAGCCAGTAAGTACATCTATGTCACTGAATATTTAATTTTTTTTTTTAAATATAATGACTTTACAGTAAACAACTAATTTATGTGTACTAAATAAAAATATTTTAATTTATATTGTTTTGAATAAACTTGAGATATTAATTTCCAATCTATTTTAACTATTTTAATCTATAATATATTTTTTAATCTATTTTAACTTTTAAAATAAGCTAACAGCAAAATTATACACAACATGCTTGTGTAGCTAACTACATAAGTACCTTTTTTAAAAAAAAATATTTGCCTAGAATTAAGGTCTGACAATAATAAAATGAAAAATCATGAATTTCGTCGATAAGGCACAGAAAAAATCACGAATTTCGTTGAGCGAACGCGTAAAAGTCATGTATTTCGTCGATTGGGTTCGTAAAAATCATGAATTTTGTCGATCGTGCGCGTAAAAGTCATGAATATTGCCGATTATGTGCGAGAAAATCAAGAAGTTCGTCAATCGGGCGCGTAAAAATCCTGAATTTTGTCATTCAGGCACGTAAAAATCATGAATTTCGTCGATCGAATGTGTAAAAATCATGAATTTTGTCGATCGGGTCCGTAAAAATCATAAATTTTGTCGATTGTGCACGTAAAAATCATGAGTATTGTCGATTATGCGCGAGAAAATCAAGAATTTCATCGATCGAGCGCATAAAAATCATGAATTTCTTCAAACGAGTGCATAAAAATCATGAATTTTGTCAAGCGGGTGCGTAAAAATCATGATTTTCATCGAACAAGTGCGTAAAAATCATGAATATCATCGCTTGGGCGCGAGAAAATAATGAATTTCGTTGATCGGGAGCGTAAAACTTATGAATATCGTCGGGCAGGGAAATCATGAATTTCATAGAATGGCCGCGGAAAAATCGCTAATTTTAGGGGAAAAGGGTAATTGGGAAATCCTGCATTTGGCTGGTTCTTTCCATATTTTTAATCGCCAGTTTTTTAAGTTTAATCGACGAGTGGCGACTGGCATAGGCGTAGCCTCGGGGGGCACGTGCCCCCCCCCAACTTTCTGAACATCAATTTCTAAAATATGATACAGTCAATTTAAGACTTGTTTTTTATTGACCCAAAATGGAAATGAAATAACTACTTTAATTTTCATTTTATATTTCTTCATTTTTTTTTTACTTAATCATATGTCAGATCAGTATAGATAGCTCAGCTCTTTTTCTTTGAAGTAATGAATTTTGTAGCAAAAATTGTGTTGTGCAGTACAAACCCTGATACGAACATTCATTAAACGAAAGTTTGAACTATCACTCTCTTACAGCTGCGGGCAATTTCAATGTGTCAGCTGTTTTTTCCGCTGTCTGCGGTTAGTATCTACATGTACTTTTTTTTTCTTCTCATTCCGTCTGTAGACTTTAGAAAATGTAGTTGTGTTTATCAGAGAGGGAGTTCTGTTTCCCCGCAATATATATTTCATTTAATTTGTTGTAACTTTAATTATAATTTTAATCAAGTCATAAATACCCTGATTTTCCAAGCTGTGTCGCTGGAGTTATTTACCAATGGAATGCAACCACACATCACTAAGATTATAAAAAATAATTAATATTTTCTTCATTTAGTTATTAAATATGTTCCTCTCTCTTACTTATTATTTTTTTATTGGCAGCACTTAATCTTCTACTATACCTTCGCATTTTTGAGATGCAATGGTTATGATTTTTTTTCAAAATGTACGCCTTCCTGAATGAGCTGTTTTAAAGTTAATATACAGCTGTACCTTGGTAAACGATGGTAATCCGTTCCAGAAATACTGTTGTTAAGCAAAAACGTTGCTATCGAAGGTGCAATTTTCCATACAATTTTGCAGGCGCACATACCTTAAACGATTAGTTACTTCTTAAAAGTGCTATTTAAACTTATTTCAAATGTCTTAAAGGTTTGATAAATGTCTTTTATTTATTATCAGGGCCGTACCAAGGGTGGTGCGGGCAGTGCTTCCCCCCCCCCCACCCTGCGCCAGATACAGTTGTTGTGGTGCTGTTTATTATATTTGCTACAAAAATATTAATTTCAATAAAATGATCTAGCGGAGCTTTCCTCATTTACTTGGTCGTTTTTTTTTTCAAGTGAACCTCGAGTTAAATTAACCTGGTAGTGGGGTCCAACTGCTGTCAACAGCGTACACCCGTGCAGGCTACGCCTGATCTGGTCTCGAATCAAACTAATCTTGAATTTTTTTTTTTTTTTTTTTCGACCCAAATTAGTTTAATATTTTGACTATCGTAGTTCACGTTACGACGATTTTGTATTCTTCCAACTTAATCGCAGGTACAGTTAGTTCTTTCTGTTTCGAAAAAAAAAGGTCAAAAATTTGCCGAAAAAGCGAAAAAACACTAAAAAAATTGCGAGCAATTCAAAATTTGCAGAGGACAAAATATACCATATTGATCTAAAAGCTTGAAAACGAATTCATTTTACAAGTGTTAAAAAATTGGCGCTAACCGCGAAAATCGCGTACAATTTTTTATGTACGAGATTTTAATACAATATAAACCGGATTCCTTTTACGATCCCTCCCGGATTCCTTTCGCCGCAGAATGCAAAAAAAAAAAAGCTAAAAACTATCTCTCTCTCTCTCTCTTTTTTTTTTTTTTTATTGCAGAGGACAAAATTTACTATATTGGGCTAAAAGATTTAAACCCGATTCCTATAACAAATGTTAAAAAATTGCTGCAAAACGCAAAAAAAAAGTTTAAATTGCATGATAAATTAAAATCATTGTAGGATTATTAATAAACTTTATTGAAAGGATAAAAAAAAAATTACTGTATTGGGTTAAAATATTGAAAGTGGATTCTTTTCATGAATGTGAAAATATCTTCACAAAACGTGAAAAAAAAATATTCCACGAAAATTAAAAAAATTACAGATGACAAAATTTACTATATTGTGTTAAAAATGTGAAACCAGATTTCCTTTGCAAATGTAGAAAAATCGCCGCAAAACACATAAAAACGTAAAATTTGCAAAAAATAATCGCGAAAAACTTAAAAATCTCAGAGAACAAAATTTATTGCATTGGGTTTAAAAATTGTAGCTGGATTTCTTTTACGAATGTCAAAAAATCGCCGCGGAACGCAAAAAAGCATTAAAATCGCATGAAAAATTAAAATCATAGTACGTATTCCGAATAAACTGTATTGAAAAGAGAAAAAAAAAATTACTCTATTGGCCTAAAAGTTTAAAACCGGATTCGTTTTACGAATGTGAAAATATCTCCACGAAACGTAAAAAAAAAAAAAAAAAAACAACTTACATAAAAAAAATCACATAAAAAAACACGAAAAATTAAAAAATCGCAGAGGTCAAAATTAACGGTATTGTATTTAAAAACTGAAACAGGATTTATTTTACGAATTATAGAAAAATCCCTTCAAAATGCGTAAAAACTGAAAAAAAAATTCACGAAAAACTTAAAAATCGCAGGGAACCCAATTTATTATATTGGGTTAAAAGATTGTACCTGGATTCATTTTACGAATGTCAAAAAAATCGTCGCAAAGCGCGAAAAAACGCTAAACCCCACATAACAAATTCGCGAACGAATTCAAATTCGCTATAACGAGTTCCGAATAAACGTTATTGAAAAGAAGCCGACATTTACTATATTGGGCTAAAATAATTTGGACTAAAAGGTTATAATTGGATTCCTGTTACCGATGTTAAGAACTTCCACGAAACGCGAAAAAATCCCGCAAAAAGTCGCATGAAAAATTCGCAATTAAAATCAGTGAGTACAAAATGTAATCGCAGAGTTCGAAATTTAGTACAATGGGCTGAAAGATTGAAACTGGACTCCTTTTAGGAATGTTTAAAAATCGCAACAGAACGCGCAAAATATCTCATACAAAATTCATGAAAAATTTAAAAATTGCAGAGGACAAATTTTACAATAATGGTTTAAAAGGTTGAAACCAGATTCGCATCACAAATGTTAAAAAATTGCCACAAAACGCGGAAAAACACTAAAAATCACATAAAAAATTTATGAAAAATTTAGAAATCACCGAGGACAAAATTTACTATGTCGGGCTGAAAAATTGAAACCAGATGTATTTTATGAATGTTTAAGAAAATCGCTGCGGAACACTTAAAATTGCATACAAAATTTAGGAAAAATGTAAAAATCGCAGATCACAAAATTTGCTATATTGAACTAAAAGATTGAATTTGGATTCCGTTTACGGATGTCAAAAAAAGCGCCGCGAAACCCGAAAAATCGCATAATAAATTTTCAAAAAATTTAAAAATCGCAGAGTAGAAAATGTACTTTATCGGCTGAAAAAATAAAACCAGATTTCTCGTACGAATGTTTAAAAAATTGCCTCGGAAAGATAAAAAACGCTAATAATCACATAAAAATTTCGCGAAAAATTAAAAAATGTAGAGGACAAATTTTACTATATTGTGTTAAAAGATTGAAACTTAATTCCTAAGACAAATGTTAAGAAATTGTCGCAAAACGTGAAAAAACGCTAAAAATCACATAAACATTTCGCAAAAAATTCAAAAATTACTGTACGACGAAAGTTTAAGAAAAATAAATTTTTAGATCTAGGGGGCTAGAAGATCGAAACTGAATTTCTTTTACCCAATGTGAAAAATTTCTGTGAGGCCGTTTTTAACCAAGATTACGACTATATATTATATGGGAATGTGTGCGTGCGCGCGTGTGTGTTTAATAAACTGTGCCCTCCCAAAATTTTTGGTCACGCTACGCCTATGGCGACTGGCAAGTGTTTATTTTCACCTTTATGTACAATAGGTTGAAAAAACGTACAACTTATGGGGAAAATGTACAATCTTCTAACCCTAAGTGGTATGCATTGCTGGAAATGTGTTAAATGTAGAATATAATATTTTATAGAAAAGTAGGTGTTGCGGTTGAATAATTTATTTCCAGTATCTTTTCTTTATAATGATTTTCAGCAGAGTTAGAACCCGATATTTATTTTTTGATACTTTACATTATTCTAATTTTATGAAATAGAACATAAATGATAAAGTTACACTTTGATTAGCATTAACATATAAACTTAAAAAATATGTCTAATTTAGTTATCAACTAACGAATGGGAAAGTGCACATACAATAGAAGATTAAAACTTTTCAGTCATTAGATTATAATAAATTAGAACAATAAAAGCTAAATGTGGAAATATAGAAAAAAAAAATAAAAATAAAAAAAATGATATAATATAAACACAAAATTAAACATTTACTTTTGAGTTTCATCACTTTTACACTTATTATCAAAAATGATTTAATCAGCAATGTATCAAAGTAGTATATTTTTCCTTTATACATGAACATCTCCATACTCATAACTAATAGTGGTTACACATTTGACATAAAAACAACATACAGATGCAAAAAGAAAAGTCGAAAATTAAGCATTATTTAATACTGTACAAAATCATTCTTTGATTGAACATATGGTACATAGAGGTACTAATAAATTTAAATTATTAATCGACAACATGATGAAGTACATTAAATCACGCGCACAATTTTTGAGCTTGTATTCGCTTAAAAATATTTATAAAATTATTTCTAACTTTCAATATTACATTAACATTATAAATCTCTTACCTAAATAAATTAACAGATCAGGAAGAGTGCAACTCTAATTGCAAAAGTACACACCCTATACTCTTAGGAACAGCCTTGAAAGAAAAGTAGACATCATTCTTATAATCAATAGCCTAAAATTTTAACATAATATCGGGCAAAAGGAATAAGAGAAATAAATTTTACTTCACTCAGTTAAACTTGATATGGAAAGCAAAACTAGATGTCAAATTGAATACAACAAAATCGCACAAAATGTACGATCACGGTACAAGGAGGATCATTTCAAGTATTTGCCCAGATGTTTGGAGCTCATTTTGATAAACTGATTAAATTTTTCTATATCATGTAAATGTCAATTTTATAGACCATACGTATGCGACAGATTTTCGATGAAGTTTCACGTCTAGGTTTCGGAGTTGTTATCGAGAAGTGCCTACATCACCGACATGTCAGCAAATTGCATCAATCTCCAGTTGCCGAAACTGCAAATAGCGTCATCTAGTATTGAAAATCATAACTAGATTACAGAAAACGTAGCCTACGATGATGCACGTCGCTGTACAGCCTATCATTTTCGACTCAAAAGTAGGGATACAGTGCCTAGAAGTAAGTACTTCTAGGCACTGTAGTAGGGGACAGGGAGTGGGAAATTTTCCCGGGACGAGCGCCATCTACAGGCAAATCATGGTTATAGAAATTCCCCCAATCTTTTCTAAGGGGATGGCAGGAATTTAGATTATTGTTCATTTTTTTATTAATACTCCATAATTATACAGAATTTTTTTCTGTGTGGAAGGAAAAAGGGGGGGGTCACAAAATTTTTGGATAGTTGACGAAATTAAGATGATTTTTTATTGTTATAATAAAGTAATAGCAGCAGAAAAACTTTTAAGAAAAATACTTTTTTTTTTTTTTTTTTTTTTTTTTGGGGGGGGGGGGGGGGGTAAGTGCTTGATAATTTATTAATTTGTTTTACATTAGAATGAAATGTAAAACAATTTATTATAAATAATTTACAAAATTTATGTATAACAAGAATTTTTCACAAAACTTAATAAAATTATTACCTTCTTAAAATTTGTAGCACACTTTGAAAGAATTTTATGAATCAGTGCTTATAAGTCACACATAATTACAGACGAAGAAAAGGTGCACAAAATTTTTGGATAGTTGAGGCTATTATGATGATTCTTTTTTCATCCTGTTATAATAAAGTAATAAATAGAGCAGCAGAAAAGTTGAGAGAAAAGTTTTCTTAAAAAAGTTATAACAAAGATTTTAAACATTGTCAATTGGAGATTTCCCCCCCCTACCTTTCTTTTCTTTTCTTTTTTTTTTTGGGGGGGGGGGGAAGAGGAGGAGAAGGGGGGTTATTTAAGTACTTGATTATTTAGATCACATTAGAATGAAATGTAAAAAAAAATATTATAAATATTTTACAAAATTTATGTACATCTAGGATTTTTTTAGAAAACTTAATAAAACTGTTACCTACTTAAAATTTAATTTGTAGCACACTTTGAAAGAATTTTACGCATCAGTGATTATAAGTCACACATAATTACATATGAACAAAATGTGCACAAATTATTTTTGGACAGTTGAAGATATTAAAATGATCATTTTTCTATATTGTTATAATAAAGTGATAAATAGAACAACTGAAAAGTAAAAAAAAAAAAAAAAAAAGTTATAAGGTATTTAAACATTGTAAACTGGATTTTCCCCCTTTTTTCCTTATCATTTTTTTATGAGGGGGTGGAGGATAATTTAAATACTTGATCATTTACATCACTTTAGAATGAAATGTAAAACAATTTAAATATGCTTTTGGGAAAGGAGTAGAAATGTGTGTTTATAAATATTGTACTATTGACTTGCAAAGTTAAAATGAAACAAGATTCGCATTCATTGGTTTAAAAAAAATTATAAAACAAAAGGTAGGAGGTGCACAAAATTTTTGGCTAATTGGGGAAATAAATATTATTATTTTTATTATTGTTAAAATAAAATAATAAATAGAGCAGCAGAAAAGTTTTAAGGGGAAAAAATTAAACATTTTAAACTTTGTAAGCTGGAGATTGTTTTCTTTTAGGAGGGAGGAGATTTAAGTGCTTGATAATTTAATAATTTGTTTTACATTAGAAAGAAATGTAAAACAATTTCTAATAAATGTTTTACAAAATTTATGTACAACTAGGATTTTTCAAGAAAACTTATTAAAAATGTTACCTACTTAAAATGTGTAGTACACTTAGTAAGAATTTTATGCATTAGTCACTATAAGTCACACATAATTATGTTTTTTGAAAAAGAGCAGAAATGTGTGTTTAATAAATATATTGTATTGAGATCTTGAGTTAAAATGGAACAAAATTTGCTGTCATTGGCTTAAAATAATTTTAAAAATGATATAAAGCAAAAGGTACTCCAGATTCATACATTACACAGTTTCTCATACTCAGTACATATAAATTTCCGATACACATCAACTGCAATTTATTATCAATTTTATAGTTTGATTAAAAAAGTAATAAATGCAATAAAAATCATTAAATATTGTTTATCGCAATCTTCTCTAAAACTACCAAGTGCAATATTAAAGCTAATGACTTTCTGGTTTTTACCAGTACCAGATTATCCGGAAACTGGATTTTTTAAAGGGTTCTTGGGCATTTGTTCTTAAAAACTACAACAAAATAATAAAAAACAAATTTATGTAAAAGGCTGTTGCACTTATCCACAGAGACTCTTTGATCTGACACTGCGAAAATTAAACTGATGTATTAAAAAAAAAAAAAAAAAAAAAAAAAAAAAAAAAAAAAAAAAAACTTCGCCAATATGCCCCACTCTCCCCTACACAAAGACCGAAAAGTAAAGGAGTTTCGTTTTTTCATGTAATAACAGGACATATAATTTTTTTTTAGATACTTTTTGAGATATTTAATGAGATAATGTAACTAACAGTTTTCAACTAGATATAATATTTCTGCTCTTCCACCCCCCCTTCCTCAACACAATAACACAATATTCAAAGTTATGAAATTCCTAACAATTATTTTAAATTAAAGCATGTAATATTTTAAGACATTTAAGAGTAAAAATTCAAATACTATTACACAGATCAAGCCATGACCTGTACCTTGTAGTACCTATAAAATTTCTGTTCATTATAAATCAATTTAAAATAAATGTCTTTTAAAATATATGATAAATGTGCCAGTAATGGATACCCTCCTAAGTTTTTGGTTTATAAATAAATAATCAATAAAAATTCAGTTTTTTTTTTTTTTTTTTTTTTTTTTTTTTTTTTTTTTCATAACTCTCACTTGCATGTTTTATAACCTGTGTTATTGTTGACAATCTTAATCAAATAAGTCAGGAAGCAAAAATAATGTATTTCAGTGAAAATTTTACTAAACAAGCCAAGATCTGGTTATACATAAACTAATTTATATTTTCTATATATTTATAATTAATTCTTAATTTATATCTTCGATTAATAATTTTTAAAGAAATTCTTTAAGTGTGTCCATTACTGGCACATATACCCTATAAAATATTTAAAATATTGATCTTGTGATAACAATAATAAATTATTCTCATAAATATTTTATTAATTATTGATATCCTGATTGTTAAATTTATTTGAAAACGACTATTTTATTTCATTAAATTTTGGTTTTGAAAACAATTATCTATTACCTTTTCGTGGGGTGTTCATTACTGGAAGAGTGGGTGTTTTATTACAGGAATTTTAGGTGCTTTAATTTATTTGTGTTATTACAGCTAAAATTTTATTCATAATAGGAAATGTGACAATGAGATTGGTTAAATATTGTTGATAAATTAATATAATAATAAAAAAAAAAGAAAACTGCCCAGTTAAACTGAGGGCATTGAATTCACAGACCCTCACACTAATTGTATATTATACTCTTATTTCAAAGAACTTGAAATAAGCCCCTCGAAAAATAAAAAATATTAACTGAAATTATTTCAAAAGTAAGTTGTCATAAATATATAAATTAAAAATAGCAAATTTAATAAACATTATTATTTCCTTCTGAAACTACGTCCTTTTGAGTGAATATTGTTTATAGCGTTGGCAATTTAGCTCATTTATTTTAATTCAAATATCTACCAGAACAGACTCCCCCCCCCCCCCCCCCCCAGCACATGGAACAAACATTTTGTACAGGTTCTCTGCGTTTTCAATTAATATATATTGTATTCAAATAGAAGTTCTACAAAATTAAAATACTGCTTCTTTATTTCAAAACTCACACCATAAAAATAAAATTATGTTTTGTATATTATAATGGTGAATGTAAATCTTTCAGAAATGTGCACTGGTCACGGTACCATATCTTCAAACGACGAGTGAGCGCCTAATTTGGTTAAGCTCCTCGTATTGATATTGATTTATAGATTAAAGCAGCGCCCTCTTTTTTCGCCCCTCTTTGCAGGTCGGGTGACGCAAATAAAGATACAAACACTAACGTTCAGCAATTTAACACACTAACACAAATGAAAACATGACGTTCGCGCAGCTATTTCATAAATAGATATACTACTAGATTACAAAAAAGAGGTGTGCTGTAGTTCAACCCAGTGGTGGGATTCAAATAATTTAACAACGGGTTCACTACCCTCTAGGTCTCCCAGCCTCTCGGAAGGAGAACATATATATATATATATATATATTGTTGTGGGCTCGGGGTTCGAAAGGACTGATGCCAATTTATAAGAACAATAAAAAGGCTTTATTCACTATAAACAGTGCAATACGATGACAAATATCTTCTGAAAATTACAAGATATTCAGTAATCTTCCTGAGCCAATAAAAGCGCAGCAAAATTTCACACAGAAACAATGCGTTCAATACGACTTATCAACGACAAAATCGATCAGAGTAACACAGTTCTCAATGCAAAGCCTCTCGTATGAATTCAATCGCAGTTGACAGACAACTAACTAACTGAACTGATGGAGGTCCTTATATAGGTTTCAGAGATCTTTCCAGATTATTCCAGAGCCTTCAGATGCTAGAAATTACCAGAAAGTGCTTTAACTTTCGATAGAGAACCCAAGCAAGAAAGGATCCCAATGTACAGGTATAAGGGGGGGGGCACCCAACCTGGAGCCCAGCCGTAAGGCTGATGGGCGTACCACCAGGCGGAAAATCCCAACTACCATCCAAATCGACCCAGGCACAGGAGCAGACTAAATCAACGAGCGTTAATTAAAACAATAATCAAACTCAAAAGCAAAAATGGCGACATCGCCAATGAATCCAGTTGATTCATACTACGAAACTAAAATATATAAACTAATCCTAACATAAAAAAAAATAGCAAGGTAACACACAACCTCCTTTTGCTAAAAACTAAATAAAAATTAACTACAAACAAAACAATAAATGAAACAAAATTTTAAGACCAGTATGGTTACACAAGTCTAAATATTATGGAAATAATAGGTGTCTAATGCAACTGTGCTCATCATTATATAAGACAGACTATATTGAAAAAGTTCATAACAGTTCATAGTCTATAAAAGTTCATAGTCTAATTTGAAAAAGTTCATAACAGTTCATAGTCTATAACAGTTTATAGTCTATTTTGAAAAAGTTCATAAGTAGTCATACCAATTGAACTCCAATATATGTACGTCAATAAATAAATGTGAAGTTTTCTTGAGCAGTAAAAGAAAATTATCAATTTAAAAGCGATATCTGATAAAAGAATAAAGATCATTTAAAATATTGTAATTGTCAGCCAGTTTTTTATAATTAGCGGGATTATTCAAAGTTTTGAATAAATTCTGTCTAAGAGTCAAGCCTGAATTGAATTTGAAATGATGCATCATTAAATTACACCTGCCATAAATATAATGTACCACGTCTCCTCTACTACCGCATTCACAAAGATCGTTTTCTCTCTTTCCAATCTTATATAGAAAGTGAGGAAAACTGCCATGTCCAGTGAAAAAGTATTGTGCCACCTGTGAGCTGCACAAATAATCTGTTTTTACCTCCTTAATTATGTTGTACGTGTCTCGACCAACTGTAGAAGATTGCCATTCCAACTGCCAGGTCTTTAACACTTCTCTCCTACAATACAACTTTATGGCCGAGACAGGTACCGGCAATTCTATGTGTATATCCGCCTGACCATTAATGATCACACTTTTGGCTAATTCATCTGCTCTCTCATTTCCCGATATACCGATGTGTGCCTTAATCCAGCCAATGTTCACCACCTTATCTGGATTTTGATATAATAGATCAAATATATCTCTAACTATGATATTTGCAGGAAAAATCTGCTGGAGAACTAGGACCGAAGATTGACTGTCTGAAAATATTTTCACTGATTTAAAATTTAATTGTACAAACCACTTTATTGCCTGCTTAATTGCCTCCAATTCAGCCTGATAAATTGAGTTCCATTTTGATAAACTGACTTTATAATCAAATATATAATTTCCTTGGTGGTATACAGTAAAAGCTGCAGAGGTACCGTTGGTCATTTTAGAACCGTCTGTAAAAATAATTGGGTTAACTGAAAAAGGTGGACTGTCGCGCAATGGGTTCATAAAAAATAAATTCTTTATCATATTATAATTTGGATATTCATACTGCTTAATGTTAGTCATAAAATCTTTGCCGCGAAGCTCTTTCCCCCACATTTGTATTGCAGACTTCCCTTTTAAAACATTGTATTGCAATGCATCATACTTCAGTTTGATACCAATTGGAGGGACTCCCGCTAAAACACACAGTGCCTCCGTTGAGACATTCCTATAAGACTTTATAATTGTCCTCAAACCCACTCTTTGACAGGAGCTGAGCTTACGCAGCGCATGGTTTTTCAAATCATCATACCAAATTTCGTGACCATATGCAATTTGCTTTTCCATTACGGTCAAATACCAAGTCTTCAAAATCTCATGACGAATACCTTTATCTCTATAACCTGTCTTTGCTATATTAAGTACAAAGTTTCTTAGATTTGACCTCACAGTGTCCAAATGAACAAGCCATGTGAATTTACTATCAAGATTGAAGCCCAGGTATCTGAATGAATCAACAATATCAATTGTGATGTTGTTTAATTTGAAAATCGGATGTCTATTTTCCATAAGATTTGAACCAAATAACATTGCTATTGATTTATCAATACTAAGATTTAAGTGAAAGTTTTGACATCCAATCACAAACCTGTTCAAAGATTTGTTCATAACTGTCTCCAATTCTCTTCTTGTATCAGAATCGTTTACTATAAGGAAATCATCTGCGTAGGAGACTATGAGTGCATGTTCAGCCTTATAAAATTTAATTAAAGCGTCCGCAATTAACAACCACAACAGTGGGCCAATGCAAGAGCCCTGTGGGCAACCCTTGTGTAACAGAAACCATCTGATGCCATCTGAATATTGAAAACCTATTTTTCTTTCAGAAAGGTAATTTTTTAGGATTGATTTTAAATAGCTTGGAATTGGAGTAGAATCAATGATCTCCGCCAGAATAAACCAGTCTGTACTATCAAATGCACCCTGGATATCCAGTGACGCAACTGCACAATATTTGAAGTTAGATAAAACGTTTCTAACCATGCCTCTAAAATAAGACATAGCAGACAATGTGCTCCTTCCTTCACGGAATCCATGTTGATCAACGTCAAGGTAATTATCTTTTTCCAGCTTTATCATAACTCTTGTTTTAATTACTCTTTCTAAAAGTTTACCCAATATCGATAACAGAGTAATAGGACGATATCCCCTAGCAGAACTAGGGTCTTTATTCCTTTTTCGGAAAAAGATTACAATTCCCGATTTCCAAATTCGTGGAAAATGTCCAAAGATCAAGCACTTGTTTAGGATCGCTTTTATAATTTCAGGAAACTTCTTGCATAAGTTTCTAACCACCAAGGCATCTATTTTATCTGAGCCCGGAGCCTTCGAAAGTCCTTGCTGGGCAACCACAAATTTTAATTCCCTCGTAGTCACAGATGAACAATCCCCATCGGCAGAAAAAGATTTATCTGAAGAGTATGAAAAGATGTTATTCGGAGTGTCATTTATATTAAAATGTTCACTCATTAATTCTGAGGCAACTTCATCATACGAAGAAAAAGGAGCCGAATTTTCCAAATACGTAAAAATTAAATCTGTATGTTTCAATTTCTTGTTTGATATAAATCTATATAAATTACCATAATTTTCATTTGTTCTCTTACAATAGTCAAGCCATGCTGTTTTTTTAGCATTCTTTACCATCTTTTTATATTTATTCCTTTCTTCAATATAAACATTTCTATAGCTCTGATTATTTAAATTTTTAGTACTTCTTTTATACAAAGCACTTACTCTATTCCTGTATATTTTCAGATCTTTAGTGTACCATGTAATAGTAGGTTTGTAAGATAATACACCTTTTGTAAAACATTTGTCCATTACATCAGTAATCAAAACCTGAAATTGTTCCATCCAATCATCTAGTGCTGTCACGTCATTTACATTCAGCAAAGAGCTCAACCAATTCCTCTTAATTCCTTCAATTATATTGTTAAATTTAACAAATGATTTATTTTTAGTTTTATATCTTTTCTTATCCATAATTACTGGAGCACAGTTTAAAGCAAATGTTATATATCGGTGATCACTGTAGGAAAACGTGTCAGCATCAACTTTCCAACTGTCAACATAGTTACAAATTTCATAACCACTCAACGTTAAGTCCGGACGTCCATCTAAATCACCTTGATTAAAAGAATGTGGTGCCTCTAAGTCATTCAAAATACACAAATTATTCTGCATAATGTAATCTAATAGAGTTTCTGTTCTGTCATTTTCACGTGAATAACCAAGTGATCGTAATGGAACATTAAAGTCTCCACCTATTACTATATTATCAAAATCTGGAAATAAACCAGACCAATCCGCCATGTCTTCTTCCAAGTTTCCCGACGGGGCTGAATATTGTGAACCAATATATATAATTCTATCACTCATGTTTAAAGAGATAAACACACTATTATTCAGAGTAAGGCACTGTATACAAGTATAATCCTTGTTAGTTATATAAATAGCAGCATTATAATTAAAAGAATAAAAGGAAGGCCAGTGTGATGGAACACCCAAAGCAACTTTATTAAAGACATAAGGATCCTGGACCAAAACCACATCAATTCCTTTCTCCAATACATAGATCCCCAATGCATCATTGGCAGCTCGACAATGATTCAAATTAACTTGCAAAAACTTAAGACCCAAAAAGATGTCCACATTACCTACGGAGCCCTTAGCTCCGTTTAGGAATAGCCTTTAATCTCACCTGCTGATATACCTGACAATCAGGACTATCTGCCCTGTGATCACACGCACCCGATGCCGATTCAAAATAGCAATTGTAACATTTAACATGTGTTTCTTTACAGTCTTTTATGTCATGTTCACCAGCACACTTGACACAATGTTGAGTTCCCTTACAACCACTAGCATAATGGCCGAATTCTTGACAACGGAAGCACCGAGTGATGGAAACAAATTCCACCACTCTGTGTCTCTCGAAGTCTATACATATTTTCTTTCTGTCAAGTAACCATTGTTTACTATTCGCATCGACATCAAGTAACCAGTTAAATTTCTCATTTCTTGTCTTTATCCTCTTAACTATGGTGAAGTCAGGACGAATTTCATCATATAAAGTTTCCAATGCCTCTTTTGCCGCACCATCTAAGTCAGGATCCCTCAATTTCCTGGAGATTTCCCTAGTCATATTTTCATTACTGACAGAATCATCCAGTAGCTTCTGTACTGAGCCCTTTACCATTTCTTCATCCACTGCCGAATCTACACTCAATATAAGTACTCTCTCTCTTTTTCTCTGTGGAACCGAAATCTTGATTTTATTCTTTATTGACTCAGCCTGAATCACCTTTTCTCTCATTTTCTCTGTATCCCTTCTATTTCCCATCTTTAATATAACCTGTTTATTCTTTGTGACAATTACATCTCCAGGAATAGGAATACTAACGTCTGATCGGCAAAGAGTCTTAATTTCACTCTTGATCAAATCCACATCCTCGTCCTCCTTATTCATTGTAATAATAATCGCGTGATCATCTCTTTTACTTTTTGATTCAGTTACTGTAGGCCTCTGCAGTTCATCAGCAAAGCTCACCGATTGTCTACTTATTCTTCCCGCTATATCCTCTAATCTCTTATTGTATTCGCCGTAAGCTTCAATCTTTGTTTCCATCTGCACAATATTTTTGAAGACATCAATGGCTTTCATCACAATATGATCCAAAACACGTTTAGCCGTTAATGCAGTTGGTCCACTTATCTTATCCTGTTTACTTCTCTTATGCTCCAGAAATGAATACATGGTATAAAGGGGTGTGGTTGACCAAAAAGTCGCCAACTTGGCGACATTTGGCGATATATCGCCAAATTTGGCGACAAAAATAAGTCGCCAAAACCATCGCCAACTTGGCGATAAACCCATTCCTTGGCGATTTTCCAATAGAACTCATAATGAAAACCGATGCTGTAAGGTTGTTTTCCTTGCAAACCACCTGAGGCCTTTAGCATTGAGTTACATGATGCTCAATAGGAAATACATTAATAATACTGCAATTTTCACAATAACAAAATAAAATAAATTTAAACAAATGGAATATTTACAGATATATACAAAATTCATAACATTGCCCCCCTCTCAAGGACTGCACGTCCCGGGCAGTTCAACCTTTGATCGGAAAGCAAACCCGTTACCAACAAATGCTATACTATTCAAAACACATTCATAATGCTGAATTATACAAAATATACACTTATTTAAAAATAAAATAAAATAAAAGCATAGACATTATTACATACAAGTATTTAAATAATAATAACAATAATAATGATAATGCTAAGCAAAATAAATAATTACATTAATTTATATACAAGACCATGGTCATACTAATTTACATTATTTACATTACACTATTTATAATCAATGAACTAAGTACTATGGGAACTATGTACTATGGCCATAGTATGGAGCTAGCCTGTCGTAATGAACGACTCTAGGCTTCGAATTTGGTGACTTTCGGATCCGAATTACGACATCGTTCAGTCTGTTTAGGACTGTATAAGGACCGTCCCAGTGCGATTGCAGTTTGGGAGAAAGTCCTTTACGTCGAGTCGGATTATAAAACCAAACCTTGTCACCTTCTTTGAATTGATGTCCCGTGGCTTTCGTGTCGTACCTGGTCTTCATCTTCTCCGTCTGTATATTGATCCGCTCTCGAGCCAAGTTGTGGACGTCTTCAAATCGTGCCTGGAGATTTTGCACGTATCCCTCTGGCGATGAAGGCGCATCTGGAGGACGACCAAAAATCAGATCACAAGGTAGACGAAGATCACGACCGAAAAGCATCTGAGACGGGGAATAGCCGGTTGTTTCATGGACGGCGCTGCGATAGGCGAGAAGAAACAAGGGAAGTTTTTGGTCCCAGTCTTGTTGGTTTCTTGAGACTAGCAGTGAGAGATTGTTGAGGATGGTACGATTAAATCTCTCAACCATGCCATCCGACTGTGGATGTAAAGGCGTCGTCCTAGTTTTGTCCATTCCGAGAAGTTGACAGAGACCCTCAATCACAGCAGAGATGAAATTTCTCCCCTGGTCAGAATGCATTTGAAGAGGGACTCCATACCTTGATATCCACTGGTGCACCAAGGCATCAGCAACCGTAGAAGCTTCTTGATCAGGGATGGCATAAACTTCAGGCCATTTTGTGAAATAGTCCATGACAACAAGGAGGTATTTGTTGCCATCAGCACTTCTTGGCAGAGGACCTAGGATGTCAAGGGCGATGCGTTCAAAAGGTGCTCCTACATTGTAGAGATGTAGTCTTCCTCGGCTACGTTTCTTTGGTCCTTTCCGAGCTGCACATGCATCGCAAGATTTGCACCATTGTTCGACGTCAGCTCTCGCTTTTCCCCAGAAGAAGCGCTCTCGGACTCTGTGTAATGTTTTCATGACTCCAAAATGGCCACCAGTGGGACTGCCATGTAATTCCTTGAGGACCTCTGGGATTCGGGATCGAGGAAGTACCAACTGCCACCGAGATGTCTTCCCATCTTCCGATTCGAATTTTCGGAACAGGACACCATTCCTGACGTGGAGAGAGTTCCAAAGAGCCCAATATTGCTTCGTCGTAGGACTGTAAGTCGAGATGTCTTTCCAACTGGACTTCGTGCTAGAAGATTCTAATAACTCCAAGATTGGTTTGATCTCAGAGTCTGCCATTTGATCTTCTCGAATCTTCTCATCACTCCAGGGATCTGGTGGCGTCAATAGTGAAGTCTTCGTCTGGCGTATGACATATTCGGGATTATACTTGCTCTCCGCTCTGGAACAATAGCGACAGCTCTCGTGACACGGTCTTCTTGATAGGGCATCGGCGTTTCCATGCGATGAGCCTTTGCGATGCCTGATGTCAAAGTCGTATTCCTGGAGTCGTTGTATCCATCTGGCTACTTGGCCCTCTGGGTTCTTAAAATTCATCAGCCATGTTAGGGATGCGTGGTCAGTACGAAGGAGAAATTTCCTGCCATAGAGATAGTGATGGAAGTGTTCTATGGCTTTCACTATAGCTAATAACTCCTTACGAGTGACGCAATAATTCCGCTCTGGTTTCGATAAACATTTGCTCCAGTATGCTACGACTCGTTCTTGGCCCTCTATTTCTTGGGAAAGTACAGCGCCGACACTTTCCTGACTGGCATCCGTGTCCACAATGAATTGTTTGTCGGGGTCTGGATAGGTAAGGACTGGAGAGGATGTGAGAGCTTCTTTCAGCCGCTGGAATGAATTGTCGCATTCTTGTGTCCATAGAAACTTCTGTTTGCGTTCAGTGAGCCTATGCAAGGGTCTTGCGATGTTGGAGAACACCTGTACAAACTTTCTGTAATAAGTGCATAGTCCCAGAAAGCTTCGCAACTGATGGACATTTTCCGGACGTTTCCAGTGCTTTACTGCAGACACTTTTTCAGGATCTGTTCGAACACCTTCAGCTGAGATGATGTGTCCTAAATAGTTTACTTCTCGTTGGAAGAACTTGCATTTCAAAGGGTTCAGCTTTAAATTCGCCGCTCTTAGTTTCGTTAACACTTTTCGAATATTCTCTAGATGTTCTTCAAACGTGCGGCCACCAATGATGACGTCATCTAGGTAGATGAGACAAGCTTCAAAAGTCAGACCTTTTAACACTGTCCCCATGAGGCGCTCGAACGTTGCTGGAGCATTGCAGAGCCCGAACGGCATAACTTTAAATTGCCAAAGTCCTTGTCCAGTAGTAAATGCGGTCTTCTCTTTGTCATCAGGATGGATCTCTACTTGCCAATATCCACTTTTCAAATCCAGCGTGGAAAACCATTTATGTCCTGAAAGAGTATCTAGCGTGTCGTCTATTCTTGGTAGAGGATAGCTGTCCTTCTTCGTGATATCGTTAAGTTTACGATAATCCACACAAAATCTTGTGGAGCCATCTTTCTTTCGGACCAACACGATGGGAGAGGCCCACGGACTTGATGACGGTTCGATGATGTCACTATCCTGCATCTCTCGTAGGAGCTTAGAAACCTCTTCTTGTTTTGCGAACGGCAAGTGTCTTGGATGCTGTTTAATCGGTGGATGGTCGGCAGTATCAATTCTATGACGTGTCAGAGAAGTGCGACCTATATCATTCTCGTTTTGTGAAAACACATCCTTAAATTCCTGGAACAGTCTTTCTGCGGCATGTCTCTGCTCAGGAGATAAATTCTCATTTCGTCCAATTTCGGGTGTTAAACTTGTAGGCGGCTCCGATAACGTCAAGCTCGGGTCTTTGCAAACACAGGTGACTGGAGCACAGGTTGCAAGAACTTCACCCTTCTGGATAATTCTAGATTTTTCACTGACATTCGCCATCCTCACGGGTATCACATCTCTCGACAGATCTACCAGCGCTGATGCTATTAGCACTCCTTTTGGGCTCTTCTCAGGATATCCAACCAAGCCACATTGAAAACTACTTTCGTTCTCAGTTAATCCAGGTATCATCATTTCGGTCCGAGGAGGGATGATAACATCTGCCTTGGCTGTGATCCGTTGAATAGACCCGGACTCATTTCCAAGTTTGAAAATAGTGACATCTTCCTGAGCAGAGCGTAATTCATTATTCTTAAAATCCAATGCAAATCCATGCTCTTTTAAAAAGTCCAGTCCGAGTATGAAAGGATCTGAAATATCGGCCACGTAGACTGTATGATGGTAAGCGGCGTTCCCAAACTTTATTTCCAGTGTCATTCTTCCAAATATGTCGATCTTATCTCCTGTCACAGTTTGAAGGATAACACGTGGCGGGGTCCAGGAGAGTTTTTCTTTCAGCCGCTGAGCTAGATCTTTCCGAATGATGATCACATTGGCTCCTGTATCGATGATCATATTACAGGGCAAATCATTCACACTTCCGACTAGAAAAACTCCGTTCTCGCCGCAACTTCTTGCAGAAATTTCACATACTTGAAAATGAGGCTTCTTAAGATCTGGAAACCTCCGCACCGCAAGACGGTCAATAATCAGTTTTCTTGCTCCTCCGTTAGCGGGTGAGCTATTACCTTCGGTGCTGGGTCGTCTTGGGCAGTCGATTTGGATATGGCCTTCTCCACCGCATTTCCAGCACTTGATCTTCCTGTAAGGTTTGTTGGCCATTAAGGAGTTCATCTTTCTCATTATGTCATTCATCTGCTGCTGTAAGCACTCCACAGCTCTATCCGACGTCTCAGGCATGTTGGCTACTCGCACAAAGTGTCGATCTTTCCTAGTAGCTTGCTTGGCTGCCTCGAATTTCAGGGCATAAACTAAAGCCCCTTTTAAATCATTGAGATCTGCAATCCGGAGTGCTGTCTGGATCTCAGGGTCACGCACACCATCAATAAAATGTTGCAGAGCTAAACTTTCTCTAATTTCAGTTGGACAGCCAGGATAAGCAAGGTGTGAAAGTCTCTCGACATCCGTAGCAAGATCTTGCAGGGATTCAGTGGATTTCTGCTGTCGAGATTTGAGCTGGAGTCTGCTATATTCCTTCATGCATTTCTCGCCAAAGCGCAATTCTAAGGCACTGACGAGCGTTTCAAAATCCAGCGGTTCATTTGCAGGCAAAGTCTGTAGGACGTCGGCAGCATCAGCTCGTAGAGAAGCAGCTAACTGGCAAGCCTTTGTCTGGGAATCCCATCCATTGGCGTCCGCTACGATCCCAAATTGTGTCTTAAAAACTGGCCATGAGGATTTTCCGTCATAGGTCGAGAGTTTAATAGAGACCCGAGGAAGCATAGCTTGATACTTGACATCTTCGGGATAGTTTTCGGCAGTTATCTTTTGTTTCTTCACATTTTCCAACTCCTTTTCTACACTCTCAATCCTTTCTTCTACGGTTTTGGCTGTCCTTTGAATTTCTTCTACCTTTTCTTCTACGGTTTTGGCTGTATTTTGAACTTTTTCTTCTATTTCTTGAAATCTTTCTTCAACTTTGTTTTCCACGCCGTCAATTGTGTCATTTAAAGATGTTATTTTATCCTCTATTAGTTCTTTCAACTCACCAAGGTTGGTTGACATATCCTTCTTCATATCATCTTTTAACTCACCAAGGTTCGCAGTCATTTTCTCATCCATCGCTGTCATATCTTTCTTCATTTCTTCTTTCAACTCGCCAAGGTTGGTTGACATCTCAGCCTGATTCGCAGTCATTTTCTCATCCATCGCTGACATATCTTTCTTCATTTCTTCTTTCAACTCGCCAAGGTTCGCAGCTAATTTCTTCAATAATTCTTTCAGTTGACCCTCCATTGCTCTGGTGATCGGCATTCAACCCCACTTCTGACACCAAATGTTGTGGGCTCGGGGTTCGAAAGGACTGATGCCAATTTATAAGAACAATAAAAAGGCTTTATTCACTATAAACAGTGCAATACGATGACAAATATCTTCTGAAAATTACAAGATATTCAGTAATCTTCCTGAGCCAATAAAAGCGCAGCAAAATTTCACACAGAAACAATGCGTTCAATATGACTTATCAACGACAAAATCGATGAGAGTAACACAGTTCTCAATGCAAAGCCTCTCGTATGAATTCAATCGCAGTTGACAGACAACTAACTAACTGAACTGATGGAGGTCCTTATATAGGTTTCAGAGATCTTTCCAGATTATTCCAGAGCCTTCAGATGCTAGAAATTACCAGAAAGTGCTTTAACTTTCGATAGAGAACCCAAGCAAGAAAGGATCCCAATGTACAGGTATAAGGGGGTGTGGTTGACCAAAAACTCGCCAAATCCGTCGCCAACTTGGCGACATTTGGCGATATATCGCCAAATTTGGCGACAAAAATAAGTCGCCAAAACCATCGCCAACTTGGCGATAAACCCATTCCTTGGCGATTTTCCAATAGAACTCATAATAAAAACCGATGCTGTAAGGTTGTTTTCCTTGCAAACCACCTGAGGCCTTTAGCATTGAGTT
Organism: Maratus michaelseni; assembly: GCA_963931845.1. Classification (NCBI taxonomy): domain Eukaryota; kingdom Metazoa; phylum Arthropoda; class Arachnida; order Araneae; family Salticidae; genus Maratus; species Maratus michaelseni. The sequence continues at coordinate 140,696,691 of OZ007597.1, forward strand.
ACATGATGCTCAATAGGAAATACATTAATAATACTGCAATTTTCACAATAACAAAATAAAATAAATTTAAACAAATGGAATATTTACAGATATATACAAAATTCATAACAATATATATATATGTAATAATAAAAAATTTTCGCCCTATTTCTTTAGTTAAATTATTCCAAATTCTTCAATTCTTTTTTCCGTCTCTTTTTAAAATATATCTTAAATCTATTTTGTATTTTATTCCATAACTTAATTAAAATATTCTGTTATTTATCATTCTAAAAATCTTAATCTGTTAAAAGCTACACGTATTTATTAAAACATTATTCTCTTAAATTGCAACACTGCCTCTAAACGCACCTGCCTAATTTCTTCTTTTGAGACATTTAATTTTTATTCTTTGGAACTTTTATAATACCATTTTTATTTCTATTTAATTCATTCGGCATCCCATGATTCCAAGCGGTTTTCGCGCCCAAAGGCCTTTTTACCTTTTTAATTTGCCGCTTCTGTTAAAGAGTTTTAATCATACGTCAGAGACACGTCTTCGTGGCCTCATTTTTTCATCCATTAGCGAGAAAGCTCCGCCTTCTTTATCCCCCTAGCGCCCTCCGAACATGGATGCGAGTGGACCAGCTTGTTCGTGCGTTTTGTACCTTTGGGCCAAATTTTGAAGTATTTATACGGTTACACTGGCTTCGGAGACAGATTTTACACGAATTAGTGGTTGTCATCTAATTGCCGTCACTGGGGAGTCTACACTAATGCATCGGTAGTATGTTCTTCAAGCTCTAATAATTCTTCAAGATCTTCAAATGTGTTCAGTTTTAATGAAGCGAAAGTTGGTGGAGTTGCTTTCATCTCTGTGATCACAATAAAGCCACTGCTCATCTATTAAGTTATTAAGTCTTCTTTTTAATGTTTTTGGGAAATTTCTTCTGGATTTCACCGCCTCTGCTCAATTTTTACGACTGCAAAATCACTACGATTTCCGATGTGATATACTTCGAGATTTGTCTTCATGGTGAGTGACTCGAAGTGATGCCCTGTCCGGGTGTCATGACTACATTTCAACGATCTCGACTGCGGCTACCTCGATATGATTATCAGGTAATTTTAGTGGTTTCGGACTGAGATGTTCCGATTGTCTGGTGGAAAGAACGTTCAAGTCGACGGCAATAGCGATCGTCTATAATGTGCCAATTTTCGACAGGAATGTATCAAAAAAGCCGGTCAGGATAACTGATGACCTGTGTAATAAAAACATTTTGGAGACTTCCCAGTGATATTGGAGAACAACTACCGATTAGTTGTCAAATTATCACTCATAAGTGTTTATAAATTTATCCCAGAAGTGACGTCTGTAAGTTAAATTATTCTTTTATTTTTATTGATTTCTTATTTTATTGATTTGTTATTATTGGCTTATATAGAACAAAAATTGTTCTTAGAATACTTTAGAAGAATTTTGTTCCTTTTATCCTGAACATTTAGAACTTACGAAATTTAATATTATTTCTTATGTATTGTTAAAAAATTAATTTTATTTGGTTAAGCTCACAAATATTACTGAAAGTTTTGAACTGCTCTGATATTTATTCCTATATTACTTCATTTTACAAGAGTAACTTCATTTTATGTTCTTATTTTATCATTTAATTATAGTCCCTTTTCATTCGGTGATATTTATTCATAGGAAATAATTTCTATTTATTGAAAAAATATATGAGTAATCTCTTTTCAAGTAACATGTATTGGAACATATTCTATGCCATTCTAAAAATGCATAAAAATTTATTAGATTATCTGAAATTACAGCTTCACTGATTGCATAATAATCGCAAAAATAGCTTTTGAAGTTTATTAATGTGAAAAAAAAAAAAAAAAAAAAAATGTGTTATCTCAAAAGAAAGTTGAGTAACATTGAAAGGGTAAAATTATTGTGCAGTTAATTTATTTGTTTATTTTATTACTTTTGTTTTTTGATGCTATATTCTGAGAGTACAATTCAAGAGCCAAAAAAATTGTTCTTACGAAATAATGATACTTATTTTAAAAAAGTGTTTTATTTATTTCATTCTAAATTGTGATATTCATATATAGTGGATCTATTTATAGAAAGATTATAGTAGTAGTTTACATTTACTATTTAAGTGAAATGAATTTTAATATGAATTGGACTTTTTACTGTTGAATATTATTTAGTTTGTTATTTAAATTATTAAGAGTTAGATATTTACAGTTGTTGTTAAGTAAAAGAATTCTTTATACATTGTTATTTTTTTTTACATGTTATTAAAGTCAGGGTTCGTTAAAGTTATTGTTGAAAGTAAGGGTACTCAAACCAAAATGGCTGAAAAAGAGCTTAATGTTATTATTTTTGACCCAGAAAGTGGGATGAATGTTGTGTCTTGGCTTAGACACTTTGAAGGATCAGCCCCTCCAGATAAAAAAGAGTGGAAAATCAACAATATTTCCAAATATTTGAAGGGCGAAGCATTAAAAGTGTATGTTAATGAATGTCTAGATTGTAAAGAGTATGAAAAAATTGCTGAGATCTTAACTGAAAAATTTCTGAAAGTAACAGTCCCCCGTTTTTCTGATTTCCCCTCGCTGAAATTGCATGACCTAAACAACTTAGAAAATTATTTCCGTCAGAAAATAGAGATAGGTCGACAACTTAAACTATGTGAAACTATTATTTTACAAGGATTGACAGATGGCTTAAAACCTGAATACCAGAACTATTTAATAGTAAATCCTCCTGAATCTACTACCGATTGGTATAGATTAGTTAAACAACTTGTTGTCATTCCATCTCATTCTAGCAGTAACAATAATAGTAATGTTAGAAATATGTCTCAAAATTCCAGACCTTTTTCTCAACCAATTAATTCACCTAGACATTGGATTCGCCCTCAACCTAATTACAGGAATCCAAATTTCCAAGCAGCAACAAATTTTAACCCTTCAACGTCCAGGTTCGTTAGTCCCAGATTGCCTGTCAATCATTATCAAAGAAGGCTTCCTAGTCGACCATGTCGAATGTGTTTCAATAGAGGTATCCAAAATGCTTATCACTGGGAGAGGGATTGTGTATTCAATGTTAGGCCTCTGCAATCTTCTGCACCCCCTCTTAGTCAACCACAACCATCTACTGATAATATATGACAATTAATTGTATCAGGATATGTAAATAACAGGGAACTACCTTGTGTGATTGACTCTGGCTCAACCATAAGTATTTTGCCTTTTAAATTTGTTAAATTCTTAAATGCTAAAGTTATAAATATTCCACCTGTTATTATTGGCCAAGCCAAAGGAACTGTTGTAATAGATAAAGCTTGTAATTTATTGTTTAAATTAGGTAATTTATGAAGAGTTCCAATATCCTAATACCAGAAAACTTTCACAAGTCTTTAGTGGTCCTTATCAAATCCTTAATAAGTTATCTGATGTCAATTTTGAAATTGATAGACAAATTCAAAATAAACATACTGAAATAGTACATGTATCAAAATTACGCCCTTATTATCCTCCTGATCAATTAAAATTATCCCATGAGAACCAACAACAAACTAATGTTAAATTTATAGTTTCGTCTTGATTTTAATATAATCCAAAAATAAACGAAATAAAATAAATTAATAATTAACTAATCATTTCTCTTCTGTATAACCGTGGTGTTCTTGATTGTGCACACGAGAGTGTCACTGTTAAAGTTTCCACTTGAGTCAACTTTTTATGCTGGCGTAATTTAGTTGATTTAAGTTAGGAGTTTCTGATACTGAATTGGATTAGATAGAATAATAAATTAAACAGTATTAACTAAACTAATAAAATAAACTGGATTAAATTATATCTTAAACTAATCAAATATGATATCTTAATACTAATTGAGAATTGTCCAACCTTTCTTAATATGCTACAAGGTCCCATTTTTTCATTTCACAACTTATGTTTTCTTGTTTGACTGAAAGCAAGATAGTTACATAACCATCATCTACACAATAATGATTGTTTTCACGAATTTTTCTTATTTATTCCTTTTTTTGTATTATGTATTTTATTGAGTATATTTCATACCTCATTCACTACTATATGGATGAGATATTAATTATATACTTAAGAAAGTAATTAAAGAAAGAGTGTGATATTTTTGAATTATAATGCTTGTTATTGCTGAACTTATTGTTGAATATTATTATTATTAGTTATACTATTTATAATTTGATATTGAGATTAAATATTACTTGAATTTGAATACTACTTGAATTTGAATATGTTGAGATATATAAATTTTTACTTCTAGAAGTAAACAAGTAATAAAGTAGTAAAGGTAATGGAAGTTATAAAGGTAATAATGGTAATAGTAATTTTGATGTTGAGTAAAAAACTCTTATACTGCTTACATTACCTATTTGCCTTTTTAGAGTAATTACCATTTGTCAGACAAACTATACCATAACAAAATACTCATTTCTCTTAAGTTTTTCTTAGCATTCCATTCAGGACTGAGTTTTTCAGACAAACATAAGTTTAATATTTGAAAATTAACTTATGATTATTGTTATTGTTAAGTATTATTATTTTAAATTTTTATTGTTGATATTCTTCTTCTTCTTATTATTATTATTATTGTATTATTTGTGTTTTATTGTTGTTAATATTAATCTTAGTACTATTTTCCAGTTGTTGCTAGTAAATATAAAGCATTCAGATGAACTTTAATTCTGAAATAGACTTTCATAAGGAAGATCAGTAAGATCTAAAATTGAAGGATTTTTCTCTTTCAATTTGTAAACTGTTCAGTTTGTGAGGTATGCAAATAACTTTTTTGGATGGACTATCACTCAGACGAGAACTGAACGACAAATTAAGCAACAATTCTACAAGCAATTTGCAACAAATTTTGTAAGATGATACTCTGGAAGTATGTTATCTATTATTTTAAAGTGTTACAATTCTTTTCTTATTTTGTTTAATATTTTCTAAAGCTTTTTATGTCATTGTAAACAAGATTAATATCTTGTAATTGTATTTTTAGTAACAACTCCACCAATTCGCGTTATAGTTATTAAATTTAATGTTATTGGGCATTAATGAATAAATTTTGGAAATGTACTTATTTTGACTTCCTCCAGTTGACAAATTGTAATCCAAGTCCGTGTAACATTTCCCTTCAATGAACTTGCAGGTCATATGACCTACCGGTTCATTCGTCTTTTTGGGTGGGGGGATATGTAATAGTAAAAAATTTTCGCCCTATTTCTTTAGTTAAATTATTCCAAATTCTTCAATTCTTTTTTCCCTCTCTTTTTAAAATATATCTTAAATCTATTTTGTATTTTATTCCATAACTTAATTAAAATATTCTGTTATTTATCATTCTAAAAATCTTAATCTGTTAAAAGCTACACGTATTTATTAAAACATTATTCTCTTAAATTGCAACACTGCCTCTAAACGCACCTGCCTAATTTCTTCTTTTGAGACATTTAATTTTTATTCTTTGGAACTTTTATAATACCATTTTTATTTCTATTTAATTCATTCGGCATCCCATGATTCCAAGCGGTTTTCGCGCCCAAAGGCCTTTTTACCTTTTTAATTTGCCGCTTCTGTTAAAGAGTTTTAATCATACGTCAGAGACACGTCTTCGTGGCCTCATTTTTTCATCCATTAGCGAGAAAGCTCCGCCTTCTTTATCCCCCTAGCGCCCTCCGAACATGGATGCGAGTGGACCAGCTTGTTCGCGCGTTTTGTACCTTTGGGCCAAATTTTGAAGTATTTATACGGTTACACTGGCTTCGGAGACAGATTTTACACGAATTAGTGGTTGTCATCTAATTGCCGTCACTGGGGAGTCTACACTAATGCATCGGTAGTATGTTCTTCAAGCTCTAATAATTCTTCAAGATCTTCAAATGTGTTCAGTTTTAATGAAGCGAAAGTTGGTGGAGTTGCTTTCATCTCTGTGATCACAATAAAGCCACTGCTCATCTATTAAGTTATTAAGTCTTCTTTTTAATGTTTTTGGGAAATTTCTTCTGGATTTCACCGCCTCTGCTCAATTTTTACGACTGCAAAATCACTACGATTTCCGATGTGATATACTTCGAGATTTGTCTTCATGGTGAGTGACTCGAAGTGATGCCCTGTCCGGGTGTCATGACTACATTTCAACGATCTCGACTGCGGCTACCTCGATATGATTATCAGGTAATTTTAGTGGTTTCGGACTGAGATGTTCCGATTGTCTGGTGGAAAGAACGTTCAAGTCGACGGCAATAGCGATCGTCTATAATGTGCCAATTTTCGACAGGAATGTATCATATATATATATATATATATATATATATATATATATCAGACCCCAAAAAAAGGAAGAAGAAGTTAAAAAATACAGAGAAAATTAACCAACTTTTGCGTGATTTCGGGTCTTTCGCGCTCGCAGAAACTTCTATAATTTTGCAATTTCTGTATTCTGTAGGCTCAAAAAATCCATGGAAAAGTAAAAAAAAAAAAAAAAAAATTATGATTTCGACGTTTTTTCAGATTCTGCAATCTCAGGAAAGATAGAACAACAATTTTACTATTTCGACATTACTTTAGGTCCCGAAAAGCAGAAAAAATCGGAGGGAAAGGATGAAAAAACGTTGAAATTTTACTTTTATGCGTTATGTCGCATCCAGTGTACAAGGGAAAAAGAAAAAACAAGAACGAAAAATCATGCGTCAAGCATAGATTATGTAACACTTTCCAACGCTTCCAAAATAATTTTACAAATCATACCGTTTAGTAAGCTAAAAGATAACATCTAAGTAATCCGAATACTTTTATTCAGCCCTGTATAGGATCTATAGATTTGTATATATACTACATAGGATGTTAAATTTTAGTTCAGTTAGGAAACGCGTAGCACAGTTTAAAATTCTCCGTCTGGAGTTAAATAATACGGAAATGTGTTCGCGAACTTTTGTACTTCCCTGTATAGGATATACAGAATTTATACACACCACATAATAGACAAAAAGCGAGTTAAAATTAAAATCGCGATCAGTAACTTAAAACGCACTTCCAGGAATTATTGTTAACTTACAGTAGAGAATTCTTTTGTGTGTCCCTGTAAATGAACAATGACTGCTGTACACACACTATTCTGTAGTAAGCCTCTTGAAATATACCTTAGTGATATATATAAATTTCAATGCGTTTAAAATAGGGAAACATTATTTAAATAAATCGCAGACGATTTTTCTCCATAGACGTAATGTAACAGAATTCTTTTGACTGTCCCTGTAAAGTAACTATCAGTGCTATGCACACCCTATTCCATATTAAGCTTCTTCTAATGCACCTTAGTGATATATATAAATTTCAATGCGTTTAAAATAGTGAAACATTATTTAAATAAACCGTCAATGATTTTTCCCCATAGACCGCAATGTAACGGAATTCTTTTGAGTGTCCCTGTAAAAAAACTATAAGTGCTACACACTTCCGTTGAAATAGGGAACATGCTATAGATAACGACTATAACATATAAAAATTGCAGAGCAATCCGAGCATATTTACGGGAGTTAGAGCACGGACAGACGGCAGACGGCAGACGGCAGACGGCCAGACGGCCAGACGGCCAGACGGCCAGACGGCAGACGGCCAGACGGCCAGACAAACCGAAGTCATAAACACTTTTCAACTAGGTTGGAAAGTGTTAAAAAGGGGGGGGGGCTATTTAACAATGGCTGCAGCCATTCTGAAGCATGCTTTATTTTCGGACCGTATGAACGCTGGGAAAAAAGAACAAAAATTTCACAATTTCGACGTTAATTTAGGTCGCATATGACAGAAAAATTTAAGAGAAAAGAAGGAAGAAGATAATGAATTTTTACTATTTCTGCATTACATCGGGCCACGTCGATTCGGCAGAAAAACGCGCAAATTTACAATTTCTGCATTATTTTAGATCCTGTATACTCGAAGGATAACGCCAAAATTAGACAATTTCTGCGTTACTTAGTGTTAAGCAGGTCGAAAAATTTTGAATGAAAGGAAGGAGAAAAAATATTGAAATTTTTACTATTTTGACGCTATTTCGATTTCCGTTGCCACGCGCACACACAAAGCAGAATATTATAATGTTTCAGTGGCGCACCCACACAGGAGCTAAGGGGGGAGGGGGTGAAGCCCCTCCCAGTCCCCAAGCTTAGACTAAATATTTAAATTTTCCTAAAATTATAAAATACCAGCCATTTCCTTCAAATTTTTTCCGTACATTTCTTTACCAACATTATTTTCAATTTTTAAATTCCTTTAAAATAATAATACTCATAGTTCTACAAACAGTTTAAAGTACATAATTTTTCAGATTACATGTTCGCAAGACATGGTATTATAATATAACAACATAAATAATCACATAAACAGGTTCAAATGAAGGCTCAGTAAAAAAAAATAAATATAGTTTAGAAAGTATTGAAAATATCATAATTTTAAACCTCTATGAAAAAAAAAGTCTAGATTTTTTTTAAAAATATTTGTCGCTTATTTATTAAATCAAAATAAGTTTTCTAAACTTTCTGTCAAAAATGTACAATACTATTCTTATTCTCCCCCCCCCCCCCCCCCCAAAAAAAAAAAAAAAAAAAAAAAAAAAGCCTGCCCCACATATTTTGGAAAAAACGAAGTCTAGGCTTATGTCTAACGAAAGAAAAATGGCCCGAGTCCACGCCCTACAAACCTATAAAATATACTAGCTCCAATCTTTAGCGTTTCCTTAATCCGAAAATCCAGAGAGCAGAAAAAAAGCGACAATTATATAATTTCTGCATTACTTTGAGTGCTAACTTGAAAAAAAAAAGGCAAAATTTGTTTACAGACATCTGTTTTTCAACATGCTGTAAAAGTTAATGGTAAAGATGGTCATTTTTCGCAGTTTTTATAATATATTTTAATTTTGTATTCATATGAGATTTCCAAGACGCTGGTGCAAAATACGCGCATTATCTAGGTGCCAGTTGAAAAATAGACTGCGCGTACAGACAAGCAGCAGCTGATAAAATTTGCATTTTTTGTTAAAAATCATATCGGGCAGATTTTCGTAGCACCATAGAAACTACGATTTTTTTTTTGTAGTAATTTTTAGTTCTGATTTATATATATATATATATATATATATTTATATATATATATATATAAACTTATTGCAAAAATTAACCATTGAAACAGAAGTAACTGACCAAATGCAATGAAATTATTACCCCAAATAGCTATGTCAAATTACACATTATAAAACATAGTCCTATATATATATATATAACACATACGGAAATTTCGTTCCGTTCCTTATAACTCGAGTTCTGCCGAATGGATTTTGATGGAACTTACACTGTTCGAGAGATAATTTTTCAGGGAAGGTTTTAGTATATAACACACCGTTCTACCTATATTAGTTATAGAATTATGATAGAAAGTTCTGTTATTTTGTCCGAAAAGGTTACCATTGCTAAGTTTTTGGCGATCATTACTGTTGCAGAAAGAAATGAAAAAGCTATACATCTCGAAAAATAAAAGAAAAACTGTTGCTAATTTTATTTAAAAAAAAAAAAAAAAAAAAAAAAAAGAAATAAAGAGAAAGAAAAAAAAAGAGTTTTGATGAGAGAATATTATTTATAAAACGAAAATATTTAATTTAAACATGATTTGAAATGTTCGTAATGCTTAAAAAATTATTCAAGTATTCAAGTGTCAAGATTTCTATATTGAAACAATATTTGGCGATGTATCTTTTGTTTTTGGCGATTTTGATTTTACTTTTGACCCCAAACAATTTGATTTTAAGCCAAAAGGTGTCTTTTTCTGTTGCAGAAAGAATTGAAAAGGCTATACATCTGGAAAAATAAAAGAAAAAACTGTTACTAATTTTATTTAAAAACAAAATAAAGAAAAGAAAAAAAAAAAGAAAAACAGTTTTGATGAGAGATTTTAAGCCAAAAGGTGTTTTTTTTTTTAAGTGTACGACTGCATTTTTGCAGTATTTTTTTTTTTGGTACTTTTTGGTTAGCCGGGCGCCAGTGATATATATACATGTATATATATACACATATATCTACACAAATACATGTATATACATGCATATATCTACACAAATACATGTATATACATACATATATCTACACAAATACATGTATATACATACATACATACATACATATATATATATATATATATATATATATATATATATATATATATATATATATGTACATATATCACTGGCGCCCGGCTAACCGAAAAGTACCTTTTTTTTGTTCAAATGCAAACTATATTAATGGCAATATACTTCTATTTACTTCTACATACATGAAATTTTGTTCCGGCTGCTTATAACTCGAGTCCTGCTGAATGGATTTTCGTAGAACTTAAACTGTAAGATAATTTTTCAGGGAAGGTTTTATTGTATAACATATCGTTCTACCTAGCTTAGTTACCCAAGTAGCACAAAGATATTGGCCAATAACAAAATGTAATATCGGCCAATATCAAAATTTGATATTGGCCAACGTTAAATGACCCCCCCCTAAAATAATATTTGTGAATATTAGTTTTTGACATTTGTGAATGTTGGCCAATATTTTCCAACATCCCTGAATATCATTTTTTGACATTAAGTGATATCTTTTTCTGTCATTGCTGAATATCATCATTTGATATTGAGCGATATGTTTTTCTAACATTCCTGAACAACATTTTTTGATATTAAATGACTTATTTCTTCATTACTGAAAAATCTTTTTGCGCACCCCAGATGTGGTGGACAGAACAGAAAACCCTCATTATAAAACGAGAGATCTCTGTTTAAGGAAAGTCTAGTCTCGTTATGTAACAAGACAAGAGCAAACCCAAGTACTATATAAAAGCATGTTCAATACTGAACTTGAACTTGTGATAGGTTCAATGGGCTTCCAAGTTGCGAAGCAACTGCACACCCTGGCTTTGAGTAGGTGTATATCAAATCCTGAGAGAGCCATATGAAATGTCTAGCCGTAGTCCAATGACTACATAAAATAGGATAGTGTTAAGTATCTCTATAAAATAATGAAAATTTACTAGTTAAAGTATAAAAGTTAAAATAGTTCATAGTTAAAAAAAAAAAAAAAATATGCCAGACGAGGTAAAGTAAAGATGTTAAGAGAAGTTTAGGAGAAAAGTCAATATAAAATTGTCAGTAAAAAATTATATAATAGTATATATATATATATTTTTTTTTTTTTTTAATTAAAGAGAAAAATTTTGAGGTAAGAATTATAGCTCGGAAGGACTATTCATCAAGAATAGTGGAGTACCTTGGTTTTTTCCGGTTGGATGGACTGCAAGCATCGTAGTCAGGTAGCTCATAAATGAGTTCATTTGGAATGTGATTAATGTCATTGTAGAATTTTTTCGCAAGGTGTTTAATGCGATGTTTGAGTGAAGTCGTTTTCAGATCCTTGAGGATTGTGGAGTTTTTGAGGTATCTAGACCCGTTCCTGATGTAACGGAACTGTTTGTAATGGGTACTAGAGAGGCTGTTCATACTGGTTTTGAAAGTGAAGCCCCAGATTGGACATGCATATGTGATAACAGAGAGAATGCAAGCATCATATATTAAGAGTTTGTTGTGTATGGAGAGTGAGTGACTGCGAAGAAGGGGGGCGAGGGTTTTGGAAATTCCGGCGACTTTACCGCGGATATTAAGAATATGCTTTTTAAAGGTAATGCGTTTGTCAATGGTAACTCCCAGGTACTTGGCATCGTCAGACCAGGGAATGGTAGTGTTATTGATGGTTAATCTATTAGGAGTGGAGAAGGTTCTAGAGAAGTAAACAGCAGTAGTTTTAGATTCGTTTATCTTAATGCGCCATTGATCACACCATTCCATGAAGATGTTGAGGTGGTGTTGTAGATTTTTGTAAAGATTGTATGGGTGATGTGCAGTGCCATAGAGAACAGTGTCGTCCGCATAGAGTGCGAGTGATGTGGAGAGTGTGCGTGGAATGTCAGAAAGCCAGGGAGAAATGATGTTATAAAAAGCTGTTAACAAAAGCTGGTGGCAGTAGATTTTTTCGTTACTGGAGTAAAAAATGTCTGACAAATGACAAAACTATCATTTAATTATCTCGTATCTTTCCATCACAATCGACATATTTTTTTTTACGCTGTTTTATCAAAGATTTATTTAAATATCACTTTTTATTACTGAGTTTGTTGGAAATTTTGAAAAAAAATTGTTTTAAAATAGGTAAGAAAATTAAAACTTAAGAATGTAATGGAAATAAGAAATTTTAAAGCTTGCTGTGTTAAAAATCATGTAACCCCCCCCCCCCTTTCATAAAATTATAAAGTAAGTTTTAACAACCCCATTATTTTGAATTTTGCTTTGTGAGAAATTAAATATATATATTTTCTTATTAATTTTAAGTCAGAAATATGTGTATATTTTTTCAAAAATTGATGCACTACACGAAAGTTAACACGTACATAAATTAGCCCAAAATCTTATTATATAATAATAATAATAATAATACTTAGATGAACTGTATAAAATATATATTATTAATAGTGCGTAATTAAAAATTCAGTGACCTACTTTTGAAACTAAACTTATATTGTTTCAATAATAAAAAATAAAATTCTTATAAAAGTCGGAAATCCGAAAGCATTTTAAAACGATAAACAAGCATCCATTAAAAAACTATATAAATTGATTTTTTTTTTTCTTGTAAAAACATTTTTAAAATGAGTATAAAATACATAGTATAAAGATAGTATAAAAAATCTTTAATTTTTTTATAAAACACAAAGTTTCACATGCTTTTTTTATATATATAAAAATAACTATAGATTCCTACAGAAAATTTTTATATAGGCTTTTCCTTTCTGTGCAAATTTTACGTCCAACGCCTCCATCAAATGCACATTGACGAAAACTACACTACACAAATGGGCGGTCCTTTAGAACTTTCCGTTCACTTCGGTCAAGATTACAAACTTCGTCAGATAGGCTGAATGTCGACAGATATCTTAAAATATTCGAAAAATGATATTGTTTTTTTCGAATGTCAATAGATATCCCTGAATGTGGTAATAGTAATATTCTTTTTACAACATTGGCCAATGTAACCAAATATTAAAAATAAGGCATTAAAAAGTCAAGTTTTTTAAAAATGGTAAAATTATTAAATTTTATTGTTTAGAATACTATTTCTGTATTATTATGTCATAAGTAATGCAAAAAGCTCTTTTGAATGCTTTCTTTTTAAAACTAATTTTAAGTTATGTCTGTGAATATCGGCAGATGTTGTAAATTTGACGTACGACATTCAGCGACTTTCAAAATATTGGCCAATATTGCCGTTGATATTGGCCGATATTTCTGTGCTACCTGGGTATAGAATCATTCTGAGAAGTTCTATAATCAGATCAATCCGAATATGAAATATTAGCATTTTTCAAAGATTTTGCCGATTGGATTTGGATGAAACCTACACTGTTAGATAATTTTCTAGGGAAAGTTTTATTATATAACATATCATTCTACGTTGCTTAGTTCTAGAATTATAAGGGGAAATTCGAAAATCGGGTGACCATTTTTTTTATCAAATATTAGCCTTTTCAATATTTGATTCCGATTATGAAAGATTAGCCTTCTGAAAAAGTTCTACTGGACGGATTTTGATGAGAATTGTATTGTTAGTAAGATGCTATTTCAGGAATGGTTTTAATGTACTACATATTGATCTACGTTGCTTGGTCAAATAGTTATGCGTGAAGGTTATATAGTCAGGTGAACCCGATTCCGAAAGATTAGCCTTTTTGAAAGTTTTTACTGGGCGTATTTTTTGCGACTTGCATTGTTAAGTAGATAATTGGTAAGGATGGTTTTAGAATATTTTATATCGTTCTGTTAGTTTTAGAATTATGTGGAAAAGTTCTATAATCAGATGAATCCGATTATCAAAGATTAGACTTTATAAAAACTTCTACTGAATGGATTTTGTTAGTTAATTTGTTTGCATTGTTAGTTCGACGTTTTAGTATATTGCATATAGTTTTATCATTCTTTAGCAAACCTTAACTGTAAATGACCAAATAAAAGAGTTGGTAATTAACAGCTAAAATTTTGACTGCACATTAGAAAATATAATAGCGCAATCACGTCATTTTTCAGTAATGTGGAAGGATATTCCAGGTAAATATACTGATTGTTTTCAAATACAAGGTCAAATTAAACGATATATTTCGTTTTATTCAAGGTTCATTTGTGGAAACCGACCAGCGCAGCGGGCGTAGCTTGCTAGTATATATATATATATATATATATACATACATATATATATATATATATATATATATATATATATATATATATATATACAGAGTGATTCATAAAAGATGGGCAGAACTTTAAGGGGTTATAGTACACTTAAAGACAAATAATATTAAATAGGAGACTAAGGGTCCCAGACGTATTCCCAAGGAGATAGGGGGCATTAAAGTTTAGGGTCCGAAATTTCAAATGATTATAAAACATGGAAAAATTGGTCGATTCGTTTGCAATTTTTGCAAAAAATTTTCTTTATGCCAGTATTTTCTTGAAATAAAATTTTAAAGTTCAATTTCAAAAAATGCCGATAGGGGGCGCTTTAGACTTTGGAGTAACAAACAACTATTTTTTAACGTTATTTTTTGTATTTCTTTAAATGATTTCGAAAGCTTAGACTTAAACTTAAATTTTGATCTAAAAATCTGAGTCCTAACGAGTAGTTAAGTAGCGTAAACTGAAATTTGAAATTTGAAACCCTTCTCCCCCCAGAACAAAAATCAGTTATTCCCGATCTTTGTGTCGTAGATTAGGCTCTAACTACTGCCGCGTTTTGCTAAAATTATTCTTTATGTCAGTATTTTCTTGAAAATAAATTTTAAAGAAAATTTTCAAAAAATTCCGATAGAGGGCGCTTTAGACTTTGGAGTAACGAACAACTATTTTATACCGTTATTTTTTGTGTCTCATTAAATGCTTTCTAAAGCTTAGACTTAAATTTTCAGCCCAAAATCTGAATCGTTAGACGTGGTTAAGTTTCTGGGGAGAGGGGTTTGAAATTTCTACTCCTGAGCACAGTTCAGTTTACCATGTCCACACATTGTGTGCTGTGATACGAGGTAAAAAGACACAAATTAGGATTATGTTACCAAAGCATATTTATTAACATGTAATCACAATAAATGTTCAAAATTGTGACCACCAGAGGTTATGCACGCAGAACAACGGCGACGAATGGAACGGCGAACATTCGCGAAAACATCAGGCTTTTCGAGCACTTCCCCTACAGCGGCGGAAAGTCTGGCGACCAGTTCCTCGGGGGATTCAATGGGTGTCTCATACATAAGAGCCTTCAATCGTCCCCAAAAAAAGAAATCGAGGGGTGAAAGATCTGGCGAGCGAGCAGGCCAAGCAACAGGACCACCTCGACCAATCCATCTGTTCGGAAATGTGATGTCCAGATAGTTGCGGACGTCTCGTACGTAATGGGCTGGCGCTCCATCGTGCTGGAACCACATGACCCGCCGGATGCATGGAGGAACAACTTTTAACAGGTCTGGCAGCACATGTTGCAGAAATGTGAGGTATGTTTTACCGTTGAGGCGTTCAGGAAGAAGGTACGGTCCGATTAGGTGGTCTCCGAGGATTCCTGCCCAAACATTGATGGAAAAGCGTCTCTGATGAGCATGTGGATACGTAGCATGTGGATTGACATCCGCCCATACATGTGCATTGTGTGTGTTAAATGTACCTTCACGTGTGAAGGTACATTCATCGGTGAAAAGCACAGTTCGTCCAAAATGTGGATTTAGCGCGTTCTGCTGCAGAAACCAGCGGGCGAATTCAATACGATTTGGATAATCCCCTGGAGACAGTTTCTGGACTCGTTGCACATGAAACGGGAGCAAATGTTCATCCTTCAGTACCCTCCAAGTCGTGGACTGTGAGGTATCCACCCGGCTAGCCAATGTTCGTGTACTTGTACTTGGCTGCGCCGCTACTACATCCAGAATGGCTTCTGCAACAACTACTGATTCGTCCTTTTTTGCACGACCTGCATTCGACAGGGAAGCGAGAAATGATCCCGTCTCACACAACTGTCTGTGCAAGCGCTCGAAAGTTTTGCGGTTAGGCAACCGCCTGTTAGGAAATCGCTCTCCGTACATTCGTTGTGCCTCTGCACCATTTCCATCTGCCGCTCCGTAAATTAAATGCATCTCAGCCTTTTCCTTATTCGTGAAGGGCACCATCTTCCGATTCATTACTACAGCGACTTACACTTGACTCACCGTTTAGTGGTTTTTATGCCTGAATCGTGTCGAAATTTTGCATACGTGTTCTTCTTCTTCCCCATTTGACATTTGCATACTTTCTGTTTCCTTCTTCACCCGGTGACTAGCGTCAGGAATGGAGCTTTAACGTTTGCATGAGCGACGTTTCCAACTGTGCCAGTGCCTTTATGAGTGAATTCCGACTATGCAGTCCTTGACGAAAGTTGTATTTTTGCCTCGTATCACAGCACAGAATCGTTGGGCATGGTTAAGTAGTGCAAACTGAACTATGTTCAGAAGTTGAAATTTGAACCCCCTCCCCTCGCTACTGAACCACGCTCAGCGATTCAGATTTTGAGCTGAAAATTTAAGTTTAAGTCTAAGCTTTAGAAAGCATTTAATGAGACACAAAAAATAACGGTATAAAATAGTTGTTCGTTACTCCAAAGTCTAAAGCGCCCTCTATCGGAATTTTTTGAAAATTTTCTTTAAAATTTATTTTCAAGAAAATACTGACATAAAGAATAATTTTAGCAAAACGCGGCAGTAGTTAGAGCCTAATCTACGACACAAAGATCGGGAATAACTGATTTTTGTTCTGGGGGGAGAAGGGTTTCAAATTTCAAATTTCAGTTTACGCTACTTAACTACTCGTTAGGACTCAGATTTTTAGATCAAAATTTAAGTTTAAGTCTAAGCTTTCGAAATCATTTAAAGAAATACAAAAAATAACGTTAAAAAATAGTTGTTTGTTACTCCAAAGTCTAAAGCGCCCCCTATCGGCATTTTTTGAAATTGAACTTTAAAATTTTATTTCAAGAAAATACTGGCATAAAGAAAATTTTTTGCAAAAACCGCAAACGAATCGACCAATTTTTCCATGTTTTATAATCATTTGAAATTTCGGACCCTAAACTTTAATGCCCCCTATCTCCTTGGGAATACGTCTGGGACCCTTAGTCTCCTATTTAATATTATTTGTCTTTAAGTGTACTATAACCCCTTAAAGTTCTGCCCATCTTTTATGAATCACCCTGTATATATATATATATATATTAAGGAAGCACGCACAATTAGCATGCATTACGATTTTGCCGTTTTCAAAAATAATTAAAAAAAAACCCAGATTTTTTTATAAAGAAATTCTTTGAAATTTTTTCATTACTGACAACAGACCAAAACACATAAAAACGGACTTTAAGGAGAAAAGGGGATTGTTTGGGAGCGATGAGCGCTGATACCCTACCCAGGT
Source organism: Maratus michaelseni (assembly GCA_963931845.1). Lineage (NCBI taxonomy): Eukaryota > Metazoa > Arthropoda > Arachnida > Araneae > Salticidae > Maratus > Maratus michaelseni. The sequence continues at coordinate 140,714,290 of OZ007597.1, forward strand.
AGCGCAGAGATATCAGCCAATATCCACAGCAATATTGGCCAATATTTTGAAAGTCGCTGAATGTCGTACGTCAAATTTACATCTGCCGATATTCACAGATATAACTTAAAATTAGTTTTAAAAAGAAAGCATTCAAAAGAGCTTTTTGCATTACTTATAACATCATAATACAGAAATAGTATTCTAAACAATAAAATTTAATAATTTTGCCATTTTTTTAAAAACTTGACTTTTTAATGCCCCTTTTTTTTAAATATTTGGTTACATTTGCCAATGTTGTAAAAAAGATATTACTATTACACCATTCAGGAATATCGATCGACATTCGTAAAAAACAATATCATTTTTCGGACATTTCAAGATATCTGTCGACATTCAGCACATCTGACGAAGTTTGTAATCTTGACGGAAGTGAACGGAAAGTTTTAAAGGACCGCTCATTTAGGTAGTGTAGTTTTCGTCAATGTGCATTTGATGGAGGTGTTGGGCGTGAAATTTGCACAGAAAGAAAAAGCCTATATAAAAATTTTCTGTAGGAATCTGTAGTTATTTTTATATATAAAACAGCATGTGAAAATTTGCCTTTTATAAAAAACTAAATATGTTTTTATACTATCTTTATACTATGTATTTTATACTAATTTAAAAGTTTTTACAAGAAAAAAAAAATCAATTTATATAATTTTTAAATGGATACTTGGTTATCTTTTTAAAATGCTTTCGGATTTCCGACTTTTATAAGAATTTTATTTTTTATTATTGAAACAATACAAGTTTAGTTTCAAAATTAGGTCACTGAATTTGAAACAGTTCATCTAACTAATTATTATTATTATATAATAATAAGCTTTTGCGGCTAATTTATGTGCGTGTTAACTTTTGTGTAGTGCATCAGTTTTTGAAAAAATGTGCATATATTTCTGACTTAAATATATATATGTATATTTAATTTCTCTGAAAGCAAGCAAAATTCAAAGTAATGGCATTGTTAAAACTTTCTTAATAGTTTTGTGCAAGGGGGACACATGATTTTTAACACATCAAACTTTCAAATTTCTTACCTATTTTAAAATAATTTTTTACAAAATTTCCAACAAACTCAATAATAAAAAGTGATACTTAAATAAATCTTTGCTAAAAAAACCGTAAAAAAAAAAAAAAAAAAAAAAAAAAAAAAAAAATGTCGACTGTGATTGAAAATACGAGATAAATGATTGTTTTGTAATTTGTCAGACATTTTTTTACTCCAGTAACAGAAAAATCTACTCGACCAGATTTTGTTTACAGCTTTTTATAATATGTTTTCCCCTGGGTTTCTAATAATCATGCGGTTCCGAACAATATTTTACATTTTTACAACTTTTTTCAGTAGTTAATTTTAACTACAGCTATACCATTTTACTTTTTCCATTTATTAGACTCTAATCTCTTTTGCTTTATTTTTTTATTCCATTTTTTTTAATCCCATTGTTTAATGTTTCTTCTATTTTTAATTGTTCTTTCTTATGTAGTTAATATTACATTTAACTTTTCCCAACGGCTCAATATTTACAAAACACTTTACTCACAAATAGACTGGGCGTAAAGTTGATCGCAACTCGGAAGCCCCTTAACCGAAATCAACTGTTTGGCAACTATTAATCATGCTTTATAGTACTTGGATTAGCCTTCGTCTTGCTGTAAAACAATACGACCGCTATTGCGCTGTTATATTTTCTAATGTATTACACAAAATTTAGGCTGTTAAAGACCAATTCATTTATTTAATCATTTACAGTAGGATATTCTAAAGAACGATATAATAATACACTGAAACTATCCCTGAAAAATTAACAATGCAAGTTCCATCGAAATCCATTTAGCAGAATCTTTTAAAAAGGATAATGCTTCATAATCGGGTTCAATTGATTATGGAAATTCTCACCTAATTCTACAACTAAGCAATGTAGAATGATATGTTATGCACTAAAACCTTCCCTCAAAATTTAGTTAACTAACAGTGCAAGTCCCATCAAAATTAATTCAGCAGAATTCAAGTTATAAGCGGCCGGATCGAAATTTCCTATTGTATTATATATACAGTAGATAGATGAATGTATCTTTCATAATCATCTTCACCTGATGATAGAACTTTCAGAGATGTTATAGAGAGTATATGCTGGTATACGCGGTCTACCTTTTGGAATTTTTAAAAATAAACTCTGCACACCCTCCGTAGCTATAGCATATCCTCTCTAGTATACACTAGGGCTGTTTGATATATCTATAAAAGCGATATAAAATACATATCGTGATATCGATATCAAAAAATCCTACCTAAAGGTGTATCGCAAATATCATGAAACTGACGAAAACCGTGAAAACCACGATATTAAAAGCGTTCGAGTATTCAAGAATACTAATGGTGTGAATTCCCCCAACCAAAACCACGATATACCGTATTCATGAATACTAACGGTGTGAACTCTCCCAACTGAAAAGAGGAAAGGGTGATTTTTTTCGGTATTTATGCGACGAGCAATAAATATCGTATATTGTTGATTGCACTTTTCGACAGCCACCACTGACAGTAGATGATATATTTTTATATGGTACTAGCTGTTACTCATGACTTCGTTCACGTATCATTAAATGAAGCATAAATGCATTAATTAAGCAAAATATTTCATTCCCGATAATTAGAAACGTAAAGAATTAACTAACTCTTTATCACATTCCATAGGAGACAATACAGTATTTCTATGTTATAGAGGCCTTAACATAACTAAGCTTTAAAAAAGTGAAATTTTGTGACAAATAATTACGAAAAGGAAACTGCAACCAATGAAAAAAGACGGGTCAAATAAAATCGTGAAAATCGGCGAATTGTGTAAAAACATGTGTCAAGTTTACCCGGTAAGCCATTTTACTTTTAACGCCTTTGTCAAATGTTTTAATAGCCATGCTTCAAAGATAATGGAAATAGTATATTATTTTTCATTAAATTCAATTCTTGTGAATAGGGAGCAATAATTGTAGACCGAAATGCAAGGGCCCCACCAGTGGCTGAGAGGTTGTGCTCTCGAAGCTGGTAGACGGGAGGTGCTGGGTTCGATCCCAATCGCGCCCGTCGGCCTAATCGTTCGGAGTTTTCGTGGTTTTCTTCGAGCCGTGGATTTATCCATGCGTAAATACGGGTTAGGTTCCCTTAGAAAGACCCCCACGAAGGGCACTCCCCCCGGGCCTATATCCCAAGTGCAGATAATTGGCCGTCAATAATCAACCCAACCCAACCCGAAATGCAAGGAGCTTAAATTTGCCTCCTTGATTTAATCTATAACTGAAAAAAAATCTTTATTTCTTTTACTTCTATACCGCAAGTTTTTTTTTTCCAGAATTTATTTTAAAAATCGCGTTTGCGTGACATATTTGAGTATTTGGCATTTGACTGCCTCTGTATATATGACCATTGGTCACTACCTAAAAATGTTTGGTGGTAATTTTGCATTTAAATTTTTATAACCATTAAGAATTATTATATTTTATTTGAAAACGGTGGAAAGGAATATTATGCAAAGTCTTCAGTTTTTAATAAAATAAAATATGTTGAAATGTTTCTTCCCTATTTTTATCCGATTTACATCCCCCCCCCCCTTCTTCACAAATGAGATATTAAAAAACAGTTTACTCAATGGCGCGGCAAACAAGGAAAAAAAAAAAGATATATTTATTTCTTCATAATTATAGGTTGCAAAATATTAATGTACTGTCAAATAAAAAATAATCGAACATGCTGATTATTCATTTTTAAAAATTATTTTTAATACTTCGATCCATTTTTAAGATTTTCTTCGTGCTTTTTTTCTATTATCTTGAAACAAGTGCTTGATGCCTAGTATTTAATACTCTAATCAGTCTTGAATTCAGACTTTTTCTCTGGGAGGTGTTTCGGAGTTTCGGGGTGGGTGGGTGGGGGGGGTGACATTATCATGGGCGCCGGCAATGGAGGACAATTGCCCCTCTCTGAATTTTGATATTTAAACCTGTGGAGGCAGGGAGGGGGGGGGGTTTGCACTTTCGGGACATTAAATAACCGAAAATGTGGAAACTCTAGGGGCTCAGTGTCACTCCTGAATTCATCACTGACTATAATGCTAAAGTAAAACAAATCCTGTTTAAATATTTTACTTGATATATAATGTTTCTCTGAAGTGTTTATTTCAGCTATTTGGGATTTTGAATATATCAGTACAGGAAATTGCTGATTGTTTTAATGTAATATATACTGTTAAATTTATTATATTATAAATTGAGCGGAGGAGGGTCAGTGGCGGTAGCCAGGATTTCATTTCGGAGGCGGTCCAGAATTTTTCGTCAGATTATCTATGTAGTAAAACCTACCAAGATAAAATCGCAAAGAGCGATAAAAAATTTCGTTTATGACAGGTTTTCGTCGTAGCAGGTGTAATTGTATTCTTTTCCATGGGACGAAGGAAAATTTCCGCTTAAGTCAGCATTACGTTATAGGTAGATGCCATTTTCACAAGTTTTGCTGTATTTATATAAATATATCTTTTTATGTTACAAGGATAATAAAACCTGTGAAAACGGAACCTGTCTAAAACAGAATTCTGCCTTAAACGAAAGCACGACATGATTCCAATATGGATTGCTATGAAATTAAATTCGCTGAAAACCTGTCTGAAACGGGATTTTTCACAGCAGCGATTACGTCTTAATAAGTTTTACTGTACTTATAAACACACATTATAGTACAGTAAAACCTGTTGAAAACGAAATCCTGTCTTAAACGGAAGAGTTTCAGTATCACGACGAAACGAACAATACGTCTTATTGAGGTAGTGTACCTTAGAGGTAAAATTAATTACACTTATGCAAACGAAAAACATTCATAGCCCCGACGAAAGACATATCTTTAAATTATACCTGCTAAGACAAACACTTGTCTAAAGCGAAAATTTTCATAGGTTCTTTGCGATTCCGTCTTAGCAGTTTTTATTGTTTTTGTATCCATGATTTAGTAAACCAGTCCTTCGTTCGGGAGGGGTCCGGATCCCCTGGACCTGCTCCTTGGCTACGACCCTGAGAGGGTATAAAGCGAACCAATAATTACAGTGAGCAAACCGAAAATATTTGTTTGAATTGTTGTAATAATCAGTCTCATTACTTTGTTAGAGATTTCGCAAGATGTTAAAATTTCATAAAGCGCAAATTAGCAAATAATTTAGTAAAACTTATTTTATATTATTTATAGAATTTTTTCATGCGAGTAATGCTCTCTAAAAGATGTTATAATATAGTAATTGTCCTCATAATGGAATATGGTAGTATTTAAAATTTCCATTTTTAGTGCCAGATGCGGTTTTACTACCCCTGGAATTTTTATTCATTGCCACGAATGATATCTTTTAAATATATCTAAGTTTTAACCAAATATTTTATCTATTTCAAACCAGTTTAATTTTAGCGACTCAAGCAGTCGCTCCCAGCCATATTGTGGAAATACGAATAAAACTGATTTTTTATTCTTTTTCCTTCTCGTATTCTTTTATTTATTCTGTATATTTAGTTTTAATATCACGGTATATCGTCATATCGCGATATTTAGCTGACGATATATCACGATATTGAAATTGAGATATCGCCCGGGCCTAGTATACACCCTCTGTCTGTAGCGTATATGCATTGTTTTTTTTCTACGATTATACCACTGACATCTTTCTTCCATAGCTCCATAACTAAACAATGTAGAAAATTAATCCCTGAAATATTATCTAACAAACTGTTAATCTCCCCTCAAAATACGTTCAGTAGAACTTTAATAAAGGTAATCGTTCATAATCGGTTCACCTAATTTTATCTAAAACTTCCTTCCGTAGCTCTATAAATATGCAATATCGAACAATGTGCTTTATTTTAAAACCTTTCTAAAACAAATTACCTAACTAACAGTGAAATCCTCTAAAAATCTGTTCGGTAGAACCTGAGTTTTATCTGATCGAATGAAATACGAATTTGCGTTTTATAAATATAGTAGATGATGATGACATGATTTCTGTAATCGGATTCGTTGTCAAGCTTTTGCTTCAGAAAAAACAACGCAGACGAAAACTTTGCTACAGAGAAAAGTATCAACCATCCCCATAAAATTACCTAACTAACAGTGTAAATCTCACCAAAGTCCGTCTAGCAGAATTCAAATTATAAACTGTCGGAAAGAAATAGGAATTTGCATTTTATATATATAGTAGACTAGGGAGCTCTGCCCCCTGCTCGCTACGCTCACCAACCCCCGTTCTGATTTCACAGCCTCTTAAAACCTGGTAATGTATCCTGCTTTAAAAAGATGATGATGATGATGATGATATCACGAACGGCGACTATCTTCTGTAATCAGGTTATAATGCTTTTTCATTTAACTGGTTATAATGCTTTTTCATTTAATTCATCTTTTTTATTTTTAATATTCATGTGTAAACACAATTTTTGACGTAATGTTCTTTATTTCCTGCTTTCAACACACGTGATCATTTAATTATTATTTTAAACTTTCATTATTGTTTTTAATAGTCTCGCGCAAATACATTTTTTGAGATAAAATATAATCATTTACGTTTATTTAGAAATTGGCAACAATATAAAAAAATGACTTTTTCAATAAAAGATTTTTTACTCGATTTTTAAGGATTTTTCGAGTTTTTATTGTGCGACCGTGATAATTTTTTGAATTTCTGAAAGCTTGTTATATTTCGCGTCTGGTGGTATGATTTTCGAATCCGTAGGATGGCTAGAAAAAAAAAGTAATCGCGCTTCAAAAAAGTCCCTAGTAAAAAAGCTATGAGAATAACCCGGAATATCTACGCAGATTTTCATTGGTCCATTTCCAAACCATTACTTTTTTTTATATATAGAAGGATATATCTTTCATAATTGCATTCACCTTTCCCAATCACTTTCCCATTAGCTCTATCACTAAGCAACATAGAATGATATGTTATAGGGTCATTAACCATACCTGAAAATATTTCAAATATCCATCAAAATTTGTTCAGTAGAATTTTTTTTTTAAAGGTAATCTTTAATAATCGGGTTCACTTAATTTTAAAGCTTTCCTCTGTAGCTCTATAACAAAGCAACGTAGAATCTCTATACGCTAAAGCCTTTAAAAAAACATTACATAAACATAACTAACAGTGTACAACCTACCAAAATATCATGAATAATCGGATTAAAATGTGAATATACGGTTTATGCTGATAGCAGATGACGATATGATTTTCTGTAATAGGATTCATCCTGAAGGTTTCGCTTCAAACGTAATCGATGCTTTCAACATTGTAGCTAATACGCCAATTGGCGAGGTATCCGATTGCGGAAAATTAGCCCGAAACCATTTGAATAACTACCCAAAGAAAAATAAATAAATAAAGTAATATATAATATTAAACAGACCTTCGAAACTTTATTTTAGCAAACACGTTTTATTTTAAATCATGGCATTTGTAGAAATAATAATAATACACAAATACATAAATATCCGTAAGAATAATATTTAATTCCCAATTGAGCAGTTAATGTTTCTATCTGTAAAAATAAACAAAAGAATTAAATAACAAAAAGATTATTTTCCCTCCAAGTTTCGTGTTTGTAGTGATCATCTCCCCAGCCAGGACTTTCATTTATCTCATCAAAAACAACTCGTTGTAAATGATCCCGCCAAGCCACAAACCTAAAACGTCAGTCACAAAAAGAAGTGATATCACATAAAAAGAAGTGATATAGAAGTGCATACTCCGAGTTCCGTGTAAAAATCTATCACCACTCATAATGTTTGATTTTCCCCCAGATCTATGCCATTCCCTTAAGCTAGAATTACTGCAATATATCTCAATTCGGTTAACGTTTATTATAAGGTTTATATTTATATATATTACAAACTCAAAATCTTTATACGTTTACTTAAAAAATCCTCTTCGTAAGAGTGGTGTTTTTAGTTTAAATAATGGTAAATAAAATCAACAAATTGATTTTTCAAGCTCATAAATAAGAAAGGACATGCAAACACAGATGCTTCAACTTTTACAATTTTATGGGAGCAAAATTAATAAATAAATAAATAAAATAAAATAAAATAAAATAAAATAATATAAAAATAATATAGCCATATGTAATTGCAGGAAACGTAAACATTATAAAAGCCTGCAGGTCGCCAAGCAGTTTTCACATACTGTACCTCACTCCGAGTCCTTTGGAAACATTATGAGTGGTGATAGATTTTTACACGGGACTCGGAGTATGCACTTCTATATCGCTTCTTTTTATGTGATATCACTTCTTTTTGTGACTGACGTTTTAGGTTTGTGGCTTGGCGGGATCATTTACAACGAGTTGTTTTTGATGAGATATCACTCCTTTTTGTAAGGTATTTAATTTCAATTATACGGATTCCATTTTTATTCAGAAAAGAAACGATGAAAGGGACAAAAAAAAAAAAAAATAATAGTGATGCTATAAACAGAATTATACATCAGAATTATACAATTTATTGAGTGACTTATTCCAATGTACATGTCGCTACCATAACAACGGGGAAACTTTTATATTAATTTACTTACATTGTATTCATCAGATTATTTATCACATATTTATTTTCCTTTTTCTTTTGTTTATATCACTCTTCCGTTTATATACATTCAAAAGCAAAAAATTAGACAATTTTACAGTAGTTTACAAGCTAATTAAAATACAACAGTTTCAGAAAAATGTGGAAAAATAAGAAGCACTTTTTTTCGGTCAACTACAACGATAAGTTTATGGAGCATACTTTACCGAGAATAATCAACATTTTTTTTTCTACGAACCTATTTCTATTAGTATAAAATTTTACAGAGATTTTTATACTAACATATTAAATATATTATTTTTGAAAATTACTGAGCACCTTAGAAGTTTTTTATTTGTTTAAGTTTTTTAACTCAACGTTTCGAGATTTTAAAAATATGAAATTCGCAACGTTTGCAAAAGTATAAAAACTATTAAAGTGATTTCTGTTCATATAGTCTGTTCATTCCAATTCGGTGATCCTAAAATGTAGGTCCCCAATCTCCGGCAGTCCATGAATTAATTAGGACATATGTATGCACCTGTTAAAATGTTCTCAAAGTTGACAATAGGGACAATAAGTATAGCTCGGCAAATATGAAACACGGCATTGCTTCATCATGGCTTTGTTTCGTGAGGTGTTCGTTCTTCGAACATAAAAACCTCACGCGAAAGTGTTCGTTAACCGATTTGTTCGTAAACCGAACAGGCCGTTACCGATCACCTATTGTATACGAAATTTAGCATTTTAAGCTCGTCATAGCCGGAGATTCGATGAACGGCCAATATTTAAACGCAAAAGTTGTAATCTTGGAGTAGCAACATTTTTACATTCTATTACTCAGCGCATGAACGATAAGTTGGAATTTTGTAATCGCTATTTCAATCAATTCCTGATACGCTAGAATTATATATTTATAAATAAACACAGTTTTTTTAATCGTTGAATATACTATAATATTTTAATAGATTTAGAGCTTAACATCGACGAGATTTCAGACGGACAAAATGAACTCATATTAAATTTTAAAGCAAGATAATGAAACCTTACAGAGATTGAAAAAGTGTAAAATCATTAAAATACGTCTCACTCAGTAAATATACATCGGTTGTAATGTAATAAAGATCTTCTAAGAGACTCTGTAAACGAAACGTATATGCTTCAATGCCGCTTTACAATAGAGAGGATATAGTAACATATTTGAATATCTTGTGTATATAGCCAATTTGACAAAAGTTATGCAATTTACTATTGTTTTTCCTCTGTGTTAAGTGCAGGAATCATGTACTTCAACGTAAAAATTCGCTAATTACACAACTTTTTAGTCTTATTAAAAATCTTTTGAGTTACCCTGTAAACGAACAGTAAATTCTACAATTCTGTTTTACGATAGGAAGCTAACTTAGGCCGTTCGTAGTAATATATTTTAACATCAAGCGTATACGTTCTTTTTGAAAAGAGTTAGAGCATTTAATATATATATATTTTTTTGCTTCATCTTAAGTATAGGAATAAATCACTTTGAAGTGGTATACATAAAAAACTAATTAATATTTTTACACGAAATATTAAACATTTGAACTACTCATAAAAACAATTCAAATGCTGCAAACCGCGTAAAAATCGGATAATTACACAACTCTTTAGCCTTATATCAAAAGATCCTTTGTGAGATCCTGTAAACGAACCTTAAATGTTACGATTTTTTATAATAGGAAGTTTACTTTATCGAGTGTAATAACATGTCTTAATATCATGTGTATACGACCATTCCTAAAAGAGTTGGGTCATTTATTATTTTTTTGCTCTATGTTAAGTATAGGAATCAATAACTTTAAACTGATATAAATCAAAAACTAATTAATATTTTTACATGAAACTTCCAAAGATTTGAACTACTCATAAAAACGATTCAAATAACGTAAACCGCGTAAAAATCCAATAGTTACACATTGCTGTAGCACTGTCAACAGTTTTTTGCTCTATGTTAAGTATAGGAATCAATAACTTTAAACTGATATAAATCAAAAACTAATTAATATTTTTACATGAAACTTACAAAGGTCCAAACTACTCATAAAAGGATTCAAATAACGTAAACCACGTAAAAACCCGATAGTTACACATTGCTGTAGCCCTGTCAACAGTTTTTTGCTCTATGTTAAGTATAGGAATCAATAACTTTAAACTGATATAAATCAAAAACTAATTAATATTTTTACATGAAACTTAAAAAGGTTTGAACTACTTATAAAAACGATTCAAATAACGTAAACCGCGAAAAAATCCGATAATTACACATTGCTGTAGCCCTGTCAACAGTTTTTATTCTGAACAAGATTTAAAAAGTGCAAAAAACTGCACTTTTAAAATCGCATTTACTGAAAACCTATTCGTCGGATTTTGCTTTACTTTTGAATTCTTAGTCCCTTGGCACGCCCCATTCCATAGAATCAAGAATTTTGTTTCTATCATAAATAGAACGCAAGATGTAGATGTGTCAAAAACCCGTTTTGTCCCGTCCGCAAAATATAAACTAGACAGAGTTAAAAAAAATAATTTGTAAAATCGTTTGGCATCCATTGGCGGAAATTCCTTTCATTTACGGTTCAATGCATTGCTGTTTCTTATGCTTGGCGAGAAACTCTGTCGAGTTTCTATGATATATATAGATCTGTACAGTTTACATATTTGTTTTGCAGGGAGGAGAAATTTTTATTATTTTGCCGACCAGTGAATTTGATTTAAATATGAAATCAATTTAAAATATTAACTGAAATTATTTCAAAAGTAAGTTGTCATAAATATATAAATTAAAAATAACAAATTTAATAAGCATTATTATTTCCTTCTAAAATTACCTCCTTTTGAGTGAATATTGTTTACAGCGTTGGCAATTTTGCGCATTTATTTTAATTCAAAATGTCTACCAGAACAGACACCCCCCCCCCCCCCCCCCCCAAGCACATGTAACAAACATTTTGTCCAGGTTCTCTGCGTTTTTGAATAATATATATCGTATTCAAAATTAAAACACTGCTTCTTTATTTCAAAGCTTACACCATAAAAATAAAACTATATTGTATATATTATAATGATGAATGAAAATCTCTATAGTGCGAACTGGTTTACGGCACCATGTATTCGAACGACGAGTGAGCGCCTAATTTGGTTAAGCTCCTCGTATTGAAATTGATTTATAGATTAAAGCAGCGCTCCTCTTTGCACAACTGGTGACACAAATAACAATACATACGTTCAAGGGCGCCCATATGAATAAATTTAAAGGTGGGGCCAAAGATTCTATACACTAGTGTAGTATCTTTGGTGGGGCTGAGAAAAATCTTAACTTCCACCAAAGCTATCATACATTTTAGTAAATATTTAAGGTACTTTGCGTTTTTTAATATCTTTTGACAAAATTTGAGTTTTTCCCGCGATCTTTTGACGAAATTTGCATTTTTACGCGATCCTTTGGCGAAATTTGCTTTTTTCCACAAATATTTGACTAAATTTGCGTTTTTTCCGCGATTCTTTGACGAAATTTGAGTTTTTCCAACGATTCTTTGACGAAATTCCGTTTTATTTCGCGATTCTTAGACGAAATTCGAGTTTTTTTTTTCTCGCAATCATTTGACGAAATTAGCATTTTTTTTGCGATCCTTTGACGAAATTTGCGTTTTTCTCTACGAATCTTTAACGAAATTTGCGTTTTTTTTTTGCGATTCCTTGGCTAAATTTGCGTTTTTTCAGCTATTTGACGAAATCGCATTTTTCTCGTGATCCTTGAACGCAATTTGCGTTTTTCTGCGAATCTTTTACAAATTTTGCGTTTTTTCCACGATTCTTTGACGAAATTTCGTTTTTTTTTCGCGATTCTTTGACGAAATTTGCGTTTTTTCCCGCGATTCTTTGACGAAATTTGCGTTTTTTTGCGATTCTTTGAAGAAATTTGCGTTTTTTTTCGCGATTCTTTGAGGAAATTTGTGTTTTTTCACGATTCTTTGACAACATTTTTATTTTTTTCACGATTCTTAGACGAAATTTGCGTTTTCTCCACGATTCCTTGACGAAATTTGCGTTTTTGTCGCGATCTTTTGACGAAATTCGTCTTTTCCCGTGATCCTTTGACGAAATTGGCGATTTTTTTCTGCGAACGATTGACGAAATTGGTGTTTTCTATGATCATTTGTCAAAATTTGTGATATTCTTCTTTGATATTTTCTATGTTCGAATTTTCGAAACCAAATGCCTTAAATTTTCAGACAATTCGGAGCATAATCTCCTTCACCACTGGCCTGAGGGTACTGAATAAAGGGCTCACAACCATAGTAGACAAAGTCCATTTTGAAAAGAAATAATATATATAGTCCATTGAGAAGGTGCATAAAATCAGATTCGGGAAAAAGAATTTTTCAATTAAAAATTGCACTGTACCGTTCACATCTTATTATTAAATCTCTCTCTAATTTCTCAGCGTTTTGTTCATGCAAAATCAGTTCTACCTGTGAAAATGGATCCTGTCTATAACAAAATACTTCCTTATGCAGAAAAAGTGTTACCGTCTTGTAGGGAAAAAAACAACACAGTAACACCAGCTAAGATAAAAATCGTCTGAAACGGAATTTGTTTCCTATCTTGTGCTTTTCCTCTTTGTAAGAAGCAGACTAATCGAAAAGACTAATTAAAAACTTATGAAAACAGAACCTGTCTAAAACAGAATCCAGCTTTAAAAGAATAAAAAATATGGTTATGACAAAATTAATTCCCAACAATTATACTTGCTAAGACAGAAACCCATCTAAAACGGAAATTTCTTCCGGTTCCTTCTGATATTGTCGAGGCATATTTTATTATGCTTTGTTTTTACAAGATAAAGTTAAAATTTTCATATCTTGCAACTGATTTATGTTAAAAAAATTGACAAAACCAAAATCTAGGGGGGGGGGCTCAAGCCCCACCTTTCCCCCCATATGGGCGCCCTTGCATACATTAACGTTCAGCAATTTAACACACTAACACATATGAAATCATGACGTTCGCCCAGCTACTTCATAGATAGATTACAAACAAGAGGGGACACAGTTATTCACCTTGCTGTAGTTCAACCCAGAGGTGGGATTCAAATAGTTTAACAACCGGTTCGCTACCCTCTAGGGCTCCCCACAGATTAAATATATTCCACGATGTATATTTAATCTGTGTAGTACCATTGCCACCTAGATTCTGACTGGTTGGTGACGTCAGCAGTAAGAGGCGAAAATTTCGTATATCGCATTGATTAAGTAACAGAAAACTTATTTATCATAATTTTTTATGACTGCTGTACTTAATTAAAATCCCGAAAAATAATACCAATATCAGGAATACCTTTTAAAAAATATATTTTTATGTTGCATAGAATATCACATTCTTTAATTAATATAAATAATGCATCTGGATTTTTTTTTTTAAATTCTTTATTTTAAAATCCAATTTTCAGTAATCTGAAAGACATTTTTTTTTTTTTTTGGGGGGGGGGGGGGAAGGAAGATTGCAGATGCAGCAAAATTTTTTAAGAAATATTTAAATATTATCTTACTATAAAATATGAAATTGATTTGGTATACTATTTTTATTATTATGTACACATCGTTATGTATTATCGTGGTGATAATTTCGTAGCTGAATAATTTTAACAGGAAATTCATTTATCATATTTTTTTTTATGTTTGCTGTACTTTATTGAAATCCAGAAAAATAATACAAATATCAGAATACCTTTTAAATAAAGATATTTTTATGGCTCCATAGGATATTACATTCTTTAATTAATATAAATAATGCATCTGGAATAAACGAATCTAGATTCTTTATTTTAAAATGAAATTTTCAATAATCTGAAAAACATGTTTCTTTTTCTTTCTTTTCTTTTCTTTTTTTTTTTTTTTTTTTTGGGGGGGGGGGGGGGGGAGGGAATTGAAGATGCAGCAAAATTTTTTAAGAAATGTTTAAAAATTATCTTAACTATAACATATGGAATTGATTTGTTATACTATTTTTATTATTATGTACACATATTATATCATGGTGATAATTTCATAACTGAATAATTTTAACAGGAAATTCATTTATCATAATTTTTTATGATTACTATACTTTATTGAAATCCAGAAAAATAATACCAATATCAGGAATACCTTTTAAATAAAGATATTTTTATGCTGCATAGGATATCACATTCTTTAATTAATATAAATAATGCACCTGGAAAAAAAAAAAATCTAGATTCTTTATTTTTAAAATCCAATTTTCAACAATCTGAAAAACATGTTTCTTTCTTTTTTTTTTTTTTTTTTTTTTTGTGGGGGGGGGGGGGGTTGGGGATTGAAGATGCAGCAAAATTTTTTAAGAAATGTTTTAAAATTATCTTAACTATAACATATGAAATTGATTTGTTGAACTATTTTTATTATTATGTACACATATATATTTTTTTATGATTGCTATACTTTATTGAAATACTGATAAATAATACCAATATCAGGAATACCTTAAATAAATATATTTTTATGCTGCATAGGATATCACATTCTTTAATTACTATAAATGATGCATCTTGAAAAAAAATCGAGATTCTTTATTTTAAAATCCAATTTTCAGTAACCTGAAAACATTTTTTAGGGGGGGGGGAGAGATTGAAGATGCAGCAATTTTTTTTAAGAAATGTTTAAATATTATCTTAACTATAAAATATGGAATGGATTTGTTGAACTATTTTTGTTATTATGTATGTTTTATTATATTGGGCGACTTAATGTGACTTAGATATCAATTCCTTTCTTCTCATCAAATGCAGACGTTTCTCTTTCGATATCTTCATCTTTAAAATGCTTTTCACATACCTATGGAAAAAAAAATATTATGGATATTTTTGTTTATCAAGATAAATATATAGTTTTCAAGCTAAATACGAATTAAAACTATTAAAATTAATCCACCCTACAATTAAAAAAAACAATTACTAAATGGGACCCTTAATAAAATTCTTCTTAATAAAATAGATCCCTTCACAAAACTTCTCATAATAAAATGGGGCACTTCACAAAATTCCTTATGATAAAATGAATTCCTTCACAAAATTCCATTTCATAAAACATACTCTTACATTAATTACTTCCTAATTTTTTGTTATGTTTTAAAATGTCTTATTTGCAAACAAAGCAATTTCACTGAAAAAGAAAACTTTTGTAGAAGGATTTAAAGAGTTATTAATAAATACTTGCTTCGAATTTGAGTAACTGAATTTCATATTTCGTTACAAAATGTTATTTTTCACAAAATAAATAATAAAGTAAAATGAAAAATTACATTTCACAAAAATAACTTTTACTTTTCACGAAATGGACCACAAGAGTTTTTTTATCAAATTTTCAGGATACAAAAAGAAAAACGAAACAAAAATTCTACATGAAATGAAATCTTAGATTAGATTTGCCATTTCTGTTTACTTGATCAAAAAATAAATTACTGAATATTTAAGAGAAAAGAAAAATACATTTTTCTATTTTTTTGGTTTTAAAGTTAAAAGAAAATTCATTTATTGTAAAATTTATTCACAAAAATTTTACACACAGTAATAAAAATACATTTTAATCTGGCATTAAATAAATGTTATTTTTTGCAGCAATAAAGCAGCTACATATATTAAATCATCACTCATTATAACTAGCATGTATGTTTAGTATATTTAAAGTTTTATAAACAAAAGCTTGATTAATTTTTAGTTAAATTTTGCCAAAAAATAAAATTGGTTTCAACTGATGATTTTTAATAATTATTTTTATGAAATTGTCAGAGTACAAAAAGGAAAAGGAAAAAAGAAAAAAAAGTCTACATGAAATTATTTTAAATGCATTAAACATACAGAGATCTACTTTAATTATATTTTAAATAATAATCATTTTGAAATTCTCACAACGCATTTTATAGCTTATTTTACATATTTAGTTACTATGAAGTACGAAATTAGTTATGCACAGCTATAACATACGCTTATTCTTATCAAAATATAGCAAGCATAAATCTATGATTTTTTAATAACAACTATAACACTAACTAATATTAAAAGTTTTATAGAGCAAAGTTTGTGACTTTTTTTTGTCCTAAAAAAATATGTATGTATATGTGTGTGTGTGTGTGTGTGTACGTGTGTATGTTTGTATGTATATATATATGTTGTATGTCAGTGTATATACATATAGAGCAGGAGCCCCCCCCCCCCCCCAATGTTTTAAGCCTAGGGGCTCGGTAGGTGGTTAATCCGTCTCTGAATATTGTTTACAGCGTTGGCAATTTAGCGCATTTATTTTAATTCAAAATATCTACCAGAACAGAACCCCCCCCCCCCCCCCAGCACATGGAACAAACATTTTGTACAGGTTCTCTGCGTTTTTGAATTAATATATATTGTATTCAAATAGAAGTTCTACAAAATTAAAATACTGCTTCTTTATTTCAAAACTCACACCATAAAAATAAAATTATGTTTTATATATTATAATGGTGAATGTAAATCTTTCAACAATGTGCACTGGTCACAGCACCATATATTCAAACGACGAGTGAGCGCCTAATTTGGTTAAGCTCCTCCTATTGATATTGATTTATAGATTAAAGCAGTGTCCTCTTTTTTCGCCCCTCTTTGCAGGACGGGTGACACAAATAAAAATACATACACTAACGTTACAGTGCCTAGAAGTATATAGTGTTGTTATCGGCGTCAATATTATACTTCAGAAATAGAGGACGCCGATAGATGGCGCCAGTGTTCTCGCCGCGGCTATGGTAACTTTCGTTTTAACATACACCTCATTTTAAATCTATTTTTTTCTGTATAAATCAGTACTTTAAAATGCTCTAGATAAAAAATAAACAAGGAAAAAAATTCTAATAATGAAAATACAGTTGAAGAGAAATGTAATTGATTTCATAACAACTAATTGTAATGAACTCAAACAGTTACAAACTTTATCATAGGACGGACAATGTTTTTCTTCCTACAATATTTAGTTATTTCTAAAATTGGATAAATACAATATATTGGATAAATACATTATACTATGATGAATTCTTGCAAAAACATGTCCCTATTTTGACAACATTTTAATCGGTATTCATTATTACATAACTTGTTTACATCCTGTTAACAAACTAAGAGTAAATTGAGTTGTTAAAAATTTCTGACATTTCGGAGCTTTAGTTTTGAGTAAAATAATTTAAGGTATACTAGCAAACATCAAACATTAAATTAATGATAATTTTAAATCTAGAAAAAAAAATAATTACTCTCCTGAAAGTATGACAAGAATGCATTTTCTTTAAATTAGGGTAGATGCGCCAATCATCCTTAAAAAATTATTTAAAAATTATTTTTGATTAATAGTTATTATTTTATATATATTATTATTATTATTATTATTATTATTATTACATTAAGTTATCAACAATATTTAACCATTCTCATACTCACATTTCTCAAATGTGAATCAAAATTTTAATAACAGAAATAAATCAAACACTTTCCAGTTTTTTTCGAGTAATAGACACCCTACAAAAAGTAATACATTGATTTTGTGAATGTATTTAAAACCATGATTGAATGAAAGCATACTAATGAAACAAAATAGTCATGTTAAAATAAATTTTAAAGTTAGGATATCAATAGTTAATAAAATATTTATGATAATGTTCATTGTTTAAATTATTTATTGTCATTATCACAAGATAAATATTTTAATTATTTTAGATAGAAAAATTAAAATACTAAATTAAAAATAATTGAGCAAATCTTCTTTCCCTTCAATAGTGTATTTGTAATTTCTCTCAATAAATCGCTCATGAAAATGCGATTCACATTAGAGTCCTGCATCGGGTCGGGTTATCCGCACCCGACCTGTCCCGCGGTTCGGGTCAGGTTGGCGTTCTTTTTTTTGTTGAGGTTCGGGTCGGGTTGACTTCTAGTTTTTGCTGCGGGTCCGGTTGACATTCACTTTTTCGGGTTCGGGTTGGGTTTTTACTCTTGCGGGTCGGGTTCGGGATGACCGCTTTTTCAAAAGAATGTCCAATATTTTTTCAGATTAAGGAAATCGAGGTAAATTTTTTGTCGGGTTTGGGTCGGGTTGCTAGTTGACTTCAAATGAAATTTGCGGGTTCGGGTCGGGTACAACCCGACCCGTGCAGGACTCTAATTCACATGCAACTGAATGTTGGTTCAGATCTTTGTCGGCACGAGGAATGACTTTTAACCATTTTTCAAATTAGTTTTAGTCTTTGGGGGGGGGGATAGAGTTATGTTAGTTTTGTTGCTTTTATATCCACTAGTATATCCGGGAACGAAGCATGTTCAGGGCTTAATTTGCGCCGGAGCCTACCAGACCTCAGCTCCGGTACTTCTCTATTTTTAGTAAATGTTTAAATATTGGCCAGAATTCACCGGAGCTCATAAACACTGCGCTCCGGAGCCCAGTGCAATAACGCTTCCGAAAAACGAATTATAAATTACCCTTTCCTTTCCCTCCCATCCCCAATTTTTTGCCTGCTTTTGTATCAAAACACTTATAAGTGAGGTAATGTGTCGCTCACGTAAGAGACTGAGATAAAACGGGCTCGGTTTTTATATCAGTCTTGGGAGGCTTGAACTCAATCTGTCTTAAATTCAAATTTTATTTATTTCCATTTCAAATCAGTTTAATGCTATTTTGATCAGAATAACGAGTAAACAGAAATAGTCTTTTTTCTATTCCGCATAGCTGCGAACTATTAATTTTTTGTGTTAACACTATTTCCGAATCATAATCCTGAGCTTATTTAATCGCAGAATTCTGCGATTAATTAACATTAAGATTAGGTAAAGCAAAGGTTTCTATTTGGAAGTTGTAATAACAAAAAAA
Source organism: Maratus michaelseni (assembly GCA_963931845.1). NCBI lineage: Eukaryota > Metazoa > Arthropoda > Arachnida > Araneae > Salticidae > Maratus > Maratus michaelseni. The sequence goes on from OZ007597.1 coordinate 140,733,823, forward strand.
TGGAACAGTTGATATCTAAGTATACGCAGATAGATGTATTTAATTATTTTTATTTTGCTAAAAAAAAAAAAGTGTTTTAAATTTTGAAGATAATGTATGAAATATAAATAGGCAGACTGGAGTGACGGTGGGGGGGGGGGGGGGAGGGGCGTGTTAGTACCGCAGAATATTAGGGCTCCAGCACTTTTTTTCTTAGAAATTAAGCCCGGAGCATGTTCGATCAGCTTTTCTTTTCTTAGTATTTGCAGATTTATCCATACTGATTTATCATTAAACAGGCATAATATATGTTTACTTTAAAATATTATAGAAATAGAAACATTCGTATAGTTTGTTTGAAAATACAGCGTTAATTACATTGAAACTAACATTAGGATCAAGCCTGTTAAATGAAACTTCAAACGTTAATAACGGCGGTGGGAACTCGACGCCCTCTAGCGGAGAATCTGGTTTTCCTCCTGTTAGGGACATTTTTTTTATTGCGGTTGTATTGGCGATAAGCACACTACTTACTTCTAGGCACTGTACTAACGTTCAGCAATTTAACACACTAACACAAATGAAAACATGACGTTCGCGCAGCTATTTCATAAATAGATATACTACTAGATTACAAAAAAGAGGTGTGCTGTAGTTCAACCCAGTGATGGAATTCAAATAATTTAACAACCGGTTCGCTACCCTCTGGGGCTCCCAGCTTCTCGGAAGGGGAACATATATCTATATATATCTATCTATCTATATATATATATAAGACCCGAAAAAGAGGAAGAAGAAGTTAAAAAAAAAAAACAGAGAACATTTTCCAATTTTTGCGTGATTTCGGGTCTCGCGCGCTCGAAGAAAATTCTATAATTTTGCAATTTCTGTGTTCTGTAAGCCCAAAAAATCCATAAGGGAAAAAGAAAAAAAAAACGAAAATTTCGATGGTATTTTATGTCTTGCAATCTCAGGAAAAATAGAACAACAATTTTACTATTTCGACATTACTTTAGGTCCCGCAAACCAGAAAAGGTCGGAAGGAAAGGACGAAAAAATGCTGAAATTTTACTCTATCTCAAGAACTAATGCTCGGAATTTAATAAAACTTTATATTCAGTTAGTCCCTGATATAAAATTATGCTGATTACTTTTTGGTAAAAATCGCCCAGCAGGTGGCGTAGCTATGCAGCATTTTTCGCGATTTCCGTAATAGCTCTATCTCAAGAACTAGGCTCGGAATTTAATAAAACTTTATTTTCATTTAGTCCCTGTATAAATTGGTGCTCATTAGTTTTTGGTAAAAATCGCCCAGCAGGTGGCGCTGCTATGCAGCATTTTTCGCGATTTCCGCAATAGCTCTATCTCAAGAACTAATGCTTGGAATTTAATAAAACTTTATATTCTGTTAGTATCTGATATAACATGATGTTGATTAGTTTTTGGTAAAAATCGGCCAGCAGGTGGCGCTGCTATGTAGTATTTTTCGCGATTTCCGCAATAGCTCTATCTCAAGAACTAATGCTCGGAATTTAATAAAACTTTATGTTGAGTTAGTCTCTGAATCTGATATACTTTGAAGGGGGGGGGGGGGGTAAAGCTTTGAGACCTATAGCAGCAGGGCTGTCGTCTCAAATGATCCACTCGCACAGTGACTAAAAAGGAATAACCGGCAGAGGAATCTGATATAAGTTGGTAATGATAAGTTGTTTTTGGTAAAAATCGCCCAGCAGGTGGCGCTGCTATGCAGTATTTTTCGCGATATCCGCAATAGCTCTATCTGAAGAACTATAATGCTCGGAAATTTATAAAACTTTATCTTCAGTTAGTCTCTGATATACATTGGTGCTGATTAGTTTTTGGTGGAAATTGCCCAGCAGGTGGCGCAGCTATGCAGTATTTTTCGCGATATCCGCAATAGCATTTTCTGAAGAACTATAATGCTCGGAAATTTATAAAACTTTATATTCAGTTAGTCTCTGATATACATTGGTGCTGATTAGTTTTTGGTAAAAATCGCCCAGCAGGTGGCGCAGCCATGCAGTATTTTTCGCGATATCCGCAATAGCATTTTCTGAAGAACTATAATGCTCGGAAATTTATAAAACTTTATATTCAGTTAGTCTCTGATATACATTGGTGCTGATTAGTTTTTGGTGAAAATTGCCCAGCAGGTGGCGCAGCTATGCAGCATTTACACGATTTTAGCGATAGTCATATCTCAAGAAATAATGCACGGAATTTAATAAAACTCGAGTTTCAGTTAGACCTTGATATAAATTGGTGCTGATTCTTTTTAGTGTATGCGAAACCTGTGTGAGATAAAAGAAAGTTTTGGGATTGACACATCCGTCTAGTTTTCGACGGATTTGTACGTTTTCGAAGGTCCTGCACACGATTTGACTGTTTTTAGAAAATGTCTGTCTGTGACTGTCTGCCTGTCTGTATGTGACAAAACATTTGTGGGCGCTCTATCTCAAGAACTAAAGCACGAAATTTAATAAAACCTTATATTCAGTTAGCCCCTGATATAAATTGGTGCTGATTAGTTTTTGGTGAAAATCGCCCAACAGGTGGCGCTGCTATGCTGCATTTTTTGCGATTTCCTCAATAGCTCTATCTCAAGAACTAATGCACTTATTTTCATCAAACTTCAGATTCAGTTAGACTTTGACATAAACAGACGCTGATTACGTTTTGGTGTAGCTATCCCAACAGGTGGCGCTGCTATACCACTTTTTTCATTATTTTTACGATAGCTATATCGCAAGAACGAATGCACAGAATTTCATCAAACTTCAGATTCTGTTAGATCTTGACATAAATAGATGCTTCTAACGTTTTGGTGTAAATATCCCAACAGGTGGCGCTGCTATGCTACTTTTTTCATTATTATCACATAACTATATCTCCAGAACTAATGCTCGGATTTTCATCAAACTTCAGATTCAGTTAGATGTTGACATAAGTTGTTGATTAGGTTTTGGTGTTAATTACCCAACAGGTGGTGCTGCTATGCTGAATTTTGTAGGATTTACACGATTTTAGCAATAGTCATATCTCAAGAACTAATGCACGGAATTTTATAAAACTTTAGATTCAGTAAAACCTTGGTATAAATTGGTGCTGATTTTAGTGTATGCGAAACCAGTGTGAGATAGAAGAAAGTTTTGAGATTGGCACATCCGACTAGGTTTTTTTTTTACATACAAAAACAGTAACTTAACGTTGTTAATTTCTGAAATCAAATACATAAATGAATTTTGTACATGAAAAAAAATCTAAAAATCGCATAAAACAAATCGCGAAAACTCACAACTCGCTGTTCAAATTGCAATCAGCAGACACGTCACACGCTGCAAAATGTAAAAAAAAGGTTACAAAACGCATAAAAAATTAAATTTAAAAAAATCTAATAAAAAAAATTTGGATAATAAATATCCACATTTCCCTTTTAAAACGTGATTTTTTATCTGTAAAGAATTACCAACTTTCTCCAAGCTAAAAAGAGAAAAAAAAAATGACGATTCTGAGCGTAGCTGAGGTTGAAATGGAAGCAACCACCGAACCAATCAAGCATTCTGTGCAAAAATTATTAGTATCCAAGAAATAAATTCGCCAAAAATTCAAAAATCGCTGTACGAATTTCGCATAAACTTTATTGAACAGACAAAATCTACTATATTGGTCTAAAAGATTGGTACCAGATTCTAGTTACTAATGTGGAAAAATCGCAGCAAAACGTGAAAAAACACTAAAAATCGCATACAAAATTTAATTTAAAGAAAAAATCTATTCAAAAATTCCAAAATCCGGCTTCGAGGTGCAAAACTACATGCATAGAGGTGCATTCCCACAAAATTTTGTAGCTTTCCATTCTCCCCCTTTACAGTTCACCAATGAGCCCCCAAAACTAATCAGGGAAGCGCCTTACCACAATGAGCCTATATACAAAATTTGAAGAAAATCTGATAATTATGCAAGAAAAACACATTTTTCTAAATTAAGGAGGGGGGGATTACCTCTCCCTTTATACTTAATGAACCCCAAATCTTATCAGGGAAGAGCCTTATCACAATGAACCTATATACAAAATTTGAAGAAAATCGATAATTCTGCACGAAAAACCCATTTATCTAAATTAGGACGAGGGGGATCAGCCCCCCCCCCCTTTATACTTAACCAATAAACTCCCAAAACTAATAAGGGAAGCGACTTATCCTAATGAACCTGTATACAAAATTTGTGAAAACAGAAAAAAAAACTACACCTTCTTAATTATGATACGTATCGAAGCCGTTTAAAGTTATTACTTCTTGGAAAAGGGCCGAAAATTTATCATGACAGATTTTTTATATTAAAAATGGCCTCAAGGGGAGGGGGACAGTGTTTTAAGAAGAAAAAAATTCATAACTTCGTCAATTCACAAGATATTAAATTCGCTTAAAATTATTATAAATTCTGTTAATACAGTCGAACCTCGTTAACATGAACTTCAAGGGGGATCAAAATTTTGTTCATGTTATCAGTATCAAATATTTGTACTTGTTTTTATAGGGGACTATGAAAACAATTCATGTTAAAAGTAATTCACGTTAAGCGTGTTCATGTTAACGAGGTTTGACTGTATTATATACAACTTTTATATTGACAAGTTTTTTATAAGACCAACCTTTATAGCCCAAAAAACAAAAAAAAACAAAAAAACCTGTTGACTTTGCCTACAGACACAGGTAGATTTCGAAGTGGGTGGTCCCAACTGCCGCATCATGGCAAAAAGGACATTTCTTCCGCGATTCCCAACAAACAGGCACCCCAGGGTTTGCGTCTTCGAAATGTACCTGGACCTGTAGGCTAAGCTGTCAAGGATTTTTATATTAGAAACACTCAGAACATCTTATAATAATATGTATTATATTAGTAGCCTTTAAAAGAACAAAACAAAAAACATGCTTTCTTATTTTTTTGTCTTATGGCACTTTATAGAAAATAGCATTCTATGCTATAATATAAAAAGTATTGCATTAGTAAACTTTAAAAAAAAAAAAAAAAAAAAACATGCTTTCTTATTTTATTTTTATTTTTTTGTCTTATGGCACTTTATAGAAAATAGCATTCTATGCCAATAGAAGAAGATTATGGAAGATTAATGAATTTAAATGGGAATTTTTCCAAATTAGCCAGTTATCGCCAAGTTGGCTTCATATATGGCAACTTATTTTTGTCGATATTTCGCCAAGTTGGCCAAAATTTTGTGCTATTGTGGTAACTCTGACATTAGTACTTTTCAAGAAATACTCACTGTATTCATATATATTTCATATAAATGCTGACAACGTAATGATGCGGACATCAATATGATTAAAATGAATGAATGTTGCAACAATGGAGCTATTTTTAGTTTCTTCTGTCTTTACAAGAAGAAAGTATGGATTCATGAAAATTTTAGACTTCCGGTTTTAGACGGATTTATATGTTTTGAAGGTCCTGAACTGTTCGATTTGACTGTTTTTAGAAAATGTCTGTCTGTATGCGACAAAAATTTTGTGGGGGCTCTATCTCAAGAACTAATGCATGAAATTTAGTAGAACTTTATATTCAGTTAGTCCCCGATATAAATTGGTGCTGATTAGTTTTTGGTAAAATCACCCAGCAGGTGGCGCTGCTATGCAGCATTTTTCGCGATTTCCGCAATAGCTCTATCTCAAGAACTAATGCTCGGAATTTAATAAAACTTTATATTCTGTTAGTATCTGATATAACATGATGTTGATTAGTTTTTGGTAAAAATCGGCCAGCAGGTGGCGCTGCTATGCAGTATTTTTCGCGATTTCCGCAATAGCTCTATCTCAAGAACTAATGCTCGGAATTTAATAAAACTTTATATTGAGTTAGTCTCTGAATCTGATATACTTTGAAGGGGGGGGGGGGTAAAGCTTTGAGACCTATAGCAGCAGGGCTGTCGTCTCAAATGATCCACTCGCACAGTGACTAAAAAGGAAAAACCGGCAGAGGAATCTGATATAAGTTGGTAATGATAAGTTTTTGGTAAAAATCGCCCAGCAGGTGGCGCTGCTATGCAGTATTTTTCGCGATTTCCGCAATAGCTCTATCTGAAGAACTATAATGCTCGGAAATTTATAAAACTTTATCTTCAGTTAGTCTCTGATATACATTGGTGCTGATTAGTTTTTGGTGGAAATTGCCCAGCAGGTGGCGCAGCTATGCAGTATTTTTCGCGATATCCGCAATAGCATTTTCTGAAGAACTATAATGCTCGGAAATTTATAAAACTTTATATTCAGTTAGTCTCTGATATACATTGGTGCTGATTAGTTTTTGGTAAAAATCGCCCAGCAGGTGGCGCAGCCATGTATTATTTTTCGCGATATCCGCAATAGCATTTTCTGAAGAACTATAATGCTCGGAAATTTATAAAACTTTATATTCAGTTAGTCTCTGATATACATTGGTGCTGATTAGTTTTTGGTGAAAATTGCCCAGCAGGTGGCGCAGCTATGCAGCATTTACATGATTTTAGCGATAGTCATATCTCAAGAAATAATGCACGGAATTTAATAAAACTCGAGTTTCAGTTAGACCTTGATATAAATTGGTGCTGATTCTTTTTAGTGTATGCCAAACCTGTGTGAGATAAAAGAAAGTTTTGGGATTGACACATCCGTCTAGTTTTCGACGGATTTGTACGTTTTCGAAGGTCCTGCAAACGATTTGACTGTTTTTAGAAAATGTCTGTCTGTGACTGTCTGTATGTGACAAAACATTTGTGGGCGCTCTATCTCAAGAACTAAAGCACGAAATTTAATAAAACCTTATATTCAGTTAGTCCCTGATATAAATTGGTGCTGATTAGTTTTTGGTGAAAATCGCCCAACAGGTGGCGCTGCTATGCTGCATTTTTTGCGATTTCCTCAATAGCTCTATCTCAAGAACTAATGCACTTATTTTCATCAAACTTCAGATTCAGTTAGACTTTGACATAAACAGACGCTGATTACGTTTTGGTGTAGCTATCCCAACAGGTGGCGCTGCTATACCACTTTTTTCATTATTTTTACGATAGCTATATCGCAAGAACGAATGCACAGAATTTCATCAAACTTCAGATTCTGTTAGATCTTGACATAAATAGATGCTTCTTACGTTTTGGTGTAAGTATCCCAACAGGTGGCGCTGCTATGCTACTTTTTTCATTATTATCACATAACTATATCTCCAGAACTAATGCTCGGATTTTCATCAAACTTCAGATTCAGTTAGATGTTGACATAAGTTGTTGATTAGGTTTTGGTGTTAATTACCCAACAGGTGGTGCTGCTATGCTGAATTTTGTAGGATTTACACGATTTTAGCAATAGTCATATCTCAAGAACTAATGCACGGAATTTTATAAAACTTTAGATTCAGTAAAACCTTGGTATAAATTGGTGCTGATTTTAGTGTATGCGAAACCAGTGTGAGATAGAAGAAAGTTTTGAGATTGGCACATCCGACTAGGTTTTTTTTTTACATACAAAAACAGTAACTTAACGTTGTTAATTTCTGAAATCAAATACATAAATGAATTTTGTACATGAAAAAAAATCTAAAAATCGCATAAAACAAATCGCGAAAACTCACAACTCGCTGTTCAAATTGCAATCAGCAGACACGTCACACGCTGCAAAATGTAAAAAAAAGGTTACAAAACGCATAAGAAATTAAATTTAAAAAAATCTAATAAAAAAAATTTGGATAATAAATATCCACATTTCCCTTTTAAAACGTGATTTTTTATCTGTAAAGAATTACCAACTTTCTCCAAGCTAAAAAGAGAAAAAAAAAATGATTCTGAGCGTAGCTGAGGTTGAAATGGAACCAATCAAGCATTCTGTGCAAAAATTATTAGTATCCAAGAAATAAATTCGCCAAAAATTCAAAAATCGCTGTATGAATTTCGCATAAACTTTATTGAACAGACAAAATCTACTATATTGGTCTAAAAGATTGGTACCGGATTCTAGTTACTAATGTGGAAAAATCGCAGCAAAACGTGAAAAAATACTAAAAATCGCATACAAAATTTAATTTAAAGATAAAATCTATTCAAAAATTCCAAAATCCGGCTTCGAGGTGCAAAACTACATGCATAGAGGTGCATTCCCACAAAATTTTGTAGCTTTCCATTCTCCCCCTTTACAGTTCACCAATGAGCCCCCAAAACTAATCAGGGAAGCACCTTACCACAATTATCAATGATTTTTCTCTTTTAATATCACGGTGTCACAGTTTAAAAAGACGCAATTATTACTTTTATTAACGAAATAACTAATAAATCATTAAAACATTATTAAATGTACAGATAAACGTCAATAAAAAATCATTTGATGGCATAATAAACATGTGTACCACATCTGACATTAAATGAATAAGACATCAGATGCGACAATCATGCATTTTTGGCGTTATATAGTTTGGCGACAGTTTTTTAAAATGAAAAGTGGTTGAGGGGATAATAGAGAAGTACATAAAATTGTTACATCAATGTACATTGCCTCTGTGTATCATTTTTCTATAAGTTCATTTTTCTTTCTTTAAACTTCAAATATTCCGTTAAATTATTTTTATTCCGTTATTAAATACTAATCATAAAAAATATTTTAAAAGCTTTCATAAAATAATTCATTAATTAAATATTCCGTAAAAGCAATATTAGCGAAATCTTCGTTTATCGCGTATCAAAAGATATGTCAACAAAAAATTTCTAAGTCAGAAAAGCAAAATTTGAATTTATTATATATTAATTATTTGGTTTCAAATTCATATTCATTGTATAGATTTATTTATTTACTTTTCGATTCCATTTTCGGTTTGTAAATCTGTTAATTACTTACGAAATTATGATAAAAAATAGTAATTATTTATTTGTACTTTCAAAGGTCACACGATTAATTTTTTTGGTATTCTAGCCATATTGGCATGTTCTTCTTAAAAAAACAAGCATTTCGGGATCACGTGATATGTTTTCGTCAAATTTTCTGCTTTGGAATGTCAAAGGATACTCACGGTTCATTGCCCTTCTGCAAGACGTGGGCTTTCGATCCGGGTACTTTTCGCCCACAATTGCCATTCACACGTAACTTTTGTTAGAAAACATCTCAACTCTTACACGAGTGGTGCAGGTTAGTGATGTCGTAACTTTGTTTGAGAGTGATCTTCCGAAGCGCTCTTGTTTTATTGATTGAAAGTTATGATTTCAAAGCTCAACTGATATTTTGGCATTCTGTTCAAAATCATTCATCGAGTCTCGAGCCCCAGCATGACTTCTTCAAAAATTTTCCGGAAACAGTAGATTCAACATACCATTTTTTCTAACTACTTCATTCTGTGCTAAGCCATTTTCATCATTACGCTATTTAAGAATAAAACATAATGTTCCTTAGTTGAAACCATTTATCAAGAATAATATGATTTAATTTGAACTAAGCAGATAGCTAGATGTCGTGAAACAGCCATTTGAATTTCTTCGTTATGAGCTAAGCCATTTTCATCATGATCAAAGTTCATGTATTAGATGTTATTGCAACTAATTTCATCTTAGTGGATTCATTTCTTCAATATGAACTAAGCCGTTTTCATCATAATCAGAGTTCCCATATTAGATGTTATTACTACAACTAATTTCGTCGTAATGAATTTCATCTTAGAAGAGTAATCAGAGTTCCTGTATTAGACTTTATTTCAAATAACAATCTACTTTTTGTTGACCAATAATTTGATAACTAAGTTACAAAATCAACATTCTTTTAAGTTTTCTTTTACAGCCGTCATCTTCAAGAAATAATTCAACATATCTGTAAATTTATTAATTATGAAATTATAATATAAAAAAAATATAAAAAAGTAATAATTGTATTAAGTGTTTGGAAAAGATCAATAGTATTACCAATTTATTAATTCTGTAGTTCTTAAATAAAAAGAAGTGTTTTAATGTATCTACAATTTCTTCATTACTACATTGGAGTGAGGTGAGTCTTTATTATTTTATACTTTAATATTTCTACTTTGGTAATCAATATATGTTTTCATTATTTCTATTTAAAATCATTTAATCAAATCTATATAAAGTATTTTAATATTATTTCCGGCCCATTTTTAATATAATAAACTGTATTAATATTACTTAAGATTAAATGATTTGCAAATTTAATTTTACAAACAGTTTGAAATCCTCAATTCTGGATTGCAAATCCCATTATCATCCCCTACCCTCCTCTTCCACAAAAACAAGCAGTACATAGAACTTATTAAATTTACAACAAATCTTCTGCTTATAAAAGGTGTTTTAAAACTAATGGAAGAAACACATTTTCAGTAGTGATAATATAAGGAAAATTAAAGGAAGGAAATACAGGAAAAATTAAAAAAATAAGTATATGATTTTGAAGCTAAAGACATGGAACTTACACAAGATCATTATTTTAATGTACCTGACATAGCTTTGAAATAATATTTTATTTCTTCAAAAAAAAAAAAAAAAAAAAAAAAAAAAAAAAAAGTAGGAAAAAGTTTATGTTAGTTTTTGCAACTTGTGTGCGTGTGTGTTTTGCAGCTTGTGTGAAAGAGATGATTGGATTTGCAATCAAGAATTGAGGAATTCAAACAGTTTGTAAAATTAAATTTGCAAATCAATTATGTTAGATCTGTACAGATGAAACAGATTTGAGTACAGATTGAATTCTGTTATTCATCATAAGTTAATAATAGAAATTAGGGAATATGTTATTTGTTAACTTAAACATATTGTGTTATAACCATACCAATTTTATTGTGCTTTCATTCTTTCAATCTAACAACATTTCTCACAACTTGTCAAATGCCTTCTGAATGATGTGTGTTCACCTTCTATATGTGAAAATTTTATCGAATTTGCATATTCCTGTATAGTGAAGGTGAATACAATTGGACTATGTGATGATGTTGACCTTGAGTTACCAAACTACTACCTTACTGGACTTCACTTAATAGAATTAATATTAAGTATCTTTTTATAGCTGTTAATTATTAACAACCACACTGCAATTACGAATACTTTGATAACTTTAAAACATTGTTTTATAACATACTAATTTTACTGTGCTTCCATTCTTAGAATTATACAACATTTCTTACAATCTGTCAAATGTCTTGTGATATCAATGATGTGTTTCACCTTCTATAGGTGGAAATTTTATCAAATTTGCATATTCCTGTATAGTGATGGTGAATACTACTGGGATATGTGATAACATTGACCTTGAGTTACCAATATACCACCTTATTGAACTTCACTTAATAGAATTAATATTAAGTATATTTTTATAGTTGTTAATTACTATTAACAACAACCATGCAATTATGAATACAAGAAGGTTGCAGTGACGATTTCGCCATGGTCATATACATCATACAAACACCGTGTATTTATGCCATAAACCTACATGAGGAATGCTCATCTATACATCATATATATCACATATACATCATATGTACATAATATTTAAGTCTTATATGTCAAACTTGGTGATGCATCTCGGTCAACTGGCAATTAATCTCCAAGGCTGGTATAATAAGGGAGGTACTTTTCGGTTAGCCGGGCGCCAGTGATATATATACATGTATATATATATATATATATATATATATATATACACACACATATATATATATACAGTAAAATCTCGTTACAACGAATTTGTAGGGACCACCGTTTAAGTTCGTTATTCTGAAATATTCGTAAAAGTGAAATTTCAATATGGCAGATTTAAGAAATTAAATTTGGATACATAAATAAAATTATATATTATTACTAAAGTTAAATTAAATTTCTGCATACAAATCAATAAATAATTAATCTTTAGTATATTATTGTCAACATTTTTATTATAAGAGAAATATTAAATTCGTTAAATTTGAACATTTTAATCTTTACTATTAAGAAATTATAATTTATCTTACATACCGGACAGCTGAAAATTCCACACTGATATATATTATTAATGTAGCTGTTAATATATATTTATTTTAATCAGAAATTTTTCTCTGACAATTTTTTCAAAACAAAATCTTCCAAATTATTCAATGTTGTTTCCGGCACATTGTTTCTGGGATAAATGGGATAAATGCTTTTTAAAAGTTTTAATGTTCGACAGAGTTTCTTTTGATCGTAGAACACAATTTTGAGTGTTGGATGAAAAAAAATATCTTAGCATTCACTGTCGTTTGCTTTTCTTTCTTTTATTAAATTTTCAACAATGTCATTTGTAGTTAGTTCAGGATATGTGGTGATTCCTTCACCCATTCAATGTAATTATTAGTTGATAATGTAAGTTAAAAACATTCCGTAGCTGTGCTCCAGAGATCAGCCGGAAACTGTATGTAATAAGTGCACTCTTCTGCAGTCGTTTATGCTTCATTTTTCAAATGTATAAGGACAAAATTTCTCCAACAGTTTTTAATTGTAATATCGAATACATTTTGCCAGGCAGCCTATATCACGTCAATTGTCTATATCACATTCACGGTTGCAGGAACACGATGTTTTATATCAGAAAAATCCTTTTTTATTAATCGGCTTCCGAAATTCAGTCACTTGAAAAACAGCTGCGAGATACACAGAAAATTCAAAGATCGTTTGGTATTGAAAATTTCAAAAATGTTTTCTTTCGGAAATCCAGTTTTTCGATAAAGATTCTTTTTCTTGTGAACTCCGCTTTCGTTAAACTGAAATGAACATTCTTTTAAAGACTTCAATAAATTCGTTAAACTGAATATATTTACAATGGTAAAGTATAGGGAATTTTTTTCTAAACCAAATAATATTCATTAAACTGAAAAATTCGTTAAAGTGACATTCGTTCTGACGAGATTCTACTGTATATGTATATACATATGTATTTATATATGTACATATATCACTGGCGTCTGGCTAACTGAAAAGTACCACAAGGGAGTACAAAAATGTGACTGTTATAATGATAGACACAATGTTCTGAATAAAAGTTCTCTATAAAATACAGTAAATATTGTTGATACTCTTTTTTATTTGAAAATGAATTACTCAGACAAAAAAATATGCATACAATGAACTTCATAAAAAGGAATGATACAAAAAGGATATACAGTTATCACAAAGCACATTTTGGAATGCAACCACATGTCAAAATATATACAGCTAACAGAATTTTACAACGTTCCTGAAAGTCAAAAAACAATTAAATACAGATTTTAAATGGAAGCTCCATAATTGACAGTGAATTATAATATAGTAGGCAATCACTGTTATTGATATGCACAAATGAGGCCTTTCACTGAACCCCATTAAAGGACAATGATCACAGTATTCTATTTTCAGTTTCAAAGAGGAAAATAAAATCATAAAAAGGCACAAAAAAGATATCCTCAATAACTTTAGAACATTACATGATTTACTGCAAGTTTAAGCTGTAGAAATTGCTATTTTTAAAGGCAATAACACTTCAGAAATTTGTAAACAGTCAGTTGAAGCACTAGTACTATTAATAATGAAAAATATTTGGTATCAATTAACCAGCTATCACCCAAAAAATTTCTAATTGAAATATTCTATTGCTTGTCATATATTTTAGCATATGACAGTAGAGACAGAGTATAAATGATTCCAAGTAAGTTAAACACAAAATTAAGAAATCCACTTTAATTTTAAAATTACAGCTCGTACTAGAATTGATTCATTCTAAGGGAAAAAACTTTGCTGAAAATGTGATTTTATAAGTAACCTCAAATAAGGACACTGACCACTAACAGGTTAAATACAAATACACCTTTGTCATAAAATTATAATATAGAAAATAAATAATTTAATATTTGGTATCTTCATTTGACTGAAAAGAAAAGGGGAAAAAAATCGTATGCTTTATAACTACATTTTTAGATTTTCTCAAAAGACAAATCAGTGGCATTTAAATTTAACCCTTTCAGGATGTGCATCTTAATACAACTAAAATCAAACTTATTTAATATGAGCATAGCTAAAATGAGAGCACCGTTAAATTGAGCAGTTTGCACATTAAGAATGGGTTATCATTTAAGATATATTAAGATTTTCACACCTTTTATGAGCTACAAAAGTAGGACAGGATCATGGCTAATAAGAGCAAAAAATATCTTCATTTCAATGTGATTTTTGGCAAAAAGTAGGATAAAATTAGTAATCCCTTTTTTTATAGAACACTGTTCTCTCTCAGAGATAATATTTCTACATTACAACTGTCTGTCAAATTATAATAATTTATATTACCAGACAGAATTTTAACTCTTATTGGAGAAAATTCAATCAATGAAATTGATTGAAGGTCTGAGGTCTTGAAAGAATGAAAGAAAGAGAAATAACAATGTTAAAAATGCCACCCTTTTGTAAGATTTACAATTTAGCCATGAAAAGGAAAGAAACCTTTACTTGTTTCTTTCTTTAAATCTGGACTTCGAGCCATATTAATCAGCCTTTCTATGTCTTTTATTGCACTGTTTGTGAAATCAATAGCTCGAAAATTGCAATGACTATTGCAATGTTAGCTGAGCTTTTCCGGAAAAAAAAAGAAGTGACCAGCTGCATTTCTGTACATTGTTCATGTACTTTCGAATTACTAATTCTTTAGAGAATTTGACTACAGAATGAATATTTTATGTTTACTTTATGATATTAAGTTAATTTTGGCACTGAGATAATTAGAGCAATTAGTAGTAGTAATTAGTTTAATTATGCATATGTTTATAAGATTTGTATTATCTTCACAGGTATTATGATAAATAGGAGGTCTGTTATAATTCCCTTGTTTCTTGTCTTAACCGAGTTCGACTGTATTTGCAAATAATAATCTTTAATTTATTTAAAAGCAGAAATTGTGAAATTAGACAAGGCAAATATTACCATTTGAAAATAATGCAGGGTTCATACAGATTTGAGAAAAAAATTCAAGGAGTCTAGAAAAATTCTAGAGTACAAGAATTTTAAAGAATTTACCCTATTTTTTCCATGTATGCCATGACCTTTTGTAACACCCACACCCACCCTAATTTTTTAAACCATTAAGAGAGAAAACTGATTTTATTCTATTGAAAACTAATAGCTAGTGCTAAAATTACAAAATACTCACAACACATTGCTTATTTGTTTTGTAAACTTAAATACAAAATTACCAGTGAATTATTTTATGCAATGACTAATGGTCATACATACATATGACCAGAGGCCAATCAAATCTCAAATACTCATAATTTATTACATGCATCTAGATTTTAAAAGTAAATTTTGAAGGGAAAACCCACGTGGCATATACAGAAAAATACAGTAACTTTTTTTTTTTCAAAATTTTTTTCCCCACTAGTGCGGAAAAGTTGTGGAATGGTCTCAGAAATATATGCACAAATTTTCAAAATAATCAATAAGTAGCTTTCGTTCCACTTTAGGGTCTAAATATGCATTTTTAGCAATTTCAGATATTTTCTTCCTGCTATTGCGGAAAAGTTGTAAGAATATATAAGGAACATAGGTGCAAAATTTCAGTATAATTAATGAATATCTTCCGGTTCTACTATATTCTTCCAACTTTTCCTTGCAGCAGGAATAGAAAATAAAAAATTTAAAAAATAACTAAATTGTGAAAATTTACATCATTTTCGGCTAATTTTCCATATTTTAGACTCCAAAGTGGAACTGGAAAATATTTATTAATTACTCTAAAATTTTGCACTTATGTTCCTTATATATTCTTTCGATTTTTCTGTACTAGTGGGAAGAAAAAAAAATCAGAAATTAAAAATATTACTGAAATGATTGCAACATTTTCAGCTAAAATTGCATATTTAGACATTAAAGTGGAACCGGAAGCTATTTATAGATTATTTTGAAATTTTGTGCATCTATTTCTGAGACCATTCCACAACTTTTCTGCACTAGCAAGAAAAAAAAAAAAAGGCTCTGCTCTAATGATACCCATCTTGAAGGTGTTAAATATGAAGAAATAGAAGAATAAGAAAAGAGCAAATAAGCACTTTGAAATAGTGTATTGCCATCCAAAATTATTCTTTAGAACACCTTGTTTTTCATTATAAAGCTCTTAGAACTTAGAGAACAACACTAAATTTAGTTTTCTGAAGTATTACTGGATCTGCAGCTAGAAAAATAAGTTTACACTTGTGTTATAATGAATAAAAATAAATATAGAAGAAATAACATACACAGAAAAATGAAACAAAATATACTTTTGAAATCTGAAGGCTTCCTTAAAATATTTTTTGGCACAACTCTCTATACCGTCTGAACACAAATGGTTGTTGTAAAAATAAGAAAATGGAGATGTACCAACAGAATTAAAGATTCTTAAATGTGATAAGCTGGTTTTTTGTGTAGCCACTTTTCTTTGGAATGGATAGTTGACAACTAGCAAGTGATCAAGGCCATTCATGATCTAGACTTTCCGTATTACAAATTGTTAATGTTTTAGTAATTTTTTGCTTACTGAAATATGATATACATCTTACCACAGTTATAATGAAAACTAAAATGCATTCATTAATAGAGTTATTCATATTGATAATCTAATTAACATTATTAAATTGGTCATTTATATCAAACTGATATCAACATTAATTAGTCAATAATAAGTAACACTGTTTGAGTATTATTTATTACTCAGAATAAAATACAGTAATGCAAAATAAAAATAAGTAATATAAGACTAAAAAAAAAGGTGTTCTGTTTGTAAATCTTAATAAAACAAAACTACCAATAATTTTGTTATTACAAAAGCATAATTAGGGAGTTAATTTTTTTTTTGTTATTTTAGCTGTTCAAAAAAGATACAAAATCTTACGTTAGATAAATAAAGGGATAAAAAAGTTTCTACATGTTTTATCCCTCATGGAAGGAAGCAATTTTCTTACTTTATCTATTAAAAAATATCAATTTAATATTAATGAGAAATTTCAATTTTCAATAAATTTCCAAAGAAAATTCTATAACTTGTCATTGTTTAATTGGCTAGCCTGATACACTGAATAAATCAGTTGTTTCTGCAGCAATTCTGTGAAGTATAAACTCAAAAAGCATAATGTGGCAACTATGTATCTTGTAATATTCTATCATTTATCAATGAAATAAAAACTGGAACGATAGTTTAATGGAATGAAGCATGATATGAGGATCACAACAGAACAGAAAAATTAAGATCTTCAAATCTACTAACTGTATTTAAATGGATTTAAATTTTGGTAAATCAAAATTCCTCATTACTTTCTATTATCCAACTCATTTAATAGTAAGCCAAAAATGATTTGTTGCATTTTATTTTAACGTTTAAAGAAAAGGTTATAAGAGACAAATAAGCTACTAGTTGGTACATCTAAGCTAGTTGGTACATCTAAAATGCAGACAAAATAAAAAATTATTACATTTTAAAACTGTAAAAAACACATGTGAATCAGGTACAGTTATATTCTTTTCTACAAATATTACGAACTACTAAAGACATATTATATATGATAATGATATACAACTATAAAGAAATTTAAAAATAATAATAATTTTGTTTAAAAAAAGTTAAACATTAAATAAAAAAGGCATAGTAAATGTGAAGTCGATTAAATGTAGGGACCACACTATGCATTTGTCACTTCGCTAAAAGTGAATAAATTTGAAAAGTGGAGGTAAAAATTAGATTTTGACAAAATATTTTTTCAACACCAATAATTAAATAAAAAAGTTTAGACAAATGCCACTAAAATTTCTTAAAGTATTTTTTTAATAAATCAAATGACAATGGAACATGGACTCAAAAACTGAATCGAGTGGTGACTCAAAGCCTTATTTATGATGTATCCATAACACAAATCTTCAACTCTTCTAGAATAAAGAGAATAAACTTTTTGGTTAACACTTTTGGAAATGGATTAATGATTTTCAAATTTCGCTAATGCTTTGGCTATTAGTCTGAATATCTTACCATGGTCCCTGTAAATGTGATGACTGAGAATAACTTTTTTATTTAATGAATGCTTAACATTTTGTTTATCTTTTGAAGTTTTATAAAATGTTTTATAAATACTTTTTTTTTTTTTTTTTTTTTTTTTTAAATCTAATTATCTGAATCTGTATACAATTAAGCCACCATTATTTTTTAAACAAGTGAGGAAGAGGTAAAATGTAACTTTAAATGAAATGTTAATGATAAAAAAAGTATTTAAACGATAACACTTGAACAAATCAAAGACAGACTAAATTTTGCTACTGAAAAGAAATAATAAAGATTACATAGTTGTTTTTTTCTCCCTTAAGGAAATTAATATCTTTAATATATTAAATCAAAAACTATTCATGGATAAAGACAGTTTAAAATAAATAGCATTATTATTTTTATCAATTGCAAAATAACTTGAAAGATGACTATACATGACTACTTATCAAATATTAAAAATAACAATATACAAAGTCACAATATGTACACAGTATGTCATGACATTTTTTTCTTTTATTTAGTTCAGAATGTTAACTATAAAGTTTTACACTTTAAATACTAAATCATAAATATTCTATCTTTCACTTATATAAAAAGTTTGATTTTTTGTAGATTGTCTTATAAAAACTGCTAGTCTCAAATGAGTTTAGAAATAACAACAAAATCAGATGAATTAAAAACTAATACTTTATGAACATAGCCATATTACACATATGTATGATTGTTTAAAATTAGTGATAAAAGATGACAATTAATGAAAGAAAAAAGAAACAGATAAAATAGTGTTAACCCTAGAAGGGCAGAAGAATGCCACAAAACGTCTGCCCACTTAAAATAGCTTGCCATCATTAAAATTAAGTTGTGCCGTTTTAGTAGTTAGGCCACTGGCGTTAAAGTAATGCACATTTTAATGTAAATAGACTTTTTTTTTTTTTTGTTAAATATTTATCTTTATTATTATTATTATTTTTTAACATTTGATCAATTTCATACATTGACGCAGAGGTTCTGCCATCATTGATCTGATGTTAAAGTTTTCTTAACACTTTATATGAACTGTAACACAATGCATTTTATTGATCTACTTTATTTGAATAACAACTTCAACAGTGATCATTATCATTAATTTAAACATTATTACAATAGTTGCAAATTGCCATAGTACCAAAAGAGACCAAGTTATGGAACAGGGATGAAAGCTGCAAGTTTTCAAACAAGAGGAAAATATATGGAAGATTAAAAAATAACAAAAAAGGAGAGAAACATAAAAACAAAAAGGATTATTTTTAATTGTTCACATCTTATTAAGAAAAGACTATACTTGGCAAAGCAGATTTGTTGATATTGCAGATGATATTCATAATATTGCAAATGATATTGCATGGTTCTCCATGCTTTTAAGAATTTTCTGTTTATTTATATTTACAATCTTTAATTCAACTTAACTTGGTTCATGTATATAATGATGGAATTTTGAAATTGATTTTTCACTCATTTCCCGATGTGTTAGAATTGTACATCTTACATTTAAAACACATGTATTAAATACATTTAAAATAGATATCCTTAACTCATTTAATTAAAAAAAAAAAAGTTTTAACATGAAATTACATCTTAACAAAAAAGCGATTTATTTCAACATGAAAGCATTGTTTCTAATTTAAACAGGCAAAAATAAAAGCTGCTGCTACTGCCGAGAAAATAAAAATTGCTATTAACGAGAGTTGCTCCCAGCTAGCAGAAAAATACTAATTTAATAAAATTTTTATTGTACATTGAGAAAACAATTTGGTTACAATAACAGAGCTAATTATGCTCCAAACCATGCTTGCTAAAATATGCCAACTCACTGTGAAACTGCAACAATGAAATATTTTAAACACCAAAAAATAAAATATTTTATTTATTTATTTTTTTTAAATACACTTTTATTAAAATTTGATCTCATGGACCAATTTAAAGGGATCAATTATGAATTTTTCCACCCATTTTACATTGCAATAAAAAATAAAAATTGTTACAAAACTATAAAATTCAAAATATTTGAAATACTGTATTACTTTATGTTTGCTCTTAAAATTACAATTAGAATAACATGAACATTCATGGTAACATATCATGCTGCCGTTAACACAGCAAATCCTGACATGGCTTTTGACAGCAGATCATTGGCAAAGATTAATCTATAATTATAATAATATTCTAAATATATATATAGTATAGGAGAAAGTGGTTAGTAGGAAAAAATCAAAAATATACAGTCTCCCATCAAAATTAGTAGAGCTGGCATGTTTATTGTTGTAAATTTTGTTTTACTAGTGCAATTTGACAAGACAAAAATTCTACGAGATAGAGGGGGAAAAAGTAAAAATAGTGAACAAACAAACAAACACTTAAGCAATCAGCATTTATCTTAAAAATCAAGCCTAATTTCATGACTGCAATTTGTGTTGTTCCAAAAAATTTTTGTTAAAATATATTAATTTGGCGTGAAGCCCGATTATTGAAAATTCGCAGTTGTGATTTATGCTTAATAAAATGCGCAAACTAGAGAATTTAATTAAAAAAATTACAATTTTGCTGTTTCTTTTTTAAAATATTGCAACATGAAATAAATAAAAAAAAAGCATTATTTAAACTATATTTTCAGGATTTCTAAATTGTTTTCTTAATGTATAATCATAATTTAATTAATATTAAATAATGCAATGATAAGAGTATTTAATAAAATAAACATTATTACACTCTTTATATTTTATTTATATTTTCTACTTTTTAGTGTTTAAAATATTTAGTTGTCGCAGTTTCATAGCGAGTTGGCATATTTTGTTGAGTGGTTTTGGGCATAATTAACTCGAGGGTTATTGCAACTTGTAACAATAAAGATTTGGGGATTTATCATCTGTGGTGGGCTAACAGAATCATTGGCAAAGATTAATCTATAATTATAATAACATGTTTCATTATATAAATCAGTTATCTTCAAATTAATTTGTAATTAAGTCCTACAAATATTAAAATGTTGTACTGTCATCGAAAACACGCTTGTAATTCTATCATATCAAAAAGTGAGTGAAAAATCACTTAAAAATTTTCATCTTTACATATAAAAATCAAATAAAAGAGAGAGAGAGAAAAAAAAAGCAGAATGGATCTGCAGAAGCTTTTCATCCCTGTATGACATTAAATTAAGAAAAATGAAGAGATATAAAATTTTTAGCAATTCACAATTAAAAATTAAGTAGAATAACATTTATGTAATTTTTATCTCATGCAAATTATGTGTTCCTTTTTTGTATTTGCATTTAAAGCAAGTTTTTAACACCAATCTGCCCTTCTCGCGGCAAGTGCCTAACTCTTTTTCAGACCTAGGATGAACAAACATTCTAACAGTGCAGAATGACAGTTAAAATAATCTAAAATATATTGTTCATCTACTTATTTAAACATACAAAGATATAAAAATAAATAGCACAAGTAAAATATAAAAAGTGTTATAAAACAATATCGACACTAAATCTATCAATAACAGCACATCTGAAAAATTCTGAGGAAGAAAAAGTGTGGAATAGAAAGATCAATTGATGTAAAATGTATATATCACAATATAAACAAGATGAGAAGATGTTGAGAAACGTATGCATAATGTTAAATAGCAATAAATATTCTAATAAATGAAAGGGCACATTGGTCATCATAAAGAAAAAAAAAATCCAACACTAAGATTAATTTACGTAAGAACTATATTTGAATAAAAATTCAAGCGCAAATAACTAATACTATTATCAGAACATTGAATGATTTTACTAGCTAACTTTCATTATATAAATCAGTTAAACTTATTTTATTGAATATTGCATAAACAAATATGATAATTAAAATTTTAGTTTAAAAAAAATGTTAGAATACATCAATAGCAAGTAATGGAGAATTAATATATATATACATGAATTATTAATATCTTAATTTCATTATCTGTTAATTGATAGGTTTTCTATATATGTAAAAAATGCCAATTTTAAACAAATATAGAATTTTAAAAAATATTATTATTAAATCTGGAATAAACTACATTAAGAAAATTAGTGAAATTTTCAGATTTAGATTATGGAATAAATGTCTGGTTCAGCCAAATGAACAAAAAATGTGTAAATATATGTCAACATACTTCTGTAATGTCTACATGTAGTCAGCTAGAGGAAAAAAATAAACATTTTATGCTATTTAAAATAATAGCTTTTTAAATATATCTGTTTAAGGTACTATATATATATATATATATATATATATATATATATATATATATATATATATATATATATATATATATATATATAAATACACTTGAAATTTAAAAGACTTATTATTCATGCAACAGATTACATGAAAATCTTGATTTCAGACAAGCTCTGATGTAGACAAAATCATTAGAGTTTGGCTGATGCTTTGAATTTATAATAAAATCTTTATAAAATCAGCCTACTCTATAATAACTTAAAACATTAGTTAATAATAAAGAAATACTTAAAAAGATGAGATTTTTTTTATAGTAGTTGACAAATTAAAAAAAATACTGAAAACTATGAAAAATTAATTTACTTCTAAGCATATCAGGCAATCATGTTTAATGCTTGAACTGCCATTTAAAAAAAGAGAACTGACTTGAATAGCATAAGAATAATGTTCCCTATCATGTATTTGAATAAATGTCAGTCTATAAAAAATGACCATACAAAACACTTTGTTTGAGTTATAACAAAGTCCGAGTTATACAAAAGCTCTGTTTGTACATTTTAGTTAAAAGTCCACATTATTAAAAACTAATAAAAGAATTGATGGGCTTTCATAATTCAGAGTCTTCACAAACATCCATGGAATTATTTACTGGTTCATTCTCTTCAGTTTGGTCAATTTTCCTTTTGAGTTTGCCTATAAAGAAATGCAACATACATTTTAAAATTGAATAACAGTTTAAATGGATTAACAACATGCAGAAAATGAGCTACAATAGGTAGATGCCACTTAATGTGACAGTTATTGGGTTATGCGTCAATTCTTTGTAGTGTCAATCCGTTGCGGTGTCAGTTCATCGCAGCGAAATTTTTTTTAAAGGCGATGATGATAAAAGTAAAAATAATTTAGCAAAATTATTTAATAATATATATATAACTTTTTCTTTTTTTTAGTATGTGATTTTTGTGAAGTTTCCAATTACGAACATGAATGTTTAATGAAATATTTAAAAATATACCTGTATCTAAAATCGATCTGTAAAATGTTAGTTATCATAATTCGCTATGTATGAAACAAAAAATATCAACATCATATTTAAAAACATTTTCACAACAATGAACTGACGGCACGATGAATTGTGTGCAGTGAATTGACGCGACATCCAGTTATTGTTATCAGTTGCTTAATATCCGACATTCTACACCAAAATCAATTACTTTATGTGGCCAGTTTTTTGTTTATAGTATCTCCTTTTTAGCACATCAGTTCCTGAAAACTGTGCAGTTGAAAGTGAAGTTATGTTATAAACCCCCCTTAAAACATGGAATCATTCCTGCTACAATTTAAAATTGCTTTGTTAATGCAGGATTCTGTGACGCTGTATAAGATTGAAGAAATGAAAACTTTAGAAACTTCAGAAAACATCCACGATGGTGTGACGAAAGAGGATTATGAAGCCTAAATGTCATTCAACAACGATATTTGTGTAGCTGTGAAGCTCAAAGAAACTACAATTTGTCAAAAAGGTGCTAAGAAATACAAAGTGCTAAGAATGATGAATGATCAAGAAGATGGCAAAATCAAATTTACTGAAACAACCTAGAAATGCAGAAATGAGGAATGTGTCAAAATTTCGAAGCACAGTGTACATCACTCTGACAATATGAGTATGGACAATTCATTGAAGATTCTTTAAGGGAGAAATATAAACAAACAATATACACTGAATTCTTTCACTAAATATTTTCGACAACCTTTTTAAAAAAGTCATTATATCATCAATATTAAATTATTATTTTATTGTAATACCAGATGTTATTTTTAAGTACTTCCTTAAATCGCTTATTGTTATAAAAAAAATTCATGGTCCTGAGGTGTTCACAATAAGTATTGTATTAATTTTATAAGGTTGTATTTTATACACGTGTAAAGGATTTTTTATAAAAGTATCATTAAATTTGGGGTTACTAGCACCCATAAAGAATTTTTTTTTTTTTTTACATCAGTTACAAGAGTCGAGTTTTGGCATAATTCACAGAGTATTGTTGAATTATGCCAATATTCTCAATTCAGTAGAACCAGAACCGATTTAAAGTTTTTTTTTTTTTTTTTAATCCAATTAACCCAAGTTTCATAATTTAACACAGAGGTTGTCAATCTGGTTTGTACTGCACATTTAGAGCTGCCAACATCTGAAAGCTCATTCAGTAATAAGTATCAACATGATTTTTAAGTGTAGCTTTCAGACTTTTGGGACCTTGCTTCTGTTGTGTCGTACTTACACTCTTAAAACTGTGCCTCTGATATATAAGGCACCAGCGCATATGAGAGGCACACAGACAAAGTGCCTCTGATTAGCTGATAAATATCAAAAGGCACAAAGAAATGAGAGGAACAAATGAAGGTCTCAAAATCTATCAGAGGCACGGATGACAGAACGAAATATACCAGAGTCACGGCGCTAAATGTGTGCCTCTTAAAAAAGGCGGTCATTTATTCAGCGGTACAGTGGGAAAGCGCGCATGCGTATAAATGTTTAACCCATGATGCATTGAGCGGGATAATTACTTTCAATCAGGGATAGGGGAGAAGGAAGAATGGACGCTTGAGCAGAAGAAATGGTGTCTTGTGGATTATTCCAGAAGCGGTACCTGACGACACAAACAGAGTTTATATATATATCCTTTTCGCAAGACGATTATTTTGACTCAAGAGGTTTTGTGCTTTTGTTTTTTAATTACGCTCATGTTGTTATTGTCGTTCAGGATTGCAACAATATCAATCGCTGATAATAGGAGTTAGGTTTTCCTACGATATAAAACGACGCCGCAGAAATAAATGTTCCTGTGGAAAATACAATGAATTTATGTTAGGAAACATAAAATTACGTACAATGGATGGTGTTATTATTGCAATCATCCACCGGCGGATCATAATGAATATAGACAGTTATAGAAAAGCCTGCAATAAGTAAGTGTATTTAGTTTAGTACTTGATTATTTTCTTTGAATGTGTAGTATAAAAATCGACACTGTAAAAGAATGTTTTATGTTACAAACATATGTACATATCGCAGGTAAATGTATCATTCCCTTGAGAAATTTAATTTTTTTATTAATAGTTATAGTTAATAAAGTCCAGTCTCTTTTGTATTATATTAGAATTCAGGGGGTGGCCCGGGGGTGGTGGCATTCCCTCTCCGGAACAATGATCGAAAAGTGTGAGATTTTATTCTTTTTAATGGACAAAAGTGCAACCCCCCCCCCCTCCCCCCGAAGCAAAGCCCCAAAAATCCCTCCCGGAGAAAAATGTCTGAATTAAACACTGATATTAATCTGTCAACGATATTTAACTAATCTCAGCTACATTTCCCATTGTAATCGAAATTTAACTGCAATAACAAAAATAAATCAAAACACCCAAAATTTCAGCAATGGACATACTACAGAAAGTAATAGATATTGTTTTTATAATCGTATTTTATTTAGAATCGGAATTCAGTATAATGAAAATATATACTATTGAAACAAATTAGTTATTTTCAAATAAATTTAACATTTAGGATACCAGTAATGAAATATTTATAAGAGTTACTTTTTGAAATTAATTGTTGTCATTATCACAAGATCAATATTATGATTATTTTACGCTGATTATTTTTAACGTTTGTCTTATTTGTTTTTAATAAAGCTTTTATGCCCTTTTATGTATTTTGATATGTATAAAATAAACTGATATGTAGACAAGGTTCTTTATTGAACCGCAGAACTGACTTAGACCACATGGACACACATTTTAATATTTATTTCAAATTTGTTTCAATAAATTGGGAGTGAGAAAATTTTCTATTATACATAGTATTCTGCCTTACACAAAAATTAATATGTCTTTGGATATGCCATGCTGGAAAATCTTTCTGCAGTAGACAGAATTCACTGTAAAGATATAAATATAATATAAAATATAATTAAATTACATTCTGTTCCTCTTATAATGGTGGCACATGCATGTGCCACCATTATAAGAGGCACAGAATGTATTTTTAAATAAGAGGCACTTGAATATATAAATTCAGCGGCACACTGTGCCTCTTAATTTCAAAGGCACTTACGCTGTGCCCCTGAATCTCAAAGGCACTATGTACCTCTTAATTTCAAAGGCACCATGTGCCTCTTAATATTCAGAGGCACAAAAATTCAGAAAGTACCTCTTAAATCAGAGGCACAGTTTTAAGAGTGTAAAACTTCCCTAGGCAGTCACAAACATGTGGTAGATAAAAATCAATCTACTAAACAAACAAATTTTGTGTAGACTTGAATTTAAAGATGAATGCAAAAAAACCTGATCATATAGAATTTACTTAAATATTCACCCAAAAGCCTAAATAAAGGAGGATAAAATATTATTTGCTGCTGTAGGAAAATAGTAAAAAAACGACAAAGATTTTCCTTGATGCATAAAAAATTTAAAGTTTATTTAAAAGATTAATAAAAATCGATTTAGTTTATATATACAAAACTACTCATTGTTTATTTTTACAACAGACTATTTATTTTTAAAGATTTGATTCATTCAAAATTATTTAACATTTTCTTTGGAAAATCTTAGATGGCACTGTAATTGAATAAAATGCAATGAGAATCGTTTTCATTGAAAAGTATGGAAACGGTTGAATAACTTGAAAAATATACATTGGATTGAAAAACGAAAAAATGTATGTTCAATAGTTTGGAAAAATCTATTTAGGGATATCAAAGTTGTCCTCCCCAACTCTGCCCCCTGGGCAGAAAAGGGGGCAACTTTGAAATCTTAAATGATAACCTCCTTTTTTATTGCAGATTCGGATTATACAGGAAAAAATACGTAACTTTTTTACTGAACATTTTCTTAATTGTAGATGGCGCTGTAATCGAATAAAATGCAGTGAGAATTGTTTCCATTGAAATGTCTGGAAATGGTCGAATAACCCAAGAAATATACACTGGATTGAAAAATGGAAAAATATGTGTTCAATATTTTAGAAAAGTAGCAACTTTTAAACCTCTAAATAAATTTTTCTAAAATACTGAACATTTAATGTTAAATACAAAAGTTATGTATTTTTTCCTGTAGAATCTGAAAATTGTTAAAAAAAAAAAAAAAAAAAAAAAAAAAAAAAAAAAAGGTGGGGGGGGGGGGGGGGGGTGTTACCATTTATAAGATTACAAAGTTGCCCTCTTTTCCCCCCAGGGGGCAGAGTTGCAGAGTTTGGGGGAACAGCAACTTTGATATCCCTAAATAGAATTTAAAAAAATATTGAACAGGCATTTTTCTGTTTTTCAATCTAATGTATATTTCTCGAGTTATTCGATCATTTCCAGACTTTGCGGACACCCTGTATATAAAATATCACATATCAAAATATCGGATTTTCTTTATATTTACGAACCATGAGAACACTGGTATACAGTGAAACAATATCTACTGTGTACCATTACAATTTTATTTATTATGTCTTACTTTTATGTTCTTGGATGCCCACAAATAAGGGACACTGTTCTCACCTTACCACCACATAGCAGTCACAAATTCCAATACCTCACCTTACCAGTTTTTGCATTGTTTAAAGCATTTTACAATGTGGGAGTTGTTACATGGATGCTTAGAAATCCAAGCACAACCATGTCATGTGCCAAATACATCAGTGAAACACATTTAAAAAAAAAAAAAAAAAAAAAAAATCAGTATGGTCTTATTGGATACTACTGGTGTGGTATACAGTGTGATGACAAATGCTATTATTCTTTCATAGTATTGTTTTTTCCTGTTTCTATTCATGCATATTAGTAAATTCAGTAAGAAAGATGCTCCCAATAAACATATTTATATATTCAATGGCTAAAATTGCAGTTGATTATATCTATGTTAATAACTCCCCCCCTATAAATAAAATACATTTAAACATTTTTTAATGAATAATTTCAGCAATGCAAAATAGAAAAATTACATTACAAGATTTTTGAAATAGAGATCAACAATATTAACACGTTCGCTGCCAAAGCTGATATAGTGCATCTGTTCACAGATGCCAAGTCGTATCTCCGATATTATGCTTTTAAATTGTTCTCTGTGGTTTTATTATTTAAATATAGATATAACTGATTACTTTTAGCAAAAAACAATTGTACATAATTATACATAATTTTGTTTCAATATACCTATTAAAATTTCAATGTAATGTAAAACAAATAACTTTTATTCATAGTATTCTCCAAAACATATCGTGAAAAGATAAGTTTTTCTAAACATTTAGTTATTGTATCTAGGTTTTGAGAAATAAATGATCCATTCCAGTACGCCAAGTGTATTATTTAGTCTCTTTCTGTGTACCAAACACCTAATCAATGCATGTGTTTTCTATGGCAATACTCATAATCGGCGATTTAGATAAAGATATCCATAACGAGTTATCTCGTAGCTGGCAAGGAAACCCAGTTTACCAACTACGAGTATTCTCGTAGTTGGCAGCAAACGTGTTAAATAGTTGAATTTACAAAAGTTTTACAAAACGAATGACAAGCAAAGACAAAATTTACCTGTTACTTTTGAAGTATGTCCATTGCCATAAAAATTCACTTTAGCTTTATAAATAGGCTCATACTCCTAAACAAAAAGATATAAGAAAAACATTTTTAATTATTTAAGCTAAACTATCAAGATTGATTACAGATAAAGAAAGCAATTATAATAAAAGTTCCAGAATTCATAAATTTAACTAAAAAAAGGTAGAACCAAAATTATGTAAATAATAATTTTAAAACCTGCAAGTTAAGAAACATAATGATTTTAACAAAGTCAATTAACCAATACATTAAAGCATTCTTCTTTCACCCCCATAGAGTTAGGGGAAAAAAAATCTATATTTTAAAAAATTAAGCCTGGCCAAAATTACTTAAAATTTTTATTAGTTTAAGTGCATTCTGATCATCTGATGAAATAAACGTCTTCACCCCCGGTGGATATATGATTTGTAAAGTTATTCCATCTGCCGCAAAGTGGTTAAGAAATTAAACTGAGTAAGTCTGCTAGTTAATTTTTCCCAAACTATGATAATATTCTATGATATATTCTTAAAAAATATATATATATCTATATTTTAAAAAGTTAAGCCTGGCCAAAATTACTTCAAATTTTTATAAGTTTAAGTGCATTCTGCTCATCTGATGAAGTTAACCCCTTCACCCTCAGTGGTGACACATATGCTTTGTAAAGTTATTCCATCTGTGGCAAAACGGTTACACAATTAAACTTTGCAAGTCTGCTAATTAATGTTTCCCAAACTATGATAATATCTCGGCCCCACTACCATGACACCCAATTTTAAAAAATAAGTAGATGACATTTAAAATACTGCTTTTTACTTTCCATTCTTTATTATATAACTTAAACAACTAACCTGAAAAGAAACCAAAATATGAATAGATCAGATTTGGAAAAGGTTATAAGGATAAAGATGTGTAAAGTTAACAACACTTTCTATAATTATTCTAGCCAGAAATGCCTAAATATCCTTTAAACTTGCATATTGCACAAAACCCTAATGCAAATTCATCCTGCAATTTTGAATGACATCAAATAACTAACCATGTACATCCAATTCTTCAAAAACTTTCATTATTAATAAAATTATTGAAGATCCTTAATGTTTGAGAGGAATCTCATATTATGTATTTCACTACTGGCGTTTCTCGGTTTTCCATTTAATCGACTAAGTGATTTTTATCTTCAGTGCATTGCTACAGTTTTTCCACCAACTGATTTATCTTCTTTAATGCACAGTGTATGGCCTCTTTTCTGGGAGAAATTTTTGCTTTTCTTCAGCACTTTGCTTCTCCTTGTTACATAGGGCATGGCCAGTTATGTAATTAAATTATGTGCACCCGACTGCATAGCAGGAGGTAGTTCTGTTTTTGGAATGGTTTTGATTGTTCTCTTAAAACGTCGTTCACTTTTTGGCTAATAATTTAAAAATTTACCTATTGATATTTTTGTAGGCCTTATTTTTTATATTGAAATGAAAATGTTACTTGAGATTCCTTCATATTTAAGTCTTCCAGGATTCTGTTAAATTCAATTCAGCAAGATTTTTAAGATAATGTCCAAGAGGAAACTTCCTTTACTGCTATTTTACGGAATAAAAGAAGATTTTCTTATTATAAGATTCGTCTTTCTTGTACCTTGTACCGCCTACATTTTTGTCTTCCAAGCTTAAAGGCTTCTGCTCAACCTCATTGAATTTTGATATAATTGATACAGAGCATACATATAGGTCTAACAAGCTGTAACTAGAGAACAAGTTACTTTAAAAGTTTGACACTTTACCAATTAATTACCTATGGATATGTCCTAGAGCTGCTTTGCTTCTTTCCTGCTTAAATATTCATTAATTTATTCATCTTTGAATTTCCTTCCAAAAAAAAATATATATAAATTCAACTCCATTTTCAGAAGACCGTATCTCAAAAAGGACACTTCTGATTTGATTACCATTTGTACACCTGGAAAAAACACACCTTAATTGACAAGAAAATTTTCTTTTCATTTTGGGTCTCTTTGGTATAGGTTAATAAAGCAATGTTCAAAACATCTACTTTGTTGAGATTCGCAACCATATCCGTCATAGAAATCTATTCTAAAAATGTCTCTGAAAGTCTGAGAAAACTGCAGTAAGGAAAAGATAACACAAAAATATATGAAATAAGTGTGTTATAACCATGTCAACTGGTCCAGAGGATCCTTTGCTCAGCCAGGGGCGACCCCTGGTTGAGAGCAAGGTAACACCTGGTACCCTTAAATATCTCTTGAACGAATAAAGCTAAAATAGTGTAACAAGCAGGACTTGACAAATACGGTCGCTAGGTCACCACTGGCGACCAAGTTTTTCTATCTGGCCACCAAATTATTTAATCTGGGGTTGTTATTATTGTTGTTGTTGTACAAAAATTGATCTAAGAAATGAGCACAAAAGGCTTTTTTTTTTTAATCTTTTTGAGCATTTTTATTTTGGTAAAAATAAGTTCAACAAATGTAAATTTTATAATAATAAAAACAGAATTGATAGACTTTGATGGGAAAATAGGAAAAAAAATTGTTTTCCTGCTTCACTATTTCATCGATACCCCCCCCCCCCCTCATTAAATATAGATTTTGTAGCACTCAACTCTCCGGACATTTGAAGCATTCGGCAATCAGAATTTCATGAACATGCCTGTTAATCCAGCCTTTATAGAATTTCTTTTTTTTTTTCATTGATAAATAATTTTGATACTTTTCATTAGAAAACTTGGTTTATATTAGTCTTTCTAAATTATGTATTTAATAATCCTAAACTATGCTTGTAATTATTTTTTCTCAATTAATTCATAGAAATCTCTTGTGCTTTTTGAAAATCAGTGATGGGGGAGGGTGGGTAATATTTTTTACTGGCGACTAGAATTTTTTGCTGACTACCAGATTTCATCAAATTTGTAAAGCCCTGGTAACAAGTATGCACCTATAGTAAAATGACTGTGTGCTATCATATTGTATTAGAAGGTCTGAAATGTTAATTTTTTGATAACCAATCGCTTTGAAATCACACAGCATCTAATAAAAATATTTTTAGATGTAAGACATCATTTCATACTAAATCAAGGATGCTCTACACTTTTGTAATTGACATTTTTTCGCTATATCTCATATTTTTCGAGATAGTTTCGACATTTTCCAAATTTTGGCACTAGGAGGCACTGCAACAACTGTCATATGATAGCACATAGCCACTTTACTATAGGTAGACACATTCTAGCTTTATAAATTCAAGAGATATTTGAGTGTACTGGGACATTACTTTGCACCCGGCTAGGACCACCTAGGTCAGTTGACATTCTCACCCACTTATTTCATATACTTCTGTGTTATTCTTAATCTACTGTAGTGTTCTCAGACTTCCAGACAGATCTTTTGAATCAATTTCTATGGCGGATATAGTTGTGAATCCGACACAAGGTAGGTGTTTTAAACCTTGCTTTATTTACCTTATACCGAAGAAGCCCAAAATGAAAAAAATTTCTTGTCAATTAAGGTGTGTTCTTTCCAGTGGTATAAATGGTAATCAGATCGAAATTGTCCCTTTTGAGATATGGCTTTTGAAAATAGGGTTGAATTTATGAAATTCTGTTTTATATTATTTAAAAGATGAATAAATTAATGAAAATTTAAACAGGAGAGAAGCAACTTCAACAGCTCTATGACATCTTCATATGTAATTAATTGGTTAAGTGACAAACTTTTAAAGTAATTTGTTCAGTAGTTACAGTTTGTTAAAGAAAGGGTAAAATTCACTATAGCAGGCTGTATGGCTTACTTTGAGATCAAGTAACGATGCATGTAGTGATTTCAGACCTGTAATACTGTAATTATGTTTTACAGCACAAAAAGTTGTACTAAATCACATATTTTGGATAAGTAAGGTTTCTTGTATCATGACCAATAAGATGACAAATTTGGTGATTTGATCTTTTTTTCAACGACTGTGAAATAATGATATTTACAGAAGGATCCTTGGTGTTGTGACCCATCTGTACTACTTCTGACTCTGACAGTTTGCAGATGCCCATCATAGCTCTACATGT
This sequence comes from Maratus michaelseni, assembly GCA_963931845.1. Classification (NCBI taxonomy): domain Eukaryota; kingdom Metazoa; phylum Arthropoda; class Arachnida; order Araneae; family Salticidae; genus Maratus; species Maratus michaelseni. The sequence continues at coordinate 140,766,719 of OZ007597.1, forward strand.
ATGTCCTTTTACAATTGTATCAAAATTGAAGGGGGTCGAGCCATTCAAATTTAGCCTACTTGACATGGAATAACCCATAATTCATGATAAATAACATTCATAACTCTACATTATTGGCACAGTGATAAAAATAAAGCAAAATTTATTATAATATTCAAAGTTACCTTTAGTTGATGCATAAAGCCTTCATTTGGACATATACAATGTCTTTTGACTTGGACTAATGAGAAAGCATCTCTAAAAAAGGTTAAAAAAATAGTTGTTAAATTGTACTACATAATTAATAAATAAAAACAAAGAAATTCAATAATCAATAATGATTAGGTTTTGATCAATGTTTACAATTAGGGATGTAATGAATATTTGCCCACTATTCAATATTTGGCTCTTTTGTCGAATATTTGGCTGGCCAAACATTGAACAGTAGTTGGCTGAATATTGTTGGATATTTAGCCAAATATATTAAACTTTTTTTTTCTGTGCAATGCTTTTCTCTCATCTAATTTGGGTATCTTCTGACACATTCATAGAGCCTATTTTCATTCTTAAATGCGTAAAAATTTTCAGCTGTTCTGATTCAGATACTAAGAAATCAAATAGCATTTTCTATAAATGCTGAGGATTTTTAAGAAAATAGTATCGAAGTTGGAGATTTAAACCAATTTTATAGACACAATTGTCATAAAGGGCCTTCATTGGAAAATAATCAGTTACAATTCAAGATGCAATATATTTTTAGAAAAATGAAAAATACTATTCCATCTGAAAGTGTTTGGATATTAATGTCTATAAATTTCATATGTATATAAAAATGGCTTTGTTATTATGTCAGAAAAATTCGCATTGTTCAGCAGTATTTATTTATTTATTTTTACTTTTATTAAAGAACAGTTTTGTATATATTTAAAATAAAATATTGCAGAAGTTTCAAGATTTTTCATACTGTCGGTCTCAGTTTCTGTATGTACTTTCAATATGTATTGAGTAGGTTGTAAAACATGTGTTGCGCATATGTTGATTATACTGTTAATAGCCTTGTTAAATAAGCATTTTCTACATTTTTAAAATTGGTTGACCAATGTTCGTGTACTATCCATAGAACTCAGCTCACACCGAGACACATCTTCGAGTGCCCATCCATTACCGCAGATATCTTAAAACTCGGCTGGTTACCGCTAATGGATCCACTTCGAGAGATCCTTTACAGTCCTGAAGCACCAGGGCTGGCGGCAGTGGTCCTCCGGACCTTTGACCATATCTGATCCTTTATTTATTGACTTTTTGCATATCCATGGACACGACAACAACAACAATGTTCGTGTGCAACCCAAACTCCTAGCAATAAAATTTACTTTATCAAGAGCTATATCAGGAAGTATCTCATTGTGAATCATGGGGAGAGTAAGCATTGTGAGCGGCTAATTAATTTCGAATGTAAGAAAGGATAAAAGTATCACTAAATAGTAGAAGTAAAGAATTTTCTTTATATTTTAATGGAAATATTGATTAGCCGTCCTGACTTTGAAATATTGCAAAAATACATTAAGCTGTTAAAAATTTTATACATAACAAATAACAAAATAATCAATTTTAATTTGCATTTAATTGTGTTTCTATTTAAAAATTAATATACGTATATGTTATATAATTTCTTCGGCTAGACTATTAATAAGCTTCAAGATTATTATTAATAATAAAAAATAATAATCAAGTAATGTAAATACAAAGCCATTAAACTTCAACCACATATTACTGAGGGTTTTTTAAGGTGGAGATTAAAGTTGGACATATTTCCCTTCAACAGTGTAAAGTATGCAAATCAAGTATTATTATTTTTTTTAATAGAAATAATCTACCCAGAAAATTACTTATGAGACTTAATGGTTTATAAATTGGCAAATCAATAAACTAAAAATAAAAAGATGCAATATATGTATGCAGTTTTAACATGCATAAAAGTTTATTTACTTACTAAAAAGTATACACAAAATTTTTTAAATCAAGCTGATGTTCAAAATTTCAAGAAATGCTTATGGAAGAAACAATTTTCATATCCCTCACTTAAAAAAAAAAATCATTTTGCTACCACTTTATTAAAGATAATATATCTTACATATCTAAAGTTTAAGATTAAACATGTCTCTAATTTAATAACACATTCTTACCTATAAGGCATCTTTTTAGTTTCCATTATATATCCAATGACTAGAGCAGCACTGTAAAATAAAAAAACATTTTAACATTCATCATGCAATAAAACAAATCTTAAGAAAACCTTTTAACATAAAAAAAAGACGTTTATCATTCAACATAATCCCCCCCCCCCCTCCAATTATACAAGGTGATTCAGAAAGTTTGAAATAAACTTTAATCTTTTTACTCTAAGCATTTCCTATGTGCAAAGTCATGTGTACACAATGACGCTTCTTTGCAATGAACTGAGAATGTCATGATCTGACTTGGGTTTAGCTCTTTTGTATTGATATAAAGTAAATAAATTATACCATATGTCAAAATTAAAGCATTTCAATGAAAACCAGATTTCATATGAATATTTTTCATACATTATGCTTAATATTTAAAGATTCTTGAACATTCCACTACATTCAGCAGCACAGAGCCCAGTGGAACATTAAATTTCCACTGTGCTGGTAGAAAAGGGATTAACTCTCTAGGTCTTCCAGCCATGGATTATACAAAAATATGCCATAGTAATCTACCCTTGCAATCAAAATGATCCAGTTGATTAATAACTGCATGAAAAGTTATCTGTATTAGGGATGGGACGAGTATTCGGCCCTTTTGCCGAATACTTTGGCCAAACGTTGAGAGATATCTCCCCGAATATTGCTAGATTTCTTGGCAAATAAATTCCAGATAATAATTTTTTTTTTCAATTTCTGCAATGTTTTTGTCTAATCCAAACAATCTACTTTCTGACACCTTCATGAAGTTATCTTCATTCTTAATTGCACAAAATGTATAGTTATTAGGATACTACCATTATATATATATTAATTTACATATTTCTTCATTCATATTGTTGTTATCAGTTTCTGTGTATGCTTTTAATGCATGTTGAGTAAGTTGCAGAACTTTGTGTTGTTGTATATTGTATACGCTGATTCAAATGTTAAAGATTTTGTTAAACAAATATATATTATTACTGTTAACCATAACTCATGGTTAATTTAATTTGTAATTTAAGACTGGAGGCTGGTTTCAGAACATACTCATTCTTACAAATTTGTTGATCTCTAGGGACACAAACTACCCACAAATAAAATTTACTTGACTAAAGGTTATTTCAGGAAATATCTCGCTATGAATTATGAGAGAGAATAAGTATTATCATGGACTTTGAATGTAAGAAAGGATAAAAGTATCATTGGGTAGTAAAAGTGAAGTACATTCTTTATATTTTAATGGAAATAACTTAACAGACCGTCCTGACTTGGAGAAAATCAATTTGATATGTCTAAAAATGAAAGAATAAACTGCAATTTCTTAATTTTTTGTGCTAAAATAAATTTTTTAAATTAAAAAATACATTAACAGTAGTAACGACTAATAAGTTCTTATTTTAGATAAAATGTTTATGAATTTCTTATCTGCACATAAAAATATACTATTATAATTTAGATGTAGTAAAATTTGTTTTATTATTAGCATCAAGCTGTTTGAAATATTACAAGAAATACATCGAGCTATTAAAAATTTTAACCACATAAATAATAAAACACCAATTTCTGTTTACTTCTTTTTCCTTTTTAAAACTGTATGTATAATTAAAAATTATTTTCTTTATTGGAAAAAAAAAAAGGTTGGTATTCGGCCAAATCACTATTCGTCACATCCCTAATCTGTATGCTAGTATGTATTTCAGGATTTTATTCCTCTTATAAAATGAACTTTTTTGTCTTATTATACCTGTTATGCATGCCTGAGAATTGAATATACAGGGTGTTCATTTTTATCGTTGACCAATAACCAATTCCTAAACAGTTAGTTTTAGAGGTATAGTTCCAGCTGCAAAAATACTCCAAATGTTTTTCTTAACCAATATCAAAATCCATTTATGTAAAAATAGTTATTTTTTTTTTAAAGTTATGAAATTTAAATTTTTATACAGCTGAGTTTTATAACCCATATTTAGAAAAACTTTCTCTATGCTCTAACAAATAGAAAAGTGAAAATTTCATCTTTGTACAATTAAACCTTATTGAGTTATGATGCTTTGATTTTTATGAGCTTTCAACAATTCATGGCACAATTTCATTGGTTTACTTATTCATTACTAGCTGACCTGACCAATCTTAAATATGCCTAAATCAATATTAAATGATTTTATATTTTTAAACAAAAATCTTTCCAACTGAACCTAATGTTGGGGTGCTGCCCACTATCTTATAGGCAGTGTACACTGTTGAATTTGTATGATTTTATATTTTTAAATGAAAATTTATCGTATTGTACCTAGAATACGGGAGCCCATAGCTTTCGGCAGCATACACCCTTAAATTTGTATGATTTCATTTTTTAAAATGAAAATCTATCCAAATGAACCTAGAATTGGAGGTCCCACTGCCTAGCCTAATTTTTTGCAAATGAACATCAAATTTCTATGATTTTAGATTTTTAAATGAAGATCTTTTCAAATAAACTAAAGTGCCCCATTATAGTGATTGCCAATTTAATTTCTGACATATATATTAAACTTTCAATTCTGGGCAAAGGTTCCTGAGAAAACCTAAATAATATAAAAGGCACCCTTCTGTTTCCCTCTTTTAAAACATGAATGTGATATGGTTGCAAGTTGTGTTTCTGACACAATACTAAATGATATATGTCTGGGAAAATACTAATTAAAAAAAAAAAAAAGAGAGAGAGAGAGAAAGAGAGCAAATAAAAAAGTCTGGTAAATTCGTAAAAGGACGTCACAATTTTTTTTTTTGAAATACAGTACAGAACCGTTTATCCGGAAACCAGTTAACCGGAAAACCAGTTAACCGGAATAGTATTTTCGATCGACCAACTGCGGAATCTTTCCAGAAAAAAAAAATCATAAAATCTTCAAAACTGCGTATATATATATTTTTAATTTGTGGTGTAGTATTCTTTATTTAGGATTTACTGTTTCTTTGGAAAACAGTGTTTTTATTGCCCATATATATAATAGACTAACATGCTTTATGCTACGGCATACGGCAATACTTTTGCTTCGTATCGTAACGCTGAATCTAGAGCGCGAACAAATAAACAAAGCAGAACTGTTGCCAATCTGAAGAAACCGAGGAAGAAACAACGTCGAAAATACGCTGTTTATTCATCTACATGGAGATATAAAAAAAAGAGCGGTAACCGTTTGCCAAAAGTTACGGTTTGACATCACGACAGGTATTGTATTTCTTATTTCTCTCAGTAGATGGCGCCAAACCAAATGCAAAGTAATGGCAGTAAAAGAAGAAAAAAAAACTAACTTCGTAATAAATTGTCTCCGATTATAAATTATCCGAATAAACTTTTGAATATTTTATTAAGGTATTACGAATTACTTATCTTTTCATATCTCCATGAATTTTAATAAACAGTGAAAGAATGTTTTGCTATAGTGCTCATTCAGATTGGCAACAGTTCTGTTTAGTTTACTTTCAACATCGCGTGCTTACTACGATTATTATTTATTTTCAAAATCGTGAAGCATTCTGCAAATTAATTTTTTTACATTGCTTTTTGTAAAAAAATAGGAATGGCAAAGAGACAGGCAGATGAATTGGGCAATGTAAAAAGAAAAAGAGTAGTTCTAAGCATAGAAACTAAAGTGGAAATTTTAAAAAAACTTGATGAAGGTGCTTCCGTAAAAAATTTATGTGACACTTATCACGTTGGATCATCGACAATTTATGACTTAAAAAAGCATAAAAAAGACATTCTAAAATTTTATGGAGACGCCGATAATCCAAACCTTTTATCCGAGAGAAAAACGATGCATCAAGCAAAAAATGATGATGTAGACAAAGTGCTTATGGAGTGGATCCGGCAAAGAAGAGTGGAAAGTTTTCCACTTAACAGGAGCATTATTATGACACAAGCAAAGAAATTCCATGAGGAATTGCATATAGAAAAAAACTGTGATTATTCCCATGGATGGTTTAATAGATTTAAACAGAGGCATGGGCTGAAACTTTTGAAAATTTCAGGTGAAAGAGCTGCTGCAGATAGAGAAAGTGCAGAAGATTATGTTGATTATGTGATGGAGTTAGTGAGAAAAGAAAATGTCAGTTTAGACCAAATATTTAATGCAGATGAAACTGCATTATATTATAAATATGTTCCAAAACATACCTATGTATCTGCAAATGAGGAATCACCAAGCAGTGGACTGAAAGAATCGAAGCAAAGAGTGACGTTGCTAGCTTGCGCAAATGCAGCTGGCACTTGTAAAATAAAATTAACAGTGATCGGAAAAAGCAAAAAACCCCATTGCTTCAAAAACATTAAAATATTTCCTGTCAATTATAAAGCAAATAAAACAGCTTGGGTAACCCAAGTATTATTCATTGAATGGTTTAATACACAGTTTGTGCCAAAAGCAAGGGCACACTGTTTATCAGTTGGACTCCCATCAGATTGCAAGATCATTTTATTCTTGGATAATTGTGCAGCCCACCCACCATCAAGTCTGTTACAGAAGCATAATGTTCTTGTTGAATATTTGCCTCCTAATTGCACCTCTTTGATTCAACCTTTGGATCAAGGGGTTTTACGTAGCTTAAAATGTAAATATAAGACACATTTTTTAAAAGAACTTTTGGAGGCATGCAACGAGAATAGGTCTGTGCATGAATTTCTGAAGGAATTCAATATCAAGAAAGGAATTTGGCTGGCTGCTCGGGCTTGGGAAGATGTATCAAAAGATACATTAACCCATGCATGGCATAACTTGATGCCTACCTCTATATTCCTTGATGAAGATAGTGACAATAATTTTGGAGGATTCACTATTTCAAAAGAAAAATTGCTTCAGCAAGAACTGAAAGAATATGCAGAAAGTACATTAAGACATGACATCTTAACTGAAGCTGACATTGATGACTGCTTTCATATTGACAATGATGTCCCTATAACCAGTACCCTGTCCGATTCTGAAATTGTACAAAAAGTTCTACATCCTGAACAAAATGATGACACTGAGGATGAGGAGAGTGCAGATGAAATGTCTGAAGATAAAATTTCTAACGCAAGATGCATCGAATTAACACAAGAACTAATAAAAGGGATGGAACAAAAGAGTTTTGTAGATGAAACGCACATCATGGCAGTTTATAAAATACAGGAATTATTTCTTAAACAAAAAACTAATTTTAAACAAATGAAAATTGTTGACATATTTAAAAAATAAGCATTCCATTATTTTTTAAAAATGCATTTGTAAAGTCCTACTTTTTATTTATTAATTTATTTTAAATAAAATCTCAATCATTAAAAATTCATGAATGTCTCAGCATTTTTGTAAAAGATGGAGTCAAATTAAAACATCAGGATTTTCAACTAGCTTGAAAAATATAAAAATAACTAAATTTTTGTAAGGGGGGGGGGGGGGAGCCTACACACTATTCTAACCTGCAAGTAAGTCTTATTTTTTTATTTTCTATTCCTTCATTGTAATGTGTAAGTATAGTAATATTTCATGTTTAAAAACCATTGATTAATCAAGATTTAAAGCATTTAACAGATTTCAATTTTTATATGTAATTATTTAATTTATTGAAAAGAATTCTTTTACAATTACACTTCTTACATATTCTGATTAATCTTTGATTCACAAATAAATCCAGAGCCAAATATATTACACACAAGTCTGAATAATGGGTGTTGTGTCGATGAGCAACCAGTTATCCGGAAAAACCAGTTATCCGGAATGCATTTGGACACAGCCATTCCGGATAACTGGTTCCATACTGTAGTAAATATTAATATTTTTTAAAACCCAAGACACCATTGGAATCAGAAAAATAGCAGAAATAATTACAGAAAAAACAAAAGATGCAAAGTCAGCATTCAGAACTTTTGTTTTTCAAACTGTAAATATTATTTTTTTTAAACAAACACTGTTGTAATCGGAAAGGTATCCTGAATAATAGGTATTTTATTTTTTTGTTTTTTCATATTTTGAACAGGAGAGCAGACTTACAAGAATGCAGACTTGTAAATATGCAAGGAGAGAGAAAAAACTATGTAATCGATGGTTGGAATTTTTTTATTATTAGTAATTATTATTATTTTAAAACATTGTTGGAAAAGCAAGAATATCAGCAATAAGTGTGTATATGTTGTTCTGAAAAACTAATGTGGCAATTTCAAAATGAAAAAAAAAGTTTTTGCCTGTTTTCTTTTTTACTGCTTGGAAAATCTTGAAAATGCCCTTTACCAAACAACTTTTACAATGCCCTTTACACAGGCAACTGTGTGTCATTTTGCAATGTTCATTATGTTTTTTAATTAATATCTCAGCTAATTATCAAAAAACAAAAAATCTCAGCCACAGGTGCATTCGGACCTGCCTTTCACAAGAAAGACTGAAAATAGCTATTATCTGCATGCAAACAACATTGAACTAGACACTCGAAATTTTGATTGTAGTTGGCAGTATACACAGTGTCACTGAATAAATTACAGTGCACTTCCCATGCTGTCAGCACATTTGATACAAAGTAAATAATCTGTTGAAAAATTCACTGAAATATTTGAATTATTGTTAAAATTATGAATAAAAGTTCAAGTTAGGACTAGACGCCTTGTATTTTTGGCTAAATATGTAGATTATGATTCCTGGTTTCTAATACAAAAAAATGTTTGTTGTAGTATGTTCTACCATGCCTTCAAAGTTTATCTAATGAGTTCTAAATCACCCTATATATTTATAAGTGCCTAAAATTAATTTTTAAAAAGTAAAAAATATACATATATAAGTAAAAAGACTTTCTCATACAGAATGAAACAAAATTATCTGAAATACATACATCTATTTATTATGCAAAATAAATGTAATCGATTTCAAAATCATATATATTGACACATTTATATATTTTATAATTTAATCTTCAGTGCCAGTAACATATTTTATATTCTGTAGATTCAGACAGCGATTAAATTATAAAATAGATAAATATAACATGAAAATCATAGTAAAAATACTTCTCCAAAATTCTCAGAACTCTTACTAACAACCCTCACACTGAATTAGTAATACCAACAAATATCTTGAGAAAAATACATAAATACCCAATAAAAAGCAGGTAAAAGCTGGGCTTTTGTCAAAAACCTGAGTTTTGTCAACTCTGACCTAGTATAAAATGGTTAATTTAAGATTAGCTTTCAACTACTTATTTCTTTATTAAAATTTGCCTATTTCTTTATTTTTTTTACATAAAACCTTTTTTTGCATTTTAATCTCTTTCAAAATCAGTATTTATATATTTCACTCATACGTTAATTAACATGAAATCAACACAGCATAAATTTTTATAGCAATTAAAGAAAAGAAAAAAAAGTTGTTTTACAATTATATTGTACTTTTATGCTGTTTTAACAAACTGTACTTACTTTCGATACTTCAAAGAAATTAATTATTAATTGGAATAAAAAATTTCTTCAATAACTGCTAAATTGAAAAGACTTATTAAAAGTTTTAAATAATTACAACTAAAAAGAAAATATAAAATTAAAGCATCTTATTTATTAAAAGGGGGGGGGGGGGGGAAATTAAATACATTTTAGGCAAGAGAAAGATAATATTTTAAATACACAATTGTCAACACATACATACTATATAACTGAATAAAAATTTTACTGTAATTATTTGAAAGAATTGTAATAATATAATAATTTAATAAGATAATTGTAATTTTGAGAAATGTAATTATTTAAGAGTTCTTACCTTCTTGAAACACCAGCATTACCATGGACCAAGACTTTTCCTAAATTAAAAAAGAGGGAAAATATTTAGTTGAAGTAAAATATATATATATATATTAATCACATTAAGCGAATACTAAAGCTAAAAGCAAAGAAAAAACACCAAAATCATATATGAAACGGGTGAAAATTGATATTTCTTGGCAGCATAATTAATTGGAACTATTAATTGAGCAATTAAATATCATTGTTTTGAAGCCAAATGACTTTAAAAGAAAAGCTATGCAGTTCTTTTTTATTTAACAGCTGCATAATTTCTCAAAATTTAATCCTAAATGCCTGATAGATGCTGAGGTATCCCCCCCCCCCCGCTGCCCCCAAACATGGGAGGTTATGGTATTTAATTTTTAATAAAGAATCCGTTTACCAATGTCTGTCATAGGATTTGCCTTCCTACAAAATTTCATCATATCTTAAATCGTATAGGGTCTGAAAGATTCTGCCATCGGCAGATTTATGGGAGGAGTTAAGGCTGTTCTCAAACCCCAAAGAGCTCTTCCTGACAGATTTTTAAATTCATTTTTCTTCGGAAACGCATGAAATTGGCAGGTGTTCTTATTTGAAAGCTATGTAATTGAAAGACGTTTTCCTTTTTTGGTAAAGGCAGAAGATCTTTCTTCAGAGCAGAGGAAAATACTGTCAAAGTTAGCATTTTGAACTGAATTCCTAATGCAAGAGTACGAGAAAAGGGGGAAAACTTGTTAAGTGACAAGAATTGCTTATAACTGGATAAGCAATTTATTTATCAAAAAATGAAAAACAATATTTGATTCCAAATCACTTTAATAGTCATGCATGCCAATTTTATGCCTGTATGTTAATGAGTCAAAGTTTTACATTGTTCAGCAGGAAAATTGAGAACCACTTTAAGGGGATAATTACCCCCCCCCCCCCCCCCCAAGATCTTTGACATTCTATTATTATTCTCTCTCATTTTGCAAAGAAAGATATTTACCCATGCAGGCAAGGATGTTAGTGAATGACCATTGTTCCTAATGTTTAGTTAACTAAATTTTCCTTCTCTCTAATTAAAAACAAAAACAAAAAACAAACAAACAATATTTGTTCTTCTCAAGTAACTTAAAATTATGAACTATTAAAATACATGAATAAAAAATCATGCAAAGCATAGATTATGAAATACTTTCCAACACTATCAGAATATTAAGAAATTTAATTTTTGCTCATTTAGTGAAAAAAGATATCTAAATAACTTTTTTTTTAAAAACCTCAATGCAGTAAAAATTTATTTACAACAATTATTGTCCAAAGTTGGTAATGTGTGTGAATTATTTTGTGCAGCCTTGTATATGATTTACACATCTCGTAATAGGTTACAAATTATTTAAGTTTTAAAATGTATATCACAGCTGAAAACACACATTCTGCAGTTATGGCTCATAGTCAGTCCTGCAACTGAGTTCTTTTGAATGTCTCTGTAAATAAACGATAAATTCTATGTACACAATAATGCTAGAATACCTGCTGTAGTGCACCTCTTTAATGTATTTCAATTTCATTGAAATAGTGCAACATCATTAAAATAAACTGCAAATTATTAAATTATTCCCCAAAGATCATAATGTATTGGAATTCTTTTGTGCGTCCCTGTAAACAAACTGTAATTACAACTTATTCTATACTCAATACAAAACATGTTGACATCTACCTCAGTGATGCATATCAATTTCATTATGTTTGAAACAGTGTAACATCATTAAACTGTGCAGAAAACGATTTTTCTCCATTGACTGTAATGTAACAGAATACTTTTGAGTGGCCCTGTAAAAGAACTATAATTGCTACTTATTCTACACTTTATAGAAAACATACTGTCATCCACTTGTGATGCATATCACGTTCATTGTCTTTGAAAAAGCCTGGAATTGGTTCAAAATTAAGAGACCAACTCTTCTGGACGCGGCTTAAGCCATTTGGTAGGCCACCCCATTCAGCTGACTCTTGAAAGTATTGTCTTTAAAAGAGTGTACCATCATTAAAATGCATTGAAAATGATTTTTCCTCATTGATTGTAATGGAATGGAATACTTTTGAGTCTCCCCGTAAACTAACTATAAATGTTACACAGTTCATTTTCAATAACGAATATGCCAGGGTAAACCTCAATAACGTATGTCAATTGCAGGGCAATCCGAGTATATTTACACGAGTTAGACCACAGACAGACAAATCGAATTCATAAACACTTTTCAGTTAAGTTAGAATGTGTTAAAAAAGGAACTAAGAATTTTTTGTCAGAGAGGCAATCAGCCATTTAGGAAAATGTTTTTCTTTTTATATTAAACAGTGATGGAACAGCATGAACATCAGACTATGTCTTTTAATTTAAATATTAAAAACAACCCACAGATTTAAACATTGAATATCTTCAATTAAATAAAATATTAATTCGTAGAAATAGTTTTTTATAGTACAAGTAAATAAAAAATTGTTTAAAGATAAAACAATTGCAATTATCAATAAATATAACACATTCATTGAAAAAATATTATCAATTTATAACCTTAATTCCAGAGGTTTAAAAATCGATTAAGAAAATGTTAACTACTTTAAAAAACATTCATAATAAGAAAGCCAGTTTTGAACAAACAGACAAAAGAGAAAGGAAAAGAAAACAATTTGTTTTGATTTTTGTACAAAAAAATATTTCATGATCATTATTTATTCTTGAGTTATGTTACTGGATTTTGATTTCAGATTTATTATTTAAAGTAAATATATTAAATCACAGTGATGCCACAGATGTGATAAGCACATCTTTTAAGCAAAAACTTGAAGAAGAGTTGCATGAAAAAAATCACAATGAGTTCTTTGAGATGCATAATTTTTATCTTGCAAGGAATAAAATATTTTGCAAATTATTTCAACGAGGATGTTTTGTATTAAATACATTGACTATATCTTATTTCAAAAACGAGGACCCACTTTTGTAACAAATGACCTAGTTTGGGTCAATGTTAGTTAACCAATGGTCATAAAATTTGGAAGATAGACATAAAATCATAGAAGACATAAAATTTGCATAACATTAGAATATTATTAGAATCATTTTAGAATAAAAATAGATTAAAACAATTAAGAAAAAGGTTCTATAAAAAATATTTGAGCAATTTACCTCCAGTTTTGAAACAGTTGTCAATAAATTGTTTCACCTGCAATGAAATAAAAATAATATATCAATGAAAGAATATTTAATTGAAAATGAAGAGGAATATTTATTCAATTATCAGTTAAAAGAACATATAAATAAAATAAATAAATAATTATAGAATAATATAAGAATCACAAGCTGAAATTTTTTTATCCTAATTTAGCTTTAGTTAAAATCTAAAGAATTATTACACATACACCAGTTGCTATCTAAATAGAGAGAGAGGGGGGGGGGGGGGGTTCTATGAAGGGCTTGAAATGGAAAAATTCATGAACCGGAACGCTATTTCAAAATTATTGTTAACTAAACATTTTTTTTTTATTTTAATTATAACAAATTTATTTCTAACCACACAAAAACAATTTAAAAAATGCATTAACGATTCTAAATAATAATTTAAAAAAAGTTACAGAGAGCACAATAAGTAATATGTATTGCATATTATGCTCTTCTTAGAACACAATGCTTACTTATTGTGCTTTTTTCAACATTACTTATTGTGTTCAACATATTACACTATGTTTACATGCCGGAAACCAACGAATAATTTCTCATTTGCCGATAGCAACAAGTGGAGTGTAAACAATCTCCATATCTTAAATTCAACTTGTTTCCATCAGAAGTTTAAACTTTAAAAGCTTGGATGTGTGGTCTGTTTTATTTATTTAGTCACTAAAAATTAAAAAAATTGGATGTAGGATTGTGATGAAATATTAGTGTCAAGTTCAGTCATCAAGTTGAGATGTTGACTTGGACACTTGGAATAGGAACTTTCGCAACCATTTCACGTGGGTTTAATGGGTAATGGCTTATCACAGTGACGTTAAGTGCATCACCGCCTGTTCTATCCATTTTTTCAGATGAACTTGAATCGGAACAGAAATATTAATGTTTTTTAGGAATAGTAACAATATGTTTTAATAATAGCATGGACTGGAATGATATTTACAATAATTTTATGAACCAGGACAATATTTGTCTTAATTTCACGAATCGGAATATCGTTCCAGTTTGCTCCAGTACATTTCCAGCCCTGGAACTACGGAACAAAAAAGATTAAAAACTAATGCTTTAAATCATTAAAGATTTTTGATTTACCAATAATCAAAATATTTAAGGATAAGTTCAATAAGTAAGATACCAATAGCTTATTATAAAATGACAAAGTGAAAAATTGACTGTTTTATCAATATTTATTTTGACAAGTAAAATAGTAACAATTCCATTGTTCTACAACCAAAACTCAGAGTTATGATATGTTTTTATGTGAATTTTACAAAATTTTGGAGCTTTTCAGCATTAAAATAGACATACAATGTTTTAGTGTCAGAAAGCTTTGAAATATAAGATTCAAAATATCATAACTTGGTGAGTTTTGGTTGTAGATGAATGGAATTTTAATTGTTTTATTTGTCAGAGCATTGTGAAAAACTTTTCTACACATAAATTATAAGACCCATTGACCATATAAAAAATTAAAAAGTGTTAACATTTTAAAAATTAGTAGCTGGACACAGTGGCATTAACATATTCCTATTTTTGTATTAATTCCTATCTTGAGCACTTTTGCAATTTACATTGGCTATGCATCTTCAACTGGTAAAAAATTAAAGCATGTTTCAACATTTTTGGGATAAATTGTATATTGTATACATTAAAATCTGATCATGTAAAATGGACATAACTCATAACATATTTTTGTACAGAATGGATTTCAAAAGTTATCTGCACTGTTAGCTAGGATAATTTGGCAAGTAGGATTTTAGCTTGTTCTTTGAGAGATCTTTGTAAGTTGTTTGGTTATAGAGTTAGGGTGACATTTATGAGGCAAACCATAAAAAAATTAATCAACTGACAATAACAGACATATTAATGCCCAGTTTTAACCAATGATCCTAAAATCAAGAAATTTGGAGAATAGACATCTTACTTAACTAAAATTAAAGTTACATAATTTACTTTTATTTTTTAAATATATGATTTTTTTATAATAAATTTATAAATAAAAAAAAAATAAAAATTTTGTTACCTTATGGAGAAAAAAAAATCATAATCGATATTTTGTGACCAATCGATTAATTTTGTGATTATTTTCTCCACAACTGACTGACTAATTCTGCAAATATCTTAACATAATTGATTGAGAATATTCGTGATGTTTTACAACGATTCTTTGACAAATTTCCCAATTTTTGTCTGTGACTAAATGAGCGTTTTTTTTTTTTTTTAGTGACCGATTAACAAAGTCAGGGGTCGATGCAGGTTTTTTTTCTTGGGGCCCATTTTGTGAAAAGTAAAGGTTATTTTTGTGAAATTTATTATATTTTTGTGAAAAATAGCATTTTGTAATGGAAGTTGAAATCCAATTAGTCAAATTCGAACAAAGCATTTATAAACAAAAACTTTTTAAAATCTTTTTGGTGAAGTTTTCTTCTCTGGTGAACTTGTTTGTTTACAAATTACACATTTTAAAACATCACAAAACAATAAATAAATAATAAATAGCAAGTTTTTATGGAATGGAATTTTGTGAAAAGGCCTATTTTAGTAAAAGGAATTTTGTGAAGTTGATTTTTGTGAAGGGCCCATTTTGTCAAATTTATTTTTGTGAAGGGGTCCATTTTGTCAAATTGATTTTTGTGAAGGGGCCCATTTTGTCAAATTGATTTTTGTGAAGGGGCCCATTTTGTCAAATTGATTTTTGTGAAGGGGCCCATTTTGTCAAATTTATTTTTGTGAAGGGGCCCATTTTGTCAAATTTATTTTTGTGAAGGGGCCCATTTTGTCAAATTGATTTTTGTGAAGGGGCCCTAAATAGGCCCCAAATTTTGCCTGGATCGACCCCTGAAAGTTCACAATTTTGTTTATGCTCAGTAGGCATCATATTTTTGAGAAAAATATAATTTGTTTCAAAACTATTTTTTGGCTTTAATTTTTTTTTTCTTTGCTTCTACTTCTATTAATTTCAAAATACCAATTTTGTGGAATTCTGCAATGTTTTTTAGAAGTGTGTGTATAATGTTCCTAAATTTGAGGAACTTCGCAGCTGATGCGGAAACTGAAACAAAAATTTTACATTCATATAGTGTTTCTTTCATCTTTGTCAGAAAGAGAACTAAAGTAAAATAATAATAATAATAATAATAATAATACAATCTATTCATAATTCATATAGTGGCAATACAGTAAGAATAACTTTCCTGCTCCTTTTTATTTAGCAAGGAAGTTTTTTAATGCACGAGAGAGCAGTGTCTGGACCTGGAGTAGGCGATCATTGTGAGAAGTTCAAAAGATACAGGTGTTCCTCTTGGAACAAACTTTCAGGGAAGATAATGTGCTCAAGACAAATATTTATTGTATAGAAAACTAGTATCTCAATCCATTTATTACATAAAATATGCAATATATTCAATCAAAAATATAATGTGTTACTTCGCTACAAACTGAAACTGAATCCCAACTTTAACAATAATGAAGATATTTTGGTACGATTTTCGTCATATAACTTTACTTGTAATGACATCATTGGAAGTGACTGAATTTTGGTCAGCAACACAGGATGTATACTCTCAGCTACATTCTGGATAAATGGAATGTCTAGCTCAGTGTTGTTTAGATATGAATGCTGGCAATTTCTAGCACATCATGTCATCCTAACTTCACAGAAACCAAAGTCTGTTGAAAATATTATTACAATACCTTTATTATTGTTAAAGTAACAAACAAAAATCCAAGCTCAGTCTGGAGTGAGATATACTGTATTTTTGACTGAATAAGTGGATTGTGATCCTGGTTTCCTGGACAAAAATTGTCTGCCTTGATGCCTATTATTATACCTGAAATTTTGTTTAGAAATACCCTGTTTGTGGAAAAAAAAAAAAAAAAAAAAAAAAGCAAGAAACAGATTATTACCAGAAAATATTTAAGAACTTTCATTTGTAGATCATTAATTCCTATGAAGGTCATCATTAATAGTTAATTTTCTTTAAGTGCCACTTTTTAAACAACAAATAAATAATGTTAAAGTATTTTCTTTTATTTAAATACAGATGATTCTATTTCTTAATTATTTTGAACATCTTCATTAATTCACAGTTAACAACAGAAATTGTGCTAGGATTTTTAAAATGTTTTTTAAGTATTTCGTTTGGCCGAATATTTCAATATTCGGTCCAAACGAATATTCAGCAGGCCGAATTTTTTATATTCAGCCAAACTGAACATTTGGTAGTATGGCCAAATACTGAATATATACCAAATATTTGGTGTATTCCTAAATACAGGGTTCCCAGCAAAACATGACTGGCAAATTCCCTGACTTTCCCTGACGAAATCTCAAAAAATTCTCTGACTTTCCCTGACCAAATCTCAAAACATTCTCTGACCAAACGGGCATACAATGAAATTTGTTACTTATTTTTGCAATCCTTTGTCAAAAATTAGCGATTTTTTTCCTGTGATCCGCTCTTCAAAATTCTTTATTTTTTCCCCCGAGACTATATGATGAATTTCGCATCATTTTTCATTTTTTCTCCAAAATTTTTCCATGACTTTCTAGAAAATATTTGTAAATTCCCTGACTTTTTCTATGTATTTTAAAATTTCCCTGACTTTTTCTATGTATTTTAAAATTTCCCTGACTACTTTGAAATTCCATGACTTTCCATGACGCTGGGAACCCTGTAAATAGTATAAGGTTAATCTCATCGAGGTCTCAGATTGATGCAGAAAATTTTGTTACTGGAGTTATAAACAAGTTAAAATTCAAAAAAACTTTTAATCTCATAGGTAAATTTTGTAATAATCAAAACTTTACCTAAGCAAAAACTGTGAGAACTTGCAAATCAGAATTAAATGTTTAAATGATAAAACTAAAGTGAAGATTAATTAATATATTTTTTTTAGCATATGTCTACAAAAAGTACAACATTAAATGTTACTTTCAGTTTAATTTTTATACATATGTTAACATACCTGAGGTAAAAGTGGAATGATATTTGTAGTTGAAACATCAGCAAGATTAATTATAGAATATCTACAAAACAAAAACATTACAATTAAAACCAAAATAGAGAAACAAGATTTAAACTAAAATAGCATTTTTAAACTTCTATAGCTGTTAGTTAAATGTGAATTATAGTAATTTAGAAAGTTCATTTTTTAGTTCCTAGATTTTGTTTTAAACATCAGTATGATATTTTCATTGATATAATGATAGATTTATATACTACAGCAAAAAATTACATATTTAACAAAGTAAATAATTTAAAATAAAATATTCATCCTTAACAATGATATGTTGTCTACATAATGTATGAAGCAATTTATGTAACAGGAGTTAAAATAAAACACAGATATATAAATAAAGCCGAAAAGATTTATTATCTTCACAATGATCAATATTTTAGTACTAATTCTCTTCCCCTAGAAAATATTAACTTTTTAAATTACTATAATCTCCAAAAAACAATTAATTTTAATCATTTAATAAAACAATTGAATGGGTGAGTAGAAAAAGGATAACATTCCAGCTGATGTAAATGTTGAGGAAACATAAAATGATTTTTATATAAAGCCAAAAATTTAGAATTATTTTAAACATGGAAGGCAAAAGGATGATTGTTCAACAGCACTTTGATTGTGGAATTTCTGTAAGTAAAATCTTTAAGCAATTAAAATAAGTTTTTAATAGGACATTTATATACAGAACTATAAATTGATTATTGGATACATAAAGCTGTAAAGATCGACCTAGGTCTGTCGTCTATGCTCAGTTTGTATAAAAGAGAAACCAAAAGAATTCATGTACAAAGAAATACACAAATAAAATGGTTGCAGAAGTCGTAGAACTATGCAAGTTATCATAAACGAAGACCTGGGTTTTAACCCTTATCACAAAAGAAAAGTTGAAGGTTTGACTTACGGATTCTCTTGTATAGCCCTGTATATGAACAATTGAGTTCATAAACACACCCGTACTATGAAAAAATTTAGTTAAAAACATAGACCAAAGTTGAAAACGCACTTATCACACAGACTGTAAATATCGAACATGTACAGTAACCGACATCTTTTGTGTGTCCCTGTATATCAGGCATGTCAAAAATGTGGCCACAACTGGCCCGCCGACTCCTTATCTGTGGCCCGCGAAGCCTTCGGCATTTTATTTGAGTTTAATTTAGTTGTTAGAACACACATGTTGAAAATACACTTTGCACGAACACAATTGCACCAACTGTGGTCTTACAGATAGCAAACATCAGAAAAATATGTATATCAATGTTACCAGTTTGACAGGCTTTTTATTATTCAGAATGCTACCAGTAGTTTTGGATAGTAATATTTGTTTTATTTATTCTGTCATTAAACAAGCAGAATATTTCTCTGAAGAATGTGATAGCATTCTGAATTTTAAAAAATTCTGCTCATCTGGCAACAGTGATGTATAGAGACAAATATAACTCAATTTTACATTTTAGCCCAAAAATGAAAACACATGGAATAAAGATAACCAATCGAAACATAGCAAAACGCGGGATACTGAGTTTGAAAATGTAAAGCTTTGTAAATTTTTTCAAGTATTTTACTTATATATTTTTTTTATTTCTGTCGAAAGTAATATTTTATTTTACTACTCTCCTCGATTTTACACCACTTTAGAAAATAAAATGCTGTATTTGTTAAATACTAAGTAATGTATTTTAAAATTAGTGAAATTTGGCGCTAATTAAGAACAGTTGAAATATTTAAAAAAATCAAAATATAAAATTAAATAGTTTGAAAAGAGTCGCTTTGAAAGTGGCCCAAATTATCACTTTTGTGCTTGACACAAAAACTCCGAATATGTCATCCAGGTTATTCACTTGGGCTTTAGTCGAACATATGGATTCTGGATTTAAGCATTTTAATTATTTACATTACTTAGCTTAATAATTGTGTGTGATTTTTTTGGAATCCTGCGTGATCTTTCTTTTATATTACTTTCAAATGCTAAAGGTGTAAAATTAACAACTATAATATAAATTAAAATAACTTTTATTAGTTGTTTTACATGTTTCGACTCTTTCCGAGTCATTTTCAAAAGCAAAATGAGAATATTCTAAAGCTGCACGGGCTTTGAAGTTATTATTTCCATGTACTTTTTTTAAAATTACGCACGTTATCTATTATTTTTTACTTGATTGTTTATTTTCAAATCTTTGACCATGGAGTAATTCTAGCCACAGTTTTGGTAAATTAAAAAGATGCCACATTGTTACATATTGTATTTTTGCGTGTGAGTATCTCTATGGTTTCTCTTATTATGGATGGATAGTACAGACTGGAGGGAAATATTATTTTACTTTCACTGAAATTTATTTGGATGGTTTCTTCTTGATATAATCTTGCCAGGGCTGTAGTTTTTCTATTGTATTTAATATCAGTTATATGCTCTTTTTTTCTGCAATTAAATTTCCTGCTGGTCATGCCTATGTAGTAATTTTTGGATCCGTCTTCTTTAATAAAAGGTATTTCATATATTCCTGAATAATTCTCAAAATGAATTGGGTCAATTTTACTGCAAACGATATTCTTTAATTTCTTAGGTGATTTGGCTATTAAGCAGATATTGAAACGTTTAAGGCTGTGTTTTAATTTTTCAAAAAAGCTTGGATAATATTGCAGAGTATAAAGTTTGTATTTTTGCGAATCATCTTTCTTTTCTGGTTTCTTATTATTGGTGATATCTAGGGCTGGACGATATCAGAAATTTAATATCGCAATATATCAACAAGTTAATATTGATATTGCTGATATATCGCGATACTAATTTAAAGGGGAGCGGGGGTGGGGGGAGAGCAAGAGTATTTGCTATTTTAAGATAAATGATATGGTATCAACAATTTAAACACAAAACCTAGTTGAATGCAACAAATTAAAATTTTTATATATATTTGCTCATAGAACATAATTTTTTTTCTACGGTTTTTAAAACAAAATATTTAAAAGGAAATAAACTAATTGTTTAATAACTATTTGCATTACCATTACTTTCATAAAGGTTTTCTTTAAAGATAGTATATCTCCTATTCTTCTCATTTTATTCTATTAATATATACTTTTTTTTAAGTTTCATTTTCACCACTATGATATGATTAATATATGATTAAAAAGCACAATTAATAAAATGAAATTCAAAGTTGTCCACATAAAAATGTATAGAATTTTCGTTTCATAGAATTTAATTATTTGTTTAATAATACCAAACTTTGTTTTACTTGGTTTTACAGTTTGGGGGGGGGGGGGGGGGGGGAGCTGAGTCTGATTTTGTTTATTCTGTACACGAAATGGGTCCGGGCCAAACCACCCATACATCACGATCCTTTCGTCATATATCCTTCGTTTAATCTTGGCATAAAGAAATCAGTCCATCCTGAAAAACTTCATTTTATCAATTATCATTATCGTTTCTTATTTTTAATTTACCAAAGGATTACCTTGGATGAATAAAAATATGAATTTAAGAAATTAAAAAAATATCGCATATTTTGAGAAACTTACGATTTACTACAAAATTTAATCATGGCAACCATGTAATTTTTGTTTCATTTTTTTGCGTTAATTATTAACTAGCATTGTTTAAATTATTTAATGTATCTCTCATTGAAAAAAAAAATATTCTTTGCTGAATAACTGATAGACATCCGTTCAGAAATTTAATTTACTAATAAAATCCACTAGAATAAGCAATAAGTTAAATTTCGATAATCTAGTGAAATTCAGTGTAAAAATTTTCAATGTATTTAAAGTACCTTTTTTATGAACGGGGCAACCAAAAAATACCGAATCTATCCAATTCGATACACTCATTTTAAAATTAGACATAAATTAATTCCGAATCCAAGAAACCGCACTCTATAAATAAAGCATTATCAATACTACACAATAATCAACGCTCATCTTTTTCGTCATGACATATCAAAAGCTTAGAGTTATCGGAATAAGTCTGGACCAATCACAGCAGCCAAACAAGGACCGAGCGATTATTGTTATTCAGTAGCAAAAGTGTTATTCAGTATTTATCTGTAACGAACAGTAGAATTTGTGGTTTTTAAAGACTGGATGTATTGGGATATATTGGAATATTCCATACTTTGATATATAATAGATAGATAATCAGCGGAGGTAATTTTCCGTTTTTGATGAAGCAGGAAAGTGAATAAATAGATGGATCAAATGAAAAAAGGATTGAAGGACATATTGGTATGGGATATTTGTCGCTGTTTTTCGGGGCTCGATTTCGCGGTGATCGTAAAACAAAACATGAATATTATTGTTATTGGGATATATCGGCTGAGTCAGAGTTTAAATATTGTTATTGCGATACTTAAAAAATATCAATATTTGACCGATATATTGATAAATAATCCAGCCCTAGTGATATCCATGATTAATTTATTAATATGGTGTACTTTAAAACCATTATATTATTATAAGCAATTTTACGAATATTATGTAATTCATTATTCAATTTATTTTCGGTACATATTATAAAGGCTCGTCTTATGAGAAATCTGTAGGCTGAAATTTTGTATGTAAAGGAAGAACATGCGTTATTTGGTATGGTAGATTGGTTAGCCATGTTTTTCCGGAAAACAGCTCTGTCGATAGATTTATTTGTTCTTGTTAACATTACATCAAGGAATGGAAGACTTTTATTATGTTCAATTTCAATAGTGAATTTAATGTTATTGCCGATTGAGTTTAGTTGATTTATAAATATTTTAAGTTCATCAAGACTATGCTGCCAAATTATAAAAATATCGTCAACATATCTGAGCCAAGTGTGAGGTGTTAAGTGAAATGTGCCAAAAACTTTATTTTCCAATGGGCGAAGAGTATATTCAGCTAATAAACCTGAAATAGGTGACCCCATTGGAGCTCCGTGATTCTGCTTATAATATTTACTATTGAATGTGAAATAGTTATTATGGATGATTAGATTAAGTCCTCTTTTTATTGTTATTTTCATATCATCACTAAATTCTGCTATCTGTTCAATATCATCACAAATCTTATTACATACTACATGTGTGTCAATTGATGGATACAATGAAATAATATCAAGACTAGCCATTATATAATTATCTGGTAGCTGTATATGTTTGATTTTTTGAATGAAATCTTCCGTTGATTTAATAGTTAATGTAAAATCTGGTAAAATATCTCTTAAGAAGGGAACATAAGCTTTTTCTAAGAAGTAAGTCGGTCCTGAGCACTTTGAAACTATAGGACGTAATGGCATGTTGCTTTTATGATCTTTTAGTCTTCCAATAATCCTAGGAATAACAGCTAATTTATGTACTTTTATTATTTTCTTCATAAATATGGGCCAAGTTCCATTTTTAATGATGTCATTGACCTTATAGTTGATTAAATTAGTTGGATCTTTTTTAACTTCTTCACAATTCATATTTTTAATGCAATTTTCCATTTTATTTATAGAATCATCTCTATTAAGGATAGCTAATTTGTTGGATTTGTCAGTCTGTACTATAATTATACTCGGGTCTTGTTTTAAACTTTTTATAATTTTAAGTTCTTTATAAACAGGTTTGATAGGTTTGTTAAAAAGTTTTCTCACTTCATTAAACATTAAGTTCCTTATTTCTTCTCTATGCTCGTCTGTTGTCGTTTGAATTATACTTTCTATTTCTGGAATAACATTCTTTAAATCTGGTATAACTGGAAACAAATATTTAGGTCCTAGTTCTAAAACATCAGATTCTTCTTTGCTTAGCTCACGATTTGATAAATTCAGAAAATCTACGGGTTGGCAAATAGGTTTTAAACTTCTTTCTGGGTTGTTGTTTAATAGTTTATTTAGCTTGCGTTGTTGTACCATCTCTTTCTCATTATTTTGAATGTCTCTGTAAAAATCTAATTTGTTTCGTAAATTATCATATATTAACGGTGGAATGGAGTAAACAACTTTCCAATGCAGATCTAAAGTCCTTTTTTCTTCTAATAAATTCACAAGTGCAAATTTTGAATTTTGAAAAAATTGAAAGAATTGATTTTGAAAAATTAAAAATGGAACTTGGCCCATATTTATGAAGAAAATAATAAAAGTACATAAATTAGCTGTTATTCCTAGGATTATTGGAAGACTAAAAGATCATAAAAGCAGCATGCCATTACGTCCTATAGTTTCAAAGTGCTCAGGACAGACTTACTTCTTAGAAAAAGCTTATGTTCCCTTCTTAAGAGATATTTTACCAGATTCTACATTAACTATTAAATCAACAGAAGATTTCATTCAAAAAATCAAACATATACAGCTACCAGATAATTATATAATGGCTAGTCTTGATATTATTTCATTGTATCCATCAATTGACACACATGTAGTATGTAATAAGATTTGTGATGATATTGAACAGATAGAAGAATTTAGTGATGATATGAAAATAACAATAAAAAGAGGACTTAATCTAATCATCCATAATAACTATTTCACATTCAATAGTAAATATTATAAGCAGAATCACTGAGCTCCAATGGGGTCACCTATTTCAGGTTTATTAGCTGAATATACTCTTCGCCCATTGGAAAATAAAGTTTTTGCACATTTCACTTAACACCTCACACTTGGCTCAGATATGTTGACGATATTTTTATAATTTGGCAGCATAGTCTTGATGAACTTAAAATATTTATAAATCAACTAAACTCAATCGACAATAACATTAAATTCACTATTGAAATTGAACATAATAAAAGTCTTCCATTCCTTGATGTAATGTTAACAAGAACAAATAAATCTATCGACAGAGCTGTTTTCCGGAAAAACATTCTCCCTTTACATACAAAATTTCAGCCTACAGATTTCTCATAAGACGAGCCTTTATAATATGTACCGAAAATAAATTGAATAATGAATTAGATAATATTCGTAAAATTGCTTATAATAATGGTTTTAAAGTACACCATATTAATAAATTAATCATGGATATCACCAATAATAAGAAACCAGAAAAGAAAGATGATTCGCAAAAATACAAACTTTATACTCTGCAATATTATCCAAGCTTTTTTGAAAAATTAAAACACAGCCTTAAACGTTTCAATATCGGCTTAATAGCCAAACCACCTACGAAATTAAAGAATATCGTTTGCAGTAAAATTGACCCAATTCATTTTGAGAATTATTCAGGAGTATATGAAATACCTTTTATTAAAAAAGACGGATCCAAAAATTACTACATAGGCATGACCAGCAGGAAATTTAATTGCAGAAAAGAAAGAGCATACAGCTGATATTAAATACAATAGAAAAACTACAGCCCTGGCAAGATTATATCAAGAAGAAACCATCCAAATAAATTTCAATGAAAGTAAAATAATACTTCCCTCCAGTCTATACTATCCATCCATAATAAGAGAAACCATAGAGATACTCATGCGCAAAAATACAATATGTAACGATGCGGCATCTTTTAATTTACTGAAACTGTGGCTAGAATTACTGCATGGTCAAAGATTTGAAAATAAACAATCAAGTAAAAAATAATAGATAAACGTGCGTAATTTAAAAAAAAAGTACATGGAAATAAATAACTTCAAAGCCCGTGCAGCATTAGAATATTCTCATTTTGTTTTTGAAAATGACTCGGAAAGAGTCTAAACATTTAAAACAACTAATAAAAGTTATTTTAATTTATATTATAGTTAATTTTACACCTTTAGCATTTGAAAGTAATATACTATTACAAGGTGTTATATTTTATTATATTGATCTTTCTTTTATTATTTTATTAATATGTACACACATTTTATTGACATAATCTCACACATCCCAGAATTAAAAAAAATATGTATGTGAAAGCTCTTTACCACTATGCATAAATATGATAAACAAAGTGAAAATCACAGATTTTTGTAAAGGTGATTTACATTATAATTATATTCATAGGGAAACTGGAATTTGTTGTTTGATATGTAAGCACTGTTTGAGATTGGAAAGAAAACAACATTAAGAGGTGCTACAGCACAAAGCATAAAGAAAACTCACAAAAATCTGTTTAACACTGGAAAGATAAACTGTCAGAATTGAATCTGATGCTTCTTAAAAGAGAATCAAAGTGGAGAAATGCATTGAAGAAAATGTATTTTCTTTAAAAAACTAATTATTGTCTTTATTACATTAAATGCCCTGCGAGTTGAAATTATTCACTACGAAATTGAAGAAATGATGTCTACAGCAGTTATAGAAATTTGAAAATACTGCAAGCATAAGTACCATTGCTAGAATTTTGTTTTTATATAGCGGATAGATTTACAAAAGCCCAATACATGCTTAAAATCTTATAGTGTTCATAAACTTACATTATATTCGTACGAACATGCCCTTAATAATCGTGAATCTAGAAAATATCTTGGAAATACAGAGATCTACCTTCTTATACAGATATTTGACGGCTTTCCATCATAAAGTTTTAACTGTTAAACAACGTGACAATTTTCATTTTAAATCGACAAATTATGAATGTGGATTATTAAAGAATCACCAATATACAAAGTACTTGAAGTTTTCATTTGAAATTACAAAGCACCGGAATAAATTTCAGCTTCAAGGCAAATTTCATAATGTTATTTTGTTATTTGATAGTATTAGCATTTTCAAATAGAATTTATTACTTTAATAAGCATTTGGAATACAAGTAAAAAAAAATGTATTTCATTTTAAATGCCAGGTATTATTACAAAAACCATCAGAGTAAAAATCTTTAGAATATACAAAAATATATTAAAAAATTAATTCAAAAGAAGGTTTTTGAATTTTAAAATATGAAAATCAGTTTAATCTATTTACTTCACTTCTAATAATTGATGTTGAAATTATTATTCAGAATTTATTACTGCAATTAACCAAAATTCAGTGTGATTCCATATTAGAGCAAAACTATATGGATATGGGGTTTCCAAATTTCTGTAATTATTATTCAATCGACCGATTTTTTAAAATATAATGTGCAATTAGGTATATTTATTTTAGCCAGCTACGTTCAGTAGTGCACTTTTATACCACATTTTTGCATGACTGCCAACCTTTTGTTATTTTTTAAGTCAGATAAACATAATTTGCACCAGAAAATGCATTTAATAAATGAAATCAAATAAATAGCACACAGATACAAGACACATTTCGTTAAATAAATTTTCTAATTAAAAATATTTTTATTTTTATTTTTTACTTGAAGAAAGTACGGAAGATTGACAGCTATGCTTTTGCTAGATCAAGATTTGCTAGACCAGCGTGTACAATCAATTTTTAAACTAAATACAATTTAGAAAATTCAATAAAATTTTATAGATATGGTTGATGAAAAATAACTTTTTAGTATCTTGTCGAAAAATAAGATAAATTAAACTATGTATAGTAAGTAATAACTTTGGAACTTTGCGTGAATATTTCTTTAACATGGTTGTGTTTTGTACGTACAAATTTTATTCTGTGCAGTGGAAATAATATTATCTACTTTTTCTATGTGGCCCGCGACTTTGTATATAATACTTAATTTGGCCTGCGATGGTAAATGAGTTTGACATGCCTGCTGTAAATAAACACAATGCACACCACACTTTAAAGAGAACAATTTACAGTGCACCTCAGTAATGCATATAATTTTCATTATGTTTGAAATAATGAAATATCACTAAATTATACTGCAAGCGATTTTTCTTCATAGAACAATGTGTAACAGAATTCTTTTGTTTGACCCTGTAAATAAATAATTAATGCTTTGCACCTCATATTCTACAAAAAGCATGTTTTAATGCGCTTCATAATTATATATCAATTCCATTATGTTTCAAATGGCGTTACATCATCAAAATGCACTTGAAACGATTATTTCCCATTGACTGTAATGTAACAGAATACTTTTGACTGTCCCCGTAAAAAAAACTATAAGTGCTACACACTTCAGTTGAAATAGGGAACATGCTATAGTAAACGACAGTAACATACAAAAATTTTAGGGTGATCCGAGTATATTTACTCAAGTTAGAGCACGGACAGAAGGCAGACAAACCGAAGTCATAAACACTTTCAACTAGGTTGGAAAGTGTTAAAAATTATGTATATTCAACAACATTCGAGGATATACATGAAAACTTTCAAACTGTTAAACACTTTCAGAACAAGAATCGATAAATGTTCTAAAGAGTTTGCTTTTAGAATGGAATTTCGTGAAGTGTCTTCTTTTACTAAAGGGAATTGTGTAAAGGGATTAAATTAAATTGAATTTTGTGAAGAGGTCCAAATATTTCCATGATTGACCCCTGACATTATCAGTTTAGAAAGTGATTTATTCCAGCAAAACTGACTAACTCACTAACTTTCACTCACACACACAAAATAGAGATAGAGAAATGTTAAACTTATAAGCTTAATAATAATATACAATACAAAGTTACTTTTTCATGATAGATAAAGGAAAAGGTGGAATAAATTAGTATATGATGCAGGAAATGCACAAAAAAAAAAAAAAAAAAGTAACATAAAGAGCAGTTTTATATTAACACAATTTAATAACAAGAGTAAACTGCATTTCAAAAAATAAAAGATAAGTAAAGTGATTATTTGAAAATAGTAAACTGAAATTATATAAAGCACAGGTATCAAATCTTTTAACTGCAGACTATTTGTTAAGACAATTTTCAAATAGTAATTTTTATCTTAGTTTAAATAGTAATTTTTACCTTATTTGCAGATTTTATGTCATTAAATAAGGTGAATATTACTATTCAGCAGTTCTGCAGCTGCAGGTTGGACACACCTGATATAAAGTTTATTTTATATAGTTTTATATGATATGTATAAAGATTTTCAGCTTCTAAGGTTTAACAGTTTTAATAAACATTATTTTATTCCATTTAAACTTATGAATATCTTACAAAGAAACTCTTCTAAGTGAGAATAAAAATATGAATGAAAAATTTCAGATAAATGTTTTAGTCTAAATCGTATTTTGCAAAAATATTAGCTGCTGAATTGCAGTAAATATAAATATATATATATATATATATACAATACTTGGTTTATGTTTGCATTTGCACCACAATATTTGACAAGAATCTCAGTAACATATGTTGGAAATAGTCAAGTCAATACATCTACTATCAAGATCTCATAGCAAACAGATTACATAATCATTACAATAAAATAACAAAATATTTAAGGTAGTGCATTTAAGAAAGCTTTCATTACATTAAAAAACTGCAATTATGCTTAAAAAACATCTTACTATCTCAAATTAAGAAAAGACATAATTCAAAATATGAATATCAATGAGATCAGTGATTTCCAAAGTGGGCAACATTGTCCAATTGAAGTCATTTTGGGGGCAATGAAAAGTGAACAGTGCATTGGGGAGAGATTTTATAATTTTGGGCAATAAACTTTCTTTCTAAGCATACTTTTTATATACGAGTGAAAATGTAGGGAAATGTTAAAGGAATCATGCATGATCAGTGACATCACTAATCTTTTGAAATCCTGGGACCCAGACACTTCCAAAAAATTAGGTTTTTTTTTTCCCACAAAATTTATTACCTTTATGGAGTTATATTCAATGTATTTAAATATATATATATATCTCTTTTGCGTTCTTTTATATATCTTGAAGGACCTATCACATTTTATTTTATACATCCCTTAAGTCGATGCAAACGATAACCAGAGATAGCCATGGGTGCAAGAAGTTTATTCAATACAAAACTGAAAACTTTTCTGAATATTAGGAATAACCAAATGAAAATAGGCAAGAATATTTCCATGTCTTGATTTATGGCTAAAAATTGATATCTAACAATAAATGAAAGTGATTAAAAGTTCTTGATAGTAAAATTGCTATTATTTAAGTATATAAAGTAGAATTTACAATCAGTCAAAAATTTCTTCAAGACTGAAATCCGTCCTGAGACTGAAGATCTTGTACCCATGGAGATAGCATACCTTCCTCAGACCATCAAAAAGCAAATTTTCTCTGGTAT
This sequence comes from Maratus michaelseni, assembly GCA_963931845.1. Taxonomy (NCBI): domain Eukaryota; kingdom Metazoa; phylum Arthropoda; class Arachnida; order Araneae; family Salticidae; genus Maratus; species Maratus michaelseni. The sequence continues at coordinate 140,796,909 of OZ007597.1, forward strand.
CTCTAAAACTAGGAACGAGCTGTAAATACACACGTTTGTTTTTGACGTTGATGATTCTTTTTATGGAAAAATTAATGTAGGTAAAAATTCATATATGTTTTAATTTGAATTTGTTAATAACTTTTACAATTAAAAATATTTTTTTGAATCAAAAAAGGTTTTAGATTATGTTTGGATTCATTCAAAGTAACTCCTTAAAAAGAAAACTTTTTGAGGATGATATAAAATTTGGCACATGTATTCAACATTGGCATTATCAAATTTTTACCTTTTTTAATTATTAATATTATGAAGATTTCAGAAAAAATGTACAAACTATATATTTTTTTTTCTAGAATGATTTAATTCAAGGAACTCAAAGTGAGAAAAGTGAAAGTTGTCACAATTTTTAATATGTAATCAATCCTATTTCAAAAACTGCATTACTATTTGGAAAGAAAGCACAATTCTCAGTCAAATGGCGTATTTCTTGCATTTTTCTAAGACAATTTGCTAATAAAATAATATGGGGTGTTCTTTTTTTTTTTAACTGAATGAAAACTATTAAAACCTAAAAAAAAAATTTTAATAAAAATGTATCAAAATGACTTACACAAATTTTTCAGGAAAATTCGGTTGGATATATGAAGCTTCTAACTCATGTCGCACACACACAATATGTGTAATTCCAGCTTCTTCTAATCTCTTAAGCTGAAAATAAAGAAGTTTCATTTCCAATATGAATGTCTATATTAAAATATTCCTAACTATTTCATTTTTACTAAATTATTTAATACAGCTGCAATATAAAAAAACGAAATAATTAGGTCAAAAAAGGAATAAAAATTACCCTTGATTTTGTAGCTGACGAAAATGGGCCAAGATATAAGCCAGGAATGATTTCCTGAAACAAATAATGCAAAAACTAAGTTAAATAGGAAAGAATAATCTTATAAATTAACAACAGAAAGAATATATCATTATATTAATAAGCATATGAAAACAGAGAAAAAAATAAAAACCCTACACTTGATACTTGTAGATTATTGCGACAACAGTTGTAACAATTCCTCAATGTGCCAAGGAAATAAATTGCTTACTAATGTTTTAAAGGCTTATTAAGTTACACATATGCAAATCAAACTTATTGTATTTACTTCCATAAATTGGTTTGTAACAATGTATTTTTTTAGATAACTTTTTTAATACAAAATATGCTATTATACAATATTACATATACACTGACATATTTAATTATACCAAGTAGCACTGGGCGATGCATCGATACATCGTGAAAAATAGATTTAAATCATAAATCGTCAAACCGGTTTCTTGATCTTTCGTTTAGCGATGCATCGCGGCCGCCGCGATGCATCATACGCACACCAGATCTACGATGAACGAGGGCAAAGCTTTCTCCCGCGATCTTCAAAATGGATAAACAACGCATGCCTGAACTAGACCGGTGTCAGAGATAGTCTTCCCCTCCGATCTCATGTGCATAACGACACATGCGTGAACTAGACTGGTGTCAGAGATCGTCTTCCCCTCCGATCTTTGATGTGCATAACGACGCATGCGCAAACGAGACAGGTGGGGAAAGGGAGATTTCGTTTCTCCTCTGCAGGTCTTGCATTTCCAAAGTGGATAAACAACGCTCCCGTGAAGCATCGTTGAGAGATCGCATTGTTGATTTAATGGACATCGGGATTATCCAAAATCGATGCCGATCGCAAATAACTGCATGCCCAATTACAAGTCTGTTTTTCTAGCTGCATAAATGATCAATGAGCAGCAGCACGATGTTCATTTGAGAAAAAACGGGGATGCGATTTGTGAAGTATATATATTTCCATGAATTAGTGAATTAGTCACTTAGAACATGTGCGATAAGCATTCAAAGCCTGATAAATTTCAACTGTCGGGGGGGGGGGGGGGGGGGGGGCGGCGGCAATTGTCCGTCAGGTCGACAGGGTACGGGAAAGGGCTAGAATGCTAGAGCTGCCATAAAAGTCGGGGTTGCCATCCCAAGTATCAAAGGCGAAACTCGCCAAAAAAACCGCCAAATAACGATGATTTTCGACCAATAAGAAACAGCGGGCTAATGCTGAAGCTTAGCGAAAGATTCTTCTAATTAATTATAACATTTTTTTCAAATTTTTATTTATTTTTTGCAGCAAGTTTTATTATATTTTGCATTTTTGTCTGTAAACATAAGCCTAAAGAAAAAAGGTTTTTTAAAACATAATATAAGCTTAACGTGTATGTATAATAAATCAGGGCTCGATGCAGGTTTTTTTTCTTGGGGCCCATTTTGTGAAAAGTAAAGGTTGTTTTTGTGAAATTTATTATATTTTTGTGAAAAATAACATTTTGTAACGAAAGTTGAAATCGATTTAATCAAATTCGAACCAAGCATTTATAAACAAAACCTGTTTTAAATCCTTTTGCGGAAGTTTTCCTCTCTGGTAAACTTGTTTGCTTACAAATTACACATTTTAAAACATCACAAAATAATAAATAGTAAGTTTTTATGGAATAGAATTTTGTGAAGGGACCCATTTTATCAAACTGATTTTTGTGAAGGGACCCATTTTATTAAATAGATTTTTGTGAAGGGGCCCATTTTATTAAATAGATTTTTGTGAAGGGGCTCTAAATAGGCCCCAAATTTTTCCTGGGGGCGAATTATTTCATTTGCTTCATGAATTTTCAATTTAGGTATTCATCTGAAATTAAAATGATTTTCTTTTTTCTCAAAGTCAGAGCAGTAAAATATTATGGGTTATTATAGTGCTTGTTCTTAGAATTTCTTTAGGAACAAGTTATTGGTCAGAATTAAAAGTGTAATACATCTAAATATCAGATATTAATATTTGGCCAGAACGGAAAATCAGGCTTCGCCCGCAAATCAATAAAATCGTTACTATTGAAGATAGTTGCTTAAAAGTTTGAGAGTGAATAGTTAAGTGAAACCTATTAAAATATTACAAATTAAATTTTAGTCAGTACGGGAAGTGGTCTACGCCCGCAAATTGATAAAATCGCTAATATTAAAGATAATTGAATAAAAATATGAAGGTGAATAGTTAAGTGTAACCTATCTAAATATCAGAAATTGAATTTTGGACAGTGCAGAAACACGGGGTTCGCCCGCAAATAATCAATAAAATCGTTAATATGAAAGATAGTTGCTTAAAATTTGAGAGTGAATAGTTAAGTGTAATACACCCCGTGGCAGAATGTACGCGACGCTGCGATGGGCGTCGCAGACTTTTTATGACACCTGCAGACTAAAAACATACAGTGATGCCGTGGACGCACTATAGTGCGTAAATTACGCAAAAAAAACGGCAAACTTTGTCGAAATAAATGGCGAATTTCGTCAAAAAATCGCGGAAAAAACACGAAATTCATTTAAAGATCGCGAAAAAGAACCGCAAACTTAGTCAAAAGGCCGTGAAAAAAACGTGAATTTCGTCAAAAAAAAAAAAAAACATCAGTTTCGTTGAAGGATCGCGTAAAAATACGAATTTTGCCGAAGGGCTACGGAGAAAACACCAACTTTGTCAAAGGATCGTGGAAAAAACAGTTAATTTTGTCGAAAGATCACGTAAAAACGGTCAATTTCGTCAAAGGATCGCCAAAAACCAGTAAATTTCGTCCAAAAATCTCGAAAAAACCGGTAAATTTCGTTTTTTAAGCGACTGATCGACGAACTTTGCATTTTTTAAGCGACTGATCGACAAACTGTGCATTTTTTAAGCGACTGATCGACGAACTTTGCATTTTTTAAGCGACTGATAGACGAACTTTGCATTTTTTCCGAGACAAATCGACGAACTTTGCATTTTTTCCGAGACAAATCGACGAACTTTGCATTTTTTCCGAGACAAATCGACGAACTTTGCATTTTTTCCGAGACAAATCGACGAACTTTGCATTTTTTCCGAGACAAATCGACGAACTTTGCATTTTTTCCGAGACAAATCGACAAACTTTGCATTTTTTCCGAGACAAATCGACAAACTTTGCATTTTTTCCGAGACAAATCGACGAACTTTGCATTTTTTCCGAGACAAATCGACGAACTTTGCATTTTTTCCGAGACAAATCGACGAACTTTGCATTTTTTCCGAGACAAATCGACGAACTTTGCATTTTTTCCGAGACAAATCGACGAACTTTGCATTTTTTCCGAGACAAATCGACGAACTTTGCATTTTTTCCGAGACAAATCGACGAACTTTGCATTTTTTCCGAGACAAATCGACGAACTTTGCATTTTTTCCGAGACAAATCGACGAACTTTGCATTTTTTCCGAGACAAATCGACGAACTTTGCATTTTTTCCGAGACAAATCGACGAACTTTGCATTTTTTCCGAGACAAATCGACGAACTTTGCATTTTTTCCGAGACAAATCGACGAACTTTGCATTTTTTCCGAGACAAATCGACGAACTTTGCATTTTTTCCGAGACAAATCGACGAACTTTGCATTTTTTCCGAGACAAATCGACGAACTTTGCATTTTTTCCGAGACAAATCGACGAACTTTGCATTTTTTCCGAGACAAATCGACGAACTTTGCATTTTTTCCGAGACAAATCGACGAACTTTGCATTTTTTCCGAGACAAATCGACGAACTTTGCATTTTTTCCGAGACAAATCGACGAACTTTGCATTTTTTCCGAGACAAATCGACGAACTTTGCATTTTTTCCGAGACAAATCGACGAACTTTGCATTTTTTCCGAGACAAATCGACGAACTTTGCATTTTTTCCGAGACAAATCGACGAACTTTGCATTTTTTCCGAGACAAATCGACGAACTTTGCATTTTTTCCGAGACAAATCGACGAACTTTGCATTTTTTCCGAGACAAATCGACGAACTTTGCATTTTTTCCGAGACAAATCGACGAACTTTGCATTTTTTCCGAGACAAATCGACGAACTTTGCATTTTTTCCGAGACAAATCGACGAACTTTGCATTTTTTCCGAGACAAATCGACGAACTTTGCATTTTTTCCGAGACAAATCGACGAACTTTGCATTTTTTCCGAGACAAATCGACGAACTTTGCATTTTTTCCGAGACAAATCGACGAACTTTGCATTTTTTCCGAGACAAATCGACGAACTTTGCATTTTTCCGAGACAAATCGACGAACTTTGCATTTTTTCCGAGACAAATCGACGAACTTTGTGTTTTTTCCGAGACAGAACGACGAACTTTGTGTTTTTTCCGCGACAGAACGACGAACTTTGTTTTTTCCGTGACAGATCGACGAACTTTGCATTTTTTTCTGAGACAGATCGATGAACTTTGCACTTTTTCCGCGACTGATGAACGAACTTAGCATTTTTTTGGCGACAGATCGACGAACTTTGTGTTTATTCTGCAATTGATTGACGAACTTTGCGTTTTTTCCGCGACAGATCGACGAACTTTGTGGTTTTTAAGTGACAGATTGACGAACTTTGCGTTTTTCCGCGATCGATCGACTCATGATTTTTTTTTTCCTGTGTCCGACTGACAAATTTAGATTTTCTTCTCTGCGTTCGACTGATGAATTTCACGATTTTCTCCCGCGACCGACTGATGAATTTCACGATTTTTCCCCGCGACCGACTGATGAATTTCACAATATTTTCCCGCGACTGATTGACGAATTTCGCAATATTTTCTAGTGAGCAATCAACGAACTTCACGTTTTTTTCCTTGACCGACTGACCAACTTTGCGAATTTTTCTGTAACTGATTGGCGAAGTATTCGGTTTCTTCTGGTGACAGATTGATGAAATTCACTTTTTTTTTTCTCGCTCTTCACTGAAAAATTTCAAGATTTTTTTCCCGCAACTGGCTGACGAATTTTGCGTTATTTTCTTGCGACTGATTAGCGAACTTCGCCATTTTTTCACACTGTGATCGACGAATTTAGCGATTTTTTTTCTATGAACATAGATATAAATAAGGACTTCTAATAAAATAGCCTTTCAAAGAAGAAAATCGTTTCTTGAAAAAGGTTTCAAATACAATGTCTGTGTAGGACAGTTGCATTAGTTCGCCTGCTTCTTCAAAACGTCTGCTTGACAGTCACCATCTGGTAGGTATAATAGATTTATTCTATGGTATATATCCGTATTGTTGTTTGTAGGTGGTGTTACCTTAGCACAGTTGTACACTGGCTGTAATGTAGTTCCAAAGTCGCAAATCGATATTAACACTATTTCGTTAGAAGTCCATATCTATTTCTGTTCATGCGTAAGACGAATTTTATTATTTTATTCCCTCAACCAATTGACTAAATTCACAATTTTTTCCAACGACCAATATATGTATTTAAAGATTTTTTTTTTTTTCCTGCAACCAAAAAGAGGGAAAAGAACAAAAAAGGGCAGTAAGAGTCTCTGGTCGCTGCACCCTGTCAAATTGACCTACAGTCAGCACTAAACAAAAATGAGATTAGAAGAGCTGCAAAGATCTTATTACTTTTACTCCTTGAGGTAAAGGAGTAAACCTTTTTAATCCTTGTGAAGGAGCAAAAGTGTACCTTGTGAAAGAGGCTTCAGCACCTAAATCAAATAAAATCTAAATTCAGAAATTCATTTAACAACCTAATTGTTAAGGGTCCCTAACATTTGGTGGAACTTGAAAAATACACTATATAAAATTTAACTTTCTTCCTTTTTTTATAATAAAAATAAATATTTTACATAATCATTCTGAGTTGACTTAATTTTTTCAATGCTATTTTGTCAGGTCTGCATTAATGTAATTCTTTAAATAGAACGTAAAGTAATAGTGGGGTTCAAAGATTTTTTTTCTCCCTCCCAAACATTACAACTCCCCTCCATTTAAAAATGTTGGGAGGGAATCTCCCCTCCTTGGAAAAATTGAATTTCAAGCCCTGAACTCTATTTTATATCTAGTTTATCATATAATGATCTTTGTAAAAAAAAAAAAAAAAAAAAAATTCTTCATTATAAAACAAAAAAGGATTTGAAAATAATAATAAATATGAAGATTGCAAAAGAATGTTATTCTCACCTGCATCTCTCTCTTCATTGAATAAGATGAATCCTGAAAATTTTAAAAGAAGCTATTGTTAACATATATATATATTTATTTAAATTAATATGTATGTATGCATAGTTAGATAATCAAAACGTATCAGCACATATTTGGTATTAGGCCAAATCACTATTTGTTACATCTCTAATCTTAATGATTAACAATTTAAATTTTGTTGAAAATTAATATTTAATGTTTTTAAATAAGAGATAAGAGCAAATATTTAAATGCAACATAAAATTATTTAGATTCTTGAGATTCTATCAGATTGATATTGATTGCATTGAAGTGTAAATTAAATGCAATAAAATAAGAATTGATTATATTGAAAATATTTTTAACATTTGAATAATCCTATTTTATTTCATAATCGGGATTTTCAATTCCTTAATATATATATATATATATATTTAAAGAAAACCATTTAATTTTTATTTAATTTTTTTTTTGGATCTTATCAATGTCAATAAAATACAGATTGAAGCGTATTTACTTTTAATTCGGAGATGCTACAAAACTGTAATTAACCGCTACATAGCTGTAATTTACCTGCTCCAAAACTGGCAAAAACGGATTTTTCATTTTCCACCCCTTTTAAACTAGAAATAAGTACAGATCTAACATGAGTGATGATACTTTGGTAAAAGTATCGATGGTAAAATTAAGCCTTCAAGGACATTGTTATGAACAGAATTTTGAAAGTTCTTTTAAAAAAATATGCTAAAAATCTTCCACAATTATTAATAATTTCTCACAGCTGAAATTTTTTATTTTCAATTTATTTTATTTCAGTTATAATCAGATATATTTCAGTTGACTAATCTTGGTGTATTCAATATGCAAATAGTATAGCGTTCTTGATGGTTGTTGTTAATGTCACCTCTTCGTCTGAACTCATCTGATATAGCCTGGAGAAGGCTTTTTTAAAAATATTATATATACAGTAGACTACATAAAATCTGCAAATCTAAAATCCACAAATTCCTAAAATCTGCACATCATTGTAGATATAAACAATGAAACTTACAGTTAAGATAAAAGTGAAAAATTCAAGATTTTTAAAATTATTATATCATTTAGAGGTGAAAATTAGTGGTTGCCACGTGGCGATTAAAAAATCAGCCATCGATCGACACCCTAGTCACCACTCGCTAAGTGAAGATTAAAAAATCTGTTATCGATCGCCAAGTGAAATACACCATTTTTCATGGAAATATGCATCTCTACATTGATTAATCAAAATTAGAGAACTGGTCAATTCTTTTTCCTACCAGATGCAAACAGATTTGAACAACTTAGCTGTTTTTTCAATATTTCAGCTTTTTCTCATGTGCTTCCTCTTTAGTTGGATTATTTTTTCAAGAAATACAGTTTTATTCTGCAAAATATATTCATCACCTTTGATTCCACATGCATTTCAAGTAATTTATTCAGCGGATTTTAAGGACATTTCAGTATCTTAAATATTTCAACTTCTGCCACATGTTCACCAGTTGGATTATTTTTCTTCAAGAGATACTGTTTAATCATGCGAAATACACTCATACTAACACAACAGGTATAAAACTCTTATAGAAAAATATGTTTATATACAATGATTATAATTTATCTAGATGTCAACAAAGTTGGAAACATAATAGTGGCCACTAATGAAACTGAATCGACCGGCCACTGGCTACTAACTAAATTTCCCAGTTTTCACATATACATTCCATGCAATTTTAATATGTAATTTCCGTTAATATGGCTGAACACATGTTTATTCATCAAGGAAGTATAACTTTATTTCAAGACAGTGCAGATCTCAGCAGTGATTGCAATCTTTTTACCAAATACATCTCTGCATTGATCAAGTATTTTTGGATATTAAGTTTGGCTAACAAGGAGACCGCCAAACATGATGTGCACAGATTTTGATGATTTTAAAGTATGTTGTAGGGATCATACCCCTAACTATTCAGGTCAAAGGTTTCCTTCAAATGGGCTTTAGTTTTCGAGAAATTTCGTTTTAAAGTTAAGCATGCATTTCAAATGCCATTACTTCGCGATCCTGGTCAAGGTCTCAGTGGTTCCGTGGTAGCGTTCGCGATTTGAGAGCCACAGATGGGTGTTCTGTCCTCTCCTGTGACTTTTACCTTTTTTAACAAATTTTATATATTTGTCACGTTATAAGTTGTATGCAGAATTATGAATTCTGCATCTTTGAACTTTTTGATATTTTCCTAATAAATTCCATTTACATTTTCGAATATTTCGTAAAAATTTACGTTTTTTTATTTTTATTTATTTATTTTTTTGTTTTGTTTTCTTGTGCAGTTTTGAAATTAATATTTCTATTCACGAAATTTCAAACTAACTAATTCCAAAAACATATCTTGAAAGGAATAATAAAATATTAAAGCAATAACAATTACATCCAAGTTTTATCCAGTTATATATATTTTTTTTATGTTATTTAAATACATTTAACTGTAAAGTTCAAACTCACTGTCATTTTTGATTTGCACAAATAAAAAATAATGTATTACAATTAATTTTTTTTTTCAGTCTAACAAGTCGATGCCATACAGAAAAATTCAACTAGAAATGAAAAATCGTTTGTAAATTACAATACATATAAAAAATATCTGAAAAAAAAAAATCGTCTGCAACGACTTTTACAGTAATATCAGAATAAATAAAATTTTCTTTTTATCAATTTCGTTTCACTTCCTTTGCAGACAAATATCACGTTTGAAATAATTTCTTTTTCATATTTAATGCATTTTTAAATATATTTATCACAATTTAACTCTTTAAAGAATATATAATATGCTAATTTATACATTCTTCCAATATTGTTAAAACAATTATTTAAAGGCGATTTTTAATGCGAAATTTGTTTAGAATATTTTTGCGATAGGTATAACACAATTAGTTCCATATTTAATAAACTAAAAATGTCGATGTCGGTGATGATAAATATTTTAGTATTTCAGCAGTTAACATATTTCAATATATTTAGAAAATATCAAATATTAAAAGGATATATTATTTTGTTAATTTTTTTCTTAATCATTTAATTTCTTTTTAAATAGAAAATGTAAATTAAAAAAAAAATGTATTATTTCATAAATACAATAAATAAATAAGTAAATATACATAAATGTAAACAATAATCATTTTAAAAAGACAAGATATCAAGACATAAATTAGTTTGGATTTTCGTCAGCAGAAATATTCGAATAAAAATTGCGCAAAAACTATAAATTTTCACGCAATATTCGAAAATGCAAATGGAATTTATTAGGAAAATATCAAAAAGTTCAAAGTTGCAGAATTCATAATTCTGCATACAACTTATAACGCGACAAATATATAAAATTTGTTAAAAAAAAGGTAAAAGTCACAGAAGAGGACAGAACACCCATCTGCGGATCTCAAATCGCAAATGCTACCACGGCACCACGGAGACCATGCACAAGATTGCGAAGTAATGGCATTTGAAATGCATGCTGAACTTTAACCCGAAATTTCTCGAAAACTAAAGCCCATTTGACCTGAATAGTTAGGGGTATGATCCCTACAACATACTTTAAAATCATCAAAATCTGTGCGCATCATGTTTGGCGGTCTCCTTGTAAGCACGAAATAAAACTTTTTTTATTGTACGATTTTCATATAAATTATTAGTGCACCTTTAATAGACAAGTTTCATTGAATAATTAAAAATATATATATCTCATCATTATTACAGTCCTCAGCAAAAGTTTAGACACTGATGATATTTAACCTTTAAATAAAAAATACGAGCTCTTGGATTACACAAGTCTGTATACTTATTTTAAACATTTTAGAACGGAAATATTGATTTTAATGTTGGATAGTATTTAATTTAACTGAAAAAAGTGAAATTTACATATTGCAAAAGTTTAGACACTTTCTTGATTTTTGGCTACTGTTCACGGAAAAATGCAAATGTTAAACTTATGACGTCATACGCATGAAGTATTTAAGTGCACCTTGCATTCGCATCGGTTACTGAAGATGCCGCGAGCTAGAGAGATTCAGTCAGATGAAGTGATTGAGATATGGAAGCTGTAATCGAAAGGAAGACTATTGCAAAAATTTCAGCTACTTTGAATCGTTCAAAGAAGTCTGTTTATCGAGTATTGTCTAAGGGTGACTCCTACAAAGCAAAACGTAGATCTGGAAGGCCTCGTATGACCAGAAAACGAGATGATAGAAGGATCCAGAAACTGGCATCTACATAAATGATGAGTGCTAGTCAGATTAAAAGTGAGTCAGGACTTTCTGTATCAACACATACGATTCGTAGGCGAATTAAGGAAAGAGGTAAGTTAGTTTATAAGAAAATGAAAAAACAGCCAGCTTTGAAATGTCACCCCAAATTGACAAGAATGCAGTGGTCTCGTAAACATATGTCATATGGACCCCAGTTGTGTACTGTGATATTCAGTGACGATAAAAAGTGGAATTTGGATGGCCCAGATGGGTGGGTATATTATTGGCACGACTTGCGTAAAGAGCCTAGGACTTTCTTTAGTCGACAACAAGGTGGTGGCTCTTTAATGATTTGGGCCTCATTTCGCTTTAATGGTCAAGTAGCTCTATAGTTTCTCAGTTGTCGCTAAACAGCGCAAGACTACATACACACATTGGAGAACAATTTACAGCCATTTGGGAACTTTTAGCTGGTCCAAAGTATGTATTTCAGCAAGATAATGCACCCATTCATGTTGCACACAAAACAAAAACTTACCGTAATTTCGGGAGTAAGCGCCGCGGCGCATACGTGTTTAAAAGTTCAAAATATCGGCGATGCGGCGCATACGCAAGGGCGGCGGGTACAATGATTTTTTTTTTCCACATAGCAGTATCTGGATATTGTGAAAAGCCTTCATTTCATGTTTTTTTAGACTTACTGCCTCAAATACACTTTTAAACACATGCATTCATTAACATTCATTCATATTTCACCTTTATTTACATTCATTTATTCTCAGTATAAAGTTCATAAACAGTACATAGTATCACAATATATCTTTATTATAAAAACGTAATTACTATAATCAAAATATATTTAACTTACCCATATTTCTCTATTTTCTGTTCAATATTCATAGCTCACTCTTTAAAAGTATTTAATATAATCGATAATCGAATAATCGATTTGCGTAGTAAGCATATTGGCGTAGTACATATATTTTTTTAATTGTATTTTAAGATAACCTGTGTTTTATTGTTAATTCATATTCAGATTTTATCGCTATTCTTGTTACTTTTAATCCAATTTTGTCGACCGTATCGTGACTATTTCATTTTTTCCGATTTTTCAATGATGTGGCGCTTCTAATGGGTGCGGCGCTTACGTGTATATTTGTTTTTTTTTACCGATTTTTCTATGATGCGGCGCTTACGATGGGTGCGGCGCATATACCCGAAATTACGGTAGTTTAATTCCCAGAATATTACTTTTCTCGATTGGCCCGCGTATATCCCTGACTTGAACCCAATCGAAAACCTTTGGAGCATCATGTCTCGTAAGGTTTATGCAAATTTTCGACAACACTCCTCGATTAGTGAACTTCGAGCTGCTCTTGAACGTGCATGGTACGAAATAGACCCCCAAGTGATGCAGGATTTAATTTATCCGATAGAAACTTGCATTTTTGTGCTAATTTCAAACAATGTAGGTGCAATTCAATTTTAATTTATGGTTATTTTAATGTAAATATACAGATTGTCTATATTTTTGCAACAATGTTAATTTTGTTTTTTTTGTCATTATACATTATGTAAAGTGTATAAATTAAAATTTATTGTTTGTGAATAAAGAATAAGTCACAAGCAATATATGACAGTTAACTTACAACAATTCCTTACATACTTCTCAGTACAGAAGCATAATCGACCATTGTCTAAACTTTTCCTGCGCACTGTATGCCTATTTAGTTATGCATTATACTTTACTTGCCCTTAACCTTTAAAATTTTAATCATATTACTTTCTTCTATCTTTACAAGAAAATATTGGATTCATGAAAATTTTCGATTTCCGGTTTTTGATGGATTTATACGTTTTAGAAGGTCCTGAACATGATTTGACAATTTTTATAAAATGTCTGTCTGTCTGTATGTGACAAAAATTTTATGGGCGCTCTATCTCAAGAACTAATGCACGAAATTTAATAAAACTTTATATTCAGTTAGTCCCTGATATAAATTGATGCTGATCAATTTTTGCTGAAAATCTACAACAACGTTGTAGATTTAAAAGGATAAAATGACCAGAAAACTTTCTAAATTATGATTTAGTTGGAATTGTTAGGATTAGAAACTTGAAATTTAATATGTTGGTTATTTTTAAGATGTAAATGCTCTGTATAAACAGTTCATAAAAAATTCAAAATTTAAAGATGTGAAATGAGTGGAAAACATTCTAAATTACGATTTACAGTTGTTAAGGCTAGAAACTAAAATTTTGACATATCTGTTACTTTTAAGACATAAATGCACGCATAGATCAGTTTTTACAAAATTCGAAATTTAAAAAGGTGCAGGAGAAAAAAGAAAATTCTAAAATTGAGATTTTTATAATACTGCTGGGGCAAGAAACTTGAAATTTATTTTAAGTTTTTTTAGGAAATTTATTTTAGGAGGTTTTTAAGATATAAATGCTCACTAAATATGATTTAAAAAAAACCAATTAAATTTACAGGTATGAAATGAGCAGACAACATTCTAAATTACGATTTAAAATTGTTAGGGATAGAAACCTAAAATTTGACATGTCATACTTTCAAGATGTAAATGCACATACAGAACAGTTTTTAAAAAATTCGAAAATTAAAAAGGGTTTCTTTAGTAGAAAACAGTTTTATGAGTACACTAAAAATGAATTAGCTGTAAACCACTTTTTTTTTTAAAAGCAGTTAAATAAATAAAAAAATGGCCGTCTGGTTTTATTTGGATTGCCTAAAATCAGGTAACCCTGGTATATTGTATGTTGATATTTATATTTGGTCCAATTTTCACAAATTACTGGAGTATTATTTTTTGTTGTCTTTGACGATGCTTAAAACAAAATTAAAGCAAATTTTACAACTACTCGGTAGTGGCCAAGTAAGTACAGAGTTAAAATTTGACAGAATACAGAGTACTCGGCAAGTTGGTCCTGTATAGAGTATTATTATGCAGTGTAGTATACTCAATACACATTTACTTAATAACATATTGTATCACAAATATTAGAACTCATTTAGAAATTTATATAAAACGAATTGAAACGTGTGTATATATATATATATATATTCTTCTATATATAAAAAAAAGTAATGGTTTAAAAATGGACCAATGAAAATCTGCGTAGATATTCCGGGTTATTGTCATTGCTTTTTACTAGGGACTTTTTTGAGGAGCGATTACTTTTTTTCTAGCCATCCTACGGATTCGAAAATCATGCCACCAGATGCGAAATATAACAAGCTTTCAGAAATTCAAAAAATTATCCTGGTCGGACAATAAAAACTCAAAAAATCCTTAAAAATCTAGTAAAAAATCTTTTATTGAAAAAGTCATTTTTTTATATTGTTGCCAATTTCTAAATAAGCGCAAATGATTATATTTTATCTCAAATAAAAAATGTATTTGCGCGCAGTGACGGATCTAAGGGGGGGTTAGCCGGGGCAGCTGCCCCGGGTGCAAGACTTGGAAAGGCGCAAAAATGAGGAATCATAAAAGATTAATAATAAAGAAAAATTAAAAATTCCCACGAAAATATGTTCAATTTTATTTTGTTCAACGGCGGTTTACTTTCGTTGCATAAGGATCAGAAATAAAAAATATAAATTAATCTATATTACGTTACATAAAATATCACATTGCCACCAGTATTTTTAAACAATTTTTATTTATTTAAAATTGAAAGATTTTGTGTAATTTCTTTTCCGATATTGTTTTATGTTGTTTTACAGCGTGTGCAGTATTTTATGTCGGTTATGTCTAAGAGACATTCGGGTGATTATTACAAAAAGAAGGTTAAAAAAGAGAAGAGGAAGCTTCACATGTCCTTATGGCTTAAACCAAGCGATATTCATGAAAATAAGCAACCAAGTTACTTTTTTCAGGGTTTCGTTCATCTCACGAAACCTTATTGCTCCCGCTCCGTTGTCTGTCTGTCACAGAGCCATTCTCGAAAACTATGTAACTTACAGAGTTGAAATTTTGTGTATAAATCAGAATATCAGCTGTGAAGAGCTGAAAATATTAAAATTTGAAAAATTCGTATTATTTTAATAAATAGAGATAAAAAACCAAAATTCTAACAGCCTTTTCCTATTAAATTTAAACATTTTTAGTTATAGCCGATGCCAAAAAATAAAAATCCACGATGAAATTCTTTCTACAATAATTAATTTTCTATCAGACGATTTCCAAGTGAAAAATGAAATAAAAAGTTTCACCAATTGAAAAAAAAGATTAATATGAAATAAAATTGATTGACGTCATAGTCGTAATAAAACGGAAAATGTCTAAGATTTCTCAATAATACAAGGCGTATGAGTAAGTACACAAAGCAGATTAATATCACGTCATTAGAGAATTAAAAAGAAAATCTGACGTCATATGGGAAGTTTAACTAATTTTTCAAATGTTTGAGAATAATACAAAGCGAGTATCAATATAAATAATAGAGAATAGTAAATATATGAGTTTGAGAAACATATTGAATCGTGATAAAAATCCGATTATGGAAATATTCGCATATTTTAACATTTTGAAAGTGTACAATTTGTTTAATTTTGAAATTATTTTTTTAAATATTGCATTTAGTCCGTATGACGGATATTATTATGACAGAATTTAATAGCGGGCTTGGCCCGCTATCCGGCTGGTTTAGATATTCGAAAAAACAAAAAAATAGACCGGTAAATTTTTACTTTATAAAAAACATTACTTTTTTTTGTTGCTAAAGGAAATTTATTTGAATTTATTAAAGAAAGGATAAAGTGTTTTGAAAGGAATATTAAACGAAACCCTTTGAGCGATCTTCGATCACACTTACCCACTTGTTTTTATATATATACGTGCTACACCATATAATAATTTATATGTATTATTTCTGTTCTAAAAATCTCCTTTTATATGCAATAACTGAGTTGCTATGTAAGGAAAGAATTATAAATCGATTTTTTATCAATTTCTTCTAAATTTAGATATTCTTGTAATTAACAGACATTTTTGTTTAAAGAATGAAAACGAAACTTATACTCTGTTGAGAATTCAACACGTTCTGTTCCTTTAAAGCCATTTTATTTATGTAGTTAAAAAGGTTTTCGATCCATTAGAATCAGTTTTATGTTTTTATTTAGGTATATCAGTTGTTAATAAGCCTTTTAAATTTTGATTTCAAAATATCGCACTTATACTTTTTAAAAATTAATTAAATCTTTCATTAGAAATATTTATCTAATAAAATATGTTAACTTAAGTTGTGCTTCACAGTCACGCCACTTGTATTAATTTTGAAGCAAAAAAGTACATTAATTAAATTTAAACGGCGTAGGTTAAAATAGCAATAAATTTAAAAGTTACTTTTAATCGAGATCGTCATAATTGTTTACATTTCTTGCCATGCTTATATTTTCGCTTCAAATCTCCTGTTTCTTTTTACATACAATAACGAATAAAGTTTATAACAGGTCTACTATAATTTTTAAAAAGTTATAGTTATTTGAAAAAATGTTTCCTGCTTAAAAAAATGCTTGCTTCTTTATTTCTAATGTAGTTCAATAACAAATATTTTGAAAGCTATTAATGGAGCATTTACTCAGCAACCAAGTATAGCTGACAAAAAACTGAATATTATTACCCTTTTAAGAGGTAATTTCTGGCAGTCAGACTCATGGTCATCAATCTAATTTTCATTCGTTGTATAACCGTGAAAGTTGTAACAGAATATTTAGTGTGTGTTTTCAAATTTTTGTATATTAAATATTTGTTTTTAAACTTTTAAAGTATTAATCAAATTTTAGAATTGTTTATTCAGTGAAAAATGAGATAGACCAAAGTATCCGTTTTAGCATTTAAAGATTATTATTAGAACCGCGGAAAATTTTACTAAAGTTTTATAAAAATATTTTATATCAGAATTTTTATTTAAAACCATTTAACTTGCATATTGAATTTATTTTTGTAAAGCATACAGATTTTGAGCATTGAGTATTAATATTACTTCCTTAAGCAATTGTTTAAGCAAATTTTATTCTGATATTCTTGGGAGCAGAGGGGGGGGGGGGCGCAAATCTACAAGCTTGCCCCGGCTAAAATTTAGTCTAGATCCGTCTCTGTTTGCGCGAGACTGTTAAAAACAATAATGGAAGTTTAAAATAATAATTAAATGATCACGTGTTGAAAGCAGGAAATAAAGAAAATTACGTCATAAAAATCGTGTTTACACATAATTATTAAAAATAAAAAAGATGAATTAAATGAAAAAGCATTATTACCTGATTACAGAAGATAGTCGCCGTTCGTGACATCATTATCTTTTTAAAATAGGATACATTGCATTTACCAGGTTAGGTTTTAAGAGGCTGTGAAATCAGAACGGGGGTTGGTGAGCGTAGCGAGCAGGGGGCAGAGCTCCCTAGTATATTATTAAAACTTGGTAAATAAATGGTTCAAGTGCGCCACGAGATTTTATTGGAATTTGACAAATGAAAGCTATTATACACATCTAAAGTACAATTTCAATTTAGTTATTTTAACGTAACAATTTAGCTATTAGATAATGACTCACATTAAAATGTTCATTCCAGTTTTTGAGAGTTTCATACACCGGAACACTACGATCAATTTCACGAGATTTGAGACTCATTCCGTAACATCGCAAAATAAATTTAAAAAACGTATAGATAGTTGTTACAGTGTGTCATATTTTGATAAATAAAATCAGAAACAGAACATATCAGGCGTCAAAACGACAGTCAACATATCAAAGGGTCTTCGAACTTAAAAATAGATAAACACAAGAGCATGCTGATGTTGATATACCATTGTGAGGATTTGTGATTCATTAAACAAGATTCGGAATGAATTTTTCTAAGAAAACTAGGAGGTAAAATAGAGTGGATGTAGGCTGAGATCATGGCCAATCCTGTATTTTTCAAAAATCCCCTAATTTTCCAGATAAAAAAAAAAATACTAATAATAAAATAAACAGAAAAATCACACAAAAATGAAAGCTTCTGATTTGTCAATCAATATATGGAAAAATCATTAGGCCCAAACAAGAGATTTCATTGGACAGAGAAGAGAGGCAACACGTAGAACAAGGTTCGCGACCTACGTTATACACGGCCGGTGCATGACGTTTCAAACGTCACATGGAGTGGATCATTTTTTACCAATCGCCGTGTAAAAATGATCCACTTCATGTTACGTTTTAAACGTCATGCACCGGCCGTGTATAACGCAGGTCACGATTCGTTGGACGGGGAGAAGTTTTCAAAGCAAGCCACCAGTCATATGGGCCGACTTTAGGGCTGCATTTTTGGCGTCACGCCAAACGTAAACATTTCATCCCCAGTTCCTCTTTACTCCGTGGAATCCATTCCTGCTTTGATCTATGAACAGTTTTTAGTTTTAGTGATTATTTTAAGCTTGTTGTAGATTAATTATTGCTAAAAAAAACTTTAAATACCTATATTTTATATATTATCAAAGTTTATAAAAAATGCTATTTTTAAAGCATTCATTAATTTAAGAATGGAATTTAAATAATGAAATAGAAATGTTACTTTTGGTTGAAGCCAAGTTGCACTCCTAAAATCGGTAACGATTCGTCCAGAACACTTGCCGCTCCCTTTGACTTATCGTACCGATCCTGTGAGGATCAAAGGATCTAAAAAAAATGACGTTTAAAGCTTCCCGGGAAAAGCATCAAGTAAATCTATAGCGTGCTATAATAATAGACCACAGATTGGTAAACATTTTCCTGAACCAAACTTCCCTTCTCACCATCACACATAGAGGGAAAAAAGCGCATCCAAAGTGTCATTGGAATTCCCGCTCCTACCGAGACCTGTATTATTTCAGTTGCGTTGATCTTGAGAGCACTTTACCTTTTCTAATTTTGACAAAAAATTGCCAACTTTGACTCCATTTATTGAAAATTCTTTCTTTTTATTGAAAAAATGAGAAATACTGTTGTATTTCTTATTTTAAACAGAAATACCTACTGAATTTAATGTATTAAATAATAAAAATAATTCAGGAATGTGTCGGAAAGTATCCATTTTGGATCTCAGAATAACCTAAAAGGAAAGAAAGTGTTTTATCCTATTTTGCGTTGTTGCATTTTCCTAAAATATTTTATTCTATATTTCTAAAATATTCAGTTATCCTATGAAATTTATCACCTTAAAATGTTATATATATCAAATATATATGAAATTAATATTCCGATCATTCATGAAATCAGTGTTGAATCCAGCCATTTTTCTCCGAGAGGGATTTTTGCAGCTTGCACTTCTAGACTATTGATAAGCATAAAACACCAAATATTCCGACGGGGGGGGGGGGGGGACCTGGACGTCCACCCCTGAATTCATCACTGTGTGAAATTATTTTATCAAATTTTTCCTTTTTAAAAAGACATCTTAAACAAGTAACTTTCATTAGATGGGAGGAGTGCGATGTATATAATGCATCCGGTCCCAGGTCATTTTTTATCATTTGAATAAAATAATTAGAACAGCAAAATTATCGCCACCCACTTGATAAATCTTTTTTCCCCCTGTTCCTTTTACAAAATAAATTAGGGCCTCAAATAAATAATGCCTCAGAACCTTTTTTGTGCCAGAGCCTCTTTCCCTCTTTAAAAAGGAAAAAATCGGTTTTGCCCATTGGAAAATTTTGAAAGTATCATAAGAAGCATAGAGTAAAATAAAAAATAGTTCTAATATAAATTAAATTATTATAAAAGCTAAATTGGTTACTACAATTTTATCTTTCGATTGGGTGTAGATGTGACTCAAACAGACTCGTACACTAGTTGAAATAAAATGCTAAACCTGGATATTACTTATCAACGTGACAGCTTGGTTTTCTAGTTAAGTTTCATTTTCGTTCCTACATCTACGTTTCTTTTATTGCGAGAATGGAAACAGAAAATTGCCAAGAAAGGAATTAATACCAAAAAACGACACCTTTTAAGCGATGATAACAGGATGATGTATGTTTCAACTTTCTCCCGGAGGAACAATGGAATCCGCACTCAGAGTTGGGCAGTATCGAAAGTACATGTATTTGAAATACATAATCAAAATACATTTGTATTTTAAACAGATAAAGCTAAAGTATTTTGAAATGTTTTTTCCGTGTATTTTGTATTTTTAAAATACTTAAAATTCATTTCTCGATTTTTCAAACTGTTCGTACCAGACTTGAAGCTGGTTTAAACTACAACTTGTGTTTAAACCCCAAATTACTGATTCACAACAGGAGAATGCATGCTTGTCTGTTTTGTCTAGTCTTTGAATTCTTTTCTAGAAATTAACAGTTTTTTTTTTTCAAATTTGGTACGATAAGGATTTTTATCTTCGGCCGAAACATTTTTGCTGTATGGTTATAACAAATGATTTTATAATTCTTGATGTTGCTATGTGAATTATAAAATTTTGTCATGTGATACACAAGTAGGATCGTTCAGAGTTTTCTTGAGTATTGCATTTTAAAAGTATGTTAGCAGTGTAATGCAGTTAGTTGTTGCATAGACTCATGAAAAGATGGATAATTAGAGTTGCAAAGGGTGGAAAAAACCGGGGTTTTTGGGAGGGAAATTTTAAAAATTCCCGGGAGTTTTCAGAAAATTTTAGGCTTGAAAATTTTTAATTTATTATTTAATTTTTTTTTTATTGATTTCAATTTTTGTCAATGTAAACAAAATGCTTTTACCAATGTAGACAAAACCAATAACATAAATATAGAAAAATAGCACAATTTACATGAAAACTAACGAAATACATGCTTTAGTTGTAGAAATATTAAGTAAGAGAAAGTAGTAATTTGCTATTTTAATCGTTGATAACTAAAAAGTGAGAGAGGCAGATGACAGATTCATCTTTTCTGACATGAATGTAAACTTCACCCCTGTTCTCCGAATCAGCGAATGTAAACAAAAAAGAATATGAACAAAAGTAAAAGAAACCAATGCAACTCGCTAGAAAATTAATATAGGCAAAGTATGCCTGAACAGTATATATGTCAGCGAACAGAACTTATCTTAACCATTTTTATTGTTAAGTAAACATTCGAATCCTCACCTCCATGGTTGTAAAGCTAATGAGTTTTAATAAATGATAATAACTTAGAGCGTAAAATCATAAGTTTCATGAATTCATAATAAAAAGTCCATCTTAAACTTTTCAGAACAATGCCTGAATTTTCAGTAAAATAAAAAATGGCTGGTTTTGTTTACATTCAAAACTCCTTCAAAATTTCCAATATTCCCCAAAATTCCGGGTTTATTCCCCAAAATTCCCAGGTTTATTCCAGTCTCTCAAAATCTGCGGGTTTTTTGCAACTCTATGGATAATACATACTTGAGAACGCCTAATGAAAGGAAATTAATTATTTGTGATACATCACGCTACGCGATAGATATAAATATACTCGAAATATTTAAAAATAATATTATTTGATGATAATTGGTGTAATACCAAATCCCTATTTTCAAGTCATAACTCTTATTGGACCGTAAGCGGCTTGAACTTCACTTTTTCCTGCAGACTCGGGCTGGGCAGGGCAAGATTTATTTTTTCCCGGACCAAGCTGGAGCTGGATATTCTTCCTAGAGGTCAGGACGGGAAGAAATTTTCGGGCCCGATCTCGACCCAGATCGTATAAAAATCATTGGCCAGGCCTAGCCAATGCAAAAAGCAGTAAAATTTGACCAGGTTTAATAATTTTTGCCAAAAAATGCATACATTTTTAAATTGCCATTATTCTACAATTAAATATTTAAATTTATACTTTTTGAAGAATAGTACATATACTTCTCGGCAATAAAATTAAACTACTGTGAAAAGAAACCTGTCTATGATGGAATCCTGTCTTAAACGGAAAAATGTCTTGATTCATCCAAAATGAATGTAATAATACGTGTGAAAAGAATATAATGAATTTACAGCAGTTGATGTAACAGCTAAGGTGAGAACTTTTTTATAACGATTTTTTTTCGCTCCTAGGTGATTCCGTTTTAGAAGATTTTTCTGTATAGTTTTTGCAGATTTGTAAGTCTCTAAGCCATGGAAAATGGATTAATGATTTTATGATAACTCAAACATTTGCATACAAATAAAGATTTACATAAAAATAAAAATAGTATACATGAGCACAGGCAGAAATAAACTTAGAGCAATATTTTAGAATGTGTGTGCTTCTACTTTGCAGCTCTGGGAGCTTTTTAAAAAACGAAAAATATAAACATGAAAAATAACTAAATTAAAATTTTTTTGTCAGAATGTGTCGTACAAGAAAATGTTTAACCACATCGAAGTAAAGATTTATTTTTCGTAGAAATTAATTCGGACAATTAAGTTTTTGTACGGGCTAGGCTCGGATCGAAATTAGCATTTAAATCGGGCCAATAATTATCTTTGTTTTTTACGAGCCGAGTCATACTGAGACCAAACTTACCAGGTCGACCAAAGAATTTTTTGTAGGGACACAGCCGGGCCTCGGGCCAAACTTTTAACTTTTACACCGGGTTAGGCCTCAGATTTTTGTTTTACAGGTTGGGTTGATACCGGGTCTAGAAATTTCGGCCCGTGCAGACCTCCTTTTTTGGTTACTGACTTGTCCGTACAGTTAAAAATTTATAACCTAACACTGGAAGTAAAACATTTTTTAGTAGTGTAAGATAGTGCACAATAATTAAAATTAATGTTATTTTGTATTTTGAATGCAAATTGAAAATACCTGTATTTTGAAATTTGAAAAGTAGTTTGTATTTTGTATTTTAGGCTTTAAAACCAAGGTATTTTGTATTTTGTATCGAAAATGGTTTTTCGGTGTATTTTGCCCATCTCTGTATTCGCGATTCCAGCACTTGAATACGCCCTCTGGTGAGATTATGAAGAATTATTTCTGAGTCGTCAAACATTTCGAAAGCCTATTAAATAACATTGGAAATGTGCTGTGTTTTATCGCTAAAAACTTGAATTTATTTTGTGTGTAATTTACATTTTCAATGTATAATAGTTACAATATTGTGTATCATTGTAATTCTTGTGGATCTGAACATCCAACAACCAGTTTCTACTGATTTTCAAAGAAAAAAGATTTATCCTCTGTACGCCTTCGTGAAGAGTGGATTCGAGTGTTCAAAATCGGCAAGAAAGTTTCAAAAAGCATCGTCGTTTGTGACAAACATTTCCAGCCTTCATATTTTTATCCACTAGGTAAGAAAGTTGAATATCTTTTATGTGTTGCTTTGTTAGATTTATTTTAACATTAAAAATTAATAACATGTCGCTGGAACACAATATGCTTCTAATTTTTTTAATGTCGAAATCAGGCTTGACAGAATTTTGATGCACTATATAGTTTTAACACTGGTCAAAAACCTGTAAAAAAGGCATTTCATATAATATTTATTTTTATGAGTTTGTGAGCATGTTTTTTAATTCAGTGAAAGTTTTAAATTAGGTTAGGTGATGGCGGTTTCTTGCTTCCCGTTTTAGTAGTTTTAAGTTTGTATGTTTATAAAACTATTTCAAAAGAGTACATGTAAGCAGTGATTGATTGAAAAATATACAGATGTCTTGGAATACTTAAATTTAAAAGTTCATGCAGTATATATGTGATGCTAACACTAGCAAATAACTGTATGGTAAACATAAACTATATACTCTGCAATTAAGTTTTTTTTTTTTTTTTTTTTTTTTTTTTTTTAAATACGATAGTTTGTATCTAAAATCCTTTAGTTATACTTGTATAATAAAACTTCACAAATTAAAGAAATATAATAATGAAAAAAATTAAAATTAAACATTTTCTTATGTAAATATTAATCAGAAACTTCATTATTCTAATAACATATTGTGACATTTTAAAATATGCACCTGTGAATACCTTAATTTTGTTCAGTCGCCTGTCAATCAATAAACTTTATTTAGTCGTGTTACATAAGATTAATTTTTCATCTCTAAACTGAATTTAATTTATAGATTAAAAGAGCTTTTATTATATAATAGATTTATAGATTAAAAGTTTGTTCCTAGATACGATTTAAAGCATAATACATGTTTCAAAATGAGAAAGAATGTTTATACATTTAAAAAATATCTTTTTTTCTTTACTAATCTAGACAACCTTTCATTGATATTTATTATCCAATGCTTATTGTTATAATTAAAATTTGACAAATTTTGGTTCCTTTTACCCTCAATTTTAATTTTTTTTTTCCTGTTTAAGAAAAAAACCTTGTAAGTTAAGTTTAAATTTTAAAGAAAATTTCAACTATCACATTTATTTTGTGTTGAAAATGCAAGTAATTTGAAATCTTTATTCTTTTCTAACTAATAATCTTTATTTTATGAAGATTTTTTAGAATTTTAAAAGTGTATACTTTGATTATTAATATCCATCGTATATTTTGCTGGCAGTGAAGTTTTCTTTTTTGGTAGGGTTGGGGGGGAGGGGATTGTTTATTGAATATTTAAAATGTATATTCATTTTTATTTGAATTATAGTTTAGATTTTTATATGCATTTTACGTTATGTGTGTAACTATGCTAAAGTTAAAAATTAAAAATGTAGGTTATGTGAGAGCGTTAATTTCAGCCATTTGCTACATTGTCTGAATAATACATACTATATAAAAATATTTTATGAAAAGAGTTTGTTTCCATGTTTTGACATTATTGAAGTATTATAAAAAATTTCAAGCAATGACAGATTTCTATTCTTGAATTATATTTTTAAGGCTGTTCTGTAGCTGTTTCATAAACAAAGCACCCTGAAGATATTCACAAGATAGTGAGTTTAAGATACAGTAGATGTTGCTTAATGTGATAACCTCAGGACTATGAAATTTTGATAACAATGAGCGATTTAGGAAAATACTTAATTTATAGCATTGCTAAGTAAATATCTTACTCGTGATGAAATGATGATTTTTAAAAAAATGTTACACATTTATTAAAAGAAATCCAGTAATTTTTGCTTGTTTACAAAATAATTTAAAAGATCATCATTTGTTTACGCTCACATTATATTTTAAAAGTCTGAGAGATGTTGTAAAATAGGAAAACGAGCATTTGTTTGAATGTTACATATGAACGTTCAATAAGAAAAAAAATCCATCTTCCAGTTTTTAAAATCTAATAAAAATCAATGCATCTTTTTAGTTTTTGATATTTTTCTGTATCTTATTAGAAATAAAAAACCTTTTTTTATAGTGATTTTTTTTTTTTATTACAACAAATTTAATGACAGTTTTTTAACATTTTCTTTTTTACTTTATTTTCAGGAGATGGGCCATTCTTCAGGACAAAACAACAACAACAAAAAGTGCTGTGCTCAACTTTCCATTGACTTCGTGAAAACAGAAAGAAATTAAATAGAAAAAAGGGAAAGAGCTATTGAGGATTTCTAAGAAAATTCAGGACAATAGCCTGGAGGACATCTCTAGTGGACAGAGCCTTTTTCAGTGAAATGTGGCCGTGCACTAGGGAATTCTCTCCCGGATCACTACTCAGAAAATGAAGCCGTGAAACCAGATGTACTTAGATGTCATTAATCCCAACAAATTGTAGTAATCCAATGCCTAACATAAAAACATTTTCACTGGTTACAGAAGAACCCTCACAGCAACCAATCAAAGACAACATTTTACAGTGCAAGTGTTACTCTTCTCATTTATGGATCAGCTGTCAATAAACAAATAATTGCTGGTTGTGTCATATTATTAACGAATATTTTGTATGGAAAATAATTGAACAGTTTTGACTAATTTTGCTACTTTAAGTCTTAAATAATGCCCACAAATCAATGTTTATCAAAGTTCCTGCTATCCATAAAAAAAATAACAATATTGATTTTTTTGTGCTTTAAACAAAACAATGCTCTATTATTTTTATAATTATTAATGACGCTCATGAATATTAAGATTTAGAAGTAATTCAGAATTGAATGAAAGCTCATTTTTCATTATATTAACTTAGTTAATAAATATATTAAACCAATTTTGCATTATATTTTACTTTTCTATTGCAATTTTTGTGTAATTGTTCCTAATTTATAGTGTAACTTTAAAAAATAAAATGTAAACAAAGATATGATCTGTAAATCGCAAAAATGTATAATCCACAAAACTCACTAAGTGTACAGATTTCACATTCACAGAGTTGACTGTATAAAAATAATTGGCGGTACTTCTCTATTTTCCAGTCGACCACTTTTCTTAACAAAAAACTATCACAAAACTATAGGATTTAACGCCAGAAATGCAGTCCCATTAACTTAACATCAGAAGCATTACACGTGTTTGTTATATCAAGTGATTTTTAATTCGACATTTACCTTTATAATTTTACTCTGATTTCACATTTGACACTTTGATGCTGTGTGCTATTCGATAAAAATAAAAGTATATTTCTATATTATTTGGTTGTGTTTTTTGAAATCGTACATACAGGGTGTTTCTGAAATGGACAACCATTTCAAAGTCAGGGAGAAACCCCAATTTTTGAAACGGTGGCCCTTTTCAAATCTTGGAATATTTATACTTATTCTGAGCACCACAATTTTTTTTACAATCAATGGTTCTGCATTGTTTCAATGATATGATAAGGCTGAGTATGCTTGCATACAATGTATTATTATTATTATTATTTTTTTTTTTTTTTTGACAAAGTGACAACAATTTCTGTTTGTTAAAAAGCATTAACTAAATAATTATACAGCAGTCTGATAATTGAAGATTCCACAATTTTAATCTATTTAGGAAGTTTTAGTTCAATGAATTTTTTTCTCTTTAGTAAAAATCTACAAGTAATGAATTTAAATTTTAAATAAAATGTGCTTTTCATTTAAGGATATATTGTATACTTTTCTTGTAATTTTATTTATTTATTTTTAACTATATATTGTGCATGCCACTTCATATGAGAGAAAAGAACCTCATTCATGCTAAAGAGATTGGCTACATGGATTAAGGAAAAAGTATCAGATTGTCAATTGAAAATGTTTTAGCTAATACAGCAGTTTTCTGAATACTTTTAAATATAGCACAAAATGTTACTCATGGTGGAAAGGTAGGATTCCTGCTAAAAATTATGAAATTCTGTCTTTGAAGCATATTAGAATAGGAGACTCCTGCCCCGACTCTATATAGGCTAGGTCACATGTTCGAGGAATTTTGATTAGTGGTTCATGATGGGTCAAGCTATTTTTATCTTAAAAATGGCTCAGACGATTTGAATTAAATTTTGTATATGGTTTTTGGGCATGAAAAAAATCATTGATCTAGGTCACAATGCGCGAGAAAATCCAATTAGTGGGTCAAGCTAATTTTATCTAAAAAACAGCCAAGACTATTTTGACTAAATTTTATATTCTACGGGTTTCGGGCATGAGAAGACAATTGGGCTTGGTCACATGTTCGAGAAAATTTTATTAGTGGATCATTTTGGTTATGGTATTTGAACTTAAAGCTAATTTTGACCGAACATAGCTCGGTCTTCCCTGCTCATAAAATCCTGATTAAACGAATATATGTTAATTGTGGGATTTGTAGAATACTGATGATAATGCAATTTTAGTATGTTGTTACAGTCACTTACAGTATGTTCTTCCTCGAAGAGGGTGTACATAGCATTAAAATTATTTTATGAGGCGCAGAAAAGAATCTGAACATATAAAAAAAATATATGTTAAATGCTTGATTTTTGTAATGCTGATGGTAATGAAATTTTATTATGTTGTTACAGTCACGTTTTTCATCGAATAGTGTGTGTATAACATTTATAGTTATTTTATAGAACTGCACAAAAGAATATAAATATATATGTTAAATGCGGGATTTGTAGAATACTGACGGTAATGAAATTTTAGTATGTTGTTTAAGTCAACTACAGTATGTGTTTTAACGAAGGTGTATATAGCATTTATAGCTCTTTTACATGCCTACACAAAAGAATACAAATATATGTTAAATACAGGATTTGTAGAAAGCAGACAGTAATGAAATTTTAGTATGTTGTTACAGTCACCTACAGAATGTTTTTTTTTTTTTTTTTTTTTTTTTTTTTTTTTTGAAGAGCATGTTTATAACATTTATAGTTATTTTACAGGACTGCACAAAAGAATATAAATATATATGTTAAATGCGGGATTTGTAGAATACTGACGGTAATGAAATTTTAGTATGTTGTTTAAGTCAACTACAGTATGTGTTTTACCGAAGGTGTATAGTATATAGCATTTATAGCTCTTTTACAGGCCTACACAAAAGAATACAAATATATGTTAAATGCAGGACTTGTAGAAAGCAGACAGTAATGAAATTTTAGTATGTTGTTACAGTCACCTACAGAATGTTTTTTTTTTTTTTTTTTTGAAGAGCATGTCTATAACATTTATAGTTATTTTACAGGACTGCACAAAAGAATACAAATATATATGTTAAATGCGGGATTTGTAGAATGCTGAGGGTAATGAAATTTTTATATGTTATTACAGTCAACTACAGTATATGTTTTATCGAAGAATGTGTATATAGCATTTATAGTTATTTTACAGGGCTGTACAAAAGAATACAAATATAGGAAACAAATATATGTTAAATGCAGGATTTGTTGAATGCTGAGGGTAAGGAAATTTTAGTATGTTGTAACAGTCAACTACAGTATGTGTTTTATCGAAGAGGGTGTATATAGCATTTATAATTATTTTACAGGGCTGCACAAAATAATACAAAATGAATATGTATTAAATGTGGTATTTGAAGAATCCTGACAGTAATAAAATTTTAGTATGTTTCACAGTCAACTACTGATAAAAACAACGTAATTTTAAAACAAAATCAGCATGGAGTCCAATAGATGCCACGCAACCTCAGGCGCGAAAGTTTTAGAGCTGAGACTGCTATAGGATTAATGTTTCTCGTTTCTCAATATCGGGAGGGAATCATACAATTAAGATAAAAATCATTTTCTCAAAAACATTTAAAGAAGTTTTGTTGAAGAATTGATATGTCAGGAGTAAAATTGGCACATTTCATTATCTCTGTAATAAAACTGAAAATTCTCAAACAATATTACCTTTTAAGCCTAATTTAGTTAATTAGAAAATTCCATGAATTGTATTAACTAGTAGAAAAATTCTCAGGTAAAGTGAAATACATTATGTAAAAAACAAAATAAAAATCAATATAAAAATTGCAAAAATAAATGAACTTTTTGCAATAATTGCGGTTATTCTTCTTTACATGCCTCTTAAATGAATAATTCACAACTCTTTTTAATATCAAACATAATAGCATACAAAATTATTGCTTTAAAAAGGTGAGTCATAAAAATTAATTTTTAAAAATCTGGATTCACCAAATAAAATTTATTTTGTTAATAAAAACCATTTTAGCAATATGCAAAGAGAAGCATATGTACAAAAGAGGTATATTATAGATGAGCCCCACCAATAATTTTCCAAAGTCTACACCTATGGTTTGGTGTATTTTCTGAAATCGTGCCAAAATGGTATTTCTGAAATGGTCTACCATTTCAAGTCAGGGAGAAACCCCAGTTTCGTAAATGCCATTTCAAATCTTAGACTATTTATAGTTTTATGTTTGAGCACCATAGTATATATTTAAAAAATAATCGAAATAATTTAGAATTAAAAGAAAGCACATATATATTTACATTCTACGTTAGCTAGATTTCAGAAAGGACATCGAGGGCTAAACCACGCGAGTTTTGCCACAATTTTTAATACCTTAAAAATGCTAATATTAATAAAGTGCGATAAATACATACTTTTGGCAAAACTTTCATCCTGCTGTAGATGAGTTGCTGGTGAATGGAGCCTCCCCTATTTTACATGCCAGAATAGATTTCATCAATAGTCGAAAAAATATTGCTTGCGTGTAAGATTCAAATAAATAAGTACACTTCAGACAATATTTATTCAACTGTGCCAATGAAAAATGATGCTGTTTTGATACACCGTACCCATAAACGAAAAGCAGAAGATGCAATCAGTACTTCAGAGGATGACTCATGGGAATTCCTTGTCAATGCTACAGGCTAGCATGCAGAATCTCTCACTTGAAAATCAATAGATGAAAACCTTTAATCTAGTGCCTTTGGGACCTGATCCGATGTCTAGAGTCATCCAGGTAGAATAAGTCAACAACAAAATTGGCTCTACAAAAAAAAAAAAAAAGAAAAAAAAAAGAAAAATATATATATATATATTTCAGATTTTAAATGCTTGGTTGAAGCAAAAATTTAAGATATAAATATATTATAAAATTTCCAGTTTGATAATAATACTCAAATATACTTAACTGAAGTAGATAATGACAATTTCAGGGTCTCTTTAACATAAAAAATACTTTTACATTTTGTATATTTATTTCAAATATATATATATATATATTATTTTTAAATACTCATGAGTATATCAAAAATATTTTCTAATCTATAATTAAAATTATACCATAATCATAGATAAATTACAGAGGATTACTTTTTTTCACACTACTTTACTACTCTACTGTCTGTAATCTTCAGATAATTTTAACCTATCTCTCGGGCTCAGCCATCATCACACAAGAATAAATTTTTAATCAACAGAACTACATAATACAACATATTGTATTACAAAATTATCATTAGAATATTGACTAAATTTTGTTACAAAACTTGTTTTTCCAATTAATAGATAGTATGTAATTTGTATGTTGCTATAAAAATGATAAACATCAGAATATGCAAAGACATATGCACAAATCTTGATAGAAATTCTCAGTAAACATTTATATTACACTATAATATGTGTTGAAAAGATTTTGACAATGAGTCTTTACTTGGTTGCAGAATTTTCAATCTTATGTCAATTTATGATTTTGTAAGCAATCTTAATTTAAAATAAAATTTAATCATATACATTGTTAAATCAGGCAGATAAGAAATTTCTAAGAATTAAAGATGCAACATACGCAAACAGAAAAATCAGCAATATGATAGATGCAGACTAAAGCTAATTTAGATGTTTATGCTAACAATGTTTATTTATTTTATTTTGCGAGAGGAGGAGGGACTAAAATTAAATTTTCTTAGATATTTGTAAAATAAATAACAAAAATTCAGAAGATTCTAAAATTACTCAGTAGTACTTTAAATCACTACACAACATAGTTAAAGTATTATTTTTAAATCTCAAATAATAAACTAGCATTAAATGGCCAAAAACATGCATCTTTAGATTTTTTTTTTCTTTTAAGAATATTTATATTAGCTACAGTAGTTTGCTTCATATTAAACAGAGATAACCTGATATTATATAAGATAACTATCCGTGTATAGGTTTCATTGATGCATATAAGAAATTTCAAATCCTTTTGGCAGTTTATGATTAGGGCCTTAATTTAAAAGTCCGACATATTTGAAAATTTTAATCTAACGAAATATTATTGCAAATTTTGCCGTAAACACAAGAAGAACAGAACACAGACAAAATAAAGACACACACAATATAATTACAGAAAAAAATTAATTGGTTACTTACCGATAAAAAAAGCAACATGACAGCCGTTTTTACAGTAATACAAGTAACACTCTTTCATGGCACTTGTTTAGAGGCAAAGTGCTAAACTTTCGAGTTGTTTTTCAGTAATTTTACTGACTATTATTATTCATTACTGACTATTATGATATAATTATTACGTTTGAATTTAAAATTCTTTTTGTTTGACAAAATATTTCGAATTTACGTAATAAAATTACTGAGAAAAGATTTATATTTCAAAAAGAAAAACACATACAAATAGCTTATGTCGTCCTTTGATTGCCGACTCAGGACAGCGCCAAAATTCCCCCTATAGTCCGTTTGAGTCGCGAATTCATACTCTACTTATAAATCCCTCATCTATGTGCTCGACCTACTTGAGCTGAATAATACCTCGTTCAGACTAGAGGATTTAAGTTACTTAACTCTGAGCGACTTAAAATGAACGTTCTGAAACACCGTAACATAAGGATAAATGGAGCCTTGTTCCGGGTCCCCCGCTTAAAAAACGTTAGTTAAGTCACTTAAATGGCGTAGTCTGAACGGATAAGCGCGCGACCTACGTTATATACGGCCGGTGCATGACGTTTAAAACGTCACATGGAGTGGATCAATTTTACATGGCGATTTGTGCAAGGTGACGCACCCCTCGTTTTGCACCAATCGCTGTGAAAAAATGATCCAATACATGTGACGTTTTAAAAATCATGCATCGGCCGTGTATAACGTAGGTCACGATAAGCGCAAACTACGTTATACACGGCCGGTGCATGACGTTTAAAAACGTCACATAGAGTAGATCATTTTTACACGACGATTTGTGCAAAACTGTGGCCGCGTCGCTTCGCACCAATGGCCGTGTAAAAATTATCCACTCCATGTGACGTTTTAAACGTCATGCAATGCACCGGCCGTGTATAACCATTGCCAACTATAATACATAAGGCCTGATCATTTCGCTTTAATGTATGAAGCTCTCCGCCAGAGGACTCTCAAACCCTGCCCAAAATTGAATTATGACTCTGACCGTAACTTCAAGCTATTTGGGCAGGGTAGAATGTAAACAAAGATGATATTTTGTTGGAAGTCTGTGGCGTGGTTTGTAAACCACGTGCTTTATAATTATCATCTTGAAATTTAATTAGTTTTGTGGAAATTTATTTTGTCTGCTGACTTTAAATTCGTTAGTGGAGTTGTTTTTTTCTTTTTTCTATACCTGAGAAGCTGTTTATATTTCTGCTCTCATGGGTTAGTGCGTTCACGTATGACTACTAAATAATATTTAGCTGAAAACACTTGAAAACTAAATTAAACAGCTAATTAAAAGATTTTTATGTTAATAGTTAAAATCTATGTGAACATTATGTTTAAGCAAAATATGTGTATTATGTAACTTCAAATATAATTTACTGTAAGAACACGAAGTATTTAACTTTAGAACTTTTCAGCTTCTTCATGTTGGTCATCCACTGATTATCATTACAAGTTGTAACATTGGAATTTGTAGAAGACGCCGCGGTAGAGATACTGCTGTGGTCTGCAAAATATACGCGCGAAAACATCTCGCCAACTGTGGAGATAAACTTGCATTCGTCGTAGCGCCGAGAAAAATGACTTGAACTCATCTGAATTCAGTTTTCTAGTTAGTACATAATGGAAACCAAATTGAAAAATAAATTTAATACATTCCACAGTTAACTCTGTTGTAATTTTAGTAGCTAAATATCTTTCTTTACTTATAGAGATACGTTTTCACAAGAATTTTTTCATTCTTCTAAATACCTCAAAATGTGTGTTTAAGCCAATCTAGCCTGTCATCATTCAGCGATACGAAATGCATGACATCAGAATTGTTTGATGTTATATGATCGTATGTGTTCGTAACATTTAAAATACAGAAGCATTTCTGTATTGTCTCTAAAATACTATTGTAGCTGTTGCAGGGGTCGTACTTGTCCTGAAATTCCTGAAAAAAAAATAAAAACGTCCGGAAATGTCCTAAAATATGGTAGTCTGACCTAAAATTTATGAAATTTTGTACTATATCGGCATTTGAAATTATCAAAGATAAATAGATGTAAATGGTAGATGTACCTTTTTACTGGCGCAAAATGATCACGAAAGTTGCAATCTTTTTCAATCTATCGTTAAAAATAGTGATTTTCGTCGATTTGCACAAGAAAAATCGCAATTTCTGGTGATCAGTTACCAAAAATCACAATTTTTATCGATTAGTCATTAAAAAAAGTTTCCTATTTTTGTCTGTCAGTCACAAAATAAATCGCAATTTTCACCAATCAGTTATATAAAAAAAAAAAAAAAAAATTGCAATTTTTGTTGATCAGTGATGATAAAAAATAAAGATTTTCATCCTTCAGTAATGCCAAAATCTCAATTTTTTAGCAGCTTGGTCAAAGGGTTCTGGTAAAATTACTTTTCTTTTAAATGTATACTTTTAAAACAAAAATAATTGTGTATATAGTGTACTATTTATGATAATAAAATGTATTGAAGAGAGAGTTAAGGGTTTTTTCATTTAGTATGCGAAGCAAATGTGTCTTGAAATATCACTAAGGGCTAGTACTACCCCTGCTATTGCTTCAAGAAAAATTTGCTTTCCAAATAATTACAGAATTTTGTTTCAAGAACTGCAGTTCAAAGACCATTTCAGTACTGAAAATTTTAAGGGCCCTTGAAACATTCATTTTTTTTAAGATGAAGGATAAACATGTTTGAAAGTAAGAATTCTTACAGGTTTTATAACATTTCGCTTTTGCATGCCATATAACATCTTTATGAAATCTGAACTAATGAGTTGCCCTTTATTAAACATATTTCTTAAAAAGATTTCTAAATTTTTTTTCAATGTGGCAAGGATCAAATGATAAAAATAACTTTCTTGGTGGATCTATTGGGTGTGTAATGACTGGCTTACGGATATTATCTTCAGATAAAATACTGAACATCTTTACATAGGATTATCTGCTATGATTCTGGTAACTTTGAATCCAACATCTTTGACATTTTTAAAAACTTCTTTTGTAAATGCAGCTAACTCATCACCATTTGTTCCCTTAAAAAAACAACAAGCTATTGGTAATCTAAAATGAGTAGGAAGTCTTGTAAATATAAAACAAAGAAAATGATTAGCAACTTTTTTTCAATGCCAAATTCAGAAATATTTGATTTAGTTGTTACAAATCTGGTAAATTCTTCTGAATGTT
Source organism: Maratus michaelseni (assembly GCA_963931845.1). Taxonomy (NCBI): domain Eukaryota; kingdom Metazoa; phylum Arthropoda; class Arachnida; order Araneae; family Salticidae; genus Maratus; species Maratus michaelseni. The sequence continues at coordinate 140,831,995 of OZ007597.1, forward strand.
TATTGAACAGGTTTTATATTCATCTCATCGATATTCAGTGAGCCAAAAGATTCTACATTTTTTGTTAACATCTTAGCCTCATGCACCAACCTCTTTCTAATTAAGTGACAACACAGCAACACCTGAGGTCGGGGCAATTTTTTCTTTTTAGTATAGATTTCAGAGTTTCCCCCAGACAGTTTCAGGAGGGCGCTGCGCCCTGCCTGCCCTTTGGTTAAACAAATAGCGCCCTTCTTGCCCCTCATCCAAAAAATAGCGCCCTTCTGCCCCTCGTTTTAAAAAATGACGCCCGTACTGCATTTTGTTGTGCCCACCCTGAACGTGCGCCTGGAAGTTGTTTTCTCATTTACACACATAGGATCGCACGTTCGTCTCCCGTCTGTTCAAAGGCCGCGATCGCGGTAGATTTAGAAATTCCCTGACGCAGGGGTGATTCTGGTCCGAAATTTCCGAAAAATTAAAGCAATGATTTCCGAAAATTAGAAAAAAATATCGGTCATAAATCCGAAAATTCGGACATAAAATGTATCGGTATTTCGGCAAATGATCGCCGAAAAAATCAATCTCGTCATTCGTCTGAAGAAAAGTTGACAATTTTGTCAAAGGATCGCGGTGAAAACGTAACTTTCGTCATAGAATCGCAAAAAAAAACAGCAAATTTTGTCAACAGATCGCGGGAAAAACGTGCCTTTCATCAGAAAATCGCGAAAAAACGGCAAATTTCATCAAAAACATTGTGAAAAACGGCAAATTTCGTTGAAATATCGCAAAAAAACGGCAAATTTGGTCAAAAGCATTGCGAAAAACGGCAAATTTCGTCAAATGATCGCGAAGAAAAGGCAAATTTGGTCAAAAACATTGTGAAAAACGGCAAATTTCGTTAAAAGATCGCGAAAAAACGGCAAATTTCGTCAAAAACATTGTGAAAAACGGCAAATTTTGTTAAAAGATCACGAAAAAACGGCAAATTTCGTCAAAAACGGCCAATTTTGTTAAAAGATCGTGAAAAAACCGCAAATTTCGTCAAAAACATTGTGAAAAACGGCAAATTTCGTTGAAATATTGCAAAAAAACGGCAAATTTGGTCAAAAGTATTGCGAAAAACGGCAAATTTCGTCAAGAAAAGGCAAATTTGGTCAAAAACATTGTGAAAAACGGCAAATTTCATTGAAATATCGCGAAAAAACGGCAAATTTCGTCAAAAGCATTGCGAAAAACGGCAAATTTCGTCAAATGATCGCGAAGAAAAGGCAAATTTCGGCAAAAACATTGCGAAAAACGGCAAATTTCGTCAAATGATCGCGAAAAAAAACGGCAAATTTTGTCAATAAATCGCGGGTAAAACGTAAGTTTTGTCAGAGAATCGCGATAAAACGGCAAACTTCGTCAAAAGATCGCGAAAAAACGGTAAATTTCGTCAAATAATCGCGAAAAACGGTAAATTTCGTCAAATAATCGCGAAAAACGGCATATTTCGTCAAAAACAATGGGAAAAAAACTGCAAATTTCGTCAAAAACATTGCGAAAAATGGCAAATTGCGTCAAATGATCGCGAAAAAAAGGCAAATTTGGTCAAAAACATTGTGAAAGACGGCAAATGACCCACTGGCCACAGGTTGTGCATGTGTAATTCATATCATATTGTGAGTTATTATTTAGTGCATAAACATACCTATTTTATTATTGTAAGACCTTAATTCTAGACAAATATATATATTTTTTAAATGTACTTATATAGTTGAAAGTGTGTCGTCCTTTAAATATTAAAGGTGTCTTTAAAAATTAAAAAAGTGCCCTGAAGAATGTAAAAGTGCCCTTTCCTCATCAGCAGCACCCTGCCCTTTTTTAAACCTGGGGGAAACTCTGTAGATTTGCATGGGAGGGAAAACATATTTTTCAGTTGTATAAGGTTGTAAGCAGTTGATCTGCTATGTAATAAAATTAAATACTGTATTGTCCTTTCAGACCAGTGAGGTGCCTAAATATTGGAATTTCTCCATTAATAGTTTACCTTTTACACTTTTAGTTGTTTATAATTTCTGAACATTTAATGCTTTAAGTTTCTTCTTTATTTTCTGCAATCAAACTTTTTATCATATGATCTTTTTTCTTGGTAACTATTTGGACTCTTCTGAATTTCTGTGTAAGAGATCTGTATATTTTTTTTTTTTTTTTTGAATAGGCAATATGTTATTTGAAAGACTAGCTAGTATAATTTTAATGACATGCAGATAGCATTCGTTAAAATGTAATAAGTGTAAATGAATGCATAACTAATATATTGCTGATCAATTTAAATTAATGCATGGTTAGCGTAAAATTGTGCGTAATTATAGATAGTATTTTTCTAAAAAAATGCATTTAACGCCTTTTTTTTTTTTTCAAAATCCATACTCACAGGCAGGTCTTAAATTCTAGAAAAAAAGAGTACCGGAGCTCATACATATACGCTATAAGCAAGGACCCGAAGGCTCTCATCCTGTGAAGAAACATATCGGAGACTTGAGGCTTCCATGAAAAAAAAAATATTTTATTTGAAGAAAGATAATTGAAAAAATGAGGCGGTCCCCCAGCACTCAGAACGTCTATATCTTCACATCATGAAAACTCGAAATCGAATGCCTTTTTTTGAGATGCCTCAAATTTATCTGCGTCGACCCATAGGGTACAGAAGAAAATTCGTTAGGGAGAAGCACATTCTAATTTTTTTGAACGCAAACTGCCAAACCAGATTACCATATATCAGCATCTTTATAACAACAGAAAACTAACTTTCCGAACTTAACATCTGCAGGAATTTTAGCATGCAGATGTATCGAGAAATAGACGTTGCATTTTATCTTTCTTTATTTATTCTGTGATCCAAAATGTATGCTTTAGGAAAGCGCGCAGATGCCAAACTGAAAATGATTTCATTTCTCATATGAAAACCGCAAGCACATACGGAAGAAATAATTTAGACATGTACATTAATTGAGAAAGGATCACTTCAAGCTGGGATAAAAGAGTTTAAGAATTGTTGAATTTTAAATAGAAAGGAAAGAGATTTTCTTTTCACAGAAGCGCGATAAAATTAAAAATAGCTAAAAGAGGAACCACAACTAATTTATAAAATTTTAACGATAAATATATGAATCTCCATCATAAGCAAGACGTCGTTGCTACATTACCAACAAATGAAATATAGTCTTTAAATTTGTGTACAGACCCCCTACGAAAGAAATGATTCGAAAGAAACACCGATTGCAAAAATCTGCTCATAATCGAAAAATAGCTTTTTATAACTTTAAGTACTTTTTTTAAATTCTTACTTTTGCAAAGATTTTTTTCCTGGGTACGCACATAGCTTGGTCTTAGATATAACTGAGAGCAAAAAACGCAAAAAAAGCCGCTTGAAATTGAGAGAGACTTACAAAGTGTATGTTTTTTTTTCTCTGGAATTCGATGATCTGTTATTGTTTCAAACGTGGAACAAAGACAGAAATGCAATTAAAAAACAGACTACTGTATACTATATAACTCAAAGCGTCTGTGTGAGAGTATATGACCCATCTTGTACTATAAGATGTCTCGACAAAGTGACGCAGTCCAAAAATCAAGTTTTGACATAACCTATGCGTGTAATATGCGCTTTCACAGTTTTAAGTAGAATTTTCGCCATTTAATTGAATCACATTGTTGAATAGAATTTGATTTAAAAAAGCGGTAGATTCTGCCAAGGCGGAAAGGCCAAAAAATTTAATTTTTACTTTAGTAGTTTTGATTCATATAAGCGGCAATTATAGTAATTTTTTTAGCTCTGGGGGGTATTTTAACCCCCAAACCCCCCCCCCCCTTGGCTGCGCCACTGCCACTGTGTCTCGGTGGGTGGACCAATGTGCCCCACTTCAGGGGCACACTGATCCATTTTATGGGTGTATATATATATATATTTAAAAATGTATTGAAAACAATGTTCTGAGAAAACTATGATAAATGTAAAAAGGTTTAAGGATATTCAAAAATATTTTCAAGCAGATTCGTCTGTTCGTCAAAGAGAAATAAAAACTGAAAAAGTGGCCCACTGTGTACCAGACTCCTCTACATTCTAGCTAAGACATAGCTGTCAATCTTCTGTGTTTTCTTCAAGTAAAAAAAAAAATAATAATAAACTTATTTTGAATCGGAAAACTTATTTAATAAAATGTTTCTTGTATATATGCACTACTTATTTGATTTTATTTATTAAATACATTTTCTGGTTCAAATTATGTTTGACTAGCAATGGTACTTATAGTATTTTTCTTTTTTTATATAAAACTTACACTTGAAGATGGTTGAGAAGAGAGAGAGGGTTACAGACATCGCAAACCATTAATAAAGCAAATTTACAGCATTTAGGCAATAGTTTCTAATATGTTTTCAAACTATAAAATAAAGTGTACCTTAAAAAAATTTTCATTTCCTTGTATAATTTTGTTAACATTTAATATTTTTTTTTTTCTCTAGATAATTTTAAAATAGATTTTTTTTTTAATTTGTGACTGTATGAACTTCTCATCTACTTGATATTCTTTTTTGAAATAATTTTTATCTGTATATGCATAAAACTTATGTATACAAAAAATAAAAATAGCACTTCAATAAACTTATCTTAAAATTTTATTCATGTAGGAATGAAAACGATTGTTATTATGACACAAATCTGCATTGCTGTAATAGCAGAAAAGATGAAAAATAAAAATAGCGCTTCAATAAACTTATCTTAAAATTTTATTCATGTAGGAATGAAAACGATTGTTATTATGACACAAATCTGCATTGCTGTAATAGCAGAAAAGATGAATTTTTAATTTCTTAAATGTAATAATTGATCATCTAAAATCTGTTTGTTTTATATAGACAACAAATATGTCGTACTCGTTGATATTTGAATACTGTAAAGCCTCTAAATAGCAGACACCTCGAGGCTGCTATATTCCTTGAAAAAAGGTTTCTGCTATTTGAGAATGTATGTTATAGAATTTTTACTTTTTTGAAAAAATATGGTCAACCCAAACCTGAAATAATAGAAGTCAATGGTTAATGTGACTCTAGATCCATCCTTGGTTCTGCTTACAGTTAGGCAGAGCATAACGGTTGATTATATTCATAATTTATTAATCAGATTAGCAATTTTAAAGAGAATTGTCAATTAATTATTTGAAAACAAAGCACAAATCTACCACTCCTCTGCTTTTCCAAATCTAATTTCATGGTACCAATACCCAGAAGTGTACTCCTGGAAAAAGGAATCAAACTTGATTTTAACTTTCATTTTAAATTGCAGATGAAAGTAATTGTAAAATTAAACACAGTTTAAATTGAAATTTGTAAAGAAAAGGAATAAAATATAGCATACACATTACTCGGAATATACATGCTCACAAAAAATCAAATTTTAAAAAGGTGAATTGGGATATAAATCTTTTTTAAATCCTTGTCATCACAATTTTAATGAAGCTCCCTTTCTTTTACCCCAATAAATTTGAAAATAAATATAGCACTTGTACTTGTAAATATTAACTTGTAAATGTTCACTCAGAACATTTTTTTTAAACTAAAATTTAAGCAGAAATATTTTAAAATCGACTTCTGAAACTTTCAGCGCTAGAAACTGACAAGCCAAAATCATAACAAAATATTTCTGGAAATTGCATCATTTTGACTAATTGCAGTCTAGCACTAGCAGTTCAAGTTATTTCAATTTTTATATTTTACTTTCACTATTTTAAGACTTTTAATGAAATATTTTCAAAATGACAGCAATCTGTTGATTCCATTGCTGCAGAGAAAACGGATATCATGTAAATTATTATAATTCGCAAGTCAATATCATCTGTTAGAATTGTATTTTGTACTTTTCACTAGGATAGTGAAAATTGTAATTAGATGTTGGAGTAGATATATATTTATATGAAATAAAATGTGAAAAAATAAACAAATTAGTTTAATTTGATGAAGTAATACAGTAAAAGAATTACAAGATAAGGTAACATCCGACATGGGTACCCATTGTAGGGAGTTGAATGAACTAATTCCCATCGAAATCGGGGTCCATAGAGCTCGACAAAATGATGCACACCCTGGCAGTGGAAGGTGGAACTAAAATCTGTAACACAATTGAAAACTAAGTCGAATAATCCAAACCAGATTGTGATTGGCCCATAGAACCCGAAATAAGAATGCACAGTTAGATTAAAAAAACTTGTAGGATTGTCACCCAGGGGGTGCTTAGCTTGGTCAAGTGCTGAACAACAAATCATTTACTTTGATTGTTGGTATACATCAAGTAAATACGGGTTGTGTACTTTCATTAGGAACAAAAATTCAAATTTACGAAAATAGTCATTTGAATTTTCTGTTATTCTCTATATATAACATTTATAAAACGCTACGGAAGAAGCTAAAAATGTCAAATTTCTTAAATGGAATTTGTGTAAATCAGAGCAAGATGTTAACCCTTTCCCTCTTCATACCCGCAAATATAACAAATAATTTGTTCAAGAAAACCACCTTCCTCTACATTAACGTGATCATTAAAAAAATAATTATATTTTTCTGATAATTAGAACATAACAAAGATGTTACCCTAAAACAGCCGCCAGATGGCTACCCTTCCCATCCTCAAATTCAAATCTATATCTTTATTCATTAGTAAAAAATGGCAATTATTTCGTTTCATTTTCGCAAACTAAATGAAGGGATCAGCCAGAGAAACAGATCTTTTTGTAATTCAGTTTTTAATGATAGCTGATCCCTGTCTGAAGCTTTCTTGGATTTTTTTTTTTACTGGCACCGTCAGATTTTTGCAAAAGTTATGAAAAATTACCAGCTGCATTTTTCAAAAATTACATTGTCAGATGTAGAAATTGTTTTTATATATGCTCATAAATTTTCAAATTGATATCTTAATTAGTTTTCTTGAAATTTGCTAATTAGTAAATAAATTTCAAATTCATTCATTTCCACTTGCAAATCGAGAACAAATGTTCTTTTCTTAAGCCATTTTGATAAAAAAGATGGCATTTTCGATGCAATGTTTAATGAGATTTGAATTAATATCTTGGGTAATTATCAAAATATTAAAATTCTGAATCCCATGTGCATTCGATCCGGCCGAGATCTGCACGGGCCGGAATTTCCAGGCCCGACCCAGCCCGTTTATATTTTCACAGTTCATGGCCTGGCCTGGCCGTACAGAAATCAGTGAAAACAGGCCCGATATGCCATGACACAATTTCTACTATTTCGAAAAAATTGAGATTTTTAGCATATAATTCAGATTTCTTTAAAGAATACTGTATACATAATATTTATGGGAAAATTTTACAGTATATTTTAAAATTGCGATGAGTTCGCAAGACAGAAAATACACAATAGCAACATTAATGATTACTTAGATTCTAAGACTTTCAACATTCAAATAAGGATTTATTAAAAAATTAGTTTAAAATAAATGGAAAAAAAGAGGGTTAAAACATCATAACTTTTGAAGCTGTATAATAAAAAGTAGATTTATAAAAATATTTCTCTGTCATTTATTAAAGCTTTTCTCAAATCCAAAGGAGCTACTTTCTGATAGATTTCTAAATTCATTCCTTTTCGGAAACGCATAAGATTGGCAGGTATTCTTATTCAGAAACTATATAATCGAATGGCGTTATCCATTTTTTGATAAAAGAAATATATCTTTGAGAAAATACTGTCAAAGTTAGCATTTTGAATCGAATTTCCGTAAGCAACAGCATGGGAAAGGGGGAAAATCTGAAGTCACATGATAAGAATATCTTATATTTCGACAAGTAATTTATTTATCAAAAATGGTAAACTGTATTTAATTCCAAATCCCTTCAGTAGTCAGGCTTGTCAATTTATGACTTTACAGTTAAAAATTAGTCAGAAAATGAGTCAAGGTTTCGCATTGTTGAGTAGGAATTTAAGAACCACCTTTAAGGTATATTTTTAAAGATTACGTTAACAGAAGTTCATTATTGCTATTAATACTTTTACAAAACATATTGCCTGCCCTACACATCCTGAAAACAATTAAGTCCAGTTACGGCCCCGCTCGACTACGTAGCAAAAAAAATGCAAGCCTGATCTCGGGCCGGCACGAGTCTGCTAAAAAAATATTAAGGCAATGTAACTGTCCGATGTCGATCAACTTGCATTTCTGTATTATGTTGTCAAACTAGCATGGGCTCGTAACGCTCATTTATACTTATTCTTGCGAAAACCATATTCTTTGAAAATAGCTCATATATTTATTGGTTCTGCTTAAATCTTTATATCGAACCGGCAGGCCCGCTAAATTTTTTTTATCGGCCTGGCCTGGATGGCTCGTTCAATTTTTTTGCCAGCCCGGCCCGTTGAAACTTTTTTTCTAATTCTGCCGGCCCAGCCTGTTAGAAAAGTCACCCTCAATCCGCCAGCCCGGAGCGAAACATTCTTTTATTAATATAGATTGGTGTGTCATTTTATTTATTTTTGAAATGATGGGGAATCATTTCAGTTTAAAATAGCTTAGGCGCAAGCTTCACTGTTTTTTGATAGAAAGTTTGTATGTATTCTATGAAACGTTCCATAATCTGGACCACAGCCAATTCGCATATCTGGGTGAGCATGTTTTGATGTATAATAAATTTTCTTGTTACAACTACCATGCATTCCAAAACACATTGTTGTCAACATCGTTCCTGTTAAATGTGAACTTTGGCTCTGGATTTGATTACGAGAGATTATCAATGTTTTCATTTATTATAAAGTATCAGCAATCTTATCACAAATCATCATCATCAAATTAATATCACAAATTTTCACATATCATCAGATCACAAATTGTATCACAGTATCATACCACTAATTTTCTAGAAATAAAATCTCGCCTTTCAGTCTGCTCGTGCAGAGGATTTTATCAATCTAGAAATTCTGGAAATATCAGCTGAATGTGTGAAAATAAACATAATTAAAACTTTTATTTTAATAGTTTCAAATGCCAAAGGTAAATAAATTTGAGTGTTTTTTTTTTTCTCTTTACAGAGACCGGTAAAATTTGGATTTACGAAGAGCGACTTGAGCCATGTGTTATAAACAGTAGCAAAAATGGCCCTATATAATAAATATAGTTTCATTTAAACATGTATAAATTATAAATATTATTGTTTATGTAAGGACCTATTGGCTTGTTATAGTAAATGCAACTTAATGCAAAATTAATTTAATTTTTTAACCAATGCTGTAACTACTGCATACTTGGAATCATATTGCCCTAGCATCGCTCATATTTGGCACTAACCTTGACTGTGGGCCTGATTACAGACGATTATCTAAAATGCTACATTATATAATAATCAATTTTGTATGTAAATCTTCGATTTCAAAAATGTTTTTGACGGCTAGAAATTCTGCAAAATATGTTTTTTACATATTTGTTTTTAATAGAATTTAATTTTTTTTTTTTTTTTTTTTATTGTTATTAACACAATATTTTTTCATAGCTACATTGTTTTCTTATGCAACTGTTTACGAACTAGTATTGGTAGAATGCACCGGGCAGCGATACTTTAAGGAGAAAGTCAGTAAATAAGTTGGGAATTACCTCGGACATTTACACCCATAGACATTCACCAGATTGTGAGGTCTGAAGTATGATAAAGGTGTCTTGACCCTAACAAACTCAAGGTCTTTTGGGGAAAGTTTTTTAAATTAAAACAGCATTTAGCCTTTTTATTCAAGTACTTTTTGAAAATAAAAATGCAAATTGAAACATTTGTTTATATACAAACAAACAATAGGTGCTTTTATGTTAGCTGGGCACAGATGATAAATTGTCAAATATTGTTCCCATCACCATCATTCATGTTGCAATTCATTTCATTTAAAATATAAACCTTTCATTAATTTCATTTAAGATGCATAACTTTTATTTAAAATACATATAATATATGCACTACATTTAAAATACATGCATCTCACTCATTTTATTTAAAATACTCTCCTTCCCTCCCCCCCCCCCCACACACACACACAAAAAAAAAAATAATAATAATCCAAAAATATAATACCATCATTAACAAAACATTTTAAATCAACATCAAAGTATTGTTTCTAATTTAGACATGTGAAAAAGTACAAGCTTTTATTGGTGAGATTTGTGCTTGGCTAACATAAAATACTCAAACATACTAGTTCTGATTGCATTCAGAAAAGATTTATTTTTTATGTAGAACTCGAAACATTCTTTACAGAAATAAATTCTGCATAAAAAGTTTTTACTTTTCAGATGTAGAATTCGATTCTTGTCAAATATTATAAATAGCCAAGGAAACGAAGCTGTGAAGAAAGACAAAATTTCCATCCAATTTGAACCTATTTTAGATTTTCACAATCATAAAATTTATTTTTGAAAAATTAACATGTTTTTCATGTTTTTAAAGTTTTCTATATGTTTACTACTTTCAATTTGTAAATTCAAAATACATCAAATTTCAAAAATATAGTATAAGTTTATAAATTATAGATAATTGCCAAATTACAGAATTTCCTGTGTGGGAACAGAAAAAAAAAAGACTGGTTTCTACATCAGCAGGTCTTTCTTTCAGTAGACAATGAAATTCTCCATTTGGTATCATTCATTATCGGCAGGTTCCATTTTCACAGATTTTTCTGGTGAGTTACTTTGAATGCAAAGGCAATCATTTATGAAGGCTCTAAGACAGCCATACTCAACCTGCGGCCCGCCTAACGTCGCAAATACATGTTTGCGGCCCGCGAGAAAAAAAGGTTGAGTACGGCTGCTCTAAGGCAGGCCGCACACTGACGAGACAGCGCAAGTAATGAGACATTTTCACCCTTTTAACAAAGAAAAACCGGTTTGAATATCAGAATTTGTTTCGTGTCTTGTGCTACACGTCGCTCTGTCTTGTCAGTGTGCGGCCTGCCTTAGACATCCAAAGCATTCACCAGGCCATCAGATCCCACCCTTACAAGGTTTACTCCAATTTGATAACCATTGAAATTTATAATCTTATAGTATATTTTTGAATATCATTGTATTCTGAATTTAGAATTAATGTGAATGTACTATAAATAAATATAATCTTGTTCTAATTAATGTCGAGTTAAAAATTAATAAAATAATAATAATAAAGAATATAATAAATTAATTTAGAAATTAAAACAATTTTTTAAGTGCAAATTTTGCTTTTTGACAGGTGCATAAAAAGTAGAAAGTAGAAAACAAACACATACTGGGGAAAAAGGAAAATAAGCACAAGGGTGTATCCAAATAAACAAAAGTTGTTTAATAAATTACTGTCAGTAAATAACAGGTAATCACAATACCAAATACAGCATAAATGAAATTGATAATTAGTATTCAAAATAATTTAATTTAAAGACTAAATTTAAGATTGCAGCTGTTTTTGTGAATTCGTGAATTAAAACATAACAATCTTAGTATATGATTACATACTGTTATTTCCAAGAAAATATATTGTAAATTAATGCTTTACATTCTGAATGTATTAATATTGAAATAAACTTATTATAATATTCAATATTCTTACAAGAATAACATGTTGTTCAAAACAAACTAAAATAACAGAAATGGGAAATTACACCCTTACCTAAATTGGTACGATATTCATTTTCGTTTTAACAGCAAGTTTCGACAACAAAAACTTGCTCGGCACCATGTCTGGTTTTAAATTTCTCCTTTCATTACATGGAGCAAAATCTTCATCATTGAAATGATTCAAACATAACACTAAGTGTTTGTTTGGTTCAAAATTATCTCTTTTTAGCTTTATTAGCCATTGCCTTAGTCCATTTCAATCTATCAAAGGAAATCAGTGAAAACTAATATTTTTCTGCTGACAATCATACCCGTATGCAATTCAAAATCTCAGCATGTCTCAATTTTTTGATAAAAGATGTTGCCACATGAACTGTATGAGATACAATTGTAAATAATGACGGACAGTGCTACGCTGTCTTTTATTACAACATTTTGTGATATCCCATAATCTCTCAGCAAACTGGGTATGGCATCCAGTGTTAGGGTTAACACAGTTATATTTGTGTAGGATTTACTGTGGAATGTTTACAGCTAGCCTCTCGCAAAAAAACTTTATGTATAAATCCATTGCACTGATGGAAGAATTTTCTTGCAGCTTTCTCATCATCAGGTAACTGCTAAATAGTAAAATCCATCTTGGGGAAAAATGTAACTTAATAAAAAATATTTTCAATTTCAAAATTAACAAATTATGATGTTTTGTATGGTTATGATTAAAGAATAATAATAATAAAATGATTCATATTCAATAAACAGCGAGTCACAATGTTTGGCACAGTTTGCAATAAAAACCTTTTCACGGTCAGGGTTGAAATAAATGGTGTGCTAGCATGCATTTTGGCATGATGTTTAATAATGGAAAAATACCCATATATTTCTTTCTAAACATATGAAATTTTTTTTTTTTTTTTTACATACTTCAGCAAAATGTGTGTTCTAACAACCTAACATTTTTTTACATGCACAGATCAATTAAGTCTCTTTAACACTAACTGCTGTGACATAAATTGTCACATGGCTAAACTGTGAAAATTAAAAAAAGCAGTGGTCTGTAAGACTTAACAGCAGTTAAGGGTTACTATAAACTGTCAAAAACAATGTTAATGTAAAGTTCTATTAAGGGGATAATATAGTGTATTTTTCTTTAAAACTATTAAACCAACAAACATAGAAATAATATAATATAAATAAATAAATAATAATAATAAACACTCAGTCTGAAAATGTCAATGTCACCAATTTATTTATACTTTTAACATTTGTTAAAACAATAAAACTAATACAAAAAGATTAAAATATATTAAATTACTCATAAAATTGTTTTTAAACATTAATGAATTTTATTTCTAAATAAAAAAGTATTTTACATGATTTAATCAAAATTGTTTGGGTTTCACCGGATATTGCAAAATTAATTAAATCCATTATTATTGTTTCTTTCTCCGATTAAAAATAAGAATATTTAATGCTTAACGAAATACAATTATTTCATCGATCAGAATTTTTTTTCTTAGTTTAAGCTGTACCAACAACGAACATTTTACAGGTTACAGTAAAATCGCCAAAAATGTCTGCTTCATCTGCAATATGACTGTTGAAGTTGGATAAAATCTAATAATCTTAATTTTACAACGTGTATGCGAAATACTACAGAGAACACATGTAATATTTAATTAAGTAGTGGATATTTTGAAAGAATAACAGAACTGATAATCTTTATTAATGTATCGCATGAAAAAGTAAACAAATAAGTACTTTCGCAAATCTTTATAGTTAAGAAATGTATATTTTAAAGTACAGAAAAATATTCTTATAAATCGTATGAAATTCAAGGACATAAGTATTTAATTTGAAAATATGATTAAAGTTTTTGAAACTTCGACGCTAGAAAAAAGCAAATACGTGTCGCTATCTGGGCAGGGTATAAATGTAAACAAAGATCACGTTGTTATATTTTGGTTCAGGGTTGTTGTTGTTGTTGTTGTTGTTTTGACCCGGAGGCCCGGTGAGCAGCTTTATATTTCTATGTAGCTGTCCTACTCCACATGCACCAGAAAACCAACCACATTAACCCGAAGTTAAACCAATTCTACCGTCTGCTGACACCAAAACTACAGCCATCCTTGACACACTCCCTACCTGCACTCTACTTCCAACCAGGACAATAATTGTAAATCTCGTCCAACAACCGAGATAACCACATCAGACACTCTCCACCTTTCTTTCCTGCCACCGCAAAAATATCCTCGTACGAAGACGTATTCGATACCCGTACCTTCCGATACACAAGCTCGCGAATGCCAGAAAATTTTTTGCACCGCAATACCAGATGCTCCTCTGTTTGGTCCTCCAAACCACATAGATTACAAGTTGCAATCCCACTTCCTAAAAACCTCTTACGCCGAGATAGAGTTAACACCGTCTTAGACAAGAACCTGGCAAAAATGACACCGCTCTTTCGTAGCAACGACTGATGAGGATATCCAATATCGACATAATCCCAGCAACGACCCATATGACTTCTCCTATATAACTCCCAACTCCAGTCTGACTCTTTCTGCTTATTGTTCCTGATATCCCTCATCCAATCCTCCGCCGAGAACCACGGGATACTTACATTACAATAAGGACCATTCCTGGCCAGGTTATCCGCACGTTCATTGATTTCAATACCTTTATGCCCAGGAACCCAGATAAAGGTCAAAGAATACTTATCCGCCCTCTTCCTGTTAATTTCCTCCCTCAACTGAGTAATGATAGCTACCGACTTCCGGTTGACATTTTGTAGCGCCTCCAACACACTCTTAGCATCCGTAAAAATCATATAACTCCCTCCGTTCCCCGTATAATATTTTATGGCCACCAACAATGCAATAGCCTCTGCCGTAAATATTGAGTTAATATTGGGAATCTGAAATGCCAAGTGACTTCCAGTGTTCTGGTTAACCATCCCGATCGTAGTTTTGTGATCATCTTTTGATGCATCAGTAGCAATGAAAACCGCATTGTTCAAATACAATTGAGAGAACTGATAGTATGAATTCTTGATGACATCCTCGGGAAAATCTTTGTTCTGGAACGCCCATGTATTGAGAAAAATCTGACACTGATCTTTAATTCTGCCTCCCCACTTGTAAGTGACCATTTCAGTAATATTCGTGCCTTGGGTTGGCAGAGTATTCCTTTCCCTGTAGATTAGTTCTTTCGATAACACCTCCGTGTATTCCTGATTTTTGATTTCTGACAGGGATCTTTTAATGGCCAGATACTCCGTTCTCAACTCCCTCCTCCACATACCACTCTCTTGTAATACGATAGGGATTGGGCACCACTTCGGCAATCCACTGGCCCAACGTAACCCCATGTTTTGAATCACCTGGAGTTGCCTGCCTTCAGTTTTGTTCGCATGCATTAAAATCCGAGGGTTACCATCGAGAAGAGATCCCATCATACTCTTAGTTATTTGTAATATATATTTCGTTTCTGTGCCCCAGCTCATTCCAGCAACCACCTTGAGCATATTCAAACATTTGCATGATTTTTCCCGCAACATTGCTATATGATCCTGTAAATTCCCCTGTCGATTAAAGTACACTCCTAAAACTCTGATAGAATCAGAGAAACACACGTCCTGGCCTTTAATTTTGAACATTTCCGCTTCCGTTTTCCTCCATCTCCCAATTTGCATGATTTGACATTTGCTGGGATTCACTTCAAGGTTCCAAGCCTGTAACCACTGTATTACTCTATTGATATTATCCTGCAACATCCCCTTTAGCCACAAGATATTATCATGATAGCCGTAAACAAAAATATCATCTGCATATATTACACATTGAATACACGAGTCAAAAATTTCAAAAATATCAGCCAGGTAAATAGCAAACAGAAATGGCGAGAGTGGGCTCCCCTGAAGTAGCCCTCTATGATACTGGAAAGGCACCGAAAGTGAGTTCCTCCATTTAACCCGGATCCGCAACTCCTGAACCAGATTGCGAAGTATAACGCTTAAATCAGCCCCCAAGCCAAAGTTTTTTAATTTATATAACAGACCATCCCACCAGACATTATCGTAAGCCCCCTTGATATCCAAGGCCACCAAAAAACCTTTCCGCTTTGTTTGCCTTGCAATCCTAATGTCCCTGTAAATCTTATAAGCCGCTGCCTCACAGTCCCTGAAAGGGATAAACCCATAATGATTTTTGTGGAATAGCTTCTTTTCCATACTCCAGTTTAATACTTTTTCTAAAATCAATTTTTCAAATATTTTCTTACTGGTGACCGTTAAAGCTATGGGCCTATACCCCCCAACATCGTTTCTGTTTTTGCCCGGTTTTTTTATAGGAATCATAGTGACCTCTTTCCAAGTTTCTGGAATAATCTTAGTTTGTGCTATAGCATTATACATCTCTAGTAATTGAGCCAATGTTCTATCCTTCAATTGTTTGTAAAAGCTCATTTTTAAACCATCAACACCAGGAGTCGTAGATTTACTTTTTTTGATGATGCTTTGTAATTGAAACCTAGTGAATGTAAGATCCACTCCGTCATCCCCCGAAAAATCAATAGGGATGCGCTGTCCCACCGGACTATTTTGAAAAACTGTAGAAAGAGTATTCGCTTGGGACTTAGCATCTGGCGGACAGTTCGGGAAACAGTAATCCGTATTCGTATCCATATCACCCGTATTACTGACCCTACGAATTAGCTTGAAAATCTTTGGTCCTCTTCCTGCTTCTCTAGTAACAGTGTCCCAGAATTTTTTACTATCCTTTTTAATTTGTTTCTTTAGCTTAGCATTATAAAGCTTGTATTTACACCAAGCTTCCATTTGGCATGATCTAATCGCCTTTCTATGGTAGTACCTTTTTAGCGCCAGCAGTCTCCGAGAGATCACCCCCCACCAAGGTGGAATATTTCCCCTCTGAAGTGGCACCCGTTCAGTGCAGCAGTCAATTGCCTGGGTAATAGCTTTGGTCCACCTATCTATACCCTCCTCATACACTTGTTCATCAAAGTCCGCAACCAACGAATCTACTTTAGACCAATGAATCAAGCGCCAAAATTCCATCCTATCTGCATTTCCACCACTAACAGACCGAACCTCAATTGGATAATGGTCAGACCCCATAGGATCCGAATGTACTGTTACTTCAAACTCTCCAGCTAGATTATCCGAAATCATAGTTAAATCCAGCAGAGACCCATTTCCACCCCCTTGCACTCTAGTTTCATGATTCATATTCATTACCACCACATTACTCCTGTTAATCCAGTTAACCAGATTAGTAAGTTTATTATTTTTCGGATTATGATGCCAGTTCAGGAAGTTAATGTTGAAATCCCCAAGA
Source organism: Maratus michaelseni (assembly GCA_963931845.1). NCBI lineage: Eukaryota > Metazoa > Arthropoda > Arachnida > Araneae > Salticidae > Maratus > Maratus michaelseni. The sequence continues at coordinate 140,848,945 of OZ007597.1, forward strand.
ATAAAGTAATTATCCCCAATAATGTTGCTGATATTTTCCAACCAATTAATCGCCACAAAACCAGTAGGAGCATAAATATTAATAACTGCAATCCAGCGATTCTTGTACCAGATTTTAATTCCCTGTGCTTCATGATCATGAGTTATTTTAGGTAAGTTTATAATTTTGACTGGGATACACTTTTTAACCGCTAATAACAGCCCACCACCCCCCTTCGAGAAATGTTCTGGTCTATCAAAACGAAATATATTCCGATCCCTGAAAGATATAACATGTTTTTCTTTAAGAAAAGTTTCCTGAAATGCCCAGACCACACTCCTATGCAGCCTCCCAGTTTTAAGCCAGGGCAAGCGAGACCTAATCCCTCTGATATTCCACTGTATAATAAAATTCTCCATGATAAACAACCAAAACGCAATCGAATGCACAATAATAAATTCTATCACAGAAATAGAACTAAGAAGAAATAAAAACAAAGAAGGAAATTGGAACAACACTTACCCCAATAAAGGACACTAACACAAAAAGTAAAACCCAGCGTTCGACAGTCCATAATAACTATAATATAACACACATAAACTTTCCGTTCCGCAAGCATCCATATTCTTATCCCACATCTGTCAACATATCCTCAGTGTCCGGGGAAGCTTGAATCTGGATGTTTCCGCTGAGCTGATTATGATCATTTTTTTTAAACTTTTTATTCTTCAAAACTTTGTATAGTTCCGTCATGACGTCTCTTTTAATAATCTTGGATGACTCAGTCGTCTCTTCGGCATTATCTTCCGATCCTGTAGCTTTTTGAGTATCACTTGTCTGAACCACTTCACTTTTCTGAATCGCATATTCCACTACTCCCCATAGATGCATGACTACCTGCATCATACTTTCAAATTTCTCTTCTATTATTATAGCCAGTTTATGTATATTTTCCTCCACCGTGTCATTCACAACATGTTGTTTAATTTTTGCCGCGTAGCTGTTCGATGATTTCAAGTTGTATTGTCGGCGTGCTTCTGCCAGGGTAATATGATTTTCGCTTTTGAATTTTAAGATCTCTGCTTCCTTCTTCCTCTCGATACATTCGCTATCGTCTGCTTCATGTTCTTGTCCGCAGTTTGCACACTGTATTTGTACTTCAGTACAGTTTAATTCAGGATGAGGTTTACTACACCGTTTACATTTTTTACCATATGAACATTTATTTGATCCGTGAGTGTAACTTTGACATATGTTACACCGCCTCGGGCGATCTACAAACAATTTACTCCTCTGTCTGATATAAAACATTTTCACATATTCTGGAATCGAATGACCGTAAATTGTGATTAGTACTGTTCCAGTAGGAACCATTAGACCATCTTTTCGTGTTAAGAAGCGCTTCACATTTTGAACTAAAAGTTCATTTTCTTCTTCAAGCTCTTCCTGTATTTCTTTCGGTGTAATATCAACATCAATTCGGAAAATGAGGAATCTTGTAGTAATATTCTCATTCATGAGATTGTGCTTGACCTGTCTATCAAATATCTTTTTTTTTGTAACAATTTCCTTGGCACATTCATAGCTCTTGGTAGTTATGAGTAATTTATTGTTACGCGTGTATCGAAATGTGTCGATCTCCCTGTGTCTGTCGAATGTTTTTTTAATCTCCTGTTTCACCTGCATTGGGTTCAATTTCTGAAAATTTCCATGTTCGCATTCCGTAATTATCACGTATTCTTTCAACTCCGATATTATGGTTATTTGCTCCTCTGCTGTTCTACCATCATTCCAGTTATATTTTTTATATTCCTCTCTGTCAATGACAGGACTCTCTTTTATCTTGAACTCAGACACCGCCATTGCTGTGGAAGGGAAACTGAGGCCCACCGGCCGTTTCAAAGTCCACCTATCAATATCACCAGTATTGACAACAATGTAAACAAATAACACTACACTATATCCCGACTATTAATGTATTCTACAACTACCACTACCAAAATAACTAACTTCAAACTCGAAATTTAAATCACAAGTAGAGCTGGAAAAACTACGCTCACCAGGCTCCGACCATTATAACGCCCATCCGCTTGGTTCAGGGTCTGTGTTCAGAGCCGGTGTACGGTTTTTCGAAGGATTTTGGCGAAATGACCAGGCCTTATGTATTATAGTTGGCAATGGTATAACATAGGTCGCGGAGGCCATTAAAATGTAAGCGATAATAACGGACAGTAAGTTACGAATGATGTCATTGTGGAGGTCAAGAGCAACAAAAAGGCCTAGAGCTCCTACAGGTTATAGGCGTAGAGTTTTGAAAATTATAGAGCAGGTCACATCAAATCATGGTGGGACAAATGAATCCGTGTATGTGTGCGTAATAGAGATCGATTACCAATTTAATGTAGCTTTTTTAATTCCCTTTTAAATAAATTAAACAGAATCGTAAATTTTAAAATAAATCATAAGTTAAATAAAACCTTAAGACAATGTCAAAAATTGAATGTACAGTTAAAGCGCCTGTATTCTAGGCGCTCTAGTACAGTCCCATTTATAAAATAATGCACTCGCTGTTATTCACGAATCGATTATAATAAAATCGCAACGAAAGTTGACTTTGAATAACGTAATTCTTCGGAATATGAATTTTTTTTCCTATTTTCATTCTTTAAATGGCTTTACGGCTACAAAAGTTTAGCATTTTATTTTAATTAAAAAATATAACCTAAAGGAAGAAAATTCCTATTGTTTATCTCTGTAAAAAACGAAAAAAAGAAAAAAAAATTGGAAAATTTTAGAAAAAAAAAATATTAAAAAGAGCATTAAAAATTCCATAAAATATTAAAGTCAAAAACTAAAACATTTTTTTATTAGAGGGCTAAAAAAGAACAGTCCATTTAAGAAAGTATTGCACCACAAGCCCATACAACTGTACGCCTTTGGTAAAACAGTGTTTGCTGGCTAATGTGAATATTAAAAATAGATAGTTTTTCCAGAGTAACTCAAAAAATATTTACAGGTTTTGGGGAGAAATTACAGACTTTTCGTTGTTGTTTTCCTGATATTTTAAGATCAAATCAATTTCCCCGATTTCCAGGTTTTCCTGGAGAGTATGATTCTGTTACCCGTAAGTAAAAATGTTCTTAAAAAAAATAACGATAAATACAATTTTGTAACAGAATTATATATAAAGTTACTCGAATAATGCGTTAAGATTGTACATTTTTTTCGAGAGAGACAAAGAAAAGAGCGATATATCCATTAAAAACTCCGATAGACTGGCACGGCCGTAATTTTCATTCCTACTAAACCGGCTCACTTACTGTTTTTTGATTTCTGTGTATTTTTAACTTTAAAAGGCTCAATTATGGATAATTGTTCTGCTGTTAATTTATCAAATCATTCAAGAAAGGGTCGTTGCATGCTTCAATTTCCCCATAATCCTGAAAAAAAAAGACCAAAATTAAATATTAATTTTAGATTTTAGTTTTGCTTGGAATTTCTCTTCTGTCAACTTTGACGCAAACGCAGATTTAAAAAGTACTACTACTGCATCTACTACGTCATCGGAGAAATGGGAGAAACGATGCTGATTACAGATTTATTTTTAATTTTTTCCCGTCCAATGCATGCATAAGACACTGGAACTTTTGAACGAAAATACATTATATAGCTGTTAGCTTTTTTTTTTTTTTTTTTTTTTGTTCTGGGCGGGGATGGGGGGAGGCTAGTTCAAACTTTTAAGACAACCAATAATACACAATTCAGAATATTAATATATAATTGAATTTGTAAGAATTAAAAAAAAATAAATAACGAGCTAATCAATAGGAAAAAAGAATTTCTTAAATGAAATTCATTTTGGAAACTCTAGATTTAAAAAAGAAAAAAATCCTTTTCTTTTCACCAAATTAATGGATTGTATTTCGAATTTTGAAAAAAAAAATCCTAATTTGCTTAAAGATAATTTAATTTTTTATATTTTATCATAATTGTATCATATATTTTATCATGTATATTAAAAAAAAAAAAAATAAATAAATAGTTTTAACATTCTTTATAATTAAATAGTATCAATAAATGAAGTAAATCTATATATATATCATCATATTTTATCATAATTTTATCATAAATTTTATCATATATATTAAAAAAATAAATAATGAATATTTTTAACAATCTTTATAATTGAATAGCATCAATAAATGAAGTACATCTTTACTGTAACTTTCAGATACAATAACTTTTAAAATAAAAAATGAGCTATCTTACGACATGACACCATAAGTTACATCTTGCATTAAAATTTAGATTGTAATAAATTCTTTAAAGATTTTTCTGAGGAAGAATATTAAAAAAAAATATTTAAAATCAGTGTTAGTTTTTATGTTTAAACGGCTATAAATTCGTATTCTGTTCTAAATTGTCTCCTCCCTGTTCACCAAGTCCTTCTAATTTTAAAGTATTCAAATATTAAATATCACTGTACAATTTCATATGTCCCCAAACAATAAGAAATCCCCCCCCCCCCCCTTTTTAATGAAAAAAAAATATTAAAATGAAAAAAGGTGAAAACCTACCACCAAAGAGTTTTACGAATGGTTTATCAACCTATACAATTACACCCATTTAAAACCTCTTAACGTTGTTTAAAATAGAAATATGTGTTTTTCCAATCACCAATGTGAATCTTTCTGACGCATTCACGGAATCAATTTTATATCTAAAAGCATGAAACACCTCTACGCCCGTATTCACCAAAACTGGTTTAAACCGCGGATCACGGAACTCTGGGTTCAGTGTTAAAATCGCTTAACTCTGGGTTAAAAATATTTCGTATTCTCCAACCTCGGATTAGCCGACCCGAGTGTTAACCCAACGAATTTGTAAGAAGCGTTCTGATTGGTTGAAAAGAGGGCAAGTAGTATCAGGAATGTAAACAAGAGTTATGTGTTGATGATTTTGATTTTCTCCTCGATGTAATGCAGAAATATGTTCCAAGTAAGTAAACATTTTTATTTGCTTTATAATAATGTCATCATAGGTTGTATTATGATTACATTGTCCCCAAGTTAGAATTATTACCGATGTTTTCACGATTTCTTTTATGTTCTTGTTATTTTTAAACGTAGTTTGGTTATTCAGACCATAATAAAATCCAAAAATATTACAGTATCAATGTATATTATTTCCGTTGAGATTTTCTATTTTTAATTTTGTCAGGCTATATGTAATAGGTGTTTAAAAATTTATAATATCTGCATATTTACATGAGACAGTAATTTTAAGTATCACAAGTTGATAAATGTAATTCTCGCAGATTTTTTTTTTTTTTTAATAAGATCCTAAATTTTATTGAATATAATAGTTGTGATTATTCACGTTAAGGAAAAAAATCTTTATACAAATGAATTGATCATTGATAAATCATATTCTTGTATAATTATTTAATAAACCAAAAAAATAGTGATTGACTGTATGAATGCTTATCTATCTTAATATAAGTAAACAATAACTTTGAATCAGTTTGTTTATTGATAATACAAGTCAAACAATTTCTTGAAGAATGTGTACTTTACTCAGATAAGAAAGTATCCTGCTGCATTTTAGAGATGGGTATGTTCTGATAAATGTCAATGAAGCAATTTAGGTTTCTACACTTTTTCAACCAAGAAAATAGGAATACTAACAAAACTTAGGCAATTTTCCAGCAATAATTTTGTAAATTGATACTATGTTCTCCCCCCCCCTCCCCTTAACAAAAAGGCTATTATTATTGTGTGAGCTTGGTTACAATTAACCTGATTATCTTCGAGATTTGTGATAGTAATAGTGCAGTGCACCTCCAAATACTAACTGATAAAAAAATAAAATAAAGCCACTATTATTTCTTCATTTGTAAAAATTTTTAGGTAAGATTTCAAAACTATTTTTATGACTTACAAGAAAAGTATTTTTCATTCATGCACATTAATATTTTAACATTTTTTGAGTTTTCCAAAATGTAAATATCTTTTATGGAATTTTAATTTAATGAAAACGGCTTTAGAGACCTTCAAATTATCATCATTTTGAGATCTCATGTTGATACTTTAAGTATATTTATTAATTATTTGTTTTTAAACATTTATAAAATGCCTCTATTTTAAATTTACGTAATTAAAACTTATTGAATATTTTCTTTTTACAGAAACAGTTTTGTAACTGGACTGTTATTGGTTGAACGAGTATTGCTTGCTGTATATGTGTTAATTTGCATTATATACGCAGGCAATACTCTTTCAAACATTGCTGATGAACAAGGATGACAGCAATGGTAGTGCCAGCAGTGTCCTGGTGTCTGCTATCAACATATAGGTACTTCACTACTCACAGTTATCGTTAAAGACATACCAGTGATCAATGATGAATGAACATTTTGCATCAAGTCAATTGAGGTAATCAAAAACATTATCTTTCCATTTTATTTCAGTTTTAATAAACTAAAATTGCTTAATCATATAGTATGTTTGTGTATTGATAAATATTTGTATGTGAATATAGAAATTTCATTAAATTTTTGTATCTCTCATGATTTTGAAAAAAAAATATTATTCTCAAGAGACTTAAAATAATTTAACATTAAGAGAAAAAGAAACTATTTTTTTTTTTTTTTTTTTTTTTTTGGGGGGGGGGGATGGTGCTCTGTTCCTTATGTAACATTTCTTTTAATTCATTTTTTTTTTATGTTCATGTGCAGTGATACCTTGGCTAATGATCACTTTGTTTTTCTGACTTGGCTAAGGAACATTGATTTAGCTTATAATTTATATATATATACATGCTGTAACATAATGTAGCACTACATTTTAATTGAATGAAATATCAGTTTTAGTAAATGAACATTTTGGCTTACAAATGCAATTCTAGAATGAATTATGTTCATTAGCCGAGGTATCACTCTATTTTAAAATTATCTTAAACAGGGTGTTCAACGGGACAGCTCCCCTTGATAATTTTATTTTAGTTCCAAATTATTTTAAATACCCGATAATAATAAAAAAATATGTATATAAGATTAATATTTCTTCATTGTTAGCCTTCTGTAGTGCTTTTATGTTGATATATTTAAAATTTGTCTTACATGGGATTATAACAAACATTTTTTAGTTTAACCTATTTCATATCGGTCACAGATGCACCAAGGTTTCGTTTGATACAAAAATGTCAATTTTTTGCTTGATGTTACCATACCAAACAAAAAAAAACATGAAACAAAAAACTTAGCAATTTTTGCTTCATGTGGCAACATGTAATTTTATAATAAAAATACATGTGTGTGTAAATAAATAAAATATTATAAAAATAACTGATAAATAAAATTAAATGTGTGATGATGAATAAAAATAATAATAAAATAATGTTAAATAAAAATAATGTGTGTGTTAAATAAAAATATGGAGCACCAAAATAAAACAGCGCCAATCCCGGTGTGTCTGCGACATCTGTCCCTTCATGTCTATATTCTCAATTTTCAGAATTGCTAGTACATAAGAAAAACCAGCGTTTCTCTGAATTTTCAGTCTGGTGATTAATTGAGAATGGTATTTTTGTGCAGTTAAAAAAACAATTCACCAAGCCTAGGCTGCGAATCCACAGGCCCATCAAGTTTCAAGTCTAGCCTCTTCTGTAAATTTTGTTCTAGTGATATTCATGTCATGTGAAAAAAGCAAAAATTTGTTGTAAATAAATTTTGATCATTATAATGCTTTTGCTTAAGCAGAAAGGCAAAAGTATTCATTCATGTGAAATTGTAGCTTTTTTTCCTGATCTCTTTATCACTGGTAATTTATAGTAAAAAATATTGGTAATTTTATGTTAGCTGAGCACGGGTGATAAATCGCCATCATTTACACTGCATTTAAAATATAAACCTTTCACTCATTTTATTTCAAATTTATAGATTAAAGGCACATACATTTAAAATACATGTCTTTAACACATTTCATTTAAAAAAAAAAAAAAAAAAAAAAAAAAGTTAAAAGAAATAATATCATAAATAAAAAAAAATTATGAAAACATCAAAGCATTGTTTCTACTTTACACATGCAAAAAATAGAAGCTGCTATTGGCGAGAAGGAAAAAAAAATGCTATTGGCGAGATTTGCACTCGGCTAACATAAAAAATACCAGAATGTTTTTTCTGATGTCAATGCTCACATTCTCTTATACAGACAAATCCTGTTACAATGGTTGGGACCACAAAATTTTTTCGCTGTATGTAATCAGAGCTGACTCTAGGGTGTATGGCACCCTAATTTTTCTTTCATTAGCACCCCTTTATCATCTTTTACACATGAAAAGAAAAAGAATAGTTTATAACTATCATTGCGAACTGCCCCTTAATACAAAACTGGCTCTAGTTTGTGCCAAAACTTAGAGCCAGCCTAGGCTGTAATGAAATTTTGTTAGAAATATTTTAACTGATCACATTAATTGAATTTTCATGCATAAAGATTTTCTCGAGAAATGCCAACATTTCATTTTAACAGAATTTTCAGCTTTGCTCAAGGAATAGATATATACTTGTATATCTCCATTACATGTTACAGTTATTCTTTTTTTATTAGCATCATCCTTTATTTTGTAAATGTAATAAATATATTATTCATTTAATAATGTATTTTTCCCCTAAATATTTTATACATAAATTAAATTTTTCTAAATTATGTTTGAATTGTTACAAGTTTTTCTTGTATCTTCCATTACAACAAAATTCTATGCACTAATTTCCAACATATAGTAGCATTCGTCACCTAATAAAAATATTCTGAGGCTGGAGACATTCTTTTAAAATTTCTGGTATTAGCTATGAATATGCCCATTAATGTTTGCCATTAATTTTGAAATATTCTCACTGAACTAGAAATAGTCATGAACTTTGTGTATCTCCATATCTGATTTAAAAGAAAGCATAATTTATTTATTGAAAATAATTTTATAATTTATATACATAAAGCTTTCTAGAGAGTCACCAATGAATACGTACCAATGAATAAAACAACATTTTTGATAAAGCTCTTAGATATTTACTTTGAGTTTCTTATTCTACCCTAAGCATGGCATTATAAACAAAACATTATGTATTTGTATCCTTCATTACAATTTTATTAAGGAAATTATCCCCTTAAACTTTAGAAAAGAAATTAAGTATGAAAGTAATGAGAAGACTATATGACATCCTATATATAAATCTTAAAAGTAATGAAATAGGAATTATGTGTATTAATATAAAAAAATTATTGAAGCATTTACACTCAAAAGGTAAATTTTTTTGTAGAACGACCCAATAGGAAAATCAAAAATGTTGTTTTATTCATTGGTAAGTAAGGTGACGCTAAAAATATTTTTCCTGCCAAACAAATGCAAAATTTTTCTGACTCATTTTTAAATATAAAAGTATGCAATTGGTAGGCATAACAATTTCAGTGATTTGAAATTTAATAGCATTTTTCCTTTTTCAATAAATAGATTGCATCTTGAGTTTTAAGAGATTGTCCCATGACAACTCTTCTCAGGCTGTTGTGTCGAGAAATTGGATTTAAAACACCAAATTTGACAGCATTTTCTGCAAGATATTTGCATTTTTCAAAAAACTGAAAATGCTATTCAATTACATACTTTGTGAATAAGAGCACCTCCAAATATCCTGCATCTGAAATTAAAAATAACTTTTTGAATGTGTCAGAAAGTAGCTACTTTAGATTTGAGTAAGTTTTTAAAGAGTAATATTACAAATATCATGCATTTCCTTATGAAAATGACTTTGAGGGTTTTAGAAAATGCTCCGTTGTTGAAAAATGAAAGAGCTATTAATGTATATCTGCATTTTAAAAACACATTATTCCTTAGAAATTTTCTTCATTCTGAAAGGCGTCATGACCCCTGTGACCCCCCCCCCCCAAAAAAAAAAAAAAAAAAAAAAAAAAAAAAAATTCTGCTTTGACCTTTTCTCCTGAACACAAAAAGTTTAAAATCTCTAAAATGGTTTAACTTAACAAAAAAAAATTTGTAATGATAAATAATAGATTAGTAAAAATATACAAGTGATTCAGTCATCTAAATCCTTCCTTCAAATGTTCATTTCACTTTTCTTCTCATCAACACGGGGAAGCAAAACAAAAAATTTCATTCCTTTTTGACTTTGGCTGTTCTCACTCCTGAGTTTGAAGACCATATACGTAGAAAGATTTTAAAATTTTAATTATATAGAAGTCTGTCACATGATAATTTTCTGTTATAAAGAAAACTAGGTACTTTTCGGTTAGCCAGGCGCCAGTGATACATATACATGTATATTTACATACACACACATATATATACACATATCTACATATACATACACATATATACATACATATATATATATTATATATATATATTATATATATATATATATATATATATATATGTCTGTTTATATATGTACACATATGTATTTATATATGTACACATATCACTGGCGCCCGGCTAACCGAAAAGTACCGAAAACTATTTTCTCAGAGATGTTTAATGCCATTAAGTTTTTTTTATTTTACTAAATTTACATTTTAATTATTTAAAAATAAAATTTTTATTATTTGCAATGCCACTACAAGTATGCTTGGCACATGGAGAAAAAAATTGAATTATTTTTTTTAATTTAACACCAGTGCATTATTAGGGATAACTGATGGTGCCGATAAAGTGTCTGATATTAAGGCATTGCTCATATCATGGCATGCTATGGCTTTGGTTTTAATTTAATATATTAAAAATTAAGCATTGATTCTAATTCATAGTTTTATTAGTGTATTTCAAGTACAATTTTTTATGCATCAATACTCTAAAATTTAGTTAAGTAAGGAGGCAACAACACTAGTGAATTTCTATTAATAACAGCTGATATTGAAGTACCCCTTTCTACAGGAATTACTGAAGCAATTTCAATAACTTTTTATAGTAGTTTTGGCAGTAGCAAAACTATAAATTGATCGCTTGGCAAGAAATAAAAATTAAAAAGGGCAATAGATATGCAATTTTGCAAACAAAACCATTTCTAGATTTTTTTTTAATTAACATTAGTAAAAAATAATTTATTTGCAAGAAAAACATGATCAAAATATTGATAATTATAATGTCAAAAAATTATTAGAATCGTTTCAGTAGTTCCCAAGGTAAATGTACATCAACTTCAATCATTCTCCATAGGGTTTTACAACTGTTGTTGTCCCGTTAAAATTTGATAACTTAAATTTGTTTCTCTTCCTCTAACATTAAGGATATCGAGGTTTAACTGTATTACAGCTCTAAATTGCAAAAAAACTATAAAGATTTTTAAAATCAAGAATATGTTTTTTAAAACAAACTTTGTTATCGATGTAGTATGCGATCTGACGCTGCTAATCATTATAAATAACTTGTATGAAAAATTTAATAAGAAGTGTGTAAATAATATAATGTAAACAGAAATAAATCAGTAATTGTGAAGTTGCAATATACTAAAATACATGAAATTTGGAAATGCTACTATCACTATAATGTATGTATGAGCGATTCGCTGCTATGAGAATAAACATAAAAATAAAATAAATAAAAAATAACTGAATACAGCAAGTTTATTGCATAAGAATCTCAAAAATACTTGAAACTCAGTGCTGCCCAAATCACTACAATTCAATATTCAATATAATGCATGTATATCATTATAATTCAAAATAATGCATGCGCTTCGCTGCCATTAAAAAAAAAAAAAAAAAAAAAAAAAAAAAAAACACTCTATGCAGCAATTTTGTTTAAGAATATAGTAGAGTTATGATTTGTTTTCTATTTGATAAATCTACTTCACAAACATTGAAAAGAACATTACTCATATTTTCAATTATAGATAGCCCTATGATATTATCTGTACAATGCAAAACTATTAGGTATGTGAAATCGTAAATGAAAGCTAACTTTTAAAATGCAAGGTTTTTTCATCATTCTATTTTTAAACCCCCCCCCCCCCCCCCCATTTTACAAGAAGTAGAAATTCCTTTATTGTAGCGATGATATAACAAGGCGAGCATTTTATTTTTCCTCGTAGAAGCAACCACTCCAGGTGCTAGTTCTAGGAAGATTTCTAATTATAGAAACAATCTGCTGTTTTTTTTTCAATCGAAACATTTTATCAACATCAAAAAATCAACAAAATTAAGTGAAAATAATTAAATCTGAATTACTATGAGTATATAAATTATATATAGAGAGAATAAATACTTCTAAATATATAATATTTGCTAAATAAGTTTTTGTTATTTTGGTTTATTATTGTACTATATTATATTAAATGCACATCTAAAATCTATCCACATTTATATATATTGCCTGAAATATAATGGCCAAGAAAGTTGACTAGCACTAAACTAAATTTATTCAAACATAGTGAAAAATTCTGAAATTGCCTATTTTAAAACTGAAATTTCTTTGAACATATTATGAAACAATTTTGATTATTTCAAGTGTATTGTCTCATCAAATTATAAATTTTGCTCTTACAACATATATCTCAGTCTGAAATATTCTTGGCAAGATTTCAGTCTTAGCAAGAGCTTGCTTAAGTTAAATATAAGTATGCATAATGTATACTGACTTTAAAAAAAAATCTATTACTGCAGATTAATTTTCTCAAATAAAAATTTAAAGGACTTGCTATAAAAAAGTAACGATTAAAACAATTGACAGGGTACTTACTTGAAGAACTATTCTAATGTGTGTTTATTAGAAAATAAAACAAGCAATAACAAATACAAACATATCTATTTTTCTATAATGTGAAAATCATTTATTCAGACTATTTAACCTCCCCCCCCCCCCTCTAAAAAAAAAAAAAAAGCACTTGAAAGCAGGAAATGCATTTGTAATCCAAGCATTATGAAATGAAATTCTAATATCTGATAAAAATTCAGTTTCATTCTCGACTTGTAAACATCTGTCGATTTATATCTTTATTAATGAAAATAAATCAAAGTTTGGCATTATTCGACCTTGAAATTACAGTCGAATTTATACTAATCAAAGTAGATTTTGTATCCATAGCATAGCCATGGACAAACGCGTAAAGTGTATTTTTATTTCTCATTTTAAATTTTTCATACGATGAGATGATAAGATTTTAACCAGCAGCGGCATCCATTTTGTTTGTTTATAAGTTACTACGCATGCGTTAACCCACGTTCACCGGCAATCCGAGAGTTAACTCTCCGATTTCGGGGGATTAAAAACATGGGGTTAAAACCAGTGTTAACTCTCGAATTTAGCTTGGTGAATACCGATTTTGAGATAACCCAGCATTTAACACTGACTCGGGAGTTAACCCGCGTTGGTGAATACGGCCTCTGACTTTATTATTCAAGATATTTGCAATCGAATAGAGTTTTTCTTTCCCCAAAACTGTATTACACCTTGAGTTATTATAATAAATTACTTTCCAAAGATGAGCTTTCCCTGTCTGCAGTATCTCAAAAAAATCGGTCTAAAATGCTGACATTCACACCATTTTCTGAAAATGAGGGGATACGGCGGGTTTTAATGTCTGTTGGATTTTCATTTCATAACGACACGAGGATCATAGCCCAGAGGGCGCTCACCCGTTATTTTAAGCAATCATCGCGGTATTTATTCAAGCGATCGAACAGCGAACAGAAGAGTGCTTTGATGGATTTCCAAGTTTGCGAGAAACTACATCCAGTATATGAGTAGTCGTATAACTAATCCTGAGAGAGCCATTATAATGTGTAAAAAATTTAAAAAACATGAGTTAAATTAGAGTTCAAGCGATCTTGAACTTGAACTTGTGATAGGTTCAATGGGCTTCCAAGTTGCGAAGCAACTGCACACCCTGGCTTTGAGTAGGTGTATATCAAATACTGAGAGAGCCATATGAAATGTCTAGCCGTAGTCCAATTGACTACATAAAATAGGATAGTGTTAAGTATATCTATAAAATAATGAAAATTTACTAGTTAAAGTATAAAAGTTAAAATAGTTCATAGTTCAAAAAAAACAAAAATATGCCAGACGAGGTAAAGTAAAGATGTTAAGAAAAGTTTAGGAGAAAAGTCAATATAAAATTATCCGTAAAAAATTATATAATAGCGATCTTGAACTTGTGAACTTGTGATAGGTTCAATGGGCTTCCAAGTTGCGAAGCAACTGCACACCCTGGCTTTGAGTAGGTGTATATCAAATCCTGAGAGAGCCATATGAAATGTCTAGCCGTAGTCCAATTGACTACATAAAATAGGATAGTGTTAAGTATATCTATAAAATAATGAAAATTTACTAGTTAAAGTATAAAAGTAAAAATAGTTCATAGTTAAAAAACAAAACAAAAATATGCCAGACGAGGTACAGTAAAGATGTTAAGAGAAGTTTAGGAGAAAAGTCAATATAAAATTAACAGTAAAAAATTATATAATAATATATATATATATATATATATATTTTTTTAATTAAAGAGAAAAATTTTGAGGTAAGAATTATAGCTCGGAAGGACTATTCATCAAGAATAGTGGAGTACCTTGGTTTTTTCCGGTTGGATGGACTGCAAGCATCGTAGTCAGGTAACTCATAAATGAGTTCATTTGGAATGTGATTAATGTCATTGTAAAATTTTTTCGCAAGGTGTTTAATGCGATGTTTGAGTGAAGTCGTTTTCAGATCCTTGAGGATTGTGGAGTTTTTGAGGTATCTAGACCCGTTCCTGATGTAACGGAGCTGTTTGTAATGGGTACTAGAGAGGCTGTTCATGCTGGTTTTGCAAGTGAAGCCCCAGATTGGACATGCATATGTGATAACAGAGAGAATGCAAGCATTATATATTAAGAGTTTGTTGTGTATGGAGAGTGAGTGACTGCGAAGAAGGGGGGCGAGGGTTTTGGAAATTCCGGCGACCTTACCGCGGATATTAAGAATATGCTTTTTAAAGGTAATGCGTTTGTCAATGGTAACTCCCAGGTACTTGGCATCGTCAGACCAGGGAATGGTAGTGTTATTGATGGTTGATCTATTAGGAGTGGAGAAGGTTCTAGAGAAGTAAACAGCAGTAGTTTTAGATTCGTTTATCTTAATGCGCCATTGATCACACCATTCCATGAAGATGTTGAGGTGGTGTTGTAGATTTTTGTAAAGATTGTATGGGTGATGTGCAGTGCCATAGAGAACAGTGTCGTCCGCATAGAGTGCGAGTGATGTGAAGAGTGTGCGTGGAATGTCATTAAAGTATATTATGAATAAAATAGGGCCAATGACTGAACCCTGAATAATACCACAGAGTATTATGTGTAGTAGAGAAAGTGAGTTGTTTACACGGACATAGAAGTCACGATCACCAAGGTAAGAGTGTATTAAATGGATAAGTCCAGACGGGAACTTAAGCCGAATTAATTTGTAAATGAGGCCCGCGTGCCAGACTTTGTCAAAGGCCTTGGCGACATCAAGAAATATGGCAGCAGTAGGCTTCTTCTCGTTGAAGTTTTCAGTTAAGAATTCCACAAATCGAAGAAGTTGGTGTTGGGTGGAGTGCTTGGCTCTGAAGCCGAATTGTTCAGGCATAAGAATGTTGTTGTTGTGAAGGAAGTCATTGAGCTGTGATCTAATGACGCGTTCGATGACTTTACTTAGACAGGAGAGAAGACTGATGGGACGGAAATTAGTTGGGTCATTAAGATTGCAGGGTGGTTTAGGAATAGGAGAAATGATAGAGGTTTTCCAGGGTTTAGGAAAATAACAGTGTTTGAGGATAGAATTAGTGAGCTTCGTAATGTAGAGAATACAGTTGATAGGAAGTTGTTTAAGAGTATAGTTGGAAATTTTATCGTACCCAGGAGATTTTTTATTATTAAGTTTTTGAATAATATTGTTGATCATGATGGGTTGAATTTCGGGGAGAGGGATAGGAGGGGTTGAGAGGAAGTCATTAACAGTATCATTGACATTGTTAAAGTGTGCTTGACTTGCAAGGAAGGGATTCGGAGAGAATTGCCTTTCATATGAGCTAGCGAGGCATTCTGCCTTGTCCTCGTCAGTATACGCAGTTTGATTATTGGCAGTAAGGGGAGGAATAGGGGTATAATTATTATTGAGTTTCTTTTTGATTTGCCAAAGAGAGTTATCCTCGCAAGTAAGACTTTCGAGAAAATTAGACCAGTTTTTTTGCTTATCTTTCTGAATAAGGGTTTTAATTTTATTGTTGAGCCTGTTGACAGCTGTTTTAAGGGTGGGATCTCTGGTATTTTGGTAGAGTCGACGGAGTGTGTTGCGTTGTTTACAGATATTATGTATGTAAGTGGGTAAGATGTAAGAGTTATTATTTTTGAATTTGGTGTAAGTGGCATCTTTTTGAGCTTTGTAAATGATGTTGTTGAGTTTATTAACTGCGTTATCAATGTCAGTAGTGTTGTTGATTGTGGGGTAGGTAAGGTCGGTGTTGTTGATGTAATTTTGGAATTTATTCCAGTCAATAGCTACTGAAGGAGGAGGAGAGATAGGGTTGATAAGATCAATTTTGAAGAAGACAGGAAGGTGGTCAGAGCTTAGGTCATTAATAACAGAAGTGTTGATAGGGAAGGTAAGATTTTTGGTGATGGCGAAGTCAATAATAGAGGGGTGCTGGTTGCGAGCAACAGGAATGTGTGTTGGTGTAGTAGGTGCATGGAGACTGAGATTGAAATGGCTAACCAAGTTGTGAAGAGATCTACCTCTGGTAGTGGTGGAATGACAGTTCCACTGCCTGCTATGTGCATTGAAGTCACCAGCGATAAATGCGTGTTGGTGTTGTGTAATGATGTGTGTCAGGTCATTTATGGGGTATCGTCGCCCGTGTCGTGCGTAAAAAGATGTGAAGTTAATTTTAGCATGGGGCAAGTTGACGACAATACTGGTGTAGTCAATGCCTGGGAGTGGAATATTTTGAGTTGTGTGATGTGGGATATAATTTTTGATGTAGATGGCTGTGCCACCCCAGTGAGAGTTGGCACGTGGTGTATGATGGAGTTTGTAACCTGGGATGGTGATACTACAGGAAGGGTTAAGTGTTTCTTGGATTAAGAGTATATCGATTTGTGGATTAATGGAAATAAAGGAGCGGAGTTCATTAATCCTGGGTTGCAATGATTGGCAATTCCAGGAGAAAATAAGAAGAGAAGAGAAATTTTTGTTATTGTAATTATTCATAATTGGTAATGTTGAGCTCCGTAGAAAAGGCGTCTAATTCTTCTATTATGATATACATTTTGTCGAATGGGTTGTTGCAATTTTTTGATTTGATGGCGATGTTTTTTAAATGTTTTAGGAGTTTGGTAATTTGGAGAAGTTCCTTCATGTCTTTGAAGGTGTCAAACATGTCTTTGAATGTGTTTGTATAATTATTTTGTATAACAGGTGGTGTTTTATTTTGTTTGGTGTAACTGGAAGTGTCCTCAACTGGGGCTTCCTGGATATCGTTATTCACGTTAGTAGTGGTCTCACTGTTGTTGATATCGTTTGGTTTATCATGAATGGTGTAATTGTAAGGTTTGAAAATGTCTGCGATGTCAGCAATTATATTTGGTTTTTGGAGTTGCGGTTTTGTTTTGGTGTTGAGTGTTGGGGTATTTTTTTTCTTAATGTTGTTTGGATTTTTTGGGCAACCTCTGTATGAGGCCGGATGTATAATAGCGATCTTGCCAAATCATTTAATTTACTACATAAAAACTTTTGCAAAATTGTGGTATGAAATGATTAATAAAAGAAAAGTGTTTATGAGTTGGCATTTTTTTTATACCGTCTACAACAGCGGTATTCACTGCGCGGCTGTGAAGTTCATATCATGCGGCCACACAACTAGACATAGACTTTTGAATTATATATTGTACACATTTTTTTTGTAACTTAGCTTCAGAATATGTTCCAAATTTAACAATATTTTCTAAAAATATTTTGTGCTATTTTAGTTGAAATTTAGGATCGCATTTAGGCTATTGAACATAAATATAAGCCTGACAAATGAAAATTTAAAAAGCGCTCTGCCAATCGCTGTTGCACAGGGACCTGCAAAAACTGATAAATTCCAGATTTAGAATCTCCACATCAAAAATTGAACACAAGCCTTATGTAAATTTAAATTTTGTAATAATTATGTACACATATCCACGGTGAGTACTACAATATACAACAATTTTTCAATACCATTTTCCACCTTATTTACACGTAGAAGAAGGTTTAAAATTCCGAGAATAAACGAGATGATTATGAAATCTGCAATATAAGTAATTAAATAGGAAATTTATTATCTTAAATAGCGTTGAAAAATTTACATTTAATAAGAGTATTAATAATTGATTTTAGCATTATACGGTTAACACTCGATAAAATTAATAATTAAGTATTAATAATTAGTATATTTCACCAAATCTATATTCCTTTAAAATCTATTAGTAACACTTTCTACTTTACCTAAGTATATTAAATTCAACTATATATATATACATATCATAGGTAAATCATAGGTCAATATATACATATACATAATTTCAAGAATTCGATAGGCTAAAATTCTTGTGAGATTAGGAAAAAATCAGACATCTTTGAAAAAACTGAATATAATATGACCATTATTATGTCTCCATTTTGGATAAAAATCGGATCATTTCATCCGTTATGCTTTCCTACTAACAAATAACTTTATTAGACTCTGTTATTGGCTGTTAAAAGAAAAACAGTTAAGAATAAACTATTTTAATTTTCAGTATTATCTCTTTTTAAGTCGTAAGAGTTTACTTATAACAAACGTTTAATTCGTTAAAAGTTATTAAGACAGAACATTTTAATAAATAAATTTTCAATTTTATTTCAATAAACTTCTTATTGATCTTTTCAAATCTTAAAATACTAGATTTTCTAAGTATCTGAATATCCTAATAATATTATAAATCTGATTGTGTGCAAATGTTAGGCTGAAGCCAGCGTCAAAATGGAGCATTTAATGATCCTGTATCTTTGCAATTAGGCTGATTATAACCCTCAAATGAATATAGGCTGGTTTTTGTTTATTTTATTCAAATATTTTTCTTAATAATTCAAAATTTCGTTATTTTCATTGAGAATAAATGGACATTTTTTCGTATGGCATTTTAAAATGGTTAAATTTACTTTACCGTTGCTAATACTTTATCGTTGCCAAAACTAATTCAAAACCCGAAATAATAATTTTTACTCAACAATTTAGTTTCAATTGAAAAATTTTCACGGGAAAAATGAAAATGAAATAAAAAAAATTAAAGAATTAAGAAGAAGATTAAATAATATTATTAGAAATAAAACGTACTTTTTTTAGTTTTTGATAATAATACAAGGTTTCAATATGCGTAACCATAGGAAACAGGTGAATATGACGTCAATGGTTAGCAAATGTCAATAATATGCTCCGCAAAATTATCCATGTCGTAAATGATGTCATGGATATCGAGAAATAGTGATTTTTCATTCTTAAAACTAAAAGAAATAACTCGATTACCTAAAAAAAAAAAAAAAAAAATGACGAATGTTAGTAGTTCCATTTTTGTTGATAAAACCTAAAGATTTAATATTATTTCGTTAAAGTAACATAATTTTCCCTATGCCAGTATTGAAATTAATTGCCTGGAAAAGAAAATTAACAAGAATTATGTCATTAAAAAGGGATTTCTCTGGGGAAAAAGGAGACGTCATATTTGAAATAAAACGGGAATTTTCCAATATGTTTTAAAATGAGTATGAATCAATTCCTTACATTAATAATACAAGGATCAATAAGTATAGAAAGTAGATGAGTTTCACGCCATATTTATAACGAAAAATTTAAATGTTTTGTTATATATACTGATTATTAAGCATGAGTATTCGTTATATGCAGATGAGAGTTTTCTGCTAAAAATCACATCATAATTTTAAGAAAAGGTAAATGAACACGAATCTATTATATTAAATTCTGACCGCGTGTTTGTATTTCGCAACTACTCCTAGACTATCGAACACAACGCGATTTACTACAGGTTTAGCGAGTACCGGTTATAATTGATCCGAGGATGTCACACAAACTCTCAGAATTAAAAAAATTAAATTAAATGCCATTTTTTTTAACGGAATTTCTCTAAAAACGGAAAGTAACTTACTCCATATTTGTGTCTAAACAAGAACGAAAAATCATGCGTCAAGCATAGATTATGTAACACTTTCCAAAGCTTCCAAAATAATTTTACAAATCATTACCGTTTAATAAGCTGAAAGATAACATCTAAGTAAACAATTTGAAAAACACATAACATATTTAAAAACATAATTTCAGGAATTCCCAACATATATTTCCAACATATACAATATAAGGAAAACTATCTGAATACTTTTATTCAGCCCTGTATATGATCTATAGATTTCTATATATACTACATAGGATGCTAAATTTTAGTTTAGTTAGGAAACACGTAGGACAGTTTAAAATTCTCCTTCTGGAGTTTCTGTCAATAAACGGAAATGTGTTTGCGAACTTTTGTACTGCCCTGTATATAATCTACAGAATTTATACACACCATGTAATAGACAAAAAGTGAGTTAAATTTAAAATCGCGTTCAGCAACTTAAAACGCACTTCTAGGAATTATTGTTAACAGACAGTAGAGAATTATTTTGTGTGTCCCTGTAAATGAACGATGACTGCTATACACACAATATTCTGTAGTAAGCCTCTTGTAATGCTCCTTAGTGATATATATATAAATTTCAATGCGTTTAAAATAGTGAAACATTATTTAATTAAACCGCAGACGATTTTTCTCCATAGACGTAATGTAACGGAATTCTTTTGACTGTCCCTGTAAAGTAACTATAAGTGCTATGCACACCCTATTCCATATTAAGCTTCTTGTAATGCACCTTAGTGATATATATCAATGTGTTTGAAATTGTGTAACACCATTAAAATAAACCGCAAATGATTTTTCCCCATAGACCGTAATGTAACGAAACTCTTTTGAGTGTCCCTGTAAAAAAACTATATGTGCTACACACTTCAGTTGAAATAGGGAACATGCTATAGATAACGACAATAACATATAAAAATTGCAGGGCAATCCGAACATATTTACGGGAGTTAGAGCACGGACAGACGGCAGACGGCCATACGGCCATACTGCAGACAAACCGAAGTCATAAACACTTTTCAACTAGGTTGGAAAGTGTTAAAAAGGAGAAATAAAACAGATCAGTATATTTTTTACACCATTTTCTCATTAAAACTGAAAAACAGAATTTATTTTCACTTTGAATAGGTGGTGAAAACAAAATCTTGATTTCAGTAAATTATCCGAAAAATACAAACATATTTTCACATATTCAAACTTCATGAATCAATTTATTATGGAGAACAAAAATTGCCTGCCAATATACTGTCATTTAGAAAAGAAGATTTGTTTCAACTATATATTAAACCAAGAAGGCAGAATTGAATTTAAAGAAAAAGCATATACTATTTCTAATTAATTTTTTTTTTTTAAGGATGGCTGTTAAAATGTTTCACAAAGGCGTTAAAAGTAAAATTGTTTATCAGGTAAAATTGAACATTTGTTTTTACCCAATTCGTCTATTTCTACGATTTCATTTGGCACTCCTTTTTGCATTGGTTGCAATTTCATTTTCGCGATTATTTGGCACAAAATTTCACTTTTTTTAAGACTAAGTAATGTCAATGTCCCTATAACAAAAAATACCGTATTGTCTCCTATGAAATGTGATAAATAGTTAGTTAATTATTAACGTTTTTAGTTATTGGGAGTAAAATATTTTGCTTAATTAATGTATTTATTCTTCTTTTAATGTTGCGTGAACGAAGTCACGGGTAACAGCTAGTAATATTATAAATCTGATTGTATGCAAATGTTAGGCTGAAGCCAGCGTCAAAATGGAGCTTTTAATGATGCTGTATCTTTGCATATAGGCTGATTATAACCCTCAAATGAACATAGACTGGTTTTTGTTTATTTTTTCAAGTATTTTTTTAATAATTCAAAATTTCGTTACTTTCATTGAGAATAAATGGACATTTTTTCGTATAGCATTTTAAAATGATTAAATTTACTTTACCGTTGCTAATACTTTATCGTTGCCAAAACTAATTCAAAACCCGGAATAATAATTTTTACTCAACAATTTAGTTTCAGATGAAAAATTTTCACGGGGAAAATGAAAATGAAATAAAAAAAAATTAAAGAATTAAGAAGAAGATTAAATAATATTATTAGAAATAAAAAGGAACTTTTTTTTAGTTTTTGATAATAATACAAGGTTTCAATATACGTAACCATAGGGAACAGGCGAATATGACGTCATTTATCGAAAATAAAGCGGATATGCTTTTGTTGGTGAAATAAAATGATCTTGGGTTTTTTCTTCACTTTTTTTCTTTTTTTATTCTTTTGTATGGAAGCAATACTTGCCGTTTTACCGTCTGCGCACGGCTAATATAACTATGCCGTATTTTTTATTTAAATTTTAAAGTAAAAAGAAGTTTCAAAAGAAAATGGTTAGGAAATGTCAATAATATGCTCCGTAAAATTATCCATGTCGAAAATGATGTCATGGATAGCAAGAAATTGTGATTTTTCATTCTTAAAACTAAAAGAAATAACTCGATTACCTTAAAAAAAAGACGAATGTTAATAGTTCTATTTTTGTTGATAAAACCTAAAGATTTAATATTATTTCGTTAAAGTAACATAATTTTCGCTATGCCAGTATTGAAATTAATTGCCTGGAAAAGAAAATTAACAAGAATTATGTCATTAAAAAGGGATTTCTCTGGGAAAAAAGGAGACGTCATATTTGAAATAAAACGGGAATTTTCCAATATGTTTTAAAATGAGTGTGAATCAATTCCTTACATTAATAATACAAGGATGAATAAGTATAGAAAGTAGATGAGTTTCACGCCATATTTATAACGAAAAATTTAAATGTTTTGTTATCGATAGTGATTATTAAACATGAGTATCCGTTATTTCGTTCCGCATGAGTGTCCGAGTTTCTGCTGAAAATCACATCATAATTTTAAGAAAATGAAAATTAACACGAAT
The DNA here is from genome assembly GCA_963931845.1 of Maratus michaelseni. Taxonomy (NCBI): domain Eukaryota; kingdom Metazoa; phylum Arthropoda; class Arachnida; order Araneae; family Salticidae; genus Maratus; species Maratus michaelseni. Next base: position 140,872,062 of record OZ007597.1, read on the forward strand.
CTGTTATATTAAAATCTGACCGTGTGTTTGTATTTCGCAACTACACCTAGACTATCGAACGCAACGCGATTTACTACCGGTTTAGCGAATATCGGTTATAATTGATCCGAGGATGTCACACAAACTCTCAGAATTAAAAAAATTAAATTAAATGCCTTTTTTATAAAAGGTTTTTTATAAAAGGAAACGAAGTTTCTCTAAAAACGGAAAGTAACTTACTCCATATTTGTGTATAAAAAGGGAGAAATAAAACAGATTAGTATATTATTTTACACCTTTTCTCATTAAAACTGAAAAACAGAATTTATTTTCACTTTGAATAGATGGTGAAAACAAAATCTTGATTTCAGTAAATTATCCGAAAAATAAAAACATATTTTCACATATTCAAACTTCATGAATCAATTTATTCTGGAGAACAAAAATTGACTGTCAATGTACTGTCATTTAGAAAACAAGATTTGTTTCAACTATATATTAAACCAAGGAGGCAGAATTGAATTTAAAGAAAAAGCATATACTATTTCTAATTAATGTTTTTTTTTTTAAGGATGGCTGTTAAAACGTTTCACAAAGGCGTTAAAGTAAAATTATTTATCAGGTAAAATTGACATTTGTTTTTACCCAATTCGTCTATTTCCACGATTTTATTTGGCCCTCCTTTTCGCATTGGTTGCAATTTCATTTTCGCAATTATTTGGCACAAAATTTCTCTTATTTAAGAGTGTGTTATGTTAAGGTCCCTATAATAAAAAATACCGTATTGTCTCCTATGAAATGTGATAAATAGTTAGTTAAATATTAACATTTTTAATTATTGGGAGTAAAATATTTTGCTTAATTAATGTATTTATTCTTCTTTTAATGTTGCGTGAACGAAGTCACGGGTAACAGCTAGTATAAAATATGTTTCTAAAACAATCTTTTAAAAACTTTTCTCTGAAATGAAAAACTCACTGAAGGCGTATATCCCTTAAGTTGATAATCGGCAACTCAAGGTGTGCCGATTGTTCGTGAAACAATTTTTGTGAAACTTTTCTCTGAAATGAAACAAGAACGAAAAATCATGAGTCAAGCATAGCTTATGTTTGACAATTTGTGAAACAATTGTATATTAAAGATTAAATGAATAATTCACTCATATTAATGTAATTAGGTGAAGATGGGAAGCTGTTGTATAGCTGCCAAACTATAGAAAGGCCAAGTAGAATATAGTGAAAATTCGGGAAGTTATCGGCAAAGTAGTGCACTCCATTTCAGTAGTTTTCTGAAAGTAACTTCACAAGCTTCAAAGCAAGAAACAAATTGTTCACAAGCTGCAATTTATATTACAAAAAATATTGTAATTTATGAAGTGAAATCTAGTACAATATACAGTCCAACTCGAATAATACGAAAAGCTGGGGAATTATAAAAGTACCCGTATTAACCGTTATTCGTAATACACGTGAAGACTATAAAAATCTTAAAAACACACACACCTAATTAAGCTAATTACTACTTTTAATTGCTCTAAAATAATCTCAATGCTAAAATAAACTTAATACCGTAAAGTTAACATTAAACTTTCAGTCTTATCTTGATAAGTGTGATTTTCTTTTAGACAAAATCCCACGAGGCAAACGAAAAAGACAGGCTACCGCGGTATATTCCACTTATCCTTTTTTACAGACCGCTAGAGTGACGTAATGCTCTTTTCGTACACATTCATTGGTGCATTCGGGCATCACGTGACTCCGGCGGTCTGTAAAAAAAGATACGCGTAAAGCACCGCGGTAGCCTTTCTTTTTCGTTAGCCTCGAAATCACAATACTGAAGTCAAAGCTTCTAAAGAAATAGGAATTTAAAGAACATAAATGATGCACAGTAGTGCCACCTCATCACTTCCCTTCTATTAAGAAAGGCTTGGTTAGCATTGCAATAGTCACTGCAAATTTCGAGCTATGGATTTCACATATCTATTTCATATTAATATTGCATTAAGAGACATGAAATGGATAGTTATATGACCTAGAGCCCGGTTTTAAAGGAAGAAACAAACAAAGGTTTTCTTCTTTGCTTCATCCTTTCCGATGTCCCATTTCTAAATCCTATAATGGGGCGGTATTTAAAACGTCCTTTATCTCAAATCTTTCTTTATTTCCTTCAAGACTTCGAGAGATTGCTCTGCATTTTCTTGAACGGGGGTCTACTCGAAGGTTGAAATTCTGTCTGGTAAAACTCATGAATTACTACATTTTTACAGACAGTTGTAATGTAGATATCGCTGAAAGAGAACAGTATTCGATAAGAAAGAGATTTGATTCCTTGCAACCTTAACTGTATACCCTACTTTTTGACGACAATCACATTGAAATGAACAGATGTTTTGCCTTGATCCTGTGATCGTAGCTCTTAAAAAGACAAAAATCATCATACAATTTAAATGATGACAAATTCTTAGCCAGCAACCTGCTCGTTTTAACTGTGCCCTCAATTTAGCCGTGCTCGTATTAAACGAGTTCTAATGTATATGTTGAATTTTTTCTTCATTTATAAGTATGTATGAATGTGTATTTAGAGCATTAAAAACTTTTCTGTAATATTATAACAAAATAACTGCCTTTCCCTAAATGAAACAACGTATAGATGGCGCTATTGCCACTTTTGGCAGATATTTTGCCAAGTCCGAACTGAACTGAAGAGAGCGAATGACTTTCGCGGTTCTGTAACTCTGTAGAAGTAGTTGAGTTGTGACATGTAGTTAGTTTTGAGAATGGACCTCGTCCCGAGACCAAATGTTGTTTTTTTTGTATTGTGTTTTGTGTGTACGCGCCTTCTGCGAAGTATATGTATTTGTTTTTGTCGTTTGTGCTGAATATTAAAACTGTGATGTCTTAAAATGTGTGAGTCCTTGACAAAACCCACACCAGACCAGCACAAACATTACAATATTGTATATTCAGTATATTTTGTATATTCAGTGTAATTTATGATGTCAGTGTTTAGATTTATGACGAAATTAGCAATTTGTGAAACATCATCGCTTATTTCATTGGCGATAGCTTCTCGAATTTTCCAGACATTTGATTGTTTTTTTTACGTGCGTTCGTAATTATGTAAATACACAGCACCTATAGTCGTCGTCTGGTCCGTCAGTCTGTCCGGTTATAACAGTGCTAAAACTATACAACCGAATAGTTTGAAATTCAATATATACAATCGTTGCTGAATTTTGTCGAGTCATTCCAAATTTTATAAATATCGAATCAAAACTTAAAAGTGTATTAATAAAAGTTTTCTTCATTCTATTAAATCCCATCATACGTAATTAAATCATTGATATCCTATGACAGGTAATGATTCTATGTTGTCATGGTAATTACGTCATATTTAAGATGGATTCATATTATTTCCGTATTACTAAATTTAAAAATGGAATTTGTATACTAAAATTGTTTAATTATAGCAATCATATAATCTACCGACAGAGTTTTGGATAGATGTTTTCGGAGAAATAGATATTAAACGGATAAAGAGTCTAAATATGGATTTCAAGTTTTGAAATTTTTAAGGCTGGGCTTAAGTTTCCTATTGGAATTTTCAGTAAATGTCAGCAAAAGATAAACTGCTGCCAACTTAAAATGTACTTATTTTATTACGGAAATTAAGCACATCATAATAACAGACAATATAATACATTTTTTCAGTGAAATAATAAAGAAGATTTTTCTTCCACTGTCTTGTATTGGATATTTGCGCATTGTATAATTTTAATATAACAGAATAGTAATTAATTGTTTTTAAAAGTGTATAGAAACTTAATTTCATAAAATAAAATTAAAACCTATCATTTAAAAATCTGCACATAAAATAAATTTTGTATTCATGCATTCTTGCACAAGAGTGCAACAACTATTGCACCAAGTTCTGAATATTTATAAACTAGTTATAGTACGAACGCACCTCATTTGTCACGTTTGACGTACAATTTCCAACTTGTTTATATAATGTTCCGCATATACTTGACTACCGAACTATGAAAGAAAAATTATGTTATGATTTACACATGCGCAGTTAAAAATTACTCCATACAAATGCTCATATTTAACCAAATATTGAATATATTAATTTTCTAATTACTGTAAATTGTTTTGCATGCATAATGTCAAGTTTTCTAAAAAATGTGTTAAATACTGTTAAAAATCCTGCATGTTATTAAGAAAGAAAAAAAAAAGAAGAAAAAACGTGGAATTTTTTTTGGACAAATTAGTCTAATCAGTGATGTAAAGTGTTCGGGTATTCCATATTTTAAAATGAAATAATATTATAATCATCATTTACTGGTTTTAATGTTTTTTTTTTCATAAATATAGATGACTTAAAAAAAAATAGTTGGATAAAAAATTATAACGATATCATAAAACAACCCCCCTCCCCCTAGTGATATCTTATGGTATCAGGTGTCATAACCCCTCCCCTCTAAAGTGATAACGTTATATATGCATTGCTCCAATGGGTATTTCCACAGTTAACTGTCTTATAACTCGATTACTATCCTAAAAAAACTTATATTATTACTTTCGTTGAATCTGTGAGATACATGAAATAATTTCTATTTATACAATTTATACAGTGATATTTAGGACTAAAATTAGTAATTAACTAGAAATAAATGTTATTTTAACTTTAATCCAAAAAAAAAAAAAAAAAGTGAACAAAGTTATAAACTAGTCGAATGTGCCAATCTCAAAACTTTTTTTTCCCTTCATACGTGTTAATACTCCAAAATTCACCATCACAGTGCCAAAATTAAATGAGAATCTACGTCCATCATGAGGATTCTAAAGGTACAGGTTCGTTGAATTGTGTGCATTTAAAAAGGAAATATCAGTATTGCATTTTTCAAACAAATCAATGATTTTCGTTACCCACCCTCTAAGATGTCTGCAACCAAAATTCCCAACATAAAGAGCATAAAAGCGACACCTGTTGGGCAGGAATACACACAAGCTTAATAAGGATATATTTATGTGAAAGTGTAATAGAATATGAAGTTTGAGCAAATTACTTGTATTTTTTTTTGAGATATAGCTATCGCAAAAATCGTGAAAAATGCAACATAGCAGTACCTTCTGTTATATGGTTTACACGAAAATCTAATCAGCACTAATTTATGTGAAGGCCTTAAAGAATATGAAATTTGATGAAATTCGGTGCATTAATTCTTCAGACAGGACTATCGCTAAAATCGCTAAAAAAACAGATAGACAGACTCTCAGACAAAGGTTTTCTAAAAACAGTCTATACAACTATATCTATACAATTACATTCATTTATAAAAAGAAAAGTGGCCCAGTTAAACAGATGGCATTGAACTCATAGGCTATTCACACTACTTGTATATTATACTCTTATTTCAAAGAATAATGCCCTCGTTACGCTTTTCGAAAAATAAAGAAATTGACAATAAATTAAGGGGGGGGGGGGTATCAGCACACCGTTTCTCCCTTTTCATTTAACCAATGAAGCCCTAAAACTAATCAGGGAAGCGCCTTATTATTTTGAACCTATATACAAAATTTGAAGAAAATCGGATAATTCTACATGAATAAATTAAAAGGGATTAGCCCCCCCCATTCCCCCTTTTTTACAAAAACAATGAACCCGCAAAACTAATCAGGGAAGCGCCTTATAACAATGAACCTGTGCGGAGGTTTCGTACTAGTTGTGCGAACTTAGAACAAATGGACTGTATATAAAACTATAGTATTTATTTAGTTAATAAATACGATGAAAAGAAAGACAGCAAAGGCGGCTTGTTGCCACCGAGTTCCGAACACAACGCGCCACACACAGGGTTACATTAACGGGTTGCAGAAACAAAAGAGAGGGGAGGGGGAATGTTCCATCGCCAATAGATACGGAACATCCCACCCGGCGTTGAAATATTATAAGTATTTCAATATATAACAAATGTAACACAGATAATAAAGAAAACAACATGATACAATTATAAGCAATTAAAACCACCACAATAAATATACAATTAAGAATAATAATAATAATAAAAATATTAAATAGTTACTGAGCATTAATTTCATTATCTATCATGGGCAAAATACTAATTTTAGATACAGATCTTTTAAAAATGCCCTTCGCGGTTCGTACCTCTACTACTCTGACATGTCCGTCAGCACCTGGGATTACTTTAGTAATACGGCCTAGAGACCAAGTGCAAATAGGAAGTTGTGATTCCTTTACTAATACCAACATACCTGGCAAAATATTTGGCTTTTTGAATAGCCATTTGTTTCGTTGTTGTAAGTAACTAAGATAATTATTCTGCCAACGCTTCCATATAATTTGCACCATTTTTGTGTTCTTTGCCATTTGTTTAATAAGTTATCCTTTACCTCAATTAAATTTGGTTCTGGAAGCGCATTACGCGGTCTTCCTATGAGGAAGTGACCAGGAGTCAATACTTCAAAACTGTCGGCATCTGTCGAAAAAGGAGAAAGTGGCCACGAATTTAATATGCCCTCGATTTGTGCAATTACCGTTAGAAATTCCTCTAACGTTAAATGAGCTGAACCCACTATTCTCTTAAAATGATATTTAAATGCTTTAACTCCCGCTTCCCAAAGGCCACCGAAATTGGGTGCTCTAGGAGGAGAACATTTCCAGCAGATGCCCTCTGATGCCAAAAGGTTAGAGATTTCTTCGCTATTCATAAGTTTTCGTAGACGCTTAAGTTCTGCTGAAGCCCCAACAAAATTTGTAGCGTTGTCGCTAAAAATTGTTGAACTTTTCCCACGACGAGAGAAAAATCGCTTTAAAGTAGCAGTTATTGCTTCAGATGTTAAGTCTGAAACGAAATCCAAGTGTACAGCCTTAGTGACCATACATACAAATATAGTTACATAGATTTTTTGGAGGGTACCCTTTCTCTCGCCCTTGTATTTTATTTCAAAGGGTCCACATAGATCTAATCCGACATTAGAAAAGGGACAGCTAGGTATTACTCTCTCAGGAGGGAGATCCCCTATCAGCTGGTTAGCCATTATGGGCTTAACTTTGAAGCATTGTACACATTCATGCACAACCTTACGTGCAATGTTTCTGCCGCTAACTGGCCAATATTTTAGACGTACAGCATTCAAAAGAGCCTGGGGTCCTACATGAAAATCACGAAGATGATAGTATTGAAAAATAAGTTTAGTTAACCTATCCTTTGCTGGCAAAACTATGGGATATTTGCTTTTATAATTTATGTTCGCATGTGGGAGTCTCCCACCTACTCTGATTAGTTCATTACAATCTAAAAAAGGATTCAGAAATTTTAACTTACTTGCAGGAGGGACTGAAGAACCCTTTTTCAAGGCATCAATTTCATGTGTAAAATACTTTACCTGAATGTATTTCAATAAGTAAATTTCCGATTTCTGGATCTCGTTGGCAGAAAGAGGACCCTTTAATTTATCGCGCTCCTTACAATTTCTAATAAATCTACAAATAAAGGCTAGAATTCTAATTAATTTCAAAAAATTATTAGTTAAATTAAATAAATCATTCATAAAATTAGAGTCATTAATGTTAAAAAGAGTCATTTTAGCAGGAGGTTTCAGTTCATTCACATATAAATTGTCACACAGAATATATGGATTACGAATAGTCTCTAAAGATTGTTTCCTAACAGTTGAAAGTTGTGGACCTTGCCACCACAGTTCACTAGCAGCAAGAGCTTTTACGTCAAGTCTCCTAGAAATCATATCAGCTGGATTGTTCTCGGATAGAATGTAAGACCACTTATAGTTTTTTGATAACTGCTGAATTTGCGACACTCTGTTGCACACAAATGTCTTTAACAAATTTGGAGGAGTTTCAATCCAAGCTAGTGCTATAGTTGAATCGGAGAACAACTGGACGGAGTCGAGAGGTTGTTTTAAGGCTTCTAAGACCTTGTTAGACAATTTTGTCAGAAGAAGACATGCAGATAAGTCTAATCTATGAATTGTCATTACTTTCGTCGGAGCAACACGGGACTTGCTGCAAAGAAGTTGACTAGATAGTTCATTAGTGCTGGAGATAGTTTGAATATATATGACTGCACCGTACGCCTTAGAAGAAGCATCTGCGTAACCGTTCAGCACCACAGATTTAACGTTCACTTTTAAGAAACACCTTGGTACTTTAATTGTCTCTAATTCTGGTAATGTTGCGATGAAGTTTTCCCATTGCTGAGAAACGTGTGGAGGTAGTTTTTCGTTCCAATCCACATTGAGTAGACACAATTGTTGCATGAAGATTTTTGCCTTTGCTATCACCGGTCCAAGTAGACCAAGGGGGTCATAGATACGAGCTATTTGTGAAAGGACATCTCTTTTAGTAAAGTTTTGTTTTTTACTTATGTTTACCTTGTAGGTAAATGTATCACTGAAGCTATTCCATAGCATTCCTAAAGTTTTTGTCACAATTTCCTCGGAATTTCTGTCAAGGGGAAATATTTCCTGATCCTTAGACTGTACTCCATTGGAGCACCATTTGTGCAAGCTCATGCCTCCTCTTTGGTGAAGTTGCGTTAATTCTCGCTGAATTAATTGCATCTGGGTTAAATCTGAAGCACCAGACAAGCAATCATCCATGTAGAAATCATTTAATAAAATATTCGAAGCCAATGGGAAGTCCCTTTTTTCATCCAAAGCAAGTTGTTGCAAAGTTTTGGTTGCTAGATATGGGGCGCAGGCGGTCCCGTAGGTAACGGTTGAGAGTTGGAAAACTTTGACAGGCGATGACTTACTGTCCTTCCAGAGAATTTTTAGGAATTTATGCTGTGACGGGTTAATTTTTATCATTCTAAACATTTGTTTGATATCTGCCGTGAATGCGTAAATGTGCTTTCTAAATCTTACTAATATTGAAAAGAGATCTTCCTGAAGCACCCCTCCCTTATATAACATATCATTTAAAGATTTCTCAGTTGTTGATTTTGCACTTGCGTCAAAAACGACGCGCAGTTTGGTAGTTTTGTTTGATGGTCGCAGGATTCCGTGATGAGGTAAATAAAAACCGTCTTCAAAATCACTATTTTCCTCTATTTCATGCATATGCTTCAAATACTTATATTCATTTAGAAAATCTATGTACAAATTTTTCATTGTTGGATCACACTCTAAACGTTGCCACAAATAATCTAATCTTTTAGATGCGATTTTTTTAGAATTTCCTAAATTAGTTTCAGAAATTTCTGGTTTGAACGGCATTTCAACTACGTATCTCCCATCCTCCTTTCTAAAATGCGTTTTATCAAAATGTTGATTACAATATGTTAATTCATCACTGCTGCACGGCTTTAAATCATCAACATTCTCAATTTCCCAAAATGAGGTCAAGGTCTTATTGAGTGTTTCTAGATTTTTTGTTAGAAAACAATGGGTTTCATTATGCTTTATATTATTATCATAAACACTACCAGATACCAGATATCCAAAACAAGTTGATTGCAGAATTAAATTATCTTTCAATTTTATTTGATCAGCATTTAAAAATTCGAAAAACAATTCCGCACCCAGAAGTATATCTACTATTTGCGGAATGAAGAATTCAGGATCCGCCAATTTTATGTTTTGTGGAATGCTCAAATTAGAAATGCTTATCTTTCTAGACGGATTGAAATTTGTTATTTTCGGAGTGATCAGACAATCAATATTCCATTGAGAATCCCCGCTTTTATTAGATAAGCAAACTGCAGTTTTCGCATTTATATTTATTGTTGAATCATTCAAACCCGCAATCGGTATATGCATTTTTTCTTTCTTTAATCCCAACAAAGTTGCAGCGTGAAATGAGATAAAATTACTTTCTGACGCAGAGTCCAAAATGCCACGTAACGGTCTTTTAACCCCATTAGAATCTGTAATATAAATTATCGCCGTGTTTATCAAAACGGATTTATTGTTTCCATGAGAAAAAAACGAATGTTTGGGAGTATCGTTTTCAGAATTCTCTCTTTGCGTAAAGGCCGTCGCCGCTGTGTCTGCGACGCTTGATCTGACCTCGTAATGATCAACTTGTGGCGCTGAATATTTATGTAGGGAAGTATGATGAAATTTTGATTTGCAAACAAAGCAAGTATTTTTTGAATCACAGGATGATAATAAATGTGAGGAATTCAGACAGTTAAAACAAAGTTTGTTTTTCTTGACAATATTTATTCTATCTGCTAATTTCATAATCTTATATTTTTCGCAATGGTACAATGGGTGGATTTCAGAGCATAGACTGCACTTTTTATTCTGTGTTTTATCAGATTTCATGAATAAAGACTTAGAACGGTCAGAGTTAGAATTGAATTTTGAAGAAGAACTAGCACTGATGCTATTTAAGATTTGACATCTTCGTTCTAAGAATTCGAGAAATTCGTCAAAGTTAGGAACTTCGTTATCTTTTAACGTGAGCTCATATTGTTTACGAGTGTCTCGATCAAGTTTGTCTAAAAGTATATTTAATAATATGGCGTTAGAGAATGTATCCCTTTCAAAGTCTAAAACTTTAAGGGATCTTAAGTTCTTTCTAACACTATCTAATAAATTTCGAAGATCTTTTGCGGATTCATGTTTGATTGGGTACAAGTTGAGAATATTTTTTATATGACAATCTACTATTCTTCTTTTGTTCTCATACCGTTGTTCTAATGCACTAAAGAGAGATGTATAACTATCGTCTGGGGTTTGTATGCTTTTGGGTTCCCCCAATAAAGCGCCACGAAGATAGAAAAGCTTTTCATTGTCGTTCAAATCAGAATTTTCCGTAATGAGCGTATTAAAGGCAGTTTTAAAAATCCTCCACTCCTCAATTTTTCCAGTAAAAACCGGTAATGGAATTTTGGAAGTTTTATAATTGCTTTATGATTACTAACACTTATATCATTACTTGAAGAAGCGCTAACATTAGATTCACAATAAAATTTCTTAAAAGAGGTTTTAAGACTTACCTCTATTGTTCTAATGTCCTCATCCAGAAGAGACAGTTGCTCCTCTGTTTGTTCAAAATCGTCCTCTTTCACGATTTTATAATAATCCTCCTTGATAACTTCGAACTTTTCTTGTATTCTAGTTAAACACTCCAAATGAGACTGCCATTCAGCTATTTCGAAAGTATTTTCGTTAATCGCTTTGGATATTTTGGTGAGCTGAGACTTGATGTTACCGCGCTTTCGATTTGGAGTCGTAACTGCTGTCTCCGACATACTGTTGATCTTCTTGTTGAAGATAAAGAAATCACAAGTTTTTCGTTAAACACTGAAGATGCGCTGATTACCTCCGGGTCGCTAGGACCAAAAATGTGCGAAGGTTTCGTACTAGTTGTGCGAACTTAGAACAAATGGACTGTATATAAAACTATAGTATTTATTTAGTTAATAAATACGATGAAAAGTAAGACAGCAACGGCGGCTTGTTGCCACCGAGTTCCGAGCACAACGCGCCACACACAGGGTTACATTAACGGGTTGCCAGAAACAAAAGAGAGGGGGGAGGGGAATGTTCCATCGCCAATAGATACGGAACAGAACCTATATGCAAAATTTGAAGCAAATGGGATAATTCTGCATGAAAACCCATTTATCTAAATTAAGGGGGATTAGCTCCCCGTTCCCCCCTTATACTTAACCAATGAACCCCCAAAACTAATCAGGGAAGCGCCTTATCAGAATGAATCTATATACAAAATTTGAAGCAAATCGGATATTTTAATCAAGAGTTATCGCGTTACGTACTACATATATACATACGTACGTACAGAACCTGCGGGGACATTAGCTCTCATGCTTTGATAGCCTGTGAGCTATAAACCTCGTAACATTGTTCTAAAAATGTATTTTTTCCAATCATCAATGTGAATCTTTCTGACGCATTTAAGGAATCACTTTTATATCTAAAAGAATGAAACACCTAGACATTATTATTCAAGAGATTTGCAATCGAATAGAGTTTTTCTTTTCACAAAACTGTATTACATCTTGAGTTATTATAATAAATTACTTTCCAATAGAGTTGCAAAGGGTGGAAAAAACCGGGTTTTTTGGGAGGGAAATATTGAAAATTCCCGGAAGTTTTCAGAAAGTTTTAGATATGGAATTTTTAATTTGTAAAAAAAAAAATGTTTTTTACAAATGTAAACAAAACCAATAACACAAATGCAGAAAGATACCACAGTTTACATGAAAACTTACGACATACATTGTTAAGCTGCAGAAATATTAAGTAAGATAATTAAAATATCATAAGTAATTTGATATTTTAATCGTGGATAAGTAAAAAGTGCTAGAGGCAGATGACAGATTCATCTTGCTTGACATGAATATAAATATCACCCCTGTTCTCTGATTCAGACAATGCAAACAGAAATAAAAACGAACAAAACTAATAGAAATTAATGCAAAAATGCACTATCTCACAAGCAAATTAATATAGAGTATGCCTGAATAGTATATGTGCCAGCTAACAGAAATGAAACAATTTAAATTTTTAAAGAAACATTCAAATCTTTACAAATTTACAGCCGCCATTGTTTTAAATCAAATGAGTTATAATAAATCATAAAAACTTAGATCACAAAATCCCAAGTTTTGTGAATTCATAATGAAAAACCTATTTTATACTTTTCAGAACAGTGCTTGAAATTTCTTAAAAATAAAAAAAAATAAACTGAAAAAGACTAGTTTTGCTTACTTTCAAAACTCCTTCAAAATTTCCAATATTCCGGGTTTATTCCCAAAAATTCCCATCCCTCAAAAACTGCGGGTTTTTTGCAACTCTACTTTCCAAAGATGAGCTTTACCTGTCTGCGGTATCTCAAAAAATCGGCTGAAACGCTGACATTCACATTATTTTCTGAAAATGACGGGCTACGGCGGATCGGATTTTAGCGTCTGTTGGATTTTTATTTCATAAAAATACGAGGAGCATAGCCCAAATGGCGCTCACTCTTTGTTTTACAGAATCGCCGTTTTACTTATACTGTACAAAATCATTTTATATACTATACAAAAATAATTTTTGCAAAATTGTGGTGTGAGATGATTAATAAAAGAGAAGTGTTTATGAGTTGGCACTTTTTAATACGATCTACAACAGCGGTTATCACTCCGCGGCCCTGAAGTTCATTTCATGCGGCCACACAACTAGACATAGACTTTTAAATTATATATTGTACACATTTTTTTCTAACTTAGCTTCGGAATATGCTCCAAATTTAACAATATTTTCTAACAAGATTTTGTGCTATTTTATTTCAAATCTGGGTTGACTTTTAGGGTATTGAAAAAAAATACGAGCCTGACAAATGAAAATCTAAAGCGTGGTCTGTCACTTCGCTGTTGCTCAGGAGCCTGCGAAAACTGATAAATTCCAGATTTAGAATCTCCACATCAAAAATTAAATAATCCAGAAACCTTATGTAAATTTAAATATTGTAATAATTATGTACACATATCCACGGTGCGTACTACAGTATATAACAACTTTTCAACACCATTTTCCGCCTTATTTACACGCAGAAGATGGTTTAAAATTCTGAGAATAAAGGAGGTGATTATAAATTCTGCAATATCAGTAATGAAATAGAAAATTAATTATCTTAAATAGCATTGAGAGATTGTTTGAAAATTCTAAGGAGTGTACGCACTTTGGAAATTCAAAAGCGCTAAAATTTACATTTAATAAGATTATTAATAATTGATTGTAGCATTATATGATTAACACTCGATAAAATTAATAATTAAGTATTAATAATTATTAGTATATATTAACGTAGCATGTAGAAACACGACTACAAAAATATAAGTGTTGTTCTCATCAGATTTGGCTTTTATAGACATTTAAGTGCGTACCACTAAAAATAATGATGAAAATGAAAGTAATTAATATTTTGATTGCGAAATTTAATGTTTTAGCGTGCGGATACAGATATTTCCTCTGGAAATATAAATACTGTTATTAGTGTACATTTTGTGTTATTTTTTTCAAAAAATCCCTTCGCCAAGAATTATCACTCTAATACAGACAATATTCGCATATACCTATAATCGTAAATCATAGTTCAGTATATAGATATACATAATTTTAAGAATCCGATATGCTAAAATTCTTAGGGGATTATGAAAAATTAGATATCTATGAAAAAACTAAAAGTAATAAAACCATTATTATATATCCTTTTCGGATAAAAATTGGATGATTTCATCTGTTATACTTTCCTACTAATAAAATACTGTTATTAGTTTATGTTATTGGCTGCTTAAAAAAAAAAAAACAGTTATGAATAAACTATTTTAATGTTCAGTATTATCTCTTTTTAAATCGTAAGATTTTATTCACAATATACTTTTAATTCGTTAAAAGTTGTTAATTCTGAACATAAATAAATTTTCTATAAAATTTTAATTGATTCAATTTATTTCAAGAAACTTCTTTTTGATCTTTTAAGAATCGTTAAATTACTAGATTTTCTAAGTATCTGATTATAAAAATAGGTTTTTAAAACAATTTTTGACAACCTTTTCTCTGAATTGGAAAAAAAAAAAAAGATAGTAATGTAATATCTATTTTAAGGACGTCAAGTAACACAGTACCGGAATTACCCATTAAACCTACTAAAGTATTAAAAATAAAACGTGTTACACATGAATGATGATAATTAAATGGTGATATTAAAAATAAACATACGCATCCAAACACATGCAGGTATTTTATTTTAGACACACCTCTTTTTGAGAAAAAAGAGCAAAAATATTTAAAATGCTTAAAAATGCACTTTGATTTTCGGAAAGTATATTTTTTACAAAACATCATGATAAAAAATATGTTTTGTTAACATATAGTAAATAAAATATAGTAAATATATTATATAAAGTATAGTAAATATAGTATATAAAGTAAATTTATAATACAGGTGATCAGAAAATGAGTATACATTTGAAACATTAATAATTCACGGAATAATGTAGGTAGAGAGGTAAAAATTGACACACATGCTTGGAATGACATGGGGTTTTATTGTATCCACAAAGAAGTTCATAAAATGGCCGACAGATGGCGCTTCGTGTGATAAGAAAAGCAATAATCAGCATAACAAATTATGACAAAGAAAAGACGATTTTCTTCAGAACGAATGCTCAACATGTCCACCATCATCCCGCAACGATAGCTGTAGCCGAGAGACAATGTTGTGCACAGCACTGTGTAGCACATCTGTAGCTATGGTGAGAAATTGGCATTGGATGTTGTCTTTTAGCATGCCTATTGATATCGGTCGATCGCGGCAGATTCCCCATTTTGATAGTAGAGCTTCACTAACATTGCCTTTTTTGGTAACGTCAACATGCTGCGATTGCTGGTGCATCTGATTCTCTCTCTCATTACAGCTCCTTTTATACACGATTCTCAGGAAGAGTCACTGATGTTTTACTGTTCAGTGCCATCTGTCGGGCTTTTTTTTTAACCTTTTTTTGTGTGGTTACAATAAAACCCCATGTCATTCCAAGCATGTGTGTCAATTTTTACCTCTGTACCTACATTATTCCGCAAATTATTAATTTTTCAAATGTATACTCATTTTCTAATCACCCTGTACTTTACACACCTCTTTAATTTTTCAATAGTTACCCATTTCAGGAAATTCAGATGAGCGATGCTTCAGTTTAAAACTTTTGCGACTTCATGTTTTTGTCTTTTTGTCAGTAAACCCACCCACGGCGAGACTCTTGGGATGTTGTATTAATTAACAGAAAAGTATGTTTTTATTCCTTTTTAACCCTTTGGGGCGGTGGTCACAAAAAAAGGCACCTAATTTTAATTCCAAAACTGACAAACGGCACCAAGAATATTTAATTAAAATTTTCCTTTTATGAAGTAAGGGGAAATCAGCAAGTTATTCTTTTCTAAGGAAATCGTTTGTAAAATCTGGCGTCAGTCCATTATTTCATTATTTTACAACCAGATTTATTCCGCGCCAGAAAGGGTTAAATTACACAAGAAGCATATAAAAATACTACCGTAATTTCGCGCGTATGCGCCGAACCCTAGTTAAGTCTTTTTCAAACCGGAAATTTTATTGAAAATAAGAAGTCAAATAAGTGCTAAGCAGAAGTAAGTCACATTTTATTTAAAATAAATTCTGGTAGGAAATCGAATTGTCTGAGGTGCGGCGTATACGCGCGAAATTCCGGTACTGTTTCTAATCGATGTAGTTGCATGCAGAGTACAATAATTGTATAAAGATAAATATTGTGTAGATTTTTGAGAGGTAATGTAAGTTATAAAATGAAAATCGAACGTCCGTAGGTGGAGTTACAGATATCCAAATGACGCGAATGTTAATAGTTAGTTGAAGAATAAGATTCTCACTAATTTAGAAGTTTTTTTTTTTTTAATTCAAAGCATCTGCTTGGACTTTTGAGTAGTAATCATTTCCTTATTTAATCACGAAATATCTGTTAATAATCAAACACAAAAATATTGTAGGAAAATTCTGATAGCTATTTTGAATGAAAACAGGCTACAGTGGCAAAAATATTATTATTTAATTTTTGAATTTCTTACGGCTCCCTTTTGCCTCAGGAGTCAATTACCTATAACCTGGAAATTTTGTTGGTATGCAACTAGGTATTCCATCCTGCTAACTACATTGTTCCATTGTTTGTCTAATAAATCGGACAGAATTTTCCGATACGAACTGATTTTCCCAACTGTCACGAATTTTCAGACAACCCAATAGATCTTGTGCAAATAAGAGATTTTTTTGGTGTACTACTGACCTTCAGAAAAAAAAAAAAAAAAAAAAAAAAAAAAAAAATTGGTAATTTACCCATCAAATTTTAGCCATAAAATGCAAACCGAACCTCCGTAGGTGGAGTTTCAGATATCCAAATGACGCGAATTTACCTCAGTGGTCGCGAATGTTGATGGTTAGTTGAAGAATAAGATTCTTACTAATTTAGCACTTGTTTTTAATTCAAAGCATCTGCTTGAACTTTTAAGTAGTAATTATTGCCTTAATTAATCACGAAATATCTCTCAATAAACAAACAGAAAAAAAGTTTTGTTTTAGCTTTGGTCTTCAGAAGAACCCAGCTTGGTAAAGTACGTTGGCAAGGTAGACTTGGTATATTAAAGGTTAAATGAATAATTCTCTTATATTATTCGTATTGTACTTAGGTGAAGATGGGAAACTTTTCTGTAGTTGCCAAACTATAGAAAGGCCAGTAGAATATAGTGAAAATTCAGGAAGTTATCGGCAAAGTAGTGTTTTTAGACTATTAGAAGTATAGTTTTACTCTTTCTGCTTAAATAAACGTAATTTTGATTAATTCAGCATCTTTAATTAGGTTGCATTACTCCTTTCACAACCACGTCAGGGTAGCTAGTGGTCAGGAAAAAATACAGTCTAAATAGTGATAAACACCAGTCTATTCTTATAAAAAAATTATGTTTATTATTCGATCAAATAATCAATTTGAACACTACTTCTGTTATTAACGACCTAAGCTATGACCACCTTCCTGTCTTCTTCAAAATTGATCTTATCAATCCTATCTCCCCTCCTCCTTCAGTAGCAATTGACTGGAATAAATTCCAAAATTACTTCAACAACACCGACCTTACCTACCCCACAATCAACAACACTACTGACATTGACAACGCTGTTAATAAACTCAACAACATCATTTACGAAGCTCAAAATGATGCCACTTACACCAAATTCAAAAATAATAACTTCTACATCTTACCCACTCACATACATAATATCTGTAAACAACGCAACACACTCCGTCGACTCTACCAAAATACCAGAGATCACACCCTTAAAACAGCTGTCAACAGGCTCAACAATAAAATTAAAACCCTTATTCAAAAAGATAAGCAAAAAAACTGGTCTAAATTTCTCGAAAGTCTTACTTGCGAGGATAACTCTCTTTGGCAAATCAAAAAGAAATTCAACAATAATTACACCCCTATCCCTCCCCTTACTGTCAATAGTCAAACTGCGTATACTGACGAGGACAAGGCAGAATGCCTCGCTGGCTCATATGAAAAGCAATTTTCTCCGAATCCCTTCCTCGCAAATCAAGCACACTTTAACAATGTCAATGATACTGTTAATAACTTCCTCTCAACCCCTCCTACCCCCCTCCCCGAAATTCAACCAATCATGATCAACAATATCATTCAAAAACTTAATAATAAAAAATCTCCTGGGTACGATAAAATTTCCAACTATACTCTTAAACAATTTCCTATCAACTGTATTCTCTACATTACGAAGCTCACTAATTCTATCCTCAAACACTGTTATTTTCCTAAACCCTGGAAAACCTCTATCATTTCTCCTATTCCTAAACCATCCTGCAATCTTAATGACCCAACTAATTTCCGTCCCATCAGTCTTCTCTCCTGTCTAAGTAAAGTCATCGAACGCGTCACAGATTCACAACGTCCTTCCTTCACGCTTCCTTCACAACAACAACATTCTTATGCCTGAACAATTCGGCTTCAGAGCCAAGCACTCCACCCAACGCCAACTTCTTCGATTTGCAGAATTCGTAACTGAAAACAATGAGAAGAAGCCTACTGCTGCCATATTTCTTGATGTCGCCAAGGCCTTTGACAAAGTCTGGCACGCGGGCCTCATTTACAAATTAATTCGGCTTAAGTTCCCGTCTGGACTTAACCATTTAATACACTCTTACCTTGGTGATCGTAACTTCTACGTCCGCGTAAACAACTCACTTTCTCTACTACACATAATACTCTGTGGTATTATTCAGGGTTCAGTCATTGGCCCTATTTTATTCATAATATACTTTAATGACATTCCACGCACACTCTTCACATCACTCGCACTCTATGCGGACGACACTGTTCTCTATGGCACTGCACATCACCTATACAATCTTTACAAAAATCTACAACACCACCTCAACATTTTCATGGATTGGTGTGATCAATGGCGCCTTAAAATAAACGAATCTAAAACTACTGCTGTTTACTTCTCTAGAACCTTTTCCACTCCTAATAGATTAACCATCAATAATACTACCATTCCCTGGTCTGACGATGCCAAGTACCTGGGGGTTACCATTGACAAACGCATTACCTTTAAAAAGCATATTCTTAATATCCGCGGTAAAGTCGCCGGGATTTCCAAAACCCTCGCCCCCCTTCTTCGCAGCCACTCACTCTCCATACACAACAAACTCTTAATATATAATGCCTGCATTCTCTCTGTTATCACATATGCATGTCCAATCTGGGGCTTCACTTGCAAAACCAGTATGAACAGCCTCTCTAGTACCCATTACAAACATCTCCGTTACATCAGGAACGGCTCTAGATATCTCAAAAACTCCACAATCCTCAAGGATCTGAAAACGACTTCACTCAAACATCGCATTAAACACCTTGCGAAAAAATTCTACAATGCTATTAATCACATCCCAAATGAACTCATCTATGAGCTACCTGACTACGATGCTTGCAGTCCATCCAACCGGAAAAAACCAAGGTACTCCACTATTCTTGATGAATAGCCCTTCCGAGCTATAATTCTTATTTTCTCTTTAATTAAAAAAAAATATATTATTATATGTTTATTATTAAATAAAAGCATTATTTTTGTTTTTTTTTGAACTATGAACTATTTTTACTTTTATACTTTAACTAGTAATTTTTCATTATTTTATAGATATACTTAACACTATCCTATTTTTATGTAGTCAATTAGACTACCGCTAGACATTTCATATGGCTCTCTCAGGATTTGATATACACCTACTCAAAGCCAGGGTGTGCAGTTGCTTCGCAACTTGGAAGCCCATTGAGCCTATCACAAGTTCAAGTTCAATTTGAATTTTTCTATAAGAATATACTGGTAATTATAATTTTTTTTACTGTATTTTTCCCTGACCACTAGCCACCCTCGACGTGCATACTGAAGCTGCAACTCGTATAACAGGTGGAAAACGAACTTCAACCTAAAAAATTGTTTCCAAAACATGACACTGAGCTTCTACTTGTATGCCGGTAAATGCACATTTGTGCTGCTATAGCCGTAGTGTCTAAAAACGACCGTTTCGTTTTGGGCGGCTATTGCCGTCATGTCACATAGTGAACTTCGCTTTGACGGCTATAGACGCAAGTGTCCGTCAATGTGTTAATAGTTTTCTGAAAGCAACTTTATGATAAGGAATTGTTCACAAGCTGCACTTTATACTACAAAAAATATTGTAATTTATGAAGTGATATCTAGTACAATATGCAGTCGAACTCGGTTAATACGAGAAGCAGGAGAGTTATAAAAGTACCCATATTAATCGTTACCCGTAATACATGTGAAGATAATAAAAATATTAAAAACACACACCTAATTAAGCTAATTACTATGTTTAATTGCTCTAAAATTATCTCAATGTTAAAATAAACTTAATACAGTAATGTTAACATAAAACGTTCAGTCTTATCGTTGTAAGTGTAATTTTTTTAGACAAAATCACAATATTAAGTCAGAGCCTCTAATAAACTAGGAATTCCAAAGGACAAAAACGAACCACAATTATGAAACTTATCACCTCCCTTCTACCAGGAAACGCTGGGCTAGCATTGGAATAGTCACTGCAATTTAAGAGCTATGGATTCTACATATCAGTTTCATTTTAACAGTGGAATAAGAGACATGAAATGGCTGGTAATTATGACCGAAAGCCCGGATTTAAAGAAAGAAACAAATAAAGGTTTTATTGTATGCTCCATCCTCTCCGTGTCTTATTTGTAAATCTTATAAAGGAGCGGTATTAGAAAGTCGTTTTCTCTCCCATCTTTCTTTCATTCTTTAAAGACCTCGGGAGATTGCTCTGAAGTTTCTTGAACGGGTGTCTCCTTGAAGGTTGAAATTCTGTCTGATAAAACTCATGAATTACTACATTTTGTCAGACAGTTGTAATGCAGATATATTATCGCTGAAAGAGAACGGTATTCGATAAGAAAGGGATTTGTTTCCCTGCAACCTTCTTTTTGTACCCTACTTTTTTCACGAAAATCACATTGAAATGAACAGATGTTTTGCTGTGATCCTGCGATTGTAGCTCGTAAAAAGCCGAAAATCTTCATACAATTTAAATGATGACAAATTCTTAGCGAGCAACCTCCTCGTTTCAACCGTGTGTTCAATTTAGCCGTGCTCGTATTAAACGAGTTCTAATGTATATGTTGAATTTTTTCTTCATTTATAAGTATGTATGAATGTGTATTTAGAGCATTAAAAACTTTTTTTGTTATTCAGTGTAATTTATGATGTCAGTGTATAGATTTATGACGAAATTAGCAATTTGTGAAACATCATCGCTTATTTCATTAGCGATAGCTTCTCGAATTTTCCAGACATTTGATTGTTTTTTTTAGGTGCGTTCGTAATTATGTAAATACACAGCACCTATAGTCGTCGACTGGCCCGTCAGTCTATCCGGTTATAACAGTGCAAAAACTATCCAACCGAATAGTTTGAAATTCAATATATACAATCGTTGCTGAATTTTGTCGAGTCATTCCAAATTTTATAAATATCGAATCAAAACTTAAAAGTGTATTAATAAAAGTTTTCTTCATTCTATTAAATCCCATCATACGTAATTAAATCATTGATATCCTATGATAGGTAATGATTCTATGTTGTCATGGTAATTACGTCATATTTAAGATGGATTCATATTATTTCCGTATTACTAAATTAAAAAATGGAATTTGTATACTAAAATTGTTTAATTATAGCAATCATATAATCTACCGACAGAGTTTTGGATAAATGTTTTCGGAGAAATAGATATTAAACGGAAAAAGAGTCTAAATATGTATTTCACGTTTTGAAATTTTTAAGGCTGGGCTTAAGTTTCCAATTGGAATTTTCAGTGAATGTCAGCAAAAGATAAACTGCTGCCAACTTAAAATGTACTTATTTTATTACGGAAATTAATCACATCATAATAACAGACAATATAATCTCATCAAAAAGTCACCTGTAAAAAATGCAGCCAAGTCTCGTAACTCATTTACCGTAAAAAGTACTGAGATCGTATAAAGCCAAGTTAAACTATCTTATTAACTCTGAAATTTTCATTCACAAAATCACTCCTAGTCTCTACATCTTTAGTTAATTATTATTTTGTGACTTGGCAATTACTTAGCACGAGAATGTGATGTATATAGTTAGTCTTAATCAAATAATACTATAACATATTAAGGTGTAATAACTTCCCTGTGCGTATATAATTTGCTTTAGTTAAATTATCCCATCCCATCCCATAACATAGTAAGGTGTAATAACTTCCCTGTGCTGCGTAATTGCCAAGTCACAAAATAATAATTAACTAAAGATGTAGAGACTAGGAGTGATTTTGTGAATGAAAATTTCAGAGTTAATAAGATAGTTAAACTTGGCTTTATACGATCTCAGTACTTTTTACGGTAAATGAGTTACGAGACTTGGCTACATTTTTTACAGGTGACTTTTTGATGAGATTTCACTTCTTTTTGTAAGTAACCCTCCTTTTCTTGATTTTGGGTTCTTTTTGGAGATCATCCACTATTTTCGCTAAGCCCACACTCTGTCCCTATTATTTACAGGTATCAAAAAATTGAAGCTTTAGTTTCGTTTGCAAAGTACTGTAGATAAAAAGAGATTTCAGGTTCCTAGGCAAACACTAAATTATGGGAGGGGGAGTGTCAAAAGTACTCTCAATTGCTTCCAAGATAGGCCGCTATGCATCTGAGATATAACTCGCAGCCCTAGATACTTGATATTTAACATAAAAGAACTTTTTAGTATAAAAAGAAAGCCAAAATTAAAATTTCCGGAAATTTCCAATAAATCAAACTATATTCCTTTTTTCGATGGTTTTTTTTGGTTTTTTTTAGACTTTTTTTTTAGTATTTACGGATTTTTTAATTTTTCCTTACTTTGTGTACAAAACCCTGCCTTTCTGCCAAATGTCAATCTTCTAGGACTACAAAATCGAATTATTTTCAAATTTTCGACTTTTTATGAATTTATTGATTTTTCGATTTTAATTCTAAGTTACCTGATTGTCATGCCAATATAGTAATTATTTGATCCGTCTTCTTAGGATCATTTAGGTTCAATTTAGAGATAAATCAAGTGAATCTTAGAGTCACCATGATTTTATTTAGAAAGGACTATCAAGCCATAACCAGCCAGTAATGTCGGGAGGGTAGGGGGAGCTGTGAAAATTTTTGTGGGGCTAACATCATTTAACAATCCATATTTCATATGTGAAGTAAATAGAGTACAACATGTGAAAGAAAACAAACCTGTCTATAAAGAAATCGCCTATATCGTAGCCAGTCTATAGCGGAACTTTTCTATAACGAAATTCGTAAACGAAAGAAAAGAAAACCATAATCCGGGGGAAATAACATAAAACAATTAGGGGCGTTGTACTAGCCAATAGGACAATTATCTTATAACTAATGTTTCTAGCAGTACAAAATCAAATTGTTTTCGAATTTTCGATTTCTTAAAGATATTTCGATTTTTCGATTTTATTTTCGAATTTAACGAATATTTTAATTGTTCCTTTTATTGAATAGTAAATACTACTTTTACACCAAGTTTTAAGTTTCTAAGACTACAAGATAAAAATATTTTCAATTTTTGATTTTTTCGCATTTTTTTTTATAATTTTCTGGATTTTATAATTTTTTCTTATTTTGTATCCTTTATTACAAATTTTAAGTTTCTAGAGCTACAAAATCGAATTATTTTAAAATTTCCGATCTTTTTCGAGTTTTTTATTCTATTTTCGAATTTATTGTGTTTTAATTTTTCCTTTTTCTGTATCTTAAACAATAAGTTTACGCCGAATTTTAAGTTCTAAAGCTACAAAATCGATTTTTTTTCAATTTTCGAATTTTCGAATATTTTTTCGAATTTTACAGATTTTTTATTTATTTCTTTTTTTGTATCCTAAATACTAACTTTATTCCAAATTTTAAGTTTCTAGCTTTACAAAATCGAATTATTTTCAAATTTTCGTTTTTTTTCGATTTTTTGATTTTATTTTCAATTTTTGTTGTGTTTTTAATTTTTCTTTTTCTGAATCCTAAACACTACCTTTACACCAAATATTCAGTTTCTAAGACTACGAGATCGTATTATTTTCAATTTCTCTCTTTTTCTTTCTTTCTTTCTATTTTGTTTTTTTAAATTTTCGATTTTTTTTTAATTATCCATATTTTTTAATGTTTCCTTATTTAGTATCTTAAATATTACCTTTATTCCAAATTTCAAGTTTCTAGCGCTATGAAATCAAATTATTTTCAAAATTTCCTTATTTTTCGATTTCTTTCGATTTTTTTTATTTTATTTTCGAATTTTATTGCGTTTTTATTTTAACTTATTCTGAATCCTAAACACTATCTTTACCACGAACTTTAAGTTTCTAAGGCCAAAAGATCAAATTATTTAATTTTTTTTCAAATTTTTTCGAATTTTTCGAATTTTTGATTTTTTTTTCGAGTTTTCTGGATTTTTTAATTTTTCCTTATTTTGCATCCTAAATACTACCTTTATTCCGAATTCCAAGTTTCTAGCGCAACAAAATTGGATTATTTGAAAATTTTCGATTTTTTTCGATTTTTCGATTTTATTTTCAATTTTTTTTGTGTGTTTTTGATGTTTTCTTTTTCTGAATTCTAAATACTACCTTCACACCAAATTTTAAGTTTTTAAGACTACAAGATCGTGTTATTTTCAAATTTCAATTTTGTTCGATTTTTTTTAATTTTCGAATGTTTTTTTTTTTTTTTTAAATTTTCCGGATTTTATATTTTTTCCTTTCTTTGTATCCGAAATGCTAGCTTTATTCCAAATTTTCAGTTTCTGTGGCTGTGGGATATACCCAATCTTTTTGATGACGCGAGAGTGAGTGACTGTGTGAGTGACAAAAAATCGAAACTTTGAGTTCATATATCGTCTGCACTAATTTATGGGTATTTTTGAATTATCCATATTTTTTAATTTTTCCTTATTTAGTATCTTAAATATTACCTTTATTTCAAATTTCAAGTTTCTAGCGCTATGAAATCGAATTATTTTCAAATTTTCCTGATTTTTCGATTTTTCCGATTTTTTCGATTTTTTTGTTTTATTTTCGAATTTTATTTGGTTTTTTATTTTAACTTATTCTGAATCCTAAACACTATCTTTACTGCGAATTTTAAGTTTCTAAGGCTAAGATCAAATTATTTTAATTTTTTCAATTTTTTTCGAATTTTTCGAATTTTTGAATTTTTTTTTCGAATTTTCCGGAATTTTTAATTTTTTGTTATTTTGCATCCTAAATACTACCTTTATTCCGAATTCCAAGTTTCTAGCGCAACAAAATCGGATTATTTGAAATTTTTCGATTTTTTTCGATTTTCGATTTTTTCAATTTTGCTTTCGATTTTTTTGGTGTTTTTGATGTTTTCTTTTTCTGGATGATAAACACTACCTTCACACCGAATCTTAAGTTCCTAAGACTACAAGATCGTATTATTTTCAATTTTCAATTTTGATGGAATTTGTTGAATTTTCGAATGTTTTTTTTTTAATTTTCCGGATTTTATAATTTTTCCTTTCTTTGTATCCTAGACACTACCTTTTTTCCAAATGTCAAGTTTCTATGGCTACGGGATCTACCTAATCTTTTTGATGACGCGTGAACGAGTGAGTGAGTGAGTGACAAAAAATCGAATGTTTGAGTTCATATATCGTCTGAACTAGAAAAGATAGAAAGTTTTAATTTTAAATTTTGGTCCTGTGTGCCAAATACTCTAGAAAAACGAAGTTTCAAATTTTTGGGATACTCCAGCGCGGAGATATGAGGGGGTCAAAAGTGCCCTGAGTTGCTTTCAGAAAAGTATGCTTACGGCTGTCCTCTCTCGACTTGGCGGAGGCACTGCCGTGCCTCCAGATCTAAAACAAACTATCCCCATCCTATAGGATTTGTTTTTCAATGTTTTACTTTATTTAATGCAAAACATAGATTGCATCCGACAACTCATAAAAAAGTCCTCCGGCCTGTACCGGCAGGAAAAGGTAGCTTTCCTATATCTTCGTTTTAAAATTTTAGCTAATGTTACTCGAAAACAGCAAGTTAAAATGCAAAGAAACCGTTTACAAAAGATTCGTTTACACTGAATTTGAATAAGAAATTCGCCAAATTATTGAGCTATAGCCAAGTTGGCTTCATTTATGAAGACTTATTTTTGTCGCCAAATTTGGCGAGATTTCGCCAATTGTCGCCAAGTTTGGCGAGATTTCGCCAATTGTCGCCAAGTTTGGCGAGAATTTGGCGCTAATGGATATGAATATATAGTTTTATGCGTATGATTGGGAAAATTATTACAACAATGAAAGAAAATAATTTGCGAGAAATCGCGTTCACTAAAACTTATAAATTTATATTAAAATCATTAAAATTACAGACATTACAATACACTTTCATAAAACATTAAAAACATATTAAAATTGGACGTTTCGGATTTACATGGAAAATCCCTCTTCAACAACAACATTTCACTTAGCGTAAATCATAGTTCAAAAATATCAACAAATAGAAAATGCAACGTATCAAAATTTCGAAGTCAAAGTTACAGTTATAATAACACGGAGTATTCATTCGGGATTGCACCTGCTTGACCATTATTGACCATAAATTTATCGTTGGTTTTTTGTATTGTGCTGTTTTGTTTCAAAATGTCAGCCACCCTAGAATTTCAAACTGCTCTATCTCAGCCAATTTTTAAGATAGAGGTAAAACAAAAATTGCTCTGGAATCCTTGTATCAAGTCCTAACACCTAATTAAAAAATAAACTTGATTTTTTTAACTTTTTTGTATATTTATTTTAGTTTTAAAATTTTCCGTGGCCGCCATCTTGAAACAAGATGGCGGACCAAGCTGGCCAACGAACTCGGCCGAGGCATTGGTGAGCTTAATACACACAATTAGTTTCATCCAAATTAATTTATAAATACGAGCGTTATCGTATCAAATTATTTTCATTTTTTCATTTTTTTTCGAATTTTTTTATTTTTTTTTCGAATTTTCTGGATTTTTTTAATTTTCCTTTTTCTGTATCCTAAATACTACCTTTATTCCTAATTTGAATTTTCTAGCGCAACAAAATCGAATTGTCTTCAAATTTTCGTTTTTTTTCAATTTCTTCGATTTTTTCAATTTTGCTTTGGATTTTTTTGGTGTTTTTGATGTTTTCTTTTTCTGGATGTTAAACACTACCTTCACACCAAATCTTAAGTTTCCAAGACTACAAGATCGTATTATTTTCAATTTTCAATTTTGATGGAATTTGTTGAATTTTCGAATGTTTTTTTTCCGAATTTTCTGGATTTTATAATTTTTCCTTTCTTTGTATCCTAAACACTACCTTTTTTCCAAATGTCAAGTTTCTGGGGCTACGGGATCTACCCAATCTTTTTGATGACGCGTGAACGAGTGAGTGAGTGAGTGACAAAAAATCGAATGTTTGAGTTCATATATCGCCTGAACTAGAAAAGACAGAAAGTTGTAATTTTAAATTTTGGTCCTGTGGGCCAAATACTCTCTATAATTGAAGTTTAAAATTTTTGGGATACTCCAGTGCGGAGAGAGATATGGGGGGGGGGGGGGGTCAAAAGTGCCCTGAGTTGCTTCCAGAAAAGTATGCTTACGGCTGTCCTCTCTCGACTTGGCGGAGGCACTGTCGTGCCTCCAGATACATTTTTTTAGTGAAATAATAAAGAAGATTTTTCTTCCGCTGTCTTGTATTGGATATTTGCGCATTGTATAATTTTAATATAACAGAATAGTAATTAATTGTTTTTAAAAGTGTATAGAAACTTAATTTCATAAAATAAAATTAAAACCTATCATTTAAAAATCTGCACATAAAATAAATTTTGTATTCATGCATTCTTGCACAAGAGTGCAACAACTATTGCACCAAGTTCTGAATATTTATAAAACTAGTTATAGTACGAACGCACCTCATTTGTCCCGTTTGACGTACAATTTCCAACTTGTTTATATAATGTTCCGCATATACTTGACTACCGAACTATGAAAGAAAAATTATGTTATGATTTACACATGCGCAGTTTAAAATTACTCCATACAAATGCTCATATTTAACCAAATATTGAACGTATTAATTTTCTAATTACTGTAAATTGTTTTGCATGCATAATGTCAAGTTTTCTAAAAAATGTGTTAAATACTGTTAAAAATCCTACATGTTATTAAGAAAGAAAAAAAAAAAAAAGAAGAAAAAACGTGGAATTTTTTTTGGACAAATTAGTCTAATCAGTGATGTAAAGTGTTCGGGTATTACATATTTTAAAATGAAATAATATTATAATCATCATTTAATGGTTTTAATGTTTTTTTTTTTCATAAATATTGATGACTTAAAAAAAATTAGTTGGATAAAAAATTATAACGATATCATAAAAAACACCCCTCCCCCTAATGATATCTTATGGTATCAGGTGTCATACCCCTCCCCTCTAAAGTGATAACGTTATATATGCATTGCTCCAATGGGTATTTCCACAGTTAACTGTCTTACTCGATTACTATCCTAAAAAAACTTATATTCTTACTTTCGTTGAATCTGTGAGATACATGAAATAATTTCCATATTTATACAATTTATACAGCGATATTTAGGACTAAAATTAGTAATTAACTAGAAATACATGTTATTTTAACATTAATCCAAAAAACAAACAAACAAACAAAAATTGTGAACGAAGTTATAAACTAGTCGAATGTACCAATCTCAAAACTTTTTTTTCTTTCATACGTGTTAATACTTCAAAATTCACCATCACAGTGCCAAAATTAAATGCAATCTACGTCCGTCATGAGGATTCTAAAGGTACAGGTTCGTTGAATTGTGTGCATTTAAAAAGGAAATGTCAGTATTGCATTTTTCAAACAAATCAATGATTTTCGTTACCCACCCTCTAAGATGTCTGCAACCAAAATTCCCAACATAAAGAGCATAAAAGCGACACCTGTTGGGCAGGAATACACACAAGCTTAATAAGGATATATTTATGTGAAAGTGTTGTAGAATATGA
Source organism: Maratus michaelseni (assembly GCA_963931845.1). Taxonomy (NCBI): domain Eukaryota; kingdom Metazoa; phylum Arthropoda; class Arachnida; order Araneae; family Salticidae; genus Maratus; species Maratus michaelseni. The sequence goes on from OZ007597.1 coordinate 140,901,235, forward strand.
AGTTTGATCAAATTAATTGTTTTTGAGATATAGCTATCGCGAAAATCGTGAAAAATGCAACATAGCAGTACCTTCTGTTATATGGTTTACACGAAAATCTAATCAGCACTAATTTATGTCAAGGCCTTAAAGAATATGAAATTTGATGAAATTCGGTGCATTAATTCTTCAGACAGGACTATCGCTAAAAAAACACACAGACAGAAAGACAGACTCTCAGACAAAGGTTTTCTAAAAACAGTCTATAGAACTATATCTATACAATTACAGTCATTTATAAAAAGAAAAGTGGCCCAGTTAAACTGATGGCATTGAGCTCACAGGCTATTCACACTAATTGTATATTATACTCTTATTTCAAAGAATAATGCCCTCGTTACGCTTTTCGAAAAATAAAGAAATTGACAATAAATTAAGGGGGGGGATCAGCACACCGTTTCTCCCTTTTCATTTAACCAATGAAGCCCCAAAACTAATCAGGGAAGCGCCTTATTATTTTGAACCTATATACAAAATTTGAAGAAAATCGGATAATTCTACATGAATAAATTAAAAGGGATTGCCCCCCCCATTCCCCCATTTTTACAAAACCAATGAACCCGCAAAACTAATCAGGGAAGCGCCTTATAACAATGAATTTATATGCAAAATTTGAAGCAAATGGGATAATTCTGCATGAAAACCAATTTATCTAAAATAAGGGGGATTAGCCCCCCGTTCCCCCCCTTATACTTAACCAATGAACCCCCAAAACTAATCAGGGAGGAGCCTTATCAGAATGAAACTATATACAAAATTTGAAGCAAATCGGATATTTTAATCAAGAGTTATCGCGTTACGTACTACATACATACATACGTACATACAGAACCTGCGGGGACATTAGCTCTCATGCTTTGATAGCCTGTGAGCTATAAACCTCGTAACTTTGTTCTAAAAATGTATTTTTTCCAATCATGAATGTGAATCTTTCTGACGCATTTAAGGAATCACTTTTATATGTAAAAGAATGAAACACCTAGACATTATTATTCAAGAGATTTGCAATCGAATAGAGTTTTTCTTTTCACAAAACTGTATTACATCTTGAGTTATTATAATAAATTACTTTCCAAAGATGAGCTTTACCTGTCTGCGGTATCTCAAAAAATCGGCTCAAAACGCTGACATTGACATTATTTTCTGGAAATGACGGGCTACGGCGGATCGGATTTTAGCGTCTGTTCTGTTGGATTTTTTAGTTCATAAAAATACGAGGAGCATAGCCCAAATGGCTCTCCCTCGTTGTTTTTACAGAATCGCCGTGTTACTAATTAAAGGTTTAACAAAACCATTTTATATACTATATAAAAATAATTTTTGCAAAATTGTGGTGTGACATGATTAATAAAAGAGAAGTGTTTATGAGGTTGCACTTTTTAATACTATCTACAACAGCGGTTATCACACCGCGGCCCTGAAGTTCATTTCATGCGGCCACACAACTAGACATATAGTTTTAAATTATATATTGTACACATTTTTTTGTAACTTAGCTACAGAATATGTTCCAAATTTACCAATATTTTCTAAAAAAAGATTTTGTGCTATTTTATTTCAAATCTGGGTTGGCATTTAGGCTATTGAAAAAAAATATAAGCCGGACAAATGAAAATCTAAAAAGTGGTCTGCCAATCGCTGTTGCTCAGGAACTTGCGAAAACTGATAAATTCCAGATTTAGTATCTCCTCATCAAAAATTAAATAATCCAGAAGCCTTATGTAAATTTAAATATTGTAGCTAGGCTTGAACTCAGTGTGGGATTCGGACTTGAATTTAGAAAGTAGGGTGTCGGGACCAGTTCAACACAATGTTAGACTTCAAGAGTAGGGACTCGGGAGTTGGACTTACCTCAACGATTACCTTGACTCTTTGATACTTCGACACCTCGACACACAAACATTGTAATGAACTTCGAAATGAGTATAGGCTTCAATTCAACAACTTTCGAATTCAAATCCACGCTGTGATGTTTAGTAAAGAGCGAATGTCTGATATTTGGGATAGGGGAAAGGGGAAAGTAATGTACATGTGCATTACATGAAGGAATAAGAGGATGATTGTATGAATGAAAGGGGAAGAACAAGGGAGCAGGTTGCTTCGTGAATGATTAATTCGATTTACGGTATGCTGGATGCCTGAAGGCGTGACATTTTGAATCATAAAGAGTTTCAAATGCGACAAACGATAAACGAGAGGAAGTTTTTGTTCTTTTTTCTCATGTAGTTATTTTTTTTAGATGTTAATTGTTGGTATGTTTCTTAGTTTTGCTGGTGAGCGAGGAAAGGGAAAGGATGTGGAGTTGAAGACTAGGAGAATGTCGAATCTGGAATATGAATATTTTATTTGTATCAGTAAAGAGGCCATTCAGTGTTGCGTTATTATCATTGCCCATTTGAAATACTTTTAAGAAGCGATAAATAAAGCAAAAAATATATTCTCGGAAGTTTGCTTTCGAGTCACCCGTAAAAGTTTTAAGTTTGCATTTTGAATTCGAGACCCGAATTCTTTTAAATTTCAATATTTCAAAAATAAAAAGAAGCAAAATATTACTCAAAAGTCCAAGAAATGTCCTTCAAGTATAAAAAAAAATCACACACACAAAAAAAAAAAAAAAAAAAAAAAAAAAAAAAAAAAAAAAAATGCCCCATCCCTCAAAAATACCTTAAATGAGAAAAAAAAATGCAAATTTCACTAACTACCCTGGTTATAATTTAAACAAGGGAGAAAATTCACAAGCCTTGATTATCAAACACTTTTCAACATACGCAGAAACAAAATTTTCGTATTTAATAAGGTAATAAATGAATCTAATAAACAATTTGGAAAACTCATAACATATTTGAAAACCCATTTTCAGCAATTTCCATTCAAAAGTATTCAAATTATTTTGTGAATATTTTTATATGTAGATTTGTATACAGGGTGATTCATAAAAGATGGGCAGAACTTTAAGGGGTTATAGTACACTTAAAGACAAATAATATTAAATAGGAGACTAAGGGTCCCAGACGTATTCCCAAGGAGATAGGGGGCATTAAAGTTTAGGGTCCGAAATTTCAAATGATTATAAAACATGGAAAAATTGGTCGATTCGTTTGCGGTTTTTGCAAAAAATTTTCTTTATGCCAGTATTTTCTTGAAATAAAATTTTAAAGTTCAATTTCAAAAAATGCCGATAGGGGGCGCTTTAGACTTTGGAGTAACAAACAACTATTTTTTAACGTTATTTTTTGTATTTCTTTAAATGATTTCGAAAGCTTAGACTTAAACTTAAATTTTGATCTAAAAATCTGAGTCCTAACGAGTAGTTAAGTAGCGTAAACTGAAATTTGAAATTTGAAACCCTTCTCCCCCCCAGAACAAAAATCAGTTATTCCCGATCTTTGTGTCGTAGATTAGGCTCTAACTACTGCCGCGTTTTGCTAAAATTATTCTTTATGTCAGTATTTTCTTGAAAATAAATTTTAAAGAAAATTTTCAAAAAATTCCGATAGAGGGCGCTTTAGACTTTGGAGTAACGAACAACTATTTTATACCGTTATTTTTTGTGTCTCATTAAATGCTTTCTAAAGCTTAGACTTAAATTTTCAGCCCAAAATCTGAATCGTTAGACGTGGTTAAGTTTCTGGGGAGAGGGGTTTGAAATTTCTACTCCTGAGCACAGTTCAGTTTACCATGTCCACACATTGTGTGCTGTGATACGAGGTAAAAAGACACAAATTAGGATTATGTTACCAAAGCATATTTATTAACATGTAATCACAATAAATGTTCAAAATTGTGACCACCAGAGGTTATGCACGCAGAACAACGGCGACGAATGGAACGGCGAACATTCGCGAAAACATCAGGCTTTTCGAGCACTTCCCCTACAGCGGCGGAAAGTCTGGCGACCAGTTCCTCGGGGGATTCAATGGGTGTCTCATACATAAGAGCCTTCAATCGTCCCCAAAAAAAGAAATCGAGGGGTGAAAGATCTGGCGAGCGAGCAGGCCAAGCAACAGGACCACCTCGACCAATCCATCTGTTCGGAAATGTGATGTCCAGATAGTTGCGGACGTCTCGTACGTAATGGGCTGGCGCTCCATCGTGCTGGAACCACATGACCCGCCGGATGCGTGGAGGAACAACGTTTAACAGGTCTGGCAGCACATGTTGCAGAAATGTGAGGTATGTTTTACCGTTGAGGCGTTCAGGAAGAAGGTACGGTCCGATTAGGTGGTCTCCGAGGATTCCTGCCCAAACATTGATGGAAAAGCGTCTCTGATGAGCATGTGGATACGTAGCATGTGGATTGACATCCGCCCATACATGTGCATTGTGTGTGTTAAATGTACCTTCACGTGTGAAGGTACATTCATCGGTGAAAAGCACAGTTCGTCCAAAATGTGGATTTAGCGCGTTCTGCTGCAGAAACCAGCGGGCGAATTCAATACGATTTGGATAATCCCCTGGAGACAGTTTCTGGACTCGTTGCACATGAAACGGGAGCAAATGTTCATCCTTCAGTACCCTCCAAGTCGTGGACTGTGAGGTATCCACCTGGCTAGCCACTGTTCGTGTACTTGTACTTGGCTGCGCCGCTACTACATCCAGAATGGCTTCTGCAACAACTACTGATTCGTCCTTTTTTGCACGACCTGCATTCGACCGGGAAGCGAGAAATGATCCCGTCTCACACAACTGTCTGTGCAAGCGCTCGAAAGTTTTGCGGTTAGGCAACCGCCTGTTAGGAAATCGCTCTCCGTACATTCGTTGTGCCTCTGCACCATTTCCATCTGCCGCTCCGTAAATTAAATGCATCTCAGCCTTTTCCTTATTCGTGAAGGGCACCATCTTCCGATTCATTACTACAGCGACTTACACTTGACTCACCGTTCAGTGGTTTTTATGCCTGAATCGTGTCGAAATTTTGCATACGTGTTCTTCTTCTTCCCCATTTGACATTTGCATACTTTCTGTTTCCTTCTTCACCCGGTGACTAGCGTCAGGAATGGAGCTTTAACGTTTGCATGAGCGACGTTTCCAACTGTGCCAGTGCCTTTATGAGTGAATTCCGACTATGCAGTCCTTGACGAAAGTTGTATTTTTGCCTCGTATCACAGCACAGAATCGTTGGGCATGGTTAAGTAGTGCAAACTGAACTATGTTCAGAAGTTGAAATTTGAACCCCCTCCCCTCGCTACTGAACCACGCTCAGCGATTCAGATTTTGAGCTGAAAATTTAAGTTTAAGTCTAAGCTTTAGAAAGCATTTAATGAGACACAAAAAATAACGGTATAAAATAGTTGTTCGTTACTCCAAAGTCTAAAGCGCCCTCTATCGGAATTTTTTGAAAATTTTCTTTAAAATTTATTTTCAAGAAAATACTGACATAAAGAATAATTTTAGCAAAACGCGGCAGTAGTTAGAGCCTAATCTACGACACAAAGATCGGGAATAACTGATTTTTGTTCTGGGGGGGAGAAGGGTTTCAAATTTCAAATTTCAGTTTACGCTACTTAACTACTCGTTAGGACTCAGATTTTTAGATCAAAATTTAAGTTTAAGTCTAAGCTTTCGAAATCATTTAAAGAAATACAAAAAATAACGTTAAAAAATAGTTGTTTGTTACTCCAAAGTCTAAAGCGCCCCCTATCGGCATTTTTTGAAATTGAACTTTAAAATTTTATTTCAAGAAAATACTGGCATAAAGAAAATTTTTTGCAAAAACCGCAAACGAATCGACCAATTTTTCCATGTTTTATAATCATTTGAAATTTCGGACCCTAAACTTTAATGCCCCCTATCTCCTTGGGAATACGTCTGGGACCCTTAGTCTCCTATTTAATATTATTTGTCTTTAAGTGTACTATAACCCCTTAAAGTTCTGCCCATCTTTTATGAATCACCCTGTATATAATGTACAGTTACTTAAAATTTAGTTCAGTTAGGAAACGCAAAACACGGCTGATTTCTTTCAGTAATTTCCGTCAATAAACGGAAATGTACTCGAATTATTTTGTGCAGCCCTGTATATGATCTATAGAATTTATACACACCAAGTAATGTACAATAAATTAGTTTAATGTAAACACGTATACCACAACTGAAAACGCTCTTCCAACAATTACCGCTCAAAGACTGTATTGTAACCGAATTATTTTGTGTGTCCCTGTAAATAAATGATAAAATACTATACACACAATGTTCTGCAGCGAGCTTCTTCTAGTGCATCTCAGTGATTCATGTCAATTTCAATATGTCTGAAATAGATTAAAATCATTAAAATGTTTTGCAAACAATTTTTCCCCATAGAGCATAATATAACGGAGTTCTTTTGAGTGTCCCTGTAATTGAACTATAAATGATGCACACTTCATTTTCAATACCGAACATGCAATGGTAAACTTTAATAACATCTATCAATAACATTATAGTCGGAGCATATTTACGAGAGTTAGAGTACGGTCAGACGGCCAGACGATCCGAATTCATAAACAGTTTTTAACTATGTTGGAAAATGTTAAAAATGAATAGATTATTGTAATCTAATACCCAGTTGTTGGTGGCACCTGTTAACAGAAAACAATACATTATTTCTTAACTCTAATGCTCTGCCACTTAGCCAAAAGTGTCAACGTATATATGTTACGTTTATCAACTTATACGATATCATATTTATACACGCTGGCACTTCTTAATATTTCTAGGCAACGCATGGTTATTTATGGAACCTAACTTAACATTTAATATACCTTTGCGAATCCGCCAGATCCAAAGCACTTCGAAGGATTCTACTAAAATATCCATCAAAGTGGAACTAATGCATATCAGGAAATTGCACGCTAATACTGACAGGCCTGTCAAAACGAAAGTCGCAAAACATCAGTGGAGATTGAGGAGGATATATTAACGACAAAAAGAATGTGAACATTAAGATAGGCAAAAATATATGAATGACATAAACATAGAGCAACGATTTTAACACTTTCCAACCTAGTTGAAAAGTGTTTATGACTTCGGTTTGTCTGCCGTCTGGCCGTTTGGCCGTCTGTCCGTGCTCTAACTCCCGTAAATATGCTCGGATTGCTCTGTAATTTTCATATGTTATTGTCGTTATCTATAGCATGTTCCCTATTTCAACGGAAGTGTGTAGCACTTATAGTTTTTTACAGGGACACTCAAAAGAATTCCGTTACATTGCGGTCTACGGGGGAAAATCATTTGCGGTTTATTTAAATTCCCGTCACTATTTGAAACTCATTGAAATTTATATATATCACTAAGGTGCATTAGAAGTAGCTTAATATGGAATAGTGTGTGCATAGCACTTATAGTTACTTTACAGGGACAGTCAAAAGAATTCCGTTACATTACGTCTATGGAGAAAAATCGTCTGCGGTTTAATTAAGTAATGCTTCACTATTTTTAACGCATTGAAATTTATATATATCACTAAGGTGCATTAAAAGAGGCTTACCACAGAATATTGTGTGTGTAGCAGTCATCGTTCATTTACAGGGACACATAAAAGAATTCTCTACTGTATGTTCACAATAATTCCTGGAAGTGCGTTTTAAGTTGCTGAACGCGATTTTAAATTGAATTCACTTTTTGTCTATTTCTGGGTGTGTATAAATTCTGTATTTCATATACAGGGCAGCATAAAAATTCGCGAACACAATTCCGTTTATTGACTGAAACTCCAGAAGGAGAATTTTAAACTGTGCTACGCGTTTCCTAACTAAACTAAAATTTATCATCTTATGTAGTATATATACAAATCTATAGATCCTATACAGGGCTGAATAAAAGTATTTGGATATTTTTCCGAATATTGTATATGTTGGGAATTCCTGAAATTACGTTTTTAAATATGTGATGCGTTTTCCAAATTGTTTACCTTGTTATCTTTCATATGTTATCTTTCAGCTTATTAAACGGTAATGATTTGTAAAATAATTTTGGAAGCGTTGGAAAGTGTTACATAATCTATGCTTGACGCATGATTTTTCGTTCTTGTTTAAACTTATTTTTACACAGGAACTCATTGGGCTCAGAAGGAATAGTCTACGAAATATGGTGGAACTGTTAACAGGGCACTGTAGACTTAATAGACACCTTTGCATTATGAAGTTGGTCAGTGATCTTTTTTGTAGGGGTTGTAAGTATGAGGAAGAGACTGCTTCATATGTTCTTTGTAGCTGTGAAGCATATGCTGCTTATCGTTTCGAACACCTGGGTCGACACCTGATTGAGCCATGGGAAATTCAGGATATTTCTATCAAATGTCTGCTGAATTTTATGTCAGCTACTGGCCTGTTTAGGGACTAACTGGGGATAATTTTTCCTCTTCCATCTTTGGGGTACAGTACAATAGACCTCTGGTCGCGGTGCTTTGGCTTTCGAGCCACCCCCCCCTCCCCCAGTAATACAGTAAACTTCTTTTTATCTCATGTTACATGTTAACATATAGTCTCAGGGATGAGATTTCTCCGCTTTTTTTCATACCAGTATAATCTTAGAGAAAATGTTGTTCTCTTAAATCGTTGAATGTTCCGATTAAATATAAAAATATTTTCTGTAAGATTATACTGGTATGCAAAAAAGCGGTGAAATCTCATCCCTGCATATAGTTAAAATTCTGCTGCTTTCTAAAATTATGGACACAAAAAGGATAGGAAAATACAAGTTTCCCTCGATTAGTGCGGTTAAATTATATTCAATGAGAAAAACTACAATAGTTCCACAGATATCTATCTTATCACTCGATTACTATCCTCGAAAAACATATGTTATTGCTTTTGTTGTATCTGTGAGATAAATGGCATAATTTCCAAGTTATACAGTGATAGAACCTATTAACAGAAAATATTTTTCTCATCTCTAATGCTTTGCTACTTACAAGGAGAGGAGAAAGCTGCATAATCATAGATTTTGATTATTTTTATATATATTGTAGGACCGTAGCCTCTTAATCTCTGGTTCAACGGATTTTATACAACGTTCCTTAGTTTTCGAGAAATAGGGGTCTAATATTCTAACACAACTAAAGTACTTACTTTGTACCAGTTTATTGCGTTACAAAGGCTGTTGTGGCACCCTCTAGTTGTAATGAAATGAAACATTTTCAAATAAAATAAAAATAAATGCAGGAAAAAGATAAACGAGAAAGTAAAATAATACAAGGCGCAAGCATATGTATTACAAATTTTAAAATATTTAACATGCAAACAAATTTGTTGTAATTTAGTTCTTATGCGGCTGTTTAATATAACTATGCTTCTTACTTTAAAAACAGAGTAGTATTATAATCACATTGACTTCCCTTGTAAAAACAATATGCAAATATTTCTTTAAAATAAAAATTGACACAGTTGTTCAATATCATTGCATCTATAAATTATATATAAAATACATTTTTAAAGTGGTTAAGGAAAATTAACCGTTTAATCACGTTTTGTACAACGATTTATTTACAAATAGAAAAATAAATAGGTTAACATTATAATTAATGTACAATATTATAATTTTTAATTGCGATTATTAAATTATAATTAAAAGTATGTTTATAAAAAACAAACAAACAACAACAAAAAAAAAACGTAGCGCGTTCCTGTTTCGAACTCGAGCACGTGGATGAACGAGCAAACCCCATACAAATGAGCTACAACCAACATAGAAATTTCGTTACAAATTAAGTATTTAAGTTGTGTTATAATATTCGACCCTCTGTTTCTTGAGAACTTAGGAGCGTTGTATAAAATCCGTTGAGCTTGAGACTAAGGGGTTTCTACAATACAATATACAGGGTGGTTATAATATAAGTATCTCTATTTGGAGCTGTCTGTAGCTTAAAGGAATAACCGGAATGAAACCAATATCGGTACATCTACTATTCGAGAAGGCGGAAGAAGAATGGAACAACAAAAAAAAATTAATTGCAATAATCGCCGACAGATGACGCTTTTGAGTGTGACATGTTATGTGTAATATTGTGTACAGTGAAGGAGTTGCAAACCTCAATGACTTTACCGCATATCACAACATGTGTGAAACATCACTCCTGATGCGTTACATTCTGCAGTTCAGCACTTCGTGCACGGCCATGATTGTATCCTCCAGCAAAATGGCCATGATGGACCTGAATATGATCGGCACCGCCTTGCGAAAGCGTAATTTCATTCACTGTGACATTTTCCAATAAATTAGGTTTGTCATTCGGTTTTACGCCTTAAATCTTTTTTCTTGTATTACACATTACATTTTACACTCAATAGCGTCATCTGTCGGGGATTATTGCAATTATTATTTTTATTTTTCCAGTCTTCTTTCACCTTCTCGAATAGTAAGTGTACCGATTTTGGTTTCATTCGGGTTATTCCTTCAAGCAACAGACAGCTCCAAATAGAGATACTTATATAATAACCACCCGGTATATAAGAATAATCAAAATCTATGATTACTAAGCTTGTCCCTCTCTTTGTTAGCCCAACAGCGTCAACCTCTATATATTTAGTTTATCAACTTCTGCAAATTTATCATAATTATACACGCTGACATTCCTTAATATTTCTAAGCAACGCATGGTTATCCATGGATCCCAGCTTAGCATTTAATAAACCTTTGCGAATCCATCAGATGCAAAGGATTTCGAAGGATTCTACTAAAATATCCATCAAAGTGAACCAATGCATACCCTGGAATTGCGCGGTAACATTGACAGACCTGTCAAAACAAAGAACGCCAAACATCAGTGTAGATTGTGAAGGATATATTAAAGGAATAATCACTAAGATAGGAAAAAACATATATATGACATAAAAACATATAGAGCATGGTTTTTCAAATTATTTGTTATCTCATGATACATGTTAATTTATAGTTCAAATTCTGCTGCTGTCTGAAATTACGATCACAAAACATATGAAAGGGATATACAGGTGTCTCTCGATTACTGAGGTTAAGTTACCCCGTGATATTACTAATCGAATCATGCATGAAACGGGGTTATACATATATAACGTTATTAACTTTTTGGTATCTTTGAACCCCCTCACACTAATAATGTCGTTATCAGTGTCTAAAAAATATTATTTTTTTTAAATTCTCCCCTTTTTATACGTTTGCAGTGATATACAAATATAGTTATACATTTAATCCTCGCATACTTTACTGTTTCAAATGAAATGAAGTTAACAAAATAGAACTATCACCACTTAATGCATTCAACAGTAATATTATCTTCTTGCACTTGACCCTTGCACAGGGAGGTGCAAGTAGAACTTCTCATCAACAAAATAGGTGGGCAACCTTCTTTCTCTTTTCTTTACTAGTAATCATAACAAGTATCATTTCAAACCTACTTCGCAAATGTTTTCTCTAACAGCGGATTATATGCGCATATTACAGAAGAATAGTGATGCCAAGTGTTCGGGTATTCCATATGTTAAAGTGAAATAATATTATAATCATCATTTAATGGTTTTAATATGGTATTTTCATAAACATCGATCTCTTAAAAAGAAAAAAAAATGGTTGGATAAAAAATGATAACAATATCATAAAACAATCCCCTCTCCCCCTAGAGATATCTTACGGTATCAGGTGTCACAGCCCCTCCCCTTTAAAGTGATAACGTTATATATGCATTGCTCCAATGGGTATTTCCACAGTTAACTGTCTTATAACTCGATTACTATCCTAAAAAACTTATATTATTACTTTCGTTGAATCGGTGAGATACATGAAATAATTTCCATATTTATACAATTTATACAGCGATATTTTGGACGAAAATTAGTAATTAAGTAGAAATATATGTTATTTTAACTATAATCACAAAATCACAAAAAAAAAAAAAAAATTGTGAACGAAGTTATAAACTAGTCGAATGTGCCAATCTCAAAACTTTTTTTTTTCCTTCATACGTGTTAATACTTCAAAATTCACCATCACAGTGCCAAAATTAATTGCAATCTACGCCCCATCATGACGATTCTAAAGGTACAGGTTCGTTGAATTGTGTGCATTTAAAACGGAAATGTCAGTATTGCATTTTTCAAATAAATCAATGATTTTCGTTACTCACCCTCTAAGATGTCTGCAACCAAAATTTCCAACATAAAGAGTATAAAAGCGACATCTGTTGGGCAGGTAAACAATACACACAAGCTTAATAAGGATCTATTTATGTGAAAGTGTAATAGAATATGAAGTTTGATTATATTACTTGTATTTGTTTTTGAGATATAGCTATCGCGGAAATCGGGAAAAATGCAACGTAGCAGTACGTTCTGTTATATGGTTTACACGAAAATCTAATCAGCACTAATTTAAGTCGCGGTCTTAAAGAATATGAAATTGGATGAAAGTCGGTGCATTAATTCTTGAGATAGGACTATCGCTAAAATCGCTAAAAAACACACAGACAGACTCTCAGACAAGGTTTTCTAAAAACAATCTATACAACTATATCTATACAATGACACTCATTTATAAAAAGAAAAGTGGCCCAGTTAAACTGATGGCATTGAGCTGTGGCACTGATGGCATTGAGGTGGTGTTGTTCACAAAAGCATTGGAAGAAACCCGCGTTCTCAGATTAGGGAATTTTCTGGCGAGAATCCCCATAGCGTTAGACCACATGCTGCCCAACATCACTTTTCACTTGAATGTTTGGGCTGGTGTGGTCGGCGACCTCTTAGTCAGGCCTTACTTGTTTCCAGCACCTCTAATATCTGCAGATTATCGCATCTTTTTGCAAGAGGTGCTACCAAGCTTACTTAACACTATACCACAACATATCAGACGTCATATGTGGTTTCAACATGATGGGGCACCTCCCCATTATGGCAGATGTGTTCGTGAACATTTGAATCAGGTGTTTGGTCCCCGATGGATTGGCCCTTGTGAACCGGTTCCCTGGCCACCACACTCTCCTGATTTAAGCAGCAGAGATTTCTTTCTTTCGGGTGCACTGAAAAGTGCTGTGTACGATGCCTGTGGATTCCGATATGGGTCTGATTGCAAGACTCGCCTATGCTGCTGCGGATATCCAACAAAATCCAGGTGTATTTGTGCGAGTCTGCCAATCCATGATCCGACGGTGTAATGCGTGCATCGCTAGCAATGGTAGAAACTTTGAACATCTTTTGTGACATTTTCACATATCTACCATAGCACATATAATATCTTTGACCAATAAATTATTTCAGATGATCTCAGTCTTGTGTCTCATCGTTTCTTGTACCTGTCATACTACTTTCCAAGGACGTTTCCGACCATGGGTTGCTATGCAAATCTGAATCCTTGTGATGTCCCCTACCTCCCCTTAAAGTTTGTCCCAATAATCCTGGGACATCCTGTATACGTACATAATACATAGATATTATGTCTAGGACATGATGTATATGGACATAGACATCCATTTAAGTAGATATTATGTCGGGTTTGGGTATCCAAGGAATGCTATATGGATGCATACGGAGTGACATCTGATGGTAATATCTACTTAGATAATACGTTATGTAGGACTCCTGGGATAAATTATGAACATGGTGTATGGATGTACTTTACGCTATATGAATGTCATATCTACTAGTTTGTGCTGTGTGGGTAGTTATGAGGAAATAAAACATTTTCAAACAAAATAAAAATAAATACAGAAAGAAGATAAATGAGAAAGCAAAATAATTCAAATCGCAAGCATATGTATTACAAATTAAAAAATATTTACCATGAAAAAAAAAAATTATAATTTAATTTTTATGCTAATTTTTAATTTAATTATGCTTCGTACTTTAAAACCAAAGTATTATTATAATTACATTGACTTCCCTTGTTAAAAAAATATAATAATCACGAATTGACACAATTGTTCAATATCATTGCATCCATAAAGAATATATGAAATACATTTTTAAAGTGATTTAAAAAACATTAACCGTTTAATCATGTTTTATACAATGATTTAGTTACAAATAGAAAAATAAATAGGTTAACATTGTAATTAATGCAAAATATTATAATTTTTAATTGCGATTATTAAATTATAATTACAAGTATATTTATAAAACAAAAAACAAATGTAGCGCGTTCCGGTTTCGAACCTGCGTATGAACGAGCAGACGCCATAACAACTGAGCTACGACGAACGCAGTAAAGTTCGACGAACAGTTTCGTTACAAAGTAAGTATTTAAGTTGTGTTATAATATTAGACCCCCAATTTCTCGAAAACTTAGGAGCGTTGTATATAATCCGTTGAACCTGAGACTAAGGGTTTTCTACCCCACAATATATACAGGGTGATTATAAAAAAACTATCCCGATATATGAGTCCTTAACTATCACACCGTTTACAGAAACTGACTGAAATTTTGGTTTTAAGTATTTTGAGGTATGCGCTCAAGAATCGTATGAAAAACAACAGTTACGGTTACAGTGACAAAATTTTGAAAATTTCAAATGACAACACCTATTTTTTTTTATTGGAATGTGATCTTCATAGTGAAAAATCATAAAAAGCGTTGGAACGGTACCTGTAGCACGAAAATTGCCGGCGCTAGACAGACTAAGAAGAAAAGTGAAAACAACGAATAAGGACAGAGAATCAACAGAAAACAAAACATTTTATTGTGTTTTACAAATTTTCCACGTCACACACGAAGACAAGTTGCATGCAGCAGATGGTGGATAGCACTGAATAATAAAATGTTTTATTTTCTGTTGCTTCTCTGTCCTTTATTGGTTGTTTTCACTTTTCTTCTTAGTCTCTCTAGCGCCGGCAATTTTCGTGTTACAGGTACCGATTCAACGCTTTTTATAGTTTTTCACTATGAAGATCACATTCCAATAAAAAAAATAGGTATTGCCATTTGAAATTTTCAAAATTTTGTCACTGTAACCGTAACTGTTAAAGTTTAACTGTTGTTTTTCATGCATACCTTTGAGCGCATACCTCAAAATACTTAAAACCAAAATTTCAGTCAGTTTCTGTGAACAGTGTCAGTGTGATAGTTAAGGACTCATATATCGGGATAGTTTTTTTATAATCACCCTGTATAAGATTAATCAAAATCAACTAGGCACTCTCCTTGTTAGCCCAACAACGTCAACCTCTATATATTTAGTTTATCAACTTCTACAAATTTATCATATTTATACACGGTGACATTCCTTAATATTTCTAAGCAATGCACGGTTATTTATGGATCCCATCTTAACATTTAATAAACCTTTGCGAATCCACCAGATGCAAATGATTTCGAAGGATTCTACTAAAATATCCATCAAAGCGGAACTAATCCATACCAGTGAAATGCGCCGTAGTATTGACAGACCTGTCAAAACGAAGGTCGCAAAACATCAGTGTAGATTGTGGAGGATATATTAATGGCATAGTCACTAAGATAGGACAGAAACATATGAATGACATAAAACATATAGAGCAGGGGTTCTCAAACTATGGTACGCGAAGATCTGGCTACTGGTACGCAGAAGTCCGATAGTGATACGCGGAATAAAATTCAAAATGCAGCACATTTTTATAGAATCAAAAAGGACTTGTCTTTATTAACTCGAAAACTTAAAAAAAAAATTTCGAATGCGATTTATGATCTCTAAACGCTTTTTTTATTTTTTTGTTACGAGAAATGTTTGTAATAGCAGACTTGCTGAAATTCGCACGCACCGCTTATGATACAATCAGTTTTCTAGAATTCAAAACAAAATTATTAGATTTACATGGACAAAAAATGAAATTTTTAATAAAGACCTTTAAAATTAATGAATGAAGTATTTTTAATTAGTGGAAGAACTTTTTTTAAACATGCTTTATAAATTGAATTATCTGAAGGTAAAGTCTGGATGTTTGAAAGTAGTAGGAGCTTGTGTGAGTAGGAGGAGTTAAAACACAATAAAATTCCAAGTGTAATTTATAACCCATTGTTGTCTTTGCACTAGAGCAG
The DNA here is from genome assembly GCA_963931845.1 of Maratus michaelseni. Lineage (NCBI taxonomy): Eukaryota > Metazoa > Arthropoda > Arachnida > Araneae > Salticidae > Maratus > Maratus michaelseni. The sequence continues at coordinate 140,917,228 of OZ007597.1, forward strand.
CTTCTAGGGGGTGTTGAAATAAAAGTTTTATTTCAAACATAGTTCATAAATTAATTCATTCTGTTGATTGAAATATTTTTCTTCTCTTGTACAAAACGTGTTATAGTTTACTCCTGTTTCATTGAAATCTGTTTTTAGCAGAGTAAGGTTATTTAAAATGGTTGTCTGAAATCAAACAAAAACTGTGGTCATATGCAATACGGATTTCAGGTAAAGCATCGTGCATATGTATTGAGGTGGTATATACATAAATGTATAAAGAAACTTGCAAGTGCCTACTGCTTGATATTATTGTCGCATTTAAAGTTATGCAGAATATTAATGCAGTTGTATTGGTCCTATGTTAAATATACTAACTAAGCTTTGGATAAAAAATTCGTTTCTTATTTGAGACATTTTGCCACTGTATCGCACGAGAGAGGAAAAAAGTGAACTTATTCAGCTCCCCAATAATGGATTACTGGAGTCTTCATTCAAACGGATGATCGTAACATAATTTCACTAGCAAGAATATCAGACTTCCGTCTCATATAGTCAAAGTCTGCTTGTGTTTAGCACAACATATCTCTGTGAATGTGCTTTTTATCCTTCGTTATATGAAAAACAAATACAGGAATAAACTAAACATCGAATCTGACTTATGACTAAAACTATCGAATATTGGGCCAGACATGAGGAAGCTGTGTTTGATAAAACAAGTCCACCCCTTTTATTAGCGATAGAAGAAAATTAGTGCAATCAGCCTACTATAACAGTATATGAATCAATGTGCGCCAATATGTCAGTAAGTATTGTGGCCTTTTTTCCTAGACCAAAACACTGTATTTTGATATGATATGCATTATTAAAATTTAATGATGATACTACTTTTTACTTGAATGTTGTTATAAAGCAGTCAATCTAAGTACCAATTTAGTAATATAATAATTCATTTTTAAATACAATAAAAACCTGCTATAACGGAAACACAAAAGACCGGAGATAAATTTCATTTTAGTCAGGTTCCTTTTTACAAGTTTTTCTATATTAGCATTAGGAATGTTATTTGGTGGTACGCGGAAGTATGATCTTTGATTTAGTGGTACGTCTGTGTAAAAGTTTGGGAACCCCTGATATAGAGCATGGTTTTCAAAAAAAATTCTCACGATACATGTTAATTTGTAGTTAAAATTCTGCTGCTCTCTAAAATTAGATCACAACACATAGGGAAGGAATATACAGGTGTCTCTCGATTAGTGCGGATAAGTTATCCCGTGACTAAACGACTCATGCATTAAACGGGGCTGTGCATATATAACGTTATCAACTTTCTGGTAACTTTGGACCCCCTCACAGTAATAATATCGTTATTAGTGTCTAAAAATTATTATTATTTTTTAAATCCTCTCCTTTTTACTTACCCATCATACGTAGTATAGGGTATTACTTACCCATCATACGTAGTATAGGGTAAGTCTTGTAATCGTTTTGAAAATCGAAAAATTTTTTTTGACAGATTTACACGTTTCAGACACTGGAGATTCCGAAAAACATATTTTTAGAAAAAAAAATTTGCCGTCCGTCTGTATGTCTGTGTGTCTGTAAACGCTCTATCTCCCGAAAAAATTGAGATAGAGACTTGCAATTTGGTATGTACTTAGTATGTAATAATGGGAAGAAGCCTATTTCATTTCAATAACCTCGATTAACCGGAACAATTTTTTTCGGACTCTCGAAATATTCGTTCTGATGAAAGGTATATAAAAATTTTCGAAATTGTTTATTTTAAGAAATGAATATAAAAGACAATACAAAAACATAAATTTTGAATAAAGCATGAAGTCGATCGGATAATTAGTTGCCGAGATATTTGGAATCCTATTTTCCACACTCTTCGATTTTTCATGACCCTGTATTTCATCCAAATTTCACTTCAAAGATATATTTTAATTGGAAATTTGACGCTTAATCAGATGCAATAAACCGCTAGTTAATAGGATTATTATTTTTGGAGTTATAAGGAAAAACCTCTTTCAAGCAATTCAGTAATCGAGCCTTTAAAGTTTGTGACGTCATCAAGCCACGATTTTATTTGAATTGCAATGCATTTTATAAGTAGTTTACACATTTTTATTTTAATATTTTACATTATGCATATCCATGATGGGTAAGTGTTACGGTGGTCCCCAACGACTAGTTATACGTTTGCAGTGATATACAAATATAGTTATACATTTAATCGTCGCATATTTTACTGATTCAAATGAAATGAAGTCAACAAAATAGCACTATCACCACGTAATGCATTCAGCAGTAATATTATGTTCTTGCACTTGACCCCTGCACAGGGAAGGGGTGAGTAGAACTTCTCATCAACAAAATAGGTGGGCAACTTTTTTTTTTCTTTTGTTTACTAGTAATCACAAGTATCATTTCAAATAATAATATCGTTATCTGTGTCTAAAATTTTTTTTTACCCCCCCCCCCCCTCTTTTTATACGTTTGCAGTGATATATAAATATAGTTATACATTTATTAGTATTTTACTTTACTGATTCAAATGAAAAGAAGTCGACAAAATAGAACTGTCATATATGTAATAACTTTATATTAAATTACACTTAACAGAAATAGTTACTATTTAAAGTATATTAATAACTAGCCGGTTTTCGCCCATCTAGCCGGTCGCTTCCGAGTGGGGCCCAGATACAAAGTACTACTTGGGCCCCACCTCTAGATAAACACGGGTAGGGCCAAGTATTACTTTGTCAGGGGTTTCATGAAAAAAAAAATGTATTTATGTCACGAAGTCTCAACTATGTGCTTTATTATATTCTTATTATTGAATGTATTAGAAATATAATGTTAAAATAAATTATATTAAACCAATGTCTATAAAACTTAGTAAAATTTCGAATGTTTAAATTGAGGTTTATTTATAAATTACGTAAATTAAATTTATTTACTTAAATATATTTTTATATCACGATTTCTGTTAGTTATATTTAGAAAAATTTTCATATAAATTTTGCAAATTACACTTTTATCAAATTGTTCATCTTTTAATAATTAAATTATTGAAAGAATATGCTTTTGTTTTCATTAATTTGATTTTTGAGCTGATAGACATAACAGTAAAATAATGTGACTAAGAGAATAGTAAAAAATCCTTCATGAATTCACAGTGTAAACAAACAATCATGCAGTCATTTTACCTACTATGACATCATGAGAATATTGTCGATAGAGTAAAATTGTGAATATTATGTGAAATGAATATTTTTATGCTTCAGTCTGAGATATAAATAAAATCTGCTTATAAGTTATAAAAAAAAAGTTCTTTTGTTTAGCTATTTTTTAATATGATATGCATGATAATGCATGTCATAGTAGGTAAAATGACTGCATGATTGTTTGTTTACATTGTGAATTCATGAAGGATTTTTTACTATTTCTCTTAGTCACATTATTTTACTGTCATTGTCTATCAGCTCAAAAATCAAATTAATGAAAACAAAAGCATATTCTTTCATTAATTTAATTATTAAAAGATGAACAATTTGATAAAAGTGTAATTTGCAAAATTTATATGAATTTTTTTTTTAAATATAACTAAGAGAAATCGTGATATAAAAATATATTTAAGTAAATAAATTTAATTTACGTAATTTATAAATAAACCTCAATTTAAACATTCGAAATTTTACTAATTTTTATAGACATTGGTTTAATATAATTTATTTTAACATTATATTTCTAATACATTCAATAATTAATACTAAATTAATCTGAAATTAAATGAATGTTCCTTATATTATTTAGATCTATTGCATACATTGCTATCATTTCAATAGCAGAATAAAAAATAAGTGAATTATTGAAGAGCATAATGCTTTCAAATAGTACGATTTTGAATGTTTTCCCAAAATGTTGGCTTTTTATAGCCTCGAACCCAAAGGAAGAATATTGTCCATTATTGCATGATGGTAATTTAAAAATATTTTCAGCTAAATAATTTTTGTACTTACACATTTTTTTATTGTATTTTCATAGTTTGTAGTGTAACATGCTATTTTTTGAAAAACCTAATTTAGCAAATAATGTAATAAAAAAAGACTGGTTTGTAGGGAGCATCAATATATTATTTTTGACGCTACTTCAATAAACTTACTTTACAGTCTCCTCTTTCGGCATAACATTGGGACTCCTATCGTATTGCAGATTTAAATAATGTAGTTATTCGAGGCGAAGATGAATCCACAATCCTTCCAAAAGTAGAGTGTAGTCCAAAGGCATCAAATTCCACTTGCTTGCAGAAGATCACTCATGGTAGTTGTTTATTATTCAATAAAACTACACCATTGTGATCTTCTGAGAGCAATCAAACTTCTTTCCAGGCACCAGATTCACCACACACTAATCTCTTTCTCTATTAGTATACTTTTCATAAGTTGAGATTTTATTTGTTGCTGGAAGCAACGTCAAAAATAAAATTTATGCTCCCTAGAAAGTAGTGATTTTTTATTATTATTATTACATTACTCGCTAAATATTTTCTCTAGAAAAAAGAAGAAAAAACGCATGTTACACTACAAACTATAAGAAAACTAGAGTCTACTGAAGTTTCACAACTTTTTTTATATGGCTTTTGACCACTGCAACAATATATATCAGTATTTGCCTAAAACTTTATAAATATACAATGAAATCGAATAATCTTCCGCAGAGAGCATTCTATAATTTTTTATAATGAAGGTTTTTCAAAAAAAAAAAGTAATAATAATAAATAAATGCTTTTGAAAAAGGAAAAAAAAATCAATTTTTATTTTATTAGATAAATACATTTAAACAGATGACATATGCTGTAAGATAAATGTATATACTTGTGAAATAAACACATCTAAATCCCAATTTAAATAAAACTTTATAAATCTATAATTCTAATGGAAAATTTCCTACTTTTAGTATCGATACTTTTCAATAAATGAAAATATCCATTCTATCGCTGTTTTAACTCTAAAATACATTGATAATTATGAACTTTATTTTTGCCATACCAAAAAAAAAAAAAAAAAAAAAAAAGAAAAGTTTTTGTAAATCAGACAATTTTTTTTGTGTGTAGTATTATTAGGCGCGTTCGTAATTATATAAATACGTAGCACCTATAGTCGTCGTTTGGTCCGTCCGTCTGTCTGTCCGCATATAACAACGCAAAAACTACCCAACCAAATGGTTTGCAATTTAAAATATATTATCTTTGCAGAATTTTGTCGAGACATTTCAAATTTTATTAAAATTGAATCAAAACTTTAGGAGATATTAATAAAAATATTTATTAAGAAATTTGAATTTTTTTTTTTAATCGGTGCTTTTTTGTTAGAGGAGCTTCCGATGGATGTTAAATCGTCAAGCGACCGAGATACTTATTTTATGACAGAAATTAATCTGCAGACGATATAATTCATTTCACAGAATTAAAAATCATCAAGATCTGAATATTTATATAACTAGCTGATACATATATATCTGAATATTTATATAACTAGTTAAGATATTTGTATGAAGAGTGTCATAAAATATATACTTAACTAGCTGTTTAACCCGTTCTACGCACGGGATATCATGAATTTAATTCTAAAACGTGCGTACGAACGCACCTTGTTTGTAACGTTTGACGTACAATTTCCAACTTGTTCGTATTAGATAAAGTGTAGGGGTGTGGGGGAAGAGGAAGAATAAGAAACTAAATACAATCCAAAATCTTTGTAATATTTTATTATACAAAATTTAAATTGATTCTCCGAAAATTTTAAAACTAAAAACCGATGAGTAACCATGCAAGTGAAGTACAAAGATCGCTATGATCAGTCAAGTTTTTAAAGATAAAATTAAAAATCGCAAATATTACAAAATGCACTGAAATAGAATATTAAATAAACAACTGAAAGAAATCAAAGTACTTACTCACATACAATCCGGCTCGAATAAATAATCCCAAAGATAATTTTAAAAATATTAACAACATGCGTCAAAAGTAAACCTCAGCCGTTGTTGTTAACCCTAACTTGTTTACAATAAACATATCTGCATCCTGATTCAACTGTAATTTCATAACAATATTATTTTATAAAATTAACAATCAGTTAAAAAGAACTTTTATAGATGAAATAAAATAATCACAATCGCATGAATATCTGCGTAATGGTGTCTAGCGTTTCTAACAACAACCAAGTTCATGTTGCCACAAAAAAAGTGTATCTCAAGAAGTATATTTAGATCGAATTTACCTCCATATTTTGTTAGTCTATAAATTGTTGAGATATAAATGCATTCTGGATGTACAGTACTCGGCGATCCAGTTTACGTTGTAGAATGGACGTCATCTTTATCTCCATATTATGTTTGTCTATATTATGTTGGGATATGAACGTCCTATGGATGTCATGTACTGAACAATCCATTTTACATTTAGAATAGACATCGGTTTGACGTACATGCATGTATTTTGGACGTAAAGAGCTAAAAATGGACGAAATATCTACATATGTGTTGTGTGGGTAGAGGGCGCCACAACAAACTTTGTAACACAGTAAACCCGTTACAAAGTAAGTATTTAAGTTGTGTTATAATATTAGACTAGACCCCCTATTTCTCGAGAACTAAGGAACGCTGTATAAAATCCGTTGAACCTGAGACGAAGGGGCTTCTACCCTACAACATACATAAAAATAATCAAAATCTGTGATTGCTGAGCTTTGTCCTGTCCTTATAAGTGGCAGAACATTAGAGATGAAAAAAATATTTTCTGTTAATAGGTTCTATCACTGTATAACTTGTATAAATATGCAAATTGTGTCATTTATTTCAAAGATACAATGAAAGCAATAATGTAAGTTTTTCGAGGATAGTAATCGAATGATAAGAAAGATAACTGTGGAACTATTGTAGTTTTTCTTAACCGCACTAATCGAGGGAAACCTGTATATTCCTTTCGTATGTTTTTGTGATCATAATTTTAGCAAACAGCAGATTTTTAACTATAAGTTTACATGTAACATGATATTAAATTTTTTTTTTGAAAAACCTTGCTTTATATGTTTATGTCATTCATATGTTTTTGCCTATCTTAATGATTATGCCGTTAATACAGTGTTTCTCAACCTGTGTGCCGCGAGAGATTGTCAAATTGCCAAGAGGGTTTTTGACAAATAATTAAAATTGCATGATGTCGGATCAACGATGCATTTTCTATTTATCATGTGCTACCTTCCCTCTCCACTCCTTTCCCTGTATTAGTGTTTCCAGCGCGCCACTCCTTCCTCCCTTCGCTTTCAGTTGACGAATATGAATGGTTAATCAAACCATTTGTAATTTGAAAGACACCAAATTTGACAACAATGGAAAAAGAATAGCTAATTGGTTTGAGAAACGATAAGTTTTACAGTTCAATATTCTTCAAGAGAAAAATTTAGATGAGTTTTGGCTTTCTGTCAAACATTTATATCCTGCAATCAGCTTGAAAGCTATTAAAATTCTTCTGCCTTTTGCATCTTCGTGGCTCTGTGAATTTGGATTTTCAGCATTGACAGAAATAAAGTCCAAAAAGCGAGAAAGACTTTTAAAAATTGACGATGAAATGCGAACTTGTCTGTGGACTTTGAACCCTCTTTTCGATTTAATTTGTTCTAGAAAACAGGCTCAGCGCTCTCATTGAATAAATTTTGTAAGCAAATATTTATATATTTTTTTCTTTTGTGTGTGTGTCATACAACTTACACATTTTTTGGTACTTTTTGGTTAGCCAATATTATATATACATAAATATCTATCGATATATATAACACTGACGCCCGGGTAACCAAAAAGTACCCATTTTTTATATTCAGGTGTGCCGCAAATAATTTCAGATATTTTTAGTGTGCCGTCAACTAAAAAAGGTTGAGAAACACTGCGTTAATACATATATCCTCTTCAATCTACAATCATGTTTTGCGACCTTCGTTTTAACGGGCCTGTCAGTATTACCGCGCAATTTCCTGATATGCATTAGTTCCACTTTGATGGATATTTTAGTAGAATCCTTCGAAATACTTTGCATCAGGCGGATGCGCAAAGATTTATGAAATGTTGAGCTAGGATCCATAAATAACCATGCGTTGCTTAAAAATATTAAGAAGTGCTAGCGTGTATAAATATGATATGGTATGAGTTACAAAACTGAATATATAGAGTCTATATTATAGACGTTGACGGTGTTGGGCTAAGTAGCAGAGCATTAGAGTTAAGAAATATATAGTTATTTTCTCTTATTTTCCACCAACAACTGGGTATTAGATTACAATAATCTATTCTTTTTTAACCTTTTAAGTGATTATGAATTCGGTTTTTTCTGTCCGTGCTCTAACTCTCGTAAATATACTCCGATTGTCATGCTTTTGAAGTTTATCATGGCATGTTTAATATTGAAAATGAAGTGTGTATCATTTATAGTTTATTTACAGGGACACTCAAAAAAGAGTTCCGTTACATTATGCTCTATGGTGAAAATTAGTTTGCAATACATTTGAATACTTTTAATCTATTTCAGTCAACTGGGTATTAGATTACAATAATCTATTCATTTTTAACATTTTCCAACATAGTTGAAAAGTGTTTATGAATTCGGATCGTCTGGCCGTCTGACCGTGCTCTAACTCTCGTAAATATGCGCCGACTATAATGTTATTGATAGATGTTATTGAAGTTTACCATTGCATGTTCGGTATTGAAAATGAAGTGTGCATCATTTATAGTTCAATTACAGGGACACTCAAAAGAACTCCGTTATATTATGCTCTATGGTGAAAATTACTTTGCAATACATTTGCATGCTTTTAATCTATTTCAGACATATCGAAATTGGTATGCATCACTGAGATGCAGTAGAAGAAGTTCACTGTAGAACTGGGTATGCATAGCAGTTTATCATTCATTTACAGGGACACACGAAATAATTCCGTTACAATGCTGTCTATGAGCGGTAATTGCTGGAAGTGCGTTTTGAGTTGTGGTATGTGTGTTTAAATTTAACTAATTTATTGTATATTACCTGGGTTTATAAATTCTATAGATCATATACAGGGCTGCACGAAATAACGACATAAACAACGCAAGCAATTTACAGAATAATCCAAATATGATGTTAAAATTATGTGTTAGTATTGGGAATTTTAAAGTTTGTTTCAATTTTTATTTGCAGGCCACACACTATGAAAAATTTAAGCACATAATTAGTTAGTATACGTTATTACTAACCGATTGCTACCAGTCAGATTTATTTTTTAACACACCAAAAAAAAGAAGGAGGTTATCAATTTGATCCGTATGTATGTATGTAGAGGTGTTGCTCACGCTTAACTTTGGTAAATGTGCATAGATTTTGATAATTTTTCTTTTGTTTGAAAGAGTAAAGCCTCCAGATGGTCCCATTTCAATCTCGTCAAAATCTGATCATTATTTCTAATATTTCTTTACGATGATTTGCGACAGTTAGTAGGGGTTACTTTTTTTTCACTACTATACATCATGTTTCCACTTCTATACAGGGTGTTTCAAAAATACTCATCTCATTAAGAAAAAAAACCTAACTATTCAGCTTTTAATCCATTTTGATCGAATAATGTATAGGTAGAAAGAGGGAAATCTCGAGTTACACGTAATTAACGACAGGTAGCGCTAACTCTCTTCCTTCGCCCGCCACTTCAGTGTTTGTCTGGCCTCCAAGATCATCGGACCACACAGGTGCGATTTCTTCTTGTGGGGGTTTATAAAAGACTACGTTTATGTGCCTCCCTTTCCAGCTACATTAGCCAAACTGAAGATACGTATAATAGCATCCGTGGAAGCAGTGGATGCAGACATGCTCTCAAAAATTTGGGACGAATTTGACTACCGTAGAGACATATGCCGTGCATACAAAGGTAAACATATTGAGCACCTTTAATTTGGTTTGTGAAAAACAAACTTTATTATTAGCCATGCAATATAAAATTAATCTTAAGTGTCTATGTTCAGTATTTTTCATTATACGCATTTCAAATCGGGTGCTTCTTTCTGAAACACGCTGCATACCATATTAGAATACCCTCATTTATTAAATTTATATAGTTAAATATAATTATTTTATTCATGCTAGTTCTTCTAAACAGTTCTTTTCAAATATTTGACAAAAATAAATAAATAAATAAATAAATAAATAAATATATAAATAAAAAGAAAAGTTCCCAGTTAAATTGATGACACTGAGCTCACAGGCTATTCACACTAATTGTATATTATACTCTTATTTCAAAGAATAGTGCCCTTCGAAAAATAAAGAAATCGACAATAAATAAAGTGGGATTAGCCCCCCGTTCCCCCATTATACTTAACCAATGAACTCCCAAAACTAATCAGGGAAGCGCCCTATCACAAAGAACCTATCATGGTAATAGAATACCTCAGGTAGGGGAACGCTGTGTTAGGTTTTTGACTCCGAAATGAAGTTTGGTAATGCGCGAAATCTCGTGTACAAATTGGGCCGGAGCGCCATCTGTGTCAGCAATCGAAGTTCAGCAAATCGAAAACTTTTTTTTTTTTTTTTTTTTTTTTTTTTTTTTTTTTTTCCTCAAGCTGCATTTAAAAAGAAATTATGTGATGTTTTTTAATTATTAAAACAGAAAACGAACTATTTTAAGAGTTTGTAAAATATTTATATTAAATTTTAAAAAATGCAAATAATATATATTTTCACTGTAATATTAAAAAGGAACAAAAAATATTAATTCTTATTCAAAACAAGCCTGGAACTCAAATATATCTTTTTTTTCTTTTAAATTTTATTGTACTTCGATATCCGGGATTTATCACGTAATTCTCGTAAATATTTTATAGAATAACTTTTTTTTTCTAATTAAAACAAATGATGATGTTTTTATATGCTTTTATTTATTTTTAAAAATAAATAAAATAAGAAAATCAGGACTATTTAGTTTAAGAATTTGTTAAATATTCATACTAAATTTTACAAACTGCAAATAACTAAAAATTATATATATTTTCTTCCCAGCTGTATTATTTAAAATGAGCAAAAAATATCAATTGCTATTCAAAACAAGTATTGGAATAAGGTAAATTTTGATAGGATTAATTTTATTGTACTCAAACTCTAGATTTAAAAAATATTTATGCCTACTACAAATGTAAAGTAAATTTGAAATTTGTAGCAATTGGGCCCTAGGCTCCCAAATTTAGCATGTAATTTTCATTAGAGATGATATTTTATACTATTATAGTAGGATAATAATAAATATATTTATATAAATATTTATTTACATACTCCCATCACCACTCACCACCCCTTTGAGGCATCGGAAATGCTCAAATTTTTGTGACAATACAGGAAAGGGGACCCTAGAAAAGAAAATAGTGTTTCCTATACTACTGGATTATTGTAATTTTATTCTTATATTTAATGTAATATAAATTCAAATACAACTAGTTTTTTCTGTAAATTAATACACATGTATAATATGAATCATTTTCTACATTCAAGACTTGCTGTCAATAACTTCTTATTTGAAAGAATTTTTTATATTTTTTTCCCAAATCAAAAAATAATTTGATGTCTATGTATTTATTGCATATGATCAAGATATTTTGATAAATTAAAAAACTTTTGTGCCTATATGTGTATATTTAAATAAAGATTACACAAGAAAAATTACATATCTTTATTTAAGGAACAAACATTATTTAACAGAAATAATTAACAAACATTTGTGTAACAAAGAAAAATACAAAAAATATAATTTCAAGAATTACTCGGCTACAAACATTTAAAAATCACAGCATTTACCTTAGATTAAAAAAAAAAAAAAACTATATTTATATATAATTTTAAAAAGAAGTACAAAGACCATTTTGTTCAGTTAATTTATCTGTTGCACCCCCCCCCCCCCTCCCTTTTTCTTTTTTCCTGGAAGGGGTGGATTCATTTTTTGAATTGGTGAAAAGATAATTTTTAACTGTGTTTCCTATCTGAACTAAATTTTTGGCATTTTTTACTGTGCTAGACGAGATATGCTCACGGAAACAACGATGGATTTCTTATACCCAGTTCTTTATTCTGTCTTTCGACTTTCTTATAACCTGTGTCACATCCATATACAAAACAGTTCCGAGCCATATTAAAATATAATGTAAAATTAATATTTTATTAAAGAAATAATAACGCACTTCTATAGCAAACAATGTTATTTTGACTCAGCTAAAGATCGCAGCGCCACATGCGGCCACTTCGGCGTTAGGCTCAAGTTTGCAAGGAAGATGCCATAGGGGAAAATTCTCCTAATCTATTTATATCTCCCTGGAACCTATATACAAAATTTGAAGCAAATCGAATAATTTTGCATGAAAATCCAATATATCTAAATTAAGGGGGGGTGAGCCCCCCATTTCCTCCTTTATACTTAACCAATGAACCCCCAAAACTAATCAGGGAAGCGCTTTATCAGAATGAACCTATATACAAAATTTGAAGCGAATCGGATATTTATGTCAAGAGTTATCGCGTTATATACGTACATACAGAACCTGTGGGCACATTAGCTCTCGAGCTTTGCTAGCCTGTGAGCTAAAAATTCGGAAATATGTTTAAATTTTTTATCTCTTATAATAATCATACGTTATCTCTTTCCATATGTATTATAATTTAATTGCCTTTGCACGCTTTATAAGCACGCATGCCAAGAATGCAAAATATTTCATCACATTCCAAATTACGAATATGAGCGTTTCCTGGGATATTGGGTGGGACGAAGCGTGTGCAAGTAGTATTGTATATATATTATAATATATTAACTGCGTATACAACCCGTTGTGGGGCATTTAAATTGCATGAGGTTTTTCCATAGTTTAGGGGGAAAAGAAATCTTGTTTTACTATACATTTCAAGTTTCTAGCCCTCACAATTCCAAATAAAACGTATATTAGAAGATTTTTAGAACGTTTTCCGCTCATTTCAGATTTTTAAAATTCGAATTTTTTAGAAACCGTTTTTAGAGAGCATTACACACACTTAAAAATAATCACCATGCAAAATTTCACGTTTTTAGCCGCAGCAATCTCACAGAAATCTCAATTTTAGAATGTTATATGTTCCTGCACTTTTTACAGTTCGGAATTTAGAAATTGTTCAATTGCGAGTATTTACGTCTTTAAAGTAACAGTCATGTTAAGTTTCAATATTTTAGTCATAACAGTTCCGTATAAAACGTAATTTAAGACGTTTTTTGAACAGTTTTTATTTCACCCTTTTAAAATTCGGTTTTTCTGAAATTATTCTTAGCGAGCCATGCAAAATTTGAAGTTTCCCAACAGTATCACAGAAATGATAATTTTAGAATGTTTTTTGTTTCTGCAAACTTTTAAATTAAAAAAAATAAAATAAAAACTGTTTTGTCCAAGCATTTATAGCTTAAAAATAACAGCCATGCCAAATTAAAAGTTCCTCTTTCTAACAGTTCCAAATAATTGGTAATTATACTGTTTTCAGAAAGATTTTCGCTCATTTCATCCTTTTAAACTTCGAATTTCTTTGAAACCGTTCATAGCGAGTATTAACATCTTAAAAGTAACTCCCACACAAAATTTCAAATTTCTAGTCCCAACTATATCACGAAAACCGAAATTTTTGAACCTTTTTGTCCTGCACCTCCATACGGGTTCTTGTACCGACATAAAATATAGCCTATGTTGGAGCAGAGATGGTCACCAGCATTTTGCCACCATCATTTTTTAAATCGGCTTGGTAGTTCCAGAGACTAGCCCCTACAAACAAATACACAAACCTGACATCTTTACATTATTAGTATAGATAAAATATACACTGAATGGCCAAAAAATTAGAGACATCCTCTAATAACGAGTTAGTTCACCTTTAGCTCTGATCACAACCGATATATTTCTTGGCATGGACTCCACAAGTTGCTGATACCGTTGCTGAGAAATGTTGGCCCATGCTGACACAATAGCAGCTGTAAGTTGAGTCAGATTGGATGGTAACGTTTTCAAGCTTTGAAGTGCTCTTTCGACTTCGTCCCACAAATTCTCAATAGGATTGAGGTCAAGGGACTTAGCCGGCCATGGAAACAGGTTAAACTCTCATTGATGTTTCTCAAACCAATTTTAGACTGATCGAACTAGAGTTGCAAAAATCCGGTTTATTCCCGGGTTTATTTCCAATAGACCTGGTTTATTCCCAGGTTTAAACCGGGGTTTTTCTAGCCTTTGCAACTCTAGATCGAACACGTTGGCAAGGTGCATTGTCCTTCTGAAAGTAACTCTCTCCATGAGGGAACATTATGGCCATAAACGAGTGCAAGTGATTGGCAACGATGATGAGGTAACCTGTGCATTTCAGAATTGTGTTCACAGATATCAAGGGACCCAGTGTACTCCAGGAAAACATTCCCCACATCATAATTCTACCACCACCAGTCTGAAGAGTTGTCATTTGGCAAGAGGGGTCCATGAATTCTTGCTGTTGGCACCATATTATGATACTGCCATCTGCAGGATGGAGCAGGAAACGAGATTCATCGGACAAGGCTACTTTTTTCCAGTCTTCAAGTGACCAATTACGTCTTTCCTTCACCTACAACAGGCCTCTTTCATATTTTTCTCCGATACCAAAGACACTGTTGATGGTTTTCTGCTGCTAAAGCCCATCTTTTGCAAAGTCCGTCTTGTTGTGCGTTGGGATATGCTTTGTGATGCACTTGCATTGATTTCAGCTGTAATTTGTCGTGTTGTTGCACTTCTGTTGCTGCGGACTATGCGTGCTACTCGCCTTTCACCTCTCTCGTTCACCAGCCTTTTTCGACCAGGATGGTCCTTATCGTTTAAAGTTTTTTTTCTACCACTGCCACTCTCTAAACACCCGAGATACTGTTGGGCGAGAAAATCCTAAAAGAGTCGTCGTTTCAGAGATGATGGCACCAGTTCTTCTTGCACCGACGATCACCCCTTATTCAAAATCACTTAAATATTTCGTCTTACCCATTTTTGCAGTAACTTCCGTGCTAACTACGTCGTACGAAGCCGAAAATTTCTTATATAAACATCTCTGTTATGTCATTCTACATCGCTGTCGGACAGATTTACTTTTAAGTAAGGAGTGTCTGTATTTTTTGGCCATTCAGTGTATAGAATGTGTTCTATTGGTCCAAATGAGATAAAATTTGAACTACAGATAATTGAAATGATGTGCTTGACATTTATTAAATTAAAAAAAATGGTACAAAAATCGCAGATAGGTGGCGCTGTAATACACATAAAAACATTTAATATGCTTTATAAATGTTAAATAACACAAAATAAAATAACATTAAAACTGCTCAATATGTCCCTCATTCATTTTCAACAATGTTCTCTAATCGCAGAACCATATTTTCCACATCTGACCGCAGTGAAACTGCCGGAATATTAAGAACATGGCGGCGAATGCTGTTCTGCAGTTTTTTCACAGTATCTGGCTCAGTTCAATAACCAAGATGAGTTTGATTGTTTGATAACTTATACATTTAAATGCATAGTTAACGAATCAAAGTGTCATATTTACCACTGATGCTAATAGAATATGTTATACTAAATTATTCCCATTTATTACAGCAATATAAATCAATAAAATGATCAAAATAATAAATACAAATTGATTTTTAATAAACATGTCTTAGCTTCTATGATAAAAGGTGTAAGGTTTAGTTGTTGCAAAACGATAGGGCAAAAGACACTGTATCTATTATATAAAATCTTGCTGTTTGTTTGTATTTCATAACTTCTCCTCCTAGAATATGGAATGCAGCGAGATGAAATTAACACCAGTTATCCGCATGGAGCCGATGATGTCATAAGCTCTCATAACGTTAAAATTTAAATTAGTTTCCGCGATATTAATTTCTTTTCTGACTTTTAACGAAGTTCCTCTAAAGATGGTAACTAAATTAGTTCATTATTGTGGATAAAAGAGGGAAAAGTGGAAATAAATCGGATTAATATATTTTTATTGACGTCATTTTCTCAATAAAATTGAACAGGAAAGTTATTTTCAACGAATAGATGATAAAAATATATTGATTAAATTAAATTTTCAAAAAAATAAAATAAAATAAAATAAAATAAAATAAAATAAAATAAAATAAAAAAATAGAAGAAATAAAAACATACCAGAAGAACCCGTGCGAAGCTTTCGCACTGCACACTTTGAGATTATTTCTTGGTACGTTTTTACCACTAATTTTTAATTAACTGATTTTTTTTAAAAATCAAACAACTCGTTTTAACAAAATGTGGGTGTACTATCTCAGAAACTTTTTCAAAAGCTTTTCGAATGATACTCATTCATCGTTGTATGTTTTGTATGTGCATAGAAAAAAGGATGTTGACAACAGAAATAATATATGATGATTGCTTGTGTATAAGAAAATAGGAATAGATTGCCAGAAAATTTTTTGCCAAATTTTCTTTTCTTGCCAAGGTTATTTTTCTAGGTTGCCAAGACCCCTGTATTGAAAAAAAAAAACGAATTATATAAAAAAAATAAAAATAAAATAAACACTGAATCAGACATTTAGGGAATTCGTATGAAAGAATTTCCTCAGATTTTGCAAAACTGTTCCAGAAATATCTTAAAAACATAAATCAATATTTGGTATACCACTTTTTTGCAAGCCTATGGGAAATTAAACATGGGATGTTCAAACTTTGTGGTTCAGCAGCCATTTAAGTGACGTCAGACTTCGTTGGCGTATTAACAGCTTAATGAAATATTAATAAATAATTACTTACAATTTTTGTGAATTCTATTGAACTGTTTATCTAAGCGGAAGATAATCCTTAAATTACGTAATCTACTGGTGCTCCGATACAGTACGCATATACACACCCATGATGAAACAAAGAAAACAAATAAACAATAGGTGACGCACGCGTAAAAATTAAATAAAAACCCGGTTAAATGATCGATATTTTTTCAAAAAGTACGCGCAAGATATAAATTAACAATCGTATTTTAATTGCATTATAGAATGACGTCATCTGATAATGCAGTATTTTATTTTTGTGGCAACACTGATTCGAGAAAACCTTTTATTTCATTTATGAAAACAATGTCAATTTAATTTTTTATTAACAGCAATTTTTAATCAAAAAACATGTTTCAAAGAAATGTAAATGTTACGAAGTCTGTACGTATGTACGTAGCCTGTTCAAAATCCTTTCTTCGTTCTGCGTTTTGTATTTTCTTAGAAAAAGGGATGTTGACAACAGAAATAGTATCTGCGATATTCACATGTTCAAGCTTCATGAATAAATTTATTCTACAAAACCAAAAATCGTCTGTTGACACATTAACGTTTAGAAATCATTACATTGTTGATTTTTTTCAGTTTTACATTCAAGGTCAAAGTCAAACCTGGCGGAGTAAAACTTGTCGTTGGGGGCCACCGTAATACTTACCCTTCATGGATATGCATAATATAAAATATGAAATTAAAACATGTGTAAACTATGTATAAAATGCATTGCAATTCGAATAAAATCGTGGCTTGATGACGTCATAAACTTTAAGTGCTCTATTACTGAATTGCGTAAGAGAAACATCCTTATAACTCTAAAAATAATAATCATATTAACTAACAGTTTACTGCGTCGTATTAAGCGTCTCATTTCCAATTCAAATATATATTTGAATTAAAATTTGAATGAAATACAGGGTCATGAAAAATCGAAGAGTGCGGAAAATGTGATTACAAATATCTCGGCAACTCATTATCCGATCGACTTCATTCTTTATGCAAAATTTATGTTTTTGCATTGCCTTTTATATTTCCTCCTTAAAATAAACAATTTCGAAATTTTTTATATACCTTGTATCAGAACGAAAAGTTCGAGAGTCTGAAAAAATAGTTCCGGATAATCGAAGTTACTGAAATTCAATAAGCTTCTTCCCATCATTACAAACTAAGTACATAATTTTAAGTCTCTATCTCAATTTGTTCAGGAGATAGAGCGTTTACTGACACACACACACACACACACACACACACACACACACACACACACACACACACACACACACACACACACACACACAGACAGACGGACGGCAAATTTTTTTTTCTAAAAATATGTTTTTTGGAATCTCTAGTGTCTGAAACGTGTAAATCCGTCAATTTTTTTTGATTTTCAAAACGATTAAAAGACTTATCCTATACTACGTATGATGGGTAAGTAATAATGTATTTCCCCACCCCTGTAACATTATAAATATGATTTCTTACTTAAAATTCAATATTTAATAAACTTAACGTTATATTTTTTTCCTAAGTGTACAAAATATTGGATTTGTTTTTTTCTCAAAAAATCGAAAGATCTCATGTAAGATAAATGCACCACACGAGGCTGCCACGCAGCTAGTAAATAAATATTTTATGTACTAGAAAAAAAGTCTTGAATATAATAATTCATTCTATTCTTGCGGCTGCGAAAAATAAAGTATATTTCTATTCTTATATGTATAACAAATATTTATCTGCATAACAATAAAGCTATAATGAAGTATGTCTAGACTGTGAAAGATTTATTTCCCCATATTCCAAAATACGACGTTGACACTTTTCTGAGATATTACGGAAAGTATCATATTTGCCGGTGATATTAATAAATTATGTTTACATTACAGAAATCCCATTTACTAATCTTAATTAGTATAAAATATATAATATATATAATATTTATAATACTGATATTAATTAAAGTTAAAATCTGTGTGATTAAATAATTTACCTGCCCAAAAAAGTCTTCTAAACAATTCTTTTCATACATTCACTGTAAAAAAATACAGATTTTTTTTTTAATCTATGAAAATATAATATAACAACGAACTAAAATATAGAATAACATATTCCATAGCTGCAAAAATTTATGCTTTTTTCCTACCACTAAAATTTTATAGTAAATTTTATGTTATTAAATGTCCGAAATCACGTGATTCTATAAGCCAAAAATTTCTATTAATTTTTAGTGGTAACTAAAAAGCGTAAAAGTTGGCAGCTATGCATATTCCGAATTCAGTGACGTAGCCAGGGAAGGAGTCCAAATGCCCTGGATACCAGTAATATTATAAAGTTTTCTTTTGTTGGATTATCACAGAAAGCTTTCGTATTAGATAAGGCAAATATAACTTTACAATGTTAGTGGTATCCAGAGCATCTGAACCCCCACCCCGGATACGCCACTGTCCAAATTACTTACGATTTCGAAAAGCGTTCTTTATCTTTAGAAACCTTATAAACCTATATATTTTCGATATTTAAAGAAGCATTTATAAAAACAAAGTTTATTTTGCTGCCACTGAATTTCGGTTACGCTTCCGAGTAGTTGTTATAGTGTATTAATCAGTTTTCTCTACCTGGAATATAGTTTTTTAGGGTGCTATCCATTCTCAATTAAACATTCTCAGGTAATCAACAAACAAGTTTTACTGAAAAACGTGACAAATTAACAGCATTAACAATAACATTAAAATTAATACACTTTTGTTACTCTTGCATACTGCAAAAAATAATTGTTGATTTTACAGTATAAAACTGGCATCCCAGCTGCCAGTATTATACCGTAAAATTAACAGTATTAAACAGTAAAAAAAGCAGTAATACGCTGCCGTGCAAGCAGTAATACGCTACCGCGCATGCGCGGTAGCGTATTACTGCTTGCACGGCCGCGTATTACTGCTTTTTTTACTGTTTAATACTGTTAATTTTACGGTATAATACTGGCAGCTGGGATGCCAGTTTTATACTGTAAAATCAACAATTATTTTTTGCAGTGCATGTATAAATTCAATTACGCAGCTGAATGCTATTAATTAGAAGAATCCTAAAAACAGATATTCTGGTTTGAAAAAAGTGATTTATACATTACAAAAACTACTGGGAAGTTTTTCCAAAAATTAGTCTCAACGGAAGAAAGGATCAGGGTCTATAAGCCGTGTTTTAGGCCCATGATATAAGACTAAAATTAAATTTTGTTATACTGACTTAATTAGTTCACTTTTTAATATTAGAAGTTTTACCTGTACGATTTCAACTATATTTTTTGTATTGTGTTCGGATTTATATAACTTAACAAGCTCAAAGTTCGTATTATTCGTAGTTTTTGATGAAAAATACGCAATTTCTCCTAATTTTACCTCAATTATTTATATGAGCGCAATCGTGCAACACTTTCTTCTTTACATATGTTATAAAATACATCAAAATGTACAATATACAGGGTGTTTTTTTTTAAACTGACGCTATTCAGAGCCGCCTGTAGCTCGTTCTAATAACTGGATTGATACAAAATTTTGTGAATGGACTAAGAAAACCATGGGAAAAAAGATTCCAACAAAAAAAATTAGCTCCAATCACCACCGATAGGGGGAAATGTGGCGCTATGGTATTTTATGCAACTGAGAATTAGCATAAAATACGGGCAGTAAATGAAAATGCAAATTTTTACTTACGCAAGCGACAGTAGCGCCAATAGTTTAAGTTATAAATGCATGCGATAAACACCGAGAAACAATTTCAGCTCAGGTTGAAAATGAATCTCACGTTATCGCAGCGCGCGTTACTTGTGAAGTTCTATTATTGTAACCAGTGCAATGCACCAGCCGCTCTTCGTTTACTTAGAACACGCCATAAACTGCGCAAAAGACCTTTATCCGTTAATGCATTGAAAGCAATGATTCTGAAATTCGAAAAAACTGGCTCGCTAGCAGTTCGATCAGGCAGAGGACGTAAACCGGTGGCAGAAAAAGTGATAATGGATGTTTCAACTGCAATCAACGAAAAGGAAAATGTAAAAGATGAATAAAACATGGCATTTTATCTAAATTATTAATTTTGTCTGTTTCTGATGTTTTTTTCAATGTACAGCGCCACATTTCCCCCTATCGGCGGTGATTGGAACTATTTTTTTTTGTTGGAATCTTTTTTCCCATGGTTTTCTTAGTCCATTCACAAAATTTTGTATCAATCCAGTTATTAGAACGAGCTACAGGCGGCTCTGAATAGCGTCAGTTTAAAAAAAAACACCCTGTATGTAAAAATTAAATGCATTGCAAAGCTGCACTGATAGTAAAATATTAAAGTTTTGCAACACTTTTATTTTTACATATATACATTTTGATGTATTTTATAATATATGTAAAGAAGAAAGTGTTGCACGATTGCGCTCATATAAATAATTGAGGTAAAATTAGGAGAAATTGTGTATTTTTCATCAAAAGCTACGAATAATACGAACTGTGAGCTTGTGTAAGTCCTATAAATCCGAACAAAATGCAAAAACTATTGTTGAAATCGTACAGGATAGACCTTCTAATATTAAAAAGTGAAATAATTAAGTCAGTATAACACAATCGAATTATAGTCTTATTTCATGGGTCAAAAACATGGCTTATGGGCCCTGATCCTTTTGTTTTTATAAATTTATATTTTGTATATCTAGAAAATATATTGTTTTCTCACGTTTCTAAAGATAAAGTACGCTTTTCGGAATTATGAGTAACTCGGAAGAGATTATTGTCTATTTTCGTTTGTGGTTATAAGATTAACAAACATTTGTCTCCTTTTTTTCCGTGTTCGACTGCAAAAAAATCTAATCTGTTTAAATTTTTCTGTTGTATATTACAAATGTCTATAATAATAAAACATATGGCGGCTTATAAAATATTTCATCACATCCCAAAGTACGAATATGAATGTTTCCTTGAATATTGCGTGGGACAAAGCGTGGGCGAAATACACTGTTTATATTGTTCCTGAGGAGATAAAATATATCTTCAGTATCGCCTCTTAAAATTTTAGAATCTGCTTTCCAAATGTTCCTTTTCAATAAACAGTACTATTGTCGTGCTGGGAATAATGAAGGATTTTGATATTCGAATGAATCATTCGGACATGCGCAAAAGAATAGCTGGGCAGCTATTATTCACGTTCGTATTATTTTTAATCAATTAAAACCAGTAATTTTGTTAAAAAAAAAGAAATTAAATAAAAAATTTAAGGGCCAAAAATATTCTATTGCTTTATTTGTATATATATATAATATATTTTCAAAATTTCTGGTTATAATTTGCTGAAAAGAATACGAATGTTGGCAGCATTGCTTTTACACATGCCCGAATGATTCGTTCGAATATGAAAATCATTCTTTATATCCATCACTATAACATAGCAGCCAACCTTCCGGTATTTTTCAAGTTAAATAAATATATTTCGAACCAGAATTTTGATTTAATAAAAGGTATTAAATAAGTTCTCCATAGAAAAAGATGCATTTTATCAAATACATTTTCTATATGTTTCTAGAAAATATATTGGTTTCTGAAGTTTCGTCGTAATCGTTGGTAATTCGAAAGAGGTTATTGTATATTTTTGTTCATGGTTATGTTTTTTTTTTTCGTAGAATAAGAAACATTTGTCTTTTTTTTTTTTTACCGTGTTCAACTGCAAAAAAAATCAAATCTGTTTCAATTTTTCTGTTGTAATTACAAATGTCTATAGTAATAAAACATATGGCGGCATATGAAATATTTGATTCCTTCCGATCTGACCCAATAACGATCACTCAAACTAGTGTGAGAAAATAGAAGATAAATGAGATTTCCGTTAAAAAACTTGGATAAACCAAGCCATAAAACGCGCCATTTTTGGACAAACATCTGTGATTTGCGAACTTACGGAGAAAGGTTTTCCAATTCATCCCCTGCCGCGAAAACTCATTAAGACTTCAGATAATTGAGACTTCCGGTGCAACGGAAAATAACTTGATATACGCCCCCTTACCACGGACATACTTCTTCCTGTTTTTAAAGATTGATCAGTAGCAGGTTTTAGTTATTAGAACAACTTAAAAGGGACAGGTGAATCTTTTTTTCAGTTTGTTATCGTTTAAAATTCGGTGCCTTCGGTGCATACATGTGTCAAGGAACTTCAATGTATTATTATGAACTTCTCTGGATGTGTGGCATAATAGTAAAGAATGTAATACGGTTATTTTGTTGTAAAAATGCAGGATTCAGAATTTAGTGTATTTCAGCTAGTTTCATTAAGGTGGTTCTCAAATGACTTGCTAAACAACGCCAAACTTTCTGACACATTTTCTAACTCATTTTTAAACCCAGGGGCATAAAATTGGTAGGCTTGACTATTGAAGCGATTTGGAATAGAAATGAGTTTTCAATTTTTTTATATAAATAAATTACTTATCGATTTATAAGTGATTCCTGTCACATGACACGTTTTTTCTCCCTTTTCCGTGCTGCGGTGTCAGAAATTCGGCTCAAAACGCCGACTTTGACAGTATTTTCTGAAAAATCTTCTGTCTTTATCAAAAAATGGAACACGTATTTCGATTATAAAGTTTCTGAATAAGAGTACCTATCAATTTAATGCATTTGCGAATAAAAATGAATTTAAAAATGTGTCAGAAAGTAGTCAGTCTGGATTTGAGAACAGCCTAACACTAATTATATGTAATCATATACATTTCCATTGGTTTTATAATGTTGAGTTCAATATTTTGAACAACTAATTATTATATCTAAAGAAACACAGAAATATAAAATAAAAAGGTGATAAATAAATTATACCTTATTATTTAATCTCTTGCTTTATAAGTGCAAGAAAACATTCTTAAATTTAGTATGTAGAATTTATTGTAGTAATCTTTTTTTTTTCTTTTCGTTACATGAATCTTTTTGTGTTTCAAACAATTGAGAATTATCTAATGCATCGGTAGTTAAAATTATTATATCATCTTTTATTTATTTCTTATTTATACTTTGTAAATTTAATTCAGATTTCGAGAACTCTTCAAATTATTTTTACTCGTAAACCCGTAAAATTTGCTGGTATTGCTCAGATACCAATTAATCATATTAGACCTTTTTTAACACTTTCCATCCTAGTTGAAAAGTGTTTATGACTTCGGTTTGTTTGGCCGTCTGTCCGTGCTCTAACTCCCGTAAATATGCTCGGATTGCCCTGAAATTTTTATGTTTTTGTCGTTATCTATAGCATGTTCCCTATTTCAACTGAAGTGTGTAGCACTTCTAGTTTTTTTACTGGGACAGTCAAAAGTAATCCGTTACATGACACACAATGGGGAATAATCGTTTCAAGTACATTTTGATGACGCTACTTCATTTAAAACATAATGAAATTAATATATAATTATGAAGCGCATTAAAACATGCTTTTTATAGAATATGGGGTGCAAAGCATTTATTATTCATTTACAGGGTCAAACAAAACAACATCGTTCTATGGGGAAAAATCGTTTGCAGTGTAATTTAGTGATATTTCACTATTTCAAACATAATGAAAATTATATGCATTACTGAAGTGCACTATAAATTGCTCTCTTGTGCGCATTGCGTTTATTTACAGGGACACGCAAAAGATATTGGTTACAGTACATGGTGCAATATTTACAGTCTATGTGTGATAAGTGCGTTTTCAACTTTGGTTTGCGTTTTTAAGTTTAACTATTTTTTTCATAGTCCGTGTGTGTTTATAAACTCAGTTGATCATATACATCCTACACAAGGGAATTCGTAAGTATTACAGACTATGGCGTGAATTGCTTAAGGATAGTTTTTAATTGTGGTTACGCATTTTCCTTTTGAATTATATTAAGTAGACTAATAGATGTTTGTGGAATATAAATAAATTCATATACAGGGCTACGCAAAAAAAAAAAAAAGATACATTGTCGTTTACGTTTGGTAATTTCTGCAAGTGAGTTTTAAGTTGACTTTTAGATTAATAGGTGGTGTGTACAAAAATCTTCAGATAATAGACAGGGCTGTACAAAAGATTTCGAGTGCATTTCCATCGATTAGCGAAAATTGCTAAATGTGAATATTCTAACTGAACTAAATTTTATCATACTGTATATCCGTGTCCGGTATCAGTCTAACACCGGTGGTGGCAGCAAATACCATAAGACTAAGGTCTCAAGGCTAGGAGAAGTACTACGGTGACCGCATAAGGCGACTATAACAAATGTCAAACAAAAATATACTATGATTCCAATGTTAATCAATTATTTAAAAGAAAGTAATAAAAAATAAAATATTTTTTAAACAATTTTAATGATATCTATTAATTTTATTTCCCTTTTCGCAGATTTTAAAAATGCATAGATCTGATGAAATCTTATTGTGTATCACTTCTTTCATATTCTATAAGAGTAAATAACGTCAAGAATTAGTCTTTTTCAATAAAAGGAAATTTTCATAAATAGGAAAGCTATAACATCTTCACCAAATAAGACTTCAATCGGAAACACAGTTTAGTCACTATCGTGTTTATTCACACACGCACACCCATAATTGTAATCGCAAACCAACATAAATGATATCTGGGGACATGAAAATGTTACAAAGTACCTACGTACATGCATTCTCACATATACACATATGGAAACATTGTAAAATAAACATTTCCAATTCAGAAACACATGTAATGATAAACCAAAATTTCCATAATCGGGGTTTTATTTTTATTACAATACTTTCTTTACACTATATGTGTCCGGAAACTAAAAAAGGCTCAATTTTATTTTAAATGGAAAACAATATTTAATTATAAGTAATGTGAATAATATATGTATTTGTAATTAATATTAGAAATATGATTACATAATATTTTTTCATTAATTCTTTAAAAATTGGATTGTATTTCAAGAAGAAAATCAAATTTGATTGCCTGTCAGAAAGTTGAAAACATCTTGATTTAAAAATATGTATTATTTTAAATATTTTATCGTTCCTTTTTCGAAAGTATGGTAAGATATTTTTTAATATTTATTAAATAGTATATTAGCCATCTTAAGATAGACTCAAGATACTTTCTAAATAGTATTATTTCTCATATTTTTGAATAGCTGAAATAATAAAAAAATATATTTAAAAAGTAAATAAATTACAACAATAATAAAACATTAAATGTTTCCCCTTTTGTAAGTAAAATTTTTCATGTTTTCATGTTGTCAAGTAACGATGAATTTCATATGAATTTCATTCAGCATAGAATTTTTAAAAAAAAAACTATTTTTATATCTATTATATGAAAATCTGCCTGTCTGTTTGCATTTCATAACTCCTACATAATATGGAATGCAGTGCGATGAAATTAGCAGCAGTTTTTTGCATTAATCCGGGGATGTCATAATAACTCACAGAACTTTAAAATTTTAACTAGTTTCCGAGATATTAGTTTTCTTGTAACTTTTAAAATTTAAATAACATGTAGAACAATATGTATCATGACCATGTAATTCACCTGGAATTTTAAGAATGGATTGAACATGCATATATATTAAACGACAGAGCATATTACAGAGCATATATATTAAACGTTTATGTCGAAACCAAAGCAATTGGTGGGCCACCTTCAGAACTTAACTAGCATGGTCGAATTCATACTTAAGGCGGTTCTGAAAAAAATATTTTTTCCCGCTCAACTATGCGCAGTTTTATAACACATTTGCTGACTCATTTGCATGATACTTGCAGGCACGATCATTGAACTTATTTGTAATCGAATATTTTTTTCTTTTTCCGATAAATGTATAAAACCTTGAGATATAAGTTACTATTGTCGAAGGACGGTGGTTTTCTCTTTCCTTCGCTGTCGCGTCCGAAAGAATGGTTCAAAACGCCAAATTTGACTACATATCTCGAAAAATCCGCTTCTTTTTTCCGATAAATGGAAAAAAAGTTCGCTTTCATAGTTTCTGAATAAGTGCACCTGCCAATTTAATACGTTTACGAACAAAAAAGGAATTAAAAAAATCCCTGACGGCTAGGCCTACAGGCACAGGTAGATTTCGAAGACGCAGACCGTTGGGCGCCTGTTTGTTGGGAATTGCGGAAGAAATGACCTTTCTGCCATGATGCGGCAGATGGAACCGCCTACTTCGAAACCTAACTTGTTTGCAGGTAGAGCCGGCACGAAGTTATGAATTTTTTTCTTCTAAAACCCCCCTTCCCCACCCCCTCTTGGTGCCATTTTTAATGATATCAAAAATCTGTCATACATCAATTTCCGTCCTTTTCCTAGAAGTAATAATAACTTCAAACGGATTCGATACGTATCATAATTAAGAAATTATGGGTTTTTTCTGTTTTCACAAAAAGCCCCCCCCCCATCCCCCCTTGGTTCGATTTTGCCCATTAACGAACTTGACCGAGATTTTATGCCCCTTGATTTTATGTATCAGTTTCGAAAAGATGCGGGAGTTGGAACCGCCTACTTCGAAAAATAACTTGTTTGCAGGCGGAGCCGGCAGGGATTTTTTTTTTTTTAATTTTTTTTTTTTTTTTTTTTTTTTTTTTTTTGCTATAACGGTTGGTCCTATAAAAAACTTGTCAATATAAAAGTTTTAGATAATATTAAGAGGATTAATAATAAACCAGAGGGCCCGTGCGAAGATTTCGCACTGAAATCTAATATTTTTAGGTACTTCTCTATTAACCTGTCGACCGCTTTTCATAACTAAAAACTACCGACAAACTGTAAGATTAAACGCCAAAAATGCAGTCCCATTTACTTGATGTCAGAATCATTATGCGTGTTTGTTACGTCATCTAGTGGTATTACATTCGACATTTGCGTGTATTTTTCATTATGTTTTACTGATTTAGTAGTTATTTTATTAATTAAAATAACAATTGTGTCCTTAAATTCTTATATTTTATTTATTTATTTATTGATATTCCAATGGCAACGTTCTCCCGTTTATTTGGCGATAGCTTTTTGTTATGAAAAGTGGTCGACGGGATAATAGAGAAGTATAATTTTTTATCAATATGTAATATTTATTAGATGCAGGTTTAAACTTCTAAAGAAAAAGCAAGGATAAAAATATCTGCAAACAACATTTAGCTGTTAGTAAAGCCAGAATATCATCTTATTTATTCCATCAAAGTTAGACTAAAAACTGATCCAAGATTGCTAAAGGCACGCGCGAGAAAAAAAAAATTAACAATCGTATTTTGACTGCATTAGAGGATGACGTCATCCGCTTCGGGAAAACCATGGGACTTAGAAATATCAATCTAAACATTTCAATTTCGCTTTTTAATCATAAGTATAAAATAAACCCGTGCGGTGTTTTTTTATAATAATTGCTATGAGCATCCTATAATGTGGTATTTTATTTTTTTGGCAACAATAATTTCAGGAAAACCTTTCATTTCTTTCATGAAAACAATGCCGATTTATTTTTTTAATTTCAGCAAATTTTAACCAAAAACATGTTTTAACGAATTGTTAAGTGGGCTATGTCAGAAGCCTGTTCTAAAACCTTTCATATGGTATCTCATTCGTTGTTCTGCGTTTCATATTTTCTGAGTAAAAGGGATGTTGACAGGAGAAATAATATATAAGGATTTACGCGGATTTGATATCTTGTGAATTGACGAAGCTGTGATTTTTTTTCTTCTAAAACCCCCCTTTTTCCCCCCTTGGAGCCATTTTTAATTATATCAAAAATCTGTCATACATAAATTTTCGGCCCTTTTCCTAGAAGTAATAATAACTTTAAACGGATTCGATACGTACAATAATTAAGAAATTATGGTTTTTTTTCTGTTTTCACAAAAAGCCCCCCATTCCCCCCCCCCCCTCCCTTGGTTCGATTTTGCCCATTAACAAACTTGACCGAGATTTTATGCCCCTTGATTTTATGTATGAGTTTGGAAGAGATTTATGCAGAATTTTTCCAGTTATCGTGTCCATAAAAAAGTGACATAGACAGATAGATAGATAGATCTAAAGTTTTGAACTGGGGGTGGTTTTGGGTTCTGGGAGTCATGATCGGCGTAGATCTGCAAAAGTTTTTCAAAATTTCCAACTTGAGAATGTAATAGATAGTATTTCTTACGAAATCTACCTAAAATGTGCCAGAAATTAGTCAGTTTGCATCTGAGAAAAGCCTGAAAACGAGTTAGGCAAATGAAGAAACATTAGATGGCAATCAAGCTCTCCAAATTTTTATCCCAAATTATCTAGTTCAATGGAATTTTATTGCCCGTATGTCGCCATTTTCCTACAAATGCATCCTACTCTAATTTCAACACAATCACGTAACTTGCAAGATGTAATTTTCTTTCATTCATATTGAAGATTGTAAAGCATGATTACTTTTATAATATGAAATTTAATAAAATTAATATTTTGAATGTTTTCTAAATGTTCAATTTAATTAGATCCCCCTTCCCCCATCCCCTTAGAAAAAGATATCATGCCACGCAAATGCAACATATTGGGGGGCCACGCCCGATAGTATAATTTTAAAACATAAACAAATATTTATTTTTTTTACGTAGTACAAGCATGTGTTATATTTTTAGTGTAATCCATATATTTAAAGCTGTTTGGTAATTCTGTCAAATCTATTCCATCGAAATTCGATCGAATACGCATGCGTCAAAAAATCACCGGCCAATGAGGTGAGGGTCTATGACTGTCTCTACAAACGTGTTTGGGATCGTATCATCTGTTGTTTTTTTCTGTTGTCACGTTGCGTTAAACCTAGGAAGATATTTATCTAGAACTCACTATGGAGTGTTTAGAAGGTATTTATTTTATTTATTTATTTTATTTATTGTAATTTGTATGAATACTTAGATGTCCATTTCGGATTTACTGTTTAAAAATGAATTTAGGCTCATAAGTTGGCGAAATCCCGATGGAAATTTTTTTTTTAGATCTCTATCATTTTGTTTATATAGTACAGAAAATAATTATTCAAACGTGTAGAACACGTAATACAAAATTGGACCACTTATGGTCTGTTTATTATCGGGAATGAATCTTATGGTGTTCCGATTGATAATGAATTCGATTATGTAAATATAATGTCAAAAGACAGTACGCACGGTAGTAATATTTTTATTATTATGTGTTCGAAAAAAGCGAATCTGAGCGCCTGAATATAAATTATAAAATATTATTTCTATATTTAGCAACTAAATATTTAATAAATATGCAGGAATGTGACTAGCTTTATGTGAATGTATAATATATGTAAGTCTGAACTTTAGCATTATTTTTTAACAGAAATATATTATCTCTATTCGATTTAAAAGTTTTGTCATTACATAAGTGTGCTATTTAATTTGTAAAGAGTATGTATGCATTATATTGTTTGTATGTATACAAATGTTTAGAATGTTTTGATTTGTAAACTCTTAATATTTGAATAATGTTTACATTATATTTGTTTGTATGTTTACAAACAATATATGTATACAAAGAAGTATATATACTAACAATATTAATATTTACATTGTATTGTTTGTATGTATACAAATCTTGAATGTTTTAATTTATTACATTCATTTTTTACCAGTTTGCATGTCCGTTCATGGGCGATTCATATGAAACTCATAATTTGTCACAAATTGGTGATTTTATTGATTTAGTGCTTTGCCCAAGAATGTGGAAAACAAAACTATTTTTGACATCGGGTGAAATGAATGAGGTTATTTCGGTTTTTATTTTGTATATAAAAAATGTTATATGTAAAAAAATCCTGGCCATTAATCACATTGTTTTTTGTATATTTAAAGACGATTACTTATTCTTTGTAATTATTTTTTTGCTGGGGGTTTTTGAGCAAAATAATATTACTTCATAGCTAGAACCAGTTCCGCTAATCATTAATATTTTCTTAATCCTTTGACCGCTGAGCAAATGGGCAAATTTGTAATGTTTTTTCTGTTATTTTTTTTAAATGTCAAAAAAAGATAAATTTTCAAAATTGGTATAAAAAACTTAGGTACTTCTCTATTATCCCATCGTCCACTTTTCATAACAAAATACTATTGCCAAAATGTATGATTAAATGCCAAAAATGCAATCCCATTTACTTGATGTCGGAAGCATTATACGTGTTTGTTATGTCGTCAAGTGGTTTTTAATTCAACATTTGCGCGTATTAATGACAACGTTCTCCCGTTTATTTGGCGTTACAGTTTGGCGATAGTTTTTTGTTATGAAAAGTGGTCGATGAGATAATAGAGAAGTACCAAAACTTAATTACGTATATGAGTAGATTCCTTGACTATATTAATCATTACTCAATATTTTAAAACTGCATCATATTTGTAGAATTATATTAATTTAAACAATGCTTCTATTGAAGTGTGAAGAAGCACATACTTCTATGAAGAACCATATATTTACATAATCGTTTTCATTAGCAATCGGAACACCATAAGATTAATCCCCGATAATAAACGGACTATAAGTGGTCCAATTTTGTATTACGTGTTCTACGATATTTTTACGTACGTTTGAATAATTATTTTCTGTACTATATACACAAAATGATAGAGATCTAAAAACACAATTTCCATCGGGATTGATTTTGCGAATGTTAAATGAGCCTAAATTCATTTTTAAACAGTAAATCCGAAATGGACACCTAAGTATTCATACAAATTATAATAAATAAAATAAATACCTTCTAAACACTCCACAGTGAGTTCTATATAAATACCTTCCTAGGTTTAATGCAATGTGCAAGAAAAAAAAAAACAGGAGATGATCCCAAACACGTTAATAGAGACAGTAATAGACTCTCACCTCATTGGCCGGCGATTTTTTTGACGCATGCGTATTGGGTCGAATATTGTTGAAAAATGATTTTGAAGAAAAAATCGGGAAATTCACAAAATGGTTTCGGGAAAAACTTCACCAAATGGTTTAAAAATTCTTTGAGTGACAGCGGGAAAAAAATTTCGTTTTACATTCAATCATCGCAATTGGCGAGTGTGACTATTAAGTTTAGCCAGTACTGGCAATAACATCAATTACCAATTTTCAGTATTACTCGCCGATTGGTGAGTGTTAATTTTGTCTTATATCACAAACTGTATTTACATATACTACTAGATATAATGATTATGAACCATGATTTTTCTATTATTGGGCGAGATTCATGTTTTTTCAGCAATTCTTTGACGAAATTCATGTTTTTTCAGCGATCCTTTGAAGAATTTCGCATTTTTCTCATGATCCTTAACGAAATTCGCATTTTCCAGCGATTCTTTGATAAAATACATTTTATTCCGCAATTTTTAGACGAAATTTAGTAAAAAAGCATGACCTTTTGGTGAACTTTCCTTTTTTGCGATTCTTTGACAAAATTTGCTTATCTTTCACGATCCTTTTGCATAATTAATGTTTTTTCTGATGTCTTTTAACGAAAGTCATGTTTCCCCATGATCCTTTGATGAATTTAGTGTTTTTTCCTCAATCATTTGACGAAATCTGTGATTCCCCCCCCCCCCCCGCGAAGATTGGTTAGATGTTTTTAGTCTGCAGGTGCCCTAAAAAGTCTGTGACGCCCGTTGCTGCATTGCACACATTCTTTCTTCCATGGTGCATCGAACGAAGAAAATTCATCCTAAAGAATCATTGTTTCATTCTTGACATTTCTGGAAAGAAACAACGTTCAACTCATTGGCTGAATTGTAAAGGGCGAAATGTGTCAAACATTAGCGGAAAGAAAGTGCGCAATTTGTTCGTTAATGGATAAAATCATGAAATTCATTAATCAATAGTTGATAAATTCGTCAATCGATAGCGGAAAAATCGCAAAATTCATTAATCGACAGTGGAAAAATCGCAAAATTCATCAACTGGTTTCGGGGGAAAAAGTTTTCGAATATCGTCAAATGGCTTCGAGAAAAAAAATCACAATCCGTCAATTTCGGAGAAAAAATCGTGAAATTCGCCAAATGGTTTCGAAATTTGTCGAGCGACAGCGGAGAAAAAAATCTTTTTCCATTCAATCATCGCAATTGGTGAGTGTGACTATTATGTTTGACCAGTGGTGGCAATAAAGTCCATTGCCAAATTTTCAGGATTACTCGCTGTTTGGCAAGTGCTAATTTTGTCCTATACTTCAAAACCCTTTTGATCATATCATCAGTGTGCAGGACAATTTTTTTTACGTGAACCATTTGATGAATTTTGTGATTTTTCCATTATCGATTGACCGATTTTACTGCTATCGATTGTTGAATTTTATAATTTATCAACTATTGATTAGCGAATTTCATGATTTTTTCCATGAACGTTTGACGAATTACGCAAAAAAATTAAGAATATCGTTAAATTGTCTTGGGTAAAAAAAAATTTAATATTGTCAAATGCCTTCGAGAAAAAGTTGCAAGTTGGAACGCCTGTGACCTCTTTTTCATGTTATGCATCTCGGGTCTATCCCCCCAAGTGGGACACTTTTCTAAATTTTGCAGACACCTCTCATGTGATATATCGCTGGAAAATTCTTTGACCGCTTATTCATGTTATGCATCTCCGGGGTCCATCCCGCCACCCCCCCTCCCCCCCAAAGGGTACTTTATAAATTTTGCACACAACCCTCATGTTATATATCATTGGAAAGGTCTGTGACTGCTTAATCATATTATGCATCTCGGGTCTATCCCCCCCCCCCCCCAAGTGGGACACTTTTCTAAATTTTGCAGACACCTCTCATGTGGTATATCGCTGGAAAAGTCTTTGACCGCTTATTCATGTTATGCATCTCCAGGGTCCATCCAGCCACCCCCCCCCCCCCTAAGGAAGGCACTTTTATAAATTTTGTTGACACATCTCATGTGATATATCGCTGGAAAAGTCTTTGACCACTTATTCATGTTATGCATCTCCGGGGTCCATCCCTCCACCCCCCAAAGGGTACTTTATAAATTTTGCACACAACCCTCATGTTATATATCATTGGAAAGGTCTGTGACTGCTTAATCATATTATGCATCTCGGGTCTATCCCTCCCCCCAAGTGGGACACTTTTCTAAATTTTGCAGACACCTCTCATGTGATATATCGCTGGAAAAGTCTTTGACCGCTTATTCATGTTATGCATCTCCGGGGTCCATCCCGCCACCCCCCCCCCCCCAAGGAAGGAACTTTTATAAATTTTGTTGACACCCCTCATGTTATATATTGTTGGAAAGGTCTGTGACTGCTTAATCATATTATGCATCTCCGATGTCCATCTCCCCACTTTGCCCCCCCCCCCCCCCCAAAGGGTACTTTATAAATTTTGCACACAACCCTCATATTATATATCATTGGAAAGGTCTGTGACTGCTTAATCGTATTATGCATCTCTGATGTCCATCTCCCCACTTTGCCCCCCCCACCCCCCCAAAGGGTACTTTATAAATTTTGCACACAACCCTCATGTTATATATCATTGGAAAGGTCTGTGACCACTTAATCATATTATGCATCTCAAATGTCCAACTCCCGACTTTGCCCCCCCCCCCCACCCCCCCAAGGGATACTTTTCTAAATTTTGTTGACACCCCTCATGTCATATATTGTTGGAAAGGTCTGTGACTGCTTAATCATATTATGCATCTCCGATGTTCATCTCCCCACTTTGCCCCCCCCCCCCCCCCCAAAGGGTACTTTATAAATTTTGCACACAACCCTCATGTTATATATCATTGGAAAGGTCTGTGACTGCTTAATCGTATTATGCATCTCTGATGTCCATCTCCCCACTTTGCCCCCCCACCCCCCCAAAGGGTACTTTATAAATTTTGCACACAACCCTCATGTTATATATCATTTTAAAGGTCTGTGACCACTTAATCATATTATGCATCTCAAATGTCCAACTCCCCACTTTGCCCCCCCCCCCCACCCCCCCAAGGGATACTTTTCTAAATTTTGTTGACACCCCTCATGTCATATATTGTTGGAAAGGTCTGTGACTGCTTAATCATATTATGCATCTCCGATGTTCATCTCCCCACTTTGCCCCCCCCCTCCCCAAGGGGTACTTTCTAAATTTTGCACACAACCCTCATGTTATATATCATTGGAAAGGTCTGTGACCACTTAATCATATTATCCTCCCCACTATGAAATTTGTCAAGTTAAAGCAACTATAAATTTTATTTTTATGGTACTATCAAGTTGTTTGCCGTCAAATTTTGACGGGTTCCATCTAGTAGGTATTTATTTACATAGCTTAAAATTTAGAATGTTTCCAGCTCACATAAATAAACAATACCCTATACTAAAAACCACATAAATAATAATAAGTTATTATTATTATTGAAGAGCCGAGCTAACTCAATAACATTTCAGAAAAAAAGCAAAAATTTATATTGCTTGCGATTTTGATTTGCCAACAAGAGACATCTGTATCTCATTAATAATACATTTGCAATTCATGGTTATTTTCACATGTTTCGAAAATCCCTTAAAAGTTCAAATTTTATAAAAGGCGCTATATTTTTAGATAAAAATGAAAAATTACTACAATTTTAGAATCTTAATACAAATATCTGAAAGCCAGTAGGTTTTTCCTCACTTCAAAGTTTGATATTTTTTGTCGATGCGTTTTTTGCACTCATTTTTTATTAACTTAAATTTTTGATTAAACAACATGTTTTAAAGAAATGTGAATGTACTCATTAAAGCCTGTTCAATAACCTTTCAAATAATATCTTAACCATCGTGTATGTTTTGTATATGCGTAGAAAAAGGGATATTGACATCTGAAATAATATACATAATTGTATTCATGTACAGTTTACAAATCACGAATGCGTCAGAAAGTAGCAAGATGAGATGAGCCTGTTTTCAAATCTAAAGTAGCTAATTTCTGAGATATTCCTAAATCCATTTTTTCTTATAAACGCCTGAGACTAGTAGGTGTTCTTATTCAGAAGCTATGAAATCGAATAGTTTTTCCATTTTTCCATAAAGGCTGGAGGTCTTTAATAAACGCTGTCAAAGCTAACGTTTGGTGCGACAGTCTGATTAAGATCTTTATAAGACAAAATTTGCTTATCACTCAAAATATAAGTTATTTATCGAAAAATGAAAAATCTATTTGATTCGAAATCACTCCAATATTCTTGCCTGCCAGAGCCAAATAGTTTCGGGGCGCGATTTTTTTTTATAACGTTTAGAAAGCATTTATCCTTTACTCAACATTTTGAAACATTATTAAACGCAAGTTGGAACACGTCGAAACGCGAAGAAATAAAACATTTTAAAAATGTCCTATTCAATAAACTTTCGTTTCAAACTCATATCGTCTGTAACGGAGCCATTCTTTTCAGCTAATGAATGTTTATGTAAAAATGTATTTTTTTTAAACAATAATAATAATAATAAACCAGTCCGTGCGAAGATTTCGCACTGCAGTCTGATATATTTTAGCAATATCTAATATTTTTTAGATGCAGGTTCAAATTTCTAAAGAAAAATTAAAGATAAAAATATCTGCAAACAACATTTGTGAAGCCAGAATATCATACCATTTATTCCACCAAAGTTACAGTTAAAACTGATCGAAGATAGCAAAAGACATGCGCGAGAAAAAAAAATAACAATCGTATTTTAATTGCATTAGAGGATGACATCATCCGCGTTGGGAAAAACATGGGGAAAAAAATAAATTGAATACATATTATATACAATGTAATCTAATATAACAAAGCATACCTTTTAGACTACACGTGAAATACCACTGCCTCGATCAATCAATAGTGTATTTTTCTTCTAAACATTTCCATTTCAATTTTGCTTTTCAATCATCTCTATAATAAAACTGTAAGTCATGTGACTGTCCTCAACAGTTCCGGGATGCCGCATCGCTTTTTCATATGCCAAGCGGCCATTTTTATTCAAAATTATTTTTTCGAATAAACTGCATAAAAGTTACATTTTAAGAAAGATCGTTCAAAATAAATTAATATTTGAGAGATGACTTGCGTTCAATTATGTATATATTCTGCAATAACTTCAGTCGAAAGATTCGCAGTTCAAATTCTTTATTCATAAAAGTAAGCAAAAAAAAGATTGATTCGTCGTGAACATTTAAAATATTAAATCATGGAGGTAATCATTCGCAAAGCAAGTTCTCCGCGAATGAATTTTTGGACCGCTGCCTCGCGTCAAAAAAATAATTCGCACCAGTGAGACAATCAAAGTTTACCATAATTATGTGCTATACAACTCAACTTTCGGACCTTTTCTTGACGTAAATTGAACTCATGTAATAATATTTAATGAATCAGATTTTTAGCATTTTTAAAATCGCTAATACAGCTTTTATTTATCGCGTGTACAAATTAGAAATGATACTTTGATTTTGAAATCAAATGTTTTGATTTATGATATTATTTCTTATTTATTTATTTATTTTCTCTTTTAAATGAAAAGTGTGAAGTATTTTAAATTTATGTAATATAAGCATTTTAGATTAAAGTTAAGTATTTTAAATGAAATGAGTGACAGGTTTATAATTGAAAATTAAATTAATCGTAGTATGAATGACGGTGATGGGAACGATATTTGGCGAATTATCATCTGCTCCCGGCTAACAAAAATACTCATAATTAAAAAAAAGAATAAAAATAAATAAATGATAGTTTGTTGTAAATAAATATTGATATACATATCAAAAATAATTTATAGAATTAAAATAAAAAATAAAAGTAAATAAACAACAATTTCCATAACAAAGTTTTCGCCAAATTGGCGGGGGAGGGGGGGGGGGAATCGCGCCAACGTGCGTATGTGACATTTGTGCCCAAAAAATATGCGAAATGCTACCATGATCGCAAAAGTTCATGATTTGTCTATTAGAATCTTCCGATTTGGCGAAGGATTAAGGGAAAATTAAATTATGAATAAATGTAACGTGTTGCAATGTTTTTTCGTGTGTATTAATTAGAAACGATATTTTAATTTTGAAATCAAATGTTTTGATTTATGATAATATTTCTTATTTATCTATTTTCTATTTTAAAGAAAAATGTGAACGTCATGTATTTTAAATTGGAACAGCTGTCACGGACGCACCAGGGTTGGCGGAATTTTTGTTTTGCGCCATTTTGGCGAGAAAATCCCATTTTCAGGTACCTATTAGAGATTACTAAAACAGCATATACTTTTATTTTATTATGAAATAGTTTATTTTATATTAAAAACCCACACACAATGATTAATTTATTATAAAGTGGGTTAAGCGGTTTTTGTCAAGAAAGATGAAATACATAACAACAAAAAATATGCGAAATGCTACCACGATCGCAAAAGTTCTTGATTTGTCTATTAGATTTTTCCGGTTTGGCGAAGGATTAAGGAAAAAAATAAATTATGAATAAAAATAATTTGTTACAATGCTTAACATACATTTAAGGGCGACCAAACTGGTCGCCAGTGGCGGCTAGTAGATAATAAATAAACGTGTGCGGATATATCACACTTTACCTTTTTTGTGCTTTTTTTTTAAAATCTTTGATGGGCATGATATAATGCGGTATTTTATTATCACAACTGATTTGAGAAACCTATCATTTCCTTTATGAAAACAATGCCAATTTCATTTTTAATGAACTACAATTTTTAACCAACAAACATATTTTAACGAAATGTGAGTGTAAGTATGTCAGAAGCCGGTTCAAAAACCTTTCGAATGTTACCTCATTCATTGTTGTGCGTTTTGTAAATGCATAGAAAAAGGGATGTTGACAACAGAAATAATATATATGATCTGCAGATGAGGATGATTTTTAATGTTTTTATTCTTTGTATGGGTTCTTCATTCCATTTCTATAATCGGGATAGTTGTCCGTTTTTTCGATCTGGAATCATTTTCCTCTTATACGCCACCTGTTGGGAGATTTATACCAAAACCTAATCAACAACAACTTATGTTAACGTCTAACTGAATCTGAAGTTTGGTGAAAATCTGTGCATTAGTTCTTGAGATATAGTTATCGTGATAATAATGAAAAAAGTAGCATAGCAGCGCCACCTGTCGGGCAATTTATACCAAAACGTTAGCAGCATCTATTTATGTTAAGGTCTAATAGAATCTAAAGTTTGATGAAATTCCGTGTATTAGTTGTTGAGCTATAGCTATCGTAAAAATCGAGAAAAAAGTGGTATAGCAGCGCCACATGTTGGGATATCTACACCAAAACGTAATCAGCGTCTATTTATGTCAAGATCTAACTAAACCTGAAGTTTGATGAAAATAAGTGCATTAGGTCTTGAGATACAGCTATTGCAGAAATCGTGAAAAATGCAGCATAGCAGCGCCACCTGCTGGGTGATTTTCACCAAAAACTAATCAGCACCAATTTATATCAGGAACTCACTGAATATAAAGTTTTATTAAATTTAATGCATTAGTTCTTGAGATAGAGCGCCCACAAAATTTTTGTCACATACAGACAGACAGACAAACAGACTCACAGACAGACATTATCTAAAAATGGTCAAATCGTGTTCAGGAGCTTCTAAAACGTATAAATTCGTCGAAAAAAAACCGGTAGTCGAAAATTTTCATGAATCCAATACTTTCTTCTTGTAAAGATAGAAGAAAGTAAAAAAGGAATGATAAAGATAAAATAATGATGTAAAACAATATTCTCGCGACATAACAGTAAATACAAACATATTTTTTTTTTCCGCTTATAAAAATAAAGTACACGTGTTTAAATATTTTTACCGAAACTTTACGTGTAAATTTAAAAAAAAACATCCAAAAAGCCATGTGTCTGAATATTTTCCATTATTTCTTTTGTCTCTGAAAAATGAAAGTAAAAGGATTGCCACCATTTTGAAGAAATTGCCTTATAAACATTTAAAATTAAAATATAAAAATAGAAGTAGTATCAAAAATAACTAGCGGGGGCTTTTGTGTGATTTACATAAATAATATTATATTGAGAAAGTCAATAGTAAGTCACACGTATTATTATATTCTTTTTGCATGAATCAACACATTTTTCGTTTAAGAACGGATTCCGTCATAGACAGGTTCTTTTTCAATGGTTTATAGGTTTTCCTAGAAATATTATTTTTTAAGTATATGTTATCTTATGTTTTAAATTTGTTCTTTAAAATGAATTAATTTTAATTGTAGAATAATGGCGATTTTAAATATATGCATTTTTCACAAAAATTGTTGGGCCGGGCCAAATTTTACCGATTTGTGGATGCCTCTAGGTCCACACATTTATGCATAAAGATGTGAGTGTAACATCTTGAAAAAGTAGAAAATTTCTTTGTTCACTCTCACTCCGATTCTACATTATAAGTAATGCACGTGTATCTCTATTCCCTACCCTTATATTGAAAGATAATGAGAAATACCTCCATAACATAACGGACATATCTAATGTAGTGGTGAATAATTTCTATATATATATATATATACTAGGGGGCCTACCCCCTGCGAGCTACGCTCGCCAACCCCCGCTCAGACTTCGAGGCCTCTAAAAACATGACAGCATGCTTTGTTTTAACGTTTTAATGGGGCATTTTTTGATTATTGTAGGGTTAGATAACACCTCCCCCACAATATCTTGAGCCACACTGCTTACCATTTAATTAAAATAACTATGTGCATGATGGAGGCTAAAATAATTGAACATTTTCTGAAGGAAACAAAAAAGGTTTATTCAAACTGTAGGTTATAGGTAGCAAACACATGAAGATACATCATCACAGGCACATAATGAATCAAACTCCCAATAACTTCTAAAGACCAAACATAGTTCATTTAAACTGCATATATTAACACAAATAAACAAGTAGTCACCTGCTACTAAATAAAACACTAAGTAAATAAACATCTTCAAAATAAGACCTATTTTCAAAAGCTACTCACATGTTGAACTGATTTGTAAAACTACAAACTTCCCAAATATATACTTCAAACACAATACAAAATCTGCATTTTAATGTTGCCAAATTAGTAAATATAACTTTCAATAAGTGACAGACACACCCACTACAACAAAATGACATCACTGTGTCAGAATGACATAAGAAACAACAAATCAGAAAAGGTTAACTAAAAAGTAACAGAAAGTTAACTTCACTACCAACCACCCAACCATAAGCTGGAAAAGGTAAACAAAGCATGCACACTTGCTGTAAGTACCAGACTATTGAAAGTAAACATTAAAAATGATTAATTATATAAGATACTTAGAAAATAAATTAAACTAAACATAGAAGCAAGCTTTTATGTAGTGGTGGTGGTTATTAAATAAAATGAGGAGCTGGGAAAACACAAAAATATAACTTTAAGCCTACAATTATCATGGCCTCATACACAGCTGCTGCGACAACTGACGACTGATTTTGGGATTGATAAGTAAAATCAATTACAACTTGAAAACCAGCTTGTATAAAATGGTTAGGTTTAAATTGTGGCTACCTCTCAGACTTTTATAACAACGATCTGTATTCTATTCTTTCTTTTGCGTTTAAGGATGAGAAAAATTACATCTTCTTGTGAATAACATTAAGAACCACGGTATTGAAAAGTACTGTGTTATAGACATTTTCAGTAACAGGTTTTATTTTTCTTTCTATTTTAGTGCACCATCATGCATATTTTCATGTTATTTTAAATATGTAAATTATTTATTTTAATTAATATGTATATACGAATTTTCTAATAATTATTTATCATACAAAATTAATTAAATATTTTGTGCATGCATGCCTGCATTTATTTGGCATCAATTGATGAGATATTTAAACAAATTTGCTATCCGCGATAATTTTACACCATGTTATGTCACTTGAATATTGTCCATAAGAAAATCGGGTACTTTTCCAGTATAGGATCCTTTGCATTTAGATTTGGCGAAATTCGAGTTTCGAAAAGGGATAGATTCGTTAATATACATAGATTTGTTGCCAAAACTTATGAAAACAAACCCAATGAACTTTTGGTGCTTTTCTATTATAGGGGTCTTGACGCTTTTTTAAAAAGCTTGGCGCAATTCGGGCATCAGAAAGTGAGATTTGGTGCCAAATGACATAAACAGCCATGGAAACAAATTCGACGATTTTTGTGTTTATATGCGTATTTTAATTATACGTATTTAATTATAACGTATTATACGTATTTAATTTCACCATCAAGCGTTTAATATTTTATTAAAAATAGTTTTAATTATTATTGTTTTTTCTATACAAATTACTCCTGATTATATATAAAATAGGATAAATGACATTTTACGCTAAACAAATTGTATAAATATTTTTTTTGCTCATTTCTTTTGCGTTTACATAAATGACGTCATTTGGAAGAATTTATTCAAAATATTTTCAGTTTATGAATTAAATTAAATGCTGACAGACGATTGAATCCTGTCGATAGAAATGTGATTTTTTTTTTTCAAATTTTCCTGAAAAACGTAATTTAATCACAATCTTGTCTTCATTATCGATTGAAATAAAGGATAAATTCAATTTCAATTTGAAAATGACGAATAAAAAGAAATCAATAATCCCTATCGGGATCCTTTTCAATTTTTTTCCCTTTTTTATCACAAAAAAACTGAGTAATTAGTTGCCATCATTACAGAAATGTCATTAAAATTAGAAAAAAATTAATATCTCGAAAAGTAATTCCAATTTCAAAATTCTATCACCAGTTTTGAAATCCGCGGATTTTTATGGACAATTGGTATTAATTTCACCATCAAGCGTTTAATATTTTATTAAAAATAGCCCTGAAATATAATCAGTCGTTTAATCAGTTGTTTCATAAAATCGTTTCATAAATTCGTTTCATAAAATCGTTTCACAAATTCGTTTCATTAGGATTTTATATATATAGGGTAGATATATTATATGTATTATAATATATGTATTAAATCATGTTTTTCTCAAATCTAAACTTTATATTTCCTGACACATTCATTCATTCAGTCATTTTGATACTTCTTATTTATATACTAAAAAATCGAATAGCATTTTTCTGTTTTCGTTAAAGGCTAAGAAAGTTTTAGAAAATGGTGTCAAAGTTGGAGATTAAGAAAGGTGTTATAAACACATCTATTAGAATCAATTGATTATAGAAAAAAATATATTTATAGTCAAATAAAAAATAACATTAAATTCTAAAGCATTTGGATATCAATTTCTGCAAATTTCATAAACTAAATGACTTTGTTAAAGTACCAAGAAGATTCGCAATGTTCAGTAGTATTATTATTTCTTTCAAGAACATGCTTAAATACATTAAATTCAAAATATTGCCGAATAATAATACAACATTTAAAAAAAAAAAAAAAACTCATAATACTATTTTTCAGTTTTAAATTGTTCAAAAATCTTATTGTTTGTTTGTTTAAGTTTAAAATAAGTGCAAGCAATGACGTGATATAAATAAAAATATTTTTCTTGCTGCAGTTTTGCATTCTTTATTTAAAGAAGCATTGTAACTAAGAACTTTTTTTAATACAAGTGCGAAGAAGTATGTGAACATCTGTCTCACAGGTGTGACAGTGAAAACAGAATGGAAGAGTCCTAGAAGGGGCTGTACATTTAATAAAAAGGTAAAAACCAAGAGAAATTTCCTGC
Source organism: Maratus michaelseni (assembly GCA_963931845.1). Classification (NCBI taxonomy): domain Eukaryota; kingdom Metazoa; phylum Arthropoda; class Arachnida; order Araneae; family Salticidae; genus Maratus; species Maratus michaelseni. Next base: position 140,960,748 of record OZ007597.1, read on the forward strand.
TTTTCGAAAGGAGATCAATCATTCGCTAATGACCAGCAACACCGGAAGTTATAGAGAAAGTAATTACGCATCAAAATGGCGTCGTTTCTGCTTTTTTCAATTTCTGAAAGGGATACCTGTCACTTGACACTAATGGTCATTTAACGGTCTTCCTTTTGGATCAAACCGGAATACTTGGAAATATTTCACCACATCCCAAAATACGAATATGAATGTTTCATGGAATATTGCGTGGGACAAAGCGTGGGCGAAACACATTGTTTATATTTTTTCTGAGGAGAGAAAATGTATCTTCAGTATCGCCACTTAAAATTCTAGAAATTGCTTTCCAAATGTTCCTTTTCAATGAACAATACCATTGTAGTGATGGGAATAATGAAGGATTTTGATATTCGAATGAATCATTCGGGCATGCGCAAAAGCATAGCTGCCCACCTTCGTATGATTTTTAACCCATTCGCTGCCCACCACTAATATACTCGTGGTTGTCAAACGCAAAATATTTATATTTACAATATTTATATTTATATTTATATTCATAAAATATTTATATACATTTTAATATAATAATTATATATATAACATATATTGTATTATATGTATAGTTATATTATCCCCTTAATTCTCGCGTCCGTGACTTTCACGGGCAGTGTAGACTATTTTTTTTTAAATTCAGATTGTTTGACTGCCACCATTTTTTTTAAAATAGTGTGATTGACTTTATTTTCGCATTATTTTATCTGCCGTAAACTACGGTGAATATTTATACATAAAAAAAAGGGGTGGGAATCAAATAATCTGAATTATAAAAACAAAAGTAGTTTAAATTTCCGGTACCACACATGAATTGTTTTGTCAGTTGGTCCCTGTTTTCGATATTTATTACGAAAGGCCCGTTGAACTGACACCACTGATTCAGATTTAAAGAAACGGAGTATGGCAGGAACTGGACTATCGCATGGATGTATGCCGTGTGACCAAGGGTTCACACATAGAACACCTGTAATGTATGTAAGTAAAACTTGAATAGTTTCGGAATAATTTCATATGTTTCTTTTTTTCATATTCGTCTTCGTTTTTTTACTATAACGTTTCGAAACCCCGGAGGGAATTATGAATGACCCTGTATATAGTTAAGGCGGTATTCTAAAAAAAAAATATTTTTCCACGCTCAACAACTCAAAATTTTCTGACACATTTTCAGACTCATTTTTAAAAGTAAAAACATGAAACTTACCTGCGTGATTTTTTGAAGAGATTTATAAACGACCTGTGTTTTTATTTTTCGTTCAATTAATTAGAAATTGTTAAACAATTATTTTCATAGTACGATCATTTTTAGGGTTTCGTTCATCTCAGGAAACCCTATTACTCCCGCTCCATTGTCTGTCCATCACAGAGCCGTTCTCAGAAACTACTTAACTTACAGGCATAAAAATTTGTGTAGTTATAGCTGAATACCTGCTATGAAGTTAAAAATATTAAAATTTGAAAAAATCGTATCTATCTATATTATAAAGGACAAACGTGTCCTTGCGTAACGCTGACGTCATTTTGCGAATGGCATCACTTGACGATGAAATTTAGGTTTTGAAATTTTTGTTACTGCAATTTTTTTAATTTGTAAACATCGCACATTTTCTATTTTATACCTTATCTAGGGGGAAAAATCTACTTTTAAATGCAATTTGTTTGAAAACTGTATCTAAATTGACTAATTGATTTATTATGGCTTTTTAAATAATTTTCAAGTATAATTTTTTTCCATTGCGTTGAATGTTGCCATTATAAATTTTTAAACAGTTACAGATAGTAAAAATAATGAATTTTGAGAAAAAAAGGTCATAAGAATAGGGTAGCCTTTATATGAGAGTAGCGATGTTACCGGATACAAAATTTGATTTGTTCATATGATTTTGGACAAAAGGATGCTTTGTAATAATTTAAGAATTTAAAAGAAGAGTTATTTAATTAGACCATAAACAAACATCGGATATTTTAACAAATTACATAAACAGAAGATATTTTTTAGATATTGCGTTTATGAATAAAATATTTAAAAAAAAATTATTTCACAAATTTAATAAGATGCATATACAACAGTTAATATGAGTAGTAAGAAATAACGTTTTAATTCACATTTCATCAGTATTACAAAAAAAGTTGACGATCATTGCGAAGTTCAAAAAACGAATATACATGAAATTCGTTATTATCGCGATCACTATATCGCATGCATAAGATGACGAATAATGAAAATAAAACAAGGAAAACATCACTGGATCTCGCTATATTTGGAATACCAAAAAAAAAAAAAAAAATACATAAAATTCGTTAATGTTGCAATCACTATATCGCATATATAAACACTTAGTACAAGAAAATAGCTGGATGAATAACTATACTGCATGTATGAGCGCTTCACGTGCAATAAAAGTAAACAACAACAACAACAAAAAATCACTGAATGCAGCAACCTTGACAAATAAAAATATGAAAAATCTATTAGAATTAGAAAAAAATGGTTTTAGCCTATGTTCTGTAACCCGAGAAGCCCGGGTTCGTTCCCGGGTTACTAGTTATTTTAATACATAGAGATAAAAAACCAAAAATCTAACAGCCTTTTCCAATTAAATTTGAACATTTTTCGTTATAGCAGTTGCCAACAATTAAAAACCCACAATAAAATTCTTTCTACAATAATTAGTTTTCTACTGAAAGATTTCCACGTGAAAAATGAAAATGAAATAAAAAGTTTCACCAATTGAAAAAAAAAAAAAAAAAAAAAAAAGATTAATATGACGTCATGAAACGGAATGAAACGGAATTTTTCAAACATTTCTCAATAATACAAGGAATATGAGTATGTGTATGTACAGAAAGCAAATTAATGTACGTCATTAGAGAATTAAAAATAAAATTAATCTGACGTCATAATGGATTTTTCATATGTTTGAGAATAATACAAAAAGAGTATCAATATTAGTAATAGAGAATAGTAAATATATAAGATTGAGGAACGTATTGAATTAGGATAAAAACCCGATTATTGAAATATTGGCATATTTTAACATTTTGAAGGTATCTATACAACATGTTTAATTTTGAAATTTTTTATTTTTTTACTATCGCATTTAGTCCACATGACAGATATTATTATGACAGAGTATAATAGCGGGCTTCGCCCGCTATCGGGTTGGTTCAGATATTCGAAAAAACGATAAAAATAGACCGGTAAATTTTTACTTTACAAAAAACATGATTTTTTTTTTTTTTTTGGCTAAATGAAATTTATTTGGATTTATTAAAGAAAGGATAAAGTGTTTTGAAAGGAATATTAAACGAAACCCTTTGTGCGATCTTCGATCACACTTACCCACTTGTTTTTAGTTTCCAGCACTATCGTTTCGGGAAATTCAGTTCAAAATGTCCTCTTTGACAGCATTTTTTGAAATATATTCTGATATTTGAAATATCGAGCAATACAGCACATTATAAAGTTTCTGAATAAAAGAACCTACCAATTGGATGCATTTTAGAGCAAAAATGAATTTAACTAGTCGGATGTGCCAATCCCAAAACTTCCTTCTATTTCAATCATGTGAATACTTCTAATTTCGTCCTCACATCGCCAATAAAATCAATATTTTTCGTCATTCTGTTGTACGTCAGCTGCTTGCGAATCATCGGGCTACCGGGATGCAATCAACTGATGTATACTAAACTACGAAACGTTCTTTTGGCCTGTACCGACCGGAACAGATAGCCTCCCTATTCCTTGGTTTTACGATTTTAGCTAATTTTACTGGAAAACACGAAGCTAAAATACGTGGAACCAAATTAAAGAAGATTCATTCCCAGTTCTCGTCAACATTGAATTTGAATGAGAATATCGCCAAATTAGTCTTCTATAGCCAAGTTTGCTTCATTTGTGGCAACCTATTTTTGTTATTTTTTGGCGATATTTCGTCAAATGCCGCCAAGCTTGGCGAGAATTTGACGTTGGCGAATATAAATATATAGTGTTAAGCGTTTAAGAATAGGAACAATGGTTACAACAATGAAAGAAAATTTGCTGAAACCCTGTTAACTAAAACTCATAAATTAAACCCGTTTATGCATGAATTCTGGTGTCTTGTTTGAAAATGTCAACCACCCTAAAATTTCAAACCGCTATATCTCCGCCATTTTTTAATATAGAGACAAAACAAAAACTGCTCCGGATTCTCCGGATCAGGGCCGAACATTTAACGGAAAAATAGGATTTATAATTTTTTTATACATCTTTTTGAAGTTGAAATCTTTAAATGGCTATCACAGCGTCCCCTACCGGCGGAAAATCCCCACATTCTAGTAGGACCTTCTGGCTACAGCCAAAAACATATTAAAAATTTTTGGTTTAATTATCTGCATAACATCATACACTTTTCGATGATACAATAGTGAAAATCGAACAAAAATCGCGATGGCAGCGCCCCCTTTCGTCGAAATATCCCCGAATTCAATCTGGACCTACAGGCTATGGTCAAAAACATAGCAAAAAAAATTGGTTCAATTATCTGCATAACTTCATACACTTTTCGATGATACAATAGTGAAAATGGAACAAAAATATCGATCACGGCGCCTCCTTTCGTCGAAATATCCCCAAATTCTGATAGAATCTGCTTGCTATAGCCAAAAACATAGAAAAAAAATTAGGTACCATTTGAAGCATAACTTCATACACTTTTAGATGGTACTATAGTGAAAATGGAACAAAAATACCGATCACAGCGCCCCTTTTCGTCGAAATATCCCCAAATTCTGATAGAATCTGCTTGCCATAGCCAAAAACATAGAAAAAAAATTAGGTTCTATTTGAAGCATAACTTCATACACTTTTAGATGATACAATGAAGACACACAGACGGACAGACGGACAGACAGACATTTTGTAAAAAACGTGTTTTTCGGAATCTCTGACCCCTAAAACGTGTAAATCCGTCGAAAACCGGAAGTCGAAAAAAATTTCGATTACAATACTTTCTTCTATTATAGATAGAAGAAAGTAAAAATGAGTCAGAAAATAAGCAGTTTGGATTTGAGTACACCCTTAAAGAAAAAAAAATGCCATTTATTATTGCTTATAAGGTCAATGTTCCTAAATGTGATGATCCATAACAGCGAGAAAGTTTTTACCTAAAATCCTAAAGCAAGAATCTTATATAAAACCTCTTTAATAAAAAGCTATGCGTTGCTGACGACTGGGATTTTCGCTAATCGTTGCCACAGATTAATCTCGGAAAATGAAACATTTGAAGTTAATGAAAAAATTAATTGCTCGAAAAGTATTTGTCAGAAAATTGTTAAACAAAATGCGTTATTAGAAAGGTAAAAAATTGTATTTATCTTGATATAAATTTCAAATCCACTGATTATGCCATTTTTCAAATATTGGATTTCAAAAATTACCAACTTTCACAATGGAGTACCATAGCGAAAACTTCACGCGTAGAAAGATAATGATAACAGCATAGAGATACCTCTGTGGATCTCTATGAATAACAGCAATGTGTCAGCACGAGTCACAAATTATAGTAGCCTTATTATTCTGTTAAAATATAAAAGTGAATTATGATGTCACGAGTGCATGATTTTTATTTAATTCTCGACAAATAGTAGATGCGCCATTTCTTTTTAGTTGTGAATAATATAGGTTAATTCTCGTTATTAAAAAATGTAGCTATAAAACATATAAATCAATGGAAAACGGTAAGTAATAAATTGTAAACGTAATAGTAAACCGTATTAAAAAAACATAACAGTGAAATAAATATCCGTTTTTATGTTATTTTAGGATATTCCAGATAAAGGTACAGATTACTTTAAAATACAAGGTTAAATTCTCCAATACATTTCGTTTGATTCAAGGTTCTTTTGGAGAAACCGATCAGCGCAGCGGGCGTAGTCTGCTATGATATAATCAAACAACTTCATTTCTGGAACAAAACGCGAAACAGGTTACTGCTTTCAAAGTTTTTCTTCTGGGAGAATTTCCCTATTGCAGCATATATTGTTAACCAGTAGATCTGTGCGAAGATTTCGCACTGCAATCTAATATTTTTTACCAATATCTAATATTTCTTAGTTGGAGGATTAAACTGCTAAAGAAAAAGTAAGGATAAAAAATATCTACAAACACCATCAGTCAAGCCAGAATATCATGTTATTTATTCCATCAAAGTTACAGTTAAAACTCCTCGAAGATTGTAAAAGTCAAGAAATATATATTTATATATATCAATCGTATTTTAACTACATTAGAAGATAAAATATACGGTTTTGGAAAAAAAAAATGAGCATTTAATTTTGAATTTTGCTTTTCAATCATAAATATAAAATAAACCCGTGCAGCAACAAATTCCCACTTTATCTTTATTGTAATGCTTATTTTATTTATAATCATTGCTCAGCAAGATGTAATGCGGTATTACTTACTCATCATACGTAGTATAGGTTAAGTCTTGTAATCGTTTAAAAGTTGATTTTTTTTTGACAAATTTACACCTTTCAGACACTGGAGATTCCGAAAAACATATTTTTAGAAAAAAAAAATTGCCGTCCGTCTGTGTGTCTGTAAACGCTCTATCTCCCGAGTAAATTGAGATAGAGACTTGAAATTTGGTATGTACTTAGTATGTAATAATGGGAAGAAGCTTATTAAATTTCATCAACCTCGATTATCCGAACTATTTTTTTCGACTCTCTAAATATTCGTTCTGATGAAAGGTATATAAAAAGTTTCGAAATTGTTTATTTTAAGGAGTGAATACAAAAGACAATTAAGAAACATAAATTTTGTATAAAGAATAAGTCGATCGGATAATGAGTTGCCGAGATATTTTTAATCCTATTTTCCACTCTTCGATTTTTCATGACCCTTTATTTCATCCAAATTTCAATTCAAAGATATATTTCAATTGGAAATGAGACGCTTAATCCAACGCAGTAAACTCTTAGTTAATATGATTATCATTTTTAGATGTATGAGGATGTTTCTTTTACGCAATTCAGTAATAGACCATTTAAAGTTTATGACGTCATCAAGCCACGATTTTCTTCGAATTGCAATGCATTTTATAAGTAGTTTAACACATGTTTTATTTTCATATTTTATATTATGCATATCCGTGATGGGTAAGTATTACGGTGGCCCCCAACGACTAGTTTTATTTTCGTGGCAATATTGATTTGAGAAAAAACTTTTATTGCATTTATGAAAACAATGCGGATTTAATTTTTAATTAACTGCAATTTTTAATCATAAAACATTCTTTAAATGTGAGTGTACTATGTCAGAAGCCTGTTCAAAATCCTTTCATATGGTACAGCTTTTATAGTTCTGCGTTTTGTATTGTATTTGCTTAGAAAAAGGGAAGTTGGCAACAGAAATAATATATATATGATTATCAAATCCTTCAAATATTCTCTAAATGCGGGAAATAGTGAGATTATTGTATATAAGTTGAGATAACTATTTCGTTTTTTATATTTGAATGTCAAATAACACCAATAACTTCACAACATTGAAGATCTGTTTCATCTACCGGAAGCGAAAAGACGGACTTTCCGGAGGACAAAGATGAAACGTTTTGTATGGAGTTGTTTTAAAATTTCCTTCACATTTTGGTGCCTGATTTTTTGATAGACGTATTTAGCCACGAATTTTATCCTTGAAATGTTGAGAGGCTTCAGCAGATGTACTAAGATAAATTTATGTGGTACTTTCAGATATTAAGTACGTCTCCGTCTGTTAAAAATTGCCGAAGGTGAATTTTGAACCTATTATGCGTTTTCTTACTAAACTAACTCTTAGCATACTATATAGAATGTATAAATATGTATCAAAGCCATTAAATAATAAGCCCAGTCAGATAAATGGGAAACTTTTCGCAAGTTGAAAATAGCGCCATCTAGCGGTTGGGAGTGCTGCATTCGGCACCAAGAATATTTTAATAAAATTTTGCCTCTAAAATTAAAGCTTAAAATAAGGAGTTCATATTTCGTAAGAAAGTCGTTTGTAAATTCCGGTGTCAGTCAGTAATTTCCCATTTTACGAACAGAATTTGTCTGTGCCGGAAAGGGTTAATTGCATAGTGATGTTAATTTCCACCACTTTTTATTTAACTTTTAATAAATAAATCAACTTCTTCGCCACCACTATATTTATATAGAAATATTAATCCAGTAAATTTCCACCATTTTTTTTTCATTATAGTTTTAGCTTTAATGTAAAAGATCCCAGTAATTAGCAAGCTTTTAAAGGAAGTGCAAAAATAAAAAATAGATAAAAATCGTATAAAATATCGATATAAATAAATCGTATCGTTTCTCTGCGACGCACTTCTGTTTTGTCCTCCTTCCGCAGTGTCGCTAACAAATTTAACACTATCTGACTGGGCTTATTATTTAATGGCTTTGATATGTACAGATCAAATATTGGGCTGCTGAAAAGAATTGGAGTACTTTTCCGGTTATAAACGTCAATAGCCGAAATCTGGTTTTCAAATGTGTTATGCGTTTCCTAAAATGTTTACTTAGGTATCTTATTTACCTAATTAATCACATCCATTACAAGAGGGAACTGTAACTATCTCTGTAGATTTTCACGTCCTTCGAGTTCTGATAGAGCAAGTGCGGGTCGGGAAAACCCAACTTAAGGACTGGGACTTGGCTCACTTTTGGGTGTCCAGCCCCGAAGCTGTTGGGGGACCACGGCTCGTCCCCAAGTGCAACGTGGTGGTTTCTCAAGAGAGTGAGAATCACCACAATCGCAACGGCCTATGTCGTCATGCACTTGGGTTCAATGAGAGTGATGCGCAGGTGGCGATGCTCCCACCGGTCGCAGCGGATACAGGAGAACCTTCCTGGTCGTGCACATTATAAGTCCCTCAGGACTTGGGTGCGACGGTTGATTCGCCTGACGGGTGCCACCCGGATCCTGGCGGCGCAGCTCAGTTTTTACCTTATTAATCAGCGAAGTTTACATAGCCAAATTAACGTAATGTATCGGGCATTTTTTGGAACTACATAAATTGGAGATATGAAATTAGGCGTAATTTTTAAGATAAACTTTGATTGCTTATAAAATAGTTATATTTAAAAACTATTTCCACTTTTAAATTATTAAACGTAAATCTACAGCTATAATAGTATTGAAAAAGAATTATGTAATGCTCACACGATATATGTCTTCGAAAATGTCAAATAATCAATATTGAAAAAACTGTGAATGGAAATTCTATACCTGAATGCACAAGTGCGTAAGCTATCTTCATCATTTTATTGACACTTTTAAAAGTCACGTTTCCTTTTTACTAATGACTTGAAAGTATATTTAATTTTATTTTTAGAATTTAAAATTAGCAGTGATTATTTTATAATAGAAAATCTTGACATTGATACTACTCAAACTATGCAAATGTTAAAGTTGATTTTAAAGTTCATTCATAACGTATCACGTAACGTAAACTCCGTTTTACTGAAAGTGAAATCCGATTCATTACACCCTTTAATTTAACTTAACTTGGTTTTTAACACTTTCAAACTGAGTTTATGAATTCAGTTTTTCTGTCTGTCTGCCATCTCTCCGTGCTCTAACTCGCGTAAATAATATTCGAAGTGCCATGTAATTGATGTACAGTAAAATCTCGTTATAACGAATTTCTGGAAACCACCGATTAAGTTCGTTATACTGAAAAATTCACTAATGTGAAATTCGAATAGGGCGGTTTTTTAAAAAAGGAAATTTGCATACATATTGAATAAAAATATATATTATTACTACACTTATATTAAATACTAAATTTTATTAATAAATAATTTTAAAAATGCTCTTTAATCAGCTAAAATTTAATATTGATTAAATTATGATTATACTTTGAGAAAACAATTTAGAAATTCAAATTGAGAGTTTAAATAATGTTTTCTTTCTCTTTCAAGTTACTTTATCTTAAAAAAGAAATAGAGCAAAATTTATAATATTGTAAAATAAATTTACTAGTTTACGCTTTCTACCAAGCGTAAATCATAGCGGTAAATTTTCGATAATCTGGCGCATGTCAAATATGTTACTACAAAACCGTTTGCGTTATACTAATTCAAAGTAAATCAGTCTTTTTTAATTGATTTTATGTATTAAACATATCGTCGCTGCCATGTCAAACTATCGACTGTGTAAAATTGCATTTTCCATTACTTTTAAAAATCGGCCGATTGCCACCGGTAAATTTTAATAGACTTCTTCGCCTAGTAAGAATATTAATACAATTTCTGTGAAGATACAGGGTTGCCAGTTTGGCCATCTTTTTTTATTCACAAGGAAGGTCTCCATAAGCGCATAATCAGAAAATTTTGAAAAAATTACAGAATATTCTTCTTATGAGGATATACACGTTTATAAAAAAAAATTTGCTGCGGAACCTCGATATAAGGACAGTAAAAAAATTATGAAAGTTACGTGTTTTGGCGATTTATCGCTAGGGTGGCGACACAATGAAAAAAAAAATCCCTAACGGCTCGGCCTACAGGCACATGTAGATTTCGAAGACGCAGACCGTGGGGCGCCTGTTTGTCGGGAATTGCGGAAGAAATGACCTTTTTGCGATAATGACTATGTCTCACATCCATAACAAAATGCTACAAAAACGTATCAACACCGTCCCTACAAATTTCGCTCGGAATACCACCGCTACTCATAACTCTAGAATATAAAAACATCAAAAATAATATTAACACGAAACAAGGAATCCTAATACACAATAACGAAATAATAACAAAAGAAAAAAATAGAACAAAAAATCCATAAATATCAAATAAACCCAGAAAACCACATAAATAACTTAATAACGACAGAATCCATAATAAAACAACACAATACAATACACATCTACACAGATGGTTCAAAGATAGAAACAAACACGGCATGTGCATTAATAGCTTTTAAAAATGATATTAAAATCCATGAACAAGTACACAAGCTACAAAACAACAACACGGTATTCCAGGCAGAACTCCTAGCAATAATAAACACAATAAAATGGGCAATAAACCGAACAGAATCAATATTCCAAATATTCAGCGACAGCCAATCATCAATACTAGCCTTAACTAACATATTCCCAACAATCCAGAACATATACGACATACATTAAACAATAAAACAAAACAAAAACAAACTCTTTTACCTCACATGGGTGAAGGGCCACGCTGGGAACAAGGGAAATGAGCTTGCAGACAAACTGGCAAATGAGGCTGCCACTTACTGTGATCACCCATTATCCAGAGACTTTAAACTCCCAAAATCGTACCTCAATAAAATAATTAAACAAAGTCTCCTGGATAAATGGCAATATAACTGGGACCACTCGGAAAGTGGCAGACACACATACTCATTAATACCGAAAGCTCATTTCTCACTCATATGTAGCGACAGGGTCTCCATGTTCTTTCTATCAGGCTGTGGTAGCTTTCCATCATTTCTACACAGAATAGGCAAGAAAGATGATGACCTCTGTCAATGTGGTCAACATGGAGACCCGACTCACTATCTTTTTGGTAAGTGTCGCTACATGAAACATAAATTCCCACAAGACACAAGTAAAACCTTCCAACAAAACATAATGGAAATCCTCAAAGACAATACTAAACTTAAAAAACTATATGAAAACTATAACATTCTAAACGAAAAATACTCATTTATCAGATACAAATATCTAACTTAAATAAACTTAAAATAAATAATTACATCTCAAATTTAATAAATACCTGTGATCAAGACTGCACTATCAATAACAAATTGTAAATACTAACCGATAAACTGTAAATAAGTAATCAACTCATCTTAAACTGTAAATATTATATTTATACTCAAGAATAATGCAAATGTAACTTCAAGTAATAATCAAATCAACTAATATATATTAACCCCTTATAATGCCCACCCTCTTGCCAACTGGCAAAAGTATGTCAAATAAGATCTTCCATAAAAAAGAAGAAACTCAGACAATATGCCATGTGGCATTAAATAATGCGATTATCTTGCCACTGGGCAATAGTATGTATAAAAGAAAAGAAGAAACTTCAACAATATGCCATGTGGCATTTTAACAACTTGTCTAAGTCCGAATGAGGACTTCAGAAATTGTAACCCTCAATGTAAAAAGCCAAAAATTTTCTTTTCAATAAATCAGGGCCGGCTCTGCCTGGGGGGTCTTTCGAAGGGCGTTCCCATGACTGAAGACGCTAGTAGTAGCTATTTTCCTACCTCAGGCTTTGGGGCTTGTCCCAACCATATGCCAAAAGCGGGTTCCTGAGGTGGGGGCTTTCAGTAACTTTCAGTTGGAACCGCCTACTTCGAAACCAAATGTGTGTGCAGGCGGAGCCAGCAAGGAATTTTTTTTTGCTATAAGAGTTGGTCCTATAAAAACATGTCAATATAAAAGTTTTAGATAATATTAAGAGGATTTATAATAAATTTAAGCGGATTTGAAATCTTGGGAATTGACGAAGTTATGAATTTTTTTCTTCTAAAACCTCCCTTCCCCCCCCCTTAAGGCAATTTTTAATTATATCAAAAATCTGTCATACATAAATTTTCGGCCCTTCTTCTAGAAGTAATAATAACTTCAAACGGATTCGATACGTATCATAATTAAGAAATTATGGGTTTTTTTCTGTTTTCACAAAAAGTCCCCCCCCCATCCCCCCCCCTTGGTTCGATTTTGCCCATTAACGAACTTGACCGAGATTTTATGCCCCTTGATTTTATGTATCAGTTTCGAAAAGAATCGGGAGTTGGAACTATTTCGAAAAATAACTTGTTTGCACGCGGAGCCGGCAGGGATTTTTTTGTTTTTAATTTTTTTTTGCTATAACGGTTGGTTCTATAAAAAACTTGCCAATATAAAAGTTTTAGATAATATTAAGAGGATTTATAATAAATTTAAGCGGATTTGAAATCTTGGGAATTGACAAAGTTATGAATTAATGCTTCTACAACCGCCCTCCTCCCCCCCCCCTTAAGGCAATTTTTAATTATATCAAAAATCTGTCATACATAAGTTTTTGGCCCTGTTCCTGGAAGTAATAATAACTTTAAACGGATTCGATACGTATCATAATTAAGAAATTATGGTTTTTTTTTCTGTTTTCACAAAAAGCCCCCCCCCCCCCCTTGGTTCGATTTTGCCCATTAACGAACTTGACCGAGATTTTATGTATCAGTTTCAAAAAGATGCGGGAGTTGGAACCGCCTACTTCGAAAAAGAACTTATTTGCAGGCGGAGCCGGCAGAGATTTTTTTGTTTTTAATTTTTTTTTTTTGCTATAACGGTTGGTCCTATAAAAAACTTGTCAATATAAAAGTTTTAGATAATACTAAGAGGATTAATAATACATTTACGCGGATTTGATATCTTGTGAATTGACGAAGCTATGATTTTTTTTCTTCTAAAACCCCCCTTTCCCCCTCCCCCCTTGGGCCCATTTTTAATTATATCAAAAATCTGTCATACGTAAATTTTCGGCCCTTTTCCTAGAAGTAATAATAACTTTAAACGGATTCGATACGTATAATAATAAAGATATTATGAGGGTTTTTCTGTTTTCACAAAAAGCCCCCCCATTTCCCCCCTCCCTTGGTTCCATTTTGCCCATTAACGAACTTGACCGAGGTTTTATGACCCTTGATTTTATGTATCAGTTTGGAAGAGATTTATGCAGAATTTTTCCAGTTATCGTGGTCAGAAAAAAGTGACATAGATAGATAGATAGATATATAAAGTTTTGAACTGGGGGTGGTTTTGGGTTCTGGGAGTCATGATCGGCGTAGATCTGCAAAAATTTTTCAAAATTTCCAACTTAGGTGAGAATGTAATAGGTAGTATTTCTTATGAAATCTACCTAAAAAATACGCATTTACGATAAATACTCTTTTAGAGAAAACGCTTTCTACTCTTTATACTGAACTAGTTTAAGTTTAACTTAAATAAATTCACTTTTATAACTACGGTTTTGCCATATACGTTTATATGTACATCTAAAGAAAATTAACGACCGTATTCTACGGTTTAGAACAAAATTTAAATTGATTAAAAATGTTTCAAACTAAAAATTAATTGTCCGATTCGAGGCACTAATATTGGGTCGACGAGGATATATACGAGGCTCGATATTGTTAGTGCTGGAGACAACAAGAGTACGGACAGTTTTAATCGGACAGTTACTGTTAAAATACACTTAAAACTTATCCAGCCGTCGAAACAATGTAAAATTAAACAACTTCAACAGTACTTAACTTTTATATATATTATATAAGTTTATATAAACAATAATAAACTATTTAATCGCTGAATTCATAAAGTACTACGCAGTTAAACACTCATTTTACCAGGAATTTTCAAATACATTAAAATCGCCTGCATTTAGCGACGAAAAAGTGTTACTCGCCAAATCGCCTTTTTTGCGCCAAATACTCGAAAGATTTTTTTTTTTTTTTTTTTACAGATTTTCTACTGGATTCCGCAGTTAAAGGCAGATCCTTCATTACGTACATGAGTAGTGTCATTAAAATTTTTTTCAACATATTCTGAGTATGCGCATTAAGGAGATGTCCTTGTCCTTGTCAGAGATGCTGAATTCATACCGGAAATTTTGAGGGAAAAAGATTTACTTTCAGTAATTACGAAATGTCTGTCATTAAATAAATAAAATATTCGTATTTGAAATTTCTGGTAAGGATTCGGAATTTGTGAATGAAAAAGGAGGCAAAACTGGCAACTCTGGTGAAGAATACTATTAAAATTTAGTGGTGACAATCGGCGAATTTTTAAAAGTAATGAAAAATTAATTTTTTTCACATTCGATAGTTTGACAAGGTAGCAACGAAGTTGAAATTTTCAAATTACTATCAAAGCGCATAACCGACAGAATGAAAAAATGCCCAGCGATTCCAGGCCTAGCCATTTTTTAACCCTGTCAGTTATACGCTTTGTTAGCAATTTTAAAAATTCACACATGTTTAATCTATACTATTATATGAAGAGAGAACGTCCGACTGACTCATCAACGCCCAGCTGAAATGACTAAAGTCAGGATCACGAAATTTGGGCAGTAGATTGCTGTTATGAGGTATGCAATTAGAAAGGATTTTGGAAAATTTCACCCCGAAGGGGGTAAAAGAGGTGGTCGAACGTTTTAAGTGATTTCGCCTTATTGCAGCAGCAGTTTTAGGTAGGAGCATGAAATTCAGCATAAAAGAATGTACTAAAAATGGTAAACGCGTATTTAAGTGATTTTAGAAATTCAACCTCTAAGGGTTGTTAACCCTGTAATGTCCCATGGTAGCATATGTATGCTACCATCAGTATTGCCAATTTAGTGAATTTTTTTATTCAGATATTCCGAATTCATACCACAAAATCGGATTAGAAATCTTTGCTTTATTCAATGACAGATATTTCGTGATTAAAAGGGAATAAAAATTAATAGTTGTTATTTCTGGTGTGAATTCCGATTTTTTAATTTTGGAATTTCTAGAATACTTTCTAGCGTGAGCATTAGAAGGTTAAATGGGGGTCGAAAAATTTAAGTCATTTCGCCCATATCTCAACTGCAGTTTTAGGTAGGAGAATAAAATACTGCTGAACCAATGTGCTAAGAAATATATTAAACACATATTTCAGTGATTTTAGAGCATTTTTAACGATTTCGTCCTAATCATTGGATATGACTCCGATTATGGAAGATTAGAAGAATAAGATTTTTACGTAAGATATTTTTAAAAGGAATTTTTTTAAAATAATTTATAAAGCCCAGGGATTTAGTATGATTGCGGTAAAATAACATAAGTTTTATATGATTGTTGTTTTGAAGGTTAATGGACGGGAATGCGTTATTGTGATCGGCGTATTTTTAGGAAATTACATTTTTACTTACGTTACCCGGAAGGCCCAGGTTAACTCGGGCGAAGCCGGGTGGTTCTGCTGTATGAAATTAAATTTATTAATTTCAATATATACATAAACAAAAAAAAAATACTTATCACATTTTTACAAACTTTTATTTAAAGCTTAAAATTTGTAAGAACTGCAATTTTGTCTCACTCCCGCTTTTATCCGATTTAGAACAAATTTTTAAAACTACCTACCCCTACATTGTAGTCGACAAATTGTCCACCCGCGTTAGTCTATATAATAAAGGACAAAGCTGTCCGTACGTAACGCTGACGTCATTTTGCGAATTGCAACACTTGACGATAAAATTTCGGTTATGCGATTTTTTAAATTTCTAAAAATCGCACATTTCCAAATTTTACGCGGTTATGTAGGGAAAAAAAAATCTACTTTCAAATGCAATTTGTTTGAAAACTGTATCGCAATTTACTAATTTATTATAGCATTTAAATTCAATTTCAAGCATGTTAAAAAAAAAAAAAAATCTATCTCTATCGTTTGCAGACGATTACAAAATATTAATTCTTTTGCACGTTAAACAATATAAAAAGTTCAGCATTTGTCACCAGCTAATATTCCATAACGGAATTAAAACTTCACTACACAATAAATAAAATAGTATAAATAAAACACAAATTTAACATACAATCGCAATAATGGCGTAATTTCACTGTTAATAAATTAAATAAGCGCTTAAAACCGCTGAAATTATCAGAGTAAGAAAAAAACGAAATTTTTAGCGATTTCTTCAGCTATTAACTTCTGGCACAAGGCCAATACGAAATGACCGCTTTTAATAAATTTCAAAATTTTATTTGAATATATAATTGACATATTTCATATAAAAATGCTCTTTGGTGTTGTTGGTGTGGGCAATCTAAAAAATTATTAAATGTAAGTTAAAAAAATAAAAAATAAAATAAAGGTTTTTATTTACATTATTTATCCAGGACAGCCCGGGTTGGATGCCCTAGTATTCAATAATGACGTAATTTCACTGCTAATAAATTAATTGAAGAAATGTATTAGATTTTCTGTATTTTATTTTTATACTACTATACTGGCCATTGCATTAAACAAGGATATCATTAAAAGTTGCCATTTAGGCTCTACAATGCTGTAGGGCAGTGGTTCCCAAACTTTTGGGCTCCAGTGCCTGATTTACGGCAGGGCATTCAGGGCACGGGCCCAGGGCACCCGATTTTCAGGGGCCCCCAAATGCTGTAAAAGATTTTTCAATTATTGGCCAAAACAGTTTTAACTGTCAAAAACAAAATTAAAATGGAAAAATCTGTTTGTCAGAGATTGTCTATATGTCAAAGTAACTTCACTTTTTGCTGATTGTTTTTTAACAATTTATGTGCAGTAATGTACAGAACTCCATTTTTGGGATCGCCATATTATTTCATTTTTATTTATTTTACATGTAAGGACCCCATGGTTAACATGGACAAAGCTGTGTGGTTCTGTTAGTTACTTGTGTAAATTTAGTTTTTTTTTTTTTTTTTTCATACTAAGTTTGTATTTGAAAGAAAAAGTTGTTTGATTAATAGGATATGCTAAAATTTTAAATAATTATAGCTTGGTACTGCGGTAAATTTATTATGAGTTGTTGCCTACTTTATCATTCCAGCTATATGGACTTGCATAGAGAAAGGTAATCAGCACCACACAGTTTATTATAAAATTCAATTAAAAATGCCAAATTATCAAATAATTATTTAAAAATAAATTAATGATTATCAAATTTTCAATGATTATCAATCATTTTTTTAATTAATATTTTAAAGAAATTATCAAAGTCAATAGTGGTTATCTTAATAAGTACTGCTTTCGATATTAATTCTTTTAATTAAAAGAATCTGTGCGAGGGGGGCCCCCATACGCATCTGTGCCCAGGGCCCCCAAATTTCTAAATCGGTCGCCCTTTTTGGGAAGAATTTCTAAGGCGGAGCCCCTTAACCCCACGGTACTCTATGGTTCACAATTAATGTTTTTTATGCCTATGGAGCAGAGAAAGATCTGCTGGATAAGAATCCGGACTAGTAGCTTCCAACATGGGGCCAATGTTCTCAGCTTGGTTCTATTCTTGATACAGAAATTCTGAATTCGTACTAGAAATTTTGAAAATCAAATTTTCTATTATTTAACCCTTTAACAGCTTTATTTACTATTACTATTATTGGACACAATAAATTAAAATAAGGACAAAAAAAGCATTTAAAAATATTAAAATGCGAGCGAGAAATCACGCTAGAACCTTCCCATAGACTTAACAATAGCTTGGGTGTTTTTTCCCGTGACTAGTGTAGGCTCTTAAATGCAGAAACATAAAATAAAGTAGTTCAAACCAAAAATATTATACAGAAAATAGATACATATAAAAGGTAAATTTTTATATATATTTAAAAATGTATTATAGTATGTTTCAACCTAGTAATAGATGTAGTTATTTTTGACACGCACACACACACACAAAAAATTCCTACATAATTTCGAAAAATTTTCCCTTGCAATATGATAATTTATTTCATGTTTTGTTTATTTTCCTGGAACGCCGCGGAGTCCCTGAAAAGTATAGGCGGAGACCCAAGGGCTCCTCGGAGCACACTTTGGGAACCTCTGCTGTAGGGTATTACAGTATAAAATACAAAAATACACAGGCGGCGTATTTCGTACATCAATGGTGACGTACGAATAGAAATGATGAAAAAATGAGGAAAAAATCCCGAACCTCAAATTTAAACATTGGTTGAACAATAAAGGATGATTTTTGGGAAAAGAGTAAATGAGGTGGAGGTGTTAATCACGTAATTATTTTAAAATCAGCAGTTTTTTTTTTTTTTTACTGAGTGGTGCATAGTACGCTGTCTGTCTTTTCAAAAGTTAAAATACAGATTTAAAATTGAATCGGTCATATCAAAAACCACAAAAATCACAAAATCAGAACTTTTCAGATTAAAAAAAAAAAAAAAAAAAAAAAAAAAAAACTGTCTTATTCACAAGTAAACGAATTTTTATTGGTTTTTGGGCTGATAATAGAGTTTGGACTTAAAAGTTTGTAAATATCGAATATTTTTTATAATTTATGAATAATAAAAAGAAGAATAACAGAAAAACTGTTCTTGACTTATGTTGTTTTAACAAGAAAACAAGGTTAGGTGATATTCAATTTGAACAAAACATTCATATGAAACATATTTTTAATCAAAATTAATGAAGATAGCACTTGTACAGGAGCAGTTTTATATTTTAATTATTTGGTATTGCATGCAAATGGTAATATGGTAATGTAATATGGTATCCGCATGCAATCTGGTATTGCATGCAAAAACCATTTAAGTCAATGACTTTATGTCGTTTAAGTTAATGAACGAAAATTAGAAGGTATTGTTCGAAGAGGAAGGAATACACTGACTTATGTATCATGGCTCTACCTTTAAGAAAGCATTTGCGACAAATAAAAGTGTATTTGAAAAAAAAAAACCCTTGACTTATATGGTTTTTAAAATGACCGATTCAATTATTCCGTATTTTTATGTTACCTCACTATTAAAATTTTGCCGGAAACTGTCCACTCATTCGACCGTTTTTATAGAAAATGGTTACATAACCGCAATTTATCTCTATCCTGACCAATAGAAACGTTTGAAATTATGGTCAAATAACCGTTTTCTATAAAAACGGTCGAATGACTGGACAGTGTGCTCTAAATTTTTAACAGTGTAGTTTGTGCACTGTTAAAAATCTACAGCACACTGTCCACTCATTCGACCGTTTTTACAGTAAACGGTTCCATAACCGTAATTTATCTCTATCCTGACCAATAGAAACGTTTGAAATTATGGTCAAATAACCGTTTTCTATAAAAACGGTCGAATGACTGGACAGTGTGCTGTAGATTTTTAACAGTGTACAAACTGTCCGCGTTTTTAAAGGTTAAGAGAAAATATGTGTTTCTTTTCCATTAAAAAATAGTTCTTGCATGAGAGAGTCAAAATCCAATCGTATTGATTACTACGTTAGATGAGCAGATAAAAGAATGAGGCAGGAGATATATAAATAGACTGAAAATCCAAACCAATCCTTGAATACAACTTTCCAACTATTTAATCCTTTAACAGTTTCACTTTTTTGTAAAATATTATGAACTAACTAGAAACAAAAACATGGGTAAAATATTGGGGTGGATGAAATGAAAATGGAGCTGAAGACACAGAATGAAATGACATTGTTTCAGGGGCGTGACCAGATGGGGGCAGGGTGGGCTGAGTCCCCTCTCGACTTCAAAATTTTTCAATACGAATAACATCATTTATTACATTTAACAATTTTAAAAACTTTATAATCAAAAGTTTTATGACAGTGGGGACTTGCTTTCTACTTCTGTCTATATTTATAAATCCTTAAAATAGAGGGGGAAAGACAAGCTGTGAATTAGCCCCATCAAAAAATTTCAAAGCCCTCTCTGACTTTGCCGACTGGTTACGGCCCTGCATTGTTTATTTCAAACGTAATCTCCAAAGTTACTGAGACACTTGATTTACGGTTTAATTAAATAGTGAATACACTGATTCTACACTGCAAAAAAAAAAAAAAAAAAAAAAAAAAAAGGTTGATTTTACAGTATAATACTGGCACCCCAGCTGCCAGTATTATACCGTGAAATTAACAGTAATAAACAGTAAAATAAGCAGTAATACACTACCGTGCTTAATTTTACGGTATAATAATGGCAGCTATAGTGCCAGTATTATACTGTAAAATCAACAATTTTCTTTTTTTTTTTTGGTCAGTGTAGAAGTCTTTTGGCTGAAATTGGAATCAGTTTCGAACATTAGCCATGACTTCGATGTCCGAGTAAAAATGGCAACCCATAAATTCCCTTTTCAACGGAGCAAAGATGTGACGACAAGATGACGATGTGACTATGTGATGACGAGGTGATGTTGACCAGGTCGTGTATCATCATTCACATATTTGCATCTCTTGCAGAAATCTTTGAGCCAGTTCTTCAAACAAGTCAATGACAGTGCATGTTCTCCGTACACTGCCTTCCTTCACCGATGCACTGTACAAACCCTCACTCTTTCTGCCACTAATAAACGAATAACAAAGACTACGTGCTCTTTATTATGTAGACGCTGATGAAGAACAATCGGACGATACTGTTTGACAACCCCCAGTGCATATCACATGCTCCAGCGAAACTACTCAGTGCAAATCCATTTCCGCAGTAGGAGTTGTCTCCGTTACTTCCCGCTCTACTTCTAGACATAGTTGTCTCCTTACTCATACAAAATTAAACCAAATTATTATCACTGTTCTGTTTTCATTTGATCTGTCCTAATATACTACTTTTCCGAAGAGTAATGTTTGCCTTATTCAATTGAAGAATTTCGGTCATTATATAAAGCGAAGATTACTATTAAAAATTAGTGGTATCCAAAATATTTGAATAACCATCTCTCTAGCACGTATGGCATACCAGAGAGATGGTTAAGGGTTTAAATTAGAACGAAAGCAAGCTGCGGTTCACATTACTAGTTGTATTTTGTTATGGTTACAGTTGAAGGCAATGACTAATCTATAACACAGCATCAACAATGATTTTAAAATTACACTGCTCAAAACAATTAAAGGATATTGCAGTTTTAGGTGGATTTTGTATCTGGGAAACTTTTTAGCTGATTGATACATGGTCGACAGACATAGTAGGTTATATGAGAATAAATTACACATGTTTGGCAGAAAAAAAAGCATTTTATTGCGCATTTGTGTACAAAAGGAAAAAAACACAATTTGTGCATATGAGAAAAAAAGAATAAGAAAAGGTGTTTTCTTCAAAGAAAATCATTTTCAGTAGGGGGTATGGTTTCCACGGGCGGCCAGCAACGTTGAACACCTTTGAGGCATGGACTCAATGAGGCTATTAATGAGGAGTTGGGGTATTCTGCCCCACTCTTCCAGAAGAGCTCTTTCCAGTTCTTGGAGAGTTTGTGGGGGTTGTTGGCGGCCAGAAACTCGTCTTCCTAGAGCGTCCCAAACGTGCTCGATTGGATTCATGTCTGGAGAACACGCTGGCCATTCCATTCGAACGATTCCTTCCTCGAAAAGGAAATCCTCCACCAGGTTTGCACGATGTGGCCTGCAGTTATCGTCCATTAAAATGAAGTTATCTCCGATTGCTGCAGCGTAAGGGACTACAATAGGTCTGAGGATCTCATCCCTATATCGGCGACCAGTCAGAGCTCCATCTCGAATGATGTAGAGGTAGGTCAGTGCGCCCGTCAATGGAGATGCCACCATACACCAACACTCCTCCACCGCCAAATCTGACACTTTCGTGCACGAACGCAGGATTATTCCTACTGCCATGGTCCCTCCAGATGAAAATACGCCTATTATCCGGATGCACAGAAAAACGGGACTCGTCAGAAAACAGAATATTGCTCCATTCATTTCTCCTCCAGTTGACATGCTCGGTTACCCACTCCCTGCGGTCGCGACGGTGCCTTGATGTTAATCTAACACATACCATCGGTCGGCGAGCATACAGACCTACAGCATGCAGCCGGTTTCGGACAGTCTGAGTTGAAATCGTGGTGCCTGTATCCGAGCGAAGGTGTTGTTGGAGAAGAGTAGCGTTCATGTTTCGGTGTCTCCGAATTGTTAACGCTAAATACCGATCTCCATTGGGCGTTGTTGCCCGTCTACGACCTTGTCCTGGTCTTCGGCCTGCACATCCACTCTCCAAAAAACGGTTCCAGATCCTGGACATGACACTTTGTGACACTCCAATGGCTTGCGCTACTTCGGCTTGAGTTTGGCTCCCTTCTAACCTACCAACAATTCTCCAAGCTTCTGAATCTGTCAAATGACTTCGCTGAGACACCGTACTCATCGAAACAAAGCAATCACTGAATGCCGATCATCCTTGTCTTCATTCTCTTTTATCCAGTTGAAAGTCAAATTTCATTCGCTGCCGCTGAAGCGACGTTTTTGACGTCGAACTCAAAATTTGCATACTCCACAGTTTGAAAACCAGAAAAATTTGCATTTGTGATTCTCTTCTTCTATTTTCGGCAAAAAAAATTTCGTTTATATCTTTATTTTATATAAAACTTCAAATATCCTTTAATTGTTTTGAGCAGTGTATATCTATTATTTCTGCATTTTAGTTTCTGATCAACAAATTACATCATACGAGACTAAACATATATTTTATTTTAAAGATAACTTCATTTTTCTCTCTTCGTAAAATATGAAACCTAAAACGCGGAAAAAAGTCACATTTTATATTACAACATGGTGAATTCAGAACAAAATCCATTTTCGATGAAAACAAAGTTTCTTATCCATCAAAACTGCCAAGCATTCTATTCCAAACAAGCCATGCTTTCAAGAAATGTCAATGAAAGAAAACAAACAATAGTTGAATTTGAGCTCTGACTTAACCTCTTTAGACCTGAGGTACACAAATGTAAACCTCTAGGTATTCTTTTGGTCATGAAAACTGAACTGAATTTTTTTCTACATTTTTACGTTACTTCTATATAGATGAATATTTTTTGCTTTCAAATAAAAATAATGACCACTAAATGACAGCACTGATCCTTATTTGTTCATAAACTAAATATTTTTTCTAATATATATATAGATATATATATATTTATTAACTATATAGTATTCTGTATACACTTTATACTTACCTGTCTTTGAAAAAAATTGGAGATTTGGTCAGTTTTGTTGCTAGAACTTGTTTTTTTATGTGTGTGTTTTGAATTCAAAGGTTTATACATATCATATATATTATTTCTCCTGTCAACATACCTTTTTCTAAGAAAATACGAAACGCAGAACGACGAATGAGATACCATATGAAAGGATTTTGAACAGGCTTTTGGCATAGCACAGTTAACATTTCGTTAAAACATGTTTTTTTTTATTAAAAACTGCAGTTAATTAAAAATTAAATCGGCATTGTTTTCATGAAAGATTTTCCTCAAATCAGTGTTGCCACAAAAATAAAATACTACATTATCAGATGACGTCAACGATTGCTAATTTATTTCTTGCGCGTACTTTTTGCAAAAATATTGAGTTTTTAATTGGGTTTTTAATTAATTTTTACGCGTGTGTCACCTATTGTTTATTTGTTTACTTTGTTTAATCATGGCTGTATATATGCGCACTGTATCGGGACACCAGTAGATTACGTAATTTAAGGATTATCTTCCATTTAGATATACAGTTCATTAGGATTCACAAAAATTGTAAGTATTTATTTTTTAATATTTCATTAAGCTGTTAATAGTCCTGACGTCATTTAAATGGCTGCTGAACAACAAGGTTTGAACATCCCGTGTTTAAGTTCCCATAGGCTTGCAAAAAAGTGGTGTACCAAATATTGATTTATGTATTTAAGACATTTCTGGAACAGTTTTGCAAAATATGTTCAAATGTTTTCATATGAATTCCCTAAACGTCTGATTCAGTGTTTAATCTTTTTTATATAATTCGTTTTTTTTTCAGTATGAGGTCTTGGCAACCTAGAAAAATAACCTTGGCAAGAAAAGAAAATCTGACAAAAAAATTTCTGGCAATCTATTCACATTTTCTTATACACAAGCAATCGTCATATATATTATTTCTGTTGTCAACATCATTTTTTCTATCCACGTACAAAACATACAACGATGAATGAGGTATCATTCGAAAAGTGTTTGAACAAGTTTCTGAGATAGTACACCCACATTTCGTTAAAACGCGTTGTTTGATTAAAAAAAATCAGTTAATTAAAAATAAGTGCTAAAACGTACCATGAAATAATCTGAAAGATTGCAGTGCGAAAGTTTCGCACGGGTCCTACTGGTATATATATATACCTCATACCGATCTATCCATTGATATCTACATCTATCTATCCATATATATATCTTTCGTTTTTAAACTATTGCTTATGGGTAATTACTTACTGTTTGGATTTCTTTTTGTTTTAATATTTCTTGGGTGTCATTTTGATATGTTATAAGGGGCATAATATTGTAATTTTTAGGCTTAATGCTGACAATATTTCAAGAAATAACATATATTTACTATGAGTTATATTTATGATGCTCCTCTGATGAATCCATAAGTTATTCATAGTATTTTATATTTATATTTAATTTTCACTTTTTTTCTTTTAATTTTGTAGTATATATATATATATATATATATACACAAGGTGTAGCTGAAATGCTTCAACAAACTTTGAGGGATGATAGTACTGTGACGATTCCCCCCTTCCAGATTTAATAAGTCTAATTAAATCTTCTCTTCTTTAATCTACTCACACATGGAGATCTGAAGTGTAAACCAGATGTAGGCCCTTCAACTTCAGAAAGTGCCGCATCCAGATGTTAGGCATTAAAATTTCGTCTGTGCATACCGCCAGATTACTTCTCGATCTCGAGCATGTGTGCTTCCTAATAAACTTAGAATTATAGCAGTTATAAATTCGTGTCGCTTGCTAAGAAGTGACGTTATAAGAACAGTTATGATCTCGTATATTCTGGCCACTTGAATCCAGATTGCTCCATCTTTCAGAGGTACTACAGAAACCGCCATCTGTGCTCCCCGGTGAGAAAGAACACTCATGAACACTTGAGATCTTGCCGATCATATATACGAAACGGGCAGAGGCCAGAGACAGATTCTGTTTTGAGTTGCAGCTAGCAACAGCTTTCTAGGCTTCTCTGGTGAGAAGGCCTACGTCTTCGGTCCATGTGCCGATGGTTAAGGCAAAAACTTTGCCGGTTATTTCAGAAGTACTCCGCGTACTTGTGTGAGAGAGAGCGCCCTGCTCTGGTAAATTTCTCCTCCTTGAGAGACTGTATGTTACGGCCACCCAGTGCCGGTAGAACTATTCGTTCATCCTGAAAAATCCCTGAAACAAACGCCCACATGTAATTTCTATGTAATTGTGATAAGTGTACTGAGTGATTGTGACGTAATTAAATCTGTGTTTGCCAAAAACTGTTTATCGATTTACGATTACGCTACAGTACTCATGAAGATGAACAAAAAAATGCAATAGAACACGGGGTCGCAAATGACATTTAACCCTTTCAGGGACAGTGGTATGTCTAAAAAACCACTTCATTTTAATTCCAAAACGCCACAATGGCACCAGAATTTTGCTAAAATCTTTTCCATTTAATATTTATGTGAAATATAGCCTTTTTCTTATTTACAAACAATTTTTTTTGTAAATTCCGGTGCCAGTCCATTTTCAGACGCATTTTCTCTATTTTTATCCTTTAAGCCTTTTAGGGGCAAACTACTTTTAGTACTAAAATGTTGAAATAAATGACTGGCACCGGAATTTATAAAAAAATTTGTTTGTAAATAAGAAAAATGCTATATTTCACGTACATATTAAATGGAAAAGATTTTAGCAAAATTCTGGTGCCATTATGGCATTTTGGAATTAAAATTAAGCGCTTTCATAAACATACCACTGCCCCTGAAGGGGTTAAACGTCATTTGCGACCCCATGTTCCATTGCATTTTTTGTTCGTCTTCATGAGTACTATCATCCCTCAAAGTTTGTTGAAGCATTTCAGTTACACCCTGTATATATATATATATATAAACCTTTGAATTCAAAATACAAAACAAAAAGTTCTAGGAACAAAACTGACCAAATGTCCATTATATATATATATAAACCTTTGAATTAAAAAAAAAAGAAAAAAAAAGAAAATTAATAAGTTCTAGGAACAAAACTGACCAAATGTCCATTTTTACTTACCCATCATACGTAGTATAGGGTAAGTCTTGTAATCGTTTTGAAAATCGAAAAAATTTTTTTTGACGAATTTACAAGTTTCAGACACTGGAGATTCCGAAAAACATATTTTTAGAAAAAAAAAATTGCCGTCCGTCTGTGTGTCTGTAAACGCTCTATCTCCCGAAAACATTGAGATAGAGACTTGCAATTTGGTATGTACTTAGTATGTAATAATGGGAAGAAGCCTATTTCATTTCAATAACCTTGATTAACCGGAACTATTTTTTTCGGACTCTCAAAATATTCGTTCTGATAAAAAGTATATAAAAATGTTCGAAATTGGTTATTTTAGGAAATGAATATAAAAGACAATAAAAAAACATAAATTTTGCATAACGCATGAAGTCGATCGGATAATGAGTTGCCGAGATATTTGGAATCCTATTTCCCACACTCTTCGATTTTTCATGACCGTGTATTTCATCCAAATTTCACTTCAAAGATATATTTTAATTGGAAATTTGACACTTAATCAGATGCAATAAACCGCTAGTTAATAGGATTATTATTTTTGGAGTTATAAGGATGTTTCTTTCAAGCAATTCAGTAATCGAGCCTTTAAAGTTTGTGACGTCATCAAGCCTCGATTTTATTTGAATTGCAATGCATTTTATAAGTAGTTTACACATTTTTTATTTTAATATTTTACATTATGTATATCCATGATGGGTAAGTATTACGGTGCCCCCCAACGACTAGTTTTAAAGATAGGTAAGTATGAAGTGCATACAGAATACAATTAAGTTAATAAATAATTAACCAATTAAAACATCAAATAACAGTAGCTCCAATTCAGAGACGGCACGCAGCCAAACATACATAATAGTTTTACAGAAAAAATAAAAAATAAATATTTAAAATGATAAAAGACGCCAGAAGGACAAAATGAAATTTAGATATAAACTGATACTAAAATAGAATTAGAAAAAAAAAAAAAAAAAGAAAAAAAAAAAAAGGAAAACATGCGCAAAGCATTAGGAAGCTTTGGAAGCGAGAAACATCAAACAAGCTCTATTGAATTCTGACTCAAACACTAATTAAAGATGGCATAAAGCAAGTGAATAAAGAATATTTTAAATTAATAATTACTTATTAAATTCAAAAATCAAATTGCTGAAATACTATATTAGAGATGGCAGAGTAATACATACAAAATAAGTTAAGCGAAAAGCAGAAAAATAATACTAAATAAATAAAATGATAAAAGATGCCAGAAAAGTAATATAAATAAAAACCAATCACAATTTGAATAAGAAATGGAATTTAGATATTAAATGAAATTAAAATGAAATTCGGAAAAAGACATGTGACCATGTGTAATCATCAGTTGAAAGCACATGTCAAATGGAAATGCAATATTTCATAGAATATACTGGCACATTTGCCAAGAATAGTATATTTCCGCGAATATATCGCACTAATAGAAGGAAACAAAAGGAAAAAAAAACAAGGAAAGATAATTAATAGTAAAATGAAATTACTCACAAACCATGCGTTGTATGTCACACGGTGCGAAAACAGCATCTTATCTTCATTTGAATTTAGCACTTGAGATTGCAAAAAAGTTGGATGACCACAGTTACAGTAATTTAAAGTGAAACATTTAATATATGTATATATATATATATATATATATATATATAAAGTCTGGGGGAGACCTACATCCAGCAGTGGATTGAAAACGGTTGATGATGATGATGATGATGATATATAAAAAGTAATGTGTACTAAAAATTTACTCTGTGAATATATATATATATTTTCCCAGGTGTGTGCGACTGTTCTCGGGATCAACAAAAATATTGAAATCGATTCAGTAATTCTCGATAAAGTAGCACTTCAATACCAGCTGATTAAGATGTATATTTGGCGTTCTCTTTTTTTTTTGTCCGACTGTACAAATATACTGAGAAATTAAATGACCACATTTTCTTTTACCCCTTATCATTGAGAGGTTTTGTTTTCATACCTCTATAAAATATGAAGTGAAATCTCAAATGGTATTTACACAAATGTCAAAGTTAATATTTCTTCATTGAGAATGTAGAACAAAAATATACTTTCACTGAAATAAAATTTCTTATTCATAGAGCTCGC
Source organism: Maratus michaelseni (assembly GCA_963931845.1). Lineage (NCBI taxonomy): Eukaryota > Metazoa > Arthropoda > Arachnida > Araneae > Salticidae > Maratus > Maratus michaelseni. The sequence goes on from OZ007597.1 coordinate 140,989,677, forward strand.
AAACATTATATTCTCAAAGCACCATACTTTCAAACATATCAGTGAAAGAAAATAGACAGTAGTTGAATCTGAACTTAAAGTATTTGAACATCACCTTTACTTAGTGAAGAATTTTACGATTCTTAGAAGCTTTTAACGAAATCCTATAGACATCGGCGATTTTTTCTTTATATGAGCCTTAAATTTTGAAAGTTAGGAAAGTCCATTTTGAAAAAACAAGAACGAAAAATCATGCATCAAGCAGTATAGATTATATATATATATATATATATATATATATATATATATATATATAACACTTTCAAATATTTCCAATATACTTTTACAAATCTTTACTGTTTAATAAGGTAAAATATGATGCCTAAGTAAACAAGGTCAAGGTCAAACCGGGCGGGGTGCGTACCTTTCGGCTTAAGATCAACTAGCCCCGCCCAGAAGGTTTATTTACCCAATTATACTGAGCATTTCTAAATTATACTTTGTGATATTGAGTAATAATTATACTATGTAATTCTCAAATACAAATTCTGAATATACAAGATTCCAAAAATACAAATTCTGAGTATACAAGATTCCAAAAATACAAATTCTGAAAATACAATTTACCAATCTTACTGAGCAGTACTAAATACTACTATGTGATACTGATCAATAATACTACCATGTAATAATACTGTAAGATGCTGAAGTAAATAATAATAATGGATAAAATAATAAGTACTAAATGAACAATAATGAATGAATAATAATACTAGAGTAAACAATGATAAATTATGCTAAAAATACTAAATAACACTGTATGATGCCATTAAGAATATCTAAATTGCTAAGGTTAGAGTTTATGTAGTGTGTAAAGGTTCTTATGCATATTAGAAGTCCACGTCATCCTCAACCTCTACTAAGTCCAATGGAGGCAGCATGCCTAAGTAAACAAATTTTTCCAATTTGCTTAAGTAAACAAATTTTTCCAATTTGCCTAAGTAAACAAATTTTTCCAATTTGCCTCTAAGTAAACAAGATCACCCAGCCGGAGCACCAATCTGTGAGGGTTTGCGGCGTAAAACCTCCGGCGGTAGAATCCCCTTCACCACCCAGCAATATCACAGCTCAAAGACGAACCCGAAACAGGGTTGCTGGAATTAAATCAAAACAAAACAGCAACACCCCACCAACTTAGTGAGAAAACGCTGCTTCACGCAGGGAACTAAAAAAAAAAAAAAAAATAAAAAATAAACTAAGCGAACCGAAAACAGAATACTACTAAAGCTAATTTACAAACTAAGAATTATAAGAGACTCTAAAAATAGATTTGTTACAATTGTCTCACTAAACCTAATTCTAAAGCTAAAATAAACCAAAAACAAATACATAGCCTCCCATACAATGCAATTACTCTAAAAACAATTACCAATTATATAGCTACTGAAATCACAAAATTTACAGCAAAACGAAAAAGAAAAAAACAATAAAATTACAGAGCATCTCACCACGGAGAGTTACAGTATATTACAAATGAAACATGAGATGTGAGCAGATAACTTGCTACCCATATACATACACAACTGAAAATGCAAAAGCCAATGTAGATAAGCAGAATTTACAACATCCAGTTTGATATAGTTTAGTTCACCTCCGCAGAAACCAAGCTATCAAATGAGGTCTCTTTAAAAATCACTCATCAGCCATTCACTGACCGAGATCCAATGAAAGCACCACAGCTTACAAGATAGCAATAGTCCATAACTGCAGTTAAAGTAGCAGCCAGAATTGAATGTCAATGTTATTTAACAAGTAAAGTCCATATATGCCACAAAAGTCAATTGCAGGAATTAATTCCAGCATTATAATCACACTGAAAAGTATGAAACAGGAATAAAAGCATTAAAAGAATCATTCAAAGTTAACGTTCCAGAATATACCAGCAAACCGACTGCAACAGTGACAGCTAAAGAAGAGCCAACTCAGTAAAGCAATACTCTAACTAAAGAGTAGTCGCACAACTTTAACTAAGTAGAAACATTATCACTGCAACTTGCAAGGATTTAAAACAAGTACCACTGAAAAGCTATGACAACTAATTAGTCTTGGAAAATTGAAGGGCAGGTGCATAAAAGAGAGCAGTCCAACGCATTACAAAAGCTCATTCTATCAAATGGCTGAAGTAAATGAGTGAAGTCCGTCATGTCCATAGTCTTAAACGCATAGTCTTAGTCGCATTAACATGTGTAAATGATGAAGGATACTACATGTAATGATTTATACTGCAACATAACTGCAACTTGTTGAAGGAGAAAACCAGCTGAAAGAACATTGATATAATGATAAACATGAAAGTCATACTTGAACACCGCTTTAGTAAAGCCTTAACAAAATAAAACTAAATCTATGAACTCGATAATGATTAACGTGCAAAGGTTGGAAATGACAACGTCCCAATTCACAACTAACTTATAGTTCATAAACAGTAGTTACACCATGACTCAATTAAAACTTATATCTAATAAAAGAATATAAATCATTCAACTTATTATAGTTTAAAGTCAGACGAGCAAAATATTGAGGATTTAAGATGACATTTTTTAAGTTCCACCTTACAGATTAATCTCTGTCAAAAGTGAAGTGTTCTGGCATTAAAGAGCATTTACCAAAAATGAAATGAAAAACATCTCCTTTCTTGCCACAGTCACAGAGGTCATTTCTACGTTTTCCTATTTTATAGAGGAAACTTGGAAAACTGCCATGACTAGAAAGATAATAAACTAAAATTTGTTTTCTACAGATAAATTCAGTGTTAACCTTCTTTAAGACATTATAGGTATCCCTACCATCCGCTGAAGCTATCCAGGACTGCTGCCAGGTATCAATCAACTTATCCCGATAATACGGTTTCAGCAAAGAGACTGGATATAAAATTTCAAGTAACGGAGCATGAGAGTCAGCAGAAGTGGCCCGCTTTGCTAAATCATCTGCCCTTTCATTACCATGTAACCCAGCGTGGGCCTTTATCCATCCAATATAGATTTGTCTGCTACCAGCGGCCAGAAACTTTTTATAAATAGAGTGTTCTAATTGATTGTTGGGAAAAGCCCTAAATATTGATTTAACAGAGGAACTACTATCCGAATAGATACTAACTGAGTTATGAACTGAATTTACAAACCATTGTAATGCATTATCCAGGGCCGTTAACTCGGCCTGATAAACAGAATTCAGACTTCTTAACTTCACTTGATGATCATATATGTAATCGCCCTTGTGAAAGACTGTAAAGGCCGAGCCCACGCCATTGTTCATCTTCGAGCCATCTGTGAAAATTATAGGATCAAACGAAAAAGGAACTTTATCAGTTACTGGATCCAGCTGGTAGACGTTCTTTATGTTCAGATATTCAGTAAAGTCAAAGGTATGCATTCGTGGCATAAAATCCGTATTCTTCAACGTAGTGTCACCAATTTTAATACTACCCGTGCCTTGCATAAATGCGAGTTTCTCTGCCTTATTTTTCAAATTATAATAAATAGGAGGTATACCAGATAGTACACAAAGCGATTCAGTTGATGTTGATCTATAAGGTTTTAAAATCGACAGTAGGCCCATACGTTGGCACGAACTCAGTCTTTTCTTAGCCGGGATATGTAAATCATTAATCCATACTTCGTAACCATATGAGATCTGTTTTTCAATAACACCAATGTACCATAATTTTAGATAGTGCGCTTCCAAACCTCTATGACGACAGCCAACTTTCTTCATGTTAATAGTAAACTCTAGAATCCTTTCTCTAACATATTCCAGGTGACATAACCAATTAAATCTGCTATCAAGGACCAAACCAAGATACATTACCGAGTCCTCCACTGGGACAGAAACGCCATTCAATTTAAAGATTGGACGTCTATTTTCTAAATTAAAACTTCCAAAAAGCATGGCTTTCGATTTTTGGGGACTTAGATTTAAATGTAAACTTACCGCCACATCACTGAATCTCTCAAGACAGCTGTTTATCCTATGTTCTAGCTGAGCCCTCGTATCTGCTCCCTCCAGGATCACAGAATCATCAGCGTATGACACAATGTAACGTTGATGAACCCTGTAAGTCTTGATTATATTATCAGCTACAATAGACCAGAGGAGGGGCCCGAGGCACGAACCCTGCGGACACCCTTGAAAGGCAATAAACCATCGTATACCATTTGAATAGTCAAAACCGATAAGGCGATGACTTATATAATTCTTTAAAATGTCTTTCAAATAGTTTTCTATAGGTAACTGAGTGATCAGTGTGGCAAGAACTGTCCATTGCATAGCATCAAAGGCGCCCTCGACATCTAGGGACACCATTGCACAATATTTGCAATCCAACAGTATTTCTTTGACATACTTCTTGAGCTGCATGACTGCACTCACCGTGCTTTTGCTTTCTCTAAATCCATACTGATTCTGTGCTAGAAAGCCCAATGACTCCAGCTTAGTTATTATCCTCGTCTTAATCAGTCTTTCCAAAATTTTTCCCAGAATCGGAAGCAAAGTAATGGGTCTGTAGGCCCGCTGTGAATGAGGCGGTTTATTTCGTTTACGAAAAAACAACACTATTCCCTTTTTCCAGCAGTTCGGGAAATAACCTAGAGCCAAGCATCTTGAATACAATCTGCACATCAGGACTGTGAAGCCGCGGCAAAGTTCTCTAACCACTAAGCCATCTATCAAATCGTATCCGGGAGCCTTATTACTCTAAGTAAACAAATTGGAAAAAGCATAACATATTTAAAAACTCATTTTCAGAAATTATCAACAATATTAGGAAAAATATCCGAAATCGTTTGTGCAGCCCTGTATATGATAAATAGATTTGTATATATACTACAAAGAATACTAAAATTTAATTCAGTTACGAAACGTATAGCACAGTTTAAAATTCACTTTCTGGAATTTCTGTCAATAAACGGAAATGTGCTCGAGATTTTTTGTGCTGCTCTGTATGTGATCTATAGAATTTATACACACCAAGTAATAGATAAAAAAAATGAAATTAAAACAATCCCAATTTCTTTAAAGAATCATTTATAAAAATAAAGTTTATTTCGCTGCCACTGATTTTCTGAAACATTTCCGAGTACTTTTTATAATGCATTAATAACTTTTCTCAAACCGGATTTTCGGATGTTATCCATTCTAAATAAAATATTTTCAGTAGCGTAGGTGAATTTAGACATACAAGAGTAACAAAATAATATTCATTTTAATGCCAATGTTAATGCTCTTAATTATCATGTTCAGGGCTTTACAAATTTGATAAAATCTGGTAGCCAGAAAAAAATTCTAGTAGCCACTAAAAAATAATTACTACCCCCTCCTTCCTCGTCATTCATTATCAAAAATCACAAAAGTTTTTATGAATTAATTGACGAAAAATAATAACAAGCATTGTTTAGAATTATTAGTTACATAGTTTAGAAATATAAAATAAACTAAGTTTTATAATGAAACTTTCAAAAAAAAAAAAAAAAAAAAAAAAAGGTACTCTAAAGAGTGAATTAACCGACATGTTCGGAAAATGCTGATTGCCGAATGCATCGAATGTCCGGATAGTTGAATGCTACAAAATCTATATCTGCTGAGGGGCGCATCGAAGAAATAGTGAAGCAGGAAAACGAGTTTTCGCCTACTTTTCTGTCGAAGTCTGAAGTAATTCTGATTTGATTATTTTAAACTTTACATTGGATGAACTTATTTTTGCCCAATTAAAAACAAAAGTCAAAAATATTTTTTGTGCGAACATAGTTTCAAAGTTTATTTTTTAATATTGGGAAAAGGGGGGGGGGGTGGCATTGGTGCTCATTTCAAGAAAACTTAAGTCAATTTTTGTACAAAAAAGAAACAACAACAAAAACCCCATTAGATTAAATAACTTGGTCGCCAGATAAAAATATTCGGTCGCCAGTGGCGACCTGGTGATCGTATTTGTCAAGCCCTGATCATGTTTATCTGTAAAACATGTTTGTTGAACAGGAAAATATTTGCTTGAGGATGGATAGCATCCGAGAAGCATTACATTCCGGGTAGAGAAAACTGATTAATACACTATAACAACTACTCGGAAACGTTTACGAAAATCAGCGGCAGCAAAAGAAACTTTGTTTCTATCACTAGTTCTTTAAATCTTGAAAATATATTAGTTTCTGAGGTTTCTAAAGATAAAGAACGCTTTTCGAAATCGTAAGTCACTCGGAAGAGATTAATGTATATTTCATTCGTGATTTTATTGTATTTTCCTACATTAAGAAACATGTGTCTTTTGTACTTTCTTCTATCTATAATAGAAGAAAGTATTGTAATCGAAAATTTTTTCGACGGATTTGCACGTTTTAGGAGTCAGAGAGTCAGAAAAACAGGTTTTTACAAAATTTCTGTCTGTTCGTCTGTCTGTTCTCATTGTATCATCGAAAATTGTATGAAGTTATAAATAGAATTGAACCAAATTTAATTTATAGGTTTGTGACTATGGGCAGTAGATCCTCCTTGAGTATGAGGATATTTCGCCGAAAGAGGGCGCTGCTATAGAACTTTTTGTGCCATTTTTATTATTGTATCATCGAAAAGTGTATGAAGTTATGCAGAGAATTGAACCAAATTTTATGTAGATGTTTTTGACTATCGACGGCAGGTTCCAGTTGAATTTGGCGATATTCTGCCGGAAGAGGGCGCTGTGATAGCCACTTAAAGATTTCAAATTCAAAAAGATGTACAAAAAAATTAGAAATGCTAAAAGTTTTTTCCGTTAAATGTTCGGCCTTGATCCAAGGATTACGGAGCAATTTTTGTTTTCCCTCTATCTTAAAGAATGGCTGAGATATAGCAGTTTGAAAGTTTAGTGTGGCTGACATTTTGTAACAACATAGCAGGATTCCTCCACAAACGGGCTTAATTTATGAGTTTTAGTGAACATGGTTTCGCCAAATTTCCTTTCATTGTTGTAACCATCGTATATGCTTAACACTATATATTTATATTCGTCAGCGCACGTCAAATTCTCGCCAGGATTGGCGATAGTCGGCGAAAAATCGACAAAAATACCTTTTCATAAATTAAACCAACTTGGCTACTGTTCGCATCCAGGTAACCCGACGATTCGCAAGCAGTTGACGTACAACAGAATGACGGAATTTTTTTTTTCTTTTGGTGGTGTGATAGCGAATTTTGAAGTATTTACATATATGAGATAGAAGAAAGTTTTGGGATTTTCACCTTCGACTAGTTTACAGTGTAGAGAAGGCTACGAGGAGTACTTGCCAATTAATTTTAGTTCTTTTTAAACGACCTAATACATATTGTTCATATAAATTGGGTGTCATTTGTGGGCAATTTAAAAAAAAATATTAAATGTAAAAAATTCTAGAACAGTTTTTAATTAAAAAATGTTTTTCACCTATATTCTGTAACACCGAAAAGATCCCCTAGTATGTGTAAAATATGAAGGGAAATTCGAAAAGGTTTTTATACGACCATTAAAGCTTAAATTCCTGTATTGGAGAACGAATTGCATTTCGAAGAAATACCATTTTTTATAGATCCAACTGTTTAACATTCTATTCTGAAACATCATGCTTTCAAGAAATGTCAACAAATGGAAGCAGACAATAGTTGAATTTGAGCATTAACTTGAAATATTTCAACACCGTTATTTACTTGAAGAATAGTTTTCAGATTTTTGAGAGACTTAAAGAAATGTTATATAGTACATTTTCTGATTTTCTATATATTAGCGTGTATGTGCAGTGAACTCTCGTTAATGCGTCTCCACTTAAGACGTATCACCAGTTAATGAGGACAACTTCGTTTACCCTTGTAATTTGTGTTTGTAATTAATGTTAAAACAATCGCTTAGTGCCTACTACATATCGGATAATGCGGGAAATGTTTTCATAGATTCGCCGGGCAGAAACGAAACTGGTTTTGTACATTATTTCTTCAAAATCAATTTTTGTGCAACTTTAGTTATAGATATGATTCCTATAAGTGGAGCTGGTGCATATTCATCTTGTTGTCCAAAATAACCGCCATATTGTAACCCATTTCAGCATTAAGAAACCGCCCGAACAGGTGAATGCCGTCCCTTTCACTTACCGTCCACTATTACAGTAAGCTAACCGGTTTTAGCTTGGTTTTTGGTCCGTTGGGTTATTAAATTGCGGTATGATTCAGCCTGTAGTATAGGCACTCTAGTTATCATTAGTTATAGACGCTTTCAGTGTGACGTCAGTCATGACGTTTTGATTGGAAATTGACTCTAAACAAAAGGTTGCTATGTTTCATTTCTTATTAAATATAAATCGTAGAAAATGTTACCACTGCGTATATGGTATTAAAAAACTTAGCTGTGAAATCTAGCTATAGGATATAGTTATAATATACGAATAAAATAGAATACTAGTCGTTGGGGACCACCTTAATACTTACCCATCATGGATATGCATAATATAAAATATGAAAATAAAACATGTGTAAACTATTTATAAAACACATTGCAATTCGAATAAAATCGTGGCTGGATGACGTCATAAACTTTAAATGCTCGATTACTGAATTGCGCGAAAGGAACATCCTTATAACTCCAAAATTGATACTCATATTAACTAACGGTTTACTGCGTCAAATTAAGCGTCTCATTTCCAATTAAAATGTATCTTTGAATTGAAATTGGAATGAAATACAGTGTCATGAAAAATCGAAAAGTGTTGAAAATAGGATTACAAATATCTCGGCAACTCATTATCCGATCGACTTCATGCTTTATGCAAAATTTATGTTTTTTATTGTCATTTTTATTACATTCATTCCATAAAACAAACAATTTTGAAAATTTTTATATAACTTTTATCAGAACGAATATTTTGAGAGTTCGAAGAAGATAGTTCCGGATAATCGAGGTTACTGAAATTCAATAAGCTTCTTCCCATTATTACATACTAATTACATACCAAATTTCACGTCTCTATCTCAATTTGTTCGGGAGATAGAACGTTTACAGACACACAGACAGACAGACGGCAATATTTTTTTCTAAAAATTTGTTTTTCGGAATCTCCAGTGTCTGAAACGTGTAAATTCGTCACAAATGTTTTTTTCGATTTTCAAAACGATTACAAGACTTACCCTATACTACGTATGATGGGTAAGTAATACAACCGTTTGTTTGGAGTCAGTTTCCAACCAAAATGTCATCACTGACGTCACGATTGACGCCCCCACACAGCAGTGGAAAGAAATTTTGCCCGGTGATTTTTGGCTATTTAGTGTATCTATCTGTCTATCTCTCTGCATACAATTAACAATTAAATGATTCGAATTAACGGGTTTGATTGAAATGGGACTTCCTGTATTTTTTACTGAATTCGTGGATTACGAACCCATGGTAAGTTTTTTAGGTAGATTTCGTAAGAAATACTACCTATTACATTCTCACCTAAGTTGGAAATTTTGAAAAATTTTTGCAGATCTACGCCGATCATGACTCCCAGAACCCAAAACCACCCCCAGTTCAACAGTTTATACATCTATCTATCTATCTATCTTTCTATCTATCTATCTATCTATCTATCTATCTATCTATCTATCTATCTATGTCACTTTTTTCTGACCACGATAACAGGAAAAATTCTGCATAAATCTTTTCCAAACTGATACATAAAATCAAGGATCATAAAATCTCGGTCAAGTTCGTTAATGGGCAAAATCGAACCAAGGGGGGGGGGGGGGGGAAATGGAGGGGCTTTTTGTGAAAACAGAAAAATCCACACAATTTCTTTATTATGATACGTATCGAATCCGCTTAGAGTTATTATTGCTTCTAGGAAAAGGGCCGAAAATGTATGTATGACAGATTTTTGATATAATTAAAAATGGCTCCAAGGGGGGGGGGGGGGAAAGGGGGGTTTTAGAAGAAAAAAAATCATAGCTTCGTCAATTCACAAGATATCAAATCCGCGTAAATTTATTATTAATCCTCTTAGTATTATCTAAAACTTTTATATTGACATGTTTTTTATAGGACCAACCGTTGTAGCAAAAAAAAATTAAAAACAAAACAAATCCCTGCCGGCTCCGCCTGCAAACAAGTTATTTTTCGAAGTAGGCGGTTCGAACTCCCGCATCTTTTCGAAACTGATACATAAAATCAAGGATCATAAAATCTCGGTCAAGTTCGTTAATGGGCAAAATCGAACCAAGGGGGGGGGGAAATGGGGGGGCTTTTTGTGAAAACAGAAAAATCCTCATAATTTCTTTATTATTATACGTATCGAATCCGTTTAAAGTTATTATTACTTCTAGGAAAAGGGCCGAAAATGTATGTATGACAGATTTTTGATATAATTAAAAATGACCCCAAAGGGGGGGGGGGGAAGGGGGGTTTTAGGAGAAAAAAAATCATAGCTTCGTCAATTCACAAGATATCAAATCCGCGTAAATTTATTATTAATCCTCTTAATATTATCTAAAACTTTTATATTGACAAGTTTTTTATAGGACCAACCGTTGTAGCAAAAAAAAAAAATTAAAAACAAAACAAATCCCTGCCGGCTCCGCCTGCAAAAAAGTTATTTTTCGAAGTAGGCGGTTCCAACTCCCGCATTTTTTCGAAACTGATACATAAAATCAAGGGTCATAAAATCTCGGTCAAGTTCGTTAATGGGCAAAATCGAACCAAAGGGGGGAAATGGGGGGGCTTTTTGTGAAAACAGAAAAATCCCTCTAATTTCTTTATTATTATACGTATCGAATCCGTTTAAAGTTATTATTACTTCTAGGAAAAGGGCCGAAAATGTATGTATGACAGATTTTTGATATAATTAAAAATTGCCTTAAGGGGGGGGGAAGGGGGGTTTTAGAAGAAAAAAATTCATAACTTCGTCAATTCACAAGATATCAAATCCGCGTAAATTTATTATTAATCCTCTTAGTATTATCTAAAACTTTTATATTGACAAGTTTTTTATAGGACCAACTGTTATAGCAAAAAAAATTAAAAACAAAAAAAAGCCCTGCCGGCTCCGCCTGCAAACAAGTCATTTTTCGAAGTAGGCGGTTCCAACTCCCGCATCTTTTCGAAACTGATACATAAAATCAAGGGACATAAAATCTCGGTTAAGTTCGTTAATGGGCAAAATAAAACCAAGGGGGGGGGGGGGGCTTTTTGTGAAAACAGAAAAAAACCCCATAATTTCTTAATTATGATACGTATCGAATCCGTTTGAAGTTATTATTACTTCTAGGAACAGTGCCAAAAACTTATGTATGACAGATTTTTGATATAATTAAAAATTGCCTTAAGGGGGGGAGGGAAGGGGGGTTTTAGAAGAAAAAAATTCATAACTTCGTTAATTCCCAATATTTCAAATCCGCTTAAATATATTATAAATCCTCTTAATATTATCTAAAACTTTTATATTGACATGTTTATTATAGGACCAACTCTTATAGCAAAAAAAAAAAAAAAAAAAAAAAAAAAATCCTTGCTGGCTCCGCCTGCAAACAAGTTTCGTTTCGAAGTAGGCGGTTCCAACTGCAGCATCATCGCAAAAAGGTCATTTCTTCCGCAATTCCCGACAAACAGGCACCCCACGATCTGCGTCTTCGAAATCTACCTGTGCCTGTAGGCCGAGCCGTCAGGGATTTTTTTTCTTATCTTCAAGCATACTCCGGTAGCTACCGGTAGATTTAAAGACGACCGTGTATAAATAAAAGTCTTGGAAACCATATTTAAATGCATAAAATATTCAAAATTTAAATAAAATTAAAGAAAACAGTATAGAAAATAATAAAGGGATTAGGACAAACACAATGACGAAAAGAGAACAAAGCAAAAAGAAAAAAAAAAGTTGATGGCAATTTATTAAAATTAAGGAGAATTCTCAGAAATCAAATTTGAAAACGAAATAAGAAAAGAAAGGAGATTATAATCTTCATGCTAGAAATCAAACCTTTTGAAATAACATTCATGCTTTTCGAATTCAAAGAAGAATTCTGCAAAACAAGCCGCACAAGTAATGATTAGTAAGAAAAGCATTTTTATTTTACTTGACTACAGTGATGTTTTCTATTACAGGTTAAGAATAGAGGTTTTCTTGCATGGTCAAAATTTAGTTTTCCTGATTGAATAATGCTAATGGAAATTTAAAAAAGGATGTTCAAAAGCAAAAGTAAAAAATATTATATGTTTTTACTTACCCATCATACGTAGTATAGGGTAAGTATTGTAATCGTTTTGAAAATCGAAAACTTTTTTTTGACGGATTTACACGTTTCAGACACTGAAATATTACGAAAAACATATTTTTAGAAAAAAAAAATTTGCCGTCCGTCTGTCTGTGTGTGTGTCTGTAAACGCTCTACACAGAAAAAAATAAAACCTAAAATGGGTAAAAAAAAAGCCCAATTTGGGTTGAAAGATTCTTAGGTCTGGGGTAACCCATTTTGGGTCCATACCAAATTGAGTCATGACACATGCCTGTTTTGGTTGCCACTGTGTATCCATTTTGGACACTGTTAAGGACCCATTTTGGGTATCTTAAGACCCATTTTGGGCATCACTGAGAATCCATTTTAGGCAGTATTTAATACCCATTTTGGACACTGTTAAGTACCCATTTTGGGTATCTTAAGACCCATTCTGGGCCTCACTGAAAATCCATTTTAGGCAGTATTTAATACCCATTTTGGACATCACTGAGAATCCATATTAGGCAGTATTTAATACCCATTTTCGATATCTTAAGACCCATTCTGGACACTACTGGAGAATCCATTTTAGGCAGTATTTAATATCTAATTTAGATATACACCCAATATGAATACCACTAATTACCTATTTTGGAGAATATTTAGTACCCATTTTGGCCATGCTAACACCTATTTTGCACAATCTTAAATATCTATTTTAGAATACATGAATACCCAATTTGGGTGCCTTTAAATACCTGTTTTAGGATGAATTCAACATCCAATTTAGATAAATTTAAATACCTTTCTTGACACATTTAATACCTATTATTTTTAACATTGCACAATCATCCCAAATGCTGGATACAGTATTTATGAATTTATTTTAAATGTTTATTAGTGTACAGCTTCATAACTTAGTGCTTTTATTAAAACATTACAGTAAAATTTTAAAGTTAAAATAGTACCTTCAAAAATTATTCATATTTGAAATATAAGGCAATTAGCTCAATTTCGATGAGATTCCAATAATGAATAGCTGAATAATTTTCTCAATATTTAGAATCCTTCTTCTCGGGATCTTGATTTGAAACAAAATTATGACTTTCTTATGGGATACACTATCAAATTAAATGTGTTATGCCACCAGCTTTTATATGATTTCTTTCATTTGTCACATTAAAAGATAATTAAGATATTGATTTGTACTAATTTTTGAAATTTCTTAGAATATTGATAGAATATTATTCTCACCACAAGCAGTAGATTTACTTTTAACATTAGAAAGACCAATTGGGGTTATTTTGACTGTCGAATAGTGAAATCATAATTGTTATTTATCACAATACATAGTTTTGTGATATTTTATATATGAATATAATATTCAGGCCTTGTGTCGACGTTTAAAATGGAACTGAGTTAGAGTTGATCATACTTTTAAAGACTATAGTACCCCACGTTTACTCTAATATTATTTTCAAATAATTATATGTTTTATTCTTGCTGATGATCACATTTAATCTTCAAATCTTTGTTTAAAAAACAGCTTTGAATAATGTAATAATTATTCTTAAAAAATAGAAAAAAAATACAGTCAAATATATTATTAGGTACATTAGGAAATTTTATTGTCCAGACATTTATATTCAGCTATTGTGTATTTAGCACAGCTTTAAAAAATAAATAAATAAATAAATGAAAAAAATGGTGGACTCATGCAAGAATTTTGCACTGCAATCTAAATTTTTTAGCAATATAATATTTTTTATTTATAGATTTAAACTTCTAATGAAACAAAATCATAGTGGTACAGATGTCACAGATGCACCGGGGTTTCTTTTTGGCACCAAAATGGTGATTTTTTGCTTGGTGTGGTAACCTGGTGACTTTTGCATCATATGGAAACTTGGTATTTTATAACAAATGCTGGATACAGTATTTATGAATTTATTTTAAATGTTTATTAGTTAGTATTTATTTTAATGTTTATTACCAAAATGGTGATTTTTTGCTTGGTGTGGTAACCTGGTGACTTTTGCATCATATGGAAACTTGGTATTTTATAACAAAATGAAATGTGTATGTAAATAAATTAAAAATAAAATAATATAAAAATAATTACTAAATAAAATTAAATACATGTGTATTAAAAATAATGCGTGTTTTAAATAAAACTATGTGTAATTATAAAATTAAATGTGTGTGTTTTTAAAATAAAATTATAACACAATTTTAATATAAAATAAAACTAACATGTTTGTACAAGCTAGGCCGCCTAACAGGTATTCGAAAATGAGATTTTCTCGCTAAAATAGCAAAAAAAAAAAAAAAAAAAATCGGCAAACCCTGCGATATCTATTTCATAAGATTAGTCAAGCCAGAATATCAACTCATTCATCCCATCAAACTTACAAAAAGGCACGCGCGAGAAAAAACCAAAATAACAATCGTATTTTAACTGCATTAGAGGAAGACATCATTCCCTTAAGAAAGGGGGGGGGGGGGAAACATGGACAACCTATTGTATTTTTTTCTCCTAAACATTGAAATTCGAATTTTGCTTTTTTATCATAAATATAAAATAAACACATGCAGAGATATCACACTTTATCTTTTTTGTACTATTTATTTTTTTATAATCATTGTGAGCGTGATATAATCCAGAATTTAATTTTTGTGGTAAGACAATTTGAAGAAAACATATCATTTCATTTATGAAAACAATGCCAATTTAATTTTTAATTAACAGCAATCTTTAATCAAGAAAGATGTTTTAGGAAAATGTAAGTGTATATGTCAGAAGCCGCTTTAAAAACCTTTTGAATGATACTTCATTCGTTATTCTGCGCTTCGTAAATTCATAGAAAAAGGGATGTTGACAATAGAAATTATATATATGATTGCCATGGATCACCACTTTGTTAAATTTACCTGTGATGATGCTTAAATTAAACTTAGGAAGTTATGATGGAAGTTAGGATGGTCATACAATATTAAATTTGGTGCCACTTAATCGGACATTTTTCAAGACAAACAAATATTAACACAGCTTTATAACTGTTACTTTTAAATATAAAATGTTGTGTTTTACATTTAATTATTTAAAGGGAGTGGAGAAAAATTTAACTTGATAATGGCAATGAAAAAAAGTAATATGAAATCGTAAATAGCTGCTTAACTCCGCAGTACATAATACAACAATTAACACATAAGGTTTAAAAACTACATGATGATTAAAAATTTGATTAAAAAAAATATTTTAAAACTTACTTCAATTTTCTTGACTTGTAGTTCTTGGCGCAGTACAGACAATGTTCGAAACAAAAAACATAAAAGCAAATATGGTGCTCATAATTTGCTTTATGCCGCACAAATGTAGGAATGCTGTTAACAGCTAAATTATACTCTTAAAACTGTATCTCTGATATAAAAGGTACATTTGGAATATTTGCGTCCCTGAATATTCAGAGACACATGGTGCCCTTGAAATTAAGAGGCACAGAATGCCTTTGAGATTAAGAGGCACAATGTGCCTTTCAATTTATATGATAGTGCTTCTTACGTAAAAATATATTCTGTGCCTCTAAAGATACTGGTACATGTTTTTTTTGTGCATCTCATTTCCAATATAACCCAAGTCAATAAATTAATACTTATACAGGGTGTCCCTCTTATTTTTTTTAATTTATTTATTTATTTTTTTTTTATGACAAAACTAACAGAATTGGGATACTTTGAATTTTATGAATATTCAGTGTTTTCAGGTTCTAAAAACAAAAAGACTCTTGTACAGAAAAATATTGAAAATTAAAAGAAATCAAGGTATAATAAGTCAGTAAGATTTTGCCGTAACGGAAAGGACTTTTTTTTTTTTTTTTGTACTTGTAAGGAAATGCAGGAAAATTTTCTACATATAACTCTAAAATGCAGGGAACACACAAATAATTTAAATTTTTAATGTTTACAAAAAAAAAAAAAAAAAAAAAAAAAAAATGTAAACAGTTTTTAATATGATAAAGAACATTTTGAAACATTTTTGCAATTAGAAATATAATACTTATAAAGCTGCTTAGGAACTTGGTATGGGACAACAATAAGAGGAACAGCTTAAATAAAAGAAATTAGATGCATAAATAACAAAAGTAAAAAATCTTATGATGTACGTTTATTTTCACAACTTAACATTTATAAAACTTTTTTTCTTTTACATAAAAATATAAAGTCTTTAATTTACAAATTAATGTTTTCCAGTTTAAGATTTAATCAAAAAATGAGTTTAAGAGCTTATATCTTAACATCTTATTTTTACTCTTCTATCGTAAAAAATCACTTTATATCAACCATCTACTTAAATTAAATAATTTTCATACCTCATTTATTAACTCTCTCTCTTTCAGTTGGAAATATTCATTATATGTGTAAATAATTACATTTTATATTTATACATTTACAGTAAACTCTGTCTACCGCAGAAAGATTTTCAAGTCCCAGTGAATTTATAGACATAGAGTAAACTTTGCTGAAGGTAAAATAGTACGACGGAAATTTTTAGACCCAATCAATTTCACATTAGACAGAAGAGAGGTTACAGTATTTAATACTATTTCTCCCGCCGTCAAATTATAACATTTAAAGATTTGATTTGTTTATTTTATACATCATTTTTAAAGCTAAGAAGCATAAAAACAATTCTGCAATATATTAAAAATGATTTGTGGTTGATTTAACCTAAAAAAAGGGGGTGGGGGAACAGTGAACTGGTGTATCAGAGGTCACATTTACTCATTTGATCAAATTATGCTGGATGTCAAATAGTTTTTTTTTTATATATATACTCCCAGCATTTTATGTTTATTTTACCATTTTCTCCCATGTTTTCTTTTATCCCTCAAAAATTACATCAAAAGAGAGAACATAAAAATTCTTGTCATTACTGATGCCTAAGAGCTTAAATGCTTTAAAAGAAATAAAACACAATAGATGGGAAAACAAAAATATGACATATAAATAAAATATACTTTATTTATTAAATTTACTGTAGATGCAATAAAATTTTAAATGTAACATAAAATCTAATAAAATAGTTCCACAGTCTAATTAAAAATTATATTATACAAGTTGGTCAAAACAGAAGTTGCCATTTCAAAAAACTTGGAACAGGTCTCTTCTGTTGAGAAGTAGTATATTCACCCTAGGGAGAAATTTAAAAGAAAATAATTAATATTTAAATATTTAATATTTGATCATATCTACAAATTCAAACAAATTCTAATACCTGTTTTTAAAAAAAAATTCTAATATTACAGTAGATTCCTGACTAAAATGTGTTCAGGTTGAGAGTTAAACTTGAAACCTTTCACTTAAATTGACAACGCTCTGCCTATTGAGCTACCTGGACAGACAACTGTTGGCAATAACAACTGTTCTGTCATGTAGACAGCTCAACAGAATAAACCACAAGTAATGGAACTTAATTAAAAATGGATGCTAACATAATCGCCAATCAGGTTATCTAAGTGAAATGTGTCTGCTGGCTATCGGCCCAGGTAGCTCAACAGACAGACAATTTATCCAAAGGTCTTGATTTAGACTTTCGGCCTGGACGTATTTTCATTCAGTTAGAAAAATGTCAATTCATATATAATATTTTTATCAACCAGTTTGAGTTAAAAATAATAATACATAATAATGTACTGCTATAGTTTTTGATGTATTATTGTTAGAAAATACATATTACAGCTTGATTTGAACGAACCTTTAAGAAAAGTATCCAATTTCTATGAACTTCCATTAACATAAACATGTGAGCTAATTTAATAAGTACTCACAATCGAGAAATGTTAAAAAGTCAATTTTAATTTTGCAATACTACAATTCTTTACGTTATGTATGTTACCATATTTAAGATTAGTTTAATCTTTATAAATTTGATATATAAGCTATTGTAATACAATTTGATTACTTTAAACTTAATTTTTTTGAAATTATTTAGTTCAGGGTCGGCAAGTTTTTGCCGCAGGTGGAAAAAACCTCGGTAAAAACTGTCCTGGCAAAAATGGCAAAAACTGAATTTTTACATATAAATGCACATTTTATTTCTTTTACTTATCTTAAATTAACAAGCACAGAATAGTAGTACAATGCATTATGATGATAACTTAATATACTCATCTTAATTACTGAGAAATTATTAATTTCATCATAAAAAAAAATTTAATTGAAAAAAAGCCATTGTTAGTCTGATTTTTATGCTGCAATAAATTAACAATATTGCAAAATCTACAGAAATTATAAACACTTCCAGTTTTAAAATAAAATGTATCAACCTATCAATCAGCATAATGCAATAATTCAGAGATGTAAAATATAAGCAATAGTAGTAAGTACATGTATTAATATATTGTGTTCAAATAAGTGAAATCTTAAATTTCTTTTAAAAAATTAAATATTTTAATAACAATAACATAAAAAATTAAACATCCAACATTAAGCGGCACTTTCATCACCATCATCATTGCAAAATAATTTTTTTTTTCAGCATTCCATAACAAAAAACAAGTTTGGAAACATTTACTTATTGTCAAACTATTTCGAATTTTTGAGTGGACAAAAGAGAAGTTGGAAATTATTCTCTCGATTGCAGCACTACTGGCTGGGCGTGCTTGCAGGTGTGCTATTAACCTACAAAATTCTTTGGAAATTTCACATGACTTTGCGACACTTCTTCACCACTTATTGGAATCAACTGTCATAATTACTTGTTCTGAAAACAATGTACTTTGGAAAGGTTTTTCTTTTAGTTCAAAGTTCACGGCATATGATAGGAAAGATGGATTTATTTTTTGTAGCCATTCTCTGGCCTGTTCTTTTTGTTCGTAATTAAGGTGCTCACCCTTATATTTTGGGTGTAACAAATAGGCAAGAAGATGCCAGGGCAAAATTGCTTTTTCAAACCTTTTTTTAACTTTTACAAAATGGGGTTTAAAATTATCATCTTTCAGCAAATTGCACCATATATGGCAAGCATCTGCTATTGTTGTTGAATCAGCCTACAAGATATCTAAAGCTGTTGAGACTGGTTTTAATTGCTTAATGAGATCTTTTATTTGTTGCAATTTAGTTTAAGTGAAAAGTTATTAATTGCCAATCGCACAGTTTTCTTCATTTTGAAATACATCATGAGGTAACACAGTTTTATTTTCCAATCCACTGTGCACTTGCATAATTCCACTGATGTCTGTGTCTATATTTATCAAAAGCTGTCTGAGGAATTCTAATTTTTGAAAAGTTTCTTACAATTATTCAATGTTATTTCTTTTTTCAGCATTTTTTGCAAGTCTCATTTTTAAAAATTTGTCTCTATCTTGCTGGGAAAAAAAGCCTCACCCATTTTGTGCTTTGTACATGAATCTCAATTTTGCCCACACTAGTTGAGGGAACATCTAAAAATTTTTATCACAGTATGAAAGGGATACTTCTATAAGTAAATAATGCTTTTGATCTTCGTGAAATTTTCCATTTTGAAAAATTGCTGTGATAAACCAGCTTACTGCTTTCCCTATATATAAAAATATTAATATTTAATGAGTATTAATATTAAAATGTGATTATAGTGCCTAATTAGAATTATGAAGGTAGTGCCATGTAATGTAACAACATGAAATATGTAATATTATAGCAACACTACACAAATATTTAACACATATATGCAAATCAATTTAAAAATACCAATTGTTATTGCACTCCATGTAGCTCTTTCTGGCTCCATCAGTTTCTCTAGTTACGAAGAACTAAATATGCAGAATTTCCTTCTCATTGGAGTAACTTTAACTTTCATAATATCCAACTGAAAAAGATTAGATAATTTATCATTAGTTTATAAAATAGTAAAGACACATGCTGAGCTATAAAGCCACAGAAAAAAAAAAAAAAAAAAAACACTGCAATCGAATTTATGTTAAAATCTAATGCCTTATCTAATTTATGTAAAAAAAAAAAGAGGTTGTGTGGCCATTATTCAATGACTGATCATAAGTTACCTAGATTTTTAATGATTCTAAATGTTTGTTTTTGTACATATGAAACACAAATGTTCTCTGAGTAATTAAATGAATTATAATATGAAACCAATATAATTAAACATTCTTTAAATCAATAACTTAAAAGAAGATGGTTTGTTATTTTAAATATTTACATATCTAATATCTTCATTTTATTATGTTAAATTCATTTCAATCATTTAGAACAATGCTTATGTTAAATTTTATTTTTATAAATTATAAAAAAGTCCCCGCACCCCTTCTTTTTTTAGCATATTATTTCATGTTTGTAGCTTAAGTCTAGCCTTAATCCTTAGTTTGTAGAATGTGCATTTGCAAGCAAAGAACAGGTAGCCTTTTTACGGTACTTTTGGGTTAGCTGGGTACCAGTGATACATATACATGTATATAATACACACACACACACATATATATATATATATATACTAGAGATGAGACTGGCTCAGCCCGAGCCCAAGCCCGACATGGACTCGGGCTCAATTTTTATATCAGTCTTCGGGCCCGGGCGGGCTCAGGCTCATTCTTTCTGAAACTGACAATTTTATTTATACTCATACAGAAAAAAAAATCTTTTTTCCCCCCTAAAAAATTACATATTCCATTTTAATGCTATTTTGATCAGAATGAATAAAAGGGGAAGCAGGAATCTCATTTTTCTTTTCCAGTTCTAGAATACTACTTTAAAAGAAAATTTGCAAGTTTATGTGCGGCATTGATGCGACGACGACCGGATGATATGGCGCGAATAATTTCGGTTTTTGTTTGTAAAAGTATGATATTTTTCAATAGGAACATTTATTTATTTATTTTTAGATATCAAAAGCAAAGTGAATACTTTTTTTGTTTGTAGTTAATCAGCATTAGCTTAAGATTTGGAAATTTTTAGTCTTCTATTGTGTGCGAGTCATAATGGCTCTTTATATGAAAATAATGTTAGTGATTCTATTTTTCATGGCTCTGAACATTTACAAAGTCAGTCCCATTCGTAAGTCATAATAATTGTCATACATTGTTATTCTGATAAGAAGGCAATCGAAAAGTTTTTCCGCACTTTGCCTATAAAAGCATAGGATCTTTCATATAACGGTGCCAAATTTTAAACTTAAGCTGATTTTCAGGAACAAGAAATATTGCTTTAATTAAGGAATCGATTACAATTTACGAAATTCACCTATTATACAAAATAGAAAAATGACTTAGGAATAGTAATTACTGTAAATTTCATGCATTTATTCATAAAATGTACTTCATTAATGTGTCCATCAGGTTTGCTTGTTGGGTGAGAAAATTATGAGAATCTTTTAAGAAAGTATATTTTTATTTCATACAAAACTTCTCTTTTGAAAAAAATTAATGTAAATTCGCATAAAGTTTAATTAAGTGCTGGAGATTAACAATTATTTTCATGTAAGACATTTTTTAAATATGAGATATTACTTTTAAAACATTTTTTAAATATTATGAATTTTTTTCAATATCAGGTTCGGGCTCTGATGACACAAAATGTTTCGGGCTTGGGGGAATGGGGGAGGGGGGGGGCTCGGATTTTAAAATTGTATATAAATACATACACACATATATATATATATATATATACACTTATATGTATGAATATTTATATATATATATATATACCTACACTTACATATATATATATAAATTTATATATGTACATTATATCACTGGCACCCGGCTAACCGAAAAGTACCCATTTTTTTTTGTTTGGATTCTATTAAGCTGTACCTGCAATGGTAGGTGGGAAGGCTTAAAAAACCAATATAACAAGTTAATTCGTACAACTCATGGAGTGTTTGCATTCCAGTTTCCAGTCCATACAGTTCAGCATCAATTGTGCAGATATTTTCAAATTTTGGACTTATCCACTCCAAATTGCAAAACAAACTTGAAGAACAGAAAGCATACAAACTAGTGTTTTGCTACATGTTCCACGGAAAAAAAGACTTAGAATGGGACTAACATTAAAACAATATAAAAATCTGTATATTATTTATATAGGGTAATTTTATACAATAAATCATACAAATATTTTCACAATGTACTTTCATTTTTAAAAATTAAAGTATTTAATAGTAGTTAGAAAGGGTCTATTTATATAAACCAATCCCCTATAATCTCCAAAGTTTAATCAAATCAAAAGTCGTGTAAATTATAAAATTTTGAAGATTATTGTTAATTACTTGTTATTATTTCTCTTTTGCACATGCAAAATGAGTGATTATTAATATATAAATGAATGTTTAATGACAATAAGATATTTCAAATATGTTTTGCTATAAAATATCTACTCAATATAAAAAAAGCTCACCAATTTCATACAAATAAAATAAACAATGTAAGCATAATCAAATATACAGCATTTAAATAAGCATATGTGTTACATTTAAATACACAAATCAAAATACACATTGACCAATGATTAGTTTTTATTTTATGAAACATTGATGTAATTGTTGTTTATTTCAATACTTTAGATTTCTGTTTGGAAATTGTATCTTGCAAGTAATGAAAATATGTTCAGAAATGAAAGACTGCTTCGATAAAATTGAATACAGTAGACTCCCTAAAATCCACAAATTTCTAAAATCTGCACATCATTACACAAGAAAACAATGAAACTTACAGTTGAGATGTAGGGGAAAAATTCAGGATTTTTTAAATTATTATATCATTCCATGTACATTTTAATATGTAATTCTTATTAATATGGCTGAACATGCTTTCTCATCAAGGAAGTATAACTTTATTTCTGAAAAAAAGACAGTGCTGTTCTCAGTGTTGATTGTGATCTTTTTACCAAATAAATTAATGTATTAATCAAGCATTTTTGGATATTAAGTTTGGCTAAGCATGAAATAAAACTTTTGTTTTATGATTTTTATGTAAATTATTAGTGTAACTTTATGAGGCAAGTTTCAGAGAATAATTAAAAGAAAAAAAAAATCTCATCATTATTATGCCTATTTTTAGTTATGTATTATTGTGTACTTGACCTTTACCTTAAAAATTTTAATCATGCTTTAAATTTTCTTACTTTACTTAATTATTTTAATATTTTACTTTATTGTAAGCATTCATTACAATTTACAGTGCATTATTACATTCAAATTACTGTTTAAAAAATGTAAACAAAACAGTGACCAGAAATCCATAATTCTAAAATATGCACAATCTCTGGTTTCAAGCTATGCAGATTTGAGGGACTCTACTATATATATATTTTTAAACTGTTGATTTAATTATCTTTTAATTTATGGTTCAGGGAGAAGCAAGGATTAAACTGAAATTTTCACTGAATTAATGTTTAAAGAAATAGCAGTAACTTTCTGTAAAAAATGGTTAAAAAAGTTTCTTGCTGCCTTTTTTGTTTCAATATCTTTACTTTTAATTTTATTGTTTACATTTGAATATACATTTGATTTTTTGATTTTAATTATATTAAAACAAATATATTATTCCAAGAGATTCCTATATTTATGAAGTTTAAGATATGTTTAGTTTTGAAATTTTAAATAATAACAGGCTATAATAATACGTTTAACAAATATTATTTGTTTCTTATTATGCTAAATAAAAAATGAGCACCCATTGCTGAAAAAAAGCAATGAACATTTTAATTTAGTTTTCAAAAACACATTTGTGCAACAAGATGTTTTCATTTGTTACAGCAAAAATAAAAAATAATAATAATAATAATAACAACTTGAAATAAAGACCACTTTCTGTTTTTCTGCAACATCATGGGAGCCAAAACCAATCAGATTATTTGAAACAAGCCAGAGCAAATATTACACTAAATATGCAATACTTAAATAAGCTTCAATTACCTAAATTGTAATAAGTAAACAAATTTTATTACAATTAAATAAACTTTAAAGATTTATGTTGCGGTTAAATAAGAATTTATAATTTTGTTAGATATTAAACAGATGCATTTTATTTCTTAAAAAATGGCAGTTCTCTGACCGTTATAGTTCACAAGCACTATTTTATGTTCTGCAAAATATCATCATAGTGATCCGCAGAACTAAAAATTGCAAATTTACTGGTCTGTGAGATTTCAAAAGGTTGGCGACTACTGATTTTACATTTTTAGATGACTGATTATTACTTAATAAAAAATTAAAGAATTTTAAACTTTGTGTGCTGGTGGGGGGGGGGGGGGGGGGGCGGGGGGGCTAGATTTTCTTTAAAAAAACAGACATCTGTAGATATGAGAAAGATTCAGAATCCTGAACCTGAAAGGTATGTGTAGTAGTAGTTTGCTACAAAATATATACTTTTTCCCCAACCAGTGACCATAAGAAATAATGACAATCTGTAGCCAGGCCAGCAACACAGGTATTATAGTATTATTATTTGATGGTTTTTACCATTGTTTGAAAAAACTATAATGTCTCATTCAAAAATGCTTAGTTTAATAAAAAACTAATTAAATTTTTGTCAAAAATATTTGTGTATTATCATTACTTTGAAAAATATTTTAGAGTTGGTAATACCAATTAGAGTCCTGCATCGGGTCGGTTTACCCACTTTTACCCGCACCCAACTCACGGTTCATTTTGAAAAATATAGTGCCGACACGACCTATGGTTCAGGTCGGCTTGACTTCTAATTTTTTTTTTTTTTCAGGTCGGGTTGCGGGTTTGGATTGACCCGCTTTTCCAAAAGAATGTACATAATATTTTTGCAGGTTAAAAATATGTATACAATAAGACCTCCATAACGGACACACTCGAAAACCAACCTTTTATGTGACTTGGAAAGGAATAAAAAATGCCATTCATCTGATCACTTGATCATAACTCGTTTTTTTTTTTTTTTTTTTTTTTTTTACAAACTGTGTTCTGTGCAATAATTTGCAAATGTCAGCGACAAATCTCAGTTGCAGTGTCAGATTTTTTCATTGACTCTTGCTGATAAAACAAAACAAATTGCTAACTCACGAAAAAAATTAATTTTCTTGCGGTTATACTATCGTATTATTATATCTAATATTTTAATACTGGGTATCTTCTTTATGGACTACTTTTTCATAATTGTATTGAAATATGCATTAATTTTCTGTTCCTTCAGTTTCAGGTTAGTTCGGGTATTAATATTTTGGGGTTCGGGTCAGTTTCGAGTTGACTTTAAGCAAAATTTTCAAGTTCGGGTCGGAAACACAACCCGACCCATGAAGAATTATAATTCCTTGTCCTCAATTTCAAGTGTTGATTGAATCTTTCAACAAAATCTAAAAGTAGCGAAATAGTGGACAACTTTTGAAAAGTAGTTTGTAGTCGCTACTTTTTAAAACAAGTAGTTATAGTTGTAGTTTAACTACATTTTTGATAAAGTAGTTGTAGTTCGCTATTAAAATAAAGTAGTTTTTCAGACCCCTAACTTATTCGAATTCAAATTTATTTTCATAGTTCTGTTCAAACTCTTTGTGAAAATCCCAACAATCGGACATGCTAAAACCTAAATATGAGCCATAATAATTATTCAAGGTTGAACTTGACTCGCAGAAAGAAAATAAATCATACCGACCCGAAAAAATAAATAAAAGCAACCAGATCCGCTGCAGGATTCTATTCAACGATCTTGAGGTGTCCGCTATTGCGAGGTTTCACTATATTTGAATATTAAAGAATATAGATTTGTCCATTTTTCTATATAAAATATAAAATTGGTATTAGAGATATTATACATTATTTTTCATTATAGCAATAAAACATGATTTATTGTTCTTTCATTGTGGGTGCGGGTCGGGTGCAACCCGACCCATACAGGACTCTAATACCAATAACAAAATGATAAGTATTGTTTTATCATAATTAACAGAAAGTTAATTATTAATTTCATTTCTTTTACTACTTCTTTGAGAAAAAAAAATTTTGCTAAAGATTATATACCATATTTTTTAAACAATCAATACAGTTTTAAGGAACTTTTACTTGAAATATGCAAATAATTTTTTAGAGTTCAAAATCAGTTGGATATGATAAATTGCTATATTTTTATTTAAAAAGAAAGGCACTGTAGCTTTAAAATTTACAAGGTACTGCCCACAAACACACACACACACAAAATTCTGGCTATGCTTTTGCAAATACTAAATAAATATTGATTAGTACAGAATGATTTACAATATAATATGTACTAATTGCACTCTTTTAAGCAAAATAAACTTGAGTCATGAAAAGCAACACTCAATTGAATCAATATTCACCTCTGTACTTTAATAATTATTTAAAAACAACACAAAATGTCACAAAACATGTATGCATCATTTAATAAAAGCATTTACTTAAGGTGTTTTTTAAAAACATACAAAACTGTATTTCACATATGATAAAACCTAGCGGTTTCGCTCTTTTAAGATTGCGTATTAAAAAAAAATACACAGATATATAAAATATATATACATGGATGTATGCAGGAGAGTTCATTGTAGTGCTGTCCTCCCCTAGTTTTGCGTGTCTCTATGTATTAAGAGTTAATTTTTATTTTATCATTCTCAGAAAATAATAGTAAATCAAATATACTACTTACTTATTATTCCAGAGGCCAGACTCATTGTTCACTTCATCTTGTTATCGTCGTCAGTATTCTTGTTATTGTGGCCGTATCCATATTTTCCGCTTCGGCTTTTTCATTGAGAAGATAATAAAGATTAATTTATACAAAGTTTGGGTGGCTGGTTACGTTTAAATCGTAACAATCTGAACATCAATCTGCTTTAAAAATACGAAAACTTAAACAAAAATAAAATCTAACGTCCATGCGCCGAATCATGAGGAACAAAACAAACATCCATTCGCCCCAATGCATGACGGTTAGTCGGCTGTTACGCATGCGCGTGTTTCAGTGTGCTGTGCTGCTGAACTTGACAGGCGGATTTGAGCTAGGCTGTAACCCAATTTGGGTTTCACCCTATCCCATACTAGGTATCGTATAGATGTGGCTATGAATAGGTAACCGTTTTCTTCCAATTTGGGGAGTATTGAGACCCGTTATGGGTCTGATACCCTGAAATAGGTATATTACAACCCATATTGGAGTTTGAAAAGCTAATATGGGTGTTATTTCATTTTGGGTAGCATCCTAAAATAGGTTTCCTTTTTTACTGTGTATCTCCCGAACAAATGGAGATAGAGACTTGAAATTTGGTATGTACTTATGAGAAGCAGCTTATCTAATTTCAGTAACCTCGATTATCCAGAACTATTTTTTTCGGACTCTCGAAATATTCGTTCTGATGAAAGGTATATAAAAATTTTCGAAATTGATTATTTTAAGGAGTGAATATAAAAGACAATTAAAGCCATGCAAAAGATAAATTTTGCATAAAGAATGAAGTCGATCGGATAATGAGTTGCCGAGATATTTGTAATCACATTTTCCGCACTCTTCGATTTTTCATGACCCTGTATTTCATTCAAATTTTAATTCAAATACATATTTGAATTGGAAATGAGACGCTTAATCCGACGCAGTAAACTGTTAGTTAATAGGATTATTATTTTTAGAGTTATAAGGATGTTTCTCTTACGCAATTCAGTAATAGAGCATTTAAAGTTTGTGACGTCATCAAGCCACGATTTTATTCGAATTGCAATGCATTTTATACATAGTTTACACATGTTTTAATTTCATATTTTATATTATGTATATCCATGATGGGTACGTATTACGGTGGCCCCCAACGACTAGTTTATAAGCAAGATGGAGTTATCTAGACTAATGCAGCCTGTTTACCTTTCTACCCTTGGCCTTCTAAAAACAGTGTCGTTAAATTTGGTTAAAAACACTGTGTGCTAGGAAAAAAAAACATGAGGAAAATTTGGTTAAAAACGCTGTGTGCTAGGGAAAAAAAAACCATGAGGAAATTTCTTGATTTTTTTTTAAAAAAAGAAACCTTTATTTTACCATGAATATACGTGCTTGTCTTACAAAATTAACATAAATGTTGTACGAGGGTGGTTTGATAAGTTCTCCGCCTGACAGTGAAAACACAAGACTTTTTGACATAATTCCATATTATTACTTTCTTCTATCTTTACAAGAAGAAAGTATTGGATTTATGAAAATTTTCGACTTCCGGTTTCTGACGGATTTATACGTTCTAGAAGGTCCAAAGCACGATTTGACTATTTTTAGAAAATGTCTGTCTGTGACTCTGTCTGTCTGTTTGTCTGTATGTGACAAAAATTTTGTGGGCGCTCTATCTCAAGAACTAATGATCGGAGTGTAATAAAACTTTAGATTTAGTTAGTCTCTGATATAAATTGGTGCTGATTAGTTTTTGGTAAAAATTACCCAGCAGATGGCGCTGGTATGCAGCATTTTGAAGGATTTACACGATTTTAGCGATACTCATATCTGAAGAAATAATGCACGGAATTAAATAAAACTTTATATTCAGTTAGTCTATGATATAAATTGGTGCTGATTAATTTTTGGTAAAAATCACCCAGCAGATGGCGCTGCTATGCAGCAATTTGCAGGATTCACACAATTTTAACGATAGTCATACCCAGGACTTTACAAATTTGATAAAATCTTGTAGCCAGCAAAAAATTTGAGTCGCCAGAAAAAAGAAAAATATTTACCCCTCCCCCCCCCCCCCCCCCTCATCAATGATTTCCGAAAAGCTTAAAAGTTTTTTTAAGAATTTATTCAGGAAAAAATAATAACAAATATAATTTAGAATAGTGCCGGATTTTTTTTAATTAGATTTTTTAAATTCAATTTTTATGCGATTTTTAGAGTTTTCTCGTGTTTCGTGTCGATTTGTTGACAATCTTCAAAGGAATCTTGTTTCAATATTTTAGCCCTATAAAATAAATTTTGTCCTCTTTTCTTTTTAGCATTTTTTTTTTCTTTTTTTTACGTCTCGCTGAAATTTTTGAATATTAGTAAAATAAATTCGGTTTTAGTCTTTTAGCCTGAATATATTAAATTTTGTTCTGTGCGATTCTTGAATTTTAGCAATTTCCTATGCAATTTGTAGTTTTTTTTTTTTCTTTTCGCGTTTCGCGGTAGTTTTTTGGCGTTCGTAAAAGGAATCCGGTTTCGATTTTTTAACCCAGTAGTAAGTAAAATTTGGCCTCTGCTAATTTTTGCAATTTCAATGATTTTTTGCGTGTTTTCTCGTTGGGCATTCGTAAATTAATCGTTTTAATTCGTAATTTATTAATTCGTAAATTAATCGTAAATTAAATCTCGTTGGGCATTCGTTGGGCATTCGTTTGGGCATTCGTAAAAGGAATCAGGTTTCTATCTTTTAACTCAAAAAAGTAAATTTTGTTCTCTGCTATTTTAAAACTTTTCCAGATTTTTTATGGGTTTTTTAGCGGTTTTTTTCGCGTTCCGCTGCGATTTTTGTGCAATTTTTTTCTTAAACGGTAAGAACTCTCCGGTTACTATTCTAAATGTTATTTATTCTCATTCCTTAAATCAATTTTTTTACAAAAAAAAAAAAAAGAAAAAAAAAAAAGAAAAAGAAAAGAAAAAGAAAAAAGAAAAAAGAAAAAAGAAAGAAAGAAAGAAAGAAAGAAAGGAAAAAATCGAAAAACAAACCGCCGCATTACATAACTTGGTCGCCAGTGGCGACCTGGCGACCGCATTTGTCAAGCCCTGGTCATACCTCAAGAACTAATGACGGAATTTAATAAAACTTGAGTTTCAGTTAGACCTTGATATAAATGGGTGCTGATTCTTTTTAGTGTATGTGAAACCTGTTTGAGATAGAAGAAAGTTTTGGGATTGACACATCCGACTAGTTTTTAAATGCAGTCCCTTTGCAACTCAATACATTTAAGACACACTCTTGTGTGCGAATTCTTTAGTGCAGCCCTGTACGAGCGTGGCTATCTGAGTACACTTACGCGAGTTAGAGCACGGGCGACAAACTGAATTTGTATGATTTTTAAGTAACTATTCTTAACGATAGATGGCAGCACTATGAAATGGCAGCTATTTAAAAGGACTTTACAAACTGAGATTATTACATCATAAAATGACTAAAAAACATTCTAAAAACTTTATTAAATTTCCACAACCTTATTATTATTGTGCTTTAAATATTCTGTTATTATTTGTTACATATGTTATTAATTCTCTTTCATTCTTTTTTTTTATTAGATTTTTGTATTTAGTGCGAGCTGCGATTTTGCAGGACAGTCGTGTAAACATTCTATTTGTTTTCGATGTTGTTGAATTCTGAACGTAAAGGTTCTATTCTGTTTTAGATTCTTAATTCAAAGTGTGTAGTAATTTAATTCAATTCAAAGTAGTATTCTGTGATTAAAATGTGAAAAAATATCAACTTCTCAAGTATTAATTTATCGTGAAATTATTCTTCAATAATTACGATTTAATTTACAGCATTATTCATAGAAAATTCTACTGGGCCTTTTTTAAGGAAAATCTTCTGGTCTTCAAATCGAGCTTAGAAACTAGAATTTAAGTTTCGATCAATGAAATATAATTTCATAGAATTTCATCTAAGTGAATCTTAATAAATTCAACGTGTATTTAGCCTTCAACACCCCCCTATGTGTTAATTCATGATTATACTATTCAATGGAGGGAGAAAGAAATTCAGGAATGGAATCTGAGCATGACAAATATTCAGCTACGTAGATATTCTTTTATTTATTTATAGATTTAAATCTCAACTGTAATAATTCTGGAATCTAAATATTCTACATAAAAGTTGTTGGTCCGTCGAGATCTCGGAGTTCGGCTGGTGATTAATCCATTACATCTTATTCAAAATTATAATAATGACGAAAACGAAAGCGGAAATCGCTTCGGAATCCAAATTTAATTTTACCGTAAAAGAAATAAAAAGATATAGGGATCAGGTATCCGATGCGATTGAAAAAGATAATTTGCAGTTATTGGAGAAATTGAAATCGGAACTTAATAATTTAGAAAGTGATTTGAAAAAATCATATTTTGGTATAGCTGAAGAAACAATTGAAACTCTTTACGATTCATTTACTTCTGCTAAAGACTTAGTTGTTGAAGATATAGTGAAAATTGATCAGTTTATTGCAGCTAAAAACGAAAGTAAAAAAACCCGATGTGATGCAGATGAGAATAGTTCTATTAAGGAAAATTCAATAAAATTACCTAAATTCCAATTGCCCATATTTTATGGTGATATGAGTCACTGGATTACATTTAAAGAGACATTTTTGACTTCGATTCATAAAAATGAAGCTCTTTCCGATCAGTTAAAATTTTCGTATTTAATTGCGAGCGTCAAAAATTATCCTGCTAAATTGATTTCAGGATTTTCTATTTCAGGGGAGAATTATAAACAAGCATGGGAAACTCTAGTTAACAGATATGATAACCGTAGAAATTTAGCTAATTCGCTATTGTCAAAATTTATTAATGCTAAACCATTAAAATCGCCCACGCAGAAAACAATTCTAGAGTTATTGGATAATTGCAATGAAGTGATTAGAAATTTGAAATCTCTAAAATTTGAATTTAACGAATTTGTTGATTTAATTTTGGTTTATATTGTTCAAACTAAATTCGATGACTCATTAAGAAACAATGGGAATTATCATTAAATAAGGATATTTTTCCAACATACGATATGTTAGTGACATTTTTAGAAAGACATGCACGCAGTTTGCAAGGTTGTAATGCTGAATTTATTAAGTATGAAACTAAACCTAATTATAAATTTGATTTTAAATCTCAACAAGGTCCAAAGAAATCTCTTTCAAATGCAGTTGTCATGGACAATGGGAACAAATCTTTAAAGCCCTTATGTCCAAAATGCAATGAAGGGCATGCACTTTACAAATGCCCAGAAATTCAAAATTTAACGGTTGATCAACGATGGCAGTTAGTAAAAGCAAAAAAACTATGTACGAACTGTTTAAGAGCTAATCATTTTGTTGCTAATTGTCTGATTAGCAC
This sequence comes from Maratus michaelseni, assembly GCA_963931845.1. Taxonomy (NCBI): domain Eukaryota; kingdom Metazoa; phylum Arthropoda; class Arachnida; order Araneae; family Salticidae; genus Maratus; species Maratus michaelseni. The sequence continues at coordinate 141,021,905 of OZ007597.1, forward strand.
TACTTGTAAATATTATAAGGCTAAGCATCATTCAATTCTCCATCACGAACAGTCTAATTCTGCATCACAGAATTCTTTTAGACCGCAAGAGCGGGTTACAAATCAAAATAGCGGAAGTAATTCAAATGCACAAGTGGATGAATCCAATTGTTTAAGCAGTCAAACTTTGACTGAAAATTCCCAAACATTACTGGCTACTGCCATTATACATGTAAAATCCAAAACAGGACAATTTATTCCTTATAGGGCTATGATTGACAGCGCTTCTCAAAAGAGTTTGATTTTAAAATCGTGTTGTAGAAAGCTAGGCCTTCCCTTGAGATCTACAATTCATAAAATATCAGGAATAAACAATTTGGTCGCAGAGACAGCTCTTCAGGAAGTTTCTTTAACATTTTCTCCGCATTTTAATAACGAAACTTTTCAGTTAGATGCTTTAGTTGTTAATCAGATCACAACAAATTTACCGAACTTTCTGATTACTAATAAGTATTGGCCTCATATTGAAGGATTAAATCTGGCGGATCCCAATTTCCATGTGTCCGATTCCATTGATGTACTCATAGGTGCAGATTTGTTTGCTAACATAATAATCGGAGAGTCCATTCTAGGTCCTAAGGGAACACCGAGTGCTGTTAATACGAAACTAGGTTGGATATTATCTGGAGTAATTTATTCGAATCATTCTAATCATAATTCTTCTGTTAGTTGTCATGTTACGACGCAAATAAATTCTCAATTGCAAAAATTTTGGGAACTCGAATCAATTCCTAGTTATGATCCAGTTTCGCTAGTAGAAGATAATTATGTAAAAACAGTATCACGCACGGAATCAGGAAGATATATCGTGGATATCTTCCATTTAAATCTAAACCTGTTCTCGGAAATTCTAAATCTCAAGCTTTAAAGCGTTTCAATTCCTTAGAAAATAAACTTCAAGGAAATTCCGTACTTAAGGAACAATATTCTTCATTCATGAAAGAGTATATTGATTTGAGACACATGGAACTCGTTCCCGCCGCAGAAATTTCAAATCCAGATCATTTTTATCTCCCCCACCACGGGGTAATAAAAGAGGATAGTTGTACAACTCGATTTCGGGTAGTATTCGATGCATCCGCAATTGGTTCAGAAGGTCGCTCGTTAAATGATTATTTGGAGATAGGGCTGAAATTACAACCGGATATTTTTCAGTTATTATTAAAATTCAGAATGCATCCAATAGGCTTTAGTGCGGACATCGAAAAAATGTTCAGGCAAATTCTTATCAATCCAAAACATGTAGATTATCAACGTATTTTATGGCGGTTCGATCCTAAAGAAAACATTCAAACCTATCGGTTGTTAACAGTAACCTATGGCACTGCTTGTGCGCCATTTTTGGCAATTAGAACTTTAAATCAGTTAGCAATAGATAACGAACAAACTTTTGAAAAGGCTTCTAAAATTATTCGCGACAATATCTACGTCGATGATTTGTTGTCGGGTTCAGATTCCAAAGAAAATGCTCAATCGTTAATTACAGAACTCATTAATGTCATGAAAGGCGGAGGTTTTAATTTACGAAAGTGGACTTCAAATGAGCCTGAAGTACTTGCTCATTTACCAGATGAACTTAAAGCTTCTTCACAGACTGTAATCAAAGAAGATGAAGCTGTTAAAATTCTGGGCTTATTCTGGGATTCATCTAATGATACGCTAAAAATAAAGTTTAGCGAGTTCAAAGCCGTGCAAAATAAAAGAGATCTTCTCTCCGTAATATCCACGATATTCGATCCTCTAGGTTTTCTCTCCCCCATAACGATAAGTTTAAAAATAATTCTACAAAACCTCTGGAAGGAAAAAATCTCATGGGATGAGGAAATTCCAAATTCAATCTTAGTGAGTTGGAATCAATTTTTGGCAGAAATTAATTTATTAGAAACTATTGAAATTCCCCGTTATACCAATTCATGCCATAAAAAGGATTGCGAAATGCAGCTGCATGGCTTTTGTGATGGTTCGGGAAAAGCTTACGCTGCTGTCGCTTACTTACGGGTTATAACTCCTAACGAAATATTTGTAAATTTACTGGCTGCTAAAACAAAATTAAATCCCATAAAGCAACAAACTCTGCCACGCATCGAACTTTGTGCAGCTCTGTTATTAGCAAAACTTTGCTCAACTATCGTCGATACTTTATCCACGATCATAAATAGTGTATTTTTATGGTCAGATTCGCAAATTGTGCTCTGCTGGCTAAAATCGCCTCCTTTAAAAGGAAATCAATTTGTCTTAAATAGAGTACGTCAAGTACAAACATTATTGCCTTCAGCCGAATGGAACCATGTTCCAGGAACGCTAAATCCTGCAGATGTAGCCTCTAGGGGTATTCCACCGAGAAAACTCCTTAATCATAAGATGTGGTGGCATGGGCCTCCATGGCTGTCGTCAAAAGAGCCAATTCCAATCCCCTTATACAGTCCTATCGTTGAATTAGATCAAGAAGCTAACTCTGTCAGTAACATAACAAAAATAAATGTTTTACCAGACTTTATTCTAAAATTCTCAAGCTTTAATAGATTAGTACGCGTAATAGGATGGTGTTTGCGATTTATTCATAATACAAGACAGAATTCTACAAGAAAGATCGGAAATCTAAGTGCACAAGAAATATCTAGTTCTATCATTTCTATAGTGAGATTAATTCAAAATTATGAATTTCATGCAGAAATTAAATTCTTAAAAGAAAACAAATCTTTGCCAAGCAATAGCAAATTGCTATCGTTAAATGTCTTCTTAGATTCAGCTGACATATTAAGAGTGGGTGGTCGTTTATCGCAACATGAAACATTCAATTTTGACAGAAAGTATCCTATTCTTCTTCCTAAAAACAGTCTTATAACTAAATTGTTAATAAAGGATGTCCACGAAAGAAATTTACATGCAGGTACACAGTTAGTGCTTTCTACAATTCGCCAGAACTACTGGTTTGTAGATGGTCGTTCAACAGTCCGACAAGAGCTCCATAAATGTGTACTTTGTAAACGCCTTAAGGCACAAGCCTGCCAACAAATGATGGGAAACCTTCCCGTTGAAAGAATAACTCCAATTCGTTCATTCCTCAAGGTGGGCTTAGACTTTGCTGGTCCTTTTTTGACAAAACCAAATATGCCAAGAACCAAAATAAAACTAAAATCTTATATCGCAGTTTTCGTTTGCATGTGCACAAAATCGGTTCATCTCGAACTTGTATCTGACTTATCTGTACAAGCCTTGCTAGCAGCATTCAAACGCTTCATTGCACGCAGAGGTTTGCCCTCTGATATATTCTCTGATAATGCAAAAAATTTTATTGGTCTGTCCAATCAATTAAAACAGCTTTTTAAATACTTGAGGGAAAAAGACTTTCAAGAATTTCTCTCCACCCAAAAAATTAATTGGAATTTCATACCTCCATATGCACCACACTTTGGTGGTCTATGGGAAGCAGCTGTGAAACTAACTAAAACTCATCTTGTGAGAGCTTGTAAATCAAGCGTACTCAATTTTGAAGAGCTTACTACTTTACTTTGCCAGATAGAAAGCTGCATAAATTCCAGACCATTAACGCCTATGTCTTCCGATCCTTCTGATCCTCGTGCTTTAACGCCGGGTCATTTTCTAATTGGAGCACCTCTTCTTGACATTCCAGAATCATCGAATCATCCTAAAATTTCGTTAAATGCTCGCTGGCGTTTAATAGAAAAAGCTAAAAATCAATTTTGGGGCAGGTGGTCCAGCGAATATTTGCAACATCTTCAACAACGTCCAAAATGGACTACTCCACGTGCAAATCTTCGAGAAGGTGATTTGGTAATAGTTCACGAACGTTTACAGCCCATGAAATGGAAATTGGGTCGAATTCTAAAGACTTATCCTGGAACAGATAATCTTGTGCGGGTTGTCCTGATTAAGACAGTTGACGGTGACATCAAGCGTCCTATATCAAAGGTGTCCCCTCTCCTGCCGGGGGCGGAGGATGTATGATTTTTAAGTAACTATTCTTAACGATAGATGGCAGCACTATGAAATGGCAGCTATTTAAAAGGACTTTACAAACTGAGATTATTACATCATAAAATGACTAAAAACATTCTAAAAACTTTATTAAATTTCCACAACCTTATTATTATTGTGCTTTAAATATTCTGTTATTATTTGTTACATATGTTATTAATTCTCTTTCATTCTTTTTTTTTATTAGATTTTTGTATTTAGTGCGAGCTGCGATTCTGCAGGACAGTCGTGTAAACATTCTATTTGTTTTCGATGTTGTTGAATTCTGAACGTAAAGGTTCTATTCTGTTTTAGATTCTTAATTCAAAGTGTGTAGTAATTTAATTCAATTCAAAGTAGTATTCTGTGATTAAAATGTGAAAAAATATCAACTTCTCAAGTATTAATTTATCGTGAAATTATTCTTCAATAATTACGATTTAATTTACAGCATTATTCATAGAAAATTCTACTGGGCCTTTTTTAAGGAAAATCTTCTGGTCTTCAAATCGAGCTTAGAAACTAGAATTTAAGTTTCGATCAATGAAATATAATTTCATAGAATTTCATCTAAGTGAATCTTAATAAATTCAACGTGTATTTAGCCTTCAACACCCCCCTATGTGTTAATTCATGATTATACTATTCAATGGAGGGAGAAAGAAATTCAGGAATGGAATCTGAGCATGACAAATATTCAGGTACGTAGATATTCTTTTATTTATTTATAGATTTAAATCTCAACTGTAATAATTCTGGAATCTAAATATTCTACAGAATTCATAAACACTTTTGAACTATATTGGAATGTGTTAAAACAATTACCAGACCCAATCCAGAGAACAAAATCGAACATTTTTTTACAAAGCATTTAATTGATTCATCACTGCTAAAACAAGACGTGTCAATTGCAAGCAGGATTAAATTTCGAAATCCGATTATAATTAATATTTTCAAAGTAGAGGGGTGGGGGAGGGAGCAGAGAAGTTTCTCCTGATTACATAATCTAATTAATTTTTTTAAAGATTTAAATCTCTTCTTTGCAAAAAAAAGAACAACATTCGTCTGAGTAAAAAGCTTTTAGATGCATCTAGTGTCTTTGCATGAGGAGTTTTAAATGAATGCGAATGTTTTTTCAAGCATTACAAATAAATTGATTTTCAGAACATCGGATTGTTAAAATAAGCTTACATTAAAGTTGTAGCATTAAGTTAGCATTTTTTCTTTCTTCTATCTTTAAAAGAAAAAAGTATTGCATTCAGGAAATTTTTTTACTTCCAGTTTTCGACGGATTTATACGTTTTAAAAGATCCTGAACATGATTTATTGTTTTTAGAAAATGTCTGTCCGGAAGTCTGTGAAAATCGACCAACAGGGTGCGCTGCTATGCTTCTTTTTTCATGATTTTCCCGGTAGTTATATCTGAAGAACTAATGCATAGAATTTCATCAAACTTCAGACTCTGTCAGACCTTGAGATAAATAAATGCTTATTACGTTTTGGTGTAAATAGTCCAACAGGTGGCGCTGTTATGCTACTTTTTTCTTGATTTTCACGATAGATATATCTCAAGAACTAATGCACAGAATTTTCTCAAAATTCAGATTCAGTTACACTGTCAGAAAAACTCGTTTTTATATACTAAATTATTCCTCATTTTTTAACGAATAATTTCCGTTCTCCTAGAAACATGTTCTCTGAAGTTTCCTTAAGAATTCTTCCCTTAAGTTTGAAAACTTTTAACTCGGTTCCGCATACTCTTCTAGACTGTATAAATACCAAAGCTTTTAAAAATATTACAAACAGTTTAATTTGTAAAGCTCTTCAAACACGTACACTTTAATTATTGCTACCCTGTATTTTTTTTATATTACTTTCAATCAGCAACCAATCTTCTCTACGTAATGTCAGGAAAACATTCAAAATCTGCCTCACCTGCAGGTTACATTGATACTTTTAAAAGGGCCGTTTGCGAAAAATATACCCTTAAAATAAAAATGAAATATTCATTAACCCTATAGACACCCGAGTGCGTTGATGAAATCTGTCAATTATTATCTGTCAATTCTTATACATTGTTACAAATATTTTAAGTTCATGCTTCTATAGTTTATAGTAAAATTATGCACAACCATTCACTACTTTGGACTTATTGCAATAAGCCTGGGCCTGTTAGTTGCGGTCATTTTTAATTAGCCTAAAACTGCAAACGGCTTATTGCAGTGAATAATAAAAAATAAAAAAATCTGGGAGATTGAGGTTGATTGATTGGTTAGTTTTATGACGGCTGATTATCTACTCGAGGGATGTAGGCCCTAGTGGGGAGTGTCCTCCGTGGGGGTCTTTCTCAAGGATCATAACCCGTATTTACGGCAAGGTTCGAAGAAAACCACGGAAAACTCCGAACGGTTAGGTCGACGAGCGCGACAGGGGTTTGAACCCAGCACCTCCCGTCTCAGCTTTTTGAGCAGAACCTCTCAGCCACTAGAGGAAAATTGAGAAACAAATAGTCAATTTCCAATTAGTCTAACGCTGTATAGCCATTTTGCGATAAGCCTAAAAAATATCAGGCTGATTGAGAAGCAAATAGACATCTTCTTATTAGCCTAAAGCTGCGCAGGCTTTTTGCAATAAGCCTAAAAAAATATAAGTTGATTGGGAAAATGCAAGTGATTTTCCAACTAGCTTGGCTCTCTGCAAAGAGAAAGATTTCTCAATCAGCCTATGTCATAGATATAAATAAAACATATACAGGGCGACGGTAATAGCTGAAATTGGATTTTCAAGCATATTATGCCTTTTTTTAAATTGTTTGTTTGGGCATCTGCTTTAAACTTACCAAATAGCAAAGTTTAAACTTTATGTAAGTATTAGAATGTTTCTCATAATCTATTCGTAACGCGTATTTTCTAATTCTTTTTTATTATAAATTGAAAGAAGATATAATTCACAATCGAATGGCTATTTTTTAGGGTTTCGTTCATCTCACGAAATCTTATTACTCCCGCTACATTTTCTGTCCGTCACAGAGCCGGTTCTCAGAAACTATGTAACTTACAGACTTGAAATTTTGTGTACTTATAGCTGAATACCTGCTATGAAGCTCAAAATCATAAAACTAAAAAAAAATCGTATTATTTTAATATAGAGAGATAAAAAACCAAAAATATAACAGCCTTTTCCTATTAAATAATAAAAAAATTTCGTTATAGCAGTTGCCAGCAATTAACAATCCACAATAAAATTCTATCTACAATAATTAATTTTCTATTGAAAGATTTCCACGTGAAAAATGAAAATGAAAAATCACCAACATTTTTTTCACCAACTGAAGAAAAGATTAATAGGACGTCATATTGGTAATAAAACGGAAATTTTCAAACATTTCTCAATAATACAAGGAGTATGAGTATGTGCAAGTAATGAAAGCAGTTTAATATGATGTCATTAGAGAAATAAAAATAAAATTAATCTGACGTCCTATTGGAAGTTTAACGGACTTTTTAAAATGTCTGAGAATAATACAAAGAGAGTATCAATATGAGTAATAGAGAAAGCAAGTAGATATGACGTCAGCAAGTGATTATAACGTCCTATGAGTTTGAGGAACGTATTGAATCATGATAAAAACCCGATTATGGAAATATTGAATCATGATAAAAACCTGATTATGGAAATATTTGCATATTTTACATTTTGAAGGTCTCTATACAACATGTTTAATTTTGAAATTGATTTTTTTTAAATATCGCATTTAGTCCACATGACAGATATTATTACGAAAGAGTATAATAGCTTGGCTTCCCCCGCTGTCGGACCGGTTCAGATATTCGAAAAAACGAGAAAAAAGACCAGTAAATTTTTACTTTATAAGAAACATGACTTTTTTTGTCTTTTGGAAAATGAAATTTATTTGGATTTAATAAAGAAAGGATAAAGTGTTTTGAAAGGAATATTAAACGAAACCCTTTGTCGATCTTCGATCACACTTACCCACTTGTTTAAATTGTTTATTTGGGCATCTGATTTAAATTTACCAAATAGCAGAGTTTAAAGTTTATGTAAGTGTTAGAAAGTTTCTCACAATCTGAGCGTCACTCATATTTTTTCTTGATTTTTAATATAAATTGAAAGAAGATATAATTCACAATCGAATGGCTATTAATTTCTCCTACGACAACTGGGTAATTAAAAAAAATGGTGTATTCTTATTTTTATTTCTGAACGACTGTTCATAATCTTTTAGTATTTATTTTACATTAAAAGTAAAATAAAAGAGAAACAACAGAAAAATTTCAGCGAAATTATTCAAAAAGTAATACAAAAGAAAACACCCACACAATGCACGCCTACACAAGTAACCAGCAATAAATATAAATCAGGAATTCTATTTTAATTTTGTTAAACAGATCCAATCCAGGGAACAAAGTAAAATAAATTTTTCAGAGAATTTAATCAATTAATCGTTGTCAAAATATGAACTGTCTATTATAAGAAGGATTAAAATTCCTAATTCGATTTTAATTAAAATTTTTAATGTTGACCGTCTGAGCAAAACTTTCAGTCGATTACACAATTTTTAAAGATTTAAATATTTTTTAATTAAAAAGAAGCAAAGAAAGTTTGATTAATTGTTTTTTGAGTAAATCTATATTATAAAGCAAAAACATGTGCGTGACTAACACTAACGTCATGTTGACGATTGCTACGATTTGGTAGTCTAAACTGTTACGCAATTTCGATTTTTACACTATCGAATAGGGATATATATCTACTTTCAAATGGATTTCAAATCCATGGACAGCAAAAGAAACTTTTGTTTCAAAAATGTTTCTTTAAGTCTCGGAAATCTATTGTTTTCTGAGGTTTCAGAAATAAAAGAAAGTTTATCGAAATTGTTGGTAACTCGGAAGAGGTTATATTATATCTTCGTAAAGCTTTTGAACGATAAGAACTAGATTAAGAAAAAATTGTCTTTTTTTTACAGAGCACATGCCAGTCACAATGAATGCCCTGTAAAAGGAAAAAAAAAAAGAGAATGTTTTGTGATTTAGCAAGAAGGTTTACGAAAATATAAAACAACCACTTTCGAGTTAAAAGCACAAAACTATTAATTTTTTAAAGGGAAATTTGACCTTTAACAGTAACATAAATTATCAGTACAGTAAATTATGCAAATAAAAGCGCCAAATAATAACTAATGAGCAGGAAAGACCGAGCTATGCTCGGTCAAAATTAGCTTTGAGTTCAAATATCATGACCCATGACCAAAATGACCAACTAATAAAATTTTCTCGAACATGTGACCAAGCCCAATTGTCTTCTCGTGCCTGAAACCCGTAGAATATAAAATTTAGTCAAAATAGTCTGATCCGTTTTTTAGATAAAATTAACTTGAGCCACAGTGACCCAAAAATGACCCACTAATCTGATTTTCTCGAGCATGTGACCTAGCCCAATGATTTTCTCGTGCCCCAAAACCGTAGGATACAAAATTTAGTTCAAATCCTCTGAGCTGTTTTAAAGATAAAAATAGCTTGACCCATAATGACCCATGACCAAAATGACCCACTAATCGAATTTTCTCGAACACGTGACCTAGCCCAACAGTCTTCTCGTGTCCGAAAACCATCGGATGCAAAATTTAGTCTAAATAGTCGGATCCGTTTTTTAGATAAAATTAGCTTAACCCACAGTGACCCAAAAATGACCCACTAATCGAATTTTCTGGGACATGTGACCTAGCACAATGATTTTCTCCTGACCGAAACTCGTGGGATACAAAATTTAATCAAAATCGTTCAAGCCGTTTTTTAGGTAAAATTAACTTGACCCGCGTTGACCCCAAAATGACCCACTAATCGAAAGTTCTGGAACATGTGACCCAGACCAACAGTCTTCTCGTGACCGAAAATGGTAGGATACAAAATTTAGTCAAAATCGTTTGAACCGTTTTTTAGATACAATTAGCTTGACTCTGACCATGGGGACCTAAAATCACCTCCTGATCGAATTTTCCCGAACATGTGACCTAGCCCAATGTTTTTCTGGTGTCCCAAAACGGTAGGATACAAAATTTCGTCAAAATCGTTAGGGCCGTTTTTAAGATAAAATTTGCATATATACACACACACAATTTTTCCTCGTATTAGAATATACGAGCAGGGAAGATCGAGCTATGCTCGGTCAAAATTAGCTTTGAGTTCAAATATCATGACGCATGACCAAAATGACCCACTAATAAAATTTTCTCGAACATGTGACGTAGCCCAACAGTCTTCTCGTGCCTAAAAACCATAAGAGGCAAAATTTAGTCTAAATAGTCCGAGCCGTTTTTAAGTTAAAATAGCTTGACTTATAATCACCCATGACCCAAATGACCCACTAATTGAATTTTCTCAAACATGTATCCTAGCACAACAGTCTTCTTGTGCCCAAAAGGCATAGGAGGCAAAATTTAGTGTAAATTGTCTGAGCCGTTTTTACGGTAAAACAGCTTGACCTATAATGACCCATGACCAGGATGACCCACTAATCAAAATTTCTGGAACATGTGACCTAGCCCAGTAGTCTTCGCGTTCCCTTAAACTTTAGGACACTTAATTTAATTCAAATCCTCTGATCCGTTTTTAAGATAAAGTAGCTTGACAAATAATGACCCATAACCAAAATGACCCACTAATTGAATTTTCTCGGAAATGAGACCTAGCCCAATCATCATTCCAGCCATTTGAAATTTGGGTACTTTGGGGAGTTTACAGAACAATTTTAAAATATGTGTTTAATGACGAATCTATTACTAATAGGGAAAGTGTGCCTAATATCGCACCCATTTTGAAATTTTGATCTAATTCGGCTTGACTGCACAACAAATTTAAACTGATTGACGGCATGGGCTCATAAAACATTCTAATAACACATTTTAACATAACATAAACCTTTTTTTCCCCTTAAATATGCAAAATGCTTTAGTACTAACTTTCAAAAAGTGTTCCTAATATTGCACCCCCCCCCCCCCGTGCGATATTAGGAATACAATAAAACTCACTCTTTTAACTTTTTTTGTAAGAAATATGCGTTGTAACATTACTAACGAAGAGCCTTTTTGCCCAGCCAAGAAATTAATTGTCTATATTAATTTCATAAAGTTTTGAAGCTCGTCCCAAATCCATTTCCTTGGACCGTACTGTCTGAATTGCTTTAATCCTATTCTCTTCTTTCCACAGCTTTTTTTTTTTTTTTTTTTGACCTCATCTAGAAAAAAAAAATCTAGTGATATACAAAATTAATCTTAATATCGCACAGTGCGGTATTTGGAATAGTTAGGGGGTGCGATGTTAGGAACATATAAACAAAAATAAATAAATGGTCGCCATGTGACAACTTCAAGGAAATAATAAGCCGATCAAAAGATAAAAAATCCAAATTTGTTCAATAACAACATTTCCATAATAATTCAAAACTTTTATTACTTACCTTTGTATATTTATAATTTTCTGAAGCTAACGTTAAAAAAATATTTTTAAAGTAAAAAAAGAAAAAAATATTCACTACTTGGAACAACACTTCCCTACGGCAACAGATATGACACTAGACTAAAATTACTAATGGAGGATCAAGTTTAGACAACAACCACCAGAATGCAGCAGGTACATCGCTTAGAAATCATGGGGTGCGATATTAGACACACTTCTCCTATTATTTTAATGTGAATACAGTTTTTCCTCAACCCTTTCAGGGGCAAAGCACTTCTATTGCTAAAATGTTGAAATGAAACAATGACACCGGAATTTACGAACGAATTTATTTGGAAATAAGAAAAAGCTATTTAACGTACATAATAAAAGGAAAATTTTATACCAAAATTCTGGTGCCATTGTGTCATTTAGTAAGTAAAATCGAGTAGTTTCATAAACATACCACCACCTTTAAAAAGCCAGATTGCTAAGATCACTCAAAAGCCATTGAAAACCCTAGTGACAGCCATGACAAATTACAAGTTCATAGCACTAACAATTGAAATAAACCGTAACCAGTGCACCCGTGCGAGAATTTCTTACTGCAGTCTAGTATTTTCTAGCAATATGTAATATTTCTCAGATGCAGGTTTAAACTTCTAAAGAAAAATTAAGGATAAAAATATCTCCAATGAACATTAGAATGAGCCAAAATATCATCTCACTTATTCCATCAAAGTTATAATAAAAACTAATCAAAGTTAGCAAAAGGCACGTGCGAGAAAATTTAACAATCATATTTTAATTGCATTAAAGTATAACGTCACTCGCTTCGGGAAAACAGAGAAAAAACTTTCATTTCTTTTATGAAAACAATGCTGATTTAAATTTTAATTAACTGCAATTTTACTTCGATCGATCAATAGTGTTTTTTTTTCTAAACATTTCAATTTTCTTGTTTAATCATAAATATAAAATAAACCCGTACGCTGGCATCCCACTTTGTACTTATTACGTACGCATTATGTATTACGTAAATAATATACTCTTAATACGTATACTACGGTTGTACCACAGCGCCTAGAATACATAATGTTGTATTATTTTTTTTATATATATAATCATTGTTGAGCATCACATAATGCGGTGTTTTATTTTTGTGGCAAAACTAATTTGAAGAAACCTTTCATTTCATTTATGAAAACGACGCCGATTTAATTTTTTATTAACAGTTATTTTTAATCAAAAATATGTTTTACCAAAATGTAAGTGCACTATCTCAGAAGCCACTGAAAATACTTTCATATGGCATCTTATTTGTTGTTGTGCGTTTCGTATTTTCTGAGAAAAAGGGATGTTGACAGCAGAAATAATATATATGATTAGCGGACCGTATTAAAAAAATCAGGATAATTAATTTTACTGTCATGTAACTGTATTAGCCTTTAACCTTTAGTGCGATACTGAATTAAAGGTAATTAATTTGACAACAAATAACAACAGTTATTAATATAATTAATTAAATTTACTTAAAATAACAATTTAAAAGTACCTTGATGATTGTTTAATAAAATAACAAAAAATATTTTCATAAATCAAATGAGGAAAAAAAGTTACCATCTTGTAGAAACAAATAAATCTAGAAATAAAACTGGGATAATTAAGGTTTATTTCTAATTGATATAATTTGAAATCATAGATAATAATAATGCAATAATTTAAAACTTTAAAATATATGTTGTGTAATATATTTGCTTCAGGTATAAAATGTCCTTGAGACTATGGAAAGAAATTAATTTTCCAATTATTCAAAATATAGTTTAGTTTAAAAAAATAAATCAAATTTTAAAATTTCTTGAGATAATTAAAAAAGCTTTTATTAATAATTGAGATATCGTATTAATTTTTTTCCTTGCTCATTTCACCTTAACCTGTTTAATAATTTTCTTAATTTTTACTAAATAATTATTAATTCTAATTCAGGAGAAATGTCTGCAGTAAGGTTTGATATCGACAAGAAAAGGTATTTTTAATTTTGTTACTCAACGAAAAGGGCATTCTCAGTCTGACAGTTTATATGCATCTACTTCACCACCACCACCACCACAACAACAATCATCATCATCTTCATCATAATCATCATCATCATCATCATCATCATCATCATCATCATCATCATTATTGTTATTTTAAAAAGTCATGGGGAATTTCTATGGGGTTTAATGAATCCTTAGAAATTTTATTTGTATCTAAAACTCCAAAAATTGCCTGTTTGTTTAGACAGACTTCTTTGTGCTTCAATGTTCTATATCCAGATATAGGAAATCACAATATTTTATATCCTCTTTGTGCTCTAATTTTGTTAAAAATAGATTGATTTCAACTAAAATAGAATTTTTTAAAATGATAAATAGCAGTATCTTCCATTTAAAAGATCGACGTGTCATTGAGTATAGTTTTTACAGGGTCACATATCTGAATTAAGAAGAATGGTGACTCTTGAGCCATCGTTTTTTCTTTACACTAAGTTCATTTTTCTGTCTAAAATTGGAACCTCTTAACATATTTATAATTTTACATATGTGAAAAAGAAATCAAATACCGCGGCGCCTTTTTGAAAGTTAAATATTCCATAGTTCCTTTTTTCTGTATCTTATTTTTTTGTAACATATGTGAATGGTTTTTAGCTCACAGGCTATCAATGTCTGAGAGCTAATGCGTCCCGCATGTTCTTTATGTACGTATATATGCATGTATGTACGTAACGCGATAACTCTTGATAGAAACATACGATTTGCTTCAAATTTTGTATATAGGTTCATTGTGATAAGGAGGCTCTTCCCTGATTAGTTTTGGGGGTTCATTTGGTAAAGTATAAAAGTGGGAATGGCGGGCTAATCCACCACCTTAATTTAGATTAATGGGTTCTTCATGCAGAATTATCCGATTTGCTTCAAAATTTGTATATAGGTTCATTGTGATAAGGAGCTTCCCTGATTAGTTTTAGGGGTTCATTGGTTAAGTATAAAGAGGGAAAGGGGGCAATTACCCTTCTTAATTTAGATAAAATGGTCATGCAGAATTATCCGATTTTCTTTAAAATTTTTTATATACGTTCATTGTGATAAGGCGCTTCCCTTATTAGTTTTGGGTTCATTGGTTAAGTGTAAAGGGGGGGGGGGAGACGGGAGTCTAACCTCCCCCTCACCAAAAAAAAAAAAAAAACTGTAAACAAAGTCGAAAAAATTACAAAGATTGCGTCATTGGTTTAAGGGCCTACTCTAGTCACACGAAGACACTCGCAAACTAATGTTAAAACTAAGGTAGCGTTCTTTTCAATTTTCTCCTTTGCATTTCAATGTTTTTAAATATAGATTGTTTTTGCATAACATATCCGAGGTCAATCTCTAATCGGGTACTTTTTTTCACCCTTTCGATTTTTGTTCTATTTTTTTTATGAAGATACTTCATTTTCGACAGGTTCCAAAATAAAAAATGACCTAAAACAAACAAACAAACAAACAAAAAAAGAAACAAAACAACAACAACAACAACAACAAAAACTGAAAAAAAAATATCGGTTATACATCAGCTATAATAGGCAAAAGAAGAGAAAAAATCGTTTAAAAATATTGAAATGCAAGAAATTGAAGAAAAACCTCTGCCATTGGTTTAACATTAGCTTGGAAGTATCTTCGCATAGGTTCTTACTTTAGCTTGTGATTACCGCATCGCGTCATTGACCTAAGCTTAGTCATGCGATGGGGTGAACGCTTTTTTTTTTCAGGACTGTACCATCGTTCCATTCATAGGGAAGTTTGTAATAAAGAGACGAAGTTTCTGTAAGTTTTTGAATTATATATTTATGCTTGTTGTCTCATCATTGTCTGTACGGTAGCAATTTTTTGCGAAAATATTATTATTTTTTAAATGTGATAAATTGTAGGTTAATAGACTTATAGTGACTTTTTTTCCTGTGTGGCAAGTCCTGCTCGTCAAATAATTCGAACGAATTACACATCATTCAATATATTTACAAACGTGACATAAAGTAATCCACAAACCTATCTTCTAAGAAATATTTCATCTATATTTACGTAGAAAATAATCGGAAGGTTTTTTTTTTAACAGATAAGTTACCGCATTTCTTCATGGCTTCAAGACAAATAAATATTTATTGCTTATTATTCTGGTGGAATCTCTGATAAATCAATTCTCTCAGCCGGATGTCTGGAACGATGACGTTTCCGATGGATTATTATGATTTTAATCATAAGATACATTGGAATAAAAATACACTAATAAGACAAAAAAAAAAAGAGCCGAACTTGATTTTTTTTTCTTTTTGAATGTTTATCATTTTTAATTTTAAATATGCAAATATTTTACCCGAAGTCTTGCCACAACATTTAGAGAGGCAAATGGGACATCGATAAGTCTTCAGGGGAGTAAAATAGATTTAAAAAAAAGTTTAAATTTCAATGTAGTTTCGAATATGGCACAAAAAATTAAAACGAGATTTGTGAAAAAAATTGTTTATTCTTGATTGAAAAAAAAGGACATATTTCGGTTGGTAAAAAATAAAAAAAATAATAAAAATAATAGAAATAACTTTTTCTAGAGACAATTTTTAATCAAAATTAAACTTTCTAAGAATTTAGACCGGTTTTAACGAAATTTTGTTTACAAAAACGATTAGATAGATAAGCTCTAAACATAAAAGATATTTAGAAAAAAAAACTTCGGGTATGGTGATTTCCGCAAAAGGGTGCTGTGGCGGTTAATTGAAACGGAATTAAGAGCTAAAAAACTGTAGAAAAACACCACTACAGATACAGAAAATTAATAAACCAAGACTCGATTTAGCTACAAATTTTAACTATTGACGGTTGGCTTTAAGGAATATTTTAATACAAATTAAAATTTAATAATTTTTTTCCACTGGTGCGTAATTAAAGTCACAGTTAATTAAAGTCACAATTAAAGTACACACGTAATGAAAGTCAGACAGTCAGTAGTGGTGCGTAAAATTTAAAAAGTCCTTCCGGCCTGTACCGGGAGGAAAAGGTAGCTTTCCTATATATTCGTTTTAAAATTTTAGCTAATGTTACACGAAAACAGCAAGTTAAAATGCAAAGAAACGATTACAAAAGATTCGTTAATACTGAATTTGAATAAGAAATTCGCCAAATTATTGAGCAATAGCCAAATTGGCTTCATTTATGAAGACTTATTTTGGTCGCCAAATTTGGCGATATTTCGCCGAATGTCGCCAATTTTGGCGCTAATAGTTTTATGCGTATGATTGGGAAAATTATTACAACAATGAAAGAAAATAATTTGCGAGTAATCGCGTTAATGTGCTGTTTTGTTTCAAAATGTCAGCCACCCTAGAATTTCAAACTCCTTTATCTCAGCCATTTTTTAAGATAGAGGTAAACCAAAAAATGCTCTGGAATCCTCGTATCAAGGCCTGAAACGTAATTAAAAAACGTAACTAAAACGTAATGAATTGGAATTTTAACTTTTTTGTATATTTATTTTAGTTTTAAATTTTTAAGTGGCCGCCATCTTGAAACAAAGTGGCGGAGCAAGCTGGCCAACGAACTCGGTCGAGACATTGGTGAGCTTAATACACACAATTAGTTTCATCAAAATTGATTTATAAATACGAGCGTTATCGTATGACATAGATTATATATATATATATATATATATAAATCAACATTTGAACGGAGGGTGGTTTTGGGGTCTGGGGGTCATGATCGGTGAAAATATATCGAAATTTTCCGGAACTGCTTTCCTCCGAACGGCTGCAATAGGTAGCTTTATACTTTTTTGTATTGAAAGCTACCTAAAAGAGTGAAAGTTATAATAAAAATTGCACTCAGGAAACAGTCATGCATTCTCCTTATGTCATGCTATGGTGTTGCATAATTTATCAAAAGCATGATCATTGGTCTTGAGAAGACTATTAAAAACTAAAAAATATTTAAACATTGTAGAAAAACGTGCATACTCTATCATATTAGAAGTTTTCCACATTAGAAAATCACTATTAAAAGACGATAATGCTATTTGCTATAAGCGTGTTTGAGGGTAAATACATTTCAAATTATACAAGGTAAAACTAGTATGTTGTGGTCATCACCACAGAGTTCAGAGAATAAATACACAGAAAAAAATAAAACCGAATTTGGGTCGAAAGATTCTTAGGTATGTGCCCAAATTGGGTCATGCCTGTTTTGGTTATACTGTGTAACTATTTTGGGCACTGTTAAATACCCACTTTCAAAATGGGTATTTAACAGTGCCCAAAATGAATACACAGTGGTAACCAAAACAGGCATGACCCAATTTGGGCACATACCTAAGAATCTTTCGACCCAAATAGGGTTTTATTTTTTTCTGTGTAGAGGTGAAATGATTACGTTTGGCGTGACGCTCAAAATGCAACCCTAAAGCCGGCCCAAACAACTGGCGACTTGCTTTGAAAACCTCTCCCCATCCATTAAATCCAGTCCTTGTTCCACGTTCTCTCCGTCCAATGAGGTTAGCCCTTGGCCCTAATGATGTGAGCGATAACCGGCTTCATATTGCAAGCCGATTTTACGGTTCACTGCCTCTCTATTCTTTCTCGTTACTCTGTTGGTCATCACGAAACTTTCTTCTGTATAAATCAAATCGTCTTCAACCAAAGTTAAACGACAATCTATCCGTTCTTGAGACAATCGGTGAAAAATGCAGCATAGCAGCGCAATCTTTTGGGTAATTTATTTCAAAATCCAATCAGCACCAATTTATGCCAAGGTCTAACTCAATGAAATTCCGTGCATTAGTTCTTGATATATACCTGTTGCGTAAATAATGCGTAAATACCAATAAGGCAGTTTTTTTTTAAAATTCTTGTTTACATTTCACACAATCGTTTCTTCAAACATCTCTTACACTAAATATTTCATCGCCTATTTGTTTAAAAAATAAAATAAAAATATTTTTATTTGGATTTTTTATTAAATTGGAATATTGATCAAATTTATTTATATCACTTTTATTCCTTTTAATACAGAACGGAAAGGAAGATTTAAGGCCAATAAATATTGATTGCTTATTATTGTGCTTATTATTTATCTCCAATAATTCAATTCTGTCAGCAGGATGTCTAAGACTAATGGAATTGTGTTTTCTGCAAATTATTGTCAGTTAAATTGGAAGCAGATGAAGTAAAAATATACTGATTCTGATAATTAGAATGATAAAATATTGACAGATAAATAATATGAAATAATTAATGGAGAATATATTATATACAGGGTGACAAGACATAACTTGGACACACATGATACATTATAACTTTAATGCTAATGAAAATATTACGACCAAACTTCAAAATAAATATGAATACATTATTTCGTGTAATATATTTGCAAATTTTCAAAGTGGCTACCATTAGCATTAATACGGAGCTTTAAACGTGTTACAAAATTTTCGGATATGGGCCGCAACTCACTTACTGATATTTTATCCCATTCCTTGCATAAGGATTTCTTTAGGGATGCCAAAGTTTTATGAGGTTTAGCACACACCCTTGTCTTCAAGATGGACCAAACAGAATAATCCATTGGGTTCAAATCTGGGGAATACAGTTGACATTCTTGAGCTCCAATGAAGTCAGGAAAATGTGTCTTGCACCAATCTTGAATGCCTTTAGCTCTGTGTGCAGGTGCGGAATCCTGTTGGAAGGTCCGTCTTTTGTTTCCAAAGAACTTTTGTGACCAAGGTAAGACAACATCTTCAAAAATGAGTTTGCGATATGTTTGTTGATTAATCTTTATCCCTTGATCAACAAAAACAAGTGGTGTTTTCCCACTAACACATATCCCACCCCAAACCATTACAGAGTGGGGTCGTTGACGCCGTTCAACAATGCAAGAAGGTCCAGGTGCTTCTGCTGACCAAACTCTATCATTATGGCTATTGTGAACTTGTTCAATCGAAAACAGTTTCTCATCTGTGACGACAAATGTTTGCCATCGATCACCTGCGGCCCGCTTTAACAGTTCTTTACACCTTTGAAGTCTTGTGCGTTTGTTCTCTGCTGTTAGCTTTTCAGCCTCTTTCATTTTGTAAGGGTGAAGACCAAGCTTTACTCTTGCCATCAAACGTGCGGTTTCTCTGTTGATCTTCATCTCTCTAGCAACCTTTCTCATTGAAATTCTAGGATTTCGTTAACTCGCTTTTTGATAACTACCCGGTTTCTTGATGTGTTAACTGTGCGCTTTCTTCCTCTTCCTGGCCTGTCACCATCATGTCCGAGTTCTTTAAACCTTTTGATTGTGTATGAAACCGTTCGCTTAGGCACTTTCAATCGTTGAACAATTTCACATTGTTTCATTCCTTGCTTATGTAATTCAAGTATGGCAGATCGTTTGTTAACCCTAATGGTTATCACAACTAACTTACTTACACCTGTTTAGTAGCTTTCTCGAATCAGTTCCCTATGACAGTAACTTTATAACTTTAGTGGTAGTTAAAGATTTTTGCTTGTCACCCTGTATATGCAGGGTGATTATAATTAAAGTCCCACTTTCAAAATGCTGTAAAAAGGAACCAGTGGTCAGAATGACTTCCAATTTGAAGTGAATATACTGGAAGAAGGGGGAAACGGTATGGCATTAGAAAAAAAGTTCCAAAGTGTATCAATAGGTGACTATGATCGATAAGTGCTGGAAGTGCGCTTTCATCTATAGTATGTATTTGTAAACTTAACTAATTTTTAGTATTTTACGTAAGTATATAAATTCTATAGCTCACATATGAAACTGCAAAGAAAAAAAATCGCATACATCATCGAATATGGATAGCATTTGCAAAAAATAAATTTTTACTGCTTTAGGTGTTTTTTAAATTGTTTATTTAGAGATCATTCGTTCAAATTTCCTACTGTTAGTGTTAGAAAGTGCTTCAAAATCTCTGCCAAATGAATAGTTTTTTGTTCTTGTCAGTTCTTTTATTATCTATAAGAAAAATGCATTTTTTGGGGGTTTTTTTTGTGCATTTTCACAATGTTACAATACGTTTAATACAGAATCTATAATATATGAATTCTGTCAGCAGAATGTCTGGGACTAATGGGATAGTATTACCGTCGAATTATTATTAGTTTAATTGGAAGGCAGGTGAAGTAAAAGTCCAGTTATTTACTAATAACAATAAATGACAAAAGGATGATTGATTGATGAGTAATTGATGATTGATAAGTGTTAAAATAAATGTGACAAGTGTTTACCAAATTTCTTTATGTCACCTTTTGCTACCTTAACGCATAACAGGAAGGGAAATTTAAGGCAAATAAATAGATTGCATATTATTGCGATGAAATCTCCAATAAATCAATTCCCTCAACAGAATGTATGTAACTAATGGATTCATGTTTCCGTCAGGATTATTATCAGTTTAATTAGAGGGCAGATGGAGTGAAAATACGCTTATTCCGATAACTAGATTGATAAATAATGACTGGCAAATGACAAATTACTTAAAGACTGATAAACAATGGAAATATTTTATGAATTATCATGATAAAAGAATACTTTTTAAACTGAATTCGAAAAAAATATTCAAATCGATAACGGATTTGATTAAACGACATACTTGCTTTTTGCTTTCTGTTGCTGGGAAAACGTCATGTCAGTTATTATAAAAGCACTCATCGAAAAGAAACCATTTTTGCACCCTTTTTAGGTGCGTTCGTAATTATATAAATACGTAGCACCTATAATCATCGTCTGGTCCGCAGAATTTTGTCGAGTCATTTCAAATTTTATGAAAATAGAATCAAAACTTAAAAGGATATTAATAACAATATTTATTAAGTAATTTGATTTTTAAAAAAATGTTACTTTTTTTGCTATAGTAGTTTCCCAGGATTATTCGTCAAACGACCGAGATGTATCGCCCAGTTATATGACATGTATGACGTTATAGTTATATATAAAGTATATGACATTTTATAACTTCTATGACCAAGTTATAGTCACATTCTTCATTCTATTAAAACCTATCATGCGTAATTAATTCAGTGATATCCCATTATAGGTAAGGATTCTAGGTTGCCATGGTGATTACGTCCTATTTAAGATGGAGTCCTATTATTTCCGTATTGCTGAATTTAAAAACCGAATTTGTATGCTAAAATTATTTAATTATAGCAATCCTATAATATACCGGCAGTTTTTTGGATAGATGTTTCCGGAGAAAGAGATATTAAATGGAAAAAGAGTCTAAATATGGATTTCAAGTTCTGAAATTTTCAAAGCTAGGCTTAAGTTTCCCATCGGAATTTTCAGTAAATGTCAACGAAAGATAAAATGTTGCCAACTAAAAATGTACTTATTTTATTACGGAAATTAATCATATCCATAATAACAGACGATATAATTCAATTCACTGAAATTATAACAGTAGGAACGCACCTCATTGGTCACGTGTGACGTACAATTTCCCACTTCTTGTATTCTGGAGTAGAATCTATTTAGTAGCTTCCATTAAAAAAAGTAAGAAGCTACCTATTGCAGCCATCCTGAGGGAAGCAGTTCTAGAAAATTTCGGTATATTTTCAGCAATCATGAACCCCAGACCCCAAAAACATTCTCCGTTCAAATGTTGATTTACACACACACACACATACATATATATATATATTTATCTGATATACATCTTTTAATTGTCAAACGGCGTAAAATAAAAACTTTATAAACAATAAAATAAGTTTTATTAGACTTGATATGTTTCGACTCTATCGGAGCCTTTATCTAAACAAATAAGAATATCCTACAATTGCACGGTGTATGATATAATGATTTGAAACGCCATTATTTACTTTTTAAAATTACTCACGTTATTTTAAATTTTTACTTGGATGTTTATTTCCGTATTTGTAAACCATGGAGTAACTCGAGCTACAACTTTTGGTAAGTTGAACGATGCTGCACTGTTACATATTGTATTTTTACGTATTACAATCTCTATAGTTTCTCTTAAAATGGATGCATAGTATAGATTGGTGAGAGAAAATTATCTTATTTTCATTGAAATTTATTTGAATGGTATCTTCTTGATATAATCTTGCCAGGGCTGTGGTTTTTCTATTATACTTAATATCAGCTATATGCTTCTTTTTGATATAACAAAATTTCCTGCTTGTCATGCCAATATAGTAATTCTTTGATCAGTCTTCTTTAATAAATGGTATTTCAATCTGTACAATAAGTCTTTGAAAATATACATTTAAAATTTCAAACATATTAAACTCATACAGTCGAACCCGGTTAAGACGCTCACGGTTAATACGCGATCCCGCTTAATACGCGGATTTTTCCTGGTCCCTTGAATATCTATCCCCCATAAGAGTAATGTAAAAATATTACGTTTAGTACGCGAACGGTTATTACGCGATAAAATTTCGCCACTTTGAGGCAAAAAATCTCGCTTAATACGCGAATTCATAGACCAAGATGAGAATTTCTTCTCCCTTTTGTAGTGTTGCAAATTTATTGGTATATTTTAATTCAGATATCTACCATTATTTCGGAATAGTAATGTTCGCATTATGTAATTACAGATTAATTAAAACGAATGTTATTAATCGGAAATAGTGGTAGATATTTCAATGCATTACTCATTATCACAAGTACTTACATACAATTTTAATAAATGGATTTTTCTGCAAAGATTTCATATTTTTGGTAAGGTAAAGCCAGGAGAGATGGCGCGGTCGGAGAGATTGCGCACATAGAGGTTTGGTGGGAAGGAGTAGAGTGAGGGAGCAGTGACTCCAGGTAGTTGTACAACAACAGTAGTGGAGTGTCTACTTGAAAGTGCACGTTGATTGTTTTGAGCGTCTAAGATAAAGCATTGCTATTTTGTTTTGTTTTCCCAAAGTAAGTGCCTGAATTTTCATAGCTATTCATCAGAATTTCTATACAATGTCAATGATACAAAATATTTTAAACTTAAATGATTTCTCATAAGCTACTAATCTAGACTAACAATGTGAACATCAACGGTTCGTTTTAGTAGCGGCCATGTTTAAATAAAAGGCCGCGCAATCTTTCCTACCGAAATTGGAGAGTTTGCGCATCTGCTACTTAGGAGAGATGACGAATTGTTCCCATTAGTTTCTATGCTAGGAGAGATTACGCAGGTTATTGGTAAATTTGCATAAAAAATGAAAAATGAAAATGGACTAACTTTAAGTTAAACGAGTTTTCAAGTAACTTAATGTTATTTTGTAATCTTATCTGGACTTGCTTTTTCTGATTCTTTAATTTTTTCCCCTTTAATTCAAATTTTTAAATCATTTTTTAAATTATTTCCTTTTTCTGATTCTTTAATCATTAGGTTGAAATAGTCACTCCTAGAGATCTGCACGGGCCGGGCCAAGGCCCGAAGCCCGTACTCGGCCCGGCCCGCGGGCCGGGCTAGGGCCTATTTTTCTTCCCGGCACTCGGGCCGGGCCAGGCCCGGGCCATATTTTTTTCTGAAGGCTCGGGCCGGGCCGGGCCTAGTGATTACTCTTTACGGGCCGGGCCGGGCCTTACTTTTTACCTGAAGGATAAGGCCGTGCCTTAAATTATTTTTTCCGTACAGAGCCGTGACTGGTTTCATTCTTCGTAGTCTTCACGCCTCAAAATTGTTAGTCCTGGTTTTGACCCGTATGAAAATCAATGTCTCGGCGCGCCTGGTCCATTCGAAGGTCAGTAAAATACGATCTGGCATAAAAATCTTTTCAAAACATGCATACATTTTTAAATCGCCATTATTTTATAATTAAACATTAAAATTTATTCTTTTTAAAGAATAGTAGATTATTAAACTTATATTATTATTAAACTTTAGATTATATAACTTATTAAAATATGGCTAAATTAAAATATAGTAAAACGTGTGAAAAAGAACCTGCTTATGATGGAATCCTGTCTTAAATTAAAAAATGTGTTGATCCATTAAAAATGAATATACTAATATGCAAGAAAAGAATATAGAATACATTTACACCTGCTAAGAAGGCAAATTGTCTATAACTCATTTTTTTTTCTTACCTATGCAATTCCATCTTAGAAGATTTTACTGTATATCATTTTTCTGATTTTTAACACTTCAATAAATGGAATATGGATTAACAATATTGATGATAACTTAAACACATACATACAACAAATAGAGATTTATTTAAAAAATAAATATTCCAGCTTGCGGCACCTCTATAAAAATGAAGATTATAAACATGAATAAAAAAAGCTAAGATAGGAATTTTTGGTTAGATCTCCTCCTACGAGGCAAATTTTTAATCTAATCAACGTAAAAATTATGTTTTGTAGAATTTCACTCGGGCCGGGCCGGGCTCGGGCCGAGATTTTAACTTTTTTCCAGTCCGGGCCGGGCTCGGGCCGAGATTTTAACCTTTTTCCAGTCCGGGCCGGGCTCGGGCCGAGATTTTAACTTTTTTCCAGTCCGGGCCGGGCTCGGGCCGAACTTTTAACTTTTAAATCGGGCCGGGCCGGGCCAATATTTTTTTTGTTCGGGCCAAACTTTTAATTTTTGTATCGGGCCGGGCCAATTTTTTTTGTATGGGTCGGGCCGGGCCAGGGCCTGGAAATTTCGGCCCGTGCAGACCTCTAGCACTCCTAATACAATAAGATTTGTTCACAAAAACCTTACAACAATGTCATTTAAGTGTAATTATTATTGTTAACAATTTAATTGTAGTTATTATTAGTAACAATCCCTCCTACCCATGTGCGCAATCACACCAACCTGTAAGAACAGATTGCGCAAAATAACTTTCTTGGTTTAATTACAACTGTTCTATTAAATTACAACATAACAACAAAATAGCAATGGAAATGCATAAAAAACAAATGAAGTGAAAATTATTCACGGATAGTTTAGCAAAAAATTAATATTTAGATTTTTTTTATTGTTATTCTTTTGAATTGTGCGCAGACTATCCTAGCTTTACCTTATATGTTAAATAAAAAGGCTATCAATAAAAATACTTTGGTTGTTTACTTTTAGTTGTAACGTGTTAATCGACAATAAAGTCATATTTGAATTTACATATTTTTTCAGTAATTATTTCACTTAGTTCTATAAAAACAAACAATGAGTTAAGTTTGAATAAAGTTCAATTTTAATCTAAATATGCATAAAAGACACAATTTTCGGCAATAAACGTATAAACGAAAGCTTTACAGCTCATGCGTATATAAGCTCAGTTCCTGCAACATTATGTAAATCCCGTTTAATACGTGATCCCGCTTAATGCGCGACTTTTGTCCAGTCCCTTGAAAACCGGGTTCGATTGTACTTAAACAGTTACAGTATCACAAAGCTAATGTTCCATTTGCGGAACGTTGAACGGAAAAAGGTTAACACAGTAAAATATAATAGAACCAGAAACGAAAATATACAATAACCTCTTCCGAGTTACCCACGATTCCGAAAAGCGTTCTCTAACTTTGGAAGCCTGTGAAATGAATAAATTTTTGAGATTTAAAGAAGCATTTATAAAAACAGTTTCTTTTGCTGCCACTGATTTTCGAAAACGTTTCCGAGAAGTTATTATAGCATATTAATCAGTTTCTCAAACTTCGGATGCTAGAAATTCTCAAGTAAACATTTTCATGTTCAACAAACATGTTTTACAGACAAACATGATAAATTAAACCGCATTAACATTCAAAATAATATTATTTTGTTATCCTTGCATACAAGGTGTTCCAAAATTCGACCGACAAGTTAAGAGGGATGATAGAAGGCATCAAGAGGATGAAAACGTACCATAGAACATGGGGTCACAAACCACGTTTAGTGGGAGAAAATCGCAAAAATATTTAGGAAGGGTGTGGCGTCGAGCGGAACAAAAAGGGCTAATAATAAATAGAAAAACATTTATTTGACGTAAAGCATGATTACAATGCATTACAATTCAACATCAGAAAGGCGACGACGAGACATTTTTCTAGAGATATGCGTTCAGCAATCCTACGTCCGTCGGTGTCGGCTGTGCAATGACCGTGGCCGCAACTTCGAACAATTTCTGTAAAATTGTGTCGCCGTCTTCTTTCTGACGTTGAATTGCAATGCACTGTAATGCCCTGACGTCATATAAATGTTTTTTTTCTACTTATTATTAGCCCTTTTTGCTCTACTCCACGCCAGACCCTCCATAACTATTTTTGCAATTTTCTCCCACTAAACGTGGTTTGCGACCCCATGTTATAGTAAGTTTTGATCCTCTTGATGCCTTCTACCATCACTCTTAATTTGTAGATCGAAATTTGGAACACCTTGTTTTATATTTCAATTACGTAGCTAAAATTGCTTAATTGAGAATTGATACCATTCTAAAAGTCACCATTCCGATTTGAGAAAATTGATTAATATAATTTAAAAACTATTCGGAAAAGTTTCAGAAAATCAGTGGCAGCAAAAGAAACTTTGATTTTATAAACGTTTCTTTAAAACTCGAAAATATATAGGTTTCTGAGATTCCTAAAAATATACAGAACGCTTTTTCGAATCTTGGGCAAACCGGAAGTGGTTATTGTATATTACTTACCCATCATACGTAGTATAGTGTAAATCTTGAAATCGTTTTGAAAATCGAAAAAAACTTTTTTTTTTTTTTTTACGGATTTACACGTTTTAGACACTTGAGATTCCGAAAAACATATTTAAAAAAAAATTTGCCGTCTGTGTCGGTCTGTGTGTCCGTGTGTCTGTAAATGCTCTATTTCCCGAACAAATTGAGATAGAGACTTGAAATTTGGTATGTACTTAGTATGTAATAATGGGAAGAAGCTTATTGAATTTGAGTAACCTCAATTATATTTACCTATTTTTTTCGGACTCTCGAAATATTCGTTCTGATAAAAGGTATATAAAATTTTTCGAAATTGTTTATTTTAAGGAGTAAATATAAAAGACAATAAAAAAACTTAAATTTTGCATAAAGAATGAAGTCGATCGGATAATGAATTGCCGAGATATTTGGAATCCTATTTTCCACACTCTTCGATTTTTCATGACCCTGTATTTCATTCAAATTTCAATTCAAAGATATATTTTAATGGGAAATGAGACGCTTAATACGACGCAGTAAACCGTTAGTTAATGCGATTATCAATTTTGCACTTATAAGGATGTTTCTTTTACGTAATTCAGTAACAGAGCCTTTAAAGTTTATGACGTCATCAAGCCACGATTTTATTCGAATTGCAATGCATTTTATAAATAGTTTACACATGTTTTATTTTCATTTTTTATATTATGCATATCCATGATGAGTAAGTATTACGGTGGCCCCCAACGACTAGTTTTAGTTCATGGTTATATTATATTTTTGCAGAATAAGAAACATTTGGTTTTTTTCTTACATTGAAATTATTATGGATGTAAGTATGCAATATGGATGTAAGTAAATTAGATGAAGGCATGTAGGCATATAAATAAGGAAAACATTATGGATGTAATGTTCAAAGTATGTAGTCTTCAGACTGAAGATAATTTTAAAATAAGAAGATTCCTGTAGACCCGTGCGAGGATTTCGCACAGCAGTCTAATAATTTTTAGCAATATCTAATATTTGGTACATCTCCATTATCCCGTCGATCACTTTTCATAACAAAAAACAATTGCCAAACTGTAGGATTTAACGTAAAAAATGCAGCCCCATTCACGTGTTTGTTATGTCATCAGGCGGTTTTTAATTCAACATTTACTTGTATTTTTCATTATGTTTTATCGATTTATTAGTTATTTAGTTAATTAAAATAACAATTGCGTTCTTAAACGGTGGTACTATGATATTAAAAGGGAAAAGGCATTGACAAAATGTTGCGATACATAATTACGTGCAAGAGATCAGGTTTAACTACGTCACAAACATTTATTCACCAGCCGAAAGGGATAATTAAGAAAAATAATGTAAATAAATAAATATCCAAGATTTTTTTTCTGTTTTCATTAATATATTGTTATATTTTTGTTTAAACTTAATGATAGTTGATACTTTGGAAAGTGGGATTTTCCGAATTTCTGGTATTTTATTTATTTATTTATTTATTTATTTATTTTGATATTCCAATGGCAACATTCTTCTATTCTTCCATTTAATTATTTGGTGTTACAGTTTGACGATAGCTTTCTTTTTATGAAAATTGGTCGACGGGATAATGGAGAAGTACTTAATATTTTTTAGATGCAGATTTAAACTTCTAAAGAAAAATTAAGGATAAAAATATCTGCAAACAACATAAGTCAAGCCAGAATACGTCTCATTTATTCCATCAAAGTTGCAGCAAAAACTGATTGAAGATAGCAAAATGCACGCGCGAGAGAAAAAAATTATCAGTTGCATTTTAACTGCATTAGGATATGACGTCATCCGCTTCTTGAAAAAACATGAAAGAAAGAAAAATAAATTGAATGCTTTTAAAATACAGTTTAATCTAATATAACAAAGCATACCCTTTTATTCTAAACGTGAAATACCACTGCTTCGGTCGATCGAAGGACCCTTTTTCTTCTAAGCATTTCAATTTCAATTTTGCTTTTTAGCCATAAATATAAAATAAACCCGAGCTGAGAAATCCTACTTTATCTTTTTTGTACTATTTTTTTTTATTTTTTATAATCATTGTTGAACATCCTATAAAGCGGTATTTTATTTTTGTGGCAACACCAACTTGAGGAAAACCTTTCATTTCATTTATGAAAACAATGCCGATTTAATTTTTAATTAACGTAATTTTTTAATCAAGAGACATATTTTAACGAAATGTGAGTGAACTAGTAACCATGAATGTCAGAAGCCGCTTCAAAAACCTTTCGAATGATACCTCATACGTTGTTGAGTGTTTTGTAAATTCATGGAAAAAGGATGTAGACAACAGAAATAATATATTTGATTTTCAGCCTCAATCACACTGGCGTGTAAATAAAATATGCAATTAACCAGATTTTTTTCATTTTTATTATTATTTTAACTTGACATATCTAATACACAAACATATCTTCTATTAAATTATTCATCATATATCTGCGTAGAAAATAATAGGAAGTCATTCCCATATATTTTACCTTATACTAGAAGATTTATCAAATTTCCTTATGTCACTTTTTGCTCCCATGAGGAGAGCAGGAAGGAAAATTTAACGACAATAAATATTGATTCCCTCTTGTTGTGGTGGAATCTACAATAAATCATTTCTATAAGCAGAATGTTTGGGACTAATGGAATTGTGTTTCTGTCGGATTATTATCAGTATTATTGGAAGGCCGATGAAGTATATTATAAAAGAATAATTGATTGATGTATTATTGATTGATAAAATGGTAAAATAAATGTGATAAATGTTTATAAAATTTCCGTATGTCACCTTTCTCTTAATTAACGCAGAACAGGAAGGAACATTTAAGGCCAATAAATATTGATTCCCTCTTGTTGTGGTGGAATCTACAATAAATCATTTCTGTAAGCAGCATGTTTGGGACTAATGGAATTGTGTTTCTGTCGGATTATTATCAGTATTATTGGAAGGCAGATGAAGTATATTATAAAAGAATAATTGATTGATGTATTATTGATTGATAAAATGGCAAAATAAATGTGATAAATGTTTATAAAATTTCCGTATGTCACCTTTCTCTTAATTAACGCAGAACAGGAAGGAACATTTAAGGCCAATAAATATTGATTCCCTCTTGTTGTGGTGGAGTCTACAATAAATCATTTCTGTGAGCAGAATGTTTGGGACTAATGTGATTGTGTTTTCGTCGGATTATTATCAGTATTATTGGAAGGCAGATAAAGTAAAAATACAGTTAGATACTAATATTGATAAATAATAAATGAATGATTGATTGATGTATTAATGATTGAAAATTTTAAAATAAATGTGATAAATGTTTATAAAATTTCCTTATGTCACTTTTGCATATACAGGGTGTTCGAAAAGTCTGGAAACGGTCAAATAACTCGAGAAATATACATGGGATTGAAAAACGGCAAAATGCATGTTCAATAGTTTTGAAAAATCTATTTAGGGCCATGAGAGTTACCATTTTTCTAAAATATTAAACACGTATTTTTCCGCTTTTCAATCTGATGTATATTTCTCGAGTTATTGGAGCGTTTCCAGACATTGCAATGGTAACGATTCTCACAGCATTGCACTCGATTACAGCGCCATCTACAATGTTTCGAAGAAAATGTTCAATAAAAAAGTTGCGTATTTTTCCCCGTAGAATACAAATCTGCAATAAAAAATTGGGGGTCATCATTTAAGATTTCAAAGTTGCCCCCCTTTCCCCCCGGGGATGATAACTCTTTCCTTTGACTAAAATTCCATTCCCACTGGGTTGTCCGCATGTGCCGCTAAAATTCACTAAAGTTACATGTTCGCCAAATGTGGTAGCCGTTTCATTCCACCCACTCAAAACATTTACATTAATTACCTGTAATGTACAAATAAATTCTTCTGCGCGTCTGCGATCTGTTGGCTCAATGTAATATCGAATCTTGGCGAAACAATTTATTGCCCAAGGGCAGATCATTCCTGGCTCTTTGTCTGTGAATAACTGTTTCAAGCCTCTAATAACCGAGACCACCCCATTTCTTACCATCTTATACTTGCTATATATCAATAAATAAATTTCAGTTGAGAGGACTTCGTTTTCATTGGATATTCTTATGTCTGCCTTCTTGGATTTCGAACCTTTGGGTAATTGTCTGCAACGCGAATTGCACGAACTTACGGCTCACAAATGATTTAAATTCATCATTTATGCAATTAAAATATTTCAGCCCAAGATCATCACCACATAACTCTCGGTGTCATCTTGTCCTAAACATTTCCCTTTTAATAAGAGAGTCTATAGACGTCTACTCTCTGGCAATTCAGAATAGTATTCCCAAACAAAAGCCTCCGGGTCTTGTATATATGAAGCTACGGTATTTCGAGTACGTCTTGAGATGATAGCACGACAATCTTACGACATCTGCACGACAATTCAAGTGTTGTTAATTTATGGAATAATTCTTGTCGTTATAGTGTTTCACTTGAGATTCCTTTAGTTATATCTAGTTTTTATAAAGTAAAGAAAAAAAACATTAAAGGAGTATAGATTGACTCTTAAAAAAGTTTATAAGGTAGCATCTAAAATACTGATTTTAATATTTCAGAAGGAGGGGAGCAGTTTAGGGAGCCTTATACGCTCACCTTAAGTGCCAATTAATATAATTAGTAAAGAATTCGCAGTTAAATCCTTACAGGAATAACATCTACTACACTGGCTGAATAATTAAAGGAATAAGTAATAAAAACTCATCTAACTATTTTGCAGCTGAAAACATGGAACTTGCGCAAGATCTTTATTTTTTCATGTCCGACATATCTTTACAATACAGAATATCCTATTTCTGAAAAAAAAAAAGGATATAAGAAATGTGATATTAAGTGTGATAGGGGAAAGCTTTATGTTACTTCTTATAACTTTTCAGAGATACGGATTTTTTTTAATAAAGTGTGGTGACAGCCGTGACCGAAATGCAAGCTTTACAGCTATACAAGCTTTCTGTCCTACTTCCATTCTCCCAATTAAACGCCATTTCTCACAAACCATCAAATGCCTCCTCAACGATGTGTTTCATTTTCAGACGCCAAAATTTTATCGAATTTGGATATTTCCCAAGTAGCGAAGTTGAATACTATTGCTCTACTTACTAGTAAACATTGAGTTACCAACCTTTCATTGGGCTTAATAGCATTAACATAAAGCAACTTTTTAGCAGTTGTTCCTTTAATTTTTATCCGCCAGTGTATTATGGTTGTTCCAAATCCAAACTCGCAAATTTCTCACACATTTCATGCGTCATCTTAGACGCATGAAGTTGGCAGATGTCATTAATCAGAAATAACGTGATCGAAGAGTTTTCCATTAATAACATTTTCCAGCATATTTGAAAAGAGTTTAGAAATTCGGTTTGTCTGGGTGTCTGTCTGGCCGTCTGTTTGTCTGCCCGTCTATCTGTGCTCTAATTCGCGTAAATATACTCTGTTCGCCATACATGTGATATATATTACTGAGGATTACCATGGAATGTTCAGTATTGAAAATGAAGTGTGTACCCTTTATAGTTCGTTTACATGGACACTCAAAATAATTCCGTTACATTACGGTCTATGGAAAATAGTTTGCAATATATTTTAATAATGTTACACTATTTCAAACATATAGAAATGGTTATACAGCACTTAGGGGTCTTACAAGATGCTTACTGTAGAATATGGTGTGCTTAGCATTTATCGTTCTTTTACAGGGATACACAAAAGAATTCGGTTACAGAACTGCCTGTGAGCGATAACTGCTGGAAGTGCGTTTTAAGTTGTGGTATGTGTTCTTAAATTTAACTATTTTTTTTAATATTACTTGTTCTTTATAATTTCTACGGATCATATACAGGGTTGCACAAAATAATACATTTCAGTTTATTGACAGAAATTGCTCAAGGGGAATTTTTAACTGTATTGAGCGTTTCTTTATTGAACAAAATTTGAGCATAATATGTAGTATATATACAAATCTATAGCTCCTATACAGGGCTTCGCAAAAGAATTTGACTATTTTTCTGACTATATTTGGAAATTGCTGAAATTTGATTTTCAAATGTTTTATGCCTTTTCAAATTGTTTACTTAAATATCCTCTTTCACCTTATTAAACGGTGCAGTTTTGTTACACTATTCTTGAATGTGTTGGAAAGTGTTTCATAATCTATTCTTAACGCATGATTTTTACTTTCTTCTGTCTTTACAAGAAGAAAGTATTCGATTGATGAAAATTTCCGACTTCCGGTTTTTGACGGATTTATACGTTTTAGAAGGTCCTGAACACGATTTGACCATTTTAAGAAAATGTCTGTCTGTGAGTCTGTCTGTCTGTCTGTATGTGACAAAAATTTTGTGGGCGCTCTATCTCAAGAACAAATGCACGAAATCTAATAAAATTTTATATTCAGTTAGTTCCTGATATAAATTGGTACTGATTAGTTTTTGGTGAAAATCACCCGACAGGTGGCGCTGCTATGCTGCATTTTTTGCGATTTCCGCAATAGCTATATCTGAAGAACTAATGTGTGGAATTTCATAAAACTTCAGATTCTGTTAGACCATGACATAAATAGATGCTGCTTACGTTTTGGTATACATTTCTCAACAAGTGGCGCTGCTATACCACTTTTTTCTCGATATTTACGATAGCTATTTCTCGAGAACTAATGCACGGAATTTCGTCAAACTTCAGATTCTGTTAGACCTTGACATAAATAGATGTTGCTCACGTTTCGGTGTAGATATCCCAACAGGTGGGGCCGCTATACCATTTTTTTCATGATTTTTACGATAGTTATATTTCAAGAACTAATGCACAGAATTCCATCAATCTTCGGATTCTGTTAGACCTTGACATTAATAGATACTGCTTACGTTTTGGTGTAAATATTCCAACAGGTGGCGCCGCTATGCTACTTTTTTCATTATTATTACAATAACTATACCTCAAGAAGTAATGCACAGATTTTCATCAAACTTCAGATTCAGTTAGATGTTGACGATAAGGTTTTGGTCTAAATCTATCAACAGGTGGCGCTGCTAGGCTGCATTTTGCAGGATTCACACGATTTTAGCAATAGCTCAAGAACTAATGCACGGAATTTGATAAAACTTTAGATTCAATTAGACCTTGATATAAATTGGTGCTGATTCTTTTTAGTGTATGCGAAATCTGTGTGAGATAGAAGAAAGTTTTGGGATTGGCACATCCGAACAGTTCTTTCTTGTTTATAAATGCAAAGAATCTTTTGGAAAAGGCTGTCAAGTGGGCGTTTTGAACAGATTTTAGAAACGCTATAGCATGAATATAGTTGCGTTGAGACAGCAGTCGCTTATAGTTATAAGAGTATTAGATTTATCAAAATATGACAATTTTTATTCGATTCTAAATCACTCCAGTAGTCATGCCTGCAAATATCATGCTTTTACAGTTAAAATCGAGTTTCTGAATGTGTCAGAAATTTTCGTATTTTTGAGAGGGGGAAAACTATATTTTTTTGAGAATCGAATAAATTGAGCTTTAGGCATCATCTATATCTTAAAATGAGACTTAATTTTAACAAAATATTTTTATTTTAAGTTTAAATTTATGCCTAGATATTAAATTACATTTGGCCTAGTGGTTAACTTGAAGCTCTACGGTAGTATTTTGAACAAAAGGATTAAAAAAAACCATGACCTCCTCTTAAAGGTCAATCTGATTCCCTACAAACGGCCATCTCAAATTGGGACTCTAACTTGGCACTCCAGTTTAGTATCCAGCGCCCGAACCAACAGACATGCATGCGGCCTCAAGTAATTTGATGAAAAAGTTTCCAAATTTGAATTATTCAAAGTGTTGACCCTCTAATATTGCATAAAATTGTAATATTTTCATGTTATTTTTTTATATATATATTTACAGTCTACTTAAAAACGAAATATAAATTTGTAAGATTTGTAATTTCTGTAACTTTATCATGTTGAATATGAATTAGAAATCTGATATTTGAAATAATCGAAGCAGTTAAAGGTCGACTAGTAATTAATAACTCTGAAATAAATCTTAGGAACTCCTTTAAAATTTGTAGCTATGTTAATAGAAGGATGTTTTTTTTTTTTTATTATGCCAATTAGGGTGTCAACGATTTTAATTAGATTCAACAGAACGATTTTAAATCATTGATTAAATCGTGATTTTAATCAATTGATTTTTTTTAAATCATTGATTAGAATCACAAATTTTCTAAATGTTTAAAATGACATGAAAAAAGTATTAAAATCTAAGATGAACAT
Source organism: Maratus michaelseni (assembly GCA_963931845.1). Classification (NCBI taxonomy): domain Eukaryota; kingdom Metazoa; phylum Arthropoda; class Arachnida; order Araneae; family Salticidae; genus Maratus; species Maratus michaelseni. Next base: position 141,057,332 of record OZ007597.1, read on the forward strand.
AATGTGGAAAGTATGAATAAACAACAACACACACACAAAAAAAGCTTTAAATAATTGTTTCTAACAAGGAGAGTACCAAGCTTGGTAATCACAGATTTTGATTATTTTTATATATGTTGTAGGGTAGAAGCCCCTTAGTCTCAGGTTCAATGGATTTTATATAACGCTCCTTAGTTCTCGAGAAATGGGGGGTCTAATATTATAACACAACTTAAATACTTACTTTGTAACTAAAGGATTACGTTGGTCGTAGCTCAGTCAGTACGGCGTCTGCTCGTTGTGCGGAGGGCCCGGGTTCGATTCCGGACCGTGCTACGTTTGTTTGTTTTTTTAATAAATATACTTGTAATTATAATTTAATAATCTCAATAAAAAAATTTGTTAAACATAATTAAATTTTAATTTAGCATTTTTGACTTTTTAAAACATTATTAAACATTTCTCATCATTTAAAGAGCTTTAAAATAATTCGATCTATTATTGACTAGTAAAAATTCAAATATCTTTACAAAATCAGCATATTTACTATCGAATTATAGAATTATTCTCCCATCGCAATAGAACACGAAGATATTTCAGATGCTGGATTATTTGTTAAAAATCCATTGTTTTGCAATAACATTTTACAGTACTTCAACGCATTTGTGACATCGCTTTTCTGATTTTCATCGAATCCCGACCCTTCAAATTAATCTTCTTGTGAACTACAGCTTGCTTCTTCCATTTTTATACGATTATAAGCTGTTATAGAATGATACGCACCTGTGCGATGAAGATTGAAAACAAAAACCACTAACTACAACAAACTAAAAAAAAGAAAAACCAAAGTCTGTTGTGGCGTCCTCTAGTTACAATAAAATAAAACAAATATTTTGTAATTAAATTCGTATGCTAAATTTTAATATAATTATGATTCTTACTTTAAAAACCGAGTAGTATTATCATCGCATTGACTTCCCTTGTTAAGGCAATTTATAAGTGATGTTTCTTTACAATCACGAATTGACGCAATTGTTCAATATCGTTGAATTTATAAAGCATATATGGAATACATTTTAAAAGTGATTTTTTTTAAATCAAAAATGCTAAATTAAAATTTAATTATGTTAACAAAATTTTTCATTGAGATTATTAAATTAAAATTACAAGTATATTTATTAAAAAAGTGAGAAAAACAAATGTAGCTCCGCCCGGAATCGAACCCGGGCCCTCCAAACAACGAGCAGACGCCATACTGACTGAGCTACGACCAACGTAATCATTCTATTACAAAGTAAGTATTTAAGTTGTATTATAATATTAAACCCCCCCATTTCTCGAGAACTAAGGAGCGTTGTATAAAATCCATTGAACCTGAGACTAAGGGGCTTCTGCTTCTACCCTACAACATATATAAAAATAATCAAAATCTGTGATTACCAAGCTTGCCACTCTCCTTGTAAGTTTAATTTCTTTGGCTTGTAAAAATTAAGTACAGTAAGTTTGTAAAAAGCAGTATATATAAACAGTTTTTTTATCAGGCGTAAAAAATCTTTCATTTAAAATGATATTTAAATCTAATATAATTTACAATGTCATAATTTCTTTAAGTAATCAAATTATTCTTCCTTTTACATAAAATAAGCATAGCAAGTATAATAAGTTTTTAATTATTTTAGTAATTAAAGCATAAAAATTTATATTATAGTCCTAATTAGAAAGGCCCCACCAGTGGCTGAGAGGTGGTGCTCTCGAAGCTGGTAGACGGGAGGTGCTGGGTTCGATCCCAATCGCGCCCGTCGGCCTAATCGTTCGGAGTTTTCGTGGTTTTCTTCGAGCCGTCAATTTATTCATGCGTAAATACGGATTAGGTTCCCTTAAAAATTTCCCCCCGGGCCTATATCCCTAGTGTAGATAATTGGCCGACAATAATCAACCCAACCCTAATTAGAAAGTTAATTGTTTAATAATTATTAATTTTAAGCAGTGTAACCAATTTAATATTAAATGCAGTTATTAACAATTTTAATAAATGTAAATATTTGTAGAATTTGATAAAGTTTTACATAATTATTACAAAGTTTTAATGTACATAATGTCATTGTATGCTACTAATGAAATTACTAATTTGCAGTTTTAAAATTTCTGTAATTACTAACTAATAATTATAATTTATTACTTAAAGCATAAAAACATAAGATTATGTTAGTTAATTAGAGGGTTAATTGTCTTCGAAATTTAAATTTTTTGGTAGTTTTCTGTATTTTAACGCGAGGAAAAAAATCACAAAAATACGGTTTAAATTAAAAAAAAAAAAGATCTGACTTGGAAAAAAATATCAGATTTATTTATTTTTAAATCATGATTTTTTTACACCCTAACGCCAATTTTGAGGTTTACAATTGAAAAAATAAGAAACTTTAAAAAAAATTGAAATAAGTTGGTTAATAAGGACAATACGCATTTGTTTGTAAAGTCTGGGTAATTGAAATGTCAGATACTTGTAATGTTACACCTTGCCAAACAAAATAATTAACTGTCATTTTCATCGATGACTTTCTACTTAGCTTTGCAACTCAATATTCTTTTCGAAAATAATGAAATTACAAGATATTTTAAATCAGTTTATGCTCAAGCGTTAAATATATTTACCAGTAAAGTAATTTATTAATTGTATTAGTGTATTTTCTTAAAGTAATTTTACAAGTGTTTTATTTAAAAAAAAAATTGCTAGAACAAGTAATCTGCAGAGAAAAAATAAAGTCAGACACGTGTAATGTTTAACATATCAAACGAAATAATTAACTGCCATGTTAAGCGATAATGGATATTTCTACGTAGCAACCCAATTTTCTTTTAAAAAATAATGAAATTACATGTTCTTTTGAATCAGTTAGGCTCAAACGTTAAAATATTTAACAGCAAATAGCCCAGTAAAATTGTAGTTTGAGGTGGAAAATTCTGGTGTAATTGTTTTTACTGGCTTAATTTATGTTTTTTGGGGTGCTGAATACGAATCTGAAGTTTTCCAACAAAATTTTGTTCGGCAAATTTATTTTTTTTTACAAAAAACCTGTAAAAACACGGACTTTTTTCGTTTTTTTCAAAATAACTCCAAAATTGTGCATTTTGCGTGAAAGTCGGCAATATATGAGTTAAAGAAAATAAAATTTCCTACATTTTATGTATTGAAAGTTTTTTTCTATGATCAATGGTTTAGCCGTGAGAGTGCCTTAAAAATGAGTATTAAAAACAAAAACTGTAAAAAAACGGGAATTACGGCATTGTATGTCGATGTAACATGGAAACAAACTATTTAACGCAAATATTAACCATCAGTGATACTAAATATTATATTATTGACTATATTTTATGCATTTAAGGTAGGGGAAAAGTATGGATCTGGCACCAGTGGAAATTTTCAGCAGTGGAGTATCTCCACCTCCTCTCAAGAGTCAAAGGTGCTCCTCCTCCGGAGAGCTAGTACTCTAAGAGAATATAAAATTTTGAAAAAGGGGGTAAAATTTGGTACAGGAGATAAAACTATCTAAAATCGTCGAAAAACAGTAATTTTTGGAAAATAGCAATAAACACTTAAAAAAAATCCATTGAACAATTACATAAATATAATAATGAATCCTCTTCAGACACACAAACAATATTTTTAATTCAAAACTTAACATTTAAATATGTGTATGTTTTTCCTCCCCCCCCCCCCCGCATTCTAGAAATTTCTGAAATGCCAGTTTCCTTGCAGGCAAATATGCAACAGATTTTCGCCATTTTAAAAAGATATTTACTGAAATATAGATTTTTTTAAAACCAATATGCTTTTAAAAGAACTGTTTATAATGATGTCCAAAAAAGGAAATATTAAAGTGCTGATAAGCTCAAGATGAACGCAAATTAAATGATTGGTCTCTGTAGGGTCATACATTCAAATGTATATTTTTTAAAGCCAGGCAAAGGGACAGTTTCACCACTCATTTTTTCTCCTGACTGCAAACTTGAACAATCGGTTGCTGACAACATATTATTTTTACATGCCATGAGTGGTTGTGATACTACTTCAGCCTTTTTCAAAGTAGGAAAAATGAGGTTTCTTCAGACTCTCAAAAGAAACCCGGCATTAATTAAAGCCATTGAAATTTTTAAAGATCCTATGGCAGATGCTGATGCAATTACTGATGCTGGCAATCATTTTTTGACTTCCTTGTACAAATTATCTGACAAGGAAACCACGTCATTAAACAAATTGAGGTATCTATGCTACCTTAAGTCTGCATATAAGCCATCAACCCATTTGGCGTCCCTACCTCCTACGGAGGCTGCAGCTAAACAATTCTTTAAGGGTGTATTTTCAAGTTCAGCAATGGCTTGGGAATGAAAAAAATCCTGAACAATGGGGTTGGAAAAGCACCAAAGATGGTCTAGAGCCAATAACCACGCTAGAGACACCAGCACCTCAAGCCGTTCTAAAACTCATTTCTTCCAAATGCAAGAAGACATGCCGTAAAAACTGTGGATGTAAAAAAGCAGGCCTCAGCTGCTCTAATATGTGTCTAAACTGCGAGAGCAGTTGTAATAACATGCCTAATATTGAAATAGAAGAAAACGAGGATGACCCGGAATACCCTGAAGTATTTGAAGGTAATTATACATAAATCATTTCATTTCACATTTATTTTTTCATTCATTTTTAATTTGGTGTGGTCAAAATATGTATCCCAATACACTGTGCATAACTATTTAGTTTTTAGACAATTAAAACTATGTCATTAATTATTTTTTAAAACCCTGATACGTAGTATAATAGCTTTTTTGCTCCCTGATTTGGGGTCCAAAAGTGACCGATTCCTGAAATGAGCTGTAAAAGAGGGCTGATATTAAAAAGAGGTAAAAATAATGTTATGATAAAATGCTGTATGAATCTTAACTTAGTTATAATTAATTCCACCGTTTAAAAAATTATTATACACACCAGTTCTTCTCCGGAGCATAAGTTTCGATCCTCGGGACAAAAACGGCTTTTCGCGCCCGTATGCGTAAATAGCTATTATATAATTAATTTCTTTTTTATAGGTGTAGAAGACCTAGAAGGCATACCCTTAGGAAACATGAAACCATTGGCCAAGAGGACTCGGTTTGACTGACAAGTTCCTTTCAATGTCCATAATAATTATTAATTAATATTGTATAAATACATAACTACCTATTTTACTATATTATTTAACATTAAACAGTTTACATACTAATCAATCGTGAATCATTTATCATTTTTTGTACCTATATAACCTAACATCATCGTTTTACATATCTGCACACATGTATAATGATGCATATAAGTTATATGCCTTTAATAAGGAGGTGGATGACTACTTCGTGCATTCGTCATTGCTTTTTTCATAATTATTCAAGGTCCAAGAAAATTACTTGCACATAAATTGTAGAGAATTTTATCTATTTTTTAAAGCATAGTATAATGTATACAGTGAAATGTTTATTTTTAGGCCTTATGAACAGAAAGGCTGTAAAAAAATGTGTTTTTTGCTATTTTCCGAAAAGTACTGTTTTTCGACGATTTTGCCTAGTTTTACTTCCTTTACCTAATTTTACCTCTTTTTAGAAAATTTTATCACCTCTTAGAGTAAAAACTCCCCGGAGGAGGAGCAACTTTGACTCATGAAAGTAGGTGGAGCTGCTCCACTGCTCCCAACTTCCACTGGTGCCGGAACCGCACTTTCCCCCTACTTTAAATGCATAAAATATAGTCAATCATATAATCTTTAATATAAATGATGGTTAATATTTGCGTTAAATGGTTTGTTTCCATGTTACATCGACATACAGTGCCGTAATTCCCGTTTTTTTACAGTTTTTGTTTTTAATACCCATTTTTGAGGCACTCTCACGGCTAAACCATTGATCATAGAAAAAATCTTTCAATACATAAAATGTAGGAAATTTTATTCTCTTTAACTCACATACTGCCGACTTTCACGCAAAATGCACAATTTTGGAGTTATTTTGAAAAAAACGAAAAAAGTCCGTGTTTTTACAGGTTTTTTGTAAAAAAAAACAAATTTGCCGAACGAAATTTTGTTGGAAAACTTCAGATTCGTATTCAGCACCCCAAAAAACATAAAATAAGCCACTAAAAACAATTACACCAGAATTTTCCACTTCAAGCACTTTTTGAGCACAATTTGACTGGACTAAAAGTTATTTGTTAAATGTTTTAGTGCATTAAAAAAATTATAAGTAATTTATTAAAAAAAATTCCTATAACAAGTAATATTTGCAGAAAAAAAAAATCAGACACTTATAATGTAACCTGTCAGTAACCTGTCCAACGAAATAATTAACTGACATATTCAGCTATAATGGCTGTCTACTAAGCTTTGCAACTCAATTTTCTTTTCAAAAATATGAAATTACAAGATGTTTTAGGTTCAAGCCTTAAATATATTAAACATCAAAATTATTTATTAATTGTATAAGTGTGTTATCTTCAAATAGTTTAAGAATTGTTTTATTAAAAAAAATTCCTAGAACAACTAATATTTAGAGAAACAAGAAAAGTCAGACACTTGTAATGTTTTACCTGTCACACAAAATAATTAATAGACATCTTCAGCGATAATTGTTTTCTACTTAGCTTTCTTTTCATCTTTTCATCTTTTTAAGTTCTTTTAAATTCGTTTAGGCTCAAGTCTTAACTATATTCAACATCAATGTTATTTATTATTGTATTAGTGTATTTTCTTAAAGGAATTTTACAGGTGTTTTATTAAAAAAAAAATGCTGTAACAAGTAATATTTAGAGAAACAAGAAAAGTCAGACACTTGTAATGTTGTACCTGTCACACAAAATAATTAATAGACATCTTCAGCGATAATTGTTTTCTACTTAGCTTTCTTTTCATCTTTTTAAGTTCTTTTAAATTCGTTTAGGCTCAAGTCTTAACTATATTCAACATCAATGTTATTTATTATTGTATTAGTGTATTTTCTTAAAGGAATTTTACAGGTGTTTTATTAAAAAAAAATGCTGTAACAAGTAATATTTAGAGAAACAAGAAAAGTCAGACACTTGTCATGTTTTACCTGTCACACGAAATAGTTAATTGACATCTTCAGCGATAATGGATTTCGACTTAGCTTTGCAAATAATGAAATTACAAGTTGTTTTAAATCCGTTTAGGCTCAAGCCTTAAATATATTTAACATCAAAGTTATTTATTAATTGTATTAGTGTATTTTCTTAAAGGAATTTTACAAGTGTTTTATTAAAAAAAAAAAAAGAAAATCTATAACAAGAGGGGAAAATTCTGCTTTAATGCCGAATATAGATTGCCACACACGGCTTTTATTTAAAAAATAAATAAACTAGCTGTAACTCAGAATAAAAACGCAATGACAACAAACAATTTTAAAATATCTAAATAACAAATAAAAATTCCCCTGTTAAAGTGTTGAGTTGTTCAATAACCATTCGATTTAGAAAAATATTTTTCTACCACTGAGCAATTTTTTTTTAATGAAATTTAATTCCTGTTGCTATGGCAGCAGACGATAAAACGATATCTTTGGAATAAGGGAATAAATAGAAGAAAAAATGTTGTTGATGTTTGTGAAAAAATATTTTTCTTTATTTTTTAAAAATGCATATACAAAATTCACTTTTATATTTTAACAGAATAATAAGTTTACTATAATTCGTTACTCATGCTATGGCCAGTATACACGATACACGTCGAGCCACAATGCCTTTATCATTATCTTTTTACGCGTAAAAGTTTCGCTACGGTACTCCATTGTGAAGTTTTGTAATTTTTGAAATCTAATATTAGAAAAACGACATAATCATTAGATTTGAAATTTATATCAAGAAAAATACAATTTTTTACCATTCTAACGCAGTTTGTAAAACAATTTTGTGACAAATACTTTCGAGTTATTAATTTTTTAAGTAACTTCAAATGTTTCATTTTCCGAGATTAATCTGTGGCAACGATGGATTGCTGTGACTTTTCATAAACATGAAAAATGATAGAGATTGAAAGAATAAGCCACCCTGTGTGTGGCTAACAAGTAATTTTTAGAGCAACAAGAAAAGTCAGACTCTTGTAATGTTTCACCTGACAAAGGAAATAATTAACTGACATCGTCACCGATCTTTCTACTTAGCTTTGTGACGCAATATTCTTTAAAAAAATAATGATATTTCAAGATCTTTTAAATCAGTTTGTGCTCTAGCGTTAAATATATTTAACAGCAAATTTATTTATTAATTGTATTAGTATATTTTCCTAAAGTAATTTTAAAAGTGTTTTATTGAAAAAAAAAAATTTGCTATAACAAGTAATCTTTAGAGAGAAAAAAAAAGTCAGACACTTGTAATGTTTAACATATCAAACGAAATAATTAACTGTCATGTTCAACGATAATGGATTTTTCTACGTAGCTTTTCAACTCAATTTTCTTTATAAAAAAAATGAAATTAGATGATCTTTTAAATCAGTTTAGGTTCAATCGTTAAATGTATTTAACATCAAAGTTATTTATTAATTGTGTTAGTGCATTAAAAAAAAATTATAAGTGATTTATTTTAAAAAAAAAATTGCTATAACAAATAACATTTGGAGAAAAAAATCAGACACTTATAATGTTTTACCTGACTAACGGAACAATCAACTGACATCTTCAGCAATAATGGCTTTCTACTTAGCTTTATAACGCATTTATCTTTTCAAAAGTAATGAAATTGCACGATTTTTTCCATCAGTTTAAAGCTCAAGCGTTTCAGACACTTGAAACGTTTTACCTGTCAAACGGAATAATTAACTGACATCTTCAGAAATAATAGCTTTCTACTTAGCTTTGTAATACAATTCTCTTTTAAAAAATAATGAAATTACAAGATCTTATAAATCAGTTTATGCTCAAGCGATAAATATGTTTAACAGCTGTTATTTGTTAATTGTATTAGTGTATTTTCTTAAAGTAATTTTACAAGTGTTTTATTTAAAGTAATTGCTAGAACGAGTAATTTTTAGGGAAAAAAAGACTTTAAGGATTTTTTTTTATCTTAATGTACTGATATTTGCTTATTGCACATCAGTTTCCGTATTTTAGTGAGAGTGTTTTGGCATGTGGCAACAATTTATTGTTATCTACATTCATTTTAAATCCCATTCATGCCAATATTGCTCATTTTGACGCGCACTAGATAGTCATATATTAAGGTTTTTAGCTTGTCCTTGAAAAGAAAAACCATAATCGACACAACGACTACTTTAAAAACATAAAGTAGCACCTTCACATCATATTCCAATTTTGTGATAATTGACCATTTTTAAATGAAATTACAGCAACAATGTTTGAAAAAAGTATATACAGGAGAACAGACTGAAAGACGAACATAGCATTTTTGGATACAAATGAAATCTGTACGGGACCACGAAACTAACTTGAAGAGAGGTAAAACTTTCTTTCAGAGAAGGGATTTCTTTTGATGTTGTTATTCGCAGCTAGGAATTAGTGATACAGTTTTATTCTCACATATAAAATAAAGCCAGGAGAGATGGCGCGGTCGGAGAGATTGCTCACATAGAGGTTCGGGGGGAAGGAGTAGAGTGAGCGCGCAGCGACCCCAGATAGTTGTACAACAGCAGTAGTAGAGTGTCTACTTGAAAGTGCACGTTGATTGTTTTGAGCGTCTAAGATAAAGCATTGCTATTTTGATTTGTTTTCCCAAAGTAAGTGCTTGAATTTTCATAGCTATTCATCAGAATTTCTATACAATGCCAGTAGTACAAAATATTTTTAACTTAAACGATTTCTCATAAGCTACTAATCTAGACCAACAATGTGAACATCAACCTGTCGTTTTAGTAGCGGCTATGTTTAAATAAAAGGCCGCGCAATCTCTCCTACCGAAATTGGAGAATTTGCGCATCTGCTACTTAGGAGAGATGGCGTATTGTTCCCATTAGTTTCCATGCTAGGAGAGATTACGCAGCTTTTTGGTAATTGGTAAATTTGTATAAAAAATTAAAAATGAAAATGGACTAATTTTAAGTTAAACGTGTTTTCAAGTAACTTAATGTTATTTTGTAATATTATCTGGACTTGCTTTTTCTGCTTCTTTAATTTTTTCCACTTTAATTAAACCTTTTTAATAGTTTTTAAAATTATTTCCTCTTTCTGATTCTTTAATCATCAGGTTGAAATATTCACTGCTAATACAATAATATTTGTTCACAAACACCTTGCAACAATGTCATTTAAGTGTAATTATTATTGTTAACAATTTAATTGTAATTATTATTAGTAACAATCTCCCATACCCATGTGCGCAATCCACCAACCCTGTAAGGACAGATTGCGCAAAATAACTTTTTTGGTTTTATTACAACTGTTCTGTTAAATTACAACATAACAACAAAATAGCACTGGAAATGCATAAAAAACAAATGGAGTAAAAGTTATTCATCGATAGTTTGGCAAAAAAATTAATATTTAGATTTTTTATTGTTATTCTTTTGAATTGTGCGCAGACTTTCCTAGCTTTACCTTATCGTACAGTTGGAAGGATCTTTTCGAATCAGAATCAGCAAATATTGTTGAAAATGTACCAGAGGATGTACTGCACACTAAGGTTTTAGTGAGGCGTGTGGGGATTCCGCATTACCGTACCGGATTCCGTACTGAACGGTAACACGGTGGTTCAGAGCCTTAGTGATGGATCCCAAAGTGTATCAGATATGGCACGGAAGGGTCGGCCAGCCGCAAATTAAGAAACAATACATAATATGTCTGCGTTACTGGAAGTGGATCGGAACCAAACGATTCATGAGTTAGACTTAGAGATAGGATTGGTGCATACGACTCTCCTCCACATTCTCCAACAACGCCTGGGCATACGAAAAATTTTGTCACGGTGCTTTCCTCACGATCTGACAGAATGGCAGAAATGGCTACGATAAGACGCAGGCTGAACCCACTTGGAGCGCTATGAGCAAGAGGGGGGACACTTTCCTACGACACATTTTTACGCTGGATGATCTATAGAAGAGGTCGAATGAATCAAAAAGGAAACGACACTCGGATGAATGGTGTCATTACGGGTCTCCACGGAGATCGCTTGTTCGTCAGACCCTTACCAACGTGAGAGCTATGTTGATTCTCTTGTACGACTGTCATTGTATTATCTTAGCAAATGCGGTACCTCCTGGCATATCGTCAATGCACAGTACTATTGTTCGTTCCTGGAACACAACCTACGACCAACGTTTAAGAAAAATTGGCGACAGTTTTTGCAGAACATTGTTATTGGCGACAGTTTTTGCAGAATCAATTATCTTCCATGACAATGTTCTTGCCCGTACAGCGCAAACTGTGGGTGATGTGTTTCTAAACTAGGTTTGGGAAGTGCTCTACTACGTCCCATATTCGCCAGACATACGTTTCTGTGACTTTGATCTCATCTCCAAGATGGAGGAACCGTTTTGTGGCATGCACTTCCATACAGTTCCAGAGAATCTACAGGCTGTAGACCGTTCTATTTGAACTCCAATCATCAGAACAAGAGCTGCCTACGGCATCCTGCAGCTTCTGGAACGTTGGCAACGTGTGCTACACAACGCTGGTGACTACTTTGAAGCGATATAAAAGTTTCACGCATGTATTTCTTCTTTAATCTTTGTACATACATGTAGTTGTCATTATTGGATTATTTCATCCTATGTATTTTTTAATTAACCAAAGTATTCCTTACTGATAAACGTGTCTCACCTTGAGAATGTCGGCTTCATCAAATCTTATTGATAATTAATTTCTTTGCTTAAAGCAGTTATTTAATTTTAATCTTTAAACTTTAATCTAATTTGAGAATATATTTTAGCTTTTGTGCAATGTCTAAATATTTTTTCTGGAGTCTGACCTGTGATGACTGATGCACTCTGAAATATTAAATTCCTTGAAAGAGGAGGGGCGTTTCCCTAGCCTTCATAAACTGGCTTCTCTGGCCCTTTTTAACAACAACAACAAAAATTATATGAAAGTCGCAGCTTCCGATCAAAAGTTATGCGTGGGCATACACTAACATGCAACATGCGGCCGAAAGTCACGAGATAAATTTCGATTTTAGACTTGACGAATTCTTCTGGAACTTATACTTTCATTTATTTATTGCCGTTTTCTATTAAAGTTTTAGTTCTCCTTGGAAGAAACACCGGAAAAAGTTTATTGAAAAAAGGGGATTATTAAAATTGAAGAATCCATTTAAAAGCTACGAGTAGACATAAGTTAAATAAATACTCCTTTGTTGTAAGTCAGTTACCAAAAAACGACTATTTGTGAAAAATCTGTTATCATCTAGCTACTTTTAGAAAGCAACTGAAATTCAGCTCACTATTTCATTGGTATCTTTCTGAATTTTCACAATATTCGACTAGCCCCTTTATATGAGTTGTACTATATAGTTAACTACTAAGTAAAGGAAAAAAAATGTTAAACATAAGTTGAAAGAAGACATAAGTTTCAGTAGAATGGCTATTTCCGTTGTTTTTTCTCAGACAATTCGATGATTAAATTGTATGGGGTAGTCTCCCTCTCTCTCTCTCTCTCTCTTTTTTCTTTTCTTTTCTTTTTTTGGGGGGGTGGGGGGTGGGGGGGGGGTATACAATTAATGCAGATATTACCGGGATATTTTTAGACGCTTAAAGCCTTCGGTTTTGAAAGCGTTTCATTCTGATACCAATGTTCTTTTTTTTTTTGTACAATTGAAGACCGCATACAGCTGGTGTAATGAAACGAAAATTAGAGAAACATCACTGGACAACACTCAAACATCCTCCATATATGTAATTCGAATTTATCACTCTCGGACTACCATTTGTTTGAGTCCTTTTAAAAAAGTGTTATGAGGAGAAAAATTTTCATCAAATGAAAAAGTCAAAAAACTTTTGGGCAACAAACATCATACTCGTCCTTTTTTTTCTTTTATTATTATGATTATTTTAATTTAATGATATTAGATTAAAGAAAATTCCCCATGATTGAAAAAAATGTGTAGATGATAAAGAAAGTTTTGAAGAAAATTAATATAATTTTGGTAAATAATATTTCAAAAATGAAAACTAATCAAAAATAATTATTTTAAAAAGTCTCGTATATATTTTATCCACCCTCGTATTCAGAATTATAAAAAAATGCGCATCCATTTAAAAAGAATGCATGAACATTCTTTTAAAAGAGAAAAAAACTACATTGTTTAATTCGAAAACCACTTTTTTAAAAAGCCAATTAACAAAGATACAGGCATAATTATTAAGGACTAGGTAATTGCATTTTATAGCATTATACCTGACAAACGGAAACAATTAACTGACATCTTCAGAGATAATAAATGGCATTTCTTTGCATACAATGTTGAATTAAGACATTTTTCTATGGTATTGAATTTTGAAGCTGCCCTGGGTGGAAGGAGGGGTAGGGGATTTGAGTGTTTAAATCATTATTAAACATAAAATCTCAAATCTTCTGGGGGGGGGGGGGTAATTTTGATGCTCCGGAAGGTAATCCTCCCACCTGGGTGCCTTGAATTTATCACAGTTTGTATAGGTGCAAATCTGTAAGTTTTGGCCTCTATATATTTCTAATACATTTCTTCTTTGAGAAATAATGAAGTTACAAGATGTTTCAAATCAATTTAGGTTCAAGCGTTACGTTTTTTTTAACGTATTAGTCGTTTTATAATCTGGTAAAGTATAATCATTTTCTTAAAGGAATTCTGCAGGTGTCTTAATGAAAAGAATTGTTTAAAAAAATAAATTCTTAATGAGTTAGTTTAAGATACATGAGGTATGACACGATCATTAAATTTAAACCAGTTACGAGTTTTATTAACTTTTAAAAATGATATATATATAAGACTAAGTCGTGTCTTACCAGATATTTGAACTTTGAATGCATTTTTTTTGGTGCATTTGATGCTTATGTCATTATGGCATATAAATGTTCATATTACACAGTGTTCCTAAATAATTGTTGGTGTTTCCTTACTTTGGTAATTTATTTTTTATTTAAGATATATTTATATATTAGATATTCTTAAAGTACAAATCAAAAAGTTTTTGCAATAACGCAAACAAAGTTAAGTATTCTCCGTCAATTTAAGCGACAACCCTAGCGGCGGCCTAGAATTGTGGAAGGTTGAGACTTGAGAATTCAAAATGGTAAATGCACAAGAAAAAGCAATGTGCGAAACAAAATCCGTTACCATTACACATTGTCGTTATTCAATTAATACCTTATTGATAAATTTCATAAAATGTTAATATTAATTATTATTTGTTTATAATCGTTATTTGAGTAATAACGTTTTGAGTTGCAACTTTACGCATATCTAAGTGTTTTGCATTATTAAAAATAACGTTTTGGATTGTATTGTTTTATGAATATGTATTAATATTTTTCGTCATATTCTTAACTCAAAAGTTATGAGGTAAGGAAGCCCCGGCAATGACTTATGGACACCCTGTATATCTATTTTTTTAAACGGTTACAGATATTATATGCATTATTGAAAAGATAGTCTATTTATGTGGTATTATGTTTGAATTTCTGATATGGCTTTGTGTCATTGTAGACAATGGATTGTGATGTGGCATAAATCCTTTTTCATGTGTTATCTTCTGTGGTTGTCTAAGGAGTGCTGAAAACTAAGGTCTTAGGTTAACTTATCTAACCAGGAAACCACGCCATTAGTGTAATAATGAAAAAAAGTCTAAATAAGCAACAATCGAAAGAGCATTATGAGACGTGTTTTTTCGCGAATAAATCATTTGCCCTCGTCTCCCCGTTATCGAGATATAAAGTCTTAAAATTTGATAATTTATTGATTTAATAGGATGGAAGGAGGAGTCGATAGGACTGAAGAAGGAGTCGTCACGTTTTCAACGTAGCCACATCTTCAAACTCCAGTCACATATCCATTTCCATTTTAGTAAGCTGCAATTCTCCGACATCATTAGCTATGCTTGGTACAAGTCTGAGTTAGTACAAACTCGGCCACTTCCATTTGAAACGTCCCCGCAATTTTCTTTTTCGTAGGAGGTTGATCATTGTTATCATTGTACTAGATTTAAGTTCATGAAATGTTCTTGGTGGCACAATTTTTTACGATTCAATCATTTTTTTTTGGTTCAATGCCATATTTGTCAATAGCATTTTTTTTTTTTACGGAATTCCTTCGTTTTTATATTACTATATCTATATGTTTAGTATATCATGTTAATCTGATTATTAAAATTTCTGAATCAAAACTACGCCTTTTTCCCTAAATTAAATATATAAATTAGCAAACTTTAAGACTTTATATCTGAATAACAGGGAAAACGAGGGCAAATGATTTATATGTCAAATCACGTTTCATAATTCTCTTTCGATTGCTGCTTTCTTAGATTTTTTTTCATCATTACACTAAGGCGTGGTTTCCTAATATAATGCCTAAGGAGTACTTAAAATCTTAAATCTTGGACTTATGTAGATTGTGAAATCAATGATTCAATTGATTTCAAATTGCAAAAAAATGACTACCACTTAAAAACAAGACACATCTTATTTAATAATTTTTGGGATTCAAAATAAGTTTTTTTTATTAAAAAGATACTGGAAAGTTGGCTGGTATGAACTATTAACCAATTTCTTTCTATTATATCACCCTTTTGGGGATTTATTAGTTTTATAAAAATGGTGGTATCTCATTTACACATTTCAAATGTTTTTGAGGTTCAATTTGTTTGAGATGTTCTACATATACGCTTCAGTAATTTCATGTGTAAAAGTTTCTTCAAATGACAGATTATGCAGCGAAGAAAAATACAAATCTCATTCAAAAAGTAGTTGAAAAAGTGGTGTAAAATACTAAAATACAATAATCACCGGAAAAATTCTAAAGACTCAAAATGTAATTTTAGTCTTAGAATTTTTTTTCCAAGATTTGTCATATTTAGATTAATGTATTCAAATTTCTATATAAGATAAAGATGAGACTTCATGGAATTATTTTCAATTATTAAATTGTCTTCAGGAGTTTTGTTTTGAAACATGATTCTCATACTAAAAATTATTCTTAAAAAATGCATTTTTTTTCCTCTTAAAAAACTATAACATTTTTTGGAATAAATATTTTTGTAAATCCTAAAGACAAATTAATATTTACACTATTTTTCTAATAAAAAAAAAATAATAATAAGCACTAACATTTCCGAAGATATAGCAAGTATTTTTTAAACATGGTTAAAATAATATTGCTTTTCGAATAATGTTAATTTAAGGCTATAGTTGATTTAAATACACTTTTATTATATTTTGGAAGTATGTTTCAGTGTTTCGCGGTATAAGATGTAATTACCTATTTTGATATTGCCTATTTTGATTTTATATTTCCTCTATTTTGAATCCCCAGCTATTTATTTTCTCTCAACAAGTGTAAAAGAGCATATCTTGATCCTCTTACATTTAATTTACATTTTTAAAACTATGCCTCTAATATTTCAAATTCATTTTATAAAATATTCAGTATCTCAAATTGTTATTTTATAAAGTTTAAAACTACCATAAATTTCTGTTAGAATATCTGTTACTAAATCAGAGTAAATAAACATCTTTTCTGTTAGATATGTATAACGTACGGATTTAAATTGCGTTTCAAATAAATTTGTATAATATCCCTCTTTTTTAAAGTAAAATAGCTTTCAATGTCAGTAAAAAATACTTATCATAGAAGAGTTTCAATTAATTACTTCGTTTGATGGATAAATTGCTTGCATTCTAAAACCATAATTACGTTGTCATTTTGCTTAATTATAATAGAATCTCCATTTTAAATATTTCTTTTATTTTTAAGTTATAAAGATGAAAAAATATTTTTGAAAAATATATTTGGATCGCTTTCTGAAAATGATATATCTGAATAATAATAGTTCACATTGATTTATTCACATAGCTAGTTGAAAAAATTCAATTGGAAACATTAACTGTGCCGAACAGCAAAAAAAATGTATTTTAGGAAACGTTTTAACGAATAAAATGCCATAAATAAAATTACACATATTTTATGTTCAAACTCAAATTTGTTTGAAATAAATTTCTATAATATCTTTATTTATGAAAGGAAAATTATTTTAAAGGTAAGTAAAAAATCGTATGTATGGCATCATAGCTATTTATTAATTTTGCTTAGCCGCAGTAATATACTTGTGACAATATTATTTAAAACATTTATTTTCCAAGATGCAATTTTAAATGCGTTTCAAAGAATGTTTGAGAAATATTTTCTCTAATTTTCTGGAAGCTGTCAAATTTCTAATAGAATTATTTAAGAGTTTAAAATTAAATATTTTATATATAATAATGAATCAAATTTTATCTAAATCATTAAGAATGATAAAATAAGATAGGCAATTGTAGCTATTACGACGAACACTTTTTGTATAGGCAACTAGGCTTATAACCATCCCAGTATTGAATTCGGGGATTTTTTTCTCCATAGGGAATATTGCTGATCCAGTGAACAGTATGCAGTTCCAGGGTGGAAAATTACACATTTTTAAGCTATTGCCAAATTCAAAGTCTTCCCGAGGGGGCATTTTGATGCTCCAGGGAAAAAGTCCCCACTTCCGGGTGACTTCCCCCCTGAATTCATCACTGTGCTATCTGCATAAGCAGGCATTAAGAATAGAAAAAAAAGGCTTTTCTTACTCCAAGTTACAGTCATATTTTCGTACATAACTTTAAAAACAAATGAAGAAATTTTAGCGAAATTTTCAAACCACCAATTTTTGTTTTGTGTGAAATATGATAACATCAGGGAAGTGGCAAAAAAAGGTTTATAATTCCGTAAGTGACACCGTATGTATTGGAAGCTACATTCTTAATTATGGAGAACCTAGCTCAGTGCCGTTTAGACACGAGTGGTGACAAAGCTGAAACTATGATTTTTTTTTTTTTTTTTTAACACGGAGGCAAGCATGAATATTGCGATATTATCTATCTATATATAAATCAAATCTGATCATCAGGATAACGTCCGAAATACTGAACCAATTCAAATTCAATTAGGACAGTGTATTGATCTTGCAAATATCTTGAATGAGTTCGTTAATCAAGTATGTAGATCTTATAGTTTGTTTACAGGGACAAACAAAAGCAAAATATTCAAAACATGCCAACACGATAATGTCCAAAATATTCAACCAATTCAAACCGGATTAGGGCAGTGTACGATAATTTCATTAATCAAGTATTGTTCTGGCGCCCCGAGGCGGTCACTTAAGGGAAAACCAGGCCCTGTTTAAAGAAAAGAATATAAAAGAAACGAATATATCTCTATTTTTGGTTGTCCAATTTCATAACCTTTTTGGCCTAAATTTCGTATTTTAGGTAGCTTTCATTACAAAAAGCTACCTATTGCAGCCGTTCGGAGGAAAGCAATTCCAAAAAATTTGGTATATTTTCACCGATTATGACCCTTAGACCCCCAAACCACCCTCCGTTCAAATGTTGATTTATATATAATATATATATATGACATATGTCATGCTGTAACTTTCTTATTTATGAATCGATTGGATGTGACTGAGTATGTGTGTCGGACATACAAAGGACTCGACCGAGTTCGTTGGCCAGCTTCATCCGCTATCTTGTATCAAATTGGCAGCCAGTTAAATTTTTAAGATTTTTTAAATATTGAAAAAGATGTACAAAAAATGTATAAATTGACAAAAAAAAAATGTTTGGGTTATGTGTTAGAACGTGATACAAGGATTCTGAAACATTTTTTGTTTTGGCTATATCTTTTTTTTTTTTAGACCTGCGACCAGGCCCCTACCTGCCAGGTTTCCCTAGCTTAAACGGGTTTAGTGCCTGGTACCGGGGCGCGTAGCGCCACTGAAGAGATGCCGCGTAGCGGCTGGCCATTGCTGACAGGACGGCTATGTGGAGGACTTAGTTTTGTTCCCATTTTTGTTTTGCTGCTAATTGATGTTATTCTTTTTATATGGACCTGTCATCGTTATGCGAGTTGGTCTCGTAATTTAGAGCCTTGATCAGGTGACGAGACCTTCACAGGCACCCCCAGAGGTATAATTCACAGGGAACTTGGAGGACTTTACACCCACGACGGATTTTACATGCACCAGGCGCCATTAACGTACATGATAAAAAAAAAAAAACTATAAGGGAAGGGGGTTAATACATGTTTATTTAACTTTACATAAAAAATAGAAGAAAATGATTACTTTTACCTGTGTTGGTTTGTTTTTTTCCCTTACTTTTTTCTACTGTACTTTCCAGTGACCTGTTGTTTTTCTTTTGCTGCTTGATTTTTGTTGCACATTTAGGTTTATCTCGTTGCTTTTTGGTTTCTCATGTGATGCAGTTGTTTCTCTTTTGTTGCATTTATTTTGGTTTCTCATTTGTTGCAGGTTTCTCATTGTGATTTGGGTTTCTCATATTTCGCTGTTGATTTTATACTCTGTTGCATCACTGGTAACCGTTGAATTTGTTGTCATGAATGCGCTCTAGTGGCGATCAGTCCATATATACCTTATGGCTGTTTTCATGAACTCGATGAAGCTATTTGAGGACTTGGTGCGGTATGGGGTGGGGCATATTCCTTGGCCATTATTCCGTTAATTAGTTATTAACTTCCACCCTCTTAGACGCTAAAAGAACGATTTTTTTTCGCAGGAAAGAGGTATACTTTACACTGCTATTTTTATTATATATACACATATATACATATATATATTTCTTTTTTTTTTTTTTTTCCCTGAAAGATAAGATTAATTAGGCAGAGGTTATACAGACTTTGAATATAGAGGTATGGTGGCTGCTGGGACTTTTATGTTTTTTTTTTTTTTGTTGTTGTATTAGTCTATGTTTGTTTCATGTCGTCTACATTGTTCATTAGCCATCTGATCACTGCTCTACCTTTGTTTTGTACATGTTTGTTGTTTGCAAGTTGTCTGTGCCATAGTATTTCGTTATTAACTGTGATGGTGACCAGATGGTGTGGTTCTGTGAGTGGGCAGGCCGTAAGGTAGTGTTTTATGGACCCTAATTCCCCGCATATGCATTCTGGAGAGCTAAATTTGTAAATCTATGTAGGTATTGTGGGAATGCTCCATGTTCTGTGTAGATTTGGCTCAGTAATTTACAGCTTATAAGCCGTTTTGTGTCTACTTTTGGGAAGTATCCATGAGTTGTTCTACCCGTATCCCCGTAGTCCCACTCGAACTGCCATTGTTTTATTGTTAACTCTTTTAATATTATAAATATATCTTAAAAAATGGCTGAGATATGGCAGTTTGAAATTCTAGGGTGCTTAAGATTTTGAAGCAATCTAATATTTCTTATGCTGTAACTCTCGTATTTATGAACCAATAACAATGTGACTGATTATGTGTACAAAACATACCAAGGCCTCAACCGAGTTCGTTGGCTAGCTTCATGCACCATCTTGTTTCAAAATGGTGGCAAGTTAATTTTTTTAAAAAATTCAAAAAGATGTATAAAAAATTATAAAATGAAAAGATATTTTCCGTTAAGTGTTAGATCGTGATACAAGGATTCTAGAACATTTTTTGTTTTGGCTGTATCTTAAAAATTGGCTGAGATATGGCAGTTTGAAATTCTAGGGTGGCTGACATTTTGAAACAATCTGATTTTTGTTATGCTGTAACTCTCATGTTGAAATTCGAATTCAAATTCCGCATTAACGAAAGCCGGGATTGGATAATGTGTAATTAGGTTCCAAGCATTTTAGCTTCGCGTGTTTCAGTAAAATGAGTTGAACTTTTAAAAACATGACTATGAAAGCTACTTTTTCTTCCTGGTACGGGCCGTAAGGACTTTTTTTTTTTTTTTTTTTTTTTTTTTATCGAGCGACGAACCAGATTTTTTTTGGCCCATAAATACTTTAATATTTTTAGAACATAATTATAAATTAATAAATTAATGTTAAGGTATTTTTCCGTTAGACGGACGCAGGCGATAAATCGCCAAATATTCTTTCAATCGCATCGCATTCATTGCATTAAATCTATGGTTCTACAACTGTATATGAGTTGCAACAATGATGGAGTTAATTATGCATCAAATATGCCCGTGGCTGTGAAATTGCAACAATGAAATATTTTAAACATTAAAGTGTAGAAAAAATAGTGTTTTATTAAAAATATATACATTAATTTATGTTTTATTTTTTAAATACATATAATTTTATTAATACTACTTAAGTATATCGATTTAAATGTGCGCATACAAGCCTGTCGTTTTATGAAAAATTTTGTATTTTACTAATTCTTTACAAATACAAAATTTACAATGTAAAGTAGTTAAGTAGCTTTAATGTTAAGTAGTATTTTTTTATTTTCAATTATTATATTTTTCGATTTTTCTATCTTTGCTTGATTTATAACGTTTAAAGATATCGCATACTCAGATGCTATGTAAAGTATCAAAAAACGCCAGTATTTTAAGCTGTTTTTTAAAAAAAATTAAACCAGCGAAAAATTGATTTTAAGAATTTTTTTTATGTTAATAATCTTTTTGTCAACTGCACTTGACGCTCAAAATTAAAGTGATTCGAAGTAAATTTTAAATGTCGTTATTTTTGAAAGGAAAATTACTTTAAAAGAAAGTAGAGAACCGTTTATCATGGAGAATTTTAGTTAATCACTTCTTTTGATAAGATAAAACGTTACAAAACGTCTAAAACCCTAATTATCTAGTCATTTTGTTCAGCCATAGTGATACAGATATGACATCCTTTTTTTAAGCACTTCTTTTTCAAGATACAAAGATTAATGCATTTTAAAGAGTATCTCAAATATGTTTTGCCTCACATTACTTCTGAAACGCACCAAATTATTTTTAGAATTTTTCAAATATTTAATTTACGATGTTAAATAAAAGTTCATTGATTAAAAATATTAACAGTTCCAAATATTATTTATTAACATCGTGTATATTATATCACATCATGTCTATTTAATTGAAAACGATATATACAGGATGAATATAATTAAATTCCCACTTTCAAAATACTGTAAAAAAGGAACCACTGGTCAGAAGGACTTCAAATTTGAACTGAATATACTGGAAGAAGGGGAACATAGTATAGCATAAAAAAAGAAAAAGTTCCAAAGTGTATCAATAGATGGCGCTGTAAGCGGCATACTATGCAAATTAAAAGACACTCATGCGCAATTAAAAACCCGAATCATTATGTGCTTTTTATGCGGTTTTTGGCCCAAGGACAATTAAAAACCGATTTTCCCCATCCAATGTGGTACGACCTTGTCATGGTGGATGGGCTTTCTGCTAAAAGTACCACAATACAACCACAGTGTACCACAATAGTGTTGAATAAATGCAACCCGACCAGCTGCAGGACTCTATTCAACGATCTCGAAGTGTCCGCTATTTCGAGGTTTCACTATATTTGTATATTAAAGAATGTGTATTTTTCTATATAAAATATAAAATTGGTATTAGAGATATAATTGTACATTACTTTTCATTATAGCATTAAAACATGATTTATTGTCCTTTCATTGCGGGTGCGGTTTGAGGTATTGCGGGTTCGGGTCGGGTTGTGGGTTGACTTCAAATGGAATTTGCGGGTTCGGGTCGGGTTAAACCCGACCCGTGCAGGACTCTATGGCGTATTAAATGTGACGTATTAAATTCTGTTAGGGGAACCGTCGGTAGCGTAATAAATTTTCTCCTTTTTCGAATTGTTAAATTGGTCTTCTATATTTTAGTATACGTTTTCGTCTTTTAATAATGGTAAAGAAGGATAGTTCAGCTTACCTGAGATTTTCCTTATGCGCTGAATATTTCCACAGTAATCCAAAGTGTTTGCACTGATATTTATCTTATCGACTGATTGAAGTATTCGCTATATGGAAGTAATAAGAACTATTATTATTAGTAAGTAGAGATGCACGAAATAAGAAGTAGATCCATTTTGAGTATAATGTTATAATTCTTGGCTAGATATTTACATTTAAATCGCGTTTTTGGAGACTGCTTTTAGATGCTCCAATTTTACATTGAGATATATATTTACAACATATATGTACAAGAGCGTTTTAACTGCTCGGATTCATTTTTGATTCTGAAGGGAATGTCTTTAAGTTCAGTTCACACGCGCGTGATAACAGCTGTAGTTTTTGAAGTAGGGAGGTCTGCAGAGTTTTTCACTTAATTGGTTTCGACAGTTTCTGGTTTTGTTCACTATGTTTTTCAGCTGCGGCACTTGAAGTACTTATTGGTAATTGGGGTCTGGTTTTTAACATGTTCTTATTTCGATCATTCGCTGCACGTGGAGATTATTCACTGCATAAAAAAGGTTTCTCCGTCACTCCCCCGTAATCTCCTGTGTGGGGAATGGTTGAAGGTTCAGTTTCTTACGGTGTTTCTCGTACACAGGTTTGGGAGTGGGTTTCGTGAGAGTGTCGGCTATCATTTCTTCACTGGGGCAGTATTGTAAATCGAATTTTCCTTCTTCTTTCATCAGTTTGATGTTGTGGAAACGTATGTCGATGTGCTTGGATCGCTTAGTATCTTTATCGTTTTCAGTCGTTTTTATACAGGACATATTATCCTCAAAAATCGTGATGGGTAATTTTTGTGGAATGTTGAGATCGCTAAGCAAGTTTGTTATCCAACTTAATTCTTGTGCTGCGTTGCTAGCTGAAACGTATTCAGCTTCGGCTGACGAAAGTGCAATACAATTTTGCCTTTTTGTAATCCAGTAAATCGGTGATTTTCCCAGCATGAATAGGTTTCCTGATGTTGATTTACGTGCTTTCAAGTCACCTGCCCAGTCTGCATCGGCGTATGCTGTTAGGATGGGCTTGCTGTTTGCGTTAAGAGTTAAATTCAAATTTTCTGTAGTTTTGAGGTATGAAATGATTCTTTTTACTGCTGACCAGTCCTTTTGGCGTGGTGTTTCATTTCTACGACATAATATGTTGACTGCTGCGGATATGTCAGGACGCGTGATTGTTGATATGTAAAGTAATGTGCCTGTGACTTGTCGATATTTCGTGTTATTAGGTAAAAGATTATCGTCGTCTTCAAGTCTGTTGAATCCAGCAATCATGGGTGTGTAATGAGGTTTCATGTCGTTTAAATTCAGTTTTTTCACTAGTTCCTGTATTTTATTGTTTTGATTTAGGTAATATGTATCGTTGATTTTATTAATGTTTATTCCTAGGTAATTATTCACTTCTCCTAAGTTTTTCAGTTCATATTCTTTCTCAAGTTGGTTTATTGTTTCTTCGATGTCACTGTCCTTTCCTGCTATCAGGATGTCATCTACATAGATGATGATGTATATCGGATTTTCTTGATTTGATTTAAAGTACAGACATGGATAATTTTTGCTCTGTATGAAATTATTGTTTTTGAGTGTTTCCGATATTTTGGTGTACCAGGCCTTTGCGGCTTGCTTAAGACCGTAGATGGCTTTTTGAAGTTTACAAACTTTTCTTTCATCGCCGGGTTTAATATACCCGTCTGGTTGACTCATATAAACAGTTTCAGTTAATTCACCGTGCAAAAATGCTGTGGTTATGTCAACATGTTTCACGTTAAAATTTTTGTGCAATGCAGAGATGAGAAATGCACGTATTGTAGCGTGCGAAACTACAGGTGCGAAAGTTTGATCATAGTCAATCCCGAATCTTTGACTATATCCTTGTGCTACTAGACGCGCTTTATAGCTTTGAATATTTCCTAAATTGTCCTTTTTTAGTTTAAAGGTCCATTTTGAACCGATAATTTTTGTTCCGGGTGGTGGATCTGTTAAAGTCCAAGTGTTATTTTTTCTTAGGCATTGGATTTCATTTTGTGTTGCTTTTATCCAATTTTGTTTATCATTAGTATTTTCCATTTTTTCGATATCTTCCCAATTTTCGGGAATGTTTTCAGATGAACTATTTATGAGACAAACATATCTGTCAGGAGGAACGCCTCTATTTGTCCTATTAAACCTTCTTGGTTCAATTGGTTGCTGTTTGGGCACGGATGGTGTCTCTTCACTGTCAAGTTTTATTTCTAAGTGATTTTCATGTCTATCCGGTAATTGTGTATTGTCATCGGATGTTTTTGTGGTGATTTGTATCTCCTCAATGTTATCTGAGTGTACATTTTCATTTTCAAGAAATTTTACCGTTCTCGCTATTATAATTTGTTTTCCTTGTGTGTGAATTCTATAACCAGTCGATCGTGTATCATAACCTACAAACGTTCCGGTTTGAGCCCTGTTATCGAGTTTTCCTCTATTTACTTTATCGACGTAAAATAGCGCTTTACAACCGAATGTTCTTAAGTGTTTTAAATTCGGTTTAATTCCTTTCCATAATTCGTAAGGTCCTTTCCATAATTCGTGTTCTGTTGTTGTTTGCTTTGGTTGGGAGTCGGTTTTGTAAATATGTTGCAGTGTTTATGGCTTCACCCCAAAAATGTTTGCTTAATTTTGCTTGTGATAGCATGCTTCTAGTCATATCTAATAAACTTTTATTTTTTCTCTCCGCAACTCCATTCTGGCTCGGATTATGCGGGACAGTCAATTGGTGTAAAATTCCATTCTATGTTTTAAGTATTCATCTATCTTTTGATTTACATATTCACGACCGTTATCCGATCTAATTTCCTTAGGTTTTTTACCGAACTGATTGTATATCATCGTTACGTACTCTTTTATCTTTTCAGCAACTTCGCTCTTTTTAGATAATAAATATATCGTAGTATATCGGGAATAATCATCAATAAGAGTCATAAAATAAATTTTTCCGCCTAAAGTCGGTGTATCTAAAGGACCACATACGTCACTATGGATCAAATCCACGATATTAGTAGCTCGATTTGTTGCTGATTTAGGATACGGCATGTTAGTTAATTTAGTTTCGATACAAGTTACGCATGTTTTATTTTGATGTTTACATTTTCCTACACTGTAAAAAATGGGGAGTATAATTACGCTTAATTTGGGTTTATGAAATGCCAAATAAGGTTTAAATATGCACTAATTTTGGTGTCAACACTGAATTAAGTGTTATAATACACTTAAAATAGTTTATCTGTACTCTTTAAAAAAAAATCGGTGATATCACACACCAAGAATGACAATTTGAAATTAATTCCGGAAACCAAAACTCCAATATAGGTGTACATTTTTATCTCGCAATCCAGCTCTGTGGTGTTGAAATATACGATGACGTCAGAGTGTTGCGTCAGCAGACGACAACAGAGCAGAGAACGGAATGAACCATTTTGATTTCATTATGAAGTGCTGTTAAAAACATAAGGTAAGCCTAGTAATTATTCCTTATATATTTAATAGATAATACTAAATAGTGTTTGTATAGTTAGATGAGGGAAATTAACTAAACAAAGCATGAGAATTTTTACTTTGTTAGTTGTTTTTGCTTAATAATCCTTTTCACGCACTTGACAACACTCGATCGCTAATGTTAATTCTATATTCTATAGGCATTATTTTTCTAATATCTCGTTTGTATTTGAATAGTTTTAAATGTTTTTTTTTGTTTTTTTGTTTTTTACATTGGGTAGCAGAGATTAATCTCTATTTCCGCCGTTGATTACGTTTTCGATTTTCTTTGCGGATTTTTTTTAGGAAGATGCTTTTACTTTCGAAACCGGTTCCGAAAATGAAAGTATCTTCGTAGAAAAAAATCGAAAAAGTAATCAACGGCGGAAATAGAGATTGATCTCTGCTATCCAGTGCAAAAAAAATAAAATAAAATCATTTAAAAATATTTAAATGCAAACGAGATATTAGAAAAATAATGCCCTATAGAATTAACATTAGCCCTTAATAAAAAATTATCATATTTTAGAACATAATATTTTGTTCCTGTTTTATTTTTAAAGCAAAATACTTGTGGATTGCATTAAAAGAACATTTAAATCATATTTTAAAGGGGAAAAAATCAGTAGTGTATGTTGTATCTGAATAATAACGTTTAGAAATCATTGTTTATGTGAAAAAAAAACAGTATTTATTGTTAAATATCTAAGCAGTCCATAGTGATTTGAATTTTCATAATTTTTCCTCTGTACTGTGAGGAGTTTTGAAATCTTGTATGCAGCATAGTTAAAAGTAAGCTTATTCCCTGGACTACACTCTCTTTGTGTTTGGCTTTTCTAGAAATTCGTATTACCATTTGTTAAACATTTGCTCAAAAGCAAACTTTTGTGATTATAAAAATATAATTTGCTGCTTCCGTAGAAGATTTTTAGCTTTTGGAAATCTACTTTTATTTATTTTATAATTCTGCAATAGTTGTGATATAATTAATATAATCCTAATAACAGTATTTTTTACAAATCTTCTAGATTAAAAAATAAATGACCCCCCCCCCACCCCCTTAGGAAAGATTCTCAGGTCACCAAATGAAACTGTTCAAAAATCGAACTTTGTTTTGGGATCCTTTTACATTTTTTAACATACTTACAAATACTAAATTGTAATATGTATAAAAACTGCAAATAAGTGTTTTAAATTAGTTTAAATAAGTGTTTTAAAAACAATAACTTAAAATGCAAAGTACATCCTTGATTTTGTCAATTTTTTTTATCGTATACAAATACAACTTTAAAATCCTTAAGGGTAGGGAATTTTAATAAAATAATTAAAGGTTGCAACTCTTTATGAAACGGGTGAACCGCAAGCTTTTTATTTATTGTTGACATCATCACTTATTATTTCACCAGTATAATTATACACTAGTTTACACTGGAAATTTTTATTCTCCAGCCTTTTCTTTTCTTAGTATACAATGATGTTATCAACAATTTAATAAAAAACATAGTGCCTAGAATATGAATATACACTAATTTATCTTTCTGCATAATACTTTGATTAAAGGTTGCAACTCTTTATGAAACGGGTGAACCGCAAGCTTTTTATTTATTTTTGACATCATCACTTATTATTTCACCAGTATAATTATACACTAGTTTACACTGGAAATTTTTATTCTCCAGCCTTTTCTTTTCTTAGTATACAATGATGTTATCAACAATTTAATAAAAAACATAGTGCCTAGAATATGAATATACACTAATTTATCTTTCTGCATAATACTTTGATCATCTATATATATATATGTGTGTGTGTTTTTGTGCGTGCATGTGTCAGAGAGAGAGAGAAAAAAAAATATGAGCCTCCGCTACATTTTCTTGAGACCCCCCCCCCCCCCCCCCCCCCTATTATTCACATCTAGCTACAGCCCTAATTTTTAAATATTAGAAACTTTACTTATTTTTTCTTGATTTATGCTCTTGTATATGGTATTATTCTAAAATTTGATTTAGTTTATATTTTATCATTTTTAGCATGGAAAAAGATATTTTGGTATCCTATAATTCAAGAAGTAAATTGTTTAATTTACCAGCATCATTGGATGAATTTGAAAATGTAAGATATTTAAATTTTGCAATGTTTTTTGTAAAGAAATTAATGTTTACTATTTTCTAAACAATATTGATGTTTAATGCTACTTTATTAAATGGTACTTGTGTACTAACGCCACCGCAGCAGAAGTTGCGCTAATGTGCCAATAAAGAACAATCTTGTTGTTTGCACGCGCACACAGTTATCTTTTGGATTCCTTGTTGTTTGCTGATTTTTGACGCCATTTTTTAGTGCTATAAAAGATTGGCGGCACTTAAAAACCGCCAAATCTGTACCTACGGTGGTGTTAATACGTAAGTAAATATTAAATTTTAACTTTCTTCTTTATTGTTTCATTTTCCCCAAAATTTATCAACTTTGAACTTTAAAAGTTAAATCTAAAGCTCTATTAAAGCTGTTTTCAAGTTCACTGTGCAACAAATTCAAAATTTTCTGACACAATGACGGGCTAATTTTTAAATGTAAAGATACAAACAGTGTTGAATTCAGGAGGTGACCCAGGGTGGACAATAATAAACGTTGTATGTGTCACATGTTAAAAAATATACACAATCTTTATATAAATATGTATTATTTTATGTATACTAGATGGAACCCGTCAAAACCTGACAGAAACAAATTACTATAACAATATGAGTAAAATAAGCTTCTTTATTATTTAATAGGGGGATAGTATGAAAAAGTGTTTCATAAATTTTATTTTAGAAGTTCTTCCCCTAGTGAAACACAGTACTATTTTCGATGCAAACTCCAAACAGACAATCTGTAAACAACTGTGTAATGCAAATCATTTCGAAATTGCAGTTATATTCAGTACTGCAAGAAATAAATTTTCAAGGACTTATGATCATGCAAATAGTATATTCCTTTGTCCATATCATATTCAGTAAATAAAAGAACGTAGTATAAATAAAGTACATTACCCTGTGATAATACAACCGAGTGAGCTCCTATGCGCATTCTGCATTGCATCTGCTCAAAGGCACCATGGAAATTTTATGTTAAGGCGGTATTAAAAAAATATTTTTCCACGCTCAGCAACTCAAAATTTTGAGACACATTTTCAGACTCATTTTTAAAAGTAAAAACATGAAACTTGGCGGTGTGATTTATGAAGAGATTTATAAGGGACCTATGTTTTTATTTTTCGTTCAATTAATTAGAAATTGAATTACGAACATTTATTTTCACAGTATAATTTTTTTTTGTTTTCAGCGCTATCGCTTTGGGAAATTTTGTTCAAAATGTCCACTTTGACAGCATTTTTTGAAATATATTCTGCCTTTATCAAAACATTGTGACAATACAGACATTATAAAAGTTTCTGAATAAGAGAACCTGCCAATTGGAGGCATTTTAGAGCAAAATTGAATTTAAAAATATGTATCAAAATAAGCAGTTTGGATTTGAATACTCTTAAATTTTTTTTTTTAATATATAAAAGAATGTTTTAAAATGTCCTCTTTAATCATTGTTCGTTTCAAATCCATATCTTCTAAAACACATCCATTGTTGTAAACTAATCAATTTTTATGCAAAGATGGAGAAATTTTCGCTATTGCCAAACTATGGGATTTAAAGCTAAAAATAATGATCGTGGCGTCACATTCAGTTGACGTCAAATGCGTTACACGTGCTTGTTATTTCATCAAATGATTTTTAATTGGATGTTAATGATTTTTTAATGATGTTTTACTGATTTATTAGTTACTTCATTAACTAAAATAAAAATTACGTCTTCGACATCATGATATTTAAACAGAAAAAGCATTGAAAAAATGTTGCAATGTGTAGTTACGTACAATAGATCACTTTCAACTGACATCACAAATATTTATCCAACAGTCGAGAGGGATAATTTAAAAAAATAATGTAAATAAATAAATATCAAAGATTATTTTGGTTTCTTTTTTCTTTAATGTATTGTAAATTTTATTGTTTAAACTTGCTGAGAAATGATACTTTAATGAATGGGGCTTTCCTAATTTCTTTTTCTTTCGTTTCTTTTCCTTACTTTTTTTTTTGAGATTCAAATGGCAACATTCTTTCATTTGTTTATTGGATGCTACAGTTTGGCAAATAATTTGGCGATAGTTTTTTTTTTTTTTTTACGGAAATTGGTTGACTGGATAATATAGAAGTACCAGAATATTTTTCTGCATTTTATAGTTATATTAATAAAAATACATTTTTAAGATTTGCTGAATCACTTATTTGTTTACTTTTTCATGCATTACATTACTGAAGATTGTCCTGTTATTCTTTTAAATATCCTCTACTTACATAAAAAAATAGCATGTGTTTTCTATGGTGTTTCTCATAAACATTGTAAAATTAAGATTATTAGATTTTATTCAACTTCAACTGTCATAACTGCTGATGAAGCAGTTATTTTTGGCGATTTTTCTGTTATCTGTAAAATGGTTGTTTTTGGTATAGCCGTAAATAAGAAAAAAATTTCCAATCGATCAAATAATTGTATTTCGTTAATCATTATATTTTCTGATTTTTAAGCTAAGAAAGAAACAATAATCATGGATTTAATTAATTTTTCAATTTTTAATCATTAATTTCAGTACACCCAAACAATTTTGATTAAATCGGTACAGATGTCACTGCACAGGGTTTTCTTTTTGGCACCATAAATGGCGATTTTTGCTGTGTATAGCAACCTGTTTTTTTATAATAAAAATGAATATATGTGTAAATAAATCAAATAATATAAAAATAATAAATTCAATTAAATGCGTGTGTGTAATAAAAAGATTGGGAAAATTGGGTTTTTTTGCCAAAATGGCGCAAAGAAAAATTGCACAAATCCCGGTGCGTCTGCGACATCTGTTCCATTAAATCATGTAAGGGTAGTTTTTATTTAATAAATAATGAATTTTGTAAGAAGCCTATGGCTATGTTAGTAAAATGGATTTTGAGAATGGGCTTGCTTTATTAAATGAATTTTTATGAAATAGGCCTCCAATTTTGTCAGGATCAACTCCTGGTATGGTTACTGAATTTATACAAGATGTACTTGAAACTTATGCATTCTTATTTGATGTTTCAGGAGGTGTATGCTAGATTTTGTATTGATCGGACAGTATCCATTATTATACAGTTTTTTAATGAAGTTTGGCAGGAGTACATTGATGTACAAAAAGATGAAAACATTCTTCCAGGTAAGAAATATAGAATTGTGTTAGATACACCCAAAGTATTATATATTGAAAATTCAGTTCCTGACTGTGCTGAATCGAAATCATCATCCCATATAACTGAACCATTTTTCACTGATGAGAGAAATGCTTCTGGTTCCTGTGAATCATCAGAACCAGATCTATTTGCTGCAGCAACTCCACAGTCATCTTTTCCCCTAGATAATTTCACAATACCCGCTAAAGACTTTTCAAGTCGCCTAAGACAAGCTTTGCAAGATGAGGTACCCTTACCTAGGGTTTTGCGGTCAGAATTAATACATACCATATGTTCATCTGTTGTGAAACATTCAAAATATCCGACATCAGTTATGGTGACCGACATGGCAAGAGCCATTGTTTCTAAATACCCATATTTAAAAGAGTCCATTGGAACTGGATATGGTGGATGGCGACAGGCTATTCGAGATAAATTGAAAAATATGCGTAGATTTGATCAAAGTGAGGAAGTAAAGCAGAAGAAAATAACCAATAAGTTCCATAACAAAGGAGAAAAAGCGAATGAAAAGAAAGAAATACCACAGTTCAAAAAACAACTCATGGTTATTAATGAACAGGCTAGTGCTTCATCTGAGTTAAATGAAACATTTGACATTAGAAGAGATGAAATTGTCAATCAATATATGAAAGTTGCTGATTTAAAAATTAAATATCCAAACTTATTTAATAAACAGCACTTTGCTGATGAATTTTTCCGAATAACAGGGAAATCTAACGTTTTTCAGTGTATTCCAAAATTTCTCAGTTTATATAATAAGCAGCTCTATAATTTATTATTGGCACGAAAAAGCCTTCCTTCATGGGTTGAAACTCTGAAATGTCTCCAAGAGCAAGCTGACACAGCAATAGCTAAAGATGAATTTCTGCTGATCTCATTACCTGTGCATTTTTCTGAAGACCAGCTATTTTTAACATACACGGTAAGTGATAAATTACAAATACTGTTATTAATTTATTTGATTATCTGCAAAAATAAGGTGTCTTTGGAGAAGAAAGGTTTAACATAAGAGTAAGAGTTTCCCCCTTCCCCTCCTCGAGGGATGTTGTGCCTAATGTTTACATAAGATAGTTAGGTAATATTTTATATGCAATGTTGCTTTCACATTTACAAAATGACAGCATTTTTTTATACAATTTTTATCGCTCTTATTAAATGTTTAAAGTTTTTATAACATGCTATTTAATTTATTTACAGTGTTAGTAACCGTACAAGACAATAACATGTTTTGGTACTTTTCCATTATACTGACACCATGCCAAAATGTATGTTAATGCATAATGTATATATTAAATGTATGCTTGGCGACAATGGTATCCGTATAATGGAAAAGTAACCATATTTTTCTTGCCCACTTTTATTTTCTGTGCATCTATATTAGAAACATTTCTTTGATATTAAATTAAAATGTCTTGGTTTGTAACATTATTTTTCTTTTTTATGAAATGTGTGAAAAGTATGTATTTTATTTGCATGTGTTAGAAATGAATTTAATGTGGTTGAAAATGATAGGAATATTATTTAGCAGTGTGCCACCTGTTATTGACTTGCATAAAAAGTATTGTTATTACATACATGTAAATGTTTAAAATGTCTTCCATTGCCCTTAAATTTTCAGGAAAAGATTTCTAAGATTCCTGCCTAATATGTTAGAAAAATCCTAGTTTTAGCTCTGCATTTAATCAAAGACATTCTTATAAAAATGATTTTCATCATGATTTAAATTTCAGTTTAAATAATATTTAATAGAGCCTCCGTACAAAGCCCTGTGGGTCGGTTTTGGGTTGGGAGATGGGGGTGAAGGCTGATTGTGCAAAATGTTGGGGATTTTCAACATTACAATTGAATAATAGGTAAAATGTAGCACTATAATAAATACGGCAATGTTTTCACATTTTATAAATAAATTATACGCCTCAATTAATATTATATTTCACAGGTTTCTATGAAAGGAGACTGCAAATATCAGCTTTAACTATTGTTGCTCATGTGTTTATAAATTACTTTCATATGCTAAAAAAATGAGTCACTTGTCTCTAAGATTGATTAGAAGCTATAACTTTTAGATTTCACCTAGTATTAGAAAAATATTTATCTATCAAATCTTACATTTAAATTAAACAACCCTGATAATGTAGTCTGTTTCCTTATGTCACAATCTCATTAAAGATTTGAATTGCTTGATAAAGAATCAAACTAAAGATCTCATCAAAATGATAAATATTTGCTTGTACAAACCTTTTTTGTTGTTGTTGATGTTGCCCATATTTATGTAATTTACAATAGACTGCCAAAATAAAGCATTTATAGTCAGTTACAACAGATGAAAGAGAAAAAATACATTCTTTATTTTACATATCAGAATCTGCTAAATCTCTTTAACTGTTTGTTAAAGGATTACTAAACTTGTAGTATCAATAAATATTTCTTTATAATTTTTCTTCCTGCATGCCATACTTTCTAAGTTGGTTTGTTTTCTGCACGTTACTCTTTGTATAAGTGAAATATAGCTAAAAGCTATGTGGCAAATGTTTTGTCTATAAAACGATAAATCTTGTCTTAATCTTTCTTCTACATTATCAGTTATCAAGTTTTATAATAGCATGCTTGGATGATCAAGGGTCGATCCAGGAAAATTTTGGGGTCTATTTAGAGCCCGTTCACAAAAATCTTATTTAACAAAACATTCTCCTTCACAAAATTCATTTTAAAAAAATAGACACTTTCACAAATTTCTATTCCATAAAAACATACTCTTCATTGATTATTTTTATTTCGTTATGTTTTAAAATTTGTAATTTGCCAACAAAACAAGTTCACTGAAAAGTAAAACTTTAACAGAAGGACTTAAAGAAGAAATTATTATTAAATGCTTCGTTTGAATTTGAGTTAGCTAAATTTCATCCTTTGTTACAAAATGTTATTTTTCACAAAAATATGATAAATTTCACAATAATAACTTATTTTTCACAAAATGGGCCCCAAGAAAAAAAAAAAAAACTGCATCGACCGCATGATGAGGTTTATGCTATATTTAAAGAAAAAAATTAAAATTGTATTTGTCATGCAGTGAAATCGAGTAGCACTGATTTTAATTTTAATTTCTCTTATAGGCAACTACTTCTATTGATGACATTAAGAAAGCAGGTTATTCATCGCCTCATGTAGGAATCATTGGGTTTGAGACTAAACAAGAAAAATACTATGTGCTAGCTGAGCATGAAATTATTCTCCACTGCAATTCATTATCGGAAGCAGTCACCAATCTGATAGCATCATACTTTATATTTAATTGCGAGTATCCAAAACGTTGCATCAAAACCCTTATTTTTATAGAAAAGTTCATCTTTGACATTCAGTCAGACAAGAAGAAATTACCATCAATTGTTGTAAACTTTGCACAAAAACTTAAAAATTGTATGTAAGGATAACAATTAGAAAGACATTTTATACTTAAGTCAATTTATATTGTTTAGTGCTTTATCTTTTTTATAATCATGGTTTTAATTTGTAATTTTTGCCCAAACATAACATTTACAGTTTTTACCGAGTATCTTACTCATTTAAACTTGTTTCATAGCCAAGAAAACAATTTTTTTTTGCAATGTGCTGTTCATGACTGTCCAAATACGTTTACTAATTTTCACGCATATAAATCTCATGTTTATAGAAAACACAGGAATACATTTTCTCAAGATAGATCTATTTTTCCTGGCCATTACATATGTAAAACATGTATCAACTGTCCACAAGTAAGCTGCTTTAAAAATCTGCCAGATATTTCAAAACATTTGAATGTACATACAAAACAAAATAAAACAATATTTTGCCCTTTCATAAGCTGTACAGCCAAATTCAAAAATTTTTCCTCTTATCGATCACATTTGAGTAGAAAACATACATATTATACGCACACTGATAAAAGTAAAAATAATTTGAATAATTGCGATGAAGAATTTTTAAGTCACATTAATTGTAGTAAAGATCCGTTAATGGACTTTGAATCAATAAATGTAGAAGATGATATAGGTGCAACTGAAGAAAATTTTGATTCAAAAATGAAACGACATGTTAGTTTATTATTATTAAAAGCTCAGGAAAAACACATGCTACCTTTGTCCACAACCCAAAAAATCTTGCAGGATTTTAATTCTTTGTTGGAAATGCAGAGTGATTATTTAATTAACAAAATTAAAAATGAAACTTCTAATTTAAGTATAAGTAATGAGAGTTTTCTAAAGATTAATGAAATTTTGAAACAAAATTGTATTTTTGAGAGCATTGATTCATTATCTAATAATTATAGGAGAATGAAGTACTATGAAACAAACATGCAAATGGTTCTTCCTGTTGAGTATATTTTAGGAAATAATAGTTTCAACAAGTCGTGTTGTTTTCATTATGTGTCTATATTAAAAACTTTGAAATTTTTGTTGATGCAAGATGATGTATTTACACAAGTTGTGAACCCTAAGTGTGACAAAGCCAAAAATCTTATAACAAGTTTTGATGATGGTAAATTCTGTAAAACTCATCCCCTGTTTTCTACCAACTTCCATTCCTTAAAATTAAATCTGTTTTGTGATGAATTTGAGATTTGTAACCCATTAGGTGTTCATAGAAAAACTCACAAATTACTGGCATTTTACTATGTTCTAGGAAATGTATATCCACAGTATAGATCTTCAACTGATATAATTCAATTAGTTATTATTTGTAAAAGTACAGATGTGAAATATTTTGGTATTGGTAAAATTGTTGAACCCTTAGTTAAGGATTTGAATATTCTTGCAACTGATGGAATTTCTGTGAGAGCTGAAACTTTTGTTGGCTGTCTGTCTTTTATTAGTGGTGACAATTTAGGAAGCAATATGATTGGTGGTTTTGTGGAATCATTCTCTAATAAAGTAAACTGTTATTGCAGAACATGCTTGTGTAATAAGGCTGAGATACAAAACACATATACTGATGATCATATTACATTGAGGACTCCTGAAAACTATAAACAACATGTAACAGAGTTGCTTGCTGATGACACAAAGTTAATTCAGTATGGAATAAAAAACAATTCTCCATTTAATTCAGAATTTTTTCATGTTACACGTGGTCTCCCTCCTGATATTGCCCATGATTTGCTAGAAGGAGTTGTCCCATATGAAACAGGTTTAGTTTTAGAAGCTTTACACACACACAAAGTAATTTCTATTGATTATATAAATAAACAAATTGAAATGTGGCCTTATGGACCTTTAGATTATATTGATAAACCATCTTTAATAAATAAAAAATGTAAAATAAATCAGACAGCTGCTCGAATGTGGACACTTGTCAGATTACTCCCGTTAATGTGTGCTGCTGTCATTCCTGAAGACAATTCATATTGGAAATTGTTTATAGATTTAAAGGGTATTGTTGAACTTATTTTTGCCCCTGTTCTCACAGTAGACCATATTGCTTATTTAAAAATTAGAATTGATGACCACCTACATTTTTTTAGAGAACTTTTTCCTGATAAAATGATGATACCAAAGCAGCACTTTCTTATTCATTACCCTTCTCACATGTTAAATTTTGGGCCTCTCCGTCACTGTTGGACATTGAGATTTGAAGCAAAGCATTATTATTTTAAGAGACTTGCTGCAATAGGAAAAAATTTTAAAAATATAACTCTCACATTAGCAAATCGCCATGAATTACGTCAAGCATATTATGCTTGTAATTCAAATGGATACCTTCAGCATAATAAATCGGTTGGGATTACCAAACCACTTGAATTAAGTTCTATACAACCAGAAGCTGCTCAGGTTATTGTGAAAGACAAAGGATTTACTAGGGAACTATATTCTGTTTCACACTTTACTATTAACTTTTTAAAATATGTTAGTGGTTTATTTATTGTTAGGAAATTAGTTGAAGAAGAACCAATTTTTTCAAAAATTTTTCTCATTATAACAGATAGTGATAAAGTTTTTTTTCTTTTAGAAGATTATGAGTGTGTTTTCAATGATCATTTTGGTGCATATAAAATTTAAAAAATGTCTAATAAGGACTGTTCAAGATTTTTTTTTATGGATGCAAGTCTCTTGCAATTTAGATATCCATTTTCCAGCTACTACAAAAATGGAAACTGGTACATTGTCTTAAAACATATTTTGGTAACATTAAATGATGTTTCATACATGGAATGTAATACTTAAGATTTTTTTTTGTTACATATAAAAATTGTATAATATTGTGTGTAATATATCTTAAGTGGGCAATTTGAACAGTACAAATCCAAAATGACAATTAAAAAATTGTGTAAGCCTGTTTTGGGTTTAACTGTAGGTATACTATTTTGGTTAATATCAATATATTTAACCATGAAATGTGTTTTGATAATGTTAAGTAATAATTATATGCTGTTTGTGTGGTTTGGTACACTGCAATATGCAATTTTTTTTTTATGATTAGCTAAAACCGTTCTTTACTTTTAACCTTGACTTATGCTTTTTTATGTGCTTATAAAAATCATTTTTTTATTGTGAAATTGCAAATATACTGATTTGACCAAAGGCTTACTGTCAGAACTTTGCCCACCTAAGATATGAGTAAGTAAATGTCTTCAGAGAAAATTCTATAATTTTTTTTGCTAACTTTATGAGAAAAGTATGTGTCTAACCCATTGGTCTGCAAGCTGTTAAGAATTATTATAAGCATTGCTTGCCTGTTCAAATTAAGTTAGGTTATTTTGTTTATTAATGCATTCAAATTTCTTTAAGATATTTTGAATTTAACTTTTTTTCTTTCTTCACTGTATTTCATTCGTTCTTACTTAGTTATTAGTCTCTGATTATTTTCATATAATACTTTTAGTATTGACAAATGTGTATTATACTTTCCAATTCAGTATTAGTTAAATAAATATCATAAAAGTTATTTTGTTCTTAATTCTTACTATTAAAATTTTGAATAAATTCTGCATACATGGTTACCTGATTATTCTATTGACCAACTAAGTTATAACCAGAAATGTAAGATGTGTTGGGATGCCATAGTTAAATATCACTAACAAGTAATACTTGTAATTAAATCCAATTAATTTAAGCTTCTTAAGAGTGATATTTTAAAATTAATTTTTATTTAAAGTGAGTAACATTTTCCTTGGGGTATTTCTTAAGAAATTTATTCAAAACGCAAAACATTCATTACTAGGATAATAAAATATTAGGTGTTAATAAGAGTGGGGGATGGCCATAACTTCTACAATGCTATATTGAAAATCGATTAAACCCTTTCACTACTAAAAATAAGTGCAAATAGTTTCATGTGGCTTCATTGTTAAATACGTAAGTATTTTGACATGAAAAAATACAAAGTCTAACAGAATTTCCTGACTAAGTTTATTTTAACATTTATGTAATCACAACATTTATATTGTTAAATTTCTATATGGAATTCTTTTTAATTATAACTGTAATTGAATAAGGTTTTATTAATGGTGGCAACAAAGTTGCTATCATAATTGTTGTAATTAAACACCCGATAAATCTTGCAGCACCAAATTATTTTTTATAGCTCTTTTCAAGTCTTTGACCGGAAATATGTCGTCCCAAATTATCCTAAGAGAAAAGGTGATTGAAAGGTTATGGATATTTACGTAAAGCTACCGGCATTTTTACTGGATTTTTCTTCTTTTGATTAAAAGATAACATATTTTGAAACATCAGTAAACTTTTATAATTAAAATTAAAAAAAATTATATTGAGGATTTCAATTACAGATTTGCGAATTGACTTTTAAATATCCTTTTCTGAATCAAAGAGAAAAAGATCTCTAAATTTTCTGTAAACTGTTATACATTTATATAAAACTTAGACATATTTTTCTCTTTGATTCAGAAAAGGATATTTCAAAATTAATTCGCAAATTTGTAATTGAAATCCTCAATATATTTTTTTAAATTTTAATTATAAAAGTTGTTTCAAAATATGTTATCTTTTAATTAAGAGGGGAAAAATCCAGTAAAAATGCCTGTAGCTTTACATAAATATCCATAACCTTTCAATCACTTTTCCTCGTAGGATAATTTGGGACGACAGATTTTGAACACCAAATTTGGTGTGATGCTGCATCGAAGTGGCATATCCTGAATTAGTTAGTAGGACACCCAATTTGGTGTTAAAGCACACCAAATTGATGATGGTGTTTTATTACACCACTTTTGGTGGCAACTTTGTTGCCACCAAAAGTGGTGTTTCTTTACACTAATTAATTTTTGGTGTTTCATTACACCAATTTACAAGGGGTGTTTCTTTACACCGTTTTTGGTGGCAACTTTGTTGCCACCATTTTTGGTGTAAAGTAACACTAATATTTTTTACAGTGTATCTTTATTCCGTCCGCAAGTTGATTTGTTATCATTGATTTAATCGCGTCATAATCTCTGTGACCTAGTCTGCGATGCCAGAGATCTATGCATTGTTTGCTGTCACAGTTATACGTTATGTTTATATAATTTTGTGGTTCTTCCACATCGTCTATTTCCTCAATAATGTATAAATTTTTCTCATTTTTCGCCCTAATATATATTTCTTCATCAAAGATCAAATCGCATTTATTATCGTCGAAGATTAGTTTACACCCGTTTTTAGCGGCTTTACTAACCGAAATTAGGTTCGACTCTAAGTCTGGGACATAAAGCACTTCGCGTAATTTCGTTAGTTTTTCTTTTCCTTCGGGGGTTAATGTTTTTATAAAAACTTCTCCTGAACCTAACGCTGTCAGTTTATTACCATTCGCGATCGTTACTGAAGTTTTATTATAATCAATAAATTTACTAAATAGGCTTTTATCATTACA
Organism: Maratus michaelseni; assembly: GCA_963931845.1. Lineage (NCBI taxonomy): Eukaryota > Metazoa > Arthropoda > Arachnida > Araneae > Salticidae > Maratus > Maratus michaelseni. The sequence goes on from OZ007597.1 coordinate 141,097,887, forward strand.
AATGTGCGAGGTAGATCCTGAATCGAGAATCCAGTTATTTTTGCCTACTTTTTGAGTGATTAATGCTTTATTTTGCGTCTGATCATTTGCGTATTTTCTTTCGTTTGGAATTTTATTTTCTCTACGAGTTTCGTTTTTTTCATAACATAATGAAGATGAGAAATTCTTTTTATTTTTGAATTGATTGTTACGAGGATTTCCGGATTGTACCGTGTTTCTGCTCTTGTAGTGCCAGCATTCGTAAGTCGAATGATTTTTCATTTTACAGTTGTTACAATATTTTTGTTCTCTTCTATTTTTAGTGTGTGTATATCTCCTATTTGTTTTAAATGCTCTCTCGTTGTTGTTATATCCGCTATGTGATTGTTCTGACATTTCCTGTCTACGATTATATTCATCCGTTAATTTGTTTTTGATAAAATCAGGGGTGAGCTCATTTTCTGGTCTCGCCTCCAACGCAGTTATCAAAGTATTGTAACTGGGGGGAAGAGAACACAGAAATAGCGCGGAAATATGTGAATCGCTAATATTTTCTCCAATGGCATTAAGTTTATCTATAATTTGCAAGATATTAGTGATATGTGAGATCATGTTTCCGCCCACCGCTAATTTAGTACTGTATAATTTTCGTAACAGGTAAAGCTTACTAGATAAATTGCTTCTCTCATATATATTTTTCAGAGCTTCCCATGTTAATTTGGCAGTTTCTAAGTTTTTTACATTTACGATTTGAGAATCATCAATGCTTAAGTTAATTAAAGCTCTAGTCTTGCGGTCTCTTTTGTGCCATGCGGGGTCGGGTGGAGCTGGTGGATCTTGTACTATAATATCGTCGAGTTCCTCTTTAATCAGGAACATCTGCATCTTGAACTTCCATGTACTATAATTTGTAGAATTGAGTTTTTCAATAAATTGAGTATTTTCTTTTATCGCATTCATTTTTTTTCTTTTTTTTCTTTAGCGTTCTTTTATTTATTATTATATTTTAGAAATTTGTTAAATTATCGTTTTTGATACTGGGATAATATTCTTTTTTCAGAATCAGTCTTTCATAATCTTTGTTAGGGGAACCGTCGGTAGCGTAATAAATTTTCTCCTTTTTCGAATTGTTAAATTGGTCTTCTATATTTTAGTATACGTTTTCATCTTTTAATAATGGTAAAGAAGGATAGTTCAGCTTACCTGAGATTTTCCTTATGCGCTGAATATTTCCACAGTAATCCAAAGTGTTTGCACTGATATTTATCTTATCGACTGATTGAAGTATTCGCTATATGGAAGTAATAAGAACTATTATTATTAGTAAGTAGAGATGCACGAAATAAGAAGTAGATCCATTTTGAGTATAATTTTATAATTCTTGGCTAGATATTTACATTTAAATCGCGTTTTTGGAGACTGCTTTTAGATGCTCCAATTTTACATTGAGATATATATTTACAACATATATGTACAAGAGCGTTTTAACTGCTCGGATTCATTTTTGATTCTGAAGGGAATGTCTTTAAGTTCAGTTCACACGCGCGTGATAACAGCTGTAGTTTTTGAAGTAGGGAGGTCTGCAGAGTTTTTCACTTAATTGGTTTCGACAGTTTCTGGTTTTGTTCACTATGTTTTTCAGCTGCGGCACTTGAAGTACTTATTGGTAATTGGGGTCTGGTTTTTAACATGTTCTTATTTCGATCATTCGCTGCACGTGGAGATTATTCACTGCATAAAAAAGGTTTCTCCGTCATCTGTGGCGTATTAAATGTGACCAAAGTGTTATATTACGCCCCTTATTCGGGACACTAGTGAAAGTCAGGAAAAAAGGAAAAAAAAATTCTGAAAATTGAAACCGATAAATTAAATGCATCGAAAAGCGGGAAGAATTGAGCTCGGGGCCCTGAGGCTATCGAAGGGCCCTTGCTGATTCGAGCATAATGAAAGCCTGTTCTATTTATAAAAAACTATATTATGTAATAATACGGCGGTAATATTAAGCACATAATATATGCACCATCTTCAAGAAAAAAAAATTCTGTAGGTGACTGTAACAATACACTAAAATTACATTACCGTCAGCGTTTTATAAACCCCACATTTAACATATATTCGTTTCATATATTTGTATTATTTTGTGCGGCCCTGTAAAATTACTATAAATACTACATACACTCTCTTCAAGAAAAAAAAGTCCTTCCGGCCTGTACCGGGAGGAAAAGGTAGCGTTCCTATAGATTCGTTTTAAAATTTTAGCTAATGTTACACGGAAACAGCAAGCTAAAATGCAAAGAAACGTTTACAAAAGATTCGTTAATACTGAATTTGAATAAAAAATTCGCCAAATTATTGAGCAATAGCCAAATTGGCTTCATTTATGAAGACTTATTTTGGTCTCCAAATTTGGCGATATTTCGCCAAAAGTTGCCAATTTTGGCGAGAATTTGGCGCTAACGGATATGAATATATAGTTTTATGCGTATGATTGGGAAAATTATTACAACAATGAAAGAAAATAATTTGCGAGTAATCGCGTTAATGTGCTGTTTTGTTTCGAAATGTCAGCCACCCTAGAATTTCAAACTGCTCTATCTCAGCCATTTTTTAAGATAGAGATAAACCAAAAATGCTCTGGAATCCTTGTATCAAGGCCTAACACGTAATTAAAAAATAAATTTGAATTATTATTTTTTTGTATATTTTTTTTAGTTTTAAATTTTTAAATGGCCGCCATCTTGAAACAAAATGGCGGACCAAGCTGGCCAACGAACTCGGTCGAGACATTAGTGACCTTAATACACACAATTAGTTTCATCAAAATCGATAAATACAGGCGTTATCGTATGACATAGGTCAGATATATATATATTAGGGTGTCCCAAAAAAATAAAAGTCATTTTTTTCTATCGCATACCCTCTTATTTTTTTCCTTTTATGTCAAAACAATTGTAAATAAAGTTTCATGTAATTTGAACCACGGTAACCCGTGCCGACTTCCAGCTAAACATCGCAGCGAGTACTTGTGTACTTAAGCGAACGAACGGTTTCACGTGTCAGCTTGTCACGTGACCGTAGAGGAGCACCCACCACCTGCAATAGGAAAAGAAAAAAAAAGAAAGGTTTTGGAATGCTTCGACACCCATAACGCGCAGTTTACTCAGAAAAGCGCACGTCTACGTGTCAATGTGCTTATAGTTCCAACTTGTTTTGTTAGCAAATGTTTGTACAGTTTTGAATCAGTGAACAGAACATGGCAGTAGAATTGCGTAGTTCTAAAAATGTTATATTTTTAGTAGGGAACGTAAAACATCAAATAACGGGCTCAAAACTTCCGTCTAATAGACAAGTTCTCGCTGCCTTGTTTTACAATATTCGGGAAGTGAATTTAACTGTTAATGAAAGTGCAAATCTCGATATTCGCGAATGCATTATCTTTTGGGAAAAGGCACGCATACCTACCAAATCGTTGCCAAATTGCGTGAGGAAGCTTGTTAATATGTATCAAGTTTGGAGAGATTTACAAAAAAATGCAAAGAAATTACAAGACGTATTTAAGAGGCGACAAGAGGATTTTCTAAGTAATTTAGAAAATTTGTTTGACATCGCACATGCTGATGCACTTCAAATAATGAAAATAGAGGAAGATAGGATGTTCTTGCAACTCCAAAGAGAGCCTGGCCGACCCGGTCACTTAGGTGGAGTGGATACAAAACTGGCCAAAAAAGAAGAAAGGGCGCGACTTCGAGCTGTCCAAGAAGAAAATCGGCGAATCAAATATGGTTCCGCTTCAACTTCCTCGTCAACATACGAAACATTGCAAGAAGATTCCTCTTCAAATTCTACCGAAAATATGGATAAAGAAGATATCCCAACATTTATATCTATTAAATTTCAGAACAGTCAGAAAGCTCCGAACAATGAAAGCTCAAAACCAGTAGTAAGGAGTAATTTTATTACTCCAAAGTTAGTTGTTGCGTTAGACAGGTGTCAGTTAAGTGTCCGAGATTCTGTGTTTATTCTTGAAGCTACTATTGATGCACTGGGATTTAACACTGACGAATTAGGAACGCGCGGAAAACATAAAAATTGATTTCCAAAATGAGGTACCGGATGTAGTGACTTTACATTGGGATGGCAAAATGTTGCCTGCTTTGAGTGTTCGAAAATCGAAAGAAGAACGCTTGCCCATAGTTATTTCATATGGAGTTAAAGAACAACTCATTGCTGTGCCGAGACTGGATAATTCTACAGGCAAAGAACAAGCACAGGTTATTTGGAAGGCGATTTTAGATTGGAATCTCGAAAACAAAGTCCAAATTCTCTGTTGTGATACTACGGCTTCGAATACAGGTCGTTTTATTGGTGCTTGTGCGCTCCTAGAGCACAAATTTGAAAGGGAAATGCTTTTTTTCGCTTGCCGCCATCATGTATACGAACTGGTATTAAAGACCGTATTCGAAGCAAAAATTAAACAAGTGACAACAAGTCCCGATATTCCTCTTTTTAAAAAGCTTAAAGAGAACTGGAAAAACATCGATCCCACCAAAATACAGTGCTATAGAGAAACAGTGGAATTGTTCCGAACCGTATCCGAAATTGAAAATTTGATTGACTTTTACCGCACTGAACTTAAAAATATTATGATCCGAGAGGACTATCGAGAATTGATCGAACTTTCTATCATATTTTTAGGTGGAAATGCAGAAAAAAAAATTAAAATCAGACCTCCAGGTGCCATGCACCAAGCTAGATGGATGGCCCGAGCGATTTACTCCTTAAAACTATCATTATTTAGTTCTCAACTGAAATTAAACATCAAGGATAAAAAGGCACTGTTAGATGTCTGCTTATTTATCGTGATTGTCTACGTTAAACCATGGATTCAATGCATTTTAGCAATTAAAGCGCCCTACAAAGATTTGTGCTTTTTGAAATCTTTGAAAGCTTACGAAAATGTGAATGAAAGTATCTCGAAAGTTGCTTTACAGAAATTTCTCAAGCATTTATGGTATTTGACTGATGAAATAGCAATATTAGCACTTTTTGATGATGATGTTGACGAAGGAACAAAATTAAAAATGGTGGCAAATTTAAATGGAGAAGATATTTTGACCCATGAGAAAAGATACATTCCATCGAAGGAAGAACTTTGTGGTTCATTGTAGGGTGAGTTTGATACATTTATTTTGTAGTTGTATATTTATTTATTCATTTATATCATGCAATTGTTATTTATTATTATATTCTTTTTTACAGAAAAAAAATGGAGGATTTCATATCAGTCAAAAGCCTTTCTTTGTTTTCTAGACTCAAAATCGATGATAGTTTTCTCAAAAAGAGTCCCTCTTCATAGGAGAATAATGATTCTTTTCTAGACGCGAAAAAGACTATATCAATGCTTAGAGCAGTGAATGATACAGCTGAAAGAGCGGTAAAATTGATGCAGGACTTTCATGGTTTAATAACGGTTGAGGAGGATCAAAAACAATTTTTGTTACGTTGCGTACAAGAACATACTAAGCTTTATCCTGACTGTAAAAAGCAAACATTGAAACGGAAATATGTTCATTAATGCTTCTTTTACTGTAATATGTTAATAAATATCTGATTTTAATAAAATGGTGTCTTAAGTACCAAGGAAAAGTACATCTTGAAATCTTTCCATAGTATTCCCCGTATAAGATTTCATGTTCAAGTTTGACCTAAAGTCGGCACGGGTTACTATTATTTTATTGCAATAATACTTTTTATTTATGTTACTGAGGTCAAATAGAAAAAAAATAGAGGGTATGCATATTCGATTTTGCAAAAAAAAATTTTGCCATTGTATCTTGGGACACCCTAATATATATATATATATATATATATATATATATATATATATATATATATATATATATATATGGATATATCTATATATATAAATCAACATTTGAACGGAGGGTGGTTTTGGGGTCTGGGGGTCATGATCAGTGAAAATATATCGAAATTTTCCGGAACTGCTTTCCTCCGAACGGCTGCAATAGGTAGCTTTATACATTTTTGTATTGGAAGCTACCTAAAACATGGTGCGAGTGACTTTAACAACACTAGGGCATACAACCCGGACTTCCCGGGATAGAAAATATATGTGAAAACCATTTATTTTTTTTATTGAAAACTCTAATAGATTTTTTACATTTAATTTTTAGATTTCCCCCTAACAAAACCAAAGAGCATTTTTATATGAAATGTGTCAATTTTATTAAAAGCGGCAATTTCATATTGGCCTCCTGCCAGAAATTAACAGACGAAGAAATCATTAAAAAATTAGTTATCCACGGCAGTTTTTTTTTCTTTTTTTTTTTTTAATTCTGATAATGTCAGCGGTTTTAAGCACTTATTTCAGTTGCATGTATGTTGATTTTGTTTTTTTTATTTATTTATTGTTTAATGAAGTTTTGCTTTCGTTATTGCATATTAGCTGGAAACAAATGCTGAACTTTTTATATCGTTTAAAGTGCAAACGGATTAATATTTTGTAATCATCTGCAAGCGATAGAAATAGATTTTTAAAAAATCATGCTTGAAATTTAATTTAAATGCTATAATAAATCCGTCAATTAAGATACAGTTTACAAACAAATTGCATTTGAAAGTAATTTTTTTTCCTTATATAACGGTTTAAAAATTAAAAATGTGCGATGTTTAGAAATTAAAAAAGTCCTTCCGGCTTGTACCGGAAGGAAAAGGTGGTTTTCAAAGTTCATGTTTCTAAAAATTCAACTCATTTTACTCAAACACCCGAAGATAAAATGCTTGGAACCCGATTGTAGAAGATTCAATCCCGGTTTTAGTTAATACTGAATTTTAATGCGAATTTCAGCATAAGGGTTACAGCATAACAAAAATCAGATTGTTTCAAAATGTCAGCCACTCTAGAATTTCAAACTGCCATTTTTTAATATAAAGCCAAAACAAAAAAAATGTTCTGGAATCCTTGTATCACGATCTAACACTTAACGGAAACAATCTTTACAATTTATAATTTTTTATACATCTTTTTGAATTTTTTAAAAAAATATAAAAAATTTAACTTGCCACCATTTTGATACAAGATGTCGCATGAAGCTGGCCAACGAACTCGGTCGAGATCTTGGTATGTTCTGTACACATGGTTAGTTTCATTCATATCGGTTCATAAATACGAGAGTTACAGCATAACAAATATCAGATTGTTTCAAAATCTCAGCCCCCCTAGAATTTCAAACTTACCATATATCAGCCATTTTTTAAAATATAGCCAAAACAAAAAATGTTCCTGAATCCTTATATCACGTTCTAACACTAAACATAAACAATTTTTCCAGTTTATAATTTTTTTGTACATCTTTTTGAATTTAAAAAAATTTAAATATTTTTATCTGGTCGCCATTTTGAAAGAAGATGGCGGATGACGCTGGCCAACGAATTCGGTCGAGACCTTGGTATGTCCTGTATACATACTCAGTCACATCCGAATCGTTTCATAAATAAGCGAGTTGCAGCATGACATATGTCATATATACAGTGAAACCCCGATTTTACGTTTCTCAAGGGACTGAGTAAAATAAAATTTAAAATACGGGAAAAACGTAAAATACGGGAAATACATAGAAAGCAAAAAATTGTAGAAAAACACTAAAGGTGGTAAAGATGACTCTTGAGCACACCCCTTTTTCTTTTAGTATCGTTCCATTTACGGGTACATTCGCGGCACGAGTTTCTTTAAACCATTTTAATAAGATACCTTACAGCTCGTCGTACGGAAATATTTTCAATGTTCTCCGTTTCTTGGGATTTTTTTCTCCAACTTTCTCGATGTTTTTTCAATGCATTCTTTTTTCTGTAGTATGGATTGCAGGGTTGTCGCGAGAATTCCTTGCGATTGAGAGAACGCTACTTTGGTTCCGTGAAATTCATCAAGTTGTTTAACAATTTAGGTTTTCTCAGCAACAGAAAAGTTTTTGCGTTTTTTACTATTCATTTTGGCACAAAAAGGTCAGAAATGCGACCACCGCATGCTAAACAGCAACTGAATCTGAAAACGTGAAGATGAGTAAGGACCCCTTTCCCTCCCCAACGAAAGAAATGAGCCACCCCATCTGATTGGTAACTGGAGTGTTTCTTCCCCTGCCCATCTCATTCCTACACCAATAAAGTGTGTTGTTTCTATAAAGAAAAAGGTATTACAATCTATATTTTACGAAAAGAACATTATTATATATACCATTTTAAGATAATTTTAACACATTTAGTTGCGAACGTTTAGGTTGAAAATAGTCCGTAATAGTGGATTGTTTTTTAGTCATTGAGTTCAAAGTGAATGCAGCATCTCCTAGTATTGAAATACTTTGTAAGTTTTTTCCCTGGTCTTTATGAGAAAGAAAATAGTCTTTCACTATTTGTAAGCTCTTCAATGCAATATTGATAGAAGGGACGGGCTGTGCTTCTGTTTATTCTTCTTCATGTTCATCGGTGGACGAAAAGTCCATAACGTCAGCTACGGATGGAGCAGTAGCTCTTTCAGCTTCGCATATTGCTAAGTTTTCCAGGATGTAATCGTCGAAGTCATAGATAACTGTTTCATTGTCATTCTCCGAGTCTACCGCAGCTGATTCTTCATCTGTTCTCGGTTCATTAGATGCTACGATTCCGGTTTCTTCAACACAATGGGAAATGCACTGTTGTGTAACGTTTCTCCACGACGCAGCAATAAAATGCATAACCCTTAACTTCACACTTAACTTTAATTTGAAGGCGTCATTCAGGTTTCCATTATCTATTTCAGCTACAGCTTTCCGCACAAGTTGCTTTCTAGAAAAAACCTTGAAAGATCAAATAATGCCGAGATAACAAGGCTGCAATTTGCTTGTGCAATTTTCCGGAAAAAATTCGACATGCACATTAGACAGCGGCAAAACCGGATGCGCACTGCATTGATCAATGAACAAAATTATTTTACGATTCTGAAACTCCATTTTTTGTTTAGTTTGCGCAAAAAAGTCTTCGAAAAGGGGTTTGGTTATCCACGCATTTTTGTTTGCTTCGTACTTTGTCAGATAACTTCTCGCGTGTTTGAAGCATCGTGGGTTGCGCGAATTTCCAATAACAAGAGGCGTCAGCTTCTCACTTCCATCAGAATTACAGCACAGTAAAACCGTAAGACGCAATTTAGACATCTTCCCTCCATGGCAGGAGTCTGCTTTAGCAACGTTACTTTTATCCGGAAGGCAGTTAAAGAAAAGTCCGGTCTCATCCACATTGAATACGTCCTTTCGCTTGTATCTTTTGGTCAAATTTGGTAGATTTTTCTCCCAATCTTCTATTGTAGCTTCATTTACACTTAATGATTCTCCCGAAAGCGACCTATACACAAGATTATGTCTTTTTTTCATCCGGTCAATCCAGCCATTTGAAGCTGTAAAGTCTTTCAAACCACCAAGCCTATCGGCGATTTCTAGAGCTTTTTCTCTTAGTATCGTGCCATTTACGGGTATATTCGCGGCACAAGCTTCTTTAAACCACTTTAATAAGATACCTTCCAGCTCGTCGTTCGGAGATTTTTTCTATGTTCTCCGTTTCTTGGGATTTTTTCTCTCCAACTTTCTCGTTGTTTTTTTCAATGCATTCTTTTTTCTGTAGTATGGATTGTAGGTTTGTCACGGGAATTCCTTGCGATTGAGCGAACGCTACTTTGGTTCCGTGAAATGTATCAAATTGTTTAACAATTTAGGCTTTCTCAGCAACAGAAAAGTTTTTGCGTTTTTTACTATTCATTTTGGCACAAAAAGGTTAGAAATGTGACCACCGCGTGCTAAACAGCAACTGAATCTGAAAATGTGAAGAAGGATAAGGACCCCTTTCCCTCCCCGACGAAAGAAATGAGCCACCCCATCTGATTGGTAACTGGAGTGTTTCTTACCCTGCTCATCTCATTCCTACACCAATAAAGTGTGTTGTTTCTGTACTTTGCTCCCCCGCCTGCTGTCTGGGGAGGGAAGGGAGTGTCAGGGAAGGAAGCAGTCCGCGACATCAGGTGTTCAACAAAGGAGGAGAGGAGCAGTTTCAGAAGACAGGAGTCTGTGGAATGCGTTTCTGTTTTCATAGATTACATAACTTTCAATAACGTGGATTAGCTTTAAGAAAGCACAAAAGCAAAAATTATTGCTTATTTTAGAACATTTTTTCCTTTTTTTCATTTTCCAGAGAAAACGTAAAATGCGGGAAATTCCTTAAATAACAAACTTACGATCCGGGTTAAATTAACATTACAATTATACACTGGAAAAACTGGAATCGGATGAAAAAAACGTATAATTCGAGAAAAACGTAGATTCGTCGGGGTTTCACTGTATATACAGTCCCTGGCCAAATTATTAGACGCAGTTGTTTTTATTATAATTTGTTAAATATCTGGAAATATACATGAGGAATTATCTTGAAACTTTAGGAGTGTAAACAACATGATAAACGTCATATATTTCCGAGAAGATTTTTTCTTGAAACCCCATAAGGGGCCGTCAACAAATTGAAGAAAAACGAATACGTTTTTGATAACCCTGTAAAAACTAATATCACAAAAGCGTTGAAACGGTATCACACTCTTAGGAGGCTTATTGTAATAATTTGGGTTCATTTTTATGAAGATAGCATGTATACTCGAAGAGAAATTCAGGTTTTTATAGAAACGGTCCCAAATTTTACGAAGTTTTTTGCTTATAATTTGCAGAGTTTTTAATATAAAAACAAGTTATTTTCAAAAAATATGACAAACGAAATTATACACAATACCCTGTAATCAGAATTAAAAAATAATAATAATTGCATGAAAAATGAGCAGATTTACTAAATATCTTTTCACTGTGTATGCGCGAATTCAATCAAAATATACTGTGCATAATATATTAGCTAAATATATAGACCAACTTTTATGAAAGTCTCAAAAACATAGCTTGAAAATTCTGATAGTGATCGTCGATAGAATAAGCTCGAAATTCGCTGTTTCCAAAAGGAAGCAAAAAGATGAGGGGTTGTATCCAAATGTACTAGCTTTTGAAAGTTGACATAATAAGAATGAAGCGTCTCTCATTCTATATTTGATACAACCCCTCATCTTTTTGCTTCCTTTTGGAAACAGCGAATTTCGAGCTTATTCTATCGACGATCACTATCAGAATTTTCAAGCTATGTTTTTGAGACTTTCATAAAAGTTGGTCTATATATTTAGCTAATATATTATGCACAGTATATTTTGATTGAATTCGCGCATGCGCAGTGAAAAAATATTTAGTAAACCTGCTCATTTTTCATGCAATTATTATTATTTTTTAATTCTGATTGCAGGGTATTGTGTATAATTTTGTTTGTCATATTTTCTGAAAATAACTTGTTTTTATATTAAAAACTCTGCAAATTATAAGCAAAAAACTTAGTAAAATTTGGGACTGTTTCTATAAAAATCTGAATTTCTCTTCGAGTATACATGCTATCTTCATAAAAATGAACCCAAATTATTACAATAAGCCTCCTAAGCGTGCGATACCGTTTCAACGCTTTTGTGATATTGGTTTTTACAGGGTTATCAAAAACGTATTCGTTTTTCTTCAATTTGTTGACGGCCCCTTATGGGGTTTCAAGAAAAAATCTTCTCGGAAATATATGATGTTGATCATGTTGTTTACACTCCTAAAGTTTCAAGATAATTCCTCATGTATCTTTCCAGATATTTAACAAATTATAATAAAAACAACTGCGTCTAATAATTTGTCCAGGGACTGTATATATATATATATATATATATATAATTCAACATTTGAACGGAGGGTGGTCTGGGGGTCATGATCGAGGAATTTTTTTTTTTGAGGGGGGGAATTGTTTTCCTCCAAACGACTGCAATAGATAGCTTTTTGTAATGAAAGCTACCTAAAAATTGCAGTAGCAAAAATCGCAAAACCGAAATTTCATCGTCAAGCGGTGCGATTCCACCGCCCTCTGAATACTTGGCCTGAGCGCAGACACAAAATTAGTCGTAGGCGGAATTTTTTCAGCGTGTGTGCGGTCCCTTGAAATTCAATACCAATAATTTCTAAAAGTTTTCATCCCCTTATTTTTCTGAAATTCAATAAGTCAATGAAAACTTTTAGAAAATACTGGGGTGTAAAATTGGGGGACCGTACAAAGGTTTTAAAAAATCCGCCTACGAGCGCCGCCATTTTTGTGTCAGTTCTCAGGTCTAGTATTCAGAGGGCGGTGGCAATTTGTAAAATGACGTTAGCGTTACACGTTTGTCCTTTACAATATAGATACTAAAATTACATTACCGGTAGCGTTCTACAAACCCCGTATTTAATGTATATTCGTTTAATCAGTTTGTTCATAAAATTGTTTCAAAAATTCGTTTCATAAAATTGTTTCAAAAATTTGTTTCATTACGATTTTATTAGAAAAAAAAAAGAACGCCACATCTACATACTATCAATGACTTTTGGAATTTTGTTTTCGATGAATCCTTTATTCCCCGTCTTGCTTAATCATCCTACAAAATTTTGCTCCATTCCTCCAATTAGATCGTGCTACAGAACACACTGAGTACTATCAGTTTAACTATGACCATCTTGTATGTTAAATTTCTAAAAGTTGTATCAGAATTTTTTTTTTAACTTTTTCATTATTTACTATTTTATGAGTACAAAATATGAATATAAAATTGTGAAAGATGCGCGTCAATTAATTAATTCATTCCCAATCATTTTATTTTCAGCGCCAGTTCCACTTTTCTTGATTTATAAGTTTAAATATCACATATACAGGGTGTTCCATCAAGACCGCCCAAATTCGGCGTAGCCAGATTCCTTGCTTGTAGTACATAAAAATTGCCCAAAGAACTATGCATCTACGAATCATAGTTTTTGAGAAAAATGCGAAAGAAAAGTATCACGTCATATCCGTTGCTAGAAAAGAACATTGGCAACTTCTGTATTTCCATAAGTTTGCTGACAAAGATGCTCAAAATATTCACAACGCATACTAAGGCCTGCATGCACGCGCCTGGAATGGCTGTCTGTACACGTTGTAGCAGCGTGGTGTCCATAAAAGTGCGCGCAGCATGAATACGAACAACTGAGTCATTTTCTGTAATAACTGGGTTTCGATAGACCAATTCCAACACATGGCCCCATAGGAAGAAATCCAAAGGTGTCCGTGCTGGCGATCTCATTCGTGTTTCCAATAAAGTTTTTCCCCTTGCACCAGTTATGACGCCATACTTTCTTTAGCATTTTTCTCGAAAAATATGGGTCTTAGAGTTTTTTGGGCATTTTTTATGTACTCCAAGCGAGGAATCTGGCGAGGAATCTGCTGCACAGTTTGGGAATCAAAATCACAGAAATCACCAGCATTTTAATTACCGTATATACTCGTGTATAAGTCGAAGAATTTTAGACAAAATTTGGGAGTTGAAAATGGGGGTTCGACTTATACACGAGTTAGTAAAAAATAAATAAAAAATGCTTACTCAATTGCTGATATTCAGGATATTTAAAGACAAACTGATACACATCTAGGAACCACGAATCTAAAAACCTTTATTGTTTTCATTAAAAAATTTAAATTGTTCCATGAAACTTATGAAAATGTAAGTTAATCTTCAGAATCTGAATATTCATACAGCTCAGGTAATTGGGAATCCGATAATTCATTGTACATATCCTCAGATTCAGATTCCATGCTTATGAACGACTCATCGGAATCTGAAAAAAAAATCTTCTGATCCGCCCATATTGTTGCTAATACAGCATTTATTTATTTATTTATTTATTTATTTTTTATCCTCAATTACAAATTATTTTTCAACATACAACCAGAAATGTGGTTCGACTTATACACGAAAATTCCATTTTTTTTTCAAAATTTTGCGTAAGAATTGGGAGGGTCGACTTATACACGAGTATATACGGTAGTTTTTTTTACATAAAATTTTAAATCAGCGAGAAAAAAAATAAAACATTACACATATTTAATGCTCAAACTTAAATTAATTTGCCTAAATTTCTCTAATGTCATTAATCCTGAAAGAAAAATAGCTTTTAAGGTAAATGAAAAATCGCTATATATTTTAATTGCTAAGATTTTAGTTAATTACCTCACATTAGATAAGTTAAAACGTAATAAACCATCGCTAACGATAATTATCTCGACATTTTGTTCTGCCACAGTACTAATGTGGTATACTTTTATTAAACATTTCTGTTTCAAGATTTAAAAGAATATCTCAAATATATTTCCTCTAACAGTATTTACGAAAGATGTTAAATCATTTTTAGAATTATTTAAATAGTTAAGTGTGATATTAAATGAAATTGGATTTCTAAATATTTACTCACATCGAGTATGTCTATTTAATCTAAAACTAAAAAGAAAAACAAAAATGAAATCTATTTTGCACATGGTGTTCATTTATGAATATTTCTGAAGACTTGCATCATATATTCTAATACGAGCAAATCTTGTGTGTGTTTGTGTGGTTATATATGCAAATTTTATCTTAAAAACGGATCAAACGATTTTGACGAAATTTTGTATCCTACCGTTTTGGGGTACCAGAAAACCTTTGGGCTAGGTCACATGTTCGAGAAAATTCGATTAGTGGTCATTTTGTGTCACCATGGGTCAGGGTCAAGCGAATTGTATCTAAAAAACGGTTCAAACGATTTTGACTAAATTTTGTATCCTAACATTTTCGGGCACGAGAAAACTTTTGGTCTGGGTCACATGTTCGAGAACTTTCGATTAGTGAGTCATTTTTGAGTCAACGTAGGTCAAGTTAATTTTATCTAAAAAAACGGCTCTAACGATTTTGATTAATTTTTGTATCCTACGAGTTTCGGACACGAGAAAATCATTGGGCTAGGTCACATGTCCAAGAAAATTTGATTAGTGGGTCATTTTTGGTCACTGTGGGTCAAGCTAATTTTATCTAAAAAACGGCTCAGGCTATTTAAACTAAATTTTGCATCCTATGGTTTTCGGGCAGGATAAGGCTGTTGGGCTAGGTCACACTTTCAAGAAAATTCGATTAGTGGGTCATTTTGGTCATGGGTCATTATGGATCAAGCTATTTTTATCTTAAAAACGTCTCAGAGGATTTGAACTAAATTTAGTATCCTACAGATTTAGGAAACAAGAAGTCTATTGGGCTAGGTCACATGTTTAAGAAATTTTGATTAGTGGGTCATTTTGGTCATGAGTCATTATGGGTCAAGCTCTTTTTATCTTAAAACGGCTCAGACGATTTGAACTAAATTTTGTATTCTACGGTTTTTGGTCACGAGAGAAAATCATTGGGATAGGTCACATGCTCGAGAAAATTTGATTAGTGGGTCATTTTTGGGTCACTGTGGGTCAGGCTAATTTTATCTAATAAACGGCTCAGACTATTTCGACTAAATTTTATATCCTACAGTTTTCGGGCACGAGAAGACAATTGGGCTGGGTCACATGCTCGATAAAATTTGATTAGTGGGTCATTTTGGTCATGGGTCATGATATTTGAACTCAAAGCTAATTTTGACCGGGCATAGCTCGCTCTTCCCTGCTCGTATTAATTTACTTTACATTTTAATTACGTTTTCTTTTTAATTACTTAGTATTTTTAACGCTAGAGTAACTATTGTTTTCATTCATCGCTTATAAAATACGAGTTTTAAACTCGACAAAGAGTTATGATATTTGTAATATTTTAATATTTTAAGAATATTTGTCGTCATAATTTTGAAACCGAAAAAAAAACCTGATTAATTTTTAATGACAAGAAAGAAAAACCATACGAAAAATATATGTTATGAAACACTTTCCAACATATTCAGAATAATGTAGCAAAACTTCACCGTTTAATAAGATGTAACATTATATCGAAGTAAACAAGGGATCACAATGGATGACGGCCCCGTAAACTCAGCTTTTGCTTTTTAGCATAAGTGCAATCCCGGGGCGAATGTCTAAAGTAAACATTTTGTGTCAAACAACAATGTCAAACAATTTTGAAAACGCATATGACATTTGAAAATCCAATTACAAGAATGACCATCTAGTATCGGAAAAATATCCGAATATTTTGTGCAGCCTTGTATATGATCTATAGATTTGTATATATACTACATAGTATGCAAAAATTTAGTTCAGTTAGGAAACGCATTAGACCGGGAGGTGGCAGCACAGACAATCACCTCATCGAGTTCACGGCAGAAATTCCAGAATTAGTTAAAACTTGATTCGCATATTAAAACGCAATCGGTCTGCCGAGTCATATTTTGGTGGAAAACACCCGAAAACCCGATTTTAGCGGCTGACTCGTAGGTTTACTATTGTGTTTTCCTGCACCCAAAGGTATAAAAACATGGAGGACTGGGAGCAGGAAGACACAATGATAAACCCTCGAGCCAACCGCTAAAATCGGGTTTTCGGGTGTTTTCCACCAAGATATGACTTGGCAGACCGATTGCGTTTTAATATGCGAATCAAGTTTTAACTAATTCTAGAATTTCAGCCGTGAACTCGATGAGGTGATTGTCTGTGCTGCCGCCTCCCGGTCTACATTACACATTTGAAAATTCCCTTTCACAAATTTCCTTTTATAAGCTGAAATGCACGAGCAGTTTTCGAAAAGTAAAGATACAATGCCGCATACTCATTCAAAAAACTTTTAATTGATAATGTGCTTTTTTTGATTTTTTTTCTCGACATAGTTGCCGTCATTGTCCAAGCATTTGTTAAGTCTGGGTACAAGATTTTGTATCCCACAGTCATATAAATTTATCACCTGTTGTCGAAACCACATTTCAACTTCGATTTTGTTCTCATCATCGTCGTGGAAGTTTTGCCTTGTAAAATGATTCTTCAGCTAAAGGAATGAGTGGTAGTCGCTGGGTGCAGGGTCTGGGCTGTAAGGTGGATGGTCTAAAACTTCAAGATCGATCCCACCTCCAGAGAAAGTACACCACCATTTTGTTGCATTTTGTCGATTCATAATGTTCCCATAGACGGAAAGAATTTCTTTGTGAATATCCGCTGGACGCTCACTTTTTGCATGAAGGAAACGTATGACGGAACGTACTTCACATTTGGCAGGATTCTGAATTGCCGCATCGATTATAAACACGTGTTACACGAAACAGACTGGCCGTACAACGTACAACTAATAAATGACTGCGTTGGAATTGGAAGGTCTAATGTTCAAGCTTAGAAATTGTGTTGCCAACGCGCTCATTAAAACGTTTTCTTTCCTGCTGTCTGAGGTGTATCTTTACTTTTCGTAAACACAGCAGCGGTCGCCACCGCCGCCGCTGTCAATGAAGTTTTTGTACCTTGAAGTCTTTATGGACTAATATTTAAAACACTATTGCATACAAAAATGTTAAAATTGGTGTTTTTATAGAGAAATGTTCAATAAACACGCTGAAGCAGACAGTTTTTAAATCCAAGAATTATTTTAAGCGATATTTAATATTAAAGTCGGTCAAAATAGTTCTCTTAAAAAAGTTTTATAGGAACAAAAACTATGCATTAGAATTTAATATTTTGAAAGTATATACTTGATAAGCTTGCGGTGTGCAGAGCGCAATTCTTTTTTTAATTTGACTAACTTTTTGAGGGTTTATTTTTTTATTCAAAATTTCATTATTTTCATTGAGATTTATTTCATATTTAGAAAAAGTCCATTATTTAAATTATTGACAATTTATAAAATAGCGCACATAATAATATTCCCTTTCAATTAAAAAATGTATTTACACGTAACTATTAAAAACAGAAATAAAACTTTTAAATAATAAGAAAATGATCACCAGTTAAAAACAGTAAATGGAGGTAATTACGTCCTGAAAATGTAATTGCGCGTAAATGTTAAAAAATAGAAATAAAACTTGTAAATAATAATTAAATTATTACGCATTCCAAACAGTAAACGAAGAAACTTAAGCCATATTTAAAATGCTCAAATAACAATATTTTCAAACAGTTTCAATTAAAAAATATATTTACTAGAGGTATTCATTTATTTCGACAATTTTTCATTTTTTCGACGACGTATTGTTGCAAATTTTAAAAGAGCGTAAATGATAACATTTCTATTCAATTAAAATCTACGAGCAGGGAAGACCGAGCTATGCTCGATCAAAATTAAATTTGAGTTCAAATATCATGACCCATGACCAAAATGACCCAATAATTGAATTTTCTCGAACATGTGACTTAGCCCAACAGTCAGCTCGTGCCCGAAGACCATAGGATGCAAAATTTAGCGTAAATAGACTGAGCCGTTTTTAAGATAAAATAGCTTGACCCATAATGACCCATGACCAAAATGACCCACTAATCGAAATTTCTCGAACATGTGCCTAATAGCCTAATAGTCTTCTCGTTCCACCTGTAGAATGCTAAATTTATTTTAAATCCTCTGAACCGTTTTTAAGATAAAATAGCTTGACCCATAATGACCCATGACCAAAATGACCCACTAATTGAATTTTTTCGAACATGTGACCTAGCCCAACGGACTTCTCGCCGTGGGAAAGCAAGGGCCATCGAAAAGCTCGGCATATGACCAAGGGACCGGTTCTCTATATGGGGTACCGGTGACGAAGTCACTGGGTTGTTCGGCGGTTCATCAAGTATCTACGGGGAGGTTTCCTCTGAGATGTGGGATCCTCCACGTAATCTAATCACAACGACCGGTAATGGGATGAAGGGTCCGCAGGTCCTCTAGTCCGAATACGGAGAGACAAATCCGGTCGAGCGCACTAAAAGTCCCCTAGGATTTAGGTTCGGTGGTCGAAGACGCGCCGGGCGTCACTCAGGCGCCTTGTGGCGCAGCCTAGTTTCAGCAGTTATAATAATGTCTGTAGCGTTGACGACAGGAAAAAAAACGCTTCAATACATTTTTTAAAATTTATTTACCATGTATTGTAATATGTGTAGCGTTGAACGACAGACGAAAAAAAAAACCTGAATGTTTTTTTTTTTTTTTTTTTTTTTTTTTTTTTTTTTTTTTATTTACCACTTATGTGTAACCGTTTTGAAAATATAAATTTTTAAAATCCGGCCATTCATTTGTGGTAACCCTGCATTTGGGGAAACAGGATTTTTGAGTTTGTCGAAACGTTAAAAAAAAATCACCATTTTCAAAGTACCAAAACGCAGTATGTAAATATGCAATATCCAATTAAGATTTTCCTTTCTTTTCAGCCTAAGTGTATATTCTTAAGTATATTACAGAGAAAAATAAATGTTGTATATATAAAAATAATATTTTAATTTTAAAAATTCACTTCATGAATACCTGAATGAAAATCATTGACAGATGCGCGCATGCTAAAACTAAAAATTATGCATATAGAGAACAATTTTTGACCAAAATAGAATCATAACACATTTACCTCTCACCAAAATATACAAAAAAGTATTTTTTAAAATTTAATTTTAACAGAAAATTCATATAAAAAAAGAAAAGAAATAAATAAATTGAAAATAAAAAATAGGTAAATTCTTTTGATTTTAGCATGTAGACTATGAAGAAACGCACATGTGATTAAACGTATAAAACTGTTTCTTATATAGTTCGGAAGTAACAGTGCGTGCAAACTCAAAATTTAATAATCTTAAAAGTTCAATACCCACTTATCTTCAATTACACACACCATCTATAAATGATGATAACTCAAGAATTAATGCAGATTTTTGCATGTTTTTTTTTTCATATTATTCTGAAATGAGTAACAAACAAATGGATTTTTCATTGCTAAACTGAGCGTTAAGCCGACAAAGTGAAAAATGTCCCAAGCTGGGAATCGAACACAGGACACCAGAAATTCTTGTGTCCGGGCCAAGGCCCGCGGGCCGGGTTCGGGCCTATTTTTCTTCACGGCACTCGGGCCGGGCCAGGCCCGGGCCATATTTTTTTCTGAAGGCTCGGGCCGGGCCGGGCCGGGCCTAGTGATTACTCTTTACGGGCCGGGCCTTACTTTTTTCCTGAAGGATAAGGCCGTGCCTTAAATTATTTTTTTCCGTACAGAACCGGGACTGGTTTCATTATTCCTAGTCTTCACGCCTGAAAATTTTTAGTCCTGGTTTTGACCCGTATGAAAATCATTGTCTCGGCGTGCCTGGTTCATTCGAAGATCAGTCAAATAAGATCTGGCATAAAAATCGTTGCAAAACATGCATACATTTTTAAATCGCCATTATTTTATAATTAAACATTAAGATTTATTCTTTTTAAAGAATAGTAGATTTATACACTTATTAAAATATAGTAAAACGTGTGAAAAAGAACCTGCTTATGACGGAATCCTGTCTTAAATTGAAAAATGTGTTGATCCATTAAAAATGAATATACTAATACGTAAGAAAAGAATATATAATACATTTACACCTGATAAGAAGGCAAATTGTCTATAACTCATTTTTTTTTCTTCCCTATGCAATTCCATCTTAGAAGATTTTACTGTATAGCCTTTTTCTGATTTTTAACACTTCAATAAATGGAATATGGATTTTCAATATTGATGATAACTTAAACACATACATACAACAAATAGAGATTTATTAAAAAAATAAACATTCCAGCTTGCGGCACCTCTATAAAAATGAAGATTATAAACATGAAAAAAAAAGGCTAAGATAGGAATTTTTGGTTAGATCTCCTAATACGAGGCAAATTTTTAACCAAATCGACGTAAAAATTACGTTTTGTAGAAATTCACTCGGGCCGAGATTTTAACTTTTTTACGAGCCGGGCCGGGCTCGGGCCGAACTTTTAACTTTTAAATCGGGCTGGGCCGGGCCAATATTTTTTTTGTTCGGGCTGTTCCGGGCTCGGGCCGAACTTTTAGTTTTTGTATCAGACTCGGCCGGGACAAATTTTTTTTGTATGGGTCGGGCTGGGCCCGGGCCTGGAAATTTCGGTCCGTGCAGACCTCTAACCAGAATAACGGTCTGAGACTCTACCACTGAGCTACAAGGAACGATATCCCCCCTTGTTTGTTACTTATTAGTTTCGGGCGAATTTCACTCCTGGAAAATTAAATTAACCACTTGCCGATGACGCCCGAACTAACTTCGGGCAACGCAAATGTACCATTTTGGACGGCCTGAGTTCGGGCAAGAGAAAAATCGTTGTTTCAATTCCGTAAAGCCCGAACTCAGTTCAAGCAACACAAATACACCAATTTTGGAATGCCCGACATGAGTTCGGGCAAGAGAAAAATTGGGTTGGGTTGGGTTGATTGTTGACGGCCAATTATCAACACGAGGGATATAGGCCCGGGGGGAGTGCCCTTCGTGGGGGTCTTTCTAAGGGAACCTAATCCGTATTTACGCATGGATAAAATCCACGGCTCGAAGAAAACCACGAAAACTCCGAACGATTAGGCCGACGGGCGCGATTGGGATCGAACCCAGCACCTCCCGTCTACCAGCTTCGAAAGCACAACCTCTCAGCCACGAGAAAAATTGGTGTTTCAATTCCGTGAAGCTCGTCCAATGCATAATATGTAATTTACCATTTTCCTAATAGATGGCGATACTTTCCCACGAAAAGTTCGGCGGTTTCGCGCCATTTGTCGGATTTTTGTAATGTTAGTAGTTTTTTCGTTTAAAATTTTGTTTGTTTAAAATATAATCAATTTCTGACATTTTGATGACAATAACGAACAAAATTAAAGGGAACATTTTTTTTCTCTATTTTTGGTACTTTTTTCTCAAATATATTCCACAGGCAAGGGGGTTAATTGAAAAATGAACTGGCATTTACTTGTATGTTCAGAAATATTTAAAAATTCAAAATAAATCTAAAAACGAAAATTTGATTTTTTGAATGCTTAAAGGTTGAATTTTTAAATATTTCTGAACAATATGAAACACCACATACAAAAATCTGCATTATTTCTTGAGTTATAATCATTTATAGATGATGAGTGTGATTGAAGATTAGTGGGTGTTGAAATTTTAAATTAGTAAATTTCTCAGATTAGCAAATTCAGTGCCCCCTCTTAATTTAATACAACAGTTTCTAATAATTGGCAGCGTACTACGTTTCTTGGATCAAAAACAATGTGCAGAGCTTCCAAGTTTCCGGATTTTTTAATACCATTATTTTTAAAAAGAAATATATGCTTTATTTAATGCAGATATTTTGCGATTAAATAAGTAAAAAGATATCTGTAAGAAAAAAGAGGTATTTAAAAATCCCGAGAAGGCAGCTCTGAATGTGAAACACACTTTGAATAAAAAGAACCACTTCAATTTTTTTTTTGTCAACATTTAATTTTCACATAAAAATAAGTTGACATATTTACAACATTAAAAATAAGTCGACATATTTACAACATTCTCATGTGATTGCCAATCTATCGTATACATTGTTTTCCAATACAAAATATTCATATTTGATGTGTAACAATATATATGTGCAACATTATTTATTTTTTAATTTCACATAAGAAAGTATAACATCGAGACACATTGCATAGAAAGCATAACAATCCACTGTACTCTGATTGAAACTGGAATAGGAATATAAAAGCAAGTTATTTCAAACAGATTATTAAGAAATTCAGAAGTACATTTTAATCTTGTATTCTATATTCGTACACATATTAAAGTTTTACAGAAAATTAATTGTTGAAAACAAAATTAGGATTTTGATTACACTAGCCTTTAAAAAAAGACAATCTTCTCACTTAAAAAAAAAAAAAAAAAAAAAAAAAAATGCAAACAATCTAGAATTTGTTGGTTGATTAAATGGGGTTTTTCATTGAGAGCCTACGCTAGTCATCCGAAGAAACTCGAATGCTAATGTTAAGTCTATGGGAAGGTTCTTGGCAGATTTCTCGCTCCCATTTTAATATTTTTAAATGATTTTTTTGGCATAGGATAGCTAAGGTCGATCTCTAACGTTGTTAGTTTTTCCTATTTCGATTTTGGTTCCAGTTTTTTTTTATAAGTCGACATTTCCAATTTTGGAACCAATTGGAACCGGTTCTGAAAGTGAAAGTACCCTTATATAAAAAATCTGCACCAAAATCGAAAAAGTAAAAACTAACAACGTTAGAGATCGACCTCAGCTATCTTATGCCAAAAAAGTCATTTAAAAATATTAAAATACGAGGGAGAAATTTGTCAAGAATCTTCCCATAGACTTAACATTATAGCTTGAGTGTTTCTTCCCGTGACTAGTGTAAGTTCTTAAGTTTTTTTTTTAGTTCAAGTTATTCCTGTGTCAAGTTAGGTACAAAGTCCCTTTAGGGTCCGGTTAGGTAATACTACTATTTCCAAATAGCAATCGTCGTTTTATTTAACACTAGAACCACGGGAAATTTTATTCAAGCTTTATAAAAATATGTCACACCACAATTTTTATTTAAAACTTTTAACTTATTTCTTTAACTCATTTTTGTGCAGTATATATTTAACTTAGTTTAAGAAGCAATTTCTGTTTCGGGTCGACACTTTTTTCATTTGGTACGGGTCAAAATGACCCCTCATTGCAGTTCTAGTGTTAAGAGCAAAATTTCTGTCATAAATGATACGAAAATTACTATTTAGGGAATAGTGGTGAGTGACTTTCCCAGTTCCCAAAGATTCTTTGTCGGTCTATGTCTAAAGCAATCTCTATAGATAGGTGAATTTTTAAGTTAAATGATAATAGGAATCGTTGTTCGGAAAAAAAAGTAATTCGTATTAAAAAAATAAATGACAGTGAAGTCCCAATGGTAACATAATATATATATTATGTAATTTTATTTTAATTATATATATACTTAAATGTGTTAAAATGGTTGTTCCAGCTTCTAACATGGTTCAGCGATGTATACATACCGGGTCTTTGCACATATAACAAAAACGTGTATACTTAACTACTACAAATAGCTTATACAAATAAATACAAAAATGAAGTGATATTTTGAAGTTGAAGTGCAAGAATAGACAATTCATTTTACAGGATAAATTCTAACACGTCAGATACTGTAGTTTTTTTTTTTTTTTTTTTTTTTTACTTTTTTAATAACGTTAAAATAAAATACTTAAAAGAAAAATTACTAGAAAAAGAAGAAAATATTTAGAAAACACAGTTTTTATAAAAAAAAAAAAAAAAAAAAAAAAAAAGACAAAAACATGCTAAGAATTAGATAGTCTGACGATTACTAAGCATTTATATATTTGTATATGTGAAATCTTTATAAATAAAACTGAGCAAGTTCCTCAAATCAGTGGCGTAGCAATTCAAAAAATATAAAATAGTCATTTCTAAGCAAATTACATAATTGCTATTACCAGTAATTCATAAAATGATCACAATTATTATTGATTAACACCACTTATTATAATTAACCTTCCTACCCTGAATGGGTCGAATCGACCCACTTCTATAATTTATTTAATTCGATTGGAACCAGATTTTTTTTAATAAAGTAAGTTAAATAAATGCTACAGATAACTACGTTAAATAATTATGTTAAATCATTATCAAAAACAAATTCTAGTGTGAAATGTTTTTATCAACGTTGAGTAAAATTCAACAGGGTACGAAGGTTAATCGTTCAAATCAATTATTAAAGCCATTACCACAAAATAAATATTTTAATTATTTTAAGTAGAAGATTTCTGTTGGTTTAGGTAGAATCACTACCTGCGTAATAACTAAATGCCTCTTGCATTCACGATCTCCCTATACAAAAACTAGAAGTAAATTTTTCCCCAGAGTACAGTGATATCTATCGGTGACAACCAAAGCCATTAAATAATAAGCCCAGTTAGATAGTGTTAAATTTGTTAGCGGGGACACTAGCGCCACTTCATCTGCTGCGGAAGGAAGGCGAAACAGAAGTGCGTCGCAGAGGAACGATACCATTTATTTATATCGATATTTTATACGATTTTTATCGTTTGTATCGATGTTTTGTTTTTGCACTTCCTTTAAAAGCTTGCTAATTATTGGGATCTTTTACATTAAAGCTAAAACTATAATGAAAAAAATGGGGAAATTTACTGGATTAATATTTCTATATAAATATAGTGGTGGCGAAGAAGTTGATTTATTTATTAAAAGTTAAATAAAAAGTGATGGAAATTTACATCACTATGCAATTAACCCATTCCAGCACAGACAAATTCTGTTCGTAAAATGTGAAATTACTGACTGACACCGGAATTTACAAACGACTTTTTTAGAAAATATGAACTCCTTATTTTAAGCTTTAATTTTAGAAGCAAAATTTTATTAAAATATTCTTGGTGCCGAATGCAAGCATCCCATCCGCTAGATGACGCTATTTTCAACTTGCGAAAAGTTTCCCATTTATCTGACTGGGCTTATTATTTAATGGCTTTGGTGACAACTGACATGATCTTTCAATACATATCAGTAAATAACGTAAACCACAGTCTTCAGGACGTAAAATCTTCAAGTCGGTAGCCTCAAATGTCATTTTCCAATTTCATTTTAAAATCCTTTTAATTTTGTATTTAAAACATTCAAGCCACTGTTTCATTCCTTTCACATTTGTATCATCAGTTGCTACAAGTAATTTTAATTTAATCCACTACTTTGGTATTTTGTACTGATCTTTTTAAAACTTGCTAATAGCTTTTGATCTATTAATTAAATTTTATAGTGTTAATAAATACTTTCACTTCATAAACATTGTTTGTATTATTTTTTAGGAAATATTTTTATATATATATAGGTAAGTGTTGTTAATTTATATGTTATAATTAATTTAAAAAAGTTTATATTAAAAATAAATATTTTAAATTAAAAATATCAGTTACTACAGCAATTTTAATTGGTATTTATAAAAGAAAGGCAATAAATACATTTGTGAAATTCTAGAAATTCGTTACATACTCTTTAAACAAAGTTTTTTTTTAAAGCTTTTTTTTAAGCTTTTTTTTTTTTTTTACTTTCCATATAAATATTCTGAATACAGCCTTTGTTTATGGTAGTGGTTTACGTTATTTACTGATATGTATTGAAAGATCATGTCAGTTGTCACCGATAGATGGCACTGTAATATGGGGAAAAATTGACTTCCAAATTTTGTCGTGAACGCGTGAGGCATTTAGTTATTACGGAGGTAGTGGGTAGAATCACTACCTCGTAGAAAAGGGTTGTTGAAGACGATGCTGTTCTAATTAAAATTTTAAGCTTAACATTAACTCATTTCTTCTGATAATTATTTTTTGGTATTTTCTTCAAATTGTCCGATTGTCATCACGTTTAGAAATAGCATTATACTCCTTATTTAATCTGTCATTAAATAGGTAATTAAATAAAGCGAGTATTACTTTTTCAAAAAAGTGGTAGAAATCAAGCAATCTGAATCAATAACAATAATAATGATAATAAACGTCCGACTGGCGACATTGCTTGACAGGAAATCTTACCATTCGGATAATATCGGTTAAGCAATTACACATTTATTTTTACTTTAACTATATAATGTGAATATATTTTTATTGTGAAGCAAAACAATTAAGTTTATTTATAACTGTGTATTAAAAATATTTCATGTTTAAAATTATTCAAATATAAATACAATTTCATTTTCAATAAACATGCATTAAAAAAAAACAGATACTATATTTTATAAAGCTTCAGATAATTTTTCGTTATATCATAGGGGGCGTGGAAGTGTTGAATTTTGAGTACCACTATTCCGCTTTCTCCTTTGTAATCTTCGACCTAGTAAGATTAATATTACTATTCGTAAATAGTGGTTCACAAAAATAAGTACCTATACGCATTCTGTACTAAGATAAGTTTGAAAATTTCACTAAATTGCTTTAATTATTATTAAAGGTATGAATAAATAAGCAAGTTTGGCTTTCAATGAAGTTTGGTTTTCAATCTGTTACTCTATGTATATTTTTGTATCCCGAGAAATTTAAGTTCAATAATAATAACGCATTTTAAAAGTTCTTGGTTGTTTAATAATAAATTTAATTATTTCTAATTTTTTTAATTATAAAAAGCATTTTTTTCCCCTCAAAATAACATGTAATATGATGTTATGATTATGCTACTTTGAACATTTTCGTTAGTATTTTCGATGCATCAAGAGATGTTAGAATTATTTCAATTTAACTTTACTTTGTAAAAATGTATTTATGACAATAAAATAAGGTTGAAATAGCTGAAATTATAAAGTAACAAAAATAATAGTGTATCATAAATAATTAAATAACTCATGTATTGTATATTCCGTATGAAAAATTAAACTTTCCCATATAATTTTCAAATGTCACGTTATGCAAAAAAATATAAATGTAGTTATTTCTAAGCAAAAATGTAATTTAAAATTTTTACCAGGCAGTATGTTATAGTTATATCATTTTCAAAACTCTAGGAAAATTTAAGCTGCATAAAAAGATATTAGGATTACTTCATTTCAAATTTTAACTATATTTTGCGTAAATATATTTATTACAGTGAAAAGAGTTATTTGAATGTCTGAAACTTTGAATTAGGAAGAATACTGTTTCATAAATAATTAAGTAACTCTTGTATTTTACTGAGCTGAAAAAAATTATCGAAACTTTTGCATATCACCTTCAAATACGTCATATAATAAAATGAAATATATTCATTAGTTATTCTATTTATTAGTTATTTCATTTCAAATTGTTGAAATGTTATTAATTCTAAAAGGTCAAATGTAGTT
Source organism: Maratus michaelseni (assembly GCA_963931845.1). Lineage (NCBI taxonomy): Eukaryota > Metazoa > Arthropoda > Arachnida > Araneae > Salticidae > Maratus > Maratus michaelseni. The sequence continues at coordinate 141,125,606 of OZ007597.1, forward strand.
TTTTAATTTAACTTATTTGATAAAATCTAGTCATATATGACTTTTTTTCGTTCCAGTTTTTAAACCAATTTTTAATTGAAGTTTTTTTTTCATTACAATTTTATTGAAAAGCTTGTACCCTGCACATTTATTTCCGTTTTAAATCATAAGTTAATATTTGATAGATTTGATATTTATATATTTAAAATTTGAAGGACACAGAATTTAAATTCCACATGTTTTTATATTTTTGCTGTATGTATATTATTAATATTTTTCCAAAGAATGGAGAAAAGATTTTAAATAAATTTACAGGATACTTATATTTATATTATGCAATCTAATAACGCAATTTAACTCATTTATATTCTAAATTTTATACTCATTTTATGGCCGATGTACTTCAAATGAATATTGTCTAAAATTAATTTTTAAATTTTTAAATTTATTAATGAAATGAAAGAAATGCGATAGTATATGCGCCATTTTGCATATATTTCGAAAAAAAAAATAATATTTTAATATTCAAGCTAAGTATATAAAGCTGGTCATCCAAATTTCACTCTTCATTCTGTTTGGCTATTTAAGAAGAAATAAATTAAATGTAATTCTTTTTAAACATACTAGGGGGCTCTGCCCCCTGCTCGCTACGCTCACCAACCCCCGTTCTGATTTCACAGCCTCTTAAAACCTGGTAATGTATCCTGCTTTAAAAAGATGATGATGATGATATCACGAACGGCGACTTTCTTCTGTAATCAGGTTATAATGCTTTTTCATATAATTCATCTTTTTTATTTTTAATATTCATGTGTAAACACGATTTTTATGACGTAATTTTCTTTATTTCCTGCTTTCAACACGTGATCATTTAATTATTATTTTAAACTTTCATTATTGTTTTTAATAGTCTCGCGCAAATACATTTTTTATTTGAGATAAAACATAATCCTTTGCGCTTATTTAGAAATTGGCAACAATATATGAAAATGACTTTTTCAATAAAAGATTTTTTACTCGATTTTTAATGGATTTTTTGAGTTTTTATTGTCCGACCGTGATAATTTTTTGAATTTCTGAAACCTTGTTATATTTCGCGTCTGGTGGTATGATTTTCGAATCCGTAGGATGGCTAGAAAGAAAGTAATATCTCCTCAAAAAAGTTTCTAGTAAAAAAGCGATGAGAATAACCCGGAATATCTACGCAGAATTTGATTGGTCCATTTCGTTTTTGGCTCAGTTCCAGATTACTTTTTTTTAAATATAGAAGGACTTCATTAAAATTCACAAAAAAGTCAACTTATATTATAACGCACAATTGTGTGCGTCGATCAATGCTGACGTCATAATGATGTGGTCAACAATATGGTGAAAATGGATGAATGTTGCAACAATGGAGCTGTTTTTTCAATTAAACAATCGTAACGTTATTTCTATAGAGAAAATGCAAGTTTTGGGCCGACGTTGACCCCCCCCCCCCCACTTTAGGGATCAGATTTTTAAAAAATAATGTCCAATTCATGTATTGTCCTCAGGAATACATAAATATTCCAAATTTCAAAGCTTTACGTCAACAGGAAGCGGGTGAAATATGAGTCACAGGATTTAACCGCCACATACATACAGAAATGTAAGTTAAAAGAAAATATGTAAAAAAAAGTGGGTATTAACGTTATGGAGACAGCTTAAGCTTTCTTGTAAGTTGAAAAAGTGTACGCCACGTTTTGATTAAGATGTAAATTATATTTTTAATTACTACATATACAAAATTTACTGAACAAACTTGTTGATACAACGAAAATTTAGAAGAAAGAAACTTATTATTACTAAAAAAATTTACTATATAAAAGGTACCATACATTTAAGTTGATTTTGAAGCTGAAATCGCATTTTTTTAAAAACAGAAAAAGTACATTTATTTTATTTTATTAATACTCTAACAAATGCGGACTTGTAGAGTCCTGCATCGGGTCTGGTAGACATAATTGTAGACTTTTTCATAATTCTATTAAAATAGGGATGAATTTTCTTTCATTTCGGGTTCGGGTTTTAATATTTCGGGCGTCGTTTTTGGGTTGGGTTTTGAGTGGAAGAATTTGTTTTGTCGGGTTTGGGTCGGATTTCGTGTTGACGAAATTTTTTTGTGGAGTTATGTCGGGATTTCGGGTTGACTTGAAGCAGAAATTTACCTAGATTTTACCTGATCCCGACTCGATCCTCGGATGGGGTTGACGCTAATTTTTTTCGTTGCATGTTGGGTTCGGGTTGGGATGACTTTAAAAGTTTTGGTTTTGGGTTGAATTTTGATTCTTCCGGGTCGGGTTCGAGTTGACCCGATTTTTACAAAAGGAAGTCCTGAATTGTTTTCAATTGAAAAATCTATATATTTGAATATTAATGAGTGTATAAACGTTCATATTTATACTAAAATGGTAAAATTGATATTAGAGACACAATTGTAGATTTTTCCGTAATTTTGTTAAAATAAGGATTAATTTTCTTTCATTTCGGGTTCGGGTTTTAATATTTTGTGTGTAGTTTTGGGATCGGGTTTCGGGTGGAAGAATTTGTTTTGTTGGGTTTGGGTCGGTTTCGGGCCGGGTTTCGTGTTGACGAAATTTTTTTTCGTCAGGTTGTGTTGGAATTTCGGGTTAACTTGAAGCAAAAATTTCGTGCTGGATTCTACCTTGTTAAGAAACAATAAATTCATCTTAGTCTGCAATATTCAGAGGGAATACTACAATTTCATATATAAGTATACTAATTTCCCTGACTCAGAAAAACTTATGTTCACATGCTCCACTTATGTATATTATATATTTATCAATCAATTATCCATCTCTCTCATGAAGTATATTTTCGAAATTTGTTTTTATCATTCAAGACATAAAAATATTTTTAATTATAAGAGATGAGAATTTTCAAAATAAACCGTAATGACGTTCCGTAATTATCAACTTCTGACATGCATTTGTTCCTGAAAACAATATATGTTGATAATCAAAATACAGCCAAAAAATTATAATTAGACAAAACAATCTAAAATAAAGAAATGTAGCAGAATTTCAACAAAAGAAGAGCATTAATTTGCAAAACAGACTTACAAAAACAAAAATATATATAAGTAAATAAATAAGAATAACAATGAAAAAAAAACTATACTTTCAAGAAACTTTTGCAGCTGAAAGTAGATTTCTCTTTCCAGAAGAAAAATCTGACTTATTTTATTTTTAGCGGTATTTTAACTAACGCTGGCTTGTTATGAGAAAAATAAGTTCCTCTGAGTCTATGACTCTCCGGTGAGAATAAAACAATTTCTTATATAATCACATTATTATTTCAGTGTTTTCACAACTTTTTTTTTCTATACCGCTACTTTTGCGTGTGACCTTTACATCCATTATTCTCTTAATAGGATTATTTCCTTAAAAATTGAAAATGCGAAAATCTTTTTTATTGTGATATCAGAAAAGGTGCATAAAATTTGTAGTTCTTTTTGATATATGCAACACATTAAACAGAATAAAGCCCATGATGCATTAAAAGAAAAAAAGTATTACCCCCCCCCCTTATACACACACACACGCACTAATTCTGCCTGAAATCATCGTATAAAAATGATTCCGGCACTGACTAACTGGGAATAATAATATCTATTGTTAAACAGTATGCATGGGTGAAAGTTTGGAGCCTTCTACACTTTAAAATTAGAACTAACTTTTAACTTTTCAATAACAATACCATATTTTATATAAAAAAAATCTATGTTTAAAGTTATACCAAAGATACCCAGATTATAAGTTATTAGGACCAAATGGTTTGAAATTCCAATTACCGGGGTATTCAACCCGGTTAACAGAAAGTACACCCCGTTATAAAAAGCATAGGGTAATGTACCCGAATGTCAACACCCTTCCTAATGCCGGCACCCTAACGTCAACTTGGGAAAATAAGGCTTTAAATGATAGTATAAATATTGGTTCCAAGTTGTCAAAAATTATTCAGCTTTGAGGTTGATAGGCCTGTTTGGGATCAGCGGGTTACAAGAAACAGCTGACTGGAAATTTTCAGACGTGTGTAGAGTTTTTGATGTATCACGTGTTTTTTCTTACCAGTTTGGCTAAGGTAGTAAGTTGACTAGTTAAGATTTTTCATTTAGTAACTAGCAGTGTAACTAGTACCATTGTGTTATTCGAACTAAATGAATGTTGTAGATACATAATTCAGTATTGAAATCACTCATATCATATAAAATTTGAAGGTTAGGACCCTGTCGGCATTAGAAACACTGATATCAAATTATTTCCTAATGCCGACAGTCTTGAAAGATTCCTCTGTTTTGAAAGTTTCCTCTGTTTGTAAAGATTCCTCTGCTTTGGAAGATGCCTTTGTTTTGATTCCCCTATTTTCAAAGAAGCCTCCGTTGTGCAAGATGTTCCTGTTCTTGCGAACTAAAGTTCGTGATTTTGTGATTGGTTTGATTAGTAACAGTATTAGGAAGAAAATAGTTAATACGAGCAGGAAAAAAAAAACTTGAAATTTCAAAATTATGTTTCCTCATTTAAATGCATTTTACTTTATTTAAACCGTAATATAGGAAAATACATTTAAAGAAAAAGAATTATTCATTATGGTCTACAACAGCTTTCACGAGAAAATATAGCATTAGTAATAATTTCGTTACGACTTTCGGAGTTTTTGCTTTCCTAATATTGTGGCTGTCACTTTTAGACATACCATTGCATTTACTTAAATGAATTAAAGAATTAGAATAAGAACTGATAATTCATTTTCACCACAAAAACTCTTGAGTTAGGATAACGTTTCTACTTGTTGTGTAAAATCTAGACTGACTTTAAATTTTTCAAATTAATTTTTCATTTTTAAGTGAATTTTACTTTTATCTGCACATTAGGAAGAAAAATTTGAAAGAAAAAAAGTTCATTTTGGCTTGCAAACCTCCAAGTGTTCATCTTTTTCTCAGTTTCCTCTTTCTTAGTATTTTGTCTGAGACCTTTAGAAACATCCTTTACTTAAAAAGATTAGAAGTTTCTCATTTTCTTTTTACTTAGTGCTTTATATATTAATTACCTTTATACACATTATTTAATTAAATGAATTAATCTAAGGAGTGATAATTAACTTTCACCGCGAAAAGTCATTAGTCACATAATATTTCTTTATGAATTACTTAAAAAAATTTTAAATTAAAAAATTATTTGTTCTCATTTACGTGCATTTTACTTTAATATGTACACTAGGATAATATATTTCAATCATTCATTATCGTCTGAAAAAACATACACGTAAAAAAATATAGTACATATTAGTAATAATTTCATTATGAATATTAGAGTTTTTGCTTCCTAATATTGTGTTATTGACTTTTAGACATACCATAAGGAGTGATAATTAACTTTCACCGCAAAAAGTCAGTCATTAGTCACATTATATTTCTATTTAGCATTATTGAAACATTTTTGAAATAAAAAAATATTTGTTCTCATTTATGTGCATTTTACTTTAATCTGTATGCTAGAATAATATATTTCAATAAACTAATTCATTCATTATCGTCTGCAAAACTTTCACATAAAAAATGTAGTGCATATTAGTAATAATTTCATTATGATTTTCGGAGTTTTTGCTTTCCTAATACTATTGTGGCTGTGACTTTTAGACATACCATTTACTTAAATGAATTAAAGAATTAGAATAAGAACTGATAATTCATTTTCGCTACAAAAACTCTTAAGTTCAGATAATGTTTCTACTTGTTGTGTAAAATCTAGAATGACTTTAATTTTTTTCAAATTTAAAATTATTTTTTCATTTTTAAGTGAATTTTACTTTTATCTGCACTTTAGGAAGAAATATTTGAAGGGAAAACTAATTTATGTTGGCTTGCAAAAGTGTTCATCTTTTTGTCAGTTTCTTTTGTCGTAGTATTTTGTCTGTGACCTTTAAAAACATCATTTACTTAAATGGATTAGAAGTTTATATATATACTAGGGGGCCTACCCCCTGCGAGCTACGCTCGCCAACCCCCACTCAGACTTCGAGGACTCTAAAAACATGACAGCGTGCTTTATTTTAAAAATATTGGTAAATCTGTAATTCGGTTGCCATGCTTTTAACGTTTTAATGGGGCATTTTTTGATTATCATGACCTCATAGACAGCTGTTGCGACAACTGACGACTGTTTTCGGGATTGATAAGTAAAATCTATTACAACTTGAAAACCAGCTTGTATAAAATGGTTAGGTTTAAATTGTGGCTACCTCTCGGATTTTTATAACAACGATCTGTATTCTGTTCTTCCTTTGCATTTAAGGATGAGAAAAATTCCATCTGCTTGTGAATAACATTAAGAACCACGGTATTGAAAAGTACTAAGTTATAGACATTTTCAGTAACAGGTTTTAATTTTCTCTCTATTTTAGTGCACCATCATGCATATTTTCATGTTATTTTAAATATGTAAATTATTTATTTTCATTAATATGTATATACAAATTTCCTATTAATTATTTATCATACAAAATTAATTAAATATTTTGTGCATGCATGCTTGCATTTATTCGGCATCAACTGATGAGATAATTAAAGAAATTTGCTATCCGCGATAATTTTACACCATGTTATGTCACTTGAATATTGTCCATAAGAAAATCGGGTACTTTTCCAGTATAGGATCCTTTGCTTTTAGGTTTGGCGTAATTCGAGCTTCAAAAAGGATAGATTCGTTAATATACATAGATTTGTTGCCAAAAGTTATGAAAACAAACCCAATGAACTTTTGGTGCTTTTCTGTTATAGGGTTTCTGACGCTTTTTTAAAAAGCTTGGCGGAAAAAACCAAGCAGGATAGAAAACCAAGCAGGATATTTTATTCTCCTTCCGTTCAGTTGGGCAATTATTATTTTATATATTCGTTTCAAATATCCGAATTAGTGATTTTATAAATTCGTTTAATTAAATTTTACAAAAAAATAACAAAATGATATCAATAAATAATAATTACTATTAATTCCTTCCCCCCCCCCCTTTCTTTAGCGTTTACATAAATGACGTCATTTGGACGAATTTATTCAAAATATTTTCAGTTTATAAATTAAACTAAATGCTGACAGACGATTGAATCCTGACGATAGAAATGTGATTTTTTTTTCCAATTTTCCTGAAAAACACAATTTAATCACAATCTTGTCTTCATTATTGATTGAAATAAAAGATAATTTCAATTTCAATTTGAAAATGACGAATAAAAAGAAATCAATAATCCCTATCGGGATCCTTTTCAATTTTTTCCCCTTTTTTGTCACAAAAAAACTGAGTAATTAGTTGCCATCATTACAGAAATGTCATTAAATTTAGAAAAAAAATAATATCTCGAAAACTAATTCCAATTTCAAAATTCTATTACCAGTTTTGACATCCGCGGATTTTTATGGACAATTGGTATTAATTTCACCATCAAGCGTTTAATATTTTATTAAAAATAGCCCTGAAACATAATCAGTCGTTTAATCAGTCGTTTCATAAAATCGTTTCATAAATTCGTTTCATAAAATCGTTTAACAAATTCGTTTCATTAGGATTTTATATATATAGGGTAGATATATATATATACATATATATATTTAGTGCTTTATAAATTACTTTTATACGCGTTATATAATTAAATGAATTAGTTTAAGGAGTGATAATTAACTTTCACCGCAAAAAGTCATTAGTCACATTACATTTCTATTTAGAATTATTTAAAAAGTTTTGAAATTAAAAACATTTTACTTTAATTTGTATGCTAGAATAATATATTTAAATAGAATAATTCTTTCATTATGGTCTACAAAAACTTTCAAGTAGAAAATGTAGTACATATATTAGTAATAATTTCATTATGGTTTTCGGAGTATTTGCTTCCTAATATTGTGTCGGTAGACATACCATTTACTTAAATGAATCAGAATAAGAAGTAATAATTCACTTTCACCACAAAAACTCTTAAGTTCACATCACGTTCGTATTTCTTGCGTAACATCTACAATGACTTTAATTTTTTTCGAATTTCAAATCAATTTTTCATTTTTAAGTGCATTTTACTTTTATCTGTACATTAGGGGAAAATATTTGAAGGGAAGAAAAAGGTTAAATTTGGCTTGCAAACCTTTGATGACAGAATATAATAGTAAGAAACAATTACATTAAGAGTGTTCATGTTTTTATTAGTTTCTTCTTTCTTAGTATTTTGTCTACGACCTTTCGAAACATCATTTACTTAAATACATTAGAAATCCCCCCCCCTTTTTTTACATAGTGCTTTATATATTACCTTTATACGCATTATAACAATTAAATGAATTAGTTTAAGGAGTGATAATTAACTTTCACCGCAAAAAGTCATTAGTCACATTACATTTCTATTTAGAATTATTTAAAAAGTTTTGAAATTAAAAACATTTTACTTTAATTTGTATGCTAGAATAATATATTTAAATAGAATAATTCTTTCATTATGGTCTACAAAAACTTTCAAGTAGAAAATGTAGTAAATATATTAGTAATAATTTCATTATGGTTTTCGGAGTATTTGCTTCCTAATATTGTGTCGGTAGACATACCATTTACTTAAATGAATCAGAATAAGAAGTAATAATTCACTTTCACCACAAAAACTCTTAGGTTCACATCACGTTCGTATTTCTTGCGTAACATCTACAATGACTTTAATTTTTTTCAAATTTCAAATCAATTTTTCATTTTTAAGTGCATTTTACTTTTATCTGTACATTAGGGGAAAATATTTGAAGGGAAGAAAAAGGTTCAATTTGGCTTGCAAACCTTTGATGACAGAATATAATAGTAAGAAACAAGTACATTAAGAGTGTTCATCTTTTTATTACTTTCTTCTTTCTTAGTATTTTGTCTACGACCTTTAGAAACATCATTTACTTAAATACATTAGAAATCCCCCCCCCTTTTTTTACATAGTACTTTATATATTACCTTTATACGCATTATAATAATTAAATGAATTATTCTAAGGAATGATAATTAACTTTCATCTCAAAAAGTCGTTAGTCACATTAAATTTCTACTTATTTTATAATATTTAGAATTATTCGAAAATTTATAAAATTATTTTTTTTCTCATTTTACTTTAACCTGTATGCTAGGATAATATATTTAAAGAAAATAATTCATTCATTATGGTCTGCAAAAATTTTCAGGTGAAAAATGTAGCATTAGTAATAATTTCGTTACGACTTTCGGGGTTTTTGCTTTCCTACCGTGTCTGTGACTTTTAGACATACCATTTACTTAAATGAATTAAAGAATTAGAATAAGAACTGATAATTCATTTTCACCGCAAAAACTCTTAAGTTCAGATAAGGTTTCTACTTGTTATGTAAAATCTAAAATGACTTTAAATTTTGTAAAATTTCAAATTATTTCTTTATTTTTAGTGAATTTTACTTTTATCTGCACATTAGAAAAAATATTTGAAGGGGAAAAAATAGTTCATTTTGGCTTCCAAACCTCTAAGTGTTCATCTTTTTTTCAGTTTCTTCTTTCTTAGTATTTTGTCTGTGACAACATCATTTATTTAAATGATTAAAATCTCTCTTTTTTTTTTTTTACTTAGGGCTTTATATATTACCTTTACACGCATTCTCTAATTAAATGAATTAGTCTAAGGAGTGTAATTAACTTTCACCGCAAAAAGTCACTAGTCACATTACATTTCTATTTAGAATTATTTAAAAAGTTTCGAAATTAAAAAAAAAAATTTGTTCTCATTCACGTTACATTTTATTTTAATCTGCACGCTAGGATAATATATTTCAATAAAATAATTCATTCATTATCGTCTGCAAAACTTTCACATAAAAAATGTAGTGTATATTAGTAATAATTTCATTATGATTTTATGAGTTTTTGCTTCCTAATATTGTGACTGTGACTTTTAGAAAAAACATTTACTTAAATGAATTAGAATAAGAAGTGATAATTGACTTTCACCACAAAAAACTCTTAAGTTCACATCACGTTTCTATTTGTTGCGTAACATCTAGAATGACTTAAAAAAGTTTTAAATTTCAAGATAATTTTTCACTTTTAAGTGCATTTTACTTTTATCTGCACATTAAGAAGAAATATTTGAAGGGGGGGGGGGGGGGTCCATTTTGGTTTCCACCTATAAGTGTTCATATTTTTCTCAGATTCATCTTTCTTAGTATTTTGTCTGCGACCTTTAGAAACAACAATTACTTAAATAGATTAGAAATTTCTGATTTTGTTTTACTTAGTCTTTATATATTATCTTTATATGCATTATGTAATTAAATGAATTATTCTAAGGCGTGATAATTAACTTTCACCGTAAAAAGTCATTAGCCACATTACATTTCTATTTAGAATTATTTAACAATTTTTGAAAAAAAAATATTTGTTCTTATTTACGTGCATTTTACTTTAATCTGTATACTAGGATAATATATTTCAATAAAATAATTCATGCATTATCGTCTGCAAAAGCTTTCACGTAAAAAATTTATTAGTAATAATTTCATTATAATTTTCGGAGTTTTTGCTTCCTAATATTGTGTCTGTGACTTTTAGACATTCCATAAGGAGTGATAATAAACTTTCACCACAAAAAGTCATTAGTCACATTACATTTCTATTTAGAATTATTTAAAAAGTTTTGAAATTAAAAAATATATTTGTTGTCATTTGCGTGCAGTTTACTTTAATCTGTATGCTAGGATAATATATTTTAATAAAATAATTCATTCATTATCGTCTGCAAAAGTCTTCATGTAAAAAATGTAGCACATATTAGTAATAATTTCTTTATGATTTTTGGAGTATTTGCTTCTTAATATTGTGTCTGTGACTTTTAGACATAAAATTTACGTAAATGAATTAGAATAGAAAGTGATAATTCACTTTCACCACAAAAACTCTTAAGTTCACATCACGTTTCTATTTGTTGCGTAACTTCTAGAATGACTAAAATTTTACAAATTTTAAATTAATTTTTAATTTTTAAGTGCATTTTACTTTTATCTGTACATTAGGAAGAAATATTTGAAGAAAATAAAAAAAGTTCAATTTGCCTTGCAAACCTTTGATGACAGAATATAGTATTAAGAAATAATTACATTAAGAGTGTTAGTCTTTTTATTAGTTTCGTCTTTCTTAGTATTTTGTCTGCGACCTTTAGAAATGTCATTTACTTAAATGCATTAGAAGTTTTCTCATTTTTTATACTTAGAGCTTCATATATTACCTTTATACGCATTATATAATTAAATGAATTAGTATGAGTGTTAATTAACTTTCACCGCAAAAAGTTATCAGTTACATTACATTTCTACTTATTTTATAATATCTAGAATTATTTTAAAGTTTTTCAAATTTCGAAATTTTTTCTTATTTAGGTGCATTTTACTTTAATATGTATTCTAAGGAAATATATTTAAAGCAAATAATTAATTCATTATGGCCGGTAAAAGCTCTTATAACTAAATATAGTATCAGAAATAATTTCGTCACGTCTTCTTTTTAACACTTTCCAACCTAGTTGAAAAGTGTTTGTGACTTCGGTTTGTCTGCCGTCTGTCCGTGCTCTAACTCCCGTAAATAGGCTCGGATTGCCCTGCAATTTTTATATGTTATTGTCGTTATCTATAGCATGTTCCCTATGTCAACTGAAGTGTGTAGCACTTATAGTTTTCTTACAGGGACACTCAAAAGAATTCCGTTACATTACGGTCTATGGGGAAAAATCATTTGCGGTTTATTTTAATGATGTTACACAATTTCAAACACATTGTAATTGATATATATCACTAAGGTGCATTACAAGAAGCTTAACATGGAATAAGGTGTGCATAGCACTTATAATTACTTTACAGGGACAGTCAAAAGAATTCCGTTACATTACGTCTATGGAGAAAAATCGTTTGTGGTTTAATTAAATAATGTTTCACTATTTTAAACGCATTGAAATTTATATGTATCACTAAGGTGCATTACAAGAGGCTTACTACAGAATAGTGTGTGTATAGCAGTCACCTTTCATTTACAGGGACACACAAAAGAATTCTCTACTGTCTGTTAACAATAATTCCTGGAAGTGCGTTTTAAGTTGCTGAACGCGATTTTAAATTTAACTCACTTTTTGTCTATTACTTGGTGTGTATAAATTCTGTAGATCATATACAGGGCAGCACAAAAGTTCGCGAACACATTTCCGTTTATTGATAGAAACTCCAGAAGGAGAATTTTAAACTGTGCTACGCGTTTCCTAACTAAACTAAAATTTAGCATCCAATGTAGTATATATACAAATCTATAGATCCTATACAGGGCTGAATAAAAGTATTCGGATATTTTCCCGAATATTGTATATGTTGAAAATTCCTGAAATTACGTTTTTAAATATGTTATGAGTTTTCCAAATTGTTTACTTAGATGTTATCTTTCAGCTTATTAAACGGTCATGATTTGTAAAATTATTTTGGAAGCGTTGGAAAGTGTTACATAATCTATGCTTGAAGCATGATTTTTCGTTTTTGTTTTTTCTGTCTTGTTTTCCAAATATTGTGTCTGCGACCTTTAGATATACCATTTACTTAAATCAATTAAAAAATTAGAATAAGAAGTGATAATCCACTTTCACCACAAAAAGTCACAAGTTCAGATTATGTTTCTACTTGTTGTCGATTATCTGAAATGACTTTAATTTTTTTCTGATTTCTAATTATTATTTCATTTTTACGTACATTTTACTTTTATTCGTACATTAGGATGAAATATTTGAAGGAAAAGAAAAGTTCATTTTGGTCTTCAAATCTCTGACGACAGAATATAGTATTAAGAACAATTACCAATAAGTGTTCAACTTTTTCTCAGTTTCTTCTTTCTTAGTAGTTTGTCTGTGACCTTTAGAAACATCATTTACTTAAATGGATTAGAAGTTTCGTTTTTTTTTTTTTTTTTTTTTTTTTTTTTTTTTTTTTTTTTTTAGTTAGTGCTTCATGTATTACCTTTATACGCATTATATAATTAAATGAATTAGTCTATGGAGCGATAATTAACTTTCGCCGCAAAAAGTCATTGATCACATTACATTTCTACTTCTTTTATAATATCTAGAATTATTTTAATTTTTTTGAAATTTCAAAATTATTTTTTTGTTTTTAAGTGCAGGTGCATTTTACTTTCACGTGTAAGCTAGGAAAATATATTTAAAGAAAAATAATTAATTCATTATGGTCTATAAAAACTATTATGAGAAAATGTAACATTAGTAATAATTCCGTACGTCTTTTGTTTTATAATATATTGTGTCTATGACCTTTATACATACTATTTATTTAAATGAATTAAAGAGTTAGTATAAAAATAAAAAGTGATAATTCACTTCCACTACAAAAACTCATAAGTTCACATTATGTTTCTACTTGTTGTGTCACATCTAGAATGACTCTAATATTTTTTTTAATTTTCAATTTAATTTTTAAGTGCATTTTACTTTTATCCGTCTAGAAAAATAGATATTTCATTTTTGGCTTGCAAACATCTGATGGCAGAATATAGTAATAAACAACAGTTACATTGAGCGTTCATCTTTTTCCCAGTTTCTTCTTTCTTAGTAGTTTGTCTGTGACCTTTAGAAACATGAATTACTTAAAAAAAATTAGAAGTTCAGCTTTTTTTTTTTTTAACTTAGTGCTTCATATATTATCACATTACCTTTATACGCATTATAAAAATAAACAAATTAGTCTGAGGAGTGATAATTAACTTTCACCACAAAAGTCATTAGTCTCATTACGTTTCAACTTACTGTATGACATCTTGGAAAACTTTTTTAAAAATTTCCATTTTCAATTTCTTTTTTTCCTTTTTAAGCGCATTTTAGGAATAAATATGTGTTTCTCAAAAATTCCTTTTGGCGTGCTATTCTCTGATGACAGAATGCAGTATTCGAAATAATTACATTAAATGTTCATTATTTTTTCGCAGCTTTTACTTTAGTAATATTTTGTCTGTGACCTTTAGACGCGTCAATTACTTTAATGAATTAGTTTAATATGCAAACATTTATTTTTTTTTACACAAAAGTCTTATAAGTCGTGCATGACTTTTTTTTTTTTTTTTTTTTTTTTGTAAAATAACTAGAACAACTTGGAGAATTTGTTAAGAGAAAATAAAAATTGGCTGTCAGCAGATTAAAGCGTTAATTAAGAAACCAGGAATTCCAACCAGGGCTTCCCAGGTTACAGAACATACTGCCTGGTTTATAAAACATGGGTGAAAACAATATTTAATTGAAAACTCTGCTAGATTTATTGCATTTAACACGTTCACTGCCAGGTTAAAATTATCAGAATTTTATTTTATTTAAAAAATTCAAATTTACACCAGAAAATACTAATAGCAATATTTACTTTATTTAATTACAGACATTTCGTGATTATATAAAATAAAAATTCTTCATTCGAAATTTCCGGTGCGAATTTGTAATTTTAGATTACGAACCACGTTTTAAACCACGAGTATACTCGTGGTTGTCAGCGAATGGGTTAATATACCTTTTTAATTGCTTACAAACTACACTAACAAGCATTTTTATATGAAAAACACCAATTATTTAAATAAATTTTCGATAATTATTAAAAGTGATACTTTGTTATTAGAAACATTAATATAATTAGGTTAATAGCTCAGGAAATCGCCAAAGATTTCACTACTTATAGCAGCCTTTATGATTCTTATTATTTCAGTGTTTAAGACATATTCGCAGCAGTGTTTAAAACACCAATTCCACATAGCTGTTAAACTAGTGTTTTATTTATTTTATTTATTTATTTATTGATGCAGTTTTAATTTCTTTATAGACTATTAGCAAAGGCTTAACTATTTATATTATTTTAAGTGCAAACGGATTTCCGTAATCAAAATACACACGATAGCGATAGATTTTTGAAAAAAATCATACTTGAAAATTATTTTAAAAACCATAAAAAAAGAACAGTAAATTGAGATACAGTTTTAAACAAATTGCATTTGAAAGTACATTTTCCCCTTATTAGATGGTGTAACAAATTGCAATTATGTGATGTTTAGATGATAATAAAAATGCGGAATATGTAAAATAGTTTGCCCAGGTCGTTGCCACCGTCGGTATGACATCAGTGTTAGTCGTGAACCTGTTTTTACTTTGTAGCATAAATATTTAAAGAAATATACAATCAGTCCGTAAAAGTGAAATCAATTAAATGGCTTAGGAATTCCTGAATATAAAAGTAAGCTATTTTTTTCTTTTTACTGTAAATTCAATAGTCTAAAATTTTTATGTTTTCGTAAATTTTAGTCTTTAGTTTTATTGCTCTAAAGACAGATGTCCTTCTAATTAGTAAATGATACAATCAAAGCTACACAAATAATGTAAACTATTTATTGTGCTGTCCTCTAAAAAAAAAAAAAAAAAAAAAAAAAACATTTTTTTGAAATTTTCTCTAAATAAAGTCTAAAAAAGAATTTAAAAAAAATTAATCATGGCTAAATTTTCACAGTTTGTTCTGCCTAAGATTTTAATGTTGAGAATTTTTCATTTTATTACTTTATTACAAAACTAGCTGACATGCCTGGCGTTGCCCGGGCCCGTGGCCCTTAATAACCTTAAAAATACCTAAAATTAAGGTTGAATGATTTTATATTTTTAAATGAAAATCTATCCAAACGAACTGAAGGACAGTCGTTATAGTTATTGCCGATTTAATGTCGATTCAATTTCTGACGTTTTGATATATTAAACTTTCAATTCTGACCAAAAGTTCCTGAGAAACCTAAATAATATAAAGCGTTCCCCCACCTTTCCTCTTTTAAACTCAAAAAATAATATACAGTATTGGCCAATTTACTAGTCTCGTTCGAAAAAAAATTCCAAAACCTTGTTTCTAAGATGGTTATATTAAAAATAAATAAAAATCATGCACTTGTGGCATCATAATTTACGTTTATATTTTAACAGAATAATAAGGCTACTATAATTTGTGACTCGTGCTATAGCCAGTTATACGTCAGGACACATAGCCATTATCATTATCTTTTTACGCGTGAAGATTTCGCTATGGTACTCCATTGTGAAATTTGGTAATTTTTTAAATTTATATCAAGAAAAGTACAATTTTTTACCTTTTCTAACGAAGTTTGTCTAACAATTTTGTGACAAATACTTTTCGAGCTATTAATTTTTTCAGTAACTTCAAATATTTCATTTTCCGAGTTTAATCTGTGGCAACGATTATCGAAAATCCCAGTCGTCAGCAACGCATAGCTTTTTATTAAAGAGGATGGCAGCCAATTAAGCAAGAATTTGGAAAAAAAACCACTTCTCCAAAAAATAACCCATGTAAACTGAAAAAAAAAACCATCTAACATAATCAGCTGAAAATGAAGCATTTTATTACATATTAATGGTTTGACATAGAAAAAAATTAAAATTTATGTGAATCATTCTAAAATTCTATTATAACAAGAAAAACTGTAAAAATGAAGCTCATGTTTTGCCAGAATTCTGCAATTGTTAGTTTAAATTATTTTAAAACTAAATAAGCACTCCTTAGGTATTTTTAACTATTTTTATTAATCTAAATGGTGCATAAAAACAGAATAAAACAAAAAAAAATGACTTTACTAGTACTAGGGTGGGTTTTTTTTTTAGGAAACATTTCACTGTGTTTTTTTTTTTCTTTTAGAGGACAGCACAATAAATTCTACACAAATCAAATATAAAACGTGCTACGGAAACTACACATATTAAAGTTTCCTTTTTTATGTATAAAACATATTAGTCTTAACGTAAACCATTTAAATTCTGCACAAATCAAATACAAAAGATGTTGCGGAAAATACACATATTAAAGTTTCCTTTTTTATATATAAAACATATTAGTCTTATAAAATATGACAGAAATCTAAATTTGCAGTTATTCAGTTAAAATGCAGCCCAATTAATGAAGTAAAAATAAGTTATTGGATTAATTAAATTAGTAATTTATTGCTAAAAATAAGAATAATTAAATGATTAAAAAATGAAGATTTAAAGTGTAAAACTGCTGTAATTTATTTCGTAAGTTTTCTTCTTTAGTTTCAATACTCTAAAAACAGATGTCATTTTAAGTAGTAAAAGATACATCAAATATAAATGGTGTCGCAGAAAATACACATATTAAAGTATCTTACTTATATAAAACACATTAGTCTTATGGAATATTACAGAAATATTAATTTGCAGCTATTCATTTAAAAGACAGCCTAAATATAGAAGTAAAACTACTTATTGGATTAACAAATTGAGTATTTAGTTGCTAAAAATAACAGCAATTAAATGATTAATTAAATCTTAAAAGGCATTTTTTAAATGCAGAAAATCAAGATTTAAATTATATTAATTAATTTTTGCTGCAAATTGACTTACACTAAATATTCCGACATCCAGTCATTTGACCAGTGCCAAATAAAAATATTTCGATTTGAACCAGAAATTTCTTTATAAAATAAGTAAATATAAACCACACATATGTAAATTAAATAAATTAGTTACATAGTTTTAAATAAAAATTCTGTGTAAAATATTTTTATAAAACTTGAGTAAAATTCCCGGTACTTGTAGTGTTAATGAAAACATGCAATAAAAATGTCTCTCGGCAGCTTATTGCTCTAGTCTAAAGAAATAGATCGTTCTATAAAGTAAATGATACAATCAGTGCGATATAGCTAACACAAATAACACAAAAGCAGACATATAAAATATAATGGTGTCAGAAAATACGAGACTTAAGGAATTTGTGGATATAAAACATACTGGATTATTTCTATCATTAATTATGCAGCGGAATGGAACCTACGTGATCAAACAAAAATTTACAGTGGGGTAAAATTTTGTCTGAATGTTTCAAGGCGATTTCGAGTTTAGTTGTTTTTTTAAACTTTAAAAATTCTTTACTAAAACTAAGTGAAAATTTATACAGGGTGCATCAAAATTCCAGTTGTAAAATTTAAGGGATGATAATAGATAACATCAATAAGAAACATATTCACATAAGAACATATGACTGGAAACGGGCTAGTACGCCTGCGCTTAAACTGGTCGTGGTGGACATGTCGCATGCCCAGTATATTAACATTATATATCTAGCGTCAATTACTTTCTGTGGTAGATCTTAAAGGCAATGTATACGAAATGCTCGCTGCTTTTGATATAGACCTTCAGACAAGATTCGCCGTTACCGCTGCAAATCTCCCAGTATCTTAAAAAATGTTTGGAAATGAATGAGGCGTGGTATTGGTGCATTTAGATTAACGGCGACATCCGCTTAGGTAAGGCTCCTACAATACGGGCTGACTCACGCCGCCATTTAATTGCTCGTAGGAGAAGAACAATTGGCCACGCCCCGTCGTGCAGCGTGGGCAATAATCGCTGATTGGCCTATATGGGCATCAAAATGCTTGATGATTCAGCCTGTATTATAGTAGCACTACCCTTAGGCATTGTCACTGCTGACGTTAAATCATTCGCACTCAACCGATCTGCCGGTGTATCCTGAATACTAGGTCTACGCGATGGTAGAAAAATTGCGACTGTCGTAAGCGGATTTTTTCAGCGATTGTAACGTCCCTTGAATTTGAATACCAATTATTTCTAGCAGTTTTCTCCACCTTCTTGTTCTGAGTTTAAAAAAGAAAAATAATACTTTAAAATTATGCTGGTATTGAAATTCAAGGGACCATATAAAAGCTGAAAAAAATCCGCCTACGGTAGGGGCCATTTTTCTGTCAGCACGTAGGCTTAGTATTCAGGGGGCGGTGGATTAGCGAGGGCCAGCGTATCAACCAATGAAACACGCTGATTGGTTGGGTGTTATGATTTAACGCCAGGACTGCCAAAGAAATATAATTCCATAATCATTAGTGGCTCGTCAGAGGGTTCACAATCACTTAACCCATTAAGGATCTAGCGGCACCATATGGTAACGCAATAGCTGCCAATCATTTAGCTGTTTAAGTACCAGTATTTTTTAAGAGATATATTCGCTTTATTGGATGACAGAAATTCCGCAATAAAAAGGGACCAAAGTTGATATTCTAAAAAATTGGTACGAAATGCAATTTTTGCATTTTAAAGAGAAAAATAATTCCGTCATTAATGGGTCCAGTATTACTAGCATTTTAATATTATTTATATATATATTTAATTTCTCCTTGTTTAATCATCCATGAATTAATAAATTCAAATTTAATATGAAGAAAGTTCTGGTAACAAATTGATTGTGAATCCCTGACGAACCACCACTGGCCATAATGTAAATGTATCTTTAGGCACTAGAAATTAAAAAAAAAATTAACATCTCTTTGAAACCGTATTCTGTGATTTCCAGTTATTGCGCTGTTTTTGTCTCATAAAGCGTTTAGAGTGCTCTTTGAATTACGTTATTATTTTTGTGTCTGAACTAATGCCTACGAATGGCGTTTCCTTCCATGCTTTCCTACATAAATACGGTTTATATTAATGTTATCAAATTTATCTCAAAGTTCGTATGTGGAGTTTTCAACACTCTTTATATTTTAAAATTATATGCCGTATCATCGTTTCCGATCATGTTTTCCTATATAAATATGGTTCATATTGATGTTCTTAAACTTATATCAAAGTTTGTATGAGTAGTTTTCAAACACTCTTCATATATTTTAAATTATGTACTGCATCATAGTGGTCAGGTGTACCTATCTTTTTAATACCACTATATTCGAATATATTAGCTTTATTTAGAAATAGCTTTTTTCTTGAAAATGGGGAGGTTTGTAAGTTATGCTGTGCACACTGTGTAAATTGTCTAATTCAAAGGCAGTAAATATGTTTACAAATCTTAACAATCGATGCTAATACATCCTTTCTGACACCAGTAATATACACATTTAATATGATTAGTAAAAACATTTATAAAAATTTCTTTCAAAATTTTGGTCATTTACAAACATGGCTACGGAAAAAGTGCAGTGTAGAAGAATTATATCTTCGATTTACTTTGCCAGAAATCAAGGGCGGATCCAGGGAGGGAGGGGGGAGTCATCCCCTTCTGAAAGAGAGAGAGTTTCTATACAGCAATACATTTTTTAATTTAAATAAAAATTAAAGGCGCTTCAAAAAATAAGAAGAATTTCCCTCTAAAAATTTCCCTCAAGAAATCATTTAAAACGGAAATGGATAAAATTTGCAGAATTACTATTTAAGCGCCAGTGATTACTATTTAAGCTCGCTCGTGATGATCGTTCCGTGACTATCGAGTCTTAAAAATTTGCTTAAAATACCGTTTCCTGAAACAGTCTTTGCCTTTGCAGAAAAATTGAAAAGTGTTTAGTTCCCTAATATCTGAACAGAACTTGCAAATTTTATACAGGGTGGTTTCAAATTCATGATACAAACATTAAGCGTTGATAGGAATATATAGGCACACGTGACGCCTTGAGACACAAACACAGGAAAGGGACATGAAAGGAAATAACGCTGTTAACCTGGATACCACTTTTGAGGCGCGATGGACTGGGCGTGCTGGACTAGCCTGTTGGTCAGCCCGTTCTCCCAATTTATTAAACCCTCCATTACTTCTTATGGGGTCATCTGAAGAGTCTCGTTTATGGGACTACAAATGACTCTGTTGAGGATCTCGTTGCTCGAATGTCCGTTGTTGCTGCACGTGTGCGTGAAATACCTGGTATCTTTGAAACTGTACGCGAATAGCTCCATCGACGCTACCAAGCATGTATTACTGTTGGTGGACGCGATTTTAAACACTTGTTATAAACATAGCACTTGTCAACACGATTTTTCTTTCCTTTCATGTTGTTTCCTTGTGTTTGTGCTTCAAAGCGTTACTTCTGCCCATATATTCCTATATAATAAATGACTGTTATGCTGTCCTATACCAACACTTAAAGTTTATACGATGAATATAGATTCACCCTGGATTTTGACAAATATATACAAATTTTATGAATTTCCGAATGAAAATTACTTTGTAAATATATTATAAACCAGCCAATTTGAAGTTGTAGACAAACTTAAGAAATAAAAATTGCTTATGAAGAGATGTGAATACCCTCTCCTTCTCCCTCTTAAGAAAAGAAAAGAAAGAAAAGACATATAGAGATGATACCCCTACGCCTCTCTAAATGGAGAACTGGATCCGCCCCAGACAGGAATTCTGAAGAATCACAAGAAATTGGATATCGTGTCTAATAAAAGCACCTCAGATGCAACTTTAATAGAGAGTGACGGAAGATTTTATCCTTCGATGGTGAATTCGTTTTTCGATAGTTCACCTGATGTACGAAAAAGAATATCAGAATTTTTAACATATTGTATTCCTAAAATATAAGTTCTGAAAACACATTTTGTATAATATATATATATATAAAATTAAATGATTTAACAAAATAGGTTTACCAATTCAACTGGCATATTTTTTTTGTCTTTGATAATTCCTTATTTTAACGCGATTACACTGAATTTGAGGTTTTTATTTTAATTGGAAATAGACACATATGTCTAATTTTTAATTAACTTTACAATTAATTTTCAGTAGTGAAATTCGTCCGGAATTATAGAATAATAAATACGTGTATATTTTACTAAGTGTATAACCAATAGAGTGAAAAATGGCCATGACGGAAATCGAACCCGGATCTTGGAATCACCTATAACGATGTAATTTACATATTAACATTGATAAAAATGTTCATATCATTACAAATCTTGAATATGTGCTTGAGGTAAAATACATCACATTATTATTGTAGAATAGGGATTTAAAAACAAGATTGCACCGGAATAAATCGTACATATTCAACCATATATTCGATTTCTCCTTTAAGAGCGGCTAATGTTTGAATATATATTTTAATGATACTATACTCCTTTATATTCAGTGACTTTTCATTAAAAAAAATTATAATAAATTTCTGAATGTTTTACTTGCAGAAAACTAATGTAGCCATAAAAACGTATGCTTACTATAGAGCTTTCATATAATCGGTGAATGCAGTTATTTTTAATTTTTTCTGGTACAAAAAACTGGCATAATTATATCTTATTGTCATGTAGCTAATAATAATTCTAATTCAAGTAATTTTGAGATTTTTTTTTTTGTAATAAGGTAACAAAACTTTTAATTTTTGTCACAGGTTTTTAGCTAAATTAAAAAATTTCCGATTCTAAATTAATCTCATAAAGGGTTAATTAACAATTACGCGACCTTATATTTTAGCCTTTTGAACACAATGCCCCACATATGGGCATTTCTATTACACATATACAGACGTGAATTTACGTCAGCGGTCACGAATGTAATATTAACTCAAACTATTCACGAAAAAAGTGTACAAATGTAAAACTCCGATATTCTTTTTTTGTACATGCAACATATGAAAAAACTGCTATTAAAAGTAGAAAAAAACTTGATTCGTGTATACATCACATTACACAAAGCTTATTTTTTTTTATCACATACAAAGATATATAAACACTTTGGACGTCACGACATACACGGAGTGTGATATCTCACATACGACATCATGTTCAGCATGCATGAACATATTTGTTAATTAGTGTTATAAGAAATATTTGTCCGCGAGGAAAATTTTTAACATGCAAGTTTGTATGAAAAAAGAAAAAGTAATATTAACAGATTTCATATTCTGAAAAGACAATGTACAGGGTATTCACAATGTTTGTGAACTGCAGTGCATTCCACTGTGTCCCCGTTGAAAAAAAAAAGAAATACTGGAAAGTAGTGTATATTTATATGAAATGGCCGGCAGTTCGACTAATCAGAAAATAGGTGAGAAGAACTTCTTCCGCAAACAAAAAGCTAGGATAAAGTAAAAGAAAAGCTAATTTAAAAACCAAACCCAAATACAGAAATTTAAAAAATAAACAAATATATATATTTTAAATATTTCCGGTGACAATTCAGGTAATGTTTTACACTTGCTTAAAATTCTGTTATAAGAAAATTTTATCTAGTTTATCGTTAAAGTTTCCATGTATAAGTCAGAGGATTCAAAATGTAATATAAGTTTGAAAATTAACATTTAATGAAACTGAGAAAAAATTTTGCATCAGAAAATTAACATTTAACGAAACTCATTGTCACATACACACAAAACAAAATGCAACATTTAAATGCACTCCTTTCCATACTTAGCCAGTTTATTCTCATGCATTTTTTTACAAAACACAACGTAGAATCTAACCAGGAAACCACGCCTTAGAGTAATTATGGAAAAAATCTAAATAAGCAGCAATCGAAAGAGCATAGTGAAACGTGGTTTTTGACATATAAATAATTTGTCCTCGTCCGACCGCTATCGAGATATAAAGTCTTAAAGTTTGCTAATTTATTTAATTTAGGGAGAAAAGGCGTGTTAATGATTCAGAAATTGTAATAATCAGATTAATATAAAATACAAAACATACTTAAATATAGTGATATAAAAATGAAAGAAGCCTGCCAAAAAAAAAAAAAATATTTTGATAAATATGGTACTGAACAAAAAAAAAAAAAAAAATGTTTGAAGCATGGAAAATCGTGTCATTAAGAACATTTCATGAACTTAAATCTAGTGCAGTGTTTACAATGGCCAACCTCCTTGCGAAAAACAAAACTGCAAAGGCGTTTCAAAAGGAAGTGGCCGAGTTTGCACGAACCCAGACTTGTACCAAGCATAGCGAATCATGTTGGAGTATTGCTGTGCACTGAACTGGAAATGGACAAGTGACTGGAATTTAGTGATATTATTAAGTTGAAAACGTAACGACTCCTCCTTCCATCCTATTAAATCAATAAATTAGCAAATTTTAAGACTTTATATCTCGATAACAGGGAGACGAGGGCAAATGATTCATGCGTCAAAAAACACGTTTCACTACGTTCTTCCGATTGTTGTTTATTTAGATTTTTTTTTCATTATTACACTAACGGCGTGGTTTCCTGGTAAGTATTCAAAAAATTTCCTCTCAGACACATTTTGTTAAATATCAATGAGAGACTTTGAAATACGGAAAGCCTTTGAAAACTCCTGTTTCACACTCAATTAATTCTTCTTCTTCAGAGAACATTTAAATTATCGCAAGATTTTGTTTTCAGATCACATTTTTGCAGAATTCGGTCCATCAATCCTCTAGCTTTACTTGTGAACTTCATGGATCTGGCTATGATTTTCTTCATCGTTGTTTGCGTTGCCAGCGGTTGTACCCTCTTGAGTCGAATTTGAGTAACTATTCCAACCAGCAGTTCGTCGACATTGTGATTAAAGCCAACAGAAGTCTCTATGTATTTTATCTCTAGTTTATCAGCGATGGTTCGTCCCTCTGCAATAAACATATTTATAAAAAAAAAAAATAACGTCAAGATAATAGATTATAATAAGTATAAAACATCAAAACACATAGGGCGAAATGCAAATTTTCACCTTACTTTATTCATAAAAAATTAATGTGAGATTCGATAGATCTCAGTGTTACTTAACAGGTGACATTTAAAAAACACAAATAGATGATAAAAGATGTTTAAAATGTTTAAAAATCCTCCAAGTACTTTCGACCGGCGACCGCGGCCATTTTCAAGGAGCGAAAATCCTTTCTGACTGCCGTCTTACGCATCTGAACTCTAGCTACATGTACTTTTCCACCTCAAGACGAAGCTAGAGTTCAGATGCGTACGACGGCAGTCAGAAATGATTTTCGCTCCTTGAAAATGGTCGCGGTTGCCGGCCGACAGTACTTGAAGGGTTTTTTAACATTTTAAACATCTTTTATCTCTATTTATGTTTTTAAATGTCACCTGCCAAGCAACATTGAGATCCATCGAATCTCATATTAAGTATAAAACATATAATGATAAATGATCACAAAATAGTATGGATTTCATATGGTTACAGTTAAGGAAGCATATTTTCTCAATTATAGTAATTTTTACGGAAATGTTTCCGAGTAGTTTTTTAGTGTATTAAACAGTTTTCTCACCCCGGATCATAGGTTTTTTTGCTGTTAATCCTTTAACAAACATTTTCATGTTCAACAAATATATTTTACAGATAAACATGATAAATTAACAGCATTAACATTAGTAACAAAATTAATATTATTTTAGTACTCTTGCACTGATAAATTCAATTACGCAGCTGATAATGTTTAATTGAGAATTAATAGCATTCTAGAAACTAATATTCTGGTTAAAGAAAACTGATTAATACACTACAAAAACTATTCAGAAGTGTTTCCAAAAATCAGTAGCAGAAAAAAAAACTTTGTTTTTATAAATTATTTTTTAAATCTCGAAAATATATTGGTTTCTGGTATTTTTAATGATAAACAACGCTTTTCTAAATCAAGGGTAACTCGGAAGATGTTATTGTGTATTTTTGCTCGCGTTTGTATTATATTTTCGTACATTAAGAAACAGTTGTGTTTTTTACTGTGTAAGTTTGTTAACGAATGTATCGAAAAAATAATGACAATGTGGTTTATGACATTGTTTGGCAGCAGACATACTCTTTATCAGCATGTGCAAGATAAAATCTACCATAAACTTTACATTTTAGAAACAGAGGTGACTAGATTATTAAATCGGAAGAAAAATCATGCGTCAAGCATAGGTTATGAAACACTTTCCAACATTTCCAGAATACTAACAAAACTTTATATATCGATAAAGTGGAAATTGATATCAAAGTAAACAATTTGGAAAACACATAACTTTTTTGAAAACCCAGTTTCAGTAATTACGATTAATAATAGCAAAAATATCCGATTTTTTTTTTGTGCAGCTCTGTATATGATCAATAGATTTGTATGAATGCTACATAGTATGATAGTTCAGTTAGAAAACGTACAGCACAGTTGAAATTTTTCATTCGGCAATTTCGATCAATGAACGGCAATGTACTCGATATCTTTTGTGCATCCCTGTCTATGATCTAAAGATTTTATACACACAAAGCAATATGCGAACAATTAGTTAAATTTAAAAACTTTTGCTACAACTGAAAACGCGCTTCCAGCAATTATTGTGCATAAATAGTACTGTAATGCTATGCACTCATAATCTATAGTTAGCATCTTGTAACGAACCTCAATGATATATATCAATTTCAACATGTTTGAAACATATTAACATCATTAAAATACACCGCAAACGATTTTTCTCAATTCTTTTGAGTGTCCCTGTAAATGAACTATTAGTGTTACACATTTCATTTACAATACAGAACATGCCGTACTAAACCTCAATAACATATATCAATTGCATGACAATCCGAATATACTTACGAGAGTTAGAGCACAGACAGACAGACAGACAAACCGAATTCATAAACACTTTTCAACTATGTTGGAAAGTGTTAAAAAATTGGTCGCCAGTGGCAGCCCTGTAATAAGAACAACGCGATCGTCATTTAAATCGCTAACGATTTTTTATAAAGGAAGTTAAAAAAAATATGTGTTAATTTAATTTTTTACACTTACCCTCAGTGGAAATAGTGCGTGTTCTTACCAAGTCAACTTTATTAGCAAGTAAGATATAAACTTTAGGAGTTACAATCTGATAAAGATACTGGCATTATGTTTCGAGCCATCTCAATCCCTCTAAAGTCTCCACAGCGAACTCCAACGACTTTCTGTTAGTTACGGAATACACCAAAAGAAAAGCATCTGTATTTTGAAATATTGTTTCATCGACTTGCAAAGACGAAACTCGTAAATGAAAAGCCTAGGCAAAGGGTATGTGAAAGAAAACAGTTTGGGAACCGCTGTGTTAGTGTGCTGCATGTAATTCTAAAAGTCTGTACCAAATCTTACTGTAAATGATCGACTAACGAAGTTGGTGCTTAACAGCCCAAATTTTGTCTGACACATTGGAAAATATAATAGCGAAATGGCATTCGTATCGTTTTCAGCAACGCGTAAGGACATTTCAGATAAAGGTCCATATTGCTTTAAAAAACAAGGTAAAATACTACACTGATATGTTTCGTTTGATTCAAGGCTTGTTTGGCGAAATCGACCAGCGAAGAGGGCGAAGCCTGCTAGTATTTAATAACACATTCTTACTTATACAAATTTTAGAATTATAAAATCATGGTACATAAAAGATCTTTAAAAAAAACATTAACGAGGATTTTTTTTAATTGCGAATAACCTTGTTAATTCGACATCCATATACTAAATCTACATGTGTTTTGATCATACTCTAAGAAAAAACGTCAAAATTTACAGCAACATTTGCTGTAAATTTATGCACCCAAATTGCCAGCATATTTTACTGTAAATTGACAGCAAAATGTCTTAAATAATATTTTTGAGGGAATTTTACAGCAAAATGTGCTTCAAACACGCTAATTTTACTGCAAATATGACTATAATCATACTAAATGTTACAGCAAAAATGCTGAAAATTTGGGTGCATAAATTTATAGCAAATTATGCTGACATTTTTCCGTTTTTTCTGACAGTGCACCGTGGGGTGTGTAGTTATCGAGGTTCCACTGTAGTTCATTTCAGCTATCCTAGTCATTTCAGACATCTTTGTAAAGAAATTTAACTGAGGCGTTTTAGTATCTGTTTTAGATTACTTGTTTCGCAAATTTCTACTGTATTGCGCAATTATTGTTTGTATATTAATATTTATCTTCTGCTGTAATCTGCTTTTTTCTGGAATTTTCTCGAATAAAAAACCTTGTAAGGATGTTCAATTTAGCTTTAACTACATGATACATGAACCTCGTAATAAGAACAAAGTGATCGTCATTTAAATTGCTAATGATTTTTTTATAAAGGAACTTAAAAGAAAAGAAAAATAAATATGTTGATTCAATTTTTTTACACTTACCCTCAGTGGAAATAGTGCGTGTTCTTACCAAGTCTACTTTATTAGCAACTAAGATGTAAACTTTAGGAGTAACAATCTGATAAAGATACTGGCATTTTGTTTCGAGCCATCTCAATCTCTCTAAAGTCTCCACAGCGAACTTCAACGACTTTCTGTTAGTTACGGAATACACCAATAGAAAAGCATCTGTATTTTGGAAGATTGATTCATCGACCTGTAAAGAGAAAAATTGAGATTATTTTATTTGTAAATGCATTATAACAGACATTTATTTACAAATGAAAACTAATTCGCGATTCATGTCACATGATGTTGTTTCTATAAAATTAATCTTATAATATCATATTAACTTATAATATAGCTATATATCGCCTGTGTTTTGCAAGGCACACATGATTAATTGTTCAGGAGAGCCAAAACAAAGAATTCTTCACGTTGTAATTACTTACTGTGTAAGCACCCTTGCAAGTAAAGTTTTAATTCTTAGGTATATTTCTAAGTGTTTGAGGCTTATCTCATGGCTTATTAAAAATTTGACTTGGCTCAAGTGGCTCCTTAAGCCCTCAATGCCCATCACCACCTTTGACCTCCAGCTACAAAGGATCACAGCAAGGTTGAATCTATAGCTAAAATGTATTCTACATGGAAACTGCAGAACAAAGCCTCAGCAGGGTGGCTAGCGGTCAGGGAAAAATACAGTCAAAAAAGTGAAGAAAACCAATATATTCTTATAAAAAAAATGTATGTTGATTATTCGATCAAATAATGAATTTGAATTTTTCTATAAGAATATACTGGTAATTATCATTTTTTTACTGTATTTTTCCCTGACCCCTAGCCAGCCTGCTCAGAATCTCTGGTATCTCGACTTCTCTCAGCAGTTCAAAAAGGTACAGCTGTATAACTAGTACAAAAATTTCGATTTTAACAGCTTGAGCACCTTCTTTGCAGACTCCAGATTATTATTTAAGCGGAAATTCAAATTTGAGAGTTATAAATCTATTTTATATTGGGTTGTCCAGAAAGTTTGTGCTGGTTGGGAAAATCAATTCGTACCGGAAAATTCTGTTATTTAATTGCTAGACAATGGAACAATGTAGTAAGCATCAGGGAATACCTAGTTGCAGTCAACTGAACTTCCAGGTTAGAGGTAATTTGACTTGCGAGGCAAAAATGAGCCGTGAGAAGTTTAAGAGTTAATAATTAAATAAATAAAAATAAATATATTTTTAAATGTAATAAAGAATTAATAGAGTATAACAATAATAGTTAAGAAAAAATAAAAGAAAGAAAGAAAGAAAAATTCCATTAGATTCAAAAAAGGACAGAAGAAACCTACCCAGGGTCTAACCCGTCTCATAAGATTCCGATATCTAATGTCTAATAATTAACGGGAT
This sequence comes from Maratus michaelseni, assembly GCA_963931845.1. Lineage (NCBI taxonomy): Eukaryota > Metazoa > Arthropoda > Arachnida > Araneae > Salticidae > Maratus > Maratus michaelseni. Next base: position 141,154,953 of record OZ007597.1, read on the forward strand.
GAATTTTCCGGTACGAATTGATTTTTCCAACCGGCACGAACTTTTCGGACAACCCAATATAATGATGGAGAAATGAATGTAATAATAATGAAACATTTTCTTACAATTCTCTAGATTTCTTTTGAAAATTATTGAACTGCTAAGCAAAAGAAGCGAAAATCATTTAGAAGAACAAAGTTACTATACTGACTAGGGAACCTACCCAAAAGGTAAACCCCGATTTCGATGCAACTTTTATCATAGAGAGTACTGATGATATGATGAAGAATGATACTAATTTTATCGGTCATCTTTTATCGGTCGGTAAGGTTTAGTACTTTTAAGTATTATTTAGTAAGTATTATATTTAAGTATTATTTTTTATGAATTATTTATTTAATAAATATGCATGGTTTAAATGTGGATATCCTGAAGAAAAGCCCACGACTTTACAGAATCTGGTTGATTTTTGTTTCACAAGTAATGGAGCCGAATGTCATGAATGTGTTTTATAATTTGTGGATGGTGTAAAAATTCATTGTGTTTTACTCACTTCTGTACTAACTATAATCTCTGTGACGATGACGTTATTTGAAATTATTGGAATATTTTTTTAATAAAACATTTGGCAATTTTCTTTCGCTGTACCATAGATACTTTACAAATATTTTAAAAATACTAAACCTTGACGATGGCCGATAAAATTTGCTTCATTCTTCATCAAATCGTGAGTATTCTCTATGACAAAATCTTCATTGAAATCGGGGTATACCTTTTGCGTAGGGTCCCTTGTAAGATGTATAATTTTTTTTCTCTGTATCTCTTTTAATATTTAGGGCTTAAATCTTGATAATGCACTCACTTCATAACTTGAATCATTGGGGTCTTCGCAGCAAAGTTCGGTTTCTTCACCGTCAACCAAAAGACAAACTATTCTTTCTTGACTACCATCTGTAAAATAAAATTAAAAAAAACATTAACATTATAATTCCTGAATTAAATAAAGAGTCAAATACTACAAAAAGAGAGGGACTCATAAGATAATAACTTTGAAAAGGGTAATTCAAAAATCTTTAAGTGATAGCGAATTTTAAGACATTAGTCAACATTTCTTGAATAGTTGACGTAAATATTCACTCTTCTTATTTCATTTCCTTGCCCGCAAGAAAATGAAAGCGGCGGATTCTTTATAACACTTTCCCATATAGTTGAAAAATGTTTATGAATTCGGTTTGTCTGGACGTGTTCTAACTTGCGTTAATATAGTCGGATTGCCATAATACCATGGCATGTTCGGTATTGAAAATTAAGTGTGATGTTTTTATATTTCATTTACAAGGCCGCTCAAAATCGCCTGCATTGTGATGTTACACAATTTCAGACATTTTTAAATTCATATATTACATCACTGAGCATCACTACAAGATGATTACTGTGCAATGTGGTGCGCATAGCATTTATCGTTAATTTACAAGGACACACAAAATAATTCAATTACACTATTGTCTATGAGGGATTATTATTCTGGAAGTGCGTTTTAAGTTGTCGTATGCGTTTTTAAATGTAACTAATTTTTGCATATTACTTGCTAAGATAAATTGTATAGATCATATCTCACAAAATAATTCATTTTCGCGATATGTTTAAAAGTTTTGAAAAAATACAGTAAACGCGAAATATATTGGTAAGGTCATTGACAGCGTCAACATGAAGCCATCTCATCGTTTCTATGTTTTTGCTTTATAATTTAGATTTTCTTTTCTTTACACTTTGTTCTGAAATACCCAATACACGCGCACACATATACGTATACTGCTAAGAAAAATGTATTTACTAAATGCATTTCGGAACCTGTTGATATTGTTATTGCTCCATGATAGTTTTTCTGCGCATATTGTTAGAAGCTACTAACTATATATACTTACTAACTATATATAGTTCAGGAGGCAGCGTCACATTTTGGCAAACATTTTTAGCGTCGATGATTTTGGTATATATATCATAGATTAGATGACACAGATAACGACACTGCCAGTCAGCTGGCGCACCAGCGGGAAGGGGGTGGTGGGAGTTTCAGAGCAACATCGTATAGCTTGCTACAGGGTGAAATGGATGACAACCCAATTACTGATACATTTCATTAATTTATAAACGGTGTTAAATAAAAACCCTAAAAACAGCAAAAAAGTTTTTATATACAGGGTGGTTATAATGTAAGTATATATAATATAAGTAATATTCGGATTTGTCTGTAGCTTGAAGGAATAACCCAAATGAAACCAAAATTGGTACACTTACTATTCGAGAAGGTGGAGAAAGAATGGAACAATACAAAAAAATAGTTGCAATAATCGCCAACAGATGGCGCTAGAGGCTTGTCGGTGCAAACGCTGTAGTGTACCGTGGAGGTGTCGCAAACCTCAATGACTTAAAAGATCGCATATCACAACATCTGGGAAACATCATTTCTGATGCGTTACATTCTGCAGTTGAGCACGTCGTGCACCGCCTGGATTGTGTCCTCCAGCACAATGACCATGTGGAACATGAACTTGATCGGCACCGTCATACGAAAGTTTAACCACAGTCACTGAGACGCTTTCCAATAAATTAGGTTTGCCATCCGGTTTTACGCCTTAATTCTTTGTTCTTGTATTACACATTACATTTCACACTCAAAATCCCCATCTGTCGGCGATTATTGCAATTTTTTTTTTATGTTCCATTCTTCTTCCCCTTTCTCGCATAGTAAGTGTACCAATTTTGGTTTCATTCGGGTTATTCCTTCAAGCTACAGACAGCTCCAAATACAGATACTTATATTATAACCACCCGGTATAAACTGTCTACATGGTTCGGCTTCAGTGAAGTCGGAATATGTAGGCAGCTTATTTTTTTTAATTATTTGTCTTTATATATATAACACCTTTTAGCAATATATATAATGGTATATTATATATTATCATTGGGGGTTCGGATTTGTTATATATTTCCGATTATCGATGTTACCCCAAGTGGGAAACGTCATCAGTTATCGGGTTGCCATTCATTTCACATTCCAGCGGGGTATGTGATGTTGCTATGGCAACAGCCCCCGCTGGTGCAGCAGGTGACTGGCAGTTTCGTATCTGTACCATCCAATCTATTATATATACAAAAATTATCGACGCTAAAATTGGTTGCTAAAATGTGACGCTGCTTTCAGGACTAATAGGTAAAAGCCTCAGAACACTACCGATTTCAGGCATTTCTTCGAGATATTTTATCCAGAAATTATAGAAGAATTCTTCTTTCATTTCGACCATGTAAAGAGCATGTTTGCGTTATGCATTTTAGTAAAAACTCAGTAAGGAAAGCATCTAGGCGATCAACAACAAATTGAATAAAGAAAACTGTATGCATTTGGATCACCCTGTATCATAAAAATCCAGAAATTATTTACCACATTATCTTATTTGCTATATGTGCAAAATTTCGTATGCATTTTCATACGAATACCACGTATTTTTACGAAGAAATAAATGTTTCTTTTAAATGCATATTATTTGCTTATAACAGAGTTTTCGAACAAATTTCACAGAAATTACAGAGAACTTGATAGCGTATATGAGAAACATTGCACTGGAATTTGAAATGAATACAGTGAATATTCCACGAGATATAAACACTTATAGAAAGTAATTCTTAATTGCAGATGAGCGAAGCACAGTATCTTTTTTTTTCTTTCATCATTTGGTAGCCAACTAATAATAAAAAAAAAAAAATATCCAACAACTTGTAGTGGAGAAGCAACTTGCCTCATACAGACATTCTAGAGTTTTGATTGTGGACGTGATGTCAGAACCTTACATTTGTGTGCGGACCAGAGACATCAATATACTTTATTTTACTCTAATTTTCGATGAATGCATGTAGCCTTCGGAATTTGCGGGTTTTCTGCGTTCCCTAGCGTATTTATTCAAATTTTGACTCCTCTGGTAAGTCAGCAATATCGTCTATAAGCAGGAGTGTATGTGTGTTTCTTCGGATATGGGTCGCATCTCACCTTCAAGGAAGTTTAGTCAAGGCGCACATTGAGACGCAGCCAACACGCGCGGGGCAGGTTCTCACGTCACGCGATTTTGTAAAGCATTGAAATGAACGGGAGAGCGCATATTGACTCACGCGCAGTTTTTCTGACGCAGGTCCTGCCTGCCACTTGTGTTTCGAACACAGTTTCAAGTGCGAGTGTGTCACGTTTTTCAGCGAAAATGAAGGAAAGGATCGAAGCTGTTCGCGCCTATCCTGTTTTGTAAACATTTCAGTAAATAATGGACGTTGGTCCTAAAACTTTAAAAATAAATGTAATTTTGTAAATGGTTATTATTATATAAAATTAAAAGTTTTCTATTCTGTTTTTCAGAGTAATAATGATAAAAAAATCTTGTTTAATATAAAAAGTTTTATTAATCACATGAAATTTATTGAAACTAGCTATTTTTTAAAGGTACTTTTCTATTACTGGGTGCCAGTGATATGTATATTTATGTTTATATATATCACTGGCGTCCAGCTAACAGAAAAGTACCTAAAAAATTTGTTCTTAATACGTTATGGTAAGTGGAATTCAAAAAATTTTATTACTTTCATTTCAGTTACATCAATTTTAAGTGCTATGAACATTAAACTGAAAATGTCTTTTAATTATAATATCCATTACTGAAAATTGCCTAATTAAACATTTCAGTAATGGACATTGGTCCTAAAACTTAAAAAAAAAAATGTAAATAGTTTTTATTATATAAAATTTAAAAAATTTTATTCTATTTTTCAGAGTAATAATGATAAAAAAAAATTGGTTTAATATTAAATATTTTATTACTCGCTTAAAATTTATTATAACTAGCTATTTTTTTATGTTCTTATTAATACATTATGGTAAACAATTGCATGTTTAGATTTTAATCTGCTGCTAAATAATAAAATTTAATTTTTTAATTGTTTACCATAATGTATTAATAAGAACATTAAAAAAAAAAAAATAGAGAGTTATAATCAATTTTAAGCGAGTAATAAAATATTTAATATTAAACCAATTTTTTTTTTATCATTATTACTCTGAAAAATACAATAATTTTTTTTTTATTTTATATAATAAAACCATTTACGATTTTTTTTTTTTTTAAGTTTTAGGACCAATGTCCATTACTGAAATGTTTAATTAGGCAATTTTCAGTAATGAATATTATAATTAAAAGACAATTTTTTAGTCTAAAAATAAAAAATCCCTCACGGCTCGGCCTACAGGCACAGGTAGATTTTGAAGACGCAGACCGTGGGGCGCTTGTTTGTTGGAAAATGCGGAAGAAATGACCTTTTTACCATGATGCGACAGTTGGAACCGCCCACTTCGAAACCTAACTTGTTTGCAGGCGGAACCGGCAGGGATTTTTTTTTTTTTTTTTTTTTTTTTTATAAGGGTTGGTTTTATAAAAAACTTGTCAATATAAAAGTTTTAAATAATATTAAGAGGACTTATAATAAATTTAAGCGGATATGATATCTTGTGAATTGACGAAATTGTGAATTTTTTTCTTCTTAACCCTCCCCCCCCTACCCTCCTTGGGGTCATTTTTAATTATATCAAAAATCTGATAAATTTTCGGCCATTTTCCTAGAAGTAATAATAACTTTAAACGGATTCGATACGTATCATAATTAAGAAGTTATGGGTTTTTTTTCTGTTTTCCCAAAAAGCCGTACTAATATATATGCTAATAAGCACGCATGCATTTCAGAATCAGATAATCGGATTCTGAATTTAAATCTATGTACTGAGCCATGGCAAAAAATATCTAAAAATCCCAAAAGAGGAACTAATTGTTTCTTATTCTACGAAAAACGAGCTGTTTTACACGCATGGCATACGCATGAACCTCCAGCAATGTAAACAAACGTGAACGTGACGGAAAACTGAGTCGCAATATGCGCACACCCTGCCGCGCGCAGTTTTTTCCCGAGCAGCATCGCTTCACCTGCGCGTGGCAGCTGCGTCTCAATGTTCGCCGCGCTTATTAGACTAGTTCTAGCCACAAAACCAGTGACAGTGTTCAGAAGTGGAACTTGTATAGATGAAAGATTAGCTTTTGGTAAGATAGCTTTCAGATCTATTTTGAAATAAAGTTATTTTTGAAGCCACGGGTTGCAGTTAGTAGTAGAAAAGTAAATTTTGTGTTTAAGGAAGTTTGTGAAGTGATTCCATTTTAGCTAAAAGCATTGAGAGTTGCTCTTAGACTTGGAAGTGGATTTTCCTCAGCAGCGTGCTGTACGTAAGTGAGACTCTTCTTAAGTAATTTTTATGGTTAATTAAAGTAAAGTGCATTCTTTGTAGTTGATCTCTTGGGAAATATTTCTTCAGTTTAGGCCAAATTGAGAGAGACTCTGCCACTATCCTAGACCGTTTATTAGGTGCGTTCATAATCATATAAATACGTAGCACCTATAGTCTTCGTCTAGTTCATCCGTCTGTCTGTCCGCATATAGCAGCGCAAAAACTACACAACCGAATGGTTTGCGATTTAATATATATAATCGTTGCAGAATTTTGTCGAGTCATTTCAAATTTTATAAAAATTGAATCCAAACTTAACAAGAACGAAAAATCATGCGTCAAACATAGATTATGTAACACTTTCCAACGCTTCCAAAATAATTTTACAAATCATTACCGTTTAAAATTCTAAAAGATAACATCTAAGTAAACAATTTGGAAAACGCATAAGATATTTAAAAACGTAATTTCAGGAATTTCCAAAATATATTTCCGACATATACAATATAAGGAAACATATACGAATACTTTTATTCAGCCCTGTATATAATCTATAGATTTGTATAGATTTAAACTAAAATTTAGCACTACATAGGATGCTAAATTTTAGTTTAGTTAGGAAACACGTAGGACAGTTTAAAATTCTCTTTCTGGAATTTCTGTCAATAAACGGAAATGTGTTTGCAAACTTTTGTGCTGCCCTGTATATGATCTACAGAATTCATACACACCAAGTAATAGACTAAAAGTGAGTTAAATTTAAAATCGCGTTCAGCAACTTAAAACGCACTTCCAGTAATTATTGTTAACAGACAGTAGAGAATTCTTTTGTGTGTCTCTGTAAATGAACGATGACTGCTATACACACAATATTCTGTAGTAAGCCTCTTGTAATGCACCTTAGTGATATATATAAATTTCAATGCGTTTAAGATGGTGAAACAATATTTAATTAAACCGCAAACGATTTTTCTCCATCGACGTAATGTAACGGAATTTTTTTGACTGTCCGTGTAAAGTAACTATAAGTGCTATGCACACCCTATTCCATGTTAAGCTTCTTGTAATGCACCTTAGCGATATATATCAGTTACAATGTGTTTGGAATTGTGTAACATCATTAAAATAAACCGCAAATGATTTTTCCCCATAGACCGTAATGTAACGTAATTCTTTTGAGTGTCCCTGTAAAAAAACTATAAGGGCTCCACACTTCCGTTGAAATAGGGAACATGCTATAGATAACGTCAATAACATATAAAAATTGCAGGGCAATCCGAGCGTATTTACGGGAGTTAGAGCACGGACAGCGGGCAGACGGCCAGAAGGCCATACGGCAGACAAACCGAAGTCATAAACACTTTTCAACTAGGTTGGAAAGTGTTAAAAAGATATTAATAAAAGTTTCCTTTATTTTATTAAATCTTATCATACGTAATCTATATGATAAAAGCTCATGTCATGGGACTGAGGAAAACAAATACGGGCTAACCACATCTTTTTCCATATGCCAAGTGGCCATTTTTAGTCAAAATTAATTTTTCGGATAAAACTGTGCAAAAGTTACATTTTTAGAAAGATCGTTCAAAAAATGGTTTGTTTGAGTTATATTAAAAAATGTATAGCTTTTGGGATAACTTCAGTGAAAATTATGTTAACAGCCGAAAATCTCAATCCATTAAAGTAAATAAACAAAATATTCATTCATCGTGAGTCATAGAAATATTAATCATGGAGGTAATCATTCGCAAAGCAAGATCTCCATGGTGAATTTACAGCTCTGTCTGGTGTCGAAAAAAAAATCGCATCAGTAAACATGGCATATGTAATAACAAAAAAAAGTCATCCTCATTTCGTTCATAGCAGACGATATAATTAATTTTACTGAAATAATAACGATGATTTTTTACATTGTAAAACAAGTTATAGCACGAAACGAAAGCACGTCATTTGTCACGTTTAACGTACAATTTCCAACTTGTTTTAAATAAACATCGTTTAAACTTTAAATATTTGCGATGACTGAGTTATTCCGAACACAGCATAAACCCACATGCTACAAAGTGATATAAAAGTTCCAGTTGTATAACGTGAAAATTGCGAAATATTTCAGCAATATAGTATAATAGGATGCATTTCAGCTGCTTTCTAAAAATAAGCACTTAAATCGGCTGTGACCTGTGACTTTTGGCTATATAGTGCACATTTTAGTTAGTGTGCAGAACTAAAAATTATCTCTTAAAGACACGTGTAAAAGGGAAACAATCATTTTATCATGGGTAATTATTCCTTTGGTATCATTAGAATTTTTATGAAGTAAAATTCATTTTGCAGCTTCATCGCGAAAAAGCTTAATTTTAAAACCTTAAATGGTAATATTTACACAGCTTCAAATGATAACATACACGGAGTAAACATTTTGAGAAACAATACCAAACCAAATATTGCGATGCACAAGTATTATTCCAACGAGATTCTGAAAGAGGTTTTAAAACGTTCAAGAGACACAGCTTAGTTTATATATAGAACAGCTTCGAAGGAATTATTTATAATCCCCTAATTTATAATTTACAGCTGATTTAGCTATTAAAGCTAAATGTGCTATTATTTAAAGATTTGCATTTATTAGACAAATGCAATATTTTAGAAAAGATCCTATAGAGAAATGTACTTATATTATTGTGAGAAAATAATTTACCTGTTTAAGTAACTCAATGCATTAAACATTTACTATATATCAGTGTTCAACACAAAGCCAATCAAATGTATGATGGCGTAGCAAATAATTATGGGAAAAGCTGCTTTTTACAGTCACAAAGAAATAAATATTAGGAAATGTAGCAAATTTCATAATTTTTTTTTTCATACGTATATTTAAGTTTTAAGTAAGATATTAAATACATTTCTGATATATTACACCTATGGGGGTGTCTAGTCAGGAGAAGGTCTCGTCACAAGATCAAGGTTCTAAATTACGAGACCAACTCGAGTAGCGATGACATGACGTATGGATGAGTTATGCAGCGAGGAATTAGTAAATATCCCAGCATCTCACATCCGTCCGGCATGACTTTGCAACACTGCGCAGTGCTGAACCGTCTCATCCAAAATCAATAAACAACCGGCCAACTAAGAAAAAGCATTTACAGCAACAAGACGCACTAAAGACACGTCGGCTTAATTAATTAACCAAACACATCTTCGCCAAGCAAAGAGCAGGCGAATCCTCGCCCCGTTGCCAGGTATCAACCCGTTAAGCTGGACAAAAGCCTGGCAGGTAGGGGGCCTGGTCAGCGGTCTAAAAAAATACATTTCTGATAAATAATTTTAATATTTAACTTCAATATCCTTCTTACTTTAATATTACTTTATATACTTTAATATAAATCGATATTCCTTTCCATGGACGTCCCTACATCTACGACAAAAAATAATTTTTACTGGCCTTTCTTCTTTTCTAATTTCTTTCTTTTTCTTCTTTTTTTTCAATAATAAATAGTTAAAAGTCTTTTTGAAAATTCTAACTTAATATTTTTTAAAAATGGTTTTATGTTTACTAAGGCTGTATGTATGTATTGTTATGTTACCTAGCCAAAATAGTCTACCTCCTTGGACAATGAAAATAACTAACAAACAAATAACTAAAAAAAAGTACCTTATATGACAGTACATGTCAAATCATCATTAAGTAGTTTGGGAGAAAGAAATAAATTTTGTTTTTTGGATATAACTCTTTGTGTTGTTGTGAAGTCATTGAATCTTTTGCGCAATTTATTAGTTCCATTTAAAACTAGTCGTTGGGGGCCACCGTGATACTTACCATCATGGATATGCATAATGTAAAATATTAGAATAAAAATGTGTAAACTACTTATAAAATGCATTGCAATTCAAATAAAATCGTGGCTTGATGACGTCACAAACTTTAAAGGCTCGATTACTGAATTGCTTGAAAGAGGTTTTTCCTTATAACTCCAAAAATAATAATCCTATTAACTAGCGGTTTATTGCATCTGATTAAGCGTCAAATTTCCAATTAAAATATATCTTTGAAGTGAAATTTGGATGAAATACAGGGTCATGAAAAATCGAAGAGTGTGGAAAATAGGATTCCAAATATCTCAGCAACTAATTATCCGATCGACTTCATGCTTTATGAAAAATTTATGTTTTTTTATTGTCTTTTATATTCATTTCTTAAAATAAGCAATTTCGAAAATTTTTATATACCTTTCATCAGAACGAATATTTCGAGAGTCCGAAAAAAAATTGTTCCGGTTAATCGAGGTTATTGAAATGAAATAGGCTTCTTCCCATTATTACATACTAAGTACATACCAAATTGCAAGTCTCTATCTCAATTTTTTCGGGAGATAGAGCGTTTACAGACACACAGACACACAGACGGACACACACACGGACGGCAAAATTTTTTTTCTAAAAATATGTTTTTCGGAATCTCCAGTGTCTGAAACGTGTAAATCCGTAAAAAAAAAAAAATTTCGATTTTCAAAACGATTACAAGACTTACCCTATACTACGTATGATGGGTAAGTAATTAGACTAAGTTTTCAGTGGTCCTCATAAAAAAGTTAATTTATAATTATAGCTAAAATTTTATTGCATTTAATAAAAACAAATGAACCTTTTTAGCAGCCTGAAAACCAACATACTTAAAATTTCAAAACTTGGTTTTTGTCTCGTCTACGGAATTCTCCTTCGTGGACTTGGCATATCCATTTTTAGCTTACAGGCTATCAAAGCCTGAGAGCTAATGTGCCCGCCGGTTCTGTATGTACTAATTGTATGTATGCACATTGTATGTATGTACGTATGTATGTATGTACGTAACGCGATAACTCTTGATAGAAATAACCGTTTTGCTTCAAATTTTGTATATAGGTTCATTGTGATAAGTCGCTTCCCTGATCAGTTTTGGGGGTTCATTGGTTAAGATAATGGGGGAAAGGGAGGCTAATTCCCCTCCTTAATTTAGATAATGGGTTTTTCATGCAGAATTATCCGATTTTCTTCAAATTTTGTATATAGGTTCATTGTGATAGGGCGCTTAACTGATTAATTGTGGGGGTTCATTGGTTAAGTATAAAGGGCGTAACGAGGAGGCTAATCCTCCCCCCTTAATTTAGATAAATGGGTTTTTCATGCAGAATTATCCGTTTTTCTTCAAATTTTGTATATAGGTTCATAGTGGTAAGGAGCTTCCCTGATTAGTTTTGGGTGTTCATTGGTTAAGTATAAAAAAGGGGGATACGGGGAGGGCTAATCCCCCTTAATTTAGATAAATGGGTTTTTCATGCAAAAGTATCTGTTTTTCTTCCAATTTTGTATATATGTTCATTGTAATAAGGCGCTTCCCTGATTAGTTTTGGAGTTCATTGGTTAATTATAAAGGGGGGAACAAGGGGGATGATCCTTCCTTAATATATTGTCGAATTGTTTATTTTTCAAGGGTTTATTTCTTTATTTTTCTATATTGTCGATTTCTTTATTTTCTTATTCGAAATTCTTTGAAATAAGAGTATAATAAAGAATTAGTGTGAATAGCCTGTAAGCTCAATGCCCGCAGTTTAACTGAGCAGTTTTCTTTTATTACTGATATTGTCAAGTTTTTCAGTCATTTATCAAACATTGTGTGCAGTGGCATTGTGTGCATTGGTTAAGTATAAAGGGGGATTCGGGGAGGGCTAATCCCCCTTAATTTAGATAAATGGGTTTTTCATGCAGAAGTATCCGTTTTTCTTCTAATTTTGTATATATGTTCATTGTAATAAGGCGCTTAACTGATTAGTTTTGGAGTTCATTGGTTAATTATAAAGGAGGGAATGGGGGGGGGGGAAATGATCCTCCCTTAATATATTTTCGAATTCTTTATTTTTCGAGGGTTTGTTTTTTTATTTTTCTATATTGTCGATTTCTTTATTTTCTTATTTCAAATTCTTTGAAATAAGAGTATAATAAAGAATTAGTGTGAATAGCTTGTGAGCTCAATGCCCTCAGTTTAACTGAGCAATTTTCTTTTATTACTGATATTGTCAAGTTTTTCAGTCAATTATCAAACATTGTGTGCAGTATAAGGAGGTCTCAATAGGAAGAGAAAATTAAAAAATAGTGAAATTCTGATGCGCATTGTTTTTCAGAAAATTAGATTCTGTAAATTTAAAAGTTTTAAACAATTTTTTTAATTGTGTCCTTTCTGTGAGAATGGCCCTTATTAGGTGCGTTCGTAATTATAAAAATACGTAGGACCTATTGTCGCTGTGTGAGCCGTCCGTCCGTCCACATATAACAGAGTAAAAACTACCCAACCAAATGCTTTGAAATTTAGTTTATATAATCGTTGCAGAATTTTATCGAGTCTTCATATTTTATAAAAATTGAATCAAAACTTAAAAATATATTAATAAAAATATTTATTAAGTAATTTGAATTTTTTGAAAATCAATACTTCCTTGTTTTAGCAGCTTCCGAGGATTAATCGTCAAGCGACCGAGATATACCTCCAAGTTATCTGACATGTATGACGTTATAGTCATATGACATTTTATAACCTCTATGACCAAGTTATAGTCACATTCTTCATTATATTAAATCATATCATACGTAATTAATTCAATGATATCTCATAATACGTAATGAAACTAGGTTTTCATGGCGATTACATCCTATTTAAGATGGAGTTATATTATTTCCGTATTACTGAATTTAAAAACGGAATTTGTATACTAAAATAGATGTTTCCGGAGAAATAGATATTAAATGGAAAAAAGTCTAAATATGGTTTTCATGTTCTGAAATTTCCAAAGCTAGGCGCCATTGGAATTTTCAATAAATGCCAACAAAAGATAAAACGTTGCCAACTTAAAATGTAGTAGTTTAGTTATTTTATTTATTTTATTACGGAAATTATATTCGTATCATAATAGCAGACAATATAATTCATTTCACTGAAATAATAACGATGATTTTTTTTTTTACATTGTCTTGTATTGGATATTTGCGCATAGTATAATTTGAATGTAACAGAATTGTAATTAATTGTTTGTAACAGTGTATTGAAACATAATTTCATAAAATAAAATTAATATCTATAATATGAAAATCTGCACATAAAATAAATGTTGTATTCATGCATTTTTGCATAAGAGTGCAACAGCTATTGCACTAAGATATGAATATTTATAAAAAACTAGTTATAGTACGAACGCACCACATTTTTCACGTTTGACGTACAATTTCCAACTTGATTACCTTAACTTGGTTCATGTATGTAAAGATGGAATTTAAATTTTTAATTTAAATTTAATTTAATTTTAAACGTACTTCCTGATATAATGAAATTATAAAAAATATGTACAGAGGTGTGTTTCCGATGACGATATAACATTTTAATATTTTTATAACTTAATTATAAATTAATAAATTAATCAAAAATCTTATCAATAATCAAAAGTACATTTTTTATGTCAAAAGTAAAGTCTAGAAAATTTAATAATGTTCATTTATTTCGAAGCATTCTTTAAATAACTATATTCAAAATTTACAATCGCGCTATTCACTTCATATTAGATAAATACGATTTTATAGTGGTAATGCAAAAAATAAACATTTTTAATTGAGAATTTTCATTTAATTTTCTGACAAACAAATTCGGAAAATCTGTTTCAATATCTAATCTTTTCTCATTGACAGCTTGAACAAATATACTAATGTAAAGCCATAACACGAAAAGAACTGGTTGTTACTTTGTCATTTCAAACATGAAAGCTTATTAAAGCTTCAATGAGCGTGCCGAAAATATAGAGGATATTTGATGCTGATTTTCATTTCCTTTAATGGAAAAATAAATACGGAGAACTTGTTATTTCGGAGGAATTACAGGTATTTCCTGCGATACAAGTTATTCAGGATGAGTGGTATTAATTTCTGCAGGATTAATTGGCTATATTTAGTTTTATAAAACGAATTAGAAATACTGAATACATTGATTTATTAACGGCTGAGATCACTTGAATGTATATATTTATCGGCTATGTAGAATATGCATTTTAAAATTTTCAATATTACGCTATTTTTAGATCTACTTATTTATCATGCAATATCAGACAAGTTAAAATAGTTTATTATAATCTTAAAATTAATTTTTCAATTAATTTTCAGCAGGGAAATTACGCCATTAAATTGTTGAACATTAAATACATGAATTTACACATTGCTAACAAAACGTATAACCGACAGAGTGAAAAATGTACAAGTCGGGAATCAAATCCGGGCCAAGGAAAAACGCTCCAATGCTCTACAATTGAGCTACAAGGGCGACACCCAGCTTCTCATCTCTCACTTACATGTGTCAGAAGGATTATTCCAAGGGTCCGGGTTCGATTCCCGGCTTGGACATTTTTCTCTCTGTCGGTTATACGCTTTTTTTAGCAATAAATTCATGTGTTTAATGCTCAATATTTAATGGCGTAATTGCATTGCTGAAAATTAATTTAAAAATTAATTATAAGATTATATGTATTCACCTATGTTGGGCTTTGATTTCGTCTCATGTTTGCCGTAGCGTTGTGTGCTCATGAAAACCTTTCCATCTTGTGCTGCATTTGTAGCCTTTCTAACGTATATAATTGAGAGATGCCACGCTGGGTGTCGTCCTCGTAGCTCAATTGTAGAACATTGGGGCATTATTCGAAGGATCCGGGTTCGATTCCCTGCTTGGACATTTTCCCCTCTGTCGGTTAAAAGCTTTGATAGCAATGTGTCAATTCATGTATTTCATGCTCAGTCTATTACAGTTACGTGAAATAATACAGTCATAAAGTGCAGAGTGATATCTCAATTTTAATATCGCGATATATTGTCGATTTAACATTTCCATATCGCGATTTCGTGATATGTAATGTGATTTAAATTCCCGGCTTGGACGTTTTTCACTCCGTCGGTTATACGCTTTGTTACAATGCGTAAATTCATGTATTTAATGCTCAGTCTGGTATAGTTACGTGAAATAATATAGTCATAAACTGCAGAGTGATATCTCAATTTTAATATCGCGATATATCGTCGATTTAATACGATATATTTCCATATCACGACATATCATGATATTTAGTGCTCAATTTCAGTTTTTCACAATTTTCAAGTATATGGAACAGTGTTTAGGATTTCATGTTGCTTGTCTAAGTTTTGAGTGTAGTAAAAATATTCAGTTTTCATCAAGATAATTATTATTTCACAGTGATGAAGCAAGAACAAACCTTTAAAATGGGAGGATTGAACTTTGTGCCGTTACATTAAACATAAATGAACAACGTGCAAATGGCACAAATGAAATACATGTGAAAATGGCATACAGCTGTTTCGGAACTTCTAAAGCTCCAGCATCATTTCCAAGGTTAAAAACAGATGTAAGTGTTCAGGTTAGTATCCAAGCGTCTCCGCTCGCGGCTTTTTTAACCTTCGCACTGATGATGGAGCTTTGGAAGCTCCGAAACATCTGTATGCCATTTTCACATGTATTTCATTTGTGCTATTTTCACAATGTTCATTTATTTTTAATAAGTACAAACTTTTGCTGTTTTATCTTTTAAACTTCATTTAAATGTTTTCGCTTCAATAGTCTAATAAATAAATATGCATCACCTGTATAAATAGATAATCTTTTCTTAGTAACAAAATAAAAATACTAACGTAAGTGACTTCCTTTTACTTCGTTATTTCAATAAGCTTATTATAGTTTGGTCGAGCATGTAGACAAGATAGAGGAATTTAATGCTGCTTTATTTATTGTTTAATGGAGAAATAAATATACTGAGTGCTTATTATTTCAGATAAATTATTAATAATGTCTACGAGACAAACTATTTAGGATCAATGGAATTATGTTTCTGGAGGATTAATTCGTTAACTTTAGTTTTATAAATCAAAATAGAAAGTTCATATATCCTTAATGGCTGAGATCTCTTCAGTAAATATAATTGTGTAATTATAATGTATGTAGTATGAATGTTGAACATTTCAACTTTTCGCTTTTTTTCATATCTGTCATAACTTTTTTATTTTACTATATTAGAAAAGCTAAAAGATTCCATTATAGCCAAATATAGTAGGGTAGTCATTCGACGGTCAGTAGTCCTGAGCGATATCTTAATTTCGATATCGTGATATATCGTCAAGTTAAAATTACCAACTTATGGTACATCGAAATAATGAAATCAAAGTCTAATTTGCCTAAATGAAACTCAGCTTATTTTGCATTCAAATAAAGTCTAGAATATTTAATCCTATAATTTTTTTAAATACCATGTATGTTGCTCTCATTGAAGGTTAAGAATTAAGCTAATCACCTCGTATCAAGATAAATGCGATATTATCTTTGAAAAACCGGAATATATCTTAGCTGATTTTTAATAATCTTTAATTGAAAATTTTCGTTTAAATATTCTAACAAATAAAAGTCTTTCTGGCCTGTACCAGGATGAAAAGGTAGCTTTCATAGTCCATGTTTTTAAAAATCCAACTCATTTTACCCAAACACCCGAAGCTAAAATGTTTGGAACCCTATTATAAAAGACTCAATCCCGGTTTTCGTTAATACTGAATTTGAATTTGAATTTCAGCATGAGAGTTACAGCATAACAAAAATCAGATTATTTCAAAATGTCACCCACACTAGAATTTCAAACTACCATATCTCAACCATTTTTTAAGATAAAGTCAAAACAAAAAATGTTCCAGAATCCTTGTATCCCGTTCTAACACTTCACAAAAAACATTTTTTCCATATACATTCCAATTTATAATTTTTTTGCACATATTTTTGAATTTTTTAAAAATTTAAATTTTTTTAACTAGCCGCCATTTTGAAACAATTTGGCGGATGAAGCTGACCAACGAACTCGGTCGAGACCTTGGTATGTCCTATGCACATACTCAGTCACATCCAAATCGGTTCATAAATAAGAGAGTTACAGCATGACATATGTCATATATATATATGTTCCGGTCAATATGATTAATCCGGTCATTATTAATAATAACCGGTTATTATTTCTAATGACCGGACACATAAAGCCCGGTCATTAATAATAATAACCGCGGTCATTATTAATAATAACCGGTTATCATTAATAATAACCGGATTAATCATATTGGCCGTAACATATAAATATATATACAGGGATATATATACATATATCAACATGTGAGCGGAGGGTGGTTTAGAGGTCTGGGGGAACATGGTCAGTGAAAATATACCTAATTTTTGTGGAATTGTTTTCCTCCGAACGGCTGCAATAGCTTTTGCAAGTAGCTTTTTGTAGTGAAAGCTACCTAAAGATGTAACGTCTGCTTAAATGCTAATATTTTCTTACTGACAATTTCAATAAATGATATGACTAGTAAACCTTCAGATCAGAGGCCAATTATACCAGACGTTTTTATTTTCATCTCACTTTATACGATATCTAACATAGGATAAGACACAATTTATTAATGTTAGATTATATTTAAGGTAAAGCTAGGAGAGTCTGAGCACAATTCAAAAGAATAACAATAAAAAATGTAAATATTAATTTTTTATTAAACTATCCATGAATAATTTTTACTTCATTTGTTTTTTATGCATTTTCATTGCTATTTTGTTGTTATGTTGCAATTTAATAGAACAGTTGTAATAAAGCCAAGAAAGTTATTTTGCGCAATCTGTCTTTACAGGGTTGGTGTGATTGCGTACATGGGTAGGAAAGATTGTTACTAATAATAACTACAATTAAAGTGTTAACAATAATAATTATACTTAAATAACATTGTTGTAACGTTTTTTCGAACAAATATTATTGTATTAGGAGTGAATATTTCAACCTAATTATTAGAGAATCAGAAAAAGGAAATAACTTTAAAAACGATTAAAAATTTTTAATTAAAGGAAAAAAATAAAGAATCAGAAAAAGCAAGTCCAGATAAGATTATAAAATAACATCAAGTTACTTGATAACACGTTTAATTTAAAATTAGTCCATTTTCATTTTTAAATTTTTTATGCAAATTTGCCAATAAGCTGCGTAATCTCTCCTAGCATGGAAACTAATGGGGACAATGCGCCATCTCTCCTAAGTAGCAGATGCGCAAACTCTCCAATTTCGGTAAAAGAGATTGCGCGGCCTTTTATTTAAACATGGCCGCTACTAAAACGAACCGTTGATGCTCACATTGTTAGTCTAGATTAGAAGCTTATGAAAAATCGTATAAGTTTAAAATATTTTGTACTACTGACATTGTATAGAAATTCTGATGAATAGCTATGAAAAATCAAGCACTTACTTTGGGAAAACAAAACCAAATAGCAATGCTTTATCTTAGACGCTCAAAACAATCAACGTGCACTTTCAAGTAGACACTCCACTACTGCTGTTGTACAACTACCTGGAGTCGCTGAGCGCTCACTCTACTCCTTCCCCCCGAACCTCTATGTGCGCAATCTCTCCAACCGCGCCATCTCTCCTGGCTTTACCTTATATTTTTAAACATTTAAGATTTCCCAAAAATTCAGGAAATCCAACTTTTAAGAACTGTTATGTTAAACACAATTTCATGCATTCTCTTCAACTGTTTATTGTCCGAGATTCTTGAATAAAAATGTAGAACTCTTCAGAAGTATATATTTTATATTTTATTTATTTGTTAATTCTAAATTTTCGTAATGGGGAAAGTCACAATGAATGAATTATTTTAATAAATTTTCTTTTTCTGATACGTTATGAAATAGAGTTGCTATAGGCAACTGGTAAAATAAAAGAGAAAATAAAATTACTTATGATAACAAAGTATAAAATCGAAAAGTTAAAATGCTTTATAATTTCCGAACTGATGAACAAAATTCCATCAAATAATTCATAGATAATTTAGAGTGTGTTACATATGTGTTGACCAAATTTCAAACTAATCGGAGTAATTTAAGATCACCATTGGGAAATTTTAGCATCTTAACATTTAAATCAATTATACAAATGCGCTATTTCCTTTTCAACGAATGGTAACATTTGAAAATCGTTTGAAATCCTATATAAAAGCATTATTATGAAGTAAAATAAAATGTTTTATATTTTTCAAACGAATGAACAAAATTTAACCAACAACAATACAGTTAATTCCGGATACCTCACCAACATACCTACTTAATTACCTGTTTTTGCGACACAGACAAATTTCAACAAAAAATTTCATTGAGAATTGATAGCGTCGTAAAAAAGTGATATTTCGGTTTGAAGAAACTGATTAATGCACTATAAAAATAACTCGAAAGCGTTTCCGCAGCAAAAGAAACTTTGATTTTATTCCTGCTCGTTTAAATCACGAAAAAATAGTTGCTTTTTAAGATTTCTAAATACAAAGATTGTTTTTCCGATTCTTGGATTACTCGGAATAAGTTATTGTATATTTTCATTCGTGGTTATACTATATTTTCGTACTAGGTAAAGAAAGTAAATTACTATTATTATGCACTATTTTAAACTATCTTATTCTGATGATAAAATAACTAGACAGATGATAATATAAACTGGGGATAAAACGGTACTTGTTTGTTAAAAAGGTCTGGGCAAAATAGGAAAAATCCCCCTAGCAAAAAAAAAGAAATTTTTTATAAAAATTTTCTTTTTTCTTTTCTTTTCTTTTCTTTTTCTTTCTTTTTAGTAGTTTTATTCGAACCTTGCCGTAAATACGGGTTAGAATCCCTTAGAAGGACGCCCACGGCCATTGCCACCTAGATAGCAAGCCGTCTTGGAGACGAAAGCTCCTGTGACGTCACGCTTAGTAGGCAGAGAAAGGAGGAAGGCAGAAGGCAGAATGTATTTCTCAGTAGGTGGTGAAAGAAATTTCATTGCTGATTGAAAATGTGGATATAAAATATGTTTTTTACAGTGAAATAGGCTTGAAAAGATTGGACTTTCTTTTTATCAACTGTTATAGTAAATACGGTAAGTGAAATTTCTTTTATGTTTTTATTACACAGTAATTTAATTTAGTTATATTTTTCTTTAAAATTGTGCACGTGTATATTATTTTGATTGCACGTGTAAGAATATTTTTGTGTCATTTTTAAAACATGTGTGAAGACAACAATGTGAAAAGGATTAAATTTTTCGGTATTTTTTTTTTTAAATCTAGAACTGTTAATATTAGTTAGTGTTATAGTTATTATTGAAAAATCATAGATTTATGCTTTCTATATTTTGATAAGAATAAGCTTATGTTATAACTATTCATAACTAATTTCGTACTCATAGTAACTAAATATGTAAAATAAGCTACAAAATGCGTGGTGAGAATTTCGAAATGATTATTATTTAATATAAAATTAAAGTAGATCTCTGTATGTTTAATGCATTTACAATTATTCAAATTTGTATGTCGTATTTATTTGCTTGAACTCTTTTGTTAAGATGATATTTAGGCAATTAGAATAATTTTTAAACATTATTATTATTAAATATATGTAAATTTTGATTTTTAAAATATTGTGTATGAATGATCTAATTTAAAAAATGCATTTTATAATTTGAAAACAATTGAATAACATTTCTAAAAAGCGTCATTAAAATATTTTTGTGTTTACGTAATGTTTTTTAGTTTTACATAATTTTAGCTCACAATTTCAACATAAATTATAAGCATACTAAATCGATAGTTAAATACATTTTATTAAAACAATTTCCATATAACCCCCCTTTTTTTTTCTTTTTGTGAGAAAATGGTTTATAAATGTTGTGTACCTAATTGCAAAGGGAATTATGATACATAAAATAAAGAGTCAATCTTTGCGTTCCCAAAAAATGAAAAATTAAAATTAGCTTTTTTTTTATTTATTAGTGTGTAAAGTTTTTGTGAATGTGTTTTACAGTAAAAGATTTTTTTTAAACTTTAATACCAAAAACTTTGAAAATGACTTTTTTCCCTTTTAAATATTCCGTTTTTTTTTTTTTTTTTTTTTTTTTTTGATCGAGTGAACACAAATGGCAAATCTAACCTAAGATTTCATTTCATGTAGATTTTTTTTCTTTCTTCCTTTTCCTATTTGTACTCTGACAATTTCATAAAAATAATTATTAAAAATCATCAGTTGTAACCAATTTTAATTTTTGGCAAAATTTAACTAAAAATTAATCAAGATTTTGTTTAGAAAACTTTAACTCTACTAAACATACATGGTAGTTATAATGAGTGATTATTTAATATAGGTATTTGCTTTATTGCTACAAAAATAACATTTATTTAATGCCAGATTAAAATGTACTTTTATTACTGTGTGTAAAATTTTTGTGAATAAATTTTACAATAAATGAATTTTCGTTTAACTTTAAACCAAAAAAATAGAAAAATGACTTTTCTTTTCTCTTTCAAGATTCAGTATAAACAAGATAAACAAGATTCAGTAATATATTTTTTGATCAAGCAAGCAGAAATGGTCTGCAAATTAGACATTTTAAAACATAACAAAAAATTAGAAAGTAATTAATGTTATAATTAATTATTTCCTTTACTTGCCTTACTTCTTACTTACCTTACATTAATTAGGAATTAATTAATGTAAGAGTATGTTTTATGAAATGGAATTTTGTGAAGGGTCTCATTTTATTATAAGGAATTTTGTGAAGGGGCCCACTTTATTATGAGAAATTTTGTGAAGGGATCCATTTTATTAAGAAGAATTTTATGAAGGGTTCCATTTTATTAAGAAGAATTTTATGAAGGGTCCCATTTAGTAATTATTTTTTTTTAATTGTAGTGTGGATTAATTTTAATAGTTTTAATTCGTATTTAGCTTGCAACTATATATTTATCTTGATAAACAAAAATATTCATAATATTTTTTCCATAGGTATGTGAAAAGCATTTTAAAGATGAAGATATCGAAAGGGAATCATCTGCATTTGATGAGAAGAAAAGAATTGATTTCAAAATCACATTAAGTCGTTAAAATAATTTTAAACATTTTTTTAAAAATTTTGCTGCATCTTCAATCCCCCCCCCCCCCCAAAAAAAAAAAAAAAAAAAAAAAAAAAAAAAAAAAAAAAACATGTTTTTCAGATTATTGAAAATTGGATTTTAAAATAAAGAATCTAGATTTTTTTTTTTCAGATACATTATTTATATTAATTAAAGAATGTGATATCCTATGCAGCATAAAAATATCTTTATTTAAAAGGTATTCCTGATATTGGTATTATTTTAGATTTCTATAAAGTATAGCAAACATAAAAAATTATGATAAAGGAATTTCCTGTTAAAATTATTCAGTCACCACGATATAATACGTGTACATAATAATAAAAATAGTACAACAAATCAATATCCTATTTTATAGTTAAGATAATATTTAAACATTTATTAAAAAAAATTGCTGCATATTCAATCCCCTCCCAACCCCCCCCCAACCCCCCCCCCAAAAAAATGTTTTTCAGATTATTGAAAATTTTATTTTAAGATAAAGAATCTAATTTCTTTTTTTCCAGGTGCATTATTTATATTAATTAAAGAATGTGATATCCTATGCAACATAAAGATTTTTTTTTAAAAAGGTATTCCTGATATTGGTATTATTTTTCTGGATTTCAATATAGTACAGCAATCATAAAAAAATATGATAAATGAATTTCCTGTTAAAATTATTCAGTTATGAAATTATCACCATGATATAATATGTGTACATAATAATAAAAATAGTACAACAAATCAATATCCTATTTTATAGTTAAGATAATATTTAAACATTTATTAAAAAAAATTGCTGCATATTCAATCCCCTCCCAACCCCCCCCCCCCCAAAAAAAAAAAAAAAATGTTTTTCAGATTATTGAAAATTTTATTTTAAGATAAAGAATCTAATTTCTTTTTTTCCAGGTGCATTATTTATATTAATTAAAGAATGTGATATCCTATGCAACATAAAAATATATTTTTTAAAAGGTATTCCTGATATTGGTATTATTTTTCTGGATTTCAATAAAGTACAGCAAGCATAAAAAGTTATGATAAATATGTTTTCTGTTAGTTAATCAATGCGATATACGAAATGTTCGCCTCTTACTGCTGACGTCACCAACCAGTCAGAAGGCTTTCTACTCTAGGTGGCAATGCCACGGCGGGCACTCCCCCCTAGGGCCTATATCCCTTGTGTAGATAATCGGCCGTCATAAAATCAACCAACCAATCGTTTCTTTCTTTTTTTATTTTATTTTATTTTTCTTTCTTTTTAGTGGTTTTCTTCGAACCTTGCCGTAAATACAGGTTAGGATCCCTTAAAAAGATCCCCACAGAGGGCACTCCCCCCCCTTCCTCCCTAGGGCCTATATCCCTTGTGTAGATAATTGGCCGTCATAAAATCAACCAACCAATCTTTTCTTTCTTTTTTTCCCTTTATTTTTAGTGGTTTTCTTCGAACCTTGCCGTAAATACGGGTTAGGATCTCTTAGAAAGACCCCCACGGAAGGCACTCCTCCCCTAGGGCCTATATCCCTTGTGCAGATAATCGGACGTCATAAAATCAACCAACCAAGCTTTTTTTTTTTTTGGGGGGGGGGGGGGGGTTAGTGTTTAAGAATTTAGTTTGTCTCTGTCTGTCTGCCGTCTGAACGTGCTCTAACTCACGTAAATATATTCGGATTGGCATGCAATTGATAGAAATTAATGAGGTTTACTTTGGCCTCTTCGTTATTGAAACGAAATAGTATGTAACGTATGTAGTCTGTTTACAGGGACATTCAAAAGAATTCCGTTACATTACGGTCTATGCGGATAAATCGTTTGCGGTGCATTTTAATGATATTACACTATTTCAAACATATTGAAATTGATATATATCATTGAAGTGCACTACAATAGGCTTACTGTAGAAAATGGTATGCATAGCATTAATTTTTTATTTTCAGGGACACACAAAAATATCGGTTATAATCATAATAATTGAATAATAATTGCTAGTAGCGTTTCGTGCGTTTTAAGTTGTGGTACGCTTTTAATTTAAAGTATTTTTTGCCTATTACCTGGTGTGTATAAATTGCATAGATTATATACAGGGCAGCACAAATAATCTGGAGTACATTTCCGCTTATTTACGGAAACTGCTGAAAGGGAATTTACAGCTGTTCTATGTGTTTCTTAAAGCAACTAAATCTTAGCATACTGAAGCATATATAAAATTCATAAATCATATACAGGGCTGCACACATTTTTTTTCGACTATCTATCTATCTATATTATAAAGGGCAGACGTGTGCGTGCGTAACGCTGACGTCATTTTGCGAATGGCAACACTTGATGATGAAATTTCGCTTTTGCGATTTTTGGTACTGCATTTTTTTTTTTTTTTTTTTAAACATCGCACAGTTTAAATTTTTACACCGTTATATAGGAGGGAAAATATACTTTCAAATACAATTTATTTGAAAACTGTACCTTAATTGACAGATTTATTATAGTAATTATGTTAAATTTTATGGATGATTTTTTTTTAATATGTCTCTATCGTATACAGACGATTACAAAATATTAATCCATTTGCACTTTAAGCAATATAAAAAGTCCAGCAATTGTTTCCAGCTGATATTCAATAACGAAATTTAAACTTCATTAAGCGATGAATAAGACAGCATAAATAAAACACAAATTTAACACACATATACAGTGAAACTTCCATTTAACGAAGTCTCATCGTTACACTTAAAAACTTCGTTATGAGGAAAATTCGTTAAATAGAAATCAACTTAAATTCATGAAATTTTTCATCAGATATGACAAACAGGTATCGGATTCAAAAGCATTTTATTCAGTTTTAATTATGATGCCGTCTTTTACAAAACAGTTGTGTATGGTCGATGAAATCACGTCACATTTTCAAGCTTTGGCTCGAGCTTTCATCAGCTCTGATAGATACACAGGTTCTCAAACTAATGTTTTCACTACGTTGTCTTTTTCGATAATGTACTTTAAGATTTTTCATTATTTCTTAGACTAATGGTTGAAGTTTAGAAGTTGTATTGGAAGGAACAAAAATAACTTTGATGTTCTTCGATTTGCTTTTTGAAGCACATTCTTGTGGATGTACAAAACAATTGTCTATCAGCAATGAAAGGTCAGAATGGTAAACTGTCTGACTCTAATTTATATTGTTTTGCTTCAATGCATCTGACTCACTGCTTTTGCTGCCATTGCGTCACTGCATCTTCTATATTATTGAATGTAAAAAGGGGGCTTTTGACTACCTCCAACTGTCAGCGCTTGATTCTCGGTGTGGGAGAGTAATGATAACAAGTGTTTTTCTTAGTGCGAAAAAAAAATTGGTTTATTTAGAACCAAACAGAATTGGAAATTATTTAAATGTGTTCATTTTCATACAATCCGCTGAAATAAACTCGCATATTCATCGCAACAGTAGCCTCTTAGTTTGAATTCTGTACACGTACAAAAATGGAATAAACTTCGTTATATAGAATATATTTTTCGTAATATGGAGATTAATTTACATGCTAATGGTGTTCAAAGTAAAAGTTCTGTAGAAAATTTCTTTAAATAGAAAACTTCGTTAAATAGGGATTTCGTTAAAGGAAGTTCCACTGTAATTGAAAAAAGCGCTTAAAACCACTGAAATTATCACAATAAAAATAACTGCTGGAGATATCGAAATTTTTAACGATTTTTTCCGCTACTGACTCCAGAAAGCCCAGGTTGGATGCCCTAATCAATGGTAATTTCTTAAATTGGTTTTTCAAATGTGTTATGCGTTTTCCAAATTGTTTACTTAGATAAGATCCTTCATCTTATTAAACAGTGAAGTTTTTTTAAAATTATCTTGACATGTTTGGAAAGTGTTTCATAATCTATATTCTTGACTCATGATTTTTCGTTCTTGTTTTAAAGTGTCTTTATTCTCTTTTTAATGAGACAGATACGATATTTTCCTGCTAAAACAGGAACAAATATTAGCTGAAACATCTTAATTACTTTCTTTTCAATTTACTAATTAATAATTACGCAGCACCTGTTTAAATATCTAACAGTTTGAATAGATATATTAACGCAAAGATTTTTGAGAAAATAACTGGCAGCTTCAATAAGCTTATTATAAGTTCGTCGAGCATGTAGAGAGAATAAGAGGAATTTGATGCTGATTTTTTTTCTTCTTTGATGGAGAGATAAATAATGGTTGTTTGTTATTCCGGAGGATTTACTGATAATTCCTTTGAGAAAAGATATTTAAGCTTAATAGAATCAAGTTACCAGATAATTAATTTATCTAAATCTAGTTTTATAATTCAAATACGAAGTTTGGATACTTCCTTAGAGAAAATCACTTCCATGAGTATAATATTTAATTGTATTAGGAATTTTAAACGTTTTAATTTTCCGTTGCTTTCATATTAATTATATGTTAGAACGAGATCTGCTTTTATCACCATTTAATGAATCTTTATTTGTGTCTCTTCATACTCATTATATAAGTTTTTTTTCTATAGATGTTCTATAGATATTTCAGAGGCCTTCTCGTTTTCTTATCCTTTTGAGAAAAATTTAAATATTTAACAGTTTGAATAAATATATTAAAGAAAAGCCTTTTGAGAAAATAACAGGTCATTATTTCAATAAGCTTATTATAAGTTCGTCGAGCATGTGGAAAGAATAAGAGGAATTTGATGATGCTTTTTTTTTCTTCTTTGATAGAAAGATGAATACTTGGTGCTTGTTATTCCGCAGGATTTACCGACAATTCCTTTGAGACAAGACATTTAAGTTTAATAGAATCAACTTTCCGGAGGATTGATTTGTCTAAATCTAGTTTTATAATTCGAATACAAAGTTTGGTATACTACCCTAGCGACCATCTCTTCCATGAGTATAATATTCAACTGTATTAAGAATTTTAAAAGTTTCAATTTTCCATTGTTTTCAGATCAATTATATATTAGAACGGGATCTGCTTTTATCACCATTTAATAAGTCTTTATGTGTGTCTTGTCATACACATTATGAGATCTTTTTCTATAGATGTTCTATAGATATTTCAGTGGCTTCTCGATTTTTTTTCTTTCTGGAGAAAATTTAAATATCTAACAGTTTGAATAAATATATTAACGCAAAGCCTTTTGAGAAAATAACAGGTCGTTATTTCAATAAGCTTATTATAAGTTCGTCGAGGCTGTGTAAAGAATAAGAGGAATTTGATGCTGATTTTCTTTTTTTTTTTTTTTTTTTTTCTGATGGAGTGATAAATACTGGGTGCTTGTTATTCCGGAGGATTTACCATCAATTCCTTTTGAGACAAGATATTTTAGTTTAATAGAATCAAGTTCCCGGATGATTAATTTGTCTAAATCTAGTTTTAAAATTCGAATACTAAGTTTGGATACTTCCTTAGAGACTATCACTTCCATAAGCAGGGATTAACAAATGCGGTCGCCAGGTCGCCATTGGCGACCAGATTTTTCTACCGGGCGATCAAGTTTTTTAATCTGGCTTTTTATTTTTATTTTTATTTATTTTATTTATTTATATATTTTTTTTACGAAAATTGACATAAGAAATGGACACAAACGGTTCCACCACCACCCTTACTCGTCCGCGAAAAGCAGTTATTTTTCTCTTCTATCGTACTGTTAATAGAAGAGCCAAGTTAAATTTTTATGTCCCATCTCATGCACAGAAAACGTTATTATTTTCCGTTATATCATGGGCCCCACCAGTGGCTGAGAGGTTGTGCTCTCGAAGCTGGTAGACGGGAGGTGCTGGGTTCGATCCCAATCGCGCCCGTCGGCCTAATCGTTCGGAGTTTTCTTCGAGCCGTGGATTTATCCATGCGTAAATACGGATTAGGTTCCCTTAGAAAGACCCCCACGAAGGGCACTCCCCCGGGCCTATATCCCTAATGTAGATAATTGGCCGTCAATAATCAACCCAACCGTTATATCATGGCACGTGGTTAGAATGTGGGAAAATTGGGGAAGGGGGGGGGGGCAGGTTTCAATAAAAAAGTAAGAAATCGTGATAATCTATCCACTGTGACGGCATCAAAAATTGAATACAATGCTATAAAATGTTCAAGTTTTTTTTTTTTTTTTTCAAATCATTTTGTATTTCAGAATAAAAACTAATTAATCTATCACATTCATTTTAAAAAATAATAACATCTAAGTTAAGTGATTACAAGTAATTCATTTGAGGTAAATCTATAAAACTTAATTAAAATTTGAAGAATAACTAATCTTATTAATCTTAAATAATATGTTTTTTTTTTTTTTTTTTTTTCTTTTTTTTTTTTTTTTTTTTAATATTTCTCCTTCTCGTAAAATGCATGACGCTTTTATTATCTGCACACCGCACACATTTCACAATACGTAGGCGTCACCCACCCTGGTTTGTAGACGATTGTCAGGTCCGAGGCTAACGAAAAAGACAGGCTACCGCGGTGCATTCCACATATCTTTTTTTACAGACCGCTAGAGTAACGTGTGCTCTTTTCGTATACCTGCATTGGTGCATTCGAACACCACGTGACTCCAGCGGTCTGTAAAAGAAGATACGCGTAAAGCACCGCGGCAGCCTTTCTTTTTAGTTAGCCTCGGTCTGGTCCGAGGCTAACGAAAAAGACAGGCTACCGCGGTGCATTCCACTTATCTTTTTTTACAGACCGCTAGAGTGACGTGATGCTCTTTTCGTACACCTGCATTGGTGCATTCGAGTATCACGTGACTCCGGCGGTCTGTAAAAAAAGATACGCGTAAAGCACCGCGGTAGTTTTTCTTTTTCGTTAGCCTCGGTCTGGTCTATAGGACGTAAAAGATGGAAGGTGCTACGTGTTTGCAGATACTGACTGCTTTTAAAAAATAAAAATAATAATTTAAAAAAATTATGTAGCTTTTTTTTTTTTTTTTTTTTTTTTGGTAACAATTTATTTCGCTAACGAAATCTTTTGCGCGGCCTCGCCCCATGGAGTCCTAGAATCTTTTTACATTTGAATCTTCGTTTTTTTTTTTTTTTTTTACTTTTATGTTATAATACTGCTGCCTGGAGAAGTATTTTTTATTATGGAGAGTAAAAAACAAAAAACAAAAAATATTATTTCTTTAAAATAAAAAAAAAAAAGTCATCTGGAATTCATAAATGTGATAATAAGGAACAAAATGGTGGCAAACAATCAAAACCAAATGAACCAGAACAAATCATTCATTGCACTTCAGAAGGGTAAGTTTTTATTTAGATTATTATTATCTTATTTATACTCCATTTTTTTAGAATAGATTGTGATATCCAAATAAACCTTCCTCCTCCCCCACTGGATAATTTCGATTACGTAATGCGAGCGTGAATGGTTTATTTTAGCAATGCATATTTTACATAATAACTTTTGAGTCATTTTGCAAACTTAATTATTTCTCATGTATGGATTTATTTTACAAGCACGTAAAGTTTGTTATTATTCAAGTCGATTTGTGTAAATAAAAACGCTTATTTTTTTACAATTACAGTTGCTTACAATTTCTATCAAGAGCAGCATCTGTTACTCATCTTTACCACAATCTTAACTTAGAATTCCCATAAGATGTTTCATTATAGATGTTGCAAAGTTCCAAAATATTAAGAAATAAAAATTATATTCAAGCAAAAAACATTTGTAACTTTTATTTCGAATTTGGCCGAAATAAGTTCATCAAATGTACATCAAAACACTTAAAAATAATAAAATCAGAATTATTTGACTGATTTCGACCGGAAAATAAGCGAAAAGTTGTTTTCCTGTTTCACTATTTCATCAATTCCCCCTCATCAGATATAGATTTTGGAGTACTCAACTATCCAGACATTTGAAGCATTCGGCCAATCAGCATTTACCAAACCTGCCGGTTAACTCAGCCTTTACAGTATTTTTTTTTCAGAGATATATAATTTTGTTAAGTTTCATTAGAAAACTTGGTTTATATGTGTTAAACGTTAGTGTGCTATTAGTTTATATGTTAGTATAATTATGTACCGTTCTAAACTATGTAACTAATAATTCTATCCTCTGCTAGTTATTATTTTTTTAAATCTTTTTTAATTTATAGAAAAATTTTGAGTCGTTTAAAAAACAATAGTGGGAGAGGGGGGGGGGTTGGGGGTTGAAGGTAAATAATTTTTTACGGGCGACTAGAAATTTTAGCTGGCTACCAGATTTTTTCAAATTTGTAAAGACCTGTCCATAAGTATTATATTTAATTGTATTATGAGTTTTAAATGTTTCAATTTTCCGTTGTTTTCACATTAATTACATCTTAGAACGCAATCTGCTTTTGTCACCATTTAATGAGTCTTTATGTGTGTGTTGTCATACTCATTATAAGATCTTTTTCTATAGATGTTCTATAGATATTTCAGAGTCCTTCCCGTTTTCCTTAGTTTTTGAGTAAAATTTAAATATCAAACAGTTTGAATAAATATATTAACGCAAAGCCTTTTGAGAAAATAACTGCCAGCTTCAATAAGCTTATTATAAATTCGTCGAGCATGTGGAGAGAATAAAAGGAATTTGATGCTGCTTTTTTGTTTCTTCTTTGGTGGAGAGATAAATAATGGGTGCTTGTTATTCCGGTGGATTTACCGATAATTCCTTTTGAGAAAAGATATTTAAGTTTAATAGAATCAAGTTCTAGGATGATTAATTTGTCTAAATTTAGTTTTATAATTCGAATACGAAGTTTGGATACTTCCTTATAGAAAATCACTTCCATGAGTATATTATTTAATTGTATTATGAATTTTAAACGTTTCAATTTTCCGTTGCTTTCCGATTAATTATATGTTAGACCGAGATCTGATTTAATCACCATTTAATGAGTCTTTAAGTGTGTATTTTCATACTCATTATAAGATATTTTTCCATAGATATTCTATAGATATTTCAGAGGCCTTCTCGTTTTCTTTTCTTTCTGAAAAAATTTAAATATCTAGCAGTTTGAATAAATATATTAACGCAAAGCCTTTTGAGAAAATAACTGGCAGCTTCAATAAGCTTATTATAAGTTCGTCGAGCATGTGGAGAGAATAAGAGGAATTTGATGCTGCTTTTTTTTCTTCTTTGATGGAGAGATAAATAATGGGTGCTTGTTATTCCGAAGGATTTATCGATCATTCCTGTGAGAAAACATATTCAAGTTTAATAGAATCATGTTTCCGAATGATTAATTTGTCTAAATCTAGTTTTATAATTCGAACACGAAGTTTGGATACTTCCTTAGAGAAAATCACTTCCATGAGTATTTAATTGTATTATGAATTTTAAACGTTTCAATTTTCCGTTGTGTTCAGAATAATTATATCTTAGAAGGAGATCGGCTTTTATCACCATTTAACGAATCTTTATGTGTATCTTGTCATACTCATTATAAGATCTTTTTCTATAGATATTCTATAGATATTTCAGAGGACTTCCCGTTTTCTTATCTTTTTGAGAAAAATTTAAATAATTAACAGTTTGAATAAATATATTAAAGCAAATCCTTTTGAGAAAATAACAGGTCGTTATTTCAATAAGCTTATTATAAATTCGTCGAGCATGTGGAGAGAATAAGAGGAATCTGAAGCTGCTTTTTGCTTTCTTTGATGGACAGTTAAATATTGGGTGCTTGTTATTCCGGAGGATTTACTGATAATTCCTTTGTGAAAAGGTATTTAAGTACAGTAGAATCAAGTTACCGCATGATTAATTTGTATAAATCTTGGATACTTCCTTAGAGACCATCACTTCCATGAGTATAATATTTAATTGTATTAAGAATTTTAAACGTTTCAATTTTGCGTTGTTTTCAGAATAATTAACTCTTAGAATGAGATGTGTTTTTTTTTCAGTATTTAATGAGTCTTGATCTGTGTCTTCTCATACTCATTATAAGATCTTTTTCTATAGACGCTCTATAGATATTTCAGAAGCCTTCGCGTTTTCTTTTCTTTTACAGAAAAATTTAAATATCTAACAGTTTGAATAAATCTATTAAAGCAAATCCTTTTGAGAAAATTTTAAATTTTTAACAGTTTGAATAAATATATTAAAAGAAATCCTTTTGAGAAAATAACAGGTCGTTATTTCAATAAGCTTATTATTTCAATAAGCCAATAAGTTCGTCGAGCATGTGGAAAGAATAAGAGGAATTTGATGCTGCTTTTTTTTCTTCTTTGATGGAGAGATAAATAATGGTTGTTTGTTATTACCGATAATTCCTTTGAGAAAAGATATTTAAGTTTAATAGAATCAAGTTCTCGAATGATTAATTTATCTAAATCTAGTTTTATAATTCGAATACGAAATTTGGATACTTCCTTAGAGAAAATCACTTCCATACCATGACTATCATCATTCTTATATAATATTTCTGTTCTCATCATCCCTTTTTCTATCATACGATACGAATAACAGCGAATGAGTTATCATTCGAAAGATTTCTGAAGTGGCTTCTGTATAGTACACTCATATTTCGTTAAAACGTGTTTTTTGATTAGAAATAGCTGTTACTTAAAAATTAAATCGACGTTGTTTTCATAAATGGAATGACAGGTATTCCTCAAATTAGTGTTTCCAAAAAAAAATAAAATATCGCATTGTATCATGATCAACAATGATTATAAAAGATAAATAGTACAAAAAAAGATAAAGTATGATTTCTCCGCACGGGTTTATTTTATATTAATGGCTAAAAAGCAAAACTGAAATTGAAATGTTTAGAAGAAAAAGACAGCATTGATCGATCGAAGCAGTGGCATTTCATGTGTAGAATAAAAGGTATGCTTTGTTATATTAGATTAAATTGTATTGTAAATGCATTCAAGTTATTTTTCTTTGTGTAATGTATTTCAAGAAGCGGATGACGTCATATTTTAATGTAGTTAAAATACGATTGTTACTTCTTTTTTTTTTTTCTCGTGAGTGCCGTTTGCTACCTTCAATCAGTTTTTACTGTAACTTTGATGGTTTAAATGGGACGATATTCTGGCTTGACTAATGTTGTTTCGAGATATTTTAAGCTTTAATTTTTCTTTAGAAGTTTAAACTTGCATCTAAAAAATAGATTAGTTATTGCTAAAAATTATTAGACTGCAATACGAAATCCTCGCATGGGTCCACTGGTAATATTTAATTTTATATTGAATTTTAAACGTTCCAATATTACGTTGTTTTCAGATTAATTATATTTAAGAACGAGATAAATTTTTTCACCATTTAATGAGTCTTGATCTGTGTCTTGTCATGCTCATTATAAGATCTTTTCTATAGATGTTATATAGATATTTTAGAGGCTTTCTCGTTTTGTTTTATATTTGAGGAAAATTGAGGAAGCATCAATATAAATACATTTCCATAAGAATCAAGTTATGCTTTAAACAAATTTGGGAACTTTTATGTTAGCCGGTTGCAGGTGATAAATCGTCAAATTACCAATCGCCATCATTCATTCCTTCTACATGTATTATAAAAATTATTACTGTTTGCATATCAAAAAAGTCCTTCCGGCCTGTACCGGGGGGAAAAGGTAGCTTTCCTACATCTTCGTTTTAAAATTTTAGCTAATGTTACACGAAAACAGCAAGTTAAAATGCAAAGAAACGTTTACAAAAGATTCCTTAATACTGAATTTGAATAAGAAATTCGCCAAATTATTGAGCAATAGCCAAATTGGCTTCATTTATGAAGACTTATTTTGGTCGCCAAATGTCGCCAAGTTTGGCTAGAATTTGGCGCTAACGGATATGAATATATAGTTTTATGCGTATGATTGGGAAAATTATTACAACAATGAAAGAAAATAATTTGCGAGTAATCGCGTTAATGTGCTGTTTTGTTTCAAAATGTCAGCCACCCTAGAATTTCAAACTGCTCTATCTCAGCCATTTTTTAAGATAGAGGTAAACCAAAAAATGCTCTGGATTCCTCGTATCAAGGCGTAACACTAAATTAAAAAATAAATTTGAATTTTTAACTTTTTTGTATATTTATTTTAGTTTTAAATTTTTAAATGGCGGACCAAGCTGGCCAACGAACTCGGTCGAGACATTAGTGAGCTTAATACACACAATTAGTTTCATCAAAATTGATTTATAAATACGAACGTTATCGTATGACATAGGTCAGATATATATATATATATATATATATGGATATATATATATAAACCCATTGAATTTTTTAAAGAATGGAAATTAAATGTATTAAGTAATTTAAATGTTGAACTTTTCAGAAATATGGAAAATTTTAATTTTAATGTTAAACAACTAAATAGTGAAATAAAGAATTTACAAAACAAATTTATTATTACTTATGTTGATAAATCACCAAACAACTATGCTTTCATCTGCAAAAAATATTATTCACAGCTAATATCTAATGCAATAAATACAAGTTTAAAATTTAAAAAAAAACTAATCTTAATACAATTATTAATAATCGACATATATTTCAATATTATAAATTGCTAAAAATTAAAAATTACAACTTTAATTATCCATACATTGTTGTTATACCTAAATTTCATAAAACTCCTATAAAATTCAGAACTGTAACTATAGGCTGTAATACGTATAATAATAATGCAAGTAAATTTCTATTAACTATTCTCACTAAATTGTTTGAACTTACAAAACTAAAAGATAATTTGTTTAGCATAAAAAATAGTTTTCAACTTGTCAATAATATAAAAAATTTAAATAACATAACTTACATGAAGACGTTTGACTTTAATGACTTATTTAATAATATTGATATCAAGGATATGTTCAGGATTGTCAATTTATTATACAATGAATACAAGGATTCCATAAAATTAAAAAATAACATTTCTATTACTTTAAACTTTAACTAGATTTATTCTACATCATAATTATATTGTTTTTAATGAGAATATATATATTCAATGCTGTGGATTACCACAGGGTGGCATTGTTTCTTCAATTCTTGCAGAATTATATTTATATTATTATGAACGTAATTCACATATTGCTAATTGTAAAATGTACCGTTATATAGATGATATAATTGTCTTCTATTTTAATAATAATTCAAATTATTTACTACCAATAAAATATCATAAAAATTTAAATTATAGTTTCAACCTTATGGTAAATAATGAAATTAATTTTCTTGATCTTAAGATAATTCTTAAAGATAATAAAATTTTGTTTGACATTTATGACAAAAGAAATGATTTTACATTTAAAGTTAACTTATTTACTAATTATAAGTCTTGTATACATAAATCAGTATTTGTAAATATTTTACTAAATTTTGCACATAGAATAAACAATCTTTGTTCTAATAATTTTAAAACTCAAAATTTAAAACTTATTCTTCAACATGCAGTAGAATATGGCTATCCCTTTTATTTAGTTAAGTCAATTTTACGAATATAAATTTTGCTTTCATTCAATATGTTTGCACATTCTATCTGTTAAAACACTTACATTTTGATTACTGATATATTTGGCTAAAGAATGAATTCCTTTATGTGAGAGCTGAGTGGGAATATTTTGGTTAAATATCTTTTATTAATTAAAAAATTTAAATAGTAAATTCCAATTTTTTTTTTCTTTTTCTTTTCTAGGGAGAGAACTTTAAATATAATATTTTTCCAATAAGTGCGTTGCCATATTGGAGATTTACTGTTTTTTTTTGTTTTTTTTTTTCCTTCCCAGGTAGAGAACTTTTAACAATATAGTTAAATGCGTTTTTATTTTTTATTTTTTTATTTTTTATTTTTTGCAAGATATTAGATTCAATACGTGAGGTTAACATATTGGAAATGTTTGGTTATTTTTAACTATCAGTGTGTGAAATCTAATTTTATTTTTCAGAATAAATAATATTTAGCAAGATGTTAGTTCCATTAAGTGCGTGTAGCCATTTTGGTATTTCTTTTAAACTTGCATTGTTATTTATAAAATGAAAATCTAATTTTATTTTTCAGGGTTAATAATATTTTGCAAGATGTTAGTTCCAATAAGTGCATGTAGTCATATTGGTAAATCTTTTAAGCTTGCATATAATTATTTATAAAATGAAAATTTAATTTGACTTCTACAATAATATTTTAGATTTTATGGGTTTATTTATATTTTGAAATTATTTAAATGTTGACATATTGTAAAAATAAATAGATAAAATAATTTTATACTGGAAAATTTACTTAATCAAAATAATTAATAGTTATTTAGATATTGTTTTAATCTTTAACTAGATGGCAGCACCATATAATGATTTAAAAAAAACTATTACTATTATTCTTTAGTATTATTTTTTAGTTATTGTTTATTATAAAACCAGATGGCAGCACCATATAAATTTTCACAATTTTTTTTTCTCTTTTACCTGAAAACTTGGAATACAAGTGAAATTTTTAAATATTCCAATAATATAATATATATATTAAAATTATTTAAGTTAAAAAATATTTTTAGTAAATGAATTTATAGTTTTTATATTATTTATTTGTATTTTTATATTTTAAATTAGAAATAGTTAAAATCACAATGGTTAAATTAATAACTGCTACTTTTAGAAAATTAACTGTAATTTTAACTTGTACGTTTGAATTCACTTATTCACTTTACCATGTGCTTAGCACAAAACATTTTATCTTCGGATTCTGGACAAATTGATGTTGTAATGTATAGATTTTCTTTGTCTTCCTTTGTATTTATTCGTTTATAAATGGATTTATTTTCTTCCGTTTGATTTGTAGTGTTCTATTTTCAAAGGTATCCTTTTAGGTAGCTTTCAATACAAAAAAGTATAAAGCTACCTATTGCAGCCGTTCGGAGGAAAGCAGTTCCGGAAAATTTCGATATATTTTCACCGGTCATGACCCCCAGACCCCAAAACCACCCTCCGTTCAAATGTTGATTTATATATATATATATATATATATATATATCTCCATATATATATATATATATATCTGACCTATGTCATACGATAACGCCCGTATTTATGAATCGATTTTGATTAAACTAATTGTGTGTATTAAGGTCACTAATGTCTCGACCGAGTTCGTTGGCCAGCTTGTTCCGCCATTTTGTTTCAAGATGGCGGCCATTTAAAAATTTAAAACTAAAATAAATATACAAAAAAGTTAAAAATTCAAATTTATTTTTTAATTACGTGTTAGGCCTTAATACAAAGATTCCAGAGCATTTTTTGGTTTACCTCTATCTTAAAAAATGGCTGAGATAGAGCAGTTTGAAATTCTAGGGTGGCTGACATTTTGAAACAAAACAGCACATTAACGCGATTACTCGCAAATTATTTTCTTTCATTGTTGTAATAATTTTCCCAATCATACGCATAAAACTATATATTCATATCCGTTAGCGCCAAATTCTCGCCAAACTTGGCGACGTTTGGCGAAATATCGCCAAATTTGGCGACCAAAATAAGTCTTCATAAATGAAGCCAATTTGGCTATTGCTCAATAATTTGGCGATTTTCTTATTCAAATTCAATATTAACGAATCTTTTGTAAACGTTTCTTTGCATTTTAACTTGCTGTTTCCGTGTAACATTAGCTAAAATTTTAAAACGAAGATATAGGAAAGGTACCTTTTCCTCCCGGTACAGACCGGAAGGACTTTTTTTTTTCAATTTCTTTCCAATGATTGTTAGGGCTTGGAATTGTCACAAAATTTTGGCTTTAAGCTTGTGACAGTTACAGAAAACAATCATTCTTTGCTTATAATGTGGTTTCCCAGCCCTTGAAAAAGTAAATTACATTATAAGCTTGCATTTGTGTTTTTTTTTTTTTTTTTTTTTTTACTTATGTTTCACTTTTTGAATAAATACTTCAATTGTTAGGACTATGTTTTATAATGTGTAATTTGACATAGCTATTTGGGGTAATAATTTCATTGCATTTAGTCAGTTATTTCTGTTTCAATGGTTAATTTTTGCAATAAGTTTATATATATATATATATATATATATATAAATCAACATTTGGACGGAGGATGGTTTTGGGGTCTGGGGGTCATGATCGGTGAAAATATATCGAAATTTTCCGGAACTGCTTTCCTCCGAACGGCTGCAATAGGTAGCTTTATACTTTTTTGTATTGAAAGCTACCTAATAAATAAATAGATTCTTTATATTCAGTAATTTCTATAAATATTGAAAAAAAAGTATTTGTATATATGAAACAGTAAATAGGTTGCCACAAAATATGTAAGAAAGTTTTCTTTCTCTTACCATCGTCACGTTTAAGTGCGTTCGTTTTTTATATAAATACGTTTAATGACATAAATACGCGGGTTCAATTATATAAATACGTAACACCTATAGTCGTCATCTGATCTGTACGTCTGTCTGTATATAACAGCTCAAAAACTATCCAACCGAATGGTTTGAAATTTAATATATATATAATCGTTGCAGAATTTTGTCCAGTCATTTCATATTTTATGAAATCGAATCAAAACTTAAAAAAGATATTAATGAAAGTTTTCTTCATTCTATTCAATTTTATCATACGTAATTAATTCAACGATATCCCATGATAGGTAATGATTCTAGGTTGACATGGTGATTACGTCCTATTTAAGATGGAGTTATACTATTTCAGTATTACTGAATTTAAAAACCAAATTTGTATACTAAAATTGTTTAATTATAGCGATTATATAATTTACCGACAGTTTTTTGGATAGATGTTTCCGAAGAAATACATATTAAATGGAAAAAGAGTCTAAATGTGGATTCTGAGTTCGGAAATTTTAAAAACTAGGCTTAAGTTTCCCATTGGAATTTTCAGTAAATGCCAACAAAAGATAAAATGGTGCTAAATTAAAATGTATAAAATGTACATAATATTTTATTACGGAAATAAATCATATCGTAATAACAAACGATATAATTTATTTTTTCAGTGAAATAATAACGATGTTTTTTTTTTTTTTTTTTTACATTGTCTTGTATTGGTTATTTGCGCATAGTATAATTTTAATGTAACAGAATTGTAATTAATTTTTTGTAAAACTGTATTGAAACTTAATTTCATAAAATAAAATTAATATGAATAATATGAAAATCTGCACATAAAATAAATTTTGTATTCATGCATTTTTGCATAACAGTGTAACAGCTATTGCACCAAGATCTGAATATTTATAAAACTAGTTATAGTACGAACTGTATTGAACTGTATAGTACAGTTATTTGTCACGTTTGACGGACAATTTCCAACTTGTTTCTATCTCGCCAAGGCCTCTATAACAAACACAAGACGTTTAATTCTCAGTCAATAATATCTTCTGTAATCATATCTAGTTATTTTAGCATCAGAATAAGATAGAATAAAATGGTGCATATTTGTAATATTCGTATGTAATAAGAATAAAATGGAGCATAATTGTAATATTCGTATGTAATAGTGTTGACATAGTATAGCATACATTTGATCGATATCTCAATTTCATTATCGTTCGTTTAATATATTTTTTTCCTGCATGTGACGCATGTATTTAGAACTATTTATTACGCTATTGTAATGAACTTTTCAGTAAGATTAATACGATATTTTCGTGCTAAAATAGGAACGAATATTTACTTAAACATCTTAATTGAGTACATTTCCTTTTTAGCTCACAGGCTATCAAAGCCTATGAGAGCTAATGTGCCCGCTGGTTATGTATGTCGTATGTATGTACGCATGTACGTAACGCGATAACCGTTGATAGATATAACCGTTTTGCTTCAAATTTTGTTTATAGATTCATTGTGATAAGGCGCTTCCCTGATTAGTTTTGGGGGTTCATTGGTTAAGTATAAAGGGGAAACGCGGGGCTAACCCCCCTTTAATTTAGATAAATGGGTTTTACACGCAGAATTATCCGATTTTCTTCAAATTTTGTATATAGGTTCATTGTGGTAAGATGCTTCCCTGATTAGTTTTGGGGGTTCATTGGTTAAGTATAAAGGAGGGAACGGGGGGATAACCTCTCTTTAATTTAGATAAATGGGTTTTTCATGCAGAATTATCCGATTAGATTCGATTTTTGTATGTATGTTCATTGTAATAAGGATCTTTCCTGATTAATTTTGGGGTTCATTGGTTAATTATGAGGGGGAGGGGGATAATTCCCCTTAATATAGTGTCAATTTCTTTATTTTTCGAGGGGCTTATTTCAAATTCTTTGAAATAAGAGTATAACATACAATTAGTGTGAATAGCCTGTGAGCTCAATGCCTTCAGTTTAACTGGGCAGTTTTCTTTTTTATTAATTTGCTTTTTAATAAATATCTGTGTGCTATCTAAATGCCTGCTTAAATATCTAACCTTTTGCTGAAAACAGTTTAAATAAATATATTAAAGAAAAGCCCTCTGCCAAAAACTTCGTTACTTCAATATATACCTTATTATTAT
Source organism: Maratus michaelseni (assembly GCA_963931845.1). Lineage (NCBI taxonomy): Eukaryota > Metazoa > Arthropoda > Arachnida > Araneae > Salticidae > Maratus > Maratus michaelseni. The sequence continues at coordinate 141,195,681 of OZ007597.1, forward strand.
AACTTCGTTGAACAAGCATAAATAATAAGATAAATTTGATGCTGTTTTTCTATTTCTTTGAATGAGAGTCGATTACTTGAGTGGCTGTAACGATATTAATTGGTTTTAATAAACTGACAAATTTGTGTAATATGGAATGGAAACGTAACTTGTAGGACTCCTGTGGATTATGGTGGATGATATAGATTGTTCAGAAAAAATTCTTTTAAACTATAGTATTCATTAAAGGTTAAATTTTATTTGGTTCATATACAGGGTGATTCAGAAAAACGTGGACAAAATGACATGGTAGATCAGTCATACAATAAGGATGAAAAATCGCATAGGAACAGACGATCGCAACTGCGATCCGGAGCCGCTACAAGGCGTCTAAAATAATACATAACACAGAGAGAAAAACAAAACCATTACAGATCATTTTATTGATAATTACTCACTCACATGCCACTAATGCAAGCCAATGTTGAGCCGACAGCAGATGATCAAAGTTTTTGCCAGATGCATCGAGACACCCCTGGCATCTACGTTGCATGGAACGGCGCACCTTCTCAAAGATACCAGGTGTGTCTCGAACACACCCTGCTGCCACAACGATTCTTCCTACCAAGTCTTCCGGCATTGCAACAGGTGTTTCATACACAAGTCCTTTTAAAAATCTCCACAAGAAAAATCCAAGGGAGACAGGTCTGGTGGTCGTGGTGGTCATGCGATTGGTCCACCACGACCAATCCAGCCACCAGAAAAAGTAGCCTGCAGATGTGCTCTGACATCTGTGCTGAAATGCGCAGGAGCTCCGTCATGTTGAAATCGAATGCGTCGACGAATAGGCATCGGAACATCATTGAGCAGTTCTAGCAGAACCTCTTGCAAGAATGTTAGATAAATGGAACCGTTAAGTCTTTCTGGGAGAATGTACGGACCAAGTGAACAGTCTCTTACAATGCCAGCCCACACGTTCACGGAACATTTTTGTTGTGCGGCGGGTGGACGTGTAGAATGCGGAGTTTTATCCGCCCACGTATGCAGGTTGTGAAAGTGCATCACACCCTCTAATGAGAACGCAGCTTCATCAGTGAAGAGAACACTTGCTGCGAAGTGTCGGTCTGCAGCAGTTTCTTTCAAAAACCACCGCGCAAGGTCCATACGATTGTTGTAGTCTCTCAGTTCCAGCGCCTGGACGCGTTGTAAATGATAAGGTAGTAGTCCTTCGTCGTGTACAATGCGCCAGACGGTAGCTTGGGGTAAATTGGTTGCTCGGGATACAACTCGTGTACTTGTTGAAGGATTACTCTGGAGTTCTTGGACAACTCTTTCTTCAACATCAACTGTCTGAGTTATTCGTTGGCGACCAGCATCCGGTTTGTGCACGTCAAACGAGCCGGTTTCACACAATCGTCGATACAGAGTGGCAAAGAATGAGTGGATAGGCACCTTTCTACCAGGATATTTCTCACGATACATTCGCAAGGCTTCTAGTCCATTGCAGTTGGCCATGCAGTAAATTAATTGAATGTCAGCCATTTCGCGGTACGTGTAACTAGCCATGTTACTCCCACCGCATCCACGGCTCGAATGAAAACAATCTCCGTTTGTTCAGCTTGTGTTTGTATCGCAATGCCCTCTCGTGGCTCTAGCACCCTCTACAGGCATTTGCGACCCTCTGTTCCTATGCGATTTTTTATCCTTATTATATGACTGATCTACCATGTCATTTTGTCCACGTTTTTTTTTTATCACACTGTATATGCATCACTGCACTATGCAGGGTTAGGATTAATAGAAGCAAGTTTACCGAGAGTTAATTTTTCTAAATTTAGTTCTATAATTCGAATAAGAAATCTGGAATACTTACGAAGCGGACATCTCTTCTATGAGTATAATTTTAAATTGTATTAGGAATTTTAAACGGCTCAGTTTTCCATTGTTTTCAAACTAATCATATCTATAGAGCAATATCTTCTATTTATCATACTCATTACAAAATTTTGTTTGATAGATGTTTTATCCCCATTTAATAATATCATTTGTAATCTTATCTGGTTATTTTATAATCAGAATCAGATAGGTTAAAATAGTGCATAATAAGGAACTTCTTTCATATAGTAGCCTAAACGAGATAGAGGAAATGAGCTTGCCAAGAGAATGAAATTATGACACGTATATTTGGCAAATTATTCCCTTTTTCATACTCATAAGCAATGTTTTTCAATATTGTCAGAATTTATTTAATATACAGGGTGGTTAAAATTAAACTGACGGTACTCAGAGGCTCATAGCTCCGGTTCTACTAATCGGATCCGAATGAAACTTCAAATATATGTTATGTAGATCATGCGGCCAAGATTTTCGTAAAAAAAAATAGTTTGAAATTTAACTATCAGATGGCGTTGTATGGCTAAAACAATATGCAAATGAGTAGCTAATGTAATTTTGCTATAAAAGCTATACGTATGGTTCAAAGAAATCCTACGTCCGCAGTGAACATGCCGATGAACAAGAAGGAACGCACATTGATCGAAAACTTTTTTAACAGAATGAGAGCAATGCTTCGGCAGCACTCCGTGCTTATCGGCGGATGAAAAATGTCCGTAAATGAAGTTAGAGGCACGATTCGTAAGTTTGAAGAAACCGGTCCTCTGGATGTTGCACCGGAAGCGGACGACGAGCAACTGACTCGGCGATTGTGGAGGAAATTGCATTCAGAGCCGAAGCATTGCTCTCATTCTGATAATAATGTTTTCGATCAATGCGTGTTCCTTCTTGTTCATCGGCATGTTCATTGCAGAGGAATGATTTCTTTGAACCATACGTATCGCTTTTATAGCGAAATTACATTAGCTACTCATTTGCGTATGGTTTCAGCAATGCAGCGCCATCTGGTAGCAAAATTTCAAACCATTTTTTTTACGAAAACCTTGGCTGCATGATCTACATAACATATATTTGAAGTTTCATTCGGATCCGATCAGTAGAACCGGAGCTATGAGCCTTTGAGTACCGTCAGTTTAACCACCCTGTACAAAAGCCAATTATCAGTTATTATATACAAACAGAAGTAATTTATCTCATATGTGTAATCAGAAGTAAATTTTTAATACATACATGTAGCTTTTCATGATTTCACTACAATATTTACAAGCTTTGGCTAAGATGAAGTGGTGATGACATGTGTTAAACCCTAAGCTGTTATCACTGCCATATCAATATATTTTATTATTCGTCACGAGATCGCAATCACAGCACACTCTAGAAATCATCGCTGCGAGCTTAAAGCAGTAAAAATCTTAATCCTTGAGATTTAAATATTGGCACGCAAATAATTACAATCAGTTACGAAAAAGCATATTTATTTAGCAGATTATTATATCACGATAAAGGACTCTCAGGCCCTCTGATACTGCCCTAAATTAAATCAACTGATATCTGTGACATTATTGTCAAACAAAGAAGAGAGAAAGTTCACTTCAAAGAAATTTTAGCAGAATTCACTCCTCCACTGATGTCTACATTGTTTACATTAGAGGAATTAACAGAAAGGAACAATACCCAAGCTGGTGTAAATGTATCTAATACCTTGGTCGCAAGGATACAAAAAGGGGAAAAAAGAGTGAAAGGACATTAAAAACGAGAAAACCTTCTACGATATTCTAGAGTGCGGTGGAAATTTCAAGATAAAAACAAAATTAAAAGAAATTAAAAGAAAATTGTAAAGGCGTAAAATTTAGAAAGGAAATTTTAAAGAGAGAAAAATGTTGCTGGCGGAACGCAAAAAATAATAAAGACACGTAGAAAATAATTAGATTTTTGAAGGGGGAAAAAGAAATAGGGATAATAGTATTTTATGACGAAATTAAAAATTTTAATGGAATAAAATTTTGAATAGACTTTAAGACAGGCTATAAGTTAAATATCTTACATACATAAACAAGCATAATAGTCCACCAGTTTCATTTTCAAAGTTGTTTATATCATTCGGCCACAAATCTCACATTCTTAAGCCCGAATTGCGCCAGGCATTTTTAAAAAGCGACAAGGGTTTTTAACAGAGAGGTGCCCATTACTAGTCATATTCATTTGCAATGGTGTTGTTAAGTAAAACAATTTTAATTTCCTGATCGATTTCTCAATTTCAAAATCGTGAAATATCGTCTGATTAATCATTTTCGTGGCATGTATTGAAAACTAGTGATTATGATGTTCACTTCTCATCAAAAGAAATACAATATTTTCCCGCTGCAATAGGAGCAAATATTTACTTAAATATCTTTAATTGGGTATTTCCTTTTTAATATGATAATTAATAAATACGCAAAGCTGTTTAAATATCTAATGTTATGCAGCTAATAATTTGAATAAATACACTAACCCAAAGGCTATTACGAAAATAACTGGTTGTTACTTCGTTACTTTAATAAGCTTATTATAGTGTATCATGTGTAAATGATAAGAGATTTTTAAGCTACTTTTCTCATTCTTTAACAGAGATATAATACATTCTGAATATATTTCATCTCGGAGGTATTATCGATAAGTCCTTCGCGGCAAAGTGTTTAGGACCAATGAAATGATGTTTCAAGAGGATTAATTCGCTGAATTTAGTTTTATAAAGCGAATTTGAAATTTGTCATATGTATATTCGTAATGACTGAACATCGACAATAAGTATAATTGTTGCCTACACACACAGTATGGGTTAAACATTTCAGTTCGCAGTCAGAGCATGTTCAATTTCCCTCACTTTAGATTAATCAAAGCTCTCCATTTATTATGCAGTATCAAATATGTTAAAACAGTGCGTTATAATTACTAAGGCATCCAACCCAGTCTTCAGGAATAGAGAATATAGGTGAAAACCATTCGTCTGCAATAGATTTTTTACAATTGATATTTTTTTTAGATTGCCAATTGTCCCCCTAACAACACCAAATAAGATTTTTTATATGAAATATGTCAATTATATATTCAAATAAAATTTTGAAATTTATTAAAAGCGGTAATTTCGTATTGGCCTTGTGCCAGAAGTTAATAGCTGAAGAAATCGCTAATCATTTCGTCATCTACAGCAGCTTTTTTTTTAAATTATTATTCTGATACTTTCAGCGGTTTTAAGCGTTCTTTTCGATTACATGTCTGTTAAATTTGTGTTTTATTTAGTGTTTAATGAAGTTTTAATTAATTTTGTTATGGAATATCAGCTGGAAACAAATGCTGAACTTTTTATATTGTTTTATATGAAAACGGATTAATGCTATTTTATAACCGTCTGCAAGCAATAAAGATAGCTTTGAAAAAATCATGCCTGAAAATTACTTTAAAATCCTTAATAAATCAGTCAATTAAGATATAGTTTTCAAGCAAATTGCGTTTGAAAGTTCATATTTTCCCCTATATAACGGTGCTAAAACTGAAAATGTGCGTTGTTTAGAAAATATAAAAAATTGCAGTAGCAAAAATCGCAAAACCGAAATTTCATTATCAAGGGTTTCCATTCGCAAAATGACATGAGCGTTACGAACGGATACGTTTGTCCTTTATAATGTGTATATAGGAAATAGTATAGTTATAGCGTAGTGAAATAATATAGACCTGGAGAATATATCATTTTTAATGTTGTGATATTTTGCCAGCTTAAAATCATGATACCAAGATGTATCATGATAATGAAATCAAAGTCCACTAATCATCAGAAAAGTACTCTCAGAAAAAACTGTAAATTTATGAGCGTTTGCCCTTCAATTTTCACGGGCAACAGACTTATTTGATGAAAAACGGTCTCATCTACTAAATAAGCGGCCTTATCTCTTAGATACTTAAAGAATTAAGAGCAATCCACATATTCTTACAGTTCTAGCCCATAAAAATACGGTACGACCCCATACATTGTCCTCCGCTAGGGTGTAACCCTTCATTTTACTCGTGTTTCGAAAATTTTAACCCGCCAAAACAGCGATTCTGTGATGATTATCTAACGTGCTACGGAACAGTAAGTAAAGTATTATTGTGTTTTATTTACTTTAAAACACAATAACACTTTACTTACTGTTAAGACTATGAATATTATATCCTGTGCATTATAATGCTGTATTACTTTGCCCCGTAAAATTACGGGCTGCACAAAACGATGGGCATGGACTTTTTTTTTTACGGGGTATGACTGGAATCTCTGCTGCCGGCCTCTGCCCGTAATTTTACTGCTATTCTTTTCTGAGTGTATTTAGAATAATATTTTTACGCAAATATTAACCCATGAAGTATTATTATTTATGTTAATTACATTTTGCTTAGCTAAATAATAAGTACGCACTGCCTGTTTAAATATCTAATCTTTTGTTACTAACAGTTTGAATAAATATACTAAAGTAAAGCCTTTGAAGAAAATAAGCTCATTATAATTCCGTCGACCATGTGGAAAAGATGGAGGAATTTGATGCTGCTTTTCTTTTTCTTTAACCTGCATAAAAATGCTGAATGCTTTGTTATCCCAGTGGAATTAATAAGTCCTTTGAGGAAATATATTTAGTAACAATGGAATTGAATATCTTCAAGATTTATTCACTAAATTTAATTTTATAAAGAGAAATAGACATTTGAAATTCACACATCTTAATGACTAAGATAGAATTTCAATGAGTATAATTTCAGGGTGTAGCATGAATTTTAAGTGTTTCAGTATTTTGCTGTGTCAGATTAATCCTATAATGTTATTTATTTTACAGTGTCAAATGTATTAAAATAGTACATTTTAGTATAATATATGATGATTTGGATTATATATGAATATTTGTGACTTGATTATATATGATATGAGTATTACATGATTCATATAATAATGTTATAAAAAAGTAACGTTTGTTTGTTTGTTTGTAGGGGGTAATCTCTAGAACTAATGAACCGATTTCAAACATAATGGTGGCAAATTGATGGTGACAGTCCCTGCTCCAACATAGGCTATATTGTATGTTGGTGCCACTACTCCCAAGGCGGTTCAGGGGCGAAAAACGTTCTAAAATTGGGTTTTTGTTCCATCGTTATTCTATTGTTACAAACCCTCTCACGAAAATAACTGTTTGTTACTTCAGTATTGCAAATCGTTTTTTAATTTATGTTATTTTTCCTCGTTCAATGGATACATAAGTATTGAAACCACGTTATTGCGAAGAAATTACCAATAATTCTTTGAGAAATGATCTTTAGGGCAAACTGGATGACCGGAAAATGAATTAACAAAATTTAGTTTATAAGAGTTTGAAATTCATAGCATTAAAAATTTGAAATTCTGTAGCATTACATCTTACACGTTTAATATTTTGCTTTTTCAGATTAATTAAATTAAGCTATAGAAAGTCGGAGGGAACCAATGATAATTCCTTGGAGATAAGACATTTAGGCCAAATGAATTAAGTTTTCGTGGGTTAATTCGCTGTTCTTTTTTAAAGCGAATTTACACGTTTCGATAGTTTACTGATTTTATCTGTATATATATTTCTCTTCCGTGACGCAAAAATAAGACTGGATTTTCGCACCACGAAAATTTGACAAGAGGGCAAAACATAGTTTCAGGAGCAACGATTCTCAGTTACGATCTCAGTTACAGATTCAGATTTTACGGTCACAAGCGAAATTTACGGCAAATGAAAATTCAGAGTAGGACCCCTTTTTAAACACAGGACGCTATTTCGACCGATATATGAATTGCAATGGTCATTGGTTCATTTTAAGGTCATGTGATGCATTCAGCAAATCAGCTTTTTGATCAAAAGTTTCTTTTAGACCCAGCGGTAAACGTCTGTTTAGATTTTGTTAACATCCCAGGCTTCTGAGAGATTGTATTTTTCACGTCGAACTAACTTTAATATCAAATTATATATGTTGATGATTATTGGTTTATACTGAACTACCTTGCTTTCACGTAGTGTTTTTCCAAGAGTCTTTTGAAATGAATTTAAGTCGTGCTGTACAATATTATAGGTGCAATGAAAGATGCGCTAGCAAAGCCAGTATTCACTCATGGGCACTCGTTGGACTTTCAAGAGATTCTCTTGAAGAGAGTCTTTTAATTCTATTGCAGTGATGGCACCAACTAAAAATATTTTTAATTGTGTTTTCAAAGAATTTTTAGATTAATGGTGTTTCCAAGGAAATTTTTTCAGTTAATTATTTCACATTTCAAAAATTTGTAATTTTCATAATGTTAAAATGATTTATGCCCATTGGTATCCCCAACTAAATGTATTTTTAATTGTGTTTTCACCGAAGTTTTCAATTCCTTTTTTTTTTTTTTTTTTACACTAAAAAAAACTGTAAATTTCCTATGTTAAAATGGTTTATGATAGTAATCATTCTGGCTATAGTTGTTGTAAAAAGTGGCGATCGATCGAAGTCCCAGTGTGAATTGCGTTCTAAGGGGTTGGCGAGTTTTTTTAGCGAGAAGAGAGGAGAGCCCCCTAGTATTAATCATATTTCGCTAGTTACATGCAGTATCAGATAAATTAAAATAGTGCATTACAATATTAAAAATTTAATGTATAACACAAAATATTCCATAGTGTAAAATAATCTGAAAAACTTAATATTGTTGTTCCTAACTTTTGAAAAGTTTTCTTTGTGGTTAAACCTTAAAAAGAACAAAGTTCTACTAAGGAATATAACAGCCCTTCAGAAAAAAATAATTATTCTTTAACATATTCGTCTGATGTAACTACAGATGATTGATAATCCAATATTGTATTTTACTTTTATTTCTATTTTAAGACGAACATCACAGAAACAATTATGACTACACGCACACGAAAGATACACAATAAGACAGAACTTAACCGAGCGATACATAATTAGATAATTGCACTATGGCAGATCGCCATATAGATTTTTTACTTTTTCTATCTAAAATAGAAAGAAGTATTGTAATCGAAATTTTTTTTTACTTCCAGCCTTTCACAGATTTACACATTTTAACCGCTTGGGGAAGAGCGACACGTATACGTGACGCATAAGATGCTCAGAAACCTCGATTATTCCCACCAGTAAATTTTTATTGTAAGCTTTCCCTTATTTAATGATAGCATTTCTGCGATTCAATTAGGCAAAAATTTCTATTTTGAAAAACCGGTGGTAAAAGATTAAAAATTTTGTAAAAGACTACCGTCGCGAAAGGGTTAAGGATCAGAGAAGATGTTTTTATCAAATGCCTGTTTGTCCGTGTGTGTGTGTTCTTTGTATCATCGAAAAATGTATGAGAATTATGCATAGAACTGAATTTCATGTATTTGGTTTTGGCCAAAAGGTACCAGTTGAATTTGGGGATATTCCGCCAGAAGGGAGCGCTGTGATAGCGATTTTTGTGTCATTAAAATTATTGTATCATCGGAAAGATGTGCGAAGTTATGCATAGAATTAAACCAAACTTCATATATATGCTTTTGACTATGGACGCCAGTTTCCAGTTGAAAATGGGGATATTCCCCCGGACGGATTACAAAATCCATCTTTATAAGCAACATAACGAAAACACTTTCCAACACGTTCAGGATACTGTAGCAAAACTTCGCCGTTTAATAAGATGAAATATGATGTCTAAGTAAACAATGTCAAAGTCAAACCTTTCGGCTTAAGCTCAACTAGCCCCGCCAGGCAGGTTTGTTTACTATATAGCAACGCCTTACAAGATAATTATTAAAGTTGAGAGAAGACAATAAATACAAAACAATACTAATAGCTCACGTTTTGAACGATAATCAATTAATAAATACGATAAAGAAAAATGAAATAATCATAGAATAAACACAAATCAAATACCACCATGAGATTAGAGAAGTAGTACTGAAACAGAAATTTCAAAAATTCAAATTTTTATGATATAATAGCTGAGAAAACAATTTACTAATTATACTGAGCAATACTAAATAATACTTTCTGATATTGAGCGATAATTATACTATGTAATACTGAAATACGAATTCTGAAAATACAAATTTCCGAAAATACAATTTACCAATTATACTGAGCAGTACTAAATAATACTATAATACTATGTAATACAGCAATAATACTACCATATAATAATACTGTATAATGCTGTAGTAGATAATAATATTGGATAGAAGTAAGTACTAAATGAATAATAATACCAGAGTAAACAAACATAAAATATAAGCAAATTAAAATGTACCAGAAATTTCAATCCAGCTGGGACCAGACTTAATACTTAAAAGACATTCAATATTAATACGTGAACAAAGATAAAACAAATAGGAGAAGATGCTAACTTAACATAACAATTAAAGAAAATTACCTATACTGTAGAAGGGCATAGCTGCAAAGGTATCTAATGTCTAAGTAAACAATTTGGAAAACGCATAACACATTTGAAAAATCAATTTCAGGAATTGCCATCAATAGACGGGAAAATATCGGATTTCTTTTGCACAGCACTGTATATAATCTATAGATTTGTATATATACTACATACTTTAGTTGAGTTTGGAAACGCTAAGCACATTTGAAAATTCCCCTTCAGCAATTTTCCTCAATAACCGGAAATGTACTCGAGATATTCGTGTAACCCTGTATATGATCTATAGAATTTATACACATCAAATTATATGAAAAAAATGAGTTAACACCTATCACACCTATCACAACTGAAAACGCACATCCAGCAATTATTGTTCATTCTGTAACTGATTTTTTTTTCTCGTCTTTGTAAATGAACAATGAAAAGCTATGAAAGCTAGTGAAAGCTACCCTATTCTATAATAATCATCTTGTAGAACACCTCAGTGATATTTATCAATTTCAATATGTTTGAAATAGTGTATCATTAAAATACACTAAGATTTTCCCCAGTAGACCGTATAGTAACGGAATTCTTTTGAGTGTCCCTGTAAACGAAATATAAACGCTATACATTTCATTTTCAATACCGAACATTCCATAGTAAACTTCAATAACATATATTAATTGCATTGCAATCCGTGTATATTTACGCGAGTTAGAGAACAAACAGACAGACATACAGCGAAACAAAATTCATAAACACTTTTTAACTTTGTTGAAAAATGTAAAAAAACCAAGTTAACCCTTTGTGACTCAACAATTTCTATTTGAAAAATATTTACTCGCATGTTAGAATACATCATTTTAAGCATGCAATAAAAAGAAAAGTGCCCAGTTAAACTGATGGCACTGAGCTCACAGGCTATTCACAAGAATTGTATATTATACTCTTATTTCAAAGAATAATGCTCTCAAAAAATAAAGTAATTGATAATAAAATAAGGGAGGGGGTATTAACCCCCCTGTTTCCCCCTTTATACTTAACCAGTGAACCCCCAAAACTAACCAGGGAAGCGCCTTATCACAATAAACCTATATACAAAATTTGAAGCAAATCAGATAATTCTGCATGAAAAACCAATTTATCTTACTTAAAGGGGGGGGATCAGCCCCCCGCTCCCCCCTTTATAGTTAACCAATGAACCTACAAACTAATCAGTGAAGCGCCTTGTCACAATGAACTTATATACAAAATTTGAAGCAAATAGGATTATTCTGCATGAAAAACCCATTTATCGAAATTAAGGGGGGGAATTAGCCCCCCATCCCCCCCTTTATACTTAACCAATGAAACCCCAAAACTAATCAGGGAAGCGCCTTATCACAATGAACCTATAACCAAAATTTTAAACAAATCGGATATTTCTGTCAAGAGTTATCGCGTTACGTACATACGTACATACGTACATACATACAGAACGGGCGGGCACATTATCTCCCAGGCTTTGATAGCCTGTTAGCTAAAAAACTAGTCGTTGGGGGCCACCATAATACTTACCCATCATGGATATGCATAATATAAAATATGAAAATAAAACGTGTGTAAACTATTTATAAAAGACATTGCAATTGGAATAAAGTCGTGGCTTGATGACGTCATAAACATTAAATGCTCTATTACTGAATTGCGTAAAAGAAACATCCTTATAACTCCGAAAGTGATAATTCTATTAACTAACGGTTTACCGCGTTGGATTAAGCGTCTCATTTCCAATTAAAATATATTTTTGAATTGAAATTTGAATAAGATACAGGGTCATGAAAAATCGAAGAGTGTGGGAAATAGGATTACAAATATCTCGGAAACTGACTATCAGATCGACTTCATTCTTTATGCAAAATTTGTTTTATTTTTATTGTCTTTTATATTAACTCCTTAAAATAAACAACGTCGAAAATTTTTATACATCTTTTATCAGAACGACTATTTGGAGAGTCCGAAAAAAAATAATTCCGGAGAATCGAGGTTACTGAAATTCAGTAAGCTTCTTCCCATTATTACATACTAAGTAGATACCAAATTTCGAGTCTCTATGTCAATTTGTTCGGGAGATAGAGCATTTACAGACACACAGACGGATGGCAAATTTTTTTTTTTCTAAAAATATGTTTTTCAAAATTTTCAGCGTCTGAAGCGTGTAAATCCGTCAATTTTTTTTTTTTCGATTATCAAAACGATTACAAGACTTACCCTATACTACGTATGATGTGTAAGTAATATTGATTAAAAGGTACTTTTTTCACATTTGCAATAAACAGAAAACTACATACTCCCCATAAATATAGTCAATTTTCTAATACAAAATTGTAAAGTATACGAAATTACCTGTGTAAAAAATCTATTTGTGGGTGTCTACAGCCTTTTTAATTTGACAAAATTTGCGAAGTTCTTTTTAGCAATAACGATGCGAAACTTCTCAAACGATAAATAAGAGAATCAATAGAAATCAATGCATCCAAAGTCGCATGCAATGACATGGTACACTCATTACTTGATTGCCGGTGGAAAAAAATGTTGGAAGAGGGGCAGAGAGAGAGAGAGAGAGAATATTGAATGCCGATAGGGGGAGCTCTTCAACCAGCAGTCATGTATAATGGAGAGGAAGGAAGTTGAAGATCACAACTGATGATGCCCTGGCGGGGGGTGAAAGCGCTTTTGTGAAATGGTAGAGATTTTTATTGGAGACTGTTTTTTACATTTTTTTAAATGGAGGACATTTTTAGTAAGAATTTTTAACCATGCTTTTTTATATAATGTCTGAAAGAAAAATTGGTAAAATGTACAAATAGTAAATGTACAGACATTAACAAGTGAACACCTGTTTTTTAATGATAAATAAAACTTTGGCATGAAAAATTAACTCAGTTTCGCTGTCCGTTGAGATTTCTATGAAGAATTTATAGTAACTGCTGTGTTGGCAGATAGCAGTAATAAATAAAATCGGCTTTTAAAGATCACTGTATACGTAACATTGACTTTTGTGCATGTTGCAGATATTCAACTCGGTGGTACAAAGAGTTAATAGCGAACAATTTACAATCCGTTTCGAATATAATATTAACTAGTCGTTGGGGGGGGGGGGAGACACCATAATACTTACCCATCATGGATATGCATGATATAAAATATGAAACTAAAACATGTGTAAACTATTTATAAAGTGCATTGCAATTCGAGTAAAATCGTGCCTTGATGACGTCATAAATTTTAAATGCTCTTTAACTCCAAAATTGATAATCATATTAACTAACGGTTTACTGCGTCGAATGAAGCGTCTCATTTCCAATTAAAATATATCTTTGAATTGAAATTTGAATGAAATACAGGGTCATGAAAAATCGAAGAGTGTGGAAAATTTAATTACAAATATCTCGGCAACTAATTATCCGATCAACTGCATTCTTGATGCAGCATTTATATATTTTTATTGTCTTTTATATTCCCTTCTTAAAATAAACAATTTCGAAATTGTTTATATACCTTTTATCAGAACGAATACTTCGAGAATCCGAAAAAAAAATTCCGGATAATCGAAGCTACTAAAATTCAATAAGCTTCTTCCCATTATTACATACTAAGTACATACAAAATTTCACGTCTCTATCTCACTTTGTTCGGGAGATAGAACGTTTACAGACACACACACACAGACAGACAGACGGACGGAATTTTTTTTTTTTTTTTTTTAAATATGTTTTTCATAATCTTCAGTGTCTGAAACGTGTAAATCCGTCATTTTTTTTTTTTTCGATTTTCAAAACGATTACAAGATTTACCCTATACTAGATATGATGGGTAAGTAAAATTTAATTTTAAACAAGTCTTCTGCTCTAAGCATATTACTTACCCATCATACATAGTATAGAGTAAATCTTGTAATCGTTTTAAAAATCGAAAAGAAAATTGACGGATTTACACGTTTCAGACACTAAAGATTCCGTGAAACATATTTTTAGAAAAAACAAAAATTGTCATCCGTCTGCCTGTCTGTGTGTGTGTCTGTAAACGCTCTATCTCCCGAAAAAAATTGAGATAGAGACTTGAAATTCGGTATGTACTGAGCATGTCATAATGAGAAGAAGCTTATTGAATTTCAGTAATTTCCATTATCTGGAACTATTTTTTCCGAACTCTCGAAATATTCGTTTTGATAAAAGGTATATAAAAATTTTCGAAATTCTTTATATTAAGGAGTGAATAATTAAAAAAAAGACAATAATTTAAAAAAAATTGCATAAAGAATGAAGCCGATGGGGTTATTATTTGTCGTAATTTTGTAATCCTATTTTCCACACCTTTCGATTTTTCACGACCCTGTATTTCATTCAAATTTCAATTCAAAGATATATTTTAATTGGAAATGAGACGATTAATCCGACGCAGTAAAAACTCTTATTAATATGATTATCACATTTGGAGTTATAAGGATGTTTCTTTTAAGCAATTCAGTAATAGAGCAGCATAGTTAAAATTTCTGACGTATAAAGTCTAGACGTTAAAGATTGCGACGTCATCAAGCCACGATTTTATTCGAATTCAATGCATTTTATAAATAGTTTACGCATGTTTTATTTTCAAATTTTATATTTTGCCTATCCATGATGGTTAAATATTATGGTGGTCTCCAACGACTAGTTTAATAAAGTAATAAAATGGATCGGCACCGCTCAAATAGATGCGTAAAACGAATTCCAAAAAAAAAAAATTCTTCCTTATTAGAATGTGTTAACAAATGTGCAGACAGCACAGAAGTTCAAAAGAAATTATTCTATACACATATATCTTGCTTTTATTGGAAAAGAAAAAAAAAAACATACTAGAAGTTGTTTATCGAAATTCTACATCTTGGGAAATTTCGAACATATTTATCGAATCTTTTCATGTCATTTCTCTATCCTTAATAGAAGGCAGATATCGATTTTCTGTTATTCTGAAGGAATTGTGAAAACAGTACCTTCTGAAGAGGATGTTAAGGGCAGATAGGGAGTTCTTTTACGCTATGTCGGCGTCTTTATAGTCATGTTTATTAAGACGTGGGCAAAGTTAAGGTATGTTAGCTCTTAATAGTTTAAGAAATGGAGTAGAGAACTTTGTAATTTTTTTATAATATTTTCCAATATAGTTGGAGTGCGGTTATGACTTTATTTATCCGTCTGTGCACTCTTAAATTTTTTACAAAATTTACAACCAAGAGAACCACTTTTGGTGCAACTCGCCCCTAGCATTCACACCTGGTGCATTTTCTAGGTCAAAGTTAGAAAACCGATAAAATTTGTCTTTAAAAATCGTATTGTACATATTTTTGTATAGATTTAATTTTAAAGTAATGAATATTAATTTCACGCCTAAAGCGAGTTAAGTCTCAAAGTATGGTGCTACAAATTTTTCATAGGCTTCATTCTGCATTGTACGTGTGTGTGTATTGCATTGCACAAATTTGAATTAAATTAGACCAGGTGTTTAACACTTTCCAAAATATTTGAAAAGTGTTTATCAATCCGTTTTGTCTCCCGTGCTCCAACTCGTATAAATATACTAGAATTGCCATGTAATTGATATACCTTATTGAGATTTACTATAGGATGCTCGGTATTGAGAATGGAGTGTGTGACATCTATAGTTACTTTTCGGTTAGCCGGGCGCCAGTGACATATATACATGTATATATACACACATATATATATACACATATACATATATATACATATATATATATACACATATATGTATGAAGATATATATGTATATGTATATACATATATATTTATAAATGTACATATATCACTGGCGCCCGGCTAACCGAAAAGTACCCATTTATAGTTGGTTTACAGGAACACTCAAAAGTTTTCTGTTACATTAAGGTCTATGGGGAAAAATCGTTTGCCGTTTATTTTGACAATGTTGCACTATTTCAGAAATAGTGACATTGATATATGTTACTGACGCGTACTACAGAATATAGTGCATATAGCATTCATTTACAGGGATACACAAAATAATTCGTTTTTTGTACTGTCTATTAACAATAATTGCTGGGTGTGCGTTTTAAGTTGTGAGACGCGTTTTTAAATTATAATAATTTTCTGCCTATTACTTGTTGGGTATAAGTTCTATAGTTAATATACAAGGCTGCACAAAATAAATAGGATACTTTTCTGTCTGCAGATGGTAATTTCTGAAATTGGATTTTCATATGTTTTATGCATTTTCTAAACATCAAGCTTTGAGACCTGGTGCATTTTATAGCCCTATAAACCCAAGTTAGACAGCCGATAAAAGTCTGCAAAAATTGTATTATATATATTTTTGAATCAATTTAATTGAAAAGTAATAAATTTTTAATTGTTAATTTCGCGCCAAAAGTGAGTTAAGTCGCAGATATGGTGCTACGAATTTTCACCCGCTTCATCCTTTTGTGTACGTGCATAATGCACAAGTTGGAATTAAATCGGGTTGGGTTGGGTTGATTATTGACGGCCAATTATCTACACTAAGGATATAGGCCCGGGGGGAGTGCCCTTCGTGGGGGTCTTTCTAAGGGAACCTAATCCGTATTTACGCATGGATAAATCCACGGCTCGAAGAAAACCACGAAAACTCCGAACGATTAGGCCGACGGGCGCGATTGGGATCGAACCCAGCACCTCCCGTCTACCAGCTTCGAGAGCACAACCTCTCAGCCACTGGTGGGGCAGAATTAAATCGGGCCACGTTTTTTGTTTAATAATTGTCAGCATAAGAATTTAGGTTTTTTTTTTCTTTTTTATTTCAAAGCAGACGCTAAATTTATACGTTTAAAATGTATTAAAACGTACAAATGCGTGTGAAAACGTACGGTAGATTGGGTGAAGATGCCGTAGTTTTTTATTTAATTTTTTATAAAATTGCCTGTTGTTTTTATTTGTTATTCATTAATTTCTTGTTAAAGTTGATACATTTATGTATAATTTAAAAATGTATTTCATTTTACAAATGTCATAGAAAGCATCAAAACTTTTGCTTTTGTAAATGCTTGCATTTTTGTCATCTTACCCCTGTATTGGGCTAAGATGACCAATTACATAGGGATAAGATGCCTTCTGGACTTTCAATGTAAACAATAAATTTTGTGAAGCAGTGCATCACATAATAGAACGAAAAAAAAGTATCTTTAACATTTTAGAGTTGTTAAAGTTGTTACTTATTTAGTATTCGACGATTACAAAAATATGAATGTTACAAAGATTGACAATTTAATATAAAACAAACTAATATTTGAAAAAAAGATTATGTTCTACTTAACATTTAAAAGTATTATGGCACTTAAGTATGCTAATTTTTAACACTTTATAACAAACTGAAATATGGCAAAGCCACTGATATAAAGTACTTTAGAGTCCAGCCTTTTAACTAATGTTTTCCATACGTTCCTCTTTTTTTTTTCAGCAATATCTCAGCTCTGCCGCAAACTGCACATTTGTCTAGGAACTTTGAGTAACTTTCATTTAACCAACAGTTGCACTGAATGCACTTGATCCAATCACATTTTTCCGAGGTTTTATTACATTCTTCTAGACACTCGGAATACTCATTCTCATTCACTTTAAAAAAATGCTCATTTCTGAATCATGGTGGGGAAGTTCATCATCATCCGTATCATCGTCTGTTGCAGATACTCGCTATCTAGTTTTTGACTTATTCTTAAACATTTACTTTTTAGAAAGGCTTCAGATATCTGGCAATTTGCAGCTGCTATTTTTTCTCTGTTTCGGTTTTCGCTTTTATAGGTCTAGTTTTTGCTCCTGGTCTCAAACTTTTTTCTCCTTCATAAGCTTCTTTTTTTTTTTTGCCATTTTACTTTCTTTTCTTCAATAACTTCTGATGATGTAAGTACTTGAACTTCTTGCCCTCTTTTACTATGCTTTCTCTTTTCATAAACTGGAAAAGGTGAAATTTATTGCAGAAGAATTTTGTTGGAGAAGACTGTGTAATATTTTCGGCAGTTGGCACTACATCTTCTTTATCACTTAATGACAAGTTGATTATTCAGCCAGTCGACTGTTTGTGTGAGTTTAGTGATGTGCATTGTATGGGGAAATCTTGAATCAGCTGCTTAGCAGATGGTCTTGAGAGTTTGTTCGACGGTTTTGAAGTGGGTTTCTTCTTGAAAAACTGGGGCTGTGACACATGTTGTTCGTTGGACCCAAAGAAAGCTGGACTTGGAATAGCTGTTGGATTAAACGGAAATATTCCCGTTGCTTCAAAAGAGACAATCCCATTTTGTGCGGTAGCACTTTCTTAATACTTTTTATGTCATTTTAAACACGAGCAGAGAAGACCGAGCTATGCTCGGTCAAAATTAAATTTGAGTTCAAATATCATGACTCATGACCAAAATGACCCACTAATTGAATTTTCTCGAACATGTGACTTAGCCCAACAGTCTTCTTGTGCCGGAAAACCATAGGATGCAAAATTTAGTGTAAATTGAGCCGCTTTTTAGATATTGACCCACAATGACCCAGAAATGACCCACTAATCGAATTTTCTCGAACATGTGACCTAATCTAATGATTTTCGCGTGCCCGAAACTCGTAAAATACAAAATTTAATCAAAATCGTTAGAGCCGTTTTTCAGATAAAATTAATTTGACCCGCTTTGACCCAAAAATGATCCCCTAATCGAAAGTTCTCGAACATGTGACCCAGCCCAATAGTCTTCTCGTGCCCGAAAATAGTCGGATACAAAATTTCGTCAAAATCGTTTGGACCGTTTTTTAGATACAATTAGCTTGCCCATGACCCAAAATTACCCAAAATGACCCACTAATTGAATTTTCTCGAACATGTGACCCAGCCCAACAGTCTTCTCGTGCCCGGAAACCATTGGATGCAAAATTTAGTGTAAATTGAGCCGATTTTTAGATCTTGACCCACAATGACCCAGAAATGACCCACTAATCGAATTTTCTAGGACATGCGACCTAGCCCAATGCTTTTATCGTGCTCGAAACTCGTAGGACACAAAATTTAATCAAAATCGTTAGAGCCGTTTTTTAGATAAAATTAATTTGACCCGCGTTCACCCGAAAATGACCCACTAATCGAAAGTTCTCGAACATGTGACCCAGCCCAATTGACTTCTCATGCCTGAAAATAGTCGGATACAAAATTTCGTCAAAATCGTTTGAACCGTTTTTTAGATACAATTAGCTAGACCATGACCCAAAATGACCCAAAATGACCCACTAATCGAATTTTCTCGAGCATGTGACCTAGCCCAATGGTTTTCTGGTGCCCCAAAACGGTAGGATACGAAATTTCGTCGAAATCGTTAGAGCCGTTTTTAAGATAATTTTTGCATATATATATATATATATATATATATATATATATAACCACCCACAAGATTTGCTCGTATTAGAATATATGATTTACAAAATTTATGACTTCATGACTTCATGAAAATCAGTTGATTTAAATAACGATTTAATTACTGATTTAAATCATCTGATTAAAATTGCTGACACATTAGTGAATACCCAAAAGTAACTTAAAACAATGAAAAAAACAACCAGGTAATCGGAAAAAACTGCATCTTCCCCCTAAAGATTTCCTTCGACTCACCACAAAGTATTGGAGAAGACGCCGGTCTCCCTACTAGAGTGAAAAAGAATAAAATTGCCACCATTTACGTTTCGAGGAAAGGGCAGTCACCAATACTCTCTAAAAACATCAGATTTATTTCACTGATGTTTAAACTATGACTTATATAGGTGAATAAAGAAAGGGCGTAAAAGATTTTGGACACTTACCAAAGGTACGATGAAATAGCAATAGAAAATTACTATTTAAAATTAAAATAAAACAATGCTAACTGGAGTAAAACTATTAGTAAGGGAGCCTCTTCCATACGACTGAGTGGCATTTCTCTATAGCGCCTTACGTATAGGAAAACCACGTGACAGGGCATCTTGTCTAACAGGGCATCTCACCCAAAGTTACCCTATATATTTTTCTCTTAAAATCTTTCATTATCATTGAAAAATATTTATTTATTAATTAATTTTATTTTGAATTATTTGTAAAGTTATTATTATTATTATTATAATTATTATTGTTGTTGTATTTTATTTTATTTTGGTGTTTTAAAATACTAAAAAAAAAAACTTCTATGTTAATAGTTGATTAAAGAGTCTCAAAAATTGCAATTTGAGAAAGTTATGTTGCTTTAAAATCAATAAATACGACATTTGCAGGCAAATTTTATCGGTTCTCTAACTTTGGTCTATATGCTATACAATGCACCAGGTCTCAATGCTGGGTGCGAAGCTTTACCAAAAGTGGTTCCTTTGCAACACTTATCGAACAATCTAATTTCCTGACAAGAAGTTCGATGGAAATTTGATTTGGTCTAGTAACAAAATTTCTTTCTGTTTTTTTTCTTATTCTTTGTTCTTCCTCCTTTCTTTCTTTCACTGTTTTTTTTTTTTTTACTTGTGTGGAGTGCACATACATGTAATACAGAGAGTTCGGTCCTAACTAATTTTATACACTTTGAGTTCATAAATAACGAATTTGCATAGTGGAGTAAAAAATAAGAATAGAACCTCCTTGCTGCTGCTGCTCAGTTCCCAGTCATCCAAAGTTTCAACAAAAAGATATGCAAATGTGTATGTATTTGTTAATAAAATATTATGAAATATTCGCTGTCTGATGTCATTTAAAGTCGGCAAAACAAAACGAAAAAGAGAACATCCTATAATGATCCTATAGCGGATACACTTAATCGTAAAATTGGCTCAGAAAAGAAATGGAAAAAGCCTATCGACTGGAAATAATGTCTTCTTGTAATTTATGTTTTTAAAAATTAAGCTTAGGCTTCATCTGTACCCAACTCCAAAATTTTCAAAGCCCACACCCAATTTTGACAGCATATTTGGTTTTTTGGTAAATTTTATTTTCGAATACCAAACGGGAAGTCCATAAGTCAAATAGTTTAGGAATTATGGAGGTTTAAATTTTGGAACAACTAAATGGCACAAAAGAAAATAACTTATTTTTCTGGTCTGGTGTCTTATCTTCTTCCAGTTATTCTGGGTTCTGCTTCTGCTTTCTTTTAGCGTACGCACAATATGACATCGTGCGTTACAAGATTATATACATCAAGACAATGTTCACTAGCTTACTACTTGTCTTTTTTATAATTAAAGATAAACTGTAAACTTTTCCTGGGGGCAGAATTTTATTTTTTTCGTTTGTGATTGTGTCGCTTTTAATTTCTCAGTCATGACACTTTTCTTTGTGATATGCATAATAATATACATAGCTTTAGATAGACAAATATTACATCAATAAATTTACATCTAGTGTTCTTTTTTTTTTCTTTTTAACAGAATATTTTTATTCTAAACTTATGTGTTATTATGTTTATAAATCCACCTCAATACGAATTACTAGGGGATTTTTTAGTTCGGTCTTCAAGATCTATTTCATATAGTATTACATCACACATACATCATAGCTATCAAACTGTCCAATTCTTGAGTACCTAGTATTCCCGAATAAAAAGATTCGTCTGTTCTAATTATAGAAATTTGCGATAATAACTAAAACAAACTCAAACTATTTGAAAAATTTGTACATTTTCCAACGTTTAAATAACTGAAGTCTCATCTACCCCTGATCATTAATTATTATTATAGGTGAATGAATATTTTTCGGCATTTTATATTTAGATGTAGTGTAATACGCCTATGTTTGAATAAAATTTTGGAGAGAATCGGCCTCCAGGTGATGCTGTGATAGCAAATATTGTTCTATTTTCGGGACGGCAGCAGTAGCTCTTGAAAAAGAAATCACACTGAAAACCGAATTGTCCAATCTAGGTTTAATTTGTATATTTGTAAAAATTTACAAAAAAACAACAATTAATTTATCAGTTTAAGTGAACGCGATTTCTCGCAAATTATTTTCTTTCATTGTTGTAATCATTTTCCCAATCATACGCATAAAACTATATATTCATATCCGTTAGCGCCAAATTCTCGCCAAACTGGACGACAATTGGCAAAATATCGCCAAATTTGGCGACCAAAATAAGTTTTCATAAATGAAGCCAACTTGGCTATAGCTCAATAATTTGGCGAATTTCTTATTCAAATTCAGTATTAACGAATCTTTTGTAAACAGTTTCTTTGCATTTTAGCTTGCTGTTTTCGTGTAACATTAGCTAAAATTTTAAAACGAAGATATAGGAAAGCTACCTTTTCCTCCCGGTACAGGCGGAAGGGCTTTTTTTCTGTTAAAATCTTTCATAATCATTGAAAAATATTTATTTATTAATTACTTTTATTTTGTATTATTTGTAAAGTTGTTGTTATTATTATTATTATTATTATTATTATTATTATTATTATTATTATTATTATTGTATTTTATTTTGGTGTTTTACAGTACTTTTTCAAAAAAAAAAAAAAAAAAAAAAAAAAAAAAAACTTCTATGTTAATAGTTGATTAAAGAGTCTCAAAAATTGCATTTTGAGAAAGTTATGTTGCTTTAAAATCAATAAATACGATTTTTGCAGGCAAATTGTATCGGTTCTCTAACTTTGGTCTACAGGGCAATAGAATGCACCAGGTCTCAATACTGGGCGCGAAGCTTTACCAAAAGTGGTTCCTTTGCCACACTTGTCGAACAATCTAGTTTCCTAACAAGAAGTTCGATGGAAATTTGATTTGGTCTAGCAACAAAATTTCTTTCCTTATTTTTTTTTCTTATTATTCTTTGTTCTTTGTCCTTTCTTTCTTTCACTGTTTTTTTTTTACATGTGTGGAGTGCACATACATGTAATACAGAGAGTTCGGTAATAACTAGTTTTATACACTTCGAGTTCATAAATAACGAATTAATACAGAGTAAAATATAAGAATAGAACCTCCTTGCTCCTGCTGCTCAATTCCCACTCATCCAAAATTTCAACAAAAAGATATGCAAATGTGTATGTATTTGTTAATTTTTTAATAAAATAATATGAAATATTCGCTGTCTCATGTAATTTAAAGTTGGCAAAACAAAACGAAAAAGAGAACATCCTATAACGGTCCTATAGCTGATACACTTAATCGGAAAATTGGCTCAGAAAAGAAATGGAAATAACCTATCGACTGGAAATTATGTCTTCTTTAATTTATGTTTTTAAAAATTAAGCTTAGGCTTCATCTGTACCCAACTCCAAAATTTTCAAAGCCCACACCCAATTTTGACAGCATATTTGGTTTTTTGGTAAATTTATTTTCGAATACCAAACGGGAAGTCCATAAGTCAAATAGTTTAGGAATTATGGAGGTTTAAATTTTGGAACAACTAAATTACAACTAAATGGCACAAAAGAAAATAGCTTTTTTTGCTGGTTTGGTGTCTATCTTCTTCCAGTTATTCTGGGTTCTGCTTCTGCTTTCTTTTAGCGTATGCAGAATATGACATCGTGCGTTACAAGATTATATGAATCAAGACAATGTCCACCAGCTCACTTCTTGTCTTTTTTATAATTAAAGGTAAACTATAAACTTTTCCTGGGGGCCAAAATTTTATTTTTTCGTTTGTGATTGTGTCGCTTTTAATTTCTCAGTCATGACACTTTTCTTTGTGATATGCATAATAATATACATAGCATTAGATAGACAAATATCAGATCAATAAATTTACATCTAGTGTTCTTTTTTTACTTTTTAACAGAATATTTTTATTCTAAACATATGTGTTATTATGTTTATAAATCCACATCAATACGAATTGCTAGGGGATTTTTTTTAGGACGGTCTTCAAGATCTATTACATATAGTATTACATCGCACATAAATCATAGCTATCAAACTGTCCAATTCTTGAGTACCTAGTATTCCTGAATAAAATGATTCGTCTGTTCTAATTATAGAAATTTGCGATAATAACTAAAACAAACTCAAACTATTTGAAAAATGTGTACATTTTCCGACGTTTAAATAACTGAAGTCTCATCTACCCCTGATCAGTAATTATTATTATAGGTGAATGAATATTTTTCGGCATTTTATATTTAGATGTAGTGTAATACGCCTATGTTTGAATAAAATTTTGGAGAGAATCGGCCTCAAGGTGATGCTGTGATAGCGAATATTGTTCTATTTTCGGGACGGCAGCAGTAGCTCTTGAAAAAGAAATCACACTGAAAACCGTATTGTCCAATCTAGGTTTAATTTGTATATTTGTAAAAATTTACAAAAAAACAACAATTAATTTATCAGTTTAAGTGAACGCGATTTCTCGCAAATTATTTTCTTTCATTGTTGTAATCATTTTCCCAATTATACGCATAAAACTATATATTCATATCCGTTAGCGCCAAATTCTCGCAAACCTGGACGACAATTGGCAAAATATTGCCAAATTTGGCGACCAAAATAAGTTTTCATAAATGAAGCCAACTTGGCTATAGCTCAATAATTTGGCGAATTTCTTATTCAAATTCAGTATTAACGAATCTTTTGTAAACGGTTTCTTTGCATTTTAGCTTGCTGTTTTCGTGTAACATTAGCTAAAATTTTAAAACGAAGATATAGGAAAGCTACCTTTTCCTCCCGGTATAGGCGGAAGGGCTTTTTTCTGTTAAAATCTTTCATAATCATTGAAAAATATTTCTTTATTAATTATTTTTATTTTGTATTATTTGTAAAGTTGTTATTATTATTATTATTATTATTATTATTATTATTATTGTTGTTGTTGTTGTTGTATTTTATTTTATTTTATTTTGGTGTTTTAAAGTACTTTTTCAAAAAAAAAAAAAAAAAAAAAAACTTCTATGTTAATAGTCGATTAAAGAGTTTCAAAAATTGCATTTTGAGAAAGTTATGTTGCTTTAAAATCAATAAATACGATTTTTGCAGACAAATTGTATCGGTTCTCTAACTTTGGTCTATAGGGCAATAGAATGCACCAGGTCTCAATACTGGGTGCGAAGCTTAACCAAAAGTGGTTCCTTTGCCACACTTGACGAACAATCTAGTTTCCTAACAAGAAGTTCGATGGAAATTTGATTTGGTCTAGCAACAAAATTTCTTTCCTTTTTTTTTCTTCTTATTCTTTGTTCTTTGTCCTTTCTTTCTTTCACTGTTTTCTTTTACATGTGTGGAGTGCACATACATGTAATACAGAGAGTTCGGTAATAACTAGTTTTATACACTTCGAGTTCATAAATAACGAATTAATACAGAGTAAAATATAAGAATAGAACCTCCTTGCTCCTGCTGCTCAATTCCCACTCATCCAAAATTTCAACAAAAAGATATGCAAATGTGTATGTATTTGTTAATTTTTTAATAAAATAATATGAAATATTCGCTGTCTCATGTAATTTAAAGTTGGCAAAACAAAACGAAAAAGAGAACATCCTATAACGGTCCTATAGCTGATACACTTAATCGCAAAATTGGCTCAGAAAAGAAATGGAAATAGCCTATCGACTGGAAATTATGTCTTCTTTAATTTATGTTTTTAAAAATTAAGCTTAGGCTTCATCTGTACCCAACTCCAAAAATTTCAAAGCCCACACCCAATTTTGACAGCATATTTGGTTTTTTGGTAAATTTTATTTTCGAATACCAAACGGGAAGTCCATAAGTCAAATAGTTTAGGAATTATGGAGGTTTAAATTTTGGAACAACTAAATGACAACTAAATGGCACAAAAGAAAATAGCTTATTTTGCTGGTTTGGTGTCTATCTTCCTCCAGTTATTCTGGGTTCTGCTTCTGCTTTCTTTCAGCGTATGCACAATATGACATCGTGCGTAACAAGATTATGTGAATCAAGACAATGTCCACCAGCTCACTACTTGTCTTTTTTATAATTAAAGGTAAACTATAAACTTTTCCTGGGGGCCAAAATTTTATTTTTTCGTTTGTGATTGTGTCGCTTTTAATTTCTCAGTCATGACACTTTTCTTTGTGATATGCATAATAATATACATAGCATTAGATAGACAAATATTACATCAATAAATTTACATCTAGTGTTCTTTTTTTTCTTTTTAACAGAATATTTTTATTCT
Source organism: Maratus michaelseni (assembly GCA_963931845.1). Classification (NCBI taxonomy): domain Eukaryota; kingdom Metazoa; phylum Arthropoda; class Arachnida; order Araneae; family Salticidae; genus Maratus; species Maratus michaelseni. The sequence goes on from OZ007597.1 coordinate 141,222,086, forward strand.
AAACATATGTGTTATTATGTTTATAAATCCACCTCAATACGAATTACTAGGGGATTTTTTTAGTTCGGTCTTCAAGATCTAATTCATATAGTATTACATCACACATAAATCATAGCTATCAAACTGTCCAATTCTTGAGTACCTAGTATTCCTGAATAAAATGATTCGTCTGTTCTAATTATAGAAATTTGCGATAATAACTAAAACAAACTCAAACTATATGAAAAATTTGTACATTTTCCGACGTTTAAATAACTGAAGTCTCATCTACCCCTGATTAGTAATTATTATTATAGGTGAATGAATATTTTTCGGCATTTTATATTTAGATGTAGTGTAATACGCCTATGTTTGAATAAAGTTTTGGAGAGAATCGGCCTCAAGGTGATGCTGTGATAGCAAATATTGTTCTATTTTCGGGACGGCAGCAGTAGTTCTTGAAAAAGAAATCACACTGCAAACTGAATTGTCCAATCTAGGTTTAATTTGTATATTTGTAAAAATTTACAAAAAAACAACAATTAATTTATCAGTTTAAGTGAACGCGATTTCTCGCAAATTATTTTCTTTCATTGTTGTAATCATTTTCCCAATCATACGCATAAAACTATATATTCATATCCGTTAGCGCCAAATTCTCGCCAAACTGGACGACAATTGGCAAAATATCGCCAAATTTGGCGACCAAAATAAGTTTTCATAAATGAAGCCAATTTGGCTCTAGCTCAATAATTTGGCGAATTTCTTATTCAAATTCAGTATTAACGAATCTTTTGTAAACGGTTTCTTTGCATTTTAGCGTGCTGTTTTCGAGTAACATTAGCTAAAATTTTAATATCTTATATAGGAAAGCCACCTTTTCCTCCCGGTACAGGCCGGAAGGACTTTTTGTAATGTGCTGTCTTGTTTCAAAATGTCAACCTCCCTAGAATTTCAAACTGCTCTATCTCACTAGATTAATTTTGACACAATTATTCAAATTGGTAAAGAAATCATACGAGTTGCAATTTTCCAACTGGACGAAAAATGTCCGGGCCAGGATTCGAACCTGGGATCTCTTGGCTGAAGCCGCCACGCTCTACCAACTGAGCTATCCCGGTCGAATCTGGAGGGCATAATTCATCCAGTTAACCTTATTGATCACAGCATCTGGTCTGATATTTTAATCAGCTCAACAGAATAGATCGCAGGTAATGGAACTCCAGTAAACGCTGGATACGTGATTACACTACATCTACAGTGTATATTTATTTTAGTTTTACAATTTTGAGTAGCCGCCATCTTGAAACAAGATGGCGGACCAATCTGGCCAACGAACTCGGTCGAGGCATTGGTGAGCTTAATACACACAATTAGTTTTATCAAAACTAATTTATAAATACGAGCGTTATCGTATGACATAGATCAGATATATATATATATATGTATCAACATTTGAACGGAGGGTGGTTTTGAGGTCTGGGCATCATGAACGGTGAAAATATATCGAAATTTTCCGTAATTGCTTTCCTCCGAACGGCTGCAATAGGTAGCTTTATACTTTTTTCTATTGAAAGCTACTAAAACCAACGATTAATTTATGAGTTTTATTGAACGCGATTTCTCGCAAATTAATATGTTTCATTGTTGTAATAATTTTCACAATCATACGCATAAAACTATATATTCATATCCGTTATCGCCAAAATCTTCCAAACTTGGCGACATTTGGCGAAATGTCGCCAAATTTCGCCAAATTTGGCGACCAAAATACGTTTTCATAAATGAAGCTAACTAGGCTATTCAATAATTTAGCGAATTTCTTATACAAATTCAGTATTAACGAATCTTTTGTAAACGGTTTCCTTGTATTTTAGCTTGCTGCTTTCGAGTAACATTAGCTAAAATTTTAAAACGAAGATATAGGAAAGCTACCTTTTCCTCCAGGTACAGGCCCGAAGGACTTTTTTTCTGTTAAAATATTTCATAATCATTGAAAAATATTTATTTATTAATTATTTTTATTTTGTATTATTTGTAAAGTTATTATTATTATTATTATTATAATTATTATTATAATTTTATTTTATTTTATTTTATTTTGGTGTTTTAAAGTACTTTTTCAAAAAACAAAACAAAAAAAAAAAAAAAAAAAAAAAAAACTTCTATGTTAATAGTTGATTAAAGAGTCTCAAAAATTGCATTTTGAGAAAGTTATGTTGCTTTAAAATCAATAAATACGATTTTTGCAGGCAAATTGTATCGGTTCTCTAACTTTGGTCTATAGGGCAATAGAGTGCACCATGTCTCAATGCTGGGTGCGAAGCTTTACTAAAAGTGGTTCCTTTGCCACACTTGTCGAACAAATTTCGATGGAAATTTGATTTTGTCTAGTAACAAAATTTCTTTCTGTTTTTTTTTTTTTTGTTATTTTTTGTTCTTTGTCCTTTCTTTCTTTCACTGTTTTTTTTTTTACATGTGTGGAGTGCACATACATGTAATACAGAGAGTTCGGTAATAACTAGTTTTATACAGTTTGAGTTCATAAATAACGAATTTGCATAGTGGAGTAAAAAATAAGAATAGAACCTCCTTGCTCCTGCTGCTCAATTCCCACTCATCCAAAGTTTCAACAAAAAGATATGCAAATGTGTATGTATTTGTTAATTTTTTAATAAAATATTATGAAATATTCGCTGTCTCATGTAATTTAAAGTCGGCAAAACAAAACGAAAAAGAGAACATCCTATAATGATCCTATAGCTGATACACTTAATCGCAAAATTGGCTCAGAAAAGAAATGGAAATAGCCTATCGGCTGGAAATTATGTCTTCTTTTAATTTATGTTTTTAAAAATTAAGAGTTGGGTTCATCTGTACCCAACTCCAAAATTTTCAAAGCCCACACCCAATTTTGACAGCATATTTGGTTTTTTGGTAAATTTAATTTTCAAATACCAAACGGGTAGTCCATAAGTCAAATAGTTTAGGAATTATGTAGGTTTAAATTTTGGAACTTCTAATATTAAATTTATTTTAGATCGTAACAAAACAGGTTGCAATGCGAAGGGTTTTAAAGCATAACTCAAAAACTACTTGACGGGATAAGCGATTCGCAAATTCAATTCGCAGATTCGATTCTCACATTTGAAGCATCTAGAAATGGATTTCTATTTAAAATCTCTTCGGACACAAATTTAAAATAAAAATTAAGGGAATGGAATTAAAACTTTTCTTTATAAATTTATTTTGGAAAGGAAGGGTGGGGGGGGGGGGGGGGGCTCTGAAATTCATGTTTGTCCTCGGATGAAAAAAAACGGTAGTTTTAAGCAAAGTTTATTTCTAAAAAACCCATAAAAAGCTTTTGAAACTACAAACCACATATGAATAGCGACAATTTATAGGACTCTCCATTAGTATATTAAAAATCTTATCTTAGCAAGTCTTGCTGTCTAAGCATATTCCTAAAAGTAATAATCGTTTCGGCATCCGCGCAACAAATAAATAGGTCAGTTTTATTTTATTTTTTAATCGGTTAGTCAGTTTTATTTAAGTCAGTATTATTTTATTTTTAATCTGTTTTGCAATGTGATGACAAATCTGCTAGCAATGCAAATATGCAAAATACATTATTCCATATTTATCTTGAATTTATACAAATAGGTAGAAAGCTAAATTCTGTTTATCGAAATTGTAGTTCTTGGGAAATACTAAACATATTTATCGAATTTTTTTATGTCAGTTTTCCTTGATTAATAAAAGGGAAAGTATTGATTTTCTGTTATTTTGAACAAATTCTCAAAAGTACCGTCAGAAGAGGAAGTTTAGATTAGATAGGAAGTTGTTATAGTCATGTTTAAGACGTAGGCGAAATTAAGGTATGTTAGCTCTTAACACATTCCTATTGGTATATTTTTGTGAAATCTGGGTTTTAAAACAACAGAAACTCCTCCCTCTATTTAGAGTATTTCGTAAATTGTTTCCTAGATAGTTTTCTTAAGTTTATGCATCAGTAAACATCATTCAATATACACCGATTTATTATAAAATATCTTACAATCTAAAAAATTATGTGCAACTTGAAATAAATCCATTTTTTTAAGTTAGAAACCACACCCATAATCAATAACGTTTTTTGAAAGGGAAAAAAAAATAATTTTCCGATGCGAATATGTTAATTATTTAGAAAATGAAATTTTCAACATTTGAATTTTTTTAAGTGCAGTCAGTACTCAAAACAGTAAATACCGATTTTGAGATTTCTTAACATTTTTAATCTTTTAATTCTCCCATTTCAAAGGATATACTGCTTTTGGTTTATGGAAACGAGAAGTTTTGGAAATTTTAAGCAATTAAGTATGTTTACATCTTACCATGCTTCTTGACCACAACACATATATGCTATGCGACCGATTCGAGAAGGAACATCAGCTGAACGACTGCTTTCTGGATAATTAATTAATTCTACCACTATTTTTGAATAGACTTTTATATACGTACGTGTGCGCGCGCATGCGCATGCCCGAATATTTAATAAATTCGCCAATCTCCTTTCTTTTTTAAATGTGATGTCATTTCATAAAATGAATGTGTCGTAGTAGAGATATGTAGTTTTAAGCGTATGTACTTGTAACAACAGTCACAAAAATGAAATTAATTTTGCGAGAATCCACGTGGACAAAACATAAATTAGCAGTGATCAGGATTAGGAAGAATCCCTAATTAATAATCTGCCGTCTTATTTTATCATGTCAAACACCCTAAATCTTCAAATTGTTATATATCAGCCATTTTTTACGATAGAGGCAACAAGGCAACGAGAAAAGTTGTGGAATCCTTCTATTAACACCTAACACTTAACAAAAGGGAATTTTTCGGATTTCTAATATTATTGTATATATTTTTAGCTTGAAATTTTTAATGGGGGGCCATTTTGAAGCAAGATGGCTGATCAAGCTGGTCAAAGAACTCGGTCGAGAACTTGGTAAATCCTCTAGATGTCACATCCAAAAAAAAGTGCTATCACATGATAAAAAACCGATATACTGGGTGCGCCATAAATTCGTTAAAACTTTAAAAACTCATTAAAAAAGAACAAATGATGCCATAAATGCGGTTTTGAATCAATGAGATCGGACTTTTTTAATAGCAAAGAAAGTTGTGGTTCAAAAAATTACCGATAGATGGCACTGGCGTGTACGATATGAAGAAGATTTATGAAATCACACTGTCAATAAAATTCCTCGATGCACATAGATTTCTCATTCGAAGTCAGCAGTTTGCTATCGTTCCGATATGAAGCGTTGTTGGTTAAGCTCTTTTACAAGAACGGGGAATCAGTAACTGGTACATTGCGAAAAGTCCGCACGGCAGAAAAACTCAAGGCGAGAAAAGAACCTATTTCATGTAGTAGGATACTCAGACCTGCCAAGTTTCCGGCTTTTTGGATACCAGTATTTTAGAACAGAAAATGTTGCTTTACTTAATCGGAGAATTTTGTGATTTAAAAGAACAACATTTTCTTTAAAAAATTACTGGTGGGCAAAAATCCGGAGACTTGGCAACTCTGGATACTGAAGCTTGTCAGACGCTGCGAAAAAACAGGTATTTTACTATGTCTGATTTGCATATATCTGCTTCGTATTATGCATACCAGCGTCATCCATTAAAAATTTTTGGAACTACAATTTTCTTGGTTATTGAAAAAAAGCTGATTTCTGCCTAACCTCATTCGTGCAAACCGCAATTTTTTGGCTTCATTTCTTCCATTTTATTCATGTTTAAAATTTTAACAAATTTATGTAACATTCCGTACATATACAGATATAAATCAACATTTGTACTGAGGGTGGTTTTGGTGGTCATGATCGGTGAAAATGTGTCGAAATTTTTCGGAATTGGAAGCCTCCGGACACTTGCAATAGCTAGATTTTTACTTTTTCAAATGGAAGCTACATTATAGTGGCAGCTAAATGGCACAAAAGAAAATAGCTTATTTTGCTGGTTTGGTGTCTATCTTCTTCCAGTTATTCTTGGTTTTGCTTCTGCTTTATTTTAGCATACGCACAATATTACATCTTGCGTTACAAGATTATACGAGCAGGGAAGACCGAGCTATGCTCGGTCAAAATTAAATTTGAGTTCAAATATCATGACGCATGACCAAAATGACCCACTAATTGAATTTTCTCGAACATGTGACTTAGCCCAACAGTCTTCTCGTGCCGGAAAACCATAGGATGCAAAATTTAGTGTAAATTGAGCCGCTTTTTAGATATTGACTCACAATGACCCAGAAATGACCCACTAATCAAATTTCTCGAACATGTGACCTAGTCTAATGATTTTCGCGTGCCCGAAACTCGTAAAATACAAAATTTAATCAAAATCGTTAGAGCCGTTTTTTAGATAAAATTAATTTGACCCGCTTTGACCCAAAAATGACCCCCTAATCGAAAGTTCTCGAACATGTGACCCAGCCCAATAGTCTTCTCGTGCCCGGAAATAGTCGGATACAAAATTTCGTCAAAATCGTTTGGACCGTTTTTTAGATACAATTAGCTTGACCATGACCCAAAATGACCCAAAATGACCCACTAATTGAATTTTCTCGAACATGTGACCTAGCCCAACAGTCTTCTCGTGCCCGAAAACCATTGGATGCAAAATTTAGTGTAAATTGAGCCGGTTTTTAGATCTTGACCCACAATGACCCAGAAATGACCCACTAATCGAATTTTCTCGGACATGCGATCTAGCCCAATGCTTATATCGTGCTCGAAACTCGTAGGACACAAAATTTAATCAAAATCGTTAGAGCCGTTTTTTAGATAAAATTAATTTGACCCGCGTTGACCCAAAAATGACCCACTAATCGAAAGTTCTCGAACATGTGACCCAGCCCAATTGACTTTTCATGCCCGAAAATGGTCGGATACAAAATTTCGTCAAAATCGTTTGAACCGTTTTTCAGATTTCAATTAGCTAGACCATGACCCAAAATGACCCAAAATGACCCACTAATCGAATTTTCTCGAGCATGTGACCTAGCCCAATGGTTTTCTGGTGCCCCAAAACGGTAGAATACGAAATTTCGTCAAAATCGTTAGAGCCGTTTTTAAGATAATTTTTGCATATATATATATATATATATATATATATACAGGGTGTCCATAATTAAACGACCCTACTTTAAAGTTGTCTACAGACGAAACTATTCGTCAGAAAGTTGTGAAACTTTGTGGAGGACATAATGAAGGAATGGGAATTTGTTTAAGCGAAAAAAAATTAGTTCAAAATTTCGCCGCCAGAGGGCGTTTTTTTCTAATGAATTACACGTTTATCATGTATTTACGATAGGTTACAAATTTTATTACAACAAAACATGTCGAATAAAAACTTTTATCGCGACATGTTATTAGCATTTCCCAGAACACACTGCGGTCAACTGTGGAACATGCTATCTTATGATTCCAGATGGTAGCTGAAAATGATGGCCGTCATGTATAACATGTTTTGTTGCAATAAAATATGTAAACTATCGTATCATAAATGTACGCTAAATGTGTAATTCATTAAAAAAGCGCCCTCTGGCGGCGGAATTTTGAACTAATTTTTTTTTTCGCTTAAACAAATTCCCATTCCTTCCTTATGTCCTCAAGAAATTTTCACAACTTTCTGACCAATAGATTCGTCTGTAGACAACTTTAAAGTAGGGTCGTTTAATTATGGACACCCTGTATATAACCACCCACAAGATTTGCTCGTATTAGAATATATGATAAATCAAAATAATACTCATCAGCTGATGACTTGTTTTTTTATAATTAAACATAAACTGTAAACTTTTCTGGTGTCAGAATTTTATTTTTTTCGTTTGTGATTGTGTCGGTTTTAATTTTTCAGTAATGACACTTTTCTTTGTGGTATGCATAATAATATACATAGCATTAGACAGACAAATATTACATCAATAAATTTACGTCTAGAGCTCTTTTTTATTCTTTCTTGCGGAATATTTTTATACTAAACATATGTGTTATTGTGTTTATAAATCCACCTCAATACGAATTACTGGGGGATTTTTTCTGTTTCCTCTTCAAGATCGATTACATACAGTATTACATCATATATACATATATCATAGCTATCAAATTATCCAATTCTTGAGTACCAATATTCCCGAATACAAAGATTCGGCTTCTGTAATTATAGAAATTTGCGATAATAACTAAAACAAACTAAAACTATTTCAAAAATTTGTACATTTTCCGACGTTTAAATAACTGAAGTCTCATCTACCCCTGACCATTAATTATTATTATAGGTGAATGAATATTTTTCGGCATTATATACTTAGATGTAGTGTAATACGCTTATGTTTGAATAAAATTTTGGAGAAAATCGGCCTCAAGGTGATGCTGTGATAGCGAATATTGTTCGATTTTCGGGACGGCAGCAGTAGCTCTTGAAAAAGAAATCACATTGAAAACCGAATTGTCCAATCTTGGTTTAATTTGTATATTTATAAAAAATGAAACTTTTCGCATTTTTTGATAAATTACCCATTGATTAGGCTTCATTACGAAATGTTTTCTTAACCTTCCCTTCTTCCTGCTGTTGTTTTTAAGCATTTATTGATAAACAACGGGAATCGTAATTAAAAAAAAAAAAAATGCGCTTTTTGAAGTAACACATCGGCTGATAAGTTGCTGGTCTGACACACAGATGGCGTTGCAATCGCCGAACCGATGCTTTTTTTAGTAAATACTAACATTTAAAAGGTAGAAGAAAAATATCATGACGATTCGCCGTGTGGATAAAACGTTAGAGTCGTTTTAGTTGAACGACTTTGTTGATAAACAAAAAAATGGATAAACAAGAATTTCAAGAATTATTATTTGATGGAAAAAAAAACACCGTTCAAACAAAAGGTTGGCTTAATAAGCCTTATCCGGACACTGAACCAGGTAAGTCAACCATTATTGACTGGTTTGCTGAATTTAAACGTGGTCGTACGGACACCAGTGATGCACCACGCAAAAGAGGTGGTTACTCCGGAAAACATAAAAAAAGTCCACCAAATCGTTTTGGGGAACCGTAAAGCGAAGTTGCAGGATATAGCTCAGACTCTGAAGATATCCAAGGAATGGGTAGGTTTTATTTTGAGTGAACATTTGTCTATGAAAAAGCTGTTGTCAAAGTGGGGGCCGCGCGTGTTGACTTTTGACCAAAAACAACAACGAGTCGATGATTCTGAGCACTGTTTGGAGTTTTTTCGTTATAAAATTACGTTATCTATTATAAAATTATTATTATTATTTATTTAATAAATTATTATTATTAAATTATTATTATTAAATTATTATTAATAAATTATTATTATTAAATTATTATTATTAAATTATTATTAATAAATTATTATTATTATTATTATTATTAAATTATTATTATTTATTATTAAAGTTATGTTATTTATTAAAGTTTTAAAGTTATAAAGTTATAAAATTATGTTAAAAAGTTGTGTTTTCTTTATTAGACCGGGAACTTATCAGCCCATGTGTTGTTAACATGTATCAGGTAGAAAGAAAATTTTGGATTAGCACTTCCGACTGGTTTTACGTGACATCATTCTGCAATAAGAAAAAAAAAATTATTCATAAGAACTAGTCCCAAAAATTAAAAGAAAAGTAAATTATACGCTCATCACGAATTGGTTAATGGAGCTTTCCCAAAAATTCTCTCGTAAATGTTCAAATTTACTGCTCCAAAATAAATCAAAGAATATTTTCCCTCCTTGAGAACATTTAACAATATCTCTCACTGATCGTCCAGAAATTGGACCTTTGTCAACTTTTCATTATCGTGAAATTTCGTTGATTAATAGAGGATCGAAGGTCCAATATGTCTTCCAAATTATTAATAACAGTACAATTAACATTACTTTATTAAGTTATAATTAAGTTCTAACGATATTAAAATGTTATATTATTTGAAACACGCCTGTGTACATAATTTTTATAATTGTAGCCTATCAGGAAATGAGTAAAAAATCGATCACAAAATTCAATCTTTACTTACAACAAAACGAAAAATCAACATATTCCAACATATTCAGAATACTGTAGCAAAACTTCACAGTTTAATGAGGTGAAAAATTATGTCTAAGTAAACAATTTGGAAAACGCATAACACATTTGAAAAATCAATTTCAGAAATCATTATCAATAGTCGGGAAAATTTCAACATTTGTACTGAAGATGGTTTTGGGGGTCATCATGATAGGTGAAAATGTGTCGACATTTTCCGGAATTGGATTCCTCCGGACACTTGCAATAGCTAGATTTTTACTTTTTGAAATGGAAACTACATAATAGTGACAACTAAACGGCACAAAATTGCTTATTTTGGTACTTTATTTTTATAAACAATCTTCATTCAGTTATTCCAGGTTCTGCTTTCTTTTAGCATATACACAATATTAAATCGTGCATTACAAGATTTTTCTTATAGATGTGTTTTTGTCTAAGGAGTACTTGTCTCTTTAATAATAAAAGTTAATTTGTAAAAATTTACTGGGGGCAAAATTTACTTTTTTCGTTTGTGATTGTGTCGGTTTCAATTTCTCAGTCATGACACTTTTCTTTGTGATATGCATAATAATATACATAGCATTATATAGACAAATATTACATTAATAAATTTACGTTTAGAGTTCTTTTTTATTCTTTGTAACAGTATATTTTAATACTAAACATATTTGCTATTGCGTTTATAAATCCACTTCAATATGAATTACTTGGAGATTTTTCTTTTCTTCGCTCTTCACGATCGATGTTACATATTATTACATCACACATACATCATAGCTGTCAAACTATCCAATTCTTGAGCTCCAATATTTCCGAATACAAAGACTCGCTTAAGTTAATAACAGAAAATTGCGATAATAACTAAAATAAACTAAAACTATTTGAAAAATTTGTACATTTTCCGACGTTTAAATAACTGAAGTCTCATCTATCCTTGATCATTAATTATTATTATAGGTGAATATTTTTCGGCATTTTATATTTAGGTGTAGTGTAATAAACCTATGTTTGTACAAAATTTTGGAGAAAATCGGCCTCAAGATGACGTCGTGATAGCCAATTTCGTTCGGTTTTCGGGACGGCAGCAATAGCTCTTGAAAAAGAAATCACGTTGAATAACCGAATTGTCCAATCTTGGTTTAATTTGTACAATTGTAAAAAATAAAACTTTTTGCTTTTTTTTTTATTTATTAACCGTTGAATAGACTTTATTACGAAATGTTTTCCTGTTTGTGCTTATGACTTCGGTTTGTCTGGCCGCCTGCCGTCTGCCGTCTGCCGTCTGGCAGTCTGTCCGTGCTCTAACTCCCGTAAATATGCTCGGATTGCTCTGCAATTTTTATATGTTATTGTCATTATCTATAGCATGTTCCCTATTTCAACGGAAGTGTGTAGCACTTATAGTTTTATTACAGGGACACTCAAAAGAATTCCGTTACATTGCGGTCTATGGGGAAAAATCATTTGCGGTTTATTTAAATAATATTTCAGTATTTTAAACGCATTGAAATTTATATATATCACTAAGGTGCATTAGAAGAAGCTTAATATGGAATAGGGTGTGCATAGCACTTATAGTTACTTTACAGGGACAGTCAAAAGAATTCCGTTACATGACGTCTATGGAGAAAAATCGTCTGCGGTTTATTTAAATAATGTTTCACTATTTTAAACGCATTGAAATTTATATATATATATCTAAGGTGCATTACAAGAGGCTTACTACAGAATAGTGTGCGTATAACAGTCATCATTCATTTACAGGGACACACAAAAGAATTCTCTACTGTCTGTTATCAGTAATTCCTGGAAGTGCGTTTTCAGTTGCTGAACGCGATTTTAAATTTAGCTCATTTTTTGTCTATTACTTTGTGTGTATAAATTCTGTAGATCATATACAGGGCAACACAAACTATCGCTAAAACGTTTCCGTTTATTGACAGAAATTCCAGAAGGAGAATTTTAAACTGTGCGACGCGTCTACTAACTAAACTAAAATAACCAATAACTAATAACCAACTAACTAACTAATTTAGCATCCTATGTAGTATATATACAAATCTACAGATCATATACAGGGCTGAATAAAAGTATTCGGATATTTTTCCGAATATTGTATATGTTGGAAATATATGTTGGAAATTCCTGAAATTACGTTTTTAAATAAGTTGTGCGTTTTCCAAATTGTTTACTTAGATGTTATCTTTCAACTTATTAAACGGTAATGATTTGTAAAATTATTTTGGAAGCGTTGGAAAGTGTTACATAATCCATGCTTGACGCATGATTTTTCGTTCTTGTTGTAGTATTAACATGTGTTAGTTAGAAAGAAAATTTCGTGAATGGCACGTCCGGCTAGTTTTACATGATATCACTCTTCAATAGGACGAAAAATTTTATTCATAACAACTAGTACCCAAACAATAAAAGAAGTGTAAAAGATAGCTCGTCATAAATTGGTTAATGATGCTTTCTCAAAAATTCTCTCATATATGTTCAAATTTGCTGCTCCAAAATAAATCAAAGAATATTTGTCCTCCTGGAAAATATTTAACAATATATCTCACTGATCGTCCAGTGATTGGACCTTTCTCATCTTTTCATGATTGTGAAATTTCGTTGATTAATAGAGGATCGAAGGTAGAATATGTCTTCCAAATTATTAATAACAGTACAATTAACATTAATTTATTAATTTATAATTAAGTTCTAAAGATATTAAAATGTTATGTTATATCAAACCACCTGTGTACATAATTTTTATAATTGTAGCCCATCAGAAAATGAGTAAAAAATCGATTACAAAATTGAATCTTTACATAAAACTAAAGGAAAAACCAACATATTCAGAACATGTTCCAACATATTCAGAATACTGTAGCAAACCTTCACAGTTTAATAACATGAAATATGATATCTAAGTAAACAATTTGGAAAACACATAACACATTTGAAAAATCAATTTCAGGTATCATCATAAATAGTCGGAAAAGCTTCTGAATTATTTTGTTCTCTATATGATCTATAGATTTGTATATATATTACATAGTATGCTGAACTTTAGTTCAGTTAGTAAACGCATAGGACATTTTAAAATTCCCATTCAGCAATTTTCGTCAATTAACGGAAGTGTACTCGAGATTTCTTTCATAGCCCAGTATATGTTTTATAAAATTTATATACATCAAATGATATGCAAAAAATGAGTTAAATTTAAAAACATCTACCATAACTGAAAACACACATCCAGCAATAATTGTTCATGCACAGGTCTGTAACCGAATTCTTTTGTGTATTTCTGTAAATGAACAATGAAAGCTCTGAAAACTATGAAAGCTAATGAAAGCCACCCTATTCTATAGTAAGCATCTTGTAGAACACCTCAGTGATATATATAAATTTCAATATGTTTGAAATAGTGTAACATAATTAAAATACACTGCAATTTTAAGTATCGCATACGATAATTCGAAATTTTACCAGTAGACCATATAGTAATGGAATTGTGTTGATTGCTTTGTAAACGAACTGTAAACGCCATACGCTACCAGTATGCTTTTAATACCAAATATTCCATAGTAAAACACAATAACATATATCAATTGCATTGGAATCCGGGAATATTTACCCGAGTTAGAGTAAGAACAGACAAACAAACAACGAAACTAAATTCAGAAACACTTTTCAACTTTGTTGGAAAAAGTTTAAAAAAAAGTTAAGTTAAATAAAAGAGTCTAACAAGCGATTTAAGATCCAACAGTTCTTAAAACCAGAAAAAAGTTGTGACATCTATAAACATGATCGAAAAATCATTCGTCAAGCATAGATTATAAAGCACTTTTCAACACATTCGAAATACTTCACCGTTTAATAAGTTGAAAGATGATGCCTAAGTAAACAATTTGGAAAACGCATAACACATTCGAAAACACAATTTTAGCAATTGCCATCAATACTCGGAAAAATATCCAAATTCTTTTATGCATCCCTATGTATATATGATCTATACCTTTTTATATATACCAGATAGTATGCTAAAATTTAGTTCAGTTAGGAAACGCATGGCAGAGTAGTAAATCCCCTTTCAGCAATTTCCGTTAATAAACGGAAATGTACCAGAGAAATTTTGTGCTGCCCTATATATCATCTATAATACACCAAGTAATAGGCAAATAATTAGTTTAATTTAAAAACGTACCACAATTTAAAACGTACTTCTAGCAAATCATTGTTTTAGACAGTACTGGAACCTAATTCTTTTGTGTATCCCTGTAAATGAACAATGGACGCTATGCTCACCATGTGCTAAAGTAAGCCTCTTGCAGTGCACCTCACTAATATATATCAGTTTAAATGTGTTTTAAATAGTGCAACATCATTAAAATGCAGCGCAAAAATTTTCCCCCATAGATCGTAATGCAACGGAATTCTTTTGAATGTATTTTTTTTTTTGTTTGTTTGTGTGTGTGTGTGTGTGTGGGGGTGTGTTTTAAAGTACTTTTTCGAAAAAAAACTTATATGTTAATAGCCGGATAAGAGGTCTTAAAAATTACATTTTCAGAAAATTATGCTGCTGTAAAACCAATAAATGCGATTTTTACCGACAATTTTATTCGGTTCTCTAATTTTGGTTTATAGAATGCATCAGGTCTCAGTGCTGGGTGCGAGCTTTACAAAAAGTGGTTCTTTTGCAACACTTGTCGAAAAAACTGGTTTTCTAACAAGAAGTTCGATTGAAATTTGGTTTGATCTAGCAACAGAATACCTTTCTTTTTTCTCTTATTCTTTGTTCTTTCTCCTTTCTTTCTTTCAGTGTTTCTGTTTTTACATGTCTGAAATGCACATACATGTAATAGAGAGAGTTCGGTCCTAACTAGTTTTGTGGATTTTGAGTTCATAAATAACGAATTAGTCTAGTCGAGTAAAAAATAAGAATAGAACCTCCTACCTTCTGCAGCCCAATTCCCAGTCATCCAAAGTTTCAACAATAAAATATGGAAATGTGTATGTATTTGCTAGTTTTTTAATAAAATATTATGAAATATTCGCTGTCTCATGCAATTTAAAGTCGGCAAAAGAAAACTAAAAAGAAAATATGCGATACACTTTATCGCAAAATTGACTGAGAAAAAAAAATAGAAATAGCCTTTCGACTGGAAATTGTGTCTTCAATTAATTTATCTTTTTAAAAATTAAGCTTAGGCTTCATACTAAAACTGTACACAACTCCAAAGTTTTCAAACCCAACACCCAATTTTAACAGCATATTTGGTTTTTAGGTAAATTTTATTTTCGGATACCAAACGGAAAGTGATTAAGTCAAATAGTTTAGAAATTATGGAGGTTTAAAGTTTGGAACTCCTAATGTTAAATTTCTTTTAAATAGTAACAAAACAGGTTGCAATGTGAAGTATTTTAAAGCATAACTCAAAACTATTCGACGGGATGAGCTGTAATTTTGGATTCGCATATTTGAAGCTTCTAGAAATGAATTTCTGTTTAAAATCTCATAGAACACATATTTAAACTAAAAATTAAGGGAATGGAATTAAAACTTTCCTTTTTAAATTTATTTTGGAATGGAAGGGTGGAGCAGCGCTGAAGTTTCTGTTTGTCCTTGGATGAAAAAAATCGTAGTTTTGACCATAGTTTATTTCTAAAAATCCATAAAAGACTTTTGAAACTACAAACCACATATGAATAGCGATAAGTTATGGAACACTTCAGCCGTATATTAAAATTTCTTATCTAGCATGTCTTGCTGTGTAAGTATATTCCTCAAAGTAATAATGGTTTCGGAATCTGCGCAACAAATAAATAGGTAATTTTATTTTATTTTTTTAATCTGTATTGCAATGTGATGACAAATCTGCTGGCAATGTAAATATGCAAAATATATTATTTCATATTTATCTTGAATTTATACAAATAGGCAGAAAGCTAAATTCTAATTATCAAAACTGTACTTCTTGGGAAATACCAAACATATATATTGAATCATTTGATGTCAGTTTTCCTCCGTTAATAAAAAGAAATAATTGATTTTCTGTTATTTTAGTCTGTTGTTATAGTCATGTTTATTAAGACGTAGACAAAATTTAGGTATGTTAGCTATTGACACATTCCCATTCATGAAATTCATGTTTGCCCTTGGATGAAAAAAAAATCGTAGTTTCGACCATAGTGCATTTCTAAAAAACCATAAAAATCTTTTGAAACTACTAACCACATATAAATAGCGACAAGTTATTTAACTCTTTAGCCGTATATTAAAATTTCTTATCTAGCAAGTCTTGCTGTCTAAGCATATCTGTGAAAATGTGTCGAAATTTTCAGGAATTGGATTTTTACGTACACTTGCAATAGCTAGAATTTTACTTTTCGAAGTGGAAGCTACATAATAGTCTATCTTCATCCAGTTACTCTGGGTTCTGCTTTCTTTTTGGGTACGCACAATATTAAATCGTGCATTACAAGAATATATGCTATAAATGTATTTTATTTACCAAGTACTTGTCTTTTTTATAATAACAGTTAATCTGTAAAATTTTACTGGGAGTAAAATTTTATTTTTTCGTTTGTGATTCTGTTGGTTTCAATTTATCAGTCATGACACTTTTCTTTGTGATATGCATAATAATAAACATAGCATTAGATAGACAAATATAACATCAATAAATTTACGTCTAGTGTTCTTTTTTTTTTCTTTGTAACAGAATATTTTTATACAAAACGTATTTGTTATTACGTTTATAAATCCAGATCAATATGAATTACCAGGGAATTTTTTTTTGGCTCTTCAATATCAATGACATACAGTATTACATCATACATACATTATAGCTGTCAAACTCTCCAATTCTTGAGTACCAATATTCCCGAATACAAAGTTTCACTTTAATTAATGACAGAACTTTGCGATAATAACTAAAACAAACTAAAACTATTTGAAAAATGTTTACATTTTCCGACGTTTAAATAACTGAAGTATCATCTACCCTTGATCATTAATTATTATTATAAAAGAATGAATATTTTTCGTAATTTTATATTTAGGTGTAGTGTAATAAACCTATGTTTGTATAAAATTTTGGAGAAAATCGGCCTCAAGGTGACGTCGCGTCGTGATAGCGAATTTCGTTTGGTGTTCGAGACGGCAGCAGTAGCTCTTGAAAAAGAAATCATGCTGAATAGCCGAATTGTCCAATCTAGGTTTAATTTGTACATTTGTAAAATATAAAACTTTTTGCTTTTTATATATTAACTGTTAAATAGACTTCATTATGAAATGTTTTCCTAATTTTTCTCTGTTCCTCCCATTGTTTTTAAGCATTTATTGAGAAAGAACGTGAAATGTAATTTAAGAAAAAAAAAATGCCTTTTTTAAAGTATCAACATGTGTTAGGTAGAAAGAAAATTTTGGGATTGGCACGTCCGGCTATTTTTACATGATATCATTCCTCAATAAGACGAAAAATTTTATTCATAAGAACTAGTACCCAAAAATTAAAAGAAGTGTAAAAGATACGCTCGTCACGAATTGGTTAATGGTGCTTTCCCAAAAATTCTCTCGTATATGTTCAGATTTACTGCTCCAAAACAAATCAAATAATATTTGCCCTCCTTGAAAATATTTAACAATATATCTCACTGATCGTCCAGTGATTGGATCTTTCTCAAATTTTCTTAATCGTAAAATTTCGCTGATTAATACAGGAGCGAAAGCCAAATATGCGTTCCAAATTCTTAATAAAAGTACAATTAACATTACTTCATTAATTTATAATTACGTTATAAAGATATTAAAATGTTATATTATTTGAAACACGCCTGTGTACATAATTTTTATAATTGTAGCCTATCAGGAAATGAGTAAAAAATCGATTACAAAATTCAATCTTTACATACAACAAAACGAAAAACCAACATATATTCAGAACATATTCCAACATATTCAGAACACTGTAGCAAACCTTCACAGTTTAATAAGATGAAATATGACATCTAAGTCAACAATTTTGTAAACGCATAATACATTTGAAAAAATCAATTTCAAGAATCATCATCAATAGTTTTATTTTTATATTTTATATTATGCTTATCCATGATGGGAAAGAATTACGGTGGCCCCAAACGACTAGTTTATTGAAGTAATAAAATGGATCGGCACCGCTCAAATAGATGAGTGAAACGAATTCAAAAAAAAAATTTCTTCCATATTGAAATGTGTTAACAAATGTGCAGACAGCACAGAAGTTCAAAAGAAATTATTCGATATATATCTTGCATTTATTAGAAAAGTAAAAAAAAAAAAAAAAAAAAAACATTCTAGAATTTGTTTATCAAATTCTACATCTGAAATTTCGAACACATTTATCGAATCTTTTCATGTCAGTTTTTCTTCCTTAATAGAAGGCAGATATCGATTTTCTGTTATTCTGACGGAACTGTGAATAAAGTACCTTCTGAAGAGGATGTTTACGGCAGATAGGGAGATGTTTTACGATATGTCGGCGTCTTTATAGTCATGTTTATTGAGACGTGTTCAAAATTAAGGTATGTCAGCTCTTAATAGTTTAGGAAATGAAACGGAGAACTTTGTAATTAATTTCTTTTGAATAATTTTCAATATTGTTGGAAAGCGGTTATGACTTTATTTATCTGTCTGTGCACTCTTTAACTTTTTACAAAATTTAAAAACCAAGGCAACCACTTTTGATGAAACTCGCACCTACCATTGAGAAATGATGCATTTTCTAGCCCTATAAGCCAAAGTTAGAGAACCGATTAAATTGGTCTGAAAAATCGTATTATATATATATATATATATATATATATATATATATATATAACTTTAAGTAAAATTTAACCATTGAAACATAAGAAACTAACCACATACACTGAAATCCCGATACCAAAGAGCCCTGTCAATTTACAAATTAAAATTGTAGTTCTAATAAATGTAACATTATTAATTCAAATTAAGAAGAAGAAAAAAAAATAAATAAATAGAAAATAAGGAATAAAATATAAACCACACGAGTATATACACAAATAAAAGCTTATAAAGTAATTTACTTTTTCAAGGGCAAGAAAATCACATTTATAAGCAAAGAACGATTGTTTTCTGTATATGACACCAGCTTTTGCTAAATATAGTGCCATATCTCGCCCGAACAATCGCTGAAACAATATTGAATAACAAAACCTTTACAAGGGAATATTATAAATTATACATACAATTTGAAAAGGATTGTGAAAAATAACAAAAAAATAAAAATAAAAAGTATATATATTACTTATATTAATAATATCCCAAGATATTTAGTATATTGTGAGCACATGTACAAAATTGTATCCAAAAGAAGAGGTTAAATTCACAGTTAAATAGAGAATCCTTCAGATCATAAATTGTATCCTACAGTTACAGTTATTTTTATTTAACTACATAGATTACAACATTTTAAAAAATGTAGAAAAAAAAATTATGATATACATATAAATAAAAACCATTAATTAATTTATTTTAATTTTAATTTAATAAATTAAAATATATAATATTACTTGATAATTTGAAAGTATTATTATTACTTCCATACTAAATTTTCAAGTTTTAATATTTTAAATAAGCTATACTACTGCCATCTATTGTAAAAATATTAGACTATATTAGCATACTATCAAATTCATTAAATAATTTACTTTTGCTGCTGACATCTGGTGTACAGATATTCTACTAAAACTTTAATATTGTATGTATAATTACTTATATGCAGCTGTAATGTAGTGTAAATATATTAATTTTACTAGTTAATATTAATGATATATATAGAGAATAAGAGTTACTAGTATAATATATTTTCTATTTTAACTAACCCATTTAAAATATATCTTAATTTTACCCAAACATTAATGTAGAATCCATATGATGCTTTCATTTTATAAATTAGTATTATACTTAGAAATAACATAGATTATTCAATATGGCAATGATTTAAATCCAGCTATTTAAATAATATCTACCATGAAAAAAAATATAAAAAACAAATATTAATTAAATTAAATGATCTAAAAATAAAATAAAATAAATAATATAAAACTAAGAGATATGTTTATTAGTGTACTATATTTAATAAATATTTAATATTTACTAAAATTAAATATGTTTAACATATTAATATTATATTGTATTGATTAACCCATTGTAACATCCTTGATAGTTTTAACTTTTGTTACAACCCCAATAATATTAACTCCATATAATCATAACAACAATTATAGAATTCGCCCACATGTAAATTTTAATTTATGAATGACTTTTAACTAAGATGATCCTATGCAGCACATGCTCTTAATATGAGTTATAATTTAGCGAAATATATCAACCGTCAAAAGTTGAAAATTAACGTTAAATTTTAAAATATGAATGACATTAAACTAGGATAATCCTATGCAGCAACGCACACAGTAGGATTCATAGTTCAGCCAATCAAAAGTTGATTATCATTATTATCAAGGAGATATTAACAAACATAAATAAAAAAAAATAAAAAAAAATACAGACATTTAACCCAAATTAAATCTATATTTATATGTGTAAAATTGATTTAACTAAATAGTAAGGATATCCATAAACTTGTGCAATTTGAAGGATATGTTTTAAATTTTGAATTTTAAAGTTATTTGAACAAAGATTATTAATTCTATGTGCGAAATTTAGTAAAATATTTACAAATACTGATTTATGTATACATGACAAATAGTTAGTAAATAAGTTAACCTTAAAAGTAAAATCATTTCGCTTGTCATAAATGTCAAACAAAAGTTTATTATCTTTAAGAATTATCTTTAGATCAAGAGAATTAATTTCATTATTTGCCATAACATTGAAACTATAAGTTAAATTTTTATGATATTTTATAGGTAAGTAAATGATATATAAATAGGCACTTTACTGAACCAATATGACAAATAATCGATGAACAACAAAATATGCACTTTAATTTCAACTAATAACACTTTTGGTCGAAACTATACAACAAATTTACATTACGATAATCCAACCAGGCCTAACGGCTATATCCATTTTACGTATCTTGCTTCATAACAAAATTTTAGAACACTGGCTCTTAGCCAAATCTCGCGATTCCCACTATTTACAACTCGCGCATCAAAGTCATGGATAATAATAGAGTGTCAGTTCAGTGTCAGTTCATTGGATGATCATTTACGTGAAGTGTTTCAACTGAAATCCTACATATATATATATATATATATATATATATATATATATATATATATATATATATATATATTTGTATAGATTTAATTTTAAAGTAATGGATGTTTAATTGTTACTTTCACACCAAGAGCAAGTAAAGTCTCCAAATATGGTGCTAAGAATTTTTTACAGGCTTCATTCTTCACTGTACAAATTTGAATTAAGTCAGACCAAGTTTTTAACGCTTTCCAAAAGGTTTGAAAATTGTTTATGAATCCGTTTTGTCTTTCCGTGATCTAACTCGCGTAAATATGTATTGATGTAATTGATATATCTTATCAATATTTACTATGGGATGTTCGGTATTGAGAATGGAGTGTGTATCATTTATAGTTCGTTTACAGGGACACTCAAAAGTATTCTGTTCTATTAAGGTCTATGGGGAAAAATCGTTTGCCATTTATTTTAATAATGTTGCACTGTTTCAAACATATTGACAATGTATACGTTACTGAGGTTTTCTATAGAATACGGTGTGCACACCATTCATTTACAGGGACACACAAAATAATTTGTTTCTTGTACTGTCTATTAACGATAATTGCTGGGTGTGCGTTTCAAGTTGTGATACTTTTTTTTCAAATTAAACTAATTTTTTGCCTATTAGTTGTTGTGTATACATTCTACAGTTAATATACGAGGCTGCACAAAAGAATTCGGATGTTTTTCCGACTGGAGATGGTAATTACTGAAAGTGGGTTTTCATATGTTTTATACATTTTTCAGATTGTTTACTTAGATATCATATTTCGCCTTATTAAACGGTGAAGTTTTGTTAAATTATTCTGAAAGTGTTGGAAAGGGCTTCATAATATATGCTTAACGCATGCTTTTTCGTTATTGTTAGTATTTTTTAAATATAGCTGGAATGCGGCTATGACTTTATTTATCTGACTGTTCACTCTTTAACTTTTTACAAAATTTACAACCAAAACAACCATTTTTGGTGAATAACGCACCTAGCATTGAGACCTGGTGCGGTTTACAGCCCTATAAACCAAAGTTAGACAAACGATAAAAGTCTGCAAAAATTGCATTTTACATATTTTTGTATCCATTTAATTTTAAAGTAATTAATTTTTTATTGTTAATTTCACGCCTCGAGTTAAGTCCCAAACATGGTGCCACGAATTTTTCACCTGCTTCATCCTGTGCTATATGTATGTGCATAATGCGCAAATTAGAATTAAATCAGGCAACTTTTTTTGTTTAATAATTGTTAGCAAAATAATTTAGGGATTTTTAAAAAAAAATTAAAGCAGACGTTAAATTTATACGTTTAAATTGTATTAAAACGTATAAATATGTATGTAAACGTATATATTTTTCTTTTAAAATCTTTCAAAATCATTGAAAAATGTTTATTTATAAATTATTATTTTATTTATTTATTTTGTATTTTAATGTTATTATTATTATTATTTTGTATTTTATTTTATTTTATTTTATTTTTGTGATTTAAAGTACCTTTTCCAAAAAAACTTCTTTTTTAATACTCGAATAAGAGGTCACAAAAGTTGTATTTTCAGAAAGTTATACTGCTATAAAATCAATTAATACGATGTTAACAGAAAATTTTTACCGATTCTCAAACTTTTTCCTGTAGGATTATAAAATGCACCAGGTCTCAATGACAGATGCGATCTTCCCCAAAAGTTCCCTTGCCCCACAATCGATGGAAATTTGATTTGGTCCAGCAGCAGAATTTCTTTCATTTTTTCTCTTATTCATTGTTCTTTCTCCTTTCTGCCTTTCAGTGTTTTTGTTTTTACATGTCTGAAGTGCACATACATGTAATACCGAGAGTTCGGTCCTAACTAGTTTTATGCATTTTGAATTCATAAATAACGAATTAGCCTAGTGGAATAAAAAAAAATAAGAATAGAACCTCCTTCCTTCAGCTGCTCAATTCCCAGTCATCCACAGTTTCAACAATAAGATATGCAAATGTGTATGTATTTGTTAATTTTTTAATAAAATATTATGAAATATTCGCTGTCACATGTCATTTAACCCATTCGGGACCATGGGTGCATATATGCACCCTCAAAAAGAGCATACAGAATTTGTTTTAGGCACCAGTAAAAAATAAATGTAATATTTGCTTTCTCTAATTAGAACAACAGTTGCCGAACAGTTGATGTCGGTTAAGGGGCTTCCGAGTTGAGATCAACTTTACGCCCAGTCTATTTGTGAGTAACCTGTCTTGTAAATATTGAGCCGTTAGGAAAAGTTAAATGTAGTATTAACTACATAAGAAAGAACAATTATAAATAGAAGAAAAATTAAACAATGGGAATAAAAAAGTAAAGCTATAGAGATTACGGAAAGAGTCTAATAAATGGAAAAAAAGTAAAAGTATAGCTGTAGTTAAAATTAACTACTGAAAAAAGTTGAAAAAGTGTAAAATAGGGTTCGGAACATGTTCAAAAACAGTACATAAATGCCAGGTGGAAAAGGCAGGCAAAGCTAAGCTTTAACAAAAATAGCACTTAAAAAGAACAAACTTTTTTTTTTTTTTTTTTTTTATATTTATATTTTATTATTATTTTGTATAGCATAGGAATAAGTTTAAATAAGAAATTACAAATATTACAAATTTATATAAAAGTAAGAGAGAGAAATTTGCAGAATGGTGAGCACTAATGCTCATCATCAATAATGCAAGAATATTTTGGACGCTTGCGGTGATGTGGTTCGAATGCGTCATAATCCGGCAATTCTGCGATTATAACATTAGGGAGGTCATATAATTTGTCATAAAATTTTTTGGCAAGGTGGTTGATTCTTTTATTTAATGTGGTAGTTTTGAGGTCTCTGCGAACAGTGCTATTACGGAGATAGCGAGAGGCATTTCTGACAGTACGCAGATTTTTGTTATGAAGTTGGCTGAGGTTTTTCATGGAGGATTTGCAGATATAGCCCCAGACCGGAGAGGCGTAGGTGATAATTGGTAAAATGCAGGAATTATAAAGGAGAAGTTTGTTATGGATAGCCAGTGTTTTACTATTAAGAAGAGGTTTTAGTGCAATCATAGCTCCAGCGACTTTCCCCCTGATGGTGAGGATATGTTTTTTGAAAGAAAGTCTTTGGTTAAGGGTGACCCCCAGGTACTTTGCTTCATTAGTCCAAGATATAGTGGTATTATTAATGGTTATTCTAATGGGATATGTTAGTTTTCTAGAGAAATAAACAGCAGCAGTTTTGTTTTCATTGATTTTAATGCGCCATAGGTCGCACCAGTCAAAGAAGGCATCAATGTGAGTCTGTAGATACCTGTAAAGTGTGTATGGGTGATGAGCGTAAGCGTAGATTGTAGTGTCGTCCGCATACAGTGCAAGGTGGGTGTTAAGTGAACGAGGAATGTCGTTAAAGTATATGTTGAATAACAAGGGTCCGATGACGCTCCTTTGGAGGATGCCTGCTAAGATACGGAAAATGCTAGAAAGAATGTTGTTTATGCGGACGCGAAAAATGCGATCGCTAAGGTAAAAGAAAATAAGGTGTATAAGTCTAGCAGGGAATTTAAGCCTAATTAGTTTGTATATAAGGCCCACATGCCAGACTTTGTCAAATGCCTTAGCGATGTCAAGAAAAATAGCAGCAGCAGGAATCTTCGAGTTTAGCTTTTCACTGAGAAATTCGACTACTCGAAGTAGTTGGTGTATTGTTGAATGTTTTGGGCGAAAGCCAAATTGTTCAGGCATAACAGTGTTGTTAAGTTGAATGTGGTTCTGAAGTTGCGACCAAATGACGCGTTCGACAACTTTGCTGAGTGAAGGAAGAAGGGAGATAGGTCTATAGTTTACTGGGTCAGAAAGGTTAGCACCAGGTTTAGGGATAGGAGAGATTATAGAAATTTTCCAAGGTTTCGGAAAATAGTTAAATTTGAAAATGGAGTTAGTAAGTTTCGTAATGTAGATGATATAGTTAGGAGGTAGGTTTTTAAGAGCCATATTAGGAATTTTGTCGTACCCAGGGGCTTTACGTTTTTTGAGTTTAGAAATAATTTTGTGGATAATAATTGGTTGAATTTCAGTGGGGGGTTCATCAGGGGGTTGTGCCAGGAATCTGTGAACAGTATCGCTGACGTGGGTAAAATGATTTTGGCTAGCGATGGTGGAATTTGGAGAGAATTGGTTAGAGTAAGCTCTGGTCAGGAATTCGGCTTTATCCTCTCAGTGTAAGCAGTGCTGTTATTGGTCGAAAGGGGGGAGATGGGAGTATGGTTGTTATTGATTTTACGTTTAAGAAGCCAGAGAGAATTATCCTCGCTAGCAATATTATTGAGAAAGTGTGACCAACTTTTTTGTTTTTCTTTGAAGATGCTATTTTAGATACTATTATTAAGTCTATTGATGAGGGGTTTAAGAGTGGGGTCTCTAGAGTTTTGAAACAGACGCGCCGAAGATGATTGCGTTGTTTAGAGAGGTTATAAATATAAGGAAGAAAGAGTTGTTGTTTTTGAAGTATTTGATGGTGGAGTGGTTTAGAGCATTAGTTATGTGAGAATTAAAGTTGTCAACAGCAATATCAATATCAGCAGTATTATTGATTTCTGGAAGATTTAAGTTATTGTTATTGAGAAAATTGGTAAATTTTGTCCAGTCAATGGCCACGGCAGGAGGTGGGGAGAGAGGATTTATGAGATCAATTTTGAAAGAGACAGGAAGATGGTCAGAGCTAAATTCGTTAAGTACGGTAGTAGTAATAGGATAGGGAAGGTTTTTAGTGATAGAAAAGTCAATTATGGAGTTGTGGGTATTAGGCCTAGTACGTATATGTGTTGGTGTGGTTGGAGCATGAAGGCTAAGATTAAGGTGCTGAATGAGATTATGCAGTGAGGTACCTCTTCGGGAGTTACCATGGCAGTTCCAACGTCTGCTTTTGGCGTTAAAGTCTCCAGCAAAGAAGCAATGTGTATGTTGTGAAATAAGGTTAGTGAGATCGTTAACTGGGAAAGTACCAGAAGGATGAATATAAATGGAAGCTAAGTTAATATTAATATGTGGAAGTTGTAAGACAATACTGGTGAAAGCAATTTTAGGAATAGTGGAATTTTGAGTAATATAGTGTGGTAAATGGTTTTTAATGTATATGGCAGTGCCGCCCCATCCGGGGTCAGCGGTGCGTGGTGTGTAGTGAAGCCTATACCCAGGGATGTTAATATTGAAGGTAGGGTTACGGGTTTCTTGAAGAAAAATAATGTCAATATGTGGATGATCGAGGATAAAAATTTTGAATTCATTAAATTTAAATTGGATGGAATTGCAATTCCAGGTTAGTATGATAAGAGAAGAGAGGTTAGTGGAATTATTCATAGTTGGGTTTGTTAAATTCCGAGGCAAGACTGTCGAATTCGTTCATAATGATGAACAATTTCTCAAAAGGATTAGTACAGTTTTTAGTCTTTTTAGAGATGTTCTTAAAGCATTGTATAAATTTGTTAAATTTGAGAATTTCTTTCATTTCCTGAAAGGTTTTGAAAATTTCAGAAAATTCTGAGGTAAAGTTAGTGTTTGGAACACTGTTAGTAGGTGTAGAATGAGTGTTAGAAGGCAGGTTCTGTAGGTCAGTAGGATTAGTGGAAGAGGTTTGGGGTGTAGTGTCCGGATCCGAGCTAGTGTTAACTGCAGGAGCAGTATTGGTGTTGTTAGTGGTAGGAGAATTTGCAGTCTTTTTAGTGTAATTAAAGCTGGCAAG
This sequence comes from Maratus michaelseni, assembly GCA_963931845.1. Taxonomy (NCBI): domain Eukaryota; kingdom Metazoa; phylum Arthropoda; class Arachnida; order Araneae; family Salticidae; genus Maratus; species Maratus michaelseni. The sequence continues at coordinate 141,249,140 of OZ007597.1, forward strand.
AATGTCAGTCATAATCTTAACTTCATTTTTTGGGTTAGGTTCCTTACGGTTGAGCCTAGTTGGTTGATTTTTTCGTGCAATTTGAGGTGTTTTCGGACAGCCTCTATACGTAGCGGGGTGTGGGCCAGCGCAGTTAGCACATGTTGGGGGTCTAATTAGAGCATTTTTGTGATAGTTTAAATAAAAGTAGCTTTTTTTTAAAAAAGTGGTGCCAACCGAATAAAATTTGTGTAAAAGCCGCCGGGCCCGAAGGGCAAGCAAACAAAACAAAACAAAAAGAACATCCGAGATCCAATACTCTTAATCACAAAATTGACTCAGAAAAGAAATGGAAATAGATTGGAATATTGATTGGAAATTATGTCTTCTTTTAACTTATGTTTAACAAATTAAGCTTCGGTTTCATACTAAAACTGTACACAACTGCAAAATTTTCGAAGCCCACACCCAATTTTGACAGCATATTTGGTTTTTAGGTAAATTTTATTTTCGCATACCAAACGGGAACTCATTAAGTCAAATACTTTAGGAATTATGGAGGTTTAAAGTTTGCAACTCCTGATGTTCAATTTCTTTTCAATCGAAACAAAACGGGTTACAATGCGGGGTATTTTAAAGCATAATTAAAAAACTACTCGACGGGATGAGCTGTAATTTTGGAATCGCTTATTTGAAGCTTCTAGAAATGGATTTCTGTTTAAAATCTCTTAGGACACATATTTAAAATAAAAATTAAGGGAATGGAATTAAAACTTTTCTTTATAAATTTATTTTGGAAAGGAAGGGTGGGGGAGCGCTGAAATTTGTGTTTGTCCTTAGATGAAAAAAAAAATCGTAGTTTTGACCATAGTTTATTTCTAAAAACCCCATAAAATGCTTCTGAAACTACAAACCACATATGAATAGCGACAAATTACGGAATTCTTCAGCGGTATATTAAAATTTCTTATCTAGCAAGTTTTACTGTCTAAGCATATTCCTAAAACTAATAATGGTTTCGGCATTCGCACAACAAATAAATAGGTAATGCTAATTCAGATTTATTTTACTTTTTAGCTCACAGGCTATCAAAGCCTGAGACCTTATGTGCCCGCCGGTTCTGTATGTACGTATGTATGTATGTATGTACGTAACGCGATAACTCTTGATAGAACTAACCGTTTTACTTTAAATTTTGTTTATAGTTTCCTTGTAATAAGGCGCTTCGCTGATTAGTTTTGGAGGTTCATTGGTTAAGCATAAAGGGGGTAAATGGGGGACTAACCCCCCATAATTTAGATAAATAGGTTTTTCATGCAGTAATAACCCATTTTCTTCAAATTTTGTATATAGGTTCATTTTGATAATGCGCTTCTGTCAATAGTTTTGGGGGTTCATTGGTTAAGTATAAAGGGGAAAGGGGGGATAACCCCCCCCACTAATTTAGATAAATGAGTTTTTTTATGCAGAATTATTCGATTTTCTTCAAATTTTGTATATAGGTTCATTGTGATAATGCGCTTCTCTGAAGAGTTTTGGGGGTTCATTGGTTAAGTATAAAGGGGGAAAGGGGGGCTAATCCCCCCTTAATTTAGATAAATGGGTTTTTCATGCAGAATTATCAGATTTTCTTCAAATTTTGTATACAGGTTAATGGTGATAAAGCGTTTTCCTGATTGGTTTTGGGGATTCATTGTTTAAGTATAAAGGGGGTAACGGAGGGCTGCCCCCCCCTAATTTAGATAACTGCGATTTTCATGCAGAATTATGCGATTTTCTTAAAATTTTGTGTATAGTTTCATTGTGATAAGGCGCTTTCCTGATTAGTTTAGGGGGTTCTTTGGTTAAATATAAAGAGTGTAAAGGGGGGGGCTTATCCTCCCCCCTTAATTTAGATGAATGTGTTTTTCATGGAGAATTATCCGATTTTCTTCAAATTTTGTATATAGGCTCATTGTGGTAAGGATCTTCCCTGGTTAGTCTTAGGGTTCATTGGTTAAGTATAAAGGGGTATACGGGGGGGGGGGGTAATCCCCCTTAATTTAGATAAATGGGTTTTTCATGCAGAATTATCCGATTTGCTTCGAATTTAGTATATATGTTCATTGTAATAAAGGGCTTCCCTGATTAGGTTTGGGGGTTCAATTGTTAACTATAAGGGGGTGGTGGAACGGGGGGATGATCCCCCCTTAATATATTGTCGATTTCTTTATTTTTCGAGGGGCTTATTTCAAATTCTTTGAAATAAGTGCATAATATACAATTAGTGTGAATAGCCTGTGAGCTCAATCCCTCAGTTTAACTGGGCAGTTTTCTTTTTTATTTAATCTGTATTGCTATGTGATATGACAAATAATCTGGCAATGCAAAATATATTATTCCAGATTTATCTTAAATTTATACAAATAGGGAGAAAGCTGAATTCTCTTTATCAGAACTGTACTTCTCGGGAAATACCAAATATATTTATCGAATCTTTTGAAGTCCGTTTTCCTTCGTTAATAAAAGGAAAATATTGATTTTCTGTTAATTTGAATAAACTGTCAAAAGTTCCGTCTTAAGAGGATGTTTAGAACACATAGAGAGTTGTTATAGTCATGTGTAAGGCGTAGACAAAATTAAGGTATGTTACCTCTTAACACATTCCCGTCGAAATATTTTTGTGAAATCTGGTTTTTAAAACAATAGAAGCTCCACCCTCTTCTGAGGGTATTTCGTAAATTGTTTCCTAGACAGTTTTCTCAGGTTTATACATGAAGAAATACCATTCAATATACCGATTTATTTAAAAAATATCTTGCAATCTAAAAAAATATGGCAATGTTATATAAATATATTTACTTTAAGGAAAAAGCCACGCCCTTAATCAATGATGTTTTTTTTTAATAAAAAACAAGAATTACCGTTTATTGATGCGAATGTGTTTATAATATAGGAAATGAAATTTTCAACATTTGAATTTCCTTAAGAGCAGTCACAACTCAAAAAAGTAAATATCGATTTTGGGATTTTTTTATATTTTTAATCTTTTATTTCTCCCATTTCTAAAGATATATTGCTGTTGGTTCTATTGAAACGAGAAGTTTGGGAAATTGTAAGCAATTCCGTTTGTTTATGCCTTGCCATGCTTCTTGCACCACAACACATATATCCTATGCAACCAATTTTGAAAGGAATCGAAGCTGGACGACTGCTTTGTGGATAATTAATTAATTCTACCACAATTTTTAAATAGACTGTTACGTACGTACGTGTGCGCGAGCATGGGCATGCGCGAATATTTTACGAATACACAAATATGCTTTTTCTTTTAAATGTGATGTCATTTCATGAAATGACTGTGGTCATAGTAGTGATATATATAGTTTCAAGTGTATGTAGTTGCAACAACAGTCACAAAAATGAAATTAAATTTGCGAGAATCCTCATGGACAAAATTTAAACTAGCAGTGAACAGGATTAGGAAGAATCCTTTATTATTAATCTGCTGTCTTATTTCAACATGTCAAACACCCTAAATATTAAAATTGTTATAATATCAGCCATTTGTTACGATAGAGGAGCAACAAGAAATGCTGTGGAATCCTTGTATTAACAACTAACACTTAACGAAAGGGGAATTTTCGAATTTCTAATACTATTGTACATATTTTTAGCTTGCAATTTTTAAGGGTGCGCAATTTTGAAACAAGATGGCGGATCAAGCTGGTCAAAGAACTCGGTCGAGAACTTGGTAAATCTTCTACACGCGCTCAGTCACATCCAAATAAGAGCACTATTACATGATAAAAAGCCGATATACTGGTTGCTACAAAAATTCGATAAAACTTTAAAAACTCGTTAAAAAAGAACAAATGTTGCCGTAAAATTGCGGTTTTGCATGAATGGGATTAGAAGGAGATCGGATTTTTTTAATAGCAAAAAAAGTTGTGGGTCAAAAATTTACCAATAGATGGCGCTGGCATGTATAATATGAAGAAGATTTATGAAATCAGACTATCAATAAAACACCTCGATGCACATAGTTTCTTCATTCGATGCCAGCAGTATGCTATCGTTCCCAGGTGAAACGTTGTTGGTTAAGCTCTTTTACAAGAACTGGTAATCAGCAACCAGTGCATTGCGAAAATTCCGCACGACTAAAGAACTCAAGGCGAGAACAGAACCTGTTTCATGTGCGGGGATACTGAAGCTTGTCAGACGCTGCGAAAAAACAAGTATTTTACAACAAGTCTAATTTGCATACATCTGCTTCGCGTTATGCCTGCCAGCGGGAATTTTTGGAAAAGCAATTTTCTTGGTTATTGAATAAAATCTGATTTCCCTCTAACCCCATTCGTGAAAATCCCAATTTTTTGCAACATTTGTTCCATTTTAATGAATTTTTAAAGATTTATGGAACGCCCCGTACATATATATATCAGTATTTGTACGGAAGGTGGTTTTGAGGGTCATGATCCGTGAAAATGTGTCGAAATTTTTCCGGTATTGGCTATCTCCGGACGGCTACAATAGCTAGATTCTTAATATTTGAAACGGAAGCTACACAATAGTGGCAAGTAAATGGTACAAAATAGCTTATCTTGTAAGTTTGGTGTATTTTCTTACGCTAGTTATTCTGGGTTCTACTTTTTTTTTTTTTAGCTCTCTTGATTTTATGTGGTTCTCATGTTCTTGCCGACTGCATTGAAAACAAGAACGAAAAATCATGCGTCAAGCATAGATTATGTAGCACTTTCCAACGCTTCCAAAATAATTTTATAAAACATACCATTTAATAAGCTAAAAGATAACATCTAAGTAAACAATTTGGAAAACGCATAACATATTTTAAAACATAATTTCAGGAATTTCCAACAGATACAATATTCGGAAAAATATCCGAATACTTTTATTCAGCCCTGTATATGATCTATAGATTTGTATATGCTAAGATGCTAAATTTTAGTTTAGTTAGGAAACGCGTAGCACAGTTTAAAATTATCTTTCTGGAGTTTCTGTCACGGAAATGTGTTCGCGAACTTTTGTGCTGCCCTGTATAGGATCTACAGAATTTATACACACCACGTAATAGATAAAAAGCGAGTTAAAATTAAAATCGCGTTTAGTAACTTAAAACGCACTTCCAGGAATTAGTGTTAACAGACAGTAGAGAATTCTTTTGTGTGTCCCTGTAAATGAACGATGACTGCTATACACACACTATTTTGTAGTAAGCCTCTTGTAATGCACCTTAGATATATATATATAAATTTCAATGCGTTTAAAATAGCGAAACATTATTTAAATAAACCGCAGACGATTTTTCTCCATAGACGTCATGTAACGGAATTCTTTTGACTGTCCCTGTAAAGTAACTATAAGTGCTATGCGCACCCTATTCCATATTAAGCTTCTTCTAATGCACCTTAGTGATATATATAAATTTCAATGCGTTTAAAATACTGAAATATTATTTAAATAAACCGCAAATGATTTTTCCCCATAGACCGCAATGTAACGGAATTCTTTTGAGTGTCCCTGTAATAAAACTATAAGTGCTACACACTTCCGTTGAAATAGGGAACATGCTATAGATAACGACAATAACATATAAAAATTGCAGAGCAATCCTAGCATATTTACGGGAGTTACAGCACGGACAGACTGCCAGACGGCAGACGGTAGGCGGCCAGACAAACCGAAGTCATAAGCACTTTTCAACTAGGTTGGAAAGTCCTAATAAAGGAGGTTTTTTTTTTGGCGTACGCACAAGTTAATAATTGTGCATTACATGATTCAATTTCTGAAAGTTTCATTCAACACATACATAGTACTTGTCTTTTTATTGATAAAATTTAATTTCAAAATTTTACTGGGGGCAGACTTTTATTTTTTCGTTTGTGATTGTATAGATTGCTTTTTCTTAGTCATGAGTGACACCTATTTGTGATATGCATAATAATATAGATAGCATTAGATAGATAAACTAGATTAATATATTTACGTCTAGTGTTCCTTTTTTTCTTTATAACATTAATATTTTTTATACTAAACATGTTTATCATTGCGTTTATAAATATTTAACCGCAGAGGCATGATCGTAGGTAATGTCCATGAGGAAAAGTTAGGATCGTAAAAAAACTGTGGAAAAATGCAGATTTATTCACGAAGGGCTTATACTCCGTTCAGACTGGATATTTAAGATAACTTAAACCGCCATTTGGCTGAAAGTACACTCCGAAAATAGAGCACGCCGCAAAACTCATCTAAGATCTCATTGAGCATCACCGTGTCCCACAGAGTTAAGAGGTAGATAGAGACCGACTAAGTGTTACATTTTTAGCATCACGCCAAACGTATACATTTCATCTCTGTTTTCCACTGAACTCTGTGACTGTGTCCGAGATACTAACAAATATAAAGTGTACAATGCACAGTAATTAAAACAAGCCTTAACATCCATTCGGTCATAGCGAACCTCCACAGCTAATCAAAGTGAGTGGTTGTGGCTGTATCTAGTCACAGAAAGTTCTAACTTATATTATTCAGATAGTTTGCGAAACTCCGAGGTTTGCGGAACTCGCGGTGGATCTCTCTCGGTCAGTTCTGCGGTCTGAGATATCTTAAATATCCTATCTGAATCGGATATAGAGGGTGGTGGTAACAGTAACGACCGAGCGATGTCAAAAAACTCCTCCTTGAAGAAGGTTACCAGGCATAAATTTAGTACGTGGAATCAAGCTAAAGGCCCAGTACGTAGTGGGCGTTGACATATTTACTGGGGAGTGGCGCAAACTAGCTGTATTTTTTACTTTTTCAATTGTACTTTTCATTGTTTTGTCTTTATTTTATTGCCTTATTTTATTTTATTTTTTTACTTCTACTATTAAACTAGGAACGCGTTTCAGTGTTTCGTAAAAACACTGTTCTTTAAACTGTTAAAAAAGTGTTCTTTATTTTTTTAGGTATTTATGTAGTTTTTAATTATTGTAATACAGAGCCTGTTTAAAGTACAGTGAATTTAAACTAAACAATATTATATGTATATCAAAATTATAGTTCTATAATTAATAGAAATATGTTTACTTTCGTTTTCAAAAAGATTTTTATTATTGTTATTATATTTAATGTCATAATAATAGTGATGATGTCTAATTTAAAATTTATTTTTATCGATGTAACTTGTACAGAGATCAGTTAAGTAATTCATAAATGAAAATATTTTTGCTTAAAGTATTAATAATCCAACATAATGTTGGTCACTTAAAATAACAATAAATACTGAGTATTATATTATTACTTAAAATAAAGATAATGGAGAACGTTTTAGCAGAACATTTTATTTTAATTGTATCAGTGTAGCTTGTATAAAAATCATTAATATAACATAGCTTAAGTTAGAAACGTTATCATTCAAACAATAATTCAATTCAGAAAATTTATTTATTTTCAATGTACTCCATTATTTATTAATAATTGCTTCAAACATTTGAATGATAACGTTTATATCTGAAAGTTGCTTATATTCATATTATATATATGGAAGAGTGATTTTTATGTAAGCCACTTCTATACAACTAAAATATAATATTCATTTGCTCTAGTTTATTTTTATTTGAAACACTAACAATACGCAGTGTTTGTTATTACTTTAACATGTATTTAACATGCCGTTGGATTATAAACTATAACTTAAAAAAATTAAATACGTTTACATCTATAAATTACTTTATTGATATCTGTATAATTTACACAACATAATCACTATTATTATTGCATAAAGTATGATAATAAAAATATGATATTTTTAAAAACAAAAAATAAACATATTTCTATAACTGATAGAACTTAAATATGGGTATATATACATTAATTTAAAGTCAATATATTTAAAAACAAACATTAATTGTGTTTGATTATCCTTCGTATTACAGTAACTAAAAGTTACATAAATACAGTAGAACTTCTATTAAACGAATTCCTCTATTTAGCGAATTTATTTTTGGAACGTTGAACTTTGCAAAAAGAATTACGTCTAAAATAACTTCCACATAGCGAGGCAAAACTATATAATGAAGCCGGGCGACCACTATTCAGAAGATATTTGGGAATCTTATTTTTCATTTCCACATTCCTAACTCTTGAGCAGCCCATTATTCACTACATCACTTTGCTATCAAATTATATTCATTTAACAAAAAAGTCACCCACTGCTTAGGCTCTTTTTGTTTACTTAAATTGCTTTTGCTATTGGTCTCTGCTACCAAACGGGCATGATCAAAGCCATTGAAACATTTAGACATGGATTTCAATGTTAAGAAAACGCACCAGATGACGTATTCAATTCCTTATTAAGATGCGAGTTATTTTTTGAAAAATACGAAAGTGCTTCGAAAGTCTAGCAGTAAATAACAGACTATTTTTCAGCATAAAACATTTCCATCTCTAATTGTATACGAACATTATTTCTCATACTTTCTTTATCCTCATCATTACGTAAGGTTTTATGCTTATTTTAATAATTTAAATATTGTTTAATACGTCCTGGAAAATTAATCGACAAATAGTACTACATTAAATGCGTTTGTTGATTTCAATGCAATAAATCAAGTTGAACCAAATTATGTGAGCAAATATCTATTTTTAATAACTAACCTCTATTTTACGAAGTCCTCTATTTAATAAGGTTTTGGTCATAAATTAGCGACTTCGTTAATATGAAGTTCTACTGTATCTAAAAAAATGAAAGTTTTTCCGAAACACTGAAAAGTATTCATAAAACTTACCCTTGAATTAAAATATTACCTCTTTTGTTTACTAGTTTTATCATGACATTTAAAATACACACGGGCTGTTTCATTTCTTAAAAATTTAACACAATTTAACTGACGGCTTTTATATATTTATTTCATTCATATACTTTGACGATATTCTGTTATTATGTATTTGGCTCGACATTTTATCGTGCCATTGTTTGCCAAAACTTACCCTTGAATAAAAATATGAATGCCTTTCCTCTTTTGTTTACAAGTTTTATCACAAGATTAAAAAATCGCGTTTAGAACTACAATTCCCGAACTTTCAATGTGAAGTAAGTTTACGTCAGTTCTTCCGTAGAGGTGTCTTTGCTTTTCCGTGTACTTACCTTTGTTAAAATTGCACACACGCTGTTTCATTTCTTAAAAAATTACCTCAATTTGACTGACGGCTTTTATATACTCATTTCATTCATATACTTCGACGATATTCTGCTATTATGTATTTGATACGACATTTTATTGTGCAATTGCTGGACTCGGGTGAATTTCTTTATTTTAATAGTTGACATGCTTTCTATTACTGTAAAAATTTACTTTTAATTTTTACTGCGGGAAGTTTAATTTTCTTTTCCTTTAAATTTCTAAAATTCGCATTATCATAAGGATAAACGTTAATAAACGGATACTGTGCAGGTTCGTTATAAAAAGACTATGGTTGCCAGTATAGAGGGAGTTGGCTTCGTTTAGAACAGGGTTACCAGAAATGCAAGTGTATCGCCAAAGTTGGCTAAATTTTTTTCGCTCGTATATTTTGCAGACCACTGCAGCATCTATACCGGTTCTCATTGTTCACTTAAATTGCTTTTGCTATTGGCTTCTGCTACCAAACAGACATGATCAAAGCGATTGAAACATTTAGACATGGATTTCAACGTTAAGAAAATGCACCAGATGACGTGTTCAATTCCTTATAAAGGTGCAAGTTATTTTTTGAAAATTACGAAAGTACTTCGAAAGTCTAGCAGTAAATAACAGACTATTTTTCAGCATAATACATTTCCATCTCTAATTGTATACGAACATCATTTCTCATACTTTCTTTATCCTCATCATTACGTAAGTTTTTATACTTATTTAAATAATTTAAATATTGTTTAATACGTCCTGGAAGAATTATCGACAAATAGTACTATATTAAATGCGTTTGTTGATTTTAATGCAATAAATCACGTTGAACCAAACTATTTGAGGAAATATCTATTTATAATAACTAACCTCTATTTTACGAAGTCCTCTATTTAACGAAGTTTTGGTCATAAATTAGCGACTTCGTTATTTCGAAGTTCTTCTGTATCTAAAAAATGAATGTTTTTACGAAACACAGAAAAGTATTCATAAAACTTACCCTTGAATAAAAATACCAATGCTTCCTCTTTTGTTTACAAGTTTTATCATGAGATTTAAAATACACACAGGCTTTTTCATTTTTTAAAAATTTATCACAATCAAGTGACGGCTTTTATAATAATATTTTCATAATCATCCTTCGGTGATATTCTTTTATTATGTATTTGGAACAATATTTCACTGTGCAATGATAGATTCAAGAACAAAATGTGGATGTCATTCTGAAATCGATATGCTTACGTACATGCTTTCTATTAGTGTGAAAATTTACTTTTTAGTTTTACTGGGGAGAGTATAATTTCCCTTTTCTTTAAATTTGTTAAAATTTTAAGTTTCTAGAATATGGCTACATTTCTCTTTTTGATAAACTGAACAATTTCCAAAGCAACAAAGTAAACATTTTGGGATCAATTAACCTCTTCGGGGTCCCATTTTCCTTTTCTTTTATTTTACATATTTCTTTCCATTTTTTGGAGGGGAGGGATTGCTTTCAGGTTTTAATACTGAAACAGCTTGAAGCAATGACAGATGAAATGACAGCAAAGAAGCAAGCTCAAATGACAAAAAAAAAATAAAGATTTCTAAAATTTAACGAATATGGTACATATTAAAATCCCATTAAATTTGTTAAAATTTTTAGTTTCTAGAATATGGCTATATTTCTCTTTATGAGAAACTGAACAATTTCCAAAGCAACAAAGTAAACATTTTGGGAACAATTATCCTTTTCGGGGTTCCATTTTTCTTTTCTTTTATTTTACATATTTCTTTCCATGTTTTGGAGGGGAGGATTGCTTTCAGGTTTTAATATTAAAACAGCTTGAAGCAATGACAGATGAAAGCACAGATTATGATGAATGACAGATGAAATGACAGCAATGAAGCAAGCTCAAATGACAAAAAAATAAGGATTTCTAAAATTTAACGAATATGGTACATACTAAAATCCAGGGAAAATAAATATTTCGTGTAGTGTTAAAAAGATATAGGCTGCGGATTTTTTTTTAAAGCTTTTGAAAATGTCGTATTACAATAGGATTAAACAAATAACAACAACTTACTAAGATTTTTCTATTTTTAACCGATATGTAACGAAGAAGGTTAGACATTTCGTTTGTATCTCATATTTTTATTTCTAATCTAGAAGGCTCTGCCCCTACGAGATACGCTCGCCAATCCCCTTCCAGATACTGCAAGTTCTGAAAACACGATAATTTGCTATATTTTAAAACAGATTACCTGATTATGAAAGATTGGAAGATATTATTACTACCAGCGACGATCTTCTGTAATCCTGTTGTCATTCATTTCCATTTGACAGGGGGCGGAGCGGACTTCTCGGTTTCCAAAGTCGCATCTACCACTGTCACGAATAGCATGGTTGTTTTCGTGATTACTTAAGTAATATCAATTACACATTTGAAAATCAGCTTGTATAAAATATTCAAGAAAAAATATCGGTGCCTTACGGACATTTATAACGTCTAGAAGAAAAATTTCTTTTAGACGCTATAAGAAAATCGTTTCAAATATGACTTTTGAAATATATCGTTTTAAATATTAGATAAGTATCACTCACCCTTAAATGCTCTTAGCACATAATATTTTAATTATTTTAAAGTTTTCATTCTTTTTTAATACCGTAATTTCGCACGTATGCGCCGCGGCTTAGTTAAGTCTTTTTCAAACCGGAAATTTTATTGAAAATAAGAAGTCAAATAAGCTCTAAGAAGTGAGTCACAGTTTATTTAAAATAAATTCTGGTAGGAAATCGAATTGTCTGAGGTGCGGCGTATACGCGCGAAATTAGGGTATTCACGTGGGAATATATTTTACAATTAAAGGTGTTTGGAAACATTATTAATTGCACTTTTTAAAATCTGCAACAGTAGATTAAACAATTTTTTTCAAAATATGAATTAAATTTCAGTTGAAATAATGAAACCTTAAATATATATTTTTTAATGTATATTTGTTTTATAAATTCGTATTATTTTAAGAACTATAAATGCTATACACACCCTCTTTAATTTTAAAAAAGTCCTTCCGGTCTGTACCAGGAGGAAAAGGTAGCTTTCATAGTCAATGTTTTTACAAATTCAACTCATTTTACTCAAATACCCGAAGCTAAAATACTTGGAACCCGATTATAGAAGATTCAATCCCGGTTTTCGTTAATACTGAATTTGAATGCGAATTTCAGCACGAGAGTAACAACATAACAAAAATCAGATTATTTCAAAATGTCGACCACCCTAGAATGTCAAACTGCCATATCTCAACCATTTTTTAAGATAAAGCCAAAACAAAAAATGTTCCGGAATCCTTATATCACGATCTCACACTTAACGGAAACAACTTTTTCAATTTACTATTTTTTATACTTCTTTTTGAATTCAAAATAATTAAAAATTTTAGTTGCCGCCGTTTTGAAACAAGATTGCGCATGAAGCTGGCCAACAAACTCGGTCGAGACCTTGCTCTGCACTGTGTGCTATACTCTGTACACATGATCAGTCACATTCCTATTGGTTCATAAAAACGAGAGTTACAGCATAACAAATATCAGAGTGTTTCAACATCTCAGCCACCCTAGAATTTCAAACTACCATATCTCAGCCATTTTTTAAGATGTAGCCAAATTCAACGGTTGTATAAATTGTAACAAATTCAACGGTTACCAGTGATGCAACAGAGTATAAAATCAACAGCGAAAAATGAGAAACCCAAACAAAATGAGAAACCTCCAACAAATGGGAAACCAAAATAAATGCAACAAATAAGAAACCAGAAACAACTACAACAAATGAGAAACCAAAAAGCAATGAGAGAAACCTAAACACGAAAAAAATGCAACAAAAATCAATCAGTAAACGAAAAACAACAAGTAACCGTAAGTACAGTAGAAAAAAGGGAAAATGAAAAATGAGAAGGACAAAAAATCCAACACAGGTAAAAGTAATCAATTTTTTCTTTTTTTTTTTTGTGTGTAAAAATAAATAAACATGTATTAACCCCCTTCCCTTACAGGTTTTTCTTTTTTTTCTCATCATGTACACTAATGGCGCCCGGTGCATGTAAAGTCTGTCGTGGGAGCAAAATCCTCTAAGTTACCTGTGAATTATACCTCTGGAGGTGCCTAGTCAGGTGAAGGTCTCGTCACCTGATCAAGGTTCTAAATTACGAGACCAACTTGCATAGTGATGGCATGACGTATGGGTGCGATGCCAAGCCCAGGTCCTTACAAAAAGATTCAGATCAATTACCATCAAAACAAAAATAGAAACAAAACTAAGACCTCCACATACCCGTCCTGCCAGTAATGGCCAGCCGTTAAACCACATCTCTTCTGTGGCGCTACGCGCCACGGTGCCAGGCACTAAACCCGTTTAAGGGGTACCCCGTTAAGGTAGGGGCCTGGTCGCCGGTCTAAAAAAAAGGATCTAGCCAAAACAAAATTGTTCCAGAATCCTTGTATCACGTTCTAACACTTTAAACATCAACTTATTTTTCCATTTATATTTTTTTTTACAACTTTTGAAATTTTTAAAAATTAAAAAATTAACGCCGCCATTGTGAAACAAGATGGCGGGTGAAGCTGACCAACGAACTCGGTCGAGACCTTGCTATGCCCTATACACATACCCAGTCACATCCAAATTGGTTCATAAATAAGTGAGTTACAGCATGACATATGTCAAATATATATATATATACTAGGGTGCCTACCCCCTGCGAGCTACGCTCGCCAACCCCCGCTCAGACTTCGAGGCCTCTAAAAACATGACAACGTGCTTTATTTTAAAAATATTGGTAAATCTATTATAATTGGGTTGCCATCCTTTTAACATTTTAATGGGACATTTTTCGATTATCATGGCCTCATACACAGCTGTTGCGACAACTGACGACTGTTTTCGGGATTGATAAGTAAAATCAATTACTACTTGAAAACCAGCTTGTATAAAATGGTTAGGTTTAAATTGTGACTACCTCTCGGACTTTTATAACAACAATCTCTATTCTATTCTTCCTTTTCGTTTAAGGATGAGAAAAATTCCATCTGCTTGTGAATAACATTAAGAACCACGGTATTGAAAAGTACTATGTTATAGACATTTTCAGTAACAGGTTTTAATTTTCTCTCTATTTTGGTGCACCATCATGCATATTTTCATGTTATTTTAAATATGTAAATTATTTTTTTTAAATTAATATGTATATACGAATTTTCTAATAATTATTTATCATACAAAATTAATTAAATATTTTGTGCATGCATGCCTGCATTTATTCGGCATCAATTGATGAGATATTTAAACAAATTTGCTATCCGCGGTAATTTTACACCATGTTCTGTCACTTGAATATTGTCCATAAGAAAATCGGGTACTTTTCCATTATAGGATCCTTTGCTTTTAGGTTTGGCGTAATTCGAGCTTCAAAAAGGATAGATTCGTTAATATACATAGATTTGTTGCCAAAAGTTATGAAAATAAACCCAATGAACTTTTGGTGCTTTTCTATTATAGGGGTCTTGACGCTTTTTTAAAAAGCTTGGCGGAAAAAACCAAGCAGGATAGAAAACCAAGCAGGATATTTTATTCTTCCGTTCAGTTGGGCAATTATTATTTTATATATTAGTTTCAAATATCCGAATTAATGATTTTATAAATTCGTTTAGTTAAATTTTACAAAAAAATAACAAAATGATATCAATAAATAATAATTACTATTAATTCCTTTTCCTCCCTTTCTTTTGCGTTTACCTAAATGACGTCATTTGGACGAATTTATTCAAAATATTTTCAGTTTATAAATTAAATTAAAGGCTGACTGACGATTGAATCCTGACGATAGAAATGGGATTTTTTTTTCAATATTTCCTGAAAAACATAATTTAATCACAATCTTATCTTCATTATCGATTGAAATAAAAGATAAATTCAATTTCAATTTGAAAATGACGAATAAAAAGAAATCAATAATCCCTATCGGGATCCTTTTTAATTTTTTTCCCTTTTTTGTCACAAAAAAACTGAGTAATTAGTTGCCATCATTACAGAAATGTCATTAAAATTAGAAAAAAATTAATATCTCGAAAACTAATTCCAATTTCAAAATTCTATTACCAGTTTTGACATCCGCGGATTTTTATGAACAATTGGTATTAATTTCACCATCAAGCGTTTAATATTTTATTAAAAATAGCCTTGAAACATAATCAGTCGTTTAATCAGTCGTTTCATAAAATCGTTTCATAAATTCGTTTCATAAAATCGTTTCACAAATTCGTTTCATTAGGATTTTATATATATAGGGTAGATATATGTAAGCAAATGATATATAAATAGGCACTTTACTGAACCAATATGACAAATAATCGATGAACAACAAAATATGCACTTTAATTTCAACTAATAACACTTTTGGTCGAAACTATACAACAAATTTACATTACGATAGTCCAACCAGGCCTAATGGCTATATCCATTTTACATATCTTGCTTCAATACAAAATTTTAGAAGACTGGCTTTTAGCCAAATCTCGCGATTCAAACCATTTATAACTCGCGCATGTCCAACCATGGATAATAATAGTAGTTAGTTCACTTGGTGAAGTGAAGTGTCCAACCATGGATAACAATAGTAGTTAGTTTATTTGATGAAGTGAAGTGTTCACACTGAAATCCTACAAATCGGTCATCCTGACGTGATGGCGTCTCGACATCAGCATCTTGGCTTATCCAGGAGTTTAACCTGTAGGCCACGGCTTCATGTATTCGGCTCCGGTTGACATCTTTCCTGGACCTTCATGATTTCCTACTTTTTGCACTTCATACCGATCATGATTCTTGGCTGCCGTTATCTCATATGGTCCTAAATATTTTTCTTTAAGTTGATAGCATTGCCAAATTGCGTCCTCTTTATAGCAACGATATCCCCTACTTTGTATCTTCGTGGCTGTTTTCTTTTCTTATCAAACTGCACCTTGTTTTCTTCTTGTATTTTGAGTATATTTTTCTTTGCTTCTTCTCTCATGGCTTCGCGCTCTTCCATGATGCATTCAGTATATTCTTCTTCCAAAACCTTCTTGATGTCTTGTATGTCACTGTCTTTCATTTTAACTCCTGTCATTAATTCAAAGGGACTATACTTGGTGCTTCGCGTTATTGTGCTGTTGATAATTCTTTGTAATTTTGGTACATATTTATACCACTTGGATTCGTCATCGCTAGACAATTTTGACAGAACGGATATCATCACTTTGTGTATTCTTTCCACCTGTCCATTTCCTCTTGGCATCCCAGTTGTTATCTTTACATGCTCAATTCCTTGTTTTGTACAATATTCCTTGAACTCGCTTTCAGTAAAAGCTTTTCCTTTATCGGTTATAACTCTAGTTGGGTTCCCGAAAGTTGCTTGCTGTAGTTCCAATTTGTCTATTACTTCTTTGGCCGACTTTGATTTCACTGGATAAAACCATGCGAACTTAGTGAATGCATCTACAACGGTGAAAATATATTGATATTTTTTATTTGTGAGAGATAATGGGCCTATGTGGTCGATGTGATAAGTTTCTAATGGTTTGTCGCCTTTTGGTATAGGGTTTAGAAAACCTTCAGCTTTTCCCTGCTTCCTATTATATAAGATACAATCAACACAGTTTGCGATTACCGTTTCTACTTTCTTCCTTAATCCAGCTATGTAAAAATCTTGCTTCACTATATCTTCCGTCTTTGATACAGCAAAGTGTCCTCTTTCGGGAATTTTTCGAATAATTTCTCGTTGCATCTCTTCCGGCACCACCAACATTTCTTTTCCATTCTCAAATCTGTACAATATGTCATCTTTTACTAAGTAATTATCGGACGAACCACTTCCGACTAGTGACTTGATAGTTTGTATGAATTCATCTAATCTTTGCGCTATTGCAATCCTTTTCGTTATTTCTCCTTGCGATCTAGTTATAATTAATACTGATTGCGTTATCGGAACATTTCGGCTTAATGCGTCTACATGTTTCATTCTTGTTGCTGGTCTATGCTCTATCTCGTAGTCATATTCTTCGATGAGTAATGCCCATCTTGCTACTTTAGGTGTTAAATCTTTTTTATTTAATGTCTTCAGGAAGGCTTCGCAGTCGGTTACAATCTTGAATTTATTTCCCATTAGGTAATTTCTGAATTTTTTTAGAGCTTCTATTATGGCTAATACTTCAAGTTCATAACTTGAATATTTCTCCTGTTGTGGCGAAGTTTTCTTACTCATGTATTGCAACGGGTGAAATTTTCCATCATCTCCTTTCTGTAATAAAACTGCGCCAAAACCTTGGCTGCTTGCGTCAGTATGGAGTTCAAGTATGGCTCCTTGTTTATATAGTTGAAGAACTGGTTTCGTTGATAATGTTCTCTTTAACTCATTGAAAGCCTCGAGCTGTTCTCTTTGAAATTTGAAACAATTTCCTTTCCTTAATAAATCACTTCGAGGCTTGGCGATTTTGGCATAGTTCGGGATAAACTTTCTAAAATATCCTGTTAAACCTAAAAAGGATTGTAATTGTTTCGTTGTAGTTGGCTCAGGAAAATTTTGGACCGCTCTCGTTTTCGCTTCGGACGGTTTTATTGTTCCATTTTCGATTATATAACCCAAAAATTCTATTTTCTGTTTAAGAAATTGGCATTTTTTGAAGTTAATTTCTAAACCATATGCTGATGCTACTTCTAATACCCGTTGCAGCTTCCTCATTCCGTCTTCTTCATCATCTGAGGGAATCACAAAATCATCCATATATACAATAATAACGCCTTCTCGCAGTAAATCTTGAAATACTGTGTTTACATACCTTTGGAATTGATTCCCCGAAATTCACAATCCGAACGGACAACGTAAAAATTCATATTCTCCTTCATGCGTTACAAAAGCTGTATATTTACAACTGCTTTCTTCAATTTCGACGTGAAAAAAGCCGTTTTTGAGATCTAATGTCGTAAACAATTTTCCCTTTTGCAATTTATCAATCACATCCTCAATTAACGGTAGTGGGTAGTTATCTTTTAGTATTTTTCGATTTATTTTCCGATAATCTATACATAACCGGTGCGAACCATCCTTTTTCTTACTCAGGACTACAGGAGCCGCAAAATCCGAGTAACTTCGTCTAATGATTCCATCTTCCAACCACTGTTGTATTTGCTTACTGATGATTTCCTGCTCAACTAGAGGGAATCTCCTTGGCCGCTCGCAGATAGGTTTTTCATCTGCCAGTAGTATTTTCATCTTTAACCCCGTATCTTTCGTTATATGATTTTATTAATTCTCTTATTTTTTCTCTGCTTGCTGAATTTGTAATATGAGCCAAGTCCACCTCGTCGTTTACGTAGTCGATATTAACTATATCTTCCCAACCTCGATTATCGTTGTTTATACTTGATGTGGCTACTTCATCAGTTTTGTACGGAACTTCATTAACTTTAATGTATCCTACTTGTACTGTTTTGTCACTTATTATTCTAACAACATCTTCCGCTACTTTTAACGTCAAGCCTTCTACTGCTTTCCTACCTATTATTAAATCATAGTCAATCTCTTGTACCACGTAAAATTTATCCTGTATTTCTATATTGTCTACATATACTTTATGCCAGAAAAAACCCGTTGGTTTAATTTCTTTTCTACCTATGCCCGATATAGATATATTGTCGCTTGTTAATTTTGGCGCGTTTATTGCAGTATGAGATATCTTGAATTGACGATTGAAATATCGCTCCCTGTATCAATTATTACGTTTGTATTTCTTCCGTGAATATCTAAAATTCTTCCTTTTTTCCATTTAACATGCCCATATTAACTATTTTTCTTTGCGTGTTTTGGGTCTCATTTTGGTATTTTGTTTCTCGCCAATTTTGATTACGCTGCGGGTAAAAATTTGAATATTCTTGTTCTGTATTATTCGCCATGGCGCATTTCGCACTCACGTGACCAGGGTTGCCACACGCAAAACAGATTATATGCGACTCTTTGCTTCCATGATTCATACTGTGTCTATTGTCAATTTGGCGTCTTTTGAAATTGGCGTAATCAGCCACTCTCGATCTTCTGTCCTCAAAATGTCCGCTTGTATTCCTAACTGTTTGTTTATTGCAAACCCTTCGGGCCGTTTCGTAAATATCCAATTTATTAACTAAGTCATCAATTTTCTTTATTACTAATAATTCCTCTGCAAAATGTGTCTTCGTTTCCACAGGTAAATTATGTCTGATTTGATTAACAATAATTAATTCAGATAAATCTTCAAAGTTATTTACTTGAAGACCTTCAATCCATTGTTGAAAATACACCTTTATCTTATAAGCGAAATCTCGCCAATTGGCTGATGGCTCCTTTTTAGATGAGAAAAATTTCAGCCTAAACTCCTCTGGTGATAACTTGTAGCGTTTTAGTAGAATATTTTTTATATAATCATAATCGTGAATTTCAGGTTCGTTTTCCCTTGTTATTATATTGATCACATCTAACGGCATTAGATTAATTAAATAATTTACCCATTCTTTTTTATCAATGCCCGTTTGCGCCATTTGCCTTTCGTACATAGCTAAGTATAAACTGATATCATTCGAACTATCATATTTAGTTAATAATCTCAGCAATTCAAATTGCTTACCTGGATTTGTCTTTGGGTCTTCATTAATATGTTCTCTTGAATTTTCTTGTATCTGTAATTTCTTAATTTCAAAATTTTGCTCCGATTCTATTTTCCCTTTTCTCTCTTCCATTTCCATTTTCAGTTTCTTTTCTTCAATCTCTGCTTGTAATTTCTTCTCTTCCAGTTCTGCTTGTAATTCCTTCTCTTCCTTCTTCTCTTCCAGTTCTGCTTGTAATTTCTTCTCTTCCAGTTCTGCTTGTAATATCTTCTCTTTCTCTTCTCTTTCTTCTTTCTCTTTTCTACTTGCTATCACTACTTCCAATCGATCTCTTATAAAATCTTCTTCGTAACTCTCCCAACTCTTGATCAGCTTTATTAGGACAGGTATTGTCGGTTTTTCTGGCGCTTCAATTCTGCATTCCTCGCAGAGGTTTATTAGATCAATTCTCTTGGCTTTATTTAGAATTCCCATCTTTCAAAAATTGTACTTGAAGTGATACGATTACGGTTTCACCTTGCTAATTCGTAACCTAACTTTTGATACTGGCGTTTTACAATACTTTACGTTTGGTTTCCATTTCACTACTAGTGGCTTTTACTTTTAATAATCCCGGCATCCGAGCCCCCAAAAATGTAAGTAAATGATATATAAATAGGCACTTTACTGAACCAATATGACAAATAATCGATGAACAACAAAATATGCACTTTAATTTCAACTAATAACACTTTTGGTCGAAACTATACAACAAATTTACATTACGATAATCCAACCAGGCCTAACGGCTATATCCATTTTACATATCTTGCTTCAATACAAAATTTTAGAAGACTGGCTTTTAGCCAAATCTCGCGATTCAAACCATTTATAACTCGCGCATGTCCAACCATGGATAATAATAGTAGTTAGTTCACTTGGTGAAGTGAAGTGTCCAACCATGGATAACAATAGTAGTTAGTTTATTTGATGAAGTGAAGTGTTCACACTGAAATCTTACATATATATATACAGGGTGATTCATAAAAGATGGGCAGAACTTTAAGGGGTTATAGTACACTTAAAGACAAATAATATTAAATAGGAGACTAAGGGTCCCAGACGTATTCCCAAGGAGATAGGGGGCATTAAAGTTTAGGGTCCGAAATTTCAAATGATTATAAAACATGGAAAAATTGGTCGATTCGTTTGCGGTTTTTGCAAAAAATTTTCTTTATGCCAGTATTTTCTTGAAATAAAATTTTAAAGTTCAATTTCAAAAAATGCCGATAGGGGGCGCTTTAGACTTTGGAGTAACAAACAACTATTTTTTAACGTTATTTTTTGTATTTCTTTAAATGATTTCGAAAGCTTAGACTTAAACTTAAATTTTGATCTAAAAATCTGAGTCCTAACGAGTAGTTAAGTAGCGTAAACTGAAATTTGAAATTTGAAACCCTTCTCCCCCCAGAACAAAAATCAGTTATTCCCGATCTTTGTGTCGTAGATTAGGCTCTAACTACTGCCGCGTTTTGCTAAAATTATTCTTTATGTCAGTATTTTCTTGAAAATAAATTTTAAAGAAAATTTTCAAAAAATTCCGATAGAGGGCGCTTTAGACTTTGGAGTAACGAACAACTATTTTATACCGTTATTTTTTGTGTCTCATTAAATGCTTTCTAAAGCTTAGACTTAAATTTTCAGCCCAAAATCTGAATCGTTAGACGTGGTTAAGTTTCTGGGGAGAGGGGTTTGAAATTTCTACTCCTGGGCACAGTTCAGTTTACCATGTCCACACATTGTGTGCTGTGATACGAGGTAAAAAGACACAAATTAGGATTATGTTACCAAAGCATATTTATTAACATGTAATCACAATAAATGTTCAAAATTGTGACCACCAGAGGTTATGCACGCAGAACAACGGCGACGAATGGAACGGCGAACATTCGCGAAAACATCAGGCTTTTCGAGCACTTCCCCTACAGCGGCGGAAAGTCTGGCGACCAGTTCCTCGGGGGATTCAATGGGTGTCTCATACATAAGAGCCTTCAATCGTCCCCAAAAAAAGAAATCGAGGGGTGAAAGATCTGGCGAGCGAGCAGGCCAAGCAACAGGACCACCTCGACCAATCCATCTGTTCGGAAATGTGATGTCCAGATAGTTGCGGACGTCTCGTACGTAATGGGCTGGCGCTCCATCGTGCTGGAACCACATGACCCGCCGGATGCGTGGAGGAACAACGTTTAACAGGTCTGGCAGCACATGTTGCAGAAATGTGAGGTATGTTTTACCGTTGAGGCGTTCAGGAAGAAGGTACGGTCCGATTAGGTGGTCTCCGAGGATTCCTGCCCAAACATTGATGGAAAAGCGTCTCTGATGAGCATGTGGATACGTAGCATGTGGATTGACATCCGCCCATACATGTGCATTGTGTGTGTTAAATGTACCTTCACGTGTGAAGGTACATTCATCGGTGAAAAGCACAGTTCGTCCAAAATGTGGATTTAGCGCGTTCTGCTGCAGAAACCAGCGGGCGAATTCAATACGATTTGGATAATCCCCTGGAGACAGTTTCTGGACTCGTTGCACATGAAACGGGAGCAAATGTTCATCCCTCAGTACCCTCCAAGTCGTGGACTGTGAGGTATCCACCTGGCTAGCCACTGTTCGTGTACTTGTACTTGGCTGCGCCGCTACTACATCCAGAATGGCTTCTGCAACAACTACTGATTCGTCCTTTTTTGCACGACCTGCATTCGACCGGGAAGCGAGAAATGATCCCGTCTCACACAACTGTCTGTGCAAGCGCTCGAAAGTTTTGCGGTTAGGCAACCGCCTGTTAGGAAATCGCTCTCCGTACATTCGTTGTGCCTCTGCACCATTTCCATCTGCCGCTCCGTAAATTAAATGCATCTCAGCCTTTTCCTTATTCGTGAAGGGCACCATCTTCCGATTCATTACTACAGCGACTTACACTTGACTCACCGTTCAGTGGTTTTTATGCCTGAATCGTGTCGAAATTTTGCATACGTGTTCTTCTTCTTCCCCATTTGACATTTGCATACTTTCTGTTTCCTTCTTCACCCGGTGACTAGCGTCAGGAATGGAGCTTTAACGTTTGCATGAGCGACGTTTCCAACTGTGCCAGTGCCTTTATGAGTGAATTCCGACTATGCAGTCCTTGACGAAAGTTGTATTTTTGCCTCGTATCACAGCACAGAATCGTTGGGCATGGTTAAGTAGTGCAAACTGAACTATGTTCAGAAGTTGAAATTTGAACCCCCTCCCCTCGCTACTGAACCACGCTCAGCGATTCAGATTTTGAGCTGAAAATTTAAGTTTAAGTCTAAGCTTTAGAAAGCATTTAATGAGACACAAAAAATAACGGTATAAAATAGTTGTTCGTTACTCCAAAGTCTAAAGCGCCCTCTATCGGAATTTTTTGAAAATTTTCTTTAAAATTTATTTTCAAGAAAATACTGACATAAAGAATAATTTTAGCAAAACGCGGCAGTAGTTAGAGCCTAATCTACGACACAAAGATCGGGAATAACTGATTTTTGTTCTGGGGGGAGAAGGGTTTCAAATTTCAAATTTCAGTTTACGCTACTTAACTACTCGTTAGGACTCAGATTTTTAGATCAAAATTTAAGTTTAAGTCTAAGCTTTCGAAATCATTTAAAGAAATACAAAAAATAACGTTAAAAAATAGTTGTTTGTTACTCCAAAGTCTAAAGCGCCCCCTATCGGCATTTTTTGAAATTGAACTTTAAAATTTTATTTCAAGAAAATACTGGCATAAAGAAAATTTTTTGCAAAAACCGCAAACGAATCGACCAATTTTTCCATGTTTTATAATCATTTGAAATTTCGGACCCTAAACTTTAATGCCCCCTATCTCCTTGGGAATACGTCTGGGACCCTTAGTCTCCTATTTAATATTATTTGTCTTTAAGTGTACTATAACCCCTTAAAGTTCTGCCCATCTTTTATGAATCACCCTGTATATATATATATATATATATATATATACAGTAGAACTCCAATTATCCGAATCAATTGGGACCGGACCCCATTCGGATAGTCAAAAATTCGAATAATTGGATTTTTTCCGAAGAAAGGGTCTATTTTAATTAATTACTGTATGTATGTTGACAACGGGAGAAAAAAACTATTTTTAAAGAAAAAAAGCTTTTAATTAATTACATGAAAAGGCCACACTTTTACATGTTAAGCGTTCTTACAAGTGTTGCACATTAGTACATTATGTACGTACCGTACTGTAAATGAAAGTCATTGCTTGCTGAATATCTCGGTTAAAGTAAGC
The DNA here is from genome assembly GCA_963931845.1 of Maratus michaelseni. Lineage (NCBI taxonomy): Eukaryota > Metazoa > Arthropoda > Arachnida > Araneae > Salticidae > Maratus > Maratus michaelseni. Next base: position 141,273,220 of record OZ007597.1, read on the forward strand.
TGTTTGACAGTCTTCATCCGTTTTCAGACAGCCAAGTCGCGCATCCGTTTGACAGTGAGAAGTTGCATGTGGTCACACTCAGGCTGACGCTCCATCCATTTCAACGCTATTTCAAGGCCGGCAAATGCTTCACTAACTGATGGTCCAAAATCGGCTTCAACTTCGACATTAAGGTCATCTTCTTCCTCGACACTTTCTTTTCTCACACTTTCAATAAGTTCATCATCATTTAGATTTTGAAACCCAGGATCTGACGAATCACACACCATCCACTCTCTATATCTTCAACACTAACTTCTGAACATCCAGGAATTCCAGGAACATTCTGAACATCCAGGTTTCTAAATTCCTCAAGTGGCACGTCATCCTCATTTTCTTCTGTATCTTCTGCGGAGGGAAGGGCAATAGCGCGCGTAGACAGAATCATTATTTTGCGAATCGCAGTACGTTTCCGTCTTAATTTACTGAAGCTTATCAGACGCCGCGATAAAACAGGTCTTTTACTATAAAACTGATTTGCATACATCTGCTTTGTATTATCTATACCATCGCCATCCATCGTAAATATTTGGTATACTACAGGTTTTCTTGGTTATTGAAAAAAATCTGATTTCCCTCTAATTCGTGCAAACCGCAACTTTTTGGCATCATTTGTTCCATTTTAATGAATTTTTAAAATTTTAACAAATTTCTGTAACACCCCATACACACATATATATATACACCCCATACATATATATATATACACCCCATACATATATATATATATATATATACAATCCATAATATTCTAACATTATTTCTGGCATCATTGTAAAGCAATTTATATTTCTAAAATTGGCAACATGTAATGATTTTTTTTTGCAATTCATTCCCTAGTCATGATTGAGTTTCATGCTGGTTCTTGAGGTGCAAGGTATCTTTTTTAATCTTAGATTTTATACTTACTGACTCTTTTAAATGTTTTCTCTGTAAATTATAAGTATGGCTTCTTTCCTTTTTAATATTGTATTTTTTTTTCATTTTATCACTGGTTTGCTTCATTGTTTATGAGATGTAGTCCCAAAATCATATTTTTTAGCAATGTATGGCTAATATGATGATGAAACATCTCATTTCATTTTATTTGTGGTATTTAGGCATTTGGGACTTGATTATTCTGTCTAAATTCTACAAATTTCATTTCATTTCATTCATTTAATTCCATTGATTCAATTTTTATTCAATTTTTATTTAATTTCTTATTCTTTTAATATGTTTTTGTTTCCATATTAAGTGTGTTGGGGAATCTTTCATTGTCAACTAATTATTTCATTGTTTAAGTTGGTGTTATGATAATGTTTCATTTAATATCAATATTTGTGCGGAGGGTGGTTTTGGGGATCATGATCGGAGAAAGTGTGTCGAAATTTTCCGGAATTGGATGCAGCCAAACACTTGCAATAGCTAGATTTTTACTTTTTGAAATTGAAGCTTTTTAATAGTGGCAACTAATTGACACAAAATATCTTATTTTGCACGTGTATCTTTCTCCAGTTACCAGTTATGGCGTGTTCTACTTTCTTTCAGCATATGCACAATATTAAATCGTGCATTTCAAGATTAGGAGTATAGTAAACACATTGCCAGGAACAGGTTGCCGAACAGGTTGTGATATTTAATGGGCTTCCTAGTTGCGATCAACTTAACGCCCAGACGAATGAGAATAGACTGTCTTGTAAAGTGAGCCAATGGGAAATTTTTAATAACTACAAGAGCAAAAAATGGGGATAAAAAATATTAAGAGAAAAATAGGAAAGATGATTAAGGAAAAAGTCAATATTTAGAGTGAAAGGTATAGCAACAGTAGGTTTTCTACTGAAAAATAAGTTTAATAAAATAGGGTTCGGACAAGTTCGAAAAACAGCAAAAATTGCCAGTCTGGAAAAGGAGGCAAAACAACAATAAAAAGAAAGACACTTTTCAGTGACCACACAAAATATAATATTTTTAATTAATTATCTATTTTTTTTTTTTTTCGAAAGGATAGAAAAAATTTTGAATTTTCAAGTATAACAGCCCAGAGGGCACCGACTAGTCGGTGAGATTAAACTCGTTAGCGAATATTTCTAGCTCGTTGATGATAACAAACATCTTTTCAAATGGGTTTTTGCATTTTTTGATATTTTGGGCGATTTTTTGGATACTTTTGAGAAGTTTGGATAGCTTGAGGACTTCTTTCAAGTCGTTGAAGGTTTGGAATATTTCGTTTAGGTGGTTCGGGTTAGGGAGAGGGGGAATTTGAGAAATATCCTCAGGGTTAGTGGGGTGGAAGGTTCCTGTATAGCGTCATCAATGATATTTTGGGAATTGCTATCTTTAGCCGTAGCGGTATAATTGAAACTTTTAAGAATTTCAGCAAAGTCATAGTTTTCCTTGGGAGTTTTATTTCTAAAAGTAGGAATTTTAGCTTTATTTTTGATGTTTTGGGGATTTTTTGGGCAGCCCCTGTACGAGGCAGGGTGCATACCGTTGCAGTTAGCGCATTTAGGAGTAATTTTCCCCTGGTGAGGGCACTCAGTAGAGAGGTGCAGGTCAGAGCATTTTACGCATTTAGGGGTGAAATTACACGTTTCGGATGCGTGACCGTAACGTTGGCAACGGTAACACTGTTTAATGTTGTTGGAGTTGCGAAATTGTTCAATAGTGACGCTAATGTCACATAATACCTTGATTTGAAAAATCAATTCGAAGTCTTTGCGGGGGAGAACGTTGACCATATAGAGGGGCATTGCTAAGCCCGTTTTTCTGCTTTTCATCATAGCGGCACAAGTAGCTTGGAAGCCGTGGTTTTTCAGGTCTTTGATGACATGTTGGGGGTCAGTATTGGGGGGGATGCCGCGAACACAAATTTTTTTGGGTCGCAAATCCTTAGGTGAAATAGTTGTATATTTTAGGGTTTTACCAGAAAGGTACCGTTGGATTTCTCTAAACTGGTTTTCAGATTTAGGTTGAACTTTTAGAAGATCATTGTTAAGACTCACTTTAGGAGCGTTGACAACGTCAAGATTTTTTAGTTCCTGAGCGATTATATGCCATTCATTGTCAGAAAATTCGATGTATAGGGGATAGACGATTTCCTTAGGAGACTCAGTATCGTCACCTTCCAAATCGGAATTTTGGCTATCAATTTGGGTTTCAAAATTTTGTGAGCTATCTATATTCGCTTCCGAGGGTAATTCAGAGTATTTATTTTTAAGCGGAATGGAATTTTCCGTTTCGGATATTTTCCTTTTGCGGAATGTTTTCTTTGGAGAAGAAAAAGTGGGAAATGCTTTTGGAGTAATACTCTTAAGCTTATTGAGTTTAGCCGACAACTCGTCACGGTTGTCAAAATTTAGAAATTTACAATAGCCTGTGGTCATAGGCAGAAAAACACCTGGCTCACTCAACATAGTCGTAGCAAATTGACAAACTTTAGTTACCTCTTCCTTTAAGCAACTGTCAGAATGATAGTCAGGCGTTCGTAGGGTTCGTCTAATGTAGTTATCTATATTGTGAAACAATTCACGTAAGACTTCGTTGGCAGGCTCGTCATTCGTAGAAAGTTCCGAGGAAATCAGTCGGCTCAATGCCATCGACAATCCTGCGAATGTTGTCATCCATGTCAATATCAAAGAAGATCGTGGCCATGTCGAAGAGTAGCAAGCAAGATAGCTGTAATACCTCAGGCATTTCGTCATAAAGTCCTGAAAAGGACACCTACACTGCTCAGGGTATTATGCTGTAGAAGGTCGGAGCTAGCCGGGAGAACGTGTACGCAAGTACGAAGCGCTTCCCCCTACGCCTGCACTCTCTGATGTCTACCTCCGAAGTGTGTGTGTTGTGTTGTTGTGACATTGCCAGGAAAGAACGTGTCTATTTTACAATAGAAGTTAATTTGTAAAATTTTACTGGGGGCAGAATTTTATTTTTAGCTCACAGGCTATCAAAGTCTGAGAGCTTATGTGCCCGCCGGTTCTGTATGTACGTACGTACGTACGTATGTATGTATGTATGTATGTATGTACGTAACGCGATAACTCTTGATAGAACTAACCGTTTTACTTTAAATTTTGTTTATAGGTTCCGTGTGATAAGGCGCTTCCCTGATTAGTTTTGGAGGTTCATTGGTTAAGCATAAAGGGGGGAAACGGGGGGCTAACCCCCCCCCCCCTTAATTTAGATAAATGGGTTTTTCATGCAGAATTATCCCATTTTCTTCAAATTTTGTATATAGGTTCATTTTGATAATGTGCTTCTGTCAATAGTTTTGGGGGTTCATTGGTTAAGTATAAAGGGGGAAAGGGGGGGACACCCCCCCTAATTTAGATAAATGAGTTTTTCATGCAGAATTATCCGATTTTCATCAAATTTTGTATATAGGTTCATTTTGATAATGTGCTTCTGTCAATAGTTTTGGGGTTCATTGGCTAAGTATAAAGTGTTAAAGGGGGGGGGGGGGGTAATCCCCCTAATTTAGATAAATGAGTTTTTCATGCAGAATTATCCGATTTTCATCAAATTTTGTATATAGGTTCATTTTGATAATGTGCTTCTGTCAATAGTTTTGGGGTTCATTGGCTAAGTATAAAGTGTTAAAGGGGGGGGGGTAATCCCCCTAATTTAGATAAATGAGTTTTTCATGCAGAATTATCTGATTTTCATCAAATTTTGTATATAGGTTCATTTTGATAATGTGCTTCTGTCAATAGTTTTGGGGGTTCATTGGTTAAGTATAAAGGGGGAAAGGGGGGGACACCCCCCTAATTTAGATAAATGAGTTTTGCATGCAGAATTATCCGATTTTCATCAAATTTTGTATATAGGTTCATTTTGATAATGTGCTTCTGTCAATAGTTTTGGGTGTTCATTGGTTAAGTATAAAGGGGGAAAGGGGGGCTAATCCCCCCTTAATTTAGATAAATGAGTTTTTCATGCAGAATTATCCGATTTTCTTCAAATTTTGTATATAGGTACATTTTGATAATGTGCTTCTGTCAATAGTTTTGGGGGTTCATTGGTTAAGTATAAAGGTGGAAAGAGGGGATAACCCCCCTAATTTAGATAAATGGGTTTTTCAAGCAGAATTATCCGATTTTCTTCAAATTTTGTATATAGGTTCATTGTGATAATGCGCTTCTCTGAAAAGTTTTGGGTGTTCATTGGTTAAGTATAAAGGGGGAAAGGGGGGCTAATCCCCCCTTAATTTAGATAAATGAGTTTTTCATGCAGAATTATCCGATTTTCTTCAAATTTTGTATATAGGTTCATTTTGATAATGTGCTTCTGTCAATAGTTTTGGGGGTTCATTGGTTAAGTATAAAAGGGGAAAGGGGGGGACACCCCCCTAATTTAGATAAATGAGTTTTTCATGCAGAATTATCCGATTTTCTTCAAATTTTGTATATAGGTTCATTTTGATAATGTGCTTCTGTCAATACTTTTGGGGGTTCATTGGTTAAGTATAAAGGGGGAAAGGGGGGGGCTTATCCCCCTTAATTTAGATAAATGGGTTTTTCATGCAGAATTACCCCATTTTCTTTAAATTTTGTATATAGGTTCATTTTGATAATGCGCTTCTGTCAATAGTTTTGGGGGTTCATTGGTTAAGTATAAAGGTGGAAAGGGGGGGACACCCCCCTAATTTAGATAAATGAGTTTTTCATGCAGAATTATCCGATTTTCTTCAAATTTTGTATATAGGTTCATTTTGATAATGTGCTTCTGTCAATACTTTTGGGGGTTCATTGGTTAAGTATAAAGTGTTAAAGGGGGGGGTAATTCCCCCTAATTTAGATAAATGGGTTTTTCATGCAGTATTATCCGATTTTCTTCAAATTTTGTATATAGGTTCATTGTGATAATGCGCTTCTCTGAATAGTTTTGGGGGTTCATTGGTTAAGTATAAAGGGGGAAAGGGGGGCTAATCCCCCTTAATTTAGATAAATGAGTTTTTCATGCAGAATTACCCCATTTTCTTTAAATTTGTATATAGGTTCATTTTGATAATGCGCTTCTGTCAATAGTTTTGGGGGTTCATTGGTTAAGTATAAAGGTGGAAAGAGGGGATAACCCCCCATTATTTAGATAAATGGGTTTTTCATGCAGAATTATCCGATTTTCTTCAAATTTTGTATATAGGTTCATTGTGATAATGCGGTTCTCTGAAAAGTTTTGGGTGTTCATTGGTTAAGTATAAAGGGGGAAAGGGGGGCTAATCCCCCCTTAATTTAGATAAATGAGTTTTTCATGCAGAATGATCCGATTTTCTTCAAATTTTGTATATAGGTTCATTGTGATAATGCGCTTCTCTGAAAAGTTTTGGGTGTTCATTGGTTAAGTACAAAGGGGGAAAGGGGGGGGGCTAATCCCCCTTAATTTAGATAAATGGGTTTTTCATGCAGAATTACCCCATTTCCTTTAAATTTTGTATATAGGTTCATTTTGATAATGCGCTTCTGTCAATAGTTTTGGGGGTTCATTGGTTAAGTATAAAGGGGGAAAGAGGGGATAACCCCCCTAATTTAGATAAATGGGTTTTTCATGCAGAATTATCCGATTTTCTTCAAATTTTGTATACAGGTTCATTGTGATAATGCGCTTCTCTGAAAAGTTTTGGGTGTTCATTGGTTAAGTATAAAGGGGGAAAGGGGGGGCTAATCCCCCTTAATTTAGATAAATGCGTTTTTCATGCAGAATTACCCCATTTTCTTTAAATATTGTATATAGGTCCATTTTGATAATGCGCTTCTGTCAATAGTTTTGGGGGTTCATTGGTTAAGTATAAATGGGGAAAGAGGGGATAACCCCCCTAATTTAGATAAATGGGTTTTTCATGCAGTATTATCCGATTTTCTTCAAATTTTGTATAGGTTCATTGTGATAATGCGCTTCTCTGAATAGTTTTGGGGGTTCATTGGTTAAGTATAAAGGGGGAAAGGGGGGCTAATCCCCCTTAATTTAGATAAATGAGTTTTTCATGCAGAATTATCCGATTTTCTTCAAATTTTGTATATAGGTTCATTTTGATAATGTGCTTCTGTCAATAGTTTTGGGGTTCATTGGTTAAGTATAAAGTGTTAAAGGGGGGGGGGGTAATCCCCCTAATTTAGATAAATGGGTTTTTCATGCAGTATTATCCGATTTTCTTCAAATTTTGTATAGGTTCATTGTGATAATGCGCTTCTCTGAATAGTTTTGGGGGTTCATTGGTTAAGTATAAAGGGGGAAAGGGGGGCTAATCCCCCTTAATTTAGATAAATGGGTTTTTCATGCAGAATTATCCCATTTTCTTTAAATTTTGTATATAGGTTCATTTTGATAATGCGCTTCTGTCAATAGTTTTGTGGGTTCATTGGTTAATTATAAAGGGAGAAAGGGGGGATAACCCCCCCTAATTTAGATAAATGGGTTTTTCATGCAGAATTATCCGATTTTTTCAAATTTTGTATATAGGTTCATTGTGATAATGCGCTTCTCTGAAAAGTTTTAGGAGTTCATTGGTTAAGTATAAAGGGGGAAAGGGGGGCTAATCCCCCCCTTAATTTAGATAAATGAGTTTTTCATGTAGAATTATCCGATTTTCTTAAAATTTTGTATGTATATTCATTGTAATTAGAGACTTCCCTGATTAGTTTAAGGGGTTCATTAGTTAACTATGTAACGGGGGAATGACCCCCCCCCCCTTAAAATATTGTTGATTTCTTTATTTTTCGAGGGGCATATTTCAAATTCTTTGAAATAAGAGTACATTATACAATGAGTGTGAATAGCCGGTGAGCTCAATGCCCTCAGTTTAACTGGGCAGATTTCTTTTTTTATTTCGTTTGTGATTGTGTCGGTTTTAATTTGTCAGCCATGACGCTTTTCTTTGTGATATGCATAATAGTATACATAGCATTACATAGACAAATATTACATCAATAAATTTACGTCTAGTGTTCTTTTTTTTTTTTAACAGAATATTTTTATACAAAACATATTTGTTATTACGTTTATAAATCCAGATCAATATGAATTACTAGGGAATTTTTCTTTTTTTTTGATTTTCTAGAATCTAGATGGATGACATACTGTATTACATCATACATACATCATAGCTGTCAATCTGTCCAATTATTGAGTACCAATATTCCCGAATACAAAGATTCGCTTTAATTAATGACAGCACTTTACGATAATAACTAAAACAAACTAAAACTGTTTGAAAAATTTGTACATTTTCCGACGTTTAAATAACTGAAGTATCAACTAGCCTTGATCATTAATTATTATTATAAGTGAATGAATATTTTTCAGCATTTTATATTTAGACTAGGGGGCCTACTCCCTGCGAGCTACGCTCGCCAACCCCCCGCTCAGACTTCGAGGCCTCTAAAAACATGTCAGCGTGCTTTATTTAAAAAATATTGGCAAATCTGTAATTGGGTTGTCATGCTTTTAACGTTTCAATGGGGCATTTTTTGATTATCATGGCCTCATACACAGCTGTTGCGACAACTGACGACTGTTTTCGGGATTGATAAGTAAAATAAATTACAACTTGAAAACCAGCTTGTATAAAATTGTTAGGTTTAAATTGTGGCTACCTTTCGGACTTTTATAACAACGATCTGTATTCTATTCTTCCTTTGCGTTTAAGGATGAGAAAAATTCCATCTGCTTGTGAATAGCATTAAGAACCACGGTATTGAAAAGTACTATGTTATAGACATTTTCAGTAGCAAGTTTTAATTTTCTCTCTATTTTAATGCACCATCATGCATATTTTCATGTTATTTTAAATATGTAAATTATTTATTTTAATTAATATGTATATGCGAATTTTCTAATAATTATTTATCATACAACAGTAATTAAATATTTTGTACATGCATGCCTGCATTTATTCGGTATCAATTGATGAGATATTTAAACAAATTTGCTATCCGCGATAATTTTACACCATGTTATGTCACTTGAATATTGTCCATAAGAAAATCGGGTACTTTTCCAGTATAGGATCCTTTGCTTTTAGGTTTGGCGTAATTCGAGCTTAAAAAAGGGATAGATTCGTTAATATACATAGATTTGTTGCCAAAAGTTATGAAATCAAACCCAATGAACTTTTGGTGCTTTTCTATTATAGGGGTCTTGACCCTTTTAAAAAAAATCTTGGCAGAAAAAAACCAAGCAGGATATTTTATTCTCCTTCCGTTCAGTTGGGCAATTATTATTTTATATATTCGTTTCAAGTGTCCGAATTAGTGATTTTATAAATTCGTTTAATTAAATTTTACAAAAAAATAACAAAATGATATCAATAAATAATAATTACTATTAATTCCTTTTCCTCCCTTTCTTTTGCGTTTACATAAATGACGTCATTTGGTCGAATTTATTCAAAATATTTTCAGTTTATAAATTAAATTAAATGCTGACAGACGATTGAATCCTGATGATAGAAATGTGATTTTTTTTTTCAAATTTTCCTGAAAAACACAATTTAATCACAATCTTGTCTTCATTATCGATTGAAATAAAAGATAAATTCAATTTCAATTTGAAAATGACGAATAAAAAGAAATCAATAATCCCTATCGGGATCCTTTTCATTTTTTTCCCTTTTTTGTCGCAAAAAAACTGAGTAATTAGTTGCCATCATTACAGAAATGTCATTAAAATTAGAAAAAAATTAATATCTCGAAAACTAATTCCAATTTCAAAATTCTATTACCAGTTTTGACATCCGCGGATTTTTATGGACAATTGGTATTAATTTCACCATCAAGCGTTTAATATTTTATTAAAAATAGCCCTGAAACATAATCAGTCGTTTAATCAGTCGTTTCATAAAATCGTTTCATAAATTCGTTTCATAAAATCGTTTCACAAATTCGTTTCATTAGGATTTTATATATATAGGGTAGATGTAGTATAATAAGTCTATGTTTGTATAAAACTTTGGAGAAAATCGTCCTCGTGACGCTGTGATAACAAATTGTGTTCGATTTTCGGGACGGCCGCAATATCTCTTGAAAAAGAAATCACACTGAAAACCGAATTGTACATACAATCTAGGTTTGATTTGTATATTTGTAAAAAAACAAAACTTTTAGCTTTTTTTGACACATTACCCGTTGAATACACTTTATTACGAAATGTTTTCCTAACCTGCCCCCCTTCCCCCTATTGATTTTAATCATTTGTTGACAAAGAAAGTGAAAAGTAATTTTTAAAAAATTGCTCTTTTTGAAGTATTAACATGTATCAGGTAGAAAGCAACTTTTGGGATTGGCACATCCATCTAGTTTTACATGATGTCATTCTTCAATAAGACGAAAAATTTAATTCATAAGTACTAGTTAGTACCCGAAAATTAAAAGAAGTGTAAAAGACACGCTCTTTATGAATTGGTTAGTGGAGCTTTCCCAAAAATTCCCCCGTTTAAATTTACTGCTCCAAAATAAATCAAAGAATATTTTCCCTCCTTGAAAATATTTAACAATATCTCTCACTGATCGTCCAGTGATTGGACCTTTCTCATCTGTTCTTGATTGTGAAATTTCGTTGATTAATAGAGGATCGAAGGTAGAATATGCCTTCCAAATTATTAATAACAGTACAATTAACATTAATTTATTAATTTATAATTAAGCTCTGAAGATATTGAAAATGTTATATTATTTGAAACCACCTGTGTACATAATTTTTATAATTGTCGTCTATCAGAAAATGAGTAAAAAATCGATTACAAAATTGAATCTTTACATACAGCTAAACGAAAAACCAACATATTCAGAACATATTCCAACAGATTCAGAATACTGTAGCAAATCTTCACAGTTTAATAAGATGAAATATGATATCTCAGTAACCAATTTGGAAATACATATCACATTTGAGAAATCAATTTCAGGAATCATCATGAATAGTCGGAAAAGCTTCTGAATTCTTTTGTTCTCTATATGATCTATAGATTTCTGTATATATTACATAGTATGCTGAACTTTAGTTCAGTTAGTAAACGCATAGGACATTTGAAAATTCCCATTCAGCAATTTTCGTCAATTAACGGAAGTGTACTCGAGATTTTTTGCATAGCCCAGTATATGTTTTATAAAATTTATATACATCAAATGATATGCAAGAAATGAGTTAAATTTAAAAACATCTACCATAACTGAAAACGCAAATTCATCAATAATTGTTCATGCACAGTAACCGAATTTTTTTGTGTATCTCTGTAAATGAACAATGAATGCTCTGAAAACTATGAAAGCCAATGAAAGCTACCCTATTGTGTACTAAGCATCTTGTAGAGCACCTCAGTGATATATATCAATTTCAGTATGTTTGAAATAGTCTATCATAATTAAAATGCACTGCAATTTTTCCTATCACATACGATAATACGATATTTTACCAGTAGACTGTATAGTAATGGAATTCTTTTGAGTGTCTCTGTAAACGAACTATAACACATGGGCTGATAAGTTCCCGGTCTAATAAAGAAAACACAACTTTTTAACAAAGCTTTATAACTTTATGACTGTATAACTTTATAACTTTAATAAATAACATAACTTTAATAATAAATAATAATAATTTAATAATAATAATAATAATTTAAAAATAATAATTTTATAATAATAATTTAATAATAAAAATTTAAAAAATAATTTTATAATAATAATTTTATAATAATAATTTAATAAATGATTAATAATAATAATTTAATAATATATAACATAATTTTATAACGAAAAAGCTCCAAACAGTGCTCAGAACTCATTGTTGTTTTTGGTCAAAAGTCAACACGCGCGGCAGACACTTTGACAACAGCTTTTTCATAGACAAATGTTCACTCAAAATAAAACCTACACGTTCCTTGGATATCTTCTGAGTCTGAACTATCTCCTGCAACTTCACTTTACGGTTCCCCAAAAAGATTTTGTGGACTTTTTTTATGTTTTCCGGATTAACCACCTCTTTTGCGTGGTGCATCACTATTGCCCGTACGACCACGTTTAAATTCAGCAAACCAGTCAATAATGGTCGATTTACCTGGTGCAGTGTCCGGATAACGCTTATCAAGCCAAGCTTTTGTTTGAACGGTGTTTTTTCCCCATCATATAACAATTCTTGAAATTCTTGTTATCCATTTTTTTGTTTATCAACAAAGTCGTTCAACTAAAACCACTCTAACGTTTTATCCACACGGCGAATCGTCATGGCATTTTTTCTGCTACCTTTTAAAGGTTAGTATTTACTAAAAAAAAAAGGTAGGTTCCGCGATTGCAACGCCATCTGTGTGCCAGACTGGGAACTTATCAGCCCATGTGTTAAATGCTATGCGCTACCAATAAGCTTTGAATACCAAATATTCCATAGTAAACCCCAATAACATATATCAATTGCATTGGAATTCGAGAATATTAACGCGTGTTAGAGTAAGAACAGACAGACAGACAGCGAAACTAAATTCATAAACACTTTTCAACTTTGTTGGAAAAAGTTAAAAACCAAGTTAAGATAAATAAAAGTGTCTAAAATGCGTTTTAAGATACAACAGTTATTAAAACGAGAAAAAATATTGTGAAATTTATAAACATGAACGAAAAATCATACGTCAAGCATATATTATGAAACACTTTCCAACACATTCGGAATACTTCACCGTTTAATAAGTTGAAAGATGATGCCTAAGTAAACAATTTGGAAAACGGATGAGACATTTGAAAACCCAATTTCAACAACTACCATCTATAGTCGGAAAAGTATTCAAATTATTTTGTAGAGCTCTGTAGATGATCTATAGATTTTTATATATGCTGGATAGTATACTAAAATCTGTTTCAGTTATAAAATGCACAACACAGTTAAACCAGAGTTGCCAAGTCTCCGGATTTTTGCACACCAGTAATTTTTTAGAGAAAATGTTCTTTTAAATCGCAAAATGTACCGATTAAATAAAACAACATTTTCTGTACCAAATTACTGGTATCCAAAAAGCCAGAGACTTGCCAGGTCTGGTTAAACGCATGTCACAGTTGTAAATCGCATTAATTTCCGTTAATAAACGGAAATGTACCAGAAATCTTTTGTGCTGCCAAAAATTAGGCAAAAAATTAGTTTAATTTAAAAACGCGTACCATAACTTAAAACGCACTTCTAGCAATCATTGTTTTTAGACAGTACTGTAACCGAATTCTTTTGTGTGCCCCTGTAAATAAGCTTCTTGCAGTGCACCTCAGTAATATATTACAGTTTAAATGTGTTTGAAATAGTGTAACATCATTAAAATGCATCGCAAAGGATTTTTCCCTACAAATCGTAATGTAACTGAAATCTTTTGAGTGCCCCTGTAAATGAAGTATAACCGTATGTGGCGGTTATACTTCATTTCAATATCGAAAATGCCATAGTAAACCTCATTAACATACCGGGTATCCTAAAATAGCCTGACTGACTTTAAAATTCAATAACTTGCAAACGATGACAGATATATATCTCTATATTAAAAAAAAATAATTACCGCCGCCGCAGCCGCTGTCAATCAAAATTTTGTGCCTTGAAGTATTTCTGGACTAATATCCAGAAAACTTGTTGTTTTATTGCCTATAAAAATTAAAAAATTCGTAGTTTTATAAAGAAATGTTCGATAAACACGCTGAAGCAGACAGTTTTTAAATCGAAGAGTTATTTTAAGAGATATTTAATATTAAAGTTGGTCAAAATAGTTTTCTTAAAAAGGTTTTATAGGAACGAAAACTATGCACAGGAATCTAACCAAAATTTATAAGAATATAGTTGACAAGATTGCGGTGTGCAGACTGCAATTATTTTTTTAATTGGAGTAATTTTTTGAGGTTATATTTCAATTTTTTACTCAAAATTGTCATTATTTTTATGAAGATTTATTTTATAATTTATAAAATCCATTACTTGAATTGTTGCCAATTTGTAAAACAGCGCACATAATAATATTCCCTTTCAATTAAGAAATGTATTTACACGTGACTATTAAAAACGGAAATAAAGCTTTAAAATAATAAATAAATGATCCCGTGTTAAAAGCAGTAAATGTAGAAAATTACGTAATAAAAAATATACTTGCGCGTGAATATTAAAAAGAGAAATAATTAAATTATTACGCGTTTTCAAAGCATTAAGTAGGGAAACTTACGTCATATTTAAAATGCTCAAAGAACAATATTTCGAAACAGTTTCAGTTAAAAAATATATTTACACGATAGAATAATTTATTTCGACAAATCTTTTACCTATATTTTTCATTATGTTTTACTGATTTATTAATTATTTCATTAATTAAAATAACAATTGCATCCTTAAACGGCAATGCCATGATACTAAAAAAAGAGAAAGCATTGAAAAATGTTGCGATGAACAGTTACATACAATATGTCAGTTTCAACTGACGTCCCAAATATTTATGGCACGGATGTCATATACGCTCCACGTTTGCGCGTTTTTGTCATCCGCCAATTTGGCGAAAACTTTGTTTTTGAATATTAGTTACGAATAGCATGCAATTTTTTATTTCAATTTAAAAATAAAATAACGTAATAAATGAAATAGCTTCTATTATTTTAAAAAAGGAATTAAAAATAAATAAATGATAGTTTGATATATAAATATTGATATACATAATAAAAAATATTTATAGAATTAAAATAAAAAATAAAAGTAAATAAACACTAATTTTGTTTTCGCCAAATTGGCGGGGGGAAAAAATCGCACCAACGTGGTGCGTATATGACATCTGTGCCACATTTATTTACTAGCCGAGAGGGATAATTAAGAAAAATAATGTAAATAAATATCCGAGATTTTTTTTCTGTTTTCATTAATATATTGTAAATTTTATTGTTTAAACTTACTGATAGTTACCACTTTGTTGAGTGTTTTTTTTTTTTTCAAATTTCTTGTATTTTCTTTCTTTCATTTTCTTTTCTTTTATTTATTTATTTACCAAATTTCTATAGCATCGTTTTAAAATTATACGATGCAGCGACATTGTTTACTTAACCATTTTACACAAGTTAATTTTTAAATGTTTAATCGATCTTATTTAATCACCCTGGAAAACAGTTGTTAGATATTTCGACAGCAGTTGATTCGACCTTAAATCCTTCAGTCAAAGGAAAATGAATGGAAACCCGGTTACAGCAGATCGCCACTGGTCATTTAATTATAATACAATCTTCCGTAATCGTTTTAGAGTTGATCAAATCAGAGTGTTTTTAAATCATGCGGTGTCTGAACGGGGGTTGGTGAGCGTATCTCGTAGGGGGCAGAGCCCCTAGTTTAAAAAAAAATCTTGCAGTAGAGTTATGTAAGATGTAAGGAGTTTTTTTACTGTTCGAATTACCAGCAATAGATGGCGCTGTCAACAACAGACGTGCAATCGAGGCAGGAGCAAAAATCACCCAGCATTAATGTGAAGGAAAGAGGTTCAATACATGGAGTGTGTCTCATTCACCAATAAAATATTATTCAGAATCGGGCCTTAGGAACAAGATTGCATTAGCGAATAAAACCCACTCCATGTATTGATCCTCCTTCCTTCGCATTAATGCTGAATGTTTTAGTTCCGGCCTGGATTGCACTCCTATCGCTCGCAGCTCCATCTATCCCTGGTAATTCGAACTAAAATTAGGAATCGCAATAAAAATAACTCCTGACATCTCACATTACTCTCCAGTAAGAATTATTTAAATATCTGCCGCCGTTTGGAAGTTATTGAACTTTAAAATCAGTCAGTCTATTTTAAGACACCTGATATAAAACTAGTAAGCGCCACCGGCGCCCGCACGGCGCCGGACGAGCCCACTCCTCATCGTGCCCAAATCCTGAAGGATTTTTAACGCAGACCATGACTTTGTCTCGCCAGGTCGCTACGATCGATTCAGAGGGTTCGCGTTCCAGCGACGCCTCCTCATCTTTTGCCTCAGTGTCGACGAAAGAGGTCGTTACGATTCGGCGGAAGTTCCCACCATCAGAGGAGACTTCCCCACGTGACACCTGATGAACCGTAGAGACTGTCGAACGGCTTCATCGCCGAACACCCATAAGGGAGTCGGGTCATCCGCCTGATGTCCGGCATCCCTACGGCCCTTGCTTTCCCGCGGAGTCCGATCATGAAATGTATGGAAGAACAAGCCACTTGTCTCTTCTTCCGCGGGCGACACTACGTGTGTCGGAAGGTGCCCCTGGCCGACCCGAGACCACGGGGAAAATCGGTCTCTGTCTCATAGACGAGACTCGGCTCGGTTGCCCTCGGTGGACGGCGCGAGTTTGAACCCGAACTAGGCGAAACTAGACGGTAAACCAGCGACTGAATCCCTATCATGGGACAATTGTATGGCAATCCAACTACATTTACATGAGTTATAGTACGGGTAGACAGACAAACCGAATTTATAAACCCTTTTCAACTATATTGGAAAGAGTTAAAAACTTTTTAATAGCGAGCAATTTACAGTTTGTTTCAAATATAATATTAAAATTTAAGTTAAAAGATGTCTCGTTCAATATTTAACCCATTTATGACTAGCGTCCCAATTTTGGGACGCTTTAGTAAAATGAGAAAAAGCACATTTCACACCACTTTTTTTTTAATAGAAATTTGGTGTTTTATTTTATTGGGGAGACCTCGGTAAAATAAGACACCAAATTCTATTAAAATAAAAGTGGTGTGATATGCACTTTTTCCTATTTTACTAAAGCATCCGCGCAAGGCATAAATGGGTTAATAAAGTAATAAAATGGATCGCACCGCTCAAATAGATACGTAAGACGAAGTCCAAAATTTTTTTCATCCTTATTGGGATGTGTTAACAAATGTGCAGACAGCACAGAAGTTCAAAAGAAATTATTCGATATATATCTTGCATTTATTGGAAAAGAAAAGAATAAAAAGAACTAGAAGTTGTTTATCAAAATTCTACATCTTGGGAAATTTCGAACATATTTATAGAATCTTTTCATGTCATTTTTCTATCCTTAATAGAAGGCAGATATCGATTTTATGTTATTTTGACGGAATTGTGAATAAAGTACCTTCTGAAGAGGATGTTTAAACCCTGGAAAACCTCTATCATTTCTCCTATTCCTAAACCATCCTGAAATTTTAGTGATCCAACTAATTTCCGTCCCATCAGTCTTCTCTCCTCTCTAAGCAAAGTCATCGAACGCGTCATTAGATCACAGCTCAGTGACTTCCTTCAGAACAACAACATTCTTATGCCTGAACAATTCGGCTTCCGAGCCAAGCACTCCACCCAACACCAACTTCTTCGATTTGTGGAATTCTTAACTGAAAACTTCAGTGAGAAGAAGCCTACTGCTGCCATATTTCTTGATGTCGCCAAGGCCTTTGACAAAGTCTGGCACGCGGGCCTTATTTACAAATTAATTCGGCTTAAGTTCCCGTCTGGACTTATCCACTTAATACACTCTTACCTTGGTGATCGTAACTTCTACGTCCGCGTAAACAACTCACTTTCTCTACTACACATACTCTGTGGTTATTATTCAGGGTTCAGTCATTGGCCCTATTTTATTCATAACATACTTTAATGACATTCCACGCACACTCTTCACATCACTCGCACTCTATGCGGACGACACTGTTCTCTATGGCACTGCACATCACCCATACAATCTTTACAAAAATCTACAACATCACCTCAACATCTTCATGGATTGGTGTGATCAATGGCGCATTAAAATAAACGAATCTAAAACTACTACTGTTTACTTCTCTAGAACATTTTCCACTCCTAATAGATTAACCCTCAATAATACTACCATTCCCTGGTCTGACGATGCCAAGTACCTGGGGGTTACCATTGACAAACGCATTACCTTTAAAAAGCATATTCTTAATATCCGCGGTAAAGTCGCCGGGATTTCCAAAACCCTCGCCCCCCTTCTTCGCAACCACTCACTCTCCATACACAACAAACTCTTAATTTATAATGCTTGCATTCTCTCTGTTATCACATATGCATGTCCAATCTGGGGCTTCACTTGCAAAACCAGTATGAACAGCCTAACTAGTACCCATTACAAACAGCTCCGTTACATCAGGAACGGGTCTAGATACCTCAAAAACTCCACAATCCTCAAGGATCTGAAAACGACTTCACTCAAACATCGCATTAAACACCTTGCGAAAAAATTCTACAATGACATTAATCACATCCCAAATGAACTCATCTATGAGCTACCTGACTACGATGCTTGCAGTCCATCCAACCGGAAAAAACCAAGGTACTCCACTATTCTTGATGAATAGTCCTTCCGAGCTATAATTCTTATTTTCTCTTTAATTTAAAAAAAAAAATTATTATATGTTTATTTTATTAAATAAAATTGACTTTTCTCTTAAACCTCTCCTAACATCATTTTACCTCGTCTGGCATTATTTTTGTTTTTTTGAACTATGAACTATTTTTACTTTTATACTTTAACTAGTAAATTTTCATTATTTTATTGATATACTTAACATTATCCTATTTTTATGTAGTCAATTAGACTACGGCTAAACATTGGATATCTCCGGACAGCTACAATAGCTAGATTCTTAATATTTGAAACGGAAGCTACACAATAGTGGCAAGTAAATGGTACAAAATAGCTTATCTTGTAAGTTTGGTGTTTTTTCTTACGCTAGTTATTCTGGGTTCTACTTTGTTTTTTTCTTTTAGCTCTCTTGATTTTATGTGTTTCTCATGTTCATTACCCTTTTCATTGTTCCTTTGTTTGTGTTATCTGTTTACATATATTTCTGTTTTTTTTTTCCTCATGATCTCTGCTTGCCGGCTACATTGAAAATAAAAGGAGCTTTTTTTTTTTTTTTTGTACGCACAATTTAATAATTGTGCATTACATGACTAAATCTCGAAGAGTTCCATCTAATACATACACAGCAAAGCCATTAAATAATAAGCCCAGTCAGATAAATGGGAAACTTTTCGCAAGTTGAAAACAGCGCCATCTAGCGGTTGGGAGTGCTGCAACGATTCGCGGATGGTGGATTTGTCGTGAAGGAATGGCAACACAATGACGGGGTAAGTTAAGTTCTATGTTTTGATTTTCGATTTTGCATATTCAAATTTTTTATTTTTATTTTACTGTTTCTTTATTTAACATTGGTTAAATAAATCATATATAAATCAATTTTTTTTTTCAAGTAAGATTAATTTAAATTAATTAAATGTTTTTATTTTCGGTTTGTAAATAGTTTGTATACGGAAGAAATGGCGATATGGAATTTGTTTTTCCCTTAGAATTCAAAACTTCTTTAAACAACTTTTATAATTACTAATTAATAAAACAAATATGAAATAAATTAAACTGGTTAAATGTTATAAATATTTCATAAAATGATTTCAAAATAAAACTGCGGAGCTGATGTAATCTGTCTCTGATATGCAGATTTATAAATGTAATTAATATTTATAAATATATATTATACACACAGTTGTTATATCAGAGCTCGACCATTGAAGGTTGAAAATAAAGTAATAGTTTTCTAACGATTCGGTACTTAAAAATTACGCTGTTTCCAGTAAATAGTTTAAACCAACAGAGTTCGGTGATATATAAGGTATAGCTAATATTTATGTGTCAAATATCATGATGTTCGCTATTTTCATATACTTGATATTTATTTTCTAAATACTGTGTATGATATTTTCAGTCAAATAAGTGTAAATGAATTTTTCAACTGTTATTAATTTTGCCCTTTTTTAGAGCTAGAAATATATTTTCCTAGTTTGAAGTTGATAATTTAAATGTAAAACCAATAATTATGCGAGATATTATTTACATGAAATAGCCACTGAAAGATAAACTTAAATTTAGACATACATTATTTAAATTTTCATTTGAAATAATCTTTTCTGGTTTGATTTATTTTAGTTTAAACTCCAATATCTGAAAATATTTATAATCGTCAATACATTGTTTATTTTGTAAATATCGGATATTTTTGTGTTTATATATATATATATGGTAGATGTGTCAGTAATGGACCGCCTTCCAGTAATGAGCCACCTTCAACATTTTTGGTTTGTAAAAAAATAACCAATAAAAATTCAGCCTTTTTTATTTCATTAATACGCTTTCTTTAAATTCTACTTTTAAATACAATCATAATATCATTTTGTGGGGTGTCCATTACTGGAATTTAGGGTGTTTTGATTTATTTCTGTTATTTACAATTAAATTTCGATTCACATTGGGAAATGTGACTATGAGCATTGTTAAATATTGTTGGTAGATTAATATAATATTAAAAAATGTGGAATATAACAATTATAACTATTAATAAAAAATAATTTTTAAAGAAATTTCGGTACTTTTCGGTTAGCCGGACGCCAGTGATATATATACATGTATATATATATACACACAAACACATATATATACATATCTACATATACATATATACATACACATATATATACATATATGTATGTATATATATATATGTGTGTGTATATACATATGTATTTATATATGTACATATATCACTGGCGCCCGGCTAACCTAAAAATTACTGAAATTCCTTAAGGGTGTCCATTACTGGCACATCTACCCTATATATATATATTTGGTATAGATGCTGCAGTGGTCTGCAAAATATACGCGCGAAAAAATCTTTCCAACTTTGGCGATACTTGCTAAGATCCAAAATCTGGTCCTAGAGAAGTGAGATTAAGATACGATTTTGTATATTCAATTTTTTTTATTTTACTGTTTATTTATTTAACCTTGCTGGCTAAGATGCTTTACACCCACGCAGAAAAAAAAATTAATCGGTTAAAAAAAGGAAAAAAGTCGCCAAATTTAGGGGATTTTTTCCTTTAATGGCAACCTAGCCATTGTATTAAAATTAAGTTATTCGTTTGGCGCGGTCTTGAAAATCGCGCCAACCAAAAAGCCACCAAACTTATGTTTATATGTTTGCGTGAGTGTAAAGCATCTGTTCCACATTGGTTAAATAACCCATATTATGTAAATCAATTTGTTTTTGAAGTTCTGTGTCTATATATTGTGAACAGCTATTATATACTAATTATTAATATGCAAATATTTATTTTATCAATATTAACAGTTTATCATTAAGGCGATTTACATAAAAAAGACTTTTCTCTGCTCAACTATGTTAAAATTCCTGGGCACAGATGTTATATACAAACCATGTTGGCGCAATTACAACAAAATGGCAATTTTTAGCCTCACATGGTAAACCGATTATTTTGTTTATTTATTTTTATTTTTATTCTATAAATTATTTTTACTATATTTATCAATAGAAAAGTATCAAAGTAACATATTTATTTACATCAAACTACCATTTATTTATTTTTATTGTATTATTTTATTTTTATATTGAAATAAAAAATCACGTGCTATTATTGCATACTATTTGTAACTAATATTCCAAAACAAAGTTTTCGCCAAATTGGCGAGAAAAAAAAATTCAACATGCTGCGTCTGTGCCAATTCCTGACATGCTCATACTTTTCTCTCGTTTTTTAAACATTAAAGTATGAAACAGATCCCTATTTCTGTATTATTTTTATGCTGATATGATTAAAATTTGGGTACTTTCATGTTATCACGGGTTCCAAAGATGAATCGCCAAGCGACCAAGATTTATCGCCAAATTATAAAGCATGAATGGCATTATAATAATATATGATATATATATATATAACATTTCTTGACGTATATGTCCAAGTTATAGTCATATATAATGCATATATGATGTATATATATGACATGTGTACATGATGTATATATGACACATAAGACGTTAATAATATGTGTGTAATGACGTATATGGCACATATAGGAGTGTTTGGAATATATATATATATTATATATATGCGTATCTAGGATGCATATATAAGCTTTGCGATGATGTTGGCGAAATCATAACTGCAACCTTGGCAGGCATTTTTTTTAAGCTTTCGGAACATTTTCCTAATGGTTATTGTAATTTGTTAAATTAAAAATTTTTTTTTGACATGGTGTCAATGTTGAATTCTCTCTCCCCCCCCCCCCCCCCCCCCCAATCATCAGATAACCATTTTATAGCACTCAACTGCTGAGGCATCAGCATTTTTCGGACATGCCAGTTAATTCGGCCTTTATAGCATTATTTTTTTTAGAGATTATATTACAAAAGGAAGTTTATGTTATCTTTCTGAATTTAATTATATATTATTCTAAATTTTTCTTAATTCATAAAATAAAAATTTGTGTTTTGTCAAATTACATATATATATATTTTTTACCTGCGAAATGTTTTCTTCGTTACTAGATTTTATTAAATTTGTTAAGTACAGGTCGTATATGACATGTGTATACGATGTACATATGGCATATATAAGTAACAACACATGCATTATTAAGGGGCTGCTTCACTGAAACTCCCGATCATGAATCTAATGTTAGTCTACGGGGGAAATTTAGAAGCGTGATTACTCATTACCTAATATAATTATTAAAACAAGATTTTCACCATCAGAAAGTAGGCATCAGATGCCAACAGTTTACGTTTTAAAAATTCTCTCTTTTAAATCGTTAGTATTCCTAAGAATTTGATCAAATTTCATCAAGTACATCTCCCCTATTCAACCTGTAAATATCCACAAATTGTATGCTCGTAATTTATATTAATTCAAATTTGAATTCTTATGTCTTCCTTAGATGTCAGCGATGGATAAAGCTTATTGGAATTCCGGAAAAGTGTAAGTCGGAAATCGGTTTGTATAATAATTACAGACTTTGTGGTGATATCATCATGGTAATGAACTTTAATGACACCAGAAGCACACACTCTGCAAACAGCTATCTTACTCTAATATCTCAAGATGTAAATATTTTGCATCTGTGAGCTGTATTTTATTATTTCAATTAAATATAAAGTCTCACAAAATAATATAATTTTGAAACATTCATTTTTATTTATTGTTTGTTTTTAAATGTTTAATAAATGTGTTTGTTCTTTTAAATGATCATCTTTATTGTCTATCCACCACATAACATTGTTATCCTTTTGCAGTTAAGTTAATTACTTTGATTAAATGTTAAGTAATAGGAGAAGTCAGTAATAAGAAATAAGGGGAAATCCCTATTTTACTTCCAAGTTTGAAGTAATGTTCTTTAATCGCAAATCTTTAAGTAAAAAATTCAATATCATGAAAAGCAACTTCATTTGAGAATTCACTTCTGCTCTTGTAGTGATATTACTTTACTTTTTAATGTATGATATTTTTACCGATGGTATAAATGTACCTTACTAAATAACTATACTTTATTATTTAAAAGTTTTTTTTAATATATTGTCTTGAAAAAAATATATATCGTAATATCTAAAGATCTGATAAGAATTCTTTGAAATAGTCAAGCAATGTGGTGATTTTTTTCTTATGTATTATATTTATTCTAGAACCATTTTAATTTATGTAATGTTGTGTATATCTAAACTATGGTAAGCTGATTAAAAATAAGATCTATCATTGATGTAAATCAATGTTGAAATTTTATTCTTGAAAAATTTAAACGACCTTCACGTTATTTAGATTAAATAAGCCAAAATTTTTTCTCTACTATGCTTGATAAATTAATACTACTGTTGTTTATTCTATAATATCTTTCAACTTTTATCTATGTTTGTTTCACAGCGTTTGAAAGCACAAAATACAGATAATAAAGGCTGGAAGTCTACATATGTTTATAAATGATCAATAAAAAAAAAATTATATGTTTTCTCTTGAACAGAAACTTGAAAATTCTTTTAATAATATAAATAGATAAGATTTTTTTTTTCTTTTTCTGCTGATTGTAAATTTATTAAAACATCTTATTAAAGTACCTGAAAATACCATGTTCACTATAATATTCTACACAAAGACACATATTAATGCTTCTACTTAATAGTAATAATTAAGTAAAGTACTAAATAAAAATTAAAGAATACAAATAACTGCTATTTTTATGTTAGCTGGGTGCCAATGATTACATCTTTATATAATTGACATCCGGCTAACATAAAAAATACCAAATATATTTAGAAAGATTCTTTCCTCCAAATGAATAATAATACTAAAAAGTACAAAATGATTGAAAATTTTTTCAGGTGTACAAAATACTTTACATCTAGATATGAGCTGACAAAAAAAAAAAAAAAAAAAAAAAAAAAAATTATTTGTATTATTTGAGTTATAACAATAGAAAAGATACAAAACAATCTGAAATAAAAAGTACTTTTTAATGTATATTTGTAAAGTAAAATTGGGGAAATTGTGTTTGAAGTTAAAGATTATCTGATTTCTAAACAATTGTATACAGTATTTATTTTTTCTAAATATTGTCTTAGTTTACTTTTAAATGATAAAAAAAATCCTTAATTAAAAAAATCTGATTTTAATTTTTGAAAAGTTTTTTTTTTTCTCCCTTTTTTCACACTTTGATCTAAAACAACCCTTGAACATCCTTGAAAAGTGCTTGAATTTTATTTGATATATTTGTATTTTGAGAAACAACTAACTTATATAACATAAAAAATATGTAGAATTTTACATTTTTAAAAACACTCCATACAAAATGAAATGCATTAAATTTAATATTATTATTATTTTTGGTTATGGGTACTGTGAAGGTCAGTGTTAAAACAAAAATTCTCCTCCAAAAGGGGAGGGGGGGTGAACATTGCATTTCTACAACAAATATAAACATAAAATCGTTCTCAAGTGTATGAACCATGAACTTTGTCGTTTTATCTGTGTTTTTAGAGACAACTTACTTATGATATAACTTTAAACATAAAAAATTATATTTATAAGCATAAAACCACAAATCCTCCACTGTGTGTATCCCAAGCCTTCTGCTGAATTCATCACTGCTAAAACGAGAGAATAGTTAGTATTAAACAATGTTTTTGAATTATGTCTATTAAGTTGCATGTTGATAATTTTTCCAATTCATTTTAATTAAGAAAACCATTTAAAGATAAAGCTAAATTGTTTTCACCAGATTTGTTTTACATTTATATGACAATTTACATTTTTCACAAAAAAAAAAAAAAAAAAAAAAAAAAAAAATTTGCTTTTAAGGGTGCGGGAACATTTTAGCAGGCGAAATGGTTTGTTTTGGACAATTTTGCTTTTGTTTTTATCTTGACTGAATATATTAAGGATACGTATACACGCAGATTACAAATAAACAAGAAGTATGCTATGTATATTATGAACATAAAAAAGTGTACTTGTAACAAATAAATAAAATTTAAAGATGACAATACGTTAAATTGGACCATTGTAATACAAAACATACCAAAGTAATCTATTTTATGATCTTAACATACTTGAATTATTCTTATTACCCATTTATCTGTAATTCTGATTGTGTGAATAGGCATGCAAAAAAGATTCTTAATAATATTTAAGTTAGATAAAAGGAAACAAAAATAGTGTCCAAGAGGTGAGTATTTTCATCTGTCATTGTTCTTACTCCTTATAAGGAAAAAGTCTTTATGATACGGGATTTTTTTCTGATTAAAAAAAAATATATATTTCCATAAAGAAAAGAAAGTTACTATTTTACAGAGGTATTTTTACCTTTTTCAAGATTCCCAAATGAATAATTCAGAAATGTTTCTTTTTTAAAAAGGAATGTTTTCTGTCTATTCTTTCAAAACTTTTTTGTGTGAATTGAAAGTTATACAGATTTATAGGAATTGATTCTATTATTAAAGATGAGTTTACTTATTGATTTGGGAAGCTTTTGTTTATACATAACGAGAGATTTCATTAATCTACAGGAATTTATTCTGCATTTAAAGATAAGTTTCTGAATCAAAAAGGAAAAGTTTCTTGACAGAAAGAAACAACTTTCTATTTTTCCAGATTTTATTCCTTGTAGATTCGGAAAAATTTTCTTATCGATAAGGGTAACTATAATTCCATTTCCAACAGGAAACTTTTTCATTTTTTTAAGTGCACAATCTTTGTCATTGTACCTGTGTTTTGAAATACAGCTTACTTATAATGTCTTATAATAACAATATTAACATAATATAAAAATAAAAGCACAAAATTGCAAATCATCTGGTGTATGTGTACCCTGCCCCAACCGCTGAATTCATCTCTGATATAGTATATAATTCACATACTAGAGGCAATGATTCGATTAAATTTAACATATGCCACAGAGAAATCTATACAAATGTTGCTAGTTAACTATCTGCTAATTAGTCATTAAATACATATATTGGGTTATTCAGAAAGTTCCTTCTGCTTAAGAATTTGTACCAGAAAATTCTGCCCGTCAATTATTAGACATTAGCTATCTGATTTAATGTCTAATAATAGAATTTTCCGGTACGAACCAACTTTCCGAGCAACCCAATAGTTACATTAAAAGTTTGAAGTCTTATTATTTTTTAAAGTAGCATTTTAGCTGCAGTTTACTAAATTATTAAAATCATAAGTTTTCTTTTTCTTTTCTAAAGTATATGTGGATATTTGAACCAAAAAGTGCAAGAAATTTTTTTAAAAAAATTTTATGATGATCTGTTTTTACATAAAATATTTATTTAATGAAAATTCGTAGTTTTTTAAGAGAGAAGGGTCAATTATATTGATTTCTTTAAATAAGCTTTTTACTAACAAGGGAACCTCTTTTGGTGCAGCTCGCACCTAGCATTGAGACAGGGTGGCATTTTAAAGCCCTATATTACGAAGTTTGAGAATTGTTGAAAATTTTGTGTTAAAATCATTTTTTTTATTTTACAGCAGCATAACTTTCAGAAAATGCAATTTTCGAGACCATTTATTGGACTATTAACAGAGAAGTTTTTTAAATACTTTAAAATACAAATTAGTTAATAGTAAGAATAAAATATTGAAAGAAGTTTAAAAAAGTCTTTAAAAACCTACGAATTTCATTTTGAAAAATTTCAACATTATAATTGCATTTTTGGTGGCGTGACATTGACTGTAGACTTTATTCAGACAACCCTGGACGAATGTCATACTTTTCTGCTGTGTCAGTAGTGGTTTCGATTCATAGAACCCTATTTGGCGACTTGACTCGCTTTTGGCATGAAATTATCAATTAAAAATCCAATAATGAAAAAATAATATAGTATAAAAAAATTAAAAATATGACTTTAACAGAGAAATTTTGTCAGTTCTCTAACTTTCATGTATAGGGCTACGAAATGTACCATGTATGGATGCTAGGTGCGAGCTGCACCAAAAGTGGTTCCTTTGTAAATATAATTTTTAGCAACTAGAACTAGATCAATGTATTAAAAACAAGAACAAAAAATTATGTGTGATTATGAAACACTTTCCAACACAGCCAGAAAATTGTAATGAAACTTCACCGTTAAATAAGGTGAAGGGAGATATGTAAGTAAACATTATAGAAAACATATAACATATTGAAAAATACAGCTGTCAAAATTACATTCCAGTGTCAAAAAAGTAGTCGAATTATTTTGTGCAGCCCTGTATATGATCAATAGATGGGGATATATAGCATGATAAAATTTAGTTCAGTTAGAATATTCACATTTAGCAATTTTCACTAACCAATGAAAATGCACTCAAAATCTTTTGCACAGCCCTGCATATTATCTGAAGCTTTTGTACACACCAATAATTAAGCTAAAAGGCAACTTAAAATTCACTCGCAGCAATTACCAACCCTAACCGACAATGTATATTTTTCTTTGTGTAGCTCTGTATATGAATTTATTTATATACTACAAACTTTTATTAGTCTACTAAACATAGTTCTGCAGGAAAATGTTTAACACAATTAAAAACTATCCTTAAGTAATTCACTCCCATAATCTGTAATACTTACGGATTCCCTTGTGTAGCCATGTATATGAATACACGTATATGAACACAGTATATGAACACAGTATACGTGTATATGAACACAGTTTATAAACACACGTACTATGAAAAAATTTAGTTAAACTTAAAACGCAAACCAAAGTTGAAACCCACTTATCACACATTGACTCTAAATAACACACATGTACTGTAACTGATATCTTTGTGTCTCCCTGTAAATAAACGCAATTCACACCACTTTGATGAGAGAAATTAATAAGTGCACCTCAGTAATGCATATAATTTTCATTATGTTTGAAATAGTGAAATATCACTATATTAACCTACAAATGATTTTCCCCCATAGAACAATGTGTAACAGAATTCTTTTGTTTGACACTGTAAATGAATAATTAATGTTTTGCATACCATATTCTACAAAACGCCTGTTTTGATGTGCTTCATAATTATATATCAATTTCATCATGTTTTAAATGACGTAGCATCATCAAAATGCACTTGAAATGATTATTTCCGATTGACTGTAATGTAACGTAATATTTTTGACTGTCCCTGTAAAAAAAAACGTAAGTTGAAATAGGGAACATGCTATAGTAAACGACAAAAATTTCAGGGCAATTAGAGTATATTTATGAGAGTTAGAGCATGGACAGACAAACCGAAGTCATAAACCCTTTTCAACTTGGTTGGACAGTGTTAAAAAATGATATGCTGAATACAAAATTGTGAGATGTTATGGGCAATTTAACCTGCACTTCCTTTAAATGCTTGCTAATTACTGGGGCCTTTTACATTAAAGCTAAAACTATTATGAAAATAAAAATAAAATTGGAGTTTTAAATATTTCTTTGTATATATTTTTAACAAAAAACTAATAATTTATCAAAAATATTTCATGATGTTAAATTTTATTTATTTTATGAAAAAATTTCTGATAAATTGTAAAATTTTTAATTGCATAGTTCTTAAAAATCCAATAAAATATAAAAATGTTCAGTTTTTTTTTTCTATTCTAGTTATCCTGTATGCATAAAATCTTTAAATAATCTTCATTCTTATTGAGTAAATATTTCAATTACTAGATTTTAAATTATTATTAAATTGCTAAAAAATCTCAAAAACATTTAACATCATGAAATATTGTTATAAAATATTCTTGTTAAACTATCAGTTTTTTGTTAAAATGTGTACAAAAAAAATATTTAAAATTCCAATTTTCTTTTATTTTCATTATAATTTTAGCTTTAATGTAAAATATCCCAATAATTAGCAAGCTTTTAAAGGAAGTGCAAAAACAAAAAATCGATACAAACGATAAAAATCGTATAAAATATCGATATAAATAAATCGTATCGTTTCTCTGCGACGCACTTCTGTTTTGTCCTCCTTCCGCAGCAGAGGAATGGCGCTAGTGTCCCCGCTAACAAATTTAACACTATCTGACTGGGCTTATTATTTAATGGCTTTGATACACAGAACTTGTCTTTTTATTGATAAAATTTAATTTCAAAATTTTACTGGGGGCAGAATTTTATTTTTTCGTTTGTGATTGTATAGGTTCCTTTTTCTTAGTCATGAGTGACACTTATTTGTGATATGCATAATAATATAGATAGCATTAGATAGATAAACTAGATTAATATATTTACGTCTAGTGTTCCTTTTTTTCTTTGTAACATAATATTTTTTATACTAAACATGTTTATCATTGCGTTTATAAATATTTAACCGCAGAGGCATGATCGTAGGTAATGTCCATGAGGAAAAGTTAGGATCGTAAAAAAACTGTGGAAAAATGCAGATTTATTCGCGAAGGGCTTATACTCCGTTCAGACTGGATATTTAAGATTACTTAAACCGCCATTTGGCTGAAAGTACACTCCGAAAATAGAGCACGCCCCAAAACTCATCTAAGATCTCATTGAGCATCACCGTGTCCCACAGAGTTAAGAGGTAGATAGAGACCGACTAAGTGTTGCATTTTTAGCATGACGCCAAACGTATACATTTCATCTCTGTTTTCCACTGAACTCTGTGACTGTGTCCGAGATACTAACAGATATAAAGTGTACAATGCGCAGTAATTAAAACAAGCCTTAACATCCATTCGGTCATAGCG
Source organism: Maratus michaelseni (assembly GCA_963931845.1). Classification (NCBI taxonomy): domain Eukaryota; kingdom Metazoa; phylum Arthropoda; class Arachnida; order Araneae; family Salticidae; genus Maratus; species Maratus michaelseni. Next base: position 141,303,259 of record OZ007597.1, read on the forward strand.
AACCTCCACAGCCAATCAAAGTGAGTGGTTGTGGCTGTATCTAGCCACAGAAAGTTCTAACTTATATTATAGAGATAGTCTGCGGTCTGAGATATCTTAAATATCCTATCTGAATCGGATATAGGGGGTGGTGGTAACAGTAAATACCGAGCGATGTCAAAAAACTGCTCCTTGAAGAAGGTTACCAGGCATAAATTCAGTACGTCGAATCAAGCTAAAGGCCCAGTACGTAGTGGGCGTTGACATATTTACTGGGGAGTGGCGCAAACTAGCTGTATTTTTTACTTTTTCAATTGTACTTTTCATTGTTTTGTCTTTATTTTATTGCCTTATTTTATTTATTTTTTTTACTTCTACTATTAAACTAGGAACGCGTTTCAGTGTTTCGTAAAAACTTTATTTTTTTAGGTATTTATGTAGTTTTTAATTATTGTAATGCAGAGAATACTCAAACATAGCCTGTTTAAAGTACAGTGAATTTAAACTAAACAATATTATATGGATATCAAAATTATAGTTCTATAATTAATAGAAATATGTTTACTTTCGTTTTCAAAAAGATTTTTATTATTGTTATTATATCTAATGTCATAATAATAGTGATGATGTCTAATTTAAAATTTATTTTTATCAATGTAACTTGTACAGAGATCAGTTAAGTAATTCATTAATGAAAATATTTTTGCTTAAAGTATTAATAATCCAACACAATGTTGGTCACTTAAAATAACAATAAGTACTGAATATTATATTATTATTTAAAATAAAGATAATGGAGAACGTTTTAGCAGAACATTTTATTTTAATTGTATCAGTGTAGCTTGTATAAAAATCATTAATATAACATAGCTTACAGTTAGAAACGTTATCATTTAAACAATAATTCAATTCAGAAAATTTATCTATTTTCAATGTACTCCATTATAAACTATTACAATGTATTTATTAATAATTGCTTCAAACATTTGAATAACAGTTATATCTGTAAGTTACTTATATTGATATTATACATATGTAACAGTGATTTTTATGTAAGCCACTTCTATACAATTAAAATAAAATATTCATTTAAATTGCTCTCGTTTATTTTTATTTGAAACAATAACAATACGCAGTGTTTCTTATTACTTTAACATGTATTTAACATGTGCCGTTTTATTATAAACTATAACTTAAACAATTTAAATACGTTTACATCTATAAATTACTTTATTGATATCTGTATAATTTACATAACATAATCACTATTATTATTGCATAAAGTATGATAATAAAAATATGATACTTTTAAAAACAAAAAATAAACATATTTCTTTAACTGATAGAACTTAAATATGGGGATATATACATTAATTTGAAGTCAATATATTTAAAAACAAACATTAATTGTGTTTGATTATCCTTCGTATTACAGTAACGAAAAGCAACATAAATACAGTAGAACTTCTATTTAACGAATTCCTTTACTTAGCGAATTTATTTCGGAACGTTGAACTTTGAAAAAAATTACGTTTAAAATAACTTCCACATAGCGAGGCAAAACTATTTAATGAAGCCGGGCGACGACTATTCAGAAGATATTTGGAAATCTTAATTTTCATTTCCTCATCCTTAACTCTTGAGCTGCCCATTATTCACTATATAACTTTGCTATCAAATTACATCCATTTAACAAAAAAGTCCCCCACTGCTTAGGTTCTTTGGAACAGATGTGTTAGTGGTCTGCAGTATCAACTTGGCGATTTTTTTTGGCGCCAAAGTGCCATTTTGAAAATTATTGCCATACTGAAATCCAGAACCTTTGCTTTCCAATATGGCGGGCACTTTCAAAACTCTCTAAAATCCGTTTATTTTATTTATTTATTTATTTATTTATTTTTGACAAAGGGCACTTAAAAAAGTTAATGCTAAAAGTTTTAGTTTTGAAAGGGATGGCTTATTGGAAAAAAGTAATTTCCTCTGCATTTCAGAATTGCGATCAATTTTGAAAAAGGCATTTTTAAGCGCATTATCTTATGATAACGATAAACGTTAATAAACGGATACTGTGCAGGCTGGTTATAAAATGACATCAAAAGCGCAAAAGATGATTCTCTCTCTTCTCCCTCCCCACAAAGCCAGAAGAGCGGCTATGGTTGCCAGTAAAGAGGGAGTTGGCATCGATTAGAACAGGGTTACCAGAAATGGAAGTGCATCGCCAAAGTTGGCGAGCTTTTTTTCGCTCGTACATTTTACAGACCACTGCAGCATCTATACCGGTTATTTTTGTTCACTTAAATTTCTTTTGCTATTGGCCTCTGCTACCAAACAGACATGATCAAAGCGATTGAAACATTTAGACATGGATTTCAACGTTAAGAAAATGCACCAGATGACGTGTTCAATTCCTTATAAAGGTGAGAGTTATTTTTTGAAAATTGCGAAAGTGCCCCGAAAGTCTAGCAGTAAATAACAGACTATTTTTCAGCATAATACATTTCCATCTCTAATTGTATGCGAACATCATTTCTCCTACTTTCTTTATCCTCATCATTACGTAAGTTTTTATGCTTATTTTATTAATTTAAAAACAGTGGAACTTCCTTTTAACGAAGTCCCTATTTTACCAAGTTTTCTACTTAACGAAACTTTCTGCAGAACTTTGACTTTGAACACCATTAGTATGTAAATTAATCTCCATATTACGAAAAATATATTCTATATAACGAAGGTTATTCCACTTTTGTACGTGTACAGAATTCAAACTAAGAGGTTGCTGTTGCGATGGATATGCGAATTATTTCAGCGGATTGTATGGAAATGAACACATTTAAATAATTTCCATTCTGCTTGGTGCTAAATGAAACATTTTATTTTTCACACTAAGAAAAATACTTGTTATCGTTACTCTCCCACACCGAGACTCCAGCGCTGACAGTTGGGGGAAGTCAAAATCCCCTTTTTACATTCAATGATATAGAAGATACAATGACGCAATGGCGTCAGATGCATTGAAGCAAAAAATACCAATTAGAATCAGACAGTTACCATCCGGACCTACCATTGCTGATAGACAATTTGCTTTGTACATCCACAAGAATGTGCTTCAGAATGCAAATCGAAGACCATCGAAGTTATTTTTGTTCCTGCCAATACAACTTAGAAACTTCAGCCGTTAGTCTAAGGAATAATAAAAAATCTTGAAGTACATGATCGAAAAAGACAGAAAAAAGACAATGTAGTGAAAACATTAGTTTGAGAACGTATGTATCAGAGCTGATGAAAGCTTGAGCCAAAGCTTGGGAATGTGACGTGATTTCATCAACCGCACACAGCTGTTTTGTAAAAGACGGCTTCATAATTGAAACTGAATCAAATGATTCTGAATCCTATACCTGTTTATCATACCTGAAGGAAAAATTTCATGAATTTAAGTTGATTTCTATTTAACGAATTTTCTTCATAACGAAGTTTTTAAGTGTAACGTTGAGACTTCGTTAAATGGAAGTTTCACTGTATTGTTTAATACGTCCGGGAAGATTAATCGACAAATAGTATTATATTAAATGCGTTTGTTGATTTTAATGCAATAAATCAAGTTGAACCAAACTATTTGAATAAATATCTATTTTTAATAACTAACATTGAAAGATTAATCCGCAAATAGTACTACATGAAATGCGTTTGTTGATTTTGATGCAATAAATCAAGTTGAACCAAACTATTTGAGGAAATATCTATTTTTAATAACTAACCTCTATTTTACGAAGTCCTCTATTTAACGAAGTTTTGATCATAAATTAGTGACTTCGTTAATTCGAAGTTCTACTGTATCTAAAAAAATGAAAGTTTTTCCGAAACACTGAAAAGTATTCATAAAACTTACCCTTGAATTAAAATATTACCTCTTTTGTTTACTAGTTTTATCATGACATTTAAAATACACACGGGCTGTTTCATTTCTTAAAAATTTAACACAATTTAACTGACGGCTTTTATATATTTATTTCATTCATATACTTTGACGATATTCTGTTATTATGTATTTGGCTCGACATTTTATCGTGCCATTGTTTGATTTGACAGACTGTTTACTTTGAAAGAGAACGAACAGAACAGAAGAATGCATTGATGGATTTCCAAGTTTGCGAGAAACTACATCCAGTATATGAGTAGTCGTATAACTAATCCTGAGAGAGCCATTATAATGTGTTTAAAATTTAATAAACATGAGTTAAATTAGAGTATAATGAGTAGTTATGCGATTAATGAGAATAGAGAATGAATAGAGAATGATATGAGACTTTGAAAGAGAACAGAACAGCGAACAGAAGAGTACATTGATGGATTTCCAAGTTTGCGAGAAACTACATCCAGTATATGAGTAGTCGTATAACTAATCCTGAGAGAGCCATTATAATGTGTTTAAAATTTAATAAACATGAGTTAAATTAGAGTATAATGAGTAGTTATGCGATTAATGAGAATAGAGAATGATAATTAGAAAGAATTAATAGTAATGCTAAAAATAGCAGTCTAGTGAAAGAGACTTTGACAGAGACTAACATGCTCTCTATTACTGTAAAAATTTACATTTAATTTTTACTGGGGGGAGTATAATTTTCTTTTCCTTTAAATTTCTGAAATTTTTAGTTTCTAGAATATGGCTATTATTTGTTCTTATGTTAAACTCAACATTTTCCAAAGCAACAAAGTAAACATTTTGGGAACAATTAACCTTTACGGGTCCCATTTTAGGTAGATTTCGTAAGAAATACTACCTATTACATTCTCTCCTAAGGTGGAATTTTTGAAAACTTTTTGCAGATCTACGCCGATTATGACTCCCAGAACCCAAAACCAGCCCCAGTTCAAAACTTTATATATACAGTGGAACTCCAGTTATACGTTTTGCTCGGGACCGCACAACAAAACGTATAACCCAGTAAAACGTACAACTCAATTAATGATCTACCGGAACCATTTTTTAAATATATCCTAAAAACTTTGTTCCGCTGAGGAGTTCCAGTTACCTTTTATATCGAAAACGAAAGTTTCGTAAATATTACTGCAGCCATGACATAAAGTTTCGCAACTGGAACAGGTGGAAAAAGGTACATAAGAAAAATATACATGAAGTTATTTTATCATAAAAGCTTTGTTAAAAATATTTTTAATACACATAGAGTACTTAAAAGAAATTATTGGAATCGCCTTGGCATGTAAATCATTTATCAAAAGACATTTCAGTAGTTTACTGAATCTTGTAGAATTAATAACCAATATTCGATTGTTTCTTTTCGGCAGTGCCGCATTGAACACCAACTTTGCATTTCTGTTAATAATGCAGCCGCCTTATCCTTACTGTTTTTACTATTGACGAACCGCTTTACTACGTCAAAAGCCCACAGAGAAGCTCCGAAAAGTTTGAGTGAGATCTTTCGAATCAGATGCATCCGACGCGTCGTCAGTCTTTCCGGTTACAAAATGCGTAAATGAGACAAAATTTTGGCCGCGGATGCAAAAACATAATGTATAACTGAGGGAAATGGATAATGCAAAACGTATAACTCAGCTAATTTTTAATGGCAAGCGGCCGGGACCGCTGATTTGCAACGTATAACTGACGGAAACATACAACTCAGGTAGCGTATATCTGGAGTTCCACTGTATATATATATCCATCTATCTATCTATCTATCTATTTATCTATATATGTCACTTTTTTATGGACACAACTGCAATCATTCTGCACAAATCTCTTCCAAACTGATACATAAAAACAAGGGGCATAAAATCTCGGTCAAGTTCGTTAATGGGCAAAATCGAACCAAGGGGCAGGGAAATGGGGGGGGGGGGAGCTTTTTGTGAAAACAGAAAAAACCCCATAACTTCTTAATTATGATACGTATCGAATCCGTTTAAAGTTATTATTACTTCTAGGAAAAGGGCCGAAAATTTATGTAGGACAGATTTTTGATATAATAAAAAATGGCCACAAGGGAGGGGGGGGGGGTAAATGGGGAGTTTTAGAAGAAAAAAATCATAACTTCGTGAATTCACAAGACATCAAATCTGCTTAAATTTATTATAAATCCTCTTAATATTATCTAAAACTTTTCTACTGACAAGTTTTTTATAGAACCAATCATTATAGCAAAAAAAAATCAAAACAAAAAAAATCCCTGCCGGCTCCACCTGCAAACAAGTTAGGTTTCGAAGTGGGCGTTTCCAACTGCCGCATCATGGCAAAAAGGTCATTTCTTCCGCAATTCCCAACAAACAGGCGCATCACGGTCTGCGTCTTCGAAATCTACTTGTGCCTGTAGGAAGAGCCGTCAGGGATTTTTCTTTTTCTTTCTTCTTTCTTTTTTTTTTTTTTTGGAGGGGAGGGGGTTGCTTTCAAGTTTTAGCACTAAAACAGCTTCAAATGACAAAAAAATAAGTATTTCTAAAATTTAACGAATATATCATTTACTAAACTACAGAGAAAATAAATATTTCGTGTAGTAAAAAAGATTTAGGCTACGGAATTTTTTTGAAAGCGTATGGAAATGTCTATTATTTCTCTTTATGATAAACTCAACATTTTCCAAAGCAACAAAGTAAACATTTTGGGATCAATTAACCTTTTCGGGTCCCATTTTTCTTTTCTTCTTTTTTTTTTTTTTTTTGTAGGGGATGGGGTTGCTTTCAGGTTTTAACACTAAAACAGCTTCAATTGACAAAAAAATAAGTATTTCTAAAATTTAATGAATATATCATTTACTAAACTACAGAGAAAATAAATATTTCGTGTAGTATTAGAAAGATTTAGGCTACGGAATTTTTTTGAAAGCGTATGGAAATGTCTATTATTTCTCTTTATGATAAACTCAACATTTTCCAAAGCAACAAAGTAAACATTTTGGGATCAATTAACCTTTTCGGATCCCATTTTCTTTTACTTTTTTCTTTTCTTTTCTTTTCTTTTTTTTTTTTTTTTTTTTGGAGGGGAGGGGGTTGCTTTCAGGTTTTAACATTAAAAACAGCTTCAAATGACAAAAAAATAAGTATTTCTAAAATTTAACGAATATATCATTTACTAAACTACAGAGAAAATAAATATTTCGTGTAGTATTAAAAAGATTTAGGCTACGGAATTTTTTTTGAAAGCGTATGGAAATGTCTATTATTTCTCTTTATGATAAACTCAACATTTTCCAAAGCAACAAAGTAAACATTTTGGGATAAATTAACCTTTACGGGTCCCATTTTCTTTTACTTTTTTTGTTATCTTCCTTTTTTTTTGGAGGGAAGGGGATTGCTTTCAGGTTTTAACACTATAACAGCTTCAAATGACAAAAAAAAAAAAAAAAAAAAAAAAAAATCTAAAATTTAACGAATATGTCATTTACTAAACTACAGAGAAAATAAATATTTCGTGTAGTATTAAAAAGATTTAGGATACGGATTTTTTTTTTTAAGCGTATGGAAATGTCTATTATTTCTCTTTACGATAAACTCCACATTTTCCAAAGCAACAAAGTAAACATTTTGGGATCAATTAACCTTTTCGGGTCCCATTTTTCTGTTACTTTTTTTTTTTTTTCTTTGGAGTGGAGGGAATTGCTTTCAGGTTTTTACAGTAAAACAGCTTCAAATGACAAAAATATAAGTATTTCTAAAATTTAACGAATATGTCATTTACTAAAATACAGAGAAAATAAATATTTCGTGTAGTATTAAAAAGATTTAGGCTACGGAATTTTTTTTAAAGCGTTTGGAAATGTGCTATTACAATAGGATTAAACAAATAACAACAACTAAGATTTTTCTATTTTTAATAGATATGTTACGAAGAAGGTTAGACATTTCGTTTGTATCTCATATTTTTATTTCTACTCTAGGGAGCTCTGCCCCTACGAGATACGCTCGCCAATCCCTTTCCAGTCTCTGCAAGTTCTGAAAACACGTTCATTTGCTATCTTTTAAAGCAGATTACCTGATTATGAAAGATTGGAAGATATTATTACTACCAGCGGCGATCTTCTGTAATCCGGTTGCCATTCATTTCCATTTGACAGGGGGCGAGACGGACTTTTTAGTTTCCAAGGTCGCATCTACCATTGCCGCGAAGGGTTCGGCTGTTTTCGTAATTGCTTAAATAATCACAATTACACATTTAAAAATCAGTTTGAATAAAATATTCAAGAGAAAATATCAATGCCTTACAGACATTTATAACGTCTAGAACAAAAATTCCTTTTAGACGCTATAAGAAAATCGTTTAAAATATGACTTTTGAAATATATCGTTTTAAATATGAGATAACCAGAAGGACCCGTGCGAAGATTTCGCACTGCGATCTTTGTGATTATTTCCTGGTATGTGTTAGCATGCATTTTTAATTAACTAATTTTTCTTTTAATCCAACAACGCGGTTTAACGAAATGTGAGTGTACTATGTCAAAAGCCTGTTCAAAAACTTTTCGAATGATATCTCATTCATTGTTGTATGTTCTGTATGTGCATAGAAAAAGGGATGTTGACAACAGAAATAATATACCTGATATGCATTGTTATTTATAAATGAAATTAAAGCTTTTTCAAATCAATGTTGCCACAAAAATAAAATACCGCATTATATGATGCTCAACGATGATTAGAAAAATTAATAAATAGTTCAAAAGAGGTAAAATGAAATTGAAACGTTTTGAAGAAATTAAATATTATTGATTGATCGAAGCAGTGGTATTTTACACGTGTAGAATAAAAGGTATGATTTGTTATATTAGATTGAATTGTAATTTAAGTGTATTTCAATATATTTTTTTTCGTCCCGTATTTTTTCCCGAAGAAGATAACATCATCCTCTAATGCAGTTAAAATACAATTATTATTTTTATTTTCCCTCCCGCATGCCTTTTTCTATCTTCGTTGGTATTTTATTGTTAGGAATAAATATTGTTAGGAAAAAAACTATAAGGTATAATTAAAAAATAAATAAACTGTAAATGAAATGCTTTTCGCACATACTTTTAATAAATATCTTTCTAAACTGGGGTACAATAACTTAAGGCATACTTAAAATTCAAAATATAGTTAGCAATTTTTTTAAATAAAATAATCTCTCCTAATTGGGAAATAATCTATAAAATCTCAATCCCAAATAACTAGTCTACATATTCCATAACAAGATTTTTAAAAATTATTTTAAAGTTTTCTTTCTTTTAATTATCAGGTGTGAATATATTTTTCAATTAAAGGTGTTTAGAAACATTATTAATTGCGCTTTTTAAAATCTGGCAACAGTAGGTTAAACGCAGTTTTGCAAAATATGAATTAAATCTCACTCAAGTCTCAACGAAACCTTAAATAATATTTTTTAAATTTATATTTGTTTCATATATTCGTATTATTTTGTGCGGCCCTGTACAAGAACTATAAATGTTATATAAAATAAAAAAAACAATAAAAAACATGCTGTGGATGACTCTAACAACATACTAAAATTACATTATCGTCAGAGTTCTACAAACACCACATTTACCATATATTCGTTTCGTAAAATTCGTATTATTTTGTACGTCCCTGTAAAATAACTATAAATGCTATATACATCCTCATCAAGAAAGACAACATGCTGAGGATGACTCTAACAACATCAACATACTAAAATCCCATTACCGTCAGGGTTCTAGAAACCCCGCAATTAACATATATTCCTTTTAGTTAGTCGTTTAATAAAATCGTTTCATTAGTATTTTACAGAGTTTTTGTAACGATTTTGGAAAAAGAAATATATAAACAAAGATTATTACTTACCCATCATACGTAGTATAGGGTAAGTCTTGTAATCGTTTTGAAAATCGAAAAAAATTTTTTTGACGGATTTACACGTTTCAGACACTGGAGATACCGAAAAACATATTTTTAGAAAAAAAAAATTTGCCGTCCGTCTGTGTGTCTGTGTGTCTGTGTGTCTGTAAACGCTCTATCTCCCGAAAAAATTGAGATAGAGACTCTCAATTTGGTATGTACTTAGTATGTAATAATGGGAAGTAGCCTATTTCATTTCAATAACCTCGATTAAACGGAACAATTTTTTTCGGACTCTCGAAATATTCGTTCTGATAAAAGGTATATAAAAATTTTCGAAATTGGTTATTTTAAGAAACGAACATAAAAGACAATACAAAAACATAAATTAAAGCATGAAGTCGATCGGATAATTAGTTGCCGAGATATTTGGAATCCTATTTTCCACACTCTGCGATTTTTCATGACCCTGTATTTCATCCAAATTTCACTTCAAAGATATATTTTAATTGGAAATGAGACGCTTAATCAGATGCAATAAACCGCTAGTTAATAGGATTATTATTTTTGGAGTTATAAGGAAAAACCTCTTTCAAGCAATTCAGTAATCGAGCCTTTAAAGTTTATGACGTCATCAATCCACGATTTTATTTGAATTGCAATGCATTTTATAAGTAGTTTACACATTTTTATTTTAATATTTTACATTATGCATATCCATGATGGGTAAGTATTACGGTGGCCCCCAACGACTAGTTTTCTAGTAAGTCTTGTAATCGTTTTGAAAAAAAAAAAAAAAAAAAAAAGAAAAGAAAAAAAGAAAAAAAAAATGTCAGATTTGCACGTTTCAGACATTGGAGATTCCGAAAAACATATTTCTAGAAATAAAAAAAATGTCCTTCCGTCTGTCTGTCTATGTGTGTGTGTGTGTCTGTAAACGCTCTATCTTCCGAACAAATTGAGATAGAGACTTGAAATTGGATATGTACTTAATATGTAATAATGGGAAGAAGCTTATTGAATTTCAGTAACCTCGATTGTCCGGAACTATTTTTTTCGGGCTCTCGAAATATTTGTTCTGATAAAAGGTATATAAAAATTTTCGAAATTGTTTATTTTAAGGAGTGAATATAAAAAACAATAAAAAAATATAAATTTTGCATAAAAAATGAAGTCGATCGGATAATGAGTTGCCGAGATATTTGCAATCCTATTTTCCACACTCTTCGATTTTTCATGAGCCTGTATTTCATTCAAATTTTAATTCAAAGATATATTTTAATTGGAAATGAGACGCTTAATCCGACACAATAAACTGTTAGTTAATAAGAATATCATTTTTGGAGTTATAAGGATTTTTCTTTTGCGCAATTCAGTAATAGAGCATTTAAAATTTATGACGTCGTCAAGCCATGATTTTATTCGAATTGCAATGCATTTTATAAATAGTTTACGCATGTTTTATTTTCATATTTTATATTATGCATATCCATGATGGGTAAGTATTACGGTGGCCCCCAACGACTAGTTATATTACGTCTTGATTTCTAAGATGAAAGAGTTTATCTTAAAATATCAAGGTTGATTTTGTTCCATTTCTCGATCACAATCTTCCAGTGTCCATCCAATATTTTGGGTTGCTGCCGCCAAAGAGCTTATTTTAAAAGTCCAAATTCAGTGGCGTAGTTACATATTCAGCACCCTGGTGCAAGTAAAGTTTGTTCGCCCTCTTATAATTCGAAAAAATTCGGCGAAAAATTTGAAAAAATTATTTCGATTAATTCGAAAAAATTATTTTGAAGTTAAAAGTTATGTACTATTCTTAATTCGACTTAAAACCGTAGTTTTATTTGAAAGTCAAAGTATTTTAACAACATATTAAATATAAATAATTACAAATAAATAATGAAATGAATTATAATTCTTTAAGTACCGAGTACCTACCAATATTTACTGCGAATTGAACGGAATTTTCGTTTTAAATGCACCAACGGGCCAGTACAGTCTACCGCCCGTAATATCTGCTTTTCTTTTCAAACGTTTCGGAGCATTGTAGAATACTAATAAAAAACATACTATTGTCATTTTCTTTTACTTTTCGTGCATGGATGAAAAACGTTTTTCTGTTTTTAGTGCCAAAAAATACTAAAATTCTATAAAATTCAAAGTATCATTGCACGGTAAGCTTTGATTGTACAATAAAAGAAGGTACTTATCGGTTGTCCGGGCGACAGTCAAATACACACACACACACACACACACACACACATATATATATATATATAAATATTTCACTGCCGCCGGCTAACCGATAAATACAATAATTTTACGTTATATTTAACACGAAGACAATTTTGATGAACAAAAACCTTTTCACACTTAAACTTTACAATAAGAAAAATCCATGCTTTGAATTATTATTTAAGAAGAAATGTCTTAAAACTGTTTTTATTAATAAAAGATGTAACTCCATGACTTCTGCGAATTAAAGTAAATTAATAAAATTTTCTTATATTCTAAAACAAATATTTTAAAATCAAAAAGAAATTTTGAAGGAATATTGAACAGTCATGTAGTGTTTATTTGCCAGGAAGCAAGTATATATATATATTGAAATGGTGGCAAGTTATCAAAAAAGTTTTTGAATTTACCAGAGGATCTAAAGAGAAACGATGTCTAAAGTGAACCATTCTAACAAACTCTGAAAACTGAGTATAATCTTCCATTATGTTTAATTAGGAAAAAGCAAACAATATTTAGGAACTGGCATTTATGCATCATTAATTCCTATTAATGTCGTCATTAACAATTAATTTTCTTAATTGTTACTCTTCATACAGGAAATAAATAATCTAAAAACAATCTCTGTTATTTAAATATCATTCTATTTCTTAATTTTCCTGAATATCTTTATTTATTGACAGTTAAAGTAAATGTTATCTAAGGTTTTAATATTTTTAAATAAGCGTTTTCTTTATGTATTCGGTTTCGCCGCATATTTTGATATTCGGCGAAACCGAATATTCGGCTAATAGTTTGATATTCGGCAAACTAAATAGTTTGATATTCAGTCTAACCGAATATTCGGTAGTATGGGCGAATAGGCCGAATACCGAATACATACCGAATATTCGGTGCATCCCCATTATGTATTCCACAACACGAACCAGCTGGTCTTCTGCAGAATGTTTAGCTTTGAAGTCAAAATGTTGTTGTTGTGTAAGAAGTTGGGTATAACAAGAGTTATGTTGATTCTGAATAAATGTGCATGAAATCTGCCTACTTCAAATGATTTGAAATAAATCGACTAAACTAGAAAAACTAGTCGTTGGGGGCCACCGTAATACTTACCCATCATGGATATGCATAATATAAAATACGAAAATAAAACATGTGTAAACTGTTTATAAAATGCATTGCAATTCGAATAAAATAGCGGCTTGATGACGTCATAAACTTTAAATCGAGGCTAACGAAAAAGACAGGCTACCGCGGTACATTCCACTTATCTTTTTTTACAGACCGCTAGAGTGACGTGATGCTCTTTTCGTACGCGTTCATTGGTGCATTCGAGCAACACGTGACTCCGGCGGTCTGTAAAAAAAGATATACGTAAAGCACCGCGGTAGCCTTTCTTTTTCGTTAGCCTCGCTTTAAATGCTCTATTACTGAATTGCGTAAGAGAAACATCCTTATAACTCAAAAATTGATAATCCTATTAATTAACGGTTTACTGCGTCAGATTAAGCGTCTCCTTTCCAATTAAAATATATCTTTGAATTGAATCTGAATGAAATACAGGGCCATGAAAAAATCGAAGAGTGGAAAATATAATTACAAATATCTCGGCAACTAAGTATCTGATCGACTTCATTCTTTATGCAAAATTTATGTGTTTTTATTGTCTTTTATATTCACTCCTTGAAATAAACAAATTCGAAAATTTTTATAAACCTTTTATCAGACTGAATATTTTGAGAATCCGAAAAAAATAGTTCCGGATAATCGAGGTTACTGAAATTCAATAAGCTTCTTCCCATTATTACATACTAAGTACATACCAAATGTCAAGCCCTTATCTCAATTTGTTCGAGAGATAGAGCGTTTACAGACACACACACAGACAGGCGGAGGCAATTTTTCTTTTTCTAAAAATATGTTTTTCGGAATCTCCAGTGTCTGAAACGTGTAAATACGTCAAAAAAAAATTTTTTTTTTCGATTTTCAAAACGATTACAAGATTTACTCTATACTACGTATGATGGGTAAGTAATACGGAAAAATAAATCAATTGAATGAGGAAAACATAGAAAAATGACAACATTTTCATAATATAATTGAAGACCATATATCTGAACGAAAAAAAAAAAAAAAATCACACTTCAAGAGAATGAAAATTGTATACAAATTTGTATGGCTAGAAGGAATACAATAAAAAATCATCTGTGATCGGTAATCTTTAACTTGCGAAAAAAAAAAAACTATTCTTATTACGGTATTTGAAGTGATTAAAAACAATAAGCGTAATGTTAAGTGTGTGTAAATGAATGAAAAATTGGTGATTTACATCATGTGGAAAAATTACGCTAATAAATTCAAAAAAAAAAAAAAATTATGGTATTTTACAATTTTTTAGCCTACATAAATGATAAAATAATTACATGTACTATAACAAAGATGTAATAAAAAGTTTGGAGAGTTATACGATGACGTAGTTTCTTTAAATAGTAACCTATTTCTACACTGCAAAAAAAATGTTTATTTTACAGTACAATACTGGCACCCCAGCTGGCAGTATTATACAGTAAAATTAACAGTAATAAACAGTAAAATAAGCAGTAATACGCTGCCACGCATTACTACTTATTTTACTGTTTATTACTGTTAATTTTACGGTATAATACTGCCAGCTGGGGTGGCAATATTGTACTGTGAAATCAACAGTTTTTTTTTTTTTTTTTTTTTTTTTTTTTTGCAATGTAAATAAATTGCATAACTTTGTTATCACATGCTTTCTGTGTATATCAACATATTGTCTATCCGTCTGCCTTCAGTTAGAATTTATATTCTTCAGTATCATTGTCTCAGATTTAATTTATCAAATTTTATTTCGTTCGAGACTTTTCTAATGACATTACTTATTTTCTTTCACATTTTTAAAATCTTGTTCTATACAATAATTTAATTTCCAAATCCAAAATTTTTAGAAAAAAAAAGACAAGACTTTAAAAAGGAATTCAGTTGTATTTTCAAATCTCATCCCGTGATTTAATTATTCAGTCTTTCAAGATAACTATTTCTAGGTAGACACCTAATTTTATTGCTTGTCTAGACACTTGTGATACCAAGAGGAATTTATCTAATTCTAAGATGTATTAAATTAAATTAAACCCACGCCTTGAAGTGTTTCTGTAACAAAGACGGCGTATATTCTCTCAAATAGATTAATGAATGGATTTCAATGAAATTCTCTTATTTTATATTATTTTAAACACATTGACAAAACTAGAACTAAAGACAAAATAAGTATAAAAGTTAATTTTTTTTTTTTTTACACTCTTCTACATGCATTCAATGTTTATCTTTAAAGTCACGTATAATTGCATGACTGCAATTGCAATTGCAATTCCTGTTTTTCTTTTTTTCTTTTTTTCTCTTTTTTTTTTTTTTTTTTTACCCAAAAACAACACGTTAATTTGGCGTGGGGGTCGAAATCGTTTATAAAAAACTCGCCCCCTTTTTTACGTTTAATAAAAAGCGCGAGCAATTGCATAACATTTTTGCTCTGTTTCTCTTTTTTTAAGATACTAGGGGGCTCTGCCCCCTGCTCGCTACGCTCACCAACCCCCGTTCTGATTTCACAGCCTCTTAAAACCTGGTAATGTATCCTGTTTTAAAAAGATGATGATGATGATATCACGAACGGCGACTATCTTCTGTAATCAGGTTATAATGCTTTTTCATTTAACTGGTTATAATGTTTTTTCATTTAATTCATCTTTTTTATTTTTAATATTCATGTGTAAACACAATTTTATGACGTAATTTTCTTTATTTCTTGCTTTCAACACGTGATCATTTAATTATTTTAAACTTTCATTATTGTTTTTAATAGTCTCGCGCAAATACATTTTTTATTTGAGATAAAGCATAATTCTTTGCGCTTATTTAGAAATTGGCAACAACATAAAAAATGACTTTCCCAATTAAAGATTTTTTACTCGATTTTTAAGGATTTTTTGAGTTTTTATTGTCCGACCGTGATAATTTTTAGAATTTCTGAAAGCTTCGCGTCTGGTAGTATGATTTTCGAATCCGTAGAATGGATAGAAAAAAGTAATCGGTCCTCAAAAAAGTCCCTAGTAAAAAAGCGATGAGAATAACCCGGAATATCTACGTAGATTTTCATTGGTCCTTTTTCAAACCATTACTATTTTTTTATATATAGAAGGATGACAACAGTGAAGGGGGAAAAAAAGCATAATTTAAACTATCTTTTCAGAATTTTGAATTCTTTTTTTCCTTAACGTATAGTCATAATTTAATTATTACTAAACTATTAAATGATAAAAAGTTATTTTTTAATGTATTTCACTCTTTGTTTATTATTTATATTTTATTTTCCACTTTTAGTGTCTAAAAAAATTCATTGTTGTTCACAAACAACTGGCATATTTTAGCGAGCGTGGTTTGACGCATAATTAACACCAGAATTTAATCGCAGAATATACGAAAATTCTCCGATTAAACAAAGCTGTTACAGAATGGTTTAAATTAGTGCTCCCTATTAAACATTTATTCGAGTATACGTATAATACGTATTATACGGGATATACATTTTGGATACGTATGATACGGCCAAGGCCGTTATACGTATTATACGAAGCAGTATATACGGTACAGCGTACATACGGATCTTACCCCAGTCGTTAAACGTATAAACGTTTAAACGGTTTTCATCCATTGGGTGAAAAAGATGATTTTTCTCCTGCTGGTCTGCGGATCAGAGACATTTGAGAAACACCCGTTAGAGTCCACAATGGCATAGAATGGCAAATTTAAGAAATATAAAACAATTTAAATTGCTGTAGCAAATTTATATAGCATTTGATCACTTAATTCAATAAAAGTTAGAAGTAACATAAATTAATTAAAATATTTATAGGGAATAATAACAAGAACCTATGTATGAAACATATTATGCAGATTGCTACGGTAATGCCATGATTTCCAGGTTTTTCTCCGTTCAGTGACGTAAGACTAATGACGTCCACTCGTATTTAAAGTAAATACGTATACTTGAAATATACGTTTACTTGAAATATACGTTTAACCGGTATACGCTTATACGTATCCGGATACATTTAAACCAGGGTTAGCAAGTTTTTGACGCATGACGGTTTTTACCGGTTTTAACCATGGTTTTTACCGTCATGTCAAAAACCTCCTTGTCAAAAATGTCAAAAACTGTCAAAAACCCATTTTTTAGTAGTTTGTTTTTACATTTTTTTTTTCATTCTATCTTTAATAGTAAGTTGTTTTACATGAAATATTCAGTATCAGAAAGACTCTGAAGTATATTTATACATCCAAGAAAAACAAAAAAGAATTGCATTAGAATAATACGTGTACATCTCTGTTAAAAGATCTCTACAATAATCTTAAGCTATTTGGCATAGTCTAAAAAAATTAGATTTTTTGAAGAAATCCTGTAACCTATAAGTATTAGATTAAACAATGTGTATAATTTCGGTACAATTTATTACATTGTTGAAAACAAAACTTTAAGATTCTACTTATTGAAGTGCAAATGAAAATCACCGTAATTGGATTTATGAAATACATAAGATATGCATTTTAAAATATTATCTAAGAATATTCAAATTTATTCACTGCCAGTCTAAGCTTAACATCTATTGCAGGGATCACTCTAGAGAGTTTCAGATGAGCGGCCTGCCCTCCTGCCCTTTTTAGATGAAATCCCACCCTCCTTGTCCTTTTTTCAGGTGGAATTCTACCCTCCTTGCCCTTTTTCCAGGTAGAATTCCACCCTCCTTTTATTCTTGTGGAGATTTCTACCTTGTTTGCATTGTACTTTCAAAAATTCTTTACCTATCTTATTTTTAGAATGCTAGTAAGGTACATCAGGAGTACTTCTCTTTCCCTCTTTATTTCTCTGTGAAATACCCTGGTATGTCTAATCTTTGACTTTGAGCGATTCATCTTTTCATTTATCATTTTTTCCATTGAACAAGACATAAAGGGTAACTAAGGGTCATTGATTAATGTCACTTTCTGTAGAGAAATGTATTATTAGATCAGGCATTCTGGTCTTTGACCACATGATAAGTTTTACATAAGTTTTATAAAAAAAATTGAGAAGTAGCTTTAGAGCTTTTATTTTGTAGCTTTTTCAAAACCAGTTTTGCTAAAACCGGGAAAAAGTTATCTGGTGAATAAAAGTTTTAGAGAGATAAGTTTTTGAATGTCGTAGGAAAAGGGGGAAATGACTGAATATAGTAAACAATTTTACAATTAAAATCGAGAACATAGGTTTCATTTTGCTATTTTTAATACTTTTCAAATGGTGAAGTTATGGAAATTAGAAATTTTATTGGATTTTTTAAATTAAAGAGCATTTTAAGCTGTTGCCAGACTTCCCTCCCCACCAGTATATTGGTATATGCACTTATTACAAAAATGCCCTTTTTATGAAATTATGTGCCCTTTTCAACAAAATTGCCCTTATTATGTAATGTGCGCCCTGTCCTTTTTTATGTTCTAGAATGATCCCTGTCTATTGTCATAGAATGTAACAACATTTTTGCATCTTTAAAAAAATTTAATGCACTTTATTAAAAATGTATATTGAATGTTATTTAATAATTATAATGACCTTTTATTATCATTTAATATTAATGTTAATTGCAGTTAGTAGAATCTATATTGGTGAAGATTATGACAAATATTGTTCTTTTCTTTTACTCTTGTATTTTTAAATCCCATATTAGGAAATGATCTTCTTTTAAATAAATTTAACAAATGTAACTGTAAATAATAATAACAAGAACAAGGTAAAATCAATCTAGAAATGTATTGTATGGTACACTTACACCATAAATTGGAGGACAATCGAAAATGATAGGTTTTTGACGGAATAAACCGGTAAAAACACGGTTTTTACCATTGTCATGTCAAAAACCAGTTTTTGACGTCAAAAACCCAACCCTGATTTAAACGTATAATTTTATGTATACGTATTTCAAACCGGCGTATTATACGTATATACGTAAATTGGTTAGACGTATAACTGAAATACGTATTGCGTAGGGAGCGGAAATAGTTAATAAAAATAGTCTTTTTTAATAATTTTATTAAAATCGTTATTGCGAACGCAACTTCTATAATAGTTCGATATAAATGATTTACAATAAATATTCAAAAGCAGCCCTTTAAATATAATAATATTTGTCAGTGATTTTTCTAATCATTTTTTACATGGAAAATAAAAGTCTAATCTACTGGGTTGATCGGAAAGTTCTTTCCGTTCGGGAAAGTTGGTTCGTACCAAAAAATTCTATCATTTAATTATTAGGCATGAATTCCGATAGCTACTGTTTAATACTAGAACGGTAGTAGGGGTCATTTTGACCCCTGAGCACTTTCATGCGTTGATTACTTTTGTTTGGTATAAATATTAAATAGAAATTTTCAGGTTTAAAATGGTGGTGCCAAACTCCTTGTAAATTCCAAGGAGTGTACGCACCTTAAAATGGCAGAAACCTGTATGCTATAAGATATTTAAAATAAGAGAGAAACTGTGTATAAAACGTATTTGTCTGCAACCGTTGGTTTAACCTTTTTAACTCCGCTGACATCTATACGGTGACATACTAAGTTTAATCCCCAAATGCCACAATGGCACCGGAATGTTCGATCATATTTATTAAAAACTAGCTGTTACCCGTGACTTCGTTCACGTAACATGAAAAGAAGAATAAATGCATTAATTAAGCAAAATATTCCACTCCCGATAGTTGAAAATGTAAATATTAATGTGATATAATAATGAAATGAATTAACCTATATTATTCACAACTAAAAAGAAATGGCGCATCTAGTATTTGTTGAGAATTAAATAAAAATCATGCACTCGTGACATCATAATTCACTTTTATGTTTTAAACAGAATAATAAGGCTACTATAATTTGTGAGCCAGTATACACATCAGGACACATTGCCGTTATCATTATATTTTTACGCGTGAAGGTTTCGCTATGGTATTCAATTGTGAAATTTGATAATTTTTTAAATTCAATATTTGAAAAACGGCATAATCATTAGATTGGAAATTTATGAATTTATGTCAAGAAAAATACAATTTTTTACCTTTCTAATGCAGTTTCTCTAACGATTTTCTGACAAATACTTTTCGAGCTATTAATTTTTTCAGTTACTTCAAATGTTTCATTTTGCGAGATTAATCTGTGTTAACGATTAGCGAAATAGCCAATCGTTAGCAACGCGTAGCTTTTTATTAAAGAGGATAAGTAAATGCATTTGTTCGTGTAAATAGCAAACCGAAAATTTTGTTTCAAAATTTCGGTGCCATTGTGGCATTTGTGGATTAAACTTAGTATGTCACCGTATAGGTGTCAGTGGAGTGCATATTGTTTTTCGCAACCTCTTCGATTGACATACATTTACCTGGATCAAAAAGTTTTGTTATTTGAAAGAGGTCTTTTATTCAGAAATATACCACTATTTCTGATATTCGTATTATGTCTGTCATTAAATAAGGTGACTATTATTATTCGGAAATACGAGTAGATTTCTAGATAAAATAAAATACGCCAACACTGCCCAAAAATATTGAATTTCGCTTCCGTTATATTGTCAGAGGTGCCAACCTCTCATTAATATTCCGTAATATGCGGGTTAATTTAACCCTGGTTTAACACGTTTCGCACCAGAAATTTTTTTAAGAAATGAAATTAAATAAATTCCACGTAGAAACCTGAAATTAAATAAATACAGATTCATCCAATATTTTTTCTTGTTTGAAGCGTTGTTAAAGTGCGTCAGATTACCCCGCATATTACGGATATTACGGAATATTAATGAGAGGTTGGCACCTCTGTATTGTTGTAAATTTTATAACGTATTTATATTTGTAAATTATATAATTAACTTCGCTTTGTGAACAATAGTCTGTTGTTGTTGTTTTTTTAAATTAATTGTGTTTTGATTACTATGTATGGTTTTTAATAATAATTATTATTATTTAATTTTCAACAATTTCTAAGTGTAAAGTACTTGATCCCGCTATATTCCGCAAAATGGTTGGTACATTCTCCTTCTGTAGGCATTTTAGGAATGAGAAACGGCGGGATTACCTCCATCCAGGAGCAACTTTAGCAGTGAGCAGTGTTTGAGTGAACGAAAGCCCACATAAAAAAACATGCTTCTGCACCAACTCGTTAAAACACAAATAATTACTTACCCATCATACGTAGTATAGGGTAAGTGTTGTAATCGTTTTGAAAATCGAAAAAATAAAATTGAAGGATTTACACGTTTCAGACACTGGATTCCGAAAAACATATTTTTAGAAAAAAAAAAAAATTGCCGTCCGTCTGTGTGTGTCTGTGTGTGTGTGTGTGTGTGTGTAAACGCTCTATCTCCCGAACAAATTGAGATAGAGACTTGAAATTTGGTATGTACTTAGTATGTAATAATGGGAAGAAGCTTATTGAATTTCAGTAACCTCGATTATCCGGAATTTTTTTTTTCGGACTCTCGAAATATTCGTTCTGATAAAAGGTACATAAAAATTTTCGAAATTGTTTATTTTAGGGAGTGAATATAAAAGACAATAAAAAAACAAATTTTGCATAAAGAATGAAGTCGATCGAATAATGAGTTGCCGAGATATTTGTAATACTATTTTCCACGATCTTCGATTTTTCATGACCCTGTATTTCATCCAAATTTTGATTCAAAAGATATATTTTAATTGGAAATGAGATGGTTAATATAATGCAATAAACTGTTAGTTAATATGATTATCATTTTTGGAGTTATAAAGATGTTTATTTTACCCAATTCAGTAATAGAGCATTTAAAATTTATGACGTCATCAAGCCACAATTTTATTCGAATGGCAATGCATTTTATAAGTAGTTTACACATGTTTTATTTTCATATTTTATATTATGCATATCCATGAGGGGTTAGTATTACGGTGGCCCTCAACGACTAATTATATTACGTCTTGATTTCTAAGATAAAAGAGTTTATCTTAAAATATCAAGGTTGATTTTGTTCCATTTCTTTGTTCCACTCTGTACAAAATTAACAAACATTGTCTCGATTGGGAATTGTGAACCAACTCGATAAACACTGAAAACCACATTGGAAATGTCTGCCCCCCCCCCCCCCCAAAAAAAAAAAAGCCAATTTGTCTAGTGAATGGTAAAAAAAATTTTAAAGATTTTTAATAAATTATTACAGCCTGATTATTTCTCAAGAATAAATTTTAAAATATTATAAAATATTCGTTATAACAATAATAAGAAATATATCATTCTTCTTAAAATAAAACAAAATAAAATAAAATAGAAAGTGTTTTACAAAATCATATTTCCAAGAAATACGCTTTTAAACTATCAAAAACAAAAAAGAAACAATCACGGCGAGAATCTTTGGAAAAAGATTTAAGAAGTATAACGGATCAGAATACTACTTTACAAAGACTTAGAATGTCAATCATCTATCGTATTAAAACCCCGATTGCAATAAATGAAAAAATAAATAAGTATGGATCAGTTTAAAACAATTAATTGCTGTCTTCTTTATTATAAGTTTAGGATAAATTGCTTTATAACTTGCTTGTGTTATTTTTACTTTCTTCTATCTTTACAATAATAAAGTATTGGATATATAAAAATTTTCGACTTCCGGTTTTCGACGGATTTATACGTTTTAGAAAGTCCTGAATACGATTTAACTGTCTTTAGAAAATGTCTATCTGTGAGTCAGTCTGTCTGTCTCTGTGTGAGTGCCTGTGTGTCTGTATGTGACAAAAATTTTGTGGGCGATATATCTCACAAAACTTTAAATTCAATTAGACCTTGATATAAATTGGTGCTGATTAGTTTTTTGGTGTAAATCGCCCTACACGTAGCTCTGCTATGCTGCATTTTTCACGATTTCTGCATTAGTTCTATCTCAAAAACTAATCCACGTATTTCCATCAAACTTTAGATTCTGTTAGACGTTGAAATAAGTTGTTTATTAGGTTTTAGAGTAAATCTGCCAACAGGTGGTGCTGTTATGCTGCATTTTTCATGATTTACACGATTTTAGCGATAGTCATATCTCAAGAATTAATGCACGGAAATCAATAAAACTTTAGATTCAGTTACACATTAATATAAATTGTTGCTGGTTCATTTTTGGTGTAAATTGCCCAGCAGGTGGCGCTACTATACGCATTTTTAGCGATTTCCGCAATAGCTCTATCTGAAGAACTAATGCATATGATTTTCATCAAACTTCAGATTCAGTAGACTTTGACTTTTGTTGCTGATTAGGTTTTGGTGTAAATCGCCCAGCAGGTGGCGCTACTATACCGCATTTTTAGCGATTTCCGCAATAGCTCTATCTGAAGAACTAATGCATATGATTTTGATCAAACTTCAGATTCGGTAGACTTTGACTTTTGTTGCTGATTAGGTTTTGGTGTAAATCGCCCAGCAGGTGGCGCTACTATACCGCATTTTTAGCGATTTCCGCAATAGCTCTATCTGAAGAACTAATGCATATGATTTTCATCAAACTTCAGATTCAGTAGACTTTGACTTTTGTTGCTGATTAGGTTTTGGTGTAAATCGCCCAGCAGGTGGCGCTACTATACCGCATTTTTAGCGATTTCCGCAATAGCTCTATCTGAAGAACTAATGCATATGATTTTCATCAAACTTCAGATTCAGTAGACTTTGACTTTTGTTGCTGATTAGGTTTTGGTGTAAATCGCCCAGCAGGTGGCGCTACTATACCGCATTTTTAGCGATTTCCGCAATAGCTCTATCTGAAGAACTAATGCATATGATTTTGATCAAACTTCAGATTCGGTAGACTTTGACTTTTGTTGCTGATTAGGTTTTGGTGTAAATCGCCCAGCAGGTGGCGCTACTATACCATATTTTTAGCGATTTCCGCAATAGCTCTATCTGAAGAACTAATGCATATGATTTTCATCAAACTTCAGATTCAGTAGACTTTGACTTTTGTTGCTGATTAGGTTTTGGTGTAAATCGCCCAGCAGGTGGCGCTACTATACCGCATTTTTAGCGATTTCCGCAATAGCTCTATCTGAAGAATTAATGCGTATGATTTTCATCAAACTTCAGATTCAGTAGACTTTGACTTTTGTTGCTGATTAGGTTTTGGTGTAAATCGCCCAGCAGGTGGCGCTACTATACCATATTTTTCGCGATTTCCGCAATAGCTCTATCTGAAGAACTAATGCATATGATTTTCATCAAACTTCAGATTCAGTAGACTTTGACTTTTGTTGCTGATTAGGTTTCGGTGTAAATCGCCCTACAGGTGGCATTGCTATGCTGCAGTTTTCAGAATTTACACGAATTTAGCGATAGTGATATCTCAAAAAATAATGCACGGAATTTGAACAAATTTCACATTTTGTTAAACTTTGACATAAGGTGGTGGCGGATCAGGTTTTCGTGTAAATCATATAACAAGTGGCGTTGCTATGCTGCATTTTTAGGCGTGTTCGTAATTATATAAATACGTAGCACCTATAATCGTCATCTGGTCCGTCCGTCCACATATACCAGCGCAACAACTACCCAACCGAATGATTTGAAATTTAATATATATTATCGTTGCAGAATTTTGTCGAGTCATTTCAAATTTTATGAAAATCTAGCAAAACATAAAAATATATTAATAAAAGTTTTCTTTCTATTAAATCCTACCATACGTAATCTATATAGTAAAAAGCACAAGTCATGTGACTGAGGAAAACAAATACGGGCTAACCACATATTTTTTCATATGCCAAGCGGCCATTTTTATTCAAAATTATTTTTTCGAATAAAATTGCATAAAAGTTACATTTTTAGAAAGATCGTTCAAAAAAATTGTTTGCTTGTTTGCTCAATCCTTTAAAGTAAATAAACAAAAGATTTATTCGTCGTGAATTACAGAAATATTAAACCATGGAGTTAATCAATCGCAAAGCTAGATCTCCATGGTAAATTTTACAGCTCTGTCTGGTGTCGAAAAAAAAAAAAATTCGCATCTGTAAACATGGCATAAGCAAAAAAAAAAAAAAAAAGGCATCTTCATTTTGCTCATAGCAGACGATATAATTTATTTCACTGAAATAATCACGATGATTTTTTTTTTACGTTGTAAAACTTGTTATAGCACGAAACGAACGCACCTCATTTGTCACGTTTAACGTACAATTTCTAACTTGTTGGATTCTAAAATGCATAATTAAAAGAATTACGCTTTTTGAAATATTCACATGTCTGAGATAGAAGAAAGTTTTGGGATTGGTACATCCGACTAGTTGTATCATGATGTCAGCTGTTGATTTTAAAAGTGAGACAGGTTCATCTTGTGGGAAAAAAAAAAAAAAAGAAAAAAAAAAAAGAAGTTAAAGCTAAATCTTATTACAAATGAACATAAATTGTTTGTTTTTAATCAATTCAGAGTAAATATTCTTTATTATCGGAATACATTTGTTACTAGTAATTTATTTGGTCAACGATATTTGAAATGCGTTGATTTTGAAAATGATGCAAGTTCCTATAGATTTCCTAGAATTATTACACATTAATACGAAAATGTCGCAAACATAGTAATACATTTTTAGCACATGAAGTGAAAAGTGAAGATATCTGTACAACCAAACCGTTAGAGGAGGCAATTTTATAAAGAACAAAAAATATTGATGGAGAAACTGCCAATTGGTTGAATATTTTCTGGATAAAATTTTTAATAAATGCGCCATATAAATTATTTTTTGAAACGTCGATAGAAAAAGATTAGTAATCTAAAACTCGTGATTTACCACCAAAACGTGGTAGACCAAGTAATTTCGGAAAAATTGTATTATCATCTTTATATGAAAAAAAAAAATAGGCTAAAGAAAAATATAAAGATATGGTGGATTTATTAGCCTATAGTATTTATCATGAATACTTTAAAAATGTATAGTATTCATTATGAATACTTTTAAAATCTAGTATTCACCATGAATACTTCAAAAATCCCCCCTATCTAAATTAAGAAACATAATTATATGCATACAACTTAATATTATTTTCTGCTTTTTCCTATAAAATTAAATTTATTTTTTGTTTTATTGTAACTAAAGAAGAATGAAATATTGAAATAAAATAAATAAGTAACTAAAATAAATTATTCAATTTTTTGTTGTTGTTACAATTATATTGCATTGAAAGAATAACAACGTTTTCAACAGATCATTGCTTTTGAAAGTGAAGCAAATCCATTGGCGCGTACCAAAACCATGATTTTTTTCTGTTAACTTACATGGCCACTATTGCATATTAAATTTACATGAAATTATTACAAGTTAATACAGAAATGTCGCAAACATAGTAATATATTTTTAGTACATGCAGTGAAAATTGAAGAAATTTATTCAACCAAACCTCTAGAGGAGGCAATTTTAAAACGAACAAAAAATATTGATGGAGAAACTGCCTATTGCTTGAATATTTTCTGGACATTTTTTTTTAATGCGCCGTATAAATTATTTTTTGAAACGTCTATGGAAAAAGATCCGCAATTTAAAACTCTTGATTTATCACCAGAACGGGGTAGACCAAGTAATTGCGGAAAAATAGTATTATCATCTATATATGAAACAAAAAGCTAAAGAAAAATATAAAGTTATGATAGATTTATTACCCTATAGTATTCATCATGAATGCTTTAAAAATCTTTACTATCTAAATTTAGAAATATAACTATATGCAACCAGCTTAATATTTTTTCTTATTATTTTTTCCTCTTTATCCCATAAAATTTAATATTTTTTCTTATTCTTTTTTTCCTCTTTTTCCTATAAAATTTAATTTATTTTTTGCTTTATTATAACAAAAGAAGAATGAAATGTTTAAATAACATAAACAGGTAAATAAAATAAACTATTCCTTTTTAACACTTTCCAACATAGTTGAAAAGTGTTTATGAATTCTGTTTGTCTGTCTATCTGCCTGTCCGTGCTCTAACTCCCCAAATATATTCGAATTGTCATGCAATTCATATATGTTATTGAAGTTTACTATGGCATGTTTGGTATTGAAAATGAAGTATGTAGCACTTATAGTTTTTTTTACAGGGACACTCAAAAGAATTCCGTTACATTACGGTCTATGGGGAAAATCATTTGCGGTTTAGTTTAATGATGTTACACAATTCCAAACGTATTGAAATTGATATATATTACTGAGGTGCACTACAAGAGAATTAATACAGAATATTATGTGTATAACTCTTATAGGTCCTTTACAGGGACACTCAAAAGAATTCCGCTACATTACGGTCTATTCAGAAAAATTGTTTGCGGTTTATTTTAATGATGTTTCACAATTTCAGACACATTGAAATTGATATAAAATGCATTACAAGAGGCGTACTATAGAATATTGTGTTTACAGCATTCATCGTTCATTTACAGAGACACGCGCAAGAATTCTGTACTGTCTGTTAACAATAATTGCTGGAAGTACTTTTTCAGTTGCTGAGTGTGCTTTTAAATTTAACTAAATTTTTGCCTATTACTTGGTATGTATAAATTCTATAGATTATATACAGGGCAGCACAAATTTCTCGAGTACATTTCCGTTTATTGACGGACATTCCAGAAAGATAATTTTAAACTGTGCCACGCGTTTCCTAACTGAAATAAAAATTAGCATTCTAGCTAGTATATTTACAAATGTATAGATCATATACAGGGCTGCGCAAAATAGTTCGGATATTTTTCCAAATATTGTTGGTAATTCCTGAAATTGGGTTATTAAATATGTTATGCATTTTCTAAATTGTTTACTTAGATATCATCTTTCACCTTATTAAACGGTAAATATTAGTAAAAATATTTTGTAAATGTTGGAAAGCGTTACATAATCTATGCTTGACGCATGATTTTTTCTTCTTGTTTTATGTGATAACTATATTCCCTTCAAAGAAAATCAACGTTTTCAGCAAATAATTGTTTTTGAAAGTGAGACAAGTTCGTTGGCGCATACCAAACTATGATTTGTTTTCAGTTAACATGGATAACCACTATTGCATGTTAAATTTACATAAAATAAGACCACCAAAAATATAAAATAAATCTATTACTATTCTTACGAATATTTGTAAGCTCATTCAAATGTAGACCATTAAATATCTAGCAATAACATAAAACGGACTTGCCCATTTTGCAAATCAACGGCTTATGTGTACTTTTTTATTGTTATAACTTAAATAAGTGAAGTAAAATACTTTTTGTTTTGCTAGTCATAATCTAAGTTGGCCACAAAAGTTTAAATATATATTTTCAAATGCATAGCTGCCAATTGCTGCGATTTTTTGGCCACCAGTATTTCGGAATGCAAATTTTCGCCTTATTTAATCAAATTTTGCGGATAAATAAAACGAAAATTTCTAATCCAAAATTATGGTAACCAAAAATCGTAGCAGTTGACAACTATGCAAATGTGATGTGAGAAAAAAAATTAATAACACAGGTTCAAAATAAAATCTTTTTCTTTTTCAATACATCATAATTCATTAATGTATATGTGAAAACTTAAACATATACTGTTAGCATTACAGATGAAATTATACTAACACACTGAAAAAGCATCATAATTGTGATTTAAATTAAGCTTAAAAACTGTCAACATAGTGACATTTATTCGATAAAAGTTCTTACAAATTTACAGCCGCTTCGCCAGAATTTACCAAGACGTTACGAAATATTTATAACCAGAAAAGTTCAGTTTCTTCTTAGAATTGTTAGGCAATTGACGTGAAACGAATTCGTCCAATTTCAGAAACTTTGTCATTTCATCTGCTGAAGCTCTTTGTCGATTAAGTTAATTAATAAGTAATGTTCTTACGTTAAGTAGAATGTTTCATTTTAGAATATTTATAAAGGAATAAAAAAAAATCCAGATTCATTATTTCAAATTCATTATTTCAGCAGAACATAAAAAATTAACTGATTTTAATAACTTGTATCTTGAGAATAAATATTTCGTCTTCTTATATCTTAAAATCACTCAGATGCATTATGGCAGCTACATAAATAATATTAATATTTATAGTTTATACATATGGAATAATAATGATGATGAAATTATAACTTGTAATTTAATGTTTCGTTCAAAAAATTAACTGATTATATAATAAAACTTACATCTCGGTCATAAATATTTCGTCTTGTTATATGTTAAAATCACTCAGATGTATTATGGCAGCTACATAAGTAATATTAATATTTATAGTTTATACATATGGAATAATAATGATGATGAAATTATAACTTGTAATTTAAAGTTTCGTTCAAAAAATTAACTGATTATAATAAAACTTGCATTTCGGGCATAAATATTTCGTCTTCTTACATGTTAAAATCACTCAGATGTATTATGGCAGCTACATAAATAATATTAATATTTATAGTTTATGCACATGGAATCATAATGATGATGAAATTATAACTTGTAATTTAATGTTTCGTTCAAAAAACTAACTGATTATAATAAAACTTGTATCTCTTGCATAAATATTTCGTCTTCTTATTTGTTAAAACCACTCGGATGCATTATGGCAGCTACATAAATAATATTAATATTTATAGTTTATACATATGGAATCCTAATGATGATGAAATTATAACTTGTAATTTAATGTTTCGTTCTATGATATTTTAAAGTTTTCTGAAGGAATATATTTGTTTACTTTTTGAACATTTGGAATGCAACTTTTGCTTGCTAAAGATAAAAATTGGGAAATTTACTTAAATTCCATCTTCTTAAAACTGTTTTACTGACAGATTTCATTAATGCTTTTGAGTGTGTAAGGTTAGTGTATACTTCATTTTTATTTTAAGGATATATTTTTCACAAACACTCCATGTACAGTATATCAATAAAATCTTCAGATGAGGCAGATTTTTTAAGCGTTTTCCAAGCATTCCGTAGATAATATGGGTAGTAAATTACGTAGATAATATAATTATTTATTAGGTTTTAAATAGAATCGCGTTGTTATTAATAATTATAATTTTGTTTTATTTTCCTTTAACATCAATATATTATATATATATATATATATATATATATATATATATATATAATTATAATATCTATGAATTTCAAAAAACATATCAAGTTCTATTCTACTTAAATCTCCAAAGAGATAATCAATGATACTGTGTATACAGAATACCACATAGCTAATAATTAACATGTGCAAACATAATATTACCATAGCTGATGCTTCAATGGTAATTGGCCAAATTTTACTCATACCAAAAGAATATTGAAAAAAGAAATAGAGAGAAAGGGGAAAAAAAAAAATTATAAATTGGAGTTGCAATTAAGTAAACACAAATGGATTAACAAATTAAATATGAACCATACACAATGGAAAATTGGACCACATGAGAATTAAATATGAATTGGACATGGAAAAACACATGCACATGTACTCATCAGCCTGGATGCACCCACATGTGTTTTAAATAATAATTCAGTGTTTCATAATTCTACTGGCATAATGCTAAGATCAGTAGAATCATCCAGGTACACTGAATTATTACCAGACAACAATTGGAAATATTAAAATTTGGAAATATTTAAATAGGAAATAAAAAACCATTAAGAAAATACAATATATTTCACTCACATCGATTATCCAAAAAACTGTAATTAACACCTCACTAAATTACCACGAGATAACAGTTTTGAAATAATAAAATTGGAAATATGAACGCGTAAAGTGTAGATAAAATATTTTACTCACAATAATTATACAGAATCCTTAAAATGTCACAACGTCTGCATAATATTCACATCCACATGGCAATGCATCATACATGTTGACTAAGTCGAGTTGAGAGAAATGATTTGTAAGACAAGTTGAGAGCACACTTTTTTTAAAACACAACCCCATAAATGACACCCAATCACAAAATGATTCAAAAACACTCAAAATAATTCTGGTTTTAATACACTTATAACAAATTTATATCCGTGAATATATATTACTCCATCCAATTTTAATTCCTGAAAGTAAAATTAATATACAATCAATAGCTCCCTCTATAGTTAAATTAAATATAATATTAACAATATTATCTACAACTACCTGAATGGTAAAGTGTCGCCATCTATTGGTATTATAATAGTTCATAATTAATATTTAGTTAAATATCCACTTTATTAGTTACATACTCACTTCATTAGATTTATTTATATAAATAAACTTTAAAAAACAATACTAACTTGTAGTTTTACTTAAAATTCAAATAAAATATAATACTACTATATGAATAAATCTACACAGAATTAATTCAACTTGCACAGCATTTCAGATATTCTTAACAAGAATATATTATGTAAAAGAGATATTATTTTAATTCAAATTATTTTTGCTACCAGCTGTGTTAATCCACTGATATTATAGACATTTATTAAATAATTAATGTTTTATTTTTACTACTACTTAAATATATATTAGACTTGTTTTTAAATAATTAATGTTTAATTTATACTACATTGTAAATATATTTTATATTTATAGATTAATTTAAATATCTAATTAAATAATTCATAAACAATTCAAAATATCTCAAAATTTATAATGTTGATAATTAATAGTATTACTACTGTTTTTCAATCAAATTAATGCAATGCAGTAATTAAAATACTTGTTAATTTTAATTATTCATAGACAAAAATAAAAACTATATATATTTATTTTTATATATATTGCAAATAGATATATATATATATGAGTTATAATCACCAATGTTATCATTGTATAATTTAATTTGTTATTGTATAAGTTAATTTATAAATGTATGAAAACTACACATCAATAATACCTTAAACAGAGGTGATCGGCAACGCACAATCACAACTATACAAAGTATAAATAATGTTCAATCAAATATTAAATTTCCTAATATGTTATAATTGTAATTATGTATGTTATATTTGTAATTTTCTACATAAAGTGTATATAATGTTCAAACAAATATTAAATATTAAATTTCCTAATATGTTATAATTGTAATAATGTATGTTATAATTATTATTTTCTATATCTTTTGTTATATGTTATCGCACACTAAAACAATAATTTATTACATACCATGTTTATATTTAAATTATATAATAAATGTTATTTAAAAGAGTTGATGATTGAATTTATCATAAAAATTGGATATCCATATATTTTTGCTTGATCTCGAATATATCTAATATTTTTGTTTTTATTTATATCTGAGCATAAGTATTTTATACGATGTAGATAATTGATAATTATATTTTTATAAACAGATTTATGTAAACATGAAGCATAATTGGTAAAAATATTTACTTTAAATGGGAAATCAAATCTCTTATCATAAATATCAAAAATTAATTTATAATTATTAGTAATATTAATTTTTAAGTCAAGAAAGTTTATATTATTATTAATTAAATCATTTTCGCTTAATTTAAGCTGAGTAGGATAAAAATTGAGTGGTGATGTGCAATTTTTTTCATTGAAATAAAATATGATAATGTCATCAATATAGCGATAAAATACATAATCATTGTTCGGAATTATATTTCTTTCATAATAATATAAGTAAAGGTCAGAGAGAATACTAGATGCGGTTCCGCCCTGCGGAATTCCCTGGCATTGTTTATAGATAATATTGTCATATATAATGTAATTATTATGCAATGTAAAATTTAGTAAAGTTTTAAAAAAATTTACTGAAATATGTTCTTTTAATTTTAATTGAGATTTAAATTCTTTAAATAATATACACATTGTTTTATGTAAGTCTTTTATATCAATGTTATTAAATAAATCATTAAAATCCAATGTTTTTATGAATTTTACCGGATTGATATTATGTATTTTATTAATGAGTTGAAAACTATTTTTTAGGCAATGTTGGTTATTATGTTTTAACGTTATATCATATATCTGCTTTAAAATATTAAGTAGTAAATTGCTTGCATTTTTATTATATGTGTTACAACCGATGGTAACAGTGCGAAATTTAATAGGATTTTTATGAAATTTTGGAATTATAACAAGATAAGGATAATTAAAATTATTACATTTGATTTTTAGTAATTTGTGATAATTTAATAATTTTCTGTTATTTATTTCAATATTTAATTTAGTTTTATTAAAAATATTACTTGTGTTGATTGCATTGTGAATTAACACTTTATAGTATTCTTTACAAATGATAGCATAATTATTTGGAGATTTATCTACATAAGTAATTATAAATTTGTTTTGTAATTCTGATATATGTTTATTTATGTTTTTAAAAGCTGCATGTGTAATATGATGATAATTTTTTATAATTTCATTTTTTAATTTATCAATTACAGAAAATCTCCATTCACTGAAATATTCGATTGGTTTATTGTAATCAACAGCAATTTTATATATAAACAAATCAATATCTTGAATAAACTGCAATATTATGGATTTGATATTACACTTATATGGAAGACGAAATTTTGTGCCATTATGCATTAAGTTTTGTAAAATAGGTTGTTCTACAATATTAAGATCACCAGTAATGATATGACCATGTGTTGTATTTATATACTTTTGATATTTTGGATATATATATATATATATATATTTGAGAAAATTTAGACTATTATTGAAAAAGAATGGATATCCGTTATTATTTTTTTTTTCAAATTTAAACATTAAAAAAACTCCGATAGCGACAGTTTATTTATTTATTTATTTTAAATCCACCCTAAATAAAATATCGTAATTTCGGGTTACTTGGATTTTTGAGAGGGACCCAAATAAAATGTTTTAAATCTGCCCTAGGTGTACTGTGTTACTGGTTAGTGTCGTTGCTTGTAAAGTATTTGTGAATCGTCCCAATATTCTCAACACACACTCTCAAGGGAAGAAAAAAAAAACGTGAATTGGAGGGTTTTCCCGTTTTTTTTTATTATTTTTTTTCCCGTTAAAACTCTCCATTTTCCCCCGAAAATGCAGAACATTCACCAATCTAAGGTAAAGTTATCTGAAATCCTCCAATCTTAAGCAGGATTTTCATCAAATCACAAGGGCATTCTGGCAACTGTACTGCTTGTTACACTGTTAAAAATTTGCAACAAACTGTCCAGTCATTTGACCGTATTTCTAGAAAACGGTTCATAACCGTAATTTAACTATATTCTGACCATAAAATGAGCAATAATACGATCAGAATATAGTTAAATTACGGCTATGTAACCATTTTCTACAAAAACGGTCAAATGACTGGACAGTTTGCTGCAAATTTTTAACAGTGTACGTTTTCGTATTAGAAACGGTATTTTTACGCAGGAGTTTTCTCCCTCAAAGTGCGAAAAATTCGCAAACTGAAGCTCGAAATTTCTTAAAATTTCTCAGTTAAAAAACGGAAACTTCTTCAAGATAACAGAAAAATTTCCTCCAATCACACGTGTGTTCTGGCCTGCACTTTTTACATTTCCTGTCGAAATCCGATGCAGGACTGATTTAAAGCACTCTTTTATCGTGTATCAAAGAAGCACTCCATGGTCAAAATAACACAAATTTACGGTACTATTTTCTTTGATTTATAGATATACATGCATTCATAATAAAAGAAAACACTTACCTAACGACTCTTGATCAGTTGCCACAGTAGTCAAGCACTCCGAAGTCGTAAATTGAGCAATGAGTGATGTCTTCCCAACGCCTTCTGCACCCTGTAACAGCACCTTGTACCTAGTTGGCGACGGAAGCACGGATATTGTTGATTCAACGGATGGCAACCTCTCTCTAAAGTCCTGTTCAACACCTGAACTTGACTCGTCGGATGTAACACTCGGCGATCTAGCTCTGACAAAGTCACCCAAATTAACAATACCTTTCGAGGTCACACTGAAACTTCTGAGTCTATAACACCCTCCTTCTTCTGCCATAAACGGTTTGTCATCCCCATTTGGGACAGAGATGCTTCCAACTCTTGTTCGATATTGGCTCCAGGGGTCTTCCTCTTGATATACACTTGTTTTTCTAAATTTACCAGGTGAAACGTGAGGGTGTGTAGCACGCCTGGAGTAAGTTGGGGGTCCTTGACTGTAGCGCCTTTGTTTTTGCAAGCGAGGTCTTGTTGAAGACGATTGTCTTGAAGGACTAGGTGTACATGCACGTACAGTACCTTCTAACAGGGGACTTCTTGCTGGTGAAGTAGCAGAAGAAGACCCTCTTGAGGAATTGTAGCTACGTAAATCTGGTACGCTGAAAGTAAATGCCGAAGCTGGTGAACAATAACTACACTGACTGGTGCAAGGAGCAGGATCAGAATGACGTTTGGGGCTGTCAAGATTGAACGGTTCACTTTCTTCCTCCATTTTGTTCAGTTTTATTGTTTCAAAGAAACATAGGAGTTGTTGCAAGCTGGTGAATGTAAATTCATGCCAAAGTTTTATGTCTTTAAATTATATTACTTTGAGAGATATAAAAATCTATATCTGTTTTCATGTTTCATCTTTCTAAATATTATTTTATAATATAATATTAAAATATGGTCGTTTAGTCCAAATTTATTTTTCAATCATTTAAAAATTACTCAGAATATAATTTCTAAATTTTATCCAGATTTTTGGTAATAGTCTTAAAAATATGTTCTTCTTATGAATAAAGTATATATTAAGCACTCATTATTAAATGTTATTATAAATTCAAACCTTTTGAGTTTATAACTGTAGATTTGCCAAGAATATAAAACTTTTATAAGATATTGAAAGTTACTTTCTTTTTAAAAAAAACAACAGTCTAGGCTTATTAAAAAGCATAAACTCTTATTAAATTGATATTTTCTCAGTGAACGTATAAACTTATACGGAATCTATCATTGACAGTATTTCTAAAATTAATAGTATTCACATTTTTAAATATATCACACTTATTCTTTATTTTGAAAAGCAATAAAAAAATCGTAGTGATGTAAGGCTATTTGATGGTCACATATCTTATATCTCAGTTTTTAAAGCGTATTTAGCACAAATCAATACCATTAATGACACATTTATGTATTTTCACGTAATACGTATATTTTAAACAAATAACATACATGAAATAGATTTATCAAATTTATCAATATGAGATTTTATCAGTATATTTAATTATACTTACAAATAAATATGCTTAATAAATTTCAAAATGAACAAAAAATTTAATTTTATATAATTAGTCTCGTATACATTACCATTCAACTTTCTTTATAAAGAAATTTCTAAACACGTAATCAGTAATCGGAATATGGCAATTCTTTATAGAAAATGTTTAATTAGTATTTGTTTAATTCCCTTTCAAAGAGAAACCAACTGTGCCGTGACAAGCTAATTATTAGAAGTTTCAGTTCAAAATAACGAATTAACCTTAGAAAGGCAATACTTGATGTAAATATGTTTAGTTCACGTATAATTGATTTTTAAAAAGATGACAACATTGCTGTGAAAATCTAAATACTGTTAGTGCTTATTCAAAATAATTAAATAATTTAAAAAGACAATGCTTGAAATAAGTATGTTCAGTTCCCGTAGAGCTGATTTTTCAAAAAGATGGCAACAGTGCTGGGAAAAACGTAATATAAATATTTTCTTATTCAAAATCAATTTTCTTATTCAAAACACTGATTTTCCACATTAACATTATTAAATGACATGAGTTATGCAATATTATGTTACAATATGTCCAAAAGCATTTGTTTTTTAAGTATGATTGTTAAAAAGTTTAGGAATAAATTAGAAGAACGGCCAAACAATTAGGTGAAAAGAAATTATTCCGGAAACGTTTGTAACAATTCCTGAAAAAATTATAAATTAAAAATAGCATTCACTTTTATAATAGTTAGAGTATGTATAATTTTTTTTTTCAAAATTACACAAATACTTTATAATTTAAAAATGACTTTCACTTTTTCGTATGATCAACAGTATATGTTAAAACACTTTGTAGCGTTACCTGAAAAGTTCATAATAAAAATGGCATTTAGTTTTTCTTTATGACCTGCTTATGCACTGTTTCAATCGGAAACATTGTGTAACATTGCTTGAAGCTAAAAATGACATTCACTTTATTAATATAATTAGTTATATAATATCCACCAGAAACTTTTTCTAATATTACTTGATGAACCTTTAAATTGAAAATAACATTCAATTTTTCAGTATAATCAATAAGATGCCTGTAGGGTATCTACCGAAAACTTTCTAACTTTACCTGAAGAATTCATAAGTTGGGAATGACATTCAGTTTTTTCAATATGATCACTTGTACAGTATAAACTGGAAGCTTTTTGTATTATTACCTGAAGAATTCACGAGTTGAAAATTCACTTTTTCTACACGATCACTTGTAGAGTATCGACACTGAATATTTTTCTTCACATTTCTTCATTCATAATTGTCTCTCAAAACTCACAAGCAACACATTTCGAGTCAAATATTTGTCTTATTAAAATGTAAAAAGTACTTAATTACCAAATTCTGAAGCTCTCTGTTTCATTATATTTTGAAAATCTCCATTAATATAAATTAGATTGTCAAAGGTAGTTTATTCTTAAATGATAATAATAAAATCACTAACTTAATTCAATTTATCACCACATAAATCTAACTCTCTATACAAATAAAAATGTGATATATCTTTTTTTTTTCCTGGATTGTCTTGTTTTAAGTGATACCAACACAATTATTAGCTTAATTGAATTTATCACCACAAACACTACATTTTAATATAGTTTTCTGTAATTTCAAAAAATTTCGCGCAATCTTCATATTGACTTAATAAAGAAAATGTAAAACTTGAAAGTCTGACAGCAGATTAAAAACAAACTGACAAAAAAAAAAAATGATCGAAATAGTTTTGTTTTATATAAACTTTACATCATTTTCCGATCAAACATATTACTTACAAAGTATATCTTAATTATTTCTATATATCTCTACTACTTGAAAAATATTCGTACAGCTAATCTTGAAGTTAAAAAAAATTAAATAAATAAAGTTTGCAAGTGTGACAAATAGATTACAAATGAACTGACAAAAACTTGATTAAGATATCTGTATTATATTAATTTCACATCGTTTTCCAATCAAATGTTCAAATGTTATACTTACAAAAAATTAAACTTTCAAGTGTGACAATAGATTAGAAACGAACTTAGAAATATGGAAAGAAAATAATTCTATTTTACATCAATTTCACATCATTTCCAATGAAATGTACAAACATTTTACTTAAAAAAATCTTGCAATTGTAACAGTAGATTAATTAACGAATTGTCAAAAATGTGAATGAAATAATTCTGCGTTATAAGAATTTCAGATAATTTTCTAATCAGACATTTTACTCACAAAAATTTTTAATAGTTTCTATTCAATTTTCTCTCTTATTTATTTAATATGGCATTTATAAACATTCAGTCGCAGAAGCTAAATCTAATTAACAAATTCGAAACTTGCGGCTTCCAAAAACAAATCGTGCAACTGGTTTTGTTGTTAATGAACAAAAATCAAAACTTGCAAGTCTGACAGTAGATTGGAAACGAACTGACAAAAACATGAATGAAATAATTCTGTTCTATATTAATTTGACGTCATTTTCCAAACAAATATCCAAACTTTTTTATTTCAATACATATACTGATAATTTCTACTTAAAGTGGAATCAAAAACTTGCAAGTGTGACAAAACTGGCTGAAATGTGAATAAAATATTTTTTTTTATATTAATTTCACATCATTTCTTAATCAAACGTCAAACGTTTCACTTACAAAACATATTCTAACAGTTTCAACTAAATTTCTTGCAACTTCTCTTGTCGTTAATAAAGAAAAATTTAAACTTACAAAGATGACAGCAAATTAAAAACAAACTGATAAAAAACGTGAATGTAATACTTCCGTTTTATATTAACTTCACATCATTTTCCAATCAAATATTTTACTTATAAAACATATCCTAATAATTTCTATAAAATTTTCTCTCTCCCTGATACATTATAACATAGCATTTATAAACATCCAGTTACATAAGCTAAATTTGATTACTAAATTTCAAACTAATAAACACGACCCGCTTTATCCGGGATCATAATTATTTTCACACCAAATTCCCCTAAAAAAATGAAGATTTTTTATGCACCAAACAATACGGGAACGTGCAGAGCTGATACTTCTTCAAGAAAACCGTGACCAGATATCAGGGAAAACACCTCCGGTATAGCTCCTGTGCCTGATCGATTATTCCCGGACTTAAAACCCACGTGGATGAGTTTGACGCATGCGCTATATCCAGACGAATTTCAATTGGCTGTCGCCAGAAGAGGATCATCTAAAGTTAGAGATTTCGAAGACTCTTTCTGGGACTTTTCAGTGTGTTGATAGCTGGAAATATGCGTTGATTAATTACTAAATATATGTAATTATTTTAAAAACTGACAGTAATCCACCACGTCTTCGAGATGAATAACATATTGACCAGGAACGCTGAAAGGGTGGGAGAGGGGAGACAAATGCCCGGGGATCGGGATCGTTGGGGGGTTCGATTATAGAATATTTACTTTTAAAATTCGTAAAGATTGATAATATTAGAGTAAAATATTATTAAAATTTATCGGACTTTTTTTTTTATTTACAGATTAATGTTTCTTCTCACATATCTGTCTTCTTTTTATATTTTCTGAGAAACATATGGCGTAGCTTCAACCAGATTGTTTCACAAATTGTTTATAGTGAAAAGGGAAGAAGTGATTTAAAATGAGTGAGGAAGTGATTTAAAATGAGTGAAGGATTTAAAATGACAGAAGAAGCGATTTCACAGACTAATTTTAAGATTTTACAGTGTGATTATATATGAAGATAAATATTGATTCTTACGTAAAACAAGTAATTATTTCAACACTGAGATTAAGTCTCATTTAATTACAAAATGTATACACTGTA
The DNA here is from genome assembly GCA_963931845.1 of Maratus michaelseni. Taxonomy (NCBI): domain Eukaryota; kingdom Metazoa; phylum Arthropoda; class Arachnida; order Araneae; family Salticidae; genus Maratus; species Maratus michaelseni. The sequence goes on from OZ007597.1 coordinate 141,343,335, forward strand.
AAAAACGACCAATGTATCTTATTTTATGAAAATATACTATAACCACGAACGAAAATATAATATAATCTTCTGAGTTATCTGAAATTCCGTATAGCGTGTTCCATTGTCTTTTGAATCCCCAGAAACCAATACATTTCCAAAATTTAAAGAATTATTTATAAAAACAAAGTATTTTTCAGAAACGTTTCCGAAGGGTTTTTATAGTGTATTAATTAGTGTGCTCAGCCTGCAATACCTGCTTTTCGAATGCTATCAATTCTCAAGTAAACATTTTCATGCTCAAAAAATATGTTTAACAGACAAACATGCAAAATTAACAGCGTTAACAATAACATTAAAATTAAGATTATTTCTTTACTCTTTCATGTATAAATTAACTTATGTGGCTAAAAACGTTTACTTGAGAATGGATGACATTCGAAAAACAGGTATTCCAGGCTGAGGACACTAATTAATACACTATAAAAACCCTTCGGAAACGTTTCTGAAAAATACGGGCAGCGAAAAATACTTTGTTTTTATAAATAATTCTTTAAATTTTGGAAATGTATTGGATTCTGGGGATTCAAAAGACAACGGAACACGCTATTCGGAATTTCGGATAACTTTATGTTGTATTTTCGTTCGTGGTTAGAGTATATTTTCATAAAATAAGAAACATTGGTCATTTTTTACAGTGTAGCATAGCATCAACCGATCAAGAAGAGAATATGGATGTTCAGCTGGTGAAGTAGTATAATTTCTTATTTGCGGTCTAAATTAACGAGACATCCTTCCTGTCAGTGCAAAATCATATTTCTAGGGTTAAGCAGAGAGCATGGTATAATCTGGTATGAGGTTCGTCAACTCGGAATTCGGTAGGAATTAGATATGAAATTTATGCTCTGGAATCGACTACACCTATAGTAAATCTGGAGCTGAAATTTTAAGATAAAATCAGCTGGTGGACATTTTAAGAGATCTTAAAATAGTCCTGTAAAAAGGTCCTAAAAGGTATTCTACTGATATTTTCTAGCAACAGAGCTGAATTGACTCCTTAGATATAACAATTATCTGCTGGATTTAAGAATAAAATTATAGGACATTCGAAACTTTCATTTACACAGAGGTCTTTAAATAAATCCCTACCCCTGATGAGCGTCAACCGATCAAGAAAGGAAATTTTTTGATCGGTCGATTGATAGCAAAAGAGGCATAGCTGCCAACTTTTACGCTTTTTTCGTACCACTAAAATATTATAGTAAATTTTACCTTATTAAATCGTCGAAATCATGTTATTCAATAAGGCAAAATTGTCTATTAATTTTTAGTGGTAACAAAAAAGCGTGAAAGTTGGCAGCTATGAGAGAGTCCTCTGCAGTTAATAATTTAAAAGCCTGTTTTAGGAACTTTTCTATGTTTTGATAATTGCGTTGAATAATTACTAAATATATATAATTATTTTAATATTGACAGTAACCAACCACGTCTTTGACATGAATAACATAGTGACCAGGACCGCTTAGAGGGTGGTAGAAGGGAGAATGTAATCGCAATCATTGGTAGTTCGGTTATAGAATATTAACTTTTAAAGTTCCGGAGGTTTTTTTTTTATATAGAGTAAAAATATATTAACAGGTTATCGAACTTTGACACAGATTTAATTTTCTTCTAAATTATCTTTTTTTATATTTTTTCTGAGAAACATAGGATATGGAATCAATCAGCGAAAAGGAGATATTGTTTGACGAATTGTTTATAGTAAACTAGTCGGATGTGTCAATCCCAAAACTTTCTTCTATCTCACACAGGTTTCGCATACACTAAAAAGAATCAACACCAATTTATATCAATGTCTAACTGAAGCTCAAGTTTTATTAAATTCCGTGCATTATTTCTTGAGCTATGACTATCGCTAAAATCGTGTAAATCCTTCAAAATGCTGCATAGCAACGCCACCTGCTGGGCGATTTTTACCAAAAACTAATCAGCACCAATTTATATCATAGACTAACTGAATATAAAGTTTTATTAAATTCCGAGCATTAGTTCTTGAGATACAGCTATTGGGGAAATCGCAAAAAATGCTGCATAGCAGCGCCACCTTCTGGGCGATTTTTACCAAAAACTAATCAGCACCAATTTATATCAGGGACTAACTGAATATAAAGTTTTATTAAATTCCGAGTATTATTTCTTGAGATAGAGTGCCCACAAAATTTTTGTCACATACAGACAGACAGAGTCACAGAGTCACAGACAGACATTTTCTAAAAATAGTCAAATCGTGTTCAGGACCTTCTAAAACGTATAAATCCGTCGAAAACCGGAAGTCGAAAATTTTCATGAATCCAATACTTTCTTCTTGTAAATATAGAAGAAAGTAAAAGGAAGAAGTGATTTAAAAGAAGTGAAGAAGTCATTTCCTAGACTCATCTTAAGATTGTTTATATATGAAGATAAATATTGATTACTGAAGTAAAACAAGTAATAATTTCAACACTAAGAATAAGCCTTTTTTTTTTTTTGCGAAATGTATAGCATATAGCATCAACCGATCAACTAAATTTGTTATTTACGGTCTAAATTAACGGACATACTTCTTGACAATGCAAAATCACGTTTCTAGGGTAAATTAGAGGTATAATCTAGTATGAGGTTCGTGAACTCGGAGTTCGATATAAACTAGGTATGAACTTTGTCACCTAAAATCGACTACGCCAAAAGTACACCTGGAGCTGAAGCTTTAAGATAAAATCGGCTGGTGATCATTTTAAGATAATTTCATTTATTCCTAAAAAGTATTCTACTGACTTTCTAGTAATAAAACTGAATAGACCTCCTTAGATATAATAATTCGCTTCTGAATTTAAGAACAAAATTGTAGGATATTCGAAACTTTCATTTACACAGAAGTCTTTAAAAATTAGGAATCAACAAATTGTTCCACCTCAATAATTATTTTCCTTGATGTCTGAAGATATATTAGAAAATTTATATTATAATAATATGAAATTTAGATAAGGTTTTTCATTTAACTGATTTAATAAATTGGTAGTAATAGCTCTTTTTGTAAGATATTTACAAAAATAATTAGATTAACAGAAAATGCTGTTAAGGAAATATAATTCTTTATAAAAAAACACTGTTAATAAATGTATTGTGATCCTATCAATAAATACAAAGGTTTTTGTAGTTGCAAAATTTTCATATAACATTTTTTAACAAGAGAAGAGCTGTGCTTATGTAAAAGGTTCAGAAAATTATCAATTTATGAAATATTTAGCTTTCACTGTTTCGCTGTGTTTTCTAAATATGATCCAGCAAAGTATTTTGTATAAAAAATAAAACCTACTTTTATTATTAGACAGATTAAAGAAATTTTATACTAAGTTTTATTTGATAGTACTTACAAGGAGAGTGCCAAGCTTGGTAATCACAGATTTTGATTATTTTTATATATGTTGTAGAGTAGAAGCCCCTTAGTCTCAGGTTCAAAGGATTTTATACAACGCTCCTTAGTTCTCGAGAAATCGGGGGGGGGGGGAGCTAATATTATAACACAACTTAAATACTTACTTTGTAACGAAATAACTGCGTTGGTCGTAGCTCAGTTGGTATGGCGTCTGATCGTTGTTCCGAGGGGCCTGGGTTTGGGGCCGGAACGTGCTACGTTTGTTTATTCATTTTTAAAAAAATAAATATGCTTGTAATTATAATTTAATAATCACAATAAAAAAATTTGTTAACATAATTAAATTTTAATTTAGCATTTTTGATTCTTAAACCATTATTAAAAATTTCTCATCATTTAAAGAGTTTTTAAAAAATTGGATCTATTATTGACTAGTAAAATTCAAAAATCGTTACAAATTCATATTTACTATAGAATTACAGAATTCTTCTCCCATCGCAATAGAAAACGAAGCTATTTCAGATGCTGTATTATTTGTTAAAAGTCCCTTGTTTTGCAATAAAATTTTACAGCACTTCAACGCATTTGTGACATTACTTTTGTGATTTTCATCGAATCCCGGCACTTCAGATTAACCTCTTAAAAACTACAGCTTGCTTCTTTCATTTTTATACGATTATAAGCTGTTATAGAATGATACGCACTTGTGCGATAAAGATTGAAAACAAAAACTACTTAACTGCACCAAACTAAAAAAAAAAAAAAAAAAAAAAAAAAAAAAAAAAAAACCAAAGTCTGTTGTTACGCCCTCTAGTTACAATAAAATAAAACATAAATATGTTGTAATTTAATTCTTATACTAAATTTTAATATAATTATGCTTCTTACTTTAAACACAGAGTAATATTATCATCGCATTGACTTCCCTTGTTAAGGTAATTTATAAATGATGTTTCTTTACAATCACTAATTGACACAATTGTTCAATATCGTTGCATTGATAAAGCATATAATTCTTTCGTAAAAAGTGTATTATATTTTAAAATAAATTACAAAGATTAATATGAGTGTATACATTTTTTGAGAATTTTAATTGATAAAATAAACCTGCATTAATATGTGTTTTAAATTTTTATAATTCAAAACCAATTTGCTACGGAGTTACTGTAATTCTATTTTTATAGAGATCCCTTTTTCGTGAATTTAGTGAGTTTAAAGGGTACCTTACCCCACCTTCTCACCGTCGTGAACTAATATATCAGTTCACGTTCACTATGCTGTAGGTTTCACTGCATTAGAAGCATTCTTTAAATTAATATAATTATGTTAATATAAAGCAGTTTTAAAACATTGAATAATGATTAATACTCTAAAAGATTATATTCATATACGTAATTAAGTTTTTTATATCAAGTTTGAAAAATCATCTTTTTATTTTATTTTTAAAAAATTACAGAGAAGAAAACATTACAATTTTGCCCTTTTGCTCGTCGATCAGAGGGTTAAAGAGTACTGTACTTTTAAACTAAACTTTATAGACACCTTTTTCATTATAAAAAATTTGACTTTGCAACATAAAATCTCTTACTAAAATCCTGTGTATTTAGGGAAATCTTTATGCAGATAAAACAACAACTTCCTTAAGAACAAACTTCTAGGAACTTTAAAATGACGTAGGCAGAAATACGTAAGGGATTTCAGTTTAAGGCTGACTTAGCAGTGATAACAAGGAGCTTGTTAAGAACCTTGTAGAGATACAGAGGCGTTTCGGACATTTTTTTTTCAAGGATTTTGATAGCTTATGTTTCAATTTTTATAAATGAACATTTTGGCTTTTAAATGTTTTCTTTGATATCATTTATTCTTAGCTTTCCTTTTATATATTTTTACTTTATTCTATTCACCAGAATAAAGTATTGGATTTGTGAAAATTTCGATGGATTTATACGTTTTATAAGGTCCTGAAAACGATTTGACAGCTTTTAGAAAATGTCTGTCCGTGAATCTGTCTATGGTATCTGTCTGTATGTGACACAAATTTTTCGAGCGTTCTAATTCACGAATTACTGCACAGAATTTAATTGATAAAACTTCAGATTCATTTAGACCTGGACATAAATTCGTGCTGATTAGGTTTCGGTGCATATCGGTAGCTCTGCTATGCTGCATTTTTCACGATTTCCTAAATAGCTATATATCAAGAACTAATGCACGAAATTTCATCAAACTTAATATTTTGTTAGACATTGACATAAATAGATGCTGATACCAATATTGGCATGAAATATTGCCCCATCATTGGGGCGTTTACATTTTGCCAATATTTAACCAATATAAAAAAATTGGCGCAATATTGGGGTGTTTACATTTTGACCTTATTTAGTCAGTATTTGTAGCCAATATTGCGCCAATGTTTGTAGTAATTATTGCACCAATATTGGGGTCCTCACACTTTGTCCTTATTTAGCCATTTGGGGTAATATTTCCTACCAACATTAGCGCAATATTGGTTTCAAATATTGGCTAAATAAGGACAAAATGTAAACACCCCAATACTGGTGCAAAATTTCCTACAAACATTCGCGCAATATTGGCTACAAATATTGGCTAAATAAGGACAAAATGTAAACACCCCAATATTGGGGCACTATTTCATGCCAATATTTCACCAATATGCCAATATTGCAATATAGCCAATATTGGCCCAATATTGGTTGGCTAGTAGAGAAGGTTAAAGTGAATTGTCACTCAACAGGTAGCGCTGCTGCGTAATTTCCCTGTCCATCGCGGATAGACGATTGCGATTATCATGCTTTCTGATTAGTTGTTAAACCGAACGCTTCTTAAGTCATTTCCGGTTGAACTTGGTTTCTTATATAATATCTATTAATTTCTATATAATCTAATTAATTTATAACTGTAATATAATAAATATTATATAACATAATCTAATTAATTTTTATATAATCTAATTAATTTATAACTGTAATATAATAAATATTATATAACATAATCTAATTAATTTCTATATAATCAAATTAATTTATAACTGTAATATAATAAATATTATATAACATAATCTAATTAATTTCTATTTAATCTAATCTCTATATAATCTAATATTTCTATATAATCTAATAATATATATTAATTTCTTATATTATATCTTCTTATATCTTCATAATCCTCCAATATACCGGAAATGACTTAAGAAGCGTTTGCTTTTACAATAATCAGAAAACGTAAAAATCCCAATCGTCGATCGGCGGTGGAGACGGAAATTATGCAGAGCGCGCTGCTATGCTGTGTATTTTTCGATTTCTGCGATGGCTATATCACGAAAACTAATAGACGGAATTTCATAAAACTTAATATTCTGTTAGACCGTGACATGAATAGATGCTGATTCAATTTTTACCTTGATAAATCAACAGGAGGCGCATTTATCTTGTGCTTGGTTAGATTTCTCATCTTGTCCACAATCAATGGATGCAATTTAGCAAGCGTGATTTTTTTTTTTTTTTTTTTTTTTTTTATGATTTACGGATCATTGTAATTCTATTTTAAATTCAAAGAAATACATTATACTTCATATCTCTAATTGTTTTTATATAATATATAATTATAATATATAATATATAATATATAATATATAATATATAATATATAATATATAATTAATATATTAGAATGATATAGAAGAACGTTTTGCGATGGCAACATTATACAAGTTTTTATTTTATTATAATAACTAGACGAGTAGGTTGGGGAGTCGTTTCCGCCGATGGTTTGCGGAAACGAAATTAATCAATTAAAAAAATATATGAATTAGTAGCTTTGCTTCTAATTGTACGATAAAGTTTAAATTACCAGAGAATTTAATAATGACAAATTAGGCTAGTTACCAAAATTTTCCTAAAATATGATAAGTCTTCAGGAAATTACGAGGGTTTAAAATATTCTTACAATTAATTTTTTTTTATCATTACCCGCACCGTAAACAGCTGTCTGTGATAAAAACTGGAAAAATTGGCGACCACTTTTCTCGAGAACTATTCGACCGTTTTCTGTATTTTTTATTTAATACCACCGAAAAGTATAGTTTTCATTCATTAATTATTTTTTTAAGTTAAATAGTTAAAAGAAGGGTAAAAAAATTGTCCAAATGACCCCCATTTTGTTAAATATCAACTTTTTAAACTAAATGCTTGCATAAGCTCAAGAGAATTTATTGCTCTTTCATAGTTTGGTGACCCAATTAGTTTCGGATGCTTGTGACCAGAGAAAAACGGTCACCCAATTAGAAGTCTACGGCAGGTACTCCCCTTCGCACAAAATGTATTACTCTTTTTTCTTCTTTTTTTTACACACAAAAATTTAAATTTATAAGCGAAATGTCAATAAATATAATGCAAAAAAGTCTCTTTCCTTTGTAACGCGAAACAAAATTGAAAAAAATCACGAGAATTTTCTGCCAAAGAAGTAGAAACTCCTCTTATATATTTTATTTATAATTGAAGCTGAACCCTTTTATAGTTTTAATAGGGTTCTTTGATTTTAATATTTCGCTATTAAACTTAAAGCTCGTATTGTAAAAATATTCGCAAAATGCCTTTTCATCAAACAATACCTATTTGTATGCATTTCCCCATTTGTAGTTAAACTATGACTTTCTTCTCGGTTCGAAAAATAATATTCCTTATCACACCTTCAGAAATTGACATCATTGATTTTTATATAGTTTTTAAATATTTGTTTAAGAGGAATAATTTCCTTCAGACTGAGTGCAAAGATAACCTCCCATTTCCCACTTATTTAAAGGCGCAAATTTAAAAGAAAAAATAAATTCCCAGAAGTAAATAATAATTGATACTGTCCAAATTTATAGCAATAATTCTACCGCAATATTTTAAAAGCTAATCAAAATCGTTCAACATATATCCAAACAGCTTCTGTATTACATAAGTGAAGAAAATCTATAAGAAAAGTTTCGTAATCAACTAATTTTTATATATCTCTATTCTGAAAGAAAGTAACTAATGCTGCCGCCGCCGCCGCTGTCATGATTGAATTTATCGGATCTTCTCACTTTCTTGGCTCATAATAATAATAATAATAAAAACTATTGGATATGAAAACGTGAAAACTGGTGGCTTTTTAGAGAAATGTATGATAAACACGTTGAAGCAGACAGTTTTTAAATCAAAGAAGTAGTTTAAGAAGTAATTAATATTAAAATCGATCAAAATAGTTCTGTTAAAAAAATTTATAGAATCAAAAACTATGCATAGCAATTTAACCATCTTTTGTAGGCACATGAGTGACTAAATTACAGTGTGCAATGTTCAAACATTTTTTTAATTTTCTCGATTTTTTTAGTTGTTTTTTTAATTTTTCTACACGTGAATATTAAAAAAGAAAGAAAACTTTGAAATAATTAAATTATTAAGTGAAAAAAGCATTAAATGGAGAAAATTATGACATAATTAAAAAAATAAATAATAACATAACCCAATTCTTTTCTATTGACAAATATGTTTACATGTGTATATTAAAAGAGAAAGATAATTTTAAAATAATTAAAATTAAATAGAACAGTAAAAACACAGCATTGTACATGCACATGGTATACGCGAACTCTTAAAACAAAAGAAGGTTGAAAGCACTCAGGAAGTTTAACAATATTCGAAATATGAATATCATTAAGTTGCAATCTACTTATTCAATTAAAAATACAGAGTGTCCCGCTTCGACAAGTACCCGGCTTTTTGTTCAAAATAGCTTTAACAATAATGATGATATGAATGAGCTATTGATGAGCAATGAATAAGCTCAAAACCGCTTTGGTCGTACGATGTATTTATTGTCTGTAACTTAAGGAAATCGCTTTTAATTTTTTCCGGTAGTACTTTCCGTGATCGAGCTTTGAAACAGACGCGGATTCGCATGTTCCGCGAGTAATGGCTGATGTCAAAATCAGTTCATCTCCATATTTATAAAAGGGAAAAAATGCCGCTATTTTTAAATCAACATTATCGTACGAATAAAGCTTTTTAAAAGAATATTGTGTGCATTTTTCTGATTTTTTTTTTTTTTTTTTAATATAGCATTTCTCAGATTTTGAATGTTACTCGCGGAACAGGCAGTTCCGTGGAAACTTCAAGACCCGATCACATAGGATTTCTTGCCCGTTCACGGAAGATTTCACACGAAATTTTTAAAGCTAAATTTTTAAGTGAAAGACATCCAGCAGTGGATTCAGGTTGGCTGGGCGTTTATTACATCGGACGATCGATTCGGCCTCGAGCTCATTCATTGCTCATTGTGACAACATTTTTGATAGACTTGCCTTTCTTTGTGCAAACTACTGACGCATTGGAAATTATCATCGGAGCAACAGTAGCCGAATGGATAGCATCCGAGCTTCTAATCCACAGGTCCCAGCATCAAACCCTGGCATAACCGAAAAGCCAATAATGGCTGTTTTTAATTTCTTTCATGTTCTAAAATCCCTAGAACTGTCTGAATTTATTTAGATAATTTACTTGTACTTTATTTTCCGTTCTAGCAGTTTCTAGAACTGTCTTAATATATTCAGATAAAGTATGTAATCGTCATCTCCTGTTCCAGAACTATCTTTAGATAGCATATAAGCTGTACTGACTAAGGACTCAATCAGTCGGAGTGAGCTCTTGGTATTGTACGCTTGGTTTGTTAATAAACCATGTAGCTCTAACTCTCTCGAGTCCTCATTGCAGCATCTATGTGACAATATAACTACATCACAACAAGTGCTGGAAGTTTATATTAATTTGTTTGGTGACACCACATGTGCTGTAAGTTACATTTCATAACAGAAGGTGTCTCGCTCAGTCCTGTTTGGACTTAAAGGATGAACATTTACAGCACTTTTCGTAAGGTTCCCGTTTCACATAAAGCAGAATAAATCTGCTGAAGTTTTCATTGTTACATTATGATCAAAAATCCAGTTACTGGCAGGCAGTGTTACCAAATGAGCGCATTGTTTTAAATCAGAAATATATCATTCTTTGCAGATAGTAACAATCGCCTTATTTAATGAAAAGATTAAATAATTTTTATCGCAAGTACTGCTAATCTTATTGTGTATGATCACTAATCTTAAAATATTTTGAAAATAAGATTTTTTTTTTTTTTGCTGTGGCTAAAAGTATAAAGCTACCTATTGCAGCCGTTCGGAGGAAAACAGTTCCGGAAAATTTCGATATATTTTCACCGATCATGACCCCAGACCCCAAAACCATCCTCCGTTCAAATGTTGATATATATATATATATATATGACCTATGTCATACGATAACGCTCGTATTTATAAATCGATTTTGATGAAACTAATTGTGTGTATTAAGGTCACCAGTGTCTTGACCGAGTTCGTTGGCCAGCTTGGTCCGCCATTTTGTTTCAAGATGGCGGCCATTTAAAAATTTAAAACTAAAATAAATATACAAAAAAAATAAAAATAAAAATTAATTTTTTAATTACGTGTTAGGCCTTGATACAAGGATTCCAGAGCATTTTTTGGTTTACCTCTATCTTAAAAAATGGCTGAGATAGAGCAGTTTGAAATTCTAGGGTGGCTGACATTTTGAAACAAAACAGCACATTAACGCGATTACTCGCAAATTATTTTCTTTCATTGTTGTAATAAATTTCCCAATCATACGCATAAAACTATATATTCATATCCGTTAGCGCCAAAATTGGCGACATTGGCGACAAAATTGGCGACAAAATTAGCAAAATTTGTGATATTTGGCGAAATATCGCCAAATTTGGCAACCAAAATAAGTTTTTATAAATGAAGCCAATTTGGCTATTGCTCAATAATTTGGCGAATTTCTTATTCAAATTCAGTATTAACGAATCTTTTGTAAACGTTTCTTTGCATTTTAACTTGCTGTTTTCGTGTAACATTAGCTAAAATTTTAAAACGAAGATATAGGAAAGCTACCTTTTCCTCCCGGTACAGGCCGGAAGAACTTTTTTATTATGATTTTAATCTCAAATTTTATGATATATACAATAGATGAATTCGCATACACACAGACATTGATAAAAGAATGATTTCTTAGCTAAAGTTTTATAGGTATTCTTACACCTGTTTATTCCCAGAATCTCATTTCTCAAAATTCGAAATTCGATTCCATGTTTTAGGAAACGATTTATTTCAAATAGAAAACATTTCCGGCTGTATCTTATGATAGGTGGTTTATTTATCAGCAATGAATGCTTTCAGAAGTGATAGTCAGTAGCAAATAAACATTTTTCACATTTTGTGATTTCCTGTTGCCAGATCACGCAAAGAGGTCATTGGCCTTTACCTTTTAGGTAAGAGAGTTGAGGTGGAAAATTTCTGAGTGCATGTGATAGATTATTCTCTAGAAAGACACCCACGCATCGAATTACGCGAGGTTTATCCCCGTTTGATCTCTGACGATTTCTTTAGCTTTTGTGTTACCGACAACTAATTATCATCTAAACTTAAATATAGGATTGTAAGTACATAAAGACAGTACAAGAATAATAAGGAATAGGAAAAATTGTTAAATTATTATATTAATTCTCAATAATATAATTCTGCAATATCGCTAATTCTAGCATTTCATAATTTCGCTTTTTAAGGGTGCACTCAAATCCAAACAGCTTATTTCGTGACTTATTTTTAAATTCATTTTTGCTCTAAAATGCATCCAATTGGCACGCTCTCTTATTCAAAAACTTTATAATGTCCGTATTGCTCGATTGTTTGATAAAGGCAGAATATATTTCAAAAAATGCTGTCAAAGTGGACATTTTGAACAGAATTTCCCGAAGCGATAGCGTTGAAAACAAAAGAAAATTATCGTACTGTGAAAATAATTGTTTGTAAATCAATTTTTAATTAATTGAACGAAAAATAAAAACATAGGGCTCTTATAAATCTCTTCATAAATCACGCCGCCAAGTTTCATGTTTTTAATTTTAAAAATGAGTCTGAAAATGTGTCTCAAAATTTTGAGTTGTTGAGCGTGGAAAAAAAAATATATTTTTTTTTTAAATACCGCCAAAGAAAACTGTCTAAAAAATTCTAATTTTTTTCAATAAAGATATTTATTTACCTTAGTTTTCTTCAATCAAAATAAAACTTTTTAATCGAACTGTTACTAATGTGTTATTAATCAGAAAATATTTATAAGTGTTTTATATTGTATGTATTTTTATTATTTTAGTATAACAGGTTTATTCTATAGAATAACACCTATGCATCCAATTATTCGAATTTTACCAGTCCTTGAACTGTGAAAGTTGTCTTAGCTGTCTTTTCACTAATACCTTATTATCATCTCAATTTAAGTATAGGTTTCATGTCTGAACATGTAACTCTACCATTCTTTAAAGTTTTTTGCTTTTTCGGTTTGACTTTATAATAATATTTTTGATGGAAAAAGTCTGTTTGCAGATTAGGATAAAAGTAGGATTTAGTTGTGGTTTAAGATTTATTTTTCAGTGTACTTATACACACACTTACAAACACATGCATATTATTTGCGTATATTTTGCAATAATTTAATATTTAGTTTTCTTTACATCTTCAGACATCCTTTTTCCTGTACTTCCACATTAAAAATTTTATTTCGAACTGAAAACTTTTCCGACTATCTATTGTAAAAAAATTCCCTCAGCTAAGTTTCCTTTAACGAAAGTAAAACTTTGTAGTTAAACTGTGGCTAATGTGTGTGTGTGTGTGTGTGTGTATTAATAGTAAACAGAATTATTCCCTACACATTCAATTACTCGAAGTTTATCACTTCTTGAACTGTGAAAATTGTCTTACCTTTCGCTTCACTAATACCATATTATCATATCAATTTAAGTACAGGTTTCATGCCTGAACATTTAGTTACAATTCTTTAAACTTTTTTATCCGGTTTGTCTCTAAAATAAAATTTCTGAGACATATGATAAATTATGCTCTTGAAAAACACCCACTCATTGAATTATGCGAGGTTTATCCCGCTTGATCAGTGACGGTTGCTGTAGCTTTTGTATCACTAACACCTAATTATCATCTCACTTAAATATAGGATTTGTACCCCAGTACGTAAAACTGTCTTTAAGGTATTCTATCTGGTTTGTCTTATTAAAATAATAATCAAAAAGTGGTGAAAAATGTAAAATTATTATAATATTCTCAATAATATAATTTTATAATATCGCTAATTCTATCATTTGTATAATTTCGCTTTCATGTCAAACAAGACTGCCAAAAAAATTCTATTTTTTCTAATATATATATATATATATATATATATATATATATATATATATATATATATATATAATTATAATATCTTTGAATTTCAAAAAACATATCAAGTTCTTGTAACAATCTAATTAAATCTCCAAAGAGATAATTAATAATAATGTGTAGACTGAATCCCACATAGTTAATAAATTAACAAGTGCAATAATATAATATTATTATATAGCTTATATAATACATATAAGCTATAATATTACCATAGCTTGTGCTTCAATGGTAATTGGCCAAAAATACTGAAAATATAACAAAAGATTTAAATTAGAATTGGATATGAAAAAACACGTGCAGATATAATCATCAGCCTGGATGTATATATATTATATATATTAGTTTTGTTTATTGAAATTTTGTAGTCAAACTGTTGCTAATGTTTTATTAATCAGAAAATATTTACAAGTGTTTCTATAGTATATATCTTTATTTTTATAGAAAAACGGAATTATTCTCTGGAAAAAAAACCTACAAATCCAATTACACGAAGTTTGCCGCTGCTTGAACTGTGAAAATTGTCTTAGCTTTCGTTTCACTTACTTATTATTTTCATTTAAATTTAAGTATAAGTTTCATGTCTGAACATTTAACTAGCATTATTTAGTTTTTTTATTCGCTTTAACTCTTTAAAAATATTTTTGATTTAAAAAGTATGTAAGCAGATAAGGTTAAAAGTATGTTTTAGTTAAACACCCCTCTGTGTTTAAGATTTATTTTGCAGTGTACTAAATACACCCTTACAAAGAGATACACATTATATGTGTATTTTTTTTACAATGTTTTACAACAATTTAATATTTAGTATTTCTTACATCTTCAGACATCTTTTTTCCGGTACTTCCCTATTCAATATTTGATTTCGAATTGAAAACATCTATTGTGGTAGGTGGTTTATTTATCAGCGGTTAATGCTTTCAGGAATGGTTGTTAGCAAATAACCATTTCTCACTTTTGTGATTTCCTATTCCCAGATCACGCAAAGAAGCATGTCATTGCCCTGTACATTTTAGGTAAGATACATGAGGTAGAGCATTTTTGAGGGCATGTGATAGATCATTCTCTAGAAAAACACCACTTATTGAATTATGCGAGGCGTATCCCCGATTGATCAGTGATTATCATTCTATCAGTATTCAATCTGGTTTGACTCATTAAAGAAATAATAAAGAATGCTGAAAATGTTAAATTATTATATTATTATCAATAACATAATTCTATAACATCGTTAATTTTATCATTTGTGTAATTCTTTTTTAATGTCAAATAAGAGTTTCTAACAAATTCTATTTTTTCTAATAAAAATTTTCACTTAGCTTTGTTTTCTTTAATGAAAATAAAATTTTGTAGTCAAATTGTTGCTAATGTGTTATTAATCAGAAAATTTATACAACTGTTTTCCATTGTATATATGTGTGTGTATTAATAGTAAAACAGGATTGTTCTACACATTCAATTGCTCGAAGTTTTCCACTGCTTCAACTGTGAAAATTGTCTTAGCTTTCGCTTCACTACTACCATATTATCATAACGGTTTGAGTACAGATTTCATGTCTGAACATTTAGTAAGCATTCTTTAAAGTGTTTTATCCGGTTTGCCTCTGAAATAAAATTTTTGAGGAATGTGATAGATTATTCTCTAGAATGACACCCACATATCGAATAACACGGAGGTTTATCTCGCGTGATCAGTGACAATTGCTTTAGCTTTTGTATCACTAACACCTAATTATCATCGAAACTTAAATATAGAATTTGTACCCAGTACATAAAACTGCCTTTAAGGTATTCTACTCGGTTTGACTTATTAAAAGAATAATAAAAAAAGTTGGAAAATGTAAAATTAGTATAATACTCTCAATAATATAATTGTATAATGTCGCTAACTTTATCATTTGTATAATTTCGCTTTCATGTCAAAGAAGACTGTCTAAAAAACTCTACTTTTTCTTTTCTTTTCTTTTTTTTCCCTTAGTTTTGTTTATTGAAACTTTATAGTCAAACTGTTGCTATTGTATTATTAATCAGAAAATATTTACAACTGTTTACTGTTGTATGTATATTTATTTTTTTTATAGTAAAACAGGATTTTTCTCTGGAAAAATACCTGCACATCCAATTATTCAAAGTTCACCACTGTTTGAACTCTGAAACATGACTTAGCTTTCATTTCACTTACTTATCATTATCATCTAAATTTCAAGCATAGGTTTTATATTTGAATATTTAACTAGCATTTTTTAAAGTTTTTCAGTTGGTTTGCCTCTGTAATAAAAGTTTTGATGAAAAAAGTATGTTAGTAGGTTAAGTTAAAAATCCGTTTTAGTTAAACTCCACTTTAACTCTGTGGTTTAAGATTTATCTTTCAGTGTACTTATTACACACACTTAGAATAATAAGGAACGGTGGAAAATGCTAAACTATTATTTTATTCTCAATAATTCTATCATTTACATAATTTCGCTTTAATTTAAAAAAAGACTGTCCAAAAAATTCTATTTTTTCTAATAAAAAGTTTCATTTAGCTCAGTTTTATTTAATGAAAATAAAGGTTTGTAGTTAAACTTTTGCTAATGTGTTATTAATCAGAAAATTTATATAATTGTTTTCTATTGCATATATATATATATATATATATATATATATATTAATAGTAAAACAGGATTAATCTCTACACATTCAATTACTCGAAGTTTTACCACTGCTTGAACTATGAAAATTGCCTTATCTTTCGTTTCACTGACACCTTATTATCATCTCATTATCATGTCTGAACATTTAATTAGCATTCCTTAAAATGTGTGTTTTACTCGGTTTGACTCTATAATAAAAGGAGTATTTCTGATGGAAAAAGTAGGTAACTGGTTAGATTTTAGTTAAACACTCTTCTTTGGTTTAAGATTTATTTTTCAGTACACTTATACACACATACATATTATATGTGTATATTTACAATAATTTACAATAATTTAATATTGTAGCTTTTTACATATTTTAACATCTTTTTTCCCATACCTCGATATTCAAAATTGAATTTCTAATTGAAAACATTTACCGCTGTCTCTTAAAATAGGTGGTTTATTTGATAGCGAGGAATTTTTTCATGAATGTTCGTTTAGTAGCAAAATGACAGCATTTCCTGTTTTCAACTCAAGCACAGAAGGTTTTTGTCGTTTTAACTTTTAGGTGAAAAATTTGATTTCGAAAATTTCTGAGACATATGAGGTATTATTCTGTATTAGAAAGATATTCACACGTGGAATTACGCAAAGTGCAATCACGCTTGATCTCTTAGGATTGCCTTAGCTATTGTTTCACTGACACCTGTTTATCATCTCAACTGAGATATAGGATTACTGTCTAAATACATAATTAACACTCCTTAAAGTATTTTATTTTCTTTGCCTAAATAATAAAAAGATAGTATGTGATTTTTTGAATTATGCTTAATTAATTTAAATAAACATCCCTCTGCGGTTTATTATGTACTTGCTGAAATACCCGGCGTTGTCCGGGATTTTAAGAATGTTTGTGTTGAAAAATCAATTTCAAAATTAAATATGTTGTATAGAGAACTTCAAAATGTTAAAATATGCCAATATTTCCATAATCGAGTTTTTAGCGTGATTCAATACGTTCCTCAAACTTATATGGCGTTATATTCACCTGCTGACGTCATATCTACTTGTTTTTTCTATTACTGATATTGATACTCTTTTTGTATAATTCTCAAACATGTGAAAAAAGCCCGTTAAACTTCCAATATGACGTCATTTTAATTTTCTTTTTAATTCTCTAATGACATCATATTAACCTGCTTTCTGTAATTACACATGCTCATACTCTTTGTATTATTGAGAAATTTTATGACGTCATATTAATATTTTTTTCAATTGTTGAAACTTTATATTTCATTTTCATTTTTCACGTGAAAATCTTTCAATAGAAAATTAATTATTGTAAATTGAATTTTATTGTGGATTTTTAACTGTTGGCAACTTCTATAACGAAAAATGTTTAAATTTAATAGGAAAAGGCTGTTAGAATTTTGGTTTTTTACTAATTAAAAATTAACTATACATTATTTTCGATTCCGGGTTAATTTAGTTGCCTCGGCCGTGTTTCAAAACTGTTAAGTGGTTAATAATATTTTTTTTTAGATATAGAACGAATACGCTGCAATTCTTCTTCAATATTATGAAATTTTCCCCGTTCTAGGAAATTCAAAATCCGACTTCACATTTAAAACATCTGGTATGATAGGTGGTTTATTTGTGAGCAGTGAATGCTTTTAAGAATGGTCGTCAATATTAACAAACCATTTCTCACATTTTGTGACTACTTATTCACAGCTGACGCAAAATGGTCAGTGCCCTTTTACCTTTTAGTTAAGAGAGTTGAGGTGGAAAATTTATAAGACATGTGGTTTGATTATTCTGTAGAAACACGCCCACGCATCCAATTATGTGAGGTTTATTCTCGCTTGATCTATCAAAATTGTCTCAGCTTTTGTTTCGCTGTCAACCGGATTAACATTTCAGCATAGGTTTAGTGTTTCAATAAATAATTAATCGTCTTTAAAGTAGTTTGTTTGGTTCGACTTATTAAAAGAGTAATAAAGAAAGATGGAAATATTATATTTTTGAGTTTCCTTCTATTATAGAATTCTATAATTTGTATAATGTTCGAATAAAATTATTGACAAAAACCCTTAAATTTCTAACAAAATTCCTCTTCTCACTTAGTGTTAGATCATAAAAATAAAACCTTGAATTAATTTGTTGTTGTACGTGTTATTAATTAGAAACTACGTTACATCTGTTTGGTACTGTATATATATTTTTTTTATTATTTCTCAAGTAAATACAGAATTATTCTCCAGAAAGACACACACGCATTAAATTATTCATTACGTATCACTGCTTGATATGTGAGGATGTCTTAGCTTTTATCTAGATAACACTTAATTATTAGATCAGTTTCGATGAAAGTTTTATGTCTAAATATTTAATTAACATTTCTTAAAGTATTCAATTCACTTTAACTCTATAATAAAAAGATAACATTTGATAGAAAAGGTACGTTTCTTGTATATTGTATTTAAATATTCTAGTTTAATATATATTATTTAGTAGACTTATACAGATACATACCTAAGCGCACTTGCACATTTGTATATATTTACCAAATTTTAAAATAATAGAATATTATATTTTTATTCTACTCATTACCAATTCTACAATCAGGCATCACTCAAAACATGGTAAAGGTTCTTTAAAAAACAATACATCATTATAAAAATGTTAAAAGTTTCTAATAAAAACCGTCATCATTACAAGAACATTTTCGCTCTAGCCGGAGCATCATCAGTTGTAATTTTATGCATTCTTCCCTTCTTTATTTTTTTGTCTGGAGATTGACAAATTCCCTCAAATCTCATTCTTTTCCCTCTTTATTTCCCCTTCTTTCAACATTTTTTTTTCCAGCTAGAGTCTATTGTTGCGTGCGCCATATCGTTACAGACTTCGACTTTTAATGTGCTTATTTTGATAGCATCTCTTATTACAGCATTATGTACGTTGTTGTAGTTTGCTATTTTTTTTTCTATTTCCAGGGTAACGATGTGTCGCACGAAATAATAGATTCTCACTGGAAAAGATGTTGAAAGAAGGGGAAATAAAGTGGGAAAAGAATGAGATTAGAGGAAAATTTGTCAATCCTAGTCAAATAAACAGAGAAGAGAAGAATGCCTGAAATTACAGCTCATGATGCTCCGGCTGGGGCGAAAACGTTCTTGTAATTGTCACAGATTTTATTAGAAACTTTTAAACATTTTTATGATGCTGGACTATTTTTAAAGAATTTTACCATGTTTTGAGTGATGCCTGTGAAAAATAAATATATTGAAATACAGACATTAGAAATTGAATAGGATATCTTTTTTTAATATATAATGTCTTAGTTCTTCTTACATCGTTTGACAACTTCATTTACGCATTAGCATAGTGGAAAATTGAACTCGAATTGAAAGCATTTCCGGCTCTATCTCTTATAATATGTGGTTTAAATGCTTTCAGCATTGGTCGTCAATGGCATATTAACATTTCTCAAATTTTTGGAATCCCAGTTCGTAGATCATGCAAAGAGGTCATTATCCTTTATCTTTTAGGTAAGAAAGTTGAGGTGGAAATTTTCTAAGGCATGTGTTAGATTATTCTGTAGAAAGACACCCACGCACCGAATTACGCCATGTTTATTCTCGCTTGAATTTTGAGGATTATCTTAGCTTTTGCTTCGCTGACACCTGATTATCATCTCAGCTTAGGTGTCCCAATACGTAGTTAAACGCATTTAAGGTATTCTGTTTGGTTCGCTTTTTAAAAAGAATAATAAAGGGAAATACATTTTTTTAAATTATAGTATTATCTTATATAACAAAGTCCTAACATTTTGTGAATTCTATAATTTCTATAATGTCAATAAGACTATCTATAAAATTAGTATTTTTATAACTGAAAAACCTCTCTTAGCTTAAATTGTTATATTAGAAATAAAACTTTGCCATCAATGTGATGCTATAATCCAGCAATTAAGTTACTTCTTGAATCTATACTACTGTACTGTAAGAACCTTTATCCTTTATTTTCCAAGTTAATACAAAATTATTCTCTAGAAAGACACTTAACAGGTACGTCTGAATACTTAATTAACATTCCTTAAAGTATTTTATTCGCTTTTGCTTTATAATAAATGTATAATATTTTATTTAAGGTGGGATTCTTGAATAGTTTAGTTAAATACACCTCTCCAGTTTAAGATAGATCTTTCAGTACATTTTAAACGAAATACGCCGTTTGAAAGTAAACAGTGCGACATCTAAGCGTGTATTTTTTGTTTTTCCGTATTTTGGACGATTTAGCCAATATGGGTTGCAAAAAACGAGCGTTTCCGACATTTGGATCTTCTTTGCTAGCAATCTTTCGGAATGGTTGCTGTAAGCCATTTTGGGGGAAAGGATTCCTTTTCGTAGAGTATTCATTGTGGTTTTTAATTAATAACTCGGCTAATTATCAAAAAATGAAAAATCTGAGCCTCAGGTGCATTATTAGGATCTGCCTTGGACTACCATTATCCAAATATTCAGACCACTATACGCAGTAGATTTTCCTAGCCATCGCCAACAAACAAACACACACAGAGAGAGAAACAGACAAACGCGTGTCTTTTATTAGAATAGATTCAAAAGATATTATGGTGAAAATCCTGTTTTTTTTTCTAACTAAACACGTCACCTTCATACAAATAAAACTTTGAAGTTAATTCGTGTTATTAATAGAAACTGAATTACAACTGTATTCCATTGCATTTGTTTTATTATTTTTCAAGTAAATACGAGATTATTATCTAGAATGCCGCCCACGCACATCAAGTTACAGGAATTTTATTCCTTCTTGATCTTTAAAGATAGCTTTAGTTTTTGTTTCGCTGACAACTAATCATCTCTGTTTGGTATGGCATTGGTCCTTCTAAACGTAATCTTTAAAGCATTTTATTTGACCTGGTTTATTAAAAGAAATAAATAAAATGAATGGAAAATAATGATTTAGTTTTTATAATGAAACGTATGTTTCTTTATCTAAGAAACTATAATATAACCACGTACGAAAATGCATTGTACTGTCCTCCAAAAAAAAAAAAAAAAAAAAAAAACAGAGTGAAATGTTTCCTTAAAAAAACCACCCTAGTACTTCATCAAATATTTCACTAAAGTACTTTTTTTTTCTATTTTTATGCACTATTTAGAATAATAAAAATAGTTAAAAATACCAAAATCGTGTTTGTTTATTTTTAAAATAATTTAAACTAACAATTGCAGAAGTCTGGTAAAACATGAGCTTCATTTTTAGAGATTTTTTTTTTTTTGTTATAATAGAATTTTAGAATGATTTACATAAATTTTTAATTGTTTTTATGTTATACATTAATATGTAATAAAATGCTTCATTTTCAGCTCATTATGTCAGAGGTGGGTTTTTTTCAGGTGTAATATAGGTTGTTTTTTGAAAAGTGTTTTTTTTTTTTTTTTTTTTAATTCTCGTTTAATTGGATGCCATTTTGTAATAAAGTGATAAAATGAAAAATGCTCAACATTAAAATCTTAGTCAGAACAAGCTGTAACAATTTAGAAATCTTTAATTTTTTTGCATTCTTTATTAGACTTTATATAGAGAAAATTTCAAAAAATGGGATTTTTTTAGATAACAGCACAATACAATAATCTCTTCCGAGAAAATCGTTCTTCATATTTAAAAACTCCAGAAACCAATATAATTTTGAGATTTAAAAAATGCATTTATAAAAACAAAGATTCTTTTGCTGCCACTAATTTTCGGAAATGCTTACGAGTGGTTTTTGTAGTGTAATCAGTTTTCTTAACCTGGAATATAGTTTTTCGGGTGCTATCCATTCGCAAGTAAACATTTTCATGTTCAATAAACACGTTTTATAGACAAACATTATAAATTAACAGTAATAATATTAACATTGAAATTACCTATGGCATCCAACCCGGGTTTCCCGGGATAGAGAATATAGGTGAAAACCATTTATTTTTTTTATTGAAAACTCTAATAGATTTTTTACATTTAATATTTTTTTTTAGATTGTCCCAACACCAAAGAGCATGTTTGTATGAAATATCTCAATTATATATTCAAATAAAATTTTGAAATTTATTAAAAGCGGTAATTTCGTATTGGCCTCGTGCCAGAAGTTAATAGTCGAAGAATATATCGAAGATATATCGAATATATCGAATATATTGTCGATATATCGAATATATCGAAGAAATCGCTAAAAATTTCGTTGTCTACAGCAGTTTTTCTTTTTTATTTATTCTGATAATTTCAGCGGTTTTAAGTGCTTATTTCAATTACATGCCTGTTAATTTTGTGTTTTATTTATACTATTTTTTTATTGCTTAATGACGTTTTAATTTCGTTATGGAATAATTAGCTGGAAACAAATGCTGAACTTTTTATATCGTTTAAACTGCAAATGGATTCATATTTTGTAATCGTCTACAAGCGATAGAGATAGATTTTTAAAAAAATGCTTGAAATTTAATATAAATGCTATAATAAATTAGTAAATTGCGATATAGTTTCAAACAAATTGCATTTGAAAGTAGATTTTTTTTCCCTATATAACGGTGTAAAAATTAAAAATGTGCGATGTTTAGAATTTTAAAAAATTGCAGTAGCAAAAATTGCAAAACCGAAATTTCATCGTGAAGTGTTGCCATTCAAAAAATGACATCAGCGTTACCGTGAAAAAAACTTTCATCTTTCTACGGGCCTGATTTGAGCTTTCAAACACGTGACCTGACGTCACAGATAGGATCTGATTCTTCTCGTCTAGTTGAATTTTCGCCATATGTTTTCTTTGTAATTTCAGATAAATTTTATGTAAAAATGGTTTCTAAAATGCGAATTTTTTAAAAGTATATTATCTCAATTATTTGGATAAAGAATTTAAGTAAGTACCCTTTTTTTTATCTCATTATTTAAAAAGCAAAATATATATCTATACCGTTTTTCAATTCCAAAATTCGAATGTTGTTAAAGTTATATTGTACTTAATACTTTAATAAAGGTAATCGCCTTCACTTTCTTTTGTGTTGAAATAAATCGGGTTTCGCTGGGATGACCGTGCATATTCTACTATTATAATACTATTAATACTATTACTACTATTTTAAACATTTAATATCACTTTATTAAAACAATCGCAATGGCGAATACGCACATAAAAATAAACACAGAATGTCAACAGACGACAATTAACCATTATTTTTTTCTGACTTCATTATGCTTTTATTTTCACCTAGCGTAATAAATATAGTTTAGAATCATCAAATAGATAAAACAGTAATACGAAAGCCTTTTTTGTCCTGATTTTACTAAGAATTTATCTTTTAAATATAATTTACGTAAATTGAGAACATTTAAAACATTAATTAATAATATTGAGTTCTTTGCATATCTTTTTTTAAAAATCAAACGCTTTTCGTAAAGGATTTGTAAAAGTACTCGTGCTTTCAATTATTAAAATACAATTTTTATTTAAATAAATATTTCTATGTATCTGAGGTCGATGCAGGATTTTTTTTCCCTTGTGGGTTATTAAGTGAAAAGTAAAATTTTTTTTTAAATAGCTTATTATATTTTTGTTTATGTGTTATTATCCAGGTTTTAAAATAAGCCTAAAAGCAGTATAGTTTTTTATACAAGTAGTTTAAGATAAAATAAAGTAGTGTGGAAGAATGGAACTTGTCTCATTCCTCCTATTTAATAAGATGGGTGAAAATTGCTGCTTATATGAAAATTAATATAGAAATAGAGCACACTATAGTATGTTTGTTTTTTAATGGAAATTCCTCCTTTAATTGAAATAACAACTTGAGAATCTGTATATTTACTAGATGGATGAGGATTTTTCTGTTTAAATGAATTTTCCCTTTTAAGTAAATATTAAATTTATAATCGAAGTAAAAATGTGTGTGGAATTTGGAAATGGTGACATTTTCTCTTATCCTTTAAAAGAAATATTCATAAAAATATAAAATGCACATTATAATTAGCAATTAAAATACCATGTTTTGTCAGATGTTTGAAGGATAGTGATTTCTTAGTTGTAATACCTAGTAACAGAATATGTATTTTAAATTATTCATACATTATAAAATCTAAATTGAATTTTTGTTTCAATTGTTTAGAAAAATTTCAAATTTCTATTTATGAATCTGTTTATGTAATAACAATCCTTTTATTAACAATAATAAAATTAAGTCTTGCTGAACCTTTATTGTTCATTTATTGTATGTATAATTCAAACGCATCTAAAATAAGCCAGAAATTACCCAAGAAAATATTATAAAACTGGATTTTATAGCACTGTTTTTGATGCACACATACGCGATTTCAACCTTACTTGTCTGCTACTCAGATATCTTCTGCGACGTCATCCACGACTTGAATCAGGCCCGTTGAAAGAGGAAAGTTGTTTTCACGATGACCCCGGCGTTACGCACAGACTCGTTTGTCCTTTATAATATAAATATTATTTTCTTATTTTTGCATGTATAAGTACAATTTTGCATGCATAAATACAAATCCTCGGATTGTCATGCAATTGATATATGTTAGTGAGGTTAACCATGGCATGTTCGGTATTGAAAATGAAGTATGTAGTGTTTATATTTCGTTTACAGGGACACTCAAATAACTCAAGCAAAATGCGATCTATGCGGAAAAATTGTTTGCGATTTACTATAATAATGCTACACTATTTCAAATTTATTGAAATTTATACATATCACTGAGGTGCACTTCAAGAGGCTTACTTTAGAACAGGGTGTGCATAGCATTCATCATTCATTTACAGGGACACACAAAAGAATTCAGTTACAGTACTGTCTATGAAGAATAATTGCTGGAAGTGCGTTTTCAGTTGTGGTACGCGTTTTTAAATTTAACTAACTTTTTGCATATTACTTGGTGCGTACGAGGGCCGTTTTTTTTCATCCTCCGATTGAGCCGCTAATCAACCAGATAAGTGATAAGAGGCAAAGATGCGTGGTAAGCGACTGCCCATCTCCCTAACTATAACCTCTGCTACTACCGACGCCAACTCGTTATTTTAAATTGAGCTGTAGGCACGTAAACATGGCTGGCTAACCAGCCATGTTTACGTGCCTACAGCTCAGTTTAAGCTTAGTTGATGCTCCCGCCAAGTTGGAGTTGCGTAGTGTTATCCTCTTTTTTCAAGCAGAAGGGAATAGTGCTGCAGAAATTCACCGAAGAATGACCCATGTGTATGGGAAAAACTGTCTGAGTGATGGTGTTGATGATGAGTCGGAAATTTAAAGATGGGCGAACCGATATTAAAATGCAACGTGTTTGATCATACGCCGTATAGCTCCAACTTAGCGCTGACTGATTTTAATCTCTTCCCTGAATTAAAGAAATGGCTAGAAGGTAAAAACTTCCGTACGAATGATGAACTTCAAGCCACTGTTCAGAATCATCTCACATCACTGGCGGCAACTTTTTATGAAGAGGGTATTGGAAAGCTTGTCCACAGGTATGACAAGTTCTTCAATTTACAAGGTGATTATGTTGAAAAGTAACTATAAGTGTACATAACTTTTAGCAGCAAAATCATCTTTCTATCTATACTTGTCTTTTTTTATGGCCTATCGGAGGTTGAAAAACAAACTGTCCTCGTAAAAATCCTAAAGATCATAGACATAACTGCATAATAGAACTCGAATACATTTCTGTTTATTGACGGAAATTGTTGAAAGAGAATTTACAACTGTTCTATGCGTTTTCTAACAGAACTAAATTTTACAATACAGTGTAGTAGATATACAAATCTCTAGATACTATACAGGACTGCACAAAAGAATTCGAATATTTTTTTTTACTACAGATGGTAATTCCTGAAATTAGGTTTTCAAATGTGTTATGCGTTTTCCCAATTGTTTACATAGACATCTTCGCCCCGGGATTGCCCTTATACTCTAAAACGAAAGCTGGGTTCCCGGGGCAGTCATCTCTTGTCATCGCTTGTTTACATAGACAGCATATTTCACCTTATTAACCGGTGAAATTTTGTTAAAGTATTCTGGAAATGTTGGAAAGTGTTTCCCAATCTATGCTTAACGTATGATTTTTCGTTCTTGTTTAAAAATCAAGTGATTATAATCAACGCATTAGTGTTGGTTCTCTAACACCTTATTATCATCTCCGCCTTAGTGTTTGTCTCTCTGACGCCTGATTATCATCTCAGTTTAAGTTTCGGAATGGTGTCTCAATTACGTAATTAATTAATCGTCTATAAGGTATCCTATTTGGTCTACCGTTGACAGAATAATAAATTATGATGGACTAATTTGTTGAATTAGCTTCTATAATAGGATTTTATAATGCCACTTCTACAATTACTTTGAGGGGTATATTACTCTTAAATGTACAAAAATTTGGAATTTTCAAGAAACTTTTATATAAGAGGACATCTTCTGTACATCTTTAAAAAAAAGCATAAAATTCTTACAATTACGCTAGTTATAACTAGAAAAATATCGGCTGATTTCTATGTAATCAATGATTAAAAGAATATTTTAAAGTCCGTTTATTTTCCCAAAAAGTTGAAAATTCGCTTTTTTAGGCGCGTTTGTAATTATATAAATATGTAGAACCTATAGTCGTTGTCTGGACCGCCCGCCGTCTGTTCGTCTCTCCGCATATAACAGCGCAAAAACCATCCAACCGAATGGTTTGAAATTCAATATATACAGGGTCATTCACAATTCCCTCCGGGGTTTCGAAACGTTATAGTAAAAAAACGAAGACGAATATGAAAAAAAGAAACATATGAAATTATTCCGAAACTATTCAAGTTTTACTTACATACATTACAGGTGTTCTATGTGTGAACCCTTGGTCACACGGCATACATCCATGCGATAGTCCAATTCCTGCCATACTCCGTTTCTTTAAATTTCCGGTACCACACATGAATTGTTTTGTCAGTTGGTCCCTGTTTTCGATATTTATTACGAAAGGGCCCGTTGAACTGACACCACTGATTCAGATTTAAAGTAACGGAGTATGGCAGGAACTGGACTATCGCATGGATGTATGCCGTGTGACCAAGGGTTCACACATAGAACACCTGTAATGTATGTAAGTAAAACTTGAATAGTTTCGGAATAATTTCATATGTTTCTTTTTTTCATATTAGTCTTCGTTTTTTTACTATAACGTTTCGAAACCCCGGAGGGAATTATGAATGACCCTGTATAATCGTTGTAAAATTTTGTCGAGTCATTTCAAGTTTTATGAAAATCGAATCAAAGCTTAAAAAGATATTAACAATATATTTCTTTTAAATGCTAAAAGGTGTAAATTAGCAACATAACACAAATTAAAATAACTTTTATTAGGTTGTTTGGCATGTTTCGAATCATTTTCAAAAACAAATGAGAATATTCCATAATTGCACGGGCTTTGAAGTTATTATTGTCATGTACTTTTTTTAAAAATTATACGCAAGTTATCTTTTATTTTTACTTGGTTGTTTATTTTCATATCTGTAACCAGTTATCTTTTATTTTTACTTGGTTGTTTATTTTCCTATCTGTAACCATGGAGAAACTCGAACCACAGTTTTGGTAATTTAAAAGATACCACATCGTTACATATTGTATTTTTGCGTATTTTTACACGCAAAATTTGTTCAGAAATTTTCCCGATTATAGATGGTAATTGCTGAAATTAGTTTTTCATGTGTGTTACGCGTTTTCAAAATTGTTTACTTATGCATAATATTTCACATTATTAAAAAAAAAATAACGCCACAATTATTTTTCTTTTGAAAAATGGAAATATTGCATTTCATATCGCTTTTAGGTAGATTTCGTAAAGAAATACTACCTATTACCTTCTCCCCTAAAAAATTTTTTGCAGATCTACGCCGATCATGACTCCCAGAACCCAAAACCACCCCAAGTTCAAAACTTTATATCTATCTATCTATCTATCTATATCACTTTTTTATGGACACGATAAATTTAATAATTCTGCATAAATCTTTTCCAAACTGATACATAAAATCAAGGGGCATAAATTCAAGGTCAAGTTCGTTAATGGGCAAAATCGAATCAATGGGGGCGAAATGGTTGGGACTTTTTGTGAAAGCAGAAAACAACCCATAGCTTCTTAATTATGATACGTATCGAATCCGTTTAAAGTTATTATTACTTCTAGTAAAAGGGCCGAAAATTTATGTATGACAGATTTTTGATATCATTAAATATGACCCCAAGGGGGGGGGGGGGTTAAGAAGGAAAAAAAATTACTTCATAACTTAGTCAATTCAAAAATATCAAATCCGCTTAAATTTATTATAAATCCTCTTAATATTATCTACAACTTTTATACTGACAAATTTTTTACAGGACCAACCCTTATAGCAAAAAAAAAAAATAAATAAATAAATAAATAAATAAATAAATAAAATTAAAAAAGAAAAATCCTACCTACACATACAGGTAGATTTTGGAATGGGCGGTCCGAACTGCCGCATCATGACAAAAAAGTCATTTCCTCGCCAATTTCCAACAAACGGGTGCTCCATAATCTGCGTCTTCGAAATCTACCTGTGCCTGTAGGCCGAACCGTCAGGGATTTTATTTTAGAATAGAATTTTTGTCTTATTTTATCGAGGAGTTTTTAGCCATCAAAGAAAGCGAAAAATTCTTTTCAGAATTACTGGTGTGCAAACAGCAAATGTATTGTTAGCTATGGTATTGCTTTAATGCAGTGCTGCGTTTTAATGGATTAAGCGGTGAAGTTTTGTTACAGTATCCTGAATGCGTTGGAAAGTTTTTAATAATATAGACTTGACGCGTGATTTTTCGTTCTTCTTTTCTTCGTTAAATATATCTTCGGTAAAGAAAAAACAGTGTTTTCTCTTTGTTTTAAACAAAGAATGAATGTCTTATTCCTTTTAATGTTCTTTGCTCCGGATTAGCTGCTCTCGAGTGGCACAATATCCTGTTATTTTCAGGTTAATGTAACGTGTGTTTGTAGGAAGCGTGGGCGTTGAAACAGGACTGGAGTTTTCGGAAATGATGTATTTAAACAAACGGGCATTCAGTTTATTTCATTCGATTACATAAACATTAATAATTCTTAGTGGGATTACATAAACATTTTAATAATAGACTCTTCAAAGGTTATATAAACATTAATAGACTCTCTCTGGAATTGACTTTACTCTTTTGAGATAAAATAGTACACATTTTGGGTCAAAAAGAAAATTATAGAACAACAAGAAATAAAAAAAAGTGCATCAAGAATAGATTATGAAACTCTTTCCAATACTACCTGAATACTGGTATGAAACTTTATTGCTTTTCATACGATTAAAAGAGATATCTAAATAATGAATTTAGATGACCCATATTTAGCGATTTCGAAAGTAGAGGTGATGTATTCAAAATCTTTTTCGCTGGTCTGCATAAGATGTATAGATTTTTCACCATACCACATGGTGTATTAAAATTTAATTAATCTGGAAAACGCTGAACATAACAGAAAATGTTTTTCCAGCAATTACCATCGACAGACACCAATGTATTTATATGCTTCTGCGCAGCCCTGTATTATTAAATACAGCTTTGTTTACTAAATTATTTTCACACCGCATAAAAATAGTCAAATTTATTTCCACCAAATCCAATAATAAGCATGAAAACTTGCAGAATCGGATTGTAACTTCATTGTAAATCACGAATATGAAATTTGTGATAAATATGCCAATACATTGTTGCTTTGGATTTGTGATCAACATGTGGACGGGATAAAAATTTAATTTAATTTGCTTAAATAGTCTTAATCATCTTCTTCATTTAAAAAAAATATTCTAAATGAATAAACTTTATTCATTCAAAAATTCATACTTTATTGTTTTAATCTTGGTAGAATTTTTTATTTTCGTCAATTCAAACATTATTTAATCAGCACCAGATGGAATTACATAGTTCACAGAAATTATTTATATCCAAAATTCTTTCCTAAAATAATATGAGATGTCCACTTGCAAGCAGTATGCGTTTCTCAAGCATGTCACAAATTAGGTAATGCAAACTAACGTCGCAGTTACATCACTGAAACGTAGCATTCACCTCACGACACGTCACTATAAACGCAAACTCACACTGGGATGTCGCTGTGACATAATCACGGCGTCACAATTCAGTACGGGAATGTTCACAGAAGCGCTAAAACATGGCTTTATAAAAAGTGGCTCACGACGAATTTTTTGAGAACCATAAAGCTCTTTGCAGCAAAAGTATAGCAAACATATATAGCTATATATTAATATATAACTGTAATATATAGCTATATATTAATGTATGTGTAAAATGTATTCGATGAGATTCCATTTAAGCAGCGTACAATAATTACTTGATTGCAGAAGTTGTTTTATTTCAGTGAGCAACCATGTAGAATGTTATACAGCCGATGAATTAAAGATGGTACACTCCAAACGATCACATATTCATTGGCGTTGGAGAGGGAAAATATTCTCATTTGCAGTTATGCCAGCTTAGATTGCATAGCTAAAAATAGAAGCGTGCAGTCAACAACCATAATTAGTAACAGTCATAACATGCCAGGAAGAACCGAGTGAATAGAAAACAATAAAAGCAATCGTCGAAAACTCCTGGGTGTTTCCCCGAGAAATAATCAAGAAGTTCGAGTTCGACTTCTTTATTAATATCTCATCACAAAAATGAAGCAAGCTAAAATCAGTCTTTTCGTTGAAATTTTAAAAAATCAGGATCTGATGCCACGGCTTTTTTTAACAGACGATATCACTCAAAATGTGTGCTCCAAAAAGTCATGCAAATGGCTTTAAACCACTTCGGGGAAGGCTACAAATAATGTATTTTATCCAATCAAATACTCGAATTTGAAGTAACGGCGGAATTATCAGAGTGAGCGATTAGCATCTCGAAAAACGGGAAGAAAAGTTTCTCGTAATTTCTAGAATCGTGTCGAAAAAGAATAAAATACGTTCTATCGAAATGTACAGAAGAGAGAATTTTACTGGCGCAGTGCCAAAATGAAAATAAATTGGCGCTCAAGAAATTATGCTCAAGATAAAAAAGAAACAGGCTGGCAGCAGTACTTGAATAGTTCATTCCATTGCCACATAATTGATTAAAAATACAATTATTAAATGTAACAAAATTGTTGTAAAAACAAAAATGACACAAACTTAAGAAAAAATTTCTATTGATATTTAGTTCTTCCTTAATATAAAATAAATCAAATATATCTTTAAAACATTATAAAATGAATCAATACAAATATTATTGAAAAGGTTTTAAAAACTATTATCAGCAGACCAAAATTGGCTCTTGTTTTTAAACTTAAATTTAAGAAAACCATACATCAGTTTTAACAAATTCTGGAAGGCTATTAAAATTTTTGTTGATATTTTTGTACAACAAATAAACCTGAATTGTACAGGCAATTTATGAAATTTAGGAGTCATAAAAATAAAAGACAATTGATGATGATTCGATAGATTAAAGAAAATAAGGATTTTCACTGTTTTTTACAAGCCAGAAGCTTTCTATGAATAAGATTTAAATGTTGATTTATTTTAGTATAGAAATTTTTATCATTTAATTCATTATTTACTTTTTCAATATAAAACTTTTTACATAAAATAACATAATTATTTGCTGCTTTATCTACTGGAACAAAAATAAAATTAATTTGCAAATCCTTACTATAATTCCACGGCTCCAAAATAGCCCATTTTAATACCGGAGTTTTCTTAGAAAAAAAATTATTTTTAGATTTTTCTTGCAAATTTTGCAGAAATCACCTCCGGAGGTAATATTTTGCGAAAGTGTTGTAGAATACTACCCTGAAATTTTCGGTTAAAAATTATTGGTATTCAGTTGGTGGACCATTTGGGTACTCTGTAATTCAAATCATTATTGTTAATTTCTTGATAATCATAACCTTTACTATTTGAAAAATTGTTTAAAATGTTTCACTATATTAAATTTCCACTAAAAAAAAGCCTCTAAAGGTAAACTATTACTATAACCTAGTTTCTTAATAAATTCATCGATATCATTATTAAACATAGCCAAAGCCTTATTAAAACCAACTTTTTTATTCATTCTAAATTTTGTACCAAAATTCATTAAAAAATTAGCATTTTTATTACCAGTTATTCAAATCACCAGTGAGCACATAACCATGGACTATATAATCACCACAATTGCTACTATTGCAAACACAATGGAAATCTTTGTCCACATCAGTAAAAGTAATGTGCCTATAATTAAAGATCTTATTACTAAAAGCTTTATCATAAGCAGGGCTTGACAAATGCGGTCGCCAGGTCGCCACTGGCTACCAAGTTTTTTGATCAGGCGACCAAGTTATTTAATATTTCGGGGTGATTTCTGTAAAACAATTGACATAAGAAATGAGCACAAATGGCATTTTTTTTCTTTTCCCCAAGCAGTGATCTTCCTCTTCTCACGTACTTTTAATGGAAGAAATAAATTTAAAAGGCATTTTCTAATTCATGCATAGACACCACCATTCTTTTCAGCTATAGACAGTTAGTATATGTCACGTGATTAGAATGTGTGTGGGGGGAGAGACTATTTCAATAAAACAGTAAGAAATGTTAACAGTCTAGCCTCTGTTGCATCTAAAATTGGATACAATGCTAAAAAATGCTCGAGGGTTTTTTTTTTTTTTTTTTTTTTTTTTTTTTTGTAAGGTTTAAATCTGATTTTTGTGTTTATATAAGTTGTCAACATAATATAAGTGATTATAAGTTTCATTAGAAAATATAGCTTATATTAGCTGTCTAAATTATGTAGTATTTTAAACTATGTAACGAATAATTCTAAACTATGCTTGTTATTATTTTTTCTCAATTAATTCATAAAAAACTCTTCTTTTTTTTCAATGACGGGGAAGAGGAGGAGGGGGGGGGGATATTTTTTACTGGCGACTAGTATTTTTTCTAGCTACCAGATTTTATCAGATTTGTAAAGATCATAAGCATACCTGCCAACATTGTACTAAATTTCCGTACAATGTAGATTAATTTAACCGAGGTTAATCACGTTTCAAACCAGATTTTTTTTGTAAAAAGAAATACATTAAAATAGCTTCCAAGTAGGAACATGGAAAATAAATATATATGATTTTTTTTTCAGATATATTTTCTGGTTATAAACGTCTTTAACCTGGATCAAATTAACTCACATTGCACGGAAGTTTAGTTGAAAGTTAGCAGGTATGCATAAGCATATGCAATGCAACAGATATAAAACAATTTTTAATAGGAAAGAAATATTAATTGTCATTAAAGATTTCATTAATTTTTAAATTATAAAATTATTTTTGCTGAAACCTTTTTAGGTGCGTTCGTAATTATATAAATACGTAGCACCTATTGTCGTCGCTTGGTCCGTCCGTCTGTCTGTCCGTCCGTCCGCATATAACAACGCAAAACCTAACCCAACCGAATGGTTTGAAATTTAAGCTATATTATCTTCGCAGAATTTTGTCGAGACATTTCAAATTTTATAAAAATCGAATCAAAACTTTAGGAGATATTAATAAAAATATTTATTAAGAAATTTGAATTTTTTAAAAAAAATCGGTGCTTTCTTGTTATAGGAGCTTCCGAAGTTTAATCGTCAAGCAACCGAGATACTTATTTTATGACAGAAATTAATCTGCAGACGATATAATTCATTTCACAGAATAAAAAATCATCACGATCTGAATATTTATATAACTAGCTATAGTACGAACACACCTCATTTGTCACGTTTGACGTACAATTTCCAACTTGTTTAAAATAAGGTTTAATGACAATCATGAGGCTTATATTATACATTATGGAGGTTCACTACAGCCTGTTTTCTATAGATTATTGAGTACGTAGAATTTATCGTTTATTTACATAAACTAGGGGGCTCTGCCCCCTACGAGCTGCGCTCGCCAACCCCCGTTCTGACACCGCATGATTTAAAAACACTCTGATTTGATCATCTCTAAAACGATTACGGAAGATTGTATTATAATTAAACAACCAGTGGCGATCTGCTGTAACAGGGTTTCCATTCATTTTCCTTTGACTGAGGGATTTTAAGGTCGAATCAACTGCTGTTGAAACAGATTACAACTGTAACTGTCACCAAAATATATGATTTAGCGCCAAACGTGCATAATCGTGGCGTCGCGTCACTTTCAGTTGACATCAGATGCGTTACACGAGTTAGTTTTTTCATCGGGGAATTTTTAATTCAACGCTTATTTGTCTTTTGATACTTCTCCATCAATCAATTTTCATTTTAAAAAAAAAAAAAAAAAAAAAAAAAAAAAAAAACTATCGTTAAACTGTAACACCAAATAAACAAATAGAAGAATTTTGACATTGGAAAGGAAATATTATTATTTACGCTGTTTTAAAATTTGCAATAATGGGTAAAAGATATGTCGAAATAAATTGATCTCTCATGAAAATATAATAATTAATTGAAATTGTTTGGAAATATTGTTTTTTTTATCATTTTAAATGTGAGGTGAATTTCCCTAGTTACTCGTATTTCTCTTTGTAATATTCACGCGCAAGTATATTTTTATTACGTCATTTTCTACATTTATTGCTTTTAACACGTGATCATTTAAATATTATTTTAAAGTTTTATTTCTGTTTTTAATAGTCTCGTGTAAATACATTTCTTAATTGAAAGGGAATCTTATTACGTGCGCTATTTTACAAATTGGCAACGGTTCAAATAATGGAATTTATGAAATATGAAATAAATCTTCGTCAAAATAATGAAAATTTTGAATAAAAAATTGGCAACGGTTCAAATAATGGAATTTATGAAATATGAAATAAATCTTCGTTAAAATAATGAAAATTTTGAATAAAAAATTGAAATATAACCTGAAAAAATTACTCAAATTAAAAAAGTGATTGCAGCCTGCACTCCGCAAACTTGTCAACTATATCCTTACAAATTATGGTTAAATTCCTGCGGATAGTTTTCGTTCCTATAAAACTTTTTTCAAAAAACTGTTTTGACGAACTTTGATTTTAAATATCTCTTAAAATAATTCTTCGATTTAAAAACTGTTTGCTTCAGCGTGTTTATCGAACATTTCTTTATAAAACTACCAATTTTTAAAATTTTACATGCAATAGTTTTCTAGATATTAGTCCAGAAAGACTTCAAGGCACAAAATCTTAATTGACAGCGGCGGCAGCGGTGGTAACTTTTTTTTAATATAGAGAGACACTCAAAAAAATTCAGTTACAGGAGAGACTATGGGACATAATTGCTGGATGTGCGTTTTCAGCTATGATGTGCATTTTAAAACATAACTAAGTTTTAGTGTATTAGCAGGCGTGTAGATTAATTATATCAGGACCTTCGAAGAGAAAGGGCGAATCGCGAAATTGGGGTGTTGGGAAATCAAGCTCAAAGTTTTGCAAGTAGCTCAAAATAGCAAAGGCAAATCTTTATTTTAATCACTGCTGATAAAAAAAACCAGATTAAAATAGTATGTATTGAAATTCAATGTTTTAATTTTAATGTATTTCTTACCCTTATTTGATTAATTTATAGTTGATTATTTGTTGGACAATTTTTGTTTATTTAAATATCTCGTTTGACTGTACGGACAAAAATGAAATGTCTTAACGATATTCCAATAATTTTGAAATGTGTTTTATAATCCGTGCCGCGATGCATGATTTTTAATTCCTATTACATTTCAAAAAGATAAAAAAAAATGTATTAAGCAAAAGTCTGATTTATTATAATCTAATCTCCTGATTTTCTTATCTTTCAACTTGAAAATTCTGCATTATTAAATTATTATGTTTATTCTTACTACATAGCTAAAATTGATTTGCATTCATTTTCTTATATTGCTTTGTTATACTATTTTTGTCATCTTATAATTTTAATTACATCTACGTGACAACAGCCCAAAAACCATTCTTCTTGTTTCAGAAAACTTATTAATACACTATAAAAACTACTCGCTTCTGATAATCAGTGGCATCAAAAGAAACTTTGTTTCTATAACTGCGTCTTTAAATCTCATAAAAGTATTGATTTAAGAGATTTCAACAGATAGAGAATGCTTTCGGAATCGCGGGTAGCACAGAAGACGTTATTGTGGGTTTTTGTAAGTGGTTATATTATATTTTCCAGATTAAGAAACATTTGTCTCTTTTTACAGTGTACGTGACAAAGGAAATGTTTCATTTTAACAGAAACATACCTTGAGAGTACCGTAACTCGAATGTGACCGAAAGTTGAAAGAATTGTAACCCAAATACAACTCTTGCTTTTCCAAATTGTCGCCATTTGACGTAGAAATTGAATCTGCGTGAAGGCATGCTGACTTTCCAGTATCTTCTTAATGGAATTACGAACTTACGGTTACTTAAAAGTCAAAAAGTGTCGAAATAAAGATGCTGCCATTTAGCCGTCGTTGTCATTGTGACCATTTGCGCCCGAATGTTACCGAAATATGAAATAATTGTAACCCAAATACAACTCTTGCTTTTCCAAATTGTCGCCATTTGACGTAGAAATTTAATCTGCGTGAAAGCATGCTGACTTTCAGTATCTTCTTAATGGAATTACGAACTTACGGTTACTTAAAAGTCAAAAAGTGACGAAATAAAGATGCTGCCATTTAGCCGTCGTTGCAATTGTGACCATTTGCGCCCGAATGTTACCGAACTATGAAATAATTGTAACCCAAATACAACTCTTAGTTATCCCGATTGTCGCCATTTGACGTAGAAAATGAGTCTGCGTGAATTCACGCTGACTTCTCAGTATCTTCTTGTATGAAAGGACGGTTACCTAAGAGTCAAAAGGTGACGAAATAAAGATGCTACCATTTATTTATTGTTGTCATTGTGACCCTTCGTGACGTTTGGGAAGTTACAGTGACGTCACATCATTAAAATCTATCCGACACTCTGACGTCATACGGATACATTTTAACATAAATTCATATCGTATGTTTCATATTATAGATAAAGCATCTATGCTTATATGTAAAGATTATTCAAGTAATATTTAACTTAGTACATTTCCGTGTACGCGGCTCAATTTTTCAAGTACATAATGCAACAAAAAACTACTTACTCCTTTAAAGAAAAATAGTGATGGTTTATTTACTTATGCGTCATTATTTAAAACAAAGGTGGCTAAAACAAAAGGTATATCTAATCTTGAAACGTTATCATAACAATCATATTTTGCCTATCAACATGCATCTTAAACGGAAACTTATGACTGAATTCAGACACGCAACCTAAACAGATGAAAATATTAAATGCCTTTTAATAGTCCGCAGTTTGCTTTTAGGAATATCAATAGCATTTCAGTGAAAATTAAGTTTATTGTTGAATTTTTAGCACATTATTTAAATTACTTGTATGAACAAAAAACAAACGTTTGCCTTTATAATAAATGTAGATGTGCTTTTCTAATAAATATACGACAGCTTACACCTGATTTTGAAAACGAAGTGAAGAAAACTGAAAATTATATCTGATCACGACATATGCATCATAAATATTTTATGAATTAACCTGCATCTTAAATAGAAATTATGTTTGTATTTACCTATACGATTTAAAAAAGAGTTTTAAATATGTGTACTGTGCTTTTTGAAATATCAATGACTTTTTAGAAAATATAAAATTTATTGAAGAACTCTTGAATCCGCTTGACTCTTAAATAGCTTGCGACCAGAGTTCGTGGAAATTTTAAAATTTTGACCATTTCTCGTCACTATTTTGTCTACCTTTTTAAATAATAATTTATTTGAATGTAATAATGCACTCTTAAGTTATAATGAAAGCTTGCAATAAAGTAAAATATAAAATAATTAGGTTAAATAATAAAGTAACAAAGTAAAATAGAAAAAAATAAGAAAATTTAAAAATTGATTAAAATATTAAAAGTAAAGGTCAAGTAAATAATTAATAATGCATAACTAAATATGCATTATTAATATGCAATATTAATTATGAGATAATTTTTTCTCGAATTATTCAGTGAAACTCGCCTCATAAAAAATACACTAATACAATTTACATCAAAATCGTAAAATAACAAATCTTTGTTTCATGTTTAGCCAGACTTGATAATAAAAAAAGCTTGATTAATTAATAAATGTATTTGGTAAAAAGATCGCAATTGCCACTGATATTAGCGCCAACTTTAATTTTTTCAGAAATAAATTTATACTTCCTTATGAGAAAGTTTGAGTTCAATCATATTAACCAGGATTACATATTAAAATGTGTACGGAAAGATATCAAATAACAAAAATCTTGAATTTCCCCCCCTACTTCTTAACGGTAAGTTTCACTGTTACTTACCCATCATACGTAGTATAGAGTAAGTCTTGTAATCGTTTTGAAAATCGAAATTTTTTTTGACGGATTTACACGTTTCAGACACTGGAGATTCCGAAAAACATATTTTCAGGAAAAAAAAAATTACCGTCCGTCTGTCTGTGTGTGTGTCTGTAAACGCTCTATCTCCCGTACAAATTGAGATAGAGACTTGAAATTTGATATGTACTTAGTATGTAATAGTGGAAAGAAGCTTATTGAATTTCGGTAACCTTGATTATCCGGAACTATTTTTTTCGGACTCTCGAAATATTCGTTCTGATAAAAAGTATATATAAATAGTTTCTGAAAAATCATAGTTTTCGAAAAGTAAAATTTCTGTCTGACAGAAGAATGTGTTTTTCAGAAAAACTTTGTGACCTATAAAAATCGCGATAGTTTTCCTACAATGTTTAAATAAATTCCTACTACCCCTAATTTTTTCAGAATTTTAGTTTCAGTAGATTCGGAAATATATAGAAGGGGAAGGACATATTTCTGCAGTGCATTTTCAACGATATCTCTGAAAATATAATACCTAATATTAAAACAAATACATTTTTGAATTTGATGTTACGAGATCTTTCACACGATATACAAAAAGAATTTCTTTTTTCAAGTAACTTAATTAGCCCTCCCAATTTTTTCCTAAATATATTTGTGAATGGCTAATAATCTGAAAATATGTGGGTCAATAGACTTTATAACTGTCGCAAGTTTGAATTTTCCACGTCCCATAGTTTAGGAGAAAAGCGACTGTATCAGACGGACAGACATACAAACACGCGAGGGATCTTATATTGGTTCCGTTTTTACTTTTTAAATACTGAACCCTAAAATCAAACTTTCTATCCTTAAGGAAAGCAGGAAATTTTCAATTGATTGAAATTGACCGACGTTTGTTTGTGTGTTCTAGACCGGGAGTCGGCAGCACAGATAATAACCTCATCGAGTTCACGGCTGAAATTCTAGAATTAGTTAAAACTTGATTCGCATATTAAAACACAATCGGTCCGCCAAGTCACATCTTGGTGAAAAACACCTAAAACCCCGATTTTAGCGGTTGACTCGTAGGTTTACCATTGTGTTTTCCTGCACCCAAAGGTATAAAAACATGGAGGACTGGGAGCAGGAACACACAATGGTAAACCTACGAGCCAACCGTTAAAATCGAGGTTTTAGGTGTTTTTCACCAAGATGTGACTTGGCGGACCGATTGTGTTTTAATATGCGAATCAAGTTTTAACTAATTCTAGAATTTCAGCCGTGAACTCGATGAGGTGATTGTCTGTGCTGCCGCCTCCCGGTCTATTCTGGATGACAGTTTTCATCTTGTGCTGCTGTTGCAGCCTGTCCGACATGTTGAAAGGTGCCGAGTTGGGTTATCGTTCCTTGTAGCTCAGTGGTAGAGCCCCAGAGCGCTTTTCTGAGGGCCCGGGTTCGATTCCCCGCTTGGGACATTTTTCAGTCTGTGGGTTTTAATCTCAGTTTAGCAATGAAAAAAACCGTTTGCTTATTGCTCATTACTTTAGGGCTAATTTGACTCCTGAAAAAGTAATTGAAATTTACTTGTACATTATGATGCAGCTTAACTAAAAGTTAATACCGTAATTAGGGCATAAAATCTATAAACAAGTAAATTAAATTTTAAACAAGTTGGAAATTGTACGTCAAACGTTACAAACGAGGTGCGTTCGTACGCACGTTTTAGAATTAAATTCATGATATCCCGTGCGTAGAACGGGTTAAACAGCTAGTTAAGTATATATTTTATGACACTGTTCATACAAATATCTTAACTAGTTATATAAATATTCAGATATATATGTATCAGCTAGTTATATAAATATTCAGATCTTGATGATTTTTAATTCTGTGAAATGAATTATATCGTCTGCAGATTAATTTCTGTCATAAAATAAGTATCTCGGTCGCTTGACGATTAAACTTCGGAAGCTGCTATAACAAAAAAGCACCGATTTAAAAAAAAAAAAAATTCAAATTTCTTAATAAATATTTTTATTAATATCTCCTAAAGTTTTGATTCGATTTTAATAAAATTTGAAATGTCTCGACAAAATTCTGCAAAGATAATATATTTTAAATTTCAAAACATTTGGTTGGGTAGTTTTTGCGTTGTTATATGCGGACAGACAGACGGACAGACAGACAGACGGACGGACGGACAGACGAACGGACCAAACGACGACTATAGGTGCTACGTATTTATATAATTACGAACGCACCTAAAAATCAAGAAACCCGACTGCGTAAAAAGCGAACTAATTATATACTTGTATTGGTGACTTTTAAGTTGTGTTTAATTGTTAATTCCTATCTATAAACACTGTTTTGATAAGGCCTATAGATGTCTATGAAGGTTAGAGTTACAGTTAAGCTAGAGATCCTACCTACACAACTTTCAGGTTGTGTAGTATTTAAACGGAACTTCTGACTGTAAAATAGTCTAGGAAACATCGTCTTCATTTTGAAAGACCTATCCAATAATATGCCACTCAATATGGTGCGTAATTTCTTTTTTTTTTTTTCGTCTCTACCGCCATTTTGAATTTATGAAAACAAAACCTAGCCTATAGCCATCGGACTGTTAAGACGAATCGATAGAGACCTCATTCGTTAAATCCATCCAGACGTTGGAATGTTTCGAGGGTATAAAGAAATCCACATACCCACCCACCCACCCACATACATACGTACCCAGATGCGCGTCAAACACATAAAACCTTCTTGGCAGTCGGGCAAAAAGAAATAATGATTTTTTTTTTTTTTAATATAGGGTGAGTGCGTCAATAATTGACCATTTAGTGGAAATTTCTTCAAGTTATTTTTTTTTCTAATAAAATTATTGCCATATTTTTCTGCAGTTTTTCCCACATACTAATTGAAGTATGGGGACTCATATTCCGGAAACATTTTCTCATTTTCTTTTCTAGAATTTAAATTATTTACAGTATTAGTTGGAAAATGAGACTCCACTAGTAATTTACCACTTCCTTTCTGGTGTAAAACTCAAAATATGACTGTTCGTATTTAAAACAGTTGCTAAAGGACACGTATACTGGGGGATACAAAAGTCAGAAAACATTTTTAAAACACCATAATTCACAAACTAATAAAAATAGAAAAGTAAAAACATTTCTAATTTTTCCATACCAATCGACACATCTTTAACTGCAATTATAACGTGTAAAAAAAACATTTCTTTGGATGTTAGATATTTTCTCTAACAACCAAAGTTAGAATGTATACTCATTAATTCCTGTTTTCTGCAGTTTTTATATATGTAGTGTTCTTATATGTAGTGTGCTTTCCGGTATATTAATATATTATCAGAAAAAGAAGACGAAGTTAATGTAAAGCTAGTTTTACGTTGTTTTCACTCTAAAACTTACATGCTGATACTTTTTCGTAAAAATAAATAAATAAATAATAATAATAAAAAACACAAACGTATACTCAAAATGTAATTCTATCTCTTCTAATACGCATTTCTAATGAAGATAAATAGGTTAAATGTATGTTTTGATCTTTTCAAAACTACTTTCTCATCATACGTAGTATAGGGTAAGTCTTCCAATAGTTTTGAAAATCGATAAAAAAAAAAAAAAATTCTGACGGATTTACACGTTTCAGACACTAGAGATTCCGAAAAACATATTTTTAGAAAAAAAAAATTGCCGTCCGTCTGTCTGTGTATGTGTCTGTGTTTGTGTGCCTGTGTGTCTGTAAACGTTCTATCTCCCGAACAAACTGAGATAGTGAAATTTGGTATGTACTTAATACAGGGTGTCCCAAAAAGGAGTACCCATTTTTAAAAATGAATAAGAAACACACGAATAGAGTTATTAAAAGAATTCTTGCAGGAAACGGATATGTGAAGTCTGGAATTTTATTTAGAGTATTTTATTATGTTAGTTCAAATTCTTACCGACAGATGGCGTTGCGGCTACCGCATTCATTAGCAATAGTTGAAAATTAAATGACAATATTTTCAATATGTCCTCCATTCATCACAATAACATGCCGGAGTCTTAGAATGAAATTAGCACACAACTTCTGCAACGTCTGTACGGAAATGGCTGCACACTCTTGAGCGATTAATCGCTGAAGCTCAGCTAGCGAAGTGGGATTTTGGCAGTAAACTACATCCTTCAGATGGCCCCAAAGAAAAAAATCACACGGATTTAAATCTGGTGAGTAAGGTGGCCTATTCATACCCTTGCCGGTTAATATCGGGTAATTTTCGGTGCTGTAGCGTCATCTATCGGTCAGATTTTGAACTATCATAATAAAGTGTTCTAAGCAAAATTCCAGACTTCACACATCCGTTTCCTGCAAGAATTTTTTTAATAACTCTATTCGTTTGTTTCTTATTCATTTTTAAAAATAGGTACTCCTTTTTGGGACACCCTGTATGTAACAATGGGAAAAAGCTTATTGAATTTCAGTACCCTCGATTACCCGGAACTATTTTTTTCAGACTCTTGAAATATTCGTTCTGATAAAAGGCATATAAAAATTTTCGAAATTGTTTATTTTAAGGAGTGAATATAAAAGACAATAAAAAACAAAACAAATTTTGCATAAATAAAGAAGTTGATTAAATAATTAGTTGCCGAGATATTTAGAATCCTATCACACTCTTCAATTTTTCGTAGCCCTGTATTTCATTCAAATTGCAATTCAAAGGTATATTTTAATTGGAAATGAGAGGCTTAATCCGACGCAGTAAACTGTTAGTTAATATGATTATCATTTTTGGAGTTATAAGGATGTTTATTTTACGCAATTCAGTAATAGAGCATTTAAAGTTTATGACGTTATCAAGCCACGATTTTATTCGAATTGCAATGCATTTTATAAATAGTTTACACATATTTTATTTTCATATTTTATATTATGCATATCCATGAGGGGTAAGTATTATGGTGGCCCTCAACGACTACCTTTTCATTGCATTTAGATGTCAAAGAATCTTGAATGACGTAAATGAAGGGATTCCTTTTAAATATATTCCCATGAAATTTTTTTTCTATAGGCAGTTTCTTTATATGCCATTTTTTTGCATGGAATTTTTTAAAAATATTTTTAGCTACAGTAGAGAAGAAAAAATGGATTCCATACAAAGAAATGACGTTTCTGAAACTATCCATAGAAAAAAATTATCTTTTATTATATTATATTTGATTTTATTTGTGTGAAAATTTTCAGAAAGAGGAAAAATAAAATTTAAGGTAAAATTAGTTTTATGTTGTTTTACTCTAAAACTTATATGCTGATATTTTTTCGTAAAAAAATAAATAAATAAAAACAAAAACAAAAAACACAAACGAATACTCAAAGTGTAAACACGCATTTCTATGGATTCTAAATAGTTAAATGCACGTTTTGATAATATTTTTCATGGCATTTAGATTTCAAAGAATTTTGAATGACGTAAATGAAAGGATTCCTTTTATATGTATTCCCAAGAAATATTTTCTATAGACAGTTTTTTTAGCTCACAGCCTATCACAGCCTGAGAGTTAATGTACCCGCCGGTTTTGTATGTACATAACGCGATAACTCTTAATAGAAATATCCGATTTGCTTCAAATTTTGTTTATAGGTTCATTGTGATAATGCGCTTCCCTGATT
The DNA here is from genome assembly GCA_963931845.1 of Maratus michaelseni. Classification (NCBI taxonomy): domain Eukaryota; kingdom Metazoa; phylum Arthropoda; class Arachnida; order Araneae; family Salticidae; genus Maratus; species Maratus michaelseni. The sequence goes on from OZ007597.1 coordinate 141,387,788, forward strand.
AGTTTTGGAAATTCATTGGTTAAGTATAAAGGGGGGAACGGGGGCTAAACCCCCTTATTTTGGATAAATGGGTTTTTCATGCAGAGTTTTCTGATTTGCTTCAAATTTTATATATAGGTTCATTGTGATAAGATGCGTCCCTGATTAGTTTTGGGGATTCATTGGTTAAGTATAAAGGGGATGAACGTGGGCTAATCCCCCCTAAATTTAGATAAATGGATTTTTCATGCAGAATTATCCGTTTTGCTTCAAATTTTGTATATATTCATTGTGATAAGACGCTTCCCTGATTAGTTTTGGGGGGTTCATTGGTTAAATTTAAAGGCGGGAATTGTGGTGTGTTCGTAATAAAACTTAAAAAGCCATCCTCATTCCTGAAGTCTATTTGCCGTGATGCTACAATACCCATCTCATTACTATACAGAAGATGAGCAAGGTCACGTTTCGCATTATAAAATTTTTGGACGCTATATTCGATTTGCTTGCGCCAAGTGAGAGTACTGTCCAAGAAAACATCCAGATATATAACCTCCCATCCAAAATTGGCAAATTAGCCATCAAGATAAGGTAGGTGGCGGGAGTGAAGCTATTACGGAAGAAAATGACTATCCGATATTTAGTAGGATTAATTTTGATACGGAATTTAACGATAACAGTTTCTAACTTACGAATATGGTATTGTGATATGACATACGATGATATAAGACAGTCTTGTCATGAATCATCACAGTCATCCGCATAAATAGCCAATAACGTATGTGGAGAAGTGGGGATATCTGAAAATGTAGATAATGTACACGTGACGCCACGCATCCCAAAAAAGACTTACTTCTCCACTCGGCGTAGGCAGAAGGTAACAATTATTGCAGAGCTAGTAATTTATAACGTATTATTTCCTATACATAATATGATATATTATAACTACGTGAAAATTACGAGAGTTTTAGTAAAACTTTGAGCAATTTTGCTCGAAGTTTTGCCTACGTTACGTTGAGTAGACACGCAACGAGCCAGTTTGTTGACAATCAATCACATTATATATTGATGGAATTTTGCCCATATGGAGGAGGAGCGGATTTGATGGATAAGTTTATTGACCAATAGAAAAATTGCAGGAAATTACAGGGAACAGCCAATAGGAAATTGTATAGGGAAAATAATTGGTAATGTGGAAAAGTGCTAATAGAAATTAAGAAGGTTTTTATATAATATTTCCAACAAAACAATGGAAGGAATAGCGAAACCAGAAAGTCAGAAGTCGTGATTATATCACGTATATGTGAATTCACTATCCCTCGAAACTTATCCCTCAAATCCGCTTCTCCTTCATACATATGGCCAAAATTCCATCATTTTTTGCCCTGATGACTGCACGCTAGATGCTACCGAAACTAGTTTGTAACTAGTTAAAAAGTTCTGGTGCTTAAAACGTTGTTTTATCTGCCTAGTGTATATTTTCCGGAATATCAAAATTTTTTCAGGGGAAAATGAAATTTTTTGAAGAATCCTTAATAAGTTGTTTTCTCAATAAAATTTACTTTTATTTTTTTTTATGATAAACTGGAAAACCTACTTGTAATGATCAATACATATGTATGTTTTTATTTATTAAATATTTTCCAATAAATTTAAGTTCTAAACAATCTTTAGGTCATAAAAAAGAGATCTTCAAAAATATATATCTAAAAAAACTTAAAAAAGAAAAAAAACGTTTAATTTAAGAAATGCGGCAAAGAAAATCAAAAATTATTTCTAATCACGAAACATTTTTACCATATCAGAAGCATTTTGTGTAATGTAACATGTAGTTTTAATGGAAATTCATGCATGAATTTAGATATATAATCTAAAACAGAAAATAATAATCTCTTTTAACAATCAATTGTGTGATTTCCGAAAAAATAAACTTTTCCCTAATGAACATCTTAAAAGAATATTCAAAATGTAACAATTTATTTTAACATGTAGTTTTGTAATGCTAAATAAGTTAAATGTATACTTTGACTTTTTAATAAAAAAAAAAAAATCTAGTTTAAAAATTTCTTGTAAGAGATAAAAGAAAAAGTTTCTCCGAAATAAGTATAAAAAGCATTTCCAAGAAGTACTTTTTTATGCCCAGTTTCTTTGCATGTGATTTCTTTGCGTGGGATTTCTTTCGACATCTCTAATGCTGTTAAAATTATTCAAATAAATGTAAGTTTGAGATTTATATCTATGTTACTTATAACTTTGAAAACTGGCTCGCAATTTTTTTTTAATTTTGTAAGTATCTTGTATCGTAATTGTAATCGTAGCATTACATCTTAAATTTTATTGGATGATACTTTTGTGTAAGCTTTCTTGCACGTCCGGGAAACATGACTGCAGAATCACAGACGAATTTATAAATATAAGTGATGTTCAATTTTCAGTTAGTTACTATGTTTTTGTCATTGTGTAATGTTCTTTCGTAACTCAATATATATATTCGATCCAAGGCGTCGCCTGTTTATTTGCTTTGTTATTTCATCAGCAGAGCTTGGTTTAATTCGCAGACAGAGTGACGCTAGTCCCTTTTCATATTTATTGCTGTGGTTTTGAGAGAGAAAATTTATTTTTTCTTTTGTTTCTGTTTTTTTTTTAACCCAGCGATGGAAAGTGAAAAAGAATTATACGGAGTTGCTCTTTTTGACGGCGACGATAGGAATTTTTCTGTTTGGAAAAGGCGTGTCAAAGCCATATTTGCGGCGAAAGATTTGGATAAGTTTTTAGACAATGAAGCCACAACTGAAACTGCGAAAGTTGTAAAATCGAAAAAGGCTTATGCTTTATTATTATCGCTTTTAAGCGATGGGGTTCTTGCGTCATTGCAAGAAGAAAATACTGCGCATAAGATATGGAATAAATTAGAACGAACATATGATACCAAGCGTGCAGTTAATCAAATTTTAATTAGAAAGAGGTTAGCATCTATTAAAAAGGATCGTGTTGTGTCGATGAGACGTCACATTGATGAAATAAATAAATTAATTTCGGAACTTAAAATTTCCGGCGCTGAAGTAAGTGAAACCGATACTATTGTTTATATTCTAATGTCGTTGCCTCAAGAATTTGAAAATGTTAAAACTGCGTTAGAAAATCAACCGAATACTGTTTTGACTCTAGATTTTGTCACACAACGGCTGTTAGATGCTGAAGCACTTCTGCTCGACTCAAAGAAAGAAAAAGTGCAGTCCAAATTTGCTCATGATAATACCGCGTTTGTATCAACTCGCAAAGAATATGTGTGCAAAAACTGTAATTCAAAGGGGCACATAGCTAAATATTGTAGAAAGAAACTTACTTGTTTCAAATGTGGACTTCCTGGCCATTTTAAACGCAACTGTAAACTGTTAAAAATTCAAATGAGGAAAAATTTGCTTCTTCAGCAGTATCTTTTGTTGCGGGGAACGTTAAAAAGAATGAATTTATAGTGGATTCTGGAGCGACTTCCCATATGTGCTCTAATGAGAAATATTTCACGTCTTTACAGCCATCTTCAGGAACTATTAAGTGTGCGTCGAAAACAACGAATCTTGAAATTAAAGGTGTTGGAAATATTATTGGAAAATTATCAAACGGAATGGAAATTACACTAAATAATGTTCTTTACGTACCAAATTTAAGTGGACAGTTGATTTCCGTTAGAAAAATCGAAAACGCAAACTATGCAGTTATTTTCAAGAATGAAAAGGTGTTCATAGAAAAAGGAAGAAATCATTTTCGTTTTGGTGAACGTGATTCAAATGGACAATATGTTAGTTATTTTGTCCCAAATTATGAAACTGTTCTCACATCAAAAGAAAGTGATTCTGAAATTTGGCATCGCAGAATGGGCCATCCAAGCGCCAAAGTGTTGAAGGAAATGAAACTTCCAATACCCTTTCTTTTTGTGATGTTTGTGTTCGAGCAAAACCGAATGCAACACCAATGGGAAGAGGACCTAGGAAAAGAGAAAGTACCCCAATGACTGCTATTCATTCTGACATATGTGGCCCTATTGTTCCGAAAACTTTTTCTGGTGAATGCTATTTTATGACTATCATAGATGATTTTTCACGATTTACTGAAGTTCGATTATTGAAGCATAAAAGTGAAGCTTCAGAGGAATTGAAAGTTTTCTTAAAAACTAATCCTACAGTAAAGAAAATCAGATGTGATAACGGAAAAGAATATTTAAGCAATGATTTAGTGAATTTCACTCGAGATCTTGGTATAGTGATTGATCCTGCTCCTCCATACACTCCAGCTTTGAATGGAGTTGCTGAAAGATGCAATAGATCGCTCCTGGATATAGGAAGGGCTTTAATTGCTGAATCACATTTACCTAAGACTTTTTGGGGTCAAGCTATTCTTACAGCAGCTTACTTGAAAAATCGAATGCCAAGCAGCTCCACTGAGAACTTAACGCCGTATTTCTTAAAATTTGGAGAAGATCCCGATTTGAAGCACATACGTGTTTTTGGATGCAGTGCCTACATGCTAGTTCCTTCCGTTCATCGTAAGAAGCTTGATGATAGGTCTAAACATATGATCTTCATAGGTTATTCTTCAATGGGATATCGATTGCTAGATCCTGAGACGAAACGCATAACTATTTCAAGAAATGACAAATTTGATGAAGAGAAGAAGCATACCATAAACTCAAAACAACACATAGTGGAAAATTCAGAATTGACTGATTATGAAATTAACCCAGATTCTCAAGAAAGAACTAGTGAAGAATCAGAGGATTCTGAAGAGAAAGAAGAGAAAATGAGAAAATCCGAGAGATCAAGAAAACAACCTAATCGGTATCCAGCTCCTGAGGTGTATGAAGCATTACTTTGCCAACAAAAAACTTTATCTTTTGATGAGATCAAATTTCTCCCTGTAGATGAACAACGTTTATGGAAGGAAGCTATGGATACAGAGATAGAAAGCATGAAAATCAACGACGTCTGGGATCTCGAAAAATTACCACCTGACAAACGAGCTATTTCCTGCAAATGGGTGTATACCATCAAAAGAGATGTACGTTATAAGGGTCGCCTTGTAGCCCGTGGATTTATGCAAAAAGAAGGACTAGACTATAGTGAAACTTTCGCTCCTGTAATAAGTATGCCAGCTTTACGTTTAGTGCTTTTTGTGATTTTAAATGAAGGCTTACATGCATTTGTTTTGGATGTAAAAACAGCTTTCCTAAATGGTAAGTTAAATGAACTTGTTTTTATGGATCAGCTGCAAGGCTATGATGACGAAAGTGGGTTAAAATGTAAACTCAAACGGAGTTTATATGGCCTGAAACAGGCCCCACGACAATGGTTTGAAAGGTTTCTTGAATTTGTTTCAAAATTAAAATTTAAATCTCTTGATAATGAACCTTGTATTTTTATTTGCTATAGTAATGGTTATAAAATAATTATTGCTCTGTATGTTGATGATATGCTTATAGCAGGTTCAGATTTAAATGAAACTAATGTAGTTATTTCTTTACTCTCTAAAGAGTTTCATATGTCAAAATCAGAATGTGTTTCAGAATTTCTGGGTATTCAAATGAAATTTAAATCTGATAGTTTAATAATGGATCAAGAGTCTTATATAATTAAATTGTTATGTAAATTTAATATGCTAGAATGTAAACCTAGTGATATTCCTATTTCTCCTAAATCCACTCCATCTGATTTCAAAAACGGAAAAACATTTAATGGTCCATACCGTGAACTTGTAGGTTGTTTATTGTATTTAGCATATATTTCACGACCTGATATTTTATATAGTGTTAATTGTTTGAGTCAAATGCAGGAAAATCCTACTGAAGTTGCATGGATTGCACTAAAGAAAATCTTAAGATATTTGAAAGGAACTTTGTCCTTAAAACTTGTGTATAAAAAGCAAAAATCTGATCCTAAATTATCTATGTATGTTGATTCTGATTGGAGTGCAAACACAAATGATAGAAAATCAGTATCAGGTTACATTTTAATGTTTTGTAACATGCCTGTTCTCTGGTGTTGTAATAAACAAAAATCAGTTGCATTATCTTCAACTGAAGCTGGAGTCATTGCCTTAACTAAAAGTTTGCAAGACCTGTTGTGGTTCAAAAATATTGCTTGTGAAATTGTAAGTATTAAGGATTTAGTTACTTTAGAGGATAATCAGTCTTGCATAAAATGTATCAGTAATGAAAGTAGTTATGGTAGAATAAAACATATAGATATAAAACTAAAATTTGTTCGTAATGTTGTAAAAGAAAATAACATCAAAATTTAATATATTCCTAGAAATATGCAAATTGCTGATATGTTTACAAAGGCATTGCCTAAAGTTAAATTTTATGAATTGTTGGTTCTTTGCTGTTTGTATAAGTAATGTTTTAACTCTGTCATATTTTTAATGTTTGTTTATTGTAATTTTTCATTCTGTGTTTTTCTAATGTAATGCTAGATTATGGGCGGGTGTTAGTATATCGTATTGTAATTGTAATCGTAGCATTACATCTTAAATTTTATTGGATGATACTTTTGTGTAAGCTTTCTTGCACGTCCGGGAAACATGACTGCAGAATCCCAGACGAATTTATAAATATAAGTGATGTTCAATTTTCAGTTAGTTACTATGTTTTTGTCATTGTGTAATGTTCTTTCGTAACTCAATATATATATTCGATCCAAGGCCTCGCCTGTTTATTTGCTTTGTTATTTCATCAAATTTAAATTTTTTTAAGAAATGTAATATATCTAACGAGAATATAAATTTAATTTAAGGTTATTTTTAAATTAATATAAAAAATTTAAAATAAATAATTTTGGTACAAAGACAATTAGGTCTTTGAATTACTTTTGAAGAAAGATTTTTTTTTTTTTTTTTTTTTTTTTTTTTTTTTTTTTAATCAGACTTAAGAAAAATTCCAAAGATTAAAAATCTATTCGATTAAAATTTTCTGTCTTTTAAAAGTCAAATACAGTACTTGACATTTTACAAAATAGAAAGTTTTAAAATTTACCGAAAAACAAATTCAGTAAAATAAATTGTTTTTACTGGCATCCTAACAGATTTTTTCCTTAAAATCAAGACATTATTTTTCTTCTGGGCCAAGTTTTGAAAAAATAAATAAATAAACCTTTCAAAGATTAAAAATGTATTCTTTTCCGAACTTTCTGTTTTTGATAGCCAAATAATACAATATTTGATATTTAAAAAAATATTTTATTTATTTATTTATTTATTGAAAAAATAAATTCTGTAAAATAAATTGTTCTCACTGACATCCTCTCGGATTTTCCTCCATAAAATCAATATATTATTTTTCTTCTGTTCCTTTTTTTTTACTTTCAAAGACTTTGCTCTTTTACGAACCATAATCTGCTTTTTGATAGTCAAATACAGTATTTGTCAAGAGAAAGTTTTAAAATTTTCTGTAAAATAAATTGTTTTTACTGGCATCCTAGCAGATTTTCCTAAATAAAATCAAGACATTATTTTTTCTTCTGCTCCAAGTTTTGAAATTTTTTTAAAACCTTTCAAAGATATTGTTCTGACTGTTCCTGGCTGTTCTTTTATGAACGTTCTATTCTTTGACAGTCAAATACAGTATTTGACATTAAAAGAAAAGTTTTTAAATTTACCAGAAAAAAAGAAAGAAAAAAAATAAATTCTGCAAAATAAATTGTTTTTACTGGCACCCTAGCAGATTTTCCTCCATAAGATCAAGATGTTATTTTTCTTCTGTTCCAAGTGAAAGTAAAAGAAAACGTTCAAAGATTAAAAAGCTGTTCTTTTACTAACTTTCTTTTCTTTCTTCCTTTTTTTCTTTTAATAGTCAAATACAGTATTTAAAATTTAAAAAAAAAAAAGAGAGAAAGTTTTATAATTTATCGAAAAAAATTCTGTAAAAGAAAATTGTTTTTACTGACGTCCTAGCAAATTTCCCTCCGTAAAATCAAGACATTATTTTTGTTCTGCTCCAAGTTTTGAAAAGAAAAAAAAACTTTCAAAGATTTTTTTTTTTTTCTTTGCGAACTTTCTGTATTTGATAGTCAAATACCGTATTTGACATTTCAAAAAATAGATTTTTTTTCCTCGAAAAAAACTCTGTAAAACAAAAAAAATGTTTTTACTGGCATCCTAGCAGTTTTGCCTCCGTAAACTCACGGCATTATTTTTAGAATGAAATTTATACTTATTTCAACAAAAAATATAATTCTCTTTATAAACCTAGATATGGTTTATTAACAGATATACGATAGCTTTCACTTAATTAAAAAACATGTGAAGAAACCCAAAAGTTATACCTAATCCCCAAACATTATTACCATATCATAAACATTGTGTATATTAATATTCAGCTTAAAACGAGCTTTATGCCTGAATTTAGACATGCGATCCAAAAAAAGAAAATAATTAAATAATTTTAGACAATATGTACTGTGCTTTCCGAAATACCAATAAGCTTCAGAAAAAAATATTTAAATACACTTTATATATCGCTTTCTGCAGGTGTGGCTACATTAAAATTGCTTGTATAAACAAAAACAGTAAGCGCTTTACTAATAAATATGCGATTGCTTACGCTTAATTTCAAAAATGAGGTCAAGGAAACTAAAAATTGCATTTAATTATGAAACATTATTATAATTTCAAACACATTCTACATATTTACATGCAACTTAACAGGAAAATGTATGCCTCAAATTAGATATGCAATCTAAAACAAGGAAATAAAATGTTTTTCACGATTTACTGCGTGTTTTCTGGGCTGCTTTATAGCAGAGAAGAAAATTTATTTTTCACATCATCTCCTTAAAATTTACATACCAACCACTTTGTCTTTCGTGACCCAACATGCTTAAAATATTCTTTAAATGCAACTGTTTTATTTGTAAAAAAAAAAAAAGAAAAAAAGAAAAAAAAGGAAAAAAGAAAAAAAAAGAAAAAAAGAGAGAGAGAGAGAAATGTTCTGACAATAATACTTTACAAAAATATCAGGCTGTATCAAAAGTAAAGGGTGATTATAATATAAGTATGTCTATTTGGAGCTATCTGTAGCTCGAAGGGATAACCCGAATGAAACCAAAATCGGTACATTTACTATTCCAGAAGGGGGAAGAAGAATGGAACAATAAAAAAAAATAATCCAAATAATCACCGACAGATAGCGCTACCGAGTGTGAAATTTAATGTGTAATACAAGAACAAAAAATTAAGGCGTTAAACAGGTTGCATCACTTAATTTATTGGAAAATGTCACAGTGAATCTGGTTAAGCTTTTGTATGGCGTTGCCGATCATGTTCAGGTGCTACATAGGCATTGTGCTGGAGGACACAATCCAGGCGGTTCACGACATGATCAACTGCGGAAAGTAACGCATCAGGAATAATGTTTCGCACATGTTGTGATATGCGGTAAAGTCATTGAGGTTTGCAACACATCCATGGTACACAATATTACACATTACATTTCACACTCAAAGGCGCCATCTGTCGGTGATTATTACAATTTTTTTATTGTTTCATTCTTCCTCCTTCTCGAATAGTATTTGTACCTATTTTGGTTTCATTCCGGTTATTGCTTTAAGCTACAGACAGCTCCAAATAGGGATACTTATATTATAATCACCCGGTATTTTCGTTTTTTTTAATAATTTTACACCAAACCATGTAAGGGGGGCGGAGCCCCCTAGTTTTCATAAGTAATACTTTAAATCTTAAAAATATGTATTAGTTTTTGAGATTTCTAATGATAAAGAACGCTTTGGGGAATCATGGGTAACCCGGGAGAGATTATTGTACATTTTCGTTCGGGGTTATTCTATATTTTAATAGATTAAAAAAAAAAAAAAAACATTTGTTTATTCACAGTGTGGTTTCTGAAATTTCTGAAGATAAAGAGACGCTTTTTTCGAAATCGTGGATAACTCGGAAGTAGTTATGTTACATTTTCGCAAAGAACTCGCATTTTTTTTTTTTTACAGTGTGAAATTGTTGCATTCACCGAGTTATTTGCGCAATGGGACTTGTTGCGAAATGTTATTATATTTATGATAAAAGAAATACTTTAAAAAAAATCATCAGTTATTTAATTTTTTTTAGTTCTTTTTCAATGAACGCCAAAAAAATAGCAATTTAATGAAGAATCTTTTTTTTTTTTTATTACTTTTCAAACAAGATATTGTTAGTATGTCATAAATATTGTGTATATAAAAATATCTAAGTTTGATTGAGATTTATACCTCAATTTAAAAGAAAAAAATATTGTAGGATTTTTAACAATGTGTATTCGTACACAGTGTAAACAAATGTTTCTAGATCTCAGAAAATATAGTATGTCATATGTTGTTAGTATGTCATAAATATTGTGTATATAAAAATATCTAAGTTTGATTGAGATTTATACCTCAATTTAAAAGAAAAAAATATTGTAGGATTTTTAACAATGTGTATTCGTACACAGTGTAAACAAATGTTTCTAGATCTCAGAAAATATAGTATAACCCCAATTAAAATATACAATAACCCCTATGGAGTTATCCATTATTCTTAACACATTCGCTGCCGAGTTAAAATTACCGAATTGTATTTTATTTAGAAAATTCAAATTCACCCCAGAAAACAGTAAGAGCAATATTTACTTTATTTAGTTACAGGCATTGTGCGATTACATGAAATAAAAATTCTTCTTTCGTAATTTCTGGTACGAATTTATAATTTTAGATTTAGCGATTCGTTGCCAACCACGCGCAGGCGCGTGATTGGCAGCGAATGGGTTAAAAGCGTTCTTCTTTATAAAAACTTCAGAAACCAATATATTTTCGAGATTTAATGTTGCTGCCGCAGATTTTGGGAAACGTTTCAGAGTAATTTTTGTAGTGTATTAATCAGTTTTCTCACACTGGGATATCGGTTTTTAGGATGTTATCAATTCTCAATTAAACAATTTCAGCTGCGTATTTGAATTTATATACATTCTATAAGTAATATTAATTTGAATGTTAATGCTGTTATATTATCATGTTTATCTATAAAACATGTTAGCTGAACATGAAAAGGTTTACTTAAGAATTGATAGTATTCGAATAATCTACATTCCGGGTTGAGGAAATAGATTAATACACTATAAAAACTATTTGGAAACGTTTCCGAAAAATCACTGGCAGCAAAAGAAACTTTGTTTCTCAAAATGGTTCTTTATATCTTGAAAATATATAGATTTCTAATATTTCTATAGATAAAGTCGTTCAAGATAAAATCGTTCAAGTTCGTTTAATAAAGATAAAGTTTTCAAAATCGTTAGTATTTCGGAAGATGTTATTGAAAAAAGTCCTTCCGGCCTCTACCGGGAGGAAAAGGTAGCTTTCCTATATCTTCGTTTTAAAATTTTAGCTAATGTTACACGAAAACAGCAAGTTAAAATGTAAAGAAACGTTTACAAAAGATTCGTTAATACTGAATTTGAATAAGAATTTCGCCAGATTATTGAGCAAATTATATTATTGCGACCAAAATAAGTCTTTATAAATGAAGCCAATTTGACATTGGCTTCATTTATAAAGACTTATTTTGGTCGCCAAATTTCACAAATTTTGCCAATTTTGTCGCCAATGTCGCCAATTTTGGTGCTAACGGATATGAATATATAGTTTTATGCGTATGATTGGGAAAATTATTACAACAATGAAAGAAAATAATTTACGAGTAATCACGTTAATGTGCTGTTTTGTTTCAAAATGTCAGCCATCCTAGAATTTCAAAGTGCTCTATCTCAGCCATTTTTTAAGATAGAGGTAAACCAAAAAATGCTCTGGAATCCTTGTATTAAGGCCTAACACGTAATTAAAAATAAATTTGAATTTGTAACTTTTTTGTATATTTATTTTAGTTTTAGATATTTAAATGGCCGCCATCTTGAAACAAAATGGCAGACCAAGCTGGCCAACGAACTCGGTCGAGACATTGGTGACCTTAATAAACACAATTAGTTTCATCAAAATCGATTTATAAATACGAGCGTTATCGTATGACATAGGTCAGATATATATATATATATATATATATATATATATATATATATATATATATATGGATATATCTGTATATATAAATCAACATTTGAACGGAGGGTGGTTTTGGGGTCTGGGGGTCATGGTCGGTGAAAATATATCGAAATTTTCCGGAACTGCTTTCCTCCGAACGGCTGCAATAGATAGCTTTATACTTTTTTGTATTGAAAGCTACACTGTAAAAAATGACCAATATTTCTTATTTTATGAAAATATGCTATAACCACGAACGAAAATATAATATAATCTTCTGAGTTATCCGAAATTTCAAATAGCATGTTACATTGTTTTTTGAATCCGCAGAAACGAATACATTTTCAAAATTTAAAGATTAATTTATAAAAACAAATTATTTTTAGCTGCCCGAATTTTTCAGAAACGTTTCCGAAGGGTTTTTATAGTGCATTAATTAGTGTCCTCAGCCTGGAATACCTGTTTTTCGAATGATATCAATTCTGAAGTAAACATTTTCATGCTCAAAAAATTTGTTTCACAGACAAACATGCAAAATTAACAGCGTTAACAATAACATTAAAATTAAGATTATTTCTTTACTCTTTCATGTATAAATTAACTTATGAGGCTGAAAACGTGTACTTGAGAATGGATAACATTCGAAAAACAGGTAATCCAGCCTGAGGACACTAATTAATATACTATAAAAACCCTTCAGAAACGTTTCTGAAAAATTCGGGCAGCTAAAAAAAATTTGTTTTTATAAATTATTCTTTAAATTTTGAAGATGTATTCGTTTCTGGGGATTCAAAAGACAATGTAACATGCTATTTGAAATTTCGGATAACTCAGAAGATTATATTAAATTCTCGTTCATGGTTATAGCATATTTTCATAAAATAAGAAACATCGGTCATTTTTTACAGTGTACCTAATAAACTGTAAAAAAAGATAAATGTTTCTTAGTCGACAAAAATGCAATATAACCACAAACAAAAATATACAATAACCTCTTCCGAATTACCCACAATTCTGAAAAGCGTTCTTTATCTTCAGAAACCAATATATTTTCTAGATTTAAAGCCTCATTTATAAAAACAAAGTCTCCTTCGATTTTTTGAACGTTTCTTAGAAATTTTTATAGCATATTAATAAATTTTCTCAGACCGGAATGTCGGTTTTTAAGTACCAACTCAATAAAATATTTTTAGCTGTTGTAATTGAATTGATACATGCAAGAAATTATATTAATTTTTATGTTAATATTAATGCTGTTAATTTATGATGTTTGTCTGTAAAACATGTTTGTTGAACATGAAAATCTTTACTTGGGAATTGATAACATTAAAAAAAACTCTATATTCCGGGTAGAGAAAAAATATTAATACTATTAAGATGCGTTTCCGAAACTCAGTGGCAGCAAAAAAAAAAACTTTGTTTTTGTAGATGCTTCTTTATATCTCGAAAATATATTGGTTTCTGAAGCTCTCAAAGATAAAGAACGCTTTACGAAATCGTAGGTAATTCGGAAATTTTCAGAAAAGAGAAAATTTATTTATATGAATCGGTCATTTCAAAAATCACATAAGTCAAGTTTTTTCCAAATGTACTTTTTTGTCACAAATACCTCCTTAAAGGTAGAGCCATGATCTGGGTAATAAGTACACTGTAAAAAACGACCAATGTTTCTTATTTTATGAAAATGTACTATAACCACGAACGAAAATATAATATAATCTTCTGAGTGATCCGAAATTCCGAATAGCGTCTTCCATTGTCCTTGGAATCCCCAGAAACCAATACATTTCCAAAATTTAAACAATTATTTATAAAAACAAAGTATTTTTCGCTGTCCGTATTTTTCAGAAACGTTTCCGAAGGGTTTTTAATTGTGTATTTATGAGTGTCTTCAGCCTGGAATACCTGTTTTTCGAATGCTATCAATTCTCAAGTAAACATTTTCATGCTCAAAAAATATGTTTAACAGACAAACATGCAAAATTAACAGCGTTAACAATAACATTAAATTTAAGATTATTTCTTTGCTCTTCCATGTATAAATTAACGTATGCGGCTGAAAACGTTTACTTGAGAATGGATGACATTCGAAAAACAGGTATTTCAGGCTGAGGACACTCATTAATACACTATAAAAACACTTCGGAAACGTTTCTGAAAAATACGGGCAGCGAAGATTCTTTGTTTTTATAAATAATTCTTTAAATTTTGGAAATGTATTGGTTTCTGGGGATTCAAAAGACAATGGAACACGCTATTTGGAATTTCAGATAACTCAGACGATTATATTATATTTCCGTTCGTGGTTATAGTCTATTTTCATAAAATAAGAAACATTGGTCATTTTTTACAGTGTACATACATACGTCAGTGTATTCCTTCCTCTTCAAACAATACCTTCTAATTTTCGTTCATTATTTAAACGACATAAAGTCAGCGAATTAAGTCGTTTTAGCCTGCAATACCAGATTACATGTGGATTACCATATTAACATACATTACCATATTAACATACATTACCATATTAACATATGCATGCAATTCATACATTATATATATACAATATGTTTTAACTTTGAAGTCCAAACTCTATAATCAAGCCAAAAAAACCCATAAAAATTCGTTTACTTGTGAATAATACAGTTTTTTTTTTTTCCTCTGAAAAGTTCTGATTCTGTGACTTATGTGGTTTTTAAAATGGCCGATTCATATGCACTTCACACGTCACTTTCTCCAAGATCAGTTAGATAAAATATACTTGTTTCAACTAAAACTAACTTCCTGTTATCCGTTATCACCATACCATTAAACATTTTGCAAATTAAATGTAACTAAAAAGAAATTCGCAGCTCAGCTTCATATGCAATCTTGAAAAGGAAAATAATGAAATATTCTTAATAATCTCTTGCGTGTCGTGATTTAATTATCTATATTAATATTATAAAGGAGTAAAGATTGTTTGTTTGTTTGTTTGTTAGTTAGTTTGTTTGTTTGTAGGGGGTAATCTCTGGAACTACCGAACCGATTTCAAAAGTGATGGTGGCAAATTGATGGTGACAATCCCTGCTCCAACATAGGCTATATTTTATGTCGGTGCCACTACCCAGGGGGGTGCAGGAGCGAAAAACGTTCTAAAATTGCGATCTTTTCTATACTGAAGCAGCTAGAAATTTGAAATTTGGCGTTGTAGTTACTTATAAGATGTAAATGCTCTCTAAGAACAAAATAAAAAAAATCGAAATTTAAAAGGGTGAAATGAGCGAAAAGCGTTCTAAAAACATTCTAAATTACAATTTCTATGGAATCTCTAGAACTACCGAACCGATTTGAAATTTGGCGTTGTAGTTACTTATAAGATGTAAATGCTCTCTAAGAACAAAATAAAACAAAATTCGAAATTTAAAAGGGTGAAATGAGCGAAAAGCGTTCTAAAAACATTCTAAATTACAATTTCTACGGAATCTCTAGAACTACCGAAACGATTTGAAATTTGGCGTTGTAGTTACTTATAAGATGTAAATGCTCTCTAAGAACAAAATAAAAAAAAATTCGAAATTTAAAAGGGTGAAATGAGCGAAAAGCGTTCTAAAAAAATTCTAAATTACAATTTCTATGGAATCTCTGGAACTACCGAACCGATTTCAAAAGTGACGGTGGCAAATGGATGGTGACAACCCCTGCTCCAACGTAGACTATATTTTATGTCGGTGTCACTAACTCCAGGGGGGTGCAGGAGCGAAAAACGTTCTAAAATTGCGATTTTTTTTTATACTGAATGAGCTAGAAATTTGAAATTTGGCATTGTAGTTACTTATAAGATGTAAATGCTCTCTAAACACAAAATAAAAAAAAATTCGAAATTTAAAAGGGTGAAATGAGTGAAACGCGTTCTAAAACCCTTCTAAATTACAATTTCTATGGACTCTCTAGAACTACCGAACCGATTTCAAAAGTGATGGTGGCAAATTGATGGTGGCAACCCCTGGTTCAACTCAGGCTATATTTTATGTCGGTGTCACTAACCCCAGGGGGACTGCAGGAGCGAAAAATGTTCTAAAATTGCGTTTTTTTTTATACTGAAGGAGCTAGAAATATGAAATTTGGCATTGTAGTTACTTATAAGATGTAAATGCTCTCTAAAAACTAAATAAAAAAAAATCGAAATTTAAAAGGGTGAAATAAGCGAAAAGCGTTCTAAAAACATTCTAAATTACAATTTCTATGGAATCTCTGGAACTACCGAACCGATTTCAAAAGTGATTGTGGCAAATTGGTGGTGACAATCCCTGCTCCAACAGCTTCTTTAATAAAAAACTATGCGTTTCTGACGACTGGGTTTTTCGCTACTTGTTGCCACAGATTAATCTCGGAAAATGAAACATTTGAAGTTACTGAAAAAAAATAGTAGCTCGAAAAGTATTTGTCAGAAAATTGTAAGGCAAACTGCGTTTGAAAGGTAAAAAAATGTATTTTTCTTGATATAAATTTCAAATCTAATGATTATGTTATTTTTCAAATATTGAATTTGAAAAATTACCAAATTTCACAATGGAGTACCATAGCGAAACCTTCATGCGTAAAAAGATAATAATAAGGGCGACGTGTCCTGGCGTGTATATTGGCTATAGCACGAGTCACAAATTATAGTAGCCTTATTATTCTGTTAAAATATAAAAGGGAATTATGAAATGTCAATATTTTGTTGGATTAAAAGTTCGTTATAAGAAATTGACCAGCGTAGCGGGCGTAGCTTGCTAGTGTTTAAATAAAATATTCCCATCAATATTTGTGCGAAGTATTTTCTTTCTGTTTTGCTGAACTTTGCTGTTTTATGCTGCACCTATTAACTTCGGATCTTCAAAAAATCCCTGACGGCTCGGCCTACAGGCACAGGTAGATTTCGAAGACGCAGAACGTGGGGTGCCTGTTTGTCGGGAATTGCGGAAGAAATGACCTTTTTGCGATGATGCTGCAGTTGGAACTGCCTACTTCGAAACGAAACTTGTTTGCAGGCGGAGCCAGCAAGGATTTTTTTTTTCTTTGCTGTAAGAGTTGGTCCTATAAAAAACATGTCAATGTAAAAGTTTTAGATAATATTAAGAGGATTTTTAATATATTTAAGCGGATTTGAAATATTGGGAATTGACGAAGTTATGAATTTTTTTCTTCTAAAACCCCCCTTCCCTCCCCCCCTTAAGGCAATTTTTAATTATATCAAAAATTTGTCATACATAAGTTTTTGGCCCTGTTCCTAGAAGTAATAATAACTTCAAACGGATTCGATACGTATCATAATTAAGAAATTATGGGGTTTTTTTCTGTTTTCACAAAAAGCCCCCCCCCCCCTCCCCCTTGGTTTGATTTTGCCCATTAACGAACTTGACCGAGATTTTATGTCCCTTGATTTTATGTATCAGTTTCGAAAAGATGCGGGAGTTGGAACCGCCTACTTCGAAAAATAACTTGTTTGCAGGCGGAGCCGGCAGGGATTTGTTTTGTTTTTAATTTTTTTTTGCTATAACGGTTGGTCCTATAAAAAACTTATCAGTATAAAAGTTTTAGATAATACTAAGAGAATTAATAATAAATTTACGCGGATTTGATATCTTGTGAATTGACGAAGCTATGATTTTTTTTCTCCTAAACCCCCCCCTTTTTTCCCCCCTTGGGGCCATTTTTAATTATATCAAAAATCTGTCATACATACATTTTCGGCCCTTTTCCTAGAAGTAATAATAACTTTAAACGGATTCGATACGTATAATAATAAAGAAATTATGAGGATTTTTCTGTTTTCACAAAAAGCCCCCCCCCCGTTTCCCCCCCTTGGTTCGATTTTGCCCATTAACGAACTTGACCGAGATTTTATGAACCTTGATTTTATTTATCAGTTTGGAAGAGATTTATGCAGAATTTTTCCAGTTATCGTGGTCAGAAAAAAGTGACATAGATAGATAGATAGATAGATAGATAGATTAGATAGATAGATAGATATATAAGCTTTTGAACTGGGGGTGGTTTTGGGTTCTGGGAGTCATGATCGGCGTAGATCTGCTAAAATTTTTCAAAATTTCCAACTTAGGTGAGAATGTAATAGGTAGTATTTCTTACGAAATCTACCTAAAACTGTGAAATATCTTAACAAACTCAACTAACAATAATGAGTAACAAAGCTCTTTGTGTATTCTATAGGGAGAATGGAGAATAACGCCTTCAAATTTAAATAATGCTGTCGGCGTATCTTTCACAGTTCGAAAATACGGAGGAGTGGCAAGGAATAATGAATGCCTTTTCGTCACGAAAAGCCTCCTTCTAAGACTATAAATTCACCACTCTTAAATAATTAACGTTAAATGCATCATTGTAATAAGAAAAATCTATCGTTTTTTACAGTGTAGATTGCTTCCCGAAATATCAAACAATTTTTGATGTAAGAAAGAGTTTATTTATATGCACTTCACATGTCGCTTTCTCCATAGAGTCGGTTAGATAAAATTTACTGGTTTTTATATATGCTTCTTTATACTCGAAAATATATTGGTTTCGAAGGTTCTGAAAGATAGAGAACACTTTTCGGAATCGAGTTTAACTCTGACTAAGTTATTCAATATTTTCGTTCGTGGTTATATTATTATTTTCCTAGATTAAGAAAAATCTGTCTTTTTTTTACAGTATAGACTGCTTCCCGAAATATCAAAATTTTGAGATAAGAAAGAATTTATATGTATGCACTTCAACTGTCGCTTTCTCCAGGGTCGGTTAGATATAATTTACTGGTTTTTATGCTTCTTTATACTCGAAAATAAATTGGTTTCGGAGATTCTTAAAGATATAGAACTATTAATCGTTTTTCTTAAACCGGAATTTCGCTTTTTAAGATTCAGTTCCCAATAAAACATTTTCAGCTGCGAAATTGAATTTATTCAAGCAAAAGCAATATGTTATGATTTAAAAATTTGACTCTTAATTTATTCAGGATTTTAATATTTAACCTTAATTTATTCATCAATTTAATTAAACTCATTAAATTCATTTAAATTAATTAAGCTAAATTTCATTCTTGCATTTTAAATCAAACATTCTTTTTAAATTGTTTACTTTTGGTGAATATAAATTAATTTCAGAATCTTTCCATTACATATGTTTTAGTTTATTCATTCCAAATTTAATTTACATTTTATTCACTTTGCAATATTAATTAAACTTCATTTCAAATTATCTAAAATAAAAATATTTCTGACTTACTTTTTCTAACTTTTAAATAATGTCCATTTTTCTTAAATAACATACAGTCTAAATTTAATAAATTATTCTAAAAAATAGCGTATTTCCTTTTAATAATATTTATTAAAAAATGGTTAATTGCTAATTTTATTCTTTTCAGAAAGTTCAGATTCGCTAATTTTGATCAATGCAAAATCTTTCAGAATCGCGAAACTTTCATATATCATTTCAAAATTTCTAAGCCCAATAATCATTTTTCAAAATTTCTTAAATTAAATATTTTTACTTTCAAAAACATATCTGGTGGAAAGAAATTTTAATTTTACTTAGATTGCTAAAATTTCATTTATTTTCATCCATTAGCTTGGCAGTTATCGATTTTTAATTACTTTCGTTTTTTCTGTTTTGAATTTCGTCGAGATTTGCGATCAGACGCCATTGATGGGTATTTAGATGTTTCAAGTAAACAAGAACCTTTCTTCCCGCGGATTTTGAACAAGGTCGTTTTGACAGCACTCCAAGGTCGCGATCGAATGTTCTAAATACTATTTAATGCTGTTGCTAGGGTTGGAAGTGTCAGTGAAACGTCTGACTGTAACTTTGACTATGGTCTGTTGGGGCTTGTTCAGTGACTTTCAGACGGTTCGGATTTTTTGATTGGTTGTTTCGTAACCGCCAGAAAGTTTTACCTGAGTGGGAAAGTCTAGAGAGTATTCAGTTCTACAAAAAATTCGACGAGATGTAGTCATTTCTGTATATCGTTATGAGGGCTTTTGCCATCTCATAGGCGATAATAAGGATTCAAGATGGATATGTACGTGACAGTTATTAGCACTACAATACATTTAAATTTCCAATAATCCCTTTTAATAAAGTAAATAAATAAATAAGCCAAAATTAATTTCAAATTACTAAGGATACCTTCCTGATATTTGACATTTAAAAGTGATGAAGATGGGAGACGCTGGATTCGAGAAATGTCTTGACAACATCTTTATTTTATATGCCTGTGGCTTGATGTTATGGATGAATCAGCAATGTGATCTCCTTCAGGAGATGCTCCATCTACAATACTGATTAGTGATCTTCAAATTCATCGTGTTTGGCTGTTTGATTTGTGCTCGTCTGTGATGGTAATTACAGTTATAACTACCTCATTGATACTAATCTGCCTACCTACGCGGTTCACTTACTAAAGCTTTTATTCTCCTTTCCTGAGCAATAACTTTTAAACTTTAGAATTCCAGTATCGTACTTAAAGAACTGTCGACGATGGCTAAAATATAGTAGTGTCCACTGGACTGAGCCAGCAACAATATTGTCATATAATTTTATTATCTTCACTAAAATCTGTGATTCTCAGTTAGAGAGAATGTAATATAGTATTGTGATAAAAAGTGAAAATTAATATTTGAAATAATTTATACCAAGGATTTAAGTCTACATTATTAGTGATTTTATAATCCATTTCATCCGTAATGCATTAATATTATTAGTAAAGCTCATGTCTGTACATATGCAATTTAAGATCGTAGTGTTAATATTTTGAAGAGATTTATTTATTAATTATTGGTGCACTGATCTTCTAATAAATACCTATTAAACTTCATCTTGGTGAGTTTGTCTTTTTCTATTATTTATATTTATGTGTTTCAGCTATGTTTGAAGTAATGCAAAAAGTTCTATTGCCTAATTTATAAAGTATATTTTAAAATAAGAATCAATTTTAATATTTCTCAGATGAATCTCACGTAATTTTAAGCTTAACTTTTATGGCATCGCATTATGTGCTGCTACTTACGATCATGCCTATAATGGTGTTTGGGGAAAGTGTTAAATATATGTTTTGTCTAAATTTTTAGGTTTTCAGAATCACTCCGGTGCGAGTCGCTGGTGATTCACCGTTTATTAATTTGTCCCTTTATATTCATCGCAATCCCCGAATACCGTTATACAATAATATTACTTATCATGTTAATGTTAATGCTGTTATCTTATCATAATTGTCTGTAAACCATGTTAGCTGAACATGAAAAGTTTTCATAAGAATTGATAATTTTTGAATAATGTACATTCCGGGTTGAAGAAACAGATTCTATAAAAACTACTCAGATACGTTTCCGAAAATCACAGTTAGCAAAAGAAACTCTTCTTTTGTAGATGCTTCTTTATATCTCCAAAATATATTGATTTCTGAAGTTCCCAAAGATAAAGAATGCTTTGCGGAATCGTGGGTAACTCGGAATAAGCTATTGTATATTTTCGTTAGTGTATTATTAGTAGTTAGATAGTATTTTTCTAGATTAAGAGACATCTGTCTTATTTTGCAGTGTAGACTGCTTTCCAAAATATCAAAGTATTTTCAGAAGAGAGAAAATTTATTTATATGCACTTCACACGTCGCTTTCTCCGAGATCAGTTAGATAAAATCTACTTAACTAAAACAATCTTCCTCTTATCATGAAGCGTTATTACCATACCATTAAACATTTTGCAAATTAAATGTAACTAAAAAGAAATTCACAACTCAGCTTCATATGCAATCTAGAAAAAGGAAACAATAAAATATTCTTAATAATCTGTTGTGTGTTGTGATTTAATTATGTTTAATTAAAATATTCCCCTCAATATGTTGTGCGTAGTATTTTCATTATGTTTAGCCGAACTTTGCCGTTTTATGCTTCACCTATTAACTTCGGATCTTCAAGAAACTGTAAAATATCTTAACAAACTCAACTAACAATAATGAATAACAAAGCACTTTGTGTATTATATAGGAAGAGTGGAGAATAACGCCTTCAAAATAAATAATGCTGTCGGCGTATTTCTCCTAGTTCGAAATAACGGAGGAGTGGCAAGGAATAATTAATGTTTTTTCGTCACGAAAAGCCTCCTTCTAAGACTATAAATTCACCACTCTTAAATAATTAATGTTAAATGCATCATTGTAATAAGATAAATCTGTCTTTTTTTTACAGTGAAGATTGCTTTCTGAAATATCGAAGAATTTTGAGATAAGAAAAAGTTTATTTATATGCACTTCGCGTGTCGCTTTCTCCGGGGTCGGTCAGATAAAATTTACTGGTTTTTGTATATGCTTCTTTATACTCGAAAATAAATTGGTTTCGGAGATTCTTACAGATAGAGAAGAGTTCTCGCAATCGAGGATAACGCTGAAGAGGTTATTCTATATTTTCGTTCGTGGTTATATTATTATTTCCCCAGATTAAGAAAAATCTGTCTTTTTTTACAGGGTAGACTGCTTCTCGAAATATCAAAGAATTTTGAGATTAGAGAGTGTTTATTTATATACACTTCACATACCGCTATCTCCAGGGTCAGTTAGATAAAATTTACTGGTTTTTGTATATGCTTCTTTATACTCGAAAATAAATTGGTTTCGGAGATTCTTACAGATAGAGAAGAGTTCTCGCAATCGAGGATAACGCTGAAGAGGTTATTCTATATTTTCGTTCGTGGTTATATTATTATTTCCCCAGATTAAGAAAAATCTGTCTTTTTTTACAGTGTAGACTGCTTCCCGAAACATCAAACAATTTTGAGATAAGAAAAAGTTTTTTTATATGCATATCATAAGTCGCTTTCTTCACGGTGGGTTAGATAAAGTTTACTGATTTTGCATATGCTTTTTTATACTCAAAAATAAATTGATTTCTAAGATTCTTAAAGATCGAGAACACTTTTCGAAATCGAGGAAAAATCTGAAGAGGTTATTCTATATTTTCATCCGTGGTTATATTATTATTTTCCTAGATTAAGAAAAATCTGTCTTTTTTTTTACAGGGTAGACTGCTTCTCGAAATATCAAAGAATTTTGAGATTAGAGAGTGTTTATTTATATACACTTCACATACCGCTATCTCCAGGGTCAGTTAGATAAAATTTACTGGTTTTTGTATATGCTTCTTTATACTCGAAAATAAATTGGTTTCGGAGATTCTTACAGATAGAGAAGAGTTCTCGCAATCGAGGATAACGCTGAAGAGGTTATTCTATATTTTCGTTCGTGGTTATATTATTATTTCCCCAGATTAAGAAAAATCTGTCTTTTTTTACAGTGTAGACTGCTTCCCGAAACATCAAAGAATTTTGAGATAAGAAAAAGTTTTTTTATATGCATATCATAAGTCGCTTTCTTCACGGTGGGTTAGATAAAGTTTACTGATTTTGCGTATGCTTTTTTATACTCAAAAATAAATTGATTTCTAAGATTCTTAAAGATCGAGAACACTTTTCGAAATCGAGGAAAAATCTGAAGAGGTTATTCTATATTTTCATCCGTGGTTATATTATTATTTTCCTAGATTAAGAAAAATCTGTCTTTTTTTTTTACAGGGTAGACTGCTTCTCGAAATATCAAAGAATTTTGAGATTAGAGAGTGTTTATTTATATACACTTCACATACCGCTATCTCCAGGGTCAGTTAGATAAAATTTACTGGTTTTTGTATATGCTTCTTTATACTCGAAAATAAATTGGTTTCGGAGATTCTTACAGATAGAGAAGAGTTCTCGCAATCGAGGATAACGCTGAAGAGGTTATTCTATATTTTCGTTCGTGGTTATATTATTATTTCCCCAGATTAAGAAAAATCTGTCTTTTTTTACAGTGTAGACTGCTTCCCGAAACATCAAAGAATTTTGAGATAAGAAAAAGTTTTTTTATATGCATATCATA
Organism: Maratus michaelseni; assembly: GCA_963931845.1. Classification (NCBI taxonomy): domain Eukaryota; kingdom Metazoa; phylum Arthropoda; class Arachnida; order Araneae; family Salticidae; genus Maratus; species Maratus michaelseni. The sequence goes on from OZ007597.1 coordinate 141,411,740, forward strand.
AGTCGCTTTCTTCACGGTGGGTTAGATAAAGTTTACTGATTTTGCATATGCTTTTTTATACTCAAAAATAAATTGATTTCTAAGATTCTTAAAGATCGAGAACACTTTTCGAAATCGAGGAAAAATCTGAAGAGGTTATTCTATATTTTCATCCGTGGTTATATTATTATTTTCCTAGATTAAGAAAAATCTGTCTTTTTTTTTTACAGGGTAGACTGCTTCTCGAAATATCAAAGAATTTTGAGATTAGAGAGTGTTTATTTATATACACTTCACATACCGCTATCTCCAGGGTCAGTTAGATAAAATTTACTGGTTTTTGTATATGCTTCTTTATACTCGAAAATAAATTGGTTTCGGAGATTCTTACAGATAGAGAAGAGTTCTCGCAATCGAGGATAACGCTGAAGAGGTTATTCTATATTTTCATTCGTGGTTATATTATTATTTCCCCAGATTAAGAAAAATCTGTCTTTTTTTACAGTGTAGACTGCTTCCCGAAACATCAAACAATTTTGAGGTAAGAAAAAGTTTTTTTATATGCATATCATAAGTCGCTTTCTTCACGGTGGGTTAGATAAAGTTTACTGATTTTGCATATGCTTTTTTATACTCAAAAATAAATTGATTTCTAAGATTCTTAAAGATCGAGAACACTTTTCGAAATCGAGGAAAAATATGAAGAGGTTATTCTATATTTTCATCCGTGGTTATATTATTATTTTCCTAGATTAAGAAAAATCTGTCTTTTTTTTTTTACAGGGTAGACTGCTTCTCGAAATATCAAAGAATTTTGAGATGAGAGAGTGTTTATTTATATACACTTCACATACCGCTATCTCCAGGGTCAGTTAGATAAAATTTACTGCTTTTTGTATATGCTTCCTTATACTCGCAAATAAATTTGTTTCGCAGATTCTTAAAGATAGAGAACTATTAATCAGTTTTCTTAACCCGGAATTTCGCATTTTAAGATTCAGTTCTCAATAAAACATTTTCAGCAACGAAATTGAATTTATTCAAGCAAAATCAATAATATTACTTATAATGTTAATGTTAATGCTGTTATCTTATCATGTTTGTCTGTAAAACATGTTACCTGAACATGAAAGGTTTTCATAAGAATTGATAGTTTTTGAATAATGTACATTCCGGGTTGAAGAAACAGATTAATATTGTATAAAAACTACTCAGATACGTTTCCGAAAATCACAGTTAGCAAAAGAAACTCTTCTTTTGTAGATGCTTCTTGATATCTCCAAAATATATTGATTTCTGAAGTTCCCAAAGATAAAAAATGCTTTGCGGAATCGTGGGTAACTCGGAATAAGCTATTGTATATTTTCGTTAGTGTATTATGAGTAGTTAGATAGTATTTTTCTAGATTAAGAGACATCTGTCTTATTTTTCAGTGTAGACTGCTTTCCAAAATATCAAAGTATTTTCAGAAGAGAGAAAATTTATTTATATGCACTTCACACGTCGCTTTCTCCGAGATCAGTTAGATAAAATCTACTTAACTAAAACAATCTTCCTCTTATCATGAAGCGTTATTACCATACCATTAAACACTTTGCAAATTAAATGTAACGAAAAAGAAATTCGCAACTCAGCTTCATATGCAATCTAGAAAAGGGAAACAATGAAATATTCTTAATAATCTGTTGTGTGTTGTGATTTAATTATGTTTTAATAAAATATTCCCCTCAATATGTTGTGCGTGGTATTTTCATTATGTTTAGCCGAACTTTGCCGTTTTATGCTGCACCTATGAACTTCGGATCTTCAAGAAACTGTAAAATATCTTAACAAACTCAACTAACAATAATGAGTAACAAAGCTCTTTGTGTATTATATAGGAAGAGTGGAGAATAACGCCTTCAAAATAAATAATGCTGTCGGCGTATCTCTCATAGTTCGAAAATACGGAGGAGTGGCAAGGAATAATTAATGTTTTTTCGTCACGAAAAGCCTTCTTCTAAGACTATAAATTCACCACTCTTAAATAATTAACGTTAAATGCATTATTTTAATAAGAAAAATCTGTCTTTTTTTACAGTGAAGATTGCTTTCCGAAATATCGAAGAATTTTGAGATGAGAAAGCGTTTATTTATATGCACTTCACATGTGACTTTCGCCAGAGTCGCTTAGATAAAATTTACTGGGTTTTTTTATGTGCTTTTCATACTCGAAAATAAATTGGTTTCGGGGATTCTTAAAGATAGAGAACACTTTTTGGAATCGATAATAACTGGGAAAAGGGTATTGTATAATTTCGTTCGGGGTTATATTTTCCTAAATTAAAAAACATCTGTCTTTTTTTTTCCAGTGTACACTCCTTCCCGAAATATCAAATAATCTTTATAAGAGAGTAAATTTATTTTTAAGCACTTCACATATCACGTTCTGCAGGGTCGGTTAGATGAAATCTCCTAGTTTCAACTAAACCAAACTTCTTCTAACCATGATGCATTATGACCTTATCATTAAACATTTTGTATATTAAATGCAACTAAAAAAAAATTCGCGGCACAATTTGATACGCAATCTAGACAAAGGAAATAATAAAATATTCCTCACAATATGTTGTGTGCTGTTATTTAATTATGTTTCAATAAAATATTCCTAACAATGTGCTGTGCGTAGCATTTTAATTATGTTTTGCTGAGCTTTGCTGTTTTATGCTGCACCTGTTAACTTCTAATCTTCAAAAATCTGTAAAATATCTTAACAAACTAAACTAATAATAATAATAAAGTAACTTTTTGTGTATTATATAGGAAAGAAGGTGAATAACTCCCTTAAATTTGCATAATTTTGTCGGGGTTGGTTCCTATTTGAGGCCACCATTTGGCGAAATCTTGCCAAATCGTCGATAGTCAGCCAGATGTAGCTCTTTTATTGTTGGAAAGGCTGAGCTATGATATTTTTTGTGATGACGCGTTTGTTACGTATGACGTATTTGTTACGTCATCAAGTGATTCTTTATTCGATGTTTATTTGTATTTTAATGATGTTTAATGATTTATTATTTATTTAAAACATTTTTTTAATATAATTAAATAACACTTACGTCATTAAATGGATATGTCATGATATTAAAAGAAAAAAAGCGTTGAAAAAATTTCATCATCTGCTTGTTTATTTAAAGCTTGATTTCTTCTTCTTTTTTTTATGTTTGTGAGTGGTTACTCTTGTTACTTTAGAACAGTATAAAAATTAATTGACTGCAGTTTTTATGGAAGTCTCATGTTCACGAAGCGATCATACATGCGGTATAGTGATCGCCGCATTTACACATTTTGTGTATTTTTTGTGATGGCTATACAACAAGGTTGCTGCATCCAGAGATGTCAGAGATGTCTTGTTTCAGTTTCATGTTCGCGAAGCGATCATACGTGCGGTACAGTGATCTCAGTATAAACGAATTTCGTATATTTTTGGGGATTTCGATACGACGAGGTTGCTGTATTCAGTAATGTTTTTTTTTTTCGGTTTCATGTTCGCGAAGCGATCATACGTGCGGTACAGTGATCGCGGCCTTAACGAATTTCGTGTATTTTTTGGGATTCCGATACGACGAGGTTGTTGTATCCAGTGATGTTTTTTTTTCGGTTTCATGTTCGCGAAGCGATCATACGTGCGGTACAGTGATCGTGGCATTAACGAATTTCGTGTATTTTTGGGGATTCCTATGCGACGAGGTTGCTGTATTCAGTGATTTTTTTTTTCGGTTTCATGTTCACGAAGCGATCATACGTGCGGTACAGTGAGCGCGGCATTAACGAATTTCGTGTATTTTTGGGGATTCCGATGCGACGAGGTTGCTGTATCCAGGGATTTTTTTTTTCGGTTTCATGTTCGCGAAGCAATCATAAGTGCGGTACAGTGATCGCGGCATTAAAGAATTTAGTGTATTTTTGGGGGATTCCGATACGACGAGATTGCTGTATCCAGTGATGTTTTTTACGGTTTCATGTTCGCGAAGCGATCATACGTGCGGTACAGTGATCGCGGCATTAACGAATTTCTTGTATTTCTTGGGATTCCGATACGACGAGGTTGCTGTATCCAGTGATGTTTTTTTTTTCGGTTTCGTGTTCGCGAAGCGATCATACGTGCGGTACAATGATCGCAGCATTAACGAGTTTCGTGTATTTTCGTTTTTTCAACTTCACATTAATCGTTAACTTTTATGTAATATCGATGAAATGTGTATAAAAACGTTGTTTTTTACTGCTCATATTATATTTTTCATATGTATCTTATTAAATTTGCCAAATAAAATATTTTATTTCACTCATAAATGCAGTATCTAAGAAAAATCAACTGTGTATGGTTTAATTTAATAATTCTGTATTTAAATTATCATTCTTTTGTCCAAATTGTTTTGAACGAATAAAATTTTACAGTCGTTACATTGTTACTCTCGTATAAATGCAATCTATTTTTCAGTTACGTTTTTATCACTAAATCTATGACTTTTCCTATGTATAACTATTTAAAAATTAAGATTGGCAACATTTTACCACTTGCTTATTGTGGGTTAGAATATGATAAATATAAGTAAACAATTTAGAAATCGCCAATGTGGCATCATTTTTAAAAAGCGCCAAATGGTGCCTTGAAATAGGATTAAACCTTTTGTCGGCGTATCATCCAAAGTTCAAAAATACAGAGGAGTGGCAAGCAATGACGAATGCTTTTTCGTCCCGAAAAGCCTTCTTCAAAGACTATAAATACACTGCTCTTAAATAATGAACGTTAAATGTATCATCGTATTCATTAAGTTAAGATAAAAGAACTGACGTCAGGGGAAATGATTTTTACGTTTTCAAAACTGTTTTCAATCGTAAGGAAATGCAGATAGATTTTATTGGTAAGCACTCCTTAAAAAAGACAAATGTTTCGTAATGGACGAAAATGTGATATAACCAAAAACAGAAATATACAATAACTTCTTTCGAGTTGCCCATGATTCTGAAAAGCGTTGTTCATCTTCAGGAACCTTAAAAATCAATATGTTGTTTTAGATTCAAAGGCTCATTTGTAAAAATAAAGTTTCTTTTGCTGCCACCTATTTTTCGGAAATATTTCGGAGTAGTTTTTATAGCATATTAATCAATTTTCTCAAACCAGGATATCGGTTTTTAGGATTCTATCAATTCTCATCTAAACAGTTTCAGCTGCGTAGCTAAATTTATAGATGCAAAAATAAACACTATTAATTTTGATGTTAATTGTAATTCTGTTATATTACATGTTTGTATGTAAAACATGTTTGTTGAGCATGAAAATATCTACTTGAGAATGGATAGCATTCGAAAAACTCTACATTCCGGGTTAAGAAAACATATTAATACACTATAAAAACTATTCGGAAACGTTTCCGAAAATCAATGGTTGCAGAAGAAACTGTTTTTTTTAGATGCTTCTTTATATCTCAAAAATGTATTGGTTTCTGATGTTCCCAAAGATAGAAAACGCTATTCGGAATCGTTACTGACTCGGAGGAGGTTATTGTATATTACCTTTCGTGGTTATATTATATATTTTTTTCTAGATTAAGAAACATCTGTCTTTTTGTACAGTGTAGTCTGCTTCCTGAAATATCAAAGAAGAGAGAATAATTTATTTATATGCACTTCACACGTCACTTTCTCCAGCGTCGGTTAGATAAAATCTACTTGTTTCAACTAAAATAAACTACTTTTAATCATGAAGCATTATTACCATAATATTAACACTTTATATATGAAATGCTGTTAAAAATAATTTCATGAAATCAACTTGATATGCAATCTAGACAAAGGAAATAATAAAATATTCTTAACAATCTGTTGTGTAATTAAAGTGTAAGTATTGCTTTAAATGATAAAACACGTAACACAAAGCGTTTAAAAGTACCTTTTAATATAGATTACATATGTTTCCTTCGCTCAAACGGCGACATCTTCAGATCAAAATGATAAATAAAATATTCTCGCAAAGTTTTTGAAAAAGATAAACATAAATCATGAGATCACATGTCCAATGCAAGCAGGTGCTTAAATTGGTCAAACTGGAAAACGTGGAAATTATTATTTTATTTTTATTTTTATTTATTTTTCAATCTGTAAAGCATTGCGTGCCAAATTTTAGTTGATTCAAAAGAAGACGATTCATTGCAAATGTTATCGTTTCGCAAATATACTTCTATTGATTCCCGGATAATGGATGGGAAATAAACTCTTGATGGAAAAATTATTTTACCATTCTAGAAATCAATTTGCAACGGCTCTATTCAATGTACTCTAGCTAAGGGAGTAGTTCCTCTGCCATATTTGACATCTGTCATATTTGATATCTGTCATATGTTCTTTTGTTCTGGTTTTAACTTTCCTGTTTGTCATTCCTATATAGTATTGACTGTTTCATCTGCCTTGGTGACACTGCCCCAGAGTTGCCAAGTCTCCGGCTTTTTGGACACCAGTATTTTAGTACAGAAAATTTCGTTTTATGTAATCGGAACTTTCTGCGATTTAAAAGAACAACATTTTCTCTAACATAATAGTGGTGTGCAAAAAGCCGGAGATTTGGCAAGTATGCTGTCCGGTGTTTTATAAACACCGGAAAGTTGATCAGGTTCTATTGGATCTCTTTTTCTACATACTATGTTTTTCAATTTTGTGGATGGTTTTGCGATAGGTCAGATATTAATTTTTTAAAGTTTATATTTTAATCTTTCGAAGAATCCAGGAAAACATTGTACAGTTGATAGCTTTGAGTTTTGTTCATTAAAATTTTTCATTTTTATATATTTTGTATTCTTTTTATATCCTTTTTATTTTAAAACATTTTGTGTTACGTTTTTATCACTTTAAACAATAATTGCACTTTAATTTAAAGTTAACAAGGGATTTTATTGTATTATTTGTAATCTGTTGTGTGTTGTGATTTAATTACGTTTTAATAAAATATTCCTAACTATGTGTTGTGCGTAGTATTTTAATTACGTTTTGCTGAACTTTGCTGTTTTAGGCTCATCCTATTAACTTTGGATCTTTAAGAAACTGTAAACTATCTTAACAAACTCAACTAATAATAATGAGTAACAAAGCTCTTTGTGTATTATATAGGAAGAGTGGAGAATAACGCCTTCAAATTTAAATAATGCTGTTGGCGTATCTTTCGTAGTTCGAAAATAAGGAGGAGTGGCATGGAATAATGAATGCTTTTTCGTCACGAAAAGCCTCCTTCTAAGATTATAAATTCACCACTCTTAAAAAATTAACGTTAAATGCATCATTGAAATAAAAAAAAAAAACTGTTGTTTTTACAGTGTAGACTGAATCCCGAAATATCAAAGAATTTTGAGATAAGAGAAAGTTTATTCATATGCACTTCACATGTCGATTTCTCCAGGGTCGGTTAGATAAAATTTACTGGGTTTTGTATATGCTTCTTTATACTCAAAATTAAATTGGTTTCGGAGATTCTTAAAGAAAGAGAACACTTTTCGGAATCGAGGATAACACAGAAGAGGTATTCTATATTTTCGTTCGTGGTTATATTATGATTATTTTCTTAGATTATAAAAAAATCTTTCTTTTTTTACAGTGTAGACTGCTTCCCGATTTATAAAAGAATTTTGAGATAAGAGAGAGTTTATTTATATATGCACTTCCACATGTCGCTTTCTCCAGGGTCGGATAGATATAATTTACTGGATTTTGTATATGCTTCTTTATACTCGAAAATAAATTGGTTTCGGAGATTCCTTAAGATAGAGAACACTTTTCGGAATCGAGGATAACTCTGAAGAAGTTATTCTGTATCTTCGTTCGTGACTATATTCTTATTTTCGTAAATTAAGAAAAATCTGCCTTTTTTTATAGTGTAGATTGCTTCCCGAAGCAAGAATTTTGAAATGAGAAAGAGTTTATTTATATGCAATTCACATATCGATTTCTCCAGGGTCAGTTAGATAAAATTTACTGGGTTTTGTATATGCTTCTTTATAATCGAAAATATATTGGTTTCGGAGGATCCCAAAGATAGAGAACACTTTTCGGAATCAAGAATAACTCGGAAAAGGTTATTGTATATTTACGTTCGTGGTTATATTTTTCTAAATTAAAAAAACATCTGTCTTTTTTTTTCCAGTGTAGACTCAGAATTTTTATGAGAGAGTAAATTTATTTATAAGCACTTCACATATCACGTTCTGCAGGGTCGGTTAGATAAAATCTACTTGTTTCAACAAAACCGAACTTCCTTTAATCATGAAGCGTTATAACCTTATCATTAAACATTTTGTATATTAAATGCAACTAAAAAAATTTCAGGATTCAATTTAATATGCAATCTAGAAAAATGAAGTAATAAAATATTCCTCAGAACATGTTGTGTGCTGTGACTTAATTATGTTTCAATAAAATATTCCTAACAATATGTTGTGCGTAGTAATTTAATTACGTTTTGCTGAGCTTTGCTGTTTTATGTTGCACTTATTAAATTCGAATCTTCAAAAATCTGCAAAATGTCTTAACAAACTAAACTAATAATAATAATTAAGAAACATTTTTGTGTATTATATAGGAAGAGCGGAGAATAACTCCTTTAAATTTACATAATTTTCTCGGAGTATCTTTCACAGTTCGAAAATACTGAGGAGTGGCAAGCAATAACGAATGCTTTTTCGTCACGAAAAGCCTTCTTCCAAGACTTTAAATACACATCTCTTAAATAATGAACGTTAAATATACCGTCGTGTTCATTGAGTTAACATAAAAGAACTGACATTAGAAGAAATTATTTTTACATTTTCAAAACTGTTTTCAATCGTAAGGAAATTCAGATAGATTTTATTGGTAAGCACACCTTAAAAAAAGACAAAAGTTTCATAATCGACAGAAATGTAATATAACCTCAAACGGAAATATACAATAACTTTTTTCGAGTTACCCATGATTCCGAAAAGCGTTCTACATCTTCAGAAACTTTAGAAATCAATATATTTTCTAGATTTGAAGACTCTTTGTCAAGTTTCTTTTGCTCCCACCTGTTTTTCGGAAACATTCCCGAGTAGTTTTTATCTTGTATTAATTACTTTTCTCAAACCAGGATATCGGTTTTTAGGATTTTATTAATTCTCATCTAAACAGTTTCAGCTGCGTAATTGAATTTATAGATGCAAAATTAAACAATATTAATTTTAATGTTAATGCTATATTACATGTTTTCCGTAAAACATGTTTGTTGAACATGAAAATGTTTACTTGAGAATTGATAACATCCGAAAAACTCTACAACCCGGGTTGAGAAAACAGATTAATACACTATAAAAACTGTTTGGAAACATTTCCGGAAATCAGTGGCGGCAGAAGAAACTGTTTTTGTAGATGCTTCTTTATATCTCAAAAATGTATTGGTTTCTGAGGTTCCCAAAGATAGAGAACGCTTTTCGGAATCGTGAGTAACTCGGAAGAGGTTATCGTATATTTGCTTTCGTCGTTATGTTATGTTTTTCTAGATTAAGAAACATGTGTCTTTTGTACAGTGTACACTGAGAAAAATGACACATTCAAATCTGAGTAAATCGATTTTTTCATTTTGTTATGAAACTTTTTCTTTCAAATATGATGACTCAATGCTTTCAATTCTGAAATACCACAAATACTCAGAATATTGAAACATGCACATACTCAAAACAAAGCACGTAGAGGTCAGTTCATACTCTTTTTTGAAACATGGACATACTCATAAATGATTAGAGTCAGTTCAAACTCAGTTTTCAAACATGGAAATACTCAAAAAGGACCACATAGAAGTCAGTTTATACTCATATTTGAAACATGGACATACTCAAATAGGAGCACATGATGTTTTATTCTTGAGTGTGTGTATGTTTTCAGAAATGAGTATATACATGTTTCAAACTTGAGTCATTTTGATTCGGAGCCATTTTGACTATGCGACACACTCAGATTTGAGTGTTTTTTTGCTCAATTTTAAGAATGTTGTTATTAGAGTGTATACTGCTTCCTGAAATATCAAAGGAGAGGGAATAATTTATTTATATGCACTTCACACGTCACTTTCTCCAGAGTCGGTTAGATAGAATCTATTTGTTTCAACTAAAACAAACTACTTGTAATCATGAAGCGTTATTACCGTATCAATAAACTCTTTGTATATTAAATTCGGCTAAAAATAAATTCATGAAATTAACTTGACATGCAAACTAGACAAAGGTGATAATGAAATATTCCTAACAATCTGTTGTGTGTTGGGATTTAATTATGTTTCAATAAAATATTCCTAAGAATGTGTTGTGCGTTAGTATTTTAATTACGTCTTGCTGAGCTTTGCTGTTTTATGCTGCACCTATTAACTTCAGATCTCGAAGAAACTGTAAAATATCTTAACAAACTCAACTAATAATGATAATAAGAAACAAAAATCTTTATGTTTTATATAGGAAGAGTGAAGAATAACTCTTTTAAAATAAACATAATACTGTCGGCGTATCTTTCGAAAATACGCCGGAGTGGCAATGAATAAGGAATGCTTTCTAGTCACGAAAAGCCTCCTTCCAAGACTATAAATATACCACTCTTGAATAATGAACGTAAAATGCATCATCGTATTCTTTAAGTTAAAATAAAAGAACTGACGTCAGGGGAATTACTTTTACGTATCCAAAACTTTTAACAATCATAAGGAAATTCAGCTGGATTTTATTGGAAAGTGCACTGTAACAAAAAAAAAAGGAATGCTTCTCTGTCGCCGAAAATATAATATAATAAAAACAAACAAAAATATACAATAACGTCTTCCGAATATCCACAATTCTGAAAAGCGTTTTTTTATATTTATTAACCTTGGAAACCAATATATTTTAATTTGACATTTGATATAGATTGCTTTGAGACCTATAAGCTACAAAGCTGTTCGAAGGATCCTTATTTTTTATTCACAGAAATATATACAGGACTTTGACAAATTACATAAATCTTCTTCTTGAGCAAGGGATAGACACAAGAAAGTAGACAGCACTGAAGAAACACGCACAATGACATCCCTGCCATACCAGGATTCGTAGCCCGGGCCCTCACCAACATATTTTAGATATCCAAAGAAGTATTTCTAAAAACAACGTTTCTTTTGCTGCTACTAATTTTCTGAAACTTTTCCGAGTAGTTTTTATAGTGTATTAAGCAGTTTTTTTCAACCTGGAGTATAGGTTTTTCGAATACTAACAATTCTCCAGTAGATATTTTCATGCTAAACAAACATGTTTTATAGCCAAACACGATAAAGTAACAGCATTAACATTAACATTAAAATTAATATTATTTTGTTACTCTTGGATGTATAAATTCAATTACGCAGCTGAAAATTTTTAATGGAGAATTAATAGCATCTTAAAAACTGATATTCCGAGAAACTGATTAATACACTATAAAATTTACTCGGAAACGTTTCCGAAAATCCGTGCAGCAAAAGAAAATTCGTTTTCTACAAAATGTTCTATAAATCTCGAAAATTTATTGGTTTCTAATGTTTCTACAGACAAAGAACGCTTTTTGGATTCAATGGTAATTCAGAAGGTATTATTGTATGTTTTTGTTATTGGTTATATTATATCGTCGTATATGACTCATATTTTATAGCATTATGATAATTCGACCTAAAAAAAGGGGGAGAAATAAAAATCATGCTTCAAGCATAGATTAAGAAACACTGTCCAACACTCCTAGAATTATTTAACAAAACGTTGCTGTTTAGAAATCTGAATAAGATACGTAACAAAACATTTTAGACAACGCATAATACATTTGAAAATCAGATTTCAGCAATTGCCATCCATAGCTAGAAAAGTACTCCAATCGACCTCAAATAATTCGACCTCAAAAAAAGGAAATAAAAATCATCCGTCAAGCATAGATTATGAAACACTTTCCAACACTCCTAGAGTACTTTAACAAAACGTCGCTGTTTAAAAAGGTGAATAAGATACGTAACTAAACATTTTAGACGACGACGCATAATACATTTGAAAATCAAATTTCAGCAATTGCCATCCATAGAATGATAAGTACTCCAAGTGACCTCAAATAATTCGACCTTAAAAAAAGGAAATAAAACTCATGCGTCAAGCATAGATTATGAAACACTTTCCAACAATCCTAGAATACTTTAGCAAAACGTCTCTGTTTAAAAAGGTGAATAAGATACGTAACTAAACATTTTAGACGACGCATAATACATTTGAAAATCAAATTTCAGCAATTGCCATCCATAGAATGATGAGTATTCCAATCGACCTCAAATAATTCAACCTTAAAAAAAGGAAATAAAACTCATGCGTCAAGCATAGATTATGAAACACTTTCCAACAATCCTAGAATACTTTAACAAAACGTCTCTGTTTAAAAAGGTGAATAAGATACGTAACTAAACATTTTAGACGACGCATAATACATTTGAAAATCAAATTTCAGCAATTGCCATCCATAGAATGATAAGTATTCCAATCGACCTCAAATAATTCAACATTAAAAAAAGGAAATAAAACTCATGCGTCAAGCATAGATTATGAAACACTTTCCAACAATCCTAGAATACTTTAACAAAACGTCTCTGTTTAAAAAGGTGAATAAGATACGTAACTAAACATTTTAGACGACGCATAATACATTTGAAAATCAAATTTCAGCAATTGCCATCCATAGAATGATAAGTATTCCAATCGACCTCAAATAATTCAACCTTAAAAAAAGGAAATAAAACTCATGCGTCAAGCATAGATTATGAAACACTTTCCAACAATCCTAGAATACTTTAACAAAACGTCTCTGTTTAAAAAGGTGAATAAGATACGTAACTAAACATTTTAGACAACGCATAATATATTTGAAAATCAGATTTCAGCAACTGCCATCCATAGCTAAAAAAGTACTCCAGTCCTTTATTCGTGTGTATTTTACATAGTATGCCAAAGTTTAGTTTAGTAAGAAAACGCATAATAGGTTGAAAATTTACCTTCAGCAATTTTTGGCAATAGACAGAATAGAATTCTTTTGAACCGCCCTACATATTTTTATACACCCCACATATTAAGCTAAAATGTAATTCAGGCTGAAAAACATTTAAAACTATTGAAATTACCCTCCCAGAAATTATTATCTCTAGGTGGCCCTGTATCCAGTATTTTGAATGGCACTGTATATGATTTTATTTATTTTCTACAAACATCTCTTAGTATACTAAATCTAAGCTAAATAAAAATTTAGTAGCTAAATGTAAGCTCCTAAATGTTCAGCTTGAAAATGCATAACTCAATCAAAAAAACACCTTTTAGCAATTCATGTTCATACCCAGTAATTGTTGCGAATTCGTTTGTGTATCCCTGTATATCATCTATAGCATATATATTACACTTCACATAGTATGCAAAAATTTAGTTAAATTTAAATCTCTAACATAACTGAAAACGCACTTCCAGCAATTATGACTAATAAACGGTATACTTCGGATACAGTACTGTATCCGAAATCTTTTCTGTGTCCCTGTAAATGAGCGGTAAATGCTACGCACTTCTACAGCAAGTATTTTGCAATAAACTTCAGTAATGCATATCGCATTATATTTGAAATAGTGTAACATAATTAAAATATTATGCAAACAGTTTTCCTGGTAGACCATTATGTAACGGAATTCTTTTGAGTAGTCCTGTAAATGAATAATAAGTGCTTTGCACCGAATATCCTACGGAATACAGGTTTTAGTGCGCTTCATGAAGGCATACCATTTTCATTACGTTTAAAATGGTGTAACATCATTCAAATGGATTTGAAACAATTTTTCCATTTGACCGTAATGTAACGGAAAGATTTTGACTGTTCCTATAACCGAACTGTAAATGCTACACACTTTATTTTCAATAGTGTCAGTGCTATATTAAACGTCAATAACATTTAAAAATTACAAGACAACCCGATAATATTTACGAAAGTTAGAACATGGACAGACGGCAAGCAAACGGAAGTCATGAACACTTTTCAACTATGTTGGAAAGGGTTAGAAAATATTAAAAAATAAATAAATATAAAAAGCAATAAATATATAATTGTGATTTCTCGGATTCAAGCAACAACAATATTAGTTAAAACTATTAAAATATTAAATTCGACAGTAATTCTTTTAAATTTTTATAAAGCTGTCGACATACTTTTCATAGTTCGAAGATATCGAAGAACGTCAAACAGTAATGTTGCAAACAGCTTATTTGTCACGAAAAGCCTTCTTCCAGGATTATAAATAACACTGGTGTACGCGATTTTCGGAACAGATAATTCAACGAGTGTTTTACAAAATATTTTTAAAGCTGAAACAGAAAATGCATTCAAAAAGGCTCTATCATGTCACGTTTTCGAGTTATATATAAGTTTAAATATCCCTGTTATGTTATATTTGGTCCATAATAGAAACGATCTGCTATCTTAAAAACAATGAGTCACCCGCACGAAACAAATAAATAATGAGTCATAAACGCAGAACCTTTTTCTGTATCAAGCACTCTGTCAGTACAGCTAAAGACATTGGCGGGTGTGGTTAAGTGTGATAATCCATTTTAAATTCTGTGAGTTCAGAATGTATCTGATACTTCTTTCAGTTACGCATTTATTCAATTTTCTATACCAATAAACTTGGTCCCTTTGCAAATTTTACACGTTTCCAACAATTTTTCAATGTTGCATAATAAAAATGGGATGCGTAATGGATAAATCTGCTTTCTCAAAAAACAATGAGGTGAAATATTGACAACACGAGGCAAATAAATAATGAGTCATTTACCCGGCACCAATGAACAACTCTTTAACAAATGAGTCACAAACGCAGAACCTTCTTCATATAAAGCACTCCGTCAGTGCAGCTAAAGCCATTCTCGGGTGTGGTTAAGTGTGGTAATCCATTTTAAATTCTGCTAGTTCAGTAAGATACTTCTTCCAGTTACGCGTTTATTCAATTTCATATGTCAATATGCTTTGTCCCTTTGCAAATGTTACACTTTTCCATCAACTTCTCCACGTTGCATAACAAAAGTGTGATGCGTAATGGAGAAATACTGACTTCATTTTCAGATTCAGAGTTGACAAAAACACACAATTCAGTTATTTAGGTTTCTGTTTCGAAAATTATTTTTCAATTTGAAGACTAGTGTAATGAACACTTAAATAATGAATGTTAAATGCACAATCGTATATACTGAATGAAAGTAAATGAACTGATATCTGGGAGGAACGGTTATAAGTTTTCAAATTTACGTGAAATGTTTTAAACAGGATGATTTATAATTATTTACACTCTCAAAAAAAAATCCATAAATTGGACGAATTTTTCCGTTGATTATATTTCGTTAAAACACGAAAATTTCCTCTTAGTTTTACTCATTTAGCCCCAAAATACAGAAAATCAGTGTTGAATTCTAGGATAGGTTCGAGGGGGACAGTCCTCCCCAGAGCATTGAAATGTCCCCTCCGGAAGGTTTGAGATTTTATTCTTTGAAATAAATGTATAATATGCAATTAGTGTGAATAGCCTGTGAGATCAATGCCATCAGTTTAAATGAGCACTTTTTTTTCTTTTTTTTAATCGGATGATTCTTTTTGAAACACCCTATGCTTTAATTAAGTTTTGTTATGCCGTATTCTTTTACTCTACGTCTTCCATAAATAAGACACTTTAAAACTTCCAACAAACTCAAGCAGTAAGAATAGCAGCTACAAATCGTAATATATTGTGTATGAAGAGATATTCTTTTAAATTTACGATATAAATGTTCAACATAAATTTGGCCACATATTTTCTGCAATCCGCAAACGTTGAGCTATGGAAGCAGAAAGTATAGAACTGTGTAACCACAGCAGTAAGAACTTTTTCTTTTAAATTTATTTACGACATAAATTTTGTGACATATCTTCTACAGTTCGAAAATATCAAAGTGTAGGAGGGAGCAAAAATGAATGCTTCTTAGTCACGAAAAGACTTCTTCAATGGATATAAATACTTCAAACTTAAACAAAGAACGTTTAATGCGTTGTCATGTTTTATGAATGAAAATGAATGGAAAAAAAAAGGTCAGGTGAATGGTTATGCATTTAAAAAATATATATTTTGAGATATTCAGATAGAGTTTACTATATCTAATAGAATTTCTTGTTGTTTTTATGCAATTATTACAGTGTTCTAATCGTTTTGTTAATTCTTACCGTGTATTTTTTTTTCTACATATTCCATATCCTAACTCTGAAACTTCAAGACACGCTTAAAAGTATCAACTATCAACAATCAGTAAATTAATAGCTATAAATCTTAATGTAGAATGTACGAAGAATAGTTCATTAAATGTACAAAAATCTAAAAATATTGAGGCGTGGGAAGCAATAATAAAAAAACCTTCTTCCAAGACTATAAATATCCCACTCTTAAATAATGAAACATTAAATTCATCGTCGTATTTTCTCAGTTTAAAGCAAAATCTTGTATCAGAAGAATGGTAATGCTTTTTTTAATTATTCCCAATTAGAAGGAAAATCTGCTAGAATTTACTTTTTCTGAAAATCATTATCAAAAATCCTTGGATGATTCCGCCGTGATAGGTACAGCACCCCTTAACTCCCCATCTGAGAGCCCGCAAATTAAAGTTTGTGTAAAACGGAAAAATGCGATTTTCTCAAAAACTATGTGACCTTGTTTATCCCTTAGGATAATCGCTATAGTTTTTCTGCAAGATTTAAATAAACTCCTACTACCCCTATTTTTTTTTATAATTTTAGTTTCAGTGGATTCGGAAATAGATGGGGAAACATATTTTTGCAGTACATCTCTGAAAATATGATGCCTACAACTAAAGCAAATATACAGGGTGTTCCAAAATTCGACAGACAAATTAAGAGGGGTGATAGCAGGCATCAAGAGGACGAAAACTTATCATAGAACATGGAGGCGCAAACCAGGTTGAAAGGGTGAAAATCGTGAAAAACGCATGAAGGTTTCGACGTTACGCTTGAACGACAAAAGTACAATACTTACAAAAAGATTTATTTGATTAAGTATTACAAGAGTTGTTCGAAGTGGCGCCCGCTGACCTCATTGCACAGTCTACAACGACGTTAAGAACGATTGCCGGACGCGCTCCAAGTTGCCAGGTATGCTTTTGATGTCTCCCTTAGAGACGACAATGCGCGCTATGAAATCATCCGTTGTGTCCACAGGCGTCACATTACCGAGTGATTTAGAAAATGGTCACACGGATTGAGATCCGGCGAACGAGGAAGCCATGCAACGGGTCTCGCGCGTCCAATCCACCTCCTTGGGATTACGCATCTTGAGGGGGAAATGTCCAGGGGCACAATCATTCCTGAACCACATGCCTCGCTGCACTGCGGCCGGCACACTTTGCAGCAATTCAGGGATGTAGAAAAACAAGGTACGTTGCACCATTCAGGCGTTCGGGCAGCAAGTACGGCTCCAAGAGATAATCACCGAGGATTCCTGCACACAAGTTGACACTAAACCTCTGGTAAGATTTCTACGGTACACTGACATGGGGGTTATTCATCGCCCACTTGTGTGCATTATGTGTGTTGACAACGCCTTCTCGCTTAAAGCTGGCCTCGTCAGTAAATAAAACAGTGGCATAGAATTGAGGATTAGAAGTTTGATTATGTCAAGCATCCAGCGCATGAACCGTACAGGACGGGGATTGTCATCTTCGGTTAAAAGCTGTACCTTCCGGATGTGGAAGGGGTACATCTTTGCAGTATACAAAACATTCCAGACCTCCATGTGCGGAACATCGCGTTCAGCTGCAACTGCTCTTGTACTTGTCGACGGGGAATCGGCAAATCGCTGCAGCACGGTTTCTTCCATTTGAGGCGTAGATAGAGTGTGCAGTCTCCTTGCATCAGGCCGTGCTGAATGGAAGGTCCCCGCCTCCCGGAGTAGTCTATCGATCGTGGGGAAGGTAGCATGGTGAGGACAAGGCCTCCTCGGATATTGCTGTTGGTACAACCGCTGCGCTCGACCATACATCAAATGCATATCAGCGTATTCCTGATTCGTGTAGACAGCCATTATGATACTCATTGAAACAGACAAGTAAATGCTACACGTGCTTACTACCTCAATAGCGCTAATTTACATCGTCCGTGTTGGAACAGTTATTTATTACCAGTTAACACAGTTAACTTACCAGTTAAGTTATACACATTTACATATATCTGCTAAGAGTAAAAAAAACTATGGAGTCGGGGACAGACACTTCAACAGTCTGCCGTACGTGGATTCAGTGATCTACTGACATCCACCTTTCGTCTCCTCTGTATTCAATGCCTGCATGCGTTTTTCGCGATTTGCACCTTCTCAACGCGGTTTGCGACCCCCTGTACTACAGTAAGTTTTCATCCTCTTGATGCCTTCTATCATCCCTCTTAATTTGTCGGTCGAATTTTGGAACACCCTGCATTTTTTAATTCGGTGTTACGAGATTTTTCGAATGATATACCACACAATATACATTTTTTTTTTCAAGCAACTAACTAACCCCCTAATTTTTCGTAAAAAAAAAATATGTGAACGGCTAATAATCTATAAATATGTGGAATAATAGCCTTTATAACTCTGCTAAGCTTGAACTTTCCACATACCATAGTTTTCGAGAAAAACGTCTGTGACCGACGGACAGACAGACACACAAGTGATCATATAACGGCTCCGATTTTGCTTTTTACGTACGTAACTCAAAAACCAAGTTGGGTTAAATAAAAGAGTGAAAAAAAAAACGCAAAATCCGTCGGTCGGTTTTCAAACAAACACCATGTTGTTTTTTGTGGATGGATTTCAGTGAAAAGAGGTCCATAGCCCCGCAAACAACTTTGACTTTCATAACCCGTATGGTTTTGTCATTTATTTATTTATTGTCATCAGATGATTCTACGTGACACAATCCTACAATTTCAAAAAAAAGACATCGTCAAAAAACGTAAAAAGTACTGGCAGCAAGTTACAGGAACACCCCTGTAAATGGAAGCGATTTTTCTGTTATTTGGCGATTTTTCTATCTTTTGACTGGAAAATTTCAAGAAATTTTGAGCTTAGGTTCGCGAATTTTTCGAATTAAAAGAACATACTTAAAAATTCCTGTTTCTAATACGAAAAAATATTAGGCAGCACAATTGACAGAACACTCCTGACGGAAATCAGCTTTAGATTGGTGGATTTTATGAAATTTTACGTTTGATTGAGGAATTTTCTGCATTTTGGAGAGAAATAGGCAAACCAAATCGGAAATTCTCCTGTTATAAGGAAATATAATCAGCGTAAGAAATCATTAAATACTTTTTTTTTTACTGTACATTGCTTAAAGTTGTGCACGCTGTACGTACACGTTTTTAAATAAGGTTACCGCCACCAGTTTTTAAATTTTGCACATAAAAACTGGTGGCGGTATCTTTACATTTTTTAAATAGACAAAAACATGGTTGTTTTGTGATGAGAAAACCTGGTTTCGTTTTTTTTTTATCCTTGATTGAGTAAATCAGTCTTTAAAAACGCCTAATTTATGGACTTACAGAATGGAATCTTTTAAAAACATTTTAGCAACTAACAAATAGTTATATATACATCATTCTTAATATTATGTTTATTACATTTCAAATTGTTTTCAACACTTAAATGATTTTGTAGCCTCAATTTCAAACTTTTACTCGTAATGTTTCTATTATGGCCGGCACTTTATATCTGTGCGCGGAAGAACATATAAACAGCGCCAAAAAATCGGAAAAGGCAGAAAATGTAAATTTTCCCTGTACGTGTTTTTGCCCCATGGACAGACAGTGTCACATCGCTGGCAGCCATCGTTGTTAATAAGTGTTTGTGTTACCATTTCTATAAAAAGGCTTACGAGGCACAATCCTGCACTGTGCAAGTCGTGCACGCTAGAGAGGAGTACGCAGTAGAAAATTGTTAATAACATTTTTAAATTGTTGCATGATTATTTTTTTCACTGAAATATCTCTTCTTACATAAGTATTAATACTACCCCACGGCAATGTTTCCTGATTTTCGTGTCTCTGAAAATCTGTTTAAAATAGCAAATTTGTTATTTATGCCCAGCCATTGTCAGAAATCTTCAAAAGTCACAATTCTTATTGCTTTAAAATATAGCAGAAATACATGCATTTTGTTTTCCAGTAATTATGGGAAAGGACTTCAAACAGAAAGCATGCATAGACAAAGGATATCCCATGGCTTCTTCATATTATTAACACTGACGGTGGAAAAGCTTCGAAATCAGATTTAAAAAAAACTATCCTTATAAGGAAAGGGCAGCTTACGTCACTGTTGGCAAACCCTCCTTGAATACTAGACCTACGTGCTGACACAAATATGGCGGCGCCGTAGGCCTATTCTTTTCTCGGCGTTTGTACGGTCCCCTGAATTTAGACACCAATAATTTCTAAAAGTTATATCTCCCTTATTTGTTTGAGATTAAATAAGTCAAAGAAAACTTTGGGAAAATGCTGGTGTCCAAATTCAAAGGACCGTATAAACGCTGAAAATTTTCCGCCTACGATAGCCGCCATTTTTGTGTCAGCGCATAGGCCTAGTATTCAGGGGCCGGTGACAAAATGACTGTTGGCGAACTCGCCGTCGTTAAGACCCCCTACTATACACAAGCATTCAGGCGATCTGATTGATCTACGAATAATTTATCTACGATCTGATTGGTCCATCAATAATCGTCCACGACAGGATTGGTCAATGCTGTCATGACGATTCGTTCAATGATCGCCAAAGCAAAAATGTAATAAATAGATTGGTTGGCAGAAGTGTTTGTTTGTAAACATACACTTTCTTTATATCCCATCAATAACAATTCAATTCTCTTTTAAACAGATTTCTAAAGGATTGTAAAATACTAAAGAAATTTAGACTACATTCTGATTTTTCAAACAACAAGTTTAAGTTTCATTTTTTCTTAACTTGTGAATAAATAAAATCCCCCCCCCCTACTTCTCCTCTTTGTCCACGTTTTTTCTGTTTTTTCTTCCATTTAATTTGATATTTAACAGCAGAAACTTTTAAACAAACTACCAATCCCTTTTTTAATGTATAACGAGAAGTAAAAGAATAATTTTGTACGCTGGAGTAGTTTGAAGAACAGATATTTCTTTCTATTTCCTTATTCTTCCAAGATCATAATTAAATTAATTTTGACACAATTACTCAAATTGGTAAAGAAATCATATGAGATGTCTGAGTCAGCATTCGAACCCGGGATTCCTTAGCCAAGGGTTCGAATCCGAGCCCGGACTTTTTCGCTCAGTTGGGAAGATTACATCTCATATGAGCATAATTATTAAAAAATATTGAATTTTGGTTAATCTTACATTATGTACAGTGTGAACGCATCTTAATTTGAAATAAGATTGCTAAAAAAAAATTAAAGAAAAGAGAATAGGAAATAAATAAATATTATAACACTTTTTAAAATAATATAAACTATGTTTGAACACTTAGAAATGAATTTTTAAAAATACATTTTTATTAATTATTAATTTTACTACGCAATATTAATGCTTTTAATTATATTACGTATATTAATTTTATTAAATAATTTATACTGAACTGCCATATTATAGAACTATTAAAGGGAATATAAATTTTGATATTTGAATTTCAATATTTTAAAAAAAAAAAAAAAAAAGCTCTCAAATATGCAACTAAATTATATTTGTCATGTGCATTACACCTTAAAATCGAATCAAAAAAATTATAACAAGTCAACATGTTCATTTTTTTCTTCTAAAAATTTTAATGAAAATTTCTTTCTTTTATCGCTTTTTGCTTTTAAAGATATCGCCTACGATTCTCTTTAGATTAATTTCAATTATGTTACATTCCATTCTGAAAAACGGTTAACATACACTAACAAACATTCCTCCTCAACATTCCTCACTAACAAACATTCCTCCAATTACATTCCCACTAATATTTTGGTAGCATCAGACAGTAACGGAATCAGCCAATTTTTTTTTTAATAAATTTCCATTAATCAGAATCATGGAAACAAAGAAAAATCATAAAAAGCAAGAGAATGGCTACATTTTCGTAATTGAAATCTCATTCACCATATATGGTGATCCATCCGTAAAAGACGAAGAGAAACCTTCTCGTAATTGGCTACAACTTCCTTCTGTGACGTCATACCTGTTGCCATAACAACCGTCTCTTAGCAAATGGTTTGTAGAGTGAAAATTCAATGCACTTTTGCACGATTTTTGTAACAGAAGAAAAAAAAAAATCAAGATGTTATTGAAAATACAGTGAAAACAATAGAAATTCACAGATTACTTTTTTTAGAAATATTTTATATTTCTAAAAAAAAAAAAGGTAAAAATTGAAAGTAAACTGGAAATGTTAAAGTTCTAATCCTTTCCTCGTGAAATAATGGAATAATTTTCCTTTTTTATATAAAATTGTATATAAAATTTATATAAAAATAAATCAAACTAGACTCATATTTTCGTGAGTGGGATGTTTTCGCTTAATATGTCAGTTATTAAGATGTACTATTAACAGAATGAGAATAGAATTTTTTCTCCTTTTAATTTTTTCCTCATTTAAACTATGAATTTTTTTTACATCCAACTTTTCTATAAAAAGAGAAGAAATATTAAGGGGGTCCGGGAGTCAAAAATTTATTTTATTTATTTATAAGCATTTTTCAATGATTTTTTTCTTGCAATATATCTTTCTATAAAAATTACTTTACAAATAAAAAAACAATTCAAAACTTTAAAAAAAGAATTTTTTTAATTTAAAATTGTTAACGTATTTTATTTTTTATATAACTCGTGAAGCACTTGCCCGATTTCATTATTTTTTGTACGATTATGCGCAGAAAAGGTTTATTGTTAATACGTCTTCAGGATTTATAAAAATATATCTTTAAAAATTTATAATGAATTTTAAGTTTAAAAAAAGAAGATTTTTGAGAGTGGTTTTTACTTCTAGGAGCATATTTTCCAAAATTTTCTGCATGAAATTAAAAAATCATGAAGACAATTTATTAAAAATATAACATAAAAACACTTTTCAAAATTTCATACATAGGGGAAAGTAGGGTAAAACCGAGTACCTAACGGTTTTCCTTTGTTGCCAAATCCTGGAAAGGCGAAAAATGGGAACACCTCAAAAAAGTATTCGGTCTATTCAAAAATCAAACGTGTTGCCACAGTAAAATTCTTCTTTACTTGTGAAAGGGCGTTTTCTAGGATCATCTGGTCATAAAATCGGGTACTGATCAGAAATTAAGTTTTTACACTTCAAGTAACAAAAAGTTTTATTGTAATAAATTTTGAATCAAACTTTAACACATAAATACATTTTTTAAGGTCAGTAACTTTTTTTAGGGTTTCAAACAATGTTTAATGTTGTCATGTAATGGCTTTCTCAGCTTTTAATTCTCGTATCCGCTGCACTCTTCATGTACTCACTTTTTGCAGACTGAACATTGTATGCCTCCTTCACCACATGAGTGAAGAAACAATTCAATGCAAAACCAATGGTATCCGGTTTTGCCCCAACAGAGGACTAAAAATCATCGTGGTCGTTCTCCTGGATAGCTGGACGTACACACTTCTGCCTGGCATCAAAATATCGTGTGAAAGCTATAGTAAACAATAGTTTACTTAGCTAAATCGATCCGTCAGGCCGGATTTATATGAAAAGCAGAAAATACGACGAAAAATTAAAACTTTTGAGGTCAATTTGTTTCTAATAGCACTGCACGGACACAGAGATGAACTCATTTCAAGAGAACTCACTTCGGAGATGAACTCACTTCACTTGCTAGGGCAGGGATTCCCAACCTGGGGTACGCGTACCCCTGAGGGTACGTAGCGGGGCTACTGGGGGTACGTAAAAATAATATCGGTAATGGCGGAAATCACAAAAATGGTTCAACTGAGAACACAGAAAGAAAGTTGATAGTTTTTTATTACAAAGTTAGACTCATGTGTAACTACAATATGTTACACTCAAAATGAGGGTAAAGGCCCACTAGACCTAATAATTCATTGATAATTCAATGTCATTTGCTCCGTCCCAATCTTCGCGAAAACTTCCATTGATCATTATACAATGTTCTTTTCTCACCTGTTTTTTTTTCTTATTGTTCCTTTTTAATAAATAGTAATTGCAAAACTCCTAAATTACGCCAAAGCAGTTGGTTTATAACGTTTTATTTTAAAATGTGTTGAAAAGCAGGCCCGTATATTCGTTTTCGAATGGGCGGAGTTGTATCAATAATGTATATTAATTGAAATTATTAATGAGTATTTAATTTGAAGTGTTTACTTATTATTTGAATGATGTGGTTTTACGTTTAAAATTAATAACACGTTGAAATCCGGAATATTTAAAAGTACTGCAACTGCGATTGAAATTCAACCTGAAGATTCGGTAATTAAAAGTTCTTCGAAACAATCTGGTTATTTATAAGACTCATTTAGAATTGCAAGGGAACCTGAGGGTTGTTCTGATAGCTGATAAACCTAATACTTTAAATAAAACTTGAAACATCAATGCCCTTTCATGAATAGAAAATATAATAATGATTAATTCCTGAAATATGGATTTTCATTCACGGGAGTTGAATATTTTAATAATATGTGGGAGGAGAGAGGTGGGGGGGTGTTAATGATAAATAGGGGGAAAACTCCGAAATGAAAAGCCTAAGCAACGGGTACGTGAAAGAAAAAAGGTTGAGAAGCGCTGTGCTAGGGGATGCCAAAGGAGGTATTTAAGACGGGTGCTGTCCACAGGTCAGCACCCGTAAGCGAGAAAACAGGGCAGGCCCTGACTATCGCACGGGCACCCGGGGCCCATGCCCTGGGCACGAAATTTCTGAGGGGCACAAAATTAGAATTTAAAATAGAAGTTGTTTTAATACTTTTAGGACTTTTGTTTGCACTCAGTTTGACTTTATCATTTAATATCAATAACATCATTAATAAGTAGACTTCCTATCATTATTTTCTAGTAATTGATATACTGTATTTATCAAGTCATTCAATTGTATCATATTGCACATTTATTCGAAAAGTGACACAACTGAAAATATGTGATGTTTGAGATATTAATATGATGAAATGACAAAAAATATATCTCAATCTATTGTTAAAAGCACATTTCAATAAATAACAGAAATAATATTTTATTTTTATTCCTAGAACTGTTTTTTAATTTTCCAGATAACTTAATTTTTTTTTTTTTAGTTGACGCTTTTCGAATAAGTAGACTAAAACACTTGTATGAGTAAACCAACCAGTTTATGGGGGCACGAAAAATTGAAAGTGCCCTGGGCACAAAAACTTGTTAGTCGGGCCCTGAAACAGGGTACCCGGTTTGACCCACCTACACGGGATTACCTTACTCTCCTCTATATCTTGCGAGAAAGTTCAGATATATCCTTTTAAACATAGCAAAATCCATTCTGAAATAAATAGACTTAAAGTTTTAGTTATGGGCAGGACAGAACTGCTAAGTTCAACACAAGAATTGTTATATCAGCTGATGTAATTATCGTAGAAATACACGGCGTGCATTGTTTCATTTATTACTTAACCATCATACGTAGTATAGAGTCTTGTAATCGTTTTGAAAATCGAAAAAAAAATTGACGGATTTGCACATTTCAGACAATGGAGATTCCGAAAAACATACTTTGAGAAAAAAAAAATTGTCGTCCGTCTGTCTGTGTGTCTGTAAACGCTCTATCTCCCGAACAAATTGAGATAGACACTTGAAATTTGGTTTGTACTTAGTATGTAATAGTTGGAAGAAGCTTTTTGAATTTCAGTAACCTCGATTATCCGAAACTAATTTTTTCGGACTCTCGAAATAGTCGTTCTGTTAAAAGGTATATAAAAAATTTCGAAAATGTTTATTTTAAGGAGTGAATATAAAAGACAATAAAAAAAACATAAATTTTGCATAAACAATGAAGGCGATCGGATAATGAGTTGCCGAGATATTTGTAATCGAATTTCCACACTCTTCGATTTTTCATGACCCTGTATTTTATTCAAATTTCAATTCGAAGATATATTTTAATTGGAAGTGAGACGCTTAATCCGACGCAGTAAACCGTTAGTTAATAGGATTATCAATTTTGGAGTTATAATGATGTTCTTTTTACACAATTCAGTAATAGAGCATTTAAAGTTAATGACGTCACGATTAATTGACGTCACGAGTTAATCAAGTCACGATTTTGTTCGAATTGCAGTGCATTTTATAAATAGTTTACACATGTTTTATTTTCATATTTTATATTATGCATATCCATGATGGGTAAGTATTACGGTGGCCCCCAACGACTAATTTAACTATGTAGTATTTTATAAACAAGAAAAATAAAAAAATTAAATTTTTTCAGAATTTTGTCACCCGGATCCCGTTAAACATAGTGTTAATGTTTTTATATATATATATATATATATATATATATATATATATATATTAAAAGTATATGTATTGCAGCACAAAAATATTTTCATTTTTCCGGACACTTCAAATTGTAGTGAAATAATATTTTTTCTTTATGTTATCAAATTAAAAAAATTATCTAAGCATTTTTCAATATTTAATTTTTTATCTTATACTTACAGTCCCTGTTCAAATTATTAGACGCAGTTATTTTTATTCAATATTTGGTCTAGTTTTGTTAAATATCTGGAAAGATACATGAGGAATTATCCTGAAACTTCAGGAGTGTAAACAACATGATAGACGTCATATATTTCCGAGAAGATTTTTTTCTTGAAACCCCTTAAGGGGCCGTCAACAAAATGAAGAAAAACGAATATGTTTTTGATAACCGTGTAAAAACTAATATTGCAAAAGCATTCAAACTGTAGATTATGATTAAGTGGCTTATTGTAATAATTTGGGTTCATTTGTATAACGATAGCAAGTATACTCGAAGAGAAATTCGGGATATTATAAAAACAGTCCCAAATTTTACCAAGTTTTTTGCTTATAATTTGCAGAGTTTTTAATATAAAAAAAAGTTATTTTCAGGAAATATGACAAACAAAATTATACACAATGCCCTGCAATCAGAGTTAAAAAATAATAAAAATTGTATGAAAAATGAGCAGGTTTACTAAATATTGTTTCACTGCGCATGCGCGAATTCAATCAAAATATACTGTGCATAATTAGCTAAGTGTATAGACCAACTTTTATGAAAGTCTCAAAAACATAGCTTGAAAATTCTGATAGTAATCGTCGATAGAATAAGCTCGAATTTCGCTGTTCCCAAAAGGAAGCAAAAAGATGAGGGGTTGTATCCAAATATGCTAGCTTATGAAAGTTGGCATAATAAGAATGAAGTGTCTCTCATTCTAACACATGGGCTGATAAGTTCCCAGTCTGGCACACAGATAGCGTTGCATTCGCCGAACCGATGTTTTTTTTAGTAAATACTAACCTTTAAAAGGTAGCAGAAAAAATGGCATGATGATTCGCAATGTGGATAAAACGTTAGAGTGGTTTCAGTTGAACGACTTTTTTGATAAATAAAAAAATGGATAAACAAGAATTTCAAGAATTATTATTTGATGGGAAAAAACATCGTTCAAACAAAAGCTTGGCTTGATAAGCGTTATCCGGACACTGCACTAGGGAAATCAGCCATTATTGACTGGTTTGCTGAATTTAAACGTGGTCGTACGGACACAAGTGATGCACCACGCAAAATAGGTGGTTACTCCGGAAAACATAAAAAAAGTCCACAAAATCGTTTTGGGGAACCGTAAAGTGAAGTTGCAGGAGATAGCTCAGACTCTGAAGATATCCAAGGAACGTGTAGGTTTTATTTTGAATGAACATTTGTCTATGAAAAAGCTGTTGTCAAAGTGGCTGCCGCGCTTGTTGACTTTTGACCAAAAACAACAACGAGTTCTGAATACTGTTTGGAGCTTTTTCGTTATAAAATTATGTTATTTATTATTAAATTATTATTATTATTCATTTACTAAATTAATATTATTAAATTTTTATTATTAAATTAATATTATTAAATTATTATTATTAAATTATTATTAAAAAATTATTATTATAAAACTATTATTATTATTATTAAATTATTATTTTTATTTATTATTAAAGTTATGTTATTTATTAAAGTTATAAAGTTATAAAGTCATAAAGTTATAAAGCTTTGTTAAAAAGTTGTGTTTTCTTTATTAGACCGGGAACTTATCAGCCCATGTGTTATATTTGATACAACCCCTCATCTTTTTGCTTCCTTTTGGGAACAGCGAATTTCGAGCTCATTCTATCGACGATTACTATCAGAATTTTCAAGCTATGTTTTTGAGACTTTCATAAAAGTTGGTCTATATATTTAGCTAATATATTATGCACAGTATATTTTGATTGAATTCGCGCATGCGCAGTGAAACAATATTTAGTGAACCTGCTCATTTTTCATACAATTTTTATTATTTTTTAATTCTAAATGCAGGATGTTGTTTACAATTTTGTTTGTCACATTTTCTGAAAATAGCTTGTTTTTATATTAAAAACTCTGCAAATTATAAGCAAAAAACTCGATAAAATTTGGGACTGTTTTTATAAAAACCTGAATTTCTCTACGAGTATACATGCTATTTTCATAAAAATGAACCCAAAGTATTACAGTAGTCCACTTAATCATAATCTACAGTTTGAATGCTTTTGCAATATTAGTTTTTACAGGGTTATCCAAAATATATTCGTTTTTCTTCAATTTGTTGACGGCCCCTTATGGGGTTTCGGGAAAAAATCTTCGCGGAAATATATGACGTTTATCATGTTGTTTACACTCCTGAAGTTTCAGGATAATTCCTCATGTATCTTTCCAGATATTTAACAAATTATAATAAAAACAACTGCGTCTAATAATTTGGCCAGGGACTGTACAGACTTACATCTAAGTTTTAGAGATGAGACGGGAACCGAGACCGAAACGGGCTCGTGCTCTATTTATATACCAG
This sequence comes from Maratus michaelseni, assembly GCA_963931845.1. NCBI lineage: Eukaryota > Metazoa > Arthropoda > Arachnida > Araneae > Salticidae > Maratus > Maratus michaelseni. Next base: position 141,440,843 of record OZ007597.1, read on the forward strand.
CCTTCGGGCTCGGGCTCAAAGTCAAAATTTTATCAATTCTCAAATTGAAATAAAGAATAAAAACCTTCCTATTTGAGAAACAAGAATGTAGTCTAAAATTTTTAAAGTGTTTTACAATATTTTTTAATTCAGTTTGAAATGGAATTGAATTGTTATTAATAAGATATAAATATTCTATCCGATTCTTCACGGTCAGTGTTAGTAACATATACAAGCAGCGGGATATTTCTTGTCTATCCACGCTTTTTGTTTGAAAAAAACTTCTTCCAGAATTACTGAAAACCGAACTCATATCTTTCATCCATATTTGTACAATCCTATATATTAAACCGAAAAAGTATTTTCGTCAAATCAATTTTTCACATGAAAATGACCCATTTGCGCATTGCAAATTAAATCTACAACCTAACAAGTTTTAAGAGTATACTCGAACGAGAAAACGGTGGTCCAGTGTTATAATGTGTGGTGCTTCTCTGTTCCGATCATAGTGTCGGTTCGAAATCCACTCCGGACAGAATGATTTTTCTTATTTTATTGGCATTAATTCATTTTAATAATGCCATATTTAATTCAGGAGGAAAAGTTATATAATATGTATTTTTTTTTTATTCGAAAGCTGTATAATTAAGTAAAATTTAACACCCCAGAATATTTTGTTTTAATTATCATATTTATACTAAAAGTATTTAAATTAAAAGATCGTGCATGTAATTATCGATTAAATAAATTGAACTGGTCTACAGTTTTTATTATATTCGGTATGACCATTATCCAAATGTCATATATATAATAAGATAAGTATGTGATTATTTTTTTTGTAAAAAAGAAAATATAAAAGGAGAGAAAACAAAAAGAAGGAAAAATGTTCATACAGAAACTCTAAATTATCTTGATATCCATGATTTAACAATTAAACAATGTGTGAAATGGAAAATATAAATTCAAGTAATTAAAAAATATGTATTATAAATCGTTAACTGCAAACAGCAAAGTTTAAATTCAGGGTTTTAGAATTAGACTGATAAAAATTTATTTAATGAAAAAGTTTAAAAGTCGTATAGTTAAAAAAAAAAAGAAAGAAAGAAAGAAATACTAAATATTGTTTCTTTTTTTTTTTTTAAATATTGGGACTGTGGTAAATAAAATTTAACAACCGCGACAATACTTTTTTAATTAAAAGACTTTGCATGTAGTTATCGATTAAATAAAGTAATCTAAACTTTTATCTATATTTAGTATGACCATTATGAATAAGATATATTTGTATATAGAAAAAAAAGTATAGGATTATTCTCCTTAAAGAAAAAAAAAAGAAAAGCTGAGATAAAAGAAACAAGCAAAAATATCCATATAAAAATTGTAAAAGAAGTCACCTTGATATCCATGGTTTATCTGTGTTTTAGAGCAAGGCTGATAAAAACAAAATTAATGAAAATTTTTAAAAGTAGTGTAGTTTAAAAAAAAAAATAGAAAATACTAAATATTGATATACTTTTTAAAATTTTTGTGACTGTAGTAAGTAAAAATAGATCATTCAAATTAATATTTTTAGTTAAATTCTTGCTAAATTAATTCAAATATAATAGGATGTAAATTAGAAGCTTAAAATTATTCCACTTCATTAGTTGAGTAGGCTGGACTGACACCACAATCTATCGTCTTATATCTATAGGAATCGCTTACACAGTATAACAGTTCATAAAATGTTCCATACTTAATTAATTTAAAAGCAACTAATTAAAAATAAAAGCATATTTCTAAAGAAACTTTCAAGTTATTTACCATCAAATCTTGACGAGTACTATCTAGTGACATTTTAAAAGAATAAATTTTGTGGATTTTTTTAGATATCTGCCAGTACAAATAACAAATTTGCTATTTTATAGAGATCTTGAGGGACATGAAAATCTCGAAACGTTGTCATGAGGAAGTATTTAGTATTAATATAGTTATTGCTAAGTAAGAAGATATTTTTAAATAAGAAACTTAATCTTGAAAAAAAAAATTAAATGTTATTAACAGCTTTCTATTGACACGAGCCATTTTAAATCGTCGGCTTCGGTCTCCGAAAAAAAAAGCTCAAATTCATCTTTAATATATATATATATATATAGAACGTTATGTAAAATGAAACATACAGTAAAACCTCCCTAAAGTGACCACGCTACGTTCCATTAAAAATTGGTCGCTCCCGGAGGTGGTATCTTAATGGAAGTTACGTTTAAATCTAGTTTTTGGCAATCGAAAATAAGGTAAAAAGTAATGTTATGAAAATTTATCTTTCACATGAGGAAAAAATATAAAAGTTTATATATCAAAATAAAACTTTATATCCAGTGGTTGGAGTATTATAGTTGAGATTTTTCCAACAGAACGAATATATGCCGGGACCAACCCGAACCTGGGAACCTGTCATACTGCCCGGTGTAACAGCACGCAGATGAAAATCGTTTTTAATTGAAGAATCTAATAGATTTTTTTTTTACATGTAGTATATTTTCTTAAATTGCCCACAGAAAAGCATTTTTGGTATTTTCATATTTAAAACCATTGAACAACGTAAAAACAGCACAAATGAAATACGTGTGAAAATGGCATAGAGCTGTTTCGGAACTTCTAAAGCTCCATCATCAGTGCCAAGGTTAAGAAGTTGGAAATTGTACGTCAAACGTTATAAATGAGCTGCGTTCAACTAGCTATACTTTATAAAACTAGCTGGCATAACTAGTTTTATAAATATTCAGATCTTGGTACAACAGCTCTTATACTCTTATGCAAAAATGTCTGAATACAAAATTTATATTATGTGCAGATTTTCATAATATAGATATTAATTTTATTTTATGAAATTAAGTTTCAGTACACTTTTACAAACAATTGATTACAATTCTGTTGCATTAAAATTATACTATGGGCAAATATCCAATACGAGGAGATAAAAACTATAACTATTCTGATATCTTTAGAAAAATCATCGTTATTATTTCAGTGAAATGAATTATATCGTCTATTATTATGATATGATTAATTTCCTTAATACAATAAGTACATTTTAAGTTGGCAACTTTTTATCTTTTGTTGACATTTACTGAAAATTCCAATGGGAAACTTAAGACTAGCTTTGAAAATTTCAGAACTTGAAATCCTTGTTTAGACTCTGTTTCCATTTAATACATATTTCTCTGAAAATATCTATCGAAAAAACTGTCGGTAGGTTATAGGATTGATATAATTAAACAATTTTAGTATACAAATTCGGTTTTCAAATTCATTAATACGGAAATAATCTGACTCCATCTTAAATAGGACGCAATCACCCTGGCAACCTACAATCATTACCTATCATGGGATATCATTACTACCTATGGATGCCTATACCTACCTATACCTACCTATATCATTACTACCTAATGATATCAAATCCCTATGACCTATCGTGGGATATCATTGAATTAATTCCCCCCAGGGGAATACCTTCTTTAGGTATTTACGGGTTTCGCGACCCCGGATTCCCGAGCGATCTTTCTCCTTTCCTGTCTTCTTCTTTTAAATGTTACTTTCATTCATCTTGTTTTTATGACAAAGTTTAAATCGTTTTTATATTTCAACTTGACGTTCTTATTTTAATATTTTTTTTGGCGCAGCATGTCCCTAAAGGGACTTTGTGCCATAAAACCCCAATAAACCAACCAACCATTGAATTAATTACGTATGATAGGAGTTATTAGAATGAAGAAAACTTTATTAATATTTTTTTAAGTTTTGATTCGAATTTCATAAAATTTTAAATGACTCGATAAAATTCTAATTACATATATTAAATTTCAAACCATTCAGTTGGATAGTTTTGCGCTGTTATATACGGACAGACGGACGGACCAGACGACGACTATAGGCGCCACACATTTATATAATTACGAACGCACCTAAAAACAGATGTAAGTGTTTTAAACCATGTCAGAATGCAAGCGTCTCCGCTTGCGGACAAAGTGGAATGGCGATGACTGTTGAAAAACAAACAGTGGAGTCAGGAGTCACCGAGTGACGGAGAAGACCTACGCTTCCATACTGACATGGTCTAAATACTTACATCTGTTTTTAACCTTGGCACGGATTATGGAGCTTTAGAAGATCCGAAACAGTTGTATGTCATTTTCACACGCATTTCATTTGTACTAATTTTACGTTGTTCATTTATTTTTAATATAACGGCACAAAGTTCAATCCTTCCATTTTAAATTTTCATATTAGCAGCATGTAAGCGGTCAATCTCGAGACATTTCACTGTCTATAGCAACTTTTGTGATTCTGATTATTTCAGCGTTTAAGCGCGTAGTTCGATTACATATCTGTTAAATTCGTGTTTTATTTATTTACTAGCTGATCCGCCCGGCGTTGCCTGAGCCCATGTAGTAAACTCAAATCTCTTAAAAAACGAAACTCTGGCCACGGTCTCCGATGGCTTCGATACCGTATACCGTGCATGCCCGTACGCCCCGGAAAATCTTCCTCCTTCCACCGACAGGGAGCATTCTGTTCTAAACAAACCACTTTCCGAACGAACCTCTAAGACAGGTCCCCGCTGCCTACGTTACTGTATAGTAGACGTGCTACAAAATTGAACTGGTTTCGAGAAGATGGGAACATTATATGCCGAGTTATTGAAATAAGGCACAGTTAGAGAAAAGACCTGGACTGAGGTGCCGGGGGAAGGGATATTGAAGTGTCCTTCAGAAAACGACTAATTAGGAGGACCACTATGCATCTTTAAAAATTCGTTCGTTTGTTTAAGCTAGGAACTTAATTACAAATTTGGCTTGAACTATCATTCGGAAATAGTGGTAATCGCTGCTCATAAATTTACTTTAATGTTATAGAGGGTGACTATTAAGGTAATTGTAATGCTTGGAATCACGTGCGTAGAAATCGGAAAGGTAGTTGAGAAGATATGGAAATGGGGCATAGTTAGAGAAAAAAAACCTTGAAGGAAGGACCGGGAGGGAGGGGATGTTTAGATGTCCTTCAGCAAATGACTGATTAGGAGGACCAGTATGCATCTTTAAAAATTCGTTCGTTTGATTAAGCTAGGAACTTAATTACAAATTTGGTTTAAACTATTATTCGGAAATAGTGGTAATCGTTACTCATAAATTTAGTTTAATGTTAGAGGGTGACTATTAAATTAATTATAATGTTTGGAATCACTTGCGTTGAAATAGGAAAGTTAGTTTTTGAGATATGGAAACGGTGCATAGTTAGAGAAAAAACCTTGAAGGAGGGCCAGGGGGGGGAGAGGGGAGCGGATGTTCAAGTGCCCTTCAGCAAATAACTAATTAGAAGGATCACTATACATCTTTAAAGATTGATTCATTTGGTTAAGTTAGGAACTTAATTTGAAATTTGGCTTAGACTATTATTCGTAAATACACTTTGAAGCTATGAATGCTGATTTATACAATAATTTAGTAAAAATGGAACTAAATGGAGAAGTTCGGAACATTATTAGCTAAGATTTAAAATAGCAGTATTCTCTATATAAAACAGCAATTCAACTGTACGGGTGAAGCTAAAAATGTTGAAATTGTTATATGTAAATAGACCCTTACCCCTCTCCATCCCCGCAAATATAACAAATAATCTGTTAAATAAAGTTTTCTGTATTAATAATCTCTATCCTAATAATATATGTCCTGTTTTTAAAAAAACCTTAAACTTATCTAATTATCATGAAGAAAAACGTGCCTGGAAAATGTTTCAAACAGGTGGCAACTGTGTAATTTGCCGTGTGCAGGTGACGCTACGTTAGCATGGCTGTTCGCCGATAACTGAAATCCATATTGTCACTATTTCGTTATAAATCCTTATCTATGCATTGTTACTCTGGTTTATTTAATGTCTTGTCTTCTGTGAAGATTCTATACAACCAACCAACCGAAGAAAAAAAAGCGTATTTTTGATGAGAGTTCTTTATGTATTTAATTAATATTTCAGTAAGTAATTAAAATATTAAAATTCTGAGTTTCAGGTGCTCCAGGAAAGGGTTTGGACTCAGGGGTCCAAAAATCTAGGCACCAATGGGCCGATTCCCACCACTAAATTTTTAGTATTCTTTGCCTAATAAGAATACTGATAAAAGAATGCGAAGTATACTAATAAAATTTGACGAAAAATACTAATAAAATTTAGTGGTGGGAATCAACCCATTGGCGCCTAGATTTTTGCACCTCTGTTTGGACGACCTAAATTTAAATTTTCAGGCTTCTAGGTGGGCTAGATTTTGCTAGACATCGCAGACAAACAAACAAACACACACAGAGAGAGAGAGAGCGAAACTTTCTTTTTATTAGTATAGATTTATTTGTTTGATTGTGAATTTGTTATTTTGTTTGGCAAATTAGTTATGAAATATTTCGGAAAGAAAGAAATGCTGAATTATTCACATTGTTTCATTTGCAAATATTTTATTTATGTTTTGCTTATTACGTTTGTAATATTCCCAGTGGACCCGTGCGGGGTTTTCGCATTGCAGTCTAATATTTTTTTAGCGATATCTAATATTTTTAGATGCAGATTTAGACTTCTACAGAAAAATATAAGGACTAAAAATATCTGCAAACAACATTAGTAAAGCTAGATTATCATCTCATTTATTCTATCAAAGTTACAGTACAAACTGACCAAATATATATATATATATATATATATATATCAATCGCATTTTAATTGCATTAGAGGGTACATAATCTGTTTCGAAAAAAAAACATGGTATAACGAAAAATAAATTGAGCATTAGAATTTAAATTTTGTTTTTTAATCATACATATAAAATAAACCCGTACAGCAACTATATCCCACTTTATCTTTATTGAACGTTTAAAAAAAGTCATTATTGCGGTATTTTATTTTTGTGGCCGCAGTAATTTGAGGAAAACCTTTCATTTCATTTATGAAATACAATGCCGATTTAATTTTTAATTAATTGCAATTTTTAATCAAAATACATGTTTTAATGAAATGTGAATGTACTATGTCAGAAGCCGCTTCAAAATCCTTTCATATGGTATCTCATTTATCGTTCTGTGTTTTGTATTTGCTTAGAAAAAGGGATGTTGACAACAGAAGTAATGCATATGATGATACCTTTCTTTTATTTATAGAATGTAGTATTTAAAATGCCCCATTTTTATGTGCGCCCTGTATATACAAATACATAACTAACACATAATGAGAATGAAAATATGTGCTAACCAAAAATAAATACATTAAAATCATTCATAACTTGAACCAAAGGAAGCTTAAAAATGCGTACTATAATATACACATACAAACTAAGATACTTTAAAAGTATAATTTCAAATACATGGTACAATATATGGTACAATGAAACTTTTAAAATGATTAAATATTCCACTGCTTTCAATTGAATTTTAAATAACGGAAGGAAAAATTATTAGCACATAGGGAGATTAAAATAAATGTATGTGAAGATGAAAACATTCGATATAGAAATGTTAAAGTTCTAATTTATTTTTGCAAAATGGTTGAATGTTTTTCTTTTTATATAAAATTAACAATACACCAAACGATACTCGATTTTTTTGTGCGTCGGAAATTTAAACTTAAATATGTGAATTATTTAAAAGTAATTTTAACAGAATGAGAAAGGTAACCTTTTTTTTTTAGCAGCATTTCTTTAAATCTTGAATATATGATACGAATGGATATGAATGTATAGATTTAAACAGTCATAAATATGGAATAATTATGAATAATTGGCCCTGATATTCAGGCTACTTGTGATTTTGATTGGGATTTAACCCCTTCAGGGGCAAAGTACTCTTGTAGCTAAAATATTGAAATGATTAATTGACACCAGGATTCACGAACGAATTTATTTTAAAATAAGTAAAAGCTTTTCCTCATGTACATTATAAATTCAAAATTTGATTATAAAATTCTGGTGTCATTGTGGCATTTTGGAATTAAAATTAAGTGGTATATATTATATACCGGTGCCCTTCAAGGGGTTAAAGTAGAAGAGAATTTATGAGAATTTATGGCACTTAACATCAAACCCTTTATCGGCATTTTAGGTAAGAGAAGTATCTTAATTAAGGTTTGAAGAAAGACAGACACCGTGTTTTACTATCGAATAAGCAATATTGGAGTTCATTTAAAAGAACATCTAGTCTATTTTATAACATACATATGTATATATTGAATAGAGAGAGAGTGGGGGAGAGAAGAGGGAAGGAGAGAGGAAAGGGGTGAGGGAGAGATTGTGGGAAGGGGGTGAAAGGGAGAGAGACACGCATTTATTACCTGTTTTAAAATGTAATAAGTGTTTGAAATCAAAATCTTCGGAAACTATGTGAACTACAATACGCAATTAAGATGATGTACTCGAATTTCGAGAACGTTCAGTAAGCTTAACTGTTTGAACGTTTGAAGTCAAAGAAATTTTTTAAACGAGTTAATTTAATTGTCTATTATTCGTCCTGTTTTTGAATAAAATATAATAAAATACTAATCTAAATTCACATTTTGTCGCCTTTTAATCTCTTTAAATACTTTCATTAAAAAAAAATAAAAAAAAAAAAAATAAAAAAAAAAACTTTACAAACGCTAATTTTGTTTATTTGTTTTACTTTCACTCATACTAACATGTATCACCTTAAAACTTCTCCTTTCGTCTTTGCTATAATTATAAAATTATTATTGGGAAATACACTACTTTATTTACTTAAACAGGAACAATTTTATTTTTGTGTACGCTTATACCTTTGTTGAAGTTGTTTTGATGAAGCATGCGAAAGAATAAATTATGTGTAATTTTTATGCTTATTCATGTTTCTGAAGACAAAGTAATATAAATATGAACATCACAAGACATTTTGTTATTATTTTAAGTATTCTGAACACGCAATCTCATAAAATGTACCATAACATGTTTTACTTTAAAACATTGTTGACAGGAACATTGTTTGTGCAAAAGAAGAATTACCAGTTTGGCATTTTTTGCTTAAAAATTAGGAATTCATACCAGAAATTATGAATAGTAATTTTTGCTCTGGTTTTTAGTGATTGCATAAAGAAACAAATCAGTGAGTGATACGATTGTCTCATCCAAGATGATGGCCTCGCAAGCCGAGAAAGATACGAGTATACTGCTAGACAAGTTACAAAAGATTCTCGATGGTACTGAACCAGCCAATTTTCTCCTTGAATATGAAGCATACCAGACCCATCACGAGCCGGCGAATAAAGCTCTCCGAGAACTATTCCAAGGTATTGACGACGAGATACGAGCTTTACAACTCCTTCCAGACTTTACTACTAATGATGACTACAAGCAGCAGGTGAGAAACCTATTTCAATTTGGTATCTCTATTTTGGGGGAGCCTTATAATGTTAGTCTTATTAGGTGCGTTCGTAATTATATAAATACGTAGCACCTATTGTCGTCGCTTGGTCCGTCTGTCTGTCCGTCCGTCCGCATATAACAACGCAAAAACTACCCAACCGAATGGTTTGAAATTTAAGATATATTATCTTTGCAGAATTTTGTCGAGACATTTCAAATTTTTTAAAAATCGAATCAAAACTTTAGGAGATATTAATAAAAATATTTATTAAGAAATTTGAATTTTTTTTTAAATCGGTGCTTTCTTGTTAGAGGAGCTTCCGAGGTTAAATCGTCAAGCGACCGAGATACTTATTTTATGACAGAAATTAATCTGCAGACGATATAATTCATTTCACAGAATTCAAAATCATCAAGATCTGAATATTTATATAACTAGCTATAGTACGAACGCACCTCATTTGTCACGTTTGACGTACAATTTCCAACTTGTCCTCTCTTCTGGTTACTTTAGATTATTCAAAACGGACCAATTTAACAATTTAACCGCACTAAAAAGCATTAGCCCAACTCCCGTTACCCCTCGCGGTGATAAGCGTAGCCATAGCGAAACTGACGCTACCATAGAACTATGTAATAAATACATGAATCTGTCTCCCGAGGTTAACCTGGAAGCTATGGACCAGACCTCCGCTCCAAATTCCACCACTGATTCCGCGAATGTCGTATCAGGTACAAAAAAACCAGAAATTCATCCATTCTTTGTGGAATTCCATGAAATCGATTGGCGATTAATCGCCCAACAAATCAAGGAACTAAATCCTGATAATCCCCCTACTATCTGCCTTAAAGGCGAGTTACTTAAAATCCAGTGTAAATTCGGGATCAATTTCGAGCTACTCAAAATTTTCTGTGCAACAAATCCCTAAAATTCACTACTATACAACCTAAAGATCAGAGACCAAAAAAAATATGCGTTAGGGGTATTCCCCCCAACACTGACCCTAATCTTATCATTGAAGACCTAGCCTTACATGGTTTTACCGCCACTCGAGCGGCCATGCTCAAAAACAAAAAACCGGAAGGGGAATGCCATTATATATGGTAAATGTCCTCCCTTGTCAAGATTTTGATAAAATCTACACTATCCATGAACTATGCTATATTAAAGTGGAAATCGAACATTTCCAAAACACCAACAAACCTAAACAGTGCTATCGGTGCCAACGTTTTGGTCACGCAAGTGAAATCTGTAATTTTGACCCTAAATGCTGCAAATGTGCTGGCCCCCACCTCACTGAAAAATGCCCAACCCCTGGTAGGATTACCCCTACTTGCTCAAATTGCGGTGCTGCGCACCCGGCCTCATATGGCGGTTGTCCCAAAAACCCCAAAAACTCAAAAAAAAAACATTCTCCCTAACTCTAAAAATGATAAAAATACACCCACTACCAAAAATATCCCTAAGCATATCACTTCAAAAAACGCTTAAGATCTTTATGAAATCATGAAGGAATTCAGCTACGTTGAAAAAGCCAAACAAAAATCCCCTGACTCCACTAACATTCCTAAACCCACCGACTCAGCTACTACTTCAAAATCGGAAGTTACGCAGGAAAATCCAACTGCTGTACCTTCCACCTCCACTGACAAAAACAACCCTCCCCCCTCTACACCCACATCTTCCTCTACCGAATATGTTGAATCCTTTAACAATATGTTTGATATATTTAAACATATGAAGGAACTCCTTCAAATTACTAAACTGCTTAAATGCATCAAAAAAATATCGTCGGAAACTCAAAAATGTAAAAACCCTTTTGAAAAAATTATCATCATTATTAATGAGCTAGATAATTTTGCTACAGAGCTTAACTTAACCAATCATGAATAATTCTACTAACACTTTCTCCTCTCTTCTTATTCTTCCCTGGAACTGTAACTCTCTTAGACATAAAATTAACGAACTCCGATCCTTCCTCTCTTCCAACCCTCAATTCGATATTATCCTCCGGCAGGAAATATGGAATCCTAACTGTAATATCAATATTTCTGGTTTTAAACTCTACCGTACACCCCACCCCGTATTAACACTAGTGTTGGCCTCACTGGAATTTATATTAAAAATCACCTCCCCCATTACATTACTCAGAATACACCTCTCAATGGCGTTGACTATACCAGTATCATCCTTAACCTACCACACATCAAAATTAATATTACTTCGCTATACGCCAGACATAACCTAAATTTTCCTGTCAATGACCTTCTCCATATCATCAATACACACCAATTTGCTTTCATAGCCGGTGATTATAACGCTCACAACAGACGTTGGAACTGTCACAACACCACTGGCCGCGGCTCCCAATTACACAGATTTATCTCTCAAAATCAACTCAACCTGCACGCCCCTGATACTCTCACTCACATATCTACCGGCCGCCGCCGACCATCTATCATCGACTTTGCTATCTCTAAAAATCTCACCCATCCTATCACTACCACTGTCATTAACGCTCTCAGCTCTGACCATTTACCCGTATCTTTTAAAATCGACTTAATCAATCCTATCACTCCCCCCCCCTCTGTGCTATTGATTGGAATAGATTTCGTAACTATCTTAACAATGCCGATCTTACTTATCCTTCCATTAATAACCCTACTGACATCGATAACGCAGTAACTAACCTTAGTAACATTATTCATGCAGCTCAAAAGCACGCTACTTACTCCAAATTCAAAAACAATAATTCTTTTTTTCTACCTACATATATCCGCAATATTTGCAATCAACGTAATAACCTCCGTCGTCTTTTTCAATCTACTAGAGATCCGGCACTTAAAACCGCTGTCAATAGACTTAATAACAAAATTAAAAATCTTATCCAAAAGGAAAAACAAAAAAGTTGGTCCAGTTTTCTTGAAAATCTTTCACCCGACGATAACTCTCTTTGGCGAATTAAAAAAAAGCTCAACAACAATTACACACCCATCCCCCCCTCCTCACTGTTAATAATATCACAGCATACACCGATTATGATAAAGCTAACTGCCTCGCTAAATGCTATGAACATAAATTTTCCCCTAATCACTTCATCGGCAACCAAGCGCACATGGATGACGTCACTAATACCGTTCGCAATTATCTTACTATCCCGCCGAATCCCTGCCGGATATTCAACCCATTGTCATTTACAATATTATTCAAAAACTTAAAAATCGTAAAGCCCCAGGGTACGATAATATCAATAATTATACCATTAAACAGCTTCCTATTAACTGTATTCTCTATATAACACACCTAACTAACTCTATCCTTAAATTTTGTTACTTTCCGACACCTTGGAAAACAGCTATTATATCTCCTATCCCTAAGCCTTCTTGTAATCTCAGCGATCCCACTAATTTTCGTCCTATCAGTCTTCTTTCTTCTGTTTCTAAAATTATTGAAAGCGTTATTCTCACTAAACTTAAATATTTTCTCACCACTAATAACACTCTTATTCCCGAACAATTTGGCTTCCGTGCTAAACATTCCACACTTCACCAACTTCTGCGTGTTGTAGAATTTTTGACTGAAAACTTCAACATAAAAAAACCCACTGCCGCGATTTTCTTAGACATCGCCAAAGTTCTCGACAAAGTCTGGCATGAGGGCCTTATATACAAATTAATTCAGCTTCATATCCCATCCGGACTTATACACTTTATATACTCATATCTTGGCGATCGTAACTTTTTCGTCCGCATCAACAATACACTCTCTCTCTTACACTTTATTAAATGTAGTGTAATTCAAGGCTCAATTCTGGGACCAATTCTCTTTAATATTTATTTTAATGATATACCCCGTAATCCTTTCGTTTTCCGCTTTATATGCGGACGACACTACTATTTACTCTTCTGCACACCACCCTCATTATCTGTACAAAAACATCCAAAATTACCTTAATATATTCATACAGTGGTGTCACCTTTGGAGAATAAAGCTAAACGAAAATAAAACCACCGCTGTGTACTTTTCTCGTTCATTTAACCTTCCTAATCGCCTCACTATTAATAATACCACAATCCCTTGGTCCGACAATGCTAAATACCTTGGTGTAACGCTCGATAAAAGACTCACCTTTAAAAAACACATTACTAACATCCGCGGAAAAGGTACCGGCATATTCAACTCATTAACACCACTCTTTCTTAGTTCTAAACTTTCTCTTAGAAATAAAATGCTTCTCTTTAACTCATGTATATTACCTGTCATCACATATGCCTGCCCAATCTGGGGATGCGCAGCTAACACTAATATGGATCTTCTTAAACTCTGTTACAATAAAAAACTCCGTCTGATTCAAAATGCTTCCAGATATCTCCGAAACTCCACTATCCGTAGTGACCTTAAAGCTATTTCACTCACTAAACGCATCAAAATTCTCTCCCGTAAATTCTACGGCAATTTGTACAAAGTCCCCAACGAAATTATTTATGAACTTCCTGATTACGACATTCACGATCCTATCCATTGAAAGAGACCTCGTTATTCTACTTTACTTGTAGATAATTAGACTTGTGCTAATACTTTTTCCTTTTTTGTCTTTATAAATATTAAAAAAAAAATCTATGTATTTCTTTTAATACATAAAAAAATACACTTATATTATGTATTTCTTAAATACAGCTACACTTCTTAATATTTCTTATTTTATAAATGTATGGCAATGACAACTGCCCTTTTTTTTAAAGTTCACTTTACTTTACTCAAAATACATTCGCAATCGTAGATGTTCTGAGCAGTTAACATATTTCTTTTTACTTTTTCAATTTTACTCACACATCGCTTCTATCGTATCTTCCTTCCACCATCTAATCTCTCGCATGCTAGTCCCACCCCTCATTTCATTCTCAAATCAAATGTTTCTAGCTATTTCCATCTGCTGGACTCATTGCGCCAGCTATCGCATATTATATTCATTTTTCTTTTTCTTTCCCTTTTTTCTTCAGTAAATTGTAATAGACCTATTTTTATCGCATTTTTATGCATTCTTTTACATTCTCTTTTTACTTTAAATTTATTTTAAACTTTTCTTTATACATTTGACTGTTATTTAACATTTTTCTTTTACATTATCATTACTTTAAAGTACTTTAAACTTTTTTTTTTATGGCTCTCTCAAGATAAGATATATGCTCACTCATATCCAGGGAGTTGTTGATTCAAGCATGGAATTCCATTAAACCTATTCTGCTGTTCAAAGAAACAAATCTTCTTTCGGAGTTTTCCAGATGAACTCAAAGTTTCTGAATTAAAAAAGACAGGCCAAACTATAAAAAGTTTAGCCACGCTGCAGTTTTTATACATTTTCGTAGGCGTAGAGTATAACGTATCTTATTCGATTTATAAGTGATTTTTTTTAGGTGCGTTCGTAATTATATAAATACGTAGCACCTATTGTCGTCGCTTAGTCCGTCCGTCTGTCCGTCCGTCTGTCTGTCCGTTTGTCTGTCCGTCCGTCCGCATATAACAACGCAAAAACTACCCAACCGAATGGTTTGGAATTTAAGATATATTATCTTTGCAGAATTTTGTCGAGACATTTCAATTTTTTTAATCGAATAAAAACTTTAGGAGATATTAATATAAATATTTATTAAGATATTTTAATTTTTTTTTAAATCGGTGCTTTCTTGTTAGAGGAGCTTCCGAGGTTGAATCGTCAAGCGACCGAGATACTTATTTTATGACAGAAATGAATCTGCAGACGATATAATTCATTTCACAGAATTAAAAATCATCAAGATCTGAATATTTATATAACTAGCTATAGTACGAACGCACCTCATTTGTCACGTTTGACGTACAATTTCCAACTTGTTTCTTTTAAGATTAAACCCGGAATATTTCTTACCTTTTTTTGTTCGAAATATGCATTCTTTAGTAAGTTGATTATGTCCTACGTGAGAGTCTTTCTAAGAAATCCTAACACATATTTACATCAAGGTTCGAAGAAAATCACCAAATCACCTACTTTTGCGGGAATAAAGTGATGATCGTAGAAATAGATTTCCCAAGATCAAATCGAAACAGGAATAACTATCATTGTGTGAAATACATTTATAATACTAAAATAAAAATTTATCATATTTATTTTAGTTACATATATTAAAACTTTTAAATTCTGTTAAATTAAAATATTTTGTTATAGGCAGTGGAAGGGTTGTGCTTGCTTCTATTGCTTTACACATAGCACTATTGGCATAGCGCATATGTATCGTGATTTGTCAATTTTTACATTTCTGAATAGTATCTTGATTTGATTTATATTATTTAAAAAGACGTATTTCACAATATTTCCGGCATAAGATAGTTTAAAAGATTGTCTTCTAATTCTAAAATTATTGATGCCGTACATCTGCGAAATAAGAACTAAAATTGTCTATTGTTTAATCTTATAATGGATTTTGGAATCCCCTTTTTTAACACTTTCCAACCTAGTTGAAAAGTGTTTATGACTTCGGTTTGTTAACACTTTCCAACCTAGTTGAAAAGTGTTTATGACTTCGGTTTGTCAACACTTTCCAACCTAGTTGAAAAGTGTTTATGACTTCGGTTTGTCTGGCCGTCTGCCGTATAGCCGTCTGGCCGTCTGGCCGTTTTCTAACTCCCGTAAATATGCTCGGATTGCCCTGCAATTTTTATATGTTATTGTCGTTATCTATAGCATGTTCCCTATTTCAACTGAAGTGTGTAGCACTTATAGTTTTTTTACAGGGACACTCAAAAGAATTCCGTTACATTACGGCCTATGGGGAAAAATCATTTGCGGTTTATTTTAATGATGTTACACCATTTCAAATACACTGTAATTGATATATATCACTAAGGTGCATTACAAGAAACTTAATATGGAATAGGGTGTGCATAGCACTTATAGTTACTTTACAGGGACAGTCAAAAGAATTCCGTTACATTACGTCTATGGAGAAAAATCGTTTGCGGTTTAATTAAATAATGTTTCACTATTTTAAAAGCATTGAAATTTATATATATCATTAAGGTGCATTACAAGAGGCTTAGTACAGAATATTGTGTGCATAGTATCATCGTTCATTTACAGGGACACACAAAAGAATTCTTTACTGTCTGTTAACAATAAATCCTGGAAGTGCGTTTTAAGATGCTGAACGCGATTTTAAATTTAACTCACTTTTTGTCTATTACTTGGTGTGCATAAATTCTGTCGATCATATACAGGGCAGCACAAAAGTTCGTGAACATATTTCCGTTTACTGACAGAAACTCCAGAAGGAGAATTTTAAACTGGGTTACGCGTTTCCTAACTAAATTAAAATTTAGCATCCTATGTAGTATATATACAAATCTAAAGATCATATACAGGGCTGAATAAAAGTATTCGGATATTTTTCCGAATATTGTATATGTTGGAAATTCCTGAAATTACATTTTTAAATATGTTATGCGTTTTCCACATTGTTTACTTAGATGTTATCTTTCAGCTTATTAAACGGTAATGATTTGTAAAATTATTTTGGAAGCATTGGAAAGTGTTACATAATCTATGCTTGACGCATGATTTTTCTTTCTTGTTTTAGAAATACAATAGCTTTTAATATTAATTTTGTTTTGGCAGCTCATTCATCCTCTCAAACACAAACCTCTTCTCAATGTCAATTATTTAATTATTTAACTAGTAAATCTACAGATCAGAGGCCTCAACGTCACGTCAGCTCTACAAATCATTGTTCATTAATCTCACTAATTTTGAACATTATCTGCATAATGTTTGATATCCTAAAATTCAATCTTTTTAAGTCATTTATACATTTATAATATAAAATTTATCGAAAGTTCAGGAAATTTTAGAAATATCGCATTAAACACAACGTTATGCAATGATAGGATAAACTACTTATGACTGTATTTTTTTTTTCAGAATAACAATATATTACTTCAAGGGGGCTCCACCCGCGCCTGGACACCCCCGTTGTCGCTTTAACTTTATATTCTCAATTTCCAGTAATTGTGCTATTTCATTTCTTGAGTATATGTCTGGATGTATTTACTATTTTAATTTCAGTAGAATACCCATCTCTTTGTGCAAGGAATTTTATCCTATCCTTAAAAGAATACTTATATTTCAACCACTAAACACCATATGTTGCTGAAATTGAATAAAATTTCGTGTATAAAATATACTTATACAAATGTAAATTCCTCGTATGTGACCTATATTCATATACGCATTCAACGTTTTTATTAGTTTCATTTGGAAAACCGATTTGGTAATCTTTCTTTAGTAGTTAAAATCAATTCTCATCTATTCCATTAAAAAAGCATACTAAAAACTTAAATCACCCGAAAATTAGCTATTTTTTAATAAAATTTCGCGTGAAAATAATGCGATTCACTTAAATTTTCTTTTGTTGATTATTCTTTGAAATATAGTTAGTTGCTTAGCAACCATTTAATGAAAGAAAGAAAAAAATGCATTGCAAATTTTTCTAAAAAATGAGAAATTAAAATGTTCTATATATTTCAAATTAATGCATAAAATTTCCCAATAACTTATACAATTAATTTCGAAATTCTAATAAGTATATTGGCAAATCTTCAAAGCGATAGGATTAAATTAAGATCTCCATTTCGTAAATTTAGAATCCATAATTCAGCATTTACAACTATCCCAATGCGACATTTTCTTTTCGGTGAATGTTAAAATTTTAAAAAATCGTCTGACTTCCCATTGAAAAGCATTATGACCTAAAAAGAAATGTTCTATATTTTTCGAACGAATGAACCAAATGTAACTAAAAACTATACAGCTAATTCCGAGTACCTCGCCAACATACCTATCAAAAATCAACCTGATCCGATCATTTTTGCGGCAGGTAGACAGACGGAAACCAAAAACTTTTCCGTCTCAACAGTGAGCCTTCACTGACGTTTCGGCAATAACGAATATCTTAGTTAAAACTTCCTGGAAATGCATACAGTGAGCAAAAAAAGTATTTGCACACCAGGTAAATTTGTTGTAGCATATGTATAAATAAATAAAAAGCAACTAGAATTAAAAATACCAACACTTTTACAAAACAAATAAACATATTTAATATCTGACTTAATAATTATATTTAAAATATGAAAACATAAAAAAGTAGCATTTGTACTGCCAAAAAAATATTTTCACACTAACAATAAAAATAGAACTAGAAGAATTATTTATAAGTTAAAAACAGTGCTAATATTTAGTATGCATGCCCTTTGCTTCAATTACAGCTTGTAATCGTCTCTTGATTCTATTAATTTGTGACATGTTTCACTGCTGATTTGTAGCCATTCTTCCCTAAGAACTTGCTTAAGTTCTGATTTGTTAGAAATTTTCTTTTTCCTTATTTTCACATCCAAAATATGCAGAGTTGCCAAGTCTCCGGCTTTTTGCACACCAGTAATTTTTTAGAGAAAATCTTGTTCTTTTAAATCGCAAAATGCTCCTATTAAATAAAACAACATTTTCTGTACTAAATTACTGGTATCCAAAAAGCCGGAGACTTGGCAAGTCTGAAAATATGCCATAAATTTTCAATCGGATTGAGGTCTGGTGATTGTGGTGGCGTTTTCAATTGATTTTTTACATTATAAAGCAACCATAACGTCGTAATATATGCAGTGTGTTTCGGATCGTTATCCTGTTGGAAATAATATGAATTAGGAATTCCTAATTCAGAGCACTATTAGATAAATGATCTCGCAATATATTAATATATTGTTTAGCATTCATATTGCCTTCAGTAAAGGTCATTTCGCCAACTCCGTTAAAAGACATGCATCCCCAAATCATTACATGACCACCGCCATGTTTTACAGTTGGTTTCAAGTTTTTAATTTGAAGAGAAGTATTTGGCTTTCGCCATACAGTTTTCTTACCATCCGAGCCAAAAATATTGAACTTGCTTTCATCGGAAAAAATAACAGTTTTCCAAAACTCTTGTGGTTTGCTGACATAAGCTTTTGCAAATTCAAGTCTTTTCACCCTATTTGTTTCACTAATAAATGTTTTTTTTTTTTCGAGGGTCTCTCTCTCGAATATTTGCATCATGAAGAATATTTCTAATTGATTGTGGTGTAACTATTGTTCACGACGTTGAAGCGACATCAACAGTCAATTCTCGAGCACTTAGAAAAGGGTTTTTTGAAGATTCTTTTATGAGGCTCTCCTTTGCCTGGTATTTAGCTTTCTTGGACGCCCAGTTCGCGGCTTATTTATTGTCGAACCAGTTTCTTTTTTCTTCTTAATTACATAACGAACACTAGAAAAGTTTAGATTTAATTTTTTACCTATTCCTCGGTAACTTAATCCAGAATTGTTAAGAAATATAATCATCTCACGGGTAGCAGTAGACAGTTCACACGTTTTCGGCGCCATTAGAACAAAAACTCCCCAGAATCCCTGCTCCAGTTAATATATTACGTGACTTTAAAGTGCGGGGCTAATGTACTGCGGGACTGATATGCTAAACATTTGCATAATGTTCACATTTAATACCTTTTTTAACAGTCAATGCTTCTTGTGCAAATACTTTTTTGGTATGAGAAAATATTAATTTATTTTTTTAAATGTGTAATATTACTGTTTAAGGAAAATGGGTAGTTATTTTTATTTTCTTCTTATTTAAATAAATGAATAATTAAGAGAATAGTATCAAATTTGCTTTCTATGGTTACTTATGCAAAAAATCGTCTGCGTGCAAATACTTTTTTTGGCTCGCTGTATATCATTGTATTGTATTTTTATTATTATTATTATTTTTATGCTGCGGTAAATTAATAAACCACCCAGATGTTTACAAAATGTTAAACTTTGTAAAATACAGTCGATAAGAAGAATTCGGAAGATAGTTATAATTATGAAAGTCGCAGAATAAAGCTATTCGCAAAAGCTCCTTGTTCATGTTTATGTATAAATTTATATGTTGTTGAGCGGAGAAAGTTAATTTTTTGAGAACTGGCTTCAAGGAATAATAATTGTTTGTTTTTTGTTCAAAACTCACTAATTTCTGACACTTTCACGAAATCATTTTCATTCACAAATACGTAATACATGCAGATATTCTTATTTAGATTTCAAGGGAAACATTTTTTTTTCGCACAAAGATATGTCTCTTAGAAAATGACGCCAAAAGTGGTGGTTTGAATCGATTTCGAAGGCCATGACATATACACAAAAAATTTACTTCACAGAGTTTCCACTCACGTGTATTGCCGCACCATTTTTTATCCCCCCCCCCTTCTCGCGTTTTGTATGTGGAAACCTACATAGAAAAGAAGTTAAATTATATTTTCAAAATAATTCGATCTTAAAAATCTTTTTAATTGGAGGGAGGGGGGTGTCAAAAGTGCGCTTTAGTACGTTTTTGCAAAATTCAAAGCTTTGTAAAATCTTGCATATATTTTGAACTAATAGAGATAAAGAAGAAATTCAAAATTATCTAAAATGTAAATACCTTTTCTATTAGATAGAGCATGTAACAGTCAGACATAAAAAATAAAATAACAATTAAAATAAAGGTAAAATAACAATTACAAACAAGACACATTTTATTAATTAAATTTCCTGTGTTTATTTAAAGATATATTACTGGAATATTCTGTACTTTTGTGTCACAATTAAAGGTTGAAGAGAGAGAGAGAAGTTTCTTAACAACAGATATATATACATGATTCCTGTATTAAAATATGGATTGTACGAAGTTACTAGAGCTAGATTTCTATGCTCATTACAAATGAGTACGTGAAATCTTCCTTCTGATGATTTTATTGACACAAAAACTAGTCGTTGGGGGCCGCCCTAATATTTACCCATCATAGATATGCATAATATAAAATATGAAAATAAAACATGTGTAAACTATTTATAAAATTCATTGCAATTCGAATAAAATCGGTTCTTGATGACGTCATAAACTTTAAATGCTCTATTACTGAATTTCGTATCCTTATAACTCCAAAACTGATAACCATATTAACTGAGAGTTTACTGCTTCGGATTAAGCGTCTCATTTCCAATTAAAATATATCTTTGAATTGAAATTTGAATGAAATACAGGGTGATGAAAAATCGAAGAGTGTGGAAATAGGATTACAAATATCTCGGCAACTAATTGCCTGATCGACTTCATTCTTTATGCAAAATTTATGTTTTTTTATTGTCTTTTATATTTACTCCTTAAAATAAACAATTTCAAAAAATTTTTATATACCTTTTATCAGAACAAATATTTCGAGAGTCCGAAAAAAATAGTTCCGGATAATCGAGGTTACTGAAATTCAATAAGCTTCTTCTCATTATTACATACTAAGTGCATACCAAATTCCAAGTCTCTGTCTCAATTTGTTCGGGAGATTGAGCGTTTACAGACACACAGTCAGACAGACGGACGGCATTTTTTTTTTTTCTAAAAATATGTTTTTCGAAATCTTCAGTGTCTGAAACGTGTAAAACCGTCAAAAAAATTTTTCGATTTTCAAAACGATTACAAGACTTATACTACGTATGATGGGTAAGTAAAACTAATGAAAATATAAAAGTAAATATTTGATTTCACGAACAAGGGATGTGACTATGGTAACTTGGGGACTTTCATGTTTAATAAAGGAATAAAATATGTTGCTAACAAATTATCCTGTTCTCTTGAACTTTTAATTTTAATACAAAAGCCCAATGTATTGCAGGATTATTTCTTTAAATAAAGCCAGAAAGTTTATTTAGTAAAATATATATATTTTTTTTTTCTAAATGTTTTTTGCTTTTGTGGCTGACTTTTATTTCTCCAATAAAAGACGCTACATCTCACAAATCCAGGGTTCGATTACCGGAGTGGCAAATATCCACTACACTGTAAAAAATGACCAATGTTTCTTATTTTATGAAAATATACTATAACCACGAACGAAAATATAATATAATCTTCTGAGTTATCCGAAATTCCGAAAAGCGTGTTCCATTGTCTTTTGAATCCACAGAAACCAATACATTTCCAAAATTTAAAGAATTATTTATAAAAACAAAGTATTTTTTGCTACTCGTATTTTTCAGAAAGGTTTCCGAATAGTTTTTATAATATGTTAATCAGTTTTCTCAGCCTGGAATACCTGTCTTTCGAATGTCACCAATTCTCAAGTAAACGTTTTCAGCTGCATAAGTTAAGTTATACGGGTCATTCCATGTCAAATCAACACAAAAAAGTGACATTTTTTTACTTGACCACCTCAGAATTTTATGATATTAAGCTCAATTGTTAGGATCATAGAGAAATTATTAAATATTCCGTGATAAGTCTCTATCTCTTTTGGTTTTGGAGATAATTAGCTTCAAAAATGGACAAAAATCGTAAATTTTTGCATTTCTTGCATTACAAATTTAATCATATATCATTCCCTAATTGACACAGGAACTTACCTTTGATGTCGTTAGAAAGTGCATGAATTGGGCTTTCATATGATATATCATATGCACATATTTTTTAAAATTTTAACTCCAAGGTCAAACATTTTGACCTTTGACCTTTCATATTTTAAAAAATGGTATTTTAATTTTTTTCAAAAAAATGTATGTTACTGTTATACTTATTTTCTATAATATCTGAAAGTATTAGTTTGGGACAATCATGGGATGCTGAGTTATAAATTAAAATGCAAACATCAGTACTAATTTAAGTTACAGATTTAGGCCGCTTAATTTTATGTTGTATGACTTATTGTATAACTTATGTGTGTAACTTAAGTATTAATGAAAACAAATTTTTTTTTCATTGTAAAGTTCACAAAACAAAATTTTCTCTTACTTTTTTTTTTGTTTGTGACGGTAGGGGGGGGGGGAGAGACTGGGCTGTAGTAACAAACTACTGAATCATTCCGCATCAAATCAACGCAGACAACCTAACCTCTTATTTGTTTTTTTAATGAAAACACATGTCAAAAACAAAGGATTATATATTATAAAAAATAATGGAAAGGATACAGCAGGAATTAAACTTAATACATCGACAAATAAAAAATGGAAAACTATGAATATCTTACGGAATCGTCAGAAGAACTTCATAAAAATATTCATAGTAAATAGATGTTATTTCATCAAATATTGTCAGCGTTATGCCTAAAATAAGCAATATTAAGCTCCTAATAACATATAAGAAACAAATAAAAATAAAAACCTACTGGAGTTCAAATAACAAAATAGATAAATTATTAATCAACATAAATAGGAATTTGATCATAAAGTAATGTACAAAACTCCCCAATATATATTAAGATCTGTCTCATAATTTGTGATTATCAATAATTAAAGATTTATTTAATAATATTACAGTATAAAGAGACATTATTACTATTATTTTTAAATCTTAAATAAAACCTCTTTTTATAAATTTTAAGGCAAATTTCCTTCTAGAAGCAGTAGAAGATTCAGTTGAATTTCATTCAACATGGTTTATATATTACTAAATAAATTATAAAATAAATAGCTACTTTTAATGTACAATATTCTCGAGTCACAATATGGTTGAGTCATGTATATTCTAGTGAGTGCAAGCTGGACCTAGAATAAAACAGAACTCTCTTGCTGCTGAGCTTGTGACTTAGTCTGTAACCAGAGTTTCTGATGACAACTTACTCATTTGCTTTACAATGATAAATAATGAAATTGGATTTTTGTATATAAAATTATAAGAATATATGGTCGGAACCCATAATGAAAATGTTTATAAAAAACTGTTTATTTTTGTAACTGTTTTAGAAATTCAATCTATTACATTGGCTGGCCTAACTAAAGAAACAAATATTATTTTAACTCAAGCTACCAAACTGCTTTTTTCATTAACTTCAACTTATAAAATTATTGAAAAATTAAAAATTATTCCTATAAATAATCAGTAACATGTAATTATCAATTGGGGCTTTGATCTTTTATGTTACGGAATGAAAAATCAGAAAAAATTGCACCACCTTGACACAATTTTTGTTTCATTTAAATCTTAACATAACGTCCTTTTCATCGTCACAAAATTTACATGTGTACCACTTTAATTTTCATACCCATATCTACTATTTTAAAAATATTTTAACGTGCAATAGATCCCTAATGAATATAATTTCAAACTTGATGTCACATTTGCCAGCTACAACAGCAAATATAATAGTAATTCACATTATTTCCTTTTCCCTTGTAAGTCTGGAAGAAACCCAATTGCCACCAATGTAAAGAAATTTCAAATATAAATATAGGAATATTTATTGCAGCACACCTACAAATGAATAGCTTCCATTTAAAAAAATAAGTATTAAAACTGGTTCACAAGGAAGATGACTAAAAAAGCAGCCTTGTGTTTTAAGTATAGTAATAAAATACTACACAAAATCATAGAAATGCTTTGACATATTGTGGAAATCCACAGACTTTCTTCTTTAGGGGGTTTAAAAACTTCATTGCCTTGGGAGGAGGTGGGGATGTCTGAATTCAACAATGGGTACTAACATAAAAGGAAAATTGTATTAAGAAATAGTTCATACTGTCAGTACTGCTTTTTGCTTTAATTGTGCATAAAATTACTTTTTCTACTTAAAATACAGCAAACATGATACCCCCAGCCTCATCTGAAATCCCCTCCCCTCCCTGAAGAAAAAAAATATGTTTGTGAACTTTGCAGTAATATATATATATATATATATATATATATATATATATATATATATATATATATATATATATATATATATACAGAGAGAGAGAGAAAGAGAAAGAGGGGGGGGGGGTAAAGATATAGTTATGTAGATAAGTCACCTAAATAAGCAATTTTGGTGTTGAAATTAGGAATAGCAGTTTGCATTTTAATTTATAACTCAGCATCCCATGTTTGTCCCAAAATAATACTTTCAGATATTATATAAAATAAGCATAATAATAACATACATTTTTTGGAAAAAAATTAAAATGCCATTTTTTAAGATATTAAAGGTCAAAGGTCAAAATGTTTGACCTTGAAATTAAATTTTTTTTAAATATGTGCATGTGATATATCATATGAAAGCCCAATTCAACTTTCTAACGACACCAAAAGTAAGTCCCTGTGACAGTTAAGGAACCAAATATGACTAAATTTGTAATGCAAGAAATGCAAAAATTTACGATTTTTGTCCATCTTTGAATATTATTTATCTCCAAAACCAAGAGAGATAGAGACTTATCACGGAGTATTTATTCATTTCTCTATGATCCTAACAACTGAGCTTAATATCATGAAATTCTGAAGTGGTCAGGTTTTTAGCTGTGTTCATTTGACATGGAATGACCCATACATGAAAGAGTAAAGAAATAATTTTAATGTTAATGTTAACGCTGTTAAACATATTTGTTGAACATGAAAATGTTTACTTGAGAATTGATAGCATCGGAAAAAAACTATATTCCGGCCTTAGAAAACTGATTAATACACTTTAAAAGCTACTCGTAAACGTTTCGAAAATTACGGTCAGCAAGAGAAATTTGTTTTTATAAATGATTCTTTAAATCTCGAAATGCGATTGATGTCTGAGGTTTCTAAAGATAAAGAAACGCTTTTCAGAATCATGGTTAACAAGGATGAGTTTATATTATAAATTTATTCGTGATTATATTATATTTTCATAGATTAAGAAACATTTGTCATTTTTCACAGTGTAGTATTTTAAATAAAAATATATAGAAAATTCTATATAATACGAACGTCAAATTCACCTTATCAAATTTATAAAACACACTGTAAACACATTGATAATTTGTGTTACTACAGAGGTCCAATAATTCAAAACACAGTTCTAAAACATTAAAACTATTAGACGTTAAAATACATGAGTTTTCGGCTAAACATTAGCCTTCCTCAGATGAACACAAGCAGTCGAGCTGTTAATTGATTTGGAATTGAGATTTACAGAAGCAGCAACAGCACACTGGACATATTTGCATTTAAAGCTGTTCTCAAATCCAAAGGAGCTACTTTCTGACACATTTTGTAATTCCCTGTTGTTCGCAAACGCGTGAAATTGGCAGGTGTTCTTATTCAAAAACTGTGTAATCGAAACACGTTTTCTAATTTATGGTAAAAGCAGAAAATCTTTCAGAAAATACTGTCAAAGTCAACGTTTTGAACCGAATTCCTGCCACGGTGTCGCGAACATGGAGAAAAACGTGACTCGAATCGCTTATAACTCGATAAGTAATTTATTTATTGAAAAAAAAAACGGCAATTTTATGCATTTGCTGTTGTGGTGAGTACAACTCAACCCTTGTAGACAAGCGACAACAACTCAACTCTACTCTTTTTTACAGTGTTGTCATTCTGTTCTGTTATGTAGCTCGCGTAAGCAACGTGATTAAAGTATAAAGTTAACACTGCTTGCAGCTCTTTTGGATTTATATTTATATTTGCATAATTAGCTTTTTGTTAATCTGTTGGTAACAATAACAGGTTATGGGCTCAGCATGTTTTAAAACTGCGTGAAGTAATTATTTTGAAAAGCCAACTAACTTACGCCTAACCGCGTGACGCAAGCATGGCTGAACTTAAGGTGCAAATTGGTAAATTAGAAGGTGCTGAAATTGGAGCAAGTGGAAGTGGCAAATGAAAATGCACTTTGAACGGTACGATATGACTTCGATTATTGAAGGAACTCGTGTGTGTCCGGTCGCTATAAGTGACGATGCCGATTCGAATAAAAAGGTGAGTTAATGGCGGCGTGATAATGCTAAAGCAGCCGCTCTCATTGCAAGTACGTTGAGCCACTCGGTTGCTGATTTGGTAATGACTTACACTAATGCAAAGGACATTTGGGATAAATTAGTCAGTGTTTTTGAACAAAGTAGCATTCAAAGACTTAATTTACTTATGACCCAATTTTTCCAATGTAAAGATCCAAATGACAATGTTGCAACTCATGCTGCCAAAGTTGAACGGATTTATACAGAAATGAACAATGAACTTGCTCGTATTGGCTCAAGTTCCATTCCACCAGAGTTGTTACATGGAAAAATTCTTCTGACTGTGGGTCCAGAGTACCAAGAGTTCAACAATGTTTGGGAGTCATTAGACTCAGAAAAACGTACTACAAAAAATTTAGTTGAAAAACTATGCACGATTGAGCAGCGTGTCAAATCTACTGCTGCTGCGGACTATGGTGCATTTGCAGCTCGTGTTCCTGTTTCTGGACAAAAAGCTGTGAGGAATAGGGAAAATATTTCTGAAACTGTTCCTGGAGGTAATATTAGACCTAGTAGGCAAAAGAATTGTTTTAAATGTGGATCAAGTGCACATTTATGTAAAGACTGTCCAGAGAAAAAATTCAACGATAAATACCTGCCATCAAAGAATAACAAAGGTGCATTTAGTGCTAGTGAAAGTTTTGTCCAGCCAGATGTTTGGATTTGTGACTCTGGGGCTTCTCACCACATGACTGCAAATAAACAGTATTTTGTAACTTATAAACATTTTCCTGTGCCCATTGAAATTTCACTTACTGACAAGAATAAGATCTATGCATATGGATCTGGTAAAATAAATATTGAAGTTTGTATCCATGGTAAGTGGTATGATGCTCATATGGAAAATGTATGGTATGTTCCTGATGTGCGGAGGCACCTATTTTCTGTTCAACAAGCCGCCAAGCATGGTGTTGAAGTAAAAATGACTGACAAGTATGTTGAATTTTATCGTAGTAACGAACTTGTTGCTGTTGGATCATGGTCAGATGGTACATATGTTATGTCCATGAGAGTCGTTATTCCAGCATGTCCAGCTGAAATAAGTATTGCTACAGAATCTGAAACGCTGCAGTTGTGGCATGAACGCTTTGGTCACCAAAACAAACGTCATGTTCGGAAATTATTAAATGACATGAACATTCCTGTGAGACATGCAGTAACAAATGAGTTCTGTGATGGGTGTGCTCTTGGCAAAGCACATAGAAAACCTTTCAAATCACGCTCTTATAGAGCCATGTCAGTTGGTGAAAGCATTAATGATTTAAATGGACCCATGTCTGTGGGATCCTTCAGTGGTGCACGATATTTTTTGAATTTTAAGGATGACTATAGTAAATATCGCAGAATATTCTTTCTAAAAAAGAAAAGTGAAGTGAGTTCCTGCTTGCGTATATTTCTAAATGAAGTTACCAATCATGATCATGTTGTGAAAGAATTGCGTTGTGATGGAGTAGGTGAATTTGACTGTGGTGAAGTTCGACAAATCCTTGCTGAAAGAGGTGCAGTTCTGACTCCAGGGATACCGTAGACACCTGAACAAAATGGAGCTTCAGACAATTGTTGAACTTGCTCGCTCTATGCTCTCTACATGTGGATTACCTCGATCTCTGTGGGCCAATGCATGTGAAACAGCGGTGTATCTACTAAACCATACTGGGGTTTCACCAGAAGAAAACAAAAGTTCTCATGAGCTTTGGACTGATCAACAAACATCTAAACTGCATCATTTGCGAGTGTTCGGAACTGAATGTTATGCCCACATTCCAAAAAATTTTAGACGTAAGTTTGACAACAAAAGTGTACTTGGTCATCTTGTGGGGTATATCAACAGAGGCTATAAAATCTATTTAACTTCTCAAAATAAAATCATAAAATCTCGTGATGTATATTTTAAACCTGAACGCCTATGTATCACTCCTGTTACAGTGGAGGTGGAGGAAGACTCATCTGAGAACTGTGAAGAAATTCAGAATGAAGACAGCAATCAATCAGAAGAAAAACAAGAACTTAGAAAATCTGACAGACAGCGAAGCCTACATGGCCTACATGGATGAAGTCCGGAGAATTTCTTCTTGCAAACGTAGCTGCTGTAGGTGAATCTGAAAGTCCCTCTACATATACTGAAGCTATTTCCTCGAGTGAAAGTTACTTGTGGCTTAATGCCATAAAAGAGGAAATGTCTGCCTTGCATGAAAACAAGACATGGGAATTAGTTGAAAGACCTAAACGTTCCAAAGTCATCAACTGTTGATGGGTGCTGAAGAAGAAATTCAATCCTGATGGTACTGTTGAAAGATACCGAGCACGTCTTGTAGCAAAGGGGTATGCCCAAAAAGCTGGTATTGACTTTGATGAGACATTCAGCCCTGTCGCAAGATACGACACTGTAAGATCGATTTTGGCTGTAACTGCAAAAGAACAACTGCACTTAAAACAGTTTGATGTAAAGACTGCGTTTTTATATGGAATACTGCAGGAGGAAGTCTTCATGACACAGCCAGAAGGTTTTAATGATAATAGTGGGAGAGTCTGTCGACTACACAAAAGTTTATATGGACTTAAACAAGCCCCTCGTTGTTGGAACCAGTGTTTTGTAAACTTTATGAAGGAACATAAACTGGAGGTTAGTACTGCTGATCCTTGTTTGTTTGTCAGACATAGAGATAAAAATAAACTTTTTGTTGTTATCTATGTAGATGATGGCCTTGTTGTTGGTTCTGATAAAGTTGAAGTGGAGGAATTTATGAGTCAACTTGCTCAATCCTTTAAGATCACAATTGGTTGTTTGAATCAATTTCTGGGTATGAATATTACAAAATTTGATGATGGTTCAATTGCGAAGTCTAATGCGAAGAAAATACTCGCAAGATTCAATATGGACTGTGCTAATCCGGTATCAACTCCAAGTGATAAAAGCTATGTCCTTGATGACGAAGGTAATAAACTGATAGGAAAAGAAATTCCTTATCGGCAGGCTGTTGGCAGCCTCATGTACCTTGCCATTGCCACAAGACCTGATTTATCATATGCTATTAGTGCAGTCTCTGAAAACCTCAAAAATCCTAGGTCATCAGATTGGTGTGCTGTTAAGCGAATTTTCAAATATCTGAAAGGAACTGTCTAATTTGGTTTGTCGTATAAAGCCAATGAGCTTCAAGTATACAGTGATGCTGATTATGCAGGGGATATGAAAACCAGACGCTCAAGGACTGGAATGATTTCTAAATTTTCAGGAGGTGCCATTTCATGGATGAGCCAGAAGCAAAGGAGTGTGGTGTTATCTACAACAGAGGCAGAGTATGTTGCTGCAAGTGAGAGTGCCAAAGAGTTAATTTGGCTGAAGCGTTTGTTAAGTGACATAACAACTTTAGAAACTCCTTCCCTATTTGTGGATAATGCCAGTGCTGTTAAGCTCACCAAGAATCCAGAATTCCACAAAAGAACAAAACATGTTGATGTGCGGTACCATTTTGTACGTGAAAAATTCATTAACGGTGAACTGCATATTAAACATGTTCCTGGAAAGATGCAGCTAGCTGACATTATGACGAAACCTCTGACCTGTGTCAGGTTCAAGGAACTTTGTGTTTTGTTAGGACTAGTTCCATTTAATTCAGATAATATTTAAGTTAATGAGATATGTAACTTGTGGCTTGTGGAGGAAGTGTTGTGGTGAGTACAACTCAACCCTTGTAGACAAGCGACAACAACTCAACTCTACTCTTTTTTACAGTGTTGTCATTCTGTTCTGTTATGTAGCTCGCGTAAGCAACGTGATTAAAGTATAAATTTAACACTGCTTGCAGCTCTTTTGGATTTATATTTATATTTGCATAATTAGCTTTTTGTTAATCTGTTGGTAACAATAACATTTGCGTTTAAAAACGCAGCAGAAAGTTTCGCGTTGTTGATCAGGTCATTTGAGAACCACCTTAAAGAGATGCTTAGGCTCTATGAGAAACAATTTTTAGAGGTTTTAAAACTATTTTTTAATGCAATTCTAAAACACACAACTACGGGCGCCCGCAGAAAAAAAAAACAGGGAAGGCGGTAGGCTAGATTTTGTAACAAATGTGCATATAGTCCGCTACCTAGGCCGTGTTTTTTTAATGAAGTACTATATATACATGAAATAAGATCTTTTTTTATTATTTTTAAGTCAGAATACCCCTTGCAATTTTAAAATATGGCAGCATAAAAACCAATGCAGAAGTATCATAAATGAGAAAACACTAAAAATCAAACGTAAGCTTCTACTGCTTTTTTATAAAATGAAGAATTGAAACAATTTATAATCTTTTTCGTCAGGGATCCCTGCCCCCCCCCCCCCGTTTAAGATAATTTTCCGCATATGAACTTAAAAAAAGAAACAGAACTAAGGACTGTCTTCAACGGCGGGTTAAGAGAGATACAGGTTTCCCTAATTAAAAAAAAATAAATAAAAATCTTTAATTTATTTTTCTTTGAATGTATAGTTATTTTAAGACAATTGAAAAAGAAAGAAATATTATTGTCCATTTTTCCAAATTATCAGATAAAAAGAAAATTTAGTTAAATACATCTGAAAACCAAGAGAATAGCAATTGCCCTCCCATGCCTCCCCCCCCCCCGCCACCCACCCCTCCCGCCTTACTGGCGTCATAACTATTTCTCAACATTTGGCATTATCTTCTGTTTTGGGTTTGCTAATTTTAATAACTCTCAATAATTTTAGCTTATCTAATCTTAATAGTTTAAGTTAAACATTATTACAATAAGTTTGAAAAAAAATACATTTCACGGGACGTATTTACTCGATTATCTCAAAGCCAGTTAAGTTTAAAGACTAAAACTGTATTTATCGCAGTTATTTTAAATAGTGGTACTGGGTTCCAATCCAACATTTTTATATTGCTGAACCTATTTATTAAAACATATTTTTTCAATATTTTTTTTAAATTTTTTTCAAGTTCAAGCAACATCCTTTTCATTTTTTTGAGTAACCAAAATTGCATTTCTCAAAATTTCTACTTAAAAACTCAGATGAAGAAAAGAAAGAAAGAAATACATCATCTATCCAGATTTTCTTTTGTATCAGAAATCTGTCCACCCATCACTTTAAATTAATTGCCTCCCACAGTATACTAAGATAAAGAAATGAGAAAAGACAGCTTTTTTAATCTCTGAAACCGAACAATCAATCAATACCTTGTCTTTTACAGCAGCAGTCCCAAAAAGTAGCATAGAAACATGTCTTGGTGTTCGTTCCTCATTCGTTACGTGAGAAACAGGTAAAAGGAACTGTTCCGTTCAAGGTTTGGCAAGAACAGTTGGTTTCGTTTCCGTTTTTCGAAAGGAACAGGAACGCCCCTCCCTAATAGACATGACACTCTTGCGAAATGAGTTTTTACGAGGAGCTGAACAAAATAGTCACTCACCCGTCTGTTACAGAAGTCTTTTAAACTCAAATTTGAGATGTTTACAGAACAGTTGCCGAACAGTTGATGTCGGTTAAGGGGCTTCCGAGTTGCGATCAACTTTACGCCCAGTCTATATGTGAGTAACCTGTCTTGTAAATATTGAGCCGTTGGGAAAACATAAATGTAGTATTAACTACTGAAGAAAGAACAATTAAAAATAGAAGAAAAATTAAACAATGGGAATAAAAAAAAGTAAAACTATAGAGATTACGGAAAGAGTCTAAAAAATGGTAAAAAATATATTTTAAAAATAATCTATACTCGTGTGATGAATAAAATGCTTTATTTATCTGTATTTGAATGCAAAAACGGTTGTTTTTCTTCTGTTATTGATATATTGTAATATATATATTATTATTTTTATTGTTGTGGAACTTCTTTTCCGAAAGGTGGACGTTTTCTGAGTATACAACGGTACATTATTGTTCAAAACATAAAATTTTATGCTTAGATTAGTTAATTGTACTTAATTCTGTCAGTTAATCAGACAAAAATAAGCAGAATATGATGTATTATGGCTCTTTAAATCGTACGGATGAGGTGGGCAATCAGCGCCATCTGTCGACTTTTCTGGCCCTTTAAAGAGTCCATCGAAAACTGGCGTTTGTTAGGGCCGTATACAGCTCGTTCAGAAGAAACGGAGCTGATCGAGTTTGGCCGTGCAATTACTATTCTGTATACCTCACCTCAGTTATCATCATTAAAATTCCCTACTTGCTTGTGCGCGGTAAGGAATTGTTTCAATCATGTTTTGCCGAACAGTTGCCGAACAGTTGATGTCGGTTAAGGGGCTTCCGAG
Organism: Maratus michaelseni; assembly: GCA_963931845.1. Classification (NCBI taxonomy): domain Eukaryota; kingdom Metazoa; phylum Arthropoda; class Arachnida; order Araneae; family Salticidae; genus Maratus; species Maratus michaelseni. Next base: position 141,474,272 of record OZ007597.1, read on the forward strand.
TTGCGATCAACTTTATGCCCAGTCTATATGTGAGTAACCTGTCTTGTAAATATTGAGCCGTTGGGAAAAGTTAAATGTAGTATTAACTACATAAGAAAGAACAATTAAAAATAGAAGAAAAATTAAACAATGGGAATGAAAAAGTAAAGCTATAGAGATTACCGAAAGAGTCTAATAAATGGTAAAAAGTAAAATGGTATAGCTGTAGTTAAAATTAACTACTGAAAAAAATTGAAAAAGTGTAAAATAGGGTTCGGAACATGTTCAAAAACAGTACATAAATGCCAGGTGGAAAAGGCAGGCAAAGCTAAGCTTTAACAAAAATAGCACTTAAAAAGAACAAACATATTTATTTTTTTACAAATTTTTTATATTTATATTTATGTTTTATTATTATTTTGTATAGCATAGGAATAAGTTTAAAAAGGAAAGTACAAATTTATATAAAAGTAAGAGAGAGAAATTTGCAGAATGGTGAGCACTAATGCTCATAATCAATAATGCAAGAATATTTTGGACGCTTGCGGTGATGTGGTTCGAATGCGTCATAATCCGGCAATTCTGCAATTATATCATTAGGGAGGTCATATAATTTTTCATAAAATTTTTTGGCAAGGTGGTTTATTCTTTTATTTAATGTGGTAGTTTTTTGGTCTCTGCGAACAGTGCTATTACGGAGATAGCGAGAGGCATTTCTGACAGTACGCAGATTTTTGTTATGAAGTTGGCTGAGGTTTTTCATGGAGGATTTGCAGATATAGCCCCAGACCGGACAGGCGTAGGTGATAATTGGTAAAATGCAGGAATTATAAAGGAGAAGTTTGTTATGGATAGCCAGTGTTTTACTATTAAGAAGAGGTTTTAGTGCAATCATAGCTCCAGCGACTTTCCCCCTGATGGTGAGGATATGTTTTTTGAAAGAAAGTCTTTGGTCAAGGGTGACCCCCAGGTACTTTGCTTCATTAGTCCAAGGTATAGTGGTATTATTAATGGTTATTCTATTGGGATATGTTAGTTTTCAAGAGAAATAAATAGCAGCAGTTTTGTTTTCATTGATTTTAATGCGCCATAGGTCGCACCAGTCTAAGAGATGTTTACAGAAAATGCACCTAGAATTACATATAAAATAACTATTTAAATATTTCTGGTGTGAACAAAGTAGGGTTTTTGTTTCGGAGAGCTTTTTGTAATGCGATATGTCTATGTAAGACATCGATTTTTCCCCATGGTTCAGAGCAAAGTTTTTTAATCTTTTTTTATATCATGGCCATAGACCTTCTAATATACTCGTCATCAAATTGGTAACCTTTTCTGGGCTCCAAGATCACCTACCCACCAGACGTGCTTCCCACCTGATTTAGTGCGTCAAACCGGTTTCTCTCCCGCCAAAACCTGCTTAGAATTTCCATATTCCCACCTAAACTTAATATTGCGGCCGTGTTTCTCTGGAGTCGACTGCACTTTTAGGTAGCTTTCAATACAAAAAAGTATTGCAGCCGTTCGGAGGAAAGCAGTTCCGGAAAATTTCGATATATTTTCACGGATCATGACCACCCTCCGTTCAAATGTTGATTTATATATATATATATATATATATATATATATATATCTGACCTATGTCATACGATAACGCGCGTATTTATAAATCAATTTTTATGAAACTAATTGTGTGTATTAAGCTAACCAATGTCTCGACCGAGTTCGTTGGCCAGCTTGGTCCGCCATTTTGTTTCAAGATGGCAGCCATTTAAAAATTTAAAACTAAAATAAATATACAAAAAAGTTAAAAATTCAAATTTTTAATTACGTGTTAGGTCTTGATACAAGGATTCCAGAGCATTTTTTGGTTTACCTCTATCTTAAAAAATGGCTGAGATAGAGCAGTTTGAAATTCTAGGGTGGCTGACATTTTGAAATAAAACAGCAAATTAACGCGATTACTCGCAAATTATTTTCTTTCATTGTTGTAATAATTTTCCCAATCATACGCATAAAACTATATATTCATATCCGTTAGCGCCAAAATTGGTGACGTTGGCGCCAAAATTGGCGACATTTGGCGAAATATAGCCAAATTTGACGACCAAAATAAGTCTTCATAAATGAAGCCAATTTGGCTATTGCCCAATAATTTGGCCAATTTCTTATTTAAATTCAGTATTAACGAATCTTTTGTAAACGTTTCTTTGCATTTTAACTTGCTGTTTTCGTGTAACATTAGCTAAAATTTTAAAACGAAGATATAGGAAAGCTACCTTTTCCTCCCGGTACAGGCCGGAAGGACTTTTTAATTTTAAACATTTTTTTTTAAGAACTTATTATTTATTCTAGCAATAAAACAAAATGCCACAAACTTGTTGCATTTTCAGCTGCAATGAAAAGGCTGCATTATGCGAAATGCAACTCTGTTGCATTTCACAGGTGAGTTTTATTATTATTCTTATTACATTTTATTATTTGGAGAATTTTAAGTAATTATTTCGATAGAATAGTTGTACCAATTGTATTTAATACTATAAATTAGGAGAACAAAAGAAAAAAAAAGTGCTCAGTCACTACGAATTAGCAAGTCTTAATATTAGAAGTTGCAACAAGTTTTTAAACATTATTGATATTTAGGTTAATTACAATATTACTTATTGTTCATTCTAATAAAAATGCGAAGAATCGTAAAATGAAATGTAGATATAGTTAAAAGTACAAAAAATTATAACTAATTAATCGTAATTCAGGTTTCACAGCAAATATATGTGCATCTAGTATTCGCTATTTTTTTTTAACCCCTTGAAGGTCACCGGTATATTATATATACCACTTAATTTTAATCCAAAAACGCCACAATGACACCAGAATTTTATAATCAAATTTTGAATTTATAAGGTACATGAAGAATATCTTTTACTTATTTTAAAATAAATTCGTTCGTGAATCTTGGTGTCAATCAATCATTTCAATATTTTAGCTACAAGAGTATTTTGCACCTGAAGGGGTTAAATTACATAGTATATACCATATATATATTCAATATGTCAAATTTAAAAAAAAAATCAAAATAATTTTTTGTGGTACTTAATAAATAGGTTTTGACTGTATAAGATTGTCTTACATAAATATATATTTTTTTTAATGTCCCAATGTCTGAATAATGCTCTACAAATATTTTCTTGGAAATCTGTCCAATTTTGCAGAGAGCACGAATCTTCAGCATTTCAAATTTTTATTTTTAATTATTTATTTTTGTTTTGTTTTTTTGTTTGTTGTTTGTTAAAAAAAAAAACTTCTGAAATTGTTACCTGTTGCGTCAGTAACACATATTTTAAAGTACTAAAAAACACTTGGTACTTTTCGGTTAGCCGGGTGCTAGTGATATATACATGTATATATACAACCACATATATATACACATATATATGTGTATATATCTGTGCATATACACATGTACACACACACACACACACACACATATATATATATATATACACTTATATGTATGAAAAAAATGTATATATACATATATACTTATATTTGTACATATATCACTTGCGGCCGGCTAACCGAAAAGTACCAAACCCTTTAATATAACAGTCTTCTTTATCTCATTCTCTAACTACAGTAACTAAGTCAGTCATTCCCTTCCGCTCCTCTTCCACAAAACTTTAATTTTCTAAAGTTTTTATTTTTATTTTTCTAGCTTCTACCCTTTCTGTTGCTGTCGAATACCAAAAATAATCTATGATTTATGTCACCTGTCTCCTACTAAAATTTTTGCTCTTTTTTACTTACCCATCATACATAGTATAGGGTAAGTCTTGTAATCCTTTTAAATATCGATTTTTTTTTTTTTTTTTTTTTTTTTTTTTGACGGATTTGTACGTTTTAGACCCTGAAGATTCTGAGAAACATATTTTTCGAAAAAAAAAAAAAATCTGTGTGTGTGTGTCTGTGTGTCTGTAAACGCTCTATCTCCCGAACAAATTGAGATAGAGACTTGCAATTTGGTATGTACTTAGTATGTTATAATGGGAAGAAGCTTATTAAATTTCAGTAACCTCGATTATCCGGAACTATTTTTTTCGGGCTCCCGAAATATTCGTTCTGATAAAAGGCATATAAAAATTTTCGAAATTGTTTATTTTAAGGAGTGAATATAAAAGACAATAAAAAAAACATAAATTTTTCATAATGAATGAAATTGATCGGATAACTAGTTGGCGATTTATTTGTAATTTCAGACACTCTAAGATTTTTCATCACCCTGTATTTCATTCAAATTTCTATTCAAAGGTATATTTTAATTTGAAATGAGATGCTTAATTCGACGCAGTAAACCATTAGTTAATATGATTATCATTTTTGGAGTTATAAGGATGTTTCTTTTACAAAATTCAGTAATAGAGCATTTGAAGTTTATGACGTCATCAAACCATGATTTTATTCGAATTGGAATGCATTTTATAAGTACTTTACACATGTTTTATTATCATATTTTATATTATGCGTATCCATAATGGGTAAGTATTACGGTGGCCCCCAACGACTAGTTTTTTCTTGTGATAATTTTCCAAAATTTGTTATTTTTCTGCGAAACATTGACGAAATTTATTTTTTCGACGATTTGTTGAAATTCACGACTTTTTTTTAAATTTATTTTTAAATTTATTTTTATTTATTTATTTATTTATTTATTTGCAACCAATCTACGAAATTTGATATTTGTTTTCGCCATCTTTTGACGAAATTCACGACTGTTTTCTACGATCGTTTGTTGAAATTTATGTTGTGTGAAATGTATGAATGTGTTTGTCTTTTTCCACATCCGACTGACAAAATTGCTATTTTTTTAGGCAATCTTTCACGAAATTCCGATCGCTGACGATTTTTTTTCGACCATTTGTCGAAATTCGCAACATTTTTTATTTATTTATTTACTTATTTATTTATTTGCAACTGATCGACGAAATTCGGTATTTGTTTTCGCGATCTTTTAACGAAATTCATGATTTTTTTCTATGATCGTTTGTTAAAATTCGGGAGTCTTTTTCCGCAACCAACTGACAAAAATTGCTATTTTTTTTGCTCGAACATCGACGAAATTCCCCCTTTTTACGCGATTGTTTGACTAAATTCGTAATTTTTTTTTTGCTTAATCTTTTGACGAATTTCGCGATATTTTTCCGCAATAGTTATACTAAATTGGCAATTTTTTCCGCGACCGATTGACGAAAATCGCTATTTGTTTCAGCGATCTTTTGCGAATTTCACAATATTTTTCCACTGTCGTTTGAAAAAATTAACGATTTTTTCCGCGACCAATTTGCCAAATCAACTTTTTTTTCTAATTCCAATTCGTAAAATTCGTGATGTTTACCACGATCGGTTGACGAATTTCTTTTGCGTAAAAAAACAAAAAAATCGCGGATTACCACTAAAATAAAAAAAAATATTCGCTGAAGAATCCCATGTTTGTGAAAGAAGTTAAGATAAGAAAGTAAAATCTCACACTGCATTATTTATTGTGGGGGCCTATTTCTATTTTGTGCACGATTTAGGCAATCCTGCACGCTATTTCAACCCCTGTCCCTCAAAAAAAACTTTGCTTTCACCCCGCCCCCAAAAACTCTTGAAATGGCGCACCTGTAGTAAAACATGCAAAGAAGGAGTTGAAAAGGACTAGAAAAAATCTCCATCTTAGTAAGTATAATTGTATGGCGTATTTTTCGTCGAAACTTGTTTTTTTTCCCGTTTGAGAAAGAATTATGTTATAGACAGGTTTCGCTTTAGACACGTTTCACTGTAATACACCTATGCTCTGCAGAAGTGCTTTATAGAAAGGAGGTTTTAACAGTCTTAAAGAATACTTGAAAAAGAAAAACGTTTCCTGTCATAACTGAAAACTTTCATAATATTTTTAAATTCTACTTGCTAAGACGAAAACCTGTCTAAAACGGAATTTTTCAGAGGTCTCTTGATATTCCGTATTAGAAGTATTACTGTGATTGTATCTATGATTCAGTAAACGTTTGTCATTCGAAGAGGTGGGGTGGGGTACAGCCCCCCGAACTCCATCCTTGGCTATGCCACAACCTTAAAAAAAATCCCCCCCCCCCTCGCAAGAAATATCTGAAATGGCGCCCCTGGCTTATTTAAAGTCACTGACCCAGTAATTAAGAGAAACTCATTTTTCGCCCATCCAGAAAACTTGCTTTTGAGTATGATAGTAGATAAATGGGATTGAATTATAATCCAGCTAAAAGACTATTGACACGTTTTAAGACGAAAAATAAGAGCTTTTATAAGTTCAGCAAGCAGTTTGGGAAAATGGTTTTGGATCTTCAGCGTGACTTAGAACGAGTTGTTTCATCAAATGACCTAAATAAGTGGATGGCAGGTTTTTATGACTCTCTGCTATCAATTACAGAGAAATGCTTTAAACGAGGTTCACTTTCTCATAGGTTAACTATTCCTTTTTATACTCCAGAACTTCGTAAAGAAAGAAACAGAGTCAACGCCATGTATAAACGTACCAGTAGGTTTCCTGATCACGATAATTACAGAACAAGTTATGTGATAGCGCGTGCTAAATATAAGAAAATGCTAAAACAAGCAAAAAGGAAATCATGGTTTGATTTTTGTGCAAAAACAGCTGATACTTATGGAAGTGTCTTTAAATATATTACTAAAAAACATTGCATCATACAGATCTGGTGTTTACCACTTTAGAAGAGTCGGAAGTGTTCGAGACCTATGATGAGGTGGTAGAGAGGCTTATGAATGAGCATTATAAAGTGGATAAGGTTACTACAGACATACATAGTCATGTAGCAGTATATCCGTTGGATCATGTTACTAATTATGTGAAATTTACGAAAAGAGAGCTTAATTTTGCATTGAGTCAGCAGGGTAATAATAAGGCTCCAGGCTTTGATGATTTTGATGCACTCATTGTTAAAAACCTTTGTCATAGGTACTCAAAAATTATGCTTGATCTGTTTAATAAATGTTACTATCTCGGGTACTTTCCAAAGATTTAGAAGAAAGGTTTAGCTATATTTTTCAAGAAAAGGAACAGAGACTCTAAATTGCCTTGGTTTCTTTACTTTACCTCGTCTGGCATTATTTTTGTTTTTTTAAACTCTGAACTATTTTTACTTTTATACTTTAACTAGTAAATTTTCATTATTTTATTGATATACTTAACACTATCCTATTTTTATGTAGTCAATTAGACTACGGCTAGACATTTCTTATGGCTCTCTCAGGATTTGATATACACCTACTTAAAGCCAGGGTGTGCAGTTGCTTCGCAACTTGGAAGCCCATTGAACCTATCACAAGTTCAAGTTCAAGTTCAATTGCCTCGGTCATACAGACCAAATTGTTACCTATATTGGGGAAGGTGTTTGAGAGACTGCTAAAAATGAGAATAGTAACGAAGTTGGAAAGCTCTGGATACCTTCATGACAGACAATTCGGATTTAGAGAAGGCAGAAGCACGGTGTCTGCAATGAAACAGATGAGGAATACTGTACGTAATATACTACCATGTAATAAATATTGTACTATGATATCTTTGGATATTGAGGGTGCGTTCGACGCAATGTCTTGGGATATTCTCTCATTAATCATTGAAAATCTGCCAATTGATGGCTATTTAAAATCAGTTTTGAAGAGCTATATATCAGAGACAGAAATAGGGTTCAGAACTACTGATGGCATAAAATGGTTTACAACGTTCTTGGGTTGGCCAGAGGCTTCTTGTTTGTTTCTTGTTGTCTTGCAGAGTTCTTGTATCCTGATTTGTTGCATAATTAGCCACAGTGTCTGCTGTGGCTGATTGTAGCGGATAGAATTCTGAAAACATATGGCTCTATGGATATGAATATTATTTGTTCTGCAGACGATTTCGTTATTTTCTGTGGCGCGGACACTCGTTGAGTTTGGAAAAGAAATTAAACCACTATTTGGAATTTTTTATGAAAATTTGTACTGACCTAAAACTTACTTTGAGTGCTAAGAAATCCGCGGCGATGCTGTTTGGCCGTTTTACTCTAGATAACCGCAGACCAATCTTCAAATTGAACGGAATATCTGTCCCACTAAAGTAAAATATAGTATATCTTGGATTTGTCGTTGACTCTAGATTCAATTGGATGGACCACTTGGATGCGGTCAGAGATAAAGTTTCATCATTTACCATGAATCTAAGCAAAATAAATTGTAGAGATCTTGGAACTCCCTCGTTTCTGTTGAAAATATGGTACTTGTCAATAATAGAGAAGCAAATAACATATGGATATGAGGTATGGTACGATGATACGAAAATGATGCGCTGAAAAGATTGTCATCATGCCAACGTATGGGTTTGCTATCAGTGATCAGGCCGTACAGCTCAATATCAACAGAAGCACTTTGCATTTTATGTGGTATCCCGCCAATTGAATTGGATCTCAAATACAGAAATCTGAAGAACAAGGTACTCCAGAATGAACTTTCTGTTACTATGGAGGATGTCTGAATTTCAGGTACAGATATTTGGCCAATGGTCAAATCTTATGAATTTCCGGAATATTATAATCTGAATAACCTTCAAGTGATCCCGATGTCAGAGAATAGGGAATCAAGGGAGGATGAGATTGTGGCATATACAGATTGATCTCAAATGGAAATGGGTACTGGTTGTGCATTTACTATTTGTATAAAAGATAAATTTGTTTACGATGAGAAAATTAACTTGCGAAAATTAAACTCTATTTATCAAGCTGAGTTGGTTGCAATTAGAAAAGCAGTAAATTGGTTTATACAGTCAGAATATAATAAAATCTTACTAATGACTGACAGTCTTTCATCGTTGCATGCACTTAGCAGGATCTTTCCATCTAATCCTGTTATATTAGATATATTTAATAGTTTGCTTGAATATCCTGATAAAATTTTTACGCTCACTTGGATTAAAGCCCATGTGGGTCATGCTGGGAACAAGCGGGTGGATTCACTTGCAAATGCTGCAACACAGATACAAGAGGCAGATATTTCTTTGGCTATACCATATCCAAGATCCATTATGGATAATTATATAAAGATACAATTACTAAAAGAATGGCAGCAAAACTGGAATGTTTCTGAAAAGGGCAGAGACACATATCGCATACATTTGAATAAAGTAAACAGAGATTTCATCAGCAGCAGTAAAAATATAACGTATTTTCTGTCAGGGCACGGAAGTTTTCCGGTGTTCCTTAAGAAGATAAGAAAAAGAACGTCGGATAGATGTGATTGTGGCGAGTTGGGATCCGTGACACACTATCTTTTTGGACGTTGTCCGGTAATTCCATATTTCTTCAATTTTGATAGAAACAAATCTCTTCGTGAAAATACGATAAGTGTTCTTTTAAAAAAAGAAAACTATAGAAAATTATGTGATATATATAATGAGCTGAACAAAATGTTTTCATTCATTAAGTATAAATTTTAGGATCTTGTTTCTTGAAGTTTATTACAATTGGTAGTTGCTTGTCTGTTACGTATCCTGAACACTTGATTTTAGTTGTTGAGTAGAATAATAAGTGATATTTTGTTTATTTATCAGATGTTTCATCATGAACTCTCATTTTATCTTGAATACTTGAGTTGCTTATTATCGGAAAATTCATCATGAACTCTTATTTTATCCTGAACACTGACTTTAGTTGCTGATTTGAATCATAGGTGATATTTTGTTTATTTATCAGAAGATTCATCATGAACTCTTATTTTAAAATATCCAGTCTATATGCATCATGAACAGTGTTTTTAAATATGTTGATCCCTTCATTGGCAGTTTATGTTATCTATCATCAGAACAATTATTTTAGAGGATACATTGCTGTGGTGATGGAATATGGTATTGCTCTACTATTGTATATTAAGAACCTATAATTGAGTTTTATCATTTTACTAATTTCTGGTAACTTCGAATATATGTTAATAAAAATTTTGACTTCCTGGATACAGTTTTTGACTTGTGCCTTAAGTGTGTGTTGTGGTTTCCAGAATTAACATTTTGGTATGAGAACTGGTACTGACTCTGCTACTCTGCATTACTTGTGTTGCTGTCTCAGTGTGCAGTTCTATAAAAGACATTTATTTATGTAATTTTCTTTGATATTTAAGGCCCTGTATTACTGTATTGTTAAAATTTCATTAGTTTTAGTTAGTTTTATTATAGGCCAGTTAGGCTTTTGTAACTTTAATGGTCTTTAAAGTTGTTTTTATTTATAAATTTATAGTTAGTATATGTTAATGGACTTGTGGTTATACTCTGTTTCTTAAATCCTATTAATTTATTGCTTTTTATTTTCTTTTTATGCATTGGTGTATTCAGTATGCATTTACAATAGCTCTGTGAACATGGTTCATTAATTGTTCGTTGATTCCAGGCCCGTTCCGGGGGGAGGTTTTTTTGTATGTAGGTAGGGAACTTCTGCAGGAGATTTTATCACCTCTGCCTCATGGTTGGTGCTCCTGCAGGTGATTTAGTCCTTTAGTAGATAAATGGGATCATATAAGAGAGTTAGGTTTCAGAATTATAAAAGCTAGAAACTTAGAGTACGCGGATTCCGTGAATGTCTGATGAAACCAATAAAACAACAAAGGTTCCGAAAAACCGCAAAAAAAAGAACCGCTAGCTACGGATACTGCCGGAATCGCTATGTTTGCAGCTTTAGCGTAAAGAAGGGAAGGCTCCGTAGACGTAATGTAAATGCACGCCGGCCAGCGAAACAGTTCATGGGGTAAAGCAGTAGAAGTCGCACACAGAGGCGAAAGATACAACGCTGTGCACTTGGCGCAATCATCAGGCGAAGAACGCATGTGAAGGGCGATTTTCTGTTTCGTATTTTGAGCTTTTTTTCCCCCTGACTCTGTTTTTATTTATTAGATTTATTCGTCATACATAAATAGAAAGTTTATTTTTAAAAAGTAAAAGCATGTTCAAAAATTGTTGGCAATTAAGTAGAAAGTATCATTATTCTTTTTTTCTATTAAAAATTCGTTATTTTAATGTACCTCCTCTGTTAAAATTCAACAGAAAATAATCAAATAAACAATGATAAAACGATTAAAATTTTTTAAAAAAAAAGAAGAGAAAAACGATCATATCAATCTCTCAACTCGCCCGGGGACAGAACCCACGATTACCAATTTCCTCCAATCTCTAGTCTTGAACTTTACCGACTGAACCGCCGTTCACCGTGCGTGGCGTTGAAAATAAATGAACTAGTCCTTTTTTCCAGCAGAAATTCACTGAATTTTTACGTTTCTTTTTTTTTTTTTTTTTACAACTCTCATATTGAGTTTATACTATTATTCTTTTATAATGAATTAGAATAGCTTAAGTATCATTAAAAAGAACAAACTCATATTTCTTTTGATTTTTTTTTTTTTTTTTTTTTTATGAAAACATCAATCATAAAACATTTCATTGCTCTATTTGGAAACAAATGTTTTTCGGAAATTTTCTCTTAAAATATTTTTTATCCATATTTTACGTTTAATAACTTTTATTTAATTATTTTATTTTCATCAATCATATTTGACATAACGAAGGTTTAAACTTCAATGTTTTGGCAATTTTGTGTTTTTAATTACCAGAGGAAAAATTTACATCTCTAACTGTTAAATATATATATTGTATATTAAACTAGTTTATTAGAAATTAGCTATAACTCAACATGTATGAAATTTATAATAAAACTGAAAACACTAGGCTTCTTAATGCTAATACATGCAATTTTCTGTCAAATGCGAATTAAAAAAGCATTTTGTGAATTGTCCGAAAGATTTGAATTGTTTAACGGGGATCGGGACACAGTAAAAAATATGAAAACAAACCTTAAAAAATACTTCATAGTAAAAAAACTTTACAGATTTTTTTTTAGATTTTATGTCTGCAAACACCATGGATTCCGAAATAACAGTATTAATAATTACTTAAACAGTTACATACATGCAGGCTCATATTTAAATTGGTTAGGGGGGGGGGAGATTAGTTAGGGTTTAGCTCCACTAAAAAAAAAAAAAAAAAAAAAAAAAAAAAAGTAAAGACTTAAAAAAAATATTTCTCTGTATAAAATAAATAAATAAATAAATAAATTTCTAAACATTTTGTCAAATATAAATATCACCTTTAGTTTTACAAAATAAATAAATAATAAGGCGCGAGGGGGGGGGGGGGCTTTTCACAGTATATTTGTCTGAGGGCCACGATATCTATTAGTGGCCCTGTGCCTAAAATAATACAATTTTAATATTGCATTTAAATTATTGATAAGTATACTTTTAGCTATACACTTAAGATAATTTGTTAATAATTTAAATAAATAAGAAAATACTGAACTACAACCAAAATGAGTCTTAATCTCTATTAAATATATATATCTATATCTTCTAAACTATTGGGAAATTAGTAGAAAAACATTATAAAGGGCGCAAAACTTGGGTACAGAACCTAAACTAAAAACAAATCTCGTTTCAAATTTTCAATAAGGAGTGTATTTCGGTGCTGTTTTAGGTTTACCACAAAACAATTTGGCGAATACAGTGATTCATGTTTGTGATTGGATCTCGCCTATCAGCGTGATTCCCAGCACAGCAATCTCCACCGTCTGGTTAGTTACGATCTTATCAATCATAAGGAGTTTGACGGTACTTTGCGTTATGTGTCGTTAATAAATTGTACTCTTTACTTGCAAATGCAATGAAGAGTTTGAAAACAAAAAAAACTGGCTGCAAACTATCATGAAAAACAGGCAGATATTTGATACAGTATTTACTTTATATTTTTTGTGCTTTGAGTATTATTAATTGGCTGCGATAAAGTTACTACAGAAAAATTAATGCTATTTGAAAATTTTTGCACAATGAGTAAAATTTTATTCTGATTTTTGCATAATTTGTATCCTACCTCATTTTAATTATTGTTTTTAGCACAGATCACGGTTAAAGAACAGTTATCTATAAAATCCATACTGCAGATCTCCGGTCAATAATTTCCTAGTAAACTGATTCCGAGTAATTGCTAGACATATACATGAAAAGACACCAATAAGAACTAGTCGGATGTGCGAATCCCAAAACTTTCTTCTATCTCATGCATGTTAATACTTCAAAATTCGCCGTGACAAAATAAAATAACAATGTATGCTCATCATGATGATTCTAAAAGTATACGTTCGTTGAATTGTGTGCATTTAAAAAGAAGATATAAGCATTTGTCAATAAGCATATAAAAAGAAGATATAAGTATTTGTCAATAAGCATTTAAAAAGAAGATATAAGTATTTGTCAATCAAATCATTGAATTTCAGCGACCAACTTCTCAGATGTCTGCAACCAAAATTTCCAACACAAAGAGCATAAAAGCTACACCTTTTGGGTAGTATACACTCAAGCCTAATAAGCATCTATTTATGTGAAAGTGTAACAGAATATGAAGTTTGGTTAAATTCCGTGCATTAGTTTTTGAGATGTAGCTATCGCAAAAATCGTGCAAAAAGCAGCACATCAGCACCATCTGTTATAATTTACACGAAAACCTAACCAGCATACAACTCATATCAAGGTCTAATAAGATATGAAGTTTGATGAAATTCCGTGAATTAGTTCTTGACATATGAGTATCGCTAAAATCGCGTTTACTCGTGAAAAAATGCAAACTACATCACTACATATAATCTTAAGATATTCACACTAAAACCTAATCAGCAACAACTTATGTAAACAATTAACGGAATCTGGAGTTTGTTGAAATTCAGAGCATTACTTTTTGAGATATAGCTATCGTGGAAACCGTGAAAAATGCAACCTAGCAGCGCCACCTGTTGAGCAATCTGTACCAAAAACTAATCAGCCCAAATTTTTATCAACATCTAACTGAATCTAAAGTTTTATTAAAGTCCTTGCATAAGTTCTTGAGATAGAGCGGCCCTTACAATTTTTGTCACATACAGACACACAGAGAGACAGACAGGCATTTTCTAAAAACAGTCAAATCATGTTCAGGACATTCTAAAACTTATAAATCTGTCGAAAACCGGAAATTGAATTTTTTTATGAATACAATTCTTTTTCTTGTAAACACAGAAGAAAATAGAAAAAGAAAGAAATATAAAATACATGGTTAAAATTTTAGGTTCTTTTAAATATTGTAATTCGTAGGCAGGATTCCCAGGGAAATGCCATAATTAAATTTTTAATACTACTTTTTCGTAAAACTAATAATCACCTCCTTTAATAAAATAAATTCTGCGATTACACAAGGCGAATAGTACTCAAGATAATAGTACTCAAAATTCAATTGCGATTTTTCGAAGAAAACCCTGTTCGTAGAAACGCTGAAAATATCCCTCACCTAGAAATAATTTGTAAAAATAAAATAAAATGAATTTAAGAACTAAAATAACTTCTTAAAACACCATAAAAACTTTAAAAATGCGCTAGGCCTTTCGAAAGATCTGAGTCTTTCTTCGTCAGGCGCAAAAAGACGTGCGACGAAAGACTCAGATCTTTCGAAAGGCCTAGCGCATTTTTAAAGTTTTTATGGTGTTTTAAGAAGTTATTTTAGTTCTTAGTGTTTCACACCAGTTTCAACTTATTTTATTTAAAATGAATTTAATTTTAAAAAAAATTATAATTAGACATTAAGTTTTGAAAATGCTTAAAAGAATAAATAAGGTCATTTTGAAGAAATATGTTATCAAGAATTATTCATCGGAAAATGAGATGATTCATATTTAAATCGAAAGTTTTAACCGATGAAAAACGTTGCTTTTAAATAAATTACATAGGGAAGAAAGGAAATGGGAGAAAAATATTTTGAATCCTATACAATTTTATTTTCTATCTTTACAAAAAGAAAATATTGAAATCATGAAAAATTTCGACTTCCGGCTTTCGACGTATTCATACGTTTCAGAAGGTCCTGAACACAATTTGACTGTTTTTAACTGTTTTTGACCGTTTTCGCGATTTGACTGTTAATTTAAAATTTATGCTTTTTGAAGTATTAACATGTATGACATAGAAAAAATTTTTGGAACTAGCAAATCCGACTAGTACTTATTGTTTTCTTTCCATGTATCTGTTTAGCAGTTCCTGGACTTTATAGATAACTGCTCTTTAAAACCGCGACCTGTCTTGTAAACATTAGTTAAAATGATGTGGGATACAAACTATGCAAAAATCAGAATAAAATGTTTCGCTTGTACAAAAATTTTGAAAATAGCATTAATTTTTCTGTAGGAACTTTATTACAGTCAATTAATAATTACCAAAGCACAAAAGATATAAAATAAATACTTTATGAAATATCTGCCTAGTTTGAATGGTTGAATTTAGTTCGGAGGTTGACTTCAGAGAGTGAAGACGTAGGTGGAAGCGCTTCGTACTTGCGTACACGTTCTCCCGGTTAGCTCCGACCTTCAACGGCATAATACCCTGAGCAGTGTAGGTGTCCTTTTCAGGACTTTATGACGAACTGCCTGCGGTATTACTCCTAGCCTGATCATGGATAAGGAACAGATCTCCTTCGATATTGACATGGATGACAATATTCCCAGGATTGTCGATGGCATTGAGCCGCCGGATTTCCTCGGTACTTTCAACGAATATCTCACGATTGACGAGCCTGCCAACGAAGTCTTGCGTGATATGTTTCACCGTATAGACAACTATATCAGACAAACTCTACAAAGGCCTGACTACCAGACTGACAGTTGCTTAAAGGAAGAGGTAACTAAACTTTGTCAATTTGCTACGACTATGTTAAGTGAGCCAGATCCTTTTCTACCTCATACCTCCGGCTATATTAAATTTCTAAATTGTACTACCCAAGACGAAGTGTCGGTTAAAATCAATAAGATTAAGAATCTTTTTCTTAAAACTCAGTCTAATAATATTTTTTCATTCCTGAAAAAAACTATCCGCAAAAGGAAAATCTCTGAAACGGACAATTCAATTCCGCTTCAAAATAAATACTCTGATTTACCATCGGAAGCGAATATCGATAGCTCTCAAAATTTAGAAATTCAAACCGACAGCCAAAATTCTGAAATGGAAGGTGACGATACTAATTCACCTAAAGAAATTGTTTATACCATATTTATCGAAATTTTAGACAATGAGTGGCATAAAATCACTCAGGACTTAAAAAATCTCGATGCTGACAACGCTCCTAAAGTGAGTCTTAACAAGGATCTCCTAAAAATCCAGCCTAAAACCGATAACCAATTTAGAGAAATTCAGCGATACCTTTCTAGCAAAAACTTAAAATATACTACTATTTCCCCTAAGGAGATGCGACGATCATATCATTCTCTCAACTCGCCCGGGGACAGAACCCACGATTGCCAATTTCCTCCAATCTCTAGTCTTGAACTTTACCGACTGAACCGCCGTTCACCGTGCGTGGTGTTGAAAATAAATGAACTAGTCCTTTTTTCCAGCAGAAATTCACTGAATATTTACGTTTTTTTTTTTTTTTTTTTTTTTTTTACAACTCTCATATTGAGTTTATACTATTATTCTTTTATAATGAATTAGAATAGCTTAAGTATCATTAAAAAGAACAAACTCATATTTCTTTTGATTTTTTTTTTTTTTTTTTTTTTTTTTTATGAAAACATCAATCATAAAACATTTCATTGCTCTATTTGGAAACAAATGTTTTTCGGAAATTTTCTCTTAAAATATTTTTTATCCATATTTTACGTTTAATAACTTTTATTTAATTATTTTATTTTCATCAATCATATTTGACATAACGAAGGTTTAAACTTCAATGTTTTGGCAATTTTGTGTTTTTAATTACCAGAGGAAAAATTTACATCTCTAACTGTTAAATATATATATATATATATATATATATATATATTGTATATTAAACTAGTTTATTAGAAATTAGCTATAACTCAACATGTATGAAATTTATAATAAAACTGAAAACACTAGGCTTCTTAATGCTAATACATGCAATTTTCTGTCAAATGCGAATTAAAAAAGCATTTTGTGAATTGTCCGAAAGATTTGAATTGTTTAACGGGGATCGGGACACAGTAAAAAATATGAAAACAAACCTTAAAAAATACTTCATAGTAAAAAAACTTTACAGATTTTTTTTTAGATTTTATGTCTGCAAACACCATGGATTCCGAAATAACAGTATTAATAATTACTTAAACAGTTACATACATGCAGGCTCATATTTAAATTGGTTAGGGGGGGGGGGGGAGATTAGTTAGGGTTTAGCTCCACTAAAAAAAAAAAAAAAAAAAAAAAAAAAAGTAAAGACTTAAAAAAAATATTTCTCTGTATAAAATAAATAAATAAATAAATAAATTTCTAAACATTTTGTCAAATATAAATATCACCTTTAGTTTTACAAAATAAATAAATAATAAGGCGCGAGGGGGGGGGGGGGGGGGGGGCTTTTCACAGTATATTTGTCTGAGGGCCACGATATCTATTAGTGGCCCTGTGCCTAAAATAATACAATTTTAATATTGCATTTAAATTATTGATAAGTATACTTTTAGCTATACACTTAAGATAATTTGTTAATAATTTAAATAAATAAGAAAATACTGAACTACAACCAAAATGAGTCTTAATCTCTATTAAATATATATATCTATATCTTCTAAACTATTGGGAAATTAGTAGAAAAACATTATAAAGGGCGCAAAACTTGGGTACAGAACCTAAACTAAAAACAAATCTCGTTTCAAATTTTCAATAAGGAGTGTATTTCGGTGCTGTTTTAGGTTTACCACAAAACAATTTGGCGAATACAGTGATTCATGTTTGTGATTGGATCTCGCCTATCAGCGTGATTCCCAGCACAGCAATCTCCACCGTCTGGTTAGTTACGATCTTATCAATCATAAGGAGTTTGACGGTACTTTGCGTTATGTGTCGTTAATAAATTGTACTCTTTACTTGCAAATGCAATGAAGAGTTTGAAAACAAAAAAAACTGGCTGCAAACTATCATGAAAAACAGGCAGATATTTGATACAGTATTTACTTTATATTTTTTGTGCTTTGAGTATTATTAATTGGCTGCGATAAAGTTACTACAGAAAAATTAATGCTATTTGAAAATTTTTGCACAATGAGTAAAATTTTATTCTGATTTTTGCATAATTTGTATCCTACCTCATTTTAATTATTGTTTTTAGCACAGATCACGGTTAAAGAACAGTTATCTATAAAATCCATACTGCAGATCTCCGGTCAATAATTTCCTAGTAAACTGATTCCGAGTAATTGCTAGACATATACATGAAAAGACACCAATAAGAACTAGTCGGATGTGCGAATCCCAAAACTTTCTTCTATCTCATGCATGTTAATACTTCAAAATTCGCCGTGACAAAATAAAATAACAATGTATGCTCATCATGATGATTCTAAAAGTATACGTTCGTTGAATTGTGTGCATTTAAAAAGAAGATATAAGCATTTGTCAATAAGCATATAAAAAGAAGATATAAGTATTTGTCAATAAGCATTTAAAAAGAAGATATAAGTATTTGTCAATCAAATCATTGAATTTCAGCGACCAACTTCTCAGATGTCTGCAACCAAAATTTCCAACACAAAGAGCATAAAAGCTACACCTTTTGGGTAGTATACACTCAAGCCTAATAAGCATCTATTTATGTGAAAGTGTAACAGAATATGAAGTTTGGTTAAATTCCGTGCATTAGTTTTTGAGATGTAGCTATCGCAAAAATCGTGCAAAAAGCAGCACATCAGCACCATCTGTTATAATTTACACGAAAACCTAACCAGCATACAACTCATATCAAGGTCTAATAAGATATGAAGTTTGATGAAATTCCGTGAATTAGTTCTTGACATATGAGTATCGCTAAAATCGCGTTTACTCGTGAAAAAATGCAAACTACATCACTACATATAATCTTAAGATATTCACACTAAAACCTAATCAGCAACAACTTATGTAAACAATTAACGGAATCTGGAGTTTGTTGAAATTCAGAGCATTACTTTTTGAGATATAGCTATCGTGGAAACCGTGAAAAATGCAACCTAGCAGCGCCACCTGTTGAGCAATCTGTACCAAAAACTAATCAGCCCAAATTTTTATCAACATCTAACTGAATCTAAAGTTTTATTAAAGTCCTTGCATAAGTTCTTGAGATAGAGCGGCCCTTACAATTTTTGTCACATACAGACACACAGAGAGACAGACAGGCATTTTCTAAAAACAGTCAAATCATGTTCAGGACATTCTAAAACTTATAAATCTGTCGAAAACCGGAAATTGAATTTTTTTATGAATACAATTCTTTTTCTTGTAAACACAGAAGAAAATAGAAAAAGAAAGAAATATAAAATACATGGTTAAAATTTTAGGTTCTTTTAAATATTGTAATTCGTAGGCAGGATTCCCAGGGAAATGCCATAATTAAATTTTTAATACTACTTTTTCGTAAAACTAATAATCACCTCCTTTAATAAAATAAATTCTGCGATTACACAAGGCGAATAGTACTCAAGATAATAGTACTCAAAATTCAATTGCGATTTTTCGAAGAAAACCCTGTTCGTAGAAACGCTGAAAATATCCCTCACCTAGAAATAATTTGTAAAAATAAAATAAAATGAATTTAAGAACTAAAATAACTTCTTAAAACACCATAAAAACTTTAAAAATGCGCTAGGCCTTTCGAAAGATCTGAGTCTTTCTTCGTCAGGCGCAAAAAGACGTGCGACGAAAGACTCAGATCTTTCGAAAGGCCTAGCGCATTTTTAAAGTTTTTATGGTGTTTTAAGAAGTTATTTTAGTTCTTAGTGTTTCACACCAGTTTCAACTTATTTTATTTAAAATGAATTTAATTTTAAAAAAAATTATAATTAGACATTAAGTTTTGAAAATGCTTAAAAGAATAAATAAGGTCATTTTGAAGAAATATGTTATCAAGAATTATTCATCGGAAAATGAGATGATTCATATTTAAATCGAAAGTTTTAACCGATGAAAAACGTTGCTTTTAAATAAATTACATAGGGAAGAAAGGAAATGGGAGAAAAATATTTTGAATCCTATACAATTTTATTTTCTATCTTTACAAAAAGAAAATATTGAAATCATGAAAAATTTCGACTTCCGGCTTTCGACGTATTCATACGTTTCAGAAGGTCCTGAACACAATTTGACTGTTTTTAACTGTTTTTGACCGTTTTCGCGATTTGACTGTTAATTTAAAATTTATGCTTTTTGAAGTATTAACATGTATGACATAGAAAAAATTTTTGGAACTAGCAAATCCGACTAGTACTTATTGTTTTCTTTCCATGTATCTGTTTAGCAGTTCCTGGACTTTATAGATAACTGCTCTTTAAAACCGCGACCTGTCTTGTAAACATTAGTTAAAATGATGTGGGATACAAACTATGCAAAAATCAGAATAAAATGTTTCGCTTGTACAAAAATTTTGAAAATAGCATTAATTTTTCTGTAGGAACTTTATTACAGTCAATTAATAATTACCAAAGCACAAAAGATATAAAATAAATACTTTATGAAATATCTGCCTAGTTTGAATGGTTGAATTTAGTTCGGAGGTTGACTTCAGAGAGTGAAGACGTAGGTGGAAGCGCTTCGTACTTGCGTACACGTTCTCCCGGTTAGCTCCGACCTTCAACGGCATAATACCCTGAGCAGTGTAGGTGTCCTTTTCAGGACTTTATGACGAACTGCCTGCGGTATTACTCCTAGCCTGATCATGGATAAGGAACAGATCTCCTTCGATATTGACATGGATGACAATATTCCCAGGATTGTCGATGGCATTGAGCCGCCGGATTTCCTCGGTACTTTCAACGAATATCTCACGATTGACGAGCCTGCCAACGAAGTCTTGCGTGATATGTTTCACCGTATAGACAACTATATCAGACAAACTCTACAAAGGCCTGACTACCAGACTGACAGTTGCTTAAAGGAAGAGGTAACTAAACTTTGTCAATTTGCTACGACTATGTTAAGTGAGCCAGATCCTTTTCTACCTCATACCTCCGGCTATATTAAATTTCTAAATTGTACTACCCAAGACGAAGTGTCGGTTAAAATCAATAAGATTAAGAATCTTTTTCTTAAAACTCAGTCTAATAATATTTTTTCATTCCTGAAAAAAACTATCCGCAAAAGGAAAATCTCTGAAACGGACAATTCAATTCCGCTTCAAAATAAATACTCTGATTTACCATCGGAAGCGAATATCGATAGCTCTCAAAATTTAGAAATTCAAACCGACAGCCAAAATTCTGAAATGGAAGGTGACGATACTAATTCACAGAAAGAAATTGTTTATACCATATTTATCGAAATTTTAGACAATGAGTGGCATAAAATCACTCAGGACTTAAAAAATCTCGATGCTGACAACGCTCCTAAAGTGAGTCTTAACAAGGATCTCCTAAAAATCCAGCCTAAAACCTATAACCAATTTAGAGAAATTCAGCGATACCTTTCTAGCAAAAACTTAAAATATACTACTATTTCCCCTAAGGAGATGCGACCCAAAATACTTTGTGTTCGCGGCATCCCCCCCCCCAATACCGACCCCCAACTTATCATCAACGACCTGAAAAATCACGGCTTCCAAGCTACTCGTGCCGCTATGATGAAAAGCAGAAAAACGGGACTTGCAATGCCCCTCTACATGGTTAACGTTCTCCCCCACAAGGACTTTGACTTGATTTTTCAAATCAAGGAATTATGTGACATTAGCGTCACAATCGAAAAATATCGCAACTTCAACAACGTTAAACAGTGTTATCGTTGCCAAAGGTACGGTCACGCATCTGAAACGTTTAATTTCACCCCCAAATGTGTTAAATGCTCTGAAATTCATCTCTCTACTGACTCCCCCTACAAGGGCAAAATTACTCCTAAATGCGCGAACTGTAGTGGTACGCACCCTGCCTCGTACAGGGGCTGCCCGAAAAACCCCCAAAATACCAATAACAAAGCTAAAATCCCTAATACTAAAAATAAATTTTCCAATGAAAATTCCGACCTCGCAGAAATTTTCAAAAACTTTAACTATACTGTTACGGCTGACGATAGTAACTCCCAAAAAGTCACCGACGACGCAATACAGGAACCCCCCCCCCCCCCCCGGCTCCACTAACCCTGAGAGCACCTCTCAAAATACCCCTCCCCCTAACCCGAACCCCCTAAACGAAATTTTCCAAACCTTCAATGACATGAAAGAAATCCTTAAACTAACCAAACTCCTTAAAAGCATTCAAAAAATCGCCCAAAAAATCAAAAAATGCAAAAACCCATTGGATAAGATGTCTGTTTTCATCAATGAGCTTGAAATATTCGCTAACGAGTTTAATCTCACCGACTAATAAACTTCCAAATTATTATACTTTGTATGGTCACTGAAAAGTGTCTTTTTTTTTACAGTGTTGCTTTGCCTCCTTTTCCTAGCCGGCATTTTGCTTTGTTTTTTCGAACTTGTCCGAACCATATTTTTAAACTCTTAAATAGCAGTTATTCTACTGCAGCTATTCTTACTTTACAAAATTTTTGACTTTTACCTTAAATTTCTTTCTATTATTATTATTTTATTTTAATTACAGTTTGTAATCTTTATACTCTTCTCACTGACTCACTTTAAAATACAGTTTACTTTCATTCGCCTGGGCGTTAAGTTGATCGCAACTAGGTAGCCCATGAAACCGCCTCAACCTGTTCGGCACCTGTTCGGCAATGGTTGATTAACTGCTTCATGAATATGTTAAAATCATCATCAGTGGAAAAAAATAAAACTTTTTATAACAAATTCTTACTTTAATTATTTTAAAAAATGAAAAAAAGTAAACAAAATAAAAATGTAAATGTAAATAATTTTTCTGTACGTTAAGATACCATTTGCAGAGTTCATCAGTGATAAAAAATTATTAAATGCATATTTATTTCATATTTTTCATTGCTTTTGCCATGCAAAAATTTCATAGCAAACTGTCAAAAAGTGTATTCATTGAGTCCCCATGTATCCTATAGGATACATCAAATTTTATGCACAAAAAATACATTATTTATTTCTTATTTTTTTTTATTTTTTTTTATTTTTTGCTTTTAAATTTTTCTTAGTTAGCAATCTATTAATGTAAATTCATAAATAAAGTAGAAAAAATTATAAAAATAAATGCTGGGGTCTGAAGAGGATAAGGTCATCTTCACGCACTTGAAAACAATCGCTCGCTAATGTTAATACTATGGGGCATTATATTCCTAATATCGTTTGCATTTCAATATTTTTAAACGATTTTTTTTCTTTTGCATTGGATAGCAGAGATCAATCTCTATTTCCGCCGTTGATTACTATTTCGATTTTCTTTCCGGATTTTTTTTACGACGATACTTTCTCTTTCGGAACCGGTTTAAAAAATGAAAGTATCTTCGTAAAAAAAAAAAGAAAAAAAAATCCGCGAAGAAAATCGAAAAAGTAATCAACGGCGGAAATAGAGATTGATCTCTGCTATCCAATGCAAAACAAATTGTTTAAAAATATTGAAATGCAAACGAGATATTAGAAAAGTAATGCCCCATAGGATTAACATTAGCGAGTGGGTGTTTTCAAGTGCGTGAAGAGGACCTTAACACTAGAACGGCGGAAAAATCTGACCTACTGGCCGGGCCAGGCCACTAAAATTTTTGTAAGTGGTGGATCGGGCTCGGGTAGAGGTTTTAGCTTTTATACCGGGACGGGTCAGTAAAATTTTTGTATGAGCAGGGCCGAGTTTTTAACTTTTATACCGGACCGGATAAAAAAATAAATACGATTCTTGCCGGACATCGGCCTGGAAAATTCGACCCATGCAGGCCCGCCGCCTGCTTTAAATGCGTTATATTCTTTTCACACATATTGTTACATTCATTTTGCATAGATTAACACATTTTTCAGGATTCCATCATAGACAGGTTTCTTTTCCCAGGTTTTCATGTTCTTTAATTTTATTACCTAGACATATATGTATTATTCTTCAAAAAGAAAAAGAAAATCAAATTTTAATTATAGAATAAT
Organism: Maratus michaelseni; assembly: GCA_963931845.1. Taxonomy (NCBI): domain Eukaryota; kingdom Metazoa; phylum Arthropoda; class Arachnida; order Araneae; family Salticidae; genus Maratus; species Maratus michaelseni. The sequence continues at coordinate 141,498,378 of OZ007597.1, forward strand.
GACGATTTAAAAATCTATGCATTATTTCCAAATATTGTTAGACCGTGCCAAGTTTTATTGATTTTGCACGGACTAGGCTGCGCCAATTATTTTTATACGATCTGGGTCGAGACCGAGTCTGAAAATATCTTCTCGTTTAGACCTCTAGTAAGAATGTCAAAGTCCGGCTCTGTCCGGAAATAAAAAAGTCGGATCCGGCCTGGTTCGAGTCTGCAGAAAAAAAGTAAAGCCCAAGCCCGGTCCGGTCCAAAAAGAGTGGTTACCAGACTCGGTTGGCTTTTGACTTGAACATAGTGTTTTGGTCTTAGACTAACTATCACTAAAAAATATTATTTTGAAATATTTCACGTATACTTATAGTTTATTTCATATATAACGTGTAGTACGATGTATGACAATTAATCAATTTCCTTTCATTAGGAGTTCCCAAGTATATATTATTCATCTTTTCACGAGTCTATGAAATAACTAACTGCATTACATTTCTAACATACTTAAAAAATACAACACTCATACTCAGGAAAACTCTGGACGATCCTACTTGTGTATCACACGACAGAATTTTATAATTCCTATAGCAACATTACAAATTATAAAAGTTTTTCTTATAACCATTCGGCAAAAATGTTTTGGCATAAGATAAAAATCCTTATCGTACCAGATTTGAAAAAAAAAATATGTTTATGTTAACTTCCATAAACGAATTCAAAGACTAGACAAAATCTTAGACTAGACCTTTATCTTAATATAGTCTTCCTACCAAAGAATATAAAAGAGAAAAGCTCTTTGTTCAATTACCACCTGATTCGAACCCAGCCCATCCCTTATCACAAATAGATCTCAGCTGCCTATTTATGTGTTGTAACCTTTCCGACACCACGGGGGGCTAAAACTCTACCCATCCTAACCTCAAAGCAACAAAATGACGGAATGTAGGAATGACGGAATGACGGAAATGCCTTTCAGAATATGTCATCTGTACCTTAAGTATTTTTCCCTTATTTTCCCCATTTAAATCTTGCTCTTAGTTGCGTTAAATACCAGGCACACATATATATAACATCTTAATAAATAAAACCTACCAGGAATTTTCTCTATCTCTCTCTCTATGTGTGTATTTATATAGTCCGATATTGTCATGTTAAAACTACTATCATAATTATGCATTTTTTTCCAATATTTCTTTCTTTTTCTTCTCTCCTCCCCCCCGTCCCGAGCTCCCTCTCGGTGATTCTGACCCGACCCTTTCGGTAGGGGAGGTGACCGGAAGCCGAGCATTGCGCGGAAGCTTCGTCGGGTTTCTCCGAATCGGCCCGTTCAATCGGGAAGAAGACCGGGTGCCCGACGCATGAAGCTGAAGTCGACACGAGGGGAGCAGTAGCCGACGAATCCGATTCCTTGCCGTGGTTGGACGGCTTAAAGGCGGTGTCTGTCTAGCCGGAGTGCGACTCCCTCCTCCATATTGGTGCGGTCTTCGTGTTCCAGGAGGAAGGCCGATGCCGTCTCTTGAGAGTCCTATGTGTAGAACAACCCGTGTCGTAGTCGCCGAGAGGCTTCAGGTTCACGGGGGGCCAAAAGGCCCGTTCCACGGGACACTCGGGACGACAGAGGTGGCGAAAGGACATCGCGTAGACCAATCCCTCGTGCGCGGAGTATAGAGCTGCCGGGGGGTGACGCGAGGGCAAAGGTTGACAAAATCGGATCGGGCGGTTGCAAACTTTGTCTATGAGGAGACGAGAGCACAGGCAGGATCTGTTGAGCATGACAAGCATGGTTCCTAGTGAAGAACTTCGCGACCGAAGCAGGTGTGGGACCCTGTAGGCCGCCTTGCGAGTCCTCTGCGGCAGGATCAGTTGGGAGTCGCCTTCGAAGCCTGGTTCGAGATTGCCCGGCCAGAACGAGCAACGACACGGGAGCACGGCCTCAGCCTGCGATAAGTGTCTTGCAAGGTTTCTGGGCGGGGGGGACCTTTCTCGAGATAGGGCCACGGAGTGCGGACCGGAGGCTCGTCGGTAAACGGCGATGTCTGGGCTCGAAATCAAATCATGGGCCGAAACCTAGTCCAGCACGTCTGCTGTGCAGCCAGGAACTTCCACGTCTGGCAGGCGGACGAGTGGCTCGTCTCCTAAGCTTCAACCAACACTAACCTCGATCGGGCCCGCCTCTTTGGCGCGTTTGGAGGAGCTTTCCGCGACCTCCAGAGTCCGATAGCGGCCTCTTGATTCCTTCTTGTTGTGTTTTTAGATTTTTAATTTGTTTGTGCATGTTTTTGTGATATGTGTTTCTGTGATATATGCTTGTCGCCATACTCGGTGTGGCGGGAATCCCATGATAGGGATTCAGTCGCTGGTTTACCGTCTAGTTTCGCCTAGTTCGGGTTCAAACTCGCGCCGTCCACCGAGGGCAACCGAGCCGAGTCTCGTCTATGAGACAGAGACCGATTTTCCCCGTGGTCTCGGGTCGGCCAGGGGCACCATCCGACACACGTAGTGTCGCCCGCGGAAGATGAGACTAGTGGCTTGTTCTTCCATACATTTCATGTTCGGACTCCGCGGGAAAGCAAGGGCCGTAGGGATGCCGGACATCAGGTGGATGACCCGACTCCCTTATGGGTGTTCGGCGATGAAGCCGTTCGACAGTCTCTACGGTTCATCAGGTGTCGCGTGGGGAAGTCTCCTTTGATGGTGGGAACTTCCGCCGAATCGTAACGACCTCTGTCGTCGACTCTGGGGCAAAAAGATGAGGAGGCGTCGCTGGAACGCGAACCCTCTGAATCGATCGTAGCGACCTGGCGAGACAAAGTCATGGTCTGCGTTAAAAATCCTTCAGGATTTGGGCACGATGAGGAGTGGGCTCGCTCGGCGCCTGTTAGTTTTCTCTCCTCCCCCACCCACCTTTAAAAAAAAATTACACTCGCTGAGTCCGATTTAATTTGTAATGTAATAATATATTTTAATATACTGTTACATTAAATATATTTAAAAATACTATAATTCAATATATATATATATGCTTTTCAAAAGTATTTATTTTATCAAGTCTATAGGCATAACAGGTGTGTGTGGGGGGGGGGGGGAGGGGAGAGAGAACAAGCTTTCACCATCCGTAATAGATATAAAAAAAGAGCTATTCAAATAATTTTATTTAAAAGAATGTTATTATAGCTTTGCCTTCCCATGCTCACACACTGATCGAAAAAAGAAAATAAAAGAAAGAAAGAAATATGCAAATAAAGAAAAGAAACAAACAAAAATTCCTGACTACTGGTTTGAATTCTGTTCTTAAATCTAAAGGAGTTACTTTTAGACACATTTTTTACTTCCTTTTTGTGTGGAAAACATCGAAATTGGCAGGTGTTCTTATTCAGAAACTTTGAAATCGAATAGCGTTTTCAACTTTTTTGGTAAAGGCAGAAGATTCTTCAAAAAATACGGTTAAATTTGGCGTTCTCAACCGAATTTCCGGAGCGAGAAAATAAAAAAAAACGATCGTCATGATGACAATTATCGCTTATAACAAGTAATTTGTTTATAAGAAAAAAAAATGAAAAACACATTTCGATCCTAAATCGCTTCAATAGTCAGGCCTGCCAATTTTATGCCTTTACGTTTAAAAATGAATCAGAAAACCTATTGGAAAGTTTCGTGTTGTTGAGCATAGAATTTGACAACCCCCTTTAACTCTTTTGCTGTTTAATATAATTAGTTTTAAAAACCGAAAGGCCGTAGACAGCACAAAAGGTTCACTAAGTATATGATAAGGGGTGTTTCAAGTAAACGTTTCAAGTAAAACTTCGATTTACAATTTTCATGAAATGCTACGAAACACTTCAAAACAAAATTATCATAGAAAAAAAACTGCAATCCTGCAATACTCAATTCCACCACAGACAGACTTTTATATTACATTTTCTTAGAGCTTTTTTAAAAATCTTACTTTTTTCAAAGATTTAGAAGGGGATGCTTCTCCTGCAAGTCCCCTGCATATCTCTATGATTCTGTATAATGAAAGATTCTTGTTGTGGAGAGAGATTTTTGCTGTTGTTCTTTGTTTTTATTACAATCACAGCATTTAATAAACACATTACCATTCATTTCGTTTTACAAAAGATTCTTTTTTGTTTTGTTATTTTAAGGTGGTTCTCAAATGACTTGCTCAACAAAGCGAAACTTTCTGACACATTTCCTGACTCATTTTTAAACGTAAAGGCATAAAGTTAGCAGGCCTGACTATTGAAGCAATTTGGAATCGAAATGAGTTTTCCGTTTTTTTTTTAATAAATAAATTACTTAATGAGTTACAAAAGCGTTTTTCCCCTTTCTCGAGATGCCGCGTAGGAAATTCGGTTTCAAACGCCGACTTTGACAACAGTATTTTGTGAATGAACTTCTGCCTTTACCAAAAAATGGAAAACGTCTTTCGATTACAAAGTTTCTGAATAAGAACACCTGCCAATATCATGCGTTTCCAAATAAAAATGATTTAAAAAATATGTCATAAAGTAGCCAGTTTGGATTTCAGAACAGCCTTAAATATTATTGGCAACATCCCCCCCCCCCCCCCTGCATATGCCCGTTTCTGTATAATGAAAGATGCGTGTTTTTATTTGTTTGTTTTAATTACAGCCACAGCATTTCATAAACATATTTCCATTCCTTTAATCTTCAAAAGTTTTTTTTGTTTTGTTTTGTTATTTTAAATATATTATTGGCATGTTTGGTGTGTATTTGAGATAAAATTTCTCGAAGAGTTCAAACCCACAAGCATTTTTGCTCTATTTTTAATAGTTTCAAAAATATAAAAACATGAATTGTGTATTTAAAACTACAATCTTAATGCAATTATCTGTAACTTGACGGAAGTGGAATGAAATTATCATCCGTAGGTATGCAGTTTTTCTTCAACCTGTTCCTGTCTTTCGAGAAAATTCCGCCAAACGAGTAGATACATCTTTCCCGATATATTAATATATATATATATATATATATATATATCATAACAGTGACACATTTCAACTTAAATTAGTTTCATTTAAGCGGTCAATCGTTTCTATATTTAAAGATTTTTAAATAATCAGATACAGAGAGATATTTTATTAAAGTAGGCGGTGCACTACTATTTTATCGCTGAAGCATAGTTGCCAACCTCCCGATTTTTTTCATACCAGTATTTTTATGCACAAACATTTGTTTTATGTAATCGTACAATTTCTTCAATTAAAAAAAGCGAATTTTTTTGTAAGATTTTACTGGTATTACAAAAATTGGGAGGTTGGCAACTATGCAGCTGAGGTATAAAGTCCCCAGTACATTTTGTACTGTCAACTTGCACATTCCCTAAGTATAGTATATACAGGCTGTACTTATAAGATTTTTTAAGAATTTAATTTAAAATTTTTTCTTATCTTATTTATTTTCTGTTTACTTCTTATAATTTATAATGACATTAATGACATGAAGAAATCGAATGTTTTTGTAAAAAATATTTCTTCTAAATATTAATCCTATAATAAAACAAATTTTTGAACACATTAATTCTATATTTTAAAAAATATATCAACTCTTTCAAAAATCATTGTATGTTAATATTTACAAAAAGCATTTTTTTTTTTTTTTTTTTTTTTTTTTTTACAAACACTTTCGTATGTTTCTTCGCCATTATAAATTATAAAAAGTAAACAGAAAATGAATAAGATTAAAAATGAAAAGAAATACATAACCTGACTATAGTTTCATCAAAAATTTAAATATTTCATCACTCTATGGGTTTGTTTAATGGCAGCATAAAAATTGTCGAATGCCGTTTCTGTCGTATTGTAGCGAAATATGTGAAAATTTCAACGGTTAGATTTCAGGCCGTAAAAGTGGAACCGAAAAGTAATCGTGAAATGCCTGCTTCATGGCGCTATCGAACAATTTAGTTACCATCACGACTACTGCAATTTTACACAATTATTGTATTTGGTAAATATATCGATTTATTTACCAGTTAGTATAATTGTATTAAAATTAATCAAATGTAATTACGTATCCAAGGTTTATTTGTCATTCCATTACCTGCGATTTATTTTGTTGAGCTGTTTCAGATAAAATATCCGATACTCTTATCAAAAGGTTGGCTGAGTGAATTGTGCCCCCCAGATTTGTTCAGGATAGCTCAAGTTGGCAGAGCACTGGTAGCTTAAGCTAATAGTCCTCTAATTCAAATCCTGGCTTGGACACCTTACTTGAGAAACAGAGGGTATACCTTCAAAAAATCCAGAAGTTATACGACGACGTATACCATCCACCACGCCCCTACAATGAGTTGAAATGTTTACATATCATAACTACAGTTGATTGGGGAATAAAGTTGTGTCTCCTTGTAGACGGTTTAAATCCTAGGCTAGACATTAGGGGATTGGGACGTTACAGTTGACAGGAAGATATAATTAGAATATAGTTTTCAAAAAAGAGAAAAGGGAATACTGGATGATGAATGAATGCAGTTACACGCTCGTTAAGTGATTATTAGATGTTCCTTTATAGAAGATATTAGCGTGTAGAAATTATATATAAGTTAAACCGTTCCTTTTTAATTGAAACTATATCAAAATTTTATGTTGACTGCAATCTTTAATTTTTATACTGGAGAAGTAGGACGCTGTGGTTGCTGCTTTTCCGAAAACATCAGTTTTTTACATCTCACACCAGTGAAGTTTAGATATGTATTATAACACTTAAAAAAGCAAGATTACCTACACGTTGCTTTTAAAGGTTTCTCAAATTTCTCATGTCGTATCTAGCCTTTAAGGTTGGATCGATACCGTGATATACAATATTAAGCTGAGGGCGGCGCTAAATAGCTTTAGCTTGAAGCACGTAGTAATCTGTATTCCTCTATGGCTGGAGTGTATTGGAATTTGGTATGACGGGTGGGTGCCTGTGAAACATTTGTCATGACAATGCATTGATGCGAGATCGGTTAAGGGGTTTTATACGCAAAAACTACAATTGAGTGAAAAATGAAGTAATGCTTTCATCGCTGTTTGCTATTTAAACCTGGGGCTGCAGTGTTTAGAAGTTTATTATCTAGAAGTTATATTTTGTGATTCTTAATAGATACATAGACAGATAAAATAGGTAAAGATAATATGCAACAACATTTTAATATTGGCATTATGAACTGTTATAGAAGAGGGGGGCTTTGGAACTTTTTTTCTTGGTCCGAAATAGGTTGGAAACCTATGATCTAATTCTATTATACTCAGGCTGATAGTTGATATAACGAGGAGAGTTTACTACCTGTGGGGGCGTTCACTCGTTTATTGAATTTGGGAAGTGGGAGTTTAATCAACTTTAGTAGCCAAGCATTTCAAAAAGATAAAATGTAACTCAATAGTTTTACTTAGGCAATAAAAATAAATTTTAATATTAGCTCTTTTTGTTGTTGTTGTTTAAGTAAGCACAATACGGCCCTATTGCATTTGTTTTACTAATTTTTAATATAAATGCTATGTTTAAACAAACACAGTACAGCACTATTGAAAACTATTTCATTCACTCTAGTTTGATTTTATGTGACAGTTTTAAAATTATTTTTTGATTAATAAAAATTTTCGTCGTAATTTATTTTGTTTTAAAGAATATATACTGAATCTATTTCTCACTTATGATATTTCCTCCTAAACTGGACTTTGCCGCATAAGAATTGGTATATTTCATGTTTTATAAGGTGAGCACATTTCCCACGGCTGACGGTATTTTTTGTCTTTTGGATATGTACATATAACTTCACTCAGGGCAGTTGTTTTGAATTATTTATGTTATTAGACTTCTGTAAAAGAGCATATGATAATCACTGGAACAGAATGTTATTGCATTAGTTTTAACCAAGAATTGTGCATATTTTCTGCATTTTATATTTTAGGACCTCAAACGGACGCCTGACCTCATTCTCATATAAAGCCGGGTCTTCTGATTCTTTTCCTCTTGTATTAGCATTAACTTAAATACTTTTATGTTTCCTCAACAAATAAAAATTGCCAAATATTATTTACGTTTACGAGTTACTTCAATAATGAAGTTAATTATGCGCTTAACCACATTTGATAGTTATATCAACTGCCTGTAAAACAACTGGCAACAATGAAATACTTTAAACCCTAAAAAGTAAAAATAAAATAAGATAAAATAAAATAAATGTGTGCTTAATTGAAAAAAAAAAAATGTTTTTTATTTAGCTATAAAAATGATGTTTTAGAAAATCGATTATGTCATGAGATTGAATTTGGGGTAAACATAAAAAGAACCAATTTAAAATTTTGGAACTTAAACCATTTAAATACAAACCTAATTTATATGAAAAAATGCAGAACCGCCGTCATCTGTCCCCATAATACAAACTGCGGAAACGAAGTCCATAATTATATTACGGAATCTGGACTTAAAACGAAAATTTTTTTGTCCTGTTGAAAATAATTCGATTACAATAGACTGTGTACCTGTTAACTCAGAAACGTGTCTGAATGGGGTGATATTCGGATCCGTTGCGATTCATCATATCAGGCTTGCTTGTCATTAATAATATTTACCCTTTACTTGCGCATATTATTAAATCTGGACTTAAAATGAAAAATTCATTGTCATGGTGAAGAGATTACAATAAACTGATGTTTTGCTAATTCAGAAACGTGGCTAAATGGACTAACATTCCTCGTCCTATCAGGCAATCTAATTGTCATTAATAATATTTACCCTTTACTAGCGAAAGCAGTAAAGAGTCTTTTAATAGTAACAAAATGCTGTAAAATTAACGGAATATAGTGCAGATATTTTAATATACATTTACTTTATATTTTTTTTGCTTTGGATATTATTAATTGACTACGATAAGCACTATTTTCAAAATATTTGAACAAATAGAAAATTTCATTTGGGTTTTTGTATAATTTGCATCTCACATTGTTTTAAATGTTGCTTTCAATGCAGATCATCGTTAAAGAATGGCTATCTATAAAGTCTATCTCATCGAAAACAACTCGTTGTAAATGATCCCGCCAAGCCACAAACCTAAAACGTCAGTCACAAAAAGAAGTGATATCACATAAAAAGAAGCGATATAGAAGTGCATACTCCGAGTCCCGTGTAAAAATCTATCACCACTCATAATGTTTCCAAAGGACTCGGAGTGAGGTACAGTATGTGAAAACTGCTTGGCGACCTGCAGCCTTTTATAATATATGCAGTATATCAAATTTGAAAATCGAAAAAAATAAATTTGTAATTTTTGTTACATCATTTTTTAAATATTTTTGTATGCGAAAGAACTGACAGAACGGATTTTTCCCCAGATCTATGCGATTCCGCTTACGCTAGAATTACTGCAATATATCTCAATTTAGTTAACGTTTATTATAAGGTACAATGTTATTAATATGCGTATGATCACCATATATATATATATATATATATATATATATATTACAAACTCAAAATCTTTACATGTTTACTTAAAAAATCCTCTTCATAAGAGTGGTGTTTCTAGTTTAAATAATGGTAAATAAAATCAACAAATTTATTTTTCAAGCTCATAAATAAGAAAGGACATGCAAACACAGAAGCTTCAACTTTTTACAATTTTATGGGAGCAAAATAAATAAATTAATTAAATTAAATTAAAATAATATAGTCATATGTAATTGCAGGAAACGCAAACATTATAAAAGCCTGCAGGTCGCCAAGCAGTTTTCACATACTGTACCTCACTCCGAGTCCTTTGGAAACATTATGAGTGATGATAGATTTTTACACGGGACTCGGAGTATGCACTTCTATATCGCTTCTTTTTATGTGATATCACTTCTTTTTATGACTGACGTTTTAGGTTTGTGGCTTGGCGGGATCATTTACAAAGAGTTGTTTTTTATGAGATATCACTCCTTTTTGTAAGGTATTTAATTTCAATTATACGGATTCCATTTTTATTCAGAAAAGAAAAGATAAAAGGGGCAAAAAAAATAATAATAGTGATGCTATAAACAGAATTATACAATTTATTGAGTGACTTATTCTAATGTACGTGTCGCTACCATAACAACTGGGAAACTTTTATATTAATTTCCTTACATTGTATTCATCAGATTATTTATGACATATTTATTTTCCTTTTTATTTTGTTTATATCACTCTTCCGTTTATATACATTCAAAAACAAAAAATTACTTAATTTTACAGTAGTTTACAAACTAATTAAAATACTACAGTTTCAGAAAAATGTGGAAAAATAAGAAGCACTTTTTTTCGGTCAACGACAACGATAAGTTTATGGAGCATACTTTATCGAAAATAATCAACATTTTTTTCCCCCTACGAACCTATTTCTATTAGTATAAAAATTTACAGGGATTTTTATACTAACACATTAAATATATTATTTTTGAAAATTACTAAGCACCTTAGAAGTTTTTTATTTGTTTAAGTTTTTTAACTCAACGTTTCGAGAATTTGAAAAATATAAAATTCGCAACGTTTGCAAAAGTATAAAAACAATAAAAGTGATTTCTGTTCATATAATCTGTTCATTCCAATTCGGTGATCCTAAAATATAGGTCCCCAATCTCCGGCAGTCCATGAATTAATTAGGACATATGTATGCAACTGTTAAAATGTTCTCAAAGTTGACAATAGAGGCAATAAGTATAGCTCGGCAAATATGAAACACGGCATTGCTTCATCATGGCTTTGTTTCATGAGGAGTTCGTTCTCCGAACATAAAAATCTCACGCGAAAGTGTTCGTTAACCGATTTGTTCGTAAACCGAACAGTTCGTTACCGATCACCTATTGTATACGAAATTTAGCATTTTAAGTTCGTCATAGCCGAAGATTTGATGAACGGCAAATATTTAAACGCAAAACTTGTAATCTTGGGGTATCAACATTTTTACATTCTATTACTCAGCGCATGAACGTAAAGTTAGAATTTTGTAATAGCTATTTCAATCAATTCCTAATACGCTAGAATTATATATTTATAAATAAACACAGTTTTTTTAATCGATGAAAATACTATATATTAATAGATTTAGAGCTTAACATCGACGAGATTTCAGACGGACAAAATTATCTTATATTAAATTTTAAAGCAAGATAATGAAACCTTACAGAGATTGAAACAGTGTAAAATCATTAAAATACATCTCACTCAGTAAATATACATCGGTTGTAGTGTAATCAAGATCTTCTAAGAGACTCTGTAAACGAAACGTATATGCTTCAATGCCGCTTTACAATAGAGAGGATGTAGTAACATATTTGAATATCTTGTGTATATAGCGAATTTGACAAAAGTTATGCAATTTACTATTGTTTTTCCTCTGTGTTAAGTACAGGAATCATGTACTTCAACGTAAAAATTTGCTAATTACACAACTTTTTAGTCTTATTAAAAAATCTTTTGAGTTACCTTGTAAACGAACAGTAAATTCTACAATTCTGTTTTACAATAGGAAACTAACTTAGGTAGTTCGTAGTAACATATTTTAACATCATGCGCATACGTTCTTTTTGAAAAGAGTTAGACCATTTAATATTTTGTTTGCTTCATCTTAAGTATAGGAATAAATCACTTTAAAGTGGTATACATAAAAAACTAATTAATATTTTTACACGAAATATTAAACATTTGAACTACTTATAAAAACAATTCAAATGCTGCAAACCACGTAAAAATCGGATAATTACACAACTCTTTAGCCCTATATCAAAAGATCTTTTGTGAGACCCTGTAAACGAACCTTAAATGTTAAGATTTTTATAATAGGAAGCTTACTTGTGTCGAGTGTAATAACGTATCTTAATATCATGTGTATACGACCATTCCTAAAAGAGTTGGGTCATTTATTATTTTTTTGCTCTATGTTAAGTATAGGAATCAATAACTTTAAACTGATATAAATCAAAAACTAATTAATATTTTTACATGAAACTTACAAAGGTTTGAACTACTCATAACAACGATTCAAATAACGTAAACCGCGTAAAAATCCGATAGTTACACATTGCTGTAGCCCTGTCAACAGTTTTTTGCTCTATGTTAAGTAAAGGAATCAATAACTTTAAACTGATATAAATCAAAAACCAATTAATATTTTTACACGAAACTTACAAAGGTCCGAACTACTCATAAAAACGATACAAATAACGTAAATCGCGTAAAAATCCGATAATTACACATTGCTGTAGCCCTGTCAACAGTTTTTGGTCTGAACAAGATTTAAAAAGTGCGAAAAACAGCACTTTTAAAATCGCATTTACTGAAAAACTATTCGTCGGATTTTGCTTTACTTTTGAATTCTTAGTCCCGTGGCACGCCCCATTCCATAGAATCAAGAATTTTGTTTCCATCATAAATAGAACGCGAGATACAGATGTGTCAAAAACCCGTTTTGTCCCGTCCGCAAAATATAAACTAGACAGAGTTTTAAAAAAAAAAAATGTAAAATCGTTTGGCATCCATTGGCGGAAATTCCTTTCATTTACGGTTCAATGCATTGCTGTTTCTTATGCTTGGCGAGAAACTCTGTCGAGTTTCTATGGATATAAACTAGACAGAGTTAAAAAAAAAAAAAAATTGTAAAATCGTTTGGCATCCATTGGCGGAAATTCCTTTCATTGACTGTTCAATGCATTGCTTTTTCTTATGCTTGGCGAGAAACTCTGTCGAGTTTCTATGATTATGCAAAACTCTGCACAATCAGGGCCTGTTTCCCAAATAGGCCCGTGTAGCCCGAGCTTACGCACACAAATGCAAAGGGCCCCCCAAATTTACTTTTCAAAACTAATTTTTAGGGGGGAAAATTTCAGTCAGGGTAAAAAATGTATTTTTTTTTCTTAATTATAGCTACTAAATTTTTCATCAGACTATTACTGTCCCGTTTATACTCTATTTTTTTTTTCTGTTGATATAATAAATGGTGAAGAAACAGTGATAAATCTTGATGTATAATTTGATAAATCTTGTATGAAATCTTGATTTTAAAACAGTTGAAACTCCGCCCTCTTCCAAAAGTCTTCAATTAAATGGTTTTCTAGATAAGTTTTTCAAGTTTATGCGTAAGTAATATAATGTACGAATTTAATATAAAATTTCTTACAATATAAATAATATACATAGATGGACAAAATTATATAAATGCTTTTTTCCATTTTAAATAAGATAAAGCTTAATATTCCCTTATCAATGATGCTCTTATCTAATTTTGCCCGTAATCAATGAAGCTTGGTGAAACAAACACACCGGTCAGCAAGGTGTTAAAAGCAGTGATATTTTTTCATTAAAATTTTCTATTTAAGTAAGAATCATCTCATTTTCCGATAAATTCTTGATAAAATATCTCTTCAAAATGACTTTCTTCTTCCTTTTAAACATTTTCTAAAACTGAATGTCTAATTATGGAAGATATATATATTTTTTTGTTTTTGTTTTTACACGCTATTCCAACCAGGAGTGGCTTTAATAGCCCTGGAGCCCGGGTTAGATTTCTTCCAGCAGCGCTCCCACAAATAGGGTTCCCTTAGAAATAACAATTGAATTTTCAATAAAGTTATTTTCATATAGTAATATTTGCCTTATTTAAACGCAAAATTTCTGTTATTAAATTATGTGATTATTAGTTTTACCAAATAGTGATATTTAAAATTTAATTGTGAGTAAATCCTACCTATGAATACCAATTTATAAAGAAACTATTAACATTTCACCATGCTTTGCATATTTTCCTTCATTTTTTTAATCATAAATTGTGCAAGTTTTTAGAATAAATTTGCCCGTTATTTAATGTAGGTTTTTTTTTTTTTTTTTTTTTTTCAGATATTTTAATTTAAAAATGTTTTTTAGTTCATAAACAATTATTTGTAGTTTTTTTTTTTAAATAAAATAAATAAACATTTCATTAAAATTTATTAGTTTGTATTTGTAAAAGGTCACCCATTAATTAAGTTGTAATTCAAGAGGAAGGGGAGGGGGGGGGGTAAACAATTTTCAAAGCTTCTCATCACTCTAGCGAAGTCCTGCTTTAAAAGAGAATTATTGATGATTTCGATGATGAAGATAATACAACACACTTACAAAACACAATAAACAAAACACAGTGTACCAACTAAAATGAAAACCTGTGTAAACGAACAGTTTTTCCGATCCCTTGGTATTCTGTGTTCATCTTCGAAAAGATTGATACCAAAGAAAAAAAACTGTGTAAGTTTGTGGCATCAACTATGCTAGATAAATTATTTACATTTTCTCTTTCATTTAAAATATATAAGACTTTTAGAGTCTAATATTTTGTTTTTCTTAAAAGGAAAAACATCATGGTTTCAATGAAAAAACCGCAACACAATTACTATTATACACGGTATTCCTGCTAAGCTGCAGAAAGGGAGACCTGTATAAACGGGCAATTTTTCCGATTCCGTCTTGTCACGTCAGATTTCATTTTGTACTGTATATTGTCATTAAAACTCCCTACTTGCTTGCGCGGTGAGGAATTGTTTTGATACAAACAACACTACGTTTTCACATTATCTGCTTCAAATGATGTTGAAATTATAATATCTTTTATTATACACTTTCTGTGACTTAAATGACTGTGATTAAAATAACTTAAATGACTGAATTAATAAATGACTGTGATTATGTTTGCACCGTAAAATTACTGCTATATTTAAAATTTCTGTTCAAGTATGATATTCAGTATCGATTTTCCTATATCTTATATACCACACCACTTAGAGAATTGTTTTTAGGACGGGATGGAAGAAGAGAGTTATCCATAAATTCCAATTTAAAGCAGACTGCTAAATGACTCCTTATTAAATTGCTAATGAAATGACATATTAGAACTCTACAGCGTCGCGCCGTTTGTAAAACCCTCTAAGCATAATTCCACTTGCTCTCAAAAAGGGGTTTGCGTAAAGAGAGCCTAGAAATAGTAGCATAACAATTCAGAAATTATGGGAGGGGCCAGTGGCGTATCTACATATTCAGTGCCTGAAGCAAGAGAAATTAGAGCGCCTCCTTGTCTCTGAGAAGAGCCTGGAAAATTTTGTTTTAAGGTTTGGAAAGATTGGAAAATCATGCGTGAAGCTTGTATTATGAAACACTTTCCAATACTTCCAGAATACTCTGACTTAACTTAATCGATTACATCTTTTAGTTCATCTTTCATCGTTGAACATTTAGCTGATTCAGCTCCCACTAATTTCATTTTTTTTTCCTTTCAAAAATTATATTCTATTACATTTCTGACACCAATGGTAAAGTACTAACCACTCTGCGGTCTGCGAATAACCTCAGATTTAAGCAGCATACAGCGAGAAAGAGTGAGGACACGGCCTAACTCGATTTTCTCCTTCCCTTTATACGGCCGTAACAAAAAGTCATTTTCCCTTTGTTCAAGAGGAATAAGAGTTTCTCCCCGGAAGAACGTAGGGGGCGCTATTACTTACCATTACTAATGGAGAATTTCCTTATCTTTGCGTTTCGTTCGTCAAAACTATTTATGAATTGATATATCCAAGACTAATAAAATCCCTTATGGGGAATGTGACTTAAACGAGCATAAAATAAATATATGCTCATTAATATGTGCAAAATTCTTGCCCATCGTTAAAAAAAATATGGCAAGGTATTTTACAAATGAAACTAATTTATCTGCATGTAAGAACTCTTTATCAAGAAAAATTTTAAAGTTTACTTAATTTTAATTTTATAATATTTAATGTATATTTCACTGTAAAAATTATCAATGTTTAAAGTCTAATCAAGAAATAGAATCTGCTTATACCTATAGATACATATATATATACAAGTAGGGTGGATAGATTTATGAATTAATATTTAAAAATCGGAAAAAATATTCTGTAATTTCTGTAACCACACAATATTCTAAAATTTCCACAAAAACTATTCTCTCATAAATGGAGTACATAATGCTACAGCAAAAAAAAAAAAAAAAAAAAAAAAAAAAACTTGTTCATTTTCTAAAATAATAAAACCTGTAAAAATTATTATGAATTTGTTAAATAATCCATGTTTTGAGAAAAAAAAAGCGATGTGAGTTGATTGCCGGATATTGGCGAAATATGTTTTCTTATTCTGTTGATATTATGAAACATGAAAGTATATTTTTATTTTTATATACATACTTTTATACCATGACTTTCCAGAACTAGAATATAATATTTAATTTTATATGTAATTCTATTATATTTCTATATGCTTATATATTTCAGATCAGTACCTATAATGGTTAAATTTATTAAAAATTGTTTTGAATGTACACATATATACATATATTTTAAATAATTCAGAATCGTGTAAAAATAATCCATGTTTTGAAAAAAAAAAAAATCGATATGAGTTTATTGCCGGATATTGACGAACTTGCTTAATTTTCTTACTACTATTACGAAACTAGTAATTATTTTTTAAATTTTTTATTGTGCATTTTACGCTCAGAATTATCAGTGTTTCAAGTAATCAAGAATTTAAATGTATATAAATATAGAAATTTACTTATAATGTTTGTTTTGCATTTTATAGTAGCGTGTTATTTAAACTATTTTTAATTGCTGAAAGCATTGTATTTATTTATTTTATCTCTAAATCTTTTAGTTTTTCCTGTTTGTAGTAAAGAAAATGCCGAAACGGAACAGATGTGTTACTATCACGCTAAAATGTAAACAAAAGATTGGCGACTGTTTGTTTGGCGCGATTTCCAAGACTGCGCCAAACGAATAACTTAATACAATGGCTAGGTTGCCATTAAAGAAACAAATCCCCTAAATTTGGCGACTTTTTTCTTTTTTTTAACCGATAATTTTTTTTTTTTTTTTTTTAGCGTGAGTGTAAAGCATCTAAGCCGCCGAAACAAAAGATACATATGTTATATATACCTTTTATAATGAATATATTGCAAAGATTCTTGTATTTTTATGTATAGAAGTAACATTTACTAAGCATTATTTATGGTAAGTATATCGCGCCATCTACCGGCGAAGCAGCCTTTTAACGATTCCGAAACAAGGGGTGATTGTGAAGACTGTATGAGGGAAGGGAGAATCAGTTTGGCCGTGGTGAGGAACACTAGATATTGAGCCTATAAATCCCTCATTTCCTACTCATCTCATTGGAAGTCGTGTTCTTATGTTCTTAACAATCACTTACTGTTCAAAATGAACGTCAGTGATACTTTTAAAGCTTAAGAACAACTATCTACAGAAACTGATCTGGTTGTAAAAAATTATATATAAAATTTTATGTCTAAACTTTTGTGTCTCGAATGAAATTAATTGCTAGTTATTTATTATTTTGTCTCTGAATTGTGTAAACTATATGCAGAAACGGAATATTAAGCTTAATTGGAAACTGTTTCTTTCGTATTGTGAAAATAATGAAAGTATCAATTTTCTAAAATTTTGCTTAAAATTGAATTTAGTCTCACTCTGTATTATATTCTAACGAAATGTCGTAAAGATCTGATAAATAAAAATATGGTAAAAAGGCTTTTTAGTGCATCCTTATCCATTTAAATGGTTCAGAGTTACTAAGTTAAATTCATTTTTCCCAACGTTTTGTTTAATAGTGTATCAGTATGATCAAAATGCTAAAACTTTAGCATAACTTGTATACATTATATTAATTTTTGGAAAGTATTGTTATCTTTCTACTTTCTTCCATTATTATAAATAAATATATCCGTATTATGCTCACCTCTTTCTATAAAAATAGAATTTGAGTGTTAAGCTTTCAAATTTAGTTTTTAATTAGAAATGACATAGGTAATAAAGTAATTAGAAAAATATTTCGGGGGAGGGGGGGCGTTCAATTATCAGTTTTAATGTATTGTATTTAATCAATTGAATCTGATTTTAACTATAATATGCTATATTCACTGTACTATAACCATTTTAATATAGTATATTGAATGTATTTTTTTAAATGAAGTAATTTAAAGTTTTTCGATAAATAAACACTGATCTGTAAAATTTCGTGTGGGGTAGGGGTGAATTCCATAAATTCTCTTTTTCGCTATGTCCCTGGAAATGGATGTCAGCATGGCCTCTTTATCAACTGCTTAATAAGACTCCGGGGCTAGAGTAGACTTTACAAGCTCCTACCCAACCTTTATTATATCTACTATATATATAAAACACAAACAGAAATTTCGTTCCGTTCCTTTATAACTCCAGTTTCGCTGAATGGATTTTGATGAAACTTGCACTGTTCGACAGACAATTTTTCAGGGAAGGTTTTAGTATATAACACAACTTTCTACGTACATTAGTTATAGAATTATGATAGAAAATTCTGCTATTTTGGCCGAAAAGGTTACCATTGCTCATTTTTTGGCGACCATTAGCGTTGGACTAAGAATTGAAACGGCTATACATCTCGAAAAATAAAAGAAAAAACTGTTGCTAATTTTAGTAAAAAAAAAAAAAAAAAAGAAAGAAAGAAAGAAAAAAAAGAGAAAGAAAAGAAAAACAGTTTTAATGAGAGATAATATTATAAAACGAAAATATTTAATTTAAACATGATTGGTAATATTAGTAATGCTTGCTTAAAAATTTATTCAATAGGCCAGATTGCTATTGTTAACAATATTTGCCGATTTATCTTTTGTTTTGGCGATTTTGATTTTACTTTTGACCCCAAACAATTTGATTTTAAGCCAAAAGGTGTTTTTTGTTGCAGAAATAATTGAAATGGCTATACATCTCGAAAAATAAAAGAAAAAGCTGTTACTAATTTTATTTTAAAAAAAGAAAGAAAGAGAAAAAAAAAGAAAAAGAAAAACAGTGTTGATGAGAGATAATATTATAAAACGAAAATATTTAATTTAAACATGATTCAGAAAGTTCGCAATGCTTAAAAAATTATTCAATGTGCAATTGAAAGAATATTTGACGATTTATCTTTTGTTTTTGGCGATTTTGATTTTACTTTTGTCCCCAAACAATTTGATTTTAAGCCAAAAGGTGCTTTTTCAAGTATACGACAGCATTTTTGGAGTATTTTTTTGGTACTTTTCGGTTAGCCGGGCGCCAGTGATATATATATGAACACGTATATATACACATCTATCTACACATATACATACATATATATATACACATATGTATGAATATATATATATATATATATATATATATGTGTGTATACACATATATATTCATATATGTACATATATCACTGACGCCCGGCTAACCGAAAAGTACCCTTTTTTTTAATTCAAATGTAAATTATATTAAAAGTAATATACTTCTACTAACTTCGTTCTGGCTGCTTATAACTCGAGTTCTGCTGAATGTTTTTTCATAGAACTTAAACTGTAAGATAGATAATTTTTCAAGGAAGGTTTTATTGTATAACATATCGTTCTACGTAGCTTAGTTATAGAATTATGGGAGAAAGTTCTATAATCGGATCAACCCGATTATGAAAGATTAGCCTTTTGAAAAAGTTCTACTGGACGGATTTTGATGAGAATTGTATTCTTATTTAGATGCTATTTCAGGAATGGTTTTAGTGTACTACATGTTGTTCTACGTTTCTTAGTCAAACAGTTATGTGTGAAGGTTATATAGTCAGGTGAACCCGATTCCGAAAGATTAGCCTTTTTGAAAGTTTTTACTGGGCGTATTTTTTGCAACTTGCATTGTTAAGTAGATAATTTTTAAGGATGTTTTAGTATATTTCATATCGTTCTATGTGAGTTTTAGAATTATGTGCAAAAGTTCCATAATCAGATGAAACCGATTATCAAAGATTAGCCTTTATAAAAACTTCTACTGGATGGATTTTATTAGTTAATTTGCTTGCATTGTTAGTTCGATAATTTTTAGTGCTGGTTTTAGTATATAACATATAGTTTTATCGTTCTTTACCAAACCCTAACTGTAAATGACCAAATAAAAGAGTTGGTCCTTAACAGCTAAAATTTTGACTGCACATTAGAAAATATAATAGCGCAATGGCGTCATTTTTCAGTAATGTGGAAAAGGATATTCCAGGTAAATATACAGATTGCTTTCAAATACAAGGTCAAATTAAACAATATATTTCGTCTCATTCAAGGTTCATCTGTACAAACCGACCAGCGCAGCGGGCGTAGTTTGCTAGTATATATATAATTTACCAGTATATTTCTAAATGATTTCTTATATTTTTAATTTTATCTTTATCCTAATTTTATTATAAATATACTTAAATGTATTGCATTTACATTTCTCGTATTAAAGATCTCGTAGGGAAGGGATGACTTCCATAAATTCCCTTTTTCATATAATTCACTAGTGTATTTCTAAATGATTTCTTATTAAAAAGATCTCGTAGGGCAAGGGTTATATATATATTTCACCAGTATATTATTTGTAAATGATTTTTTTTTTAAGCTATTATCTTAATTTTAGCTTTAATTTTAATTTTATTATAAATATACTTACTTATATTACATTTACGTTTCATAGTAATAGTTAAAAAAGATATCGTTTTCCACATCCCTCTCCCTCTGAGATGATTTTATTATTTCGAACGTTTGATTTATGAACTAAATAACCATTATATATATAAATATATATATATTATTTTAAGTATTATTCTTGATATATATAAAAAGAAAAGAAAAGGTCATAGCTTTCGGATTCTAATAGTGACCAAAAAAGTGTATGTTTCTATTATGCATTATTAATAACAAATAATATCTTTTAAAAAGTTTAGTTTAATTCTAAACATACATACATGTAATGGTTAAAAACAAAAGATCATTGTTCATGCTATATGTTAAAAGAAAAGTGTTTCTTAAACATTGGTTAGTTTATTTTTTTTAAATGATTTATATCTTACTAATTAATTACTGAAAATGGAAGAGAATGTACAACAAACCACTAAACGAAAATATTAATTATAGATTTTTTTTTTTTTAATCTTTATGGTAATCTTTCACAACTTTATAACTACAGATTAACCAGTAATTGGTAATAAGACTGCTAGTAAATAAATAGAGATTTTAATATACGAAGGATAATGCTTAATTTTAAAAGATGAAAAATCAAAGTCCCTCTTGTATTACGAAGATATAAACAAAACTCGAAGAAGATATATACAAATTAGATTGCAAATGAGATTACGAATATATAAACAAAAGTAGAGGTGAGGTAATGCGCGGGGATATAGCACAAATCTGTTTCGGGGTGATTTGGTAAATTGTGAGCTGGAATACAATATTTAAAACGTATTTTTAAATATTATTTTTAATTTGCAAATTTTATGGTTTAAGTTTCAATAAAAAAAAACTTTAATTTACTAAATGAAATGATTGAGAACGTATGTTCCGATTGATATACATCAAGTAGTCATCCTCCTTACGCTTCGTGACTCTCACCCCGCCCGTACCTCCCTCTCTCTACATATATATGTACCTAAGTCTAATATTAGTTTTTGGGTTAATATTTTACAGAAATATATTAGGTAATATTTTACAGAAACACATTAGTTAATATTTTACAGAAACATACCAGTTAATATGTTTCTCTATTTTGACAATTTTAAAGTGTGTTTGCGATCAAAATTTTTAAGCCCCACCAGTGGCTGAGAAGTTCTGCTCTCAAAGCTGGTGCTAAGTTGAGGGAGGTGCTGAGTTCAAACTCCTGTCGACCTAACCGTTCGGAGTTTTCCGTGTTTTTTTTTTCGAACCTTGCAGTAAATACGGGTTAGGATCCTATACTGGAGAATTCGTTAGACCAGAATGACATCAGCAATTCTTGAATATCCAACAGTTCTGTAAAGGAATAAATACACACAAAATGCTGAAGAGATGAAGACGTCAGGTTCCGATAAGAATATTATTTATTTGTAGAGCAGTTGTCCAGGGTAATTACACACAGGTCGCCGGCCCGCAAGCAGGGAATATAAGGAGGAGGCTTAAGTGTTACACATCAAGTGAAGTCAAGGGCAGGCGGCGAGAGAGAGACTGCTGTTACATAATTTTCTTTCATCGTTGCAGAGAAGTCGTGGCGATAATTAGATACGCCAATTAGCCAGATAACATGCTGTTTTGGCGAGAACAATGTGATGAGAAACAGGTGGTAATTGTCCGTTAATGATAAGCCAATGGGGGAGAGATGAAAGTAAAATATGAATTTTAAGCGCCAGAATGGAGATATGGAATTTTAGTAAACCTGCGAAACCGTATGGAGCATTTCTCATGGGGTTAGCTTAAAGAATTAAGAACTGGGGTTAAAAATAGAATTGGTACGTTACAGATATTATATACTAAAGGCATCTGGACAATTGGGAAAATAATGAAATACGTTAAAAGAAATGAAACCTTGACGAAGAAAAGTGTAGGCGTAAAAATGTAAGTAAAGTTTAGACGCCGATAGAAAAGAGCGGATTGTAATGGGAATAAATTCTTTTTCCTTTTTTTTTTATAACGACATGATTTATGCGGTGAGAAAAGAGATCCGAATGAATTAACCCTCTCATGCATGAATTATTTTGCAATTGTCAGAAAAAATTTTCGCTGGCAAATTATCATGAAATAGATGAGAATATTCACAACCCGTAAGGCATGGTGACATCACGGCGACGTCACTGTGAAGTCATACTGTGACTTTGTGACAGTCGTCGTGACGTCACGTGACGTCGATGTGAAGTCACTGTGACGTAAATGCGAGGTCGTTATGGCCGTTTTCAAGGCTTTCTGTGACCTCACAATGTGACTACTTTGTGAAGTCACCGTGCGACTTCAATGTGAAAAATGTGACGAATCTGCATCGGATAGGGTGACCAGATTTTACCCGAATCCTATACGGATTGTTCGGATCAAAAAATTTTTATGGTTCAAGTTTGTGACGTTTGTGACGACACTGCACCGGGTCGGGTGACCAGATTTTACCCGAATACAATCCAGAAACTTCGGATCGATCTTTTTGGATTTGTTTAGCTACAGAATAGATTTGGATTAGTTGTCGTGTGACCTGATTTTCGTGAACCCGATCTGACCCGAGTCGGGTATAATGTTTTTACTGTAAGTCTTGTTCAGAATAGAATCTTGCATACGACCAAGTAACCAGATTTTATCAGAAATTGTGTTACGATACAATTTCTGATGTCGGCTCGGATCTAGAGTCATGCACGAATCCGGTTATATACTTCTTGAACATGATTGAATGTCTACTTGAACATGAATGATGGTTGACTGAAACTATATTTACATTCAACCCGTAATCTTACCCTAACCCAACAACAACAACAACAAAAATTCTGTAGGCCCACAACCCGACCGAACCTGATAAATGATTTCGCATAGATTCGGATAACAAGATTTCACCAAATACGGATAAGATCCACGATAAGGATTGGATCGGCAATCATTTTTTTTATGCAACTCGTATTCAAATTGAAACTTTGCATCTGATTGGGAAACCAGCTAATGTAGCCGTTAAACAAGAAAATTATAAATGTAAAAAACGCATACTAATATAAAAATAATAGATGAATCCATTAAAAATTATAATAAAATTAAATATTTTAATAATATGAAATTCTATTGTGCAAATAACCACTTTTAAAAATAACTTCGACTTCCATTTGTTTTATGTAACCACCAAAAATGTTGACAATAATTAAAACTATGCTATTTTGCTTTTAAGTATTGAAGTTTTTAAATGTGTATACTTTTTGTATACTCAGTATCACGAAACTTTCTGACACATTTATGAACAAATTTTTAAACGCTTGGCACTTGCATGCCTGATTATTAAAGCGATTTGGAATGAATAGCGTTTTCCATTTTTAGATAAATGAAATGCTTAAGAGCAATTTTGGTCACGTTTTTTCCGTTTCTGACGCTGCGCGACGAAAATTCGGTTCAAAACACCGACTTTGATATTGTTTTCTGAAACATCTTTTGTCAAAAATGGAAAATGCCATTCTATTACATATATTCTGAATAAGAACACCTGCCAATTTCATGTGTTTCCGAATAAAAATGAATTCAGAAATTAGTTATTTTGGATTTGATTACAAATTTAATGAAAATAAAAGTATAGATTTTTAAATAAGCATTGTGAAAAATTTATATTAGGAATCCATTTAAATAATAGATCTACCTATTGTGCGATATTATTAAATAATAAACATTGTATCAAGCAATAAAACATTTTTCGAAGCAAATGAAATTTAAAACTTCGGATCATAAACGCAAAGAAAAAAAAATATTTTTTTTTCTTTACAAATTATTTTATTTATAGTTTTTGATAGAATACTAAATGCAGAGATTAAATATCAATTTTTACTATAGAAAAAATTCGATAACATAACTGGAAAAATTACCTTAACTGAATAGCTGTTTTATTGTTTCATCAATATTCATTATTTTTGTGCACCTAATATTGACATATCTTGACAACTAAATTTGTAATGAGTTAAATTGTCGCAATTATTTCAAATATACCAGAAAATTATTTCTCAAAACCTCCACTAGCTAAGAAATTTTCAAATTGTAAATCAAATATTAATAGTTTTAAAAATTGCAATGTTTTTAATTACAATGAATAACTATGAAAATTGAACTGAGAAACGCAAAATATAAATACATTCCTCGTTATAAATAACACTTTACATTTAGAATATATATTGTTAGTAAATACTTTAAGCTTTTTTCCAAACTCTCTATTTAAAACATTAAAGATAAAATTTTATACAAGTGATTAAAAAAAAAAAAAAAAAGATTTAAACATCTTAACATTTAAATAATGCACTATTAATGTACCATTACTAAATATGCACTATTAACAAAACTGCGAAGACATTAAAAGTTACCTGCTAATCTATAAGTAAAACCACCAGTTCTAGGGATTAAGTTTTAATGGTCGTTGGCTGCTTCCTTTTCATTGAAAAATGAGACTCAAATCCACTGCTTTAATTTTCAAAGTGTCCAGCTTAGGTGTGTTCATAGATCTGAGATATCAAATATCACGCAGACCTTAATAACGCACCCAGCTAGACATAAGGATAGGTTAAAATGGATGATTCACTTTAAAACATTAATTTACTTTCACGGTATAAATTCCACAATATACTTCCACTAACTTAAAAAAAAGAACACCACACACTCTAATCCGCCGATGAAAATAATCGTCTGCCCTCAACATCTGCGATCATGATCTGCGCGGTAATGTTTACCACAAAGTAACATCTAGCAGGTGTTTCCAGAAAAAGAATAGAAAGAACGTTATACCAACAGTTAAATAAAGACATTTCAAATGCTTTATAGTTTATATGGCTGACAAATAACTTCTCATAAAACTATAATATTCTGTATATTACTTTTAAATGCTAAAGGTGTAAAATTAACAACTATAATATAAATTAAAATAACTTTTATTAGTTGTTTTACATGTTTCGACTCTTCTGAGTCATTTTCAAAAACAAAATGAGAATATTCTAAAGCTGCACGGGCTTTGAAGTTATTATTTACATGTACTTTTTAAAAAATTACGCACGTTATCTATTATTTTTTACTTGATTGTTTATTTTCATATCTTTGAGCATGGAGTAATTCTAGCCACAGTTTCGGTAAATTAAAAGATGTCGCATCGTTACATATTGTATTTTTGCGCGTGAGTATCTCTATGGTTTCTCTTATTATGGATGGATAGTGTAGACTGGAGGGAAATATTATTTTACTTTCATTGAAATTTATTTGGATGGTTTCTTCTTGATATAATCTTGCTAGGGCTGTAGTTTTTCTATTGTATTTAATATCAGCTATATGCTCTTTTTTTCTGCAATTAAATTTCCTGCTGGTCATGCCTATGTAGTAATTCTTGGATCCGTCTTCTTTAATAAAAGGTATTTCATATACTCCTGAATAATTCTCAAAATTAATTGGGTCAATTTTACTGCACATGATATTCTTTAATTTCTTAGGTGGTTTGGCTATTAAGCAGATATTGAAACGTTTAAGGCTGTGTTTTAATTTTTCGAAAAAGCTTGGATAATATTGCAGAGTATAAAGTTTGTATTTTTGTGAATCAAATTTCTTTTCTGAATACTTATTATTGGTGATATCTATGATTAATTTATTAATATGGTGTACTGTAAAACCATTATTATAGGCAATTTTACGAATATTATCTAATTCATTATTCAATTTATTTTCAGTACATATTATAAAGGCTCGTTTTATGAGAAATCTGTAGGCTGAAATTTTGTATGTAAAGGGAGAACATGCGTTATTTGGTATGGTAGATTGGTTAGCCATGTTTTTCCGGAAAACAGCTCTGTCGATAGATTTATTTGTTCTTGTTAACATAACATCAAGGAATGGAAGACTTTTATTATGTTCAATTTCAATAGTGAATTTAATGTTATTGTCGATTGAGTTTAGTTGATTTATAAATATTTTAAGTTCATCAAGACTATGCTGCCAAATTATAAAAATATCATCAACATATCTGAGCCAAGTGTGAGGTGTTAAGTGAAATGTGCCAAAAACTTTATTTTCCAATGGGCGAAGAGTATATTCAGCTAATAAGCCTGAAATAGGTGACCCCATTGGAGCTCCGTGATTCTGCTTATAATATTTACTATTGAATGTGAAATAGTTATTATGGATGATTAGATTAAGTCCTCTTTTTATTGTTATTTTCATATCATCACTAAATTCTTCTATCTGTTCAATATCATCACAAATCTTATTACATACTACATGTGTGTCAATTGATGGATACAATGATATAATATCAAGACTAGCCATTATATAATTATCTGGTAGCTGTATATGTTTGATTTTTTGAATGAAATCTTCCGTTGATTTAATAGTTAATGTAGAATCTGGTAAAATATCTCTTAAGAAGGGAACATAAGCTTTTTCTAAGAAGTAAGTCAGTCCTGAGCACTTTGAAACTATAGGACGTAATGGCATGTTGCTTTTATGATCTTTTAGTCTTCCAATAATCCTAGGGATAACAGCTAATTTATGTACTTTTATTATTTTCTTCATAAATATGGGCCAAGTTCCATTTTTAATGATGTCATTGACCTTATAGTTGATTAAATTAGTTGGATCTTTTTTAACTTCTTCACAATTCATATCTTTAATGCATTTTTCCATTTTATTTATATAATCATCTCTATTAAGGATAGCTAATTTGTTAGATTTGTCAGTCTGTACTATAATTATACTGGGGTCTTGTTTTAAACTTTTTATAATTTTAAGTTCTTTATAAACAGGTTTGATAGGTTTGTTAAAAAGTTTTCTCACTTCATTAAACATTAAGAAAACTTTTTAACAAACCTATCAAACCTGTTTATAAAGAACTTAAAATTATAAAAAGTTTAAAACAAGACCCCAGTATAATTATAGTACAGACTGACAAATCCAACAAATTAGCTATCCTTAATAGAGATGATTATATAAATAAAATGGAAAAATGCATTAAAGATATGAATTGTGAAGAAGTTAAAAAAGATCCAACTAATTTAATCAACTATAAGGTCAATGACATCATTAAAAATGGAACTTGGCCCATATTTATGAAGAAAATAATAAAAGTACATAAATTAGCTGTTATCCCTAGGATTATTGGAAGACTAAAAGATCATAAAAGCAACATGCCATTACGTCCTATAGTTTCAAAGTGCTCAGGACCGACTTACTTCTTAGAAAAAGCTTATGTTCCCTTCTTAAGAGATATTTTACCAGATTCTACATTAACTATTAAATCAACGGAAGATTTCATTCAAAAAATCAAACATATACAGCTACCAGATAATTATATAATGGCTAGTCTTGATATTATATCATTGTATCCATCAACTGACACACATGTAGTATGTAATAAGATTTGTGATGATATTGAACAGATAGAAGAATTTAGTGATGATATGAAAATAACAATAAAAAGAGGACTTAATCTAATCATCCATAATAACTATTTCACATTCAATAGTAAATATTATAAGCAGAATCACGGAGCTCCAATGGGGTCACCTATTTCAGGCTTATTAGCTGAATATACTCTTCGCCCATTGGAAAATAAAGTTTTTGGCACATTTCACTTAACACCTCACACTTGGCTCAGATATGTTGATGATATTTTTATAATTTGGCAGCATAGTCTTGATGAACTTAAAATATTTATAAATCAACTAAACTCAATCGACAATAACATTAAATTCACTATTGAAATTGAACATAATAAAAGTCTTCCATTCCTTGATGTTATGTTAACAAGAACAAATAAATCTATCGACAGAGCTGTTTTCCGGAAAAACATGGCTAACCAATCTACCATACCAAATAACGCATGTTCTCCCTTTACATACAAAATTTCAGCCTACAGATTTCTCATAAAACGAGCCTTTATAATATGTACTGAAAATAAATTGAATAATGAATTAGATAATATTCGTAAAATTGCCTATAATAATGGTTTTACAGTACACCATATTAATAAATTAATCATAGATATCACCAATAATAAGTATTCAGAAAAGAAATTTGATTCACAAAAATACAAACTTTATACTCTGCAATATTATCCAAGCTTTTTCGAAAAATTAAAACACAGCCTTAAACGTTTCAATATCTGCTTAATAGCCAAACCACCTAAGAAATTAAAGAATATCATGTGCAGTAAAATTGACCCAATTAATTTTGAGAATTATTCAGGAGTATATGAAATACCTTTTATTAAAGAAGACGGATCCAAGAATTACTACATAGGCATGACCAGCAGGAAATTTAATTGCAGAAAAAAAGAGCATATAGCTGATATTAAATACAATAGAAAAACTACAGCCCTAGCAAGATTCTATCAAGAAGAAACCATCCAAATAAATTTCAATGAAAGTAAAATAATATTTCCCTCCAGTCTACACTATCCATCCATAATAAGAGAAACCATAGAGATACTCACGCGCAAAAAATACAATATGTAACGATGCGACATCTTTTAATTTACCGAAACTGTGGCTAGAATTACTCCATGCTCAAAGATATGAAAATAAACAATCAAGTAAAAAATAATAGATAACGTGCGTAATTTTTTAAAAAGTACATGTAAATAATAACTTCAAAGCCCGTGCAGCTTTAGAATATTCTCATTTTGTTTTTGAAAATGACTCAGAAGAGTCGAAACATGTAAAACAACTAATAAAAGTTATTTTAATTTATATTATAGTTGTTAATTTTACACCTTTAGCATTTAAAAGTAATATACTATTACATGGTGTTATATTTTATTATATTGTTATATAATATTCTGTTTTTATATGAGAGAGTTTAATATTCTTGGAAATAAGCTGTGAAAATTTAAATTTTTATATATTTTTTAATCAGTTGCATTTGTTTTAGGCGTCCTAAGTAAACATAAATTTTAAATAAAAATGGATTTAACAGTCTTTATAAAATAATTACGACATAAATATAAATACTATTCTGAAATCAGATTTCCTAAATACGATTTTTTCATTTTTTACACTCTATTGAAAAGAGCAATATATTTAACAGAGGTGATATCTTATTAAGCACTGACCAGTTTTGGAATAAATTGCTATAGGAATGACATATACTTTATGACATATTTTTAATTCGTTTTTGTTCGGAAACGCATGAAATTGGCTTTTGTTTTTATTCAGAAACTCTGTAATTGAAAGACGTTTTCCATTTTTTAGTAAAGAAGATCTTTCAGAAAAGAATGTCAAAGTCAGCGTTTTGAACCAAATACCCGACGTAACAGGGAAAGAAAAGAGAAAAACCAGTCGTCACGTGACACGAATTGCTTATAACTCGATAAGTAATTTATTTATCAAAAAATGGAAAACTCATTTCGATTCCAAATTGCTTCCATAGTCAGTCCTGCCCATTTTATGCCTTTGCGTTTAAAAATGAGTCAGAAATTATGTCAGAAAGCTTCGCGTTGTGGAGCAGGTCAGTTGAGAACCACCTTAAATATTCAGTACAAGAAAAATCTTGAACGCGTTCGACGGTCACCCCGAGCACCCCCGATGTCGAAGTCGCAAAAATGGTGTCCTCACTTTTTAAACAGAAAGCTGATGATTGGGTTGAGTGGCCCCTCAAAATAATAAGAGATTGGAGATTTTTAAAATATTTTTAGTATCACAAAATTAGCAAATGAGTTCTATGCGGTGGTAGGAAAAAAAATTAAATGTTTGTATTTAAAATGCTAACAAATCTCTAAATCGCTAACAGTTTTATTAGAATGGGAGATCTATTTCTGAATTACTTTCCGCCAAAACTTTCCTACGTTACTAAATTTCTACTTAAGGATTTTTACCTGTGTATTATATTGTATATTTTGTTAAATTTCATGAAAATGGCAATGAAAATTGTAAAAAAATATCTGCCTCATATATGTAGACAAATATTTATTTATTTTTTTATTTTGGAAATACAATATATTTAAATAATGTGTGACAATGTTTTTATTAATGATTTAGGTACATGACATAATTCAATTCTATATTTTATGAGTTTTTTTCCAAATTCTCTCTCCGATCACACCGTGAAGTCACAGAGTGTTGGCATTTTGGTCATAGGTTTTACGTGACTTATGTGACTTGCAGTGATGTCATTGCAACGTCACAAAATTTTTTAAAGCTGTCAAAAAGTAATTTTCTTCATGCCATAAGATGTTCTAAAGTTTATTTTAAGTTTTCTTTAGATCTTCAAGACGTTCACATTTTGATCACAGTGTGACGTTACAAAGTGGTGTCATTTTGGTCACAGATGTGACGTGACGTACGTGACTCACAGTGACGTCACAATGACGTCACTGTGACTGTGCATGCTATGCGGGAAGAAACTTGATTTCTAATTTATTTTTAATTCTTAAGGGAGTTTTGTGAGTAACCTCATATGAGGCTTGTATGCAGTAAGTAATGTTACATTTGTTACAATAGTGTTGTAAGTTTACATTTATTACAATTTACTTATTTTGCTTCTGGGAAAAAATTCAATTTTGATGAAATTGTTCGGAACATTCTGTACATCAATATACTTGACTGCGGCCCCAAATATATCTTGTTTTACTCGAACAGCTTTCATTCTTGAATGTCAGAGCAAATTTAACATCGGTCTTTTCTGTACAATGTTTGCCATTGTCATATCTTAGATCTTTTGCAACTAAAAGACAATTTTCTTTTCTTTTCTGGACACTTGAAAACAGGAGAACAGCTTGCGGATGGTCGACCCTTTTTCTTCAACATCAATGATGAGGTTCCCGTATATATTAGGCTTGGTACTATGGTACTTTTGAACTGTAGTAAGTCATTAGCAGCTCTTCCTTCTTTTCTCAAAAAATTCTTCTACATTCAAAAAGTGAAAGAAAATAAGCATATACCAACGTTTATTTATTTGAGAATGACGATAAAGTGCCACAAGTGAATCCATTAAATCCACACCTCCCACATGATGGTTATACATTTGCACTGAGTGTGGTGTATCTATTTCTACAATGTACTTAGTTGCATGACAAATGTGTCTTCTAAGTAACATTCTGGGAAAAGCCTATAAAAATAATCTAAAGGAGTATCTCCAGAAAATTCTTATTCATTTCACGTCGAAAAACTGGGGATTCTTTAGAGAAAGCATTACCTTTGTTAGCGAACCAACGTGTTTCTCTGATCATACTGGTTTTTATAGCCGGTGTCTTAGAAGTAAGATGTGTGTTATTATCAATATCATTCCTACTAATAGTTGACGTAGTGTGTAATATTCGCTCCCTCTTCATCACTCATTGCTTCAATATCATGTATATTTTTCTCAGCTAGTATGTAATCCAGATCGAAGTAGTCATCATCGTCATCAAACATATCATCTTCGGAATCACAAGGAAGAACCATAAATTCTTCTATTTCTTTGTGACAAATATCTCTTTCTGAGATGCCACATTTGTTGCCCATTATAAAGCCTACAAAAGGCAAAAAAATAATAATATAATAGCAATTTATAAAACAAACCGTTAATATAAATTATTGTACTCATTTGCCCTTTCATACAATTAAAAAAATGTGAAGTCCTTTTTCATAATCCTATTACAGTTTAATTTCAAATTGTTTCCAAGCAGAGAAAATTACTTTTTATTTAATGTTTTTATTATTTTAATATATTTAATATCCAATATATATATATCTAATCCCAATATCGCACACATTTATATATGTAAATTGTCTTGTTAATTATAACATACACAAACACACGTATATATATATATATATATAATTCATTAGAATTGCCTTTTGTAAAGTTTTATATTTCTAAAAATTCGCATGATATAATTAAGAGCCTCAAATGAGGTTTGCATGCAGAGACAGCTGTAATTGCTATAACTGCATGGAAGCCACATTTGAGGTTTCACACTAAAACAGCCTCCATTCACCAAAAAAAAATTATTTAAATCTCATCTTTTTTCTTTTTGTAATCAAAATGATGTAAGAAATATAAAAAATATTTTTACTTACTTGTGCTTATCTGGATGGTGGGAAGTACTTTCTAATTCTGTTGTTTTAGCATGCTTGGCTTTTGACAACAATAGAAGATAAAAACTGTACAAACAACATGAAAGGCGTGTGCTGCCATCTCTTGATTCTTTTTACAAGCTGATTTTGACTTCATATGAGGCTACTATGCAATTGATAATCCAAATAATTAAAAATAAGATTTTTTTTAAATTTTTTTATCGGATAACCTCATATGAGGTTTTAATGCATGAGAGGGTTAAAGAACGCTTAATAAAAGATAAATACAGGGAGTAGCTAGATTTTATAACACGAAAAAAAATAATTTTAAGGAAAGAAAAATTTAGAAAAAGTAAGGGGATGGGCGAATTAATTTTAAAAAAGTGGAATATGTGAAGTTAAATCCACTTCACAGATCCCTTAGAAAGACACCCATGGAGGGCACTTCCCCCTAGGGCCTATATCCCAAGATTGGATAATCGGCCTTCATAAATAAACCAACCAACCAAAATTTTTAAAGTTTGCTTATTAAATCATTAAAATATTTTCTGCGTTAGAGTTAGCGCAGGAAATTGTTAGGAAGTGGCGGTCAGCTACTGTTATCAGGTGTTTCGATTTTGAGGAATTGTAAGACTCGTCCCATGGAACAACTGCCTAGACGCCAAAAGTCCTGATTTTACACTTTACACAAATTCTCTTAAATTTCTTTTAGTACTATCTATTCGTTAGTCTACATCGAGTGGAACTTAATATGTACAGTGAAACCTTTAAAAATTAAACCTGTCTATAACGGTAAATTTTTATGGTCCTATCCAAAAGGATATCATACAAATGTACCTGCTAATTCGAAAACCTGTCTAAATTAAAACATTTTGCGGTACCAAGGGATTTTATTTTTACACATTTTAATGTACATGGTTCAGTAAAACATGGAATAGGGACATAACCCCTGTTTATAACGGAATCCTGTCTTAGGCGTAAAAATCCCACTGTCCCTACGATAGGAAGACTATACACGTTCTAAATTGGGATTTTGTGTCTGTGCCTAGCGATTTCGTTATCACGGGTTTTACTGTTTAAGGCTGTTTTGCTTTTTAGTATAATAAAACCTGCTAAGATGGAATAGAAAGAGACAAAAATTTTCTCACGATAGGTAGATAGGGGAAAAATTTCTTTGTAAACAGGTTTCGGTCTTAGCAAGTTTAATTTTATGATATGCCTACCGTAGAGACAATGAAGTTTTATCTTTAACACAGGATTCCGTCATAGACAGGTTCATTTTCTCAGATTTTACTGTGTAAGATTATTAAGTTTACTTAGTATAGTAAAACTTACGGAGATCAAATGACCGAAAAAATATTCCGTTTTAGGAAGGTTTCTGTTTTTGGAGGTATAATTTTATGGTATTTTTTCTGAGACTTAGAATCTTTATTTTACGTTTAAATACAGGGTTCTATTATTGACATTTGCCGTTGTCATAGGATTTACTCTATAATTAAATCCCGATTTAGAAGTCACTGTCCGCTTTTTGCCTCCTGTTCCCGCTTTTTGTGAAAGTAGAACTAGAAACAATAGTCACCGGTCAGTACACCGGTGCAAGGGGGTGGTCAGCCGACCATACTCCCATTTGGTTACGGGTCGGCAGTTTATGCCCCGATCTGAACCGGTGTGAATTTCAAACAAGAACGAAAAATTATGCATGGGGTATAGATTATAAAGCACTTCACAACACATACAGAATACTACAATTAAAGTGCACCTTTTCATAAGGTGAAACATGATGTCTAAGTAAACAAATTGTAAAACGCATAACACGTTTCAAAACCTAATCTCAGCAATTAACATCAATAGTCTGAAAATATCCAAATTCTTTTGTGAAGTCCTGTATATGATCTATAGATTTGCAAAAAAAAAAAAAAAAAAAACATAGCATGCTAAAATGTGGTTTAGTTAGGAAACAGGTAGCATAGTTGAAAATTCCCTTTCGGCAATTTCCATCAATAATTGGAAATGTACAAGAGATATTTTGTGCAGCCCCGTATATGATCTATAGTACTTATACACACCAAGTACTATCCAAAAAAAAATAATAATAATAATTAAAAACGCGTAATAAATTAGTTAATATTAAGCTGGCATATTTCACTTTTATTTGTAGGACAAGGTTACGAACTTCCGCGCTAAATTCATTCATCCGAGCTATAACTATAGCATTTACATGATCAATCTTGAAATAGCACGAAAACTCCTGTATACCATGTAATTGTCTCCTGTATACCATGTGTTACATGGTATACAGGAGTTTCCGTAGTTTATAGCTATCGTGGAAACCGTGAAATATGCAGCATAGCAGCACCACCTGTTGAGCGATCTACGCCAAAAACTGACCAGCCCAAATTTATATCTACATCTAACTGAATTTAAAGTTTTATTAAATTCCTTGCATAAGTTCTTGAGATAAAGCACCCTTAAAATTTTTGTCACATACAGACACACAGAGAGACAGACCGACTCACAGACAGACATTTTCTAAAAACAGTCAAATCATGTTCAGGACATTCTAAAACTTATAAATCCGTCGAAAACCGGAAATTGAAATTTTTTATGAAAAAAAGGAAAAAGATATATAAAATATAAAATTTGTAGTTTTTTTTAAAAATTGTAATTCGTAGGCGGGATTCTCAGGGAAATGCCATAATTAAATTTTGAATACTACTTTTTCGTAAAGCTAATAATCACCTCTTTTAATAAAATAAATTCTGTGATTACACAAGGCGAATATTACTATATGAAGAAGTACTAAAAATTCACTTGCGTTATTTCGAAGAAAAACCTGTTCGTAAAAGCGCTGAAAAAATCCGTCCTTGGGACGTCGTGAGTACTTATTCCGCCCTCGTTGAAATAATTTGTAAAAATAAAATAAAATTAATTTAATTTAAAAAAAACTTTTTTATAATTAGACATTAAGTTTTAAAAATGTTTAAAGGGAAGAATAAGATCATTTGGAAGAGATATGTTATCAAGAATTATTCATCGGAAAATGAGATGATTCGTATTTAAATCGAAAGTTTTAACCGAAGAAAAACGTTGCTTTTATTTAAATTACATTGGGAAGAATGGAAATGGGAGAAAAATATTTTAAATCCTATACATTTTTACTTTCTATCTTTACAAAAAGAAAATATTGAAATCATGAGCGATTTCGACTTCCGGCTTTCGACGTATTTATACGTTTCAGAAGGTCCTGAACACAATTTGACTGTTTTTAACTGTTTTTGACCGTTTTCACGATTTGTCTGTTAATTTAAAATTAATGCTTTTTGAAGTTTTAATTTGTATGACATAGAAAAAAAATTTGGAAATGGCAAGTACTGATTGGTTTCTTTCCATATATCTGTTTAGCAATTCCTGGACTTTACAGATAACTGCTCTTTAACTGCAACCTGTCTTGTAAACATTAGTTAAAATGATGTGGGATACAAATCATGCAAAAAATCAGAATAAATTTTTCCGCTTGTACAAATATTTTGAAAATAGCAGTAATTTTTCTGTTGGAACTTTATCACAGTCAATTAATAATATTCAAAGCACAAAAAATATAGAATAAATGCCTTATGAAATATCTGCCTATTTTTAAACGTTAATTTTTCACCAAAGTTGATCCATCTCCTGAAACTCGGTCCTGCATACCTATGCACGGACAACAGTAGGATTTAGAAAAAAAAAACTCGACACGCACGGTGTTACCCAAGGCCGTGTAATAAACGTAAATCTCTCAACGTCCTATTCATGCACTTGAAAAAGGTTTATGCACAGACAATAGAATCCTATTCTGTGGGTTTATGTATCAGAACTCAACTTTTTCCCCATTCACTCTCCATTCCTCCGAATTATTTGAAAAGTCAATGCCGAAAACCGTATCTTAAGTATTTTTCCCTGTTTTCCCCATTTATATCTCCCTCTTAGTTGCGTTTCCAAGATCTCTCCATATAGGGTTAACATCTAAATAAAACCTACCAGAGATTTTCTCTATCTCTCTCGCTCTCTATGTGTGTATATATATAGTCCGACATTGTCATGTTAAAACTACTATCATAATTATGCAATTTTTTCCAATATTTCTTTCTTTTTCTTCTCTCCTCCCCCACCCACCTTTAAAAAAAATTACTCTCGCTGAGTCCGATTTAATTTGTAATGTAATAATATATTTTAATATACTATTAGATTAAATATATTTAAAAATACTATGAGTCAATATATATATATATCCTTTTCGAAAGTATTAATTTTATCAAGTCTATAGGCATAACAGGTGTGTGTGTGTGGGGGGGGGGGTGAGGTGAGAGAGAACAAGCTATCAGGCTATCACCATCCGTAATAGATATAAATAGAGCTATTCAAATAATTTTATTTATACGAATGATATTATAGCTTTGCCTTCCCACGTTCACGCACTGACCGAAAAAATTAAATAAAATAAAATAAAGAAAGAAAAATGCAAATAAAGAAAAGAAACAAATAAAGAAAATAAACAAACAAAAATTCCTGACTACTGGTTTGAATTCTGTTCTTAAATCTAAAGGAGTTACTTTTAGACACATTTTTTATTTCATTTTTGTGTGGAAAAACAACGAAATTGGCAAGTGTTCTTATTCAGAAACTTTGAAATCGAACAGCGTTTTCAATTTTTGAAGGAGGAGGTCGATCGAGCGCGGACGGTGTCTCAAGAAGATTAAAAAGGATAAGATATGATTTTCTTACCTTTTCTGAAGGTGCATCTCACTTCTGATTAGCAAAGGTAATCCAGTTAAATAATCCAAGGTAAAAGTAATCCAGTGGCACTGAACACACAGCACGTTTATGCTGAAAAACTAAGTTTATATATTACTGTGACGCTAAATAAATTCACATTTTCTTGATCTTGATTAATTTTATATTTAGTTGTTTAGAGCATATGGACATTACAAGCACTGATATCAACAATTAAGTTTACATTATTTTAGTTTACATTTTAGAGCTTATTCGCTCTAGTTGTTTACGCGTTTGCATTTTGTAGAGGACTGAAGAAGTTAAAGTCAAAATAAAGAGTTCATAGTTTATCATTACATCATTGGAAATTACACATACGTCAGTGGAAAAATACACATTGCATGGTTTGAGCGTAAGAACGCAATCGGTATAATAAAGTTTCATTTGTTGCTATAATTATTGTTCTAAAGTTTTTAGTCTGTTTCATATAATAACAGTTTATTAATTTAGAAGAGTTCCGGAACATTTATTTGAAGTTGAGTGTGGTCATAAATCTTACTAGGCAATTTATTATGCGTCGAAAGAAATGTTTATTACTTTGAAGCTATTTTCTTATCAAGGTCTTTCCTTCTTTCCCCTTTTCAAGAGGAAGTGAAAGAGTGGTTTTTCTATAAATAAATTTCTCGGATGAGGTTAATATTTCTAAAAAAATTTTTTGGTAAAGGCAGAAGATCCTTCAAAAAATACGGTTAAATTTGGCGTTCTCAACCGAGTTACCGGAGCGAGAAAATAAAAAAACTGGTCGTCATGTTGACAATTATTGCTTATAACTCGATAAGTAATTTGTTTATAAGGGAAAAAAAATCTGAAAAACACATTTCGATCCTAAATTGCTTCAACAGTCAGGCCTGCCAATTTTATGCCTTTATGTTTAAAAATGAATCAGAAAATTATCGGAAATTTTCGCGTTGGTGAGCATGGAATTTGATAACCGCCTTAACAATTTTGCTGTTTAATATAATTAGTTTAGAAAACCGAAAGGCCGTAGACAACTCAAAAGTTCACTGAGTATAATAAAGGGTGTTACAAGTAAAACTTCGATTTACAGTTTAAATGAAATACTACGAAACACTCCAAAACAAAATTATCATAGAAAAAAACTGCAATCCTGTAATACTCAATTCCACCACAGACAGACTTTCATATTACATTTTCTTAGAGCTTTTTTAAAAATCTTACTTTTTTCAAAAATTTAGAAGGAGATGCTTCTCCTGCAAGTCTCCTGCATATCTCTACGTTTCTGTATAATGAAAGATTCTTGTTGTGGAGAAAGATTTTTGTTGTTGTTCTTTGTTTTTAATACAATCACAGCATTTAATAAACACATTTCCATTCATTTCGTTTTACAAAAGATTCTTTTTTGTCTTTTTATTTTAAAATGGTTCTCAAATGACTTGCTCAACAAAGCGAAACTTTCTGACACATTTCCTGACTCATTTTTAAACGTAAAGGCATAAAGTTAGCAGGCCTGACTATTGAAGCGATTTGGAATCGAAATGAATTTTCCGTTTATTTTTTTAAAATAAATAAATTACTTAATGAGTTACAAGCGATTCGTGTCTCGTTTCACACCTTTCTCGGGATGTCGCGTAGGAAAATCGGTTTAAAACGCCGACTTTGACAGCATTTTGTGAAAATCTTCTGCCTCTACCAAACAATGGAAAACATCTTTCGATTACAAAGTTTCTGAATAAGAACACCTGTCAAGTTCATGCGTTTCCGAATAAAAATGAATTAAAAAATATGTCATAAAGTAGCCAGTTTGCATTTGAAAACACTTAAATATTATAGACAAACCCCCCCCCCCCCTGCATATGCCTGTTTCTGTATAATGAAAGATACGTGTTTTTGAGCGTGATTTTTGTTGCTGTTGTTTGTTTGTTTTAATTACAACCACAGCATTTCATAAACATATTTCCATTCCTTTAATCTTCAAAAGTTTTTTTGTTTTGTTTTGTTATTTTAAATATATTATTGGCATGTTTGGTGTGTATTTGAGATAAAATTTCTCGAAGAGTTCATACCCACAAGCATTTTTGCTCTATTTTTAATAGTTTCAAAAATATAAAAACATGTATTGTGTATTTAAAACTACAATCTTAATGTAATTATCTGTAACTTGACGGAAGTGGAATGAAATTATCATCCGTAGGTTTGCAGTTTCTCTTCAACCTGCCCCTGTCTTTCGCCAAAATTCCGCCAAACAAGTAGATACATCTTTCCCGATATATTAATATATTTATATATATCATAACAGTGACACATTCCAACTTAAATTAGTTTCATTTAAGCGGTCAGTTGTTTCTATATTTAAAGATTTCTACATAATCAGATACAGAGTGATATTTTATTAAAGTAGACGGTGCACTACTTTTTGTCGCTGAGGTATAAAGTTCCCAGTACATTTTTTACTGTCAACGTCAACTTGCACATTCCCTAAGTATAGTATATACAGGCTGTACTTCTAAGATTTCTTAAGAATTTAATTTTCAATTATTTTTTATCTTATTTATTTTCTCTTTCATTCTTATAATTTAT
Source organism: Maratus michaelseni (assembly GCA_963931845.1). Lineage (NCBI taxonomy): Eukaryota > Metazoa > Arthropoda > Arachnida > Araneae > Salticidae > Maratus > Maratus michaelseni. Next base: position 141,538,256 of record OZ007597.1, read on the forward strand.
AATGACATGAAAAATTCAAACGTTTTTGTAAAAAAATATTTCTTTTAAATATTAATCCTATAATAAAACAAATTTTTGAACACATTAATTCTAGATTCAAAAAAATATATCGACTCTTTCAGAAATCATTGTATGTTAATATTTACAACAAACACTTTTTTTTTTCTTTTTACAAAAACTTTTGTATTCTTCTCGCCATTATAAATTATAAAAACTAATCAGAAAACAAATAAGGTTAAAAATTAAAATAAATACATAACCTGACTATAGTTTCATTAAAATATTTCATCACTCTATGAGTTTCATTAATGACAACATTAAGAATTTTCGATTGCCGTTTCTGTCGTATTGTCGCTAAATATGTGAACATTTCAATGGTTACATTTCAGGCCGTGAAAGTGGAACCGAAAAGTAATCGTGAAATGCCTGCTTTATGGCGTTATCGAACAATTTAGTTACCATCACGAGTACTGCAATTTTAACACAATTATTGTATTTGGTAAATATATCGATTTATTTACCAGTTAGTATAATTGTATTAAAATTAATCAAGTGTAATTACGTATCCAGGGTTTATTTGCCATCCCATTACCTGCGATTTATTCTGTTGAGCTGTTTCAGATAAAATATCCGATACTCTTATCAAAAGGTTGACTGAGTGAATTATGCCCGCCAGATTTGTTCAGGATAGCTCAAGTTGGCAGAGCACTGGCAGCTTAAGCTAATGTCCTCTGATTCAAATCCTGGCTTGGACAACTTACTTGAGAAACAGATGAGGGTATACCTTCAAAAAATCCAGAAGTTATACGACGATGTATACCATTCACCACGCCCTACAATAAAATGAAGTCTTTACACATAATAACTAAAGTTGAGAGAGGAATGAAGTGGTACCTCCCTCTCCCTAGCTAAACACGGTTTAAATCCTACGCTAGGCATTAGGGCAGCGCTTCCCAACCTTTTTCCGTCACGTAGCGCTTTCTTAGGCTATTCACTTCAGAGTACCCCCTTTAATTAAATACACACACCCTCAGCCCTACCCTCACTTATATAACGCAAACATGCTTTTTTAAAATTAGTAATGCACTTAATATCATATACTTATTAAAAGGAAGGAATCTTTCCTATTAATAAATATTAGTTAGCGACATAACCCGCCTATTCGAAAACGAAAATAAGGGCCAGCTTTTCAACACGTTTTAAAATAAAACATTTAAACCAGAAGCTCTGGCGTAATTTGGGCGTTTTGTAATTATTACTAAAAACGGGAATAAATTAGCCGTGGAAAAAGAACATTGTATAATGATCAATGTTAGTTTTTGCAAAGAATGGGGAAATATATAAGTACTCATGCAATATGATTATCGGTGGGCGGAGATAGTGACATTGAATTATCAATGTATTATTATGTCTAGTGGGCATACCCCTCATTTTGAGTGTAACATATTGAACTTACACATGAGACTAACTTTGTAATCCAAAAAGTATCAACTTTCTTTATGTGTTTTCAGGGAAACAATTTTTGTGATTTCCGCCATTACCGATATTATTTTTACGTGACCCCCCCCCCCCCAACAAACTCGCTACGTACCGCTAGGGGTACACATACCCCGGGTTGGGAACCGCTGCATTAGGGGATTGGTACTTTAGAGTTGTCAGGAAGATATAATATTAGCATATAGTTTTTAGAAAAGAGAAAGGGAATTACTGGATGATGAATGAATGCAGTTACACGCTCGTTAAGTGATAATTAGATGTTCCTTTAGGGAAGAAATTTGCGTGTAGAAATTATATATACGTTAAACCGTTCCTTTTTAATTAAAACTATATCAAAATTTTAAGTTGACTGCAATCTTTAATTTTTATATTGGAGAAGTAGGAAGCTGTGGTTGCTGCTTTTCCGAAAACATCAGTTTTTTACATCTCACACCAGTAAAGTTTAGATATGTATTAGGACACTAGAAAAAGCAAGATTTCTTACATGTTGCATATAAAGGTTTTTCAGAAATTTGTCTTGTCGTGTCCAGCCTTTAAGGCTGGATCGACACCGTGATATACAGTATTAGGCTAAATGCTCTTCATAGCTTTAGCTTGAAGCATGTAGTAACCTATATTCCTCTATGGCTGGAATGTATTCGAATTTGGTATGAAGGGTGGGTGCCTGTGAAACATTTGTCATGAAAATGCATTGATGCCAGATCGGTTAAGGGGTTTTATACGCAAAAACTACAATTGAGTGAAAAATGAAGTAATGCTTTCATCGCTGTTTGCTATTTAAACCTGGGGCTGCAGTGTTTAGAAGTTTATTATCTAGAAGTTATATTTTGTGATTCTTAATAGATACATAGACAGATAAAATAGGTAAAGATAATATGCAACAACATTTTAATATTGGCATTATGAACTGTTATAGAAGAGGGGGGCTTTGGAACTTTTTTTCTTGGTCCGAAATAGGTTGGAAACCTATGATCTAATTCTATTATACTCAGGCTGATAGTTGATATAACGAGGAGAGTTTACTACCTGTGGGGGCGTTCACTCGTTTATTGAATTTGGGAAGTGGGAGTTTAATCAACTTTAGTAGCCAAGCATTTCAAAAAGATAAAATGTAACTCAATAGTTTTACTTGGGCAATAAAAATAAATTTTAATATTAGCTCTTTTTGTTGTTGTTGTTTAAGTAAGCACAATACGGCCCTATTGCATTTGTTTTACTAATTTTTAATATAAATGCTATGTTTAAACAAACACAGTACAGCACTATTGAAAACTATTTCATTCACTCTAGTTTGATTTTATGTGACAGTTTTAAAATTATTTTTTGATTAATAAAAATTTTCGTCGTAATTTATTTTGTTTTAAAGAATATATACTGAATCTATTTCTCACTTATGATATTTCCTCCTAAACTGGACTTTGCCGCATAAGAATTGGTATATTTCATGTTTTATAAGCTGAGCACATTTCCCACGGCTGACGGTATTTTTTGTCTTTTGGATATGTACATATAACTTCACTCAGGGCAGTTGTTTTGAATTATTTATGTTATTAGACTTCTGTAAAAGAGCATATGATAATCACTGGAACAGAATGTTATTGCATTAGTTTTAACCAAGAATTGTGCATATTTTCTGCATTTTATATTTTAGGACCTCAAACGGACGCCTGACCTCATTCTCATATAAAGCCGGGTCTTCTGATTCTTTTCCTCTTGTATTAGCATTAACTTAAATACTTTTATGTTTCCTCAACAAATAAAAATTGCCAAATATTATTTACGTTTACGAGTTACTTCAATAATGAAGTTAATTATGCGCTTAACCACATTTGATAGTTATATCAACTGCCTGTAAAACAACTGGCAACAATGAAATACTTTAAACCCTAAAAAGTAAAAATAAAATAAGATAAAATAAAATAAATGTGTGCTTAATTGAAAAAAAAAAATGTTTTTTATTTAGCTATAAAAATGATGTTTTAGAAAATCGATTATGTCATGAGATTGAATTTGGGGTAAACATAAAAAGAACCAATTTAAAATTTTGGAACTTAAACCATTTAAATACAAACCTAATTTATATGAAAAAATGCAGAACCGCCGTCATCTGTCCCCATAATACAAACTGCGGAAACGAAGTCCATAATTATATTACGGAATCTGGACTTAAAACGAAAATTTTTTTGTCCTGTTGAAAATAATTCGATTACAATAGACTGTGTACCTGTTAACTCAGAAACGTGTCTGAATGGGATGATATTCGGATCCGTTGCGATTCATCATATCAGGCTTGCTTGTCATTAATAATATTTACCCTTTACTTGCGCATATTATTAAATCTGGACTTAAAATGAAAAATTCATTGTCATGGTGAAGAGATTACAATAAACTGATGTTTTGCTAATTCAGAAACGTGGCTAAATGGACTAACATTCCTCATCCTATCAGGCAATCTAATTGTCATTAATAATATTTACCCTTTACTAGCGAAAGCAGTAAAGAGTCTTTTAATAGTAACAAAATGCTGTAAAATTAACGGAATATAGTGCAGATATTTTAATATACATTTACTTTATATTTTTTTTGCTTTGGATATTATTAATTGACTACGATAAGCACTATTTTCAAAATATTTGAACAAATAGAAAATTTCATTTGGGTTTTTGTATAATTTGCATCTCACATTGTTTTAAATGTTGCTTTCAATGCAGATCATCGTTAAAGAATGGCTATCTATAAAGTCTATCTCATCGAAAACAACTCGTTGTAAATGATCCCGCCAAGCCACAAACCTAAAACGTCAGTCACAAAAAGAAGTGATATCACATAAAAAGAAGCGATATAGAAGTGCATACTCCGAGTCCCGTGTAAAAATCTGTCACCACTCATAATGTTTCCAAAGGACTCGGAGTGAGGTACAGTATGTGAAAACTGCTTGGCGACCTGCAGCCTTTTATAATATATGCAGTATATCAAATTTGAAAATCGAAAAAAATAAATTTGTAATTTTTGTTACATCATTTTTTAAATATTTTTGTATGCGAAAGAACTGACAGAACGGATTTTTCCCCAGATCTATGCGATTCCGCTTACGCTAGAATTACTGCAATATATCTCAATTTAGTTAACGTTTATTATAAGGTACAATGTTATTAATATGCGTATGATCACCATATATATATATATATATATATATATATTACAAACTCAAAATCTTTACATGTTTACTTAAAAAATCCTCTTCATAAGAGTGGTGTTTCTAGTTTAAATAATGGTAAATAAAATCAACAAATTTATTTTTCAAGCTCATAAATAAGAAAGGACATGCAAACACAGAAGCTTCAACTTTTTACAATTTTATGGGAGCAAAATAAATAAATAAATTAAATTAAATTAAAATAATGTAGTCATATGTAATTGCAGGAAACGCAAACATTATAAAAGCCTGCAGGTCGCCAAGCAGTTTTCACATACTGTACCTCACTCCGAGTCCTCTGGAAACATTATGAGTGATGATAGATTTTTACACGGGACTCGGAGTATGCACTTCTATATCGCTTCTTTTTATGTGATATCACTTCTTTTTATGACTGACGTTTTAGGTTTGTGGCTTGGCGGGATCATTTACAAAGAGTTGTTTTTTATGAGATATCACTCCTTTTTGTAAGGTATTTAATTTCAATTATACGGATTCCATTTTTATTCAGAAAAGAAAAGATAAAAGGGGCAAAAAAAATAATAATAGTGATGCTATAAACAGAATTATACATCAGAATTATACAATTTATTGAGTGACTTATTCTAATGTACGTGTCGCTACCATAACAACTGGGAAACTTTTATATTAATTTCCTTACATTGTATTCATCAGATTATTTATGACATATTTATTTTCCTTTTTATTTTGTTTATATCACTCTTCCGTTTATATACATTCAAAAACAAAAAATTACTTAATTTTACAGTAGTTTACAAACTAATTAAAATACTACAGTTTCAGAAAAATGTGGAAAAATAAGAAGCACTTTTTTTCGGTCAACGACAACGATAAGTTTATGGAGCATACTTTATCGAAAATAATCAACATTTTTTCCCCCCTACGAACCTATTTCTATTAGTATAAAAATTTACAGGGATTTTTATACTAACACATTAAATATATTATTTTTGAAAATTACTAAGCACCTTAGAAGTTTTTTATTTGTTTAAGTTTTTTAACTCAACGTTTCGAGAATTTGAAAAATATAAAATTCGCAACGTTTGCAAAAGTATAAAAACAATAAAAGTGATTTCTGTTCATATAATCTGTTCATTCCAATTCGGTGATCCTAAAATATAGGTCCCCAATCTCCGGCAGTCCATGAATTAATTAGGACATATGTATGCAACTGTTAAAATGTTCTCAAAGTTGACAATAGAGGCAATAAGTATAGCTCGGCAAATATGAAACACGGCATTGCTTCATCATGGCTTTGTTTCATGAGGAGTTCGTTCTCCGAACATAAAAATCTCACGCGAAAGTGTTCGTTAACCGATTTGTTCGTAAACCGAACAGTTCGTTACCGATCACCTATTGTATACGAAATTTAGCATTTTAAGTTCGTCATAGCCGAAGATTTGATGAACGGCAAATATTTAAACGCAAAACTTGTAATCTTGGGGTATCAACATTTTTACATTCTATTACTCAGCGCATGAACGTAAAGTTAGAATTTTGTAATAGCTATTTCAATCAATTCCTAATACGCTAGAATTATATATTTATAAATAAACACAGTTTTTTTAATCGATGAAAATACTATATATTAATAGATTTAGAGCTTAACATCGACGAGATTTCAGACGGACAAAATGATCTTATATTAAATTTTAAAGCAAGATAATGAAACCTTACAGAGATTGAAACAGTGTAAAATCATTAAAATACATCTCACTCAGTAAATATACATCGGTTGTAGTGTAATCAAGATCTTCTAAGAGACTCTGTAAACGAAACGTATATGCTTCAATGCCGCTTTACAATAGAGAGGATGTAGTAACATATTTGAATATCTTGTGTATATAGCGAATTTGACAAAAGTTATGCAATTTACTATTGTTTTTCCTCTGTGTTAAGTACAGGAATCATGTACTTCAACGTAAAAATTTGCTAATTACACAACTTTTTAGTCTTATTAAAAAATCTTTTGAGTTACCTTGTAAACGAACAGTAAATTCTACAATTCGGTTTTACAATAGGAAACTAACTTAGGTAGTTCGTAGTAACATATTTTAACATCATGCGCATACGTTCTTTTTGAAAAGAGTTAGACCATTTAATATTTTGTTTGCTTCATCTTAAGTATAGGAATAAATCACTTTAAAGTGGTATACATAAAAAACTAATTAATATTTTTACACGAAATATTAAACATTTGAACTACTTATAAAAACAATTCAAATGCTGCAAACCACGTAAAAATCGGATAATTACACAACTCTTTAGCCCTATATCAAAAGATCTTTTGTGAGACCCTGTAAACGAACCTTAAATGTTAAGATTTTTATAATAGGAAGCTTACTTGTGTCGAGTGTAATAACGTATCTTAATATCATGTGTATACGACCATTCCTAAAAGAGTTGGGTCATTTATTATTTTTTTGCTCTATGTTAAGTATAGGAATCAATAACTTTAAACTGATATAAATCAAAAACTAATTAATATTTTTACATGAAACTTACAAAGGTTTGAACTACTCATAACAACGATTCAAATAACGTAAACCGCGTAAAAATCCGATAGTTACACATTGCTGTAGCCCTGTCAACAGTTTTTTGCTCTATGTTAAGTATAGGAAGCAATAACTTTAAACTGATATAAATCAAAAACTAATTAATATTTTTACATGAAACTTACAAAGGTTTGAACTACTCATAAAAACGATTCAAATAACGTAAACCGCGTAAAAATCCGATAGTTACACATTGCTGTAGCCCTGTCAACAGTTTTTTGCTCTATGTTAAGTAAAGGAATCAATAACTTTAAACTGATATAAATCAAAAACCAATTAATATTTTTACACGAAACTTACAAAGGTCCGAACTACTCATAAAAACGATACAAATAACGTAAATCGCGTAAAAATCCGATAATTACACATTGCTGTAGCCCTGTCAACAGTTTTTGGTCTGAACAAGATTTAAAAAGTGCGAAAAACAGCACTTTTAAAATCGCATTTACTGAAAAACTATTCGTCGGATTTTGCTTTACTTTTGAATTCTTAGTCCCGTGGCACGCCCCATTCCATAGAATCAAGAATTTTGTTTCCATCATAAATAGAACGCGAGATACAGATGTGTCAAAAACCCGTTTTGTCCCGTCCGCAAAATATAAACTAGACAGAGTTTAAAAAAAAAAAAAATGTAAAATCGTTTGGCATCCATTGGCGGAAATTCCTTTCATTTACGGTTCAATGCATTGCTGTTTCTTATGCTTGGCGAGAAACTCTGTCGAGTTTCTATGATATAAACTAGACAGAGTTAAAAAAAAAAAAAAAATTGTAAAATCGTTTGGCATCCATTGGCGGAAATTCCTTTCATTGACTGTTCAATGCATTGCTTTTTCTTATGCTTGGCGAGAAACTCTGTCGAGTTTCTATGATTATGCAAAACTCTGCACAATCAGGGCCTGTTTCCCAAATAGGCCCGTGTAGCCCGAGCTTACGCACACAAATGCAAAGGGCCCCCCAAATTTACTTTTCAAAACTAATTTTTAGGGGGGAAAATTTCAGTCAGGGTAAAAAATGTATTTTTTTTTCTTAATTATAGCTACTAAATTTTCCATCAGACTATTACTGTCCCGTTTATACTCTATTTTTTTTTTTCTGTTGATATAATAAATGGTGAAGAAACAGTGATAAATCTTGATGTATAATTTGATAAATCTTGTATGAAATCTTGATTTTAAAACAGTTGAAACTCCGCCCTCTTCCAAAAGTCTTCAATTAAATGGTTTTCTAGATAAGTTTTTCAAGTTTATGCGTAAGTAATATAATGTACGAATTTAATATAAAATTTCTTACAATATAAATAATATACATAGATGGACAAAATTATATAAATGCTTTTTTCCATTTTAAATAAGATAAAGCTTAATATTCCCTTATCAATGATGCTCTTATCTAATTTTGCCCGTAATCAATGAAGCTTGGTGAAACAAACACACCGGTCAGCAAGGTGTTAAAAGCAGTGATATTTTTTCATTAAAATTTTCTATTTAAGTAAGAATCATCTCATTTTCCGATAAATTCTTGATAAAATATCTCTTCAAAATGACTTTCTTCTTCCTTTTAAACATTTTCTAAAACTGAATGTCTAATTATGGAAGATATATATATTTTTTTGTTTTTGTTTTTACACGCTATTCCAACCAGGAGTGGCTTTAATAGCCCTGGAGCCCGGGTTAGATTTCTTCCAGCAGCGCTCCCACAAATAGGGTTCCCTTAGAAATAACAATTGAATTTTCAATAAAGTTATTTTCATATAGTAATATTTGCCTTATTTAAACGCAAAATTTCTGTTATTAAATTATGTGATTATTAGTTTTACCAAATAGTGATATTTAAAATTTAATTGTGAGTAAATCCTACCTATGAATACCAATTTATAAAGAAACTACTAACATTTCACCATGCTTTGCATATTTTCCTTCATTTTTTTAATCATAAATTGTGCAAGTTTTTAGAATAAATTTGCCCGTTATTTAATGTAGGTTTTTTTTTTTTTTTTTTTTAAGATATTTTAATTTAAAAATGTTTTTTAGTTCATAAACAATTATTTGTAGTTTTTTTTTAAATAAAATAAATAAACATTTCATTAAAATTTATTAGTTTGTATTTGTAAAAGGTCACCCATTAATTAAGTTGTAATTCAAGAGGAAGGGGAGGGGGGGGGGGGTAAACAATTTTCAAAGCTTCTCATCACTCTAGCGAAGTCCTGCTTTAAAAGAGAATTATTGATGATTTCGATGATGAAGATAATACAACACACTTACAAAACACAATAAACAAAACACAGTGTACCAGCTAAAATGAAAACCTGTGTAAACGAACAGTTTTTCCGATCCCTTGGTATTCTGTGTTCATCTTCGAAAAGATTGATACCAAAGAAAAAAAACTGTGTAAGTTTGTGGCATCAACTATGCTAGATAAATTATTTACATTTTCTCTTTCATTTAAAATATATAAGACTTTTAGAGTCTAATATTTTGTTTTTCTTAAAAGGAAAAACATCATGGTTTCAATGAAAAAACCGCAACACAATTACTATTATACACGGTATTCCTGCTAAGCTGCAGAAAGGGAGACCTGTATAAACGGGCAATTTTTCCGATTCCGTCTTGTCACGTCAGATTTCATTTTGTACTGTATATTGTCATTAAAACTCCCTACTTGCTTGCGCGGTGAGGAATTGTTTTGATACAAACAACACTACGTTTTCACATTATCTGCTTCAAATGATGTTGAAATTATAATATCTTTTATTATACACTTTCTGTGACTTAAATGACTGTGATTAAAATAACTTAAATGACTGAATTAATAAATGACTGTGATTATGTTTGCACCGTAAAATTACTGCTATATTTAAAATTTCTGTTCAAGTATGATATTCAGTATCGATTTTCCTATATCTTATATACCACACCACTTAGAGAATTGTTTTTAGGACGGGATGGAAGAAGAGAGTTATCCACAAATTCCAATTTAAAGCAGACTGCTAAATGACTCCTTATTAAATTGCTAATGAAATGACATATTAGAACTCTACAGCGTCGCGCCGTTTGTAAAACCCTCTAAGCATAATTCCACTTGCTCTCAAAAAGGGGTTTGCGTAAAGAGAGCCTAGAAATAGTAGCATAACAATTCAGAAATTATGGGAGGGGCCAGTGGCGTATCTACATATTCAGTGCCTGAAGCAAGAGAAATTAGAGCGCCTCCTTGTCTCTGAGAAGAGCCTGGAAAATTTTGTTTTAAGGTTTGGAAAGATTGGAAAATCATGCGTGAAGCTTGTATTATGAAACACTTTCCAATACTTCCAGAATACTCTGACTTAACTTAATCGATTACATCTTTTAGTTCATCTTTCATCGTTGAACATTTAGCTGATTCAGCTCCCACTAATTTCATTTTTTTTTCCTTTCAAAAATTATATTCTATTACATTTCTGACACCAATGGTAAAGTACTAACCACTCTGCGGTCTGCGAATAACCTCAGATTTAAGCAGCATACAGCGAGAAAGAGTGAGGACACGGCCTAACTCGATTTTCTCCTTCCCTTTATACGGCCGTAACAAAAAGTCATTTTCCCTTTGTTCAAGAGGAATAAGAGTTTCTCCCCGGAAGAACGTAGGGGGCGCTATTACTTACCATTACTAATGGAGAATTTCCTTATCTTTGCGTTTCGTTCGTCAAAACTATTTATGAATTGATATATCCAAGACTAATAAAATCCCTTATGGGGAATGTGACTTAAACGAGCATAAAATAAATATATGCTCATTAATATGTGCAAAATTCTTGCCCATCGTTAAAAAAAATATGGCAAGGTATTTTACAAATGAAACTAATTTATCTGCATGTAAGAACTCTTTATCAAGAAAAATTTTAAAGTTTACTTAATTTTAATTTTATAATATTTAATGTATATTTCACTGTAAAAATTATCAATGTTTAAAGTCTAATCAAGAAATAGAATCTGCTTATACCTATAGATACATATATATATACAAGTAGGGTGGATAGATTTATGAATTAATATTTAAAAATCGGAAAAAATATTCTGTAATTTCTGTAACCACACAATATTCTAAAATTTCCACAAAAACTATTCTCTCATAAATGGAGTACATAATGCTACAGCAAAAAAAAAAAAAAAAAAAAAAAAAAAACTTGTTCATTTTCTAAAATAATAAAACCTGTAAAAATTATTATGAATTTGTTAAATAATCCATGTTTTGAGAAAAAAAAAAGCGATGTGAGTTGATTGCCGGATATTGGCGAAATATGTTTTCTTATTCTGTTGATATTATGAAACATGAAAGTATATTTTTATTTTTATATACATACTTTTATACCATGACTTTCCAGAACTAGAATATAATATTTAATTTTATATGTAATTCTATTATATTTCTATATGCTTATATATTTCAGATCAGTACCTATAATGGTTAAATTTATTAAAAATTGTTTTGAATGTACACATATATACATATATTTTAAATAATTCAGAATCGTGTAAAAATAATCCATGTTTTGAAAAAAAAAAAAATCGATATGAGTTTATTGCCGGATATTGACGAACTTGCTTAATTTTCTTACTACTATTACGAAACTAGTAATTATTTTTTAAATTTTTTATTGTGCATTTTACGCTCAGAATTATCAGTGTTTCAAGTAATCAAGAATTTAAATGTATATAAATATAGAAATTTACTTATAATGTTTGTTTTGCATTTTATAGTAGCGTGTTATTTAAACTATTTTTAATTGCTGAAAGCATTGTATTTATTTATTTTATCTCTAAATCTTTTAGTTTTTCCTGTTTGTAGTAAAGAAAATGCCGAAACGGAACAGATGTGTTACTATCACGCTAAAATGTAAACAAAAGATTGGCGACTGTTTGTTTGGCGCGATTTCCAAGACTGCGCCAAACGAATAACTTAATACAATGGCTAGGTTGCCATTAAAGAAACAAATCCCCTAAATTTGGCGACTTTTTTCTTTTTTTTAACCGATAATTTTTTTTTTTTTTTTTTTAGCGTGAGTGTAAAGCATCTAAGCCGCCGAAACAAAAGATACATATGTTATATATACCTTTTATAATGAATATATTGCAAAGATTCTTGTATTTTTATGTATAGAAGTAACATTTACTAAGCATTATTTATGGTAAGTATATCGCGCCATCTACCGGCGAAGCAGCCTTTTAACGATTCCGAAACAAGGGGTGATTGTGAAGACTGTATGAGGGAAGGGAGAATCAGTTTGGCCGTGGTGAGGAACACTAGATATTGAGCCTATAAATCCCTCATTTCCTACTCATCTCATTGGAAGTCGTGTTCTTATGTTCTTAACAATCACTTAAATGAACGTCAGTGATACTTTTAAAGCTTAAGAACAACTATCTACAGAAACTGATCTGGTTGTAAAAAATTATATATAAAATTTTATGTCTAAACTTTTGTGTCTCGAATGAAATTAATTGCTAGTTATTTATTATTTTGTCTCTGAATTGTGTAAACTATATGCAGAAACGGAATATTAAGCTTAATTGGAAACTGTTTCTTTCGTATTGTGAAAATAATGAAAGTATCAATTTTCTAAAATTTTGCTTAAAATTGAATTTAGTCTCACTCTGTATTATATTCTAACGAAATGTCGTAAAGATCTGATAAATAAAAATATGGTAAAAAGGCTTTTTAGTGCATCCTTATCCATTTAAATGGTTCAGAGTTACTAAGTTAAATTCATTTTTCCCAACGTTTTGTTTAATAGTGTATCAGTATGATCAAAATGCTAAAACTTTAGCATAACTTGTATACATTATATTAATTTTTGGAAAGTATTGTTATCTTTCTACTTTCTTCCATTATTATAAATAAATATATCCGTATTATGCTCACCTCTTTCTATAAAAATAGAATTTGAGTGTTAAGCTTTCAAATTTAGTTTTTAATTAGAAATGACATAGGTAATAAAGTAATTAGAAAAATATTTCGGGGGAGGGGGGGCGTTCAATTATCAGTTTTAATGTATTGTATTTAATCAATTGAATCTGATTTTAACTATAATATGCTATATTCACTGTACTATAACCATTTTAATATAGTATATTGAATGTATTTTTTTAAATGAAGTAATTTAAAGTTTTTCGATAAATAAACACTGATCTGTAAAATTTCGTGTGGGGTAGGGGTGAATTCCATAAATTCTCTTTTTCGCTATGTCCCTGGAAATGGATGTCAGCATGGCCTCTTTATCAACTGCTTAATAAGACTCCGGGGCTAGAGTAGACTTTACAAGCTCCTACCCAACCTTTATTATATCTACTATATATATAAAACACAAACAGAAATTTCGTTCCGTTCCTTTATAACTCCAGTTTCGCTGAATGGATTTTGATGAAACTTGCACTGTTCGACAGACAATTTTTCAGGGAAGGTTTTAGTATATAACACAACTTTCTACGTACATTAGTTATAGAATTATGATAGAAAATTCTGCTATTTTGGCCGAAAAGGTTACCATTGCTCATTTTTTGGCGACCATTAGCGTTGGACTAAGAATTGAAACGGCTATACATCTCGAAAAATAAAAGAAAAAACTGTTGCTAATTTTAGTAAAAAAAAAAAAAAAAAAAAGAAAGAAAGAAAGAAAAAAAAGAGAAAGAAAAGAAAAACAGTTTTAATGAGAGATAATATTATAAAACGAAAATATTTAATTTAAACATGATTGGTAATATTAGTAATGCTTGCTTAAAAATTTATTCAATAGGCCAGATTGCTATTGTTAACAATATTTGCCGATTTATCTTTTGTTTTGGCGATTTTGATTTTACTTTTGACCCCAAACAATTTGATTTTAAGCCAAAAGGTGTTTTTTGTTGCAGAAATAATTGAAATGGCTATACATCTCGAAAAATAAAAGAAAAAGCTGTTACTAATTTTATTTTAAAAAAAGAAAGAAAGAGAAAAAAAAAGAAAAAGAAAAACAGTGTTGATGAGAGATAATATTATAAAACGAAAATATTTAATTTAAACATGATTCAGAAAGTTCGCAATGCTTAAAAAATTATTCAATGTGCAATTGAAAGAATATTTGACGATTTATCTTTTGTTTTTGGCGATTTTGATTTTACTTTTGTCCCCAAACAATTTGATTTTAAGCCAAAAGGTGCTTTTTCAAGTATACGACAGCATTTTTGGAGTATTTTTTTGGTACTTTTCGGTTAGCCGGGCGCCAGTGATATATATATGAACACGTATATATACACATCTATCTACACATATACATACATATATATATACACATATGTATGAATATATATATATATATATATATATATATGTGTGTATACACATATATATTCATATATGTACATATATCACTGACGCCCGGCTAACCGAAAAGTACCCTTTTTTTTAATTCAAATGTAAATTATATTAAAAGTAATATACTTCTACTAACTTCGTTCTGGCTGCTTATAACTCGAGTTCTGCTGAATGTTTTTTCATAGAACTTAAACTGTAAGATAGATAATTTTTCAAGGAAGGTTTTATTGTATAACATATCGTTCTACGTAGCTTAGTTATAGAATTATGGGAGAAAGTTCTATAATCGGATCAACCCGATTATGAAAGATTAGCCTTTTGAAAAAGTTCTACTGGACGGATTTTGATGAGAATTGTATTCTTATTTAGATGCTATTTCAGGAATGGTTTTAGTGTACTACATGTTGTTCTACGTTTCTTAGTCAAACAGTTATGTGTGAAGGTTATATAGTCAGGTGAACCCGATTCCGAAAGATTAGCCTTTTTGAAAGTTTTTACTGGGCGTATTTTTTGCAACTTGCATTGTTAAGTAGATAATTTTTAAGGATGTTTTAGTATATTTCATATCGTTCTATGTGAGTTTTAGAATTATGTGCAAAAGTTCCATAATCAGATGAAACCGATTATCAAAGATTAGCCTTTATAAAAACTTCTACTGGATGGATTTTATTAGTTAATTTGCTTGCATTGTTAGTTCGATAATTTTTAGTGCTGGTTTTAGTATATAACATATAGTTTTATCGTTCTTTACCAAACCCTAACTGTAAATGACCAAATAAAAGAGTTGGTCCTTAACAGCTAAAATTTTGACTGCACATTAGAAAATATAATAGCGCAATGGCGTCATTTTTCAGTAATGTGGAAAAGGATATTCCAGGTAAATATACAGATTGCTTTCAAATACAAGGTCAAATTAAACAATATATTTCGTCTCATTCAAGGTTCATCTGTACAAACCGACCAGCGCAGCGGGCGTAGTTTGCTAGTATATATATAATTTACCAGTATATTTCTAAATGATTTCTTATATTTTTAATTTTATCTTTATCCCAATTTTATTATAAATATACTTAAATGTATTGCATTTACATTTCTCGTATTAAAGATCTCGTAGGGAAGGGATGACTTCCATAAATTCCCTTTTTCATATAATTCACTAGTGTATTTCTAAATGATTTCTTATTAAAAAGATCTCGTAGGGCAAGGGTTATATATATATTTCACCAGTATATTATTTGTAAATGATTTTTTTTTTTAAGCTATTATCTTAATTTTAGCTTTAATTTTAATTTTATTATAAATATACTTACTTATATTACATTTACGTTTCATAGTAATAGTTAAAAAAGATATCGTTTTCCACATCCCTCTCCCTCTGAGATGATTTTATTATTTCGAACGTTTGATTTATGAACTAAATAACCATTATATATATAAATATATATATATTATTTTAAGTATTATTCTTGATATATATAAAAAGAAAAGAAAAGGTCATAGCTTTCGGATTCTAATAGTGACCAAAAAAGTGTATGTTTCTATTATGCATTATTAATAACAAATAATATCTTTTAAAAAGTTTAGTTTAATTCTAAACATACATACATGTAATGGTTAAAAACAAAAGATCATTGTTCATGCTATATGTTAAAAGAAAAGTGTTTCTTAAACATTGGTTAGTTTATTTTTTTTAAATGATTTATATCTTACTAATTAATTACTGAAAATGGAAGAGAATGTACAACAAACCACTAAACGAAAATATTAATTATAGATTTTTTTTTTTTTAATCTTTATGGTAATCTTTCACAACTTTATAACTACAGATTAACCAGTAATTGGTAATAAGACTGCTAGTAAATAAATAGAGATTTTAATATACGAAGGATAATGCTTAATTTTAAAAGATGAAAAATCAAAGTCCCTCTTGTATTACGAAGATATAAACAAAACTCGAAGAAGATATATACAAATTAGATTGCAAATGAGATTACGAATATATAAACAAAAGTAGAGGTGAGGTAATGCGCGGGGATATAGCACAAATCTGTTTCGGGGTGATTTGGTAAATTGTGAGCTGGAATACAATATTTAAAACGTATTTTTAAATATTATTTTTAATTTGCAAATTTTATGGTTTAAGTTTCAATAAAAAAAAACTTTAATTTACTAAATGAAATGATTGAGAACGTATGTTCCGATTGATATACATCAAGTAGTCATCCTCCTTACGCTTCGTGACTCTCACCCCGCCCGTACCTCCCTCTCTCTACATATATATGTACCTAAGTCTAATATTAGTTTTTGGGTTAATATTTTACAGAAATATATTAGGTAATATTTTACAGAAACATATTAGTTAATATTTTACAGAAACATACCAGTTAATATGTTTCTCTATTTTGACAATTTTAAAGTGTGTTTGCGATCAAAATTTTTAAGCCCCACCAGTGGCTGAGAAGTTCTGCTCTCAAAGCTGGTGCTAAGTTGAGGGAGGTGCTGAGTTCAAACTCCTGTCGACCTAACCGTTCGGAGTTTTCCGTGTTTTTTTTTTCGAACCTTGCAGTAAATACGGGTTAGGATCCTATACTGGAGAATTCGTTAGACCAGAATGACATCAGCAATTCTTGAATATCCAACAGTTCTGTAAAGGAATAAATACACACAAAATGCTGAAGAGATGAAGACGTCAGGTTCCGATAAGAATATTATTTATTTGTAGAGCAGTTGTCCAGGGTAATTACACACAGGTCGCCGGCCCGCAAGCAGGGAATATAAGGAGGAGGCTTAAGTGTTACACATCAAGTGAAGTCAAGGGCAGGCGGCGAGAGAGAGACTGCTGTTACATAATTTTCTTTCATCGTTGCAGAGAAGTCGTGGCGATAATTAGATACGCCAATTAGCCAGATAACATGCTGTTTTGGCGAGAACAATGTGATGAGAAACAGGTGGTAATTGTCCGTTAATGATAAGCCAATGGGGGAGAGATGAAAGTAAAATATGAATTTTAAGCGCCAGAATGGAGATATGGAATTTTAGTAAACCTGCGAAACCGTATGGAGCATTTCTCATGGGGTTAGCTTAAAGAATTAAGAACTGGGGTTAAAAATAGAATTGGTACGTTACAGATATTATATACTAAAGGCATCTGGACAATTGGGAAAATAATGAAATACGTTAAAAGAAATGAAACCTTGACGAAGAAAAGTGTAGGCGTAAAAATGTAAGTAAAGTTTAGACGCCGATAGAAAAGAGCGGATTGTAATGGGAATAAATTCTTTTTCCTTTTTTTTTTATAACGACATGATTTATGCGGTGAGAAAAGAGATCCGAATGAATTAACCCTCTCATGCATGAATTATTTTGCAATTGTCAGAAAAAATTTTCGCTGGCAAATTATCATGAAATAGATGAGAATATTCACAACCCGTAAGGCATGGTGACATCACGGCGACGTCACTGTGAAGTCATACTGTGACTTTGTGACAGTCGTCGTGACGTCACGTGACGTCGATGTGAAGTCACTGTGACGTAAATGCGAGGTCGTTATGGCCGTTTTCAAGGCTTTCTGTGACCTCACAATGTGACTACTTTGTGAAGTCACCGTGCGACTTCAATGTGAAAAATGTGACGAATCTGCATCGGATAGGGTGACCAGATTTTACCCGAATCCTATACGGATTGTTCGGATCAAAAAATTTTTATGGTTCAAGTTTGTGACGTTTGTGACGACACTGCACCGGGTCGGGTGACCAGATTTTACCCGAATACAATCCAGAAACTTCGGATCGATCTTTTTGGATTTGTTTAGCTACAGAATAGATTTGGATTAGTTGTCGTGTGACCTGATTTTCGTGAACCCGATCTGACCCGAGTCGGGTATAATGTTTTTACTGTAAGTCTTGTTCAGAATAGAATCTTGCATACGACCAAGTAACCAGATTTTATCAGAAATTGTGTTACGATACAATTTCTGATGTCGGCTCGGATCTAGAGTCATGCACGAATCCGGTTATATACTTCTTGAACATGATTGAATGTCTACTTGAACATGAATGATGGTTGACTGAAACTATATTTACATTCAACCCGTAATCTTACCCTAACCCAACAACAACAACAACAAAAATTCTGTAGGCCCACAACCCGACCGAACCTGATAAATGATTTCGCATAGATTCGGATAACAAGATTTCACCAAATACGGATAAGATCCACGATAAGGATTGGATCGGCAATCATTTTTTTTATGCAACTCGTATTCAAATTGAAACTTTGCATCTGATTGGGAAACCAGCTAATGTAGCCGTTAAACAAGAAAATTATAAATGTAAAAAACGCATACTAATATAAAAATAATAGATGAATCCATTAAAAATTATAATAAAATTAAATATTTTAATAATATGAAATTCTATTGTGCAAATAACCACTTTTAAAAATAACTTCGACTTCCATTTGTTTTATGTAACCACCAAAAATGTTGACAATAATTAAAACTATGCTATTTTGCTTTTAAGTATTGAAGTTTTTAAATGTGTATACTTTTTGTATACTCAGTATCACGAAACTTTCTGACACATTTATGAACAAATTTTTAAACGCTTGGCACTTGCATGCCTGATTATTAAAGCGATTTGGAATGAATAGCGTTTTCCATTTTTAGATAAATGAAATGCTTAAGAGCAATTTTGGTCACGTTTTTTCCGTTTCTGACGCTGCGCGACGAAAATTCGGTTCAAAACACCGACTTTGATATTGTTTTCTGAAACATCTTTTGTCAAAAATGGAAAATGCCATTCTATTACATATATTCTGAATAAGAACACCTGCCAATTTCATGTGTTTCCGAATAAAAATGAATTCAGAAATTAGTTATTTTGGATTTGATTACAAATTTAATGAAAATAAAAGTATAGATTTTTAAATAAGCATTGTGAAAAATTTATATTAGGAATCCATTTAAATAATAGATCTACCTATTGTGCGATATTATTAAATAATAAACATTGTATCAAGCAATAAAACATTTTTCGAAGCAAATGAAATTTAAAACTTCGGATCATAAACGCAAAGAAAAAAAAATATTTTTTTTTCTTTACAAATTATTTTATTTATAGTTTTTGATAGAATACTAAATGCAGAGATTAAATATCAATTTTTACTATAGAAAAAATTCGATAACATAACTGGAAAAATTACCTTAACTGAATAGCTGTTTTATTGTTTCATCAATATTCATTATTTTTGTGCACCTAATATTGACATATCTTGACAACTAAATTTGTAATGAGTTAAATTGTCGCAATTATTTCAAATATACCAGAAAATTATTTCTCAAAACCTCCACTAGCTAAGAAATTTTCAAATTGTAAATCAAATATTAATAGTTTTAAAAATTGCAATGTTTTTAATTACAATGAATAACTATGAAAATTGAACTGAGAAACGCAAAATATAAATACATTCCTCGTTATAAATAACACTTTACATTTAGAATATATATTGTTAGTAAATACTTTAAGCTTTTTTCCAAACTCTCTATTTAAAACATTAAAGATAAAATTTTATACAAGTGATTAAAAAAAAAAAAAAAAAAGATTTAAACATCTTAACATTTAAATAATGCACTATTAATGTACCATTACTAAATATGCAATATTAACAAAACTGCGAAGACATTAAAAGTTACCTGCTAATCTATAAGTAAAACCACCAGTTCTAGGGATTAAGTTTTAATGGTCGTTGGCTGCTTCCTTTTCATTGAAAAATGAGACTCAAATCCACTGCTTTAATTTTCAAAGTGTCCAGCTTAGGTGTGTTCATAGATCTGAGATATCAAATATCACGCAGACCTTAATAACGCACCCAGCTAGACATAAGGATAGGTTAAAATGGATGATTCACTTTAAAACATTAATTTACTTTCACGGTATAAATTCCACAATATACTTCCACTAACTTAAAAAAAAAGAACACCACACACTCTAATCCGCCGATGAAAATAATCGTCTGCCCTCAACATCTGCGATCATGATCTGCGCGGTAATGTTTACCACAAAGTAACATCTAGCAGGTGTTTCCAGAAAAAGAATAGAAAGAACGTTATACCTACAGTTAAATAAAGACATTTCAAATGCTTTATAGTTTATATGGCTGACAAATAACTTCTCATAAAACTATAATATTCTGTATATTACTTTTAAATGCTAAAGGTGTAAAATTAACAACTATAATATAAATTAAAATAACTTTTATTAGTTGTTTTACATGTTTCGACTCTTCTGAGTCATTTTCAAAAACAAAATGAGAATATTCTAAAGCTGCACGGGCTTTGAAGTTATTATTTACATGTACTTTTTAAAAAATTACGCACGTTATCTATTATTTTTTACTTGATTGTTTATTTTCATATCTTTGAGCATGGAGTAATTCTAGCCACAGTTTCGGTAAATTAAAAGATGTCGCATCGTTACATATTGTATTTTTGCGCGTGAGTATCTCTATGGTTTCTCTTATTATGGATGGATAGTGTAGACTGGAGGGAAATATTATTTTACTTTCATTGAAATTTATTTGGATGGTTTCTTCTTGATATAATCTTGCTAGGGCTGTAGTTTTTCTATTGTATTTAATATCAGCTATATGCTCTTTTTTTCTGCAATTAAATTTCCTGCTGGTCATGCCTATGTAGTAATTCTTGGATCCGTCTTCTTTAATAAAAGGTATTTCATATACTCCTGAATAATTCTCAAAATTAATTGGGTCAATTTTACTGCACATGATATTCTTTAATTTCTTAGGTGGTTTGGCTATTAAGCAGATATTGAAACGTTTAAGGCTGTGTTTTAATTTTTCGAAAAAGCTTGGATAATATTGCAGAGTATAAAGTTTGTATTTTTGTGAATCAAATTTCTTTTCTGAATACTTATTATTGGTGATATCTATGATTAATTTATTAATATGGTGTACTGTAAAACCATTATTATAGGCAATTTTACGAATATTATCTAATTCATTATTCAATTTATTTTCAGTACATATTATAAAGGCTCGTTTTATGAGAAATCTGTAGGCTGAAATTTTGTATGTAAAGGGAGAACATGCGTTATTTGGTATGGTAGATTGGTTAGCCATGTTTTTCCGGAAAACAGCTCTGTCGATAGATTTATTTGTTGTTGTTAACATAACATCAAGGAATGGAAGACTTTTATTATGTTCAATTTCAATAGTGAATTTAATGTTATTGTCGATTGAGTTTAGTTGATTTATAAATATTTTAAGTTCATCAAGACTATGCTGCCAAATTATAAAAATATCATCAACATATCTGAGCCAAGTGTGAGGTGTTAAGTGAAATGTGCCAAAAACTTTATTTTCCAATGGGCGAAGAGTATATTCAGCTAATAAGCCTGAAATAGGTGACCCCATTGGAGCTCCGTGATTCTGCTTATAATATTTACTATTGAATGTGAAATAGTTATTATGGATGATTAGATTAAGTCCTCTTTTTATTGTTATTTTCATATCATCACTAAATTCTTCTATCTGTTCAATATCATCACAAATCTTATTACATACTACATGTGTGTCAATTGATGGATACAATGATATAATATCAAGACTAGCCATTATATAATTATCTGGTAGCTGTATATGTTTGATTTTTTGAATGAAATCTTCCGTTGATTTAATAGTTAATGTAGAATCTGGTAAAATATCTCTTAAGAAGGGAACATAAGCTTTTTCTAAGAAGTAAGTCAGTCCTGAGCACTTTGAAACTATAGGACGTAATGGCATGTTGCTTTTATGATCTTTTAGTCTTCCAATAATCCTAGGGATAACAGCTAATTTATGTACTTTTATTATTTTCTTCATAAATATGGGCCAAGTTCCATTTTTAATGATGTCATTGACCTTATAGTTGATTAAATTAGTTGGATCTTTTTTAACTTCTTCACAATTCATATCTTTAATGCATTTTTCCATTTTATTTATATAATCATCTCTATTAAGGATAGCTAATTTGTTAGATTTGTCAGTCTGTACTATAATTATACTGGGGTCTTGTTTTAAACTTTTTATAATTTTAAGTTCTTTATAAACAGGTTTGATAGGTTTGTTAAAAAGTTTTCTCACTTCATTAAACATTAAGAAAACTTTTTAACAAACCTATCAAACCTGTTTATAAAGAACTTAAAATTATAAAAAGTTTAAAACAAGACCCCAGTATAATTATAGTACAGACTGACAAATCCAACAAATTAGCTATCCTTAATAGAGATGATTATATAAATAAAATGGAAAAATGCATTAAAGATATGAATTGTGAAGAAGTTAAAAAAGATCCAACTAATTTAATCAACTATAAGGTCAATGACATCATTAAAAATGGAACTTGGCCCATATTTATGAAGAAAATAATAAAAGTACATAAATTAGCTGTTATCCCTAGGATTATTGGAAGACTAAAAGATCATAAAAGCAACATGCCATTACGTCCTATAGTTTCAAAGTGCTCAGGACCGACTTACTTCTTAGAAAAAGCTTATGTTCCCTTCTTAAGAGATATTTTACCAGATTCTACATTAACTATTAAATCAACGGAAGATTTCATTCAAAAAATCAAACATATACAGCTACCAGATAATTATATAATGGCTAGTCTTGATATTATATCATTGTATCCATCAACTGACACACATGTAGTATGTAATAAGATTTGTGATGATATTGAACAGATAGAAGAATTTAGTGATGATATGAAAATAACAATAAAAAGAGGACTTAATCTAATCATCCATAATAACTATTTCACATTCAATAGTAAATATTATAAGCAGAATCACGGAGCTCCAATGGGGTCACCTATTTCAGGCTTATTAGCTGAATATACTCTTCGCCCATTGGAAAATAAAGTTTTTGGCACATTTCACTTAACACCTCACACTTGGCTCAGATATGTTGATGATATTTTTATAATTTGGCAGCATAGTCTTGATGAACTTAAAATATTTATAAATCAACTAAACTCAATCGACAATAACATTAAATTCACTATTGAAATTGAACATAATAAAAGTCTTCCATTCCTTGATGTTATGTTAACAAGAACAAATAAATCTATCGACAGAGCTGTTTTCCGGAAAAACATGGCTAACCAATCTACCATACCAAATAACGCATGTTCTCCCTTTACATACAAAATTTCAGCCTACAGATTTCTCATAAAACGAGCCTTTATAATATGTACTGAAAATAAATTGAATAATGAATTAGATAATATTCGTAAAATTGCCTATAATAATGGTTTTACAGTACACCATATTAATAAATTAATCATAGATATCACCAATAATAAGTATTCAGAAAAGAAATTTGATTCACAAAAATACAAACTTTATACTCTGCAATATTATCCAAGCTTTTTCGAAAAATTAAAACACAGCCTTAAACGTTTCAATATCTGCTTAATAGCCAAACCACCTAAGAAATTAAAGAATATCATGTGCAGTAAAATTGACCCAATTAATTTTGAGAATTATTCAGGAGTATATGAAATACCTTTTATTAAAGAAGACGGATCCAAGAATTACTACATAGGCATGACCAGCAGGAAATTTAATTGCAGAAAAAAAGAGCATATAGCTGATATTAAATACAATAGAAAAACTACAGCCCTAGCAAGATTCTATCAAGAAGAAACCATCCAAATAAATTTCAATGAAAGTAAAATAATATTTCCCTCCAGTCTACACTATCCATCCATAATAAGAGAAACCATAGAGATACTCACGCGCAAAAAATACAATATGTAACGATGCGACATCTTTTAATTTACCGAAACTGTGGCTAGAATTACTCCATGCTCAAAGATATGAAAATAAACAATCAAGTAAAAAATAATAGATAACGTGCGTAATTTTTTAAAAAGTACATGTAAATAATAACTTCAAAGCCCGTGCAGCTTTAGAATATTCTCATTTTGTTTTTGAAAATGACTCAGAAGAGTCGAAACATGTAAAACAACTAATAAAAGTTATTTTAATTTATATTATAGTTGTTAATTTTACACCTTTAGCATTTAAAAGTAATATACTATTACATGGTGTTATATTTTATTATATTGTTATATAATATTCTGTTTTTATATGAGAGAGTTTAATATTCTTGGAAATAAGCTGTGAAAATTTAAATTTTTATATATTTTTTAATCAGTTGCATTTGTTTTAGGCGTCCTAAGTAAACATAAATTTTAAATAAAAATGGATTTAACAGTCTTTATAAAATAATTACGACATAAATATAAATACTATTCTGAAATCAGATTTCCTAAATACGATTTTTTCATTTTTTACACTCTATTGAAAAGAGCAATATATTTAACAGAGGTGATATCTTATTAAGCACTGACCAGTTTTGGAATAAATTGCTATAGGAATGACATATACTTTATGACATATTTTTAATTCGTTTTTGTTCGGAAACGCATGAAATTGGCTTTTGTTTTTATTCAGAAACTCTGTAATTGAAAGACGTTTTCCATTTTTTAGTAAAGAAGATCTTTCAGAAAAGAATGTCAAAGTCAGCGTTTTGAACCAAATACCCGACGTAACAGGGAAAGAAAAGAGAAAAACCAGTCGTCACGTGACACGAATTGCTTATAACTCGATAAGTAATTTATTTATCAAAAAATGGAAAACTCATTTCGATTCCAAATTGCTTCCATAGTCAGTCCTGCCCATTTTATGCCTTTGCGTTTAAAAATGAGTCAGAAATTATGTCAGAAAGCTTCGCGTTGTGGAGCAGGTCAGTTGAGAACCACCTTAAATATTCAGTACAAGAAAAATCTTGAACGCGTTCGACGGTCACCCCGAGCACCCCCGATGTCGAAGTCGCAAAAATGGTGTCCTCACTTTTTAAACAGAAAGCTGATGATTGGGTTGAGTGGCCCCTCAAAATAATAAGAGATTGGAGATTTTTAAAATATTTTTAGTATCACAAAATTAGCAAATGAGTTCTATGCGGTGGTAGGAAAAAAAATTAAATGTTTGTATTTAAAATGCTAACAAATCTCTAAATCGCTAACAGTTTTATTAGAATGGGAGATCTATTTCTGAATTACTTTCCGCCAAAACTTTCCTACGTTACTAAATTTCTACTTAAGGATTTTTACCTGTGTATTATATTGTATATTTTGTTAAATTTCATGAAAATGGCAATGAAAATTGTAAAAAAATATCTGCCTCATATATGTAGACAAATATTTATTTATTTTTTTATTTTGGAAATACAATATATTTAAATAATGTGTGACAATGTTTTTATTAATGATTTAGGTACATGACATAATTCAATTCTATATTTTATGAGTTTTTTTCCAAATTCTCTCTCCGATCACACCGTGAAGTCACAGAGTGTTGGCATTTTGGTCATAGGTTTTACGTGACTTATGTGACTTGCAGTGATGTCATTGCAACGTCACAAAATTTTTTAAAGCTGTCAAAAAGTAATTTTCTTCATGCCATAAGATGTTCTAAAGTTTATTTTAAGTTTTCTTTAGATCTTCAAGACGTTCACATTTTGATCACAGTGTGACGTTACAAAGTGGTGTCATTTTGGTCACAGATGTGACGTGACGTACGTGACTCACAGTGACGTCACAATGACGTCACTGTGACTGTGCATGCTATGCGGGAAGAAACTTGATTTCTAATTTATTTTTAATTCTTAAGGGAGTTTTGTGAGTAACCTCATATGAGGCTTGTATGCAGTAAGTAATGTTACATTTGTTACAATAGTGTTGTAAGTTTACATTTATTACAATTTACTTATTTTGCTTCTGGGAAAAAATTCAATTTTGATGAAATTGTTCGGAACATTCTGTACATCAATATACTTGACTGCGGCCCCAAATATATCTTGTTTTACTCGAACAGCTTTCATTCTTGAATGTCAGAGCAAATTTAACATCGGTCTTTTCTGTACAATGTTTGCCATTGTCATATCTTAGATCTTTTGCAACTAAAAGACAATTTTCTTTTCTTTTCTGGACACTTGAAAACAGGAGAACAGCTTGCGGATGGTCGACCCTTTTTCTTCAACATCAATGATGAGGTTCCCGTATATATTAGGCTTGGTACTATGGTACTTTTGAACTGTAGTAAGTCATTAGCAGCTCTTCCTTCTTTTCTCAAAAAATTCTTCTACATTCAAAAAGTGAAAGAAAATAAGCATATACCAACGTTTATTTATTTGAGAATGACGATAAAGTGCCACAAGTGAATCCATTAAATCCACACCTCCCACATGATGGTTATACATTTGCACTGAGTGTGGTGTATCTATTTCTACAATGTACTTAGTTGCATGACAAATGTGTCTTCTAAGTAACATTCTGGGAAAAGCCTATAAAAATAATCTAAAGGAGTATCTCCAGAAAATTCTTATTCATTTCACGTCGAAAAACTGGGGATTCTTTAGAGAAAGCATTACCTTTGTTAGCGAACCAACGTGTTTCTCTGATCATACTGGTTTTTATAGCCGGTGTCTTAGAAGTAAGATGCGTGTTATTATCAATATCATTCCTACTAATAGTTGACGTAGTGTGTAATATTCGCTCCCTCTTCATCACTCATTGCTTCAATATCATGTATATTTTTCTCAGCTAGTATGTAATCCAGATCGAAGTAGTCATCATCGTCATCAAACATATCATCTTCGGAATCACAAGGAAGAACCATAAATTCTTCTATTTCTTTGTGACAAATATCTCTTTCTGAGATGCCACATTTGTTGCCCATTATAAAGCCTACAAAAGGCAAAAAAATAATAATATAATAGCAATTTATAAAACAAACCGTTAATATAAATTATTGTACTCATTTGCCCTTTCATACAATTAAAAAAATGTGAAGTCCTTTTTCATAATCCTATTACAGTTTAATTTCAAATTGTTTCCAAGCAGAGAAAATTACTTTTTATTTAATGTTTTTATTATTTTAATATATTTAATATCCAATATATATATATCTAATCCCAATATCGCACACATTTATATATGTAAATTGTCTTGTTAATTATAACATACACAAACACACGTATATATATATATATATATAATTCATTAGAATTGCCTTTTGTAAAGTTTTATATTTCTAAAAATTCGCATGATATAATTAAGAGCCTCAAATGAGGTTTGCATGCAGAGACAGCTGTAATTGCTATAACTGCATGGAAGCCACATTTGAGGTTTCACACTAAAACAGCCTCCATTCACCAAAAAAAAATTATTTAAATCTCATCTTTTTTCTTTTTGTAATCAAAATGATGTAAGAAATATAAAAAATATTTTTACTTACTTGTGCTTATCTGGATGGTGGGAAGTACTTTCTAATTCTGTTGTTTTAGCATGCTTGGCTTTTGACAACAATAGAAGATAAAAACTGTACAAACAACATGAAAGGCGTGTGCTGCCATCTCTTGATTCTTTTTACAAGCTGATTTTGACTTCATATGAGGCTACTATGCAATTGATAATCCAAATAATTAAAAATAAGATTTTTTTTAAATTTTTTTATCGGATAACCTCATATGAGGTTTTAATGCATGAGAGGGTTAAAGAACGCTTAATAAAAGATAAATACAGGGAGTAGCTAGATTTTATAACACGAAAAAAAATAATTTTAAGGAAAGAAAAATTTAGAAAAAGTAAGGGGATGGGCGAATTAATTTTAAAAAAGTGGAATATGTGAAGTTAAATCCACTTCACAGATCCCTTAGAAAGACACCCATGGAGGGCACTTCCCCCTAGGGCCTATATCCCAAGATTGGATAATCGGCCTTCATAAATAAACCAACCAACCAAAATTTTTAAAGTTTGCTTATTAAATCATTAAAATATTTTCTGCGTTAGAGTTAGCGCAGGAAATTGTTAGGAAGTGGCGGTCAGCTACTGTTATCAGGTGTTTCGATTTTGAGGAATTGTAAGACTCGTCCCATGGAACAACTGCCTAGACGCCAAAAGTCCTGATTTTACACTTTACACAAATTCTCTTAAATTTCTTTTAGTACTATCTATTCGTTAGTCTACATCGAGTGGAACTTAATATGTACAGTGAAACCTTTAAAAATTAAACCTGTCTATAACGGTAAATTTTTATGGTCCTATCCAAAAGGATATCATACAAATGTACCTGCTAATTCGAAAACCTGTCTAAATTAAAACATTTTGCGGTACCAAGGGATTTTATTTTTACACATTTTAATGTACATGGTTCAGTAAAACATGGAATAGGGACATAACCCCTGTTTATAACGGAATCCTGTCTTAGGCGTAAAAATCCCACTGTCCCTACGATAGGAAGACTATACACGTTCTAAATTGGGATTTTGTGTCTGTGCCTAGCGATTTCGTTATCACGGGTTTTACTGTTTAAGGCTGTTTTGCTTTTTAGTATAATAAAACCTGCTAAGATGGAATAGAAAGAGACAAAAATTTTCTCACGATAGGTAGATAGGGGAAAAATTTCTTTGTAAACAGGTTTCGGTCTTAGCAAGTTTAATTTTATGATATGCCTACCGTAGAGACAATGAAGTTTTATCTTTAACACAGGATTCCGTCATAGACAGGTTCATTTTCTCAGATTTTACTGTGTAAGATTATTAAGTTTACTTAGTATAGTAAAACTTACGGAGATCAAATGACCGAAAAAATATTCCGTTTTAGGAAGG
This sequence comes from Maratus michaelseni, assembly GCA_963931845.1. Classification (NCBI taxonomy): domain Eukaryota; kingdom Metazoa; phylum Arthropoda; class Arachnida; order Araneae; family Salticidae; genus Maratus; species Maratus michaelseni. The sequence continues at coordinate 141,567,581 of OZ007597.1, forward strand.
TTTCTGTTTTTGGAGGTATAATTTTATGGTATTTTTTCTGAGACTTAGAATCTTTATTTTACGTTTAAATACAGGGTTCTATTATTGACATTTGCCGTTGTCATAGGATTTACTCTATAATTAAATCCCGATTTAGAAGTCACTGTCCGCTTTTTGCCTCCTGTTCCCGCTTTTTGTGAAAGTAGAACTAGAAACAATAGTCACCGGTCAGTACACCGGTGCAAGGGGGTGGTCAGCCGACCATACTCCCATTTGGTTACGGGTCGGCAGTTTATGCCCCGATCTGAACCGGTGTGAATTTCAAACAAGAACGAAAAATTATGCATGGGGTATAGATTATAAAGCACTTCACAACACATACAGAATACTACAATTAAAGTGCACCTTTTCATAAGGTGAAACATGATGTCTAAGTAAACAAATTGTAAAACGCATAACACGTTTCAAAACCTAATCTCAGCAATTAACATCAATAGTCTGAAAATATCCAAATTCTTTTGTGAAGTCCTGTATATGATCTATAGATTTGCAAAAAAAAAAAAAAAAAAAACATAGCATGCTAAAATGTGGTTTAGTTAGGAAACAGGTAGCATAGTTGAAAATTCCCTTTCGGCAATTTCCATCAATAATTGGAAATGTACAAGAGATATTTTGTGCAGCCCCGTATATGATCTATAGTACTTATACACACCAAGTACTATCCAAAAAAAAATAATAATAATAATTAAAAACGCGTAATAAATTAGTTAATATTAAGCTGGCATATTTCACTTTTATTTGTAGGACAAGGTTACGAACTTCCGCGCTAAATTCATTCATCCGAGCTATAACTATAGCATTTACATGATCAATCTTGAAATAGCACGAAAACTCCTGTATACCATGTAATTGTCTCCTGTATACCATGTGTTACATGGTATACAGGAGTTTCCGTAGTTTATAGCTATCGTGGAAACCGTGAAATATGCAGCATAGCAGCACCACCTGTTGAGCGATCTACGCCAAAAACTGACCAGCCCAAATTTATATCTACATCTAACTGAATTTAAAGTTTTATTAAATTCCTTGCATAAGTTCTTGAGATAAAGCACCCTTAAAATTTTTGTCACATACAGACACACACAGAGACAGACCGACTCACAGACAGACATTTTCTAAAAACAGTCAAATCATGTTCAGGACATTCTAAAACTTATAAATCCGTCAAAAACCGGAAATTGAAATTTTTTATGAAAAAAAGGAAAAAGATATATAAAATATAAAATTTGTAGTTTTTTTTAAAAATTGTAATTCGTAGGCGGGATTCTCAGGGAAATGCCATAATTAAATTTTGAATACTACTTTTTCGTAAAGCTAATAATCACCTCTTTTAATAAAATAAATTCTGTGATTACACAAGGCGAATATTACTATATGAAGAAGTACTAAAAATTCACTTGCGTTATTTCGAAGAAAAACCTGTTCGTAAAAGCGCTGAAAAAATCCGTCCTTGGGACGTCGTGAGTACTTATTCCGCCCTCGTTGAAATAATTTGTAAAAATAAAATAAAATTAATTTAATTTAAAAAAAAACTTTTTTATAATTAGACATTAAGTTTTAAAAATGTTTAAAGGGAAGAATAAGATCATTTGGAAGAGATATGTTATCAAGAATTATTCATCGGAAAATGAGATGATTCGTATTTAAATCGAAAGTTTTAACCGAAGAAAAACGTTGCTTTTATTTAAATTACATTGGGAAGAATGGAAATGGGAGAAAAATATTTTAAATCCTATACATTTTTACTTTCTATCTTTACAAAAAGAAAATATTGAAATCATGAGCGATTTCGACTTCCGGCTTTCGACGTATTTATACGTTTCAGAAGGTCCTGAACACAATTTGACTGTTTTTAACTGTTTTTGACCGTTTTCACGATTTGTCTGTTAATTTAAAATTAATGCTTTTTGAAGTTTTAATTTGTATGACATAGAAAAAAAATTTGGAAATGGCAAGTACTTATTGGTTTCTTTCCATATATCTGTTTAGCAATTCCTGGACTTTACAGATAACTGCTCTTTAACTGCAACCTGTCTTGTAAACATTAGTTAAAATGATGTGGGATACAAATCATGCAAAAAATCAGAATAAATTTTTCCGCTTGTACAAATATTTTGAAAATAGCAGTAATTTTTCTGTTGGAACTTTATCACAGTCAATTAATAATATTCAAAGCACAAAAAATATAGAATAAATGCCTTATGAAATATCTGCCTATTTTTAAACGTTAATTTTTCACCAAAGTTGATCCATCTCCTGAAACTCGGTCCTGCATACCTATGCACGGACAAGAGTAGGATTTAGAAAAAAAAAACTCGACACGCACGGTGTTACCCAAGGCCGTGTAATAAACGTAAATCTCTCAACGTCCTATTCATGCACTTGAAAAAGGTTTATGCACAGACAATAGAATCCTATTCTGTGGGTTTATGTATCAGAACTCAACTTTTTCCCCATTCACTCTCCATTCCTCCGAATTATTTGAAAAGTCAATGCCGAAAACCGTATCTTAAGTATTTTTCCCTGTTTTCCCCATTTATATCTCCCTCTTAGTTGCGTTTCCAAGATCTCACCATATAGGGTTAACATCTAAATAAAACCTACCAGAGATTTTCTCTATCTCTCTCGCTCTCTATGTGTGTATATATATAGTCCTACATTGTCATGTTAAAACTACTATCATAATTATGCAATTTTTTCCAATATTTCTTTCTTTTTCTTCTCTCCTCCCCCACCCACCTTTAAAAAAAATTACTCTCGCTGAGTCCGATTTAATTTGTAATGTAATAATATATTTTAATATACTATTAGATTAAATATATTTTAAAATACTATGAGTCAATATATATATATATCCTTTTCGAAAGTATTAATTTTATCAAGTCTATAGGCATAACAGGTGTGTGTGTGTGGGGGGGGGGGTGAGGTGAGAGAGAACAAGCTATCAGGCTATCACCATCCGTAATAGATATAAATAGAGCTATTCAAATAATTTTATTTATACGAATGATATTATAGCTTTGCCTTCCCACGTTCACGCACTGACCGAAAAAATTAAATAAAATAAAATAAAGAAAGAAAAATGCAAATAAAGAAAAGAAACAAATAAAGAAAATAAACAAACAAAAATTCCTGACTACTGGTTTGAATTCTGTTCTTAAATCTAAAGGAGTTACTTTTAGACACATTTTTTATTTCATTTTTGTGTGGAAAAACAACGAAATTGGCAAGTGTTCTTATTCAGAAACTTTGAAATCGAACAGCGTTTTCAATTTTTGAAGGAGGAGGTCGATCGAGCGCGGACGGTGTCTCAAGAAGATTAAAAAGGATAAGATATGATTTTCTTACCTTTTCTGAAGGTGCATCTCACTTCTGATTAGCAAAGGTAATCCAGTTAAATAATCCAAGGTAAAAGTAATCCAGTGGCACTGAACACACAGCACGTTTATGCTGAAAAACTAAGTTTATATATTACTGTGACGCTAAATAAATTCACATTTTCTTGATCTTGATTAATTTTATATTTAGTTGTTTAGAGCATATGGACATTACAAGCACTGATATCAACAATTAAGTTTACATTATTTTAGTTTACATTTTAGAGCTTATTCGCTCTAGTTGTTTACGCGTTTGCATTTTGTAGAGGACTGAAGAAGTTAAAGTCAAAATAAAGAGTTCATAGTTTATCATTACATCATTGGAAATTACACATACGTCAGTGGAAAAATACACATTGCATGGTTTGAGCGTAAGAACGCAATCGGTATAATAAAGTTTCATTTGTTGCTATAATTATTGTTCTAAAGTTTTTAGTCTGTTTCATATAATAACAGTTTATTAATTTAGAAGAGTTCCGGAACATTTATTTGAAGTTGAGTGTGGTCATAAATCTTACTAGGCAATTTATTATGCGTCGAAAGAAATGCTTATTACTTTGAAGCTATTTTCTTATCAAGGTCTTTCCTTCTTTCCCCTTTTCAAGAGGAAGTGAAAGAGTGGTTTTTCTATAAATAAATTTCTCGGATGAGGTTAATATTTCTAAAAAAATTTTTTGGTAAAGGCAGAAGATCCTTCAAAAAATACGGTTAAATTTGGCGTTCTCAACCGAGTTACCGGAGCGAGAAAATAAAAAAACTGGTCGTCATGTTGACAATTATTGCTTATAACTCGATAAGTAATTTGTTTATAAGGGAAAAAAAATCTGAAAAACACATTTCGATCCTAAATTGCTTCAACAGTCAGGCCTGCCAATTTTATGCCTTTATGTTTAAAAATGAATCAGAAAATTATCGGAAATTTTCGCGTTGGTGAGCATGGAATTTGATAACCGCCTTAACAATTTTGCTGTTTAATATAATTAGTTTAGAAAACCGAAAGGCCGTAGACAACTCAAAAGTTCACTGAGTATAATAAAGGGTGTTACAAGTAAAACTTCGATTTACAGTTTAAATGAAATACTACGAAACACTCCAAAACAAAATTATCATAGAAAAAAACTGCAATCCTGTAATACTCAATTCCACCACAGACAGACTTTCATATTACATTTTCTTAGAGCTTTTTTAAAAATCTTACTTTTTTCAAAAATTTAGAAGGAGATGCTTCTCCTGCAAGTCTCCTGCATATCTCTACGTTTCTGTATAATGAAAGATTCTTGTTGTGGAGAAAGATTTTTGTTGTTGTTCTTTGTTTTTAATACAATCACAGCATTTAATAAACACATTTCCATTCATTTCGTTTTACAAAAGATTCTTTTTTGTCTTTTTATTTTAAAATGGTTCTCAAATGACTTGCTCAACAAAGCGAAACTTTCTGACACATTTCCTGACTCATTTTTAAACGTAAAGGCATAAAGTTAGCAGGCCTGACTATTGAAGCTATTTGGAATCGAAATGAATTTTCCGTTTATTTTTTTAAAATAAATAAATTACTTAATGAGTTACAAGCGATTCGTGTCTCGTTTCACACCTTTCTCGGGATGTCGCGTAGGAAAATCGGTTTAAAACGCCGACTTTGACAGCATTTTGTGAAAATCTTCTGCCTCTACCAAACAATGGAAAACATCTTTCGATTACAAAGTTTCTGAATAAGAACACCTGTCAAGTTCATGCGTTTCCGAATAAAAATGAATTAAAAAATATGTCATAAAGTAGCCAGTTTGCATTTGAAAACACTTAAATATTATAGACAAACCCCCCCCCCCCCCTGCATATGCCTGTTTCTGTATAATGAAAGATACGTGTTTTTGAGCGTGATTTTTGTTGCTGTTGTTTGTTTGTTTTAATTACAACCACAGCATTTCATAAACATATTTCCATTCCTTTAATCTTCAAAAGTTTTTTTGTTTTGTTTTGTTATTTTAAATATATTATTGGCATGTTTGGTGTGTATTTGAGATAAAATTTCTCGAAGAGTTCATACCCACAAGCATTTTTGCTCTATTTTTAATAGTTTCAAAAATATAAAAACATGTATTGTGTATTTAAAACTACAATCTTAATGTAATTATCTGTAACTTGACGGAAGTGGAATGAAATTATCATCCGTAGGTTTGCAGTTTCTCTTCAACCTGCCCCTGTCTTTCGCCAAAATTCCGCCAAACAAGTAGATACATCTTTCCCGATATATTAATATATTTATATATATCATAACAGTGACACATTCCAACTTAAATTAGTTTCATTTAAGCGGTCAGTTGTTTCTATATTTAAAGATTTCTACATAATCAGATACAGAGTGATATTTTATTAAAGTAGACGGTGCACTACTTTTTGTCGCTGAGGTATAAAGTTCCCAGTACATTTTTTACTGTCAACGTCAACTTGCACATTCCCTAAGTATAGTATATACAGGCTGTACTTCTAAGATTTCTTAAGAATTTAATTTTCAATTATTTTTTATCTTATTTATTTTCTCTTTCATTCTTATAATTTATAATGACATGAAAAATTCAAACGTTTTTGTAAAAAAATATTTCTTTTAAATATTAATCCTATAATAAAACAAATTTTTGAACACATTAATTCTAGATTCAAAAAAATATATCGACTCTTTCAGAAATCATTGTATGTTAATATTTACAACAAACACTTTTTTTTTTCTTTTTACAAAAACTTTTGTATTCTTCTCGCCATTATAAATTATAAAAACTAATCAGAAAACAAATAAGGTTAAAAATTAAAATAAATACATAACCTGACTATAGTTTCATTAAAATATTTCATCACTCTATGAGTTTCATTAATGACAACATTAAGAATTTTCGATTGCCGTTTCTGTCGTATTGTCGCTAAATATGTGAACATTTCAATGGTTACATTTCAGGCCGTGAAAGTGGAACCGAAAAGTAATCGTGAAATGCCTGCTTTATGGCGCTATCGAACAATTTAGTTACCATCACGAGTACTGCAATTTTAACACAATTATTGTATTTGGTAAATATATCGATTTATTTACCAGTTAGTATAATTGTATTAAAATTAATCAAGTGTAATTACGTATCCAGGGTTTATTTGCCATCCCATTACCTGCGATTTATTCTGTTGAGCTGTTTCAGATAAAATATCCGATACTCTTATCAAAAGGTTGACTGAGTGAATTATGCCCGCCAGATTTGTTCAGGATAGCTCAAGTTGGCAGAGCACTGGCAGCTTAAGCTAATGTCCTCTGATTCAAATCCTGGCTTGGACAACTTACTTGAGAAACAGATGAGGGTATACCTTCAAAAAATCCAGAAGTTATACGACGATGTATACCATTCACCACGCCCTACAATAAAATGAAGTCTTTACACATAATAACTAAAGTTGAGAGAGGAATGAAGTGGTACCTCCCTCTCCCTAGCTAAACACGGTTTAAATCCTACGCTAGGCATTAGGGCAGCGCTTCCCAACCTTTTTCCGTCACGTAGCGCTTTCTTAGGCTATTCACTTCAGAGTACCCCCTTTAATTAAATACACACACCCTCAGCCCTACCCTCACTTATATAACGCAAACATGCTTTTTTAAAATTAGTAATGCACTTAATATCATATACTTATTTAAAGGAAGGAATCTTTCCTATTAATAAATATTAGTTAGCGACATAACCCGCCTATTCGAAAACGAAAATAAGGGCCAGCTTTTCAACACGTTTTAAAATAAAACATTTAAACCAGAAGCTCTGGCGTAATTTGGGCGTTTTGTAATTATTACTAAAAACGGGAATAAATTAGCCGTGGAAAAAGAACATTGTATAATGATCAATGTTAGTTTTTGCAAAGAATGGGGAAATATATAAGTACTCATGCAATATGATTATCGGTGGGCGGAGATAGTGACATTGAATTATCAATGTATTATTATGTCTAGTGGGCATACCCCTCATTTTGAGTGTAACATATTGAACTTACACATGAGACTAACTTTGTAATCCAAAAAGTATCAACTTTCTTTATGTGTTTTCAGGGAAACAATTTTTGTGATTTCCGCCATTACCGATATTATTTTTACGTGACCCCCCCCCCCCCCAACAAACTCGCTACGTACCGCTAGGGGTACACATACCCCGGGTTGGGAACCGCTGCATTAGGGGATTGGTACTTTAGAGTTGTCAGGAAGATATAATATTAGCATATAGTTTTTAGAAAAGAGAAAGGGAATTACTGGATGATGAATGAATGCAGTTACACGCTCGTTAAGTGATAATTAGATGTTCCTTTAGGGAAGAAATTTGCGTGTAGAAATTATATATACGTTAAACCGTTCCTTTTTAATTAAAACTATATCAAAATTTTAAGTTGACTGCAATCTTTAATTTTTATATTGGAGAAGTAGGAAGCTGTGGTTGCTGCTTTTCCGAAAACATCAGTTTTTTACATCTCACACCAGTAAAGTTTAGATATGTATTAGGACACTAGAAAAAGCAAGATTTCTTACATGTTGCATATAAAGGTTTTTCAGAAATTTGTCTTGTCGTGTCCAGCCTTTAAGGCTGGATCGACACCGTGATATACAGTATTAGGCTAAATGCTCTTCATAGCTTTAGCTTGAAGCATGTAGTAACCTATATTCCTCTATGGCTGGAATGTATTCGAATTTGGTATGAAGGGTGGGTGCCTGTGAAACATTTGTCATGAAAATGCATTGATGCCAGATCGGTTAAGGGGTTTTATACGCAAAAACTACAATTGAGTGAAAAATGAAGTAATGCTTTCATCGCTGTTTGCTATTTAAACCTGGGGCTGCAGTGTTTAGAAGTTTATTATCTAGAAGTTATATTTTGTGATTCTTAATAGATACATAGACAGATAAAATAGGTAAAGATAATATGCAACAACATTTTAATATTGGCATTATGAACTGTTATAGAAGAGGGGGGCTTTGGAACTTTTTTTCTTGGTCCGAAATAGGTTGGAAACCTATGATCTAATTCTATTATACTCAGGCTGATAGTTGATATAACGAGGAGAGTTTACTACCTGTGGGGGCGTTCACTCGTTTATTGAATTTGGGAAGTGGGAGTTTAATCAACTTTAGTAGCCAAGCATTTCAAAAAGATAAAATGTAACTCAATAGTTTTACTTGGGCAATAAAAATAAATTTTAATATTAGCTCTTTTTGTTGTTGTTGTTTAAGTAAGCACAATACGGCCCTATTGCATTTGTTTTACTAATTTTTAATATAAATGCTATGTTTAAACAAACACAGTACAGCACTATTGAAAACTATTTCATTCACTCTAGTTTGATTTTATGTGACAGTTTTAAAATTATTTTTTGATTAATAAAAATTTTCGTCGTAATTTATTTTGTTTTAAAGAATATATACTGAATCTATTTCTCACTTATGATATTTCCTCCTAAACTGGACTTTGCCGCATAAGAATTGGTATATTTCATGTTTTATAAGCTGAGCACATTTCCCACGGCTGACGGTATTTTTTGTCTTTTGGATATGTACATATAACTTCACTCAGGGCAGTTGTTTTGAATTATTTATGTTATTAGACTTCTGTAAAAGAGCATATGATAATCACTGGAACAGAATGTTATTGCATTAGTTTTAACCAAGAATTGTGCATATTTTCTGCATTTTATATTTTAGGACCTCAAACGGACGCCTGACCTCATTCTCATATAAAGCCGGGTCTTCTGATTCTTTTCCTCTTGTATTAGCATTAACTTAAATACTTTTATGTTTCCTCAACAAATAAAAATTGCCAAATATTATTTACGTTTACGAGTTACTTCAATAATGAAGTTAATTATGCGCTTAACCACATTTGATAGTTATATCAACTGCCTGTAAAACAACTGGCAACAATGAAATACTTTAAACCCTAAAAAGTAAAAATAAAATAAGATAAAATAAAATAAATGTGTGCTTAATTGAAAAAAAAAAATGTTTTTTATTTAGCTATAAAAATGATGTTTTAGAAAATCGATTATGTCATGAGATTGAATTTGGGGTAAACATAAAAAGAACCAATTTAAAATTTTGGAACTTAAACCATTTAAATACAAACCTAATTTATATGAAAAAATGCAGAACCGCCGTCATCTGTCCCCATAATACAAACTGCGGAAACGAAGTCCATAATTATATTACGGAATCTGGACTTAAAACGAAAATTTTTTTGTCCTGTTGAAAATAATTCGATTACAATAGACTGTGTACCTGTTAACTCAGAAACGTGTCTGAATGGGATGATATTCGGATCCGTTGCGATTCATCATATCAGGCTTGCTTGTCATTAATAATATTTACCCTTTACTTGCGCATATTATTAAATCTGGACTTAAAATGAAAAATTCATTGTCATGGTGAAGAGATTACAATAAACTGATGTTTTGCTAATTCAGAAACGTGGCTAAATGGACTAACATTCCTCATCCTATCAGGCAATCTAATTGTCATTAATAATATTTACCCTTTACTAGCGAAAGCAGTAAAGAGTCTTTTAATAGTAACAAAATGCTGTAAAATTAACGGAATATAGTGCAGATATTTTAATATACATTTACTTTATATTTTTTTTGCTTTGGATATTATTAATTGACTACGATAAGCACTATTTTCAAAATATTTGAACAAATAGAAAATTTCATTTGGGTTTTTGTATAATTTGCATCTCACATTGTTTTAAATGTTGCTTTCAATGCAGATCATCGTTAAAGAATGGCTATCTATAAAGTCTATCTCATCGAAAACAACTCGTTGTAAATGATCCCGCCAAGCCACAAACCTAAAACGTCAGTCACAAAAAGAAGTGATATCACATAAAAAGAAGCGATATAGAAGTGCATACTCCGAGTCCCGTGTAAAAATCTGTCACCACTCATAATGTTTCCAAAGGACTCGGAGTGAGGTACAGTATGTGAAAACTGCTTGGCGACCTGCAGCCTTTTATAATATATGCAGTATATCAAATTTGAAAATCGAAAAAAATAAATTTGTAATTTTTGTTACATCATTTTTTAAATATTTTTGTATGCGAAAGAACTGACAGAACGGATTTTTCCCCAGATCTATGCGATTCCGCTTACGCTAGAATTACTGCAATATATCTCAATTTAGTTAACGTTTATTATAAGGTACAATGTTATTAATATGCGTATGATCACCATATATATATATATATATATATATATATTACAAACTCAAAATCTTTACATGTTTACTTAAAAAATCCTCTTCATAAGAGTGGTGTTTCTAGTTTAAATAATGGTAAATAAAATCAACAAATTTATTTTTCAAGCTCATAAATAAGAAAGGACATGCAAACACAGAAGCTTCAACTTTTTACAATTTTATGGGAGCAAAATAAATAAATAAATTAAATTAAATTAAAATAATGTAGTCATATGTAATTGCAGGAAACGCAAACATTATAAAAGCCTGCAGGTCGCCAAGCAGTTTTCACATACTGTACCTCACTCCGAGTCCTCTGGAAACATTATGAGTGATGATAGATTTTTACACGGGACTCGGAGTATGCACTTCTATATCGCTTCTTTTTATGTGATATCACTTCTTTTTATGACTGACGTTTTAGGTTTGTGGCTTGGCGGGATCATTTACAAAGAGTTGTTTTTTATGAGATATCACTCCTTTTTGTAAGGTATTTAATTTCAATTATACGGATTCCATTTTTATTCAGAAAAGAAAAGATAAAAGGGGCAAAAAAAATAATAATAGTGATGCTATAAACAGAATTATACATCAGAATTATACAATTTATTGAGTGACTTATTCTAATGTACGTGTCGCTACCATAACAACTGGGAAACTTTTATATTAATTTCCTTACATTGTATTCATCAGATTATTTATGACATATTTATTTTCCTTTTTATTTTGTTTATATCACTCTTCCGTTTATATACATTCAAAAACAAAAAATTACTTAATTTTACAGTAGTTTACAAACTAATTAAAATACTACAGTTTCAGAAAAATGTGGAAAAATAAGAAGCACTTTTTTTCGGTCAACGACAACGATAAGTTTATGGAGCATACTTTATCGAAAATAATCAACATTTTTTCCCCCCTACGAACCTATTTCTATTAGTATAAAAATTTACAGGGATTTTTATACTAACACATTAAATATATTATTTTTGAAAATTACTAAGCACCTTAGAAGTTTTTTATTTGTTTAAGTTTTTTAACTCAACGTTTCGAGAATTTGAAAAATATAAAATTCGCAACGTTTGCAAAAGTATAAAAACAATAAAAGTGATTTCTGTTCATATAATCTGTTCATTCCAATTCGGTGATCCTAAAATATAGGTCCCCAATCTCCGGCAGTCCATGAATTAATTAGGACATATGTATGCAACTGTTAAAATGTTCTCAAAGTTGACAATAGAGGCAATAAGTATAGCTCGGCAAATATGAAACACGGCATTGCTTCATCATGGCTTTGTTTCATGAGGAGTTCGTTCTCCGAACATAAAAATCTCACGCGAAAGTGTTCGTTAACCGATTTGTTCGTAAACCGAACAGTTCGTTACCGATCACCTATTGTATACGAAATTTAGCATTTTAAGTTCGTCATAGCCGAAGATTTGATGAACGGCAAATATTTAAACGCAAAACTTGTAATCTTGGGGTATCAACATTTTTACATTCTATTACTCAGCGCATGAACGTAAAGTTAGAATTTTGTAATAGCTATTTCAATCAATTCCTAATACGCTAGAATTATATATTTATAAATAAACACAGTTTTTTTAATCGATGAAAATACTATATATTAATAGATTTAGAGCTTAACATCGACGAGATTTCAGACGGACAAAATGATCTTATATTAAATTTTAAAGCAAGATAATGAAACCTTACAGAGATTGAAACAGTGTAAAATCATTAAAATACATCTCACTCAGTAAATATACATCGGTTGTAGTGTAATCAAGATCTTCTAAGAGACTCTGTAAACGAAACGTATATGCTTCAATGCCGCTTTACAATAGAGAGGATGTAGTAACATATTTGAATATCTTGTGTATATAGCGAATTTGACAAAAGTTATGCAATTTACTATTGTTTTTCCTCTGTGTTAAGTACAGGAATCATGTACTTCAACGTAAAAATTTGCTAATTACACAACTTTTTAGTCTTATTAAAAAATCTTTTGAGTTACCTTGTAAACGAACAGTAAATTCTACAATTCGGTTTTACAATAGGAAACTAACTTAGGTAGTTCGTAGTAACATATTTTAACATCATGCGCATACGTTCTTTTTGAAAAGAGTTAGACCATTTAATATTTTGTTTGCTTCATCTTAAGTATAGGAATAAATCACTTTAAAGTGGTATACATAAAAAACTAATTAATATTTTTACACGAAATATTAAACATTTGAACTACTTATAAAAACAATTCAAATGCTGCAAACCACGTAAAAATCGGATAATTACACAACTCTTTAGCCCTATATCAAAAGATCTTTTGTGAGACCCTGTAAACGAACCTTAAATGTTAAGATTTTTATAATAGGAAGCTTACTTGTGTCGAGTGTAATAACGTATCTTAATATCATGTGTATACGACCATTCCTAAAAGAGTTGGGTCATTTATTATTTTTTTGCTCTATGTTAAGTATAGGAATCAATAACTTTAAACTGATATAAATCAAAAACTAATTAATATTTTTACATGAAACTTACAAAGGTTTGAACTACTCATAACAACGATTCAAATAACGTAAACCGCGTAAAAATCCGATAGTTACACATTGCTGTAGCCCTGTCAACAGTTTTTTGCTCTATGTTAAGTATAGGAAGCAATAACTTTAAACTGATATAAATCAAAAACTAATTAATATTTTTACATGAAACTTACAAAGGTTTGAACTACTCATAAAAACGATTCAAATAACGTAAACCGCGTAAAAATCCGATAGTTACACATTGCTGTAGCCCTGTCAACAGTTTTTTGCTCTATGTTAAGTAAAGGAATCAATAACTTTAAACTGATATAAATCAAAAACCAATTAATATTTTTACACGAAACTTACAAAGGTCCGAACTACTCATAAAAACGATACAAATAACGTAAATCGCGTAAAAATCCGATAATTACACATTGCTGTAGCCCTGTCAACAGTTTTTGGTCTGAACAAGATTTAAAAAGTGCGAAAAACAGCACTTTTAAAATCGCATTTACTGAAAAACTATTCGTCGGATTTTGCTTTACTTTTGAATTCTTAGTCCCGTGGCACGCCCCATTCCATAGAATCAAGAATTTTGTTTCCATCATAAATAGAACGCGAGATACAGATGTGTCAAAAACCCGTTTTGTCCCGTCCGCAAAATATAAACTAGACAGAGTTTAAAAAAAAAAAAAATGTAAAATCGTTTGGCATCCATTGGCGGAAATTCCTTTCATTTACGGTTCAATGCATTGCTGTTTCTTATGCTTGGCGAGAAACTCTGTCGAGTTTCTATGATATAAACTAGACAGAGTTAAAAAAAAAAAAAAAATTGTAAAATCGTTTGGCATCCATTGGCGGAAATTCCTTTCATTGACTGTTCAATGCATTGCTTTTTCTTATGCTTGGCGAGAAACTCTGTCGAGTTTCTATGATTATGCAAAACTCTGCACAATCAGGGCCTGTTTCCCAAATAGGCCCGTGTAGCCCGAGCTTACGCACACAAATGCAAAGGGCCCCCCAAATTTACTTTTCAAAACTAATTTTTAGGGGGGAAAATTTCAGTCAGGGTAAAAAATGTATTTTTTTTTCTTAATTATAGCTACTAAATTTTCCATCAGACTATTACTGTCCCGTTTATACTCTATTTTTTTTTTTCTGTTGATATAATAAATGGTGAAGAAACAGTGATAAATCTTGATGTATAATTTGATAAATCTTGTATGAAATCTTGATTTTAAAACAGTTGAAACTCCGCCCTCTTCCAAAAGTCTTCAATTAAATGGTTTTCTAGATAAGTTTTTCAAGTTTATGCGTAAGTAATATAATGTACGAATTTAATATAAAATTTCTTACAATATAAATAATATACATAGATGGACAAAATTATATAAATGCTTTTTTCCATTTTAAATAAGATAAAGCTTAATATTCCCTTATCAATGATGCTCTTATCTAATTTTGCCCGTAATCAATGAAGCTTGGTGAAACAAACACACCGGTCAGCAAGGTGTTAAAAGCAGTGATATTTTTTCATTAAAATTTTCTATTTAAGTAAGAATCATCTCATTTTCCGATAAATTCTTGATAAAATATCTCTTCAAAATGACTTTCTTCTTCCTTTTAAACATTTTCTAAAACTGAATGTCTAATTATGGAAGATATATATATTTTTTTGTTTTTGTTTTTACACGCTATTCCAACCAGGAGTGGCTTTAATAGCCCTGGAGCCCGGGTTAGATTTCTTCCAGCAGCGCTCCCACAAATAGGGTTCCCTTAGAAATAACAATTGAATTTTCAATAAAGTTATTTTCATATAGTAATATTTGCCTTATTTAAACGCAAAATTTCTGTTATTAAATTATGTGATTATTAGTTTTACCAAATAGTGATATTTAAAATTTAATTGTGAGTAAATCCTACCTATGAATACCAATTTATAAAGAAACTACTAACATTTCACCATGCTTTGCATATTTTCCTTCATTTTTTTAATCATAAATTGTGCAAGTTTTTAGAATAAATTTGCCCGTTATTTAATGTAGGTTTTTTTTTTTTTTTTTTTTTTTTTAAGATATTTTAATTTAAAAATGTTTTTTAGTTCATAAACAATTATTTGTAGTTTTTTTTTAAATAAAATAAATAAACATTTCATTAAAATTTATTAGTTTGTATTTGTAAAAGGTCACCCATTAATTAAGTTGTAATTCAAGAGGAAGGGGAGGGGGGGGGGTAAACAATTTTCAAAGCTTCTCATCACTCTAGCGAAGTCCTGCTTTAAAAGAGAATTATTGATGATTTCGATGATGAAGATAATACAACACACTTACAAAACACAATAAACAAAACACAGTGTACCAGCTAAAATGAAAACCTGTGTAAACGAACAGTTTTTCCGATCCCTTGGTATTCTGTGTTCATCTTCGAAAAGATTGATACCAAAGAAAAAAAACTGTGTAAGTTTGTGGCATCAACTATGCTAGATAAATTATTTACATTTTCTCTTTCATTTAAAATATATAAGACTTTTAGAGTCTAATATTTTGTTTTTCTTAAAAGGAAAAACATCATGGTTTCAATGAAAAAACCGCAACACAATTACTATTATACACGGTATTCCTGCTAAGCTGCAGAAAGGGAGACCTGTATAAACGGGCAATTTTTCCGATTCCGTCTTGTCACGTCAGATTTCATTTTGTACTGTATATTGTCATTAAAACTCCCTACTTGCTTGCGCGGTGAGGAATTGTTTTGATACAAACAACACTACGTTTTCACATTATCTGCTTCAAATGATGTTGAAATTATAATATCTTTTATTATACACTTTCTGTGACTTAAATGACTGTGATTAAAATAATTTAAATGACTGAATTATTAAATGACTGTGATTATGTTTGCACCGAAAAATTACTGCTATATTTAAAATTTCTGTTCAAGTATGATATTCAGTATCGATTTTCCTATATCTTATATACCACACCACTTAAAGAATATTTTTTAGGACGGGATGGAAGAAGAGAGTTATCCATAAATTCCAATTTAAAGCAGACTGCTAAATGACTCCTTATTAAATTGCTAATGAAATGACATATTAGAACTCTACAGCGTCGCATCGTTTATAAAACCCTCTAAGCATCATTCCACTTGCTCTCAAAAAGGGGTTTGCGTAAAGAGAGCCTAGAAATAGTAGCATAACAATTCAGAAATTATGGGAGGGGCCAGTGGCGTATCTACATATTCAGTGCCTGAAGCAAGAGAAATTAGAGCGCCTCCTTGTCTCTGAGAAGAGCCTGGAAAATTTTGTTTTAAGGTTTGGAAAGATTGGAAAATCATGCGTGAAGCTTGTATTATGAAACACTTTCCAATACTTCCAGAATACTCTGACTTAACTTAATCGATTACAACTTTTAGTTCATCTTTCATCGTTGAACATTTAGCTGATTCAGCTCCCACTAATTTCATTTTTTTTTCCTTTCAAAAATTATATTCTATTACATTTCTGACACCAATGGTAAAGTACTAACCACTCTGCGGTCTGCGAATAACCTCAGATTTAAGCAGCATACAGCGAGAAAGAGTGAGGACACGGCCTAACTCGATTTTCTCCTTCCCTTTATACGGCCGTAACAAAAAGTCATTTTCCCTTTGTTCAAGAGGAATAAGAGTTTCTCCCCGGAAGAACGTAGGGGGCGCTATTACTTACCATTACTAATGGAGAATTTCCTTATCTTTGCGTTTCGTTCGTCAAAACTATTTATGAATTGATATATCCAAGACTAATAAAAAACCCTTATGGGGAATGTGACTTAAACGAGCATAAAATAAATATATGCTCATTAATATGTGCAAAATTCTTGCCCATCGTTAAAAAAAATATGGCAAGGTATTTTACAAATGAAACTAATTTATCTGCATGTAAGAACTCTTTATCAAGAAAAATTTTAAAGTTTACTTAATTTTATAATATTTAATGTATATTTCACTGTAAAAATTATCAATGTTTAAAGTCTAATCAAGAAATAGAATCTGCTTATACCTATAGATACATATATATATACAAGTAGGGTGGATAGATTTATGAATTAATATTTAAAAATCGGAAAAAATATTCTGTAATTTCTGTAACCACACAATATTCTAAAATTTCCACAAAAACTATTCTCTCATAAATGGAGTACATAATGCTACAGCAAAAAAAAAAAAAAAAAAAAAAAAAAAAAAAAAAAAACTTGTTCATTTTCTAAAATAATAAAACCTGTAAAAATTATTATGAATTTGTTAAATAATCCATGTTTTGAGAAAAAAAAAAGCGATGTGAGTTGATTGCCGGATATTGGCGAAATATGTTTTCTTATTCTGTTGATATTATGAAACATGAAAGTATATTTTTATTTTTATATACATACTTTTATACCATGACTTTCCAGAACTAGAATATAATATTTAATTTTATATGTAATTCTATTATATTTCTATATGCTTATATATTTCAGATCAGTACCTATAATGGTTAAATTTATTAAAAATTGTTTTGAATGTACACATATATACATATATTTTAAATAATTCAGAATCGTATAAAAATAATCCATGTTTTGAAAAAAAAAAAATCGATATGAGTTTATTGCCGGATATTGACGAACTTGCTTAATTTTCTTACTACTATTACGAAACTAGTAATTATTTTTTAAATTTTTTATTGTGCATTTTACGCTCAGAATTATCAATGTTTCAAGTAATCAAGAATTTAAATGTATATAAATATAGAAATTTACTTATAATGTTTGTTTTGCATTTTATAGTAGCGTGTTATTTAAACTATTTTTAATTGCTGAAAGCATTGTATTTATTTATTTTATCTCTAAATCTTTTAGTTTTTCCTGTTTGTAGTAAAGAAAATGCCGAAACAAAAGATACATATGTTATATATACCTTTTATAATGAATATATTGCAAAAATTCTTGTATTTTTATGTATAGAAGTAACATTTACTAAGCATTATTTATGGTAAGTATATCGCGCCATCTACCGGCGAAGCAGCCTTTTAACGATTCCGAAACAAGGGGTGATTGTGAAGACCGTATGAGGGAAGGGAGAATCGAGTTTGGCCGTGGTGAGGAACACTAGATATTGAGCCTATAAATCCCTCATTTCCTACTCATCTCATTGGAAGTCGTGTTCTTATGTTCTTAACAATCACTTACTGTTCAAAATGAACGTCAGTGATACTTTTAAAGCTTAAGAACAACTATCTACAGAAACTGAACTGGTTGTAAAAAATTATATATAAAATTTTATGTCTAAACTTTTGTGTCTCGAATGAAATTAATTGCTAGTTATTTATTATTTTGTCTCTGAATTGTGTAAACTATATGCAGAAACGGAATATTAAGCTTAATTGGAAACTGTTTCTTTCGTATTGTGAAAATAATGAAAGTATCAATTTTCTAAAATTTTGCTTAAAATTGAATTTAGTCTCACTCTGTATTATATTCTAACGAAATGTCGTAAAGATCTGATAAATAAAAATATGGTAAAAAGGCTTTTTAGTGCATCCTTATCCATTTAAATGGTTCAGAGTTACTAAGTTAAATTCATTTTTCCCAACGTTTTGTTTAATAGTGTATCAGTATGATCAAAATGCTAAAACTTTAGCATAACTTGTATACATTATATTAATTTTTGGAAAGTATTGTTATCTTTCTACTTTCTTCCATTATTATAAATAAATATATCCGTATTATGCTCACCTCTTTCTATAAAAATAGAATTTGAGTGTTAAGATTTCAAATTTAGTTTTTAATTAGAAATGACATAGGTAATAAAGTAATTAGAAAAATATTTCGGGGGAGGGGGGGCGTTCAATTATCAGTTTTAATGTATTGTATTTAATCAATTGAATCTGATTTTAACTATAATATGCTATATTCACTGTACTATAACCATTTTAATATAGTATATTGAATGAATTTTTTTAAATGAAGTAATTTAAAGTTTTTCGATAAATAAACACTGATCTGTAAAATTTCGTGTGGGGTAGGGGTGAATTCCATAAATTCTCTTTTTCGCTATGTCCCTGGAAATGGATGTCAGCATGGCCTCTTTATCAACTGCTTAATAAGACTCCGGGGCTAGAGTAGACTTTACAAGCTCCTACCCAACCTTTATTATATCTACTATATATATAAAACACAAACAGAAATTTCGTTCCGTTCCTTTATAACTCCAGTTTCGCTGAATGGATTTTGATGAAACTTGCACTGTTCGACAGACAATTTTTCAGGGAAGGTTTTAGTATATAACACAACTTTCTACGTTCATTAGTTATAGAATTATGATAGAAAATTCTGCTATTTTGGCCGAAAAGGTTACCATTGCTCATTTTTTGGCGACCATTAGCGTTGGACTAAGAATTGAAACGGCTATACATCTCGAAAAATAAAAGAAAAAACTGTTGCAAATTTTAGTAAAAAAAAAAAAAAAAAAGAAAGAAAGAAAGAAAAAAAAGAGAAAGAAAAGAAAAACAGTTTTAATGAGAGATAATATTATAAAACGAAAATATTTAATTTAAACATGATTGGGAATATTAGTAATGCTTGCTTAAAAATTTATTCAATAGGCCAGATTGCTATTGTTAACAATATTTGCCGATTTATCTTTTGTTTTGGCGATTTTGATTTTACTTTTGACCCCAAACAATTTGATTTTAAGCCAAAAGGTGTTTTTTGTTGCAGAAATAATTGAAATGGCTATACATCTCGAAAAATAAAAGAAAAAACTGTTACTAATTTTATTTTAAAAAAAGAAAGAAAGAGAAAAAAAAAGAAAAAGAAAAACAGTGTTGATGAGAGATAATATTATAAAACGAAAATATTTAATTTAAACATGATTCAGAAAGTTCGTAATGCTTAAAAAATTATTCAATGTGCAATTGAAAGAATATTTGACGATTTATCTTTTGTTTTTGGCGATTTTGATTTTACTTTTGTCCCCAAACAATTTGATTTTAAGCCAAAAGGTGCTTTTTCAAGTATACGACAGCATTTTTGGAGTATTTTTTTGGTACTTTTCGGTTAGCCGGGCGCCAGTGATATATATATGAACACGTATATATACACATCTATCTACACATATACATACATATATATATACACATATGTATGAATATATATATATATATATATATATATATATATATATATATATATATATATATATATATATATATATATATATATATATATATATATATGTATACACATATATATTCATATATGTACATATATCACTGACGCCCGGCTAACCGAAAAGTACCCTTTTTTTTAATTCAAATGTAAATTATATTAAAAGTAATATACTTCTACTTACTTCGTTCTGGCTGCTTATAACTCGAGTTCTGCTGAATGTTTTTTCATAGAACTTAAACTGTAAGATAGATAATTTTTCAAGGAAGGTTTTATTGTATAACATATCGTTCTACGTAGCTTAGTTATAGAATTATGGGGGAAAGTTCTATAATCAGATGAACCCGATTATGAAAGATTAGCCTTTTGAAAAAGTTCTACTGGACGGATTTTGATGAGAATTGTATTCTTATTTAGATGCTATTTCAGGAATGGTTTTAGTGTACTACATGTTGTTCTACGTTTCTTAGTCAAACAGTTATGTGTGAAGGTTATATAGTCAGGTGAACCCGATTCCGAAAGATTAGCCTTTTTGAAAGTTTTTACTGGGCGTATTTTTTGCAACTTGCATTGTTAAGTAGATAATTTTTAAGGATGTTTTAGTATATTTCATATCGTTCTATGTGAGTTTTAGAATTATGTGCAAAAGTTCCATAATCAGATGAAACCGATTATCAAAGATTAGCCTTTATAAAAACTTCTACTGGATGGATTTTATTAGTTAATTTGCTTGCATTGTTAGTTCGATAATTTTTAGTGCTGGTTTTAGTATATAACATATAGTTTTATCGTTCTTTACCAAACCGTAACTGTAAATGACCAAATAAAAGAGTTGGTCCTTAACAGCTAAAATTTTGACTGCACATTAGAAAATATAATAGCGCAATGGCGTCATTTTTCAGTAATGTGGAAAAGGATATTCCAGGTAAATATACAGATTGCTTTCAAATACAAGGTCAAATTAAACAATATATTTCGTCTCATTCAAGGTTCATCTGTACAAACCGACCAGCGCAGCGGGCGTAGTTTGCTAGTATATATATAATTTACCAGTATATTTCTAAATGATTTCTTATATTTTTAATTTTATCTTTATCCCAATTTTATTATAAATATACTTAAATGTATTGCATTTACATTTCTCGTATTAAAGATCTCGTAGGGAAGGGATGACTTCCATAAATTCCCTTTTTCATATAATTCACTAGTGTATTTCTAAATGATTTCTTATTAAAAAGATCTCGTAGGGCAAGGGTTATATATATATTTCACCAGTATATTATTTGTAAATGATTTTTTTTTTTAAGCTATTATCTTAATTTTAGCTTTAATTTTAATTTTATTATAAATATACTTACTTATATTACATTTACGTTTCATAGTAATAGTTAAAAAAGATATCGTTTTCCACATCCCTCTCCCTCTGAGATGATTTTATTATTTCGAACGTTTGATTTATGAACTAAATAACCATTATATATATAAATATATATATATTATTTTAAGTATTATTCTTGATATATATAAAAAGAAAAGAAAAGGTCATAGCTTTCGGATTCTAATAGTGACCAAAAAAGTGTATGTTTCTATTATGCATTATTAATAACAAATAATATCTTTTAAAAAGTTTAGTTTAATTCTAAACATACATACATGTAATGGTTAAAAACAAAAGATCATTGTTCATGCTATATGTTAAAAGAAAAGTGTTTCTTAAACATTGGTTAGTTTATTTTTTTTTAAATGATTTATATCTTACTAATTAATTACTGAAAATGGAAGAGAATGTACAACAAACCACTAAACGAAAATATTAATTATAGATTTTTTTTTTTAATCTTTATGGTAATCTTTCACAACTTTATAACTACAGATTAACCAGTAATTGGTAATAAGACTGCTAGTAAATAAATAGAGATTTTAATATACGAAGGATAATGCTTAATTTTAAAAGATGAAAAATCAAAGTCCCTCTTGTATTACGAAGATATAAACAAAACTCGAAGAAGATATATACAAATTAGATTGCAAATGAGATTACGAAGATATAAACAAAAGTAGAGGTGAGGTAATGCGCGGGGATATAGCACAAATCTGTTTCGGGGTGATTTGGTAAATTGTGAGCTGGAATACAATATTTAAAACGTATTTTTAAATATTATTTTTAATTTGCAAATTTTATGGTTTAAGTTTCAATAAAAAAAACTTTAATTTACTAAATGAAATGATTGAGAACGTATGTTCCGATTGATATACATCAAGTAGTCATCCTCCTTACGCTTCGTGACTCTCACCCCGCCCGTACCTCCCTCTCTCTACATATATATGTACCTAAGTCTAATATTAGTTTTTGGGTTAATATTTTACAGAAATATATTAGGTAATATTTTACAGAAACATATTAGTTAATATTTTACAGAAACATACCAGTTAATATGTTTCTCTATTTTGACAATTTTAAAGTGTGTTTGCGATCAAAATTTTTAAGCCCCACCAGTGGCTGAGAAGTTCTGCTCTCAAAGCTTGTGCTAAGTTGAGGGAGGTGCTGAGTTCAAACTCCTGTCGACCTAACCGTTCGGAGTTTTCCGTGTTTTTTTTTTCGAACCTTGCAGTAAATACGGGTTAGGATCCTATACTGGAGAATTCGTTAGACCAGAATGACATCAGCAATTCTTGAATATCCAACAGTTCTGTAAAGGAATAAATACACACAAAATGCTGAAGAGATGAAGACGTCAGGTTCCGATAAGAATATTATTTATTTGTAGAGCAGTTGTCCAGGGTAATTACACACAGGTCGCCGGCCCGCAAGCAGGGAATATAAGGAGGAGGCTTAAGTGTTACACATCAAGTGAAGTCAAGGGCAGGCGGCGAGAGAGAGACTGCTGTTACATAATTTTCTTTCATCGTTGCAGTGAAGTCGTGGCGATAATTAGATACGCCAATTAGCCAGATAACATGCTGTTTTGGCGAGAACAATGTGATGAGAAACAGGTGGTAATTGTCCGTTAATGATAAGCCTATGGGGGAGAGATGAAAGTAAAATATGAATTTTAAGCGCCAGAATGGAGATATGGAATTTTAGTAAACCTGCGAAACCGTATGGAGCATTTCTCATGGGGTTAGCTTAAAGAATTAAGAACTGGGGTTAAAAATAGAATTGGTACGTTACAGATATTATATACTAAAGGCATCTGGACAATTGGGAAAATAATGAAATACGTTAAAAGAAATGAAACCTTGACGAAGAAAAGTGTAGGCGTAAAAATGTAAGTAAAGTTTAGACGCCGATAGAAAAGAGCGGATTGTAATGGGAATAAATTCTTTTTCCTTTTTTATTTATAACGACATGATTTATGCGGTGAGAAAAGAGATCCGAATGAATTAACCCTCTCATGCATGAATTATTTTGCAATTGTCAGAAAAAATTTTCGCTGGCAAATTATCATGAAATAGATGAGAATAATCACAACCCGTAGGGCATGGTGACATCACGGCGACGTCACTGTGAAGTCACACTGTGACTTTGTGACAGTCGTCGTGACGTCACGTGACGTCGATGTGAAGTCACTGTGACGTAAATACGAGGTCGTTATGGCCGTTTTCAAGGCTTTCTGTGACCTCACAATGTGACTACTTTGTGAAGTCACCGTGCGACTTCAATGTGAAAAATGTGACGAATCTGCATCGGATAGGGTGACCAGATTTTACCCGAATCCTATACGGATTGTTCGGATCAAAAATTTTTTATGGTTCAAGTTTGTGACGTTTGTGACGACACTGCACCGGGTCGGGTGACCAGATTTTACCCGAATACAATCCAGAAACTTCGGATCGATCTTTTTGGATTTGTTTAGCTACAGAATAGATTTGGATTAGTTGTCGTGTGACCTGATTTTCGTGAACCCGATCTGACCCGAGTCGGGTATAATGTTTTTACTGTAAGTCTTGTTCAGAATAAAATCTTGCATACGACCAAGTAACCAGATTTTATCAGAAATTGTGTTACGATACAATTTCTGATGTCGGCTCGGATCTAGAGTCATGCACGAATCCGGTTATATACTTCTTGAACATGATTGAATGTCTACTTGAACATGAATGATGGTTGACTGAAACTATATTTACATTCAACCCGTAATCTTACCCTAACCCAACAACAACAACAACAAAAATTCTGTAGGCCCACAACCCGACCGAACCTGATAAATGATTTCGCATAGATTCGGATAACAAGATTTCACCAAATACGGATAAGATCCACGATAAGGATTGGATCGGCAATCATTTTTTTTATGCAACTCGTATTCAAATTGAAACTTTGCATCTGATTGGGAAACCAGCTAATGTAGCCGTTAAACAAGAAAATTATAAATGTAAAAAACGCATACTAATATAAAAATAATAGATGAATCCATTAAAAATTATAATAAAATTAAATATTTTAATAATATGAAATTCTATTGTGCAAATAACCACTTTTAAAAATAACTTCGACTTCCATTTGTTTTATGTAACCACCAAAAATGTTGACAATAATTAAAACTATGCTATTTTGCTTTTAAGTATTGAAGTTTTTAAATGTGTATACTTTTTGTATACTCAGTATCACGAAACTTTCTGACACATTTATGAACAAATTTTTAAACGCTTGGCACTTGCATGCCTGATTATTAAAGCGATTTGGAATGAATAGCGTTTTCCATTTTTAGATAAATGAAATGCTTAAGAGCAATTTTGGTCACGTTTTTTCCGTTTCTGACGCTGCGCGACGAAAATTCGGTTCAAAACACCGACTTTGATATTGTTTTCTGAAACATCTTTTGTCAAAAATGGAAAATGCCATTCTATTACATATATTCTGAATAAGAACACCTGCCAATTTCATGTGTTTCCGAATAAAAATGAATTCAGAAATTAGTTATTTTGGATTTGATTACAAATTTAATGAAAATAAAAGTATAGATTTTTAAATAAGCATTGTGAAAAATTTATATTAGGAATCCATTTAAATAATAGATCTACCTATTGTGCGATATTATTAAATAATAAACATTGTATCAAGCAATAAAACATTTTTCGAAGCAAATGAAATTTAAAACTTCGGATCATAAACGCAAAGAAAAAAAATATTTTTTTTTCTTTACAAATTATTTTATTTATAGTTTTTGATAGAATACTAAATGCAGAGATTAAATATCAATTTTTACTATAGAAAAAATTCGATAACATAACTGGAAAAATTACCTTAACTGAATAGCTGTTTTATTGTTTCATCAATATTCATTATTTTTGTGCACCTAATATTGACATATCTTGACAACTAAATTTGTAATGAGTTAAATTGTCGCAATTATTTCAAATATACCAGAAAATTATTTCTCAAAACCTCCACTAGCTAAGAAATTTTCAAATTGTAAATCAAATATTAATAGTTTTAAAAATTGCAATGTTTTTAATTACAATGAATAACTATGAAAATTGAACTGAGAAACGCAAAATATAAATACATTCCTCGTTATAAATAACACTTTACATTTAGAATATATATTGTTAGTAAATACTTTAAGCTTTTTTCCAAACTCTCTATTTAAAACATTAAAGATAAAATTTTATACAAGTGATTAAAAAAAAAAAAAAAAAAGATTTAAACATCTTAACATTTAAATAATGCACTATTAATGTACCATTACTAAATATGCACTATTAACAAAACTGCGAAGACATTAAAAGTTACCTGCTAATCTATAAGTAAAACCACCAGTTCTAGGGATTAAGTTTTAATGGTCGTTGGCTGCTTCCTTTTCATTGAAAAATGAGACTAAAATCCACTGCTTTAATTTTCAAAGTGTCCAGCTTAGGTGTGTTCATAGATCTGAGATATCAAATATCACGCAGACCTTAATAACGCACCCAGCTAGACATAAGGATAGGTTAAAATGGATGATTCACTTTAAAACATTAATTTACTTTCACGGTATAAATTCCACAATATACTTCCACAAACTTAAAAAAAAAGAACACCACACACTCTAATCCGCCGATGAAAATAATCGTCTGCCCTCAACATCTGCGATCATGATCTGCGCGGTAATGTTTACCACAAAGTAACATCTAGCAGGTGTTTCCAGAAAAAGAATAGAAAGAACGTTATACCAACAGTTAAATAAAGACATTTCAAATGCTTTATAGTTTATATGGCTGACAAATAACTTCTCATAAAACTATAATATTCTGTATATTACTTTTAAATGCTAAAGGTGTAAAATTAACAACTATAATATAAATTAAAATAACTTTTATTAGTTGTTTTACATGTTTCGACTCTTCTGAGTCATTTTCAAAAACAAAATGAGAATATTCTAAAGCTGCACGGGCTTTGAAGTTATTATTTACATGTACTTTTTAAAAAATTACGCACGTTATCTATTATTTTTTACTTGATTGTTTATTTTCATATCTTTGAGCATGGAGTAATTCTAGCCACAGTTTCGGTAAATTAAAAGATGTCGCATCGTTACATATTGTATTTTTTGCGCGTGAGTATCTCTATGGTTTCTCTTATTATGGATGGATAGTGTAGACTGGAGGGAAATATTATTTTACTTTCATTGAAATTTATTTGGATGGTTTCTTCTTGATATAATCTTGCTAGGGCTGCAGTTTTTCTATTGTATTTAATATCAGCTATATGCTCTTTTTTTCTGCAATTAAATTTCCTGCTGGTCATGCCTATGTAGTAATTCTTGGATCCGTCTTCTTTAATAAAAGGTATTTCATATACTCCTGAATAATTCTCAAAATTAATTGGGTCAATTTTACTGCACATGATATTCTTTAATTTCTTAGGTGGTTTGGCTATTAAGCAGATATTGAAACGTTTAAGGCTGTGTTTTAATTTTTCGAAAAAGCTTGGATAATATTGCAGAGTATAAAGTTTGTATTTTTGTGAATCAAATTTCTTTTCTGAATACTTATTGTTGGTGATATCTATGATTAATTTATTAATATGGTGTACTGTAAAACCATTATTATAGGCAATTTTACGAATATTATCTAATTCATTATTCAATTTATTTTCAGTACATATTATAAAGGCTCGTTTTATGAGAAATCTGTAGGCTGAAATTTTGTATGTAAAGGGAGAACATGCGTTATTTGGTATGGTAGATTGGTTAGCCATGTTTTTCCGGAAAACAGCTCTGTCGATAGATTTATTTGTTCTTGTTAACATAACATCAAGGAATGGAAGACTTTTATTATGTTCAATTTCAATAGTGAATTTAATGTTATTGTCGATTGAGTTTAGTTGATTTATAAATATTTTAAGTTCATCAAGACTATGCTGCCAAATTATAAAAATATCATCAACATATCTGAGCCAAGTGTGAGGTGTTAAGTGAAATGTGCCAAAAACTTTATTTTCCAATGGGCGAAGAGTATATTCAGCTAATAAGCCTGAAATAGGTGACCCCATTGGAGCTCCGTGATTCTGCTTATAATATTTACTATTGAATGTGAAATAGTTATTATGGATGATTAGATTAAGTCCTCTTTTTATTGTTATTTTCATATCATCACTAAATTCTTCTATCTGTTCAATATCATCACAAATCTTATTACATACTACATGTGTGTCAGTTGATGGATACAATGATATAATATCAAGACTAGCCATTATATAATTATCTGGTAGCTGTATATGTTTGATTTTTTGAATGAAATCTTCCGTTGATTTAATAGTTAATGTAGAATCTGGTAAAATATCTCTTAAGAAGGGAACATAAGCTTTTTCTAAGAAGTAAGTCGGTCCTGAGCACTTTGAAACTATAGGACGTAATGGCATGTTGCTTTTATGATCTTTTAGTCTTCCAATAATCCTAGGGATAACAGCTAATTTATGTACTTTTATTATTTTCTTCATAAATATGGGCCAAGTTCCATTTTTAATGATGTCATTGACCTTATAGTTGATTAAATTAGTTGGATCTTTTTTAACTTCTTCACAATTCATATCTTTAATGCATTTTTCCATTTTATTTATATAATCATCTCTATTAAGGATAGCTAATTTGTTGGATTTGTCAGTCTGTACTATAATTATACTGGGGTCTTGTTTTAAACTTTTTATAATTTTAAGTTCTTTATAAACAGGTTTGATAGGTTTGTTAAAAAGTTTTCTCACTTCATTAAACATTAAGAAAACTTTTTAACAAACCTATCAAACCTGTTTATAAAGAACTTAAAATTATAAAAAGTTTAAAACAAGACCCCAGTATAATTATAGTACAGACTGACAAATCCAACAAATTAGCTATCCTTAATAGAGATGATTATATAAATAAAATGGAAAAATGCATTAAAGATATGAATTGTGAAGAAGTTAAAAAAGATCCAACTAATTTAATCAACTATAAGGTCAATGACATCATTAAAAATTCATTCAATAGTCACATTCAATAGTAAATATTATAAGCAGAATCACGGAGCTCCAATGGGGTCACCTATTTCAGGCTTATTAGCTGAATATACTCTTCGCCCATTGGAAAATAAAGTTTTTGGCACATTTCACTTAACACCTCACACTTGGCTCAGATATGTTGATGATATTTTTATAATTTGGCAGCATAGTCTTGATGAACTTAAAATATTTATAAATCAACTAAACTCAATCGACAATAACATTAAATTCACTATTGAAATTGAACATAATAAAAGTCTTCCATTCCTTGATGTTATGTTAACAAGAACAAATAAATCTATCGACAGAGCTGTTTTCCGGAAAAACATGGCTAACCAATCTACCATACCAAATAACGCATGTTCTCCCTTTACATACAAAATTTCAGCCTACAGATTTCTCATAAAACGAGCCTTTATAATATGTACTGAAAATAAATTGAATAATGAATTAGATAATATTCGTAAAATTGCCTATAATAATGGTTTTACAGTACACCATATTAATAAATTAATCATAGATATCACCAATAATAAGTATTCAGAAAAGAAATTTGATTCACAAAAATACAAACTTTATACTCTGCAATATTATCCAAGCTTTTTCGAAAAATTAAAACACAGCCTTAAACGTTTCAATATCTGCTTAATAGCCAAACCACCTAAGAAATTAAAGAATATCATGTGCAGTAAAATTGACCCAATTAATTTTGAGAATTATTCAGGAGTATATGAAATACCTTTTATTAAAGAAGACGGATCCAAGAATTACTACATAGGCATGACCAGCAGGAAATTTAATTGCAGAAAAAAAGAGCATATAGCTGATATTAAATACAATAGAAAAACTGCAGCCCTAGCAAGATTATATCAAGAAGAAACCATCCAAATAAATTTCAATGAAAGTAAAATAATATTTCCCTCCAGTCTACACTATCCATCCATAATAAG
Organism: Maratus michaelseni; assembly: GCA_963931845.1. Taxonomy (NCBI): domain Eukaryota; kingdom Metazoa; phylum Arthropoda; class Arachnida; order Araneae; family Salticidae; genus Maratus; species Maratus michaelseni. The sequence goes on from OZ007597.1 coordinate 141,597,357, forward strand.
AGAAACCATAGAGATACTCACGCGCAAAAAATACAATATGTAACGATGCGACATCTTTTAATTTACCGAAACTGTGGCTAGAATTACTCCATGCTCAAAGATATGAAAATAAACAATCAAGTAAAAAATAATAGATAACGTGCGTAATTTTTTAAAAAGTACATGTAAATAATAACTTCAAAGCCCGTGCAGCTTTAGAATATTCTCATTTTGTTTTTGAAAATGACTCAGAAGAGTCGAAACATGTAAAACAACTAATAAAAGTTATTTTAATTTATATTATAGTTGTTAATTTTACATCTTTAGCATTTAAAAGTAATATACTATTACATGGTGTTATATTTTATTATATTGTTATATAATATTCTGTTTTTATATGAGAGAGTTTAATATTCTTGGAAATAAGCTGTGAAAATTTAAATTTTTATATATTTTTTAATCAGTTGCATTTGTTTTAGGCGTCCTAAGTAAACATAAATTTTAAATAAAAATGGATTTAACAGTCTTTATAAAATAATTACGACATAAATATAAATACTATTCTGAAATCAGATTTCCTAAATACGATTTTTTCATTTTTTACACTCTATTGAAAAGAGCAATATATTTAACAGAGGTGATATCTTATTAAGCACTGACCAGTTTTGGAATAAATTGCTATAGGAATGACATATACTTTATGACATATTTTTAATTCGTTTTTGTTCGGAAACGCATGAAATTGGCTTTTGTTTTTATTCAGAAACTCTGTAATTGAAAGACGTTTTCCATTTTTTAGTAAAGAAGATCTTTCAGAAAAGAATGTCAAAGTCAGCGTTTTGAACCAAATACCCGACGTAACAGGGAAAGAAAAGAGAAAAACCAGTCGTCACGTGACACGAATTGCTTATAACTCGATAAGTAATTTATTTATCAAAAAATGGAAAACTCATTTCGATTCCAAATTGCTTCCATAGTCAGTCCTGCCCATTTTATGCCTTTGCGTTTAAAAATGAGTCAGAAATTATGTCAGAAAGCTTCGCGTTGTGGAGCAGGTCAGTTGAGAACCACCTTAAATATTCAGTACAAGAAAAATCTTGAACGCGTTCGACGGTCACCCCGAGCACCCCCGATGTCGAAGTCGCAAAAATAGTGTCCTCACTTTTTAAACAGAAAGCTGATGATTGGGTTGAGTGGCCCCTCAAAATAATAAGAGATTGGAGATTTTTAAAATATTTTTAGTATCACAAAATTAGCAAATGAGTTCTATGCGGTGGTAGGAAAAAAAATTAAATGTTTGTATTTAAAATGCTAACAAATCTCTAAATCGCTAACAGTTTTATTAGAATGGGAGATCTATTTCTGAATTACTTTCCGCCAAAACTTTCCTACGTTACTAAATTTCTATTTAAGGATTTTTACCTGTGTATTATATTGTATATTTTGTTAAATTTCATGAAAATGGCAATGAAAATTGTAAAAAAATATCTGCCTCATATATGTAGACAAATATTTATTTATTTTTTTATTTTGGAAATACAATATATTTAAATAATGTGTGACAATGTTTTTATTAATGATTTAGGTACATGACATAATTCAATTCTATATTTTATGAGTTTTTTTCCAAATTCTCTCTCCGATCACACCGTGAAGTCACAGAGTGTTGGCATTTTGGTCATAGGTTTTACGTGACTTATGTGACTTGCAGTGATGTCATTGCAACGTCACAAAATTTTTTAAAGCTGTCAAAAAGTAATTTTCTTCATGCCATAAGATGTTCTAAAGTTTATTTTAAGTTTTCTTTAGATCTTCAAGACGTTCACATTTTGATCACAGTGTGACGTTACAAAGTGGTGTCATTTTGGTCACAGATGTGACGTGACGTACGTGACTCACAGTGACGTCACAATGACGTCACTGTGACTGTGCATGCTATGCGGGAAGAAACTTGATTGCTAATTTATTTTTAATTCTTAAGGGAGTTTTGTGAGTAACCTCATATGAGGCTTGTATGCAGTAAGTAATGTTACATTTGTTACAATAGTGTTGTAAGTTTACATTTATTACAATTTACTTATTTTGCTTCTGGGAAAAAATTCAATTTTGATGAAATTGTTCGGAACATTCTGTACATCAATATACTTGACTGCGGCCCCAAATATATCTTGTTTTACTCGAACAGCTTTCATTCTTGAATGTCAGAGCAAATTTAACATCGGTCTTTTCTGTACAATGTTTGCCATTGTCATATCTTAGATCTTTTGCAACTAAAAGACAATTTTCTTTTCTTTTCTGGACACTTGAAAACAGGAGAACAGCTTGCGGATGGTCGACCCTTTTTCTTCAACATCAATGATGAGGTTCCCGTATATATTAGGCTTGGTACTATGGTACTTTTGAACTGTAGTAAGTCATTAGCAGCTCTTCCTTCTTTTCTCAAAAAATTCTTCTACATTCAAAAAGTGAAAGAAAATAAGCATATACCAACGTTTATTTATTTGAGAATGACGATAAAGTGCCACAAGTGAATCCATTAAATCCACACCTCCCACATGATGGTTATACATTTGCACTGAGTGTGGTGTATCTATTTCTACAATGTACTTAGTTGCATGACAAATGTGTCTTCTAAGTAACATTCTGGGAAAAGCCTATAAAAATAATCTAAAGGAGTATCTCCAGAAAATTCTTATTCATTTCACGTCGAAAAACTGGGGATTCTTTAGAGAAAGCATTACCTTTGTTAGCGAACCAACGTGTTTCTCTGATCATACTGGTTTTTATAGCCGGTGTCTTAGAAGTAAGATGCGTGTTATTATCAATATCATTCCTACTAATAGTTGACGTAGTGTGTAATATTCGCTCCCTCTTCATCACTCATTGCTTCAATATCATGTATATTTTTCTCAGCTAGTATGTAATCCAGATCGAAGTAGTCATCATCGTCATCAAACATATCATCTTCGGAATCACAAGGAAGAACCATAAATTCTTCTATTTCTTTGTGACAAATATCTCTTTCTGAGATGCCACATTTGTTGCCCATTATAAAGCCTACAAAAGGCAAAAAAATAATAATATAATAGCAATTTATAAAACAAACCGTTAATATAAATTATTGTACTCATTTGCCCTTTCATACAATTAAAAAAATGTGAAGTCCTTTTTCATAATCCTATTACAGTTTAATTTCAAATTGTTTCCAAGCAGAGAAAATTACTTTTTATTTAATGTTTTTATTATTTTAATATATTTAATATCCAATATATATATATCTAATCCCAATATCGCACACATTTATATATGTAAATTGTCTTGTTAATTATAACATACACAAACACACGTATATATATATATATATATAATTCATTAGAATTGCCTTTTGTAAAGTTTTATATTTCTAAAAATTCGCATGATATAATTAAGAGCCTCAAATGAGGTTTGCATGCAGAGACAGCTGTAATTGCTATAACTGCATGGAAGCCACATTTGAGGTTTCACACTAAAACAGCCTCCATTCACCAAAAAAAAAATATTTAAATCTCATCTTTTTTCTTTTTGTAATCAAAATGATGTAAGAAATATAAAAAATATTTTTACTTACTTGTGCTTATCTGGATGGTGGGAAGTACTTTCTAATTCTGTTGTTTTAGCATGCTTGGCTTTTGACAACAATAGAAGATAAAAACTGTACAAACAACATGAAAGGCGTGTGCTGCCATCTCTTGATTCTTTTTACAAGCTGATTTTGACTTCATATGAGGCTACTATGCAATTGATAATCCAAATAATTAGAAATAAGATTTTTTTTTAATTTTTTTATCGGATAACCTCATATGAGGTTTTAATGCATGAGAGGGTTAAAGAACGCTTAATAAAAGATAAATACAGGGAGTAGCTAGATTTTATAACACGAAAAAAAATAATTTTAAGGAAAGAAAAATTTAGAAAAAGTAAGGGGATGGGCGAATTAATTTTAAAAAAGTGGAATATGTGAAGTTAAATCCACTTCACAGATCCCTTAGAAAGACACCCACGGAGGGCACTTCCCCCTAGGGCCTATATCCCAAGATTGGATAATCGGCCTTCATAAATAAACCAACCAACCAAAATTTTTAAAGTTTGCTTATTAAATTATTAAAATATTTTCTGCGTTAGAGTTAGCGCAGGAAATTGTTAGGAAGTGGCGGTCAGCTACTGTTATCAGGTGTTTCGATTTTGAGGAATTGTAAGACTCGTCCCATGGAACAACTGCCTAGACGCCAAAAGTCCTGATTTTACACTTTACACAAATTCTCTTAAATTTCTTTTAGTCCTATCTATTCGTTAGTCTGCATCGAGTGGAACTTAATATGTACAGTGAAACCTTTAAAAATTAAACCTGTCTATAACGGTAAATTTTTATGGTCCTGTCCAAATGGATATCATACAAATGTACCTGCTAATTCGAAAACCTGTCTAAATTAAAACATTTTGCGGTACCAAGGGATTTTATTTTTACACATTTTAATGTACATGGTTCAGTAAAACATGGAATAGGGACATAACCCCTGTTTATAACGGAATCCTGTCTTAGGCGTAAAAATCCCACTGTCCCTACGATAGGAAGACTATACACGTTCTAAATTGGGATTTTGTGTCTGTGCCTAGCGATTTCGTTATCACGGGTTTTACTGTTTAAGGCTGTTTTGCTTTTTAGTATAATAAAACCTGCTAAGATGGAATAGAAAGAGACAAAAATTTTCTCACGATAGGTAGATAGGGGAAAAATTTCTTTGTAAACAGGTTTCGGTCTTAGCAAGTTTAATTTTATGATATGCCTACCGTAGAGACAATGAAGTTTTATCTTTAACACAGGATTCCGTCATAGACAGGTTCATTTTCTCAGATTTTACTGTGTAAGATTATTAAATTTACTTAGTATAGTAAAACTTACGGAGATCAAATGACCGAAAAAATATTCCGTTTTAGGAAGGTTTCTGTTTTTGGAGGTATAATTTTATGGTATTTTTTCTGAGACTTAGAATCTTTATTTTACGTTTAAATACAGGGTTCTATTATTTACATTTGCCGTTGTCATAGGATTTACTCTATAATTAAATCCCGATTTAGAAGTCACTGTCCGCTTTTTGCCTCCTGTTCCCGCTTTTTGTGAAAGTAGAACTAGAAACAATAGTCACCGGTCAGTACACCGGTGCAAGGGGGTGGTCAGCCGACCATACTCCCATTTGGTTACGGGTCGGCAGTTTATGCCCCGATCTGAACCGGTGTGAATTTCAAACAAGAACGAAAAATTATGCATGGGGTATAGATTATAAAGCACTTCACGACACATACAGAATACTACAATTAAAGTGCACCTTTTCATAAGGTGAAACATGATGTCTAAGTAAACAAATTGTAAAACGCATAACACGTTTCAAAACCTAATCTCAGCAATTAACATCAATAGTCTGAAAATATCCAAATTCTTTTGTGAAGTCCTGTATATGATCTATAGATTTGCAAAAAAAAAAAAAAAAAAAAACATAGCATGCTAAAATGTGGTTTAGTTAGGAAACAGGTAGCATAGTTGAAAATTCCCTTTCGGCAATTTTCATCAATAATTGGAAATGTACAAGAGATATTTTGTGCAGCCCCGTATATGATCTATAGTACTTATACACACCAAGTACTATCCAAAAAAAAAAATAATAATAATTAAAAACACGTAATAAATTAGTTAATATTAAGCTGGCATATTTCACTTTTATTTGTAGGACAAGGTTACGAACTTCCGCGCTAAATTCATTCATCCGAGCTATAACTATAGCATTTACATGATCAATCTTGAAATAGCACGAAAACTCCTGTATACCATGTAATTGTCTCCTGTATACCATGTGTTACATGGTATACAGGAGTTTCCGTAGTTTATAGCTATCGTGGAAACCGTGAAATATGCAGCATAGCAGCACCACCTGTTGAGCGATCTACGCCAAAAACTGACCAGCCCAAATTTATATCTACATCTAACTGAATTTAAAGTTTTATTAAATTCCTTGCATAAGTTCTTGAGATAAAGCACCCTTAAAATTTTTGTCACATACAGACACACACAGAGACAGACCGACTCACAGACAGACATTTTCTAAAAACAGTCAAATCATGTTCAGGACATTCTAAAACTTATAAATCCGTCGAAAACCGGAAATTGAAATTTTTTATGAAAAAAAGGAAAAAGATATATAAAATATAAAATTTGTAGTTTTTTTTAAAAATTGTAATTCGTAGGCGGGACTCTCAGGGAAATGCCATAATTAAATTTTGAATACTACTTTTTCGTAAAGCTAATAATCACCTCTTTTAATAAAATAAATTCTGTGATTACACAAGGCGAATATTACTATATGAAGAAGTACTAAAAATTCACTTGCGTTATTTCGAAGAAAAACCTGTTCGTAAAAGCGCTGAAAAAATCCGTCCTTGGGACGTCGTGAGTACTTATTCCGCCCTCGTTGAAATAATTTGTAAAAATAAAATAAAATTAATTTAATTTAAAAAAAAACTTTTTTATAATTAGACATTAAGTTTTAAAAATGTTTAAAAGGAAGAATAAGATCATTTGGAAGAGATATGTTATCAAGAATTATTCATCGGAAAATGAGATGATTCGTATTTAAATCGAAAGTTTTAACCGAAGAAAAACGTTGCTTTTATTTAAATTACATTGGGAAGAATGGAAATGGGAGAAAAATATTTTAAATCCTATACATTTTTACTTTCTATCTTTACAAAAAGAAAATATTGAAATCATGAGCGATTTCGACTTCCGGCTTTCGACGTATTTATCCGTTTCAGAAGGTCCTGAACACAATTTGACTGTTTTTAACTGTTTTTGACCGTTTTCACGATTTGACTGTTAATTTAAAATTAATGCTTTTTGAAGTTTTAATTTGTATGACATAGAAAAAAAATTTGGAAATGGCAAGTACTTATTGGTTTCTTTCCATATATCTGTTTAGCAATTCCTGGACTTTACAGATAACTGCTCTTTAACTGCAACCTGTCTTGTAAACATTAGTTAAAATGATGTGGGATACAAATCATGCAAAAAATCAGAATAAATTTTTCCGCTTGTACAAATATTTTGAAAATAGCAGTAATTTTTCTGTTGGAACTTTATCACAGTCAATTAATAATATTCAAAGCACAAAAAATATAGAATAAATGCCTTATGAAATATCTGCCTATTTTTAAACGTCAAGATTTGTCAAATGTTGATTCATCTCCTGAAACTCTGTCCTGCATACCTATGCACGGACAAGAGTAGGATTTAGAAAAAAAAAACTCGACACGCAAAGTGTTAACCAAGTCCGTGTAATAAACGTAAATCTCTCAACGTCCTATTCATGCACTTGAAAAAGGTTTATGCACAGACAATAGAATCCTATTCTGTGGGTTTATGTATCAGAACTCAACTTTTTCCCCATTCACTCTCCATTCCTCCGAATTATTTGAAAAGTCAATGCCGAAAACCGTATCTTAAGTATTTTTCCCTGTTTTCCCCATTTATATCTCCCTCTTAGTTGCGTTTCCAAGATCTCACCATATAGGGTTAACATCTAAATAAAACCTACCAGGGATTTTCTCTATCTCTCTCGCTCTCTATGTGTGTATATATATAGTCCGACATTGTCATGTTAAAACTACTATCATAATTATGCATTTTTTCCAATATTTCTTTCTTTTTCTTCTCTCCTCCCCCACCCAACTTTAAAAAAAATTACTCTCGCTGAGTCCGATTTAATTTGTAATGTAATAATATATTTTAATATACTATTAGATTAAATATATTTAAAAATACTATAAGTCAATATATATATATATCCTTTTCGAAAGTATTAATTTTATCAAGTCTATAGGCATAACAGGTGTGTGTGTGGGGGGGGGGGGGGGTGAGGTGAGAGAGAACAAGCTATCAGGCTATCACCATCCGTAATAGATATAAATAGAGCTATTCAAATAATTTTATTTATACGAATGATATTATAGCTTTGCCTTCCCACGTTCACGCACTGACCGAAAAAATTAAATAAAATAAAATAAAGAAAGAAAAATGCAAATAAAGAAAAGAAACAAATAAAGAAAATAAACAAACAAAAATTCCTGGCTACTGGTTTGAATTCTGTTCTTAAATCTAAAGGAGTTACTTTTAGACACATTTTTTATTTCATTTTTGTGTGGAAAAACAACGAAATTGGCAAGTGTTCTTATTCAGAAACTTTGAAATCGAACAGCGTTTTCAATTTTTGAAGGAGGAGGTCGATCGAGCGCGGATGGTGTCTCAAGAAGATTAAAAAGGATAAGATATAATTTTCTTACCTTTTCTGAAGGTGCATCTCACTTCTGATTAGCAAAGGTAATCCAGTTAAATAATCCAAGGTAAAAGTAATCCAGTGGCACTGAACACACAGCACGTTTATGCTGAAAAACTAAGTTTATATATTAGTGTGACGCTAAATAAATTCACATTTTCTTGATCTTGATTAATTTTATATTTAGTTGTTTAGAGCATATGGACATTACAAGCACTGATATCAACAATTAAGTTTACATTATTTTAGTTTACATTTTAGAGCTTATTCGCTCTAGTTGTTTACGCGTTTGCATTTTGTAGAGGACTGAAGAAGTTAAAGTCAAAATAAAGAGTTCATAGTTTATCATTACATCATTGGAAATTACACATACGTCAGTGGAAAAATACACATTGCATGGTTTGAGCGTAAGAACGCAATCGGTATAATAAAGTTTCATTTGTTGCTATAATTATTGTTCTAAAGTTTTTAGTCTGTTTCATATAATAACAGTTTATTAATTTAGAAGAGTTCCGGAACATTTATTTGAAGTTGAGTGTGGTCATAAATCTTACTAGGCAATTTATTATGCGTCGAAAGAAATGTTTATTACTTTGAAGCTATTTTCTTTATCAAGGTCTTTCCTTCTTTCCCCTTTTCAAGAGGAAGTGAAAGAGTGGTTTTTCTATAAATAAATTTCTCGGATGAGGTTAATATTTCTAAAAAAATTTTTTGGTAAAGGCAGAAGATCCTTCAAAAAATACGGTTAAATTTGGCGTTCTCAACCGAGTTACCGGAGCGAGAAAATAAAAAAACTGGTCGTCATGTTGACAATTATTGCTTATAACTCGATAAGTAATTTGTTTATAAGGGGAAAAAAATCTGAAAAACACATTTCGATCCTAAATTGCTTCAACAGTCAGGCCTGCCAATTTTATGCCTTTATGTTTAAAAATGAATCAGAAAATTATCGGAAATTTTCGCGTTGGTGAGCATGGAATTTGATAACCGCCTTAACAATTTTGCTGTTTAATATAATTAGTTTAGAAAACCGAAAGGCCGTAGACAACTCAAAAGTTCACTGAGTATAATAAAGGGTGTTACAAGTAAAACATCGATTTACAGTTTAAATGAAATACTACGAAACACTCCAAAACAAAATTATCATAGAAAAAAACTGCAATCCTGTAATACTCAATTCCACCACAGACAGACTTTCATATTACATTTTCTTAGAGCTTTTTTAAAAATCTTACTTTTTTCAAAAATTTAGAAGGAGATGCTTCTCCTGCAAGTCTCCTGCATATCTCTACGTTTCTGTATAATGAAAGATTCTTGTTGTGGAGAAAGATTTTTGTTGTTGTTCTTTGTTTTTAATACAATCACAGCATTTAATAAACACATTTCCATTCATTTCGTTTTACAAAAGATTCTTTTTTGTCTTTTTATTTTAAAATGGTTCTCAAATGACTTGCTCAACAAAGCGAAACTTTCTGACACATTTCCTGACTCATTTTTAAACGTAAAGGCATAAAGTTAGCAGGCCTGACTATTGAAGCGATTTGGAATCGAAATGAATTTTCCGTTTATTTTTTTAAAATAAATAAATTACTTAATGAGTTACAAGCGATTCGTGTCTCGTTTCACACCTTTCTCGGGATGTCGCGTAGGAAAATCGGTTTAAAACGCCGACTTTGACAGCATTTTGTGAAAATCTTCTGCCTCTACCAAACAATGGAAAACATCTTTCGATTACAAAGTTTCTGAATAAGAACACCTGTCAAGTTCATGCGTTTCCGAATAAAAATGAATTAAAAAATATGTCATAAAGTAGCCAGTTTGCATTTGAAAACACTTAAATATTATAGACAACCCCCCCCCCCCCCCCCCCTGCATATGCCTGTTTCTGTATAATGAAAGATACGTGTTTTTGAGCGTGATTTTTGTTGCTGTTGTTTGTTTGTTTTAATTACAACCACAGCATTTCATAAACATATTTCCATTCCTTTAATCTTCAAAAGTTTTTTTGTTTTGTTTTGTTATTTTAAATATATTATTGGCATGTTTGGTGTGTATTTGAGATAAAATTTCTCGAAGAGTTCATACCCACAAGCATTTTTGCTCTATTTTTAATAGTTTCAAAAATATAAAAACATGTATTGTGTATTTAAAACTACAATCTTAATGTAATTATCTGTAACTTGACGGAAGTGGAATGAAATTATCATCCGTAGGTTTGCAGTTTCTCTTCAACCTGCCCCTGTCTTTCGCCAAAATTCCGCCAAACAAGTAGATACATCTTTCCCGATATATTAATATATATATATATATATATCATAACAGTGACACATTCCAACTTAAATTAGTTTCATTTAAGCGGTCAGTTGTTTCTATATTTAAAGATTTCTACATAATCAGATACAGAGTGGTATTTTATTAAAATAGACGGTGCACTACTTTTTGTCGCTGAGGTATAAAGTTCCCAGTACATTTTTTACTGTCAACGTCAACTTGCACATTCCCTAAGTATAGTATATACAGGCTGTTCTTCTAAGATTTTTTAAGAATTTAATTTTCAATTATTTTTTATCTTATTTATTTTCTCTTTAATTCTTATAATTTATAATGACATGAAAAATTCAAACGTTTTTGTAAAAAAAATATTTCTTCTAAATATTAATCCTATAATAAAACAAATTTTTGAACACATTAATTCTAGATTCAAAAAAATATATCGACTCTTTCAGAAATCATTGTATGTTAATATTTACAACAAACATTTTTTTTTTTCTTTTTACAAAAACTTTTGTATTCTTCTCGCCATTATAAATTATAAAAACTAATCAGAAAACAAATAAGGTTAAAAATGAAAATAAATACATAACCTGACTATAGTTTCATTAAAATATTTCATCACTCTATAAGTTTGATTAATGACAACATTAAGAATTTTCGATTGCCGTTTCTGTCGTATTGTCGCTAAATATGTGACATTTCAATGGTTACATTTCAGGCCGTGAAAGTGGAACCGAAAAGTAATCGTGAAATGCCTGCTTTATGGCGCTATCGAACAATTTAGTTACCATCACGACTACTGCAATTTTAACACAATTATTGTATTTGGTAAATATATCGATTTATTTACCAGTTAGTATAATTGTATTAAAATTACTCAAGTGTAATTACGTATCCAGGGTTTATTTGTCATCCCATTACCTGCGATTTATTCTGTTGAGCTGTTTCAGATAAAATATCCGATACTCTTATCAAAAGGTTGACTGAGTGAATTATGCCCGCCAGATTTGTTCAGGATAGCTCAAGTTGGCAGAGCACTGGTAGCTTAAGCTAATGTCCTCTGATTCAAATCCTGGCTTGGACAACTTACTTGAGAAACAGATGAGGGTATACCTTCAAAAAATCCAGAAGTTATACGACGATGTATACCATCCACCACGCCCTACAATAAAATGAAGTCTTTACACATAATAACTAAAGTTGAAAGAGGAATGAAGTGGTACCTCCCTCTCCCTCCCTAAACACGGTTTAAATCCTACGCTAGGCATTAGGGCAGCGCTTCCCAACCTTTTTCCGTCACGTAGCCCTTTCTTAGGCTATTCACTTCAGAGTACCCCCTTTAATAAAATACACACACCCTCAGCCCTACCCTCACTTATATAACGCAAACATGCTTTTTTAAAATTAGTAATGTACTTAATATCATATACTTATTAAAAAGAAGGAATCTTTCCTATTAAAAAATATTAGTTAGTGACATAACCCGCCTATTCGAAAACGAAAATAAGGGCCAGCTTTTCAACACGTTTTAAAATAAAACATTTAAACCAGAAGCTCTGGCGTAATTTGGGCGTTTCGTAATTATTACTAAAAACGGGAATAAATTAGCCGTGGAAAAAGAACATTGTATAATGATCTATGTTAGTTTTTGCAAAGAATGGGGAAATATATAAGTACTCATGAAATATGATTATCGGTGGGCGGAGCTAGTGACATTGAATTATCAATGTATTATTATGTCTAGTGGGCATACCCCTCATTTTGAGTGTAACATATTGAACTTACACATGAGACTAACTTTGTAATCCAAAAAGTATCAACTTTCTTTATGTGTTTTCAGGGAAACAATTTTTGTGATTTCCGCCATTACCGATATTATTTTTACGTACCCCCCCCCCCCCCAAAAAAAAAAAAACCCGCTACGTACCCCCAGGGGTACGCATACCCCGGGTTGGGAACCGCTGCATTAGGGGATTGGTACTTTAGAGTTGTCAGGAAGATATAATATTAGCATATAGTTTTTAGAAAAGAGAAAGGGAATTACTGGATGATCAATGAATGCAGTTACACGCTCGTTAAGTGATAATTAGATGTTCCTTTAGGGAAGAAATTTGCGTGTAGAAATTATATATACGTTAAACCGTTCCTTTTTAATTGAAACTATATCAAAATTTTAAGTTGATTGCAATCTTTAATTTTTATATTGGAGAAGTAGGACGCTGTGGTTGCTGCTTTTCCGAAAACATCAGTTTTTTACATATCACACCAGTAAAGTTTAGATATGTATTAGGACACTAGAAAAAGCAAGATTTCTTACATGTTGCGTATAAAGGTTTCTCATAAATTTGTCATGTCGTGTCCAGCCTTTAAGGCTGGATCGATACCGTGATGTACAATATTAGGCTAAGTGTGCTTCATAGCTTTAGCTTGAAGCATGTAGTAACCTATATTCCTCTATGGCTGGAATGTATTCGTATTTGGTATGAAGGGTTGGTGTTGGTGCAAAGATACTACACTAGTGTATAGAATCTTTGGTTGCTGCCTGTGAAACATTTGTCATGACAATGCATTGATGCGAGATCGGTTAAGGGGTTTTATACTCCTTGATAAAACTACAATTGAGTGAAAAATGAAGTAATGCTTTCATCGCTGTTTGCTATTTAAACCTGGGTCTGCAGTGTTTAGAAGTTTATTATCTAGAAGTTATATTTTGTGATTCTTAATAGATACATAGACAGATAAAATAGGTAAAGATAATATGCAACAACATTTTAATATTGGCATTATGAACTGTTATAGAAGAAGGGGGCGTTGGAACTTTTTTCTTGGTCCGGAATAGGTTGGAAACCTATGATCTAATTCTATTATGCTCTGGCTGATAGTTGATATAACGAGGAGAGTTTACTACATGTAGGGGCGTTCACTCGTTTATTGAATTTGGGAAGTGGGAGTTTAATCAACTTCAGTTGCCAAGCATTTCAAAAAGATAAAATGTAACTCAAATTTTTACTGGGGCAATAAAAATAAATTTTAATATTACTCTTTTTGTTGTTGTTGTTGTTGTTTAAGTAAGCACAATACGGTCCTATTGCATTTGTTTTACTAATTTTTAATATAAATGCTATGTTTTAACATACACAGTACCGCACTATAGGAAACTATTTCATTCACTCTCGTTTGTTTTTATGTGACAGTTTTAAGATAATTTTTTATTAATAAAAATTTTCGTCGTAATTAATTTTGTTTTAAAGAGTATATACTGAATCTATTTCTCACTTATGATATTTCCTCCTAAACTGGACTTTGCCGCATAAGAATTGGTATATTTCATGTTTTATAAGCTGAGCACATTTCCCACGGCTGACGGTAATTTTTGTCTTTTGGATATGTACATATAACTTCACTCAGGCCGGTTGTTTTGAATTATTTATGTTATTAGACTTCTGTAAAAGAACATCTGATAATCACTGGAACATAATGTTATTGCATTAGTTTTAATCAAGAATTTTGCATATTTTCTGCATTTTATATTTTAGGACCTCAAGCAGACGCCTGACCTCATTCTCATATAAAGCCGGGTCTTCTGACACTTTTCATCTTGTATTAGCATTAACTTAAATACTTTTATGTTTCCTCAAAAAATAAAAATTGCCAAATATTCTTTATGTTTACCTGTTACTTCAATAATGGAGTTAATTATGCGCCTAGCCACATTTGATAAGTTATACCAACTCAACTGCCTGTAAAACAACTGGCAACAGTGAAATATTTTAAACCCTAAAAAGTAAAAATAAAATACGATTAAATAAAATAAATGTGTGCTTAGTTGGAAAAAAAAATGGTTTTTATTTAACTATAAAAATGATGTTTTAGAAAATCGATTATGTCATGAGATTGAGTTTTGGGTAAACATAAAAAAAAAAAAAAAAATTTAAAAATTTGGACCTTAAACCATTTAAATACAAACTTAATTTATAAGAAAAAATGCAGAGCCGCCATCTGTCCCCATAATACAAACTGCGGAATCGAAGTCTATAATTTTATTACGGAATCTGGACTTAAAACGAAAAATTTATTGTCATGGTGAAAAGAATTCGATTACAATAGACTGTGTACCTGTTAACTCAGAAACGTGTCTAAATGGGATAATATTCGGATCCATTGCGATTCGTCTTATCAGGTATTACTGTCATTAATAATTTTTACCCTTTACTTGCTCATATTATTGAATCTGGACTTAAAATGAAAAATTCATTGTCATGGTGAAGAGATTACAATAAACTGGTGTTTTCCTAATTCAGAAATGTGGCTAAATGGACTAATATTCCTATTCGTCCTATCAGGCAATCTAATGGTCATTAATAATATTTACCCTTTACTAGCGAAAGCAGTAAAGAGTCTTTTAATAGTAACAAAATGCTGTAAAATTAACGGAATATAGTGCAGATATTTTAATATACATTTACTTTATATTTTTTTTGCATTGGGTATTATTAATTGACTACGATAAGCACCATTTTCAAAATATTTGAACAAATAGAAAATTTCATTCGGGTTTTTGTGTAATTTGCATCTAACATTGTTTTAAATGTTGCTTTCAATGCAGATCATCGTTAAAGAATGGCTATCTATAAAGTCTATTATGCAGAAATCTGCACAATCAGGGCCTGTTTCCCAAATAGGCCCGTGAAGCCCGAGCTTACGCACAGAAATACAAAGGGGCCCCAAAATTTACTTTTCAAAATTAATTTTTAGGCGGAAAAATTTCAGTCAGGGTAAAAAATGTATTTTTTTTTTCTTAATTATAGCTACTAAATTTTCCATCAGACTATTACTGTCCCGTTTATACTCTTTTTTTTTTTTTTTCTGTTGATATAATAAATGGTATAGAAACAGTGATAAATCTTGATGTATAATTTGTTAAATCTTGTATGAAATCTTGATTTTAAAACAGTTGAAGCTCCGCCCTCTTCCAAAAGTCTTCAATTAAATGGTTTTCTAGATAAGTTTTTCAAGTTTATGCGTAAGTAATATAATGTACGAATTTAATATAAAATTTCTTACAATATAAATAATATACATAGATGGACAAAATTATATAAATGCTTTTTTCCATTTTAAATAAGATAAAGCTTAATATTCCCTTATCAATGATGCCCTTATCTAATTTTGCCCGTAATCAATGAAGCTTGGTGAAACAAACACGAGTTAACTCGTGACCGGTCAACAAGGTGTTAAAAGCAGTAATATTTTTCCGTTAAATTTTTCTATTTAAGTAAGAATCATCTCATTTTCCGATAAATTCTTGATAAAATATCTCTTCAAAATGACTTTCTTCTTCCTTTTAAACATTTTCTAAAACTGAATGTCTAATTATGGAAGATATATATATATATATATATTTTTTTTTTTTTTTTTTACACGCTATTCCAACCAGGAGTGGCTTTAATAGCCTTGGAGCCCGGGTTACATTTCTTCCAGTAGCGCTCCCACAAACAGGGTTCCCTTACGTTCGTATTCACGAATAACTTCGACCCCGAATTAAGCCGAAAACCCGGGTCGAAAGCTAAAATGGTATTCATCGTCTACCTGACTGGACCGGTTTGAAGGCGAAATCTAACGCTGGGTTCAGTTACTGTCAGTTACTGGACCTGGCTTTACAGAGGGTTGAAGTTCAAGTTTTTCAACCGAGCATGCGTAGTTAACAAAAAGCAAGACGAGAGAGCAAGTCTAGTCACATTTTACAATAATGGCGGCTTACGAGCTTACGTACTGAATCAAGTGTCTGTGTATAAGATATAATAGAAATTTATTACTATTATAAAACAAAAGAACAATATGCAAAGGTATGTGATCTCATATATATGTATTAGCTTCAATTTTTTTTATCTGGTTTGTTTATATTTATATTATATATAAATCCTCTATATTTTATGTTCAATTGTTTGTTTATATAAATAAGCATGGTCGCGAAGAATTTTATTTGCCATAAAAAATAGTCAACATTACATTAAGGGTAGATAAATTGCTATTAAAATAAAAATTGTTGCATTTAAGGTTATTTGTTTTTGCAATTTTGATCTTAAAAAGAATTTATGAATGTATTTTAATAGTAGCGAAATAAATGTCGTACGTAAGTTCTAATTAAAATTTGAGACATCAGACTAATTTGCATTTTTCTTTAAGTAAAAAAATACTTAGATTATGTTCAAGTATCCATCGACTCAATGTACGTTTTCGGTTTTGGTACTCGTAGAATATGGGTAAAAGTTAAATTTTGTGTCTTGTGTGAAAGATACACTATTATTATTTATGTACGATCTGTTATATAAATATAAGATTAGCTCTATAAATTAGATATTGTGGTTTTAAACTAAACAATATATCATCCGAGTTGTATTTATCTATTGAAGATTTTTAGTAGGTTTATTCTTTGTTTAAATCACGAATATGTTTATATTAATTAAACAACTATCATTGATTAACACTATACTATTGTTATTTCTGTTTTTGAGCTTTACGTTATATTTCCCAATTTTTGAGAAATTTGAAATATTTATTTAATTACATTTAAGTTTCAACTGTGTTTTAATTTCAAAATTATATATAATTTAAAATATTGCAATAGAAGTAAAGGGCTAAAATACATTGATAAAAAATTGTTCATTTTTAAAATAACACCAGGCAAAAAATCCAGAAACACCTTTGTTTTAAAATAATGCTTCTCTTCAAATAAACGTTTTGTCACTTCCAATTTTGTCTATCATGACAGAATTGATATGACCTAAACCATTGATTGTACGATATATAAAAAGTTATAACAGCTGTACATAATAAACTTACAGAACCAAACTTATCCCCTCCCCCTTTTCCCATCATGTTTTCACATATACATATACTAAGGATCGATCCAGACAAAATTTGGGGCCTATTTAGGTCCCCTTCACAAAAATCCATGTCATAAAACAGGGCCCTTCATAAAATTGCTTTTAATAAAACAGGGCCCTTCATAAAATTGCTTTTAATAAAACAAGCCCTTCACAAAACTCCTTTTAATAAAACAGGACCCTTCACAAAATTCAATTCCACAAAAACATACTCTTCATTAATTATTTTTATTGTGTTAGCTTTTAAAATGTGTAATCTACTAACAAAACAAATTCACCAAAAAGTAAAACTTTAGCAGGACTTAAAGAAGTTATTTTACTTTTCACAAAAATGTCCCCCCCCCCCCCCCCCACGAAAAAAAAAAAGAAAAAAAAAACCTTGAATTTTTTTACTTTAGTTGATAAATCAAAAATACTAATTAGTTTGATATCTGAAATTTCATTTATGTAAACAGGAGTCATTTCGCTACTGTTAAAATACATTCGTTATTCCTAATTTTTTTTTAAATGAAAATTTAAAAAAAAATAAATAACCTTAAATGCAAAATATGTTATTTTAGTAATGTTTTATCAGCCCTTTAGGTAATGTTGACAATTTTTTAAGGCAAATAAACTCTACTCTTCATGATCTTGAATATTTATGTAAGCAAATAATTAAACATATAATATATGAGTTGTATGTATAAATATAAACAAACCAGCTAAAAAGTTTGCAGATAATATATACATATATATATATTTATGAGATTACATACATTCTATTTTTAATACTTTAAACTTTCTTTTTATTTCTATATCTTACACAGAATCTTGAGTCACGTTTTAATTTACTTTAATTAACTTATAACACTGACAAAAAAAAAAAAAAAAAAAAAAAAAAAAAAAAAAGAAAGAAAGAAAGATAGAGTGATGCATGGGTAGGGTGGGGCAAATGGGGCACTTATTCTTCTCCACTAAATCACATTCAAAAAAATTATATTCCTTAAAATTCAGTACTGTAAAATTATCTGAAATTATCGTTAATAAATTCAGATTGTTTTATCAGATTACGAACTATCATTATTTTCCCTATCTAGTCTAGAAATCTATCGCCATTCATTCATAAAAAAATATTTAAAAATCTTTTTTTTTCTCTCTCTCTCTTATAAATAAAATTGTAATTGAATCTATGAAGTGACATCTAAATGAGTGAAAAAAATAAAATTTAAGAACTAGAAAGAATATAGAAAATGAAGTATAATTTTCTATATAAATACATCTTTTTCAATGATGCACTGGATCTAAAAATAGATGTCTATGCATGTAAAAATATTTTGTAATTACTTAGGCTGATTTATTAAAAAATATTCAAAGGCAGTCAAGTGAATGCCTTTGAACTTGTAAATCTGATAATGGAAAAATTCTTATACAAAAGGGGTAAAGGGGCTTCTAAAAGCTACAATTTAAAAAAAAAAATCAACTTTTTGTAATATTTCACAGTTTTATGTCCAGATAGTATACAGAATCAGTACAAAAACCCTTAACGGGTTAAAAGTTGTGACGCAGCACTTTCTTTTGGCTTTATGAATTTTAAATATGGGTCTTAAAAGCAATGATATCAAATTTAAGTGACGCTATGTTAATAATTATTTTTTTAAATCATAATTTTCTTTTTAGTTTTATTTATATTCACAGGTGCAATTATTATCTTAATATGAAAAAATATATAAAATTTATTCGCTGATGCTTTTTCATTCACATCTCTCATGAATTCAAAATATGGGTTTTAAAAGAAATTATATCAAAATTTGAGTGACACCTTGGCGTTAATTTAATAGGACTCTTTTAAAATTCAATTTAAATTATTTTTGGTTTGTCTTCTAAAGTATATTTACACATACAAACAATACTTTTAATTTTTCAATACACTTTTAAATAGATTACTTTCACTGAGCCTATATTATGTATTGAAATGTATTTATTTCAATAAATTGATTTATCTTCTGTGCCACGCTATCCAAAATCATAAGTAAAATTTATGTAAATGATTATTTTGCGTCATATTATCCACTTGAATACATTTCCCTTTGTTTGGATACTATGACGCAAAATAATCATTTACATAAATTTTACTTATGATTTTGGATAGCGTGGCACAGAAGATAAATCAATTTATTGAAATAAATACATTTCAATACATAATATAGGCTCAGTGAAAGTAATCTATTTAAAAGTGTATTGAAAAATTAAAAGTATTGTTTGTATGTGTAAATATACTTTAGAAGACAAACCAAAAATAATTTAAATTGAATTTTAAAAGAGTCCTATTAAATTAACGCCAAGGTGTCACTCAAATTTTGATATCATTTCTTTTAAAACCCATATTTTGAATTCATGAGAGATGTGAATGAAAAAGCATCAGCGAATAAATTTTATATATTTTTTCATATTAAGATAATAATTGCACCTGTGAATATAAATAAAACTAAAAAGAAAATTATGATTTAAAAAAATAATTATTAACATAGCGTCACTTAAATTTGATATCATTGCTTTTAAGACCCATATTTAAAATTCATAAAGCCAAAAGAAAGTGCTGCGTCACAACTTTTAACCCGTTAAGGGTTTTTGTACTGATATCATTACTTTTTTAAGGTTATTGATGAGAATGTCAATTAGTCGAAATTAAACATAGGGTATAAATTAATCATTAAAATAAATTTTAAAGAAATGCTAAAAAAGACCCCTTGGACCCCAATAAAATATGAAGGTGGTGGCCCAGGGAGAGGAATCCAAGACTCAACTTTTAAATTATACAGCGAGAGAGTAACACAATTAGAAGGATGAAAATGCATGGCAAAACCCGTTTGTTCCATCTTCCTCCGCCAAAGGACGCAACCTTTTCTATACAAACATAGCTGAAAATTTTCGTGCCGTCGATTCCGAGTCAAATGAGCCATACGTCGTCGTGATCGGTCCCATAGAACCCGATAGGAAAGTGCCCCCTGGTTGGTAAACTTGGAACTAAAATCGATATATCCTGTCGATGTCGAGTCGAATGAATCACACTGCATTGTGATGGGACCCATAGAACTCGAGATAGCTGCAAAATCCGTTAGTTCCATCTTCCACCACCAGGGGGCGGACTCTGTTCCATACAAACATAGCTGAAATCTTTGAGGCTGTCGATTTCGAGTCGAATGAGCCATACCTCGTCGTGATGGGGCACATAGAACACAAGATAGGAAAGCACACTCTGGTGGTGAAACTTGTAACTAAAATCGATATATCCTGCCGATGTCGAGTCGAACGAATCAAACTGCATTGTGATGGGACCCATAGAACTCGAGTTAGATGCAAAATCCGTTAGTTCCATATTCCACCACCAGGGAGCTCACTCTGTTCCATACAAACATGGCTGAAATCTTTGAGGCTGTCGATTTCGAGTCGAATGAGCCATACCGCGTCGTGATGGGGCGCATATGACCCGAGATAGGAAAGCGCCCCCTGGTGGTGAAACTTGTAACTAAAATATATATATCCTGTCGATGTCCAGTTTAATAAATCAAACTGCATTGTGATGGGACCCATAGAACTCGAGTTAGCTGCAAAATCCATTAGTTCCATCTTCCACCACCAGGGGACGCACTCTGTTCTATACAAACATAGCTGAAATCTTTCAGGCTGTCGATTTCGAATCGAATGAGCCATACCTCACCGTAATCGGGCCCATAGAACACGAGATAGGATAGCGCCCCTGGTGGTGAAACTTGGAACTAAAATCGATGTATCCTATCGATGTCGAGCGAGCCAAATGAATCAAACTGCATTGTGATGGGACCCATAGAACTCAAGTTAGCTGCAAAATCTGTTAGTTCCATGTTCCACCACCAGGGGGCGCACTCTGTTCTATACAAACAGCTGAAATTTTTGAGGCTGTCGATTTCGAGTTGAGTGAGCCATACCTTGTCATGATCGGGGCCATAGAACCTAAGATGGGAATGCGCCCCCTGGTGGTCAAACTTGAAACAAGTTGAATGAATCAAACCATGTTGTGATGGGACCCATAGAACTTGAGTTAGCTCCAAAATCCATTAATTTCCCCTTCCACTGCCAGGGGCGCTCTCTGTTCTATATGAACATAACTGCCCCTGGTGGTGAAACTAAAATCAGTAAGTTCTATCGATGTCGAGTCGAATGAGCCAAACTGCATCATGATTAGGAATGCACAACCTGTGGCCCGTGATGGATAACTGGTGGCCCGCAGAGACCATACATGCCAACCTATCCAAAAATTTCGAATTTCCTTAATAATTCGTGAGAAAAATTTGCAAATTTTGTCCATAAATCGTAGGAAAATATGAATTTCATCGATCAGGCGCATAAAATCATGAATTGCATCGACTGGATGCGAATTTTGTCAAATGGGCATGGAAAAATCACAAATTTCGCCATTTTGTCGCTAGAAAAAAAAACGCAAATTTCAATAATCGGTCAACAGAAACCAGAGATGCCAAAATCAGTAATTCCGGAGTTGCAAATTTCGTCAATCACTCAAAAAAAAAAAAAAAATCTTGAATTTTGTAAATCAATTGAAAAAACCTGCGAATTTTGTCGAAAAGGCACTTAAAATCGTGAATTTCATGGATCGAGCAGCGAATTTCCTCGAATGGCGTGGAAAGATCGAGAATTTCAACGAACAGTTGCAGGAAAAATTTGCAAATTGTCCATAGATCATAGGGAAACATTATGAATTTTGTCTATCGGTTCTGCAAAATTATGAATTTTGTCGATAGGCATGGAAAATCGCAAATTTCGACAACTGGGCTTGGAAAAATCAAGAATTCCATCGAATGTTTGTGAAAAAATTGTAAATTTCAACGAACGGTAAAAAAAAAAATAATAATTTGCGAATTTCGCCATTGTCTAGAGAAGAAAAATTGTGAATTTCATTAATTGGCCGATGGAAAGCATATCAGTTGAAAATCATGAATTTTGTCAATCAGGCACAGTAAAAACATGAATTTTGTGGATCGGGAGAAGGGAAATCATAAATTTTGTTGAACACATGCATAAAAAACATGAATTTTGTTTATCAGGCATGTAAAAATCATTAATTTCGTTAAACGGATGCATAAAAATCAAGAAAGTCATCAATTGGGTGCGTAAAAATCTTGAATTTCATCAATCAGGCGTGTAAAAAATCATGAATTTCATCGATAAAGTGCATAAAAATATAGGACAAAATTGTCATTCGCCAATCGGCGAGTAATACTGAAAATTTGCCGACTGACTTTACTGCCACCACTGGTCAAACTTAATAGTTCCAATTGCGATGATTCAATGGAAAAAGATTTTTTCCCCACTGTCGCTCGACAAATTTCAAAACCATTTGGCGAATTTCACGATTTTTTCAAAGAAATTATTTGGATTGTGATTTTTTTTCTTCTCGAAGCCATTCGACGATATTCGAAATTTTTTTCCCCTGAAACCAGTTGATAAATTTTGTGATTTTTCCACTATCAATGAATTTTGTGATTTTTCTGCTATCGATTGATGAATTTCGTGATTTATCGACTATCGATTAATGAATTTCACGACTTTTTCCATAAACGAACAAATTGTGCACTTTTTTTCCACTGCCATTCGACGAATTTTGCAATTCTGTTCCGCGATTGTTAGACAAATTTCACTATTTTTCTCCCGAGATCATTTGACGAATTTTGTGATTTTTAATTTTACTGACTGATTGATTTATATTTAATAATAAAAGTTAAAATGTTTTGATTTAAAAACAAGATGGCTAACTGAGGGTGAATCCCAAAACTTAGCCGCATCATCAATGAGTTAGCTAATCAAGCATTTAGCTCTTACAGTTTGTTTAAAAGGTGCACACAAAAGCAAAAAATATGATTTTTTTTTAATCCTTACCATCACTGTTGAAATCCTGAACCAATTAGAATCTAATTGTGACAGTGTATTTATCTTGCAAATATCATTGAGGAGTTTTTTATACATGGTGTAACGATTTCATTAAATCTCTCACAGTCTGCTAATTAGGCAGAGTAATCAAAGATAGAAGTTCCCAAGAGTTGGAAAACTTTTCTCACGCTTAGCTGTTGTGTGACTAGAATGTCGTTTACTACAATAGGAAAAGATGAGCTTCGATCAATCTTGTGAAACTGAAATTGCTAGACAGCAAATATTTCTCTGATCTGACCGTCTATATGTGGGGTCTCAGATCGTGGGAAAATTTCCTGCGAGAACATTTAAAAGTTCAGTAAGACCTCCCTAAAAAAGGCTTTATCCAATGACGTAAACTAAAACTTTTTTGATTGGTGATCGGAGTATCTTTTGTTCGAGCAAGGGGACCGGAAAAGAGAATCGAGGGGAAGGTAGTTAGAGTTTTGGCAGGAGAACGAGTGTTGGTGGAAAACACTCTTCTCAGGACGATTTCCCAAACCAGTGGGGAAGGAAATGTTTTGCTGACACATTTTGAAGGGAAAAGATTTCTCTTAAGGCAACGGCAAGGTCATCGCTTGAAGTTTTTGTGACGAGTGCAAAAGAACTCATGTTAAGATTTCCAAACACTGTACAAGATTGGACCTTTCATTGTTTTATTAATTGATTATAAGTTGAAACGAAATTACGCTGAAAAAAATTGTTTATAATGATTTGTAATATTAAGAAACTCGAAAATGATTTTTAAATAAAAATCACTTAGTAGTACCTTATTGAAATTAATCCATATGAAAAGGCCACACGCTACCCCTTTACAAATTATAACATCATGGATTCATTATAAGGGACACGCAAAATCAAAACATCATCATGATAACATTCAAATTACTAAGCCAATTCAAACCTAATTATGCCAAAGTATCAATCGATGAATTCATTAATCAAATATGTTGGGCAAAATCCTAGAACAAGCAAAACATCCGATTTGGCTATTTTTTTTACGCACGTCAACCAAAAAAATGGCAACTTCCAAATTCTACCCAATCAGAACGCATGCTTTTTAAGCTTAAGCAAGCATATACTTACACACTGCTTACGGCAAGCTTTTTCACAAAATAAACAAATTTTATTTCGTTTTACAATTATTTACAAAGTTTCAGCAAGTTTTTCTTCACGATTTTTCTATTTTTACAAACTTTTAGCAATATTTCGTCTGGATATTTCAATTTTTACATACAAGCATTTAGCAATTTTTTCCTCCAGATTTTTCTATTTTTAATAATTTTTAGCTATTTTTTCCTCCTTGCTAAAACTTTGTAAATTGTCATAAAACGGAATAAAATCAATGTTTACTTCGTGAAAAAATTTTCATAGAAACTGTGTAAGTAGTGAATTCTCTGCTACAAAGAACACAGGTTATGATTGGGGAGAATCTAGAGAATTCTGATTTTTCAAATGCACGAAACTCATTCAAGCACCAGTTAGTAACATGTATATGTACTCTTTGCGTACATTAACAGAAAAAAAAAATCCTGGATGCATGAAACTCCCTGTGCAGCAATCTCTAGAATGCATGAAATTCATCCAAACAGCGGTTAATAATTGATATATATATATATATATGTGTGTGTGTGAGTACGCTTCGCGTACATTAACTGAAAAAAAAAATCCTGGATGCACAAAACTTGCATTTCTCTGACTTCGGTTTTTCGAAATAGATAAAATGCTTCAGGGATTCAATCCAGCATCGCTGAAATGTTACATAATCACAGAAGATCACTAATTATAATTAAAATATAGATAAAATGCTGAAGTGATTACAAATTAATCACTGAAGCATTTTATCTATACTTCAAAACATATTTGTTTTGTTTCTCATTTCCAAAATAATTTTCATTCATATTTACTTATTATAAGCATGTTATTTAATTTTACTGACTGATTGATTTATATTTAATAATAAAAGTTAAAATGTTTTGATTTAAAAACAAGATGGCTAACTGAGGGTGAATCCCTAAACTTAGCCGCATCATCAATGAGTTAGCTAATCAAGCATTTAGCTCTTACAGTTTGTTTAAAAGGTACACACAAAAGCAAAAAATATGAATTTTTTTTAATCCTTACCATCACTGTTGAAATGCTGAACCAATTTGAATCTAATTGTGACAGTGTATTTATCTTGCAAATATCATTGAGGAGTTTTTTATACAGGGACATGCAAAATCAAAACGTCATCATGATAAGATTCAAATTACTAAGCCAATTCAAACCTAATTAAGCCAAAGTATCAATCGATGAATTCATTAATCAAATATATTGGGCAAAATCCTAGAACAAGCAAAACATCCGATTTGGCTATTTTTTTTACGCACGTCAACCAAAAAAACGGCAACTTCCAAATTCTACCCAATCAGAAAGAATGCTTTTTAAGCTTAAGCAAGCAGATACTTACACACTGCTTACGGCAAGCTTTATTATACAATTTTAACATAAATTTTATTTCGTTTTACAATTATTTACAAAGTTTCAGCAAGTTTTTCTTCACGATTTTCTATTTTTACAAACTTTTAGCAATATTTCGTCTGGATATTTCAATTTTTACATACAAACATTTAGCAATTTTTTCCTCCAGATTTTTCTATTTTTAATAATTTTTAGCTATTTTTTCCTCCTTGCTAAAACTTTGTAAATTGTCACAAAACGGAATAAAATCAATGTTTACTTCGTGAAAAAATGTTCATAGAAACTGTGTAAGTAGTGAATTCTCTGCTACAAAGAACACAGGTTACGATTGGGGAGAATCTAGAGATTTCTGATTTTTCAAAAGCACGAAACTCATTCAAGCACCAGTTAGTAACATATATATGTACACTTTGCGTACATAACAGAAAAAAAAAATCCTGGATGCATGAAACTCCCTGTGCAGCAATCTCTAGAATGCATGAAATTCATTCAAACAGCAGTTAATAATTTATATATATATATGTATATATGTGTATGCTTCGCGTACATTAACTGAAAAAAAAAAAATCCTGGATGCACAAAAATTGCTATATTCCGCACTCCCTAGAATGCATGAAATCCATTCAAGCTGCGGTCAGTAATGTTCGCACAAAAATCGGTTTACAGCAATCTCTAAAGTGCTTAAAATACATCTTATCATATAAAATCAACAAAAATGCACTTACCGTTATTTCTCATCCTTCGTTTTTTTTTAATATTTCACAGGATTTATCCTTTATGACATAAAACACATTTCATAAACATAATTCAACAAATCTGACACACAACAAACCAACCCACAGACAATAGAACTCTATTATAGAATATTCTAATCTGTCAACCAACCAATCAAATCTAATTCCCTCAAAAACCAGCTCAATTTTCAGAACCATGCATTCTGCTCATGCTAGAACCAAGCACAAAAGGCGTGGAAAAAACGTAAGAAATAAACCGGTAACAAGAAAACTCATTTATCGCTTCGCTAAATTCGATGACGCCAAGCGTCTCGCTTGTTCTAGGATTTAACCTATTTTTCTTAATTATCTGTCTTAGTTTGTGAATAAATTTTTGTAATGTCAGTTGAAACTGATCTCTCGTACATAACGATGCATCACATTTTTTTAATGTTTTTTTTTTCTACACCATGATGTTGCTATTTAACAACATTATTTTAATTTTAAAAAGAAAACAAACAACTAATAAATCAGTAAATATGAACGTTTTGCACTCCTGAAACCCCCCCCCCCCCCAAAAAAAAAAAAAAATATATATATATATTGTTTTAATTTCAGGGTAACTGAAGAAAAAAAAATCCTTCTATAGCGTTTCTATTTTTCCATGCGCTGTGAAGATTTTTTAACGGGTTCAAAAACAAATTTCACAAATACTTCTAACTTAATTAACAAATATTTCAAAAATATATTTTTAATTCCATGTTGTTTATGTATGAAGAAAGAAACAAAAGTTTGGTAAACTTCTATCTCTGTTTAAATAGTCTATTTCAAGAATAAAAACATTCGGTAGAATGCATAGCTTTGACAATACATAAACAAAAATGAAGAATACAGTACCTTTTTTTTTTTTTTTTCAATTTCTTATATTTGGTGCAAGATACTACTGAATACTTTGCTACAAGATTTGTTTAAAGATATTACCCTCTCTCATGATTTTTAGGTTTCCAATGCCACGTCTACCATTGCCCCGAGAACTGACGACTGATTTCGTGATTTATTAAGTAAAATCTATATTTAACATTTGAAAATAAACTTTCACTAGAATAAAAAAAAACAAAAAAAAACAATGGTAGAACTTTGCATTTCTCTGACTTAGGAAAATAAATATTAGAAGATAAATACATATTTCTTTATTATCTGTTTTTAAAATGCAAATTTAAGAAATGAAATTGAAAAAAAAAAGGTACTGTATTCTTCATTTGTTTGTATAGCTGATCAAATATACGCATTTCACTGAATGTTTGGATTCTTATACTATGAAACAGAAGCTTACAAACGTGTTTTTTATCGTACATAAACAACATGGAATTAAAAATATATTCATGAAGTATTTGTTAATAGAAGTTAGAAGTATTTGTGAAATTTGATTTTCAACACTTCAAAAAATGTTCATAGCAGCGAATCGCATCGCACACGAAGAAAACAAACTGATGATTGATTCATTTTGAATGATTCCTTGTTACGCAAATTAATTGATAAAAAAAAATCTTAATCTTTTTTTTCCTTTAAAAAATCACAAATTAAATATAAATAACAATTAAATTGTATATGTATAATTATAAAATATTTCAATATTTTAATCAAGGAATCTAAATATTTTTCGACTTAATGAAGATTTTGATATAAGAAATTCTTTATTATAACAAAAAAGAAAAATATACAAACAATAATTTAATTTAATACATATATATTACATATTAAAAATTGCATTAAAAACTGTTTTCGTATTAAAAAAAAAAAAAATCTAAATAGTTCTTCAGCCAGATATGATTGCGAAATCGCCTTTAACTATAACCGTGATACCCATGAATATCCTGACCGCGCAGGAATAAAAAAGGGTGAAAAGGCCGAAAATCTTTAATGTTAGTCTACCAGAAAAAGCATAAGAAAAGAGTCCGATTTTGAAGCTGGATTATATAAAAAACAAGAGTTTTCCTACGTTAGCTCAAAATCTTACTCTCTTCATCTAAAAGCGATTAATATAATATATTAATTTAAAAAAAATCGTTCGATCCATTTTCGAGATAACACCTCTGTGCCCATTACACCATTACATTTTCCATTTTCGCTTAAAAATTGGTTTCCAGATCTCAAAATCTACTGCATGTAGAAATCTATAAATTTCAGGATAGAGTTAGGCCATAGATATAAGACTAATGAGAAAAAATCGAAACGGTATGCCTCATATTTACTGAGATATTAAATGTCGGCGTTTCGATTTTCCTTTGATGTCCTGCTAGCTGTATATATGAGAGTGACGGAATCTTCGGTTTTGGGCTTACGGTTTTCGGTTTTTCGCTGCGTCACTCAAGAGACTACCGTCTCTTATGATTCATTTATCATTATTTAGAAAAGACTTTACTCGATTCTGTGTTGAATGAAAATTTATATAGTAGCCTTAAAAGGTTTAAAATATTAGTGTTCATTAAAATAACATCTAATAAAATAGCAATATATCCATGGTTGACAGTTTAAACTAAAAACAAGTTTGGAGTTTATTATTTAGCGACTAGTTAAAATAAAATGTTTGTTAACCGATCGGAAGCGATAATTGAATGCGCCGTTGGAGCTCCTGAAAAACTTGGGTGCCTGGTGCCAGGGCACTGTTAGAACCACAAACACCACCTTTTAAGCACTCTTTGAAGCTCTGTTGATATTATTTCCACTCTTTTGTTGTTGTTGTTTTTGTCAATGTGCATATTAATTACTATCTAATTGTATTAGAATTAATCATTTTAATTAGATTGCTGAAAATAAAAAAAATCAAATCAATACATCTGGATATCATTTAATATATAAATTGATTCGACAAAATAAAAATAGTACTAGAGGCTACTTTCTGGAATTTTTTCCTTTTTCTCCATTTTAATATTTTCTTAATTAGAAATTATTTAATTAATTACGAATTATAGCTATTAATAATAGAAATCAACATAATTTCTGTTGAAATAAAATTTTCGTTTTGATCAAATCAAGTTTTCGTTTAGCTACTCAGACAAATTTTATTTGAAAAATAAACTTATAAAATTTACTTTAGCAATTAACACATTTCATGTCCCTTTCTTAACTCACATATATGTTTAAAAGTAATAATAATAATACATAAAATTTGAATAAATTGTTAAAAAAAATATTAAACTTTGTAAGAAATTAAAATAAGTTAATCTCCATATTTAGTAATTACAAGTTTTTATTTTGTGCATATATTTTGTAAAAAATAAAATAAGTACTACATTTAATTCTTTTTTTTCCGGCACTTTTCTTCCATAATATAAACAAACAAAGCTTCAACGCGAAA
This sequence comes from Maratus michaelseni, assembly GCA_963931845.1. Lineage (NCBI taxonomy): Eukaryota > Metazoa > Arthropoda > Arachnida > Araneae > Salticidae > Maratus > Maratus michaelseni. The sequence goes on from OZ007597.1 coordinate 141,627,331, forward strand.
CCGAAAACGTCATCTGATTTTTTTAACCAATTAGCACGCTTTATTCAACCGGGGTCGAGTAACTCTGAGCACGGCCAAACTCGATTCTCTCTTCCCTCATACGGCCTTCACAATCACCCCTTAGTTTCGGAATCGTTAAAAGGCTGCTTCGCCGGTAGATGGCGCGATATACTTACCATAAATAATGCTTAGTAAATGTTACTTCTATACATAAAAATACAAGAATCTTTGCAATATATTCATTATAAAAGGTATATATAACATATGTATCTTTTGTTTCGGCATTTTCTTTACTACAAACAGGAAAAGCTAAAAGATTTAGAGATAAAATAAATAAATACAATGCTTTCAGCAATTAAAAATAGTTTAAATAACACGCTACTATAAAATGCAAAACAAACATTATAAGTAAATTTCTATATTTATATACATTTAAATTCTTGATTACTTGAAACATTGATAATTCTGAGCGTAAAATGCACAATAAAAATTTTTAAAAATAATTACTAGTTTCATAATAGTAGTAAGAAAATTAAGCAAGTTCGCCAATATCCGGCAATGAACTCATATCGATTTTTTAACGAAAACATGGATTATTTTTACACGATTCTTAATTATTTAAAATATGTATATATATATGTATATTCAAAACAATTTTCAATAAATTTAATCATTATAGCTACTGATCTGAAATATATAAGCATTATATGTAACATATCTATCTTTTACTTCGGCGTTTTCTTTACTACAAACAGGAAAAACTAAAAGGAAAAAACTAAACAAAACAAACAGGACAAACAGGAAAAACTAAAAGATTTAGAGATAAAATAACTAAATACAACGCTTTAAGCAATTAAAAATAGTTTAAATAACATCCTACTACAAAATGTAAAACAAACATTATAAGTAAATTTCAATACATTAAAATTCTGGATTACTTGAAACATTGATAATTCTGAGCGTAAAATACACAGCAAAAAATTAAAAAAATAATTACTAGTTTCATAATAGTAGTAAGAAAATTAAGCAACTTCGCCAATATCCGGCAATAAACTCATATCGAATTTTTTTTTCTCAAAACATGGATTATTTTTACACGATTCTGAATTATTTAAAATATATGTATATATGTGTACATTCAAAACAATTTTTAATAACTTTAACCATTATAGGTACTGATCTGAAATATATAAGCATATAGAAATATAATAGAATTACACATAAAATTAAATATTATATTCTAGTTCTGGAAAGTCATGGTATAAAAGTATGTATATAAAAATAAAAATATACTTTCATGTTTCATAATATCAACAGAATAAGAAAACATATTTCGCCAATATCCGGCAATAAACTCATATCGAATTTTTTTTTTTCAAAACATGGATTATTTTTACACGATTCTGAATTATTTAAAATATATGTATATATATGTGTACATTCAAAACAATTTTTAATAAATTTAACCATTATAGGTACTGATCTGAAATATATAAGCATATAGAAATATAATAGAATTACATATAAAATTAAATATTATATTCTAGTTCTGGAAAGTCATGGTATAAAAGTATGTATATAAAAATAAAAAAATCCTTTCATGTTTCATAATATCAACAGAATAAGAAAACATATTTCGCCAATATCCGGCAATCAACTCACATCGCTTTTTTTTTCTCAAAACATGGATTATTTAACAAATTCATAATAATTTTTACAGGTTTTATTATTTTAGAGAATGAACAAGTTTTTTTTTTTTTTTTTTTTTTTTTTTTTTTCTGTAGCACTATGTACTCATTTACGAGAGAATAGTTTTTGTGGAAATTTTAGAATATTGTGTGGTTACAGAAATTACAGAATATTTTTTCAGATTTTTAAAATATTAATTCATAAATCTATCCACCCTACTTGTATATATATATGTATCTATAGGTATATGCAGATTCTATTTCTTGATTAGACTTTAAACATTGATAATTTTTACAGTGAAATATACATTAAATATTATAAAATTAAAATTAAGTAAACTTTAAAATTTTTCTTGATAAAGAGTTCTTACATGCAGATAAATTGGTTTCATTTGTAAAATACCTTGCCATATTTTTTTAAATGATGGGCAAGAATTTTGCACATATTAATGAGCATATATTTATTTTATGCTCGTTTAAGTCACATTCCCCATAAGGGTTTTTTATTAGTCTTGGATATATCAATTCATAAATAGTTTTGACGAACGAAACGCAAAGATAAGGAAATTCTCCATTAGTAATGGTAAGTAATAGCGCCCCCTACGTTATTCCGGGGAGAAACTCTTATTCCTCTTGAACAAAGGGAAAATGACTTTTTGTTACGGCCGTATAAAGGGAAGGAGAAAATCCAGTTAGGCCGTGCTCTGAGTTGGGTAACTTTTCGTCCGAAGTAGACGGTGAATACGAGTTTTCAACTCTCGGTTGAAAACCTCAACCTGGGGTTACTGGACCCTCGGTTCAACTCTCGATCGAAGTTATTCGTGAATACGAGCGTTAGAAATAACAATTGAATTTTCAATAAAGTTATTTTCATATAGTAATATTTGCCTTATTTAAACGCAAAATTTCTGTTATTAAATTATGTGATTATTAGTTTTACCAAATACAGTGGAACTTCCCTTTAACGAAGTCCCTATTTAACGAAGTTTTCTATTTAAAGAAATTTTCTTCAGAACTTTGACTTTGAACACCATTAGAATGTAAATTAATCTCCATATTACGAAAAATATATTCTATATAACGAAGTTTATTCCACTTTTGTAGGTGTACAGAATTCAAACTAAGAGGTTACTGTTGCGATGAATATGCGAGTTTATTTCAGCGGATTGCATGAAAATGAACACATTTAAATAATTTCCAATTCTGTTTGGTTCTAAATAAACCAATTTTTTTTTCGCACTAAGAAAAACACTTGGTATCATTACTCTCCCACACCGAGAATCCAGCGCTGACAGTTGGAGGTAGTCAAAAGCCCCCTTTTTACATTCAATGATATGGAAGATGCAGTGACGCAATGGCAGCAAAAGAAGTGAGTCAGATGCATTGAAGCAAAACAATATAAATTAGAGTCAGACAGTTTACCATTCTGATCTTTCATTGCTGATAGACAATTGTTTTGTACATCCACAAGAATGTGCTTCAAAAAGCAAATCGAAGAACATCAAAGTTATTTTTGTTCCTTCCAATACAACTTCTAAACTTCAACCATTAGTCTAAGAAATAATAAAAAATCTTAAAGTACATTATCGAAAAAGACAACGTAGTGAAAACATTAGTTTGAGAACCTGTGTATCTATAGAGCTGATGAAAGCTCGAGCCAAAGCTTGGAAATGTGACGTGATTTCATCGACCATACACAACTGTTTTGTAAAAGACGGCATCATAATTAAAACTGAATAAAATGCTTTTGAATCCGATACCTGTTTGTCATATCTGAAGAAAAATTTCATGAATTTAAGTTGATTTCTATTTAACGAATTTTCCTCATAACGAAGTTTTTAAGTGTAAATGAGATTTCGATGAGACTTCGTTAAATGGAAGTTTCACTGTAGTGGTATTTAAAATTTAATTGTGACTAAATCCTACCTATGAATACCAATTTGTAAAGAAACTATGAGATTTAACCATGTTTTGCATATTTTCCTTCATTTTTTTAATCATAAATTATGTAAGTTTTTAGCATAAATTTGCCCGTTTTTTAATGTAGATTTTTTTTTCTTTTTTTTTTTTTTAAGGTATTTTAATTTTGAAATTTTTTTTTTAGTTCGTAAACAATTATTGGTAGTTTTTCTTTTTTTTTAAATAAATGAAATAAACATTTAATTAAAATTTATTAGTTTGTATTTATAAAAGGTCACCCATTAATTAAGTTGCAATTCAAGAGGAGAGGCGGGGGGCGGGGGGAGTAAACAATTTTCAAAGCTTCTCATCACTCTAGCGAAGAGACGTCATGATTTTGATGATGAAGATAATACAACACACTTACAAAACACAGTGTACCAGCTTAATTGAAAACCTGTGTAATCGAACAGTTTTTCCAATCTCTTGGTATTCTTTCTTCATCTTCGAAAAGATTGATACGAAAGAAAAAAAACTGTGTAAGTTTGTGGCATCAACTATGCTAGATAAATTATTTACATTTTCTCTTTCATTTAAAATATATAAGACTTTTAGAGTCTAATATTTTGTTTTTCTTAAAAGGAAAAACATCATGGTTTCAACGAAAAAAACGCAACACAATTACTATTCTGTATACCTCTCAGTTATCATCATTAAAATTCCCTACTTGCTTGTGCATGGTAAGGAATTGTTTCGATTCAAAGAATACATTTCAGAACATCTGCTACGAATGATGTTTAGTTTATAATATCTTTTATTATACACTTTTTGTGACTTCATACATATTAAATGACTGTGATTATATTTGAATCGAAAAATTACTGCTATATTTAAAATTTCTGTTCAAGTATGATATTCAGTATCGATTTTCCTATATCTTATATATCACACCATTTAGAGAATTGTTTTTAGGACGGGATGGAAGAAGAGAGTTATCCATAAATTCCATTTTAAAGCAGACTACTAAATGATTCCTTATTAAATTGCTAATAAAATGACTTATTAGAAGTCTACAGCGTCGCGCCGTTTGTAAAACCCTCTAAGCATCATTCCACTCGCTCTCAAAAAGGGGTTTGCATAAAGAGAGCCTAGAAATAGTAGCATAATAATTCAGAAATTATGGGAGGGGCAGTGGCGTATCCACATATTCAGCGCCCTGATGCAAGAGAAATTAGAGCGCCCCCTGGTCTCTGAGAAGAGACTGGAAAATTTTGTTTTAAGATTTGAAAAGAATGGAAAGTCATGCGTGAAGCTTGTATTATGAAACACTTTCCAACACTTCCGGAATACTCTAACTTAACTTCATCGTTTGCAAAAGTGAAAGAAGATATCTTAAGTAAACAAATTATAAAATGAAGAACATATTTGAAATTCAGATTTGAGCAATTATCGTCAATAGACATAAAAGTACTCAAATTATTTTGTGCATCACTGTTCATGATCTATAGATTTCTATATACATTACATATTGTACTAAAATTAATATTACATATTCGCTTAATTTAAAAAATGCATGACACAGTCGAATATTACACACCTTTAACATTTTCTACCAATAGACGGATATGCTATCAAATAATTGTGAGCATATTATCTACAGATTTTTATACACCTCATATTAAACTAAAATTTAATTCAGGAAAAAACGCAGAACACAACAGAAACTGTACTTTCAGAAATTATCATCCTTAGACGGCAAAGTATCCAGCTCTTTGCGTAGCCTTGTATATGCATTTCTTTATATACTACAAACATCTCTTAGTATACTTAATGTAGTTCAATTGGAAAATGCATAACTCAATTCAAAAACACACTTAAGGAGCCGCTTCACTGAAACTTCCCAATTTCGAAATCCCGTGCTAACCTATTAGAAAACTTAAAAGGCCGATTAATCCTTACCCAATGTAATTATTAAAATACGGTTTCCACCATCAGAAACTAGACGTTAGATGCCGACGTCGTGCGTTTTTAAAAATTGTCTCCTCAAATTTTATGTATTTAAAATATCCCTCTAAACTTTGAAATTTCCACTTGATGAAATTTTGTCGTCTTCTTAAAAACACTTTTACGTTTACTTTCTGATGTTGACACTCGTATTTTAATAATTATATTCGGTAATAAGTGATTGGACTTTTAAGTTTTACCATAAGTACAGTGCCTAGAAGTAGCCTTACTTCTAGGCACTGTACCCATACCATAGGTTAACATGGGATTACACAATCGGGGAGCTTCAGGAAAGCGGCTCCTTCAGCAATTCACTCTCATGCACAATAATGTTTACAAATTCTTTTATGTAGATCCCTGTATAGGATGTATATAATTTATACATGTAGAAAACAATGCAACAGTTTAGTTAAACTTAAAAACACATACTGCAACTGGCAACGCAGTTTCAACATTTATCTCTAATAAATAGTGCTGTAACCGAATTTTTTTTTGTGCTCTTCACGTCATATGCTACAGTAATCATTTTGACCCAATATGGGAAATAAAACGGCCTATAGAGGCACTGATCGCAGCCGTCGGTACAGGATAATTGTCCCTTTAACTAATGCTAAAGTGCCATTGAAAACATTATACATTGAAAACGCGCTTGAAAGTGCTAGATATTCAAATTCGTATAATTTTTACCTAGTCATATAAACACAAAACACCAATATCACATGAAATTTGAAATTGTGCTAAAAAGTAATAATTATGAACAAATTAAAAGTACATGTAATGCAGTGGGCTTGCAAGGGATTTTCCTGAAGCGAGAAGTTACATCTTTTCTCCACCAGATAGCGTATTCAAGCGCTTGAATTCCCAATACACCTCAATAATATATAAATATTCAAATAATAGCGGGTAAGTCAAAATGAATATAGCGATTACAAACAGCTATAACTATTTAATGGAAAAGAATTCATTGATAAGATTAACACAGAATGTAGATGGAACTTCAAAATTTTGTATACGTACGTCATAGATGTTCCATGTGACTTCCCTTGGTCACACGGACAACATCTAGGTGGTAGTCCATTTCACGCCATACATTCTGAAGCATTTGTTCAGTCACCGACGCAAGCGCATTACAAATGATTACTTTGAGTTCTTCAATTGTTTTGGGCATGGGAGGCACATACAAATTGTATGTACTTTTATTAATTTAATTGTATGCAATTAGTATGTAATTGTATGTAATTATTAACAAATTGTATGCAAATTTATGTATTATAATTTTTTAATAACACTACTTTCACATAACCCCATAGATCGGTCGAAGTGAAGATGCCGACGATGTCTTCTGCTCTTGGCCACTGAGATCTCCGGACTTGACACCCTGCGATATTTTTCTATGGGGTTATGTGAAAGACCCTCCCATACCCAAAACAATTGAAGAACTCAAAGTACACTGCATTTGAAATGCGCTTGAGTCGGTGACTGAACAAATGCTTCAGAATGATTGGCGTGAAATGGACTACCGCCTAGATGTTGTCCGTGTGACCAAGGTAAGTCACATAGATTTGAGAAATTTTGAAATTCCGTCTACATTCTGTCTTAATCTTATCGATAAATTCTTTTCCATTAAATAGTTATAGCCACTTGTAATCGCTATATTCATTTTGACTTACCAGGTATTATTCAAACCTATATATATATATATATATATATGGCCATTAATGACCGGCAACTTTTAATTTTAGACATTTTGTCAAATATTTAAAAATATACTTGTCAGATTCTTCTGGAATTTTAGGATCCAAAAGAACAGGTTTGACTTCATATTTATCATTGTTGATTTGATAAAGAGGACAAATAGGGGACCAAAAAAAAAATTAAAGAAAAAAATAATACTTGGGATCATTCTGTAAAATAAAATGCACCAAATGATCTATCGCTACAGAATATACATAGGCAGACATTGTATAACATGTGTATTCATTTCTGTAAGAATAGCATGTATATTAATAAAAATATAGCGATTTTTTATAAAAATTAAAAAAATTCTTGCATGTTTTTTGCTTATAACATACAGGGTTTTAAACCAAATTTAACGCCAGTTTCAGAAAAATTGACAAAATGTAGTAGAAACAATATAGTGCAATTGCAATATAAATATATTAAATATTTAAGGAAATATGGGCAGTTGTATAAAATAATTTTTATCTGCGCATGCGCGAACGATAACAAGGAACTTTTTGCATAATTTAATAGTCAACTCTATGGAACAACTTATTAAAAAAAATTAGTCAAATATCGAAAAAATTCAAAGAGATATCGGCGTTAGAGTGAGCTGTTTTTTAGTTTCTCACTAAAACTCGTTGAATGATAAGGGATTTTCCACAAATTGTCATTTTTTATTTTATACTATTTTCCAATTTTTAATGATACTTTAGTTCTCTTTGAAAAACTACCCTAACGAGCTTATTCGAACAAAAAAAGAATTATCAAAATCAAAGAGTCCATTCCAAAAGTATTATAACCTGGTGCAATAAAGTTTTCCAAGGCGAACTAAAGTATCAATAAAAAATGAAATACATGACAATTTGTGAACTATCCCTTATCATTTAACGAGTTTTAGTGAGAAACTGAAAAACATCTCACTCTAACACCGATATCTCTCTGAATTTTTACGATATTTGACTGATTTTTTTAACAAGTTGCTCCATAGAGTTGACTATTAAATTATGCACAAAGTTCCTTTTAATCATTCGCGCATGCGCAGATAAAAAATATTTTATACAACTGCCCATATTTCCTTAAATATTTAATATATTTACGTTTCAATTGCACTATATTGTTTCTACTATATTTTGTCAATTTTTCTGAAACTGGCGTTAAATTTGGTTAAAAACCCTGTATGTTATAAGCAAAAAACATGCAAGAATTTTTTTAATTTTTTTAAAAAATCTCTATATCTCTATTAATATACATGCTATTCTTACACAAATGAATACACATATTGTACAATGTCTGCCTATGTATATTCTGTAGCGATAGATCATTTCGTTCATTTTATTTTACAGGGTGATCCCAAGTATTATTTTTTTTCTTTAATTTTTTTGGCCCCCTAATTATACTCCTTATCAAATCGACGTTGATAAATATGAAGTCAAACCTGTTCTTTTTAATTCTAAAATTCCAGAAGAATCTGACAAGTACATTTTTAACTATTCCAGAAAATGTCTAAAATTGAAAGTTGCCGGTAATTAATGGCCATATAGTGTATATCCCTCTATACTATTCAAACAAATTTCATTATGTTTGAAAAAGGTGTAACATTATTAAAATATGATTTTAAAAAATCCCGCAGTTAATTATGTAAATAAATTCTTTTGTGGATGAATCTTTAAATGAATTTTAAATGATATGTACTCCCTACTCTACAGTAAAGCATTTTTTAGTGAACTCCATAAATGCATATAAATTTTATTATGTTTGAAATAGTGTAACACCATTTAAATACACCGCAAACAATTTTTCCCAATAGACTATAATATGTAAAGAGATTTTTAATAGTCCCGGTAGACGAACAACAATTGCTACACACTTCATTTTCAATAGCGAACATGTCTCATTAAACTCCAATAACATATATCAATTACATCGCAATCCGAGTACATTTATGAGAGTTAGAGCACAAAGAGAATCCAGTTTTGATCTTTTAGCCCAATATAGTAAATTTTGTCATTTCCGATTTCTAAAATGTTAGCGATTTTTAGCGTTTTTTCTCATTTCGCTGCTATGTTTTTCAAATTAGTAAAAGAAAACGGTTTGAATTTTTTAGTCCTATATATACTACGTTAACGCGATAATGGGAACCGAATAATTCGTTTAGAATGATTTTCGTTTAATTAATATAAAATCATACAAATTCAAGGTTCTTTTGGAAAAACAGGCTGGAGCATGCGCTGGCGATGTCAGTGGGCCCCAACTCTAGTTTCGGTTGATTAGAGTTTCGTTTGAAAATATAAAGAGATACAAATACGAGGGTGTATGCTACCAAAGGCAGTTTGGTTTCCAGTATTAAGTTTGCGTGGAAAGATTTTCATTTAAAAATATAAAATCATAAGTACAAATTCAAAGGTTTTGTGCAAAACCAAGTGTAAGCTTGCTAGCATACCGGAAGGAAGTAGCGCAGTGGGGCCCCCAACACTAAATCCCTCCTTGAGAAAAAAGTTTCAATTCAACACTTTTTTAATGTATTTTTAAGATTATTATCCCGTGCCCGGCCAACACCACTAGTATATAATAAAAAAATAAGAGATATAATTTGACTTTTTTTTATTAATTACAGAGAACAAAGTCTTTACAAAGTATTACAATCGTGGATTATATTCTGCCTTATTATAAAACAGAGTTGTTTATCCGAGTTGAATCGTTATCAAGCAGAAAATAATAATCTTAGGAGATCATGTGGACTTATAGAATGGTCTTGCGTATCTGTTGTGGGTCGTCATCATTATTCCAAAGAATATAGCGGAATAAATATTCATTGGTTATTCCTTACGTTCTCACGCGTCAAGCAGTAAGGAATTATTGGAATTAGCATTTTAAAACAGAACAAAATCTTTCGAGTAATGCAAAAGTTATAAATAACTTTTACTATTTATTTTTTTGTGATGTAAAAGCTATTAATTCACTGCAATTATCTATGAATTAAAAAATTACTTTAGTTTTTTTAATTTCTGAGTAATTGTGATGCTTTAATGAATGATTAAAAATTTTTGAATCTATTAATAAAATTGAATATATTAATGAAATTTATGATTAAAAAAACACTTATATTTAAATATTTCTTCCTCACTTGAAATGATATTCTTCTGACCACATGCTCAATAACATTTTTGTCTCATCTACTGACCAACGAGATGAATTCGCACCCAAATCCATACTTAATACAAAAAAATATGGAAAATAATAATAATAATAATAAATAAACAATGGTAAATAAACGTAATAAAACAATTAATGCAAACAACAGCAGAATTATCGGTACAAACACTAACGTAAAACGTGCTGCTGATAAGCAGTAATTCCGGTGAAGTGGCGCTGATTGTTTGTTTACCCGAACTGAATCCTGAGAAAAAGCCGTATTACTGACCTAATCGGTTGCAGGTCTGATTTCGGGGAAAAATGACCTAGGCTAGTTCCGCCTTCAAACTGGTTTGTGCATTGGAAAAGGTGTAGGGGGTAAAATGACCGTTTATAGGGGTCTTGGAAAAGACATTGGAAACGCGGCTACAGTGACGCCAAATTATATGGGCCTGAGCCCATCCAATAACTATCAAACCAGCGAGCCCATCCAATAATTTTCAAACCCAGAGAGCCCAATTTCAATTGTTTTATTTCGTTATTATTTCCTTATTTATTTGTCTCCCTGGAGCAAAATTTATTTTACCATTTACCAGTGAGTATAAGTCACGAACATTTGTTTACTGTTTTAACGCCCTACTGACACCCATAAATCACTTAAAGGTTTTGCTCGATGTTTAGCTTTTTGCCCTTTCCATTCGTAGTCATATTCATGGTATGCTGATGATATTATAGTAAATATTAGTGTCTTTATAAGCAAGAACTTCTGAGAATATAATTTTATAATATTACCATTTTATTAAAACATGATAACTTGACTTAGAGTTATCATCTTTCCCTATCTGCCGACTATTCAAAGAAAAAAAACTGGCCGTGCAATTTTACTAAAATATTTTTGAGCCCACCCAATATTTTTCAAAAGGTGGCAACACTGATGTTTTATATTGATTTTCCTATATCTGGTAGCCCACATTGTAATCATTGCTTTCAAGATGTGATGAAAGACTAGTTATCCAAAAAATTAATGGCGTACCTAAATGGAGTTGCAGTAAGGAAGCCGCAATTTTTTAAAAGATAGTTTCGTCTTATTTAATAGAAGAATTCTGTGGTCAAAATTTGTAGAATTTTCTACCAGAAATTAATAGTAACGACATCCTCCCTCCTCCTCTAAATATGATAATGAATGAAGCAGTTTGTTTAATAATTTCTCAGTAAATTACCACCGAAATTATATATTAGAATTCTGCAGCTTCTTTTATAAAACCATGATCATCTAAGGCTCCTTGAACTGGCTCTCAAAAGAGGTTTGCGTGAAAGAGCCAAGAAACAGTAGTGTAGCAATTCGGAAAGTATGGAAGGTACTCGAATAGCTAATTTCAAACAATCAGAATATTTAAACAATTATAATTATCAATTTTTTGTTGTTGTTGTTATCATTAGTATATACCTGTAGCGATCTCATCTCACTTCATCAGTATAAAGCGAGTTACTAGCTGAAAATAACTGGCTTGGCCTTTTGCTTGACGCTAGCGTTCTCGCTTCCAGATCATGAGATCCTTGGTTCAACTCCCACCGGCGGCAGCAAACCACCACATTGGTGACCCGGGAAAACACGCAACAACCGCATAATTTCCGTCTCCACCGCCGATCGACGATTGGGACTTTAACGCTTTCTGATTATTTGTAAAATCAAACGCTTTTTAAGTCATTTCCGGTATTTTGGAGGATTATGAAGATTTAAGAAGATATGATATAAGAAATTAATATATATTATTAGATTATATAGAAATATTAGATTATATACAGATTAGATTATATAGAAATATAATTAGATTATATTACTATAATATTTATTATATTACAGTTATAAATTAATTAGATCATATAGAAATTAATAGATATTATATAAGAAACCAAGTTCAACCAGTAATGACTTAAGAAGCGTTCGATTTAACAACTAATCAGAAAGCAGGATACTCGCAATCGACGATCGGCGGTGGAGAGGGAAATTATGCGCAACAACCTTCAAAACAACAATCACCTCTTCCCACAACCAACAGATGGCAGCAGCACCACCAACTCATCCCCAGCACGCAAAGCCTGTGACGAGGCTAACGAAAAAGAAAGGCTTCCGCAGTGCTTTACGCGTATCTTTTTTTAGAGACCGCAAGAGTCACGTGGTGCTCGAATGCATCAATGCAGGTGTACGAAAAGAGCACCACGTCAGTCTAGCGGTCTGCAAAAAAGATAATTGGAATGCACCGCGGTAGCCTGTCTTTTTCGTTAGCCTCGGCTTGTGAAATGGTCAACCTCACAGCACAAAGCCTGTCGCTCACGCCGCGCATCGCAATTGCGCACGGAAGCATCACTCACAGCACAAAGCCTGCCGCGCATCGCACGGGAGCACGACAGCATCACTCATTCATAGACGTTGCTCGTCAACATGACGTTTTCCTCACTGGGGATGGAGTGGGTAGCGATCTCTGAAAGTAACTGGCTTGACGCTAGCGTTCTCCCTTTCTGATTATGAGATCTTTGGTTCAACCCCCACCGGCGGCAGCAAATCACTACATACCTAATCCTTTATTTAATTTCAAAATAATAAAATACTAATTCGGTAGATAACAATAGTTTAATTATGAATTTTTAAAGTTGTTTTTCTGAAACACATCTACTGAGATGTGTTGTTACGACCATACAACCAGTTTTAATATTCTTAATTTCACAAATATTTATTTTATTGAATTCATTCACATACAGGTACTTTTAAAATTTTAGGAAATGGGTATGCAAAAAATAGCACGAAAAAGAAAATTGGTAGATAAACATTGATTTTTGACCCCTAATAGAGTAAATTTTTTTATAAAATATTTTGATTGTTTTAACATAATTTAGGATGCCTATTTATTGCCTGTCATTTTTGGTTTTGTTGAAAATTGTCTAAATTTAGTATGGAAGAACACAAATATAGGTTTATTTGGCAAATCACGAAGAATTCAGCACAGCTGTGCCACATGTTGGACTATACACACCAAAAGCTAATCAGCATCAATTTATGTTAAGGCCTAACAGAATATGAATTTTTATGAAATTCCGTGCATTAGTTCTTGAGAAAAAGCGCCCGCAAAAATTGTGTCACATTATGTGACACAAGGGGTCGATTTAGAAATAGAATGTTGCATAGCAGTAACTGCTATACAAAGTCAGTTTTGAATAGCAGTTAGACACTTTTGTATAGCAAGTAAAAAATAGCAAACATAACTTTTAAATCTTAAAAATTGACAAAAGAAAAAAAAAGCAACATGTAACAAAAGTTGTAAATGAAAGTAAATAAAATGATACAAAGAATAAAAGAAAAATCATAGATCACCTACCCAATATAAATTACTTAGGAAAAAAGATGAATCACTTATAGGTCAATTCACCTTTACCACAGGCCAATTAAATATATGTATCTAATTATCACAGTACAAATTCTTAAAAAAATATTTGTTGTGAGGGATCATTATTTTCTAATAAACCATAAACTCACAAACACAATTTTTGTAATTTTAATTAAAACATAAAAGAGAAATGAAAAAAAATTGAAATTTTCATTCAAGTTAAGTACACTACATTTCAAATACATGTTTCCCACAGAATATGTTACAACCAAAAATTTCTATAATTTAAAAAGTCTTATGCAAATATATTTGAGTGTAGAATTTCATAATAATAGGCTTAATTGTTTTTCATCAATTCATGTAACTGAATAAATTATTACAAAAAAAAAAACTCTTTTTCTTGTGTACATGACATAACAAAGAGTGCGGGAAATATGTATCGCAATGATTGCGATATACACATGAAAGACACTTTCCAAAAACAGTCAAATCGTGATCAGAACATCTCAAAACGTGTAAATCCATCAAAAAACTGATATCGAAAAATTTAACGATTCCAATTTTCATATACAGAAAAAAATAATTTATATATATATATATATATGTCATGATTTGATTTGTATCACCATAATTTTTGTAGAATCATAATCCAGGCAAGGGCTTCCTCCGAGGAATTTTGCAGTCGGGCGTCGAGAATTCACTTCATAGTGTGCGTACAGAACTCAAACAAGAGACATTTCGTTCCAGTGTACTTTTATTCGAAGTAACAGAAAATGGCAATGCTTTACTCATTCCGAAACTAAATCCATTCATGTTGATTTAATACCGTGAAGAAAACTTGGTGACTTAATTTAAATACTAAGAAGAGATTTTTGCTCTTAAATATCAGTTGTTTTTTCTATCGGCAGCCAAGGAGAGTGTTCCATGATCGTGAAGTACGCGCTGGAGTTACATGTACAACCGGATCGAGGAGCAATCTGACGCTTACGCGGGAAACTCGCCGTATATCTATTCCTGAACGCCCCAGAATACATTTTCATTAAAAAGTCTTTCGACCAATCAGCGCTATCGAACTAACTTCTTCTGCTCTCTAATTTCGAAGCTAGATGACCGGAATCTGAAAAAAACGCGGGATTACAATATTTCCAGAACATTCCCGCAAAATCTAATTCCTTCGAATAAATAAGAAGAGAAGAAAGAAAAAAAAATACGTAGGCTTTATCGAGCCTCTGGGCAAGATGACAAGATATTTTACATTGAGACTGAAGTAGCTTTCATAATTTTGAGAAAGAATATTATTTTGTCAGAAAACATAGGGAAATAAAAATAAGAAAATAAAAAGATATAAATTGTTATTTCAAGAGAGTTAAAATGTTTTTAGCTGGGAGATTGGTGTTTTTTAAAAGAATTAAATTTTAGAATGCATTTATTTAATGAAACAAAAGTGCGTAAATTTAATAGATCAACGCGATCTATTAAGAATTTTTTTAACAGAATGAATTTAGAATAAAGTTTTTAGCTACATGGAATTTTGACAATCGAAATATTGGAACGAGAAAATAAATTAGAATAATGGGATTTACACAGAATTATAGTTTTAATGAGACCAACGGCGAAATTTTTTTCATATCCCCCCCCCCCCCCCAAAAAAAAAAAAAAGCTTATCTGAACAGCAGTTCCCTAATAGTAGTTCAGATAAGTGACAAAAAAATTGAGAATTTTCCTAAATTATAAAAATTCTAAAATTTTAAATCACCAAGAATCACGAACAAAGCAATTGCCTTAAAATTTTGGAAGAATAGAAATTGGAAAAATTGTTAGAGTAAAGCATAACCTAAAATACATAAATTTTACAACAACACTTACTTTTTGCAAGTGTAAATAAATGAGAATACATCAAGATAAACTAAGAAATAACTAACATAATAAATAATATTAATAACATAATATATGAAGAATTCAATATAATAAATAATAAAGCTGGAAATTAATTATATTGAAAAACTGAAGAATACTATACATACTAATTGAAAAACTAAACTCTGAAGAATACTAATACTATACATACTATTTGAAAAACTGAAGAATACTAATACTATACATACTAATTGAAAAACTGAACTCTGAAGCTTCAGTAATCTTAAACAGTCACTGTTTGAACAACAACAGCAGTCAACAACAGTCTCAAACATTTCTCAATAAATTTCAGTCGTTTTTCGTCTCTATTGTGGTTTGGGATTGACCCCACTCTAATCTATGGTGCCACTCTTTTCGTGGTCGCACTAGAGATCAGAGCTAATTTATTCCATGCGATAGCTATCTTTTGTCACAATCAGTAACTTTTCTGTATTTACCTTATTTATGTTTATATTGCACTTCATGGTATATACCCTACTTAGGTATATCACAACCTTGGTACCAAAATTCAATTTTATTATATATTGATATACCAAATTCATCAACATTTTATAACTACAATTCATTGTAAGCAGTTCAATCAATTTGTCAATATTTTTTTAAATAGAATTATATTTTGTCTTACTAATAACATTTCTCAACATTTTTTTCTAATATATTCTCTTAATAAATAATAACATTAATAAATTTCTTCAAATAATAAATAATATCAACAAACTTCAATAACTACTCTAGTAATATATCACAGTAAATATTACATTCCATATAAAATTCTTGGTTGAGGAAAAAAAAAATACATAGCAAAATCTGTTTGTTTCCTTACTTGAAAAGTTAAGGAAATAAATTTTTGCTAGCCGATTTGTGCATAAAAAAAAATTAACAATATATTATTTTTCCAATACTAAATAATTTAGATGCCCAAATATTTAGATAGGATTCACTCAACCAACAATTGTGAACAATAATATCCCTTTCTGATACTCTTCTTTGAACAACTAAAATCTATGACATAATCGAGTATAGCTAATTACCAAAATTTCAGTGTAGAATCATATGCTTAATTTTACATTTTTTAAGTAATAAGCAAAATAATAATTATAATAACAAAAATAATAATAATAATAATAGTTGTTAGATCCATAGATGACAGAGAATTAGAATATAAAACTATTATATTTGCACTACTGCAATCCTTATTTTTCAATTAATCTCTTCAAAACATTTTCTACAATATCACAATATCAACTTTTAGACTAATACAGAATATCAGCATTCAAGAATAATTCAAGACCTTTATTGTATTAAACAAAACAAATATAGCTACTGCGAATAATATAAATAATATTTACTAAAAACTGTAATTATACAGAATATTTAATTTAAATTTAATAGACTCAACAAAAATAAGTACCAAAACTAGTTGATCAGGCTAGAAGACACCTAATAATGTTGAGAAGTTATTGTTTACCTTTAAAGTTTATTGAATTACAGAAGTAGTATCCCTGCGTCGACCCAAGAATATACCTGATAAAAAAAAATTATTTTGATTTTCAAAAAGTTTTTTTTTTTTTTTTTTTTTTCAGTTATTGTAAATAAAAACTTTTGGAAGAAATTAATATATTGTTTTTACTAATGTTTGGTGTTGTGAACCTGTATGCGTTTTGCTCTTAAAAGGCAGTTTTTTCTATCGGCAGCCAAGGAGAGTGTTCCATGATCGTGAAGTACGAACTGGAGTTACATGTACAACCGGATCGAGGAGCAATCTGACGCTTACGCGGGAAACTCGCCGTATATCTATTCCTGAACGCCCCAGAATACATTTTCATTAAAAAGTCTTTCGACCAATCAGCGCTATCGAACTAACTTCTTCTGCACTGTAATTTCGAAGCTAGATGACCGTAATCTGAAAAAAACGCGGGATTACAATATTTCCAGAACATTCCCGCATAATCTAATTCCTTCGAATAAATAAGAAGAGAAGAAAGAAAAAAAAATACGTAGGTTTTATCGAGCCTGGGCAAGATGCCAAGATATTTTACATTGAGACTGAAGTAGCTTTCATAATTTTGAGAAAGAATATTATTTTGTCAGAAAACATAGGGAAATAACAATAAGAAAATAAAAAGATATAAGTTGTTATTTCAAGAGAGATAAAATATTTTTAGCTGGGAGATTTGTGTTTTTTAAAAGAATTAAATTTTAGGATGCATTTATTTAATGAAACAAAAGTGCGTAAATTTAATAGATCACCGCGATCAGAGCCATTTTTTTAAGAGAATGAATTTAGAATAAAGTATTTTTAGCTACATGGAATTTTGACAATCGAAATATTGGAACGAGAAAATAAATTAGAATAATGGGATTTACACAGAATTATAGTTTTAATGAGGCCAACGGCGAAATTTTTTTTTATTTGTTTCATATATATATATAGAGAGAGAGAGAGAAATAAAGTAATAAAAGTGATATAAAATATGCAAAACTTGAAAAACTTTGGACTACAGTAAGAAAGAATGCGAATACAACCATATACTACAATTCAATTTCAAGCAACGCCACTCTCAAAAGTTAGCGCTGCATGTTAGTAAAGACTAATGCCTTCTGACGTTCTCACATAGTACCAGTTTTAAACATTTTTTTTTTATATAATTTATTTTTTTTTTCTTACATGAAAGTATTATATTTCTTCGTTCAACTCTTAGTTTTTAAGGCGTGGCCTCTGTAATTTTTCTTTTTTTTTAATTATTCAATGTGATTTTTTTTTATCCTAAAGAAGCTGAATATCTATCGCTATAACGCTATCGAAGTGTGACGTCATTTATCACTTGTCGTCTGCTCCGGCCACGCGAGACACGTAGACGCATAGGGAAATTAATTTAAAAAATCATATTAAAACAAATATTATTTATCTAAAACTTGTATCCCTTGATTAGGATACTTTGATATAAGAAGTATCAGTTGCGTAAGTGTAATTAACGTATTTTTAGCTCAAATTTGTGCAATTTAGTTTTAAAATTTCAAAACGGTAATGTCTCGATCTAAGACACCGTGAAATACGGTTCAGGAGTGGCGCCATCTATGATCAGTAAAGGTCATCATTCTCTTATTTGTGTGATATTATTTTAAAATAACTTATTTAACTAGATTTTTATTTACTAAATATTTATGATTTTCAATCATTTAAAATGTTTTATAGAGTAGTAGAAAATTAATATTTTTATTAATCTGATCATTAAATATAATTTATTTATCTTGTGTACTGTGCAAAATTTGTTGTTTAATACGAAATTCAGGAAACTAAATAGTGATAATTATATATAGAGACAAAGAGAGTAAGAAAGAAAATAGTTTGATAGTATGTCATAATCTTTAATTAAAAACGTGAAAAAAATCTATTTTATCCAAAATATTCATAAAAAAACTTTATATATATATATATATATATATATATATATATATATATATATATATATATATATATATAATTAAAGTTTTTATATAATCTGATATAGGTATCCCGAAGATATTTTTTTATATGCAAACATGATTTTTTTTTAGCATGTTAAATTGTTAAATTAAAAATTTGCTTGTTAAAAAAAAAAATATAAATAAATAAATATATATATATATATATATTTATTTTTTATATAAAAATCATGTTTGCATATAAAAAAATAGCTTCGGGATACCTATATCAGATTTGAGCAATAGAAATAATAATTAATTTACAGTACAGAAATATGCCTCAAATATATGTATATAAACTGCTAAAACATTTTTAAAATCTTCACACTTTAGAACCTCATAAACACTTTATCCCCCTCCCTCCTCCTCAAACTACCGTAACATAAAAAATAATTTACTAATGTCATAATCTTTAATTTAAAAAAAAAAAAGCTAATAATCTACCCAAAATAACTATCAAAGGAAATTTTATAAGCAAACGTGGTTTTACAAAATATAAAATAATCGCTGAATTTTAACATTCTCACATTCTCTGACATTCTCTGACTGTCATATTTGTAAATATATGTATGGAAAAGCAATATGACATTAACACTTTTTAGTTCCTAAGGTTTTTACTAAATACAAAATTTTCTATCATTGCAAAGTAAATAAATTTGTATTTTATGATTAGATCATTAAAATATTAATTCTGTTCTATAAAAATTTTAAATGATCCAAAAACTTAAATATTCAGTAAAAAAATATATATGTAAATAAGTTTTTAAAAAATCATTTAAATCGATCATAAACAAATTAATAAATACATATAATGTGTAAAAATATGAAAAATATCTGAGATTGATTGTACTTTCTTTGAGATTACTGATCCTAGATGGCGCTACCCCTAAATCTTAAATTGCTAGCAAATTTGGCGTTTTTAAATTTTAAAACTAAAAAACCTAAATTTGAGCTACAAATAATTTAATCACATTTCAGCAAATGATACCTCTTATATCAATGTATGCAAAGCAAGAGATGAAAATTTCAGAAACAAAACATTTATTTTAATACGATTTTTTAAAATAATTTCTCATGTTATCTATCACTAGAAACTCAGCCATTTGTGGCCCATAAGTAGACGAAAACACACGAGTGACGTAATCACTTCGGTGGCGTATTGCCTGAGTTACATTTTCAGGGTACTTTTAGCACACTATATGCAATGCACACAGTCACAGAATACTGGATCAGAAGTAGCTTCCTATAACCATAAAATATACATATATTTCTTAATGCGATTCGCATATATTTCAACTATTATATCAACTGTAGCAACACTGGGTAATTTTCGGAAAATAAATTAAAAAAAACTACAGGAGTATTTCAAAATATGGGGTATTTTCATATGAAAAAGAAAACTGATTACAAATTTAATTTCCAAAATTATTCATTAATTTAAGAAAGTATTCAGGTTTACCAAGCATATAAAGATCATGATTACTATACATAAAAAACACATTTACCCTCCCAGCTCATACATTTTCGTCGTGTATCTCATTATCTTATCTAAATCTAGCACATGTTTTAACGTACGGAAGAAAAATTGATTGCTATAAAAATCATAGGTTTATCCTATATATTTTTAAACGTTTGTGAACAAGACGTTCTCTTTTGAGTTATAAAGGCATACTGCGAACACTCTTCTTGAATACTTCGTTATGTTTTCGCAAGCAAGCCAGGGGGGGGGGGGGGGACTGAGAAGGTACAAATTGGGACAGTTTCGGCCGCTGGTTTCTTATTTTAATAAAACAGCAATAGACACATATTTTTTATAGACGTACATTTTTAACATAAAATTGTTATGTTAAAATAACTAACAAATAATAAAATAAAAAAGTCTGAATTTGCTAGAACGTCTGTACGGTCTGGTAGGGGTCCAGGCGCAGGTCCCTATCAAACTGTAAAATACCGTACCAGATGTAAAATATGTTAAACTAGCAGAGTTTCGCCCGCTAAGCTGGTCGGTTTATTCCAAACGGTCCTGGAATTAAACGAACTTTGGATTGGGCGCCCCATTGTCTTCGGATCCGATCAACTCGGATTTAAATAAAAAACAAAAAAAGAAAATTTCATTTAGAATCCTGCAGAAACTGCATCAACGTATTTTTAGGTGCGTTCGTAATTATATAAATACGTAGCACCTATAGTCGTCGCTTGGTCCGTCCGTCTGTCCGTCCGTCTGTCTGTCTGTCTGTCTGTCCGTCTGTCTGTCCGTCCGTCCGTCTGTCTGTCTGTCTGTCTGTCCGCATATAACAACGCAAAAACTACCCAACCAAATGGTTTGCAATTTAAAATATATTATCTTTGCAGAATTTTGTCGAGACATTTCAAATTTTATTAAAATCGAATCAAAACTTTAGGAGATATTAATAAAAATATTTATTAAGAAATTTGATTTTTTTTTTTTTTAAATCGGTGCTTTTTTGTTATAGGAGCTTCCGATGGATGTTAAATCGTCAAGCGACCGAGATACTTATTTTATGACAGAAATTAATCTGCAGACGATATAATTCATTTCACAGAATTAAAAATCATCAAGATCTGAATATTTATATAACTAGCTGACACATATATATCTGAATATTTATATAACTAGTTAAGATATTTGTATGAACAGTGTCATAAAATATATACTTAACTAGCTGTTTAACCCGTTCTACGCACGGGATATCATGAATTTAATTCTAAAACGTGCGTACGAACGCACCTCGTTTGTAACGTTTGACGTACAATTTCCAACTTGTTAAAAACTGTGATTGTTGATTTATTTTTTGTCCGAAACATGAAGAACGAAAATTGACCCAGCTGCCATTTCAAAGAAAGAGAAAAATGTTCTCCCATTGGAAGTGGGGAGAAGGATGAATGGGTTTCTCATTGTGTGGGTTTGAACGACTCCCTTTCGCTTTTGTTAAGACTCAGTCCACTCAACACTCTAGAAGGGGAGAATCATCCCCCTGGTATTCTATTCATGCTTTGAAAAAATGTTGGAGCATGCACGTAGAGCTCAATTTCAAGTAGAATTTGACAGAATACGCTTTTCGTTTTAAATATATAGATGGGTGTTGAGCAATAATGCTAATAAGAAAGGCTTGTCTTCAATTTTACATCCTTTATGTGTTATTATTCTAGGAAATCAATAAAACGATATACCCACATCTCTAACTGATCGCTTTCCACAGTCAAAAGCAATACACATTTACATGATTTCTAATTTTAATCATGTGCAACACGTTTGTTTGCACGTCAAACCAGCAAGATGCTTCTCCTCATTTCTGTACCAACTATGGCCTCAGGAAAGCTCTTATTAGTGCCCTCTATAGGCCGTTTTAAGTCCCAAATGGTCCAGCTCTTTGAGTTCGAGATTATATGTGTACCAATGAAATGCACAAAATGCTACCAACCACTTAAGCACCCAACTACAAAAATTTGTTTGGGCTTAAAAAAAAAATCCTCTATATTTTCAGATTTATTTATTTAATGTTTTTACAATGCCAATCTACGACACAATCGCTGTTGCTGAGAAACATTCTGTTATTCTGGATATAGGTTTCGCATACACTAAGTAAGCTTTGTTTAAAATGCTTTTGTGTTTTGTAATTCTTGATTATTCTAGGCGAGGTTTACAAATCAAAAGTTGTATCCTTTGAAATTTTTGTAAAAAAAAAAAAAAATTAATATTCGATGTGTGTAAATGATATACACAATTATGGACCCTATTCTCCGTTAGGGTTCGAGGCTACGATTTCCGAAATGTTTCCCCAAAGCACGTGACTCAACATCACGAGAATCTGGTCCGTTGCTTCTCTATGGCATGCATGCTTGAGTTGCAAACGAGTCGTTGCATAATTAAGGACTACAATATCGGCAATATTTCCCCAAAGCACGTGACTTTGACGTCAGTGGGAATAGGGTTCATTAGAATATAGTTTTATTTGCTGGTATCGTTTCCCTTTGTTGTACCAAGCAGTCACAGCCATACTGTATATACACTGGTGTCCAGAAATTAAAGGGCAGTGACCAATTTCAGACGTTTCGTCGAATAACTACTGACATTCGGGTGGAAATGGCCTTGAACTTTGAGGATGTAAAGGCCATGTTTGACTTCATGTTTTTCAGTGAAAATTTTGTCGCTGGGACAATTGGGGGGGGGGGGGGCAATATTATTTGCAATAATAAAATAATATTTCCGATCACCCAAGTAACAGAAAATGCTACAAATGGTCTGTCACTGTAGCAAATGACTATGTAGGTCCCGTTCAACATTTGTGTAAGCATAGCACGTATATTCGGGAAGATGTTAACGCTTCTGTGAAAAATTAAAAAGGTTTTTTTTATAGCATGCAGAGTTTTCAGCCGAATTTAACACCGCTGTCCAAAAACTTGACAAAAAATCGTAGAAATATTATACGGTAATTAAAATATTAATATATTGAAAATTTGATGAGGTATGGGTATTTGTATGAAATAAATTTTAACTGTGCATGTGCGAACTACAGCAAATTTTTTTTGTCATGATTTGATTGTCAAAACCAGAGCTTCCCCCAGACAGTTTCAGAAGGGTGCTGCAGCCTGCCTGCCCTTTGGTTTACAAAATAGCACCCTTCTTGCCTCTCATAAAAATAATTAGCACCCTTCTCCCCCCCCCCCCCCCCAGTAAAAAAGGTGTCTTTTCTCCTTTTTACATTAAAAAATTTGCTTTCATAGTAAAAACTGACTCAATGTTGTCTTAAAAATAGTACCCTGACTTTTAAATATTAAAAGTGGCTTTAAACACCAAAAGAATACCTTTAATAATTAAAAAAAAAGTGCCCTCAAGAATCCAAAAAGTCCCCTTAAAAATAAAAAAGTTCCCTTAAGAATTGAAAAAAAGTGCCCTTTTCTCACCAGCAGCACCCTGCCCTTTTTTAAACCTGGGGGAAACTCACATATAAAGACCAGTGAAATATCGTGAAAACTCAAAAAGTTACAGCAATAATTGATAAATTGAGGAGGAAATCCCATATAATCGTATGGGATTTCCTCCTCAATTTATCAGTTCTTGCTGTAACTTTTTGAGCTTTCATGATATGAGATTTCCTCCTCAATTTATCAATTATTGCTGTATCTTTTTGAGTTTCACGATATTTCATTGGTCTTTTCGGCTATGATGTCATACACTCACGCACAGTTTTTTTTTAATCGGTTATAAAAGGAAAAAAGTAACCAAATTTTGGGGACTTTTTCCAGTACTTACGTATTATCCGTGCCAGGAGATTGATCGCCAAAAAATAGTTGCCAAGTACCAATCTTGTTTATCGTTGCCAATCATGTTTTCAAACGCAATAATTTATCATTATCAAATAAAATTGTTAAAAATGGTAATTAATATAAAATAAATAAAATGTAATGTATGTTTATTAAATTGATAACATTGTTAAAAATAGTCACTATTATTAATGTTGGTAAACGTCTGTCTGTCGGTGTGTGTGTGTGTTTGTCTGTCTGTCTGTAAACGGTTAAAAGTCAGGTCAGAGACGCCGGACGGAAGCGCTTTTTATACCAAAAAATTCAGAAAAATCCGGGCATTCCGGAGTTATAGTTTTCGAACGAGTCCGCCCGCAATATAGGGAGTTATTAATTAAAAAAACTGTTTTAATTACTGCGAAAGAAACCTTATGTTGACAGTATTTCGCATTTGATCAAAAACCGCAAAAGCTCCCTCCGAAAGGGGTTGCCAGTCGAACACCAGACTACAATGCCGAGGTTCCCAGGGAGTAATTTAAGCAATAAAATGTATTGGGCCGTTTTAAACCGATTCGGATCTCGGAAAGTCACGGGCCTAGAAATTCGGAATTCGGACAGACAGATTCAGGAGAGCAATTGCTTTCATAAATTCGAAAAATCATTTCCGTACGACAATTAGAACCGAAAAAATCCTCTAAAAATCGATCGATAAAGAAGAATTTTTTATTCCGTCGGAGACGGGCAGGCGCATATCATTTCCTCTCCACGTAACCAAATCTCTACAGATACGGCGCTGCTGAAAAAGCGCAAAATCACGTGGCTCGGCGTACTATAGGATTTTCAGCCTCTTTCCGATAAATCTCAAAAATCGTCACATCGTCACGAAAATTTACAAACGGGCGTAAATAATAATCGCGAATTTTTTAAGCTAAAATTCATAAAAATCGACCAGTAACTTTTAAAGATGTCAATTAAAACTCATTAATGAAACGTAAAATGAATTTATTTGCATTCCAACAAGACATGTGCTTTTTCTATTCCAAACTCAATCCAGACAATTCGTCTCTAAATATTTTATTTCTGAAAGAGATAAAATGATGCATTTGCTTTTTTAATATGCTGTATAAAATTTTTTAATTATCGGATTTTCGATTCTGAAATACGTGCACGTCCCATTCCAGGGATTCAAAAAATTTTCGAATTGTGACCGTGATTTTTGATTTTAGCAAAATCCCGATTTTTGCATAGGGAAAAAAAAGAAGCTAAGGAATTACCTATTTCTTTTCAAAATATCTCCTGCCGTATGGGTCCCATCGCGACGCGGTTTGGCTCATTCGACTCGACATCGATAAAGCTTACCGATTTTAGTTCGTTTTTTCAACACCAAGGACACGTTTTTTTTCTCTTAACTATGATCTGTTTCTATAACTCAGAAAGTATGTTACGGATTTCCACCAAACTGATTCCAAACATCATAATTAAAGTAATAAGGACCCTCTATAACATTTTTTTAGTTTCTGAGTTTATACCACTCTTTTCGAATAATAATATCAGATTTATATATTCATTTCATAAAATCTCGAGTTCTGCGAGTCCAATCGCAACGCGGTTTGGCTCATTCGACTCGACATCGATAGAGCTTACCTATTTTAGTTCGTTTTTCACCACCAGGGGGTGCTTTCCTATCTCCGGTTCTACGGGCATGAAAACGACGGGAGTAGTAGAAGAACAAGAGTTAGACTCCAGCAGGCTAAGCGCTAAGTGGTGGAGGTGGGTACCGGAAGTGAGCCTGGCAGTGGAAGCGGAAGTGATGGAAGATAAGACAGGAAGGGATGGAAGATAAGACAGGAAGTGAACCGGAAGTGTTGGAAGATAAGAGAGGAAGTGAAGTAGGGGAGGGCTTAATTTTTTTTAACCGATAAGGGAGAGAGGGGAGGGCTTATTTTTAGGGGGGCTTAATTTTTTTTTGTGAAAAATAAAGGGTTTTAATCAGATTCTTTCTTGTCAGGGAATTTTTTTTTTTTTTTAAATACGAAGTTTAGATGTAAGATATTTAAGAAATATAAACTACAACTTGGAGTACTTTTTGAAATTTTCTTATTTTTAGGGGGTCTTTTAGGTAGGGGAGGGCTTATTTTTAGGGGGCTTAATTTTTTTGCAGGAAAATAAAGGGAGATGAAAGGATTGGACCGACCTATAGGTGAACTGCGATTGAACAAAATGCACATCATTTTTTGTAAATAATATGTGTAACCTTTTCGAGTAGAGTTGAGGGGTAGGAACCCTGCTGTAAAAATAATAATATTAATAGAATATACAATTTTTTTTCATAAAAGTTTCTTATGGTTGGTGGGAAATGTTAAAGTAACAAAAGGTCAACAGTGCTAGTGGAGTTGAGGGGTAGGAACCCTGCTATAAAAATAATACCTGTAAAAGAAATATTTATGTGCTACCTTTCGCGCTCGTCGACCTAACTGTTCAGAGTTTAACATGAGATTTACTTATAATTCACCTGTAAAAGAATTTTTTTTTTTTCATTCTTTAAACATTAACTTAAATGTGAATGAGATTAAAATAGATGCGAGGGCTAAATTTTTAGAGAGTTAAAATGAAAATTCACTAAGAGTTGCTAAATAAAAGAAGATGATCGACTTTGACAGCATTTTTCTAAAAGTTTATTTATCGAAAAAGGAATCATACGTTTCGATTATATTTGTTAACTATTATAGTTTAACATTAAAAAGCAGGTAGACATTCACATCTTTAGCGCTCGTCGACCTAACTGTTCGGAATTTTCTTCGAACCCATTATTTTTGACTTTATAAAAGTTTCATATAAAAAAATTATTCTTTAAGTATTAACTGAAATGAGATTAAAATAGATGTAATGGCTAAATTTTTAAGGATTTAAAATGAAAATTGTGATAGCCATGTAAATAAAAGTAATGTGATTACTTTATAAAAATCTAACACGAAAAAAGCTGGTAGACGTTTACCTTTCGCACTCGTCGACCTAACCGTTCGGAATTTTGTTTAAACTTCTCTCGAGTTCGTCGACATAACCGTTCAGAGTTTTCGTCGAAATCCGGATATATATTAACTTACAATAGCTAACTTTTTTAAGGGAAGTTTAAATAACATATTTCCCAAAGTGTCTTACAAACATTTAAGAATTTATACACACATAAGAACCTCGCCTACAGGTGCAAGGTTCTGACTTTAAAGCTACTAGATGTTGAAATTTAAACTTCTTGCGCTCGGCGACCTAACCGTTCAGAGTTTTTTTTTCAAACCTTGTGTCAATACGAGTTAGGATCCCTTAGAAAGACCTACATAGAGACACTTATCCCTAATATAGATAATCAACCCTAAACTAACCAGTTACAACATACAAGACATAATCGTTACATTCAGTTAATAAGTGATTTGACATGCAAAATATTAGATATAAAAACATATATGATATATACAACACACAAAAAAATTTTAAAGATTTTTTTCCCTACAATTTTTAACAAGAATTTACCAATAATTTAACTTGAGAGCAGGTATTTTTTTTAGAGTTATACGATTATAATAAATTTTCATTAGATTTGACATTATACAACTAACATTTTAAAAAAAGAGAAAGACATCTAGTTTTTATAACGTCACATGTTTGAATTATTAACCTATTTTAGTTAAAAGTATGATACTTAAGTGATTTTATTTGAAAAATCAATACAACAGTTTAAAAGCAGTCGAAAGATTTTTACTTTTAAAAATAACTAACAGAATTTTTTAAAGCAGTAAGGTAGATGACACTAACTTTAAATTAATTTTTAATAGGTCACTTTAAATAAAATACATATTTTTTATTATTATTAAAGAAATATAAACTACTCACACATTATTATGCTGCATTTTAACATAACTGAAATACTACAACCTTTCTGCTGACATGTGGTCACGGAGGAAATCTTTTCATATAGAAGGCAAAATAAGATAATGAATTGATAATCATGATTCGTTATGCATATGTTTAAACAGGAAATTATTTAAGACGTGTGATTAAGACCATTTTACATGGTATTACAGAATAAATCTTTTCACAGGATGCAAGATAAGATAATATCACGTAATGATTTAATAAACGCGATTCGTTATGCATATTTTAAAACAGGAAATACATCCGTCAGATAACATTACTTTGTTTATATGAAGTGACCAAATACAAATTTTGCTGATAAGATTAATTTAATTTCGAAAATATTATTGACAGAACATTCAAATTTTACACAATATTTTTAAAAATTTAAATAAGGGAAATCAGAAAATTGTACACGATATTTTAAAAAATAAATAAATAAATTAGGGAAGTTACAAAATGTTGTACACTCTTTTATTTAGAAAAAGAGAGCGGGTATTTTGTTTTGAGTTATACGATTAAAATAAATTTTCATTATATTTGATTTTACACAACCAACATTTTCAAAAAAGAGAATGGAATCTAGTTTTTATAAATTAACGTACTTCAATTTTTCAAATACTTAACACTCCCTCTTTTGCTAGACTTTATACACATAAGACATAAAAGGTGTTTTCGAATACATCATTTAGAAATTAAGCGACTTGATAAGTAAAACATTATTTATAAAAGCAATAGATACGAAAGTAATAAAGATTTTTACTTACAAATGTACGAACTTCTGATAGGTAAGACTTTCTTAATCACTGTGCAAGAATTAAGTGGTGATTAAACTTATAACATTATATGATGAAATAATCACGTGACGTATTTTTAAACCAATAAAATGTCAGTATTTTTAAACTAATACAAAGTTAGTATTTTTACACGAGCGCCCTCTTTCATTATATAAATTTCAATGAAACGAGTTCATAACATTCTACTGCGACCTGATATCGTTGTAATAGGTTGTATTTTTCGTTAAGTTAGTTTTCATTTAAATTATTATGGAACGAGTTATGAATTCTTATGTTGGTGATGTAACCAACTTGGAGTGTCAGCACTCATCACCAGAGTTAAATAATCAAGAGATGGATTCTACACTTTTATCTAAACAAGGACCCGTTTCGAATTGTGAAGTGAAACCCACCTCATCAGGACTAAAGAAACAGAAGTTACCTCATGTGTGTAAGATGTGTAACAAGGCATTTCCTCGAAAAGTTAACTTAGTGTTTCATATGAAATGTCATTTAAAGGAAAAGTCTTTTCGTTGTGAGGTGTGTGCTGAAGTTTTTTCGCGAAAGAGTGATTTACGTATGCATCAAAAGATTCACAAATCACCCAAACAATACAAGTGTGGGGATTGCAACGAACTGTTTTCAATAATGTATGATTTATTAATTCACAAGAAGATCCATAAGACTCATAAACAACATTCATGTATAAAGTGTAGCGAAATGTTTGATTGTGAATCAGATTTAGTACAACATTGTGATACTTTTCATAAAGCTGTGAAATCACCCTATTCAAAAGATTTGTTATTTGAAAAAGTGAAGCATTTTAAAAGACAAAATGATGTGCAAAATATTTTTACTAAAACTATCATTGTATCCAATGAGATGAATCAAAAAGACTTTCATTCATTTCTTAACAGTATTCGAACGGATGTTTTAAACGAATTAAATTATCAATTGCAAATGAAAAAGTCAATAAAATGGTATGCAGCCGTTAAAGTGGATGTCTGTCGTGAATCACAGGATGGTAACTTAGAGAGAGCAACCCCCTTTTTCCTTTCCAAAAGTGAACTGGAATTAACAGACCAAAACATACAAGTGCATGTTGAGAATGCCTTTCTAAAGTTGTACAACGGCTTTGAAGATTTTACAGAACGTGTGTTTAATTGGACATTACAAAAAATTTTAAAATTAGAATTGATTACAGCTCAATATGACAGTCTAATTTGATTTGTATTATTTTAGATGAATAATAAATAGTTTGGTTGTGAAAAAAGTGTTATGTGTTTTCTCAAGCTTACACTGTGTGATGTTTGAACTAATGATGTATATTTCAATTGACTTAGACAAAATAGGAGTGTGTGTGTTGACATTTAAAAAGATTTTAACATGAGATAAGAGAGTTATAATAAAAATTGACTCACCTAAAATTTTTTCAAGATAGTCTATCTACGTTTCCAATCTAAACTTGTTATCAGCTTGCTATATGCATGTTTGAGTGACTCATTTTTACCTGTGTCGAACTGTCTGTTGGGAAAATGATTGCCATTTTTAACACGTGTAGACGATTTTTACCCGGAAGCTGTTTGTACTATTAAATTTCAGATATCACCCATTTTTCTACAACATCTAAATATTTTAATGTATTTTCACTTGTATATTGGAAACTTGGGATTATCGCCTTTATATCGGAACATGGAAGATAGAAAAAATAATAACTTTACACTGAGACAATATTTTAATCTAACAAAAATAGACTTAACACATTGTTAGAGATTTTGGAAAAATATATAGTTGGTTAAAAATTTTTGAAAATTTAACATAAAGTAACAAATTTTAAAAAATAAACATTTCGATAAATGAAAAAAATTAAATTTTGGTAAATTTTACACTTAGACAATACTTCAAACTAAGAAAAATAATAACTTTACACTTATACAATATTTTCAACTAAGGAAAATTAATAACTTATCACATTGTTAAAGTTTTTTTTAAACAACACAACATTTTCAAAGCAGTGGAAATTGCATACCTGTAAAAAATTCAACTTAGTGGAATTTAATAGTGAAATTTTTAATCTCACTCAATTAAAAAATAAAACTTTATAAAATTTTCACCTTTTTTAAAATAAACAACTGTTAAACATTTTGAATGTCTTAGATAAAGTAGGAATAAATTTGTTAAAATTCTATAAAACATGAAAAATTTCATAACTTTTAAAGGAAATTTTATTTATGGTGAAATAAACTCGAGGTATTTATTATATGTTACTTAAACTACAAGAGAATTGATTGAAAATGTGTTACTTTTAATCACTCACAAGATAAGACATGATGTTAGGAATTATATATGGGGTTTTCCCCCACACATGACGTCACTGGTAACATATTTACTGATCAAGTCATAAAATTATAGTTTAAAGTAGGTTTTTGAGCACGAAGTTTAGATTTAAGATATTTGAGAAATATAAACTACAACTTTGACTACTTTTTGAAATTTCCCCCTACATAAGAAAAAGGACATAGGAAAATAAATTGAAAAGTCGTATTTGAATGGAATCGAATTATTATCCTTTCACTTAACAGCTGAATGCGTTGGCAATTACACCACAAAGGTACTGATTGAATATATTGTGTTTCTTTTTTAAGGCTAAATTGATTTAATATTCAAGTTATTTCTTAATG
Source organism: Maratus michaelseni (assembly GCA_963931845.1). Taxonomy (NCBI): domain Eukaryota; kingdom Metazoa; phylum Arthropoda; class Arachnida; order Araneae; family Salticidae; genus Maratus; species Maratus michaelseni. The sequence continues at coordinate 141,659,169 of OZ007597.1, forward strand.
TTACACTTAAAAACAATAAATTTAACTAGCATTCAAAAAGCAAACGATCACATTATTGTATAAATCAAATGTTTTAAAAGTCACGAGTTAAAATTTGAAATGACTTAGAATTTAATTAGAATTTAGATGTGAACCTTTTAAAATGAAATAATAGTTTTTTTTGTATCGCCCTCTATCGGTGGGTAATAGAATTAAGAGATAATTAAAAGTTTTAACTTGAATTCGAACCCACAACCAAAATTATTTTTCGGTTTTATAATTTAGGGTAGGTTTAACTGAGCAAGCCATGATATAACAGTATTTATAGACGATTTAAGATATTCGATAAAGGAAATCATCTAAATTTCTAATTTAATTGAAGGGTTTACTGCTTAAAGTACTACAAAATGAGTACAACACGATGCATAGTTTTTTAATTAATTATATTTTTCGAAAGGTTAAATTGAATTATTGATAAACTTAGGATTTATGTTTAAAGTGAATAAATTTGATATGTTAGGTTCACTTAATAACAGAGAGTTGAATAAGTTATTTTTAATAAAAATAAAGTTTACTAAAAGTTTTTAAAGTTAAAAAAAATGTAAGTTACGTTAAAAAAGTTAACAAAAATATAGTTTTAAAAAATTTAAAGTTTACAAAAAGTTTAAAAATCTTTAAGTAAATCAAAATTAACTTTTTAATTTTAACTAATGAGAGACTATAATCTAACTGTTTATCCTTGTAACCAACTGGTGCATATCAAGTATCTGCACATGTGCAGTAAAAACATACACTAACTTGAGTCCGATTTTAAATTATTTGCTAATTTTTATACAGCTCGATTACCTTTCAGAAACAAAACAGAATGAAATACTTACCAAAAAACACGTCAACGTCTTATACTTACTTTCACTTAACTAATCTTTCTACATTAGCTTTGCTAGGGGGCGCTGCAATCGCCGCTAGAGGCGCTACTAGTTTCCGGTTTGTGATGTAGTTTCCGGTTTGCGATAAGAACAAGGTTAAAATAAAACCCGCGTGCATTCAGTTGGTGTTGTTTACCTGTACCTTGTTATAAGCCGTTTGCCTTCTCTTGGTCACTCGCTTGTCCAGACTTGTTTATGTGCTGCACGCCTGTTTTGCTGACTCATCTCTTGCTTTAACTGTTTGGACTTGTCTGATGTCAACTATCTCAGGTCTTTTGTCATAGCTTGAATGTACTTTATGTCGATCACTTTAATATAAAAGTTATGTCCCAACTCACTTAAACTTTGATAAAAATATTATTTATTTATAAATTATATCAAATTCTTATTTTTCTAACACATTTACTAAGTCACTTTAGTTCAAAAATATGGTAAAGCCCGATTTTAAATTGAAGTTTAGGATAAATTCCCCAAATTTTGTAACATTTTAGCACTAATAAGAAATATTGTAAACACCCTGTACATAAAAAATAATATTAAATTCTCAAATTTTGTAACATTTTAGCACTAATAATAAATATTGTAAACACCCTGTACATACAAGTTTTGTAAAAATAATATTACTTATAGCTAACTCGTTTAGTCGCATGATAAGAACCTTCAATATCGCTAAAATCAATGTTAAACGAAAATGCAACCATAGGTTTTACCGTCTAATTACATGTCTTTACATATTATTTTAAAATGTAAAGCATTATATCTGAACGAATGATATAAGAAAAAGTTAGAATAGATCACATATTTTTGTTATTAAAAAAACTTATATGCAAACACACACTTACAAGGTTACAAGACTCGACAAACGATTCACCATGTTTTTTAAACTTAGTAAAATATTTTAAATTTATAAATTTAAATTAAAAATAAAATATTTTTAAATAAGAATATTTAAGAATTTTTAAAGTATTTTAATTTAAATTTATAAATTTAAAATATTTTACTAAGTTTAAAAAACATGGTGAATCGTTTGTCGAGTCTTGTAACCTTGTAAGTGTGTGTTTGCATATAGCAAGCTGATAACAAGTTTAGATTGGAAACGTAGATAGACTATCTTGAAAAAATTTTAGGTGAGTCAATTTTTATTATAACTCTCTTATCTCATGTTAAAATCTTTTTAAATGTCAACACACACACTCCTATTTTGTCTAAGTCAATTGAAATATACATCATTAGTTCAAACATCATACAGTGTAAGCTTGAGAAAACACATAACACTTTTTTCACAACCAAACTATTTATTATTCATCTAAAATAATACAAATCAAATTAGACTGTCATATTGAGCTGTAATCAATTCTAATTTTAAAATTTTTTGTAATGTCCAATTAAACACACGTTCTGTAAAATCTTCAAAGCCGTTGTACAACTTTAGAAAGGCATTCTCAACATGCACTTGTATGTTTTGGTCTGTTAATTCCAGTTCACTTTTGGAAAGGAAAAAGGGGGTTGCTCTCTCTAAGTTACCATCCTGTGATTCACGACAGACATCCACTTTAACGGCTGCATACCATTTTATTGACTTTTTCATTTGCAATTGATAATTTAATTCGTTTAAAACATCCGTTCGAATACTGTTAAAAAATGAATGAAAGTCTTTTTGATTCATCTCATTGGATACAATGATAGTTTTAGTAAAAATATTTCGCACATCATTTTGTCTTTTAAAATGCTTCACTTTTTCAAATAACAAATCTTTTGAATAGGGTGATTTCACAGCTTTATGAAAAGTATCACAATGTTGTACTAAATCTGATTCACAATCAAACATTTCGCTACACTTTATACATGAATGTTGTTTATGAGTCTTATGGATCTTCTTGTGAATTAATAAATCATACATTATTGAAAACAGTTCGTTGCAATCCCCACACTTGTATTGTTTGGGTGATTTGTGAATCTTTTGATGCATACGTAAATCACTCTTTCGCGAAAAAACTTCAGCACACACCTCACAACGAAAAGACTTTTCCTTTAAATGACATTTCATATGAAACACTAAGTTAACTTTTCGAGGAAATGCCTTGTTACACATCTTACACACATGAGGTAACTTCTGTTTCTTTAGTCCTGATGAGGTGGGTTTCACTTCACAATTCGAAACGGGTCCTTGTTTAGATAAAAGTGTAGAATCCATCTCTTGATTATTTAACTCTGGTGATGAGTGCTGACACTCCAAGTTGGTTACATCACCAACATAAGAATTCATAACTCGTTCCATAATAATTTAAATGAAAACTAACTTAACGAAAAATACAACCTATTACAACGATATCAGGTCGCAGTAGAATGTTATGAACTCGTTTCATTGAAATTTATATAATGAAAGAGGGCGCTCGTGTAAAAATACTAACTTTGTATTAGTTTAAAAATACTGACATTTTATTGGTTTAAAAATACGTCACGTGATTATTTCATCATATAATGTTATAAGTTTAATCACCACTTAATTCTTGCACAGTGATTAAGAAAGTCTTACCTATCAGAAGTTCGTACATTTGTAAGTAAAAATCTTTATTACTTTCGTATCTATTGCTTTTATAAATAATGTTTTACTTATCAAGTCGCTTAATTTCTAAATGATGTATTCGAAAACACCTTTTATGTCTTATGTGTATAAAGTCTAGCAAAAGAGGGAGTGTTAAGTATTTGAAAAATTGAAGTACGTTAATTTATAAAAACTAGATTCCATTCTCTTTTTTGAAAATGTTGGTTGTGTAAAATCAAATATAATGAAAATTTATTTTAATCGTATAACTCAAAACAAAATACCCGCTCTCTTTTTCTAAATAAAAGAGTGTACAACATTTTGTAACTTCCCTAATTTATTTATTTATTTTTTAAAATATCGTGTACAATTTTCTGATTTCCCTTATTTAAATTTTTAAAAATATTGTGTAAAATTTGAATGTTCTGTCAATAATATTTTCGAAATTAAATTAATCTTATCAGCAAAATTTGTATTTGGTCACTTCATATAAACAAAGTAATGTTATCTGACGGATGTATTTCCTGTTTTAAAATATGCATAACGAATCGCGTTTATTAAATCATTACGTGATATTATCTTATCTTGCATCCTGTGAAAAGATTTATTCTGTAATACCATGTAAAATGGTCTTAATCACACGTCTTAAATAATTTCCTGTTTAAACATATGCATAACGAATCATGATTATCAATTCATTATCTTATTTTGCCTTCTATATGAAAAGATTTCCTCCGTGACCACATGTCAGCAGAAAGGTTGTAGTATTTCAGTTATGTTAAAATGCAGCATAATAATGTGTGAGTAGTTTATATTTCTTTAATAATAATAAAAAATATGTATTTTATTTAAAGTGACCTATTAAAAATTAATTTAAAGTTAGTGTCATCTACCTTACTGCTTTAAAAAATTCTGTTAGTTATTTTTAAAAGTAAAAATCTTTCGACTGCTTTTAAACTGTTGTATTGATTTTTCAAATAAAATCACTTAAGTATCATACTTTTAACTAAAATAGGTTAATAATTCAAACATGTGACGTTATAAAAACTAGATGTCTTTCTCTTTTTTTAAAATGTTAGTTGTATAATGTCAAATCTAATGAAAATTTATTATAATCGTATAACTCTAAAAAAAATACCTGCTCTCAAGTTAAATTATTGGTAAATTCTTGTTAAAAATTGTAGGGAAAAAAATCTTTAAAATTTTTTTGTGTGTTGTATATATCATATATGTTTTTATATCTAATATTTTGCATGTCAAATCACTTATTAACTGAATGTAACGATTATGTCTTGTATGTTGTAACTGGTTAGTTTAGGGTTGATTATCTATATTAGGGATAAGTGTCTCTATGTAGGTCTTTCTAAGGGATCCTAACTCGTATTGACACAAGGTTTGAAAAAAAAACTCTGAACGGTTAGGTCGCCGAGCGCAAGAAGTTTAAATTTCAACATCTAGTAGCTTTAAAGTCAGAACCTTGCACCTGTAGGCGAGGTTCTTATGTGTGTATAAATTCTTAAATGTTTGTAAGACACTTTGGGAAATATGTTATTTAAACTTCCCTTAAAAAAGTTAGCTATTGTAAGTTAATATATATCCGGATTTCGACGAAAACTCTGAACGGTTATGTCGACGAACTCGAGAGAAGTTTAAACAAAATTCCGAACGGTTAGGTCGACGAGTGCGAAAGGTAAACGTCTACCAGCTTTTTTTCGTGTTAGATTTTTATAAAGTAAACACATTACTTTTATTTACATGGCTATCACAATTTTCATTTTAAATCCTTAAAAATTTAGCCATTACATCTATTTTAATCTCATTTCAGTTAATACTTAAAGAATAATTTTTTTATATGAAACTTTTATAAAGTCAAAAATAATGGGTTCGAAGAAAATTCCGAACAGTTAGGTCGACGAGCGCTAAAGATGTGAATGTCTACCTGCTTTTTAATGTTAAACTATAATAGTTAACAAATATAATCGAAACGTATGATTCCTTTTTCGATAAATAAACTTTTAGAAAAATGCTGTCAAAGTCGATCATCTTCTTTTATTTAGCAACTCTTAGTGAATTTTCATTTTAACTCTCTAAAAATTTAGCCCTCGCATCTATTTTAATCTCATTCACATTTAAGTTAATGTTTAAAGAATGAAAAAAAAAAAATTCTTTTACAGGTGAATTATAAGTAAATCTCATGTTAAACTCTGAACAGTTAGGTCGACGAGCGCGAAAGGTAGCACATAAATATTTCTTTTACAGGTATTATTTTTATAGCAGGGTTCCTACCCCTCAACTCCACTAGCACTGTTGACCTTTTGTTACTTTAACATTTCCCACCAACCATAAGAAACTTTTATGAAAAAAAATTGTATATTCTATTAATATTATTATTTTTACAGCAGGGTTCCTACCCCTCAACTCTACTCGAAAAGGTTACACATATTATTTACAAAAAATGATGTGCATTTTGTTCAATCGCAGTTCACCTATAGGTCGGTCCAATCCTTTCATCTCCCTTTATTTTCCTGCAAAAAAATTAAGCCCCCTAAAAATAAGCCCTCCCCTACCTAAAAGACCCCCTAAAAATAAGAAAATTTCAAAAAGTACTCCAAGTTGTAGTTTATATTTCTTAAATATCTTACATCTAAACTTCGTATTTAAAAAAAAAAAAAAAATTCCCTGACAAGAAAGAATCTGATTAAAACCCTTTATTTTTCACAAAAAAAAAATTAAGCCCCCCTAAAAATAAGCCCTCCCCTCTCTCCCTTATCGGTTAAAAAAAATTAAGCCCTCCCCTACTTCACTTCCTCTCTTATCTTCCAACACTTCCGGTTCACTTCCTGTCTTATCTTCCATCCCTTCCTGTCTTATCTTCCATCACTTCCGCTTCCACTGCCAGGCTCACTTCCGGTACCCACCTCCACCACTTAGCGCTTAGCCTGCTGGAGTCTAACTCTTGTTCTTCTACTACTGACGGGGTATGGCTCATTCGACTTGACATCGAAAGCCTTAACGATTTCAGTTATGATCGTATAAACGGATTATGCCACTTGCTGGCGGAAGGTGGAACTAACGGATACTGCAGCGCGTGCGCAGCACGGCTGCTATACGGTGCCGCAGGCAGCGGGTACCCGAGCCGGAGGTTAGTTCAGTTTGAGGTTTATGCTGTTCGATGTGCAATTTAAGGGATTATCCGGTGCGTGCGTAGCACGACCGGTATACGGTGCCGAAGGCAGCGGTGTCCAGGGTCGGAGGTTCATTCGGTTAGAGGTTTGTACTATTCAATGTGCAAATTAAGGGATTATCCGGTGCGTGCCTAGCACGACCGGTATACGGTGCCGAAGGCAGCGGGGACCCGGGTCGGAGGTTCGTCCGGTTCGAGGTTTTCTTATTCGAGGTTTTACAAGATTCGAGATTTTCTACAATTCGAGGCACCGATGTAAATTAGGGGCCCGCTGGCGGGCAAGGCCAGCTAGTACATAACATTATTTTAATAAAATTAATAAATGGCGAATAGCATAGTAAATAAGAAAGAATAATATTATAGATTATTCCCAGGCATGTACCATGTAGCAAGAAAAAATATATAAGGGTTACTATAATCAGTAATATTGGCTCCATGCCTGGCGCAGTTGGCTTAAAACTGGCACGGATAATACGTAAGTACCCTTTTTCCTTTAATGGCAACCTAGCCATTGTATTAAGCTATTGGTTTGGCGTTGGCTTGAAAATCGTGCCAAACAAAAAGTCGCCAAACATCCGTGTGTGAGTGTAAAGCATCTGTTCAGTCTTTTCATATGAGTTGCCCTATAGCAGAGGTTCCCAAAGTGTGCTCCACGGCGCCCTTGGGGCTCCGCGTATACTTTTCAGGAGCTCCGCGGCGTTCCAGGAAAATAAACAAAACATAAAAGAAATTAGCATATAGCAAGGGAAAATTTTTCGAAAGTATGTGGGAATTTTGTGTGTGTGTCAAATATAAATGCATCTATCACTGGGTTGAAAAATACTATAATATATTATTTTAAATCATACTTGAACTTGTGATAGGTTCAATGGGCTTCCCAGTTGCGAAGCAACTGCACACCCTGGCTTTGAGTAGGTGTATATCAAATCCTAAGAGAGCCATAAGAAATGTTTAGCCGTAGTCTAATTGAGTACATAAAAATAGGATAATGTTAAGTATATCAATAAAATAATGAAAATTTACTAGTTAAAGTATAAAAGTAAAAATAGTTCATAGTTCAAAAAAACAAAAATAATGCCAGACGAGGTAAAGTAAAGATGTTAGGAGAGGTTCAAGAGAAAAGTCAATTTTATTTTATTTAATAAAATAAACATATAATAATTTTTTTTTAATTAAAGAGAAAATAAGAATTATAGCACGGAAGGACTATTCATCAAGAATAGTGGAGTACCTTGGTTTTTCCGGTTGGATGGACTGCAAGCATCGTAGTCAGGTAGCTCATAGATGAGTTCATTTGGGATGTGATTAATGTCATTGTAGTATTTTTTCGCAAGGTGTATAATGCGATGTTTGAGTGAAGTCGTTTTCAGATCCTTGAGGATTGTGGAGTTTTGAGGTATCTTGACCCGTTCCTGATATAACGGAGCTGTTTGTAATGGGTACTAGAGAGGCTGTTAGTAGTAGAGAAAGGAGAGTTCACCGGCAGCAGGCGCAGCCGGTACTGCATCCAACTAATTTCCGTCCCATCAGTCTTCTCTCCTCTCTAAGTAAAGTCATCGAACGCGTCATTAGATCACAGCTCAATGACTACCTTCACAACAACAACATTCTTATGCCCGAACAATTCGGCTTCAGAGCCAAGCACTCCACCCAACACAAACTTCTTCGATTTGTGGAATTCTTAACTGAAAACTTCAATGAGAAGAAGTCTACTGCTGCCATATTTCTTGATGTCGCCAAGGCCTTTGACAAAGTCTGGCACGCGGGCCTCATTTACAAATTAATTCGGCTTAAGTTCCCGTCTGGACTTATCCATTTAATACACTCTTACCTTGGTGATCGTAACTTCTACGTCCGCGTAAACAACTCACTTTCTCTACTACACATAATACTCTGTGGTATTATTCAGGATTCAGTCATTGGCCCTATTTTATTCATAATATACTTTAATGACATTCCACGCACACTCTTCACATCACTCGCACTCTATGCGGACGACACTGTTCTCTATGGCACTGCACATCACCCATACAATCTTTACAAAAATCTACAACAGCACCTCAACATCTTCATGGATTGGTGGGATCAATGGCGATTAAAATAAACGAATCTAAAACTACTGCTGTTTACTTCTCTAGAACATTTTCTACTCCTAACAGATTAACCCTCAATAATACTACCATTCTCTGGTCTGACGATGCAAAGTACCTGGGGGCTACCATTGAGAAACGCATTACCTTTAAAAAGCATATTCTTAATATCGACGGTAAAGTCGCCGGGATTTCCAAAATCCTCGCCCCCCTTCTTCGCAACCACTCACTCTCCATACACAACAAACTCTTAATTTATAATGCTTGCATTCTCTCTGTTATCACATATGCATGTCCAATCTGGGGCTTCACTTGCAAAACCAGTATGAACAGCAGTAGTAGAGAAAGGAGAGTTCACCGGCAGCAGGCGTAGCCCGCAGCTGAGGAACCGAGCAACCGATAGTGCATTGTTCAGAATCAATCCTCTTTTTCTCACAGTAATCTTTTCATCTCATTTTGTTGGTACATCTGATATTTTGTTAGAAAGGTTTGTGTATAAGAGTATGTTTTAAAAAGCATATATGTCTTATAGTTATTATAAATAGTTCTATGTGTGTTTGTGTGTGTGTGTGTGTGTGTGTGTGTGTGTGTGTGTGTATGTATGTGTGGGTGTGTATGTATGTATGTGTGTGTGACAAATAGTTCTCTTTGTGTGTGCGACTATCTGATTATTTATCAAAGTTTTACAAATATTTTTCATGTTTTTAGAAAGAAAAAAAAATATGCGGTAGTTAAAAAGTTTCACAAATTAAAAAAATATATATATTTTAGAAAAAGTTTCACATTACTTAAAAAATTTAAAAAAAGTACTCAATAATAAAATCAACAATTTTTATTATAACAAAATAATTTACAGTAAGTTATTTACAGATCAAAATATACATCACGATTTTGCGTTAGCAATACAAATCAACATTTTCTTCTTTATTACAAACGGTATTAATGTCATAATGGCCATATGCTAAGCTGCTTATTCCATCATCCAATAAGTAACGCTTGTCGTCAAAGGGACTTAAGCTAATTTTATTTTGAGTTAATGTATAGAAGCGATGGTCAACTTGGGCAATCCTTACCTGTTTCTCCATACTTGTTTTTTGTTGTTGGAGGCACTCCAAGTAGTCTTCATGTTTAATTTTCTGCCGAACAATCTGCGTAGATACGCCTTTTGTACGCTTCTTTTCGTCTTTAACAGATTTTAGAGAGTACATTTTTGACTTCAGTCCGACAAACTCAAGGGCTAATTCCCCATTAAGTTCATCCTTAAACTTTCCGAGCGTCTTCTTATTATCCTCAGAGTATAGACGATGAGATTTCGGGTATTCAGAAAAGTCAAAAACTCACGATGCTGCTCTAGATCCTTATAAATATTACTGGTTTGAATATGATACGTTAGGGAATCTGTATCCGTAAAGAGTAAAACTGCACGATCTTTGTATGTTTTCTTTATAAAATTGTAATGGAAATCATACATACAAAGTTTAGATAGTTCGAGTATAGAAAATCCAACATAGATGGGCCGGTTCATATGTATGCTAGTTTTTAATCTCTCCACAGCAGTCAAGTCTTCATCATAAGTTTTGAACGATTTAAAAGTAGGCGAAGCTACTAATTTTTTGGCTCTTTTTTCACCATTACAAAGCACAATATTTCTTCTTTTTCGGAGATTTTCCATGATTTTACCAACAACAGAATTGTTCATTAACTTAAAAAAGTCTTTCTCAAAAGAAGATTTTGCTTCTTTCCTTTTTTCGGTATTGAAATTAATACATTTCTGTAACCATGGACCCTGTTTAAATTTTAAGGCTTTATGCACAGCTGTAATTTTTAAACCAAGTTCTAAATAAAATTTGAGATTACGATAATGGGTTATATAATTTCGTTTATTATTTAAATTTGGTATAAGTTTAGGAGTTCTCACGAATTTTCTATTGGTAAGTAAGCTTCTTGCATGAGAAGACAGCATCTGATACTCTACAGTTACTCTCTCAGGGGCGACAGGGTATTCATTATGCAAATGATGTAAATGTTTCGGGTATTCCAAATCTAGCTCGAAAAGATACCCAATTTCGGAGCTATCAGATAAAGATAGAACCCACTCTTCTGTGATATGACTTGTTTCACACCATTCAAAACCGCCGTAGGGTAAAAATTGGCTCATAGCCCACCCGTATAAGTTATTGGCATCCCAATACATGATGTAGCTGGGTGCCTCATCTTTCTTATAATCGGGCGTACCAGGGATGTTTGCTCGGGCATATCTTTTACTTATCATGCTAATGCCAACTCGTATTCCATTTTCAACCATAAAAAACATATCTATATCACTGAGTAACTCTAAAGGTGTATCAGACATCTTCAAACAAGCCTGCCATGCTAGCCCAGGTGCTGTAAACAGGTGAGTAGGGTCAATTTCATAATACTGCTGACATAATTTCCTAAAGTTTTGAAACACGTCAGCAAGTAGTAGAACATCTGTCTTCACATAAAGGTTGTGATAATCACCAAGAGTCTTGATATCAAATGTTTTCCATACATTCTGGGCGTGTTGATATTCCTTTTCATCTATAGGTTCATTGGTTAAACTATTAAAAAAGGCAGAAGGCGGGGGAAGCTGCTTCTCAGTAAATTTTTCAAAACGAGTAAAATAATCATCGGGGTAAACCCCTTTCCGTATAAGTAAAGATAAATTATTATTTTGTGGGAAATTTTCTGCAAGTATAGTGAATTGATTAGGTTGAAGATTTTTAACAAGTTTTTCCAATGACGTAGGCAAAAATTAGAAAGAATCTATAAACACCATCTGAATAGGAGTTGTAGGCTTTCTGATTTTAAAGGTGATATAGTTTTCCATTGAAGTAGCAATAACATCGATTTCATGATCTTTGAATTTTCCAAGCTTTGTCATAATATGATGGCCATCGTAGTTTTTCAAGTTATGGAATATAACAGGAATTGTTTTACATTGCTTATAATTCAAGTTGCATTCCACATGTGCAGCTCCTCTGTACGCACCTGACAGGTGATCATGGTCACGTGTGCGTTTCTCATCTAAAGTTTTCTTACAAATATGACAAAACTCTGCTTCTCGCAATGCCTTTTCTTCCTTGGGAGAAAGCTTCATAGGTTTAATATTTTGTAACTTTTCTCCTAAAATTTCCTTCTCTTGCATCATTCGGTTTAAAAAATTATCAACACAGTTTCTACCACGATATACCTGTGCTTTCTTCACACACGTTCCATCGGGTCCAATAACCACATAGGCATAACCACATGGTAAGTGATAGGTTGTTTTCTCGGTATAGGATGCTTTAGAAGAGGGAGGGGCTGATGAAATAGGTATAAGGAGACTTTCAAAATCCGCATAAATCGTATAGGCAACAGGATGTTGTAAATGAATACCTGTAAACTTTAATATATTATCATTTTCATTAGGCATCTTTATAGCTTGCGCAACATGTTGAGAACAATATTCATTATGCTTATCCAATAGATCTTGTCTTGAAAATCGATGCAAACATCGATAACAATAGTGTTGCACACCATTATGCTTGGTAAGATCACCTAAAAGTCTTGAAAAACTTCTTATCAAACAATAGTGTTGCTTTTCACCATCACCAACCAATAGCAAATTAATCATCTTGATCTTTCTTTTCAGATATATACAGGGGGCAAACTTCATCCTCTTCATAACCAAACACATTAACCCGTAAATTGTTGAGTTGTTCAATAACAGGTATCTTCTGAAGTGGTACAGGGCATTCTACACTACCTAAGTTAATATCATGTTCATAAGGTCGATAATGTGAAACACGTTCAGGCTTTTTTGTATAATCTAAGTTCAGTTTAAAAGCCAAAAGACACCATACTAAGCATTTGTTATCTTCGTTTTTTATATTCAGCACTGCTTTTTTATCATCGAGTTTTTTAGACAAAGGAATATAGGAACTCGCAGCGAGGGGGTGATATTTAGCAATCTTGAGTTCTAAATGAAGAATTTTTCTAAGTTTCCAGACAGAACCTCTTTGTACAAATTCTTCAAAGGATTTAATAATCTTCGAAAATCCTTCCTCAATATGCTGTGATATAGTATCTACGATAAGTTCGGTCATACAAGAACATCGAAAATAACATTGAATTTCTTCAAATTCCTCATTATCAGTCAGACGTTAAGTGATATTTTTTCTACCATATACCATTTAATTGCACCTTTTTCATGAATTTCACTTATTAAACGTTCTTGTATTTCAGTTTGTACATGTCTATGAAATACCTCTAAATCATTTTCCACATGTTCATCAGGATGCAAAATCACTGTTTTAAACACATTAAGCGCATCAGAATACTTTGTGTTTTTCGACTTTTCATTAGATGAGCTCATTTTGCGTTTTACACTCACAAGAGTAGTGCGGGGGTGTTGAGTGCGTACATGTTGTCTCAGATCAAATTTTCTTCTAAACACTTTATCGCAATCACAGCAAGTAAATGTTGAATTCCGATGCGACTGTAAATGCTGCTTCAAATTATCCTTCCGGGTGAAAACTTGATCACATTCATCACACTTAAATGTAGACTGTCCATAGGCATTATGGATTTTCAGGTGTCTAATCAAGTCCGATTTCCTTCTAAAACACTTTCCGCAAGTTTCACAGGAAAACGACTTTTCATTAAAATGAATCTTAGCATGTTGATGCAAATTAAAATATGTTGAAAAAACTTTGTCACAAGTGAGACAAACATGCTTTTTTTCCACATTCGTAGGAGTCACAGTCTTTAAACAAACATCCTCTTCAACTTGCTGATTAAAATTGGAAGAACTTTGAGATATAGTATCTTTTTCTGTAAGAACTTCAGAGAATCCATCATGCTGTAACAATCCAACACTATCATGTGTTTTTAAATGTCTTCGTAAGTTTGATCTTCGTCCAAAAGGCTTCTGACAAATATTGCAAGTATATAATTTCTCCCCAGAATGAATTTTCATATGTTGGTTCAGATTAGAAGTGTTCGAAAAATCTTTACCGCAGGTAAAACAGCTAAACATCTTCTTAGCAGATACAGAATCTCCCAAAGACATGACTTCATCAATAGGCATATCAACATCCATAATATAAAATCAATAAAAAAAACTTTAACTCTTAAAAGCAAACAACAGCGATTCGCACGGATAAAAAGCGGGAGCAATTTAAAACACGTTTAACCACTAGCGATAGGAATCATCAAATGATAAAAATCATAATTTCCCCCCCCCCTCTATTTATACCAAACCACATACCACCACAACTCGAAGTCAAAGTTGTAGTATTGCTTGATATGATTGTTATCAAAACGTATCAGCCAATTTCATGGGCTGAAAGTTTCTTTCCCCTCTTTGTAATATAACATAATTAAACAGATAAAACCGAATGTATATAAATTTAAATTCGTAAATTATAATATATTACAAAATATAAAAAATCCCACAGAATAAAAATAGAATTTAGCACTTACCCCAAAAACACGTCTACTTTAGTTGTTGGTCATCACTTAGCTAATCTTTCTTCCTTATCTTTTGTAGGGGGCGCTGCCATCGCCGCTAGAGGCACTGCCCGTCTTCCGGTTTGTGACGTAGTTTCCGGTTTGCGATAAGAATAGTTTAAAGTTGAAGATAGTTTAAAGTTAGATTTACTTTTTTAATGTATTTTAAACAAGTCTCAGTTGATTTTTTCAAAGCAGCGCCCCCTATGAGCGGTTTTATAAGTTTTAATTATTTTAAAATATTTCTCATTGGAAGTGATTTTTGGGGAGTTTGATGATAGTTTAAAGTTAGATTTATTTTTTAATGTATTTTAAACAAGTTTTGAATTAATTATTTTCAACAGCGCCATCTATGAGATGATTTAGAAGTAACTTTTTAAAAAAAATTCTAAGTTTTATCACTTTGAGATTAAAAATTGGTATTAAGTTCATAGGTAAAGTTTTTAACTTGGGTCTTGTTGATTTTGAAATGTTTAGATTTTGTTACAGGAAATACTCCAAGATAAGGATTGCTTTTAGTATTAAGATGTGAATATTGGCAATTTTCGAATGTATAAGTATAAAATTTTTGTAAGATTCTTTTGTTATGCAATGTTTAGTGGAATAATATGAATTAGCTACATATCTTTTTATATGATTATCGCGTTCGTTTAAAAATATCAACATTAAAATGGTTTGATAAAGTTGATCGATCACTTTTTTCTTCAATGAAATCGTAAGACACGTATAGTAAAAGTTTATACATTTCAAAAGAAGACAAACATTAAACATAGACATGTTAACAGAAACATTTAAACACAGACATGTTAGCAGAAAAATTCAAACACAGATATATTATCAGAAAAATTCAAGCATAGACAAGTTGTCAGAAAAATTCAGGCATTGGCATGTTATCAGAAAAATTTAAACATAGACATGTTATCGTAGTTTCCTATCAGGCAAACATCTTAAAAAGTATTCAAAGTTGTAGTTTATAATTCTTAAGCTATCAAAAATACATTTTAAGTATTTTACTATAGATAATTTCAAAGTTTGAATTAACCTTTTACAATATGATTGAAATTGAACTGGGAAAATTAAAAATCGTAGGATTCCTTTTCACAAATATCTTACATGTTGACTTATAGTTAAACTTATAACAAATAGGCCAGTCGAATTAGACTTGTGCCTATGATAAGGTTTGTAAACGCGTTTAACACATGTGTAAATTTATAAACTTTGTACATTTCCTTTTATAATTAATTTCTTTTTGTTGAGATTTGTTAGGTATTTTCGCTAATTTATTTTAGATTATAATTTTAATAATATTTATTTCGAATTAAAATTTGTGGATTTAGTAGGATGAACAACATATAATGATATCGTTTAGCATGAAAATTTTTAAATATCAAATTGTAACATCTGCTAAATTAATTTAAAATCCTATTATAATATATAAATTACTCTTACCTTATATACAGCTGTTGGAGCTCAACCGTCTCATGCAATGACTTGAAGGGAAATAGATGATTAGTACAAATTCTTATCAGCTAATCATACCGTTATCAGCTATGTCATATGACCTATGACGTCACTGAAGCGCAGCTTTTTACCTGTTGATAAGGGGATAATCTTGTTCTTATCACAAACATGTAATGACGTCACCCAACACGTCTAAACAAGAAACTGACAACTACTAGCGAGTAAGAGTTAGGGAAGAATGACTAAGCGCGTGTATTTAAGGTTTATTCTTATCGCAAACCGGAAACTACGTCACACACCGGAAGACGGGTAGTGCCTCTAGCGGCGATGGCAGCGCCCCCTACTAAAGATAAGGAAGAAAGATTAGATAAGTGATGACCAACAACTAAAGTGGACGTGTTTTTGGGGTAAGTGCTAAATTCTATTTTTATTCTGTGGGATTTTTTATATTTTGTAATATATTATAATTTACGAATTTAAATTTATATACATTCGGTTTTATCTGTTTAATTATGTTATATTACAAAGAGGGGAAAGAAACTTTCAGCCCCTGAAATTGGCTGATACGTTTTGATAACAATCATATCAAGCAATACTACAACTTTGACTTCGAGATGTGGTGGTATGTGGTTTGGTATAAATAGAGGGGGGGAAAATTATGATTTTTATCATTTGATGATTCCTATCGCTAGTGGTTAAACGTGTTTTAAATTGCTCCCGCTTTTTATCCGTGCGAATCGCTGTTGTTTGCTTTTAAGAGTTAAAGTTTTTTTTTATTGATTTTATATTATGGATGTTGATATGCCTATTGATGAAGTCATGTCTTTGGGAGATTCTGTATCTGCTAAGAAGATGTTTAGCTGTTTTACCTGCGGTAAAGATTTTTCGAACACTTCTAATCTGAACCAACATATGAAAATTCATTCTGGGGAGAAATTATATACTTGCAATATTTGTCAGAAGCCTTTTGGACGAAGATCAAACTTACGAAGACATTTAAAAACACATGATAGTGTTGGATTGTTACAGCATGATGGATTCTCTGAAGTTCTTACAGAAAAAGATACTATATCTCAAAGTTCTTCCAATTTTAATCAGCAAGTTGAAGAGGATGTTTGTTTAAAGACTGTGACTCCTACGAATGTGGAAAAAAAGCATGTTTGTCTCACTTGTGACAAAGTTTTTTCAACATATTTTAATTTGCATCAACATGCTAAGATTCATTTTAATGAAAAGTCGTTTTCCTGTGAAACTTGCGGAAAGTGTTTTAGAAGGAAATCGGACTTGATTAGACACCTGAAAATCCATAATGCCTATGGACAGTCTACATTTAAGTGTGATGAATGTGATCAAGTTTTCACCCGGAAGGATAATTTGAAGCAGCATTTACAGTCGCATCGGAATTCAACATTTACTTGCTGTGATTGCGATAAAGTGTTTAGAAGAAAATTTGATCTGAGACAACATGTACGCACTCAACACCCCCACACTACTCTTGTGAGTGTAAAACGCAAAATGAGCTCATCTAATGAAAAGTCGAAAAACACAAAGTATTCTGATGCGCTTAATGTGTTTAAAACAGTGATTTTGCATCCTGATGAACGTGTGGAAAATGATTTAGAGGTATTTCATAGACATGTACAAACTGAAATACAAGAACGTTATAAGTGAAATTCATGAAAAAGGTGCAATTAAATGGTATATAGTAGAAAAAATATCACCCCCTCGCTGCGAGTTCCTATATTCCTTTGTCTAAAAAACTCGATGATAAAAAAGCAGTGCTGAATATAAAAAACGAAGATAACAAATGCTTAGTATGGTGTCTTTTGGCTTTTAAACTGAACTTAGATTATACAAAAAAGCCTGAACGTGTTTCACATTATCGACCTTATGAATATGATATTAACTTAGGTAGTGTAGAATGCCCTGTACCCCTTCAGAAGATACCTGTTATTGAACAACTCAACAATTTACGGGTTAATGTGTTTGGTTATGAAGAGGATGAAGTTTGCCCCCTGTATATATCTGAAAAGAAAGATCAAGATGTGATTAATTTGCTATTGGTTGGTGATGGTGAAAAGCAACACTATTGTTTGATAAGAAGTTTTTCAAGACTTTTAGGTGATCTTACCAAGCATAATGGTGTGCAACACTATTGTTATCGATGTTTGCATCGATTTTCAAGACAAGATCTATTGGATAAGCATAATGAATATTGTTCTCAACATGTTGCGCAAGCTATAAAGATGCCTAATGAAAATGATAATATATTAAAGTTTACAGGTATTCATTTACAACATCCTGTTGCCTATACGATTTATGCGGATTTTGAGAGTCTCCTTTTACCTATTTCATCAGCCCCTCCCTCTTCTAAAGCATCCTATACCGAGAAAACAATCTATCACTTACCATTTGGTTATGCCTATGTGGTTATTGGACCCGATGGAACGTGTGTGAAGAAAGCACAGGTATATCGTGGTAGAAACTGTGTTGATCATTTTTTAAACCGAATGATGCAAGAGAAGGAAATTTTAGGAGAAAAGTTACAAAATATTAAACCTATGAAGCTTTCTCCCAAGGAAGAAAAGGCATTTCGAGAAGCAGAGTTTTGTCATATTTGTAAGAAAACTTTAGATGAGAAACGCACACGTGACCATGATCACCTGTCAGGTGCGTACAGAGGAGCTGCACATGTGGAATGCAACTTGAATTATAAGCAATGTAAAACAATTCCTGTTATATTCATTAACTTGAAAAACTACGATGGCCATCATATTATGACAAAGCTTGGAAAATTCAAAGATCATGAAATCGATGTTATTGCTACTTCTATGGAAAACTATATCACCTTTAAAATCAGAAAGCCTACAACTCCTATTCAGATGGTGTTTATAGATTCTTTCCAATTTTTGCCTACGTCATTGGAAAAACTTGTTAAAAATCTTCAACCTAATCAATTCACTATACCTGCAGAAAATTTCCCACAAAATAATAATTTATCTTTACTTATACGGAAAGGGGTTTACCCCTATGATTATTTTACTCGTTTTGAAAAATTTACTGAGAAGCAGCTTCCCCCGCCTTCTGCCTTTTTTAATTGTTTAACCAATGAACCTATAGATGAAAAGGAATATCAACACGCCCAGAATGTATGGAAAACATTTGATATCAAGACTCTTGGTGATTATCACAACCTTTATGTGAAGACAGATGTTCTACTACTTGCTGACGTGTTTCAGAACTTTAGGAAATTATATCAGCAGAATTATGAAATTGACCCTGCTCACCTGTTTACAGACCCTGGGCTAGCATGGCAGGCTTGTTTGAAGATGTCTGATACACCTTTAGAGTTACTCAGTGATATAGATATGTTTCTTATGGTTGAAATTGGAATACGAGGTGGCATTAGCATGATAAGTAAAAGATATGCCCGAGCAAACATCCCTGGTACGCCCGATTATAAGAAAGATGAGGCACCCAGCTACATCATGTATTGGGATGCCAATAACTTATACGGGTGGGCTATGAGCCAATTTTTACCCTACGGCGGTTTTGAATGGTGTGAAACAAGTCATATCACAGAAGAGTGGGTTCTATCTTTATCTGATAGCTCCGAAATTGGGTATCTTTTCGAGCTAGATTTGGAATACCCGAAGCATTTACAACATTTGCATAATGAATACCCTGTCGCCCCTGAGAGAGTAACTGTAGAGTATCAGATGCTGTCTTCTCATGCAAGAAGCTTACTTACCAATAGAAAATTCGTGGGAACTCCTAAACTTATACCAAATTTAAATAATAAACGAAATTATATAACCCATTATCGTAATCTCAAATTTTATTTAGAACTTGGTTTAAAAATTACAGCTGTGCATAAAGCCTTAAAATTTAAACAGGGTCCATGGTTACAGAAATATATTAATTTCAATACCGAAAAAAGGAAAGAAGCAAAATCTTCTTTTGAGAAAGACTTTTTTAAGTTAATGAACAATTCTGTTTTTGGTAAAACCATGGAAAATCTCCGAAAAAGAAGAAATATTGTGCTTTGTAATGGTGAAAAAAGAGCCAAAAAATTAGTAGCTTCGCCTACTTTTAAATCGTTCAAAACTTATGATGAAGACTTGACTGCTGTGGAGAGATTAAAAACTAGCATACATATGAACCAGCCCATCTATGTTGGATTTTCTATACTCGAACTATCTAAACTTTGTATGTATGATTTCCATTACAATTTTATAAAGAAAACATACAAAGATCGTGCAGTTTTACTCTTTAAGGATACAGATTCCCTAACGTATCATATTCAAACCAATAATATTTATAAGGATCTAGAGCAGCATCGTGAGTTTTTTGACTTTTCTGAATACCCGAAATCTCATCGTCTATACTCTGAGGATAATAAGAAGACGCTCGGAAAGTTTAAGGATGAACTTAATGGGGAATTAGCCCTTGAGTTTGTCGGACTGAAGTCAAAAATGTATTCTCTAAAATCTGTTAAAGACGAAAAGAAGCGTGCAAAAGGCGTATTTACGCAGATTGTTCGGCAGAAAATTAAACATGAAGACTACTTGGAGTGCCTCCAACAACAAAAAACAAGTATGGAGAAACAGGTAAGGATTGCCCAAGATGACCATCGCCTATATACATTATCTCAAAATAAAATTAGCTTAAGTCCCTTTGACGACAAGCGTTACTTATTGGATGATGGAATAAGCAGCTTAGCATATGGCCATTATGACATTAATACCGTTTGTAATAAAGAAGAAAATGTTGATTTGTATTGCTAACGCAAAATCGTGATGTATATTTTGATCTGTAAATAACTTTCTGTAAATTATTTTGTTATAATAAAAATTATTGATTTTATTATTGAGTACTTTTTTTAAATTTTTTAAGTAATGTGAAACTTTTTCTAAAATATATATATTTTTTTTAATTTGTGAAACTTTTTAACTACCGCATATTTTTTTTTCTTTCTAAAAACATGAAAAATATTTGTAAAACTTTGATAAATAATCAGATAGTCGCACACACAAAGAGAACTATTTGTCACACACACATACATACATACACACACACACATACATACACACACACACACACACACACACACACACACACACACACACACACACAAACAAACACACATAGAACTATTTATAATAACTATAAGACATATATGCTTTTTAAAACATACTCTTACACACAAACCTTTCTAACAAAATATCAGATGTACCAACAAAATGAGATGAACAGATTACTGTGAGAAAAAGAGGGTTGATTCTGAACAATGCACTATCGGTTGCTCGGTTGCTCAGCTGCGGGCTGCGCCTGCTGCCGGTGAACTCTCCTTTCTCTACTACTGCTGTTCATACTGGTTTTGCAAGTGAAGCCCCAGATTGGACATGCATATGTGATAACAGAGAGAATGCAAGCATTATAAATTAAGAGTTTGTTGTGTATGGAGAGTGAGTGGTTGCGAAGAAGGGGGGCGAGGATTTTGGAAATCCCGGCGACTTTACCGTCGATATTAAGAATATGCTTTTTAAAGGTAATGCGTTTCTCAATGGTAGCCCCCAGGTACTTTGCATCGTCAGACCAGAGAATGGTAGTATTATTGAGGGTTAATCTATTAGGAGTAGAAAATGTTCTAGAGAAGTAAACAGCAGTAGTTTTAGATTCGTTTATTTTAATCGCCATTGATCCCACCAATCCATGAAGATGTTGAGGTGCTGTTGTAGATTTTTGTAAAGATTGTATGGGTGATGTGCAGTGCCATAGAGAACAGTGTCGTCCGCATAGAGTGCGAGTGATGTGAAGAGTGTGCGTGGAATGTCATTAAAGTATATCATGAATAAAATAGGGCCAATGACTGAATCCTGAATAATACCACAGAGTATTATGTGTAGTAGAGAAAGTGAGTTGTTTACGCGGACGTAGAAGTTACGATCACCAAGGTAAGAGTGTATTAAATGGATAAGTCCAGACGGGAACTTAAGCCGAATTATGGCGAAGTCAATAATAGAGGGATGCTGGTTGCGAGCAACTGGAATATGTGTCGGTGTAGTAGGTGCGTGGAGACTGAGATTGTAATGGCTAACCAAGTTGTGAAGAGATCTACCTCTGGTAGTGGTGGAATGACAGTTCCACTGCCTGCTATGTGCATTGAAGTCACCAGCGATAAATGCGTGTTGGTGTTGTGTAATGATGTGTGTCAGGTCGTTTATGGGGTATCGTCGCCCGTGTCGTGCGTAAAAAGATGTGAAGTTGATTCTGGCATGGGGCAAGTTGACGACAATACTGGTGTAGTCAATGCCTGGGAGTGGAATATTTTGAGTTGTGTGATGTGGGATTAATTTTTGATGTAGATGGCTGTGCCGCCCCAGTGAGAGTTGGCACGTGGTGTATGATGGAGTTTGTAACCTGGGATGGTGATACTGCAGGAAGGGTTAAGTGTTTCTTGGATTAAGAGTATATCGATTTGTGGATTAATGGAAATAAAGGAGCGGAGTTCATTAATCCTGGGTTGCAATGATTGGCAATTCGAGGAGAAAATAAGAAGAGAAGAGAAATTTTTGTTATTGTAATTATTCATAATTGGGAATGTTGAGCTCCGTAGAAAAGGCGTCTAATTCTTCTATTATGATATACATTTTGTCGAATTTGTTGTTGCAATTTTTTGATTTGATGGCGATGTTTTTTAAATGTTTTAGGAGTTTGGTAATTTGGAGAAGTTCCTTCATGTCCCTGAAGGTGTCAAACTTGTCATCTTGAATGTGTTTGTATAATTATTTTGTATAACAGGTGGTGTTTTGTTTTGTTTGGTGTAACTGGAAGTGTCCTCAACTGGGGCTTCCTGGATATCGTTATTAACGTCAGTAGTGATCTCACTGTTGTTAATATCGTTTGGTTTATCATGAATGGTGTAATTGTAGGGTTTGAAAATGTCTGCGATGTCAGCAATTAGATTTGGTTTTTGGTTTTGCGGGGTTTTTTTTGGTGTTGAGTGTTGGGGTATTTTTTTTCTTAATGTTGTTTGGATTTTTTGGGCAACCTCTGTATGAGGCCGGATGGGCACCGTTACAATTGGAACATTTTGGAATTATTTTACCTGTCTTGGGGCAGTTATCAGTGAGGTGCTCTTCTGACATTTAAGACATTTTGGTGTTAGGCTGAACGTCTCGGAGGCGTGTCCGAACCGTTGGCAGCGGTAACATTGTTTTGGGTTATTGTTGTTTCTGAAGTATTCAATACGAACACTTATATCACAAAGTTCCTCAATTTTATAGATTTTCTCAAAGTTAGTGCAAGGGAGGACGTTGACCATGTAAATTGGCATACCTCTGCCGGTTTTGCGACTCTTGAGCATGGCGGCTCGTGTGGCCTTAAATCCATGGTTACCAAGGTCTTCGATAATAAGTTGGGGGTCAGTGTTGGGGGGGATTCCCCTAATACAGATTTTTTTTGGTCGGAGTTCTTTTGAATTAAGGGTGTTGAAATTCATATGTTTGTCAGTTAGGTATCTTTGGATTTCTCTAAATTGGCTCACAGAATTGGGTAGAACTTTTAGAAGTTCCCCAGAAGGGCTGACTTGAGGGGGATTATCAGAATCAAGGGCTTTTATCTCTTGGGCGACTTTGCGCGAATCCATATCTTTGAATTCAATAAAGAAGGGGTGCTTGTCGTTTTTTGAACATTCAACATCGGTGCTTGCAGCACCCTCTTGCGTAGATTCTTGATCCATAAGATCATAGTTATCAAGATTAGCTTCGGAATTTAGATTTCCGAATTTATTTTTGAGGGGAATTGGATTTTCAGATTCAAATTTTTTTCTTTTTCCTACACGGGGGGGGGATTAGAATGTGAGCTAAAATTCTTTAGAACTTGGAGTTTTTCCCATTGGTTATTCCCCAGAAATCTAATATAACCAGTTCTACAGGCTAAATCAATTAAATCTAATCTAGATGGCTCCCCCAAAATAGATATAGCAAAAAGACAGAGGTCTTTTACGTGAGCCTTGTGGGTGTCGTTGTAGTCCTTTTGTTGTTGAAGAGACCGTATTTCCTCATCTAAACCGGATAGCAGTTCCCGAAAGACTTCATTTACTTGATCATTTGGAGTAGTTAAGTCGTTGAATTCTTGTAGCCAGTCCGCTGGAACATAACCGCTTATAATTCCATTCATCAAATCGTCAAGCTGTTGTTTTTCTTTCATAGCCCTAGCATAAAAAAGAGCAGTCACTGAAGATTACCAGAGATCAGGTGCGCGGGAGTAACACGCCCCTTTTCCAAGCACCGCCGGACGAACACACAGCACAGGAGAAAAAAACTGGTCAGCAAGAGGGCGGGAATAACACGCCCCCTTTCCAAGCTCCGCCCGACGAAGAAACAGCACTGGATACACACTTGCACTGGATAGCAGGGGGACGGGAATAACACGTGCCCTTTCCAAGGTATACTTCGTCGATTCTTGAGTCTAACGAAACGTTCTATTCTTCCAATTGAACTATTACCTTTTAAATCATAACTTGAACTTGAACTTGTGATACGTTCAATGGGCTTCCAAGTTGCGAAGCAACTGCACACCCTGGCTTTGAGTAGGTGTATATCAAATCCTGAGAGAGCTATAAGAAATGTTTAGCCGTAGTCTAATTGACTACATAAAAATAGGATAATGTTAATTATATCAATAAAATAATGAAAATTTACTAGTTACAGTATAAAAGTAAAAATAGTTCATAGTTCAAAAAAACAAAAATAATGCCAGACGAGGTAAAACTAACAAATGCCACCGGCGCCCTCACGGCGCCGAGCGAGCCCTTCTCCTCGTCGTGCCCAAGTTCTGAGGAACTTTTAATGCAGACCATGACTTTGTCTCGCCAGGTCGCTACGACCGATTCAGAGGGTTCGCGTCCCAGCGAGGCCTCTTCATCTTTGCCCTGGTGTCGACGACAGAGGTCGTTGCGATTCGGCGGAAGTTCCCACCATCAAAGGATACTTCCCCACGTGACACCTGATGAACCGTAGAGACTGTCGAACGGCTTCATCGCCGAGCACCCATAAAGGAGTCGGGTCATCCACCATATGTCCGGCATCCCTACGGCCCTTGCTTTCCCGCAGAGTCCGATCGTGAACATGTATGGAAGGACAAGCCACTGGTCTCTTCTTCCGCGGGCGACACTACGTGTGTCGGAAGGCGCCTCTAGCCGACCCAAGACCACGAGGAAACTCGGTCTTTGTCTCATAGACGAGACTCGGCTAGGTTGCCCTCGGTGAACGGCGCGAGTTTGAACCCGACTAGGCGAAACTAGCCAGTAAACCAGCGGCTGAGTCCCTGACAAGTCAGAGACTCCCATTACACCGAGTATGGCGAGAAGCATATATCACAGAAACAAATATCACAAAAACATGCACAAACAAATTAAAAAACTAAAAACACAACAAGGAAGGAATCAAGAGGCCGCTATCGGACTCTGGAGGTCGCGGAAAGCTCCTCCAAACGCGCCAAAGAGGCGGGCCCGATCGAGATTAGTGATTGGTTGAAACTCAGAAGGCGAGCCACTCATCCGCCCGCCAGACGTGGAAACTCCTGGCTGCACGAGAGACGTGCTGGACTAGGTTTCGGCCCATGATTTGATTTCGAGCCCAGACATCGTCGTTTTACCGACGAGCCTCCGGTCCGCACTCCGTGGCCCTATCTCGAGAAAGGTCCCCCCCTCCCAGAAACTTTGCAAGACACTTATCGCAGGCTGAGTGCCGTGCTCCTGTGTCGTTGCTTGTTCTGGTCGGGCAATCTCGAACCAGGCTTCGAAGGCGACTCCCAACTGATCCTGCCGCAGAGGACTCGCAAGGCGGCCTACGGGGTCCCAAACCCGCTTCGGTCGCGAAGTTCTTCACTGGGAACCATGCAAGTCGTGCTCAACAGATCCTGCCTGTGCTCTCGTCTAAAGATGTTAGGAGAGGTTTAAGAGAAAAGTCAATTTTATTTTATTTAATAAAATAAACATATAATAATTTTTTTTAATTAAAGAGAAAATAAGATTTATAGCTCGGAAGGACTATTCATCAAGAATAGTGGAGTACCTTGGTTTTTTCCGGTTGGATGGACTGCAAGCATCGTAGTCAGGTAGCTCATAGATGAGTTCATTTGGGATGTGATTAATGTCATTGTAAAATTTTTTCGCAAGGTGTTTAATGCGATGTTTGAGTGAAGTCGTTTTCAGATCCTTGAGGATTGTGGAGTTTTTGAGGTATCTAGACCCGTTCCTGATGTAACGGAGCTGTTTGTAATGGGTACTAGAGAGGCTGTTCATACTGGTTTTGCAAGTGAAGCCCCAGATTGGACATGCATATGTGATAACAGAGAGAATGCAAGCATTATAAATTAAGAGTTTGTTGTGTATGGAGAGTGAGTGGTTGCGAAGAAGGGGGGCGAGGGTTTTGGAAATCCCGGCGACTTTACCGCGGATATTAAGAAATCATATAAAAATTAAAAAATCAATAATTTAAATCATATCAATAAATTAAATCATCAAATTAAATCAATCACCTTTTAAATCATATAAAAATTTGCATTATACATGTATCCATTTTCTATATAATATTTTTGGTTTGAACTACTTTATTTTATGTTTCTGCATTTAATGTGTTTTAAATATTTGATTCAAAATAAGCTACAAGAAATAGTATTCTGAATCGAATCCACAACATGAATCGAAAGAGCAAAGGTACGCCAGTGCTTCAGTATTGAATTCAAGGGGTGGCCGGAGGGGACATCCCCCCCCCTTAAGGTAATTTGTTAATAATTTAAATAAATAAGAAAATACTGAACTACAACCAAAATGAGTCTTAATCTTTATTAAATATATATATCTATATCTTCTAAACGACTAGAAAATTAGTAGAAAAACATTATAAAAGGCGGTACAAAAATTGGGTACAGAATCAAAATTAAAAACAAATCTCGTTTAAATTTTTAATATGGAGCGTAATTCGGTGCTATTTTACGTTTACCACAAAACAATTTGGCGAATACGGTGATTCATGCTTGTGATTGGATGTCGCCTATCAGTGTGATCCCCAGCAAATATTCTTTGTCTCCACCGTCCACCGTTTTGTTAGTTACGATTTACAAAGCCTTACCGTGGTACCAATTACAAGGAGTTTGAAGGTACTTTGCGTTAGAAGATGTCGATAATAAATTGTACTCTTTACTTGCAAATGCAGTGAAGAGTTTAGTAACAAAAACAAAATTGCTGTAAATTACCTTGAAAAACAGGCAAATATTTGATAAAGCATTTACTTTATATTTTTTGTGCTTTGGGTATTATTAATTGACTGCGATAAAGTTACTATAGAAAAATTACTGCAATTGAAAATTTTTTTACAAGCAGTAAAATTGTTTTCTGATTTTTGCATAATTTGTATCCCATATCATTTTAATTATTGTTTTTAATACAAATCGCGATTAAAGAGCAGTTATCTATAAAATCCATTCTGCAGATCTCCGGTCAATATTTTTCTAGTAAACTGATTCCGAGTAATTGCTAAACAAATACATGAAAAGACACCAATAAGAACGAGTTGGATGTGAGAATCCCAAAACTTTTTTCTATCTCATGCATGCTAATTCTTCAAAATTCGTAGTGCCAAAATAAAAAGACAATGTATGCTCAACATGGTGATTCTAAAACTATACGTTCGTTGAATTGTGTACATTTAAAGAGAAGATATAAACATTTGTCAATAAGCATTTAAAAAGAAGATATAAGTATTTGTCAAACAAATCATTGAATTTCGGCAACCAACCTCTCAGATGTTTGCAACCAAAATTCCCAACACAAAGAGCATAAGAGCTACACCTGTTGGATAGTGTACACTCAAGCCTAATAAGCATCTATTTATGTGAAAGTGTAACAGAATATGAAGTTTGGTTAAAATCCGTGCATTAGTTTTTGAGATATAGCTATCCCGAAAATCGTGAAAAATGCAGCACATCAGCGTCATCTGTTATATAATTTACACGAATACCTAGCCAACACCAACTCAAGTCAAGGTCTAACAAGATACAAAATTTGATGAAATTCCGTGCATTAGTTCTTGAGATATGACTATCGCTAAAATCGCGGAAAATGCAGCCTAGCAGCGCCACCTATTGAGAAATTTACACTAAAACCTAATCAACAACAACTTGTGTTAACAATTAACTGAATCTGAAGTTTGTTGAAATTCAGTGCATTACTTCTTTAGCTATAGCTACCGTGGAAATCGGGAAAAATGCAGCATAGCAGCACCATCTTTTGAGCGATCTACACCAAAAACTAATCAGCACAAATTTATATCAACATCTAACAGAATCTAAAGTTTTATTAAATTTCTTGCATAAGTTCTTGAGATAGAGCGCCCTTAAAATTTTTGTCACATACAGACACACACAGAGACAGACCGACTCACAGACAGACATTTTCTAAAAACAGTCAAATCATGTTCACGACATTCTAAAACTTATAAATCCGTCGAAAACCGGAAATTGAAATTTTTTTTTAAAAAAAGAAAAATATATATATAAAATATAAAATTTGTAGTTGTTTTTATTTATTGTAATTTGTAGGCGGGATTCCCAGGGAAATGTCATAATTAAATTCTGAATACTGCTTTTCGTAAAACTAATAATCACCTCTTTTAATAAAAGAAATTCTGCGATTGCAGAATGCGAATATTACTATATGAAGATGTACAAAAAATTCAGTTGCGTTATTTCGAAGAAAAACCTGTTCGTAGAAGCGCTGAAAAAATCCATCCCTGGACGTCGGAGTACTTAATCCGCCCTCGTTGAAATATTTTGTAAAAATAAAATAAAATTAATTTAATTAAAAAAAAAAAAACAATTTTTTTATAATTAGACATTAAGTTTTGAAAATGTTTAAAAGGAAGAATAAGATCATTTGCAAGAGATATGTTATAAAGAATTATTCATCGGAAAATAAGGTGATTCGTATTTAAATAGAAAGTTTTAACCGAAGAAAAACGTTGCTTCTATTTAAATTACATTGGGAAGAATGGAAATGGGAGAAAAATATTTTAAATCCTATACATTTTTACTTTCTATCTTTACAAAAAGAAAATATTGAAATCATGAAAGATTTCGACTTCCGGCTTTCGACGTATTTATACGTTTCAGAAGGTCCTGAACACAATTTGACTGTTTAAAACTGTTTTTGACCGTTTTCACGATTTGACTGTTAATTTAAAATTAATGCTTTTTGAAGTATTAATATGTATGACATAGAAAAAAAATTTGGAAATGGCAAGTACTTATTGGTTGCTTTCCATATTTCCGTTTAGCAATTCCTGGACTTTACAGATAAATGCTCTTTAACTGCAACCTGTCTTATAAACATTAGCTAAAATGATGTGGGATACAAAATATGCAAAAATCAGAATAATTTTTTTCCGCTTGTACAAATATGTATTTTGAAAATAGCAGTAATTTTTCGGTTGGAACTTAAATCGCAGTCAATTAATAATATTCAAAGCACAAAAAATATAGAATAAATGCTTTATGAAATATCTGCCCGTTTCCATAGATCAGTTAAAGCTAATAAAAACAACACCTCCTGAAACTCAGCCCTGCATACACGTGTACGGACAAGAGTAGGAGTAAAGAGAAAAAAAAAACTGGACACGCACGGCGGCACCCGAGACCGTGTAATAAACTTAAATCTCTCAAGGTCCTATTCACGCACTTGAAAAAGGTTTATGTATCAGAACGCAACTTTTTTCCCCATTCTCTCTCCATTCCTCCGAATAATTTGAAAAGTCAATGCCGAAAACCGTATCTTAAGTATTTTTCCTTAATAAATAAAACCTATCATGGATTTTCTCTATCTCTCTCTCTCTATGTGTGTATATAGTCCGACATTGTCATGTTAAAACTACTATCATAATTATGCAATTTCTTCCAATGTTTCTTTCTTTTCCTTCTCTCCTCCCCCACCCACCTTTAAAAAAAATTACACTCGCTGAGTCCGATTTAATTTGTAATGTAATAATATATTTTAATATACTATTAGATTAAATATATTTAAAAATACTATAAGTCAATATATATATATTCACGCACTTGAAAAAGGTTTATGTATCAGAACGCAACTTTTTTCCCCATTCACTCTCCATTCCTCCGAATGATTTGAAAAGTCAATGCCGAAAACCGTATCTTAAGTATTTTTCCCTGTTTTCCCCATTTATATCTCCGTCTTAGTTGCGTTTCCAAGATCTCACCATATAGGGTTAACATCTTAATAAATAAAACCTACCATGGATTTTCTCTATCTCTCTCTCTATATGTGTGTATATAGTCCGACATTGTCATATTAAAACTACTATCATAATTATGCAATTTTTTCCAATGTTTCTTTCTTTTCCTACTCTCCTCCCCCACCCACCTTTAAAAAAAATTACACTCGCTGATTTGTAATGTAATAATATATTTTAATATACTATTAGATTAAATATATTTAAAAATACTATAAGTCAATATATATATATTCACGCACTTGAAAAATGTTTATGTATCAGAACGCAACTTTTTTCCCCATTCACTCTCCATTCCTCCGAATGATTTGAAAAGTCAATGCCGAAAACCGTATCTTAAGTATTTTTCCCTGTTTTCCCCATTTATATCTCCCTCTTAGTTGCGTTTCCATGATCTCACCATATAGGGTTAACATCTTAATAAATAAAACCTACCATGGATTTTCTCTATCTCTCTCACTCTATGTGTGTATATAGTCCGACATTGTCATGTTAAAACTACTATCATAATTATGCAATTTTTTCCAATATTTCTTTCTTTTCCTTCTCTCCTCCCCCACCCACCTTTAAAAAAAATTACACTCGCTGAGTCCGATTTAATTTGTAATGTAATAATATATTTTAATATACTATTAGATTAAATATATATTTTTAAATAATATATATATATATATGCTTTTCGAAAGTATTAATTTTATCAAGTCTATAGGCATAACAGGTGTGTGTGTGTGGGAGGGGGTGGGGGAGGTGAGAGAGAACAAGCTCTCACCATCCGTAATAGATATAAATAGAGCTATTCAAATAATTTTATTTAAACGAATGATATTATAGCTTTGCCTTCCCACGTTCACGCACTGACCGAAAAAATAAAATAAAATAAAATAAAGAAAGAAAAATGCAAATAAAGAAAAGAAACAAATAAAGAAAATAAACAAACAAAAATTCCTGGCTACTGGTTTGAATTCTGTTCTCAACCGAGTTTCCGGAGCGAGAAAATAAAAAAAAACGGTCGTCATGTTGACAATTATCGCTTATAACTCGATAAGTAATTTGTTTATAGGGGGAAAAAAATGAAAAACACATTTCGATCCTAAATTGCTTCAACAGTCAGGCCTGCCAATTTTATGCCTTTACGTTTAAAAATGAATCAGAAAATGTATCGGAAAGTTTCGCGTTGTTGAGCATGGAATTTGAGAACCACCTAAACTCTTTTGCTGTTTAATATCATTATTTTAGAAAACCAAAAAGCCGTAGACAACTCAAAAGGTTCACTGAGTATAAGTGGTGTTAGAGAACTAAACGTTTCAAGTAAAACTTCGATTTACAGTTTTTATGAAACACTACGAAACAATTCAAAACAAAATTATCACCATAGAAAAAAACTGCAATACTCAATTCCACCACAGACAGACTTTTATATTTACATATTCTTAGTGCATTTTTAAAAATCTTACTTTTATCAAAGCTTTAGAAGGGGATGTTTCTCCTGCAAGTCCCCTGCATATCTCTATGATTCTGTATAATGAAAGATTCTTGTTGTGGAGAGAGATTTTTGCTGTTGTTCTTTGTTTTTATTACAATCACAGTATTTAACAAACACATTTCCATTCATTTCGTTTTACAAAAGCTTCTTTTTTGTTTTGTTATTTTAAGGTGGTTCTCAAATAACTTGCTCAACAAAGCGAAACTTTCTGACACATTTCCTGACTCATTTTTAAACGTAAAGGCATAAAGTTAGCAGGCCTGACTATTGAAGCAATTTGGAATCGAAATGAGTTTTCCGGTTTTTTTTTTTTAAATAAATAAATTACTTAATGAGTTACATATGATTCGTGTCACGTGACGACACGTTTCCCCCCCCCCCTTTCTCGGGATGCCGCGTAAGAAATTCGGTTTAAAACGCCGACTTTGACAGTATTTTGTGAAAATCTTCTGCCTTTACCAAAAAATGGAAAAAATCTTTCGATTACAAAGTTTCTGAATAAGAACACCTGCCAAATTCATGCGTTTACGAATAAAAATGAATTAAAAAATGCGTCATAAAGTAACCAGTTTGGATATGAGAACAACCTTAAATATTATTGGCACCCCCCTCCCCCCCTGCATATGCCCGTTTCTGTATAATGAAAGATACATGTTTTTGAGCGTGCTTTTTGTTGCTGTTGTTTGTTTGTTTTAATTACAGCCACAGCATTTCATAAACACATTTCCTTTCCTTTAATCTTTAAAAGTTTTTTTGTTTTATTTTGTTATTTTAAATATATTATTGGCATGCTTGGTGTGTATTTCAGATAAAATTTCTCGAAAAGTTCAAACCCACAAGCATTTTTGCTCTATTTTTAATAGTTTCAAAAATATAAAAACATGAATTGTGCATTTAAAACTACAATCTTAATGTAATTATCTGTAACTTGACGGAAGTGGAATGAAATTATCATCCGTAGGTATGCAGTTTTTCTTCAACCTGTTCCTGTCTTTCGAGAAAATTCCGCCAAACGAGTAGATACATCTTTACGAAATAAAGAGCGACCGCGAGCAGAAGGCGGGTATGACGTAAAAGTCACGTGGTGCCAGAGGGGTCTATTTGACTGATTTAGCGAAAGAAGGAGGATTGAGAGGAGGAACTTCAGGACCAAGTTATTTGATCTCGGATTACCATATCTGGCTGGTTAGCGCCTTTTGATGTAGAATGAAAATAAGATTACATGCATATGCGTTATACAAAAATACAAATTCGAAATTCTTTATCATTGTGATATGCCAAAAAATGTTTGGAAAATAGGCAGTAGTGAATTTTTATTGGGTGAATTCATTGTTGAGAAAAATTTTTGTTAGGGTATTTTAGGTAAGGACAGTTTTTACAGAGTGAGAGACCATGTGAATTAAATATACAAGCTAATCCATAAGCAATAAATAAAAATTTTCAGTCAAATGTGCTTTCTTATTCAAGATACTTTTCGCATAATGTTATATCTTATATATATATATATATATATATATATATTCGAATAAAACTTTTTCACACACCGAAACATTAAAGGCAATTGAATATTATGTATTATTAAATATTAAGTTGCGATGCAGATATTTGTATAATGTTTCGGTGTTATATAAAATATTCATGATATTTTGGTCAGTAAAATCTCTCGGTTAAATCATATTTTTAAAAAAATTGTTTTTATAAATTATTTTCTCAGAATATTTTAACTATATACACTTATATTAAAATACAAATATGCGATACCTGGAAACATTGCCCCACCAGTGGCTGAGAGGTTCTGCTCTCAAAGCTGGTAGACGGGAGGTGATGGGTTCAAACCCCTGTCGCGCTCGTCGGACTAGCCGTTTGGAGTTTTCCGTGGTTTTCTTCGAACCTTGCATAAATATGGGTTAGGATCCCTTTGAAAGACCTTCATTGAGGACATTTTCGTCACCGGCCTACATCCCTAGCGCAGATAATCGGCCGTAACAAATAACCAACCAATCAATCTAAAAAATTCTCAAAACTTGTATTTCAATCTAATTTAAAACCATTTTACATAAATCATATAAGTTCAGGAGTCGATGTAGGTTTTTTTTTTTTTTTTCTTTTTCTTTTTCTTTTTCCCTTGGGGCTTATTTTGTGAAAAGTAAAAGTTATTTTTCCGATATCTTTTGTGAAATTTGTTATATTTTTGTGAAAAATAACATTTTGTTACGAAATATGCAATCCAGCTACTCTAATTCAAACCAAGCATTTAATAATAATAACTTTTTTAAGTCCTTCTGCTAAAGTTTTCTTTTCTGATGAATTTGTTTTCTTTGCAAATTACACATTTTAAAACCTAACAAAATTAAAATAATTACGGGAGAATATATGTTTTAAGGAAATGGAATTTTGTGAATGTACCTATTTTATCAAGCGGAATTTTGTGAAGGGGACCTGTTTTATTAAATGGAATTTTGTTAATTAAATGTTGTAGAATGTTAATTGTCCTGTGCTCTCTGAATCGGAATGGAAAGAGGTGAAGATTTTGCTTCATTTACAAAAAAAAAAAAAAAAAAAATCCCTGACGGCTCGGCCTACAGGCACAGGTAGATTTCGAAGACGCAGACCGTGGGGCACCTATTTATAGGGAATTGTATAAGAAAGACCTATTTGCCAGGATGTGGCAGTTGGGACCACCCACTTCGAAATATACCTCTGTCTGTAGGCGGAGCCACCAAGGATTTTTTGTTTTTATTTTTTTTTTACCCTAAGAGTTGGTTCTATAAAAAACTTGTCAGTATAAAAATTGTAGATAATATTAAGAAGATTTATACTAAATTTAAGCGGATTTGAAGTCTTGGGAATCGACGAAGTTATGAATTTTTTTCTTCTGAAACCCCCCTTCCCCCCCTCCTTGGGGCCATTTTTAATGATATCAAAAATCGGTCATACATAAATTTTCGGCCCTGTTCCTAGAAGTAATGATAACTTTAAACGGATTCGATACGTATCATAATTAAGAAATTATGGGTTTTTTTCTGTTTTCACAAAAAGCCCCCCCCCCCCCCACTCCCCCTCCCCTGGTTCGATTTTGCCAATTAACGAACTTGACCGAGATTTTATGCCCCTTGATTTTATGTATGAGTTTGGAAGAGATTTGTGCAGAATTGTTGCAGTTATCGTGTCCATAAAAAAGTGACATAGATAGATAGATAGATAGATAGATAAAGTTTTGAACTGGGGGTGGTTTTGGGTTCTGGCAGTCATGATTGGCGTAGATCTGCAAATTTTTTTCAAAAATTCCAACTTAGGGGAGAATGTAATAGGTAGTATTTCTTACGAAATCTACATAAAAAAAATAAGCACATTATTAACAATGTTACGTTCTTCAGAACGCAAAGTTTTCTCTTTATCAGACATTTTGTGTTGTTCTGAAAAGAACAGTTTAAATAGAGAATAATGATAATAATAATCAAGAGCGCGAGAATAACAACCGTCTAGGACAAAAGAAAGGATCTCAATGACCAGGACAGACGAGAAAGAAACAGAGATGGAAATGTATATCGCCAAAGGCAGGAACGCTCAAATATGTTACAACCCTAAATATTTGCTCTTCCACCGTCCGAACCTGTGAGAAAATGAACTCTTCTCGCAAGCGACTTTCTGAGCCGCCATCTCGTGCTGGTCGAATTATATTAATATATATATATATATATATATATATATCATAACAGTAGCACATTTCAATTTAAATCAATTTCATTTAAGCGGTCAATCGTTTCTATATTTAAAGATTTTTAAATAATCAGATACAGAGAGATATTTTATTAAAGTAGGCGGTGCACTACTTTTTGTCGCTGGGGTATAAAGTTCCCAGTACATTTTGTACTGTCAACTTGCACATTCCGTAAGTATAGAATATACAGGCTGCACTTATGAGATTTTTTAAGAATTTAATTTTCAATTAATTTTTATCTTATTTATTTTCTGTTTACTTCTTATAATTTATAATGACATGAAGAATTCGAATGTTTTTGTAAAAAAATATTTCTTCTAAATATTAATCCTATAATAAAACAAATTTTTGAACACATTAATTCTATATTTTAAGAAATATATCGACTCTTTCAGAAATCACTGTATATTAATATTTACAACAAACATTATATATATATATATATATTTGTAAACATATATATATATATATTTACAAAAACTTTCAGATTTTTCTCGCCATTATAAATTATAAAAAGTAAACAGAAAATGAATAAGATTAAAATTGAGTAAGATTAAAAATGAAAAGAAATACATAACCTGACTATAGTTTCATTAAAACATTTCATCACTCAATGAGTTTGTTTAATGACAGCATTAAAAATTTTCGATTGCCGTTTCTGTCGTATTGTCGCGAAATATGTGAACATTCCAAAGGTTACATTTCAGGCCGTGAAAGTGGAACCGAAAAGTAATCGTGAAATGCCTACTTTATAACGCTATCGAACAATTTAGTTACCATCACTACTACTGCAATTTTAACACAATTATTGTATTTGGTAAATATATCGATTTATTTACCAGTCAGTATAACTGTATTAAAATTAATCAAGTGTAATTACGTATCCAGGGTTTATTTGTCATCCCATTACCCGCGATTTATTCTGTTGAGCTGTTTCAGATAAAAGATCCGATATTCTTATCAAAATGTTGACTGAGTGAATTGTGCCAGCCAGATTTGTTTAGGATAGCTCAAGTTGCCAGAGCACTGGTAGCTTAAGCTAATGTCCTTTGATTCAAATCCTGGCTTGGACACCTTACTTGAGAAACAGAGGGTATACCTTCAAAAAATCCAGAAGTCATACGACTACGTATACCATCCACCACGCCCCTACAATGAGATGAAGTGTTTATACATAATAACTACAGTTGATTGAGGAATGAAGTGGAATCTCCTTGTGCACAGTTTAAATCCTAGGCTAGGCATAGGGTTTTGATTACTGTAGAGTTATCAGGAAGATATAATATTAGCATATAGTTTTCAAAAAAGAGAAAGGGAATTACTGGATGATGAATGAATGCAGTTACACGCTCGTTAAGTGATTATTAGATGTTCCTTTACAGACGAAGTTTGCGTGTAGAAATTATATATACGTTAAACCGTTCCTTTTTAATTGAAACAATATCAAAATTTTATGTTGAATGCAATCTTTAATTGTTATATTGGAGAAGTGGGACGCTGTGGTCTCTACTTTTCCGAAAACATCAGTTTTTTACATCTCACACCAGTAAAGTTTAGTTATGCATTTGAACACTAGAAAAAGCAAGATTCCTTACGTGTTGCATATAAAGGTTTCTCATAAATTTGTCATGTCGTGTCTAGCCTTTAAGGCTGGATCGATACCGTGATATACAATATTAGGCTGAGGGCGCTTCATAGCTCGGAGACCACTGACCAGGCCCCTACCTACTGGGATTCGACCCAGTTTGACGGGTTTGAGTGCCTGGTCATTGAGGCGAAATTCGCCTTATCGCCCTATTGGGGCGGTCCACAAAGACAAGTACCCAGGTCGGTCAACCAATTGAGTCCGGATTTTTCTGTGTTGTTCACTCCCAAATTTAAATGTTCTGAGATCTGGCCTGTGAAACATTTGCAATGACAATGCAATGATGGGAGATCGGTTGAGGGGTTTTATACGCAAAAACTACAATTGAGTGAAAAATGAAGTAATGCTTTCATCGCTGTATGCTACTTAAACCTGGGGCTGCAGTGTTTGGAAGTTCATTATCTAGAAGTTGTATTTTGTGATTCTTAATATCAGGTTGAGTAAAAAGTTTTCCGCCAAAAAATGTTTTATTGTAAAATGCTAAATACATACGAAATCCACAAAACTAATGAGGATAGTAATCTCCGTTTAAATCTACAATCGTTTACCGACGTTTTGGCAACATTTCAATCCCTTCTGCGAAAAATTGTGGCGTGCGCGAGTCCAGAAAGAGATCGACCTCATTTATGACCACCTCATTTGAATGGAAGATTGTGCCATCAAGATGCAGCTACAGACGTGAAAAGAGTTAGAACTCTGAAGGGGCCATGTCGAGGCTGTATGGTGGATGTTGCATCAAATCCCACTCCAGCTTGTAGAGCGTCCAGCCGGTTATCGTAGTAACGTGTGGCCGGGCGTTATCTTGATGAAAGAGAACCACCTTCCCTCTGAACTCGTTTCCTCGTTTTTCGCGAATGGTATCGCAAACTTTGATTAGCATGTTGCGGTATATTGCACTGTTGATAGTTTGTCCGCTTTTCAGGTACTCTTTTGTACAGAATTCCACGACAATCTCACTAGATGCAGAGGAGCACCTTCTTGTTAGTTAAGGCACGTCTTGCAACCGAGCCAGCTAATTCCCCAGGTTCTAACCACCTTCCTTTATGGCTTGTATTGTTGTAGCACACCCATTTTTCATCACAGGTCCCAATTCTGTCCAGAATGTTCTCTTTTCTTTGATCTCTGAGTAGAGCCAAACTACAGTTTTTTGTCCTGCGCTTGGCCTTCAGCAGTCAATTCGTGAGACATCCAGCGGTTGAACTTAAACCTTAGGTTTATGCGTTTTAAAGCGTAAACTATTGTTTTTTGGCAAATGTTAAGCTCTAACGCAATGGTTTGTGTTGAAACATTTCTGTCTTGATCAATGATTTGCTTTAACTGCTCACAATCAACTTCAATAGGGCGGTCGGAACTTGATTCAACTTCACAGCCGAAATTTCCAGCTTTAAACTTCCGAAACCAAACTTTGACTGTATCATAAGAAACAGTATTGATTCCTAAATTTTCACACATCTTTCTGTGGCATTCAGTCCCACTGAGTTTTTTACGGAACTCATAGTAAATAATCGTTCTGATCTGCTGATTTGATAGCTCCATTTTAAACACTTTTTTGAAGCACAAGATAATAAATTTTTAACAAACAAATTACACAGTCATATAGGCCCTGTGCTCTGCTTTCGAATGCAAAAATTGGTTGGCTGAAAAGTTAACAACCGCACGAATGACAGCTGTTTGCGCGAAGGTATCTCCCCTTGGCGGAAAACTTTTTACTCAACGTAATAGGTACATAGACAGATAAAATAGGTAAAGCTAATATGCAACAACATTTTAATATTGGCATTATGAACTGTTATGGAAGAGGGGGGCGTTGGAACTTTTTTTCTTGTTCCGGAATAGATTGGGAACCTACAGGGTGTGGTAGATAAGACCGCTGGCCGCCGCGGTCTGCTGGCCGCCGCGCGGCGCCCCAGTCGCTCGCAGGGCGGTCTCCACCTGTACGTCACGTGGTGGGGGATCTGAGCTAAAAATAGAACCGGTTCGCAGTCGCGTCGGAGCTCTGGTGCAGTGAGGGTCGAGCTTCGCGTATTACGTTGTTTGTGTGCCCGTGACACTTGTGAAAACGCTGAAGATGGATCGCTCGATAGAACAGCGGTATGCAATCAAATTTTGCTTTCGCTTGGGCAAAACTGCTTCGGAAACTTTTGCTATGATTACGGAGGCCTACAAAGAAGACTCCCTATCAAGAGCTCAAGTGTTCCGGTGGTTTAATGAATTTAAAAACGGGAGGGAATCCGTTGAAGACATGGAACGATCTGGACGCCCTTCAACGAGTCGTGTGGATTAAACGGTGGCCAAAGTGAAAGAACTCCTGGACTCCGACCGTCGTTTAAGTCTCAAAATGATCGCCGATGAGGTCTCCGTGAATAAATTTACGGTTCACCAAATTGTTACGCAAGATTTGATGATGAGGAAAGTTTGCGCAAAATTGGTTCCCCGAGTGCTCACCGCCGAACAAAAGCAACGACGAGTGGACGTTTGCCGTGAGATGTTGAATGAATTGGAAAATAATCCAGACTTTTTAGACAACGTAGTAACAGGCGACGAATCGTGGACATTCCAGTACGACCCGGAGACGAAAGCCCAGAGCTCGGAGTGGCACACACCGGCATCACCGCGGCCGAAGAAAGCAAGAATGTCAAAGTCCCGCATCAAGACAATGCTGATTGTGTTTTTCGACAAGCGGGTGTTAATTCACAAAGAGTTTGTCCCTCAGGGGAAGACTGTCAATGCCGAATTCTACAAAGAAGTCCTTCAGCGATTGCACAGAGCCGTCAAACGGAAGCGACAGGACCTTGCTCAACGCTGGCGTCTCCACCACGACAACGCTCCGGCGCACACAGCGTTCCTCGTGACCTCCTACTTGACCCGAATTGGAGTTGA
Organism: Maratus michaelseni; assembly: GCA_963931845.1. Lineage (NCBI taxonomy): Eukaryota > Metazoa > Arthropoda > Arachnida > Araneae > Salticidae > Maratus > Maratus michaelseni. Next base: position 141,698,909 of record OZ007597.1, read on the forward strand.
AGTTCTGCCACAGCCACCATACAGCCCTGACTTGAGTCCTCCTGATTTCTTCCTATTTCCGAAGGTCAAAAGCTGCCTGAAGGGTCATCGTTTCGACGATATTCTGAACATCCATCGTGCTGTCACGAAGGCACTAACTGGGATAACTCAAACGGACTACAGTGGGGCCTATGAAGCTTGGACAAGTTGGAAATTGTACGTCAAACGTTACAAACGAGGTGCGTTCGTACGCACGTTTTAGAATTAAATTCATGATATCCCGTGCGTAGAACGGGTTAAACAGCTAGTTAAGTATATATTTTATGACACTGTTCATACAAATATCTTAACTAGTTATATAAATATTCAGATATATATGTATCAGCTAGTTATATAAATATTCATATCTTGATGATTTTTAATTCTGTGAAATGAATTATATCGTCTGCAGATTAATTTCTGTAATAAAATAAGTATCTCGGTCGCTTGACGATTTAACATCCATCGGAAGCTCCTATAACAAACAAGTTGGAAATTGTACGTCAAACGTTACAAACGAGGTGCGTTCGTACGCACGTTTTAGAATTAAATTCATGATATCCCGTGCGTAGAACGGGTTAAACAGCTAGTTAAGTATATATTTTATGACACTGTTCATACAAATATCTTAACTAGTTATATAAATATTCAGATATATATGTATCAGCTAGTTATATAAATATTCTAATCTTGATGATTTTTAATTCTGTGAAATGAATTATATCGTCTGCAGATTAATTTCTGTAATAAAATAAGCATCGCGGTCGCTTGACGATTTAACATCCATCGGAAGCTCCTATAACAAAAAAGCACCGATTTAAAAAAAAAGAAATCAAATTTCTTAATAAATATTTTTATTAATATCTCCTAAAGTTTTGATTCGATTTTAATAAAATTTGAAATGTCTCGACAAAATTCTGAAAAGATAATATATTTTAAATTGCAAACCATTTGGTTGGGTAGTTTTTGCGTTGTTATATGCGGACAGACAGACAGACAGACGGACAGACAGACAGACAGACGGACGGACAGACGGACGGACCAAGCGACGACTATAGGTGCTACGTATTTATATAATTACGAACGCACCTAAAAAGCACCGATTTAAAAAAAAAATCAAATTTCTTAATAAATATTTTTATTAATATCTCCTAAAGTTTTGATTCGATTTTAATAAAATTTGAAATGTCTCGACAAAATTCTGCAAAGATAATATATTTTAAATTGCAAACCATTTGGTTGGGTAGTTTTTGCGTTGTTATATGCGGACAGACAGACAGACGGACGGACAGACAGACGGACAGACAGACGGACGGACAGACAGACGGACAGACAGACAGACGGACGGACAGACGGACGGACCAAGCGACGACTATAGGTGCTACGTATTTATATAATTACGAACGCACCTAAAAACGCGCTGGCAACGTTGTGTCGACGCCCAAGGCGAGTACTTTGAAGAATATTAACGTTTTGTACAAATAGGATCAATAAATTTGTTTTTCTAGACTGAGTCTCATTACTTATCTACCACACCCTGTATGATCTAATTCTGTTATGCTCTGGCTGATAGTTGATATAACGAAGAGAACTTACTACCTGTAGGGGCGCTCACTCGTTCATTGAATTTGGGAAGTGGGAGTTTAATCAACTTTAGTAGCCAAGCATTTAAAAAAGATAAAATGTAACTCAGTAGTTTTACTGAGGCAATAAAAATAAATTTTAATGTTAGCTCTTTTTGTTGTTGTTGTTGTTTAAGTAAGCACAATACGGTCCTATTGCATTTGTTTGACTAATTTTTAATATAAATGCTATGTTTTAACAAACACAGTACCGCACTATAGAAAACTATTTCATTCACTCTCGTTTGTTTTTATGTGACAGTTTTAAGATAATTTTTTATTAATAAAAATTTTCGTCGTAATTTATTTTGTTTTAAAGAATATACTGAATCTATTTCTCACATATGATATTTCCTCCTAAACTGGACTTTGCCGCATAAGAATTGGTATATTTGATGTTTCATAAGCTGAACACATTTCCCACGGCTGACGGTAATTTTTGTCTTTTGGATATGTACATATAACTTCACTCAGGCCGGTTGATTTGAATTATTTATGTTATTAGACTTCTGTAATAAAAGAACATCTGATAATCACTGGAACAGAATGTTATTGCATTAGTTTTAACCAAGAATTTGCATATTTTCTGCATTTTATATTTTAGGACCTCAAGCGGACGCCTGACCTCATCCTCATATAAAGCCGGGTCTTCTGACACTTTTCATCTTGTATTAGCTTTAACTTAAATACTTTTATGTTTCCTCAAAAAATAAAACATGCCAAATATTCTTTATGTTTACGAGTTACTTCAATAATGGAGTTAATTATGCGCCTAACCACATTTGATAAGTTATACCAACTCAACTGCCTGTAAAACAACTGGCAACAATGAAATATTTTAAACCCTAAAAAGTAAAAATAAAATACGATTAAATAAAATAAATGTGTGCTTAGTTAAAGAATTTTTATTTAACTGTAAAAATGATGTTTTAGAAAATCGATTATGTCATGAGATTGAGTTTTGTGTAAACATAAAAAGAACCAATTTAAAAGTTTGGACCTTAAACCATTTAAATACAAACCTAATTTATATGAAAAAATGCAAAACCGCCATCTTTTCCCATAATACAAACTGCGGAAACGAAGTCTGTAATTGTATTACGTAATCTGGACTTAAAACGAAAAATTTATTGTCCTGGTGACAAGAATTTGATTACAATAGACTCTGTGCACCTGTTAACTCAGAAACGTGTCTAAATGGGATAATATTCGGATCCATTGCGATTCGTCTTATCAGGTATTACTGTCATTAATAATTTTTACCCTTTACTTGCGCATATTATTGAATCTGGACTTAAAATGAAAAATTCATTGTCATGGTGAAGAGATTACAATAAACTGATGTTTTGCTAATTCAGAAACGTGGCTAAATGGACTAATATTCCTATTCGTCCTATCAGGCTATCTAATTGTCATTAATAATATTTACCCTTTACTAGCGAAAGCAGTAAAGAGTTTTTTAATAGTAACAAAATGCTGTAAAATTAACGGAATATAGTGCAGATATTTTAATATACATTTACTTCATATTTTTTTTGCTTTGGATATTATTAATTGACTACGATAAGCACTATTTTCAAAATATTTGAACAAATAGAAAATTTCATTTGGGTTTTTGTATAATTTGCATCTCACATTGTTTTAAATGTTGCTTTCAATGCAGATCATCGTTAAAGAATGGCTATCTATAAAGTCTATTATGCAGAAATCTGCACAATCAGGGTCTGTTTCCCAAATAGGCCCGTGAAGCCCGAGCTTACGCACAGAAATACAAAGGGGACCGCAAATTTACTTTTCAAAACTAATTTTTAGGGGGGAAAATTTCAGTCAGGGTAAAAAATGTATTTTTTTTTTCTTAATTATAGCTACTAAATTTTCCATCAGACTATTACTGTCCCGTTTTTACTCTATTTTTTTTCTGTTGATATAATAAATTGTATAGAAACAGTGATAAATCTTGATGTATAATTTAATAAATCTTGTATGAAATCTTGATTTTAAAACAGTTGAAGCTCCGCCCTCTTCCAAAAGTCTTCAATTAAATGATTTTCTAGATAAGTTTTTCAAGTTTATGCGTAAGTAATATAATGTACGAATTTAATATAAAATTTCTTACAATATAAATAATATACATAGATGGACAAAATTATATAAATGCTTTTTTCCATTTTAAATAAGATAAAGCTTAATATTCCCTTATCAATGATGCTCTTATCTAATTTTGCCCGTAATCAATGAAGCTTGGTGAAACAAACACACCGGTCAGCAAGGTGTTAAAAGCAGTGATATTTTTTCATTAAAATTTTCTATTTAAGTAAGAATCATCTCATTTTCCGATAAATTCTTGATAAAATATCTCTTCAAAATGACTTTCTTCTTCCTTTTAAACATTTTCTAAAACTGAATGTCTAATTATGGAAGATATATATATTTTTTTGTTTTTGTTTTTACACGCTATTCCAACCAGGAGTGGCTTTAATAGCCCTGGAGCCCGGGTTAGATTTCTTCCAGCAGCGCTTCCGCAAACAGGGTTCCCTTAGAAATAACAATTGAATTTTCAATAAAGTTATTTTCATATAGTAATATTTGCCTTATTTAAATGCAAAATTTCTGTTATTAAATTATGTGACTATTAGTTTTACCAAATAGTGGTATTTAAAATTTAATTGTGACTAAATCCTACCTATGAATACCAATTTGTAAAGAAACTATGAGATTTAACCATGTTTTGCATATTTTCCTTCATTTTTTTAATCATAAATTATGTAAGTTTTTAGCATAAATTTGTCCGTTTTTTAATGTAGGGTTTTTTTTTTCTTTTCGTTTTTTTTTTTCTTTTTTTTTTTTTTTTTTTTTTTTTTTAAATAAATGAAATAAACATTTAATTAAAATTTATTAGTTTGTATTTATAAAAGGTCACCCATTAATTAAGTTGCAATTCAAGAGGAGAGGCGGGGGGGGGGGGAGTAAACAATTTTCAAAGCTTCTCATCACTCTAGCGAAGTCCTGCTTTAAAAGGCGTCATGATTTCGATGATGCAGATAATACAACACACTTACAAAACACAGTGTACCAGCTTAATTGGAAACCTGTATAAACGAACAGTTTTTCCGATCCCTTGGTTTTCTGTCTTCATCTTCGAAAAGATTGATACGAAAGAAAAAAAACTGCATAAGTTTGAGGCATCAATTATGCTAGATAAATTATTTCCATTTTCTTTTTCCTTTAAAAAATATAAGACTTTTAGAGTCTAACAACAAATACTAATAATAAGTACTAAATAATAAGTACAAATTTATCACAATCTGATTAGAATGATGTTGAATTTATAAAATCTTTTATTATGTACTTTTTGTGACTTCAAAACTTATTGAATGACTGAGATTATGTTTACACCGAAAAATTACTGTTACATTTAAAATTTCTGTTCAAGTATGATATTTAGTATTGATTTTCCTATATCATATATACCACAGCATTTAGAAAATTGTTTTTAGGACGGTATGGAAGAAGAGATTTATCCATAAATTCCAATTTAAAGCAGACTGCTAAATGATTCCTTATTAAATTGCTAATGAAATGACATATTAGAACTTTACAACGTCGTGTCGTTTCTAAAACCTTCTAAGCATCATTCCACTCGCTCTCAAAAAGGGTTTTGCGTAAAGAGAGCCTAGAAATAGTAGCATAACAATTGAAAAATTATGGGAGGGGCCAGTGGCGTATCTACATATTCAGCGCCCTGAAGCAAGATAAATTAGAGTGCCCCCTGGTCTCTGAGAAGAGCCTAGAAAATTTTGTTTTGAGGTTTAAAAAGAATGGAAAATCATGCGTGAAGCTTGTATTATGAAACACTATTCAACATTTTCAGAATACTTTAACTTAACTTCATCGTTTACAAAAGTGAAAGAAGATATTTTAAGTAAACAAATTACAAAATGCAGAACATATTTGAAATCCAGATTTGAGCAATTATCGTCAATAGCCATAAAAGTACTCAAATTATTTTGTGCATCATTTCGCATAGTTTAAAAATTGCATGACACAGTCGAATATTACAAACCTTTAACATTTTCTACCAATAGACGGAAATGCTATCAAATAATTGTGTGCATATTATCTGCAGATTTTTATACACCTCATATTAAACTATAATTTAATTCGGGAAAAAACGCAGAACACAACAGAAACACTGTACTTTCAGAAATTATCATTCATAGAAGGCAAAGCATCCAGCTCTTTGCGTAGCCTTGTATATGCATTTCTTTATACTAGTCGATCCCGCGCAGAGCATCTGCGCTCTAGTGTCTACTCTGTTAAATATAAGCATATTAGAATACGAATTTTAGCATTATATGCATAAATACTACGCATAAAAACTTCATTTAGGACTGGGTACTTTGAAATTAAAAAATATATACACTTCATATGATACGGACGCCATTTAGAAATATGAAAACAGAGGTACTTTTTCAGCATCATGCATATAAAAACGTATGTACGCGTAAAACGTACGTGTTTTTTGTATGCACACAATAGTTACTGGATACTCTTTAAAATTAAAAAAGTGTATACATATTATATTGAAAGTATCTATACCATTCACAATTATCAAAATATTTTTATCTTTTTTTTTTTTTTTTCAGCATCGAAAACTTCTTTATGCACACAATTGTAAATTTCAAAGCTCACATACACTACAGTAACTGAATCAAAAGATCTAACTCTAGAAAGACCAACATACAACTGACCATTAGCTAAAAACTGGATTTGACAAATCTAAGCAATTTCTTTCAAAAGTTTGACCCTGGGATTTATTTATAATAATTGAAAAAGCTAATCGGATACTAAATTGTATACGCTTAAATGTAAAAGGCATATTATTCTCTGATGGAATAAGTGGTATTCGAGCGGTAAGAAAAGTTTCATTAATATTGAAATCAATTTATTTTGCTTCAATATCATTATTCTGCAAGTTACTAACTATCAGTCTTGCACAGACCTTTAGAAGGTACTAAATTTCTTGATAACAGTATGATGGCCCCTGGCCTTCATTTCAGTTTATGAGGTGGAATTCCAATTGGTGTTAAACTGTTAAAAAATTCTCCAGTATATGTAAGTTGATCTTGTGGATCATAATTTATGATCATGTCGATGCTTTCATAAACCCTTTCCGTTCCTAGCATACATTGTAAAACACGATTTTTAAATTCAAGTGACAAATTGTTTGTCTCTGTTAGTATGGCTCTTCCTTTAAGCTTTTGAGATGTCACTGTCCTAAAACCGATGTCACTGAAAAGTTGATGCACTGGATCATGTATATCTGGATAGCAAATTGGGGGCGACTTAATAGTTTCCCCACCCTCTTTGACATTCGCCAAACTGTAACAGCCACCTTGCTAACTCTCTCTCTGTTTTAAGGGTACGTATATTTTCTGTAAGTTTCAAAATTTAAAATTTAGAACAAAGTCTATGCATCTTTATGCAACGCTAAACTGTTAGCGATCTTGAATCTCTAAAACTGAAAGGTAGGACATGAAGGAAATCTACGCTCTATAATATTATTTTATTCATTTATTATTATCGATTCTATATTATAAATCCCAAGTATGTGCATCAGTAACATTGACGTTATAAAGATTCGGACAACAATGAGGTTAAATTGCATAAGGTAAACAATGGAGCTAATGTTTAAATTGGTAACAAAATGGCGCGTTTTTTGGCTTGACTTCGCACTTTATTTTCTTTCCTTTTTAGAAAATATCTAGTTTTCTGCAAAAATAAGAAAAAATACAGCCCTATTTTTACAAAAATCGCATTTTCGATGCAGAAAATTTTTCTACATAATGTGTGATGAGTTTTAAATCGATACCTCAAATACTTTTCTTAATATTTGGAAATTAGTGAAAACAAAACACTTGTTGCCACCGGCAAAAAAGAAATAATAGCGATTTCTGTGCCACGTACGATAGCGTAATATATATATAGAAGATACTACAAACATCTCTTAGTACACTAAATATAGTTCAATTGGAAAATGCATAACTCAATTCAAAAACACACTTAAGGAGCTACTTCACTGAAACTTCCCAGTTGCGAAATCCCATGTTAACCTATTAGACCGGGAGGCGGCAGCACAGACAATCACCTCATCGAGTTCACGGCTGAAATTCCAGAATTAGTTAAAACTCGATTCGCATATTAAAACGCAATCGGTCTGCCAAGTCATATCTTGGTGAAAAACACGTGAAAACCCGATTTTAGTGGTTGACTCGTAGGTTTACCATTGTGTTTTCCTGCACCCAGTTCTCCATGTTTTCATACTTTTGGGTGCAGAAAAACACAATGGTAAACCTACGAGTCAACCGCTAAAATCGAGTTTTCACGTGTTTTCCACCAAGATATTACTTGGCAGACCGATTCCGTTTTAATATGCGAATTAATACGCCACCGAAGTGATTACGTCACTCGTGTGTTTTCGTCTGCTATGGGCCACAAATGGCTGAGTTTCTAGTGATAGATAACATGAGAAATTATTTTAAAAAATCGTATTAAAATAAATATTTTGTTTCTGAAATTTTCATCTCTTGATTTGCATACATTGATATAAGAGGTATCGTTTGCTGAAATGTGATTAAATTATTTGTAGCTCAAATTTATGTTTTTTAGTTTTAAAATTTAAAAACGCCAAAGTTCCTAGCAATTTAAGATTTAGGGGTAGCGCCATCTAGGATCAGTAATCTCAAAGAAAGTACAATCAATCTCGGATATATTTCATATTTTTACACATTATATGTATTTATTAATTTGTTTATGATCGATTTAAATGATTTTTTAAAAACTTATTTACATATATATATTTTTTACTGAATATTTAAGTTTTTGAATTATTTAAAATTTTTATAGAACAGAATTAATATTTTAATGATTTAATCATAAAATACAAATTTATTTATTTTGCAATGATAGAAAATTTTGTATTTAGTAAAAACCTTAGGTACTAAAAAGTGTTAATGTATATTGCTTTTCCATACATATATTTACAAATATGACAGTCAAATTAGAAATGTGAGAATGTTAAAATTCAGCGATTATTTTATATTTTGTAAAATCACGTTTGCTTATAAAATTTCCTTTGATAGTTATTTTGGGTAGATTATTGGCTTTTTTTTTTTTTTTTAATTAAAGATTATGACATTAGTAAATTATTTTTTATGTTACGGTAGTTTGAGGGGGAGAGGGATAAGGTGTTTATGAGGTTCTAAAGTGTGAAGATTTTAAAAATGTTTCAGCAGTTTATATACATATATTTGAGGCATATTTCTGTACTGTAAATTAATTATTATTTCTATTGTTCAAATCTGATATAGGTATCCCGAAAATATTTTTTTTTAAGCAAACATGATTTTTTTTTTTTTTAGCATGTTAAATTAAAAATTTGCTTGTTAAGAAAAAAAAATTATAAAGTTTTTTTTATCAATATTTTGGATAAAATAGATTTTTTTTTCACGTTCTTAATTAAAGATTATGACATACTATCAAACTATTTTCTTTCTTACTCTCTTTGTCTCTCTATATAATTATCACTATTTAGTTTTCTGAGTTTCTTATTAAACAACAAATTTTGCACAGTACACAAGATAAATAAATTATATTTACTGATCGGATTGATAAAAATATTAATTTTCTACTACTCTATAAAACATTTTAAATGATTGAAAATCATAAATATTTAGTAAATAAAAATCTAGTTAAATAAGTTATTTTAAAATAATATCACATAAGAGAATGATTACCTTTACTGATCATAGATGGCGCCACTCCTGAACCGTATTTCACGGTGTCTTAGATCGAGAAATTACCGTTTTGAAATTTTAAAACTAAATTACAGAAATTTGAGCTAAAAATACGTTAATTACACTTACGCAAATGATACTTCTTATATCAAAGTATCCTAATCAAGGGATAAAAGTTTTAGATAAATAATATTTGTTTTAATAGGATTTTTTAAATTAATTTCCCTATGCGTCTACGTGTCTCGCGTGGCCGGAGCAGACGACAAGTGATAAATGACGTCACACTTCGATAGCGTTGGAGTTGGGGTAAGGAAACCGCAATTTTTTAAACTATAGTTTCGCCTTATTTAATAGAAGAATTCTGTGGTCAAAATTGGTGGAATTTTCTACCAGAAATTAGTGGTAACGACATCCTCCCTCCTCCTTTAAATATGCTAATGAATGAAGCAGTTTGTTTAATAATTTCTCAGTAAATTGCCACCGAAATTATATATTAGAATTCTGCAGCATTATTTATAAAACCATGATCGTCTAAGACTCCTTGAACTGGCTCTCAAAAGAGGTTTGCGTGAAAGAGCCAAGAAACAGTAGCGTAGCAATTCGGAAATTATGGAAGGTAGTCGAATAGCTAATTTCAAACAATCAGAATATTTAAACAATTATAATTATCAATTTTTTTGTTGTTGTTGTGATCATTAGTATATACCTGTAGCGATCTCATCTCGCTTGATCAGTATAAAGTGAGTTACTAACTGAAAGTAACTGGCTTGGCCTTTTGCTTGCCGTTCTCGCTTCCTGATCATGAGATCCTTGGTTCAATCCCCACCGGCGGCAGCAAACCACCACATTGGTGACCCGTTAAAACGCGCAACAGTCTTCAAAACAACAATAATCTCTTACCACAACCACTCAAAACTCATCCCCAGCACGCAAAGCCTGTGAAATGGTCAACATCACAGCACAAAGCCTGTCGATCACGCCGCGCATCGTACCTGCGCACGGCAGCATCACTCACAGCACAAAGCCTGCCGCGCATCGCACCTTCGCACGGGAGCACGACAGCATCACTCATTCATGTGCATTGCTCGTCAACATGACGTCTTCCTCACTGGGGATGGAGTGTGTAGCGATCTCTGAAAGTAACTGGCTTGGCCTTTTGCTTGATGCTAGCGTTCTCCCTTCCTGATCATGAGATCCTTGGTTCAACCCCCACCGGCGCGGCAGCAAATCGCTACATACCTAATCCGTTATTTAATTTCAAAATAATAAATTACTAATTTAGTAGATAATAATAGTTTAATTATGAATTTTTAAAGTTGTTTCTCTGGAATACATCTACTGAGATGTGTTGTGACGACCATACAATCAGTTTCAATATTCTTAATTTCCTTAATATTTATTTTATTGAATTCATTTACATACAAACACTTTTAAAATTTTAGGAAATGGGTATGCAAAAAATAGCACGAAAAAGAAAATTGGTAGATAAACATTGATTTTTTACCCCTAATAGAGTAAATTTTTTTATAAAACATTTTGATTGTTTTAACATAATTTAAGATGCTTATTTATTGCCTGTCATTTTTGGTTTTGTTGAAAATTGTCTAGATTTAGTATGGAGGATCACAAATATAAGTTTATTTAGCAAATCACAAAAAATTCAGCACAGCTGTGCCACATGTTGGACTACACACACCAAAAGCTAATCAGCATCAATTTATGTAAAGGCCTAACAGAATATCAATTTTTATGAAATTACGTGGATTAGTTCTTGAGAAAGAGCGCCCGCAAAAATTGTGTCACATACATACACACGAAAGACACTTCCCAACAAGTAGGTAAGTGTGATAGAAGATCGCACAAAGGGTTTCGTTTAATATTCCTCTCGAAACACTTTATCCTTTCTTTAATAAATCCAAATGAATTTAATTTTTCAGAAAAAAAAAACAAGTCATGTTGTTTGTAAAGGAAAACGGTCTATTTTTCGCATTTTTTTAATCCCGCTGTTATACTCTGTCATCTTAATATTTGTCATGTGGACTAAATGCGATATTAAAAAAAAAATCAATTTCAAAATTAAACATGTTGTATAGAACCTTCAAATATTCCTTCAAAATGTTAAATTTTGCCAATATTTCTATAATTGGATTTTTATCATGATTCAATACGTTCCTCAAACATGACGTTATAATCACTTGATGACGTCATATCTACTTTCTTTCTCTATTATTCATATTGATAGTCTCTTTGTATTATTCTCAAACATTTAAAAAAGTCTGTTAAACTTCCAATATCACGTCAGATTAATTTTATTTTTAATTCTCTAATGGCATCATATTAACCTGCTTTCTGTACTTACACATACTCATACTCCTTGTATTATTGAGAAATGTTTGAAAATTTCCGTTTTATTAGCAATATGACGTCAAACTAATCTTTTTTTTTTTTTTCAATTGGTGAAACTTTTTATTTCATTTTCATTTTTCACGTGGAAATTTTTCAATAGAAAATTAATTATTGTAGAAAGAATTTTTATTGTGGATTTTTAATTGCTGTCAACTGCTATTACGAAAAATGTTTAAATTTAATAGGAAAAGGCTGTTAGATTTTTGGTTTTTTATCTCTATATATTAAAATAATACGATTTTTTCAAACTTTTATGATTTTCAGCTTCATAGTAGGTATAAGTACACAAAATTTCATGTCTGTAAGTGATATAGTTTCTGAGAACCGGTTCTGTGACGGACAGACAACGTAGCGGAACGAATAGGGTTTCGTGAAATGAACGAAACCCTAAAAATTTACTAAAACGCGCACGAGGCACGATCGGAACTACTAGGTTATCTTAAAAAGAAAACATCACAAAAATGACCAGGTTACCACCTCAGCCATATAATCGCCAAAAAAAATCTCCCCAACCCGGTGTGTCTGCGACAGATGTACCACGTCTTAAATATTACGCATTGCATTTGTTTACACTACAGAAATTTGCATTTAATAAAAAAAATGCAAAAAAAAATACAAAATCCAGATATTTTAGAACATCTGCATTCATATAAATTTATAAACATCCAAATTTCGTTGCCGCAAATAAATAAAAAAAAATTACGAATGAAAAACAGGGAATGAAATTGAAAAAGTGGGTAAGCGTGATCGAAGATCGCTCGAAGGGTTTCGTTTAATATTCCTTTCAAAACACTTTATCCTTTCTTTAATAAATCCAAATAACTTTCATTCAGCAACCAAAAAAAAAAAAAAAAAAAGTCATGTTTTTTATAAAGTAAAAATTTACCAGTCTATTTTTTCGTTTTTTTAATATCCAAATGCCCGCTATTATATTCTGTCATAATAATCTGTCATGCGGACTAAATGCGATATTTAAAAAAATAATTTCAAAATTAAACATGTTGTACACCTTCCAAATATTAAAATATGCGAATATTTCCATAATCGGATTTTTATCACGATTCAATATGTTTCTCAAACTCATATATTTACTATTCTTTATTACTCATATTCATACTGTCTTTGTATTATTCTCAAATATTTGAAAAATTCGTTAAACTTCCAATAGACGTCAACTCTTTTTAATTCTCTATGATGTGATATTAACCTGCTTTGTGTACATAAACATACTCATACTCCTTGTATTATTGATAAATCTTAGAAAATTTCCGCTTTATTACTACTATGACGTCAATCAATTTTATTTCATATTTATCTTTTTTTCAATTGATGGAACTTTTTATTTCATTTTCACTTTTCACGTGAAAATCGTCTGATTGAAAATTAATTATTTTAGAAAGAATTTCATTGTGGATTTTTAATTTTTGGCATCGGCTATAACAAAAAATGTTTCAATTTAATAGGCAAAGGCTGTTAGAATTTTGGTTTTTTTATCTCTATTTATTAAAATAATACGAATTTTTCAAATTTTAATATTTTCAGCTCTTCACAGCTGATATTCTGATTTATACACAAAGTTTCAACTCTGTAAGTTACATAGTTTTCGAGAATGGCTCTGTGACAGACAGACAACGGAGCGGGAGCAATAGGGTTTCGTGAGATGAACGAAACCCTAAAAACAGTCAAATCGTGATCAGAATATCCCAAAACGTGTAAATCCATCAAAAAAACGGATATCGAAAAATTTAACGATTCCAATTTTCATATACAGATAAAAAAAAAAAAAATCTTACATATATACTAAAATAAAGTAATAAAAGTGATAAAAAATATGCAAAACCTGAAAAACTTTGGACTACAGTGAGAAAGAATGCGAATACAACTATATACTATACTTCAATTTCAAGCAACGCCACCTTAAAAGTTAGCGCTGCATGTTAGTAAAGACTAATTCCTTCTGATTTTCTACTAGACGGTAATCGCTGGGATGCTCTGCTCTTTTACAACCAATCACAGAGAACCAGTGGGGGTGGCAATGGGGCTTTGGTAGCTAGCTTCGCCAACGCGCCAAAGAGCAATATCGAGCTTCCCAGCTTTTCAGAATAGCTCGTCTTTCTCCTTTCCTTCGCTTTGATGATGTCGCTTCGGCAGACCATTCGCATTACTGAATATATAATGCTCATGTAGATCGTAAAAAAATGGTTAATATTTATTCTATAGCATTTTTAAATATTAAAGTGTACCAAAGACTTACGAAAAAAAACCTCATATTAATTTGGAGCTGCCGATTGAGCAAAATAAACGTGACGGTGCACGTGGACTGACAGGTGCAAGGTGCAATCTGCAAAAGTCCAAAAAATCAAGATCTTATTAAAGTGACGAGACCACCTTAATTGAATGGGTATTGCTTGTGATGTATGCTGTAATTCAGATCATATACATTAGCAATATTTCTTCAATTATGCTGCAGGAGATGGCTGAAAAACACGACATTTTGGAAAATGGTGCAAACGGATTCCTGGATTCGATTAAAAATTCATACAGCTCATATTGTTTTGCTAAAAAAGAATTACATTTAAGTAAGGTAAGATTTATTAATACCGGTAATTTGTCCATTGTTTTTTAAATGTATTTAATCTTGCAGTGTTTTTTATTTTCTTTAGTACCGCCTACTATTAATAATTTACTATATGTCGACAAGAAACTTTATAAAAATATTTTAAAGCAACAGCAAGCTTTAATCTTTATATTCTACTTTTTAATGTGGTTCAAGTTATTTAAAGAATGTACATCTCATGGTAGGGTTCACATGCACAGGTGCAGTTTTGACAATTTATTTAAATATGTGCTTCTGGTTACATATAATATAATTAAATGTACAAACACCAAGCTTTGACTTTCTCGGAATATTTTGTAGATTTCCATCTAAAAAAAAATATTGTGTACACTATTCAGGGGTCGATCCAGGGAAAATTTGGGGCCTATTTAGGGCCCCTTCACGAAATTCTATTCCATAAAAACTTACTATTTATTATTTTGTGATGTTTTAAAATGTGTAATTTGCAAACAAGCTTGTTCACCAGAGAGGAAAACTTCAGCAAAAGGATTTAGTTTTTGTTTATAAATGCTTGGTTTGAATTTGATTAACTGGATATCAACTTTCGTTACAAAAATATAATAAATTTCACAAAAATAACCTTTACTTTCACAAAATGGGCCCCCAAGAAAAAAAAAAGTCTGCATTGACCCCTGTTATTTAACTTACAAATTGACAAGAAAAAAAATATATAAACTGAACAAAATCTGTATACTGTACATTCCTCTTTTTAACAGAAAATATTGTTCCGGATTTAAATCTGATCCAATGTGTTAATGTTTCTTTGCATTATTGTCATTAAAATCCTCAAATCTTAACTATTGTCTGAGGACCCAGGGTTTAAAAGTAAAAAATGGTGGCTAATATTTAATTTACAAAGTAATGCTTGTATTCTATTTATACCATGGAATGGGATTTATAATTAGAGAGTATAGCCATCTGATTAAGTAAGTTTTAAAATGTTTATATTTGTAATATATTATTTGGTTTATTGTAATTAAACCTGTTAGAAAATTGTTTTTCCCCAATTTGAACATCAATTGAAATGATCATAGCATAAAAAAAATTGTTAATTGTGGTTATTTTTAGTACATTCAGTGAATAAGCTAGGGTCAGGGCTGTAGCTAGAAATAAACAATAGGGGGTGCTCAAGAAAATGCAGGGGGGAGGGGCTCATACTATTTCTCTCTCTCTCGACACATGCACACACAAACACATATATATGATCAAAGTGTAGAAAGGTAAATTAGTGCATATTCATATTGTAGGCACTATGTTTCCTATTAAATTTTTTATAATAACTTTATTTGATGCTAAGAACAGTAAAGGCTGCAGACAGGGATGTAGTGGAGGATATACAGTGAATACGCCGTATAACTTCTGGAATACCGTATTACCCTCTTCTCAAAAACACTATAGCATATACTTTTTAGGATATACCCTCTGTCTAAAGCGTATGCCTTCAGGTTTTTTTACTACTACATCACTAGCTGCTGATAATGAAAATTTTCAATAAGTAAATAAAAATCTGGCAATTCACCTGTTTCAAAAGAGTGGCAACCTTTAATTTTTTTCTGAATATTCCCTGCCCTTAAGGATTCTAAAGTTATGTTTTTATATGATAAAAAACTTTTGAAAAATCAAGGGTGTATTTTGCATTTTAAAATTATTTTTGTGTCTAGTCAAAAGCTAAAACCACTTGGATTTAAATTGGCTATATAACTCATTAGAATAACTTTGTTTTATGCTAATAATGGAAAACGCTGCAAAATGAAAAATTTCAGTATATAACTAATGCAAAAGTCAATGTTTGCATCAGCAACAGGTTGTTAATTCTGAATATGTGCAGATAGGATGGATGCGCGCCTATTGAAGCATTTATTTGCTGTTTTTAAACAAATACTACAATTTAGTATTTATGCAAAACTGTAAAAAGTCCTCAAAACTAAGTTCAATTTTTGAACAGGGTTTCATTTGGATTTTTGAAACAGAATTTAAATGATGGCCTTGGCAACTTTCCCAGGGGAGGCTCAAATTTTCAGGGGGTGCTGGCCCCCCTTGCTAGGGTATTATTTTTCCTTAATATTTACTTTTACTACCAAGATTGCTAATTCTCATTTTAACATATACATAAAGATTTTTCTCTGTATAAATTCATAAATCTGTCAAAAAAAATTTAAGGGCTACATTTTCTTCCACAAAATTTTCGATTATACGCTGTGATTATGTACTATACTGTGTAAATGTAAAGTAAATTTTTTACATGTTTAAAAGAAAATATATAATTTGCATGATTAATTTTATGGTATGTCAGCGAAAATTTTAAAATGTGTGTGGGTAGGGTTAGCAAGTTTTTGCCAAATGTGGAAAAAACCGTTCTGGCAAAAATAGGTAGAGGAGATTGGTAATGAATGGGCCATTAACAAAATATGAAAAAAGTGTTTGCATAAAATTATTTTAGATGCCACCAATAGATGAAGCTATTTGTTCTACCAAACTCATAAAATTTTCCATTGTTTGGGAGGACCCATTTTCTCACTAGAGTAGGATTGTCAAGAATCTGATTGAAAAGTAAATATTTTCCTTTTTTCTGTAAAATAAATAAGCTAAAAAGTATCTATTTCATTGCAGATATGTGTATTAGCAAGTATTTGCATATCTATAAACTAATTTTAGGATGTATTTAGATGTTATTTGAATTTAATGTGCTAAAAAAGCCTGAATATATTCTAGAAGTATAGGTTGGGCTGAATGGGCCACCTTTGCCCTAATCATGAAAATGTGTTTTTTTTTTTTTTTTCCCCGATTCTCTTTAACATATGACACATAACTGGCTTTCATGGATTTAGATTAAATTACTGTCTAGTTAGGATAGGTTTATAGCGATGTCTAAAAAATAATTTACACATTTTCAACTTAAGAAGTATTAGTTATTTATTAGAAACATAAGTTAAATTGTATAAATGATTCAGGTGAACTGTTCAGTTGTTGACCACACCTACCAGTCTTTTCACATTTGATAGAAAACTTGAATAATTGTTTATATTCTGAATCTGATGGGTAGAATAAATAATACCAGAAATTTACACAGCTAGACATTACTGGTGGAACATCATGTGCTTTTATAACCATGAAGTTTAATAATAATTTTGAAATATATAAATTTCGTTAAATCATAATGTGTATTATCTATTATTTTTATGCTTATTTTATGTTCTTTCTCTCTTATCTCATTATTTTGTTGTTTTTCTGCAACAAATATTTGATTTAATAATATCACTTTTGATTTTTAATAATTTTGATAAGCATTGTGTATTGCTTACTCTTTCAGTATACTTTTAATCATATCATGTCAAGTGCCATTCATTTTGTCATATTTGGTGAATAAAAGATTAATTCCACATTTTTTCATTGAATTCATTTAGTGGCCCATTCAACCCCATGGATGGGGATGAATGGGCCAAATTTCTATATTTTTATTTTCTATTATCATTCATTATAAACATTTTCTAATCCGATTTTTATGACTTTTTGATAAAACCAAATAAGTAAAGTAACTGAAGAGCCAATTCTGAGCCAAAAGAATTATTAGAAAAAATTACAAAAATTGAAAAACAAAAACTGGCCTATTCATTACCACTCTCCCCTATATGTTTTATTTACGGGAATGTAATTAAGGTATTTTAACACTTACAATATGTAACTTTAAATTTTTTAACTTAGAATAATCAATGCATCATTCAAACAGTAATCAGAATTCTATTAAGTTTGCATTGTTTTCAGTAAAATATATTTTAGTTTATGCTATGGGTACAGATTTTGGGAATGGGGAGAGTAAATAGCAATAAAATAACTCCCTGGTTTTGGTTTGAAGAGTCATAATTGTGGAACAACTATTTTTTATACTTCAGTTAGTCTGTAAAAAAGTCTTAAGAATTATTAGCTGCTTTGCTGAGCTACTGGAACAATAGTCATTTGAAGATACAAAGTATAATTACTATGCAATTCTTCTCCTCTCTCATGTATATTAAGTTTTATCTGGTCCATGTGTTTTTTATATATAAAGTAATTTTTAAGTGCTTTTAAAAGGATTATCTCTATAAAAGAGGTTCAGATAAAAAGGAAATGCAGATTGATTTGATTGTTATAAAGTTATGTATATATATATATAGTAAAAGATCTTTATAACGCAAACTTAAAAACGTGAGGTTGTGCATTATATAGAACTTTTGCGTTATATAGATCACATTTCACACATCATTAAACTTACCTCATCAACATGGCCAAATATGTCTGTAACATATCAAAATATAGTATAGTATCTTTATATTTCAGTCCTTGAGACCAAGAGTTGTGCATATAATTTTTTACCTAATATAGATCATTCCATACACTGTTAAATTTACTTTGTAAACATGTTCGAAATATGCCTGGACCAAATAATTCATTATAGTACTTATTTAGAAACATTTTTATTCTAATATCATTTTTCCGTTAAAAAGCTCTGAATTAAGGTGATAACAATGAACTAATGTGTCACATTTAATCCTCTAGAGATTAGCAATTTTTTACAATGTGGGGATGCAGGTGCATCTTAACTGCAAAATTCATTGTTTACATCTGAGACATTGTGCATTATATAGAGAATTACATTATATAGAATTGCATCATAAAGATCTACTGTATATATAACGTATGTATACATATATATATATGTGTGTATGTTACAGGCAACTTTTAATTTAGTAATTTTGTCTTTAATAGTTACAGTGAAACCTCGTTAATAGGTCACTCGAATAAAATGTCATTCTGCATATTATGTCATGTTTTACCTCCAAAAAACACTTTTTTATTGTGCATGACTAAGATTAACAACATTCCACATTCCCTTTCCTTATAAAAATTGTTTGACGTAGCAACAAGTTCTTTGAATGCAACAAGAATTGAAATTGTAGCTGATGTTTTGAAAGCAAAAAAAACGGACCGGCAGTAACATCTGACAGCGATCATGAAGAGGAACCTCCCAAACCGCTTATTGCAAAGAAAAAAGCCTTTATTGGTAAATTAAGGAGCTATATTTTGTCTTTGATTGACACACAGATAGCATCTATAATATGCTGTATTCCTAAGAGAAGATAAATTTTATTTCAGAAAACTGACATCAAACAAAAATAGGTGGGTTTTTTTTTGTAGGGCAGTAACAAATGGGTACGTATTGAACTGTACAATTAAATATATAACTTTCCTTAATTTGCCATCCATTTTACGAATTCCAATTCTTGTTCTACCGATTTATATAATTTATAACATAAATTTAGTAATAGACATTCTTATTATATATAAACATTTGGAATTTTATTTTACATTTTAATATAAACTCTGTTTAGTAAGTCATTTTTAAGTGGACCTGAGAGTGACATACTGGTTTGACTGTATAGATTTCTTGAATATATAAATTATCGATTCAAAGGTTTTTAATATCTAAAATATTATTACTATTAAAGATAAAGATGACATTATTATATTACAGGGTGTCTAACCACCTGAAAAAGTCAGGAAAATTTGAAAATTTTGAACTTTCAAGAAAAAAAATAGGAAAATGTTTCTTATAAAATTAAGGATTTGAAATTGTAGTGCCATTAAAATCAAACTGTGTTCTTCATATGGACTGTAAAAATGATTTCAACCTCTTGTGCAAATCATTTTGTCAAACCCCTTTCAGTCCTTCCTTATAATAATTCAGAGATTTTCCATTCCAGCTTCACTGAAATTTTGAACTGAATGTTGTAGGATTGATTAGGGCAGTGGTTCCCAACCTGTTTTTAGCCGTGCCCCACCAAAACTTCTCTAAAATGATGATGCCCCCTTCCCCCTATAACATATAATTCTTATAAAATTTTAAAAGAATTTACTCCTGATAGAGTAAAAAGCATTTAACATTGATCCTGAAACGTGTCGAAGTAATGGATGAATCAAATATTTTTTATAATCATCTGATACTCCTCGTAGTTTACTGGCACACTGTCACCACGTATGCGTGATGTATAGAGTTCTCAGAATCCTTGATTAGAAAAATCAATAATTTTGAATAAAACATTTTTGTCTTATTTAATCACAGAATTTCTATGATTAAATTACGCAACAATTTCTAATCAGAATAAAACGTGATAAAGGAAGGTCGTCAAGTAATTGTTAAATATACACTTGAATAGTTTCATGTGTAAAATTGATTTTCATGTGACATATTGCAGTGCGACTCATTTCAATAAATAATCAAAAAAGTTGTTTAAAATTCTAAAATACTTATAAATCAGAAAAATTATAAAGAATTTTTAAATATATAAAAGGTATCTAGATATGTTAAAAAGTATTTTCTATAATTGTTCTGGAAGAATTGTATTTAAAACTTTTGAATGGATATTTTTTTTTAATTGATTAAAAAACTTTTTTTTTTTTTTTTTTTTTTTTTTTTTTTAATTTGAATGTGTAACTTTTATTTACAGTCTACAACATTACTATTAGAAAAACAATTCAGAAGGTATGGGTTCACAGAAATTCCGAATTGTCCCCTTGAAAAGTTAAATTGCCCCCCTGAAAAGTCAAATTGCCCCCCTGTGGGGCGTACGCCCCCCGTTGGGAACCACTGGATTAGGGGATTCAGTTTGTTTACTTCTCTTTGTTTGGGAACTGAATGTTTGTTAGCTTAATTTATTGAATATTTATTATTTGTATTAGAGTATGTCCATGCAATCTGTTTAAACTGTGACTGATGTGGTAAAGAATTTCATAACTAATTAGACAAAATGGATAGAACCTGATGCTAAAAGTGTGTATCTGCAAAATGTTTAGCATCTAAAATGTTCAATTTGTAAATTTTGCAAAATATTATGTAACAAATCAGGAATTTATTCCTCAGAATCAGCTGTGAAAGTTCCACACTCAAATTCACAACTTTTTAAAGAGTTTTTGTGTGTGACATCACAAAATCTTGATACCTGGAATCTTTTTTATTATTATTATTGGTATAGAAAAGTCAGGGAAAATCATTGTTGATCTGGAATAGATGCCCTGATATTAAGAATGAAGAAAAACAGTTTTTATCTCCATCTAACATAAATTTATTTACAAAGTAGATGTTTCGACTAGTACTTCAAATCCTATCACTAATTGAAATTAATGTAAATAACCAAATTACTATCAATAAAATAGAAATTAATATTCTGATTTAAGTCTCAATTATATTATGTAAAAAATTATATTGTTTGTTATATATATTTTTTTTATCCAATAATTTTTCAGTTTTTGCCATTGTCCTACCAAAAATACCCTTTTGCCAGCAAAATGACCAACTCTACATATGAGCTATATGTTTAATAAACTGTATTTTATCTATTCTTTTTCTGTGTGGCATTTTTTAAATGTGGTTTTTCTTTTCTCTTTTCAGTGTCAATTTGTGCTCACCACCATTACCAGCAACTCCCAGTATATTAATTGAATGAGTATTGTCTGTGCCATATGGTTTGTTAATTCATATCATATCATTGACAATACTTTCTCGATTACACCTAATCCTTTATAAATGTTGGCTGTGGAAATGAAAAAGTAGGGAGTTTTCTCCAATGTTTAGAATTGTGAACAATGGAAGATAATATAATCTACTTCAGCATTAATTCAAGAGCTATAATTTTTTTCAATGCTACTGTTGATTAAATAATTTCAGGTTTTATATTGTTTTATAAATTAATTTCATGACTTTTTGAGAGTATAGATGTTTCATTTGTCAATAACATTTTTTCCTTTTATTATGATTTATGACTTTTCAGTTTGTAAGAGAGTTAATATTAACTGTGAGTTATTCTTAAATGAAAAGCTTATACAGACTCATTTTTAAATATATATTTGTTTGGTTTTTATTATTTTATTTACTTATATCTCAATAAAGAATAAACAATTAAATTATTCAGATTTCGAAGTTAGAATTAAAATTTGGCTTAATATAAAAAATATGTCATGAAACCAGATGTATTAAAAATTAATTTTATATTGTAAATAATTGTTAAAAAGCCATTCAATAGTATTTCGTGTAAAAATGAATGTAGGAATCATAAAAAACAAAAACCTGTTGTGAATAATTATTGTTCATAATTGGTTTTTAAAAAACTGGGTACTTATCTCAGCTAGGAGATAATCGCTAAAAATGGTTGATTGCCAATCTTGTTTATTGTAACCACATACACTCAAAATTAGTAATTTGACATGTTTATTAAATACATAAAATTGTTTAAAATGGCAAATAACATGAATTTAGTAAACTTAATAAATTTTAAGTAATATAAGAAATGGTAAATAATATATCAAAATTTAGTACACATTTATTAAATGCATCATATCAGGTTGGAAATTTATAGCACTATAAGTAACCAACATAATACAAAACAGTATATTTCTGCAATAATCATGGCACCAAAAATATTGTTTTCTTGTTTTACCATGTAGGGAAAAAAATAAGGGTTGCTGTAATTAGTATTATTATTACCATGCTTGGCACAATTGTATCTGACCTGCCCCAGATAATACGAAGTGCCAATAACTGTTGTTGCTTTGTTTAGAAATAGGTATAGATTGTTTTGTTATTTTGCATGTTTCACTGGTGGCTGTTAGTATACCTTTAAATAGCATTGTATTCCTGCTATCAGAGAGGGGAAAAAATCTTCATTTTTAAGAGTAAATTGCTAGTATCAATGATTTATAAAATTATTCTATAAAAATGGCATCCAATAATGATGACTGTGTAATTATAAATTTTAATATGTATGGCATAAATTGGTTAGTTTTTTTGTAATTCAAGCCTACTGGAATATTTTTTAACAAAACTTTAACGTATGTGAAATTATTTTGTTTAAATCACCAACAATAACAATTGTGAAGTTATTTTTAAAAATATGTAATTTTAATTAGAAACACATTCTGCTTTTTTAGACAAGGCAATAATTGTACTTGATAGTCACTTTGTCAACATCATCAGTAATCACTACCAGAGACAGTGCAACACAGAATATTTTAACGTTTTCAGATTAATCTTAACTAATATATATATGCTGTTTAAAAGAAAAATTGTTACAATTTACTTTGTTTCTATATTTTTGTATATATTGTATTTGCTTTGCAAATGTAAAATTCCCTTATTAATAGATTTCTATTATTTATTATGATAATAGGCTAGTCTAGCATTGTTGGGGTCACCAATAAATCTTTGTTTGCTGCAAATTGACATATGTAATTCTGAAACTAAGCTATTGCATAGTGATCAGTAAAGAACAGTAAAAAACTTTTGTCACCATGCATTATAAAATGTTGCTGTGGGGCTGACAGAACTTACTTTTATCTTTGATGGGATACCAGATCTTTGCTGCATCTAGCGAAGGGAGTTTTTTTAAAATTAACTATTGCTGTAATTTTATTTAATACTGAACTAGCTGTGTCATGACACCAACAATTGCCTGCCTCTGGAATTTCAAATGTAATAAACCAGATTTTCTTTTTGGCACATGATTTTGGGGGAAAAAAAGTAACATTTATTATTCTCAGGTAATTAAGTATATTAACACCAAGAGAAAAACAGTAACTCAGGATTTTTTCTGACAACCCCCTCCCCTTCCCATGGGAGATAACTTTTAGTTTTGATTTCCTTTATATGTTTTTGTGTTTGAATATAATCTTAAACTGGAGATTCGGAAGGATGAAAAAAAATATTCTTTCAGTTGAATAAAGTTGTTTGAAGTTTATTTTTGGATTTTTAACGTGTGTTACATTTCTGCAATGCTTTTTATGCTAATATGTTAAAAATTACCTTGCATACAGAGTTCTGACAAAAGCACTTAGTGGCTTAGTTTATTTCACTTTTACATTCTTCATTATAAAAAAAATATGGCCTTCGCAGTAGACTGCAGGCACATGTTCAAAAATCTTACCCCTCTCTGGATTTGTTCTGCAGGCACTTATGTGCTGGACGGTTCCAAATGAACCTGGTGTTCAGTGTCCCATTGTCAGGGTAGTCAGCAATATAGATACAGGCTTTGCTTATCCAGCCAGTCGAATTCGTCAAAAGACCCTTAAAGTAACCCTCTAATAACCCCTCTGACAAATTCTGATATATGATTTTACTTCTCACCTCCTTAAAAAATATTACTTAGTATATTTCCAAACAGTCTGGCAAAAAATAAACCTAAAAATCAGTAATAACAGATATGCCAATCAATGATCTGAATCAAATGGCACTTTCACTTGGCATGATGTAAACTGGGAGAAATAATGATTTTCAATGCTTTGTTTTTTGTTGTTGTTTTGTTAAAAACTTATCTACATTTTGTCTAATATATTAACAACATTTTTATAAAGAAGTAGGAAAGAGAGGGGCTAAAGCCAGCCCCATTCAAATGAAAACAATTTTGTAAAGTCTCATCAGCTTTTGCAAAAACTTAATTTCTATTTTCTATGTTTGATAATTCATTTGTGAAAAACAACTTTGTACAAAAAGAAAAAATAAATATTGACTAAATTTCTAACATGTAAATCTTTAGATCCAAGGCCTCAATGGCAGCACTTCTCTTTTTTTAAAGAAAAACTCTTTATTTAATATTAGAAGCAGAGTTTCTCCCAGACAGTTTTAGAAGGAGGCTGCACCCTGCCTGCCCTTTGGTTTACAAAATAGCACCTTTGTTGCCCCTCATAAAAATAATTAGCACCCTTCTTGCACCTCATTTAAAAAAATGCCCTTTCTTCTTTTTGCATTAAAAAATTTGCTTTCTTAGTAAAAACTGACTCAATGTCTTAAAAAGAGTGCCTTGACTTTTAAATATAAAAAGTGGCTTTAAAAACCAAAAGAATAACCTTTAACAATTAAAAAAGTGCCCTTGAGAATAAAAAAAGTGCCCTTTTCTGACCAGCAGCACCCTGCCCTTTTTAAAACCTGGGAGGAAACTCTGTTAAAAGCTTTCAACCCAGGGGGGGGGGGGGGGGGGGGTCGTGAAAATATTACTTTTTATTTGACGGGTCTTATATTTTATTTATGTTAAAATTTGGCTAGCTTCAATAATAAAATGGCCGTCTTATAATAATTATGTATTCTTGCATAAAATTTGGGCATCCTTCAATAATTAGAGCTGAAGTCATAGACATTATATTGATATTAATTTATATATATTGGGGTGGAGGCTTAAACAAATAAATCCATCCATTTATATTTACAAAAAAAGAGCAGAGCTACATCAATTATAACCGAGTTATAATCATCTAAAATTTAGGAGGCTTTGATTTAAAAAAAAAAAAAAAAATCCCTTCCTTTTATAAAATGTGTGTCTGTTGCATTAATCAGAGCCCAAGTTATAGTTATTTTGTCCTTATATTACAATTACATTAAAATTTGGCTGGGTTACATCAATTAAGATCTGAATTATTGCTATTTTAATTTATCAGGTCTTATATTTATTGTATACTAATATCTGAAGGGACTTTTGAAAAAAAGCCAAGAAATTTTTCTCTTGTGATGATTATGTATAAATATTATGACATGTTGTGTTAATTAGAACCCAAGTTGCAATTGTTTTAATGTGTCAGCCCTTTATATTGTAATTAGACAAAAAGTGGGGGATTTCAACAACTAAATCCCTCCTTGTTAGGACTTCTTATGTTTATTGTACAAAACATAGCAGTGCTACATCAGTTAGACTCCAAGTTATAGTCGTTCGAATATGTAGTCTTATATTTATCTTATGCTAAAATTTTAGCGTTAATTAGAACCCAAGTTATAGCCATTTTAACATGTTGGACCCTTATATTGTAAATTACACTGAAATTGGGAGTTGCTACTTGGACAAAAAAAAAATTACAAAGTTTTTCTTTATAATGATTATGTTTATAAATGCAAAATTTGGCTGTTTTACATTGATTTGGACCCAACCTATAGCCATTTTAATTTGTCAGCTTTGTATTTATTTTATATTAAAATTTCGGGGTGAAGCTTTAATACGGTGAAGCTTACTTGTGGTTACTTACGGTGATACTTCAGGGTGAAGCTCTCTTGAGGTACGCAGAGACACTGACAAGTTAATATTAAACCAATGGGAGGATTCTTTTTAAATTTCTCATTTGAAATTCAATATTTTTAAAAGATTATTTGGGTTAGTTATCTGATTATCTGAGGTTGATCTCGTTATTAACTTTTTAGCACTTTCCAACCTAGTTGAAAAGTGGTTATGACTTCGGTTTGTCTGGCCGTCTGCCGTCTGTCCGTGCTCTAACTCCCGTAAATATGCTCGGATTGCTCTGCAATTTTTATATGTTATTATCGTTATCTATAGCATGTTCCCTATTTCAACGGAAGTGTGTAGCACTTATAGTTTTTTTACAGGGACACTCAAAAGAATTCCGTTACATTGCGGTCTATGGGGAAAAATCATTTGCTGTTTATTTAAATAATGTTTCACTATTTTAAACGCATTGAAATTTATATATATCACTAAGGTGCATTAGAAGAAGCTTAATATGGAACAGGGTGTGCATAGCACTTATAGTTACTTTACAGGGACAGTAAAAATAATTCCGTTACATTACGTCTATGGAGAAAAATCGTCTGCGGTTTATTTAAATAATGTTTCACTATTTTAAACGCATTGAAATTTATATAGATCACTAAGGTGCATTACAAGAGACTTACTACGGAATATTGTGTGTATAGCAGTCATCGTTCATTTACAGGGACACGCAAAAGAATTATCTACTGTCTGTTAACAATAATTCCTGGAAGTGCGTTTTAAGTTACTGAACGCGATTTTAATGTTAACTTGCTTTTTGTCTATTACGTGGTGTGTATAAATTCTGTAGATCCTATACAGGGCAGCACAAAAGTTCGCGAACACATTTCTGTTTATTGACAAACTCCAGACGGAGAATTTTAAAATGTGCTACACGTTTCCTAACTGAACTAAAATTTAGCATCCTATGTAGTATATATACAATTCTATATATCCTATACAGGGCTGAATAAAAGTATTCGGATATTTTTCCGAATATTGTATATGTTGGAAATTCCTGAAATTATGTTTTTAAATATGTTATGCGTTTTCCAAATTGTTTACTTAGAAGTTATCTTTTAGCTTATTAAACGGTATGATTTGTAAAATTATTTTGGAAGCGTTGGAAAGTGCTACATAATCTATGCTTGACGCATGATTTTTCGTTCTTGTTTGATTTTGGTTCCAGTTTTTTTCTTTAATAAAGATACTTTCACTTTCAAAACTAATTCTGAGAATAAAACTGCCTTTATTAAAAAATCTGCAACCAAAATCGAAAAAGTAAAAAAAAGATTGACCTATGCAAAAAAAAAAAAAAAAATTCAAATTCAAATGAGAAATTTGGAAAGAACCCTCCCAAGGTTTAACATTAGCTGGTGAGTGTCTTTGCAATACTGGAGAGTCCCTTTAAGCTGCAACGCTCTATTAACTGAGCTATCTTGGACAAATTTGGAGAACACAATTCACTCAGACAACCTTTTGATAACATCTAGTCTGTTATCTGAAACAGTTCAACAGAATGAATCACAGTTAATGGATTTCCAAGTAAACACTGGATGTGTAATTACATTTCATTAAATCAACTCAATTATTCTAATTGGAAAATAAGTCATAGGAGTTGTAATTTTTCAACTGAGTGAAAAAATATCTAGGCAAGGATTTGTACTGATTAGAAGAATCGGGTTTGATTAATGAACTGTAATTATGTATCCAACATTTACTTGTAGTTCCATTGTCGGCAATTTATTCTATTGAACTGTTTCAGATAATAACAGAGCTGATGTCATTAACAAAAGGTTACCTGAGTGAATTGTATCCTCTTTATTTGTGCAGAATAGCTCAATTGGTAAAGCATTTCCGCTTTAGCCAAGGTCCTGGGTTTAAATCCTGGCCTGGACACTTTTTCATTAAGTTGGGAAACTACAACTCCTATGATTTATTTAAGAATTAGAATGGTTTTGTTGAATTAATTAAATGTAATTAGATATTCAATGTTTACTAGGAGTTTCATTAACTGTGAGGTATTCTGTTGAAAAGTTTCAGATAACAGACCACATATTATCAAAAGGTCTGGGTGAATTGTATTCTCCAGATTTGTTAGCTCAGTTGGTAGAGTGTTGGATGCTTAAGCCTAGGTCAAAGGTTTAAATCCCGGCCTGGACACTTTTTTACTCAGTTGGAAAATTGCAACTCCTATGATTAATTTACCAATTAGAATAATTGTGTTCATCTAATAAAATGTAATTACGTATTCAACATTTACTTGGAATTACATTGAATTATTTCAGATAACAGACCACATGTTATTATCAAAAGGTTGTCTGAGTGAATTGTGTCTACCCAATTTGTCCAGGATAGCTCAGTTGATTGGTATAGTGTTGGCAACTTAAGCCAAGGTCCTGGGTTAAAATTCTGGCCTGGATATTTTTTCACTCGGTTGGAAAATTACAACTCCTATCATTATGTATACTTGTATAAATTTTGCCCTTGTTACATTAATTAAAGCCAAATTTTAGCCCTGTTAAGGTGTTATGTCTTTCTATTATAACCACAATAAAATTTGGACAGGCTTCCACAAAAATAACTCTTTTTTTTTTTCATGATTATGTATAACCATACAAATAATTGGCAGGTCTTCATCAAGTAGAGCCTCAGTTATAATTTGAATATATTTCTCCTTATATTTATTTTATACTAAAATTTACAGATTGCTCTTATAAAAAAACTCTTATAATGATTATGTATACTCAAATAAAATTTAGGTGCAATGTTGAATTCAGATGTTTTTCTCCAGGGGATGCATTTTGCAGCTGGAAAAAACATTATGTAATTCAGCGATGAAAATTGTATGTTTGAACCATTATCAGATACAAAATCTCAAATCAACTCGTGTGCGGGGTCTGTAACCAAAATCGAAAAAGTAAAAACTAACAACATTAGATTGACGTCAGCTATCCTATGCAAAAAAAATAATTTTAAAATGCGAGCGATAAATCGCGAAAGAACCTTCCCTTAGACTTAACATTAGCTTGAGCGTTTTTCCGCATGACTGATGTAGGCTCTTAACTGCACACTACAGATCAGTTTAAACCACGTGATCCAACCAGTCGAAATTGTTAATTAATCAGCCTGTATTATCGCCCAACCAATCAAAATCCACAAAAACCGATGGGCAAACAAAATTCCCATCTGGTTGTAAAGTGGTTGCTAGCGAGGCTAACGAAAAAGAAAGGCTGCCGCGGTGCTTTACGCGTATCTTTTTTTACAGGCTGCCGGAGTCACGTGATGCTCAAATGCACCAATGCAGTTGTACGAAAAGAGCATCACGTCACTCTAGCGGTCTGTAAAAAAAGATAAGTGGAATGCACTGCGGTAGCCTGTCTTTTTCGTTAGCCTCGGTTGCTAGGGTATGACGTCAGTTAAAACTGAATCACTGAGTGCGTTCAGCAGACCTAACCAATGTGACCGGTTACTTACAGGGGCGGTAAGTAACTGGTTTCTAACTGGACGAACTGGTATTATTTACTAGCAGCGCTATCTGTATTACATCATCGTAATTATAGTCGCCAATTCCTTTGAGATAAATTTTCATGTAACCAATCACGTGACCCACCTAACCAAGATTTTTTTTCCGATTAGTTCGGTCCTTTACCGGTTACTTGCGCTGAACGACGTTGGTTGCGTATCGGTTAGCAGCACTGAACGCCTTGGTAACTAACCGACCTTACCGGTGACATTGCTCGACGCGAACAAAATGTTGCATTCCATATTTTTTACGAAAAAAGAAATATTGAACTTATTAGTCACGATTACATATGTACAAATGGAAACTTTTGAAAAGCGAAGACATTTTATTTAAAAGTGTAATTCATAAAATATTTGAACGCTACATGTTTTAGGCTACAACTTCTAAATTCTTTAAAAAGATGCCCAAAGGTCAGTTCAAAAAACAAATGAGAGTTTAAAGAACAAACTCTCAACATTTGAGAGAGTGCTTGTTCTTGCCTTGCCACCAATCTGCACACAAGTGTTTTACTACAAAATCGTCTCAATCAAATCAATTTTCTTTCCTGTATGTGGTTACTCTCACATAGAGATACTCTAGAAACAGGGTGCCTCGATATGAGAGTGGCGACATACGGGGTATACACATTTGATTGGTTGAGATGATTCTGGACAAAATCGAATCTCCAAGCATTTTGGACAGATCGCCAAGCTAACCTAAACGTCATACCTTGGTCATCGAGGCTAACGAAAACGACAGGCTACCGCGGTGCATTCCACCTATCTTTTTTTACAGACCGCTAGAGTGACGTGTTATTCTTTTCGTACACCTGCATTGGTGGATTCGAGCATCACGTGTCTCCCACGGTCTATAAAAAAAGATACACGTAAAGCACCGCGGTAGCCTTTCTTTTTCGTTAGCCTCGTTGGTCATACACGACCGGTTCGTGACATTTTAAAACGGCACACTGAGTGTACATCTTTATACGGCGATTGGCACAAAGTTTTGTGCCAATCGCCGTGTATAAAGATCATCCACGCCGTGTGACGCTTTAAAAGTCATGAACCTGCCACGTATACCGTAGGTCGCCATCGAATTCGTCCAGGCGAGTATAAGGAAAAGGCGAGGCTAACGAAAAAGAAAGGCAACCGCGGTGCTTTACGCGTATCTTTTTTTACAGACCGCGAGAGTCACGTGATGCTCGAATCCACCAATGCAGGTGTACGGAAAGAGCATCACGTCACTCTAGCGGTCTGTAAAAAAAGATAAGTGGAATGCACCGCGGTAGCCTGTCTCTTTCGTTAGCCTCGAGGAAAAGGCATCTGACATCACTGTTGGTTCAATTACGGTTGGTTAGCAAAAAAACCTGTTTGTTCGTTTTGACTCCTACTATACACATGAAATGGGGAAATTTGATTGGTCTACGTTGAACTGGTCTATAATATCATTGGCCTATGTCGTCATGACGATTCCTGCAATGATAGCTATGACAAAAATGAAGTGGTACATTGGTTGATGGAACAGTTTGTTTGTAAACATGCCCTTTCCTTATTAACAAGTTCTTGTTCTTGAAATAGAATATGCATAGTTTGGACAAACGCGTATGTCTATGCAGAATCTCAGCATCACATGGCGCCACTCTCATATAGAGGTACACTACAATACACCGCTAGGGTCGCGTGGTATCACGTGACTCAAGAAGTCTGAAAAACAACTGTAACGCAATTACACCACACAAAAAACACTGACGCAAATGGCGAATTCTCAGCCTGTGCTTAGGCTTAGATACAGCGCCTAGAATACGTAGTGTGGAAACCGGCTATCCTTGTAATGCTTTAAAAAGTGCTAAAAAGTTGTAGCCTGTAAATGTGCAACGGTGCTCCGACGATAATAAGCTCTAATAGCATCGTATGGACCCTATTCTCCGTTTGGGTTCGAGGCTACAATTTCCGAAGTGTTTCCCC
Organism: Maratus michaelseni; assembly: GCA_963931845.1. Lineage (NCBI taxonomy): Eukaryota > Metazoa > Arthropoda > Arachnida > Araneae > Salticidae > Maratus > Maratus michaelseni. Next base: position 141,730,887 of record OZ007597.1, read on the forward strand.
AAAGCACGTGACTCAACATCACGAAAATCTGGTCCGTTGCTGCTCTATGACATGTAGGATTGCGTTGGAAACGAGTCGTTGCATAATAAAGGACTACAATGTGGGCAATGTTTCCCAAAGCACGTGACTCTGACGTCAGTAGGAATAGGGCGAGGCTAACGAAAAAGACAGGCTACCACGGTTCATTCCACTTATCTTTTTTTACAGACCGCCAGAGTGACGTGTTGCTTATTTCGTACATCTGTATTGGTGGATACGAGCATCACGTGACTCCCGTGGTCTGTAAAAAAAGATACGCGTACAGCACCGCGGTAGCCTTTCTTTTTCGTTAGCCTCGGCATAGGGTCTATTAAGCTGCTTTCTGTATTATATAAGCTAGCAGATGGCGCTGCGATCCAATCGTTATCTTTTCAACAACGTTGTACATGTATTGGATTCAATTTTTTAGTACTATTTTGTAGCAGATTTCCACACTATGTATTCTAGGCGCTGCAGCTTAGACAGTTGTTTTTGTCCAAACTATGGCAAAACTACATTCTGGACTTCACGATACTCGCCTCGACGAGTGAGAAAATTTAAGAAGCATTAGCTTGGCGATAATGTCAAGCTCTCTAAGATGCTTGGTGATTCGTTTTAGTCCAGAATCGTCTCACAACATCAAATTTTATATACAGTGTGCCCGCTAAAGTCCGTTGTCACTCCAATAATTTCTGAACGGCAAGAGCTATAGTCATAAAAGTGGGGTCTAGGTATAGTAAAGTTTCCATACGTTACGCAAGGAAACCACTTACAGCGCCACCTGGTGGCTAAATTTGGAGTTAGCGTTCTTATTTCAAAAACAGTACGAGATACGGGAAAAAAGTCAATTACAAAGTTGTTCAGCATCATTGATTTATTACAAACAAATCTTGCTCGCAAAAATGATTCAAATGGTAAGCACAAAGCGCTCATGAGTTTGATCGCGTTGTACAAAACTGCACTTATCGGACATGAGGTTCATATATCTGCGATACTCAAAATGGTGTCCTTGAGCAACAATACACGTCTGGACACGGGATTGAACTTCTCGCTTCACATTGTACAACATGGCAGGTGACACGCTGGCACAAGCATCCATAATATGGTTTCGAAGCTCCTGCAATGTTAGTGGAGGTGTTGCATACTCTCGCTGTTTCATGTATCCGCACCATTTATACAAAATGGAAAAAAATACTTTTTCACGGTATGGGATATTAAGATTTATTTATCTAAAGATGAATACTGTATATCTACTCACAACTGAAACTCTGGAGTGTGACCTTTTCTCATTTCTTCCGCATTATGTCGCGTTATAATTTTGGAAGTTTCGAACCAAATAAATTTGCATTTTATGCCTTCTACTTTAAACATTACTTACTTTATGGAAGGTGTCTTCTCTTACTAAATCTATGATGCTGAACAACTTTGCAATTGACTTTTTCCCCGTATCCTTTACTGTTTTATAAATAAGAACGCTAACTCCTAATTTAGCCACCAGGTGGCGCTGTAAGCTGTTTCCTTGCGTAGCGCAGGGCAACTTTATTGTACCTAAACCCCACTTTTATGACTAAAGCTCTTGCCCTTCAGAAATTATTGGGGTGACAATTGACTTTAGCGGGCACACTGTATAGAGGCACCTTTAGTCTCACTCATATAATTGAACTAGTCCAGGCAAGTATTGCTAAGTTCTGGAATGTAGGTAGGTTTGCCATAGTTTGGACAAACATGTCTGTTTAAGCACAGTCTGATCATCGTATGCGGCCTGTCTAGGCTCTCGGTTAGTCTAGGCATAAAGGCACTCTAGGCTGAACTTTTCACATGGTTTCTCGGATTGCTACTCTATCCGCATGGGATCACTTGATACTGGCTCGGTGGAGTTTTCAGTTTTACAAAATGCAGGGCCTGAATATCACAGGGACATGTGTCCCGAGGCCACATTTTCAGGCGATCTCAAAATATATTTTCTCCACTCTCTGTTACAAATTAACACAAATTTCCTTTTATCGATCACATAAAAAATTAATTTTTACGATTCATGCAAACAAAACTATAGCAATGTTCTTCAGTGACGACAATAAAATGCAATGTATATTTCGAAATTCAGAGAAGAACAGATATTACACCAAACATGTTTCATTCAGTCCCTGAAGTTTAGAGTTTTACTTACTCTAAATAGCATTATAGCGCAGAAGATTTTACAGTCCCATAAATTTTGAAACAGATGTGTTACACTCACGCAGTTTGGCGACTTTTTGATTGGCGCGATTTTCAAGCCCGTGCCAAACCAAATAACTTAATACAATAGCCAAGTTACCAGTAAATGTAAAAATCTCCAAAATTTGGCGACTTTTTTCCTTTTTATAAAAAAAAAACGGTGCGTGAGTGTACAACATCATCGCCAATTTTTTAATACATTTTTACATGTGTCTATAATGTATTTTTCTTTTAAAAAGCTAGGGTTAAAATTTTGAGCTGCACATAAAGCAATTTATCATGTTTAGAATACAATTTTTTGAGAAAGGGGAGCTCCGAGCTCCAACGCTATCTATGTGGCCCGGTTCCACTTAAGCTCGTATTCACAGTCAACCTCAACCTAGAAAACCTGTGTCGAACGCTCAAATAGCATCCATCATTAATCTGATTGGACATTGGCCGCAATCAGGTCTAATCAGGTTAATCGAGAATTTCAATTAGGCATTCGACCGAGGTTTTCTAGGTTGAGGTAGATGGTGAATATATAAGCATTAGGGTTGATCAGGCTATGACCAAATGCATCCAGACCGCTTCCTTCTACAATGGATGGATAGAGTGATATCGCTAGCGAGCACAGAAGAATGCGGAGAGTTTCTTTTAGAGCGCATAGAACCCCCTTGTCGATGCGTAATGAAAATACAAAATTGACAAGATCCACTTCACTGATAAAACATTTAAATGTGACCAGTTGACGAGCTAGAAACAACATTTATGTTGAGAACAAGTACGTAGAGTGCCTCCTTATGAGACTGGTGATATATGGGGAAATACAAATTGATTGATCGGGACGATTTTGCGCAAAATCGATCAAGAAGCAACTTGGTGACTCTGCCAATATCGCCAACTAATATTTGTCGACTTCTCTCATTCGTCTAATGGATCAATTTCATTTGACACCATAGCCTAGAAACTATAGTTGCTACAGTATTTAACTTAGCAATCCCTGGGCATTTTGCTACCCCACTAGCTTTTGTTGATTTTGATTGGTTGTATGCAAATTGGAGAATTGTGGTCACGTGTTTGAAATTGACCTGACGAACTCATCCATGCGAGTATTACCAAACTCTGGAATCTAAGTTTGTTATATTTTGGACAAAATATCTAGTCTGAGCATGTACATATTGCTGCTCTCTTATAAAGACACCCTACCTTTAAAGTACCAGCAAGGCTTCACTAGATACCGGGCTTGCTCATGCATTATCATGACGTCACAAAAGGTGGCTGGCCGCGACCAGCGATTGGTGCAAAGCGACGAGCCCGTCGTTTTGTGCCAATCGTTGTTGGTCTTTCATTTTGTCGTTTCGCTTTGTACCAATCGCTGGTCGCGGCCAGCCACCTTTTGTGACGTCATGATAATGAATGAGCAAGCCTGGTATCTAGTGTAGCCCTGGTACCAGGAACTTATGAACCGTTTAATTTTGAAAGGTCTGTGTTTATTGGTCGTAAGTCGCCACTCTCTTATAGCGAGACCAACGATACAAATCCATCGTTTTGTGCCAATCGGCGTGCAAAGATTATCCAACCCGTGTGAGGTTTTAAAAGTCAGGAACTGGCCGTGTATTTCGTTGGTCGCGCTTAAGGCTCCTACAATCCGGGCTGACTCACGACGCCATTTAATTGCCCGTAGGAGAAGAACGATTGGCCATGCCCATGGGCAACAAAATGATTGGTGATTCAACTTGTGTTATCGCGACTTACGTTATACACGGCCAGTTCGTGACATTTAAAAGTCACACTCAGTGATCATCTTTATACGGCGATTGTTACAAAGCGGCACGCCCACCATTTTGTACCAATCGCCGTGTAAAGATGATCCACATCGTATGACGTTTTAACCCTCTAACCGAGGCTAACGAAAAAGAAAGGCTACCGCGGTGCTTTACGCGTATCTATTTTTACAGACCACCGGAGTCACGTGATACTCGAATGCACCAATGCAGGTGTACGAAAAGAGCATCACGTCACTGTAGCGGTCTGTAAAAAAAGATAAGTGGAATGGACCGCGGTAGCCTGTCTTTTTCGTTAGCCTCGCCTCTAACAGTCTTGCAAAAGGGCAAATCTGTAATTTTTTTCTCTGCATTTTGTTTTAAATGCTAAGAAAAACTAATTTTTCAGCACTGAATATAAAACAAGTTAATTGATTATTATTCACTGCTCAACCCATTAAAAATGCATTAAATCAATAGAATTTTATTACTTTAAATAATGCTTATATTGCAATGAAGCCTGGAACTTAGTGAACGTATTAACACGGGCTTGTCAATGAGAGGGTTGTTAAAAATCATCAACCGGCCACGTATAACGTAGGTCACGATCGAACTCGTCCAGGCGAATATTAACAAGTTCTTGTTATTGAAATAGAATATGTCTAGCTTTGGCATAATTTGGACAAACGCGTTTGTCAAAGCAGAATCTCAGCATCGTATGGCGCCACTCTCATATAGAGACACACTTCATTAGACGGCTAAAGTTACGTGGTATCACGTGACTCAAACGGTCTTAAAATTTTTATAACGCAATTACACCAAACAAAAAACACTGACGCACGCTCATACAGATGTTTTTGTCCAAACTATGGCAAAACTACATGGTCTTTATCCACGAGTGGCAACAACCACGTCTCTTCGGGTATTTGCCCTCCGAAAAAGACTGTTTATTGGAGGCAGGAGAAGCAGTGTTAAAATGCTCTTCACGCCTATTGCTGTTTTGTCTTCTATATACCCGCAGATGACGTGACAAGGGTGAAGTCCATTCCAGACTTCACGATACTAGTCTTGACGAGTGAGACAATTTAAGAAGCATTAACTTGGCTATAATGAAAAGCTCTCTAAAATGCTTGTGATTCGTTTTAGTCCAGAATCGTCTCACCGCATCAATTTTTACTTTCTTCTATCTATAATAGAAGAAAGTATTGTAATCGAAATTTTTTTCGACTTCCGGTTTTTGACGGATTTACACGTTTTAGGGGCCAGAGATTCCGAAAAACATGTTTTTTACAAAATGTCTGTCTGTCCGTCTTCATTGTATCATCGAAAAGTGTATGAAGTTATGCTTCAAATTGAACCTAATTTTTTTTCTATGTTTTTGGCTATGGCAAGCAGGTTCTATTAGAATTTGGGGATATTTCGACGAAAGGGAGCGCTGTGATCGATATTTTTGTTCTATTTTCACTATTGTACCATCTAAAAGTGTATGAAGTTATGCTTCAAATTGAACCAATTTTTTTCTATGTTTTTGGCTATGGCAAGCAGATTCTATCAGAATTTGGGGATATTTCGACGAAAGGGGGCGCTGTGATCGATATTTTTGTTCCATTTTCACTATTGTACCATCTAAAAGTGTATGAAGTTATGCTTCAAATTGAACCTATTTTTTTTCTATGTTTTTGGCTATGACAAGCAGATTCTATCAGAATTTGGGGATATTTCGACGAAAGGGGGCGCTGTGATCGATATTTTTGTTCCATTTTCACTATTGTATCATCGAAAAGTGTATGAAGTTATGCAGATAATTGAACCAATTTTTTTTCTGTTTTTGACCATAGCCTGCAGGTGAGGTTGAATTCGGGGATATTTCAACGAAAGGAGGCGCTGCCATCGTGATTTTTGTTCGATTTTCACTATTGTATCATCGAAAAGTGTATGATGTTATGCAGATAATTAAACCAAAATTTTTTAATATGTTTTCGGCTGTAGCCAGCAGGTCCTACTAGAATGTGGGGATATTCCGCCGGAAGGGGGCGCTGTGATAGCCATTTAAAGATTTCAAATTCAAAAAGATGTATAAAAAAATTAGAAATCCTAAAAGTTTTTTCCGTTAGTTCGGCCTTGATCCGGAGCAGTTTTTGTTTTGTCTCTATATTAAAAAATGGCGGAGATATAGCGGTTTGAAATTTTAGGGTGGTTGACATTTTCAAACAAGACAGCAGAATTCATCCATAAAGGGGTTTAATTTATGAATTTTAGTTAACAGGGTTTCAGCAAATTTTCTTTCATTGTTGTAACCATTGTTGCTATTCTTAAATGCTTAACACTATATATTTATATTCGCCAACGTCAAATTCTCGCCAAGCTCGGCGCCAATTGACGAAATATCGACAAAAATATGTTGCCACAAATGAAGCCAACTTCACTATAGAAGACTAATTTGGCGATATTCTCATTCAAATTCAATGTTGACGAGAACTGGGAATGAATCTTCTTTAATTGGGTTCCACTCATTTCAGTTTCGTGTTTTCCAGTAAAATTATCTAAAATCCTAAAACCAAGGAATAGGGAGACTATCTGTTCCTGTCGGTACAGGCCAGAAGAACTTTTCGTAGTTTAGTATACATCAGTTTATCGCATCCCAGTCAGTAACCCGATGATTCGCAAGCAGCTGACGTACAACAGAATGACGAAAAATATTAATTTTATTGGCGAAGTGAGGACGAAATTAGAAGTATTAACATGATTGAGATAGAAGAAAGTTTTGGGATTGGCACATCCGACTAGTTATATATCGAGGCACCTTTAGTCTCACTCATATAATTGAACTCGACCAGGCGAGTATCGCTAAGTTCTGGAATGTCGGTTTACCATAGTTTGGACAAACGCGTCTGTTTAAGTACATCTAAGTACATACATTAAGTTTGATCTATGTCACCTGTCACCAGTTTCATATAAAGGCACTCTAAGCTGAACTTCACATGGTTTCTTGGATTGCTACACAAACCGCATGGGATCATTTGATGTTGGCTCGGTGAGCTGCTGGTCTGGCGTTTGTTTTATCAAATGCAGGGCCTGAATATCACAGAGGCACACCAGGCATGTGCCCCGAGCTACATTTTCAGGTGACTCCAAAATATATTTTCTACACCCTCTGATACAAATTTCTTTTTATAGGTCACAGAAAAAAATAATTTTTACCATTCATTCAAACAAAACTATCGCAATGTTCTTCAGTGACGACAATAAAATGCAATGTATATTTCGAAATTCAGAGAACAGATATTATAGACCGGGAGGCGACAGCACAAACAATCACCTCATCGAGTTCACGGCTGAAATTCCAGAATTAGTTAAAACTCGATTCGCATATTAAAACGCAATCGGTCTGCCAAGTCATATCTTGGTGGAAAACACCTTAAAACCTGATTTTAGCGGTTGATTTGTAGGTTTACCATTGTGTTTTCCTGCACCCAAAAGTATGAAAACGTGGAGGACTGGGAGCAGGAACACACAATGTTAAAAATCTTCAGTTTTTGCTGCAGACACACTCCACCGCTTTTAGAGAAAACGGTTACTTTACTATATTATGAAACATTTTCATTGGTCAAAATAGGGATATTCTATAGGGAAGTTGCAATCAGCTGATCAACCATTGTACTTCAATTGAAGGTCAGGGGAGTTAAGCCAATCAGAACTGCCTATTTGAACCACGAGGCTAACGAAAAAGAAAGGTTACCGCGGTGCTTTACGCGTATCTTTTTTTACAGACCGCGGGAGTCACGTGTTGCTCGAATCCACCAATGCAGGTGTACGTCACGTCACTCTAGCGGTCTGTAAAAAAAAGATAAGTGGAATGGACCGCGGTAGCCTCGCCCTTTCCTTATACTTATGTATAACGTAGGTCGCGCTTATAGTGTGACGTCAATCATGACGTTTAGCTTGAAAACTGACTCAAAAGAAACGGTTGCTACGTTGTATTCTCTTTATCATTTGTATATTATAGCTATATCTCACAGCTAAATGTTTTAATACTTTATAAACAGTCGTAACATTTCCTACGATTTATATTAAATAAGAAATGAAACATTGCAACCATTTGTTTGGAGTCATTTTCCAAGCAAAACGTCACGACTGAAAGCCCCTATTTACAAAGATAGATTGCATTTATTGTTCACTGCATTATCAAATGTTCCCAATACTGGAAATTACAGTATTGCAAACGTTTGATATCGCAGTAGGCTATCTTATATTAAAATAATTGATATGTTCCTGTAAACGAATTCACACACGATGCGATAACTACTCTGAGATTAATAAAACCTTCCCTAATGTACTAAAACTGTAGTGTAAAAAGTTACATTCAAATAACGATATTTTGACACTATTTATTGATATTTTGACACTAAATAAACACTGCGTAAACGGAACCTGTTTATAATGGAATTATGTTTTATGGTAAAAATTGTATTGTCCCGACATTATGAATACTATACAACTAACCTTTCACAGGTTTTACTGTATAAGTTCTTTTTTTTACCTATTTAAAAACCTGCTAATACGAAATCACAAGGGACAGGAGAAAAATCTCGTTTTTTAGGGTCTTTCATTTTAGTAGGTATGTATGGTAGTCCTAATGTAGAGACAATGAATTTTATATGTTTAAGACAGGATTTCATATTCATACAATGTAGTATATTTTTGTGTCCCAATTTAGAAGCCACTGTCTCACGTTTTGTGAGATTGTACCTGGCAACACTATGTGGTGTTCTATTAACTGAAAAACTAAGAAAAGCTTTTATTATTATTACTATTAAGCATAAAAGTTTGCATTAAACATTAATTTTTAGTGAAATTATTTTCATTAATGTTCCAAAATTTTAAATTCCCTTAAAATACAACTTTTATTTTTTATAAAAATTGTGACAGAAAAGCAATAATTTTATTTAAAAAAACCTGATATCAGCAACTTATTTATATCCTGTTTTTTTCAGACCTTTTTTTTGCATTTCACTGAGACCACTTAGGAGGGGGAAGGGAGCTGTAACCCCATAACTCCCTTCTTTAGGTAGGGTATGCTGTAGTATCACTGTGCACTAATATGGGACTATAATCTAGAATAGTTAGTCTCTTGTATGATAAATAAAAAATTTAAAAAGAAAAAATAGCATTTTCATTTCACTGCGATCGTTTCAGAAGGGCGGGAGGTCGTAATCCTATCAGCACCCACTCCCTCTTTATGTATGCGGTGGGGTCACTGTAAACTAATATGGGATTGATGAGAATGGCTAATTCATAGTGCTGGAGTCGTAAAACAAAAGTGCCAGGGGGTATATGCTATAGGCTAAGGGTATACACTAGAGAGTACATGCTTTAGCATTACTTGAGAAAATCACTGTATACGTAAAAAATCCAGAAGATATATTGCGTATACCACTGTATACCCTTCATTACATCCATGCTAACTCATAGTATTATGACAGAAAAAATTACAAATTTAACTCAAAAATAAACAAAAAATCAGCACTTTTTTAATTTTATTGCGACCATTTCGCAGATGGAAGGGGTTATCTCATCAGCACCTTTCCTCCTTTTTGGGTATGTTGTGGTGTTACTGCACAGATATAGGAGTAATGAGAATGGTTAGTCCGTTGTTGTAGTTGTATGACAGAAAAAGAATTATAAATATACCTTGAAAAGCAAGAAACAAAATCAACCATTTTTTTCCTTTAATTGCAAGCATTTCGGAGAGAGAAGGAGCGTGATAACCCCATCAATCCTTTTCCTCCTCTTTGGGTATGCTGTAGCGTAACTGTACACTAATATGGGACTAAACAGATAGACTAGTGCATTGTATGACAAAAAATTAAATTTACAAATTTATCTAAAAAAAAGTAAAAAAAAATCATTCTATTAATTTACATTTCTACTTTATTTTTGGGAGGGGGTTGGTAGCTGTAACCTCATCAGCCTTTTTGGGTTTGCTGTGGTGTGACTGTGCACTATTAAGGGAATGACGAGTATGACTTTAACCGCATCAGCTCCCCTTCGCCGTATTTGGGTATACTGTAGTGTCACTGTACACTAATATGGGATTAACAGAGTGGATAATCCATTGTATCATAGAAAAACATTTAATCTCTAAAAAAAGAAAAAAAATTAGCACTCTATTGATTTCTCTCTTGACTATTTCGGAGGAGGCTGTAGCTCCATCATCCCACCCCTTGGGTATGCCCATGGTTATATTTCTACAATATATTCTTTCAAAGTAGCTGTTGAACAACTGTTACTATTCTTTATTTTCTTTTAGCTGCAATTTGTATGCTTAATTTATAGAATTATAAGGAATCAAGAAAATTACTAATTACTATTTTACTTAAAGAAATTTATTGTGATTGTTTTATTTAACCCTATCACTATGTCCTATCAAAACATGCCCTGTTGTTGCCCAGGACAAATATGCTACCTATTTTTCAAATTAAAACAAAACGAGTACCACTTATATTTGTACAGTTTAAGTTTTACTGTGTGTTACAAACATTATGATATGAGATGTCACCGGCTGAGACTACTTAGTGAGTGATAGATTTTTTTGACAACTTGTTGAAAGTGCTTGGGGTCCGTGTGGACCCCAGGACATAGTGATAGGGTTAAAAGAAAAATAATTTGACTACTGAAAGAAAATTTTATGACATAATTGCCGAGACGTCAATGAGGTAATAAATGTTTGAATTGCATTTTAATAATATAATAACATTTGAATATAAAATGAGTTATTGTGGTGAACAACAAAAAAAAAAAATATTTTATTTTTATTTTGGATCCAGAACGGATGTATAGTTATACTTTCTGTATTTTGTTGAAAGATTTTTTGTAGCTGGAGAAAAAGTAAATATTAACTTTTGTATTTATTATAATAAAGTTTTATTGCATTTTATTTTGTTGTTTTATTCAAAAGAAATACATATATTAAAAGGTGATATACAAATAAGTATAATCAAAAGTTCTTATAAAAATAGTTTTCTATTCAATTTATATACAATTAAGTTTTATTTTAACTATGATAAATGCATTTTAAATATGATATTCCTGAAAAGACAATAAAAAATAATAAAAGTAACCAAAATATTGAAAAGAAGACTGTGAAATATGAAGGGTGTTTCAAGGTGTTTGATGAAGTTTTTAATGTATGGAATTATTAACGATTCTCAGAAACAGAGATAGAAGTATTCTCTGGCAGATTTGGATAATTATTCTAATCTCTATAGATTTTCACATTATGTAGTTTTTTGAGCAATTAAAAAGCAAATTTAAATTAAAAAGAAAAGTTACTAAACAAGTCTATAAAACAAGCATAACTTCTTTGATGGATATTATTGCAATTATTTCGATTTATAGAAATAATTATGAATGATGAGCTGGTGATAGAACAGAAAACAGTTAAGATGCATCTTTCTAATGATGTTGCAGTATTCATATAATTCCATCAGGGATGTTGACAGAAGTTGTGTCATCTGATAAGGATTATACTTAAGGGTTATTGTATACACATATATCAACTACTAAAACTTCTTTTTATAAGTATTCTTGTAAGAATAACAGGGCCCTGAAAAGCTCAGGGTCTAGTACAACTTTCTTCAAAGCCACCTTTCCTATCCCCTGTAGTAGAATTTTCAATATGAAACTTCAACAAACCAAAATTTATTAGGTACTTTTATGTTAGCTGGGCACCAGTGATATATATATATATATACATATGTATGTACACATATTAATATACATATATATGTAAACTTTTTACGAAGATGATTTAATATTCCACGAGAAAATGGCAGTTTGTTAAAGATGGTGAATGATTGCAGTCGATATTAAGAATCATGGCGAGGAGGTTAGGCAACGATGAAACACCACAAGTCTCTTCAATAATCAGCAGCCAATTTCCAGATAAATTGTTTATTAATGAACAGGAGCGATGCAAGTAACAGTTCCCACAGTATCAGGTATAAACTTATAGTCCTCCCCTCAGGCTTGACGATAACTCATTTAATAGATCTTAAAAGGCTGTTGTGAAATTCTAAGTCGCAGAACACCAGATAACGATTTGGTCAGCACTTCCAAACACGACAAAAATCTGCTCTCTAAAAGCTTGTAATGCAGTTTTGTTAACCGCGTGTAGAGTTATTGAAACGACGTAACGTATGCAGGAACCAATGAGTGACAGACAAAATTAAGCTAAGCGAATGAGGTGCGATGGAGAAGATTTAACAAGAAAGAATTCCCAACACAATGGCACATTGATTTTGATGTGAAAAATACTCAGCGCACGAAGCAATGCATGGAATAAAAAATGGATCTTAAAAACATTCGAAATGACAATAAGTGTCTCTCAGAATTTTATAGATTGGGGAGTTGATAAAAGTTACGAATGAACTTAAAGTTTTAGATTAAGATTTGGAATAAGATAATTAAATTAATATACGTGTTACTACTTTTAAAAGGACATTAAATAGGAATAAATATTATTAAGAATTAAGGAAATAATGACTATGTCAGAAGTTAAAATTAATTTAAAGGTATAATGCGAAATAAAATTTTTATATAACACATATGTGTATATATCTATATATATGTGCATTATATATGTATATATATCACTGGCACTCAGCTAACATAAAAGTACCATTTATCAATATATATATATATATATATAAAGATAGCTCATTTGATTACTTAATTCTCAGTTGAGTAACTAACTTGCTCTAATTAAGCATTAGTCACACAGCATCTCACAGATAAACAATTATAAGTGGGATAATGTAGTCTTGAAAGTACTCCTCCGATACCGCATCAAGGAAGAAGGTTAGAAACTTACTTTTAATAAGACTTGTTCACATTAATTATATGATAAAATCAGTGAATAAAAGCAAACAATTAAAATCAGAAATATTCTCTCTCTCTCTCTATATATATATATATACAGGGTGATTCATAAAAGATGGGCAGAACTTTAAGGGGTTATAGTACACTTAAAGACAAATAATATTAAATAGGAGACTAAGGGTCCCAGACGTATTCCCAAGGAGATAGGGGGCATTAAAGTTTAGGGTCCGAAATTTCAAATGATTATAAAACATGGAAAAATTGGTCGATTCGTTTGCGGTTTTTGCAAAAAATTTTCTTTATGCCAGTATTTTCTTGAAATAAAATTTTAAAGTTCAATTTCAAAAAATGCCGATAGGGGGCGCTTTAGACTTTGGAGTAACAAACAACTATTTTTTAACGTTATTTTTTGTATTTCTTTAAATGATTTCGAAAGCTTAGACTTAAACTTAAATTTTGATCTAAATATCTGAGTCCTAACGAGTAGTTAAGTAGCGTAAACTGAAATTTGAAATCCTTCTCCCCCCAGAACAAAAATCAGTTATTCCCGATCTTTGTGTCGTAGATTAGGCTCTAACTACTGCCGCGTTTTGCTAAAATTATTCTTTATGTCAGTATTTTCTTGAAAATAAATTTTAAAGAAAATTTTCAAAAAATTCCGATAGAGGGAGCTTTAGACTTTGGAGTAACGAACAACTATTTTATACCGTTATTTTTTGTGTCTCATTAAATGCTTTCTAAAGCTTAGACTTAAATTTTCAGCCCAAAATCTGAATCGTTAGACGTGGTTAAGTTTCTGGGGAGAGGGGTTTGAAATTTCTACTCCTGAGCACAGTTCAGTTTACCATGTCCACACATTGTGTGCTGTGATACGAGGTAAAAAGACACAAATTAGGATTATGTTACCAAAGCATATTTATTAACATGTAATCACAATAAATGTTCAAAATTGTGACCACCAGAGGTTATGCACGCAGAACAACGGCGACGAATGGAACGGCGAACATTCGCGAAAACATCAGGCTTTTCGAGCACTTCCCCTACAGCGGCGGAAAGTCTGGCGACCAGTTCCTCGGGGGATTCAATGGGTGTCTCATACATAAGAGCCTTCAATCGTCCCCAAAAAAAGAAATCGAGGGGTGAAAGATCTGGCGAGCGAGCAGGCCAAGCAACAGGACCACCTCGACCAATCCATCTGTTCGGAAATGTGATGTCCAGATAGTTGCGGACGTCTCGTACGTAATGGGCTGGCGCTCCATCGTGCTGGAACCACATGACCCGCCGGATGCGTGGAGGAACAACGTTTAACAGGTCTGGCAGCACATGTTGCAGAAATGTGAGGTATGTTTTACCGTTGAGGCGTTCAGGAAGAAGGTACGGTCCGATTAGGTGGTCTCCGAGGATTCCTGCCCAAACATTGATGGAAAAGCGTCTCTGATGAGCATGTGGATACGTAGCATGTGGATTGACATCCGCCCATACATGTGCATTGTGTGTGTTAAATGTACCTTCACGTGTGAAGGTACATTCATCGGTGAAAAGCACAGTTCGTCCAAAATGTGGATTTAGCGCGTTCTGCTGCAGAAACCAGCGGGCGAATTCAATACGATTTGGATAATCCCCTGGAGACAGTTTCTGGACTCGTTGCACATGAAACGGGAGCAAATGTTCATCCTTCAGTACCCTCCAAGTCGTGGACTGTGAGGTATCCACCTGGCTAGCCACTGTTTGTGTACTTGTACTTGGCTGCGCCGCTACTACATCCAGAATGGCTTCTGCAAAAAAAAAAAAAAACCATTAAGGGGAGGATACTGCTCATGAGCCCGAAATAAAGGTCAACTTCAGATTTTTTTTTTTTTCATAGAAAGAATAAATTCAACCCAAACAATAACAATAATCTTTAATTTCCGAAAAGAAAAAAAAGCTGATTGTTTGAACCATTTAAATGGTGCTTTATAAGGCATGATGAAAAATGTTCTTTCAAGAAAATAATGCTTAAGATTTTACTAATAAAAACTGTATAATCATTATTTTGTAACTTACAGTTAGTCTGTGATTTTTGGATTTACACCTACGAAGCAAATAATTCATCATGTGTGCAGTTATGTCCCATTATACCTGTTTTTTAGTTAATCAGCACTTATTTCAATGGACTGTAACTTAGATTTTCGTATAATTGTTTTAGGGCTTATTCTACACACTATAAACAGGGATCCAAAATTTGCAAAAATAAATAAATACATATTATATATATTATGAACGGTACTTTCCACCTAAATAATAGTTTTCAAAATTAATTTCTTTAAGTGACAATACACAATACTTCTTGAAAGAAGGTGTAAAAACTCAACTATTAAATGTCAAATCATTCCACGAATTCGTTATGAAAAGCTTTTTTTAAATAAAAAAACCATAATTGCTCATTTTGTGTTCTGACAGAAAAATCAGGCATCATAGATAACA
This sequence comes from Maratus michaelseni, assembly GCA_963931845.1. Classification (NCBI taxonomy): domain Eukaryota; kingdom Metazoa; phylum Arthropoda; class Arachnida; order Araneae; family Salticidae; genus Maratus; species Maratus michaelseni. Next base: position 141,746,207 of record OZ007597.1, read on the forward strand.
AATATTTCATTAAAAAAAATTTCAATAGCTGTGAAAAAATTAATTATATTCATGAAACTACATAAAATATTTATTTATTATTATTAAATCAAAAGATTCATGATAAGATTTTTAAGATATCTATGTTTCACTGTGTAGAGCAGTTTATTCTTTGAACATAAGACATAGCTGTTACCAATAATGCTTAATTTACAAATGATTTCAACTTTTTTCCATAACTGACTGTAATTATATCATTTGAATTTCAAATTAAGTTATATTACCTATCTAATATCCAAAAATATTTATTTTTATGAACAAATATGTGTCTATATGTAATAGAAAATATTTATTAAAAACAAAACAAAATCCAGTTTAAACAAACAAACAAAAAACAGGTTTTTTTAAACCCTGTTAAATAATGTATGATGTTTAAAAGACAATGTCCTCGCCTTAGGAAAGACTTCAATTATGTACCTCTGAAATAAAACAATATTAATTAAAAGCCTCTTGAATTACTTCCTTTGAGATCTGCACCCCTATTCTTATCCCCTAGTTACAGGGTTGCCAGATTTTATTAGCCAGGCTAAAAAAAAAGCCTAAAAGAAAAAACAGTATGTGCGATTTACAGTTAATTCACAATAACTTATTGTTAATGTAGTTATAAAAGTTTTCTACAAAAAAAATATAAACTTTTATTAAATATTAAAAAAAAAGTCTTTAGGACTCCTAAAAGACAATTATGAATGAAGTATGTCTAAAAGAAAAATTTGAGAAGAATGTATTAAATTAGACTTGAAGATATTTTAAAACTCTAAATTACATAGCTCCGCATATTACTATACATTAAAAAATTTAGTTAACCAATGATAAGTCTCCACACATAAAAAATACATACATACTGCTATTAACGTTAAAAATTGAATTAAAACTAAATGCTATTTTTCCGATTATGTATTTGTATCTATTAACTGATACAGTATTTGACAAAAGAAAATATTTGATAAATATTTAATAAATAAAAATTATCTGACTTGAGAACACCCATATTTAGTTAGTAATCAGTGGGTCTAATGACTTACAGAAATTATATATTTTGATGAATATAAAATAAGGTTTTCGGATACTAAGCAGATTCATTACTTATTTCAGGTAAATCCATATAAACAGATTAAAAAATGAAATAATCAATATTGAAAGATGAATGAGGAAGGAGATAATATTTGAGATTTTACTACATGTAGGTATGTAAAAAAAGAAAACTAAAATAAACTAGTCGTTGGGGGCCACCGTAATACTTACCCATCATGGATATGCATAATGTAAAATATTAAAATAAAAATTGTGTAAACTACTTATAAAATGCATTGCAATTCAAATAAAATCAAGGCTTGATGACGTCACAAACTTTAAAGGCTCGATTACTGAATTGCTTGAAAGAAACATCCTTATAACTCCAAATATAATAATCCTATTAACTAGCGGTTTATTGCATCTGATTAAGCGTCAAATTTCCAATTAAAATATATCTTTGAAGTGAAATTTGGATGAAATACAGGGTCATGAAAAATCGAAGAGTGTGGAAAATAGGATTCCAAATATCTCGGCAACTAGTTATCCGATCGACTTCATGCTTTATGCAAAATTTATGTTTTTTTATTGTCTTTTATATTCACTCCTTAAAATAACCAATTTCGAAAATTTTTACATACCTTTTATCAGAACGAATATTTCGAGAGTCCGAAAAAAATAGTTCCGGTTAATCGAGGTTATTGAAATGAAATAGGCTTCTTCCCATTATTACATACTAAGTACATGCCAAATTGCAAGTCTCTATCTCAATTTTTTCGGGAGATAGAGTGTTTACAGACACACAGACGGACGGCAAAATTTTTTTTCTAAAAATATGTTTTTCGGAATCTCCAGTGTCTGAAACGTGTAAATCCGTCAAAAAAAATTTCGATTTTCAAAACGATTGCAAGACTTACCCTATACTACGTATGATGGGTAAGTAAAAAGAATGTTTTCAAAATAAAATGTTAAAACAAAATAGGAAAATACTTTTTGCTATTCAAAAAAGATATTCATGCATATTTTATTCCTGAAAATTGTTTCAATATTGAGAAATAGTATTTATTACGCTACTTTATGCATGATTTTAAATATTTATGAAAAAAAGATTATAAGACTGACCAATACCCCTTAAATTTAGTAAAAAGTAATATAATATATAACAAAACAACTATTGTCCTAAAATTACAATATTTCATTATTGAAAGCAGTAAAAAATAAAAACAAAATCACGTTAAAGGCCAGTGTACACAAAAAAAAAAAAAAAAACAGTTGGTATGCTTTTTTAAAATTTAGCTGACACATTTGCAAATCTGGGTACAAATCACTAACTCCATAACTATTCCAATATTAATGTTTTCATTATTAAGAAATTGGGCTATTTATTGAAATTTAACTCAATAAAATGTCTTTAAAATCAGCTTAAAAATACTTTAACAAGTGCAGTTTATAATTAAAAGGCTTCACTGTATAAAAGCCAATTTTGGCCAAAGAGAAAAAACCTGTTTAAACCATTAAAAGCCAACCACCTGCTTTTAGGTAGATTTCGTAAGAAATACTACCTATTACATTTTCACCTAAGTTGGAAATTTTGAAAAATTTTTACAGATTTACGCCGATCATGACTCCCAGAATCCAAAACCACCCCCAGTTCAAAATTATATATATATATATATATATATATATATATATATATATATATATATATATATATATATATATATTAGAGATGTATATATTAGAGACGGGCTCAGCCTGAGCCCGAAAGCTCGGACCCGACACGGGCTCGATTTTTATACCAGTCTTCGGGCCCGGGCTCATTCTTTCCGAAACTGACAATTTTATTTATTCTTATATAGAAAAAATAAAAATAACTTTCTTTTTCTCCTAAAAAATTACATAATGTTTTTCAAATCATTTTAATGTTATTTTGATCAAAATGAATAGAAAAAATGTTTCTAGTATACTAGACTGCTACCTTAAAAAAAAAAAAATGTTGATATTTGCAGATTTATGTGTGGCATTGACACGACGCAAAGACTGGGTGATAGCACCAGTGGAAAGTGGCGTGAATAATTTGCTGCTGCATTTTCGTTTTTGACGGGATATTTTTTAATTGGAACGTTTAGTTTTTTTTTTTTTTCAGAGATCTAACGTGAAATGAATATTTTCTTTTATTTTTAGTCAATCAGCACTAGCTTAAGGTTTGCAAATTTTTAGTCTAATAATGTGTTCCGAGTCATAATCGCTCTTCATATAAAAATAACGTTAATGAATCTATTTTTCATAGTGAACTCTGTTCGTGCTAAAGCTCCGCTCTGCATATTTCCGAAGTCACTTCCATTCGTAAATAGATATAATTGTCATGTATTGTTATTCCAATTCCGATAGCAAACAATCGAACAGTGTTTCTCCTTTTCCTATAAAAGCATAGAATCTTTCCGATAACGGTGTAAAACTTTTAATTTAAGCTGATTTTCAGGAACACGAAATATTGTTTTAATTAAGGGATCAATTATAATTTACGATACACACCTTTTATGAGAAGTAGAAGAATGTTGTTAAATTTTTCTGCATAGAAGAAGTAATTTCTTTAAATTCCATGCCTTTATTCATAAAACTCACTTCGTTAATGTATCCATCATATTTGCTTGTTGAGAGAGAAAAATATGAGAATCCTTTTAAGGAAGTATATTTTTATTTGCTAGAAAACTTCTCTTTTGATAAGATTAAATGTAAATTTCCCAAAAAATAATTATGTACTGGTGAGTAACAGTTATTTTCATGTATAAAGTTTTTTAAAAATGGATTATTACTTTTGAAATAATTTTTAAATATTATGCAATTTTTTTTGGTATTGGGCTCGGGCTCTGATGACATAAAATGTTTCGGGCTTGGGCGGGCTCCGATTCCAAAATTGTCGGGCCCGGGCTCCAAAAAGAGAGCCTGAACTCATCTCTAATCTATCTATCTATGTCACTTTTTTATGACCATGATAACTGGTAAAATTCTGCATAAACCTCTTCCAAACTGATACATGAAATCTCGGTCAAGTTCGTTAATGGACAAAATCGAACCAAGGTGGGGGGGGGGGGCTTTTTGTGAAAACAGAAAACCCCCCATAATTTCTTAATTATTATACGTATTGAATCCGTTTAGTTATTATTACTTCTACGAGAAGGGCCGAAAATTTATGTATGACAGATTTTTGATATAATTAAAAATTGCCTTAAGGGGGGGACGGGGGGAGGTTTTAGAAGAAAAAAATTCATAACTTCGTCAATTCCCAACATTTCAAATCCGCTTAAATTTATTATAAATCCTCTTAATATTATCTAAAACTTTTATATTGATAAGTTTTTTATAGGACCTTTAGGTTTTTTTATTTGTTATAGCAAAAAAAAAAAAAAAAAAAAAAAAAAAAAAAATCCCTGCCGGCTCCGCCTGTAAACAAGTTATTTTTCGAAGTAGGCGGTTCCAACTGTCGCATCTTTTCGAAACTGATACATAAAATCAAGGGGCATAAAATCTCGGTCAAGTTCGTTAATGGGCAAAATCAAACCGGGGGGGGGGGGATGTTTGTGAAAACAGAAAAAAACCCATAATTTCTTAATTATGATACGTATCGAATCCGTTTGAAGTTATTATTACTTTTAGGAGAAGGGCCAAAAATTTATGTATGACAGATTTTTGATATAATTAAAAATTGCCTTAAGGGGAGGGGGGGGGAGGTGGGTTTTAGAAGAAAAAAATTCCTAACTTCGTCAATTCCCAAGATTTCAAATACGCTTAAATTTGTCATAAATCCTTATAATATTATCTAAAACTTTTATATTGACAAGTTTTTTATAGGACCAACTCTTATAGAACAAAAAAAAAAAAAAAATTCTGCTGGCTCCGCCTGCAAACAAGTTAGGTTTCAAAGTAGGCGGTTCCAACTGCCACATCATCGCAAAAATGTAATTTCTTTCGCAATTCCCGACAAACAGGCGCCCCACTGTCTGAGTCTTCGAAATCTACCTGTGCCTGTAGGCCGAGCCTTCAGGGATTTTTTTAATTCTAGCTGCTAGCTGGCTTTTATTGCATAGTTATGGTGCTCAGCATCCAAGCAACTCTTAGTGTATGGTGATAAAAATTTATTTTGTATTTTCACAAATTGTCAATACATTAATAATAATTCACTGCACTACTTTAAATGACCTTGGCACCTGAAGCTAGGTCGCCATCATCAGCACACTTTTTTCTATTCAAACAGCACTACGTATATCATAAACAAAACACTCAAACAAATAGTAATTCAGGGAAACAACTGAAAATTTACAAAAGAAGAGCTCATGTATGATTTGTTTACTACTCTTAAATCAAATATATAAATAAATTAATGTTTTATGTAGAATTTTATAACAAAGAGTCAAGTTTGACTCATAAAAGCATACACTCGGCAAACATTGTCTAATTTTTTATCTCAGCAATTGCATTTAAAAGTATATTCTAGTGGTTTGTATTTTCTCTTATTCAATGAGTAACTTTAAAAATGTATATCTAAATGGTATTTCCAAACATCTGGAGGCACAGCAGTGCCTCTGCCAAGTCGAGAGAGCACAGCCATAAGCATACTTTTCTGGAAGCAACTTAGGGCACTTTTGACCCCCCCATATCTCTGCGCTGGAGTTTCCCAAAAACCCGGAACTTTATTTTTCTAGAGTATTTGGCACACAGAACCAAAATTTTAAATTACAAGTTTCTGTTTTTTCTAGTTCAGATGATATATGAACACAAGCATTCGATTTTTTGTCACTCACTCACTCACGCGTCATCAAAAAGATTAGGTAGATCCCATAGTCCTAGAAACTTGACATTTGGAAAAATGGTTTAGGATACAAAGAAAGAAAAAATTACAAAATCTGGAAAATTCGAAAAAAAAAAACATTTGAAAATTCAACAAATTCCATCAAAATTGAAAATTGAAATTAATACGATCTTGTAGTCTTAGAAACTTAAAATTTGGTGTGAAGGTAGTGTTTAGCATCCAGAAAAAGAAAACATCAAAAACACCAAAAAAATCGAAAGGAAAATTGAAAAAAAAAATGAAAAAATTGAAAATTTGAAGACAATCTGATTTTGTTGCGATAGAAACTTCAAATTTGGAATAAAAGTAGTATTTAGGATACAGAAAAAGCGAAAAAAAAAAAAAAAAAAAAAAAAAACAGAAAATTTGAAAAAAAAATTAAAAAAAAATTGAAAAAATGAAAATAATTTGATCTTTTCCTTAGAAACTTAAAATTCTGCGTAAAGGTAGTGTTTGGAATTCAGAATAAGAAAAAATTAAAAACAAAATAAAAATCGAAAATAAAATTAAAAAAACGAAAAAATAGAGAAACATCGAAAATTTGAAAACAATTCGATTTTATAGCGCTAGAAACTTAAAATTTGGAATAAAAGTAGTATTTAGAATACAAAAAAAGAAAAAAAATCCAGAAAATTTGAAAAAATTCAAAAAAAATTGAAAAAAAAAAAATGAAAATAATTTTATTTTTTAACCTTAGAAACTTAAAATTCGGCGTAAAGGTAGTGTTTGGAATTCAGAATAAGGAAAAATTAAAAACCGAAAATAAAATAAAAAAATCAGAAAAATCGAAAAACGAAAATTTGATAATTCGATTTTGTAGAACTAGAAACTTGAAATCTGGAATATAGGTAGTACTTAGGATAGAAAAAAAAAATTGAAAAATCAAGAAAATTAAAAAAAAAAATTTGAAAAAATTCGAAAAAAAAAAATTGAAAAAAAGATTGATTTGTTGGAATTTTCCTGAATTTTTAATTTTGTATCTGGAGGCATGGTAGTGCCTCCGCCAAGTCGAGAAAGCACAGCCATAAGCATCCTTCTCTGGAAGCAACTCAGGGCACTTTTGACCTCCCCATAGCTTTGAGCTGGTGTATCCCAAAAATCAGAAACTTTATGTAGTGTATGTGGCAAATAAGGCACAAATTTAAAATTTCACATTTCTGTCTTTTCTAGTGCTAATGATATATGAACTGAAGGTTTCAATTTTTTGTCACTCAGTCACTCACTCACACGTCATCAAAAAGATTAGGTGGATCCCGTAGGCCTAGAAACTTGAAATTTGGAATAAAGGTACTGTTTAGGCTACAAAGAAAAAAAAATTATAAAATCCAGAAAATTCAACAAAATTGAAAATAATATGATCTTGTAGTCGTAGAAACTTAATTTGGTGTAAAGGTAGTGTTTAGAATTTAGAAAAAAAAATATCCAAAACACAATAAAAATCGAAAATAAAATAAAAAAAATCAAAAATTTGAAAATAATTCGATTTTGTTGCGCTAGAAACTTTGAATTCGGAATAAAGGTAGTATTTAGGATACAAAATAAGGAAAAATTAAAAAATCCGGAAAATTCGATCTTGTTAGAGACTTAAAATGTAGTGTAAAGGTAATATTTACGATTCAAGAAAGAAACTTTTAAAAATTTCTAAAATTCGAAATATCTGTAAAAAATTGAAAATTAAAAAACAATTCGATTTTGTAGTTCTAGAAACATGAGTTTTATGATAATTGCCCTATTAGCTAGTACACCGCCCGTAATTGTTTTATGTTTTTTTCCCTGGATTATGCTGTTTTTTTTTTGTTTACGAATTTCGGTATAGAAAAGTTCTGCTATAGACCGGCTATGTTATGGGTGGTTTCTTTATAGACATGTTTGTTTTCTTTCACAGGTTATACTCTATTTAATTTGCATATGAAATATGGATTGTTAAATGATGACACCAAAACAATCTTCACAGCTCCCCCTCTCCTCCCGACATTACTGGCTGGTTATGGCTTGATAGTCCTTTCTAAATAAAATCATGGTGACTCTAAGATTATCTTGATTTATCTTTAAATTGAACCTAAATGATCCTAAGAGGAGGGATCAAAGAATTACTATATTGGCATGACAATCAGGAAACTTAGAAGTAAAATCGAAAAATAAATAAATTTATAAAAAGTCGAAGGTTTGAATATAACTTGATTTTGTAGTCCTACCATTGACATTTGGCAGAAAGGTAGGGTTTAGGATACAAAATAAGAAAAAATTTAAAAATCCGGAAACCTTCGAAAAATCAAATATAGTTTGATATATTGAAAATTTTAATTTTAGCTTTCTTTTTATCCTAAACAGTACTCTTGTGCTAAATATCACGTATCTAGGCTGCGAGTAATATCTCAGATGGATAGCCCCTTTCCTGGAAGCAGTTGAGAGTACTTTTGACTCCCCCCTCCCATAACTTAGTGCTTGCCTAGTTACCTGAAATTCCTTTAAGGTAACTTCATCGAAAATCAGTGGATGATCTCCAAAAAGAGCCCAAAATCAAGAAAAGGAGGATTACTTACAAAAAGAAGTGAAATTTCATCAAAAAGTCACCTGTAAAAAATGCAGCCAAGTCTTGTAACTCATTTACCGTAAAAAGTACTGAGATCGTATAAAGCCAAGTTTAACAATCTTATTAACTCTGAAATTTTCATTCACAAATCACTCCTAGTCTCTACATCTTTCGTTAATTATTATTTTGTGACTTAGCAATTACGTAGCACAAGAATGTGATGTATGTAGTTAGTCTTAATCAAATAATACTATAACTTATTAAGGTGTAATAACTTCCCTGTGCATACATAATTTGCGTTAATTAAATTATCCCATCCCATAACATAGTAAGGTGTAATAACTTTCCTGTGCTGCGTAATTGCCAAGTCACAAAATAATAATTAACGAAAGATGTAGAGACTAGGAGAGATTTGTGAATGAAAATTTCAGAGTTAATAAGATAGTTAAACTTGGCTTTATACGATCTCAGTACTTTTTACGGTAAATTAGTTACGAGACTTAGCTGCATTTTTTACAGGTGACTTTTTGATGAGATATAGTTTACTTACACATCAGCACTTATGAATAGGGATTACAGTGCATTTCTCTGAACACTGAGTGATCTGCAAATTAAAAAAAAAAAAAAAAATAGCACAACAGTGCCCCAGTTTGCATGCATATGGTACATAAGTTTAAATTTATGCAATTAGAGTAACTGTATAAATTGCAAATGCGTCATTACAGTTGCGAAAGAGCTGTCATATTTTATTTCCACTGCTAATTAATGAAACAACTTATTTGCAGTTCTATTATACCTATAATTATTAATTATAATTCTTTTAATGGTAAACAATCTAGGTAACCATATCATCTAATTAGAGGCTTAGTTGTTTACAAATCTTGAGTCATCCATACTTTAATGGTGGACCCCCCCCCCCCCCCCCCCATAAAAATCTAATTTAAAAAAATCTTAAATCAGAAAAAAAAAAAAATCCTTTGAAATTTTTTTTTTTTTTACATCCTACTTGCTTGTGAAGATAGATATTGGAATTTTCTAAGGTGACATCCTTTTATAAGTGAACAAAAACTTCTAACTGATTGCAGGTTTCAAGAAAATATTTTAAAATAGAAAAATGAATATTCTAAAACTAACTGTTGATTAAAAATTTCTAACAGTGAGGATAATTTCCAAAAATTGTTCATTAAACAAATAGTTCTTTAATGAATTAATTCAAATTTTCATAATATATCTATTTTTATTAGCATTCAGAACATATAAATAGTTGTTTCACAAAGATATAACTATTCTGGCGAGGTTAAAATGAACACAAAACAATGACCACAAAATTAACAAAATCCTTAGTCCCAAACTGTGTACCTTCAATGAAATATTACATTTCATCTTACAACTTATGAAAATAATGTAGTATTAAACATTTGTTATGAAAAATAAAAGGTTTAAAAAGTTTTTTTAAGCATCAATCAGTATGGTCTTTTAAACCAAAAAGTGATTTGATTAAAATTTTAGTCTTTTACATATAAATATTATAGTAGTTGAAGAAAAAATAAAGATATTAAATCATCTTTAGAGCTGTACTGTAACAAATTAATTCACTAATATATCATATGAGCAAAATTTTATCTAAAATAATTATTTGAATAGTATGCAGGTGCAATGGCACTTTTTTTTTTTCACAGTAAAATGAAAAAGTTAAAATACAGCATTCCTATCAAGTTTGGCTTTTTAGAAAGTTATTAAATATTATTAATACATTCTAAAAAAAACGGTCAGAATCGAGTTACTTTATTTCAATGGAATGTATAAAGGAAAATCATACCAAAGCGAAATCATTATCAAGCTTCAGTTTAAATTAGCCTTAATGAATCATTATATTGTTTGGGAAGTGAACACTACCATTTTCTATGCACATATAAAACACACAACAAACAATAAATGAGATATCGTATGAAAGGATTTTGACTTAGTACACTTACATTCATAAAAACATGTTGTTTGATTAAGAATTGCAGAAAATTAAAAACTATTGAACATACTCATCAGCAAATCGAAAAAATTACAATGCGACAGCTTCGAACACAGTTTATCTGGTTTTGAATGTAAAGTGGTAGAAAATGTTTTACTTAAAGCAAAACCTGCAACAATTATATGAGAAAGAGAGGTATGAAAACATCTACAGAGAAAAAAAGACGAAAAATTAACTTTAAATCTATAAATACAGCCAGCCTTTTGTTAGAAATGGACTCCAACGATACGATAATTCAGCGAAAGAGATGTGTTTTATTTACTTCTGTATATAACGCAACCCTATGCTCTACAACACCAAGCAAGGTTACTAAATAACCATTTTATCTCATGTTGGCAAAGCTTTGGCTTCGAATCACTGTGATTGGTTGCTCGAGAGCCCGAGCATCCCAGCGATTACCGTCTAGTGATTTTCTCACATAGTACCAATTTTAAACATTTTTTTTTTCTTATGATTTATTCTACTTTTTTTCTGACATGAAAATATTACATTTCTTCGTTCAACTCTTAGTTTTTAAGGTATGGCCTCTGCAATTTTTCATTTTTTTTTTAATTATTCAATTTGATTTTTTTTTTAAATCCTAAAGCAGCTGAATATCTATTGCCTGAGTCCCATTTTCAAGGTACTTTTAGCACACTATATGCAATGCACACAGTCACAGAATACTGGATCAGAAGTAGCTTCCTATAACCATGAAATACACGTATATTTCTTAATCTGATTCGCATATACAGTAGAACTTCCCTTTAACGAAGTCCCTATTTAACGAAGTTTTCTATTTAAAAAAATTTTCTTCAGAACTTTGACTTTGAACACCATTAGAATATAAATTAATCTCCATATTACGAAATATATATTCTATATAACGAAGTTTATTCCACTTTTGTACGTGTACAGAATTCAAACTAAGAGGTTACTGTTGCGATGAATATGCGAGTTTATTTCAGCGGATTGTATGAAAATGAACACATTTAAATAATTTCCAATTCTGTTTGGTTCTAAATAAACCAATTTTTTTTTTTCGCACTAAGAAAAACCGTAGCCTACGATGATGCACGTCGCTGTACAGCGCCGCGCATCATCGTAGGCTACGGAAAAACACTTGTTATCATTACTCTCCCACACCGAGAATCCAGCGCTGACAGTTGGAGGTAGTCAAAAGCCCCCTTTTTACAGTCAATGATATAGAAGATGCAGTGACGCAATGGCAGCAAAAGCAGTGAGTCAGATGCATTGAAGCAAAACAATATAAATTAGAGTCAGACAGTTTACCATTCTGACCTTTCATTGCTGATAGACAATTGTTTTGTACATCCACAAGAATGTGCTTCAAAAAGCAAATCGAAGAACATCAAAGTTATTTTTGTTCCTTCCAATACAACTTCTAAACTTCAACCATTAGTCTAAGAAATAATAAAAAATCTTAAAGTACATTATCGAAAAAGACAACGTAGTGAAAACATTAGTTTGAGAACCTGTGTATCTATCAGAGCTGATGAAAGCTCGAGCCAAAGCTTGGAAATGTGACGTGATTTCATCGACCATACACAGCTGTTTTGTAAAAGACGGCATCATAATTAAAACTGAATAAAATGCTTTTGAATCCGATACCTGTTTGTCATATCTGAAGAAACATTTCATGAATTTAAGTTGATTTCTATGTAACGAATTTTCCTCATAACGAAGTTTTTAAGTGTAACGATGAGACTTCGTTAAATGGAAGTTTCCAATGGAAGTTTCACTGTATTTCAACTATTATATCAACTGTAACAACACTGGGTAATTTTCAGAAAATAAATGAAAAAAACTACAGGAGTATTTCTAAATATGTGGTATTTTCATATGAAAAAGAAAACTGATTGCAAATTTAATTTGCAAAATAATTCATTAATTTAAGAAAGTATTTTCGTTTACCAAGCATATAAAGATCATGACTACTATACATAAAAAACACATTTACCCTCCCAGCTCATAAATTTTCGCCATGTATCTCTTTATCTTATTTAACCTTTATAAATCTAGCGCATGTTTTAACGTACGGAAGAAAAATTGATTGCTTTAAAAATCATAGGATTATCCTATATATTTTTAAACATTTGTGAACAAGACGTTCTCTTTTAAGTTATAAAGGTGTATGCCTTTATAACGTGCGAACACTCTTCTTGAATACTTCGTTATGTTTTCGCAAGCAAGCCGCAGAGGGGGGACTGAGCTGGTACAAATTGGGGCGGCCGCTGATTTTTTATTTTAATAAAACAGCAATAGACACACATTTTTAATAGACGTACATTTTTAACATAAAATTTTTATGTTAAAATAACTAACAAATAATAAGATTAAAAGTCGAAATTTGTTAGAACGTCTGTACGGTCTGGTAGGGGCCCGGGCGCAGGTCCCTATCAAACCGTAAAATATGTTAAACTAGCAGAGCTTCGCCCGCTACGCTGGTCGGTTTATTCCAAACGATCCTCGAATTAAACGAACTTAGTATTGGGTGCCCCATTGTCTTCGGATCCGATCAACTCGGATTTAAATAAAAAACAAAAAAAGAAAATTTCATTTAGAATCCTGCAGAAACTGCATCAACGTATTTTTAAAAACTGTTATTGTTGATTTATTTTTTGTCCGAAGCATATGCTTCGGGCAGCTAGGTCAATTTTCGTTCTTCATATGAAGAACGAAAATTGACCTAGCTGCCCTTTCAAAGAAAGAGAAAAATGTTATTCCCATTCCCGTTGGAGGTGGGGAGAAGGATGAATGGATTTCTCATTGTGTGGGTTTGAACCACTCCCTTTCGCTTTTGTTAAGACTCTGTCCAACTCAACACTCTAGAAGGGGAGACTGCCCCTGGTATTCTATTCATGCTTTAAAAAAATGTTGGAGCATTCGCGTAGAGGTCAATTTCACGTGGAATTTGACAGAATGCGCTTTTCGTTTTAAATATATAGATGGGTGTTTAGCAATAATGCTAATGAGAAAGGCTTGTCTTCAATTTTATACCCTTTATTTGTTATTATTCTAAGAAATCGATAAAACGATATACCCACATCTCTAACTGATCGCTTTCCACAATCAAAAACAGTATACACTTACTGTTTGTCGACCACAAGAATAGCTCCCGCCAAGAAGTCTGGATGGTGGCGGTCGCTATAGTAACAAGACCTATCCATTTCGAATGGGTAATACGCGTGTGAAGAATTGGCGGAATAAAAGGTTACCCCACGTCATTCTTCTTCTTGGATCAGCAGTTGCACACGTTATCTTATTTTTGATTTAATTTATTTATTGTTTGTTTATTGATAACATACATCTGACTTGTGTGCTTGACATCAAGTGCCCGCTTATAAGTCATCGTCAATATACAGGGACGAGATAGACACACGGAAATTTACAACACCAGAGAGTTACATCCGGGAGCTCCACAAAGTGTGTGCAATGGAGCTGGCGGGAGTCGAACCCGCCGACCTGACTCCTACGCTCTCAAGCGATTAGCGGAATGGTGTCTTAACCACTCGGCCACGGAGGCCCCTTGATTTAATTTTGCTTTTGTTTTTCTTCTTTCACTCGATGAATCGATTAAAATAATTACAAAAAAAAGTAATAATAATAAAAACATCGCCAACACGCCCTCAAGGCGCTCAGTAAACCAATGTGAATGCCTATCTTCTGGCTTCCCCTGTCGAAAATGGAGCGAGTCTTGTTTCCACGGCAACAGACAGGCACAGACTTCTTGGCGAGAGCTATTCTTGTGATCGACAAACAGTACATGATTTCTAATTTTGTGCAACACGTTTGTTTGCACGTCAACCAGCAAGATCTCATTTCTGTAAAGCTGTTATTATCGCCCGCTGTAGGCCGTTTTAAGTCCCAAATTACAGTGTCTAGAATAATATTATTCTAGACACTATACCCAAATGATCCAGCTCTTTGAGTTCGAGATTATATGTGTACCAATGAAATGCACAAAATGCAACCAACCACTTAACCATCCAACTACACAAATTTGTTTTTGTTTTGTGGGCATAAAAAATATAGAAAACAGTCTATATTTTCAGATTTATTTATTTAATGTTTTTACAATGCCAATTTACGACACAATCGCTGTTGCTGAGAAACATTCTGTTATTCTGGATATAGGTTTCGCATACACTAAGTAAGCTTTGTTTAAAATGCTTTTGTGTTTTGTAATTCTTGATTATCCTAGGCGAGGTTTACAAATCAAAAGTTATATCCTTTGAAATTTTTGTAAAAAAAAAAAAAATTAATAGTCGATGTGTGTAAATGATATACATAATTATTAGAATATATTTTTATTTGCTGGTATCATTTCCCTTTGTTGCACCAAGCAGTCACAGCCATACTATATACACTGGTGTCCAGAAATTAAAGGGCAGTGACCAATTTCAGACGTTCCGTCGAATATCTACTGAAACTCGTGTGGAAATGACTATGTAGGTCCTGTTCAACATTTGTGTAAGCATAGCACGTATATTCAGGAAGATGTTAACGTTTCTGTGAAAAATTAAAAAGGTTTTTTTTATAGCATGCAGAGTTTTCAGCCGAATTTAACACCACTTTCCAAAAACTTGACAAAAATTCGTAGAAATAATACACAGTAATTAAAATATTAAATATTTGATGAGGTATGGGTATTTGTATGAAATCAATTTTAACTGTGCATGTGCGAATTACAGCAAAATTTTTTTGTCATGATTTGATTGTCAAAACAATACTAGGGCAACTCATATAAAAAGACCAATGAAATATCGTGAAAACTCAAAAAGTTAGAGCAATATTTGATAAATTGAGGAGGAAATCCCATAGGATTATGTGGGATTACTATTATTTGTCCATAGTGCATTCCCCAAAAATTACTGATAGTTGCTCTCTCATTTTTAAACTTTTTTCTTTCGTAGAATGAACACTTTATTTTTCAAAGTTAAATCTATACTATACATATAATCTATTTATAAATATAAATTCTTCAGTATAAGACTATTTAATATAATAGTATTTTCGGTGGAGAGTTACTTTCTCTAAAGCAGATTATATAAAATTCACAAGTATGTTTAGTAGCTTAAGACCTGCAAATTACAATGTATTCCGTATGTTGATGGTTGATCATATAATAGGATCAATACATAGACTAATTATAACATAATACATATTTGGACTGTTTGTCTAGTCCAGCGGTTCTCAACCTGGGCTACGCGTACCACTGGGGGTACGTGATAAAATAGTTGGGGGTACCTGAAAATTACATGGGTAATGGCAAATAACGTAAAAAGTATAACTTAAAATGAAAACAGAAGAATAAAACTGAAAACTTTTCGTTTACAAAGAGACACTTGTTTAAAAGTAAAATAGGATAATCATATAAAATGAAGGAAAATGCCAAAACTTAGTAATTGGTTGATCATTTCATTTATTGCCATTATCTCTGCCCATTTCTAATAACATCTTGCTATTTCGCATGTGTTCTTCCTTTTCTTTCTAGTAATTCTAGAAATATCTAGATAGAACATGAATCATATCGGGCTTCAGGTTTTGACGATTTCATTTAAAATTCATTTGAAAACAGGTCATCATTTTTGTCTGGACTGGTCAGTATTAACTTAAACTCCTTAACGTACATTGCTTTGTGAGTGCTTAATAATCTTTAGCTAATATTTAGTATTTTAAGTGACTTTATGTTGATATTGTGTTGTGGTTCAAAATGGATAATTGGTTGAAATTTGTAATTTTGAAGAGAACTGCATCTAACATTGATAACTAGCATAAGAACGTTACTAATGAATGAAGACAAAAGTATTTGGAGCGTGTTTAGGTGAGAAGGGGTGCACATAAATAAAAAGTCTAAGCAAGGGGTATGTGAGAGAAAAAAAGGTTGGGAACCCCTGATCTAGTCTAACATAGAATTATAGGATTCCAGTTTCTAATCCCTATAATCATAACACTATTGTACACTTCAGTGACTTTTTTTTTTTAATTATCTGTCATTTAATTTTTAAACTGAAATGCCTTGTTTTACGTAAAATATTCCTAATATTGTTTTTTTAAACATTTTAGAGTAGGTTTTGCTCGAGAATCTGGTCCTAGAGCTATTGTTCCATCAGAAGTTAATCACCCTGTTTCTGGGAAAGTAAGTTTTTTTCTTTTCAGTTTTTAAACTTGTTTTGTGATTTTTTGTTTAATAACCTGAAGAAATGTTAAAACTTGGTACTTTTCCAGTACATGGGCCTTGGCATTTTTTTTTTTTTTTTTTAAGTATGGTGCTATTCGGAGGAATTGCCAAATGATATAAACAGCACATGGAAACGAACCTGATGAATTTTTATGCTTGGTTATATATATATTTATAAATATATAAACATTTTATTTATATATATTATTGTGTTTTATATATAATTTACTTCTGTTTGTATATAAAAATAGGTAAGTGGCTTGCTTATATAACTTTTTTTATAAATATTAAAAAATAATTATGTATATATGAAAAAGTGAATAGGTTGGCAGAAATTTTTTTGCCAAATTCCCTTCTCTTTCCAAGCCCATTTTCTCTATCTTGCCAACGCCCCTATAGTGGAAAAGTACCCTATATTCATATGCAGGGGTGCCATTTGAAAATGTTCTTAGGGGAAGGGGGCAAAACTTTCTCTGCGTCTTGTTGTGCATTGTTGAGAAACTATAGATGCAGTTTTATTCTTACTTTTAAAATTAACCAAAGTACTCAATAATGATATAATGTGTCTCACTTTTGGTAATATTCATTTTGGTAATTAATTTTTGGTAATAATAGCAAGGCTTCAGCCGGTATTATTGATATGATAATTAATCATTTCTGTGCTTAAGGCGGCATTAAAAAAATATTTTTTTCCACGCTCAAAATATATAAGAGTTCATAGTAGGAGAGAAGAGTTAGAGAAGATAAAATATATAAGAGTTCATGTTAACAATATTTGTCTATAATTATATTATATGTATAGTTTTTTTTTTTTTTTTTTTTTTTTTTTTCCCTAACTAAATTTAAGTGTAATTATCAACAATGGATAAAATTTGTTAGGTTTAATTTTGTTTAACACAGTTAAGTGCATTTTTCTATTCATTTCTAAATGTAGGTATTAATTAAAAAGGTACTTTTCAACTCAAAATTTTGAGACACATTTTCAGACTCATTTTTAAAAGTAAAAACATGAAACTTGGCGGCATGATTTATGAAGAGATTTATAAGGGACCTATGTTTTTATTTTTCGTTCAATTAATTAGAAATCGATTTACAAACAATTATTTTCACAGTACGAGAATTTGTTTTTTTTGTTTCCAGCACTATCGCTTTGGGAAATTCGGTTCAAAATGTCCACTTTGACAGCATTTTTTGAAATATATTCTGCCTTTATCAAAAAATTGAGACAATAAAGACATTATAAAGTTTCTGAATAAGAGAGCCTGCCAATTGGATGCATTTTAGAGCAAAAATGAATTTAAAAATGTGTCTCAAAATAAGCAGTTTGGATTTGAATACACCCTTAAAGTGTTTATTTAATGTTAATATTTCTATTTTCAAAGCGGTTCTAATGTTTTTTTTTTTTTTTTAACTTTAGTGCAATTTCTGAATGTGAAAAAGGATTTAGTCAGTATAATTTAATAAAAATTGATACACATAACCATTCATCCACTGATACTACTAATGATTTATTAATGGTAAAACTGTATAGACCCAATTTATCAGATTTTTATCCTGTTAAAGCTATAAATCCCTGTGAAATGTTGTACCTGAAGGACAGTTAGACGTCCTGATTTTAGTATATAACTATTAAAATTAGTCGGTATTGTTTGAGTTTCATTTTTGCAATCTATATGTAGTCAAGCATTGTTAGCATTAAATCGTTTAATGTGAATTTTTGCCTAACATGAATTAATAATGCAGTCCTAACAGATAAAATGGTACTATTATTTTAACAGTTAACACACACAAAAAAAAATGTGGTTCTTTAGAGTTCATGTTAACAATATTTGTCTGTAATTATATTATATGTATAGTTTTTTTCCCCTTACTAAATTTAAGTGTAATTATCAACAATGGATAAAATTTGTTAGGTTTAATTTTGTTTAACACAGTTAAGTGCATTTTTCTATTCATTTCTAAATGTAGTATTAATTAAAAAGGTACTTTTCGGTTAGCCGGGCACCAGTGATATATTTACATATATAAATATATATGTATATGCATCTATATATATATTCATACATATGTGTGTACATATATATGTATGTACATATATGTATATGTGTAGATATATGTGTGTATATATACATGTGCATATATCACTGGCGCCCGGTTAACCAAAAAGTACCATTAAAAATGTTTTATCAGTTTTACAGTTGCTTCAATTTATTATAATATTGTAGATTAAGAACTTCAATAATTCAAATAAAAACAAATTATTCATGCTTTTGTATAAAATAGCATATAATGATACAATTATGTGAATTTTAGAAATCGCAACTAGAAATTTTCATTTGATGCCTAAGATATTTACGTCATTTGACACCTACCTTTCATTTCCCAATTTCTATTACTGGTCCCTGGTTATATTTCTTATCGTTTAATTTCAACCTTAATTTCTTATGCATATTTCTATTTCATGTTTTAATATAACAGGATGGCTTAAACTTTAAAATTTTACTGTGGCATAGATTTTTATTAAAATAAAAGTGTGCCAGTGATTAAAAAAAAAAGGTTGAGAAATAGTGATTCAAAACATTAAATATGTGTTAAAAAGATTTATTAACTCTGTTTTATTTAATTTAGGTGACTAAAGTATGGAATTATCAGGGAAAAGATGATCTATATGTAATCTTGAAAGAATTTCTCCACAAGTTGTACTTCAAGTATGTTTTTTGCATTTATTTATTTATTCATTGCTTGGCTATGCTGTGCATATTTTACATCTTATTTTGCCTGAAATCTTGCATTATTTGAGTTTTTTATATAGGAACAGAATGAGTTGTTAGTTTTTTTTTATTATTATTATTAATATCACAGTAATCCTGGGACAATTCAAAACTTTTAAGAGATATACACTTATATTCAAATGTCTAAGAGTTTAAAACAAATAAAATAAAATTCTTAAAGTTTAAACATTTTCATATTTTTGTCATTTTTACCATTAATTATATCTATTTTCATTATTGTTGTTTGTAGTTAAGAAGTATTATAAATTTTTTAAGTTATGTTGTAGCAACAGTTTACTTTTTTTTAAAAAGTGGGGGTGCGGTGGAACTTTAAAAATTCTAAAGTAATCAAGATCCATGTTAAATGTTATCTTTTGATACGTTAAACAATATTTATTTTGATTTCATAAGCCGTATTAAACAATATTTCTAGAATACTCTTTGATAAAATTCGAAAGACTTCATAAATTGATTGAAACTACTTTGCAATATCTTCTTACTTTCAATTAAAATTAAATTCACAATAGAGGAATCGATGTTGCAAGATAATCTTTAATTAGAGAAATATAAATTTTATATACTTCATTAATTGCTAAAATGTGTTAATTAAAATAGTTTTATATACGTGCAAAATGTCTACATGTTTCGGCTTCTCCAGAGCCACTTTCAAGACAAAAGAGAATATTCTACATATGCATGGTCTATAATCCAATGATTTTAGATGCCATCATTCACATATTTTACATTCTCTCTCAGATACTCACACTATATTATTTTTACTTTGATGATTATTTCCATTGAGTAACTCACCCATAACTTTGGTAAGTTAAATAATGCTGTATTGCTGCGTATTGAATTTTCACATGTTACAATTTCAACGGTTTCTCTTATATCATAGAGGAATAGTTTAGATTGGAGTGAGAAAATATTTTTATTTTATTGAAAGACTTCTTTTTTATATAATCTTGCGAGTGCTGTTTTATTATTATTACTAGTATATAACCCCCGTCAAAAATGATGGATTGTTGATCTGCGTTCCATTTTCATAAGACTTCATACAAACAAACAGCATGAAGATTTTATTATTGAAAGGTTTGTATTGTAGAAAAGTACATTTAAGAGCCGGTAGATGGCACCAAGACAATATTGTTCGCAACAGTGTTCGTTTGTTTATATCTGGGATTCTGATGTTTAATCTGGATTTTTAATTAAGAACTTAAAATATTATAATAGGATATGATGTACATGTTTTATAGGAAAAATATGCTGAACAGACATGATTTCAAGTAGAAGATATTATCATTTAGCTGTCATATGTTAGCATAGGTTTTCATTAAGCCTAACATGGTGTTTAATTACGGTCGATTCGCAGACCAGAGTGGTCCTGCCTGGAATGGTTACAGACACTTTCTTGCCTTTGGATTTTATTATAAGTAGATTATTATTATGATACTTTATATCAGCTATGTGTTGTTGTTTTTTTTTTCTACAACTAAATTTCTTGCTAGTCATGTCAATATAATAATTCTTTGATCCTCCAGCTTTAATAAATGGAATTTCATATACTCCTGAAGTACTATTTTCAAAATGAATTGTGTCGGTACAGCATCATGTAACTTACCAAAATTTTGCGTTACTCAAGGATTACGAGTATGGAAATAAGCGTCAAAGTAAAAATAAAATAAAATAATGTGAGTAATCTGAGAGAGAATGTGAAATATGTGAATTGATTGCATTATAGATGTGCATCTATAGATAGAATATCCTCATCTGTCTTGAAAAGACCTTCAGTGAAGACGAAACATGTAGACAGTTTATATATGAAACTTTTGTTACTGTTTTATTTAACATAAGTTGTAATTTTCCAACTGGGAGAAAAATATTGGTTTGCATCCTGGTCCAGACATTTTTCTCCCAGTTGGAAAATTACAACTCATATTTCCTTTTTTTTTTATGTTTTTTACCTACTGGCTTCAAAAATCAACCATTTTACAAAAAAATTAATTAGTGCTGGAGGACTATGCCCCTTACTGTTTGCCAACCCCCCATCATAAACAAACTTGATTAGTTTCTGCTATTCAAATAATTTCTTTCTACACTACATTATTAATTTTTACTTTTACAGGTTTGCTTACTAAGTATGCATATTAAAGATTGTTGAATAAATGGTAGAGGATTCTGTCTATTTATGTGCAGAAATAAAGTCCAGTGAATATGATGTCATATTGATACAATCAATGAAAAATATTTTATTTTCATTGATAAAAATTCAACTTTTTTTAGAATGATGTCATTTTATTTTTCCCACCGGAAACATTCCATACTTCTAAGATTAGGGCATCATTTACCACCAGCCATTTTTAAATGTTTGATTTTTATTGAATACTTATTATACAGTATACTCTCGATTACCCATGAATGGATTATCCAGTTTGCAGATTATCCATGCTCATTCCGGACTCACAGAAAAAAAAAATTAAGAGAAACATTTTTACGCTTATCGTGGATATAAAATCGATGTTGATGTGAATTAGAACCTGTTCCGTTTTAGCTTATAGTATTGTGAATTGTGTAAAGGTAAAATCAAACACTTTGGAACCTGTTTGATGGGATAGGGTTAAAGGGGATGGAAGGGATCAGAATGTTGATTGCACAATAGCCTTTCAGCTGTACTCTCTCATTTTCACACATGTTCCTTTAGTTTTTGCGTCTTGCTTATCATCAGTTAGTAGTATGAAATTGTTTGCTGGTAAAAATGATTGGTGTGAAACGAAAACGAAACGTTTTAAATGTTAAATAAAAATTAGGAAATCCTTCAAAAACTTGATAATGGAGAATCAGTTAGCAAATTAACAAAGGAATATCAAACTGGAGTGCAAACTGTAGGTGATATACTGGATGTACGGGACAAAGAGGATTTGATTACAATGAAATTATTGCTATTTGTAAAATATTTATCGATATACGACAAGAGATTAACAAACAACAGAAGCAAAGACGCATTAAAGATTTTTGTTCAGCAGTAAATGTTAAAAAGAAAATTACTAGTTTGATTTTTTATATTTTTGTACTGATGTTGATTTTTTCTGTAATAAAAAAGAGTTTTCGGATTATTTGTGTTTTTCTATTATCCGTGTGACCCCTCCGGGTGATTAACCCAGATAATCGGGAGTGCACTGTAATTATGTGAAAATGATGTACTTTTCAGAAATGTTTTATTCTGTGCATATCAAAGATCTTTAAACAAATAGGAGGTTCAGAATCTTTACATGCAAAAATTAGAAAGTCATTGAATATGATCTCTTATTGACACAATCATAGCAAAATATTTTATTTTCATGGATGAAAATTATCTTTTCCTTTGAGAAGGATATCATTTTCACCAACAGTCCCTTCACAAAATTCCCTTCCATAAAAACATACTCTTCATTAATTATTTTTATTTTGTTAGATTTTAAAATGTGGAATTTGCAAACAAAATAAGTTCACTAGAAAGGAATACTTTAGTAGAAGGACTTAAAAGAGTTATTAATAAATGGCTGGTTTGAATTTGAATAACTGGATTTCATCTTTCGTGATAAAATGTTATTTTTCACAAAAATATAATAAATTTCACAAAACTTGTATATATTTCTGTTGTCAACATCCTTTTTTCTGTGCACTTACAAAACACACAACAATGAATGAGGTATCATTCGAAAGGTTTTTGAGCCTGTTTTCTAACATAGTACACGTTAAAATGTTTGAAAAAATATATATATATTTATTGAGAAGAGAAATCTTAAAAGAAAAAATAATTCATAGCTATGATTTATAATCAGATTACTATACTTGTGTGCTAGTAATTTGCACATTTTTCACTTTGGCACAAATCTGTGAGTGTCAACTTTTCTGTAGTAGTTCTAGCAGAAAAGTACCAAATGTATAAATGATTTTCCCATTGCAAAAATATTCTCAATAAAATTTCTTTTATTGAGAATAATAATCATTAATCATCATTGAAGTTTTTTTTTTTTTTTAAGTGGCTCCTGTGCTATGTCTATTTAGTAACAATATATTATAATGTTATTATTTTTTTGCTTATTTATACATGCATTTTCATATCTAGGTATCTGGTTGTAAATCCTAAAGATAGAAGAGTCGTAATTGTGGAATCATTTCTTTGTCCAATTTTATTTCGGAATACTTTAGCGGAAGTTCTTTTTCTGCACTTTGAAGTATATATATTTTTTATTATTTCAGTATTCTAAATAACATTTCTCTATATTTTATGAATAATTTTTTTGTTAACTCAGTGTATTTTATCTTTTTCAGATTCCTTCCCTTGTTTATGTCCCTTCTCATTTGATGGCTCTTTTCACATTAGGAATTTCTACAGCTATTGTGATGGATGTAGGATATTCTGAAACATCTGTGCTGCCTGTATCCTTTATTTCTAATTTTGAAGCTTAATTATTGATTTAACAGTTTTCATTTACTTTTTCTTCTTCCTTTTACCCAATATTTCTTCCACTTTTTTGTCAGGGATGAAAATTTCTTGCAGGTCCAATGATTTTCCTGTTTTTAACATTTTTTTAATTTACTTTTTCCCCTTTTCTATCAGTTCATGTACCCTCTATTTTTTTTATAACATCTGTCACAGTACTTATTATAAATTATCTTATCACTATCTATACTAATGCTTGTGTGTGTCTGTGATGGCTAGGAAAATCTACTATGTGTAGAGGTCTGAAAATTTGGATGTGGGTAGTCCAAAGCAATTCCTGTTGCACCTCAAAAGTACTTTTATTATTTTTGCACTTTCCTCAATATCCCTTACTTTATTTCATTTTTAATTTGTTTATGTCAAACATATACTGGTGTCTTTGTTTTAATTGTACTTTTAGAATTTGTTTATCGTCTTTAATAATATCAGATTTATGCTGGTGTTCCTGTGTTGAGTGCATGTGAAACTATCCCTCTTGGAGGCCAAGCAATTCATAGGTAAATATTTATTGCTAGCACTACTAATCACGTTCGTATTTTTAGGTAGATTTCGTAAGAAATACTACCTATTACAATCTCACCTAAGTTGGAATTTTTGAAAAATTTTTGCAGATCTACGCCGATCATGACTCCCAGAACCCAAAACCAACCCCAGTTCAAAACTTTATCTATCTATCTATCTATCAATCTATGTCACTTTTTTATGGACACGATAACTGCAATAATTCTGCACAGATCTCTTCGAAACTGATACATAAAATCTCGGTCAAGTTCGTTAATGGGCAAAATTGAACCAAGGGGGGGAGGGGGGGGGGGAGGCTTTTTGTGAAAACAGAAAAATCATATATATATGGCATAATATTATCTAAAACTTTTATATTGACAAGTTTTTTATAGGACCAACTCTTATAGCAAAAAAAAAAAAAAAAAAAATCCTGCTGGCTCCGCCTGCAAACAAGTTAGGTTTTGAAGTAGGCGGTTCCAACTGCCGCATCATGGCAAAAAGGTCATTTCTTCCACAATTCCCAACAAACAGGCGCCCCATGGTCTGCGTCTTCGAAATCTACCTATGCCTGTAGGCCGAGCCGTCAGGGATTTTTTTATTTTATATGTGTTAGCTCAAAATATGTTTATGTTAGAATATGTTTTTCATTGTTTTATATAATTATGCAGTCCTATTTCTAACAACTTCCTTTGCTTGAAAACATATGAGATTGTTGTTCTTTCTTGTAAAATCTACAATTACCTATAAAAAAGAGAAAAGAGGGAGGGAGAAAGAACACTTCTTATAATTAATTGTAAACATTACTTTCTATTAAAGAATTTGTTAATGTAATTGTTATATGACTAGATGGAACCCGTCAAAATTTGACGGCAAACAACTTGATAGTACCATAAAAATAAAATTTATAGTTGCTTTAACTTGACAAATTTCATAGTGGGGAGCATAATATGATTAAGCGGTCACTGACCTTCCCATTGATATATCACATGAGGGGTGTGTGCAAAGTTTAGAAAAGTACCCCCTTGGGGGGTCAAAGTGGGGGATGGACATGGGAGATGCATAATATGATTAAGTGGTCACAGACCTTTCCAATGATATATAACATGAGGGTTGTGTGCAAAATTTAGAAAGTACCCCTTGGGGGGGGGGGCAAAGTGGGGAGATGGACATTGGAGATGCATAATATGATTAAGTGGTCACAGACCTTTCCAATGATATATAACATGAGGGTTGTGTGCAAAATTTATAAAGTACCCTTTGGGGGGGGGAAAGTGGGGAGATGGACATCGGAGATGCATAATATGATTAAGCAGTCACAGACCTTTCCAACAATATATGACATGAGGGGTGTCAACAAAATTTATAAAAGTGCCTCCCTTAGGGGGGGGGAGGGGAGGGGTTGGCGGGATGAAGCCCGGAGATGCATAACATGAATAAGCAGTCAAAGACTTTTCCAGCGATATATCACATGAGAGGTGTCTGCAAAATTTAGAAAAGTGTCCCACTTGGGGGGGGGGGAGGGGGGGGATAGACCCGAGATGCATAACATGAAAAAGAGGTCACAGGTGTTTCAACTTGCAACTTTTTTCTCAAAGGCATTTGATAATATTAAATTTATTTTACCCAAGACAATTTAACGATATTCTTAATTTTTTTGCATAATTCGTCAAATGTTCATGGAAAAAATCATGAAATTCGCTAATCAATAGTTGATAAATTATAAAATTCAACAATCGATAGCAGTAAAATTGGTCAATCGATAATGGAAAAATCACAAAATTCATCAAATGGTCTCCTGTAAAAAAATTGTCCTGCACACTGATGATATGATCAAAAGGATTTTGAAGTATAGGACAAAATTAACACTTGCCAGCGAGTAATGCTGAAAATTTGGCAATGGACTTTATTGCCACCACTGGTCAAACATAATAGTCACACTCACCAATTACGATGATTGAATGGAAAAAGATTTTTTTCTCTGCTGTCGCTCGACAAATTTCTAAACCATTTGGCGAATTTCACGATTTTTTCCCCGAAATTGACGGATTGTGATTTTTTTTTCTCGAAGCCATTCGACGATATTCGAAAACTTTTCCCCCCGAAACCAGTTGATCAATTTTGCGATTTTTCCACTGTCGATTAATGAATTTTGCGATTTTTCCGCTATCGATTGAAGAATTTCGCAATTTATCAACTATCGATTAATGAATTTCATGATTTTATCCATGAACGAACAAATTGCGCACTTTCTTTCCGCTAATGTTTGACACATTTCGCCCTTTACAATTCAGCCAATGAGTTGAACGTTGTTTCTTTCCAGAAATGTCAAGAATGAAACAATGATTCTTTAGGATGAATTTCCTTCGTTCGATGTCACATGGAAGAATGTGTGCAATGCAGCAACGGGCGTCACAGACTTTTTAGGGCACCTGCAGACTAAAAACATCTAACCAATCTTCGCGGGGGGGGAAAAATCACAGATTTCGTCAAATGATTGAGGAAAAAACACTAAATTCATCAAAGGATCATGGGGAAACATGACTTTCGTTAAAAGACAACAGAAAAAACATTAATTATGCAAAAGGATCGTGAAAGATAAGCAAATTTTGTCAAAGAATCGCAAAAAAGGAAAGTTCACCAAAAGATCACGCTTTTTTACTAAATTTCGTCTAAAAATTGCGGAATAAAATGTATTTTATCAAAGAATCGCTGGAAAATGCGAATTTCGTTAAGGATCACGAGAAAAATGCGAAATTCTTCAAAGGATCGCTGAAAAAACACGAATTTCATCAAAGAATTGCTGAAAAAACATGAATCTTGCCCAATAATAGAAAAATCATGGTTCATAATCATTATGTCTAGTAGTATATGTAAATACAGTTTGTGATATAAGACAAAATTAACACTCACCAATCGGCGAGTAATACTAAAAATTGGTAATTGATGTTATTGCCAGTACTGGCTAAACTTAATAGTCACACTCGCCAATTGCGATGATTGAATGTAAAATGAAATTTTTTTCCCGCTGTCAATCAAAGAATTTTGAAACCATTTGGTGAAGTTTTTCCCGAAACCATTTTGTGAATTTCCCGATTTTTTCTTCAAAATAATTTTTCAACAATATTCGACCCAATACGCATGCGTAAAAAAAATCACCAGCCAATGAGGTGAGGGTCTATTACTGTCTCTAGAAACGTGTTTGGGATCATCTCCTGTTTGTTTTTTTCTTGCACATTGCATTAAACCTAGGAAGGTATTTATATAGAACTCACTGTGGAGTGTTTAGAAGGTATTTATTTTATTTATTATAATTTGTATGAATACTTAGGTGTCCATTTCGGATTTACTGTTTAAAAATGAATTTAGGCTCATTTAACATTCGCGAAATCAATCCGATGGAAATTGTGTTTTTAGATCTCTATCATTTTGTATATATAGTACAGAAAATAATTATTCAAACGTACGTAAAAATATCGTAGAACACGTAATACAAAATTGGATCACTTATAGTCCGTTTATTATCAGGGATGAATCTTATGGTGTTCCGATTGCTAATGAAAACGATTATGTAAATATATGGTTCTTCATAGAAGTATGTGCTTCTTCACACTTCAATAGAAGCATTGTTTAAATTAATATAATTCTACAAATATGATGCAGTTTTAAAATATTGAGTAATGATTAATACTGTCAAGGAATCTACTCATATACGTAATTAAGTTTTGGTACTTCTCTATTATCTCATCGACCACTTTTCATAACAAAAAACTGTCGCCAAACTGTAACGCCAAATAAACGGGAGAACGTTGTAATTAATACGCGCAAATGTTGAATTAAAACCCACTTGACGACATAACAAACACGTATAATGCTTCCGACATCAAGTAAATGGGACTGCATTTTTGGCATTTATTCATACAGTTTGGCGATAGTATTTTGTTATGAAAAGTGGACGATGGGATAATAGAGAAATACCTAAGTTTTTTATACCAAGTTTGAAAATTTATCTTTTTTTGACATTTAAAAAAAAATAACAGAAAAAACATTACAAATTTGCCCATTTGCTCAGCAGTCAAAGGATTAAGTAAATATTAATGATTAAGCGGAACTGGTTCTAGTTATGAAGTAATATTATTTTGCTCAAAAACCCCCAACAAAAAAAGAATTACAAAGAATAAGTAATCGTCTTTAAATATACAAAAAACAATGTGATTAATGACCAGGATTTTTTTACATATAACATTTTTTATATACAAAATAAAAACGGAAATAACCTCATTCATTTCACCAGATGTCAAAAATAGTTTTTTTTCCACATTCCTGGGCAAAGCACTAAATCAATAAAATCACCAATTTGTGACAAATTATGAGTTTCTTATGAATCGCCAATGAACGGACATGCAAACTGGTAAAAAATGAATGTAATAAATTAAAACATTCAAGATTTGTATACATACAAACAATGTAAATATTAATATTGTTACATGATACATTGTTTGTATATATACTTGTTTGTATACATACAAACAAATATAATGTAAACATTATTATTCAAATATTAAGAGTTTGCAAATCAAAACATTCTAAAGATTTGTATACATACAAACAATATAATGCATACATACTCTTTACAAATAAAATAGCACACTTATGTAATGACAAAACTTTTAAATCGAATAGAGATAATATATTTCTGTTAAAAAATAATGCTAAAGTTCAGACTTATATATATTATACATTCACATAAAGCTAGTCACATTCCTGCATATTTATTAAATATTTAGTTGCTAAATACAGAAATAATATTTTATAATTTATATTCAGATGCTCAGATTCGCTTTTTTTGAACATATAAAAATAAAAATATTACTACCGTGCATACTGTCTTTTGACATTATATTTACATAATAGTTTTAATTAGCAATCAGAACACCATAAGATTCATACCCGATCATAAACGGAATATAAGTGGTCCAATTTTGTATTACATGTTCTACTATATTTTATTTACGATTGAATAATTATTTTCTGTACTATATAAACAAAATGATTTGATTTCGCGAACGTTAAATGAACCTAAATTCATGTTACACAGTAAATCCGAAATGGATACCTAAGTATTCATACAAATTACAATAAATACAACAATAAATAAAATAAATACCTTCTAAACACTCCACAGTTTTTTTATATAAATATCTTCCTAGGTTTAACACAACGTGAAAGAAGCCATCAAAACAACATGATTTGATCTTGATCCCAAATACGTTTGGAGACAGGAATAGACCCTCGCCTCATTGGCCGGTCCTTTTTTGACGCATGCGTACTCGGTCGAAATTCGATGGAAATTTGACAAAATTACCAAACTGCTTTAAATAGATGGATAGATATACATAATGTGAGATTGATTATTTTTATTATTTTATTTAATTTCCTGACTCAAAAACCAAGTTACTTAATTTATTTTACTATATAGTTATATAACAATTTTATAATGTATTTGCAATCAAAAGTTTTAAAGTTTTATTAATAAAATATTATGATGGTTAGAGGAAACGCAAGATGTTGACACAGGGGGAGGAAGGGTTCAGCCCATCTTGCCCCTAACTGGTTACAGACCTGAGTTGGTATATTCATTAATTTATCATACTACTTAAGTGATTTATGATCTACAAATAAAACAGATAAGCCACAAGCATAAATGTTTTTGTAGAATATTACAAGAACATATTCACATTTGTAAAATGTAACATTTTAATGGACATAGATTAATAATAAAAGTTGTTGTGGCAGTCACTACCATGAGACTTATTTGAATAATAGATACTTTTTGATACAATGCAAGAGTTAGTTTAAGAGCAGCATTCTATTAAATAAGTGTTTCGTAGTTTAGAGTTCAAGTTGTAGGCATGAATTCAAAATCTCAAATTCTGTCTGTTCATTTGCATTTCAGTAGTAACTAATAAGCAATCTAAAATTTTAAAACCACATAATCCACTATATAATGACAACTTAAGTGTGAGAATACCTGATTACAGATTTTCTGTTTTATTGTAACATGCCCAATTATGTCTTGAAATTTTTCAGAAGTTTTATTTATACTTAGCAATTTGAGATTTTTTAAGCAATAACAGCTTCTTTGCATTTTTAGCACTTTCCAACATAGTTGAAAAGTGTTTATGAATTAGGTTTGCCTGTCTATGCTCTAACTTGTATGCATATACTTTGATTGCCCTGCAATTGATATATATTATTGAGGTTTACTATGGCATGTTTGGTATTGAAAGTAAAGTGTGTAACATTTATAGTTCATTTACAGGGACACTCAAAAGAATTCCATTACTTTAGTGTCTATGGGGAAAAATTGTTTGCTGTGTATTTTAATGATGTTACATTATTTCAAACATATTGAAATTGACATACATCATTGAGGTGCACTACAAGAGGGTTTCTGTTTCTACCTAGATTAAGGTGCACATAGCATTCATTGTTCATTTACAGGAACACACAAAAGAATTCGTTTACAGTACTGTCTATGAAAAATAATTGCTGGAAATACATGTTCAGTTATGGTATGTGTTTTTTAAATTAAACTAATTTGTTGCATACTAGAGGGCTCTGCCCCTTACAAACTGTGCTCGCCAACCCCCGTTCTGACACTGCAAAATTTAAAAACATTCTGATTTGATCAACTCTAAAACGATTACGGAAGATTGAATTATAATTAAACGACCAGTGGCGATCTGCTGTAATCGGATTTCCATTCTTTTTTTTTTTTTTTGACTGGGGGATTTTAAGGCTGAATCAACTGCTGTCGAAACAGCTAACAATTGTTTTCATGATTTATTGAATAAGATCAATTAAACATTTGAAAATCAGCTTCTGTAAAATGGTTAAGTAAACAATGTTGCAGCATCGCAGAATTTTATAACGATGCTATGAAAAATTGGGTACTTCTCCATTATCCCGTCGACTACTTTCTATAAAAGAAAAGAACTGTCTCCAAACTATATGATTTAACGCTAAAAGTGTGTTACCTTGGCGTCACATTCAATTGCCATCAGATGCATTACACGTGTTAGTTATGCCATCATGTGATTTTTAATTCAACATTCATCTGTAATTTTAATGATATTTTAACAATTTATTAGTTATTTTGTTAATTTAAACGTAATTATTAAACATAAAGATATAGTTTTTAATTGAAGAGAAATATTTACGCTGTTTTAAAATTTGCAATAATAGGTAAATGATTTTGTTGAAATAAATTTATCTCTCGCATAAATATATTTTTAAATTGAAATCGTTTGGAAATACAGTAATCCCTTAACATTCGCGAGGGTTACGTTCCAGGAAAACCTCGCGAATGTTGAGTCTATCTCTCTGCACTAAAAAAGGGAGTTACATTCTATAAAATTTTAATTAGTGTGGCATAGCATTTCATGGAACAAAATTATATATGTATTAACAATACGTTATGCCTAACATATATGTAGAAGTTAAATGTACGCACATAACATGACATTTATTTACGAAAGTTAATTCAAATTAACTGACTAGAGAAATAATTACAGCTAAATAAAATCATATGTTTTTGTATAAAGTAGTTTCGGTTCTCTCTATTCAGAAAGAGATGATAATGTATTAGTGGGTCGGTATGCGATACAATATTTAAAAATACAGCTAAATGCTTCAGAAATACTTTAATTTATTTTCCATCTAAGAGCAGTTTCAGCTGTATCTCTACGACAACCTGAGCATGTTAGAGTAATACTAGATTAAAGATGCCGTTACTACTTCTAATATCACTATTGCATTGAATATTCTGCTGTTGTTATTATTTTACTTTTCTACAATACTCACTCCTTTTTCATTTGACAACAGAAAATTGATTTGAAAATAGATTCTAAGAAAACACAGGGAAGTAATCTTTAACCACTATAAATTCTGTAAGATAATTAAAAAAAAATCGCGAATAATCAAATCAGATTCTCGCGAATGTTAAGTTTTTCTGCATTTTCATGTTTGCGAATAATCAAAATTCGCAAATGTTAAAACCGCGAATGTTGAGGGATTACTGTATTGTTATTTGAGCATTTTAAATATGACGTATGTTTTCCCATTTAATACTTTGAACACGTAATATTTTAATTATTTCTCGTTTTAATAATCATTGCGCAAGTATATTTTTTATTACGTAATTTTCTACACTTACTGCTTTTAACATGTGATCATTTAATTATTATTTTAAAGTTTTATTTCTTGTTTTAATAGTCACATGTAAATACATTTTTTAATTGAAAGGGAATATTATTATTTTCTCTATTTTACAAATTGGCAACCATTCAAATAATGGGTTTTATGAAATATGAAATAAATCTTCATCAAAATAATCAAAATTTTGAATAAAAAATTTAAATATAACCTCAAAAATTCACATAAACTAAAAAACTAATTGCAGTCTGCACACTGCAAGCTTGTAAACTATATCCTTATCAATTATGGTTAAATTCATGTGCATAGTTTTACTTTAGTTAGCTTGCTTTAGTTTTTAAAACTTTTTAAAGATAATTATTTTGACCAACTTTAATATTATATATATCTTAAAATAATTCTTCGATTTAAAAACTATCTGCTTCAGTGTGTTTATCGAACATTTCGTTATAAAACTACCAATTTTCGTATTTTTATATGCAATAGTTTTCTGGATATTAGTCCAGAAAGACTTCAAGGCACAAAATCTTCATTGACTGTGGCGGCGGTGGTTATTTTTTTTTTAATATACAGGCATCCCCCGACTTACGTAATTAATGTGTTCCTCAGGCTTTTACGTAACTCGAATGTGTAATTTGCTTAGGTAAAATTTCGTAAAAATCAGCAATATCACACACAAAAGAATTCGTTTACAGTACTGTCTATGAAAAATAATTGCTGGAAATACATGTTCAGTTATGGTATGTGTTTTTTAAATTAAACTAATTTGTTGCATACTAGAGGGCTCTGCCCCTTACAAACTGTGCTTGCCAACCCCCGTTCTGACACTGCAAAATTTAAAAACATTCTGATTTGATCAACTCTAAAACGATTACGGAAGATTGAATTATAATTAAACGACCAGTGGCGATCTGCTGTAATCGGATTTCCATTCTTTTTTTTTTTTTTTGACTGGGGGATTTTAAGGCTGAATCAACTGCTGTCGAAACAGCTAACAATTGTTTTCATGATTTATTGAATAAGATCAATTAAACATTTGAAAATCAGCTTCTGTAAAATGGTTAAGTAAACAATGTTGCAGCATCGCAGAATTTTATAACGATGCTATGAAAAATTGGGTACTTCTCCATTATCCCGTCGACTACTTTCTATAAAAGAAAAGAACTGTCTCCAAACTATATGATTTAACGCTAAAAGTGTGTTACCTTGGCGTCACATTCAATTGCCATCAGATGCATTACACGTGTTAGTTATGCCATCATGTGATTTTTAATTCAACATTCATCTGTAATTTTAATGATATTTTAACAATTTATTAGTTATTTTGTTAATTTAAACGTAATTATTAAACATAAAGATATAGTTTTTAATTGAAGAGAAATATTTACGCTGTTTTAAAATTTGCAATAATAGGTAAATGATTTTGTTGAAATAAATTTATCTCTCGCATAAATATATTTTTAAATTGAAATCGTTTGGAAATACAGTAATCCCTTAACATTCGCGAGGGTTACGTTCCAGGAAAACCTCGCGAATGTTGAGTCTATCTCTCTGCACTAAAAAAGGGAGTTACATTCTATAAAATTTTAATTAGTGTGGCATAGCATTTCATGGAACAAAATTATATATGTATTAACAATACGTTATGCCTAACATATATGTAGAAGTTAAATGTACGCACATAACATGACATTTATTTACGAAAGTTAATTCAAATTAACTGACTAGAGAAATAATTACAGCTAAATAAAATCATATGTTTTTGTATAAAGTAGTTTCGGTTCTCTCTATTCAGAAAGAGATGATAATGTATTAGTGGGTCGGTATGCGATACAATATTTAAAAATACAGCTAAATGCTTCAGAAATACTTTAATTTATTTTCCATCTAAGAGCAGTTTCAGCTGTATCTCTACGACAACCTGAGCATGTTAGAGTAATACTAGATTAAAGATGCCGTTACTACTTCTAATATCACTATTGCATTGAATATTCTGCTGTTGTTATTATTTTACTTTTCTACAATACTCACTCCTTTTTCATTTGACAACAGAAAATTGATTTGAAAATAGATTCTAAGAAAACACAGGGAAGTAATCTTTAACCACTATAAATTCTGTAAGATAATTAAAAAAAAATCGCGAATAATCAAATCAGATTCTCGCGAATGTTAAGTTTTTCTGCATTTTCATGTTTGCGAATAATCAAAATTCGCAAATGTTAAAACCGCGAATGTTGAGGGATTACTGTATTGTTATTTGAGCATTTTAAATATGACGTATGTTTTCCCATTTAATACTTTGAACACGTAATATTTTAATTATTTCTCGTTTTAATAATCATTGCGCAAGTATATTTTTTATTACGTAATTTTCTACACTTACTGCTTTTAACATGTGATCATTTAATTATTATTTTAAAGTTTTATTTCTTGTTTTAATAGTCACATGTAAATACATTTTTTAATTGAAAGGGAATATTATTATTTTCTCTATTTTACAAATTGGCAACCATTCAAATAATGGGTTTTATGAAATATGAAATAAATCTTCATCAAAATAATCAAAATTTTGAATAAAAAATTTAAATATAACCTCAAAAATTCACATAAACTAAAAAACTAATTGCAGTCTGCACACTGCAAGCTTGTAAACTATATCCTTATCAATTATGGTTAAATTCATGTGCATAGTTTTACTTTAGTTAGCTTGCTTTAGTTTTTAAAACTTTTTAAAGATAATTATTTTGACCAACTTTAATATTATATATATCTTAAAATAATTCTTCGATTTAAAAACTATCTGCTTCAGTGTGTTTATCGAACATTTCGTTATAAAACTACCAATTTTCGTATTTTTATATGCAATAGTTTTCTGGATATTAGTCCAGAAAGACTTCAAGGCACAAAATCTTCATTGACTGTGGCGGCGGTGGTTATTTTTTTTTTAATATACAGGCATCCCCCGACTTACGTAATTAATGTGTTCCTCAGGCTTTTACGTAACTCGAATGTGTAATTTGCTTAGGTAAAATTTCGTAAAAATCAGCAATATCAATTATATATATATATATATATATATATATATATATATATATATATATATATATATATATATATATAGATAGATAGATAGATAGATAGATAGATAGATAGATAGATAGATAGATAGATAGATTATTTACATAGCATTAATTTTTAAATAAAGCATCCTGCAGCAGTATTTACTCGGATATAAATTATACAAGTATGAAAAAATATAAAGGTAAACTGAAAAAATACTTTTCATATAAAAAAATATCTTGTGGAATTTGGGATTTATAAATTCAACATTGATGGAGTGATTTATAACAATTTTGAGATTACTTCAAACGACTATAAAAATAAGAAATAATTAAAGAGGACTGACAGTTGTCATAGAAACCAACCCATTCAAATTTTCGCAGGTGAATTTCGAATAAAAAATATACACTCGTTCCTCTGTTTTGAAACTTTAAAATTAAGTTTTATTCTAGTTTGGATTCAGGTAATATAATGATAACAGTTGAACCCGAACTTTTTTTGCCTCATTTTAATTTGTATATTCCTAACAAAAATATAACTCTCTCTAATATATAAAACTATATTATTATAATTATAATTTTTATCTACATATTTTATTTATAAAATAATTATCAAAAGTATGCAAATGCGTATCAAATGCGCTAGTGAGTTCATAAATGTAATTTTCAAAATTTTTTTACGTAACTGCAAATTTACGTAAGTCGCAGTATACGTAAGTCGGGGGATGCCTGTAGAGAGATTACTTGTAGTGTATAAATTCTATAGATCATATACAGGGCAGTACAAAGTATTTCAAGTACATTTTTGTTTATTGACAAATTTCTGAATGGGAATTATCAACTGTGCTATTCGTGTCCTATCTGAACTAAACTTTAGCAAACCATGTAGTATATATGTAAATATATAGAACATATATAGGGCTAAACAAAAGAATTCGGATATTTTTCCGATTACTGATGGTAATTTCTGAAATTGGGTTTTCAAATTTTTTACTTAGACATCATCTTTTACTATATTAAATGGTGAAGTTCTGTTACAGTAATTTATAAGTGTTTAAAAGTGTTTTACAATCTATGCTTGATGCATGATTTTTCATTCTTATTTTTTAATGAAATTGACTGATATTGACAAATAACAATGGTCTAATACTATTAATTACAGTACACCTCCCCCTTTTTTTATCGTAATTATATAATTAATATTGTATAGTTGTCATATTAAAGACAATAGCAGAAATATTTATATGTAACTATATAATATAATATAAGATATAGCTATATATATTACATTCATATATATATAATGTATATATATATATTATGTTCATTCCAGAAGAATGTTATCCTATAAAAGTACCATCATAAATATCTTATATCACTAAAAGCTGATAACCTAATGTTATATATATAATAAATGTATTCTAAATTACTGTTTTATATTTATTATTTTAGTTTCATTTTATATTATTTACCATTTTTTGTGATATTGTGTATTTAATAAATGTATATTAAATTCCTCTTTTGAACACGATGATTGGTAACAATAACGATTGACAATTGACAGTCATTTTTGGCAATCTATCTTCCTTCCACTGTTAGTATTACAGTAATATTTCTACACTGGTGGTTCACTCAAAAGAGCCCCCAAATATTCTCCTTAATCCTTATTATGATGAAACAAACTTGATCTGATAGAGCAACCAACCTTTCATGTTTATAGTTAAGTTGCTCTAAAAAGAAGTTCTTCATAATTTTTTTCTTTACTTTATATATCATCTCACTTACCTAGCAGGAGGAATATCACAAATTTTACATGCACATATATGGCATGTACAGATTGTCCAAGAAAAGGTATTAGAAAATAAAATAATATAACGTTATTACTGGGACCTGTAAAATATGGAAAAGTTCAGGAAATTTTGACAACCTGGAATTACCAGGAAAATTTGAGAAAAATCGGAGAAAAAAGTATTTTGATTTCTGTTATTTGCCAATCATAGAAATCTGGAAAAAAAATTGCAAAATCTTACAAAAATATGACTCATCCAGAAATGTTTTGACCTTTTTCAGTGACTCATTGAATTCTTGGCAACAGTTGGAAGCTTGCCAATCTATATTCACATGAAAAGTCATTTTACAATGACTTTCCATTGTGAATATAGCTTCTTGTTCATTCTAATGTTGAATTAATGAGGTGGGCCAGAATCCCGCCACCCTTTTTCCCTCCAGATAATTACATGGCAATCCAGACAAACCAAATTCATAAACACTTTTCCACTATGTTGGAAAGTGTTAAATAGGTTGATAGTTGATACATTAAACTTTGCTAAATAAATCAATGTTTCTGACCTTATATAACACATTTAACCAATCTTCAAACTAATCAGAGAGACAGTAAATGCAGATTCTGAATTGTATTAAAACAATCAAATATACATCCGAAAAAAGTAAAGAAAATTATAACAGTAGTGAGGGACCAGAAATGAGCCCATCTCTTTTTTCATTAGCGGAATTTCTTTCAAATCTCTAAATAACTTTTTTCTTTTCTTCTTTGCTAAAAGTGAGCTTTATCTATCATCTATCTCTTTTGTATAGCAAACTTTTGTACAAATTTCAAAAAAAAAAAAAAAAAAAAAAAAAAAAATATATATATATATATATATATATTTATATATTTGAGGGGGGGGGGGGTAGAAAAATATGCTTTTACTTTTTCTAGGAAGTAAATTTTGAACTTTTACTTTCAAATCATCATATTTTTCAAAGTATTTATTATTTGCTTCTCAATCAGATCTAACTTTTTCTTTATGTATTTATATTTTTATGACCTATCTGTTGTTTTTTAAAAATTGAGATCGTGTGTTTTATAAATAACTATTTTAATATTTTTAAAAGGAGAATAGAAGCTGAATTAATGGAAAAATCAACTGTTAAAACTTCAGATTCAGATGGAAGATTGTTAGCAGAGATTCTTTCTGGTAAAAATTTAATTAATTTTTTTATTTAAGATATTAGTTTTTTCACTTTTTTTTTAAATTTAACTGTTTACTTTTTTATTTTCTTTGTTCCCTGTTCTATTTTTATATAATTATTATTTTCTTCCATGCTGCTTTTTTAGAATTAGAAGGTAAGATTTTTACTTATTTTATAATAAGGTCTTTATAGCTGAGTAACTTTTTTATTATTACTATTTGAAATATTTGTATATTATTTCATATACATATAGTTGTATCTATGAACAAAATATAATTTATATATCATAATTTCTGTTAATTTGTATGGCTGAAATTGAAAATTATTAGGTTGTATCAAAAGTATTTCCGTTTTCTGAATGCTTTTATACCAAAACATGTAGCTGGCACTTTCTCACCCCTATTGTTGAACATAAAATGTTATTTAAGAGGATATATGTCCCTCTATATTCTATATTCATTCAGGCTTCTTTCTTTCATTTTTGGGTGACATAATGAAAGATACAAATGTTGAGATTTTTTGCATTTTAAGGCATGATTAGAGATGTAAAATTTCCAGAAATTTTGAAGTGGCGGAAAAAAAAAAACAGTTTTTTTCTGGAAAAATTGATTTTTTACAAATGTTTCACAAAAATAAGTTACATTTTCTTAAAAGATATAAAATAATAAACATTTTTTTAAATTTCTGCATACTAAAGAAAATATTGTTTTTCACTTTACATGAATATATTACAAAAAATAAAATAAAAAGTCAGCTTTTAAAAGTTAGTCTTTCAGTCTCAGAATTTTCACAGTTGCTTTTCTTGCTTAATTTAACACCATTGTTTGTAATATATCATACCTCTGTTGAAATGATTTTTCAATTGCATTTGTTCAGTTACCAGTAGAGATAATTAAAAAATAACAACAACAAAAAGCAATATACCGCTGGAAATATAACTTACTCAAGAATATCATGCAATACAGTTTGATCAATTATAGTTATTTTATGAAACGTTATAGCCAAATAATCAGAAAAAGACTGTAAAACTTGCTTAGGTTGACGTTGACGATAATTCTTTTTCTTTTTCTTGAATGTAGCCAATGCATATGAATGTTTGGAGTGTCCAGACAGATTCCATTTTATTTGATAATGTGTCAATCAAAGCTAGGGTAGGATTTTTAAAAAATGTATGCCATATTTTGGTACTTATAGG
The DNA here is from genome assembly GCA_963931845.1 of Maratus michaelseni. NCBI lineage: Eukaryota > Metazoa > Arthropoda > Arachnida > Araneae > Salticidae > Maratus > Maratus michaelseni. Next base: position 141,786,051 of record OZ007597.1, read on the forward strand.
AAGACTTTTATCACTATTTTTTATGATTGCTATCAAGTTGCTAAAGTTCTTTGCCGCCTTTCAATTTTTGAGCTAAGAAAGCATAATAAAATTAACACAACATCATAAAGAGTTGATTAGTTACCCAGAAATCAATGCGTAACAATATTTTTAAGTGTAGAAAGCTATGGTTATGAAGAAATTTGAAGTAAAATTATAAATAAATAAACAAAGGGATATCTAAGTCAAGCAAAACAAGATGTAAAGGCAGGAGAGCAATTGGCGGTAGAAGATTAAAGCTCCTGTGTATAGGTCACAGAAAACAATCCTCTCGGTATGTGCAACATGAAATGATGCACTGTAATGGAGAGCTAAAACAAATTACTTTCTGTGCAGAATGCAGTATTTTGGTCTAAATGCTAGAATTCCATAAAAAAAAACATTTTAAAAATCTAAATATCATGATCCTACTATTTCTCTGTCTAGTAAACATGCATTTTAGCTCAGTTTAATATTTTCAACCATTATTTGATTTATATATATATTTTTTTTTTCATGAAATTCTAGCATTTAAACCAAAATACTGCATTTTCTACAGAACTGTATACTTTGATTCAACTCTACATTTCAGTGCACCATTTCATGTTGCATTCACCAAGATAATGTTTTCTGTTATCTATACACAACGACCTTACTCTTCTACCGCCAATTGCTCTCCTGAACCTTTTCCTGTCTTTACCAGTTGTGTTGTGCTGGACTTAGACATATTCTTTGTTAATTTATTTCTAATTTTACTTCAAATTTCTTCATAACCATAGCTTTCTACACTTAAAAACATTGTTACACATTGATTTCTGGTAACTAATCAACTCTTAATGATGTTTTAATTTTATTATGCTTTACTCTAATACTTTTTTTGCAAAAAACTTTAATAGCTTGATAGCAATAGCAGTCATAAACAAGTTGGAAATTGTACGTCAAACGTTACAAACGAGGTGCGTTCGTACGCACGTTTTAGAATTAAATTCATGATATCCCGTGCGTAGAACGGGTTAAACAGCTAGTTAAGTATATATTTTATGACACTGTTCATACAAATATCTTAACTAGTTATATATGTATCAGCTAGTTATATAAATATTCAGATCTTGATGATTTTTAATTCTGTGAAATGAATTATATCGTCTGCAGATTAATTTCTGTAATAAAATAAGCATCTCGGTCGCTTGACGATTTAACATCCATCGGAAGCTCCTATAACAAAAAAGCACCGATTTAAAAAAAAAAAAAATTCAAATTTCTTAATAAATATTTTTATTAATATCTCCTAAAGTTTTGATTCGATTTTAATAAAATTTGAAATGTCTCGAAAAAATTCTGCAAAGATAATATATTTTAAATTGCAAACCATTTGGTTGGGTAGTTTTTGCGTTGTTATATGCAGACAGACAGACAGACGGACGGACCAAACGACGACTATAGGTGCTACGTATTTATATAATAACGAACTCACCTAAAAATAGTGATGAAAGTCTTCCTATAAGTACCAAAATATGGCATATATATATATATATATATATTTTTTTTTTTTTTTTGAAATCCTACTCTAGCTTTGATTGACACATTACCAAATAAAATGGAATCTGTCTGACACTCCAAACATTCATATGCATTGGCTACATTCAAGAAAAAGAAAAATCATTATCATCAACCTAACCAGATTTTACTGCCCTTTTCTGATTATTTGGCTATAATGTTTGATAAATTACTTAGAATTGAACAAACTGTATTGCATGATATTTTTTATTAAATTATCTTTCCAGTGGTACATGGCTTTTATGGTATAACTAAGAAATATTGGATGTTAGAGCCATCAAACTTCAAAAAAATTTTCCCAAAAGGTTTCCATAATTTTGGCCACTACTGTATATATAGCTAGATAAGAGATTCATTGGCGATTTCAGCTGTTATGTGACATGTTTTGTTATTCTAAAATCATCAAATTTCTGGAAGATTCAGCATGTTTTATGGAGAAAAAATTTTAAAGGACTCAAGTTCTTCCTAAACTGCTTACAGATCATATTTTCCATGTTAACATTTTCATGGGAGACACAGAACAGGAAAAAATATCAGAATGCAGCAATAATAAAATTTTGACTTTATTATTTTATAAATTAAATTTCAATTTTTCCAATTTGGAAAAATTGAAAAATACCCCTTCGGAAAAAAACTGAAAAAACGGCAAAACTTCCAAAAAGGTGAAGATCTCAAAGATGCAATAACTTCCTGACTACAGTCATTGGCTGTTAATAAATACAATAATAGAATTAAGAAACTTCTGTTCATTAAGATAAATGTTTGAATAGTGATGGCAACTATGTCTAATTATAGGATCACATCCAATGTTATTGTAAATAATGTTTTGTTTAGTAAATGGTCTTTTGAGTTACACTGTTACATACAAACTTTCTTTCCTTTCTGGTGGATCCATTAAGAAGTTTTCTGGATGCTAGCATTTTTTAATTAAATCAGATATTCTTTACTGTTTTGTTTCTCAATTTTTAATCCTGTGTCCCCTCAAAATGTCTGAAAAGAATATAAATAACTTTTTAGCCTCTCTTTTATTAATTCATTATTTATCAAAATTTTGCATTGCTAATGAGAAAAAAATTTGTTTGTGAAATTAAATGCAAGAATAATATATTATCACTCTAAAATATTTATTACAGTGTATTTATACTATTGGCCCCTTATAAGAAAAGGTTTAAATGAAAAATAAACCCAGCTGCTGCATTAATTCATGTTTAGGTACTTATCGAAATAATGGTATCAATACTAGATATGTTACTCTAACATTTGATTATCATTAATCAATAAAGATTTTTTCATTCATTTCTATCATTAATCAAAAAGTGTTATCTGTTCTAACTAACTGTGACTTTTTATTTAATTTTGTTCTCCCAGTTAAGGGACAATGTTACTCTATTCCCCCCCCCCTTTTTTTTTAACATTGTTTTCAGATTAAAGTTACTTCTATTTTACAATGTTTTAATGGATTAATGTTACTTTTCTTCAGGGTTCTTAAATATCATGATATTTTCAAAAATATCTAAAGTATTCGATATTTTGCTATATAGCTGATATTTTTTTTATATAAATATATATCCAATATTTTCAAATTAGTCAACTTACTTCTGATTATAAATATTTTCTGTCTTAATATAAATTAGAAACTAAAACATGTTTCAGTTAACACGAAAACTTGATAAAACAAGTTGGAAATTGTACGTCAAACGTTACAAACGAGGTGCGTTCGTACGCACATTTTAGAATTAAATTCATGATATCCCGTGCGTAGAACGGGTTAAACAGCTAGTTAAGTATATATTTTATGACACTGTTCATACAAATATCTTAAATAGTTATATAAATATTCAGATATATATGTATCAGCTAGTTATATAAATATTCCGATCTTGATGATTTTTAATTCTGTGAAATGAATTATATCGTCTGCAGATTAATTTCTGTCATAAAATAAGTATCTCGGTCGCTTGACAATTAAACTTCGGAAGCTCCTATAACAAAAAAGCACCGATTTAAAAAAAAAAAATTCAAATTTCTTAATAAATATTTTTATTAATATCTCCTAAAGTTTTGATTCGATTTTAATAAAATTTGAAATGTCTCGACAAAATTCTGCAAAGATAATATATTTTAAATTGCAAACCATTTGGTTGGGTAGTTTTTGCGTTGTTATATGCGGACAGACAGACAGACGGACGGACCAAACGACGACTATAGGTGCTACGTATTTATATAATTACGAACGCACCTAAAAAACAATATTCTAAATGTTTTTTTCTTTCTTTCTATTTTTCACTCACAACAAAACTGAAGTTAAACGATTTGCTTTTTATACTTATCAAAAGTCAAACTATAGGGTTCAGCATGAAGAATCAAGAAATTTACTGTTTTATACGACAAAATTTTAATTGCAAAATAATTTGTTTTTGAAAAATTTGAACGCAAATGTAAGCTTGTCTACTTTTTCATTCGTTAACCTGTTGTGCAGTTTAAAGTGAACTAATCCAAAACCTGAAAAGATTATTTCTAATGAATCTGTAAATATTTATGATATCTAAATTAGACAGTTTATCTTTCAATGGTCGTTCTAAGTTAACATTGTCCCGCATAATTATTGGTTCTGCATTTAAAAATTCAGTTTCAAAGATAAAGCTCAGAAAAGATTTTTGGCTAAAAAAAATGTTAGTATCAGAAACAAAAGTTTTTTTGTCTATAGAACGGCACAGACAATAAAAGTTGAAAAATTCATTTACACTTGTTTTGACTGAAAGTATTGAAACTATCATGCGCAGTATTTTGAAAATAAATATCAAATATATCATGATATGTATCATTATATATTATCTATTGATATACATCGCCAAACCCTGCATTTTCTTTTACAGTGATTTAATGCAATTATGTTACTTTTCTTTTATAATGTTTTAATGGATTAATGTTTTCAATTTTCACAGAGCCGTTACAAGAATCAGTCTTGGAAGATATTAAAGGTATCCAAGATCTATCTTTATTTTTCTATAAAAGTTTCATTACGAGTAAAAATTATATTCATTGTTTTTTACACTGCTGACATAGTTATTGAGTTGTTTGTAGTGGAAAAAAAAAATATATATATATATATATATATATATTAGAAGCACATACCTTAACCTCAATACATCAATAATTTCATTACTTGATACAATAAGATTGCTTCAAATTGTTTTTTTGTTCTCGGAGAAGAGTCTCCATACAAACATTCATAAATGCTAGAGAGTAGAACTGTTTTGGAAGGATTAAAAATACATTTAACTTCACATTTATTTTAATTTGTTATTTTTTTTTAAGTTAATAAGTATTAACACATGACAAAATAACATTGAAACAATTTAGGTCAGTAATTCAGATTAATAACTAAATGTTTATTATCTTCTTCTTTGGGAGTGTCCACTTTCCTTGACCAAAAATTTTATTCAGCGTTTTTATTAATTGTTTTCTACCCAGGGAGCATTGTCACATAATTTATAGTATAATATAAACTTTCATCTATTGTGTTTTTCCATGTCATCCTTGATCTACCCCATTTTTTTGTATTTGTCAGGCTCCAGTCAATCTAACCAATAAAGAAAAATGCAATGACTTGCACTTCTTAAGCTGTAAATAACTCTTATCAAGCATTTTGAGGTTTATTTGTTGAAATTAGGGAATTGTATCAAATATAATTTCCTTATGGCCACTATTATATATATATATATATATATATATATATATATTTTTTTTTTTTTTTTTTTTTTTTTTTTTTGGTGGGGTGGGGGGTCTTTTTTTTTTAAATGGTTGTTAAGTCTAAATTCTCAATGATGCCTTCCAAAACAATGATGCCTTATATGTGAGTACAGGTTTTAAAATTTTAGATCTATAATGGAATAAATCAAATTAGTCTGTATGCATATTCAAACAGGCTAATTTCCTAATCTTTACTTTTAGTTTTGATGTAGTCAGATTAAAATAGATGCTTGTTGCTCATTTCTTGAAATTAAAATTTTATACATATAAACTAAAGATTAAATTATGCTGAAATCGTTCAAAATTTTCTAAAAACTGTGTTTTTGAGTGAAAAGAGAAAAAAAAAATAATAATCATTTTGATTTTTTTTTTTCTATTTATCACGTGTCTGTCCAAGATTTTTTCTCAGGGAATATTTTTTGTGAATTTATTTCTCATTTTTGAGAAAAAAGTAATTTCATAAAAAGCAGTTAGATATTTTAAATTCAGTTCTGACACACTTAGCAACAACAACAACAACAAAAGGATTTTTTTATGTATTTTAGTTTATAGTTCATAGGGGTTGGGGGGGGGGGGTAAAATACAAATTCTTACTGTCAAAATAAGAACAAATTCATTTGCCAGCTCATTTGAATTAATGCAAAATTAGAAACTCCCCCATCACCCGCCACCACCGCTTTTTTTTTTTTTTTCCTTTGCAACACCAACTTTAAAATAAGAACTAATGTCATCTTCTTCTCTTGGGACTCAATAAAATAAAATTAAAAGAAGAATAGCCATTCATAAAAAGGATTGCATTTTTAACACCAAAAAATTAAGGATTTTAATTTTCCATAATAAATAGTTTAGATTCACAAAATCAGGGAAGCATTTTCAAAATAGGAGCTAATTTCCCTTATCAAGGCACTTTGGACTTCATTAATGTAAAATTAACGAGGAGTATTTCAAAAATATTTATCATTCATATTCAACATTATGTAAGACTACTTTCATAACTTTACTTTTGACTTTGCTGTGTGTACAGGGGTCGATGCAGGATTTTTTTTTCTTGGGGCCCATTTTGTGAAAAGTAAAGGTTATTTTTGTGAAATTTATCATATTTTTGTGAAAAATAACATTTTGTAACGAAAGTTGAAATCCAATTAATCAAATTCGAACCAAGCATTTATAAACAAAACTTTTTAAAATCCTTTTGCTGAGGTTTTCCTCTCTGGTAAACTTGTTTGTTTACAAATTACACATTTTAAAACATCAAAAAATAATAAATAGTAAGTTTTTATGGAATAGAATTTTGTGAAGGGCCCATTTTATCAAATTGATTTTTGTGAAGGGACCCATTTTATTAAATAGATTGTTGTGAAGGGGCCCTAAATAGGCCCCAAATTTTTCCTGGATCGACCCCTGGTGTAATAAAATTTAAAATAAATAAATAAATAAATAAAAAATATTACTAGTAGGGGATCCAGCACCTATATTCTGTAACCCAGGCTTATCATGTTACAGAACATAGGTGAATACTATTTTTTATTATTGAAAATTATTAATAGATTTTTTTTTACATTTAATATTTTTTTTTTAGATTGTCCACTAACAACACCAAAAAGCATTTTTATAAGAAAGATTCCAATAATGTATTCAAATAAAGTTAAAAGTGATACTTTCGTATTAGCCGCATGTCAGAAATTAATTACCAAAGAAATCATTACAGATTTTGCTACTTACAGCAGCTTTTTTTATTTTGATATTTTCAGTGGTTTAAGCACATAATTAGATTACATGTCTATTAAATTTGTGTTTTATTTATATTATTTTAGTTATTTATTGATGGAGTTTTAATTTCATCAATAATAATGTCAAAGTCAATTATTCCATCAATTGTAGAATATTAGCAGGAAACAAATGCTGGACTATTTACATTGTTTTAAGTGCAAATGGATTAATCTTTCGTAATCAGCCTGCATGCGACAAAGATTGAAAAAAATTCATGCTTTAAAAATAATTTTAATGACCATGAAAATGAGAGTTATTTGAGATACAGTTTTCAAACATATTGCATTTGAAAAAAAAAATTTCCCCCCTATTCGATGGTGTAAAAATTGAAATTTTGCAATGTTTAGAATTTTTTTTTAATTGCAATCAAAGCAAAATTTATTGGTCAGGTGTTGTTATCCATCATCAATATGATGTCAGCGTTACTCATGGACATGCTTTTGTTTTATGCATTATTTTAATTTAAAAATTATATTTTGATATGTTGTCTCAATAATATTTTTTTTTTCAATAGATTGAAAAAGAGATTTAAGACTATAATTAATCGTTTTTATCTTGTTTTGTCCATTACAGTTCGCACTTGTTTTGTTACTCCACGTGCAAGAGGTCTTATTTTACAAGCTCATGAAGCTAGAAAAAGAATTAAAGGGAGTGTTTCTCCTGAGCCAGAAGTAAGCAATCATATATTTCATTTTACTGTTCTTATCCATTTTGTTTGTTTATATTTACTAGCATTGTACTCAATTACAAAAAATTGTTGGATTCATTAATCCATTTATGTTGAAGGTTTGAATAATTGAATTTGCACAATTTTATATTTGTTAGATGGGAAAATGTAATTTATGTTACATAATGAATGATATGTATTTTTTAAAATCTCATTCCTTTTCTGAATTATGTGGTGGCATCTCTTCTCCCAAAATTAAAAAAAGTCCTTCCAGTCTGTACCGAGAGGAAAAGGTAGCTTTCCTATTCCTTGTTTTTAAGAATTCATCTCAATTTTACTCAAATGTATGAGCTAAAATGCATGAAACCCAATTATAGAAGATTCATTTCCAATTTTCATTAAAGCTGAATTTCAATGAAAATTTCACAAAATTAGTCAGCCAAGATGGCATCATTTCTAGTGGTTTATTTTTGGTTGCCAAATTTGACGATATTTTGCTATGTGTTGCCTAGCTTTGTGAGAATTTGTTGCTGCAGATATGAATATATAGTTTTAAGCAAATGAAAGATGGAACAATGGTTACAACAATGATAGAAAATTTGTGAGAAACCACATTTTCTAAAACTCATAAATTAATCCCTTATTATTTTTTTAATCTGCTGTCTTGTTTCAATGTGTCAGCAATCATTCAGCCATTTTATAAGATAGAGGCAAAACAAAAAATACTGTAGAATCCTTGTATGTATCAAAGCCAGATATTTAATGGAAAAAATTTTCAGGATCTCTATTTTTTTGTACATCTTTTTGAATTTGGAATATTTAAGTGGCTGCCATTTTGAAACAAGATGGCAGATGAAGCTGGCCAATAAACTTGTTCGAGACCTTGATAAGTCCTACACAAATGCTTAGTCACATCCAAATCAGTTCATAAATACAAATGCTATTGCATGACAAAAATTAGATATATATATATATAAATCAACATTTGAATAGAAGGTGGTTTGGGAGATTGAGGGTTATGATCGGTGAAAATATACTGCAATTTTCTGGAATTGCATTCCTCCAAACAGCTGCAATAGGTAGTTTCTTATTTTTTGTAATGAAAATTACCTAAAAGAACATACCAAAGCAAAATTTCAAGCCAACAACTAATGTGAGAATAATGTCTGCATTTTCTTGTTTCATCAGCTTTACTATTGAAAAATAAACAAGAAAGAAAAATCGTACATCAAGCATAGATTATGAAACTCTTTCCGACACTTTGACTATAACAAAACTTCACTGTTTAATAAGGTGAAAAATGATGTCTAGGTAAACAAATTTGGAAAACGCATAATACATTTGAAAACCCAATTTCAGCAATTACCATCTATATTCGGAAAAATATCCGAATTCTTTTGTGCAGCCCTGTATATAATCTGTGGATTTGTATATATACTAATAAGAATATTATATGTTAAAAGAAGTTATTTATTTTATAGTTTATGTAGTAGTATATAAACTATGTTAAGTTAAATTCAGCTGAAACTTTGGTGGAGTTCGGAATAGACATCCTGAAAATAATATTTATTTTATGTTACATATTTACAAATTTTTGCAAAATATGGAGACACGACGCTCCATTTCAAGTGACACACTATCACATATTTGAAGATATCAAAACATGCCTCCTTCTGTGCATATCGTTCTAAAATCCAACTCCATGGTAGGAGTGATGTAGCATCTATGTTCTTAGTGTCACAGTGCCATTTAACAGAACTTTTTGCCGAACATGCATGAAATTATAAAGTTACTTAATTATTATTTATTTTTGATGAATTTAAAATACTATTTAATAAAAAATTATAATTTTCTTATCTTATTCTTTTAAACATTTATTTGTTCACTTTATTTGAATTTCATATTCTTCAATAAGGTTTCATCTATCTTTTAGCTTGAAGTTCCCGCTCCACCTCCTAATGTGAATTATCCTCTTGATGGTCACAAAACAATAACGATTCCAGGGACTTTAAGGTATATGGAGTTGTTTTTTAATCACAATTTTGTTTGAAGTTTTTCTTTGCTTTTAACCATACTTTGATTTAGAAATGTTATTTCTTCATGAGGGTAACTTCACCAAATGTTTATTTGCTTTTTATAAAACTCTGACTTGTCCTTAGTTAGGAATAATAAAAGTTTTCTGAATCCAAAATTACACCTAGGGCAACAAACCATTTAAGGGAAACATTAAGTGTTAGCTATATTTGTAAGAAAAATAAAAATGTTTATTTAAATTTATCAAATGTCATGATATGACCATATAACAAGGTGTCTAGCCACCTGGAAAAGTCAGGGAAATTTAGGAAAAGTCAGGAAAATTTGAACTTGAAAAAAAAAAGGAAAATGTTCCTTATAAAACTACGGATTTGAAATTGCAACGCCGTTAAAATCAAACTTTGCTCTTCATAAGTACTGTAAAGAGTATTTCAACCTCTCTTGGAAACCATTTAGTGTACCCTTTTTCAGTCTTTCTTTGTAACTTTGAGATTTTCAGTTACAGTTTCACTGAAACCTTCCACTGAATGTTGTAGGATTGATTAGGTGTTTCACTCTGCTTACTTATTTTTGTTTGGGAGCTGAAATTTTGTTAGCTTAATTTATTGAATATTTATTATTTGTATTAAAATGTGTCAAAGTAATCAGTATTTAACTGACTGATGTGATAAAGAATTTCATCCTGATTTGACAAAATGGATAGAATCTGGTGCTAAAAGTGTGTATCTGCAAAATGTTTAGAATATGAAAAGTTCAACAATTTGTAAATTTTGCAAAAAAATATATAACAAATCAGTAATTTGGGCCTTAGAATCAGTTGTGAAAGTTTCACTTTCATATTGACAACTTTTAAGATATTTTTTGTGTGTAACATCACAAAATCTCGATACCTGGAATTTTTCTTTCATTGGTATGGAAAACCTGGAAATGTCAGGGAAATTCATTGCTGATCTGGAATAGACACCCTGATATAATGTTAATTAGCAAGTTTCCGCCATCAATATTTCAAAGTGATATTGAAGAAGTGACTGTATTAAAACCAAATTTATAGAATCAGCTCGTGTTTATTTTTTCTTTGATAATAATTTCACACATGTTCATATTGTAATTTAGTCATATTTTAGCAATAATCATAGTTATCTATTATTTCTTAGTGTAATTTTTTAAATGAGCTGATATTTTTTAAAAAATATTTTGTAATACTTTTTTATTTTTGTTATTATCTTTATTACTTCATATTAATTTTATAATATAAATGATTTTTTTTTTTTAGAATAAAAATGTTATATAATTTATATTACTCCATTTTAATTTTTTCTTTTAATATGTAATCTGTCTATATTTATTTTGAGATTTTGTTTACTGTTGCATAATTTCTATTACATATGAATAGTTTATTATTATTAAGCTCATTTTCAAAAGCTTTGGTAAGTTTACATGAATAGAAAGGCTAGAAAGTCATTTTTAAAAAAATCAAATTTTACTAAAAGTAAAAAATGTATATATTTCACATTTATTAAGGGGAAATATAGCAATCCTAATATTTATCGAGTATGAACACCTTTTCTGGGTAGGTCTTTAAAAGTAAAATCAATGAACAAAATATCTTTTAAAAAATATATTTGTATTATTTTAATTTTTTTTATCCCAATAACATTTTTTTCAAATAAATAAATAAATAAATAATATAATAATTATATATTTTTTGGGATGGAGGAATATTAAACACATTTGTTTTATATAAGTTAAAATTCATAAAATTATTACTAGAACTGAATGGAATTGAATGTTCTGTTTCCGTGCAATGATGTATATTTTCATGCACGTGTTAATAAAAAAAATAAATAAATAAGTATATGCTATGTATGTAATATTCATCTTATAATTTTACACATACAATTTTTATTTTATTTTTTTCTTCCAGAGAATGGGCTCCAGAAATTTTATTTGAGCAAGATGCAGATAATAAATCAATCGCTACATTAATTTTGGACTCATTATTAAGAGTAAGATTTCTTATATAAATGTGTTTTAATTTTCAAATACTTATGTATGTTTTTTTGTTTTTTTTCTTCTTCTTAGCTTGTTTAAATTTTACATTCTGCTGTCTAATTTTTTTGTTAAGAATATGGCAAAATTAATGTTTATGTTTTGTTAGTGCTTATCAAGTAGCAAATTAGATGATTTGGTTGATACCTAGTAGCTAGTTAAAGCAATTTTTTTATTTGTTACTTTTTTAGTGTATTTAGATTTTAGAATATGTGTTACATTTGTATATTTTATAATATAATACCTTGTACCTGTACATATCTAGAAGCATAAAATACATTAGATTTACAATGCAATTTCAGTACAGCTCTATAAGATATGTATGTGGTATATGCTTTTAAAATATTAACAACAATAAAGCAAAGCAATAATTAATATTAAATTTGAAATATAATATTCAAAATCTGTAAAATTAAGTGCCTCAAACTGCACTGACAATTTATGTTTAAAAGTTATATGTAAATCAAAGAAACATTTTGTTATTTGATGCTTTTTTAAATTACTGTGTACTTTTCCAAAAATGTTTGAGTTTTCTTCATCTATGATGCTTGTAACCTCAATATTTCAGTCTGCATTTGTAAGAGCTATTGCTAAAAATGACTATTGGGCTTCTATAATTTGAATAACTATAACTTGAATACAGTCACACCTCGGTATAGAGTCAGGTCACCGTAGGGAACCATGTGCAAATATAACTTTATATGTGAAGTGATGTTTTTAGTGGGTAAAAAATTCGGTCAGTAAATTATTTTTACCCGACTGCTCTCCAAAAAGGGGTAAAATGTTTTTGACTGTTTATAATATAAGATTATTTATTTTCTGATAAAATGGGAATTGTTGACTGGAGTTAAATAACTGTGGTGCCAAAATCTTTGTCTTCCCTCTACAAGTGCCATAGGCTATAGTTATATAGCCCAGGGCTGTTTAATATAGTGCTAAGGCACCCTTTAAAGGTTTACTTGGTGTCCTTTCCAATGTTTCTTTGTACTAGCTTTGTTAAAAGTAATAAAATTCCATTTTAAACTATGATTTCTTTAAAATTAATAATAATTGTATGTTTTAATGATTACTATTATTTTATTTGATCAAGGTTTCTGACTCCTTCCCAAAAAATTGTTTTGAGATAGCACTCCCCCTCTCAGAATTTTTTTTTATAATTTTTCTTTTTTTTTTTTTAATTTGGAGTAATTGATGTAATATTATGGGTCTTTTCTCACAGGTTTTTTTTATTATTATTAACTTGTTACATGTATGTACTTTATTTACTTTTTATTATTTTATTTTACTCACAAACCTTCATATTACAATGTATCTTAGTTGTTATTTCCAAATGTTAATTTTATAACTGCTTTCAGTGTCTATATTTTTTTCTGTGTCCTCTTTATAGTGTCCTATAGATACCAGAAAGGAGTTAGCTACTAATATCATAATTATGGGTGGTACAGCAATGCTTCCCGGTTTCAAGCATTCCCTCATAACAGAAATTAAAATGCTGCTAGATGATCCTAGGTATTCTTCTAGATTGCCTTTAAAAGAAGTTAAACTGCATTCTCCCCCAGCAAAGGAAAATTATGTGGCCTGGCTTGGAGGTATGAATTATATTTTATTTACATTTTCTGTACTACACATATCTGTAACTTAGTTCTAAAAAACTCTCTTGATTTTAATCAGGATTTTTTAAAATCATCTGTTTATATACATTTTTGGTATTCCAGCTATAGTTCTACTAAAATTATCTATAGTGCCAATTAGATTTCCTCAAAATTTTGTTTAAACTTTTTTTCCCCATAATGTTTTCTTCTTATCCTCCATTTTTTTTATTATTAATTTATTGTTACTATTTGTAATTATTAATTTACTTTTATGTTATCTATTTTCTCATCCCTCTCCCTTTTTTATGTCTTTTTGTGCCGTTTGATTCTTATTATTTCTTCTTGTATAGTATTTACTTGTCAGATGTTTTTGTTGTCTTCTGCTTTCCTACTGGCTGTTCCCCCCTCCCTTTCTGTTCTATTTCTCCCCAGTCTTCCTATTCCTCTCAAATTAGTAATATGTCCCATTGTATTAGATGAAGAAAGGCAAAGTTTATTTTAAACATATTATGGTATTCTCCTTTTGTATGGTGTTTTTAAGAAGTTTATTTCCATTTTATATTTAGAAAACTCACAATTAAAACTTTTAATTTTGAATTGGGAGTTCTTTTTTTAGTTCAAAGTATAAAATTTGTTTTAAAAAATACAGTCTAAATTTTCCTTTCCATTTTCTTCATAAAATTATATAATAATGCTAGGGTTGTTTTGTCTTAAAATCTTAATTAGTGTTAGAATTACTGTAACAATATGAACAAGAAAAAAGGGCTATCTTTTTACTTTTTAGGGCGATTCCACCGTTTACGTGTGTGACTTTTAGAGAGTGTTTTTTTTTTTTTTTTGCAAATTGAGAGAAATCCACACGTAACAACAACTTTACCAGTGGCGCAGCCAAGGGGGGGGGGGTTTGGGGGTTAACCCCCCCCCCCCAGAGCTAAAAAAATTACTATAATTGCCGCTTATATGAATCAAAACTACTAAAGTTAAAATTAAGTTTTTTTGGCCTTTCCGCCTTGGCAGAATCCACCGCTTTCTTAAATCAAATTATATTCAACAATGTGATTCAATTAAACGGCGAAAATTCTACTTAAAACTGTGAAAGCGCATATTACACGCATAGGTTATGTCAAAACTTGATTTTTGGATTGCGTCACTTTGTCGAGACGTCTTATAGTAAAAGATGGTTCATATACTCTCACATAGACGCTTTGAGTTATATAGTATACGGTAGTCTGTTTCTTAATTGCATTTCTGTCTTTGTTCCATGTTCGAAACAATAACGGATCATCGAATTCCAGAGAAAAAAAAACATACAATTTGTAAGTCTCTCTCATTTTCAAGTGGCTTTTTTTGCATTTTTTGCTCTCAGTTATATCTAAGACCAAGCTATGTGCGTACTCAGGAAAAAAATATTTGCAAAAGGAAGAATTTAAAAAAAGTACTTTAAAGTTATAAAAAGCTATTTTTTTTATTGTGATTGAACAGATTTCCGCAATCAGCGTTTTTCTCGAATCATTTGTTTCGTAGGGGGTCTGTACACAAATTTAAAGACTATATTTCATTTGTTGGTAATGTAGCAACGACGTCTTGCTTATGATGGAGATTCATATATTTATCGTTAAAATTTTATAAATTAGTTGTGGTTCCTCTTTTAGCTATTTTGAATTCTATCGCGCTTCTGTGAAAAGAAAATCCCTTTCCTTTCTATTTAAAATTCAATATTTCTTAAACTCTTTTATCGCAGCTTGAAGTTATCCTTTTTCAATTAATGTACATGTCTAAATACTTTCTTTGTATGTGCTTGCGGTTTTCATATGAGAAATGAACTCATTTTCAGTTTGGCATCTGCGTTCCTTCCTAATGCATACATTTTGGATCACAGAATAAATAAAGAAAGATAAAATGCAACGTCTATTTCTCGATACATCTGCATGCTAAAATTCCTGCAGATGTTAAGTTCGGACAGTTAGTTTTCTGTTGTTATAAAAATGCTGATATGGTAATATGGTTTGTCGGTTTGCGTTAAAAAAAATTAGAATGTGTTTCTTCCTAACAAATTTTCTTCTGTACCCTATGGGTCGACGCGAATAAATTTGTGGCATCTCAAAAAAAGGCATTCGATTTTGAGTTTTCATGATGTGAAGATATAGACGTTCTGAGTGCTGGGGGACCGCCTCATTTTTTCAATTATCTTTCTTCAAATAAAATATTTTTTTTTCATGGAATCCTCAAGTCTCCGATATGTTTCTTCATAGGATGAGAGCCTTCGGGTTCTAGCTTATAGCGTATATGTATGAGCTCCGGTACTCTTTTTTCCTAGAATTTAAGCCCTGCCTGTGAGTATGGATTTTGAAAAAAAAAGGCGTTAAACGCATTTTTTTAGAAAAATACTATCTATAATTACACACAATTTTACGCTAACCATGCATTAATTTAAACTGATCAGCAATATATTAATTATGCATTGATTTACACTTATTACATTTTAACGAATGCTATCTGCATGTCATTAAAATTATACTAGCTGACCCGTCCGGCGGTGCCTGGGCTCATGATAATTACCTCAAATTTGTATGATTATATATCTTAAATCAATTTTATATTTTAAAATGAAATTTTCACTAAAAAATATTGATTATTAGACAGAAAAGCATTTTTAAAAGACACCTTCTTGTTTGTTTTTTTTTTTTTTTTTTTTTTTTGTTTGTTTGTTTGTTTTCCTCGTAAGGGTCTCTCGTTTCATAATTTAAAAAAAAATAATCCCATTTGTCTGAATTCTATAAATTTTTCATCAGTTATAAACAGGTCTTGACAAATGCAGTCGCCAGGTCGCCACTGGCGACCTAGTTTTTCTATCTAGCCACCAAGTTATTTAACCCGATTTTTTTTATTATTATTATAATTTTTTGTACAAAAATTGACCTAAGAAATGACCATAAATGTCATTTTTTCTCATTTTCGGCATTTTTAATTAGGTAAAAATAAGTTTAACAAATGCAAATTTTAAATTAATAAAAAATAATTATTTGACTAACTTCGACACGAGAATAGGCAGAAATTGTTTTCCTGCTTCACTGTTTCATCCATGCCCCCCTCATCAGATATAGATTTTGCAGCACTCAATTGTCCAGACATTTGAAACCTTCGGCAATCAGCATTTCCTGAACATACCGGTTAATGCAGCCTTTAAATTTTTTTTTCATTGATAAATAATTTTGATAAATTTCATTAGAAAACTTTGTTTATACCATCTTTTTAAATGATGTAACTGTTCGAAACTATGTAACTAATAATCCTACAATAGGCTTATTATTTTTCTCAATTAATTGATAAAAAACTTTTGTGCTTTTGAAAATTAGTGGCTTCGGAGGGGAGCAGGTTATATTTTTTTACTGGTAACTAGAATTTTTTACTGGCTACCAGATTTTATCAAATTTGTAAAGCCATGGTTATAAATATAATGGTTTTACAGACCGTGGAAAAATATTGATATCTGCTGTAAAAGAAATGCTTTCTTCTCGCGTCTCTCTCTCCCTCTCTCTTTTTTTTGCGACGTGTCCTTTAAAATAACAACACAAAAAAGTTACTGTCCGAACTGTCTGAAATTTTATTCGATTTTAAATATAACTCTATCCAACCCCTCTTTAAAATTCCGTGAAAAAAGTCTAAGTCTTTGACTAAAGTCGAAGAGAACAGAGTCACAGAGTCACGTGAAAAAAGACTAAGTCCCATTTAATACTGAAAACATAAGCCGATGCCGAGCAAACCCACGCCAAAATACCCAACTTTCTTTTTGCATTGTCATCGAAAAATTCTCAGATTTTTTTAAAATTACTTTTATTCATCAGAGCGTTTCCAAACTTTTGTAGGCGCTGTAATTTTGATCTTCCAAGATTCTTTTAATGGATTGTGTCGAAATACAGACGTTTAGTTACTTTTAGCATAGAAAAAAGATCATCTTCGAAAGGCCCAATATGACGTGAGGTTCTAAATAAATCGTAATTTAGAATGCTTTCAGCTGTTTCACACCTTTAAATTTCCCATTTATAATAAATTCTTTATGCCAAGCATTTCTATCTTAAAAGTAATCTCTATACTAAATTTCAAGTTTTAACACTGAAACTGTTAGAGTTTGAACTAAATCATAATTTAGAACACCTTTAGAAAGTTTTCAGCTCATTTCGTCCTTTTAATTTTTAAAATGTTTTTTAAAATGTTATAAGGAAGCATTTACTACATAAAAGTAATCATCATGCCAAATTCCAAGTTTTCATACCAATTGTGTCACATAAATCGCAGTTTTAGAATGCTTCTTACTCTTGCATTCTTT
This sequence comes from Maratus michaelseni, assembly GCA_963931845.1. Lineage (NCBI taxonomy): Eukaryota > Metazoa > Arthropoda > Arachnida > Araneae > Salticidae > Maratus > Maratus michaelseni. Next base: position 141,803,818 of record OZ007597.1, read on the forward strand.
TAAATTTCGAATTGAAAAAATTAATTTTGGGGAGCATTTACGTCTTTTAAGTAACATCCATATAAAATTTCAAGACACTAGCCCTAAAAGTTCTAAATGACTTGTTACATTTGGCAAAAAGCAAGGTAAGTAAGTCTATTGAACATTTTGTTAAAATTGTTTCATTATTATTAAAGTTAGGAATAAGAATTCGTGATTCTCTTGTAATGAAACCTTGTGTATTTTTGATTGAACAAATGGATTCCAACTCTGTTATTTTGTATGTAAAAATTATTTGCTGTACTGTGCTCTTCCATCTTTAAGTTTTCCTCTCATCATTTTTAAACACTTTATAAATCTAACCTAGTTTTGTGTTATTTCATTGGTGCATTTTATAGTTTGTAACTCTAATATTGTAAACGCTGTTTAAATGAATCATAACCAACGTAATTGCGGAGAAAAGCATTATGATTTCATTCATTTAAAAGACTGATTCCATTAACCAATGATTCATATAACCGGCGACCATCTTTGTTATAAACTCAAAACCCCCCCTAGAACCGAATTCTGGCTGCGCCACTGAACTTTACTATTTAAAAAAAAAAAGAATTGTTATTACTTTAGACTAAAGGTGTCACTACAAAAATGATTCTGTATGTGTCCTGTAATAGCAATAAAAAAAGTAAAACATTATCTAAATAATTTCACTTCAAATTTGTCTCAATTTGCAAAAAAATACTCTCTAAAAGTCACACACGTAACAATCGTCCTTTAATTTTAAGATAACTCAAGACTTTGACGAAAATAAGTCTCATTATAAATGTAGATTTGTGTAAATATTGTCCATTTAATATTGCAAAAAAATATATTCTCCTTTATATAATATATATACCGTATATACTCGTGTATAAGTCGAGGAATTTTAGACAAAATTTGGGAGCTGAAAATGGGGGGTCGACTTATACACGAGTAAAAAAAAAAAAAAAAAAAAAAAAAAAAATAGCGGACGGAAATACCGGAGTCCTATTTTTTTCGCAGATAATTGGTGAATGTTTAATTAATCACATATGGGTCTCGGTTGGAGAGACAGATAAAAGCGTACATGGTGATGGATAAAAAAACCCTCAACAAAATGTCTCTGTAATTGTTCTGCACTCATTTTCTCTTGGGATAGAATTCCCTTTAATGCATTCCTTTCAACATTTAATCCCCTTTTTAAAAAGAGTTCAACTTGAGAATGCGTCTAGATTTCTCTCCTAAAAGTCCTACTATACAAAGAAGTAACTATATTTTAGCAGTCTAAGAAGTTGTTTACCCTTGTCAATAAGGCTTGAATAAATTTTTCAAAAACAAACAAACAAAAAAAAGTAAGTAATCATTAAATTGATGTGAATAGCTTTAAAAATAGCTTAAGCTTCTTCAGTTTTACATAATTATACAATTTTAAAATGTTGAATTAAAAAAAAGGAAGTCTGATTAGAAACGCCAAAAAACAAAAAAGTTTACTAATTTAATGAAAATTTATTGTTATTTTTTTTATCCTCGATTACAAATCATTTTTCAACATACTACCAGAAATGTGGTTCGACTTATACACGAAAATTCAATTTTTTCCAAAATTTTGCGTAAGAATTTGTGGGGTCGACTTATACACGAGTCTACCTATACACGAGTATATACGGTATTTTAGTTTATTTGGTGTTTTTATCGCTAATTACATTTGGAAGTTTCTAAAAAAGCAAATTTTTTGTAGTTAACCAGAATTTGGTATTACAACCAACTCTTTAAGATGAGTTTTATCTTTCTGCACAGACAGTTATGCAAATATGAGTTTGGATTGACCAACTTTATTTGGTTTTGAATTTTAGTTTTCTCTTATTTTTCAAATAAAAAATGTTCTATACATATTTCAATAATAATAATAATAATAATTGAAGAGTTCAGAATCAAATTGGATAAAATCTATAAAACATTATCCAAAGATATTTTGAGTCAATGGGCTCATACATTTCATTCTGCATGGTTCTTATGCTTTGGAAAAAATATAAAAAGTGCTTTAAAAAAGGGTTAATTTTCAAATGCTTGAAAGTTTTAGAAATTTTGAAAAATCTAATATTAGTCTTTGAATTTACAAATGAAATTTGATGGCTTTATTATAATTTTTTTTTTTTTTTTGCTACTAAATAAAGGGAAAAAGTGTTCAAGGAAATTATTCAACTTTCATTTTTATTTTAGTATTATCTTAAATACTTTATAAGTACAAAATGTATTATGATAAATAGTAAGTAATGGTATTGTTTAATAAGGAGAAGCCTTAGTCTACTTTTAACTTTGAAGTATTGCTCTTTTCAAGCGAATATTTAAGTACTGGTAAAAATGCAATGTCATAAAAAAAACTTCATTTGAGACATTACTTCTGCTCTATTTTGTAGTGATGTCACATCTTTTTATTTATTTATTTTGTCCTAAAGAAAAAAGATTAAGCTGTGTTTTTTTAAACTTTTTATGTAAGAAATTTCTTTTCATGATAGATGTACTTTACTAAAATAAAATACTTTTTCTTTAAAAATTCTCTAATATGATGTCTTAAAATGCCTATTATAAATTTTTTTAAAGATCTGATAAGAATTTTTTTTTAAATAGCCAGGCAATGTGGTGATTCTTTCCCGTATGTATTATTCTAGAGCCATTTTAATGTGTGTAATGTTGCATATTAGTCCATGAAAAAACTCAAATAAGTCCTTGAAAGTACTTGAATTTTATTTGCTTTCAAGTGTATAAACCATGTTTTGAATCATTGGAGACTAATACCATTTGTTATGGTACTGAACAAATTATTATCTATGGAGCAAGAAATCATCTTAAACTCAGTTGATTTTTAAAAAAAAAACTTGATTAACTTTGATTCTGAATACCTCAATTGAGCATCTACCGTTTAATTTTAGCCTTATTTAAATTATTGAATTGCATAAAATTACTAATAGTTTTTTAATTAAATGAGATGGAACACATTGAAATAAGCATCAAATTTAACTTGATTGCAGTAAAAAATCAACTGTAAAATAGCTAATCTATCTCAAAAAAAAAAACGATTACTTTTAATTTTATTGCTAGTAATTTAAAATAAAACATTTGCATTAGCTTTTAACATCTTATTCAAATAAGAAATGAAACAATGCTTATTTTATTTATGTCTTAACACAAGAAGTTTTTCACGTGATGTTGCTACAAAAAAAAAAATCATGTGTAATGTTCACTCCAGAAAGGAAAAGTGCAGGAGGATAATCAATAAAAAGGTTTCTTTTAAACTAGAAAAAAGGCACTAGTTCAGCAGAAATTGACATTTCAACAGGAAATGTATCGTGCTTAGAAACAATGAAAAAAGGTGAGGATAAATAAGGTGATATTAATTTCAAATGATTTAGTAAAATATAAGTAATAATAATAGTAATTATAATTTTTTTTTACTTTTTACTGAGAAAAATAAAAAGGGTCTATCATTTTTGCAAGCTCTTGTTCTATCATTTCTATTATTTCATATTATCTTGTTTTATCATTTTTGCAGGTTTAAAAATTCTATTATATGAGAAAGATTTTTGTACGACAATCTCTGGGTGTAACTTGGTATGCATTTCACCATTTTCTAAAAATTGTAAGGTGCATTTTGTCAATTTTAAAATAGGCAAGGCACCGCACTCTTCAATTATAACCCTGTCAGAATCTCAGAATGCTAATGGAAAAAGCATAAACTTTGTTTGATTGAAACTTCTGGCAAGCTGTTTGTGTTTAAAATATACAGGCTATTTAGAATCATTAAAATATTTTATCTGGCATCCTAATAAATACAGTCGAACCTCGTTAACACGAAATCGCTTAACGCAAAATTTCGCTTAACACGAAATAATACTGAGGTCCCGTCAGATAAGTCTGAAAATCAGTGTTAATTAATTCGTCTAACACGAAGTAGAAATTCGAAAAATCCCGCTTAAGGCGAAAACTTTTTTTGCTCTAAAGTCAAAACATGATTCCTTACGCAAAGTTTTCGATATTTCAAACTTTCATGTCACATTTTCTTACTAAAATGGAATTTTTCTCATGGTTTGAAAAAGATAGAAAGTGGAAAAGGGTTTCAGAAAATGATGAAATTCCGAATTCCTGACTAATCCTTGCATTTATTTGTTCTCTGATATGCAGAATTTTCCCCCCCATTAAACATATGAGCTATAGATCGGTCACAATAAATGTTTGGATGAAGGATTTTTTTTTTTTTTTTAAGTGAGTGTCCCATTACTTGTTTGACAGTATTGCACAGTGGCATAAATCATAAACCGAGTTTCCGAAATTCCCTATCTTCAAGTGAAAGAAGTGACAATCCACACCTGACTAACATAATTGGAACTCTGTTCGCAGTTACTCCATGAAATTCTATGAAAGATGTGTCGAAAACAGTATCTTTAGAAACTGTATCTTTGGAAACCAAGCAGAAAATTTTAAACGAAATCAGCGATAAAGTGTTGAAAAAATCAAAAATTTCAGCAAAGTACGGGATACTCAGTAACACACTCTCTACGATTTTAAAGAATCGTGAAAAGATTGAATTGGCTTATGCTGGGAGTCATTTCTAACCAGTAAGAAAACGAATGTGTACAGGAAAGAATGAAGAAATTGAAATTGTTCCCTTTCGGTGGATAAAAGAGACAAATATCCAGAACATTGTTTTAACTAGTGCAGTTTTGAAAGAAAAAGCAAAGGCTTTTGATGATGCTCTCGGGTCTATGATGCAAATCTAGCTGATAACGATGCTCTCGGTGAGAGCGAATTCACACGTTGTAATGTATAACTGACAAGATTCAAAGAGCATCATAGAATTGTCTTCAAAAAGATATGTTGTCAAAAAACGGGGAATTTTTCTGAGTACATATGCATAGGTGAAGATGTTCTGACTTCGGATGTGAGAACAGATGAAGAGACAATTGCTGCATTAGCTGAAAATAAGATGACAACATCGAATTGTCAGACGTGGATGAAGAAATCAACACAGAACGGAAAAGTATGGTGTCATTAAATGAATCTACCACAGCATTGAAAATTGTAAAACATGTCCTTATAGAAAAAGAGGATGCTTCCCGAGCTTTGGGCAAATTATATGAGGTCAATACGTTCTTAAAAGAAGTACTCTACAAATCTTGTGGCAAAAGTCAATAACAGAATTTTAAAAAAAATGATTAGCAAGTAAATTAATTTATTATTTCCTAAAATGATGATTAATTTTATTTTATTTCGTAATTAAAATTTCTATTTCTTATTAATTTATGATTTTAAGAGCTGGGTTATATTTGTAGGTCAATTTATTTAGTTTTATATCTAACACTATTTTGACGGTTAACACGAAATTTCGGATAACACGTAAAAAATTCGCAGTCCCTTCAATTTCGTGTTAACGAGATTCTACTGTATTTGGTCTTAAATTAACATTATTTACAATTTACCATTTTCCATATAATTTTTGAAAAACTAAGCTTGATATATATATATCCTTATTAGATAGATATATGATCTTCAGAATCAAACAGAGTTACATTTTACACCTTCTGTCAATTGTCCATAAAAAAGGCATAATCAAAAGTATATTGATTTTATTTTTTTTCAGGGATATTGTACATCTTTAGTTTCATCAACATTGTATATGTATAATTTTATTGTTTTCATTCAGCTGCAGCTTTTGGAGCAACAGAAGCAGTCCCTTCAAGATCAATAACTAAAGACCAATATATTCAAAAGAAATACATACCTGACTGGTCTGATCAAAAGTGGGCAGAAAATTCAGGAAAATCTGTTTGATTTGAAAATATGTTTTTATATGTATAAGTTTCCTCCTTTTGGGTGTCTTTCAGTGCATCATAATATTTATTTTTTAAAAGAAGTTTTATGGGAGAAAATTTATTTTTGGTCTTTTATATGTTGTAGTTGTAAAATATCTTTTACTAGTTTTGTTTACCAAATTGATAAATTTTTAATAAAAATTGTTTGGCACTTAAAATATTGTGTTTTTTGTGTTATTTATTTAAAGGTAAACAGAATTAAGTATAATAGACTAGACTCTTGATTATACTGCTCACTGAGTTAACAGACACTTTTCACATATCGCATCATAAAAGCATTTGTTGCTGCATTCCAAAATTCCAGACAATTTTTTTTTAATTGAAAATAAATTTGATAAAATTTTAAACAGGGTAAAATTTTTAATAAAGGATTAAAATACTGTTAAATAATTTCAATGTACTATAAATTTTACTTATTACAAAATTTTGCGCCAATAATAATTTAAAATAGATTGAAACTTTTTGGAAATATGGAGGAATTTTCGTCCCTGCATATTGTAATTATTCCCTTAACTGAAAAACTGGTTTTAAAATCAGGAAGAAGCAAATAAAATGTTTTTATTATGCTAAATCCTTAATCTTGCTGCAAGAAAATTGCAAAGAAAAAACAGGAAATATAGCTATGATTTTTTTCAATTTATGTCCTTTTTAAATTTGCTCTTTTTATTTATGTACTTTATTTATTCTACATTTTTAGTAATTTTGATTATAATTTAATTTTTGTACAGTTAAAAAATTTATCCTTTATAATATCCTCCTAATTATCAGACATTTTTGATTTTCTGAAATATCCCTAGTCCAGTGAGTGTTAGTAATGAAGTGCCTGCTGTATCATGACATTTATAAAAGTCATTTGTTGCACATTTTCTGATTACTTATTTAACTGGATTTAACTAAATTTTGTAGACATGTTTCATTATGTCCAAATATTTTGGGGACTTAATCACCTCACTTTTATATGTAAGATAGCTCAAGTAAGTGGTCTTCAAATATAAATTCTTTTCAGTAGCTACAATTTTAAACAGGATTAGTACATAGTAGAGATAACCGTAAAATTAAGGAAATGTTAAGATCTGTGGAAATATATGGATTTGTAAAAATGTTTTTATTAAAATTTTTGTTTCTGTCATTGGTCAAAAGTAATTTGTATGACATAAATCTCGTACGTGTTTGTTGATAATGCTGAGTGAAACAAGCTTTTCATGCTAAAAATTAATTTCAGTCCTTTCTTGAGTTTCAGCCAAAAATGAAAACGAAACTCTCTCAAATGAAATTGTAAACTAGTTATTATATATCATACATATAAAAACATTATTCATCAATTATTCACAAACACACATACCTAGCTACTAGGGCACTTTTACTTGAGTGACTATCATGTGTTTGTTTTCAATAAAATCAAAAATATTTTTAATCATTATTTGTTAAAGTTTTATAACCAATAATCTCAGGTTATAACCAATAATCTCAAATTCATTGTTAACTTTATAGTTATTTATACAGTGAAAAGTTTCCACAGAAAGATTCAAAATGCTTAATATTTAACTTTTAACTTGATTGAAAAGAAGTACTTAAAATATGCTGTTCTAAAGAGTAATAGCACATCCATTCTTTAAAGTAAAAAAGTTTATACATTTTTACACTATAATTGCGGAAGATATTTAACTTGTTATGAATATTTCCATTAATTTTAATGCTGTGACCTCTCATTTATGCACTATTGAAAATATGTATTGTATTTAAAACAACGTCAACATGTAACTGAGAGGCATAAAACAGACACTTTTGTCTTTTTTTAAAACATAAAAATTATGTAAAAGGCAGAATTGAAGTTAAAATTCTGCTTAAAAAATCAACATCTAGCTATTTTATTTAATTGTTTGCATTAAAAAATTTAATTTCATTAAAATGCATGATTGAATTTGATAATACATCAACACTTTGATAGTTTTAAAGAGTACTAGATGGAACCCGTCAAAATTTGACGGCAAAAAACTTGATAGTACCATAAAAATAAAATTCATAGCTGCTTTAAAATGTTTGAAACTTTTGCAGAATAATTCAAATAAATAAAAAACCCACTTTGAATTAAAGCTAGGTTGAAGAACAGCAATTGGCTAAGTTTCACTGGCACATGCACTCGCGGAATTTCTTTCATTTGACACATTTAGCGCTGTTGTGCAAGTAAATGGTAAGTGCCCCCTTGGGGAGGGGGAAATGGCAGGATGGACCAAGGAGATGCATAACATGAATAAGCAGTCAAAGACCTTTCAAACGATATGTAACATGAGGGGTGTGTGCAAAATTAAAAAAAGTACCCCCTTGGGGGGGGGGGGGGGGTAAAGTAGGGGATGGACACGGTACATGCATAATATGATAAAGTGGTCACAGACCTTTCCAACGATATATAACATGAGGGTTGTGTGCAAAATTTAGAAAAGTACCTCTTTGGGGGGGGGGGGCAAAGTGGGGAAATGGACATTGGAGATATGCATATGATTAAGCAGTCACAGACCTTTCCAACGATATATGACATGAGGGTTGTCTGCAAAATTTAGAAAAGTACCCCCTTGGGGGAGGGGGAGGGCAAAGTGGGGAGATGGACATTGGAGATGCATAATATGTTTAAGCAGTCACAGACCTTTCCAACAATATATGACATGAGGGTTGTGTGCAAAATTTAGAAAAGTACCTCTTTGGGGGGGGGGGGGGCAAAGTGGGGAGATGGACATCAGAGATATGCATATGATTAAGCAGTCACAGACCTTTCCAACGATATATGACATGAGGGTTGTCTGCAAAATTTAGAAAAGTACCCCCTTGGGGGAGGGGGGGGACAAATTGGGGAGATGGACATTGGAGATGCATAATATCATTAAGCGGTCACAGACCTTTCCAACAATATATGACATGAGGGGTGTCAACAAAATTTAGAAAATTGCCCCCTTGGGGGGGGGGGCAAATATGGGAGATGGACATTGGAGATGCATATGATTAAGCGGTCACAGATCTTTCCAACAATATATGACATGAGGGGTGTCAACAAAATTTAGAAAAGTGCCCCCCTTAAAAGGGGGGAAATGGCGGGATGGACCCCGGAGATGCATAACATGAATAAGCAGTCAAAGACCTTTCCAACAATACGTAACATGAAGGGTTTGTGCAAAATTTACAAAAGTACCCCCTTGGGGGGGGGCAAAGTGGGGGATGGACACCGGAGATGCATAATATGATTAAGCGGTCACAGATCTTTTTAACGATATATAACATGAGTGGTATGTGCAAAATTTAGAAAAGTGCCCCAATTGACGGGGGGGGGGGGGGGGATGGACCACACAGATGCATAACATGAAAAGGCAGTCACAGGCCTTTCGAACGATATATCATATGAGTGGTGTCAGCAAAGAAAAGTCTCTGCCCCGTGTGGGCAAAACATACTCCCCCCCCGCCGCCATAATTATTGATGCGGACTCATTTTTTAAATTCGTTCGCACCCCTCTTCTCCCGCAAAATGTGAATTTTAAAAACTCCCCTTCCGAATTTTTTTATACGAAAAGCACTTATGTCCATCGTCTGCATGCAGAGTTTTGTGCTTACAGACGCCAGACACAACAACACACACACAGACAGACGTTTACCGACATTAATAGCAGTGTTTCACCCAGACAGTTTCAGAAGGGTGCTGCACCCTGCCTGCCCTTTGGTTTGCAAAATAGCACCCTTCTTGCCCCTCATAAAAATAATTAGCACCCTTCTTGCCCCCTCCAGCAAAATAATTAGCACCCTTCTTGCCCCCTCCAGCAAAATAATTAGCACCCTTCTTGCTCTCAGTAAAAAAAGTGCCCTTTCTCCTTTTTGCATTAAAAAATTTGGTTTCATAATAAAAACTGACTCAATGTTGTCTTAAAAAGAGTGTTTTGACTTTGAAATATCAAAAGTGGCTTTAAAAACCAAAAGAATACCTTTAAGCTTTAACAATTAAAAAAGTGCCCTTAAGATTCTGAAAAGTGCCCTTAAGATTCTGAAAAGTGCCCTCAAAAATCCAAAAAGTGCCCTTAAGAATAAAAAAAGTGCCCTTTTTCTCACCAGCAGCACCTTGCCCCTTTTTAAACCTGGGGGAAACTCTGTTAATAGTATAGATGATACTCAGTGCCTACACATTTCACCCTTTATAATTCAGCCAATGAGTTGACAGTCGTTCATTTCCAGAAACGAAACAATAATTCTTTAGGATGAATTTTGTTTGTTTGGCGTCACAAACTTTTTAGGGCACCTGCAGACTAAAAACATATAATCAATCTTCGCGGGAAAAAAATCCTAGATTTCGTCAAATGATCACAGGAAAAACACTAATTTCATCAAAGGATCATGTAAAACGTGAATTTTGTTAAAAGGCCACAGAAAAACGTGATTTACGCAAAAGATGAGCAAATTTTGTCAAAGAATCGCAAAACAGGAAATTCCACCAAAAGATAGCGCTTTCTTGTCAAATTTCGTCTAAAAATTTGCGGAATAAAATGTATTTTATCAAAAAATCGCTGGAAAACGCACATTTCGTTAAAGTATCGCGAGAAAAATGCGAATTTCTTCAAAGATTGCTGAAAAAACGCGAATTTCATCGAAGGATTGCTGAAAATTCATGAATCTTATCAAAAGGCAGCAGAGAAAATGTGATTATTATCAAAGCATTGCGAAAAAAGAAAATTTCGTCTAAGGATCACAGAAAAACACAAATTTCATAAAAGAATCATGGAAAATAACGCAAATTTCGTGAAAAAAAAAAAAATCGCAGAAAAAACACAAATTTTGTCAAATTATCGCTGAAAAAAAACACGAATTACGTCATAGGATAGCTGAAAAAATTGTGAATCTCGACAAAAAAAAGATACAGAAAAAAATGCGAATTTCATTAAAGAATCACGAAAAAAAATGCAAATTTTGTTAAAGGATTGCGCAAAGAATGTGAATTTTTTGAAAGGTTCTTGTGAAAAATGAAACTGTCTTTATTAAAAACAGCACACACACAAACATCTATACAAACCTCAATACACACAAACATATTATAGGCAGGGCTTGAAATTCAATTTTTCCAAGGACGGGAGTCTCCCTACCAACATTTTTAAATGGAGGGGAGTTGTAATGTTTGGGAGGGAGAAAAAAAAATTTTAAACCCCACTATTATTTTACGTGTTATTTAAAGAATTACATTAATGCAGACATGACAAAATACCATTGAAAAAATTAAGTCAACTGAGAATGATTATGTAAAATGTTTATTTTTATTATAAAAAAGGGAAGAATGTTAAGTTTTATATATGCAGTGTATTTTTCAAGTTCCATTAAATGTGTTAGGGACCCTTAACAATTAGGTTGTTAAATAAATTTCTGACTTTAGATTTTACTTGATTGAGATTCACCGATCGATCGTGGAAAAGACGCAAAGTTCATCGATCTGTCGCAGAAAAAACGCTAAGTTTGTCGATCAGTCGGGGGAAAAAAGCAAATTTCGTCGATCGATTGCAGAATAAACACAAAGTTCGTCGATCTGTCCCCAAAAAACGCAAGGTTCGTCGATCAGTCGCTTAAAAAACGCAATGTTCGTCTATCTGTCTCAGAAAAAACGCAAAGTTCGTTGATCTGTCGCGGAAAAAACGCAAAGTTCGTCGATCAGTTACGGAAAAAAGCAAATTTCGTCGAGCGATTGAGGAATAAATGCAAAGTTCGTCGATCAGTCAGGGAAAAAAGAAAAATTTTATCGATCGATTGTGGAATAAACGCAAACTTTGTCGATATGTCCCCAAAAAACGCAAGGTTCGTCGATCAGTCACTTAAAAAACGCAATGTTCGTCGATCTGTCGCGTTCGTTTGATGTCGTCGTTGAAAATTTATGAATTTCTATTATTAAAGTAATTTTTTCATTTTACCGTATTTATTTTATTTTTGTGTTGTATGTATTTTGCTACTTTGAATTTTTTTAAACTAACCCTTTTTTTTTTGGAGAGTGAGAGAGAGAGATTTAGTAATTTGGTGACACGAAGTTCCGCAAATTCTTAAAATCCACAAATAGTTTCCAATGTAAACAATGAAATTTACAATTAAGTTGCAAGTGCAAAATTTCAGTTTTTTAAAATTTTCATGTCATTCTGTACACATTTTAATATGTCATTCTGATCATTATACATATTTAGTTACGCATTATTAATTATTTACTTGACCTTTACTTTTAATATTTTAAATATTTCAAACTTACAGCTGAATGTAATTATTAAAACATTTGAAATACTGCATTCGAAAAATGAAATTTCAGCTTAGAAACGCGACAATTACTATTAGGTTAAAAAAATTTAAAGTAGAAAAGTACTTATGATATAAAAAGAAGAAAAAAAAATACACCAGAATTTATCTGTATTACGAAAGGGGAGAAATGATTTTCTGTGCTATACGAAAAGATATCCAAATAACTCAATCATAAACATAGAAATAGGTATCGGTTTCTATGTTCATGTGCACTCAATCCAAACTTGAAACTTTTAAAAAGGTCATTGAATGAATGAAATTCATCTCCGCCTTTCACATCCAGAAAACTTGCTGTGTCGCCAATTATGTTTATATTTTATATATATATATAAAAAAATAATAATTCAGGCACTTTTCCGTTATACGGACACCATTGTCGCCAAACATACATACATACATACATTTTGGCATAGTGTCCGTATAACAGAAAAGTACTAAAGTTCATGGTTTAAAATCACAATAAAATATCATGAAATTTATTGATTAGTTGTGGGAAAATATCGGGGAAATAATGTGTTTTTCGTGAATTTTTTGTTTTGTTAACAATGTGGTTAGAGAGCCAGGGAGAAATCCAGAAAACTTGCTGTGTCGCCAATTATGTTCATATTTTATATATATATATATAAAAATAATAATTCAGGCACTTTTCCGTTATACGTACACCATTGTCGCCAAACATACATACATACATTTACATACATACATACATTTTGGCATAGTGTCCGTAAAACAGAAAAGTACTAAAGTTCATGGTTTAAAATCGCAATAAAATATCATCAAATTTATTGATTAGTTGTGGGAAAATATCCGGGAAATAATGTGTTTTTGTGAAATTTTTTGTTTTGTGTTGTTGTGTTTAATTGTAAGCATTCATTATAATTTTCAGTGCATTATTAAATTGAAATTTTTGTTTAAAATATGTAAACAAAACAGTGACCAGAAACCTGCACAATTTCTAATATAGATAGATAGATAGATAGATGCATGCATGTAGTACTTTTAATTATTTGGTAAAAATACTGTGATCGTCACTGAAAAAACCTTAATTTAACCTAAAAGTAATTGTCGAGTGTTTAAGCTGAAATTTCATTTTACGAATACAGTATTTCAAATGTTTTAATAATTACATTCAGCTGTAAGTTTGAAATATTAAAAGTAAAGGCCAAGTAAATAATTAATAATGCATAACTAAAAGTAATGGTCGAGTGTTTAAGCTGAAATTTCATTTTACGAATACAATATTTCAAATGTTTTAATAGTTACATTCAACTGTAAGTTTGAAATATTAAAAGTAAAGGCCAAGTAAATAATTAATAATGCATAACTAAAAGTAATTGTCGAGTGTTTAAGCTAATTTCATTTTACGAATACAGTATTTCAAATGTTTTAATAGTTACATTCAGCTGTAAGTTTGAAATATTAAAATTTAAGGCCAAGTAAATAATTAATAATGCATAAGTAAAAGTAATTGTCGAGTGTTTAAGCTGAAATTTCATTTTACGAATACAGTATTTCAAATGTTTTAATAGTTACATTCAGCTGTAAGTTTGAAATATTAAAAGTAAAGGCCAAGTAAATAATTAATAATGCGTAACTAAATATGTATAATGATGAGATTTTTTTTTCTTGAATTATTCAGTGAAACTCGCCTTATAAATGTACGCAAATAATTCACATCAAAATCTTAAAATAACAAAGTTTTCTTTCGTGTTTAGCTATGCTTAATAACCAAAAAAGCTTGATTAATACAAAAAATTTTTCGTAAAAATACTGTGATCGTCGCTGAGAAAACCTGAATTTAATCATATCACACAGAATTACATATTAAAAGTTTAAAAAACTGAAATTTTACACTTGTTTACATCGGAAACGATTCGCGGAATTTCGTGCCACGAAATCTCTCTCTCTCTCTCAAAAAAAGGGTTAGTTATAAAAAATTCAAAGTAATAAAATACATACGACTTAAAAAGAAAATAAATACGGTAAAATGAAAAAATACCTTAATAAAAGAAATCCATAAAGTTTCAACAACCGAACAACCAAATGGAGTCGTAGTAATCCACATACGCTTCTAGAGAGAGGAAAAAGCCTTCACCTCATTGGCTGAAATATCGCGTCTGAAGATAGTAAAAGCCTCTAGCTGATTAGCTGAATGCTCGCGCATGCCTATAAAAGGCATTTTTGCACGAAAAACTAAAAAGCAGGTTAGCTTTAAGTATATGGATTTTCCTATTCAGAAGCTCTTATTTCACGATCGTTTAGAGATAAAATCCTGAAAAGTATTCCTTTATTTCTTAGTGAGAAATTCTATAAATTTTGCCAAGCATTTAAATTTGTATATGTGCATAACATACGGCTAAGAATGGAGCTTAAGGCAGAAATATAAGATGCTATTTTCTCATTCATCATGGTGGGATATGGGAAAAGGCACATATGACTGAGAAATGTGTTTAATCGAGAACTATATCAATGAGAAGTAACTGCATTATTAAAATTTATACTAATATGGAATACTTCATAATATTATTTTTACTTTTATAAAAATTAATATTAAACAAAAAACAAAAAAATAATAAATGACTAAGCTTGTTATTAAAAAAAAAGTAAATTCTCTCTCTCTTTTTTTTTTTTTTTTTTTTTTTTTTTTTTTTTTTTTCATTTTAAATACAGCAGTAAGTGGTTTTAATGTGAATTATTATAACTAATAATAATCAAGTAAATTACCAAATAGAAAAAAATGGCTAGGTTTTTTTTTTTTTTTTTTTTTTTTTTTTTTTTAGTGAAAACTATATTATGGATACTTATAGCTTTATAAAGTGATATAAACAATATATTCTTTCTTTTTGCAGAAACCAAATGAAAGTACAAAAAATATTATCTTTAAAGGAAATAGAAATTTTTACAGTTTGTTTGTCATTCAGATCCAATACAACTTCAACTTCCATCAATGTATTCTAGTCATACATATCTTGTTTTATTTTTATAAAGAAAGAACAGTTATTATTATTATTAAGTACTTTGTCATCATCAATACAGCTCGAATCATATATCAATGATAACAAGAATGAAAAATATCTGATAACATTATGGGTTGTGCATAGGTTCTTCTTCTACAGGCAAGCACTTAAGAGATCAGACTACAAACTTTTGGTCAGACCCTGCTTGTTGTACTATCTAATATGTGGTATATTGCTAAGTAGTAATGTTAATGCTGTTTTAGAAATTCCATTGACAAAAAAAAAATTTTCACTCGCTTCTCACTTTTTTTTCATGTTCAGCAGAGTGTTATTTGTATTAAAACTTTTTATCTTTCTTCAAATATATTACAAAGCATGTGCTGTTTGACAGAGACAACATAAAAAATTACTGTAGAGTTTTTCTAAAATAATTTCTTTTTTATGTTTATTTTAATTGTACTTCTCCTACAACTTAATATGAAAAAGGAAAAAAAAAAATACAGCTTTATTTTTTTCTCTCTGTTGTGCTCATCAACAAAATCTCTGCCAATTTATAAATATATTTTATTTAATAGAATTTTCTTATGGTGAATTCAGCTAAAGTAAATAAAGTAATATTAACTCAAAGTTCTGGTTAGTCGTCTATCATATATATTATTTCTGATCCTTTATTCTATTCCTATACAAAATTCACAACAGTGAATTAGATATAATTTGAAAAGTTTTTGAACAAGATTTTGATTTACTCACATTTCATTAAAACATGTTGTTTGATTAAAAATTGTGGATAGTTAAAAATTAATGAAAAAACATATTGGCAAATAATCTGAAAGATTTCAACCTGAAAGCCTCGCACAGGACTACTGCCTCTGGCTATATATTGGGTGATCCAGGACTTTTCAAAAAGCAAAGTACGGTTTCATCAAGTTATTTTGTTACTCCTGATAAGGAGTGACCTTGAATGACCCTGATATATACATTCGGTCTGTTCTGCTTGCACTGCATAATTTCCACTTGTGCTGTGGCATAATTTTTGCTTCTGTGCAGTGCTAAAAATGAAAAACTAAACAGTTAATTTTCATCATATGATGCTCTTTTATTTCAAGAAATGTTAAAATGCTAGTGAGACTGCTCATAAAATTTGTGCTGTATATGGACAAAGTGCTGTTTCAAATGACACAGTTTGAAGGTGGTTTGAGACGTTTAAGCGTGGAAATTTCAGTCTTGCAGATGATACCCACTCTGGATGAGCGTCATCTGTAAAGGAGGACCTCTTAAAAGAAGCTATGAAATTATCATCCTTTTTGGAATATTTAGTTTGTGTGATAGCTCCTAAACTGCTTAACATGGATTTTCAGCGATAGCTTTTTTTAATAGGGTCCTCCTTTAAAGATGATGCTCATCCAGAGCGGGCATCATCTTCAAGGCTGAAATTTCCACTCTTAAACTTCTCAAACAACCATTGAGATGTATCATCTGAAACAGCACTTTGTCCATATACTGCACAAATTTTACAAGCAGTCTGTGTAGCATTTTTACCTATCTTGAAATAAAGAGCATATGAAAATGAACTGTTTGGTTCTTCATTCTTATCACCACACTGAAACAAAAGTTATGCCACAACACAGGTGAGAATTATGCAGCAAGGCAGAAGTGACCGAATGTACATATCTGGGTCATTCAAGGTCACTCTTTATCAGCAGTAGCAAAATAACTAGACAAAGCCACACTTTGCTTTCAAAAACAGCAGAACTTTTCACTTGGTCCAATATATTATTTTTTATGTCAACACACCTTTTTCTATGCACATACAAAACACACTATGATGATAGATGGATGAAGTATCATAGGAAAGGTTTTGTAACAGGAATACTTTTAACATAGTATACTGACATTTTGTTAAAACATATTGTTTGATTTAAAAAGTGCAATAATTAAAAATTAATAAAAAATGTATCAACAAATAATCAATAATACAATCAATAATAACAAATAATCTAAAAGATTGCATTGCTAAAGCTTCGCACAAATCTACTGGTTATCTAATAATTGTATTACTATTAGATACTAGTTTCTGTCAATGAGACAACAGTTCCTACTCTCTGGATTTGCAGAATCTGTGTTATTACTTAGGTTTTTAACTTTAAAATTAGTAAATATATTACTAATTCAAGGAAATCATAATGAACGATAGTAACTGAAGCTTCTTTTGTTATTATTACTAACAGTCTCACCCAGCTTTCTCTCGCCCCAGTCTAATTGGAAAAATGGTGCTGCAGGCAGGTCCAGGTTTGAACTTTGGACCTGTGCAGGCAATTTACTGATTACAGCTACAATAAATTAAATAAATAACCTGAAAATTTAGATTGTGTCCCATAAGTCGCTAAAACAATAGTTGTAAAAATAAAGTAATTGGTTTAAAAGCACATATTTCATTAAACTGCACAAAAAAACATGAAATCATGTTAAAAACATGAAATCAAAAAAATATTTTGAGAATGAAAGCCTAGCTGGCAGAGAGATAGAAACATTGTTTTTCCTTTTACATTCTCACTGCTCGACTAACTTCACTGTGATAGCAACAAAGTTTTGCGATAAAAGATTATTCTAGTAAACCCAGGGTTTGGCGATATATATTAATGGATATATGTCTTGATATATATTTCATATTTAATTTCAAAATATCGTGAAGTTTGCTATTTTTACATATTTGATATTTATTTTCAAAATATTGTGTATGATTTTTTAATTGTTATTGACTGTGTCATTCTGTAGATATAGATTTTTTTGCTTTTATGGTGACTGTTTCTCCCCTCAAGCTTTATGTTTTTGAAGCGGAATTTTTAAATGTAAAACCAATAATTATGTGGGACAATATTTTGAACAATCATTGAAAGATAAACTGTCTAATTTAGATAATAAGTTATTTACAGCTTCATTAGAAAGTATCTTTTCTGGTTTTGGTTTTGTTCAGTTTACACTGCACAACAGGTTAGAGAATGAAACAGCAGACAAGCTTACTACATTTATGTTAAAAAAATTTTAATAAGAACAAATTATTTTGTATTTAAAATTTTGTTGTATAAAACATAAAATTTTCCTTAAACTTGATACATGAATCCTATAGTTTGTTATTTGTAAGTATAAAATGTAAATTGTGTCTGTTTTCAATTAGTTCATCTTCTATTTTGTTTAGTAAGAGAAAAAAAGTAGAAAAAGACAATTAGAATATTGTTTTATTAAGTTTTCATGTTAAGTGCCATATGTTTTAGTTTCTAATTTAAATTAGGTCTGAAAATATTTATAATCATCAATGAGCTAACTATTATGAAAATATCCAGTGATGGAACAGCTGCGCCAATTGCTCCAATTGCGCCAAAACGATAATGCTGCGCCATTCTGCGCCAAAACGATCATTTTTGAACAAAATTGCGCCCAACTGCGCCAATTCGATAATAATGTGTGAACCAAATTGATCATTTTTCATCAAAATTACGCCCAAGTTGAAATTTTTTTTCCTAACAACATTTTGTCAAAAGAAAAAATCGTCTTTCTTCACGGTACGAAGTCCCCTCTAAAGCGCGTATTACGATTTCAAACTCCGCTCCGCTTACGTGCCACCGATCCGTCAATTTCCTACTAAGGGAAGTTTGACTAGACCTTAGCAGCTAGGAAGCTCGGCTTGCAAGTAACCAATCAGAGTCCTCTACTGGTTAAACTTCTTACGCTTTTCATCATGTTGGCGAAACTTTCCGCTTCTTCGCTGTGAATGGTTGTTTTTGACCCGATCTTCTCGGGTACCAACGTTTAATCAAAGTTGGCGCTCAGAGACCAAGAATTTCGTTTTCAGATCATCAGAAAACTTTAGATTTTTATTCTATTAGCGGTGTTTTATCCGAGCAGAAAACAAAAGAAAAGGAATCCGATGTGGACTGATTGGATTTAAGTTCAGAAACTTTGTGCTGATCAAACATGAATAAAGGTAAGAAAATTTTTTAATATTCATACTGTTTGGTAATTTGTTATTTATTGTTCATATCGAAAATAAAAGTAACTTGATAACTTTAAGAATTTTAATTGCAGGGATAATGTTGATTAAAAAAAATATATCCACAGTTTTTATAGAAATTGAGTCCGGTCGGCCGATTTTTTTGTTTCGACACCGGGCCATTTTGGGAATGAAAATGTCGGTTTATACAAACCTTTATTCCATGACGCAAAATTTCGAGAGTTTATAATGAATCGTACTTTTTATTCGCAGATTTGCCGCAATATGCTATAAATAAAGTTTTGTGTTTTCCGATAGAGCGCAAAACTGCCAGAATCTCACATTTAACAAAAGAAAAAAATAATCGCATGGCGGACATTCCCCAGAACATAGGACATAAAAATATTTTACATAAATAAAATTAAACAATTTTAGGTTAAGGTAAAATAGTTCAGTTTTGGATAAAAATAACTAAATAATTAAGTACGAAACGTGTACAAATTGTACAATAATAATAAAAAGAAGTTTTGCGTTTTTATTTTGTTCTTAGAATTTTGGATGTTGTTCTTTAAAGCATATGTGAAAAGCAATCTATTTTATTAACTCAAAAATGAAAAAGAAAATTAATTTTTCGGCGATTCGGTCATCTCTAGTTTTAATCCGAAACATGAAGTAAAGAAAAGTAATATACATAAAGAAAGAATATTGGGGTCAACCTGACCCGAGTCGGGTTCGGGTAAAATCGAGTTAAAGATTCATACATTATTTCTATCAAATTTTCATTATTCTTAAAAAAAAAAAAAAAAAAAAAAAAAAAAAAAAATCGATGACTGTTTTGTCATAATTTACTAGATATATTCATGGGGGCATTTATTAGATTCTGATTGGCCCGTGTCCGGTCTAAATTTATTGCTATAGAATAGAGTCGGGCCTGTAACTCATTCTTTCCGGGACGGCAGTTTTTTTTTCTTCTCGCGAAAATAATACTTAAATTGTACATCTGTTTAAAAGAATCTTTAGAGATTTAGTTTGTTTTATTTCCACTGTCTTTCAAATGAAAATTGTACTGAGCAAATTAAGAACTGGTTTTACCTAATTTATATCTTCTTTGTTTCCTTCCAAAAATTGCATGTTTTTCTTTTTATAGTAATTGAATTTTATATACTAATGTCCATTTACAAAATTCATTTATTTCAACGTTTTAGAATCAGTGTCCATTACTTACTGGAGTACTTAATTAGCCAATTTCCAGTAATGGGCAACTCATGTGGCCGTTGCTATTTAATTTCTATAATGATCATAGTGCATCAAATCTCTTGATTTATTTGAAAAACGAAGTAAACAAATTAAATTTTTAAAGTGCACTTACCAGAATGTTATAAGATTTTTTATTTATTTATTATTATTTTAATAAATAAGTTTCTTTTAGTTAATTTCATTGGGTTATTAAAACGGATTATATTATAACTCTGCCTTGTATATATTATAATCTGACAATCAATCAAACCAATCTGTAAACAGAATAATATCGACGGGCATAGAAAAAAGGAGGAGCTCATGGGGCACAATAGAAGTCTGCACGGGCCAAACATAATTTTGTGGGCGCTCTATCTCAAGAACTAATGCACGAAATTTAATAAAACTTTAGATTCAGTTAGTACCTGATATAAATGGGTGCTGATTAGTTTTTGGAGAAAATCGCACAACAGGTAGCGCGCTTATGCTGCATTTTTCGCGATTTCCGCCATAGCTCTATCTCAAGAACTAATGTACTTATTTTCATCAAACCAGATTCAGTTATACCTTGACATAAATAGACGCTGATTACGTTTTGGTGTAGATATCACAACAGGTGGCGCTGCTATACCACTTTTTTCATGATTTTTACGATTGTTATAAAGCACGGAATTTCATCAAACTTCAGATTCTGTTAGACCCCCGGTGGCAGAACTATCTTCAAGTGTCTGCAACGCTAATAATGTTTTCAAAAATAGTCTGCAATACGCAATATATCATACAAAAATCGCGTTTTTTCCGCGATCCTCCGACGAAATTTGCCGTTTTTTTTTTCGAGATACTTCGATGAAATTTGTCGTTTTTTTTTTTTTTTCGAGATCATTCGACGAAATTTACCATTTTTTCGAGATTTTTCGACGAAATTTACTGGTTTTTTTTCGACATCCTTTGACGAAATTCACCGTTTTTTGGCGATCCTTTGACGAAATTTGTCGTTTTTTCGCGATCTGTCGGCAGAATTCTCCGTTTTTTCGCGATCCGACGACGAAATTGACCGTTTTTTCGTGATCCTTCGACGAAATTGACCGTTTTTTCGTGATCCTTCGACGAAATTAACAGTTTTTCCACGATCCTTTACGAAGTTGGCGTTTTCTCTGTAGCCCTTCGGCAAAATTCGCATTTTTACGCGATCCTTCAATGAAACTGATGTTTTTTTGACTAAATTTGCGTTTTTTTTTTTTCGCGATCTGTCAACGAAATTAGCTATTTTTCGCGATCTTTAAATGAATTTCGCGTTTTTTCCGCGATTCTTTGACAAAATTCACGTTTTCTTACGGCCTTAAGACTAAATTAGCGTTTTTTTTTCCGCGATCTGTCAACGAAATTAGCCATTTTTCGCGATCTTCAAATGAATTTCGCGTTTTTTTCGCGATTCTTTGACAAAATTCACGTTTTTTCACAGCCTTTTGACTAAATTTGCGTTTTTTTTCGCGATCTTTAAATGAATTTCGCGATTCTTTGACGAAATTCGCCGTTTATTTCGCGATCCTTCGACGAAGTTCGCCGTTTTTTTCGCTTAATTTACGCACTATAGCGCGTCCGCAGCATCGCTGTATGTTTTTAGTCTGCAGGTGCCCTAAAAAGTCTGCGACGCCCGTCGCAGCGTCGCGTACATTCGGCCACGGGGGTTAGACCTTGACATAAATAAATGCTGCTTACATTTTAGTGTAAATAGCCCAACAGGTGGCGCTGCTATGCTACTTTTTTCATTATTATCACGATAACTATATCTCAAGAACTAATGCACGGATTTTCATCACACTTCAGATTCTGTTAGACCTTGACATAAATAAATGCTGCTTACGTTTTAGTGTAAATAGCTCAACAGGTGGCGCTGCTATGCTACTTTTTTCATTATTATCACGATAACTATATCTCAAGAACTAATGCACGGATTTTCATCAAACTTCAGATTCAGTTAGACATTGACATAAGTTGTTGTTGATTACGTTTTGGTGTAAATATCCCAACATGTGGCGCTGCTATGCTACTTTTTTCATTATTATCACTCATCAAACTTCAGAATTAGTTAGACGTTGACATAAGTTGTTGATTAGTTTTTGGTGTTGATATCCCAACAGGTGGCGCTGCTATGCTGCATTTTTCATGATTTACAATGATTTTAGCTATAGTCATGTCTCAAGAACTTATGTACAGAATTTAATAAAACTTTAGATTCAGTTAGATCTTGATATAAATTGTTGCTGATTCGTTTGTGGTGTATGTGAAACCTATATGAGATAGAAGAAAGTTTTGGGACTGGCAGATCCGACTAGTTAGAAAATGTCTGTCTGTATGTGACAAACATTTTGGGTGCTCTATATCAAGAAGTAATGATGGAATTTAATAAAACTTTAAATTCAGTTAGTCCCTGATATAAATTGGTGCTGATTAGTTTTTTGTGTAAATTGTCCAACAGGTGGCGCTGCTATGTTGCATTTTTTGCGATATCCGCAATAGCTGTATCTCAAGAACTAATGCACTGATTTTCCTCAAACTTCAAATTCAGTTAGACCTTAACATAAATACGTTTTGGTGTAGATGTCCTAACAGATGACGCTGTTATGCTAATTTTTTCATGATTTTTAAGATAGCTATAACTCAAAAACTAATGCACCGAATTTCATCAAACTTCAGATTATGTTAGACATTGACATAAATACATGCTGGTTACGTTTTGGAGTAAACAGCCCAACAGGTGGTGCTGCTGTGCTACTTTTTTCATGATTTTCACGATAGCTGTATCTCAAGAACTAATGCACAGAGTTTTCTCAAACTTCTGATTCTGTTAGATGTTGACATAAGTTGCTATTGATTAGATTTTTGTGTAAACCTCCCAACAGATGGCGCTTCTATGCTACTTTTTTCATGATTTTAACTATAGCTATATCTCAAGAACTAATCATGAAGTTAGATGGTGACTTAAGTTGTTGTGGATTAGGTTTTGGTGTAAATCTCCCAACAGATGGCGCTGCTATGCTGCACTTTTCGGATTTACACGATTTTAGCGATAGTCATATCTGAAGAACTAATGCTTTAATTTTACATTAAGTTATTAAACATTGTACTTGTAAACTTTAGACATTTATATTTAATTTTAAGAGTAGTTTAAACTGAATTTTTAATTTGATTTCAATAATATTGAATATGTTAACTGTTAAATTTACAGAAAACTAATTTTATTTTTTTAATATGTAGGTTCAAGATGCACCAAGTTAAATTTGGATGTTCTGAAAGAAGAAGATGTTAATGGAGACATTATTGGACTATGGTGCACACCTGGAAATAAGCCATGGGAAGCTATTTGTCACATATGCAATGATACCATAAAATGCTCAAATCATGGTATTTCTGCAGTTAAACGTCATGCAAAATCAAACACGCACATTGAAAAATGTAAAAAAAATCGAAAAGATGATGGTACATTAAAGAAGATTAAACAAGTTAGATTTTCTTTTGATGCAAATACTCCAAAAGGAATGTGTTTACTTAATCAGGATGACAAGCTTATGTCTGCCGAAATTTTATTTGCTCTAAGTGTAGCTTCAACAGACACCACATATAAATATGGTGATATTGCAACAAAAGTATTTCCAAAAATGTTTAGTGACTCCCAGATCGCAAAAGACTTTTCTTGCGGGAGAAAAAAGATGTCCTACTTAATTTCAGATGGAATCGGCTTGTATATAAAAGAAGAACTTATAAGTGAAATTGTTAAAGCAAATTCGTTTTACTCTGTACAGATTGATGAGACTCCCATTCCAGAAAAAAGAGTACAGCAACTTGATATAAACATCAGATTTTATAGTGAGAAACAGAAAGAAATTGTCTCTCACCATTTAGATTCCTATCATATTGGACATGCCACATCAGATATTCTACTTGAGAAATTAAATATTTCTTTGGCTAAGTTATCAGCAGAAAAACTCATAAATTTATTTACCGATGGCCCTAATGTCATGAAGAGTTTAAAGCGAAAAATGAATGATGGATATCCTAATTTGGTTGACATTGGAACATGTAATCTTCATGTAATTCACAATGCCTTTGGCAAAGGTCTTGAAGCTTTTGGTAGTGATGTTGAAAGCTTATTACTGGACTTGTATTATTTTTTTAAACATTCAGCAGTTCAAAGTGAAGAATTGAAAGAGCTGCAAAAGAATCTTGGTTTACCTGAGCATGTCCTACTTCGACATGTTGAAAACAGGTGGTTGACACTTCACATTAGTGTTGGTAGACTAATTGAGCAATATGATGTCTTGAATAAGTTTTTTGAAATGAATCCCGCCTCTAATGTTAAATCGGCTCGGTTTAGAAAAATTGCCGAAGCCTTCTCATCCAAATCTTTACTTGCAAAGCTTCTCTTTTTACGAAATATAAGTGGACTCTTTCAAGATATTTTAAATTTGTTTCAGAGGGATGAACCCTTAGTACATATTTTATATGACGAATCGGTTCAGTTTTTGAAAAAGGTTATGGGACGTTTCTTAGTTACCAAATCTTTCTCAACCATTGATGGTGCAAGTTTACTTAGCATTGATGTTGAAAAAGGAGAGAATTGGCTACAGAATGTAGAAATTGGATTAGATACAGAAAAGGAGCTCCAAAAATTGCTGACCAGTGATAAAAAAAATATTCGTTTGGGTGCACGTTCATTTTACATCAGTGTCACTAAATATCTAATCAAAAATCTGCCGTTAAACAATAAGTTCTTGAAGAACCTCAAGTGCCTTCACCCTTTGTATATTATTGAGCCACAATCTCTGCAGTGCATTAAATCTGTTGCTTCTTCAGTTCCATTCATTGTATCTGCAAGTGAGGTATCAAAGTTAGCAGATGAATGGATCTGTCTGCAGACTGAAGATTTGAAAAGTTTACAGTGTGTTGAAAAATGCAATGAAGAAACAGACTCTGACTTTGGTGAGAGTGAAGATGTTTTAAATAAATTTCAATGTATTGATCATTTTTGGGGGAGAGTTTTCCAAATGTGTAATAATTCTGGCATAATAAAGTATAAGTTGTTGTCTTCTCTTATAAAAGCTCTATTAACATTATCTCATGGAAATGCAGAATGTGAAAGAGGATTTAGTTCCAATAAGAGGCTATTAGAAAGCAGAAACAATCTTAATATAAGTAGTATAAATGGCCTGAGACAAGTAAAGTCCCATGTAAAACGGTTGAACAATGATATATGCAAATTTGAAATCAATCGTGATGTGTTAAAAGCTGCAAAAAATGCAAGGCAGGTCTATCAGAAAAGGATAGATGATGAACGATTAACAAGGCAGGAAAAGCGCAAAGCATCTACCAGTAATTCTGATATTCTTCAAGAAAAAATGATAGAAGAAAAAGATCTTCAAAATCAATTGATTTCGGCTCAGTCTATGTTATCTATGGCAGAAAAACACATTGATGATGGGTTAAAAAGTAAACACTTAAATTTAATTGAAGGAGGCCAAGTATTACTGAAAGAAGCAAAAGAAAAAATCCCAATAATTACACATAAAATCAAAGAAAACAAAGAACAACAATTAAAATTATATGGAGAAACACACAAGAAAAAAAAAATAATTTTTTTATTACATTTTTTAATGAGTCTAAAAGGTAATATAGTCAATTCCTTCAAATTCGCAAATGCCTATAATCCACACATTGTTTCAGATTTAAACAGTGAAAATGTGGTTGCTTTTAACTTTGCGAGAGAAATTCCCCCCTCCTCCTAAATTTTTCATTTCAATAAAATAAAACTTTATTTTTCAACTGAAAAAAGTAAAAAATCAGGAGGCTTTTTTTATAATCCTCCTCCCCTCCCCCCTGTTTTGCATTTCAATGAAATAAAACTTTATTTTTCAAATGATGTTTCACAGATGATGACATTATAAAGTACTACTCTGTTAAACGCTACTGAAAATCAGAATAATTCTGACCCAGAGTCTGCTGATGAAGGTGAACACTTGAGCAGGGTTTGGTTATGGCTTATAAATACTATCTGGATTTTCTTCAGAAACAGAGTTTTGTTTCTGAGCAAGAAATAAGCACTATACATAGATTTCAAGAGAAAATACTAGTCCAAAAGTCGTAAGTTCTCAAACAAATGATAATTGATACTGTGTTTGAAAATTATATAAACAAACAAAAGAAATTGTAAAATAAAATGTAAATAGTTTTTCCTTAAATATAATGTGTTTTGTAATTAAATAGTCCATGTGTTACAATATCTTTCTTTTTTACCAATTAATTTATATGTATTAATAATTAATTTACTGTAAAATTATAGGAGCAGAAAATGTAAACAAAGTAATGATCTATATTTTGCAAAATTCTATAATCTGGACAACCTTTGTCCTAAGCTGTGCGGATTTGAGGGAGTTGACTGTATATATTCTTTGAACCCTCATTATTTTTTCATAAGAATTTAACCTTTTTAAAAAAAAATTAAACTTCAATGTACTTAAGATTTTTAAACTTCAATGTAATTTAAGAATTTTAAACTGGTGTAAAATTACTATTGTCATTTTTTAAACAGTTGACCATAAATGTATTAATACATTTATGCATTGAATAAAATATTTCAGCTAAAGTACCTTTAGATACTTGTTTTTTTATATATATATTTATCAATGTGTTAAATAGTTATTTTCTGCTATAAAAAAGTGGTTTTGCTGCTCCAAAATGAGCGATTTGCTGCTCCAAAGTTAGAAATTTGCTGCTCCAAAATGATGTTCATGCTGTATTGGATATATATCAAAAGTGTCATAAGTACGAACCCTGGGTAAACCCAATGTGTGGTAATTTCTTTTTGGATCTTAATGGAAATCATTAAAAATTTGTATAAATTTAGGATTTTTTTAAGATTGCCGAGGGTGTACTCTATATGGGGATATAAAATATAACATTAAATGGCTAAGGTATCAAATAAATATATGATAAAAAATAAAGTCCTAGTTTTTGGCAAAATGGGGACTTGAAAAAAAAATCACGAAAGATTAAAAAATCTCTGTACAAATTCCAAATAATTTTTATTGAAAAAAGGACAAAATTTACTATATTAGGGTAAAAAATAGAATTTAGATTGTTTTTATAAGTGTCTCAAAATCGTTGGCAAACTTAGAAAATCAGGGAAAATATGTAATTTTTTCCATTCAATTATAAATAACAAACATTTTTTAATCTGAGAGCCAATTTCATTTGAAGCTGTCTTTCCATATTCGGAACCAAATTTTCAAGCATCTACATTCAATAAGTTTTGTTAGCCATCGAGTGCACACAAACACAGACAAACATCTTTCTTTTATTTATATAGATTATCATCGTCATTATTACTAGCTCCAAAAAATTATTCTCAAATTTATATTAATTATCAAAACTTTCCTATGACATGTTAATGGAAGTCTGTGTATTAGGGATAATTTTGCTATATGTCCATAAGGGTAAAGTATGAATAACAGGCTCTTTTATTTATAACTACATTATACGAGGGAAAGTCATTAAGTAAGTTACAAAAGATAATCAAATAATAACTTACAGTGATAATCACTTCAAAACTATTTTTATTTCTGAACATATTCCACATCAATATTTATGAATTTATCATTTTCTCAGTGCCCCAATACCAGCTGTATAAAGTTCTTTATGTTACTGTCCTGTCTCAGCCCCATTAGAACTTCATATTGAACCTCTTCATCACCTGCAAACATCATCTTGCCTCCAAAAGATTTTTCTGTGGACTAAACAGATGAAAATCGATTGGGGCTAAGTCCAGGCTGTAAGGTGGATGTTGAAAAAATTGCCAACAGGAAATAATTGCAATTTCACAAGTGTCCAACCTGTGATCTAGATTAATAAAAGAAAGTTTTGCTCTGTGTGTGTCTGTTTGTTTGTCATCGATAGCTAACAAAATCTAGCGTACCTAGAAGCCTGAAAATTTAGATTTAGGTAGTCCAAGGCCTGATCTGATGCACCTGGGACTCAGAATTTTAATATTTTGATAATTACCCAAGATATTAATTAGAATCTCATTAAACATCGCACCGAAAATGCCATTCGTTTTTATCAAAATGGCTAAAGAAAAGAACTCCTGTTCTCAATTTGAAAACAGAAATGAACAAATTCGAAACTTATTTACTAATTAGAAAATTTTAAGAAAACTAATTAAGAAATCGATTTGAAAATTTCTGAGCATATGTAAAAAAAAAATTCTGTGCATCCGACAATGCAATTTTTGAAAAATTCGGCTGGTACTTTTTCTTAATTTTTGCAAAAATCTGCCAGCGCAGTCAAAAAAATCCGGGAAAGTTTCGGACAGGGATCTGCTTTCATTAAAAACTGAACTAGAAAGAGATCTGTTTCTCTGGCCGATCCCTCAATTTAGTTCGCGAAAATGAAAGGAAATAATTGCCAATTTTTACTAATAAACAAAAATTAAGATATAGATTTGAAATTAAAGATGGGAAGAGATGCCATCTGGCGGTTATTTTAGTGTAGCGTCTTCATTATGTTCTAATTATCAGAAAAATATAATTCTTTTTTTAATGATCACATTAATGTAGGAGAAGGTGGTTTTCTTGAACAAATTGTTCGTTATATTTACAGGTATGGGGAGGGAGGGGGTTAACGACTTGCTCCGTTTTACACAAGACAAATTCAATTTAAGAAATTTAACATTTTTAGCTTCTGCTGTAGCATTTTATAAATGTTATATATAGAGAATACCAAAAACTTCAAATAAAGATTTTCGTAAAAATTAAATTTATCTTCCTAATAAAAGTACACAACCCGTATTTACTTGATGTATACCAACAATCAAAGTAAGTGGTTTGTTGTTATGCACTTGACCAAGCACCCTAACAATCCTTCAAGTTTTTTTTATCTAACTCTGCATTCTTATCTCGGGTTCTATGGGCCTTGTTTGGATTTTTCGACTTAGTTTTTGATTGTGTGACAGATTTTAGTTCCACCGCCAGAGAGCGTATCATTTTCTCGAGTTCTATGTTCTATGGGAACTAAAGCATGCCAGCTGCGCAGCCACGCAGAAACACGTGTCGGAGTTTCGTTTGGAACAAGGTGCGCCCCTGGCGGAGGAAAATGGAACTAAAAGATTTAGTAGCGTGTGCGCTGCACGCTTACTATACGGTGCCGCAGGCAGCGGGAACACGTGTTGGAGGTTCGTTTATATCAGAAAGCTTTCCCTATCGGCTGAAAGTAGAAATAAAGGATTTTCCTTGCGGGCACGGCACTTTTAAATAAATAATTTCATACTAAATCGGGTTAAAGATCTAAAACCATGCAAACTTTAGGTTTGTTTAATTTTATCATGGGTCCTTGCAATGCCGCGCGGATCAGCTAATATAAAATAATGAGAAGAATAACAGTGCATTATAAATAACAATAAACTTGGATTAAATTGATCAAAAATCAACTTAATGTGGCATCTCATTTTTCAGTTAAACCTATCTATACTAATAAAATAAAGTTTCGCTCTGTGTGCCTGTGTGTGTCTGTTGGCGATGGCTAGCAAAATCTAGCCCACATAGAAGTCTGGTAATTTAGGTGTGGATAGTACAAGGTCTGGTCATGTGTACCTGAGTCTCAGAATTTTAATATTTTGAAAATTAGAGTAGTTATTAATTAAAAACTGATCAAAGATCGCAAATAAAAAATCACTTTTCCGAAAAGAGCTCGCGCATGCCCAGAAGCCATTTATCCGTTCCTCCGTTAAAAGAAGAAACAAAGCGTGAGCCATTCCATTTCTTTTTAAGTTTTTCTAAATTCGCCATGGGCGAACGGCTGGAAATACGGAAAAACCGTGTACATATTCTCAAAGAACATACTTTTACGTCTCGAACGATCCGGTTGATTCGAAAAAAATTCACATGTAACCCTTTCAAACAAAATAATAAGCATCGAATTCATGTTTTTTATTTTCTCCCGTTTTCCGAGCCTCGCATCCACCGGAATACAAAAGATACGGAAAAACGAAAGTCACCAAATTAAAAAGCTAACTTTGCCCTTTTCAAAAACCACTTTTGGTTTTAAAAAATACGAAAATTAACCCTTCGAAAAAGTATATTTTCTGTATGCCGTTTCGCGATTTTGGCAATTTTTAAAAATTCGCATCGGCAGTTCAGAGAAAGGTACGAAAAATTAAAAATACCAGACAATATCTACATTTATTTCTTTTTCGATATCTGTATTTGTTTAAGAAAAATACGAATATTAACCCTTCGAAATAAATTCGCACGCAGGACTCACTTTTGCGAATTCCGATTTTCTGCGATATATAAAATCTGGCATCGGCTCTCTAAACTAATAAAACAAAAAACAAACACACCTAAAGACATTTACGTTCTATCAGGTTCAGGCAGAAACCTTTAATTAAAAAAAAAATTTCACGTTAACCCTTTCGAAAACTTTTTTACCGTAAGTCAATTTCGCTTTTTAACTATTTATCCTATCTTTAAAAATTCGAATCGGCGTTTATAAACAAGATACGAAAAACTGAAAATATCGCGCCTAATCTATATCCCTTTGCTTTTTACAATCTGGTATCCGTTTTGAAAAGTTTTAATTTTAACCCTCCGCAAAAAATTCTTCCCAAAACTCACTCACGCGATTTTCGTTTTTTGGCCCAGGTTTAAAAATTGGCATTGACTCGGAAAATGCGAATACGGACAAACAATAGACACGTTCATTTTCTTCAAAACGCACCGTTGGGTTTAAAAAAGTATCTATATCAACCCTTTCGAAACCGATCGTTTACGTAACCCACTTTCGCGATTTCCGCTATTTTGGCAATGCTTACCGGTGGTTAAATTTCAATTCTACTAGGAAATTTGGTTGGGTTGAGTGTAGAGATGCAAAGGGTGGAAAAAACCGGGTTCTTTGGGAAGGAAATATTAAAAATTCCCGGGAGGTTTCAGAAAGTTTTAGACATGGATTTTTTAAATTTAACAAAATATTCTTTTACATATGTAAAGAAAACCAATAACACAAATACAGAAAAATGGCACAGTTTACATGAAAACTAATGAAATACAGGCTTAAGCTGCTGAAATATTAAGTAAGAGAAATTAAAATAACATAAGTAAGTTGATATTTTAATCGTGTATAGGTGAAAACTGCAAGAGGTAGATGACAGATTCATTTTACCTGGCATGAATATAAACATCACCCCTGTTCTCCGATTCAGACAAACAAAAAATAAAAGTAAAAGAAATCAATGCATTGCACTGCAACTCACAAGAAAATTAATATAGAGTATACCTGGATAGTAAATACGCCAGCTAACAGAAATTAAACTGTTTCAATTATTAAAGAAACATTCAAATACTTAACAATTAACAGCCACCGCCACCATTGTTAAAGCAAATGATATTTTATAATAAATCATAAAAAACTTAGAGTGCAAAATCCTAAATTTTGTGAATTCATAATGAAAAACTTATTATAAAATTTTCAGAACAGTGCCTGAAATTTCGAAAAATAAAAAATTGAAATTGAAAAATGACTAGTTTTGTTTACGTTCAAAACTTCTTCAAAATTTCCAATATTCCCCAAAATTCTGGGTTTATTCCCAAAAATTCCCGGGTTTATTCCCGTCTCTCAAAAACTGTGGGTTTTTTGCAACTCTAGTTGAGTGTTCTGAAAGGGCCTCTTCAAGAACAGATTGCGCCCCCTGGCGGTGGAAGGTGGAACTATAGGAGTATCTCTGGTTCTATGAGTCCGATTACGATAGGGTTTGCCTCATTCGACTTGATTTCAAGAGCCTTACAGATTTCAGTCATATTCGTATAGAACAGATTATTATTATCTCGGGCCCGGGCAACGCCGGGCGGGTTAGCTAGTTATTTATAAAAGACAGTATAAAACCATTTATTCAGAATGATAGGGATTACAACTGTACGGGTTACAACTCGACACCAACACGAAATTTCTGCTTAAAGTTTTTTACTGAATTTCTCCAAACCAATAACTTACTATAGTACAATTTCGAAACTCTGGAGTCACCCATTATACAATAATTTTTAATTTTGAAATTTTCTGCATTTTAGATATTCTCAAATAATTTAAATTAAAGTAAAAATTATCACACTTAAAAATAAGCAATTCTCTTTTAGATGTTCTATAACACTGAATGTAAAATACCCAGTAACCTATTAATTGTTATGTGTATAAAAATAATTTTGGTGAAGGCTTTTTCTTTTTTTTTACCCATCATACGTAGTATAGGATAAGTCTTGTGATCGTTTTAAAAATAGAAAAAAAATTTGACGGATTTACACATTTCAGACACTAGAGATTCCGTAAAACATATTTTTAGAAAAAAATATATATATATATTGCCGTCCGTCCGTCTGTGTGTGTGTGTGTGTGTGTAAACGCTCAATCTCCCGAACAAATTGAGATAGAAACTTGAAATTTGGTATGTACTTAGTATGTAATAATGAGAAGAAGCCTATTGAATTTCAGTAACGTCGATTATCCGGAATTATTTTTTTCGGACTCTCGAAATATTCGTTCTGATAAAAGGTACACAAAAATTTTCAAAATTGTTTATTTTAAGGAGTGAATATAAAAGACAATAAGAAAACATAAATTTTGCATAAAGAATGAAGTCAATCGGATAATGAGTTGCCGAGATATTTGTAATCCTATTTTCCACACTCTTCGATTATTCATGGCCCTGTATTTCATTCAAATTTCAATTCAAATATATATTTTAATTGTAAATGAGACGTTTAATCCGACGCAGTAAACTGTTAGTTAATATGATTATCATTTTTGGAGTTATAAGGCTGTTTATTTTACGCAATTTAGTAATAGAGCATTTAAAGTTTATGACATCATCAAGCCAGGATTTTATTCGAATTGCAATGCATTTTATAAATAGTTTGCACATGTTTTATTTTCATATTTTATATTATGCATATCCATGATGGGTAAGTATTACGGTGGCCCCTAACGACTAGTTTTTCTTTTTTGTAATGAAGATGCTTTTTTGTGAAGACTTGAAATAGCTTTATTTTAACTATTTGTGCTCTTCTTTACATTGTTTTTTGCACGTCACATATATTTATAAAGAAAATGCTTTTTATCTACCCTATATATATAAAATCCTAATGAAACGAATTTGTGAAACGAATTTATGAAACGAATTTATGAAACGATTTTATGAAACGACTGATTAAACGACTGATTATGTTTTAGGGCTATTTTTAATAAAATATTAAACGCTTGATGGTGAAATTAATACCAATTGTCCATAAAAATCCGCGGATGTCAAAACTGGTAATAGAATTTTGAAATTGGAATTAGTTTTCGAGATATTAATTTTCTTCTAATTTTAATGACATTTCTGTAATGATGGCAACTAATTACTCAGTTTTTTTGTGACAAAAAAGGGAAAAAAATTGAAAAGGATCCCGCCCGATAGGGATTATTGATTTATTTTTATTCGTCATTTTCAAATTGAAATTGAATTTATCTTTTATTTCAATCGATAATGAAGACAATATTGTGATTAAATTATGTTTTTCAGAAAAATTTGAAAAAAAAAAACACATTTTTATCGTCAGGATTCAATCGTCTGTCAGAATTTAATTTAATTTATAAACTGAAAATATTTTGAATAAATTCGTCCAAATGACGTCATTTATGTAAACGCAAAAGAAAGGGGGGGAAAGGAATTAATAGTAATTATTATTTATTGATATTATTTTGTTATTTTTTTTTTGTAAAATTTAATTAAACGAATTTATAAAATCACTAATTCGGATATTTGAAACGAATATATAAAATAATAATTGCCCAACTGAACGGAAGGAGAATAAAATATCCTGCTTGGTTTTTTCCGCCAAGCTTTTTAAAAAAGCGTCAAGACCCCTATAATAGAAAAGCACCAAAAGTGTATTGGGTTTGTTTTCATAACTTTTGGCAACAAATCAATGTATATTAACGAATCTATCCCTTTTCGAACCTCGAATTACACCAAACCTAAAAACAAAGGATCCTATACTGGAAAAGTACCCGATTTTCTTATGGACAATATTCAAGTGACATAACATGGTGTAAAATTATCGCGGATAGCAAATTTGTTTAAATATCTCATCAATTGATGCCGAGTAAATGCAGGCATGCATGCACAAAATATTTAATTAATTTTGTATGATAAATAATTATTAGA
Source organism: Maratus michaelseni (assembly GCA_963931845.1). NCBI lineage: Eukaryota > Metazoa > Arthropoda > Arachnida > Araneae > Salticidae > Maratus > Maratus michaelseni. The sequence goes on from OZ007597.1 coordinate 141,838,399, forward strand.
AAATTCTTATATACATATTAATTAAAATAAATAATTTACATATTTAAAATAACATGAAAATATGCATGATGGTGCACTAAAATAGAGAGAAAATTAAAACCTGTTACTGAAAATGTTTATAACATAGTACTTTTCAATACCGTGGTTCTTAATGTTATTCACAAGCAAATGGAATTTTTCTCATCCTTAAACGCAAAGGAAGAATAGAATACCGATCGTTGTTATAAAAGTCCGACAGGTAGCCACAATTTAAACCTAACCATTTTATACAAGCTGGTTTTCAAGTTGTAATTGATTTTACTTATCAATCCCGAAAACAGTCGTCAGTTGTCGCAACAGCTGTGTATGAGGCCATGATAATAAAAAAATGCCCCATAAAAACGTTAAAAGCATGGCAACCCAATTACAGATTTACCAATATTTTTAAAACAAAGCACGCTGTCATGTTTTTAGAGGCCTCGAAGTCTGAGCGGGGGTTGGCGAGCGTAGCTCGCAGGGGGTAGGCCCCCTAGTATACATATAAAAATTGAATTTCTTTATTTTTTAGTACATTTATAAGTATTTTGTTAAGTTGGCTCAAATGAAGATTCTGATTTCACCACTGAAATAATGCAAATTATTCGATGTTCGGATTAAAAGCTATTTAAAAATGACTAATACTCGATAGTGGATGAATATTTGTTACTTTGTGTGAGAAAATTCAGTCCAAAATTTATCGCGATTTAGTGAAAAAAAATAAAGTTTAGTTTATAATCTTTCGTTTAACTCTCTTTTCTTTTTCATGATAGTACCGTTTTATTTTCTTTTAATGCGAAATTTTGCTGCTCATTTTCAAAATCACTTTTACTGCTACTTTATTTGCAATAGAATTTTTACAAAGAACTGTAAGATATTAGTTGGAAGTGAAAATTAGAAATTTTTAAAAGTAAAAATCTATGTTTTATTGTATTGTGTTTTATTGTGGGCGCTATTGAAAATTAAAATTTTAAGTTATTATTTATTCTCCGCTACTTTTAAAAAAAAATTAAAGTTATTAAATTTGTATAGGGGTATTTTCCTCTCTTTCCTCTACATTTTCCTCTCTCTCTTTTTGGTACATTATACCACGGCGGCGTTCTATTTACAAGAGTCCTAGTGCAAGAAACATTTTTAGGGGCCTATATTTTTTTAAGGTTAAAATAAGTCTAAAATCTTGTTAGAGACCCCTATAAATGCAGGGTCCGAGTGTAAACCTTTTTAAGACCTTAATTATTTTCTTCAAATTTTTTTATTTATTATTTAACTATTTATTTATTTTTGAGTTGTTGGTGGCTTTTATAAGCGGTCGGCACGTGTTTTTCACCCGCCTTATATGGCCGGCTCTTTTCAAAATTGTCAATATCCAGTAATGGTCATTTTACTTGTAGGATGTGGGGGAATATAGGGGGTATATTTATTGCGGTGTAAATTGGAAAAGTATTTTATTCTCTCAAACAAATACTTTTTATTAATAATTATTAAAATATAGTTTGATTTTATTATTGTCTTTATTATAGCAAGATGTGTTGAAGTAAACGGGGAAGTATTATTTTTTCCTGGTAATAAATTAAATGTTCATAGCTACATTTTCCTAACTAAGGTTTCCTCACAAGGAGAATGACCTAGAGATGTCAGGAAAAAATCGCGACAAATGATCTAGAGATGACAGGAAAAAATGAGGAAAAATGAACATTCTTAAGTGATGAATCATCCTTAGAAATATTTTAGAATATATAAATGCCATTTCTTTCATTTTACTTTCTAATTTCGTTTACTTTTCGGTTATTCTCAAATCCAAAGGAGCTACTTTCTGACACATTTCGGAATTCATTTTTGCTTGGAAACGCATGAAATTGGCCAGTGTTCTTATTCCAGAAACTATGTTATCGAATGGTGTTTTCCATATTTTGGTATAGGCAGAAGATATTTCAGAAAATACTATCAAAGTTGGCGTTTTGAACCAAATTTCCGGACGCGAAAAAGGAGAAAAATCCGTCGTCACGTGAAAACAATCGTTTATAACTCGATAAGTAATTTATTTATCAAAACGTGTGAAACACCATTCGATTCAATAGTCACAGGTCTGCCAATTTTACGCCTAAAAAGGAGTCGGAAAGTTTCGCGTTGTTGAGCACACATTTGGAAATTTTAGAACCGCCTTAGTGGAGAATTATTTTGTAATGAAATAAGTTAATCGCTTGATGTTAAAAAATGATTATTATTATTGTCATTTTTTCCGTGTCGAGGTGTTTTAAAATTGAATCGAGCAAATTTTTAGGAGTGATAGTACATGCGAAGACCATTTTTGCATAGTGTACAAGAGTCTTAATTAGTGTTACCAACCCATTGTAAAAAAAAAAAAAAAAAAAAAAAAAAATTGGAAATTGTACGTTAAACGTGACAAATGAGGTGCGTTCGTTTCGTGCTATAACTATAGTTTTAAAATGTAAAAAAATCATCGGTATTATTTCAATGAAATAAATTATATCATCTGCTATGAACGAAATGATGATGCCTTTTTTTTTTCTTATTACGTACGCCACGTTTACAGATGCGAATTTTTTTTTCGACACCAGACAGCTCTGTGAAATTCACCATGGAGATCTTGCTTTGCGAATGATTACCTCCATGGTTAATATTTCCATCACTCACGATGAATGAATATTTTGTTTATTTACTTTAATAGATTGAGATTTTCGGCTGTTAACCTAATTTCCACTGAAGTTATCTCAGAACTTATACATTTTTTAATATAACTCATCTCTCAAGCAAACATTTTTTTTTTGAACGATCTTTCTAAAAATGTAACTTTTATGCAATTTTATTCGAAAAAGTAATTTTGAATAAAAATGGCCGCTTGGCATATGAAAAAAGATGTGGTTAGCCCGTATTTGTTTTCCTCAGTCACATGAGTTGCGCTTTTATTATATAGATTGCGTATGATAGGATTTAATAGAATAAAGAAAACTTTTATTAATATCTTTTTAAGTTTTTATTTGATTTTCCTAAAATTTGAAACTACTCGACAAAATTCTGCAACGATTCTATATATTAAATTTCAAGCCATTCGGTTGGGTAGTTTTTGCGTTGTTATATGAGGACGGACCAGACGACGACTATATAGGTGCTAAGTATTTATATAATTACGAATGCACCTAAAAAAGCGAGAAAGCTGCTTTTAAATCGTGGCTGAGACAAAAAGTAAATCCTATGAAAACGGAATCCTGTCTTAAACATAAAAAAAATCATGGTCCTTGGGAAGGAATATCATACAATTATACCCGCTAAGACGGAATCTTTCTCCGGTCATTTGAGATTTCGCTTTTAGATTTTACTGTACTAAATAAACACAATAATCTCAGACAGTCAAATCTGTGAAAGCAGAATCGCTAGAAACAAAATTCCGTTTAGGAGAGGTGTCCGATTGACCAGTTATAATTGTGTGATATTCCTTCCGTGGAGACTATGAAAGTTTTACGTTTAAAACAGGGTTCAGTTTTAAACAAGTTTCGTTATTACTGATTACAATAAAATTTGTAAAAACAAAAATGCTAAGGACCAGGAAAATAGTCCGTTTTAGACAAGTTTAGTAGGTAGATTTATACAATATTGCTTTCATCTGCATCATAAAAAAGTTTCCGTTATAGACAGGTTCTGCTTTTACAGGTTTTATAGTAAATTCCTCTCGATGATGCAGACTAACGAAGAGCATGGTGTGCTTAAAGAAATTTAAAAGGATTTGTACTTGATGAAAAATCAGGACTTTTGCTGTCCTGTGTAGCGATTCCGCAGGACGGGACTTGGAACACCGGAAAATCGGAATTCCTGCCAACATTAGTCACTGTGGTGCCACATGTCCCAATTTATGCGGGTTGTCCCAATTTTTAGGGGTTCCGCGGGATGCGAACCGATTTTTCATGACGCACAAATTCTGTTAAATTCCTTTTAGTACCATGCTATTTGTTAATCTGTATCAAATGGAACTCAATACAGTAATACCTGTAAAAACAAAACTTGTCTTGTCTATAACGGAAAATTTGTATGATTCTGCCGGAAGGAATGCCGTTCAAATCTACCTGTCTATGACGGAATATTTTTAGGTGATTTTACAGGTTTTATTGTGTTTTGTTTAGTAATACCTGTGAAAACGGTAGTTTTTTATAACGAAATTCTATCTTAAACGTAAGATTTCATAGTCCCTAACAGAACGGAAGGAATACCATACAATTATAACTGTTCAATCAGAAACCTCTCCAAAACGGAATTTGTGTCGGTCTCCGCTTTCACAGATTTTACTGAATAAGATTATTGTGCTTATTTAGTACAGTAAAGCCTACTGAGATGGAATCTCAAATGACTAGAGAAAGATTTCTTTTTAGACAGGTTCCCGTCTTAATCGATTTAATTGTATACCACCCTTTGTCTAGGAACCGTGATTTTTTTACGTTTAAGACAGGTTTAATTTTAATAGGATTTACAACATTTTTATGTCCTGCTTCAGACGACCCGTTTTTTGTGGCAGTGAATCTGGCAACACTAGTCGCAATCCACTTATTCAGTAAAAAATACAGAATGTCTCATTTAGTGTTGCCAGGTCCACTGTTACAAAAAAGCAGGACATGGAGTCAGAAAAAACGGGACATTGGCTTCTATATCGGGACTAGAGTCCTGCACGTGTCGGGTTACCCGAAAATTCCGTTTAAAGTCAACCCACATTCCTATCTGAACCCGACAAAAAATTTTCATCGATCCGTAACCCGACCCGAACCCGCAATGAAATGAAATTAATTCATGTTTTAATGCAATTATGAAAAGTAATCTTGAATTATATCTTTAACACCAATTTTATCTTTTGTAGAGAAAAATAGACTATATCAATATTCTTTAATATTCAAATATAGTAAAACCTCTGAATAGCGGACACCTTGGGATCTTTGAATACACCGCAAAAAAAAAGTGTTGATTTTACAGTATAATACTGGCATCTCAGCTGCCAGTGTTATACCGTAAAATTAACAGTAATAAACAGTAAAATAAGCAGTAATACGCTGCCGCGCATGTTTCTTGCGAGTCAGATTTGGATTTTTGCCGATCGGATTGTTGGGATTTTCACAAAAAGTTTCAGCAGAACTGTGTTTCAGATAAAAATAAATACATATTTGAATATGCTATAGTATATATATTGAATTTACTACATGAGAAATAAATTATATATATAAGAAATGTAATCACAGATTATTCTTTCTTTGCAGTACATTTAAGAAACCTTTTTTCTTCTCCCGAAAACTGACAAATATTACCAACATTTCATTTTTGATACATACATAAACGAATGTATCCTATTTGTGATAGTTTAAGCACACTCACACATGTTACGTGTATGTACATTGGGAGGTGTCCACTATTCGGAGGTAAAAGCATATAAGTATATTATATAAGTGTTAGGAATTGAAAAAGTGTTCGCTGAATAGAGGTGTCCGCTTTTCGGGAGTGTCCGTTATGGAGGTTTTATTGTATATTGATTTTTCACCTGAAAAATCAGGTCAACCCAAACCCAACCCGAAAAAGTTAAAACCCGACCCGAATCCGAAACACTGAAAGTCAACCCTACCCGCAGCAAAAAAGTAGAATAAGTCCATCCGACCCGCAACAAAAAAAATATAGCGCCGACCCGAACTGCGGGTCGAATCGTGTTCAGGTAGAAGCGGATAACCCGACCCGATGCAGGACTCCAATCAGGACATAAAAATACAGTAAATCCTATGAAAACGAAAACTGTCTATAACGGAATCCTGTTATAAACGTAAAAAGTACATGGTCGTGACAGAAAGAATACCATACAAATCTACCTACTAAAACAAAAACCTGTCTAAAACGGAATTTTTCTCTAGTCATTTGAGATTTTGTCTCAGTAGGGTTTTTTTTATATTAAATAAACGCAATAATTTTAGAGTGTAAAATTTGTGAAAGCAGAATCGCTAATGACCGAAAAAAATTCCGTATTTGAGGGGTTTTCGGTTGATTAGTTATAATTGTATGGTATTCTTTTCGTAGAGACCGTGAATGCTTTACGTATAAAACGGATTTGTTATTGGCAGGTTCCGTTTTTACAGGATTTACTGAACTAAGTACAGTAAAGCCTGAAAAGCAGAATCGCCCGGTATACCAGAAAATAAATTCCGTTGTAAACAGGTTCTGATTTGACAGGTTAGCTACATAAAATTCCACTCAATGTAGACTAATGGATAGCATGATACAAAAAGAAATTTTTGTACATACTGAAAAATCGGCATTTTTGGCGTCCCGCGCACTGGTTCATCGGGACGGGTCTTAAAAGCCTTGAAAATCGGGACACCAGGCATCACTTGTCTCATTCCATGCCGAGTCCTAATTTTCATTCATAACTTTAAAAATAGTGAAGATTTTCAATATAAAAATTTTCAATAGATGAACCTTGATCTCTGTGAAATGTGACGATGTCACAGTATGTGCTAGGGTCGCAATGTAATTCGGTCAGCGATACGATATTACTGTGAGCTACATTCTGAGTTGTGTGTGCATCTAGCTTTATGTTATTTGGACGCAAATGGTGGCCAATTTTAGCACGTCACGTTATATCATTGCATTTTCACTGAAAGGAAAGAAAACATCGTTATAAAGTCTTTTCATTATTGTTAAAGTTATGAACGAAAATATGTGTTCGATTTGAAATGAAACACATTGTGTGATGGACTGAATAAGTGTGATAAAAATCGTTTATCTTGAGGTATATTATCACAATTTAAAATTTGGACAAAGGATTTCCAAGCACTCCCTATTTGTTTTTTAATTTTTATTTCACCATAATATCTAAATTTAAATGATTTTAAAACGTTCTTTAAAAACGTACAAATATTTCGAAAATCTGTGTTCGATTTGGAATGAAACACATTGTGTGATGGACTGAATAAGTGGATTGCAACCCTCGTTTCTATATAAAAATCGTTTATCTTGACGTATATTATCATAATTTTAAATTTGGACAAATGATTTCCAAGCATCACATATCTTTTTTTTCTTCTTCACCATAATCTCTAAATTTAAGCGTTTTTAAAACGTTCTTTATAAACGTACAAATATTTCGAAAATCTGTGTTCGATTTGGAGGGATTTTTGTCCCATTGTGTGATGGACTTAATAAGTGGATTGCAACCCTGGTTTCTATATAAAAATCGTTTATCTTGACGTATATTATCACAATTTAAAATTTGGACAAATGATTTCCAAGCATCCCGTATTTGTTTTGTTTTTTTATTTTTACTTCACCATAATCTCTAAATTTAAACGTTTTTAAAACGTTCTGTAAAAACGTACAAATATTTCGAAAATCTGTGTTCGATTTGAAGTTTAAACACATTGTGTGATGGACTGAATAAGTGGATTGCAACCCTGGTTTCTATATAAAAATCGTTTATCTTGACGTATATTATCACAATTTAAAATTTGGACAAAGGATTTCCAAGCATCCCATATTTTATTTATTTATTTATTTATTTTTATTTCACCATAATCACTAAAATTAAACGTTTTTAAAACGCACAAATATTCCGAAAATCTGTGTTCGATTTGAAGTTTAAACACATTGTGTGATGGACTGAATAAGTGGATTGCAACCCTGGTTTCTATATAAAAATCGTTTATCTTGACGTATATTATCACAATTTAAAATTTGGACAAAGGATTTCCAAGCATCCCATATTTTATTTATTTATTTATTTATTTATTTTTATTTCACCATAATCACTACAATTAAACGTTTTTAAAACGCACAAATATTTCGAAAATCTGTGTTCGATTTGAAGTTTAAACACATTGTGTGATGGACTTAATAAGTGGATTGCAACCCTGGTTTCTATATAAAAATCGTTTATCTTGACGTATATTATCACAATTTAAAATTTGGACAAATGATTTCCAAGCATCCCGTATTTGTTTTGTTTTTTTACTTTTACTTCACCATGATCTCTAAATTTAAACGTTTTTAAAACGTTCTGTAAAAACGTACAAATATTTCGAAAATCTGTGTTCGATTTGAAGTTTAAACACATTGTGTGATGGACTGAATAAGTGGATTGCAACCCTGGTTTCTATATAAAAATCGTTTATCTTGACGTATATTATCACAATTTAAAATTTGGACAAAGGATTTCCAAGGATCCCATATTTTATTTATTTATTTATTTTTATTTCACCATAATCACTAAAATTAAACGTTTTTAAAACGCACAAATATTTCGAAAATCTGTGTTCGATTTGAAGTTTAAACACATTGTGTGATGGACTGAATAAGTGAATTGCAACCCTGATTTCTATATAAAAATCGTTTATCTTGACATATATTATCACAATTTAAAATTTGGACAAAGGATTTCCAAGCATCCCATATTTTATTTATTTATTTATTTTTATTTCACCATAATCACTAAAATTAAACGTTTTTAAAACGCACAAATATTTCGAAAATCTGTGTTCGATTTGAAGTTTAAACACATTGTGTGATGGACTGAATAAGTGAATTGCAACCCTGATTTCTATATAAAAATCGTTTATCTTGACGTATATTATCACAATTTAAAATTTGGAGAAATGATCCAAGCATCCAGTATTTGTTTTATTATTATTATTATTATTATTTCACCATAATCTCTAAATTTAAACGTTCTTTAAAAACGTACAAATATTTTAACTATGCGTAATCTATATCTTGATAGCGCTACTGACTAGAAACTCATCTGTGTAAGAAAGTTTAAATTACTGCATGTGTTCCATTTCCCCTTCCGTTGATAACGGCTTGTTATTTTTCATTTCTTATTCAACTAACATGTGCTCGCTCCGAGTAGTCGAAAATGCTTCTCATTAAAATCTTTTTCTTATGATGAATTGGTTCTTGGCACATGTGGATGAACTTAATCATCGTATCAAGGCTCTATCCATGGCATGATCGCCGGCGAAACAAACTCCAGGGAGGGGTAACATTTTCGAACCGATGTGCCTGCGGTCCGCAACCTAAGATGATTATTATTACTTTTTATTTTTAAAATGAAGAATATAAATGTGAAATAAGTTAGATAAAGAATTTTTCATCAAAACACATCGCGCATTAAGCATATCAATATAAAAAGCAAATACAGAAAAATATAACAAATAAGAAATGATTAAAAATCGAAAAGTAAGCTTCTATCGCCTTTTTTCAAATATTTAATATATTCATTTAAAGTTTAAATTTTGGAAAGTAGCAGGCGGGCGGGGGGGGGGGGGGGGTGACCCTTAATAAATGATGACCCTTAATTAAAATAAATTAAAAAGACAGAACTCGAGTCGTATAAGTTCAACATATTAATATTGTTGCACATCACGAAAATACAATCAAAATAATAATTTCCATCTACTAATAAATAACAAGTTGGAAATTGTACGTCAAACGTTACAAACGAGGTGCGTTCGTACGCACGTTTTAGAATTAAATTCATGATATCCCGTGCGTAGAACGGGTTAAACAGCTAGTTAAGTATATATTTTATGACACTTTTCATACAAATATCTTAACTAGTTATATAAATATTCAGATATATATGTATCAGCTAGTTATATAAATATTCAGATCTTGATGATTTTTAATTCTGTGAAATGAATTATATCGTCTGCAGATTAATTTCTGTAATAAAATAAGCATCTCGGTCGCTTGACGATTTAACATCCATCGGAAGCTCCTATAACAAAAAAGCACCGATTTAAAAAAAAAAATCAAATTTCTTAATAAATATTTTTATTAATATCTCCTAAAGTTTTGATTCGATTTTAATAAAATTTGAAATGTCTCGACAAAATTCTGCAAAGATAATATATTTTAAATTGCAAACCATTTGGTTGGGTAGTTTTTGCGTTGTTATATGCGGACAGACAGACAGACGGACGGACAGACAGACGGACAGACAGACAGACAGACGGACGGACAGACGGACGGACAGACGGACGGACCAAACGACGACTATAGGTGCTACGTATTTATATAATTACGAACGCACCTAATAAGGAGCGATTCAACTATAGAGTGGCGAAAATAAAACCACGGGCGCGATTTTGAGAAGTCTGTGTTGGAAGGGGGCATCCCCCCCTCCAAGGAATTCGATATTTCAGAGTGCAGCAATCAACACAGGTCAGACTCAAAATAATTAAAATAACTTGTCAGATTTAATTAAAATAGAAACATTAGCATTAAAAAAACATATTCAACACAGAACTTATTTAGTATTTCCTCTAAAGCCTTGCTGTTACGACATTCTCAGAGTGAGATAGATACATTTAACATTAATAAGTACTTTGGCTAATTGTAAAAATATATGTAAAAATAAAACTGTATCAATTGCTTTCAGCTGTGTACAACCAGATCAAAAGAAATTTTTGCTTTCCTCAAAGAAAACATCTCCCCCCTTCTTCCCCCCAAGACTGTTATAAAATAGCGCACCTGCCTAAAACTGACACTATAGCAGGGGACTCCAGATTCAAATGACCCTTCAGTGGCTAAAAATTGGTATACGACTTCAAGGCTTTTGACCATGGTCTCTTATTTGGTACATTTTGTTATTAGTGATGTTTAAAATTCAAGCTAATATGTATTACTTTTAAAAAAGTAATTATTAAAAAAAAAAAAAAATCTAATACTATTGCATTGGATTTGTTAGTAGGTACAGTCTCGGGGACTGACTAATGCAGGGACATGCGGGGCAGCTGCGCGGAACCCCCATAAGAGTAACCAATATTTTTGTTAAAAGGATGCAAAATGGTTAAAATTGGCCAAAAATGACCAAAATTGTTACATTATTAAAAATTTAGAAAAGGAGTGTGGTTTTCCTTTTCTCTCTCTGCCTTCTGTATCCCCCCTGCTTTTTCAGTTGATGAACGCGTTTTTAAATTTAACTCATTTTTAGCACTTTCCAACCTAGTTGAAAAGTGCTTATGACTTCGGTTTGTCTGGCCGTCTGCCGTCTGGCCGTCTGGCCGTCTGCCGTCTGGCCGTGCTCTAACTCCCGTAAATATGCTCGGATTGCTCTGCAATTTTTATATGTTATTGTCGTTATCTATAGCATGTTCCCTATTTCAACGGAAGTGTGTAGCACTTATAGTTTTTTTACAGGGACACTCAAAAGAATTCCGTTACATTGCGGTCTATGGGGAAAAATCATTTGCGGTTTATTTAAATAATGTTTCACTACTTTAAACGCATTGAAATTTATATATATCACTAAGGTGCATTATAAGATGCTTAATATGGAACAGGGTGTGCATAGCACTTATAGTTACTTTACAGGGACAGTCAAAAGAATTCCGTTACATTACGTCTATGGAGAAAAATCGTCTGCGGTTTATTTAAATAACGTTTCACTATTTTAAACGCATTGAAATTTATATAGATTACTAAGGTGCATTACAAGAGACTTACTACGGAATATTGTGTGTAGCAGTCATCGTTCATTTACAGGGACACGCAAAAGAATTATCTACTGCCTGTTAACAATAATTCCTGGAAGTGCGTTTTAAGTTATTGAACGCGATTTTAATTTTAACTTGCTTTTTGTCTATTACGTGGTGTGTATAAATTCTGTAGATCCTATACAGGGCAGCACAAAAGTTCGCGAACACATTTCTGTTTATTGACAAACTCCAGACGGAGAATTTTAAACTGTGCTACGCGTTTCCTAACTGAGCTAAAATTATCATCCTATGTAGTATATATACAAATCTATAGATCCTATACAGGGCTGAATAAAAGTATTCGGATATTTTTTCGAATATTGTATATGTTGGAAATTCCTGAAATTATGTTTTTAAATATGTTATGCGTTTTCTAAATTGTTTACTTAGATGTTAGCTTTTAGCTTATTAAACGGTATGATTTGTAAAGTTATTTTGGAAGCGTTGGAAAGTGCTATATAATCTATGCTTGACGCATGATTTTTCGTTCTTGTTTGTCTATTACTTGTGTATAAATTGTATAGATTGTATACAGGGCAGCACGAAAGTCCTCGTGTACATTTTCGTTTATTGTCGGAAATTCCAGAAGGAAATTTTAAACTGTGCAACGCGTTTCCTAACTGAACTAAAATTTATCATTCTATTTAGTATATATACAAATCTATAGATCATATGCAAAGCTGCACAAAAGAGCTCGGATATTTTTCCGAATATTGTTGGTAATTCCTAAAATTGGATTTTTAAATATGTTATGCGTTTTCAAAATTGTTTAGTTAGATATCTTACACCTTACGGTAAAGATTTGCAAAATTATTTTGGACGTGTTGGAAATTATTACATAATCTATGCTTGACGCATGATTTTTCGTTCTTGTTAGGTAGATTTCGTAAGAAATACTACCTATTGCATTCTTCCCTAAGATGGAATTTTTGAAAAATTTTTGCAGATCTACGTCGATCATGACTCCCAAAACCCAAAACCAACCCCAGTTCAAAACTTTATCTTATCTATCTATCTATCTATATCTATCTATCTATGTCACTTTTTTATGGACACGATAACTCGAATAATTCTGCACAAATCTTTTCCAAACTATTATATAAAATCAAGGGGCATAAAATCTCGGTCAAGTTCGTTAATGGGCAAAATCGAACAAGGGGGGGGGGAGAATGGGGGGGCTTTTCGTGAAAACAGAAAAAAGCCATAATTTCTAAATTATGATATGTATCGAATCCGTTTATGTATCGAATCAAGTTATTATTACTTCTGGGAAAAGGACCGAAAATTTATGTATGTAAAATTTTTGATATCATTAAAAATGGCCCCAAGGGGGGGGGGAGGAGGGGGTTTTCGAAGAAAAAAATTTATAACTTCGTCAATTCACAAGATATTAAATCCGCTTAAATTTATTATAAACTAGCTGACCCGCCCGGCGTTGCCCGAGCCCTTGTAATAAACTTAAATCTCTTAAAAAACGGAACTCTGGCCACGGTCTACGATAGCTTCGGAACCGTATACCCACCAATGCTCGTACGCTCTAGAAAATCTTTTATTTCCCCCTACCACCGCCAGGGGAGCATTCTGTTCTAAACAAACCTCTTTCCGAACGAACTTCTGAGACAGGTCCCCGCTGCCTACGTTACTGTATAGTATGCGCACTACAAAATTGAGCTGGTTTCGAGAAGATTGGAACATTATTAGCCCAGTTATTGCAATAAGGCACAGTTAGAGAAAATAACCTTGAGTGAGGTGCCGAAGGGAGGAGATGTTCGAGTGTCCTTCAGAAAATGACTAATTAGGAGGCCCACTATGCATGCATAAATATTCGTTCGTTTTGTTAAGCTAAGAACTTAATTACAAAGTTGGCTTAAACTCTTATTTGTAAATAGTGGTAGCCGCTACTCATAAATTTAATTTAATGTTATAAAGGGTGAGTATTAAGTTAAATATAATGTTTGGAATCACTTGCGTTGAAATCGGAAAGATAGTTTCTGATACATAGAAACGGGGCATAGTTAGAGAAAAACCTTGAATGAGGGGCCAGGGCGGGGGGGAGGGTTGTTCAAGTACCCTTCAGCAAATGACTAATTAAGAGGAGCACTATGCATCTTTCGAAATTCGATCGTTTGCTTAAGCTAGGAACTTAATTGGCTTACCCAATTATTCGGAAATAGTTGTAACCGCTACTCATAAATTTAGTTTAATGTTATAAAGAGTGACATTTAAGTTAATTATAATGTTTGGAATCACTTGTGTTGAAATCGGAAAAATAGTTGCTGAGATATGAAAACGGAGCATAGTTAGAGAAAAAAAACCTTGAAAGGAGTGCCGGGGGGGAGGGGTTGTTCAAGTGTCCTTCAGCAAATGACTAATTAGGAGGACCACTATGCATCTTTCAAAATTCGTTCGTTTGCTTAAGCTTTGAACTTAATTGCAAATTTGGCTTAAACTATTTTTCGTAAATAGTGGTAACCGCTACTCATAATTTTAGTTTAATGTTATAAAGAGTGACAATTAAGTTAATTATAATGTTTGGAATCACTTGTGTTGAAATCAGAAAGATAGTTGCTGAGATATGGAAACGGAGCAGAGTTAGAGAAAAAACCTTGAAGGACGGGCCGGGGGGGGGGGGGTTGTTCAAGTGTCCTTCGGCAAATGACTAATTAGAAGGACCACTATGCATCTTTCAAAATTCGTCCGTTTGCTTAAGCTAGGAACGTAATTACAAATTTGGCTTAAACTATTATTCTGAAATAGTGGTAACCGCTACTCATAAATTTAGTTTAATGTTATAAAGAGTGACTATTAAGTTAATTATAATGTTTGGAACCACTTGCGTTGAAATCGGAAAAATAGTTGCTGAGATATGGAAACGGAGCATAGTTAGAGAAAAAACCTTGAAGGACGGGCAGGGAGGGGTGGGGGTGTTCAAGTGGCCTTCAGCAAATAACTAATTAGGAGGACCAGTATGCATCTTTCAAAATTCGTTCGTTTCCTTAAGCTTTGAATTTAATTACAAATTTGGCTTAAACTGTTATTCGTAAATAGTGGTAACCGCTACTCATAAATTTAGTTTAATGTTATAAAGGGTGACTATTAAGTTAATTATAATGTTTGGAATCACTTGTGTTGAAATCGGAAAGATAGTTGCTGAGATATGGAAACGGAGCAGAGTTAGAGAAAAAACCTTGAAAGACGGGCCGGGAGGGGGGTGGGGGGGGGGGTTGTTCAAGTGGCCTTCAGCAAATAACTAATTAGGAGGATCACAATACATCTTTAATGATTGATTCATTTGGCTAAGCTAGGAATTTAATTTGAAATTTGGCTGACACTATTATTCGGAAATTCTGGTAACTGCTTTCTAGAAATACACCTTGAAGCTTAAATGTAATTAGACCCTTGCCCCTCTTCATTCCCGCAAATATAAAAAACAATCTGTTAAATAAAGTTTTAATCTCCATCATAATAATAAATGTCATGTAAAAAAGAAAAAAAAAAACTTAAACCCGACTAATTGTCATGAAGAAAAATATGCCTGCAAAATATTTCAATCAGTGGGACGTATGTGTAATTTGTCATGCACAGGTGACGCGACAGTCGTATGGCTCCTCTACGTTGATAACTTCAATCCATGTTCACACTATTTAGTTAGAAATCCTTATTTATGTATCGCTACTCTGATTCATTTAATTACTTCTGTGAAGAATCGATGCAACCAACCAGTGAACCAACCAACCCAAGAGAATAAAAGCATATTTTTAATGAGAGTTCTTTGTGCATTTTAATTAATATTTCAGAAAGTAATTAAAATATTAAAATTCTGAAGTAATGTTGCAACAGGAGAGGGTTTGGACTACCTAAATCTAAATTTCCAGCCTTCTAGGTGGGCCAGATTTTCCTAGCCATCGCCAACAGACACACACACACAGAGACACACAGAGCGAAACTTTCTTGTATTAGTTTAGATTCTCTTAATATTATCTAAAACTTTTGTACTGACAAGTTTTTTATAGGACCAACCCTTATAGCAAAAAAAAAAAAAAAAAAAAAAAAAAAATTAAAAACAAAACAAATCCCTGCCGGCTCCGCCTGCAAACAAGTTAGGTTTCGAAGTGGGAAGTTCATCGGTTCCGCATCATGGCGAAAAGGTCATTTCTTCCGCAATTCCCAACAAATAGGCGCCCCACGGTCTGCGTCTTCGAAATCTACCTGTGCCTGTAGGCCGAGCCGTCAGGGATTTTTTTTAAAAATTAGTATTGTGTCCGTTCTAAATGCGGAAAAATAAATAGATAAAAGTTTGCATATTTAAAGAGTAATTCATCTTTGTTCGAGGCTTTATCAGTGCCTTGTTCTGAGAAAAGCTGTTTTATTCGGATAAAACCGATTGCATACTAAATTATACTGTGTTGCTCGAAAAATAATACAACGACTGCTCTTTAGAAACTAGCATTGCGCTTATTTTCTGTAAAAGCAAATAAATAAACAAAAGATTGCACATTTAAAAGTAAGCATAAATAAAATTGCAGCATAAAACAGGGAAAAAAAAAGCTACTTGCAAAACCGAACAGATTAAAATAAAAATTCCGAAAATCATGTTTTTAATGGTTTTTAGAAATGTCTATTAGAGCTTTGTTCAGGATAAATGCAATTTTATTCCGATAAAATCGATTGCATACTAAATTGCACTGGATGCTCGAAAAATACTGTAACAACTATTATTTAGAAATTATTCTACGTACTAGGGAATAAAAAAAAAAAAAAAGTAAAAAATCGCACTTTTTAAAAAATCATTTTAATTCCACAAAGTAGATCCATGAAAACAACGCTCTTTGGCAAAAACTTGTTGGTCAATTTACAAAATCAAACAAATTGAAATTTAAAGAAAAATGCTGCCTTATTAACAGGTTTTATTTGCGCACCAGAAAGGATAAGATTAATTCATATACATAGTAATTTAAAATTTTTGTTTTAAAGGTATACTTTACCTCCGTTATACGTCAATAAAAGTTACAGATAATGCAGATTTTCGATTTCTAATATATCTCTTTGTGTTTTCCTTTTTCCATAATCAAGGTGCATGTTCATTTTTCCATGACCGGGGTTCATTTCCGTACTGTGGAGCGGTAGCGGCATGCAACATACATCTTTTAAAATAAGAATATTTTTAAAAAATCCATAACGGCTCGGCCTACAAGCACAGGTAGATATCGAAGACGCAGCTCGTGGGGCGCCTGTTTATTGGGAATTGCAGAAGAAATGACCTTTTTGCCATGATGAGGCAATTGGGACCGCCCACTTCGAAATCTACCATGTGTCTGTAGGCGAAACCGGCAAAGATTTTTTATTTATTTATTTATTTATTTTTTGCTGTAAGGGTTGGTCCTATAAAAAACTTGTCAATATAAAAGTTGTAGATAATATTAAGAGGATTTATGATAAATTTAAGCGGATTTAATATCTTGTGAATTGAGAAAGGAATTTTTTTCTTCTTAAACCCCTATTTTCCCCTCCCACCCCCCTTGGGGCCATTTTTAATTATATCAAAAATCAGTCAATAAATTTTCGGCCCTGTTCCTAGAAGTAATAATAACTTTAAACGGATTCGATACATATCATAATTA
Organism: Maratus michaelseni; assembly: GCA_963931845.1. NCBI lineage: Eukaryota > Metazoa > Arthropoda > Arachnida > Araneae > Salticidae > Maratus > Maratus michaelseni. The sequence continues at coordinate 141,855,548 of OZ007597.1, forward strand.
AGGAGTTATGGGTTTTTTTCTGTTTTCACAAAAAGCCCCCCATCCCCTGGTTCGATTTTGCCCATTAACGATCTTCACCAAGATTTTGTGCCTCTTGATTTTATGTATCAGTTTGGAGGAGATTTGTGAAGAATTATTGAAGTTATCGTGTCCATAAAAAAATCATATAGATAGATAGATAGATAAAGTTTTGAACTGTGGGTGGTTTTGGGTTCTGGGAGTCATGATTGGCGTATACCTGAAATTTTTTTTCCAAAAATTCCAACATAGGGGAGAGTGTAATAGGTAGTATTTCTTACGAAATCTACCTAAAATCATGATGTAATTACAAAAATCCCTGACGGCTCGGCCTACAGGCACAGGTATATTTCGAAGACGCAGACCGTGGGGGCGTCTGTTTATTGGGAATTGCAGAAGAAAGACCTATTTGCCATGATGAGGAAGTTGGGACCGCCCACTTCGAAATATACCTCGGCCTGCAAGCGGACCCAGCAGGATTTTTTTTTTTTTTTTTTTTTTTTTTTTTTTGGCTGTAAGAGTTGGTTCTATAAAAAACTTGTCAATATAAAAGTTATAGATAATATTAAGAATATTTATAATAAATCTAAATGGATTTAATATTTTTTGATTGACGAAGTTATGAATTTTTTTCTTCTGAAACAACTTCCCCCCCCCCCCGTGGAAACATTTTTTATGAAATCAAAAATCTGTCATACATAAAATTTTGGCCCTTTTTCTAGAAGTAATAATAACTTTAAACGGATTCGATATGTATCAAAATTAAGAAGTTATGGGTTTTTTTCTGTTTTCACAAAAAGCCCTCCCTTTGTCCGATTTTCCCCATTAACGAACTTGACCGAGATTTTATACAGCTCTATTTTATGTATCAGTTTGGAAGAGATTTGTGCAGAATTATGGAAGTTATCGTCTCTATAAAAATGTGATATAGATAGATAGATAGATAGATAGATAGATAAAGTTTTGAACCGGGGGTGGTTTGGGGTAAGGAGTCATGATCGGTGTAGATCTGCAAAATTTTTCAGGAATTCCAACTTAGGGGAGAATGTAATAGGTAGTATGTCTTACGAAATCTACCTAAAAAGATAAAAATATGATATAATATTAAAATAAATCCAATGTTTTATTCAAAATTTTAATTCATTATTCATGATTTAGTTTGTATTTAAGAATATTTTTTAATAAAAAAATTAGAACGACTTCGAAGAGTTATTTTAGGTAGCTTTCAATACAAAAAAGTATAAAGCTACCTATTGCGGCCGTTCGGAGGAAAGCAGTTCCAGAAAATTTCGATATATTTTCACCGATCATGACCCCCAGACCCCAAAACCACCCTCCGTTCAAATGTTGATTTATATATATAGATATATCCATATATATATATATATCATCATCATCATCATCAACCGTTTTCAATCCACTGCTGGATGTAGGTCTCCCCCAGATTTTTCCATTGTTGCCTGTCTAGTGCTTTAGTCATCCAATTATCACCGGCCACTTTTCTGATTTCGTCACTCCATCTTACTTGAGGTCGTCTTCTTGGTCGTTTTACATCTCTGGGATACCACTGTAGGGTGTTTGTGCTCCATCTATTGTCTTGTCTTCTTGCAATGTGCCCAGCCCATTTCCATTTTAGCCGTTTAATTATCTCGATGATGTCAAAAACTTTCGTCTGACTTCTTATCCACGTTATTCTCTTTCGGTCTCTTCTGGTTATGCCTAGCATACATCTTTCCATACTTCGCTGTGTTGTTTGTAATCTTTGTACCATCCGTTTTGTTAGTGTCCAAGTTTCTGCTCCATAAGTTAGTGCAGGCAAAACACATTGGTTAAACACCTTTCTTTTCAAACAAAGAGGCATGTTACTCTTCAGAATAATATTGTTCTTCCCAAAAGCACTCCATCCATTTCTTATTCTTCTATTGATTTCATTCATGATACTGTTGTCTGATGATATTTCTTGTCCAAGGTACACATAACTTTCAACATCTTTAATCTCAGTGTTGTTGTAGACGATTTTCTTTTTTGATGCAAATGAATTGAACATCACCTTAGTCTTTTCCAAATTTATTTTTAATCCCACATTAATGCTAGCTTCTGCCAAATCTTTTAGCATATTTTGCAATTCTTCAGGGCTATTACTGAAAATTAAAATGTCATCAGTAAACCGGAGATGGCTTAAATATTCCCCATTTATTCTAATCCCTTTGTTTTCCCAATCCAGCTTCTTGAAAATACTTTCTAAGACAGCAGTAAAAAGTTTAGGCGAAATGGTGTCTCCCTGTCTTACTCCTCTTCCAAGCTTGATCTTCGCTTTTCCTTTGTCCAAACGGATGGTGGCTGTTGCTTCCTTGTAGATCTTCTTTATGATATTGATATAAGGTTTGTCTATACCAATGTCCTCCAGAGAAGCAATTACTGCAGATGTGTAGACCGAATCAAATGCTTTTTCATAATCAATAAAGGCAAGGCAGAGAGGTAAATTATATTCTTTATGTTTTCCTATAACTTCCCTTACTGTTTGAATATGATCCATTGTGCTAAATCCACTTCGAAATCCTGCTTGTTCTCTAAGTTGAGCTGAGTCCAGAGCTGAGATTCAAGTCTTGTCGTTAAAACTTTGGTGAAAATTTTATAAATCACTGACAGTAAGCTGATTGGACGGTAGTTTTTAATGTTTTCCTTTTCTCCTTTCTTATAGAGTAACACCATCACAGCATTATTCCAATCTTCTGGTACATCTGATTTCTCGAGACATTTGGAAAACAGTATGGCTAGCATTTTTGCAAATTCTTCTCCTGCTTCTTTGATAAGGTCAATTGCAATTCCATCTTCGCCAGGGCATTTACCTTTTTTCATGCCTCTAATGGCTTGTACAACTTCATCTGTCATCACTGGGATTATCTCTTCAGTTTCTGTTATGTTTACTAGTGGATCACGTAGGTTGATTTCCCTTTGATCTTCACATTTATATAGATCGTTATAGAATTTTTCGACAATGTGTACTATTTCATTATTGATTTTGGTGATTGTTCGATAGTAGTAGGATAATGAGAGTTCAACAGCCACAGGAGCGCTCAATTGAGGAATGAGGATTCCTCAATGAGGAATGAGAATTTAATAATGGGGAATAAGGGGGTAGGAGGTACTTTCTCAACTGGTATTGCAATGTTCAGAATCATTCTTCTCTTTACAACAATAATTTCTGTTCCATCTAGTTAACATATCTGATATTTTGTTAGAAAGGTTTGTGTGTAACAGTATGTTTTAAAAAGCATATATGTCTTATAGTTATTATAAATAGTTCTATGTGTGTATGTATGTGGGGGTGCGACAAATAGTTCTCTTCGTGTGTGTGTGTGTGTGTGTGTGTGTATATATGTATGTGTGTGTGTGTGTATGTATGCGGGGCAAATAGTTCTCTTTGTGTGTGTGTGACTATCTGCATGTTTATCAAAGTTTTAGAAATATTTTTCATGTTTTTATAACGAAAAAAAAATATGCGTTAGTTAGTTAAAAAGTTTCACAAATTAAAAAAAAAAATTCTTTTAGAAAAAGTTTCACATTACTTAAAAAATTAAAAAAAAGTACTCAATAATAAAATCAACAATTTTTATTATAACAAAATAATTTACAGAAAGGTATTTACAGATCAAAATATACATCGCGATTTTGCGTTAGCAATACAAATCAACATTATCTTCTTTATTACAAACGGTATTAATGTCATAATGGCCATATGCTAAACTGCTTATTCCATCATCCAATAAGTAACGCTTGTCGTCAAAGGGACTTAAGCTAATTTTATTTTGAGTTAATGTATATAGGCGATGGTCATCTTGGGCAATCCTTACCTGTTTCTCCATACTTGTTTTTTGTTGTTGGAGGCACTCCAAGTAGTCTTCATGTTTAATTTTCTGCCGAACAATCTGCGTAGATACGCCTTTTGCACGCTTCTTTTCGTCTTTAACAGATTTTAGAGAATACATTTTTGATTTCAGTCCGACAAACTCAAGAGCTAATTCACCATTAAGTTCATCCTTAAACTTTCCGAGCGTCTTCTTATTATCCTCAGAGTATAGAAGATGAGATTTCGGGTATTCAGAAAAGTCAAACAACTCACGATGCTGCTCCAGATCCTTATAAATATTATTGGTTTGAATATGATACGTTAGGGAATCTGTATCCGTAAAGAGTAAAACTGCACGATATTTGTATGTTTTCTTTATAAAATTGTAATGGAAATCATACATACAAAGTTTAGATAGTTCGAGTATAGAAAATCCAACATAGATGGGTCGGTTCATATGTATGCTAGTTTTTAATCTCTCCACAGCAGTCAAGTCTTCATCATAAGTTTTAAACGATTTAAAAGTAGGCGATGCTACTAATTTTTTGGCTCTTTTTTCACCGTTACAAAGCACAATATTTCTTCTTTTTCGTAGATTTTCCATGGTTTTACCAAAAACAGAATTGTTCATTAACTTAAAAAAGTCTTTCTCAAAAGAAGATTTTGCTTCTTTCCTTTTTTCGGTGTTGAAATTAATATATCTCTGCAACCATGGTCCCTGTTTAAATTTTAAAGCTTTATGCACAGCTGTAATTTTTAAACCAAGTTCTAAATAAAATTTGAGATTACGATAATGGGTTATATAATTTCGTTTATTATTTAAATTTGGTATAAGTTTAGGAGTTCCGACGAATTTTCTATTGTTGAGTAAGCCTCTTGCATGAGAAGATAGCATCTGATCCTCTACAGTTACTCTCTATGGGGCGACAGGGTATTCATTATGCAAAGGATGTAAATGTTTCGGGTATTCCAAGTCTACCTCGAAAAGATACCCAATTTCGGAACTATCAGATAAAGATAGAACCCACTCTTCTGTCATATGACTTGTTTCACACCATTCAAAACCGCCGTAGGGTGAAAATTGGCTCATAGCCCACCCGTATAAGTTATTGGCATCCCAATACATAATGTAGCTGGGTGCCTCATTTTTCTTATAATCGGGCGTACCAGGGATGTTTGCTCGGGCATATCTTTTACTTATCATGCTAATGCCGCCTCTTATTCCATTTTCAACCATAAGCAACATATCTATATCACTGAGTAACTCTAAAGGTGTATCAGACATCTTCAAACAAGCCTGCCATGCGAGAGAAGGTGCTGTAAACAGGTGTGCAGGGTCAATTTCATAATACTGCTGACATAATTTCCTAAAGTTTTGAAACACGTCAGCAAGTAGTAGAACATCTGTCTTCACATAAAGGTTGTGATAATCACCAAGAGTCTTGATATCAAATGTTTTCCATACATTCTGGGCGTATTGGTACTCCTTTTCATCTATAGGCTCATTGGTTAAATTATTAAAAAAGGCAGAAGGCGGGGGAAGCTGCTTCTCAGTAAATTTTTCAAAACAAGTAAAATAATCATAGGGGTAAACCCCTTTCCGTATAAGTAACGATAAATTATTATTTTGTGGGAAATTTTCTGCAAGTATAGAGAATTGATCAGGTTGAAGGTTTTTAACAAGTTTTTCCAATGACGTAGGCAAAAATTGGAAAGAATCTATAAACACCATCTGAATAGGAGATGTAGGCTTTCTGATTTTAAAGGTGATATAGTTTTCCATAGAAGTAGCAATAACATCGATTTCATGATCTTTGAATTTTCCAAGCTTTGTCATAATATGATGGCCATCGTAGTTTTTCAAGTTATGGAATATAACAGGAATTGTTTTACACTGCTTATAGTTCAAGTTGCATTCCACATGTGCAGCCCCTCTGTACGCACCTGACAGGTGATCATGGTCACGTGTGCGTTTCTCATCTAAAGTTTTCTTACAAATATGACAAAACTCTGCTTCTCGAAATGCCTTTTCTTCCTTGGGAGAAAGCTTCATAGGTTTAATATTATGTAACTTTTCTCCTAAAATTTCCTTTTCTTGCATCATTCGGTTTAAAAAATGCTCAACACAGTTTCTACCCCGATATACCTGTGCTTTTTTCACACACGTTCCATCGGGTCCAATAACCGCATAGGCATAACCACATGGTAAGTGATAGGTTGTTTTCTCGGTATAGGATGCTTTAGAAGAGGGCGGAGCTGATGAAATAGGTATAAGAAGACTCTCAAAATCCGCATAAATCGTATAGGCAACAGGATGTTGTAAATGAATACCTGTAAACTTTAATATATTATCATTTTCACTAGGCATCTTTATAGCTTGCGCAACATGTTGAGAACAATATTCATTATGCTTATCCAATAGATCTTTTCTTGAAAATCGATGCAAACATCGATAACAATAGTGTTGTACACCATTATGCTTGGTAAGATCACCTAAAAGTCTTGAAAAACTTCTTATCAAACAATAGTGTTGTTTTTCACCGTCACCAACCAATAACAAATTAATCACGTCTTGATCTTTCTTTTCAGATATATACAAGGGACAAACTTCGTCCTCTTCATAACCAAACACATTAACCCGTAAATTGTTGAGTTGTTCAATAACAGGTATCTTCTGAAGAGGTACAGGGCATTCTACACTACCTAATTTAATATCATGCTCAAAAGGTCGATAATGTGAAACACGTTCAGGTTTTTTTGTATAATCTAAGTTCAGTTTAAAAGCCAAAAGACACCATACTAAACATTTGTTATCTTCGTTTTTTATATTCAGCAAGGCTTTTTTATCATCGAGTTTTTTAGACAAAGGAATATAGGAACTCGCAGCGAGGGGATGATATTTAGCAATCTTGAGTTCTAAATGAAGAATTTTTCTAAGTTTCCAGCCAGAACCTCTTTGTACAAATTCTTCAAAGGATTTAATATTCTTCGAAAATCTTTCCTCAATATGTTGTGAGATAGTATCTTCTATAAGTTCGGTCATACACGAACATCGAAAATAACATTGAATTTCTTCAAACTCCTCATTATCAGTCAGACGTTCAAGTGATATTTTTTCTACCATATACCATTTAATTGCACCTTTTTCATGAATTTCACTTATTAAACGTTCTTGTATTTCAGTTTGTACATGGCTATGAAATACCTCTAAATCATTTTCCTCACGTTCATCAGGATGCAAAATCACTGTTTTAAACACATTAAGCGCATCAGAATACTTTGTGTTTTTCGACTTTGCATTAGATAAGCTCATTTTGCGTTTTACACTCACAAGAGGTGTGCGGGGGTGTTGAGTGCGTACATGTTGTCTCAGTTCAAATTTTCTTCCAAACACTTTATCGCAATCACGGCAAGGATATGTTGAATTCCGATGCGACTGTAAATGCTGCTTCAAATTATCCTTACGTGTAAAAGCTTGATCACATTCATCACACTTAAATGTAGACTGTCTATCAGTATTATGGATTTTCAGGTGTCTTAATAAGTTCGATCTCCTTCCAAAACACTTTCCACAGGTTTCACAAGTAAACGACTTTTCATTAAGATGAATCTTAGCATGGTGTTTTAAATTAAAATATGTTGCAAAGACTTTGTCACAGGTGGGGCAAACATGCTTCTTTTCCACATTCGTAGGGGTCACAGTCTTTAAAGAAACATCCTCTTCAACTTGTTGATTAAAATTGAAAGAACTTTGAGACGTAGTATCCTTTTCTGGAAAAACTTCACAGAATCCCTCTTGCTGTATCAATCCAACACTATCATGTGTTTTTAAATGTCTTTGTAGGTTTGATCTTCGATAAAAAGACTTCTGGCAGATATTACAAGTATATAATTTCTCGCCAGAATGAATTTTCATATGGCGGTTCAGATTAGAAATGCTCGAAAAATCTTTACCGCAGGTAAAACAGCTAAACATCTTCTTAGCAGATACAGAATCTCCCACAATCGGGGTTTCATCAATAGGCATATCAACATCCATAATATAAAAATCAATAAAAAACTTTAACTCTTAAAAGTAAACAACAACGATTCGCACGGATAAAAAGCGGGAGCAATTTAAAACACGTTTAACCACTAGCGATATGAATCCTCAAATGATAAAAATCCTAATTTTCCCCCGTCTATTTATACCGACCCGAAAGCAAAGTTGAGTTGTAGTATTGCTTGATATGATTGTTATCAAAACGCGTCATACGATTTCGGGGGCTTATAAGTTTCTTTCCCCTCTTTATAATATAGCATAATTAAACAGATAAACCCGAATGTATACAAATTTAAATTCGTAAATTATATCACAAAATATAAAAAATCCTACAGAATAAAAATAGAATTTAGCACTTACCCCAAAAACACGTCCACTTTGGGTGTTAGTCTTCACTTAACTAATCTTTCTTCCTTATCTTTAGTAGGGGGCGCTGCCATCGCCGCGAGAGGCACTGCCCGTCTTCCGGTGTGTGACGTAGTTTCCGGTTTGCGATAAGAATAAACCTTAAATACACGCGCTTAGTCATTCTTCCCTAACTCTTACTCGCTAGTAGTTGTCAGTTTCTTGTTTAGACGTGTTGGGGGACATCATTACGTGTTTGCGATAAGAACAAGATTATCCCCTTATCAACAGGTAAAAAGCTGCGCTTCAGTGACGTCATAAGTCATATGACATAGCTGATAACGGTAAGATTAGCTGATAAAAATTTGTACTAATCATCTATTTCCCTTCAAGTCATTGCATGAGACGGTTGAGCTCCAACAGCTGTATATAAGGTAAGAGTAATTTATATATTATAATAGGATTTTGAATTAATTTAGTAGATGTTACAATTTGATATTTAAAAAATTTCATGCTAAACGATATGATTATATGTTGTTCATCATACTAAATCCACAAATTTTAATTCGAAAGAAATATTATTAAAATTATAATCTAAAATAAATTAGCGAAAATGCATAACAAATTTCAACAAAAAGAATAATTATAAAAGGAAATGTACAAAGTTTATAAATTTACACATGTGTTAAACGCGTTTACAAACCTTATCATGGGCAAAAGTCTAATTCGACTAGCCTATTTGTTATAAGTTTAACTATAATTCAACATGTAAGATATTTGTAAAAAGGAATCTTATGATTTTTAAATTTCCAAGTTCAGTTTCAATCATATTGTAAAAGGTTAATTCAAACTTTGAGATGATTTATAGTAAAATACTTAAATTAAAATGTATTTTTGATAGTTTAAGAATTATAAACTACAACTTTGACTACTTTTTAAAATGTTTACCCAGTAGGAAACTACAATAACATGTTTATGCTTGAATTTTTCTGATAACATGTCTGTGTTCGAATTTTTCTGATAACATGTCTGTGTTTGAATTTTTCTGATAACATTTCTGTGCTTGAATTTTTCTTATAACATGTCTATGTTTAACTTTTCTTATAACATGTCTATGTTTAATTTTTCTCTCTTTTTGAAATGCATAAACTTTTACTATACATGTCTTACGATTTCATTGAAGAAAAAAGTGATCGATCAACTTTATCAAACCATTTTAATGTTAATATTTTTAAACGAACGCGATTATCAGATAAAAATATATGTAGCTAATTCATATTATTCCACTAAACATTGCAAAACAAAAGAATCTTACAAAAATTTTATACTTCAACATTCAAAAATTGACAATATTCACATCTTAATACTAAAAAACAATCCTTATCTTACAGTATTTCCTGTAACAAAATCTAAAAATTTCATATCAACAAGACCCAAGTCAGAAACTTTACCTAGGAACTTAATACCAATCTTTAATCATAAAGTGATAAAACTGATATATATATATATATATATATATATATATATTTACATTTTTTTTTTTTTTAAGTTACTTCTAAAACATCTCATAGATGGCGCTGTTGAAAAAAAAATAATTCAAAACTTGTTTAAAAGACTTAAAAAAATTAAATCTAACTTTAAACTAACTAATCCAAATAAATAAGGTGCGTCGCAAGTGGAATGAAGGTTATAGGAAGTGGCAGGTGTGGACACCGGATGTAGCAGGTGCTGATAACAGACATGCTGGAACAGGAAGTGGAGCATGTTTAGACAGGAGTGATCCCGGAAGTAAGACCGGAAATACGACAGGAAGTCGAAGCTGGAACTTCCTGCTTCCACTTCCATCGCGTTTCCGGTCTTACTTCCGGAATCACTTCCTGTCTAAACATGCCCCACTTCCTGTTCCAACATGTCTGTTATCAGCACCTGCTACATCCGGTGTCCACACCTGCCTCTTCCGGTGACCTTCCTTCAACCTTGAGGTCAACTGCGCGAACTGCGCTGATGTAGAACCGCTATTTATTATCTACTTGATGTTTATCGGTATTTTGACCAATTTTTTTGCAAAAGTGTTTTAAATAAGTTTTGGATTAATTTTTTACAAGTTTCGAAATGATTTTTTCACAGCAGCGCCCCCTATGAACGGTTTTAGAAGTTTTAATTATTTTAAAATATTTCTAATTGAAAGTAATTTTTCTGGAGTTTGATGATAGTTTAAAGTTAGATTTATTTTTTAATATATTTTAAACAACTTTGAGTTTATTTTTTTTCAGCAACGCCCTCTGTGAGCGGTTTTAGAATTAACAATTATTTTTTAAATATTTCTAACTGAAAGTGATTGTTCTACAGGTTTTTGTTAGTTTAAAGTTAGATTTAATTTTTTTAAGTCTTTTAAACAAGTTTTGAATTATTTTTTTTTCAACAGCGCCATCTATGAGATGTTTTAGAAGTAACTTAAAAAAAAAAAAATATATATATATATATATATATATATATATCAGTTTTATCACTTTATGATTAAAGATTGGTATTAAGTTCCTAGGTAAAGTTTCTGACTTGGGTCTTGTTGATATGAAATTTTTAGATTTTGTTACAGGAAATACTGTAAGATAAGGATTGTTTTTTAGTATTAAGATGTGAATATTGTCAATTTTTGAATGTTGAAGTATAAAATTTTTGTAAGATTCTTTTGTTTTGCAATGTTTAGTGGAATAATATGAATTAGCTACATATATTTTTATCTGATAATCGCGTTCGTTTAAAAATATTAACATTAAAATGGTTTGATAAAGTTGATCGATCACTTTTTTCTTCAATGAAATCGTAAGACATGTATAGTAAAAGTTTATGCATTTCAAAAAGAGAGAAAAATTAAACATAGACATGTTATAAGAAAAATTAAACATAGACATGTTATAAGAAAAATTCAAGCACAGAAATGTTATCAGAAAAATTCAAACACAGACATGTTATCAGAAAAATTCGAACACAGACATGTTATCAGAAAAATTCAAGCATAAACATGTTATTGTAGTTTCCTACTGGGTAAACATTTTAAAAAGTAGTCAAAGTTGTAGTTTATAATTCTTAAACTATCAAAAATACATTTTAATTTAAGTATTTTACTATAAATCATCTCAAAGTTTGAATTAACCTTTTACAATATGATTGAAACTGAACTTGGAAATTAAAAAATCATAAGATTCCTTTTTACAAATATCTTACATGTTGAATTATAGTTAAACTTATAACAAATAGGCTAGTCGAATTAGACTTGTGCCTATGATAAGGTTTGTAAACGTGTTTAACACATGTGTAAATTTATAAACTTTGTACATTTCCTTTTATAATTAGCTTCTTTTTGTTGAAATTTGTTATGCATTTTCGCTAATTTATTTTAGATTATAGTTTTAATAATATTTATTTCGAATTAAAATTTGTGGATTTAGTATGATGAACAACATGTAATCATATCGTTTAGCATGAAATTTTTTAAATATCAAATTGTAACATCTACTAAATTAATTTAAAATCCTATTATAATATATAAATTACTCTTACCTTATATACAGCTGTTGGAGCTCAACCGTCTCATGCAATGACTTGAAGAGAAATAGATGATTAGTACAAATTTTTATCAGCTATGTCATAACACTTATGACGTCACTGAAGCGCAGCTTTTTACCTGTTGATAAGGGGATAATTTTGTTCTTATCGCAAACACGTAATGATGTCACCCAACACGTCTAAACAAGAAACTGGCAACTACTAGCGCGAAAGAGGGAAGGAAGAATGACTAAGCGCGTGTATTTAAGGTTTATTCTTATCTCAAACCGGAAATGACGTCACAAACCGGAAGACGGGCAGGGCCTCTCGCTGCGATGGCAGCGCCCCCTACTAAAGATAAGGAAGAAAGATTAGTTAAGTGCAGACTAACAACTAAAGTGGATGTGTTTTTGGGGTAAGTGCTAAATTCTATTTTTATTTTGTAGGATTTTTTATATTTTGTGATATAATATAATTTACGAATTTAAATTTGTATACATTCGGGTTTATCTGTTTAATTATGCTATATTATAAAGAGGGGAAAGAAACTTATAGGTTCCGAAATCGTATGACGCGTTTTGATAACAATCATATCAAGCAATACTACAACTCAACTTTGCCTTCGGGTCGGTATAAATAGACGGGGAAAAATTAGGATTGATCATCATTTGAGGATTCCTATCGCTAGTGGTTAAACGTGTTTTAAATTGCTCCCGCTTTTTATCCGTGCGAATCGTTGTTGTTTGCTTTTAAGAGTTAAAGTTTTTTATTGATTTTTATATTATGGATGTTGATATGCCTATTGATGAAACCCCGATTGTGGGAGATTCTGTATCTGCTAAGAAGATGTTTACCTGTCTTACCTGTGATAAAGATTTTTCGAGCATTTCTAATCTGAACCGCCATATGAAAATTCATTCTGGCGAGAAATTATATACTTGTAATATCTGCCAGAAGTCTTTTTATCGAAGATCAAACCTACAAAGACATTTAAAAACACATGATAGTGTTGGATTGATACAGCAAGAGGGATTCTGTGAAGTTTTTCCAGAAAAGGATACTACGTCTCAAAGTTCTTTCAATTTTAATCAACAAGTTGAAGAGGATGTTTCTTTAAAGACTGTGACCCCTACGAATGTGGAAAAGAAGCATGTTTGCCCCACCTGTGACAAAGTCTTTGCAACATATTTTAATTTAAAACACCATGCTAAGATTCATCTTAATGAAAAGTCGTTTACTTGTGAAACCTGTGGAAAGTGTTTTGGAAGGAGATCGAACTTATTAAGACACCTGAAAATCCATAATACTGATAGACAGTCTACATTTAAGTGTGATGAATGTGATCAAGCTTTTACACGTAAGGATAATTTGAAGCAGCATTTACAGTCGCATCGGAATTCAACATATCCTTGCCGTGATTGCGATAAAGTGTTTGGAAGAAAATTTGAACTGAGACAACATGTACGCACTCAACACCCCCGCACACCTCTTGTGAGTGTAAAACGCAAAATGAGCTTATCTAATGCAAAGTCGAAAAACACAAAGTATTCTGATGCGCTTAATGTGTTTAAAACAGTGATTTTGCATCCTGATGAACGTGAGGAAAATGATTTAGAGGTATTTCATAGCCATGTACAAACTGAAATACAAGAACGTTTAATAAGTGAAATTCATGAAAAAGGTGCAATTAAATGGTATATGGTAGAAAAAATATCACTTGAACGTCTGACTGATAATGAGGAGTTTGAAGAAATTCAATGTTATTTTCGATGTTCGTGTATGACCGAACTTATAGAAGATACTATCTCACAACATATTGAGGAAGGATTTTCGAAGATTATTAAATCCTTTGAAGAATTTGTACAAAGAGGTTCTGGCTGGAAACTTAGAAAAATTCTTCATTTAGAACTCAAGATTGCTAAATATCATCCCTCGCTGCGAGTTCCTATATTCCTTTGTCTAAAAAACTCGATGATAAAAAAGCCTTGCTGAATATAAAAAACGAAGATAACAAATGTTTAGTATGGTGTCTTTTGGCTTTTAAACTGAACTTAGATTATACAAAAAAAACTGAACGTGTTTCACATTATCGACCTTTTGAGCATGATATTAAATTAGGTAGTGTAGAATGCCCTGTACCTCTTCAGAAGATACCTGTTATTGAACAACTCAACAATTTACGGGTTAATGTGTTTGGTTATGAAGAGGACGAAGTTTGTCCCCTGTATATATCTGAAAAGAAAGATCAAGACGTGATTAATTTGTTATTGGTTGGTGACGGTGAAAAACAACACTATTGTTTGATAAGAAGTTTTTCAAGACTTTTAGGTGATCTTACCAAGCATAATGGTGTACAACACTATTGTTATCGATGTTTGCATCGATTTTCAAGAAAAGATCTATTGGATAAGCATAATGAATATTGTTCTCAACATGTTGCGCAAGCTATAAAGATGCCTAGTGAAAATGATAATATATTAAAGTTTACAGGTATTCATTTACAACATCCTGTTGCCTATACGATTTATGCGGATTTTGAGAGTCTTCTTATACCTATTTCATCAGCTCCGCCCTCTTCTAAAGCATCCTATACCGAGAAAACAACCTATCACTTACCATGTGGTTATGCCTATGTGGTTATTGGACCCGATGGAACGTGTGTGAAAAAAGCACAGGTATATCGGGGTAGAAACTGTGTTGAGCATTTTTTAAACCGAATGATGCAAGAAAAGGAAATTTTAGGAGAAAAGTTACATAATATTAAACCTATGAAGCTTTCTCCCAAGGAAGAAAAGGCATTTCGAGAAGCAGAGTTTTGTCATATTTGTAAGAAAACTTTAGATGAGAAACGCACACGTGACCATGATCACCTGTCAGGTGCGTACAGAGGGGCTGCACATGTGGAATGCAACTTGAACTATAAGCAGTGTAAAACAATTCCTGTTATATTCCATAACTTGAAAACTACGATGGCCATCATATTATGACAAAGCTTGGAAAATTCAAAGATCATGAAATCGATGTTATTGCTACTTCTATGGAAAACTATATCACCTTTAAAATCAGAAAGCCTACATCTCCTATTCAGATGGTGTTTATAGATTCTTTCCAATTTTTGCCTACGTCATTGGAAAAACTTGTTAAAAACCTTCAACCTGATCAATTCTCTATACTTGCAGAAAATTTCCCACAAAATAATAATTTATCGTTACTTATACGGAAAGGGGTTTACCCCTATGATTATTTTACTTGTTTTGAAAAATTTACTGAGAAGCAGCTTCCCCCGCCTTCTGCCTTTTTTAATAATTTAACCAATGAGCCTATAGATGAAAAGGAGTACCAACACGCCCAGAATGTATGGAAAACATTTGATATCAAGACTCTTGGTGATTATCACAACCTTTATGTGAAGACAGATGTTCTACTACTTGCTGACGTGTTTCAAAACTTTAGGAAATTATGTCAGCAGTATTATGAAATTGACCCTGCACACCTGTTTACAGCACCTTCTCTCGCATGGCAGGCTTGTTTGAAGATGTCTGATACACCTTTAGAGTTACTCAGTGATATAGATATGTTGCTTATGGTTGAAAATGGAATAAGAGGCGGCATTAGCATGATAAGTAAAAGATATGCCCGAGCAAACATCCCTGGTACGCCCGATTATAAGAAAAATGAGGCACCCAGCTACATTATGTATTGGGATGCCAATAACTTATACGGGTGGGCTATGAGCCAATTTTTACCCTACGGCGGTTTTGAATGGTGTGAAACAAGTCATATGACAGAAGAGTGGGTTCTATCTTTATCTGATAGTTCCGAAATTGGGTATCTTTTCGAGGTAGACTTGGAATACCCGAAACATTTACATCCTTTGCATAATGAATACCCTGTCGCCCCTGAGAGAGTAACTGTAGAGGATCAGATGCTATCTTCTCATGCAAGAGGCTTACTCAACAATAGAAAATTCGTCGGAACTCCTAAACTTATACCAAATTTAAATAATAAACGAAATTATATAACCCATTATCGTAATCTCAAATTTTATTTAGAACTTGGTTTAAAAATTACAGCTGTGCATAAAGCTTTAAAATTTAAACAGGGACCATGGTTGCAGAGATATATTAATTTCAACACCGAAAAAAGGAAAGAAGCAAAATCTTCTTTTGAGAAAGACTTTTTTAAGTTAATGAACAATTCTGTTTTTGGTAAAACCATGGAAAATCTACGAAAAAGAAGAAATATTGTGCTTTGTAACGGTGAAAAAAGAGCCAAAAAATTAGTAGCATCGCCTACTTTTAAATCGTTTAAAACTTATGATGAAGACTTGACTGCTGTGGAGAGATTAAAAACTAGCATACATATGAACCGACCCATCTATGTTGGATTTTCTATACTCGAACTATCTAAACTTTGTATGTATGATTTCCATTACAATTTTATAAAGAAAACATACAAATATCGTGCAGTTTTACTCTTTACGGATACAGATTCCCTAACGTATCATATTCAAACCAATAATATTTATAAGGATCTGGAGCAGCATCGTGAGTTGTTTGACTTTTCTGAATACCCGAAATCTCATCTTCTATACTCTGAGGATAATAAGAAGACGCTCGGAAAGTTTAAGGATGAACTTAATGGTGAATTAGCTCTTGAGTTTGTCGGACTGAAATCAAAAATGTATTCTCTAAAATCTGTTAAAGACGAAAAGAAGCGTGCAAAAGGCGTATCTACGCAGATTGTTCGGCAGAAAATTAAACATGAAGACTACTTGGAGTGCCTCCAACAACAAAAAACAAGTATGGAGAAACAGGTAAAGGATTGCCCAAGATGACCATCGCCTATATACATTAACTCAAAATAAAATTAGCTTAAGTCCCTTTGACGACAAGCGTTACTTATTGGATGATGGAATAAGCAGTTTAGCATATGGCCATTATGACATTAATACCGTTTGTAATAAAGAAGATAATGTTGATTTGTATTGCTAACGCAAAATCGCGATGTATATTTTGATCTGTAAATACCTTTCTGTAAATTATTTTGTTATAATAAAAATTGTTGATTTTATTATTGAGTACTTTTTTTTAATTTTTTAAGTAATGTGAAACTTTTTCTAAAAGAATTTTTTTTTTTAATTTGTGAAACTTTTTAACTAACTAACGCATATTTTTTTTTCGTTATAAAAACATGAAAAATATTTCTAAAACTTTGATAAACAAGCAGATAGTCACACACACACAAAGAGAACTATTTGCCCGCATACATACACACACACACACATACATATATACACACACACACACACACACACACGAAGAGAACTATTTGTCGCACCCCCACATACATACACACATAGAACTATTTATAATAACTATAAGACATATATGCTTTTTAAAACATACTGTTACACACAAACCTTTCTAACAAAATATCAGATATGTTAACTAGATGGAACAGAAATTATTGTTGTAAAGAGAAGAATGATTCTGAACATTGCAATACCAGTTGAGAAAGTACCTCCTACCCCCTTATTCCCCATTATTAAATTCTCATTCCTCATTGAGGAATCCTCATTCCTCAATTGAGCGCTCCTGTGGCCGTTGAACTCTCATTATCCTACTACTTTCCATCTGCTCTCTCCAGTGCAAAAATACCTTTTCTTCCAACACACAGTTTGCGCTTAGCTGATTTTAAACTTTTGTTATCTTCTAGAACTTTTTTGACAAGATCACAGTTAAATTTTCTGATATCTTTTGTAACATATTTTCTTACCGTTTTACATAATTCTGCATATTCAACTCTTGATTTAGGATAGTTTTTCTTCATTTTAAATTCTCTGCGTTTCTTCATCAATCTTCTTGTTTCTTCTGTTATTTTCTTTGTTTGCTTTACTTGTGCTTCACCAGCTATCGTCCTTGCAATTTCTTGTAGAGTATTTGTTATTTTCTTGTTCACTACTGTAACATCTTGTTCTTCTTCTAAGATTGATTGAAGTACTTGAAAACGATTTTTAAGTTCTAAATTAAATTCTTCTTTATGTTTCTGGAGATTTATAATATCGACTGATTTCTTTGAGCATTGCAAAAGCTTCATTCTTTCCACTTTAGTATTTAAAAGCAGTTTGCATCTAACTAACCTGTGATCGCTTCCTGTATTGAAGTTATTGAGAACGCTGCAATCCTGAATAAGATGCTTTTTGTTTGTCAAGATGTAGTCGATTTCACTTGTTGAGCCATTTGCACTACGCCATGTCCATTTTCTTTGTGGCTTTTTCTTGAAAAATGAATTCACGATATACATCTGTTCACATTCTGCAAATTCAATCAATCTGTTTCCTCTTTCATTACGCACCCCATATCCATGATTTCCTACTGAGAACTCACCTTTCTTTTTTTCCCCAATTCTAGCATTCCAGTCTCCCATTATTAATTTTATGTAGCATTTTCCTTTTTGATGCATTGAAGCTACTTCTTCATAGAAATCCTCAATTTCTTCATCAGTATAGCTAATTGTTGGTGCATAAACTTGGGTAATTTGCAGCTTGTATCTTTTTTACACTTGTATAACTAACCTTGCAACTCTATCTGATGCACTATCATATTCTACGATGTGATTCTTCCACCTTTAATGAATCAGAAATCCTACACCACTTGTTTTTCCATCTTCTGTACCTCTGTAGTACAATACATGTCCACTGGCAAGATCAATCTTCTCTTCACCTTTTCTTCTTACTTCGCATTATCCTAGGATGTCCCAGTTGATTCTTTCTAATTCTTCTTCAAGTTCCTGTAAACGACTTTCAGAAGATAAGGATCGTCCATTATACGTAGCCAAGGTCATCAACTTATGGCAGCCAAGCCGAGCCCGGTGATTCTTAGCACCCTCTGTCTTCATGTCTTTCTTATCGCTGCCGTAATCAGGAACATGCAGACTGCCGGGAATTGAGGGCCGTGATTTGTTTTGTGAATTCATGGTAAAATAAGAGGGGAGGTGGCCAAATTCCTCCACGCTGGCCAAGCGGGTTGGAGGAAGCCCATCCGCGTTCGTTCCCCATGCACTAGGCAAGGGTACTAACAGGCTGCACCGATGGAAGGTGCGGATTGGACATTAAGTCTCAGCTCCCAGTCGATTCCTTTAAGTCTTCCTCTGAGGCATTTAAAGGGTCTTCTCCTAGTTAACAAGCAGAGGCTATTAAACAGCCCTGATATGTTTTTGAAATTCATAGATATTATAATTATTATATATATATATATATATATATATATATATATATATATATCTGACCTATGTCATACGATAACGCTCGTATTTATAAATCGATTTTGATGAAACTAATTGTGTGTATTAAGGCCACCAATGTCTCGACCGAGTTCGTTGGCCAGCTTGGTCCGCCATTTTGTTTCAAGATGGCGGCCATTTAAAAATTTAAAACTAAAATAAATATACAAAAAAATTAAAAATTTAAATTTACTTTTTAATTACGTGTTAGGCCTTGATACAAGGATTCCAGAGCATTTTTTTGGTTTACCTCTATCTTAAAAAATGGCTGAGATAGAGCAGTTTGAAATTCTAGGGTGGCTGACATTTTGAAACAAAACAGCACATTAACGCGATTACTCGCAAATTATTTTCTTTCATTGTTGTAATAATTTTCCCATTCATATGCATAAAACTATATATTCATATCCGTTAGCGCCAAAATTGGCAAAATTGGTGACATTTGGCGAAATATCGTCAAATTTGGCGAAATATCGTCAAATTTGGCGACCAAAATAAGTCTTCATAAATGAAGCCAATTTGGCTATTGCTCAATAATTTGGCGAATTTCTTATTCAAATTCAGTATTAAGGAATCTTTTGTAAACGTTTCTTTGCATTTTAACTTGCTGTTTTCGTGTAACATTAGCTAAAATTTTAAAACGAAGATGTAGGAAAGCTACCTTTTCCTCCCGGTACAGGCCGAAAGGACTTTCTTATTATATTGCACTGATTTTATACTTACCCATCATACGTAGTATAGGGTAAGTCTTGTAATCGTTTTGAAAATCTAATTTTTTTTTTTTTTTTTTTTTTTTTTTTTTTTTGTTTTGACGGATTTACACGTTTCAGACACTGGAGATTCCGAAAAACATATTTTTAGAAAAAAAAAATTGCCGTCCGTCTGTGTGTCTGTAAACGCTCTATCTCCCGAAAAAATTGAGATAGAGACTTGAAATTTGGTATGTACTTAGTATGTAATAAAGGGAAGAAGCTTATTGAATTTCAGTAACCTCGATTATATGGAACTATTTTTTTCGGACTCTCGAAATATTCGTTCTGATAAAAGGTATATAAAAATTTTCGAAATTGTTTTATTTTAAGGAGTGAATATAAAAGACAATAAAAAAACATAAATTTTGCATAAAGCATGAAGTCGATCGGATAATGAGTTGCCGAGATATTTGTAATCCGATTTTCCACACTCTTCGATTTTTCATGATCCTGTATTTCATCCAAATTTTAATTCAAAGATATATTTTAATTGGAAATGAGACGCTTAATCAGATGCAATAAACCGCTAGTTAATAGGATTCTTGTTTTTGGAGTTATAAGGATGTTTCTTTTAAGCAATTCAGTAATCGAGCCTTCAAAGTTTATGACGTCATCAAGCCACGATTGTATTCGAATTGCAATGCATTTTATAAGTAGTTTACACATTTTTTATTTTAATATTTTACATTATGCATATCCATGATGGGTAAGTATTACGGTGGCCCCCAACGACTAGTTACATATTACACGCGACACGCGAGTTGGCATACATTAGTGATAATATATTAGTGGGAATGCTTTGGCATTGGCACAGCATTGCGTTTTTATGACAATCCTTTATTATCATACACATTCACTTAACATCCCATTGGTGCCAATATCTCTTATTTTGACGCACTGTTAACGATCATATATTAATTACTTTTTTCTATTTATAATAGAAGAAAGTATCGTAATCAAAATTTTTTGCGACTTCCAGTTTTCGACGGATTTACACCCGTCACAGGTCAGAGATACCGAAAAACAGGTTTTCACAAAATATCGGTCTATGTCCTCAATGTATCTTCGAAAAGTGTATGAAGATATGCATATAATTTAACAAAATTTCATTTAAAGGTTTTTCGCTATGGCCAGCAGTTGCCAGTGGAATTTGGTGATATTCCACCGGAAGGGTGCGCTGCTTTAACCACTTACAGATTTCAAATTCAAAAAAATGTACAATTTTTTTTTTTCGAAATTCTATTTTTTCCCCCCGTTAAATATACTGCCTTGATTTAAGGATTCCGGAGCAATTTTTGCTTTGCCTCTATCCTTAAAAATGGCTGAGATATAACAGTTTGAAATTTTAGGGTGGCTGACATTTTGAAACAAGATAGCAAGATTCCTCCATAAACGGGTTTAATTTATAAGTTTTAGTGAACATGGGTTTCTGGCAAATTTTCTTTCATTGTTGCAACCATCATTCAAATTCTTATATGCTTTAGGGTCCTCTCCCCTCGCTCGCTAATGTTAATCCTATGGAGCATACTTTTTCTACTATATCGTTTGCATTTCAATATTTTTAAATTTCCGTCGTTGATTACATTTTCGATTTGCTTTGTAGATTTTTTTTTTATGAAGATATTTTCACTTTTGAAACCGGCTCCGAAATTGAAAGTATCTTAATAAATAAAATAAAATAAAATAAAATAAAAAATGCGCAAAGAAAATCGAAAAAGTAATCAACGACGTAAATAGAGATTGGTCTCAGCTATCCAATGCAAAAAAAAAAAAAAAAAAAAAAAAAAAAAAAATTAAAATTAAAATTATTGAAATGCAAACGAGATATTAGACAAATAATGTAATGTCCCATAGGATTAACATTAGCGATCATGTGTTTTCGCTCGAGGGGAGAGGACCCTTAACACTACATATTCATATTCGCCAGGGTCAAATTCTCGCCAAGCTTGGCGAAATATTGTCAAATTTGGCGAAATTCTCATTCAAATTCAATATTGATGAGAACCGGGAATGAATCTTCTGTACTCGGATCCGACGCATTTTAGCTTCGTGCTTTCAAGTAAAATGTTGTTTGCTAAAAATCGAAAAATTCTTTAACTGTTTTCACAAAATGTATCTTCTGTGTTGATTCAAGCACGATAAAGCGATCTATCTAAGGTCCCGAATTCGGAAAAATTCGTTTTGACAGGTTAAAAGAATCTCAGAATTGAAAATTTGGCTATAAATCGAAAACAATTCTGAAGATTGTCATGAATTAAACCTTATTCAAATACGAGATAGAAGGCCTCGAATACGAATAGGAATAACAAAGCCTCGAAAAAATTCGTTTCAATAGGTTTACACAATTTTTTGTAATTTATCTTCCGTAATCGAAGTTCTCACCAATACTACTAGTCATTGATAAGCAACACACCAAGTACGGAGAGATTTCTACTCTAATGTAGATGTAAAGTAAATTAAATTTCGGGTCGGTCTGTCGCAGTCTCTAGATCAGTGGTTCCCAACCTTTTTTTAGCCGCGCCCCACCAAAACATCTCTAAAATGATGATGCCCCCCCCCTCCCCCTATAACATATAATTCTCATAAAATTTTAAAAGAATTTACTCCTGACAGAGTAAAAAGCATTTAACATTGATTCTGAAACGTGCCGAAGGTAATGGAAGAATCAAATATTTTTTTATAATCATCTGATACTCCTCGTAGTTTACTGGCATACGGTCGCCACGTATGCGTGATGTATAGAGTGCTCAGAATCCTTGATTAGAAAAATCAATAATTTTGAATAAAACATTTTTGTCTTATTTAATCACAGAATTTCTGCGATTAAATTAATAATCAATTTCTAATCAGAATGAAACGTGATAAAAGATTCGGTAAAATAAGGTCGTCAAGTAATTGTTAAATATACACTTAAATAGTTTCATGTGTAAAATTGATTTTCATGTGACATATTGCAGTGCGACTCATTCAATAAATTATCGAAAAAGTTGTTTAAAATTCTAAAATACTTCTTAATTAGAAAAATTATAAAGAATTTTTAAATATATAAAAGTATCTAAATATCTTAAAATGTTTTTTCCTATAATTATTCTGGTAGGATTGTATTTAAAACTTTTGAATGGATATTTTTTAAAAATTGAATAAAAAACTATTTTTTTAAATTTTGTTTTTGAAATTTGAATGTGTAACTTTTATTTTCAGTCTACAACATTACTATTAGAAAAAAAAAATGCAAAAGGTATGGGTTCACAGAAATTCTGAATTGTCCCCTTGAAAAGTTAAATTGCCCCCCTGAAAAGTCAAATTGCCCCCCTGTGGGGCGTACGCCCCCCGTTGGGAACCACTGCTCTAGATGATTCGATGGTACTGATTCGAGCACATAAAAATTGTCAAGGTGGGAAGGTGGTCTTGACTGCATCAAAATTCATTTTGATAAGGTAAACCAAATTTAATGGTCTGCGAGGCAGCGACTTTTTTTATTTAATCATTTTATACAAGATAATTTTATATGAATTTCAAAATACGTAATAGTAATTTAATCTATCGGAAAAACAGCTATCAGCTGTCGCAACAATGGTGGATGCGACCTCAGTGGCCGCACTGTATATGTCGTATAGGCTAATTGGGAAATCCGTCTCTTTGCAAAGAGCCGGTCTAATTGGAGAATCATCTCCCTTTTACCAATCAGCCTGCTATTTTTCAGGCCTATTGCAAAGAGCCTAGACAGTGTTAGCCTAATTGGAAAATGGGCATTCATTTCTCAATCAGCCTGATAATTTTTAGGCTTATTGCAAAGAGCCTAGATAATGATAGGTTAATTGAAAAATGACCATGCCTATTTCGAAAATGACCAGCTCTTTGTCAATATGTGGTGTTGCACCCAATTCGAACCTGAAAATTCCATTCGAAGTCGACCCAAACCTGACATAAAAATTCCATCGAACCGTAATTCGATCCTAAAGGAACAAAATAAATTCCTTCGAGTCGCAACCTGACCCGAACCAGAAAACCGAAGTTAACCCGTAACCCGAGCAGAACCCGACAAATATATCCATCGAACAGTAACCCGATCCGAACCCGACAAAATAAATTCCTTCATATCGCAACCCGACCCGAACCTAAAATTTCGAAGTTAACCAGTAACCCAACCCGAAAAAGACATAAAAATTCCATCGAACCGTAACCTGATCCGAACCCGACAAAATAAATTCCTTCGTGTCACAATCCATCCCGAATCTGAAAATCGAAGTTAACACGAAACCCGACCGGAACCAGGACAAAAATTACATCGAACCGTAACCCGAACAGAGCATGAGAAAATAATTTCCGTCGTCATGCAACCCGAATCGAACCGGAAAATTGAAGTTCCCCCGAAAGCCGACCCGAACCAGACAAATAAAAATCAATCGATACGTAACCCGATCCGAACCCGACAAAATAAATTCCGTCGAAACGCAACCTGATCCGAAATTGAAATTTCAAGTTAACCCGAAACCCGACCCGAACCTGAAAATTTAAATTAACCCGAATTCCGACCCAAACTTGAAAATTTAAGCTAACCCGAAACCCGACAAAAAATTACCATCGCCCCGAAACCAACGCGAACCAGACAAAAAAATCCATTGAACAGTAACCCGATCCGAACCCGAAAAAATAAATTTCTATGTCTCGCAACTCGACCCGAACCTGAAAATTGAAGTTAACCCGAAACCCGACCCGAACCCTACAAAAAAATCCATCGAACCGTAACCCGATCCGAACACGAAAAAATAAATTCCTTCGTCTCGCAACCCGACTCGAACCTAAAAATTGAAGTTAACCCGAAATCCCCCGAATCTGAAAATTTATGCTAACCCGAAACCCGACGCAAATCTGAAAATTTAAGTTAGCCCGAAACCCGACAAAATTAATCCATCGGACCGTAACTCGATCCGAACCCGACAAATTAAATTCCATCGTCTCGTAACCCAACCCCAAGTTGAAAATTGAAGTTAACCCGAAAGCCGACCCGAACCAAATAAATAAAAATCCATCAATACGTAATCCGATCCGAACCTGACAAAATAATTATCGGTTTTTAGGTTTTGGGTTAAATTACATTTTCAGGTTCGGGTGGGTTTTCGGGTTAACTTAAATTTTTATATTCGTCTCGGGTTGCGAGACGAAGAAATTTATTTTTTCGGGTTCGGATTGGGATACGGTTCGATGGATTTTTTTGTAGAGTTCGGGTCGTTTTGCATGACGACGAAAATTATTTTGTCAGGTTCGGATTGGGTTAAGGAACGATGAATTTTTTTGTTTCGTTCCCGTTGGGCTTCGGTTAATTTCAATTTTCTGGTTCGGATCGGGTTCCTTGACGACGAAAATTATTTTGTCGGGTTCGGATCGATTACGTATCGATGGATTTTTATTTGTTTGGTTCGGGTCGGCTTTCGGGTTAACTTCAAGTTTCAGTTCGGGTCGGGTTGCGAAACGAAGGAATTTATTTTGTCAGGTTCAGATTCGTTACGGTCCGATGGATTAATTTTGTCGGGTTCGCGTAAGCATAAATTTTCAGGTTCGGTCGGGTTTCGGGTTAACTTCAATTTTCTGGTTCGAGTCGGTTTGTGAGACGAAGGAATTTATTTTTTGGTTTCGGATTGGGCTCCGGTTCGTTGGATTTTTTTTTGTCTGGTTAGGGTCGCGTTTCGGGTTAACTTGAATTTTCTGGTTCGGATCTGGTTGCGTGACGAAGAAAATTATTTTGTCGAGTTCGGATCGGATTAGGAATTTTTTATTTTTCTGGTTCGGGTCAGCTTTCGGGTTAACTTCAATTTTCCGATTCGGGTCGGGTTGCTAGATGAAGAAATTTATTTTGTCGGGTTCGGATCGAGTTACTCTTCAATGCATTTTTTTTATCTTGTTCGGGTTGCGTCGCGATGGATTTTATTTTGTCGTGTTCGGATCGGGTTACGGTCCGATGGATTTTTTTTCGGATTCTGGTCGGATTTCGAGTTAACTTCAATTTTCAGGTTCGGGTCGGGTTGCATGACGACGGAAATTATTTTGTCGTGTTCGGATCGGGTTACGGGTCGTTGGAATTTTTTTCCTGGTTCGGTTCGGGTTTCGAGTTAACTTCTATTACCAGGTTCGGGTCGGATTGCGACACGAAGGAATTTATTTTGCAGGGTTCGGGTCGGGTTACGGTTTGAAGAATATTTTCTGTCGGGTTCTGCTCAGGTTTCGGGTTATCTTCAGTTTTCTGGTTCGGGTCGGGTTGCGACTCGAAGGAATTTATTTTGTCCCTTTAGGATCGGGTTACCGTTCGATGGAATTTTTCTGTCGGGTTAGGGTCGACTTCGAATGGAATTTTCAGGTTCGAGTTCGGTACAACACTACATATTGACAAAGAGCTGACCATTTTTCGATTAACCTAACGCAATCTAGCCTCTTTGCAATAAGCCTAAAAATTATGAGGCTGATTGAGAAATAAATGCCCATATTCCAATTAGCCTAACGCTGTCTAAGCTCTTTGCAATAGACCTGAAAAATAGCAGTCTGATTGAGAAAAGGGAGATGATTCTCCAATTAGACCGGCTCTTTGCAAAGAGCCGGATTTCCCAATTAGCCTACGACATATATATCAGTTTTATTCATATATTTTATATCAGTTAAAAAAAAAATTCAGAAAAAAGGGCCGCCAAAATATATTTTGCCCAGGGCCGCCAAAGTCCTAAGCACGGCCCTGTCTGTTTTAAAAAGATGATGATGATATCACGAACGGTGACTATCTTCTGTAATCAGGTTATAATGTCTTTTCATTTAAATGGGGCATTTTTCGGTTACCATGGCCTTACCCACCACTGTCGCGAAAGCTTACGGTTGTTTTGGGGATTGATAAATAATTATATCACATATAGTGTTTTGATAGAAAAGAATGCAAAAGGGAGGAAAAGGAAAGGGTCATTTAGGCTTCGGTTTTTCGGAAGTGCTTGCACTGGGCTCCGGAGCCCAGTATTTATGGGCTCCGATGAATTCCGACCAATATTTAAATATTTACTAAACGCAGAGAAGTACCGAGTCCCGCGATGGCGCGGACGATTAAGCTCGGTTCCCGTAAGATCACCGAAAGCGAAGCAGCATCGACCAAGGTCAGAGTTTGGGAGGGTGACAACCTCTCTCGACTGTCGCTGCTGTGGGACCGTGTACGTTAATGGGAGCTGGTGCACATAAAATCTGTTCGTGGACCCAATGTCCTCAAAGTTTAGTATAAGCGTTACCTCCCTCTGGGGGTGCCAATCCAGGTGCAGGTCTCCCTATTTTTAATATTTTACTATGAGCGCAGCTTTGCAACAGTTTCTATTTTTACATATATTGTACATTTTGATGTATTTTATAATATATGTAAAAAAGAAAGTGTTCCGTCCCGCAGTGGCGTGGACGGTTAAGCTCGGTTCCCGTAAGATCACCAAAAGCTAAGCAGCATCGACCAAGGTCGGTGTTTGGGAGGGTGACAACCTCTCTCGAATGCCGCAGCTGTGGGACCGTTTACGTTAATGGGAGCTGGTGCACTTAAAATCTGTTCGTGGACCCAATGTCCTCAAAATTTAGTATAAGCGTTACCTCTGGGGGTGGCAATCCAGGTGCAGGTCTCTCATCTGGAATTGGTTCAAAATTAGGAGACCAGCTCTAGAAGTCCAACCTCTCTTGAGGCTCTAGCACCTCTTCTTTCAGAGAAGTGCCTTGGCACTTTCTTTGTCACGCCAACAACAAAAACAACAACAACAGAGAAGTATAGGAGCCGGGCTCCGGCGCAATTTAAGCCCTGGTTCCTACAGACCTCTGGCCACGTCATTTGAATTAAGATCAGTTCTTTATCGATTTTAAAATGTGTGAACATTTCTGCAGGTTATATCTGGATGACGGCGAGTTTTTTCGGTACTTTTTGGTGGACCATTTGCAGCATACAGATTGCGCGCTAAAGAAAATAGCTGAAGCGAAACTAAAAGTAAAACTGGCTACTGGCGAAATGAAAATTCGTGCAAAGTATCGTAAAATATATGATATGTGGTGAAAGGAGGGCGCAGAACGCCCGTGGCAGCGGAAGTTCAACCAACTTTACACTTTCCTGCCCTAAAAAAATCTCAAATCCGCCTACTCTATCTAGTAGGCCATGTTTTAGTCAACCACGGAGGTTAAACATAAGTGAAAATCCTTGCAGATAAAACAGGCAAATTTCCTACGAGCTTAGATTAAACACGAACTACTCAACTCTCATAGACAATTGTATGCAATGTCTCGGTTTGCCAAGAAAAGTGTTGTTAGGTGTTTGAAAATAAATATCATGGCTGTTGCTGTGCTGTTTTTCATTTTAGTCATATCAGTATCGGCTGATACAAATATTATTAGTAATAAACGTTCAAATACAGACAATAAATTAGGTAATTTAATTCGGAAATCTAGCTATAAGACTTCCACAACATCAGCACCAAGGATTAAATTATCAGAAACTCCTGAATGTGCTGATGATATACGACGAATATGCCCTACTAGTATATTAAATAACAACTTCGCTGTATTAGATTGTTTACAGAATGATAAGGTAATAACCTATGGGTTCAACTTTTGTAATAATATTTTATTTCTGGTGTGTGTGTGATCCCATATAGTATTTGCACAATGTTACAAAATAAAATCAAGCATGTAATTTTCATCCAATTAAAATAAACAGTGACCAACATTTATCATTAAAACAAAAGAGATTTCCCCTGTGTCTGTTAAAATACTTGACTGCATTGCATTGCGTCTGTCATCAGTCTTCTTATCATCAAAATTATGAATTCTGTGTGGATTTTTTTCACCGGCCTTTTAATTATTGTGTTTGTATTATTTTATGATTATCAAGGAGCTTTCATTATTTATTGTCAAATTATTTATACGAAATATATGTAAACAAAAATCACGATGAATCTTTGAACATGCATTAAAAGCAAAAAAGTTATTCTCTGTATAAGCCAGGGTTGGCAAATTTCTGCCAGGATGGTTAAAACCGGCATGGCAGAAACTAAGAAATAAGAACTTTAATCTGCAGTGATTCATAATTCACACATGTACTTGATATGTAAACAATTAAGTTAAAAATTAAAACTAAATATTATGAATGTTATTCAAAGTAGCAAACAGTTTTAAAATGATCATATAAATATACCTTGTTTATATAATACTAATTTTCTTTCACTTGAAAAACAGAAATTTTCATAATGATAATTTGATGCTGTACAAGTTTAACTATTAATATTATTGTTTACAGTTGGATTTCTATTTAAAAGTAAAACAAGAAAAAAAAAATTCTAGGATATTTTAACAAATCACTTTTCAGAGTATTTTTAAATAAATAATGCAATGCAATAATTTAAGGGGCTACTTCACTCAGACGAAAACACCCGCTCGCTAATGTTAATCCTATGGAGGAAATTTTTGAAGATATCGCATTCGCATTTCAATATTTTTAAATGATTTTTTTTTTGCATTGGATAGCTGAGGTTGATCTCTATGCACGCTCTTTCCCCCAGGTTTAAAAAGGGGCAGGGTGCTGCTGGTGAGAAAAGGGCACTTTTTGGATTTTTGAGGGCACTTTTCAGATTCTTAAAGACACTTTTTTTTAATTGTTAGATGTATTCTTTTGATTTTTAAAACCACTTTTGATATTTCAAAGTCAAAACACTTTTTTAAGACAACATTGAGTCAGTTTTTACTATGAAAGCAAATTTTTAAGGCAAAAAGGAGAAAGGGCACTTTTTTTACTAAGGGCAAGAAGGGTGCTAATTCTTTTTATGAGGGGCAAGAAGGGTGCTATTTTGTAAACCAAAGGGCAGGCAGGGTGCAGCACCCTTTTGAAATTGTCAGGGGAAAACTTCTGCTATATCTCAAGAACTAATGCACAGAATTTCATCAAACTTCAGATTCTGTTAGACCTTGACATAAATAGATGCTGCTTATGTTTTGGTATAACATAAGTTGCTCAACAGGTGGCGCTGCTATGCTACATTTTTCATTATTATCACGATAACTATATCTCAACTAATGCACAGATTTTCCCCAAACTTCAGATTCATTTAGACGTTGACATAAGTTGTTGTTGATTAGGTTTTGGTCTAAATCTCCCAACAAGTGGCGCTGCTATGCTGCATTTTGCAGGATTTACACGATTTTAGCAATAGTCATATCTCAAGAACCAATGCACGTAATTTAATAAAACTTTAGATTCAGTTAGATCTTCATAAAATTGGTGCTGATTCTTTTTAGTGTATGCGAAATCTTTGTGAGATAGAAGAAAGTTTTGGGATTGGAACATCCGACTAGTTTGACTTTGGACAAGAAGGCTGCTATTTTTTGGATGAGAGACAAGAAGGGTGCAGCATCCGGGGGAATCTCTGAAGGATTCTGTTTTAAAATGAAAAAAAAAAAAAAATTAGTTTTTTGGAACAAAGAAAACATATTAATTCATGATAAATTTTTATTTACATAATTAGAACAGCCACAAACAATGTTTTATTTTTCTGTTTAAATTTGTTTTCAGATATTCTCTTTTAAAGTGTTTATTTCAACTTTTCATTTATTTCATTTGATCATAAATGCAAAATATTTTCTTCATATGAAAAAGTTATCACATTATTGTTATTGTTTTGCAGAGGAGGGAAGATGCAAACCTAAGCCCAGAATGTCATCATGTAAGTACATCCTTTTCCTTACAATTAAATTTCTAGAATTTTATGCATTTAAATATAAATTTTAATGATTCTAATTCTAGTGCTATTAGCTGTGTAACATTTTATAGCTATATTTTCCCCCCTATACATTAAGGACAAGTCTGTGCATAGGCTGAGTTGTAGCTTGCTAAAACTTAGGTTGTAACTCACTATTTTAACAACTAAACTTTTCCATAACAGTGTTAATAAATATTTTATTTAAATGCTATTAAATAAAAAACTCTATTATTATTATCCATTAAATTAACAGCATTATACTACATTTTCAAGAATTCCATTTAATTTGCTGTATATATATAAGCAGGGCTTAATTTCTAAGAAAAAAGTACTGGAGTCCTAATATTCTGCAATACTAACACTTGTAGCATACCCTCAATGCCCTCCGCCATCACTCTGATCTGCATATTTGTATTTCCTACATTATTTTCAAAATTTAAAGCACTTTTTTACTTAGCAAAATAAAAATTTTAAATACATCCATCTGCGTATACTTAGCTATCAACTATTCCACTTTTTAGTTATTACTACTTCCAAATAGAAAACTTTGCCTAATCTTAATGGTAATAATTCGCAGAATTCTGTGATTAAACAAGCTCAGGATTATGATTCGGAAATAGTGTTAACATAAAAAAAGGAATAGTTCGCAGCTATGCATATATATATAAATAACGAATGAACAAATACCAGAAACATTCATAAGGAAAATTTTTAGACAATCTTATGCACCAAGGAAAATTATTATGATTATTATTATTATTATTCAGTCGAGCAGCAATTTCTGGGAAAGAACCTCATTTTGTGGTAGACCCTGGTGAGCTTCGGCTAGTATTTAAATATTCACTGTAATATAGGAGCTCTAGTTTCATCTCCATTTCTTACATGTGCGACACATTACGTCACTTATAAGTGTTTTGATACAAAAGATTGGAGATGGGACGGAAAGGAATGGGTAATTTAGGATCAGTTTTTTGGAAACGTTGTTGCACTGGGCTCCAGAGCGCGGTGTTTATGAGCTCCGGTGAATTCTGACCAATATTTAAATATTTACTAAAAACAGAGAAGTTCTGGAGCAGAGCTCTGGCTTTAATTAATCCCTGTATATAAATAATAAATATAATTTAATCTCTCATACTAAAGGCCAACTTTCTCCCTATGAGGGCCTGAGCGCACAAATTTTGGTGCCCTACATTTTCTTCAAAAATATTTTATTCTACTAGGAAGCTTTGCTGTCTGCACCACACAGGCTCTAAAAACATGCTGACACTCTTTGTTTTAAAAGATTGACACTTTTTGTTTTAAAAGATTACGTGACTATGGAAGATTAAAATAATATGATGAGTGGTGATCATCTGTAATTGGGTTGCCATTCATTTCCCTTTGACTGGGGTTTTTGTGTGCCCAGAGCCGTTGTTGTGACAGCTAGCAGCAATTTTCATGATTAAGAAAGATCAATTGCATATTTGAAAATCAGCTTGCGTAAAATGGTTAAGTAAAGTTTTTACCCATTGCTTTCTGGACTTTTATAATGTTTAGAAGAAAAGTTTTCTTTCAGATGCTCTAAGAAAATTGTTAAATTTTTAATATATCATTTTAAACATGCCAAAATTTTAGTGTTAAATGCTTTTCACATGCACTAATTTAATTATTCTAAAGTTTTATTTTTTTTCTTTTCAGTTTAAATTTCAATTAAAAATACAAATTTTGAAAACTCTATAAGAAAATAGTTTTAAATATGATATAATTTTCACCATTTAATGCTTTTCACATATATTAATAGCTTAATTATTTTAAAGTTTGCTTTCTTTTTTAAAATTTACATGTAAATGTTTTTCAATTGAAAAGTGTTTGTAGTTATTGTTTTAGTTTTTTAAAATCTGGCAACAGTAGATAAAAACTGTCTGTTTCAAAGTATGAATTAAATCTATTCTGATAATGAAATTTTGGTACTACTCTATTATCCCGTCAACCACTTTTCATAACAAAAAACTATCGTCAAACTGTAAGATTAAACACCAAAAATGTAGTCCCATTTACTTGATGTCAGAAGCATTATATGTGTTTGTTATGTCATCAAGTGGTTTTTAATTCGACATTTGCCTGTATTTTTCATTATGTTTTACTGATTTATTAGTTATTTCATTAATTAAAATAAAAATTGTGTCCTTAAATTCTTATATTTTATTTATTTATTTATTTTGATATTCCAATGGCAACCTTCTCCCGTTTATTTGGCGTTACAGTTTGGCGATAGTTTTTTGTTATGAAAAGTGGTCGACGAGATAATAGAGTAGTACCGAAATTTTTAATAAAAAATTGAAAAAAAAATTAGACATTAAGAAAATTGATTGGACACTGCACACTACAGCCTAGTCCAGTGTGTGCCTACAAAAGATATTTAAATTGCTATGCATAGTTTTTGATCCTATAAAACTTTTTAACTGAACTATTTTGAGTATTATTATAGCTGCAAGCACTGTGTTCTATTAGCCCCATACACTGTCTCACATTAGCCCCCTGAGTTTGTAACTCAGACTGTGTTAAACATATTCCAAATTTTAAAGGCCTAAAAGACTCACCATTTCTTACTGAATAAAGACCTACATTGTAAGCATGTGAAATATTGAACTTCTTTAGTTTTTATATACTTTTGATAAATAGTAACAGTCCAAAATTCCTCTTAGACAGATATACATCGATCTTTACATATACTGCATATTTCCGCTAAAAACATATTTTAGGAAAAATATTGAATTTTATTTTCCCTACATACTTTTAATAAGTAGTAATGATTCAAAACTGAAGTCGAGTAGCAGAATTTTTGGTGTCAATCTGCAGAAAACTAAAATTTATCTACGATCCAACGGTGCTGGACCAAGGCTACTATCATAAAAAATTATAGTAATGTATTAAATAAGCAAAATTTGCATCTATAAAGAGAATATAATAAAATGTAATTAATAGAAGAAATCTAGAGTCAAAGTAAAATTTAGCAATTTTTTTAAAAAAAAGCTGTTAGTTTAATCTGCAAAAAATAATTTGCAGCATTTACTGCAATGTTGCAATGTTTCTGCTACTGGGGACTGAAGTAATTTAAAGTATTCATTATTTGGCTGAATAGCAAGAAAAAAACATTAGCCAAATACACTATATTTCCAATGATGACCGGTCACTTGCGATTTTAGACGTTTTGTTAAATATCTGGAAAGATACATGAGGAATTATCCTGAAACTTCAGGAGGGTAAACAACATGATAGACGTCATATATTTCCGCGAAGATTTTTTCACGAAACCCCATAAGGGGCCGTCAACAAATTGAAGAAAAACGAATATCTTTTGGATAACCCTGTAAAAACTAATATTGCAAAAGCATTCAAACTGTAGATTATGATTAAGTGGCTTATTGTAAAAATTTGGGTTCATTTTTATGAAGATAGCATGTATACTCGAAGAGAAATTCAGGTTTTTATAAAAACAGTCCCAAGTTTTATCAAGTTTTTTGCTTATAATTTGCAGAGTTTTTAATATAAAAACAAGTTATTTTCAGAAAATATGACAAACAAAATTGTACATAACATTCTGCAATCAGAATTAAAAAATAATAAATATTGTATGAAAAATGAGCAGGTTCACTAAATATTGTTTCACTGCCATGCGCGAATTCAATCAAAATATACTGTGCATAATATATTAGCTAAATGTATAGAGCAACTTTTGTGAAAGTTTCAAAAACACAGCTTGAAAATTCTGATAGTGATAGTCGATAGAATAAGCTCGAAATTCGCTGTTCCCAAAAGGAAGCAAAAAGATGAGGGGCGGTATCCAAATATAGAATGAGAGACACTTGATTCTTATTATGACAACTTTCATAAAATAGTATATTTGGATACAACCCTTCATCTTTTTGCTTCCTTTTGGGAACAACGAAATTCAAGCTTATTCTATCGACGATTACTATCAGAATTTTCAAGCTATGTTTTTGAGACTTTCATAAAAGTTGGTCTATACATTTAGCTAATATATTATGCACAGTATATTTTGATTGAATTCGCGCATGCACAGTGAAACAGTATTTAGTAAACCTGCTCATTTTTCATACAATTTTTATTATTTTTTAATTCTGATTGCAGGGTATTGTGTATAATTTTGTTTGTCATATTTTCTGAAAATAACTTGTTTTTATATTAAAAACTCTGCAAATTATAAGCAAAAAACTTGGTAAAATTTGGGACTGTTTTTATCAAAACCTGAATTTTTCTTCGAGTATACATGCTATCTTCATAAAAATGAACCCAAATTATTACAATAAGCCACTTAATCATAATCTACAGTTTGAATGCTTTTGCAATATTAGTTTTTACAGGGTTATCCAAAAGAGATTCGTTTTTCTTCAATTTGTTGACAGCCCCTTATGGGGTTTCGGGAAAAAATCTTTGCGGAAATATATGACATTTATCATCTTGTTTACACTCCTGAAGTTTCAGGATAATTCCTCATGTATCTTTCCAGATATTTAACAAAACGTCTAAAATTGCAAGTGACCGGTCATCATTGGAAATATAGTGTATTCAACAAGCCTAATATACTGTTTAAGAAATCTTTTACCATGTCCCTTCAGAAAAGATATATTCCTTTCTTTAACCTTTACATGGGGGCTCAGACAGCATCTGTCGGAGAATACATGCAAACTTGGACAGATACTGTCCAAGCCTCCGTGTAAAGGTTAATCAGTACTATTTATGATTGAAATATTTTATACATTCAAATTATTTTAAAACCACATTAGTATAATTTATAATTTCCTTTATTGTACACTTTGCAATTTATTTTAGCACAAAAATATTAATTATTAAAAATAATTGATTGACTTTTATTATTAGTAATAGTCATTGAATGTTTTGTGTATTTCAGTTAATTTGGAGTTTCAAAAGGAATCTCACCCTTGATACTAGATTTGTCACTACTGCTAAGCATATGTGTCACAAGTTTTTGGAAACAGTAAGTTTACTTAATATATTGATGATAAATTATAAAGTTAAATTGATATATCTTTTAAAAAAAATTATATTTCTGTATTTTATTTTAGTGCATGTTCAATCAGTAAGGTTTTACATATTTGTAATGTATTTTACTTTTTGACCTTCAGTAAATTTTTCAATTCAGTTTTTAAGCTTTAAATAAATGCAAAACAATATAATTTAAGCTCATTGTAGACTGTCTCACATTAATTTGATAACTGGAGTTATCACTCGTTTAACAGAGATTACAACACAGTTTAAAAATTTCAGTTTTGAGATAACATATTCCAAATTCCAACATAGCAATCAGTGATGTCATTAGACTTTTGAATTCCTGTGTCCCTGGGACCCAGACACTTCCAAAAAACTGTGTCCTTTTCACAAAAGTGAGTCCTCGTTTTAGAAATAATACAGATTCAATGTACGAGAGAAAGTCATTAAGTAAGTCACAAAAGATAATTAAATAATAACTTACAATGATATTCACTTCAAAACTATTTTTATTTCTCAACATATTCTCCACCAATATTTATGCACTTATATCACCGTTTTATCCGTGCCCCAACACCAGCTGCATAAGATTCTTTGGGTTGCTGTCTCAGCCACATTAGGACTTCAAGTTGAACCTTTTCATCCTCTATGAACATCATCTTGTTTCCAAGATGGTTTTTTTAGTGGATTAAACAGATGAAAATCGCTTGGGCTAAGTCGAAGCTGTATGGTGGATATTGAAGAAGTTGCAGGATAATGTTCACATGATGAAAAGGTTCAACTTGAAGTCCTAATGTGGCTGAGACAGCAACCCAAAGAATGCTATGCAGCTGGTGTTGGGGGGGGGGGCACTGATAGAACGGTGATATAAGTGCATAAATATTGGTGGAGAATATGTTGAGAAATAAAAATAGTTTTGAAGTGAATATCACTGTAAGTTATTATTTAATTATCTTTTGTGACTTACTTAATGACTTTCCCTTGTATTTAACACAATATGCCTTTTCTGTGATCTTTCAAAAGAAAAATTATGCATCCTGAAGGACTCATCACAATTGTAACAATCTGTAACAATAATTTATTGTACAGGAAACCAGGGTCAGAAATCCATTTATTTAGTCAAAATTACAGGGCGTCTCACTCCAATTTGAAGTTGTGTTTTCGCTCATAACTTTAACAGTAGTGAAGGTATTGTAACAAAATTCGCAACAGACTCATCTTTTTATGAATTGTAAGGATATTGTATGGATTTCATTAAAGTATCTTTCAACATTTTATAATTTTGTTTATGTGTGTATGTTTTGTTTACTTTTTTACAATATTTAAAATTTTTTGTTAAAATTTACTTTTTTTATAACAATTGTTTTATATATTTAAATATAAGTAAAACTCAAAACAATTTTTTAAAATTGAGACATTTCTAATTTTTAACATATTTAAAAAAAGTTTTTTTTTATATAACGTAAAATTAACGTAATTATTAAAATCTGACTGTGTGTTTCTATCTCACAACTACTCCTTCTAGAATATGTTGAATTATGAGTTGAAAATTAGATCAGTTATTTGTAAGCATCCAAAGATGTCATAACTCCTGAAATTAAAAAAATTTAATTTTTGATATTTTTTGTTTTTTAATTTAATGACATTTATGTTATCTTATAACTAAATTACTCTCATTTCTCTGTGAAAAACAAGAAAGAAAAAGGAAAATAACGAGGTATTTTCTGCTATTCGAACTTGTGAAAAAAAAAAAACCTTTGTTTTTATTATGTTTGTATAAATTGATTTGATGATTTTTAATTTTCATTCTCTTAAAAATAAATAAATTAATCTAAAGAGCATTCATGTAAGTTACTTCCACATTTGTTATTACAAAAATGCTGAAAGATTTCAATATTATTGATCCATGTAAAACGTCATTTTCAGAATTTGTTTAAAATGTAGACTCTGAAATGAATATGGAGTTCAGAGTAAAGAATCTGAGCATGTGCACAGGGCCTCTTTTCAGATTGGATGTTTTTATCTAAACATCATAGCAACCTACACTACAGAATTTGAAGCTCTTGCTTGGATAAGTTCGCTTCCAACAAGTTATACAAGTAAACAAACATTAATTGAAAACAGTTACACTAATACAGACAATTAAACTATACAATTAAAAAGCACAATTATTTATTTAAAAACATTGTTTGTTTTGGGCTTTCCAGAAACTTCTCATCAGTACTGTTAAAAAACACAAGAGATGATAAAACAACTTGCAGATGAGAGCATGTGTCAAAACCAATTTTTAAAAAAACGGGGGAAGGATTGGCAGATGTTTGAATCAAAATAAATTAGCGTATTCAGATTGAACCTAGCTGGCTTCATTAAGTAGAGATTTCGCTGATTT
Organism: Maratus michaelseni; assembly: GCA_963931845.1. Taxonomy (NCBI): domain Eukaryota; kingdom Metazoa; phylum Arthropoda; class Arachnida; order Araneae; family Salticidae; genus Maratus; species Maratus michaelseni. The sequence continues at coordinate 141,893,529 of OZ007597.1, forward strand.
CGTGAACCAAGCCTCAAAGAAAGCACGGCTCCCATAAATGTTGCAATTCAACTTTATGACTGCAGCTCTCTCAAAATCTGGGAAATGATCTGTTTGTATTGTATCGGCCACAATTTTAGAAATCAGGTTCCTTGACTTAACGGCACTCTGGTGTTTCTTAAGACATATCTTTAAGGTACGGCATATATGCCAATTTATTTTGATTCATGCGTCCGCTACTCCTTCTCCCATTTTTTAAAAATTAGTTTTGACACATGCTCTCTTCTGTAAGTTGTTTTATCATCTCTCCTATTTTTGTGTTTTTTACATTACTGATAAGCGGCTTCTGTAAAGCCCGAAACGTATAATGTTTTTAATAAATAATGGTGCTTTTTAATTGTATAGTTTAATTGTCTGTATTAGTGTAACTGTTTATAATTGATAATGAACAGACGTAATATCATTGTGGACTATAAACAAACATTCGTTTAGCAATAATGGGAAGCTTGCCACATTTTGGTCCTAAATCCTCTCAAAAATAAAGTTTTATTGCCCTTATTTCTCCATTTTCATATGAAGGCATTCTACTATATTACACCAAAATCATACAGTTTGCAAATGTTTGTAATTTCAGGTAATAAAATTAATACTATAAATCATTTCTTAATATAGAGTAAAATTACTTTTTCCACCCCTTCAAAAATCCAAAGATTTCATACAATGCAAATGCAATACATAGGTTTGCTATGCAGCTAATATACTTATATGTACTTAATAAAACCAAATTAAAATTTTAAACTGTAATTTATTTCCAATGTTTTAAAAAGAAATACAGGTAAATTATTCACTTATTAAATCAGGATGGAATAGAACTCTGTCATTAAACGAAGATTACTTATATAGGGGAGACTGGTACACACTGAACTTATGGGCACAGTGGACCACCCCCTAATATTTTATTTATTTTTTTTTTTAAGCTTCTCGTCTATCCTAATAAACAACAGCACTGGATTGATTATTTATAGCCTTCAGAGAACATGTTTAGCTCAGAGTGAACCATTTTATCCTGATTGGTTGTTTTGAGCTTCTAAATGTAAAATTTTTCATCTTCGTTTTTTTTTTTTTTTTTAGTAATTAAAAGTTGTAGATAAATAAGATAAAACAACTATTTGCAAAGGTAAGATACTTGTTTTTATTTAACTTTAAAGTCAATATGTTTAAAAGAAATCTATAAACAACATTAGTATGATTATTTAATGAACATCAACAGAGGCACAGTGGTCCACAATCCACTCTGCTCCTGTAATGCAGAATGTTCAAGATATTTAATAATTGCTTATTTTCTATAAAGAAATATTGTTTTAAAGTAGTTATTAACTGTAAAATAAAGTAAACAAATAAAAATAACAATTTATTTAACATAGTAAGAAATATTTTGTTTTGTATTTACTGCATTTGAAAAATATAACTGTAACTCAATTGGTGATGATTTTACTCAAGTTCATTCATGAGATGCAGATTCTATGGAAATCAGTTTATTTTTCCAGAAACTGTAGGTGAATCTGTTGTTGATGTCAATTATTTCATAATGTTGCTCCCAGAACCAAAAGTATTTCAGGAAAATTTTAGGCTCAATCTTACTCATAAATATTTTGGAATTTCATTTGCAAATTTTAATATGTGCTGATTTTTTTGTACTTAATAAATTTATCTAAATTACAATTGTTCCTGTATTAATCTGTTAATATTTTCAAAATATAATAAATTTTGTGATATTGTTACTTGCAAATTTATATTATTATGTTAATTTGGAGGTAAAGGAGAAATAAAGAAGAATTAGATTAATGAAAAATAGATTTATATTGTATTTCAGATAATACCTAATAGTGGTCCACTGTGCCCTGAGGGGTCACTTTACGGGTGTATATAATTTTTTTTTTTTTTTTTTTTTTTTTTTTTTTTTGAAAATGTATTGAAAACTGTATTTTGAGAAAATTATAATGTATGTAAAAAGTTTAAGGAATATTCAAAAATATTTTCAAACAGATTGGTCTGTCTGTTAAAGAGAAGAAAAAATTAACTGAAAAAGTGGTCCACTGTGTATCAGTCTCCCCTACCTAACTTTTTAATTTGAGCCTGTTTTTTTAAATTTTAGATTTTGCACTGAATGAACCTTTCACCTGAAATAAAAGTCACTAGATCTATGATAAAATCATACATTATAATATATTGATCTTGGTAGAAAAGGGACCAACATCTGTTTTTTGGCACTTTGACAAAAGGTTTATTTAATGTTTTATAATTTCTTTGGATTATTACTGAAAAAATAATTTCCCTGCTGAATATATTATTGCTATTGGGAGCACATTTGCATTTAATTCTGTTATAATATTTTGTCTGAGTATGATGAAGTGATTGGTAGGCATAGAAAAAGAATAATGGTGATTATTTAAGAACAGTGATTTATATGGAATGTATGTAAAAGAGAGGACATTTGCATTTTCCCCCCATTGTACCCATAACTGTTATAAAGTGATTATTGGGCCTAGACCAAAAATGTTAATTTTGAACACTGGCCTTTTTTCCCCTACCAAGCTACAGATATAACTATCGAAAATACATTATAATATATCATTTAAATAAACTTATTATTTTCTGGCAATTTGATTGTGTAGTTTTTAACATAATTAAAATCTGATTTACTCTAATTTATGCTTCCATTTTTTAAAAATAATTTTTATATTATACATTATCAGGGTTCTGCTTAGGGAAAATTTGGGTTCTTTAAAGAGGACTTTTCACATTTTTTTTTTTTTAAATCTTAAAACAGGACCCTTCACATTTTTTTTTCATCATAAAACAAGCCCTTCACAAAACTCTTTATCTTAAAAAAGAAATTTTTACAAAACATTTCCATATCAAAAATGAACTCTTCATAAATTTAATCATTTTAAAATAAAATTGAACATGTCACAAAACATCTGGAATTGTCAAATAACCTATTATATAGCTATATATATAAAGTTTACATGCATACATAAAAATTTATCTATCTAATTATAATGCATCTATGTACATTTGTTTTTTTAAGACAGGACCTTGTTAGAATTAAATTGTCTAAACACGAAAATGAATATAATGCTAATTTAAAATTCACAAAATTGTGATTAGATTTTTCACTAGTATAAAACACAGTTTACAATTTTCACAAAAACAGGACCCTACTAAAAAAGTCTGAACAGACCCCTGTTTATTTATCACCTTATTAGTATATGAATATGTACTCAAATTAAATTGTTCCAGAATTTGTTATTCATTATTTTATTTAAAACTTTTTTCTTTTAATTAGCAACCAGATTGTGTACCTTTAGAAAATATTCGTGGTCATATGCTGTCTTGTTTGATGGATTCTGCTGAAAATGCTACTGAACCTGAATGCAGATCTTTTCTGAAAAAAATGGAGGCAATTATATTCAGTGACTATCGCTTAATATATAAGTTTACAGAAGAGTGTCAGTCTGATATTGAAAAATTTCAGTGTGGGCGTTTGGATATGGATTCTGAGGTAACTTTTCTAGAGTTAATAAAAATTATTTGTGTGCAATTTTTTTTTTGTTTCATAATTCTTTTAAGTATTTTAAATAGCTGACTCTCTCTCTAAATCATTAAACATTTATCTAATGTTATGTTTTTCCCAGTACAGTATCTTGTTGTTCACAATAAGTAAGTCAAGACATAAAAATGATAATCAATGTTTCTGGACTTCTGGTTTTATTTGAACTAAATAATAGCATCCACATCACAAACTTTAATTTATTGATTATTATTATTTTTTCCCAAAAAAATCATCTGATTGAAATTTTTCTTTTTGAATAAAGTACAATAAATGGACTCAATCATAATCTTTTTCATCATGATAATTATTAGAAAATTCATATAAAAAATTATAATTTATAACCTGATTTTTGCATTAACCCTTTTGCGACGAGTGTCCTTTACAGAATTTTTAATCTTTTACCATCGGTTTTTTAAAACAGAAATTTTCGCCTAATTGAATCGCAGAAATGCTAAGATTTAATGAGACAAAGCTTACAATAAAAAATAACTGGTGGGAAAAATCGAGGATTCTGAGCATCTTATGTGGCACGTATACGTGTTGCCCCCAAGGGGTTAAAAAGATCAGCGTAAAAAAATTGGTAGTGATCCAACAAGAACTAGAGTCTTGCATGGGTCGGGTTATGTCTGATCCAAACCAGGAATATCTATTTAAAGTCAACCCGTAAATCAATTCAACTCAAAAAAAAAAAAAAAAAAAAAAACTGACCTAAATACCTGAAAAAAATTTCCACCAATTCGCAATCCAACCTGAACCCAAAATACTTCAATGTGAACACTATCCGAAAACCACAATAGAAGAAAATTAATTCATGATTTATTAATGTAATTATGAAAAAAATAATCTATAATGATATCTTTAATATCAAATGTATCTTTTATGTCATGTTCACATACCTAGTTTTTGATCTAAAACAGTATTCCTGACTTTCTTTTGAAAAATCAAGTTAACTTGAATCTGGCTCGTAAGAATCAAAACTCAACCCATTTCTAAAACAATTAATTAACATGACACAAAACAAAAAAAATGACCGTCGACACAACCCATACTGGTTGTCTCTGGTGCGGGTAAAACCATGTTACTCAACCTGATGCGTGACTCTAACTTGATCCAAACCACTGGTCGTCAGGTCAGGTCATGTAAAATTGAGTTATCCAGCCTGATCCAGTACTCTATATGCAATCAATAGTACCAATTCTCTACTAAAAACATTCATAGTAGGAATAAATTTTCTTTTTAGGGTTTCGTTCATCTCAAGAAACCCTTCTGCTCTGTTGTCTGTCCATCACAGAGCCATTCTCAGAAACTAAGTAACTTACAGAGTTGAAACTTTGTGTGTATCTAGTTGAATACCAGCTATGAAGCTCAAAATATTAAAATTTGAAAAAATCGTATTATTTTAATAAATAGAGATAAAAACCCAAAATTCTAACAGCCTTTTCCTATTAAATTTAAACATTTTTCGTTAAAGCAGTTGCCAAAAATTAAAAATCCACAGTGAAATTCTTTTTACAATAATTAATTTTCTATTGAAAGATTTCCATGTGAAAAATGAAAATGAAATAAAAAGTTTCACCAATTGAAAACAAGAACGAAAAATCATGCGTCAAGCATACATTATGTAACACTTTCCAACGCTCCCAAAATAATTTTACAAATCATTACCGTTTAATAAGCTGAAAGATAACATCTACGTAAACAATTTGGAAAACGCATAACATATTTAAAAACGTAATTTCAGGAATTTCCAATATATACAATATTCGTAAAAATATCCGAATATTGTACTTTGTACTCTTTATGATTTTTCTAGACTCCTTGGAGTTTTTCTTCTCAAGTCTGTATGAATCCTGTAGTTTAGCATTTTTTAGTTAAGTTTTTAAAATTTCATTTAATACATTTTATTTTTATAAATACTTTAAATTATGTTTTACTGTTTACCTTCTCATTAATTTTTTTCGGTATAATTAAAATTTCTCATTACTAATTAATTTCTTGCTTTTATTTAGGATCCTCATTCTCAAGGAGAAACAATTGAGTGTCTCTCGAAGCAAACAGAGAATCTGAAAGAAGTTTGTCGCCATGAAATACTACGCATTGCTGAATTACAAGGAGATGACTTTCACTTAGATCGGCCATTGTTTTTTGCATGTCGGGAAGACAGGGAAAGATTCTGTGAGAAGGTAGAAGCCGGTGAAGGACGTGTTTATCGGTGTCTGATGAGACATAAAATGGAAAGAGACATGAGTCAAGAGGTATGTTTATTTTTTGTATTTGAGATTTGTCTACATTTTTCCTAAAATGAGCCCTCATATTTCAGCTTTTCACCCCCCCCCCCCCTGCACAGTTCACCCTTAGACAGGGTGTCTATCAACCTGGATAACCTGGAAAAGTCAGGGAAATTTACCATTTCTGAGAAAAAGTCAGAAAAATTTGAAAATTCTGAGAAAAATTTTAAACTTTCAAGAAAAAAGTAGGAAAATGTTTCGTATAAAACTAAGGATTTGAAGTTGCAGTGCCATTAAAATCAAACTTTGCTCTTCATAAGTACTGTAAAGAGTATTTTAACCTCTCATTTTGTCTGTCTCCTTTCAGTCCATTGTAACTCAGATATTTTCAGTTCCAGCTTCACTGAAACTTTCTAGAGAATGTTGAAGGTTTAATTAGGTGTTTCATTCTGCTTACTTATCTTTGTTTGGGAACTGAACATTTGTTAGCTTAATTTATTGAATATTTAGTATTTGTATTAAAATATGTCAAAGCAATCTGTATTTAACTGTGACTGATGTGATAAAGAAGTTCATCCTGATGAAACAAAATGGATATAACCTGATGCTAAAAGTGTTTAATGCTAAAATCTACAAAATGTTCAGTAGGTAAAATGTTTAACAATTTGTAAATTTTGCAAAAAATTATGTAACTAATCAGTAATTTGTGCCCCAGAATCAGTTGTGAAAGTTCCACTCGCAAATTCACAATTTTAAAGATTTTTTTTTGTGTGTAATATCACAAAATCTTGATACCTGGAATTTTTTTTTTTATTGGTATGGAAAAGTCAGGGAAATTTATTGCCGATCTGGAATAGACACCCTGCTTAGAATATTTATCCAATGTCATGTGCAGTTAGCCAAAAAGAAAAGAAAAAAAACCCCCTCATATATCTCAATGACCAATTATTGCAGAGAAAAACAAAAATATCTATTTGATTGGGGATTATGTGTTCTTTCAATTCATTTAAAAAATTAAACATAGGGACTATCTCCATATTGAAATTACAACAAACTTTGAAATTTTCGATACAAACACTCAATTTCAACATCATCTTTGGATTTTCTGGTAAATTTTACCTTAGGACACCAAACTGGAAGTGGGGTGTGGAAATACATCATTTTTCTCACCACTGGCATGTTGATTTTCTGACAGGGCAAGTGAATTTTTAGGCAATCTTTGAAAAACTGCTGGCTATAAAAAATATGCCAAAAACTTTATTCTTTTTAAAAGTTAGGTATACTTTGTAATGTCCAAATTACTGTGATGTTAACATGGTGCTAAGTTCTATCCTATACAAAACTTTCCTCTGTTATATATATTTCTGAATTTTGTAGAAAAAAAATTTTAAAAATGCATTGTAATAATAATAATAGTAATTAACTATTTTCGAAGTCGCATACATTTTATCATGACAATTTTCAACTGTACATTGCATCTTACTGGCTGGTAAGATTTTCTGAAAATTTCCCACCCCTGAAAGGGAACAATAATGATTATACAGAATTCATAATTGAAAAGCTTAGTGGAAGATGATATGTCACATTTTGTCAAAAATTGTTTTATTATGTTGAGCTAATCTATCAAATGATAAAACAGTACTTTTCTGTTAGATGAACACCCCATTGCACCAACTGAAAAAAAATTTATGAAAGTTAACAAAGACATCAGCTAACTTAGGTAAAAGATAGGAATAGTAATTCTGGTGACATGCATATAGTTTAATGAAATTATAACTACAGTAGAATCCTGATTATCCGAGTTAATATGGACAAAGTTCACCTCGGATAAGCAAAAAATTCTGATAAACTGGACTTAATAATTCGTCACTAACTAAGGAGATGAAATATAAATTTACACATAATTTATTATTTTTTATGGTTACTACTACTTACAGTCCTTAAGATGTACACTTCCAAAGCTTTTATAAAAATGGGGAATGAAATTGTTCATTTGAAGAAGTCTGATAGTTTTTCATTTGCTGAATGATGAAAAAGCTTCTTTCTGCTTTGTTACTTCATTGTATTAGTGTCATGAGAATTGCAGGTGTAGCCTTTTCTTGCTGCTCAATGTATTTAATAGTTTTTTTTCAACCAAACTTAGACTTGCAGATTTTCTTCTAATTTGCATTGTTTTCCTCATTACTGCTGTTTTGTTTGTGGTTTTCAATTGTGTCTACAATAATGTCACTTGTAATTTTTTGCTGTCCATCCACTCAGCAATATATTTTTCAGCAAAAGGGCTCACAATATTTCTGAAGTTGAAATCTTCCAACCAAGGATTAAGAAACTACTTAGTCTTTAAGATGTACACTTCCAAAGCTTTTATAAAAATGGAGAATGAAATTGTTCATTTGAAGAATGCTGATAGTTTTTCATTTGCTGAATGATGGAAAAGCTTCTTTTCCGCTTTGTTACTCCATTGTATTAGTGTCATGAGAATTGCAGGTGTAGCCTTTTCTTGCTTCTCAATGTATTTAATAGTTTTTTTCAACCAAACTTAGACTTGCAGATTTTCTTCTAATTTGCATTGTTTACCTCATCACTGCTGTTTTGTTTGTGGTTTTCAATCATGTCTGCAATCCTGTCACTTGTAATTTTTTGCTGTTCATCCACTTAGCAATATCTTTTTCAGCAAAAGGGCTTACAATATTTCTGAAGTTGAAATCTCCCAACCAAGAATTAATAAACGGTCATTGTCAATGAAGTACTATACTTGGGGAAAGTTTAAGAAGACAGTGCGTAAAAGCCTAGCTCCGCCTAATCACAACCTTTGGCTTAATTAGGTTGCCATATCGGGCAATATATAGCTCGTTTTGGCGACATAAATAGACTGCTTGCAAAAACCTTATTTCTGGGATTTTTTTTTTTCGTCTTCTCTTGAAACATTAAATATAATTGGTTATTTACAATCTATCACGAATGCACATTATTTGTGATAAATAAATAAATATATATAAAATAAGCCGTTTATAATAAAGTCGAAAGAAGAATCCAAATAATTAAAGCATAATCAAATTACTGCATATATACACTATAAAAACATGTAAAATAAATTTATAAGCTTAAAAAATATTTTTAGACTTCTTTTGAAACATTAAATATAATTGGTTATTTACAATCTATCACAAATGCACATTATTTAAATTATTGATAACATACGTAAAAGGTTCAATGAAAATTGTGATAAAAAAATAAAAAAATATATATATAATAAGCCGTTTATAATAAAAATCAAAAGAAGAATCTAAATAATTAAAGCACAATCAAATTATGTTTCCATGTTTGAAAAAAAAATTCCAGAAATAAATTGCAAGAAAAACACAATCTTAAAAAATGAAGCATAAAAATGTAGACAAATATTTTCGTTTGTTTTGCGAGATAAGTAAAATTTTGCTCTGATATCCAGTGTTGTGTCTTTAAAATAAATTTGCAATAAACCAGATGCGTGGTCAAGGTGAATCATGTCTTAATAAAATCTTAACTCATTTGTAAATCCTTCTCTCTAAATAAAAGTTAATCTTCCTCTTTTCTATCATTCAAAAATACTAAGAAATGAGACAATTTTAGTTCATAATTACAATCAACACAATTCAACACAATTCAACAAAACAATTTGAAAGTTAAATTCACCTGAAAATTCAATCCAAAAAATGTAAATTAAACTTCAACGAACTTCAATGGTCTCATTTCATTAGCAAAAATTAAATTTAAATCTCCATTATTAATCTTCTTCTTCCTGAAATAAATCTTATATCTGAAAAGTAAAATGTATTTTCCTGAAACATAACGCGATGGAACTAGTTGATTCAAAAATGTATATCAAAAGGTAAATCTCCAATTTCTTATCAATTCAACATATCAAAATATCTCTTAATTCTCCATCATAGATAAAAACCCCAATTTACCTCAACTTCATTTCAAAACATATACATTATCCCCATATCAATCAGTTCCAACGGTTATTCACTAAAATCTGAATTAATGAATACAGACAACTTCTACATTAAAAATCACGCGAGAAATAATTAAAATTAAACTGCACTAAATTTATATTTTTACTATTAAAATTTATACTTAAGAATTAACAAAAATAAAGACCTTACATAAGTTGTCTGTATTCCCTCAAATGTAAAAATAATCATTTCTTCTAATGCTGAAAATAAATAAATAAAAGGATGCACTGCAAGGTAAATGAACACAATTCATTTTGTACAGGAACTAAATATTTTATTGTACATATTATTTTACAGCAAACAAATTCCGTTAACTTAGTTAATCTCAAAAGGCTTCATCCATAACAATTAATCTCCATTTTATCTTATATATAGAATTATTTCCATAATCAAATTCACCATCATATTATAATTTCAACAATTAATATATTCAAACTAATTCCTGTAATATTTTGTTAATGTGATAATTTCGGAGCTACTGGCAATATTTACAAAAAAGGATTATCTAATTGGAGTCATATTAGAGAACTTAAGTTAAAGTGAATCTTAATTCACAATCTAGAAATAATTAAATAAAATAAAATAAAAAAAATTTACCGGTAAGTTAATTCATGCATGAGGAAAATTAATTATGAGAAGGAAAGGAAAGAAAAGGAACTTAACATCATCATGCCAGCTCCGGAGCTGATTTACTTTTCTTAACACCTTACATGTTCGCTTCTGGTCTCCAACTGAACTCTTTTGGAATTCCCACGCAAAGCTCCTTGATTTACCTTCAATTTCTTGTCATCTACGCATCGACAAATAGTGCGCCTCAAAAGGACACTATATGGAATGAACGATCTTATAATGAGCCATATTGTTTCACCAAGCTGATGTACTTTGCCTTAATAATTATTCACACCATCTTTTGCAATGAATTCAAAATTGTATAACTTAACTGAATTTTTAAAATGTGTGAATCAATGCGCTCTCTTCCGGTCACATGGGGACGCGTTGTTGTGGCGTGGTCACATGGTGACGCTATTCTTTGCGCGGGAATTGTGATCTTGTTGCCATTTTGAAGAATAGGAAAACAGATAAGAATGGAAAAACACATTACAACAAAAATGTTAATAAAAATATAAAAGGACTCCAAAAACGTTAATAAAAATATTAAAACTCCAAAACGTTAATAAAAATATTAAGACTCCAAAAGTTTCTAATTAAATTCAGTAGCTCCATAAATGTTATTCAAACACAAAAAAACTCCAGTAACTCCTAATTTCAAAATTATTGCATGACAATTATATCTTTGGAAATAAAAACCACAAATTAATTAGAGAAACATAATACCTGAAAATTTCACAATTGAGAAGAAGAAATTGCGCATTTTTCAAATCCTCCCAAGAGCCAATTAAAAAATATCAATTTCACCAACACAAGTACTTGGTTACTAAACCCAAATGATAATTGTATTGTTGTGAGCTCGGGGTTCGAAAGGACTGATGCCAATATATAAGAACAATAAAAAGGCTTTATTCACTATAAACAGTGCAATACCTTCACAAATATCTTCTGAAAATTACAAGATATTCAGTAATCTTCAAATCCAATAAAAGCTAAGCAAAATTTCACACAGAAACAATGCGTTCAATACGACGTATCAACGACAAAATCGATCCGAGAAACACAGTTCTCAATGCAAAGCCTCTCGTATGAATTCAATCGCAGTTGACAGACAACTAACTAACTGAACTGATGGTGGTCCTTATATAGGTTTCAGAGATCTTTCCAGATTATTCCAGAGCCTTCAGATGCTAGAAATTACCAGAAAGTGCTTTAACTTTCAATAGAGAACCCAAGCAAGAAAGGATCCCAATGTATAGGTATAAGGGGGTGTGGTTGCACAAAAAGTCGCCAAATCCGTCGCCAACTTGGCGACATTTGGCGATATATCGCCAAATTTGGCGACAAAAATAAGTCGCCAAAACCATCGCCAACTTGGCGATAAACCCATTCCTTGGCGATTTTCCAATAGAACTCATTATAAAAACCAATGCTGTAAGGTTGTTTTCCTTGCAAACCACCTGAGGCCTTTAGCATTGAGTTACATGATGCTCAATAGGAAATACATTAATAATACTGCAATTTTCACAATAATAAAATAAAATAAATTTAAACAAATGGAATATTTACAGATATATACAAAATTTATAACATTGCCCCCCTCTCAAGGACTGCACGTCCCGGGCAGTTCAACCTTTGATCGGAAAGCAAACCCGTTACCAACAAATGCTATACTATTCAAAACACATTCATAATGCTGAATTATACAAAATATACACTTATTTAAAAATAAAATAAAATTAAAGCACAGACATTATTACATACAAGTATTTAAATAATAATAACAATAATAATGATAATGCTAAGCAAAATAAATAATTACATTAATTTATATACAAGACCATGGTCATACTAATTTACACTATTTACATTACACTATTTACAATCAATGAACTAAGTACTATGGCCATAGTATGGAGCCAGCCTGTCGTAATGAACGACTCTAGGCTTCGAACTTGGTGACTTTCGGATCCGAATTACGACATCGTTCAGTCTGTTTAGGACTGTATAAGGACCGTCCCAGTGCGATTGCAGTTTGGGAGAAAGTCCTTTAATAATATTGGGAGAAAGTCCTTTAATAATACAGACAACTTCTACATTAAAAATCACGCGAGAAATAATTAAAATTAAACTGCACTAAATTTATATTTTTACTATTAAAATTTATACTTAAGAATTAACAAAAATAAAGACCTTACATAAGTTGTCTGTATTCCCTCAAATGTAAAAATAATCATTTCTTCTAATGCTGAAAATAAATAAATAAAAGGATGCACTGCAAGGTAAATGAACACAATTCATTTTGTACAGGAACTAAATATTTTATTGTACATATTATTTTACAGCAAACAAATTCCGTTAACTTAGTTAATCTCAAAAGGCTTCATCCATAACGTCCGTAACAATCCGTCGAGTCGGATTATAAAACCAAACCTTGTCACCTTCTTTGAATTGATGTCCCGTGGCTTTCGTGTCGTACCTGGTCTTCATCTTCTCCGTCTGTATATTGATCCGCTCTCGAGCCAAGTTGTGGACGTCTTCAAATCGTGCCTGGAGATTCTGCACGTATCCCTCTGTCGATGAAGGCGCATCTGGAGGGCGACCAAAAAGCAGATCACAAGGTAGACGAAGATCACGACCGAAAAGCATCTGAGACGGGGAATAGCCAGTCGTTTCATGGACGGCACTGCGATAGGCGAGGAGAAACAAGGGAAGTTTTTGGTCCCAGTCTTGTTGATTTCTTGAAACTAGCAGTGAGAGGTTGTTGAGGATGGTACGATTAAACCTCTCAACCATGCCATCCGACTGTGGATGTAAAGGCGTCGTCCTAGTTTTGTCCATTCCGAGAAGTTGACAAAGACCCTCAATCACAGCAGATATGAAATTTCTCCCTTGGTCAGAATGCATTTGAAGGGGTACTCCATACCTTGATATCCACTGGTGTACCAAGGCATCCGCAACCGTAGAAGCTTCTTGATCAGGGATGGCATAAACTTCAGGCCATTTCGTGAAATAGTCCATGACAACAAGGAGGTATTTGTTGCCATCAGCACTTCTTGGCAGAGGACCTAAGATGTCAAGGGCGATGCGTTCAAAAGGTGCTCCTACATTGTAGAGATGTAGTCTTCCTCGGCTACGTTTCTTTGGTCCTTTCCGAGCTGCACATGCATCGCAAGATTTGCACCATTGTTCGACGTCAGCTCTCGCCTTTCCCCAGAAGAAGCGCTCTCGGACTCTATGTAATGTTTTCATGACTCCAAAATGGCCACCAGTGGGACTGCCATGTAATTCTTTGAGGACCTCTGGTATTCGGGATCGAGGAAGTACCATCTGCCACCGAGATGTCTTCCCATCTTCCGATTCGAATTTTCGGAACAGGACACCATTCCTGACGTGGAGAGAGTTCCAAAGAGCCCAATATTGCTTTGTCGTAGGACTGTAAGTCGAGATGTCTTTCCAACTGGGCTTCGTGCTAGAAGATTCTAATAACTCCAAGATTGGTTTGATCTCAGAGTCTGCCATTTGATCTTCTCGAATCTTCTCATCACTCCAGGGATCTGGTGGCGTCAATAGTGAAGTCTTCGTCTGGCGTATGACATATTCGGGATTATACTTGCTCTCCGCTCTGGAACAATAGCGACAGCTCTCGGGACACGGTCTTCTTGATAGGGCATCGGCGTTTCCATGCGATGAGCCTTTGCGATGCCTGATGTCAAAGTCGTATTCCTGGAGTCGTTGTATCCATCTGGCTACTTGGCCCTCTGGGTTCTTAAAATTCATCAGCCATGTTAGGGATGCGTGGTCAGTACGAAGGAGAAATTTCCTGCCATAGAGATAGTGATGGAAATGTTCTATGGCTTTCACTATAGCTAATAACTCCTTACGAGTGACGCAATAATTCCGCTCTGGTTTCGATAAACATTTGCTCCAGTATGCTACGACTCGTTCTTGGCCATCTATTTCTTGGGAAAGTACAGCGCCGACACTTTCGTGACTGGCATCCGTGTCCACAATGAATTGTTTGTCGGGGTGTGGATAGGTAAGAACAGGAGAGGATGTGAGAGCTTCTTTCAGCCGCTGGAAGGAATTGTCGCATTCTTGTGTCCATAGAAACTTCTGCTTGCTTTCAGTGAGCCTATGCAAGGGTCTTGCGATGTTGGAGAACCCCTGTACAAACTTTCTGTAATAAGTGCATAGTCCCAGAAAGCTTCGCAACTGATGGACGTTTTCCGGACGCTTCCAGTTCTTTACAGCAGACACTTTTTCAGGATCTGTTCGAACACCTTCAGCTGAGATGATGTGTCCTAAATAATTTACTTCGCGTTGGAAGAACTTGCATTTCAGAGGGTTCAGCTTTAAATTCGCCGCTCTTAGCTTCGTTAACACTTTTCGAATATTTCCAAGATGTTCTTCAAACGTGCGGCCACCAATGATGACGTCATCTAGGTAGATGAGACAAGCTTCAAATGTCAGACCTTTTAACACTGTCTCCATGAGGCGCTCGAACGTTGCTGGAGCATTGCAGAGCCCGAACGGCATAACTTTAAATTGCCAAAGTCCTTGTCCAGTAGTAAATGCGGTCTTCTCTTTGTCATCAGGATGGATCTCTACTTGCCAATATCCACTCTTCAAATCCAGCGTGGAAAACCATTTATGTCCTGAAAGAGTATCTAGCGTGTCGTCTATTCTTGGTAGAGGATAGCTGTCCTTCTTCGTGATATCGTTAAGTTTACGATAATCCACAGAAAATCTTGTGGAGCCATCTTTCTTTCGGACCAACACGATGGGAGAGGCCCACGGACTTGATGACGGTTCGATGATGTCACTATCCTGCATCTCTCGTAGGAGCTTAGAAACCTCTTCTTGTTTTGCGAACGGCAAGCGTCTTGGATGCTGTTTAATCGGTGGATGGTCGGCAGTATCAATTCTATGATGTGTCAGAGAAGTGCGACCTATATCATTCTCGTTTTGTGAAAACACATCCGTAAATTCCTGGAACAGTCTTTCTGCGGCATGTCTCTGCTCAGGAGATAAATTCTCATTTCGTCCAATTTCAGGTGTTAAACTTGTAGGCGGCTCCGACAAGGTCAAGCTCGGGTCTTTGCAAACACAGGTGATTGGAGCACAGGTAGCAAGCACTTCACCCTTCTGGATAGTTCTAGACTTTTCACTTACATTCGCCATCCTCACAGGGATCACATCTCTCGACAGATCTACCAGCGCTGATGCTATTAGCACTCCCTTTGGGCTCTTCTCAGGATATCCAGTCAAGCCATACTGGAAAATTCTTTCGTTTCCAGTTAATCCAGGTATCATCATTTCGGTCCGAGGAGGGATGATAACATCTGCCTTGGCTGTGATCCGTTGAATAGACCCGGACTCATTTCCAAGTTTGAAAATAGTGACATCTTCTTGAGCAGAGCGTAGCTCATTATTCTTAAAGTCCAGTGTAAATCCATGCTCTTTTAAAAAGTCCAGTCCGAGTATGAAAGGGTCTGAAATATCGGCCACGTAGACTGTATGGCGATAAGCGGCGTTCCCAAACTTTATTTCCAGTGTCATTCTTCCAAATATATCGATCTTATCTCCTGTCACCGTTTGAAGGATTACACGTGGCGGGGTCCAGGAGAGTTTTTCTTTCAGCCGCTGAGCTAGATCTTTCCGAATGATGGTCACATTGGCTCCTGTATCGATGATCATATTACAGGGCAAATCATTCACACTTCCGACTAGAAAAACTCCGTTCTCGCCGCAACTTCTTGCAGAAATTTCACATACTTGAAAATGAGGCTTCTTAAGATCTGGAAACCTCCGCCCCGCAAGATGGTCAATAATCAGTTTTCTTGCTCCTCCGTTAGCGGGTGAGCTATTACCTTCGGTGCTGGGTCGTCTTGGGCAGTCGATTTGGATATGGCCTTCTCCACCGCATCTCCAGCACTTGATCTTCCTGTAAGGTTTGTTGGCCATTATGGAGTTCATCTTTCTCATTATGTCATTCATCTGCTGCTGTAAGCACTCCACAGCTCTATCCGACGTCTCAGGCAGGTTGGCTGCTCGCACAAAGTGTCGATCTTTCCTTGTAGCTTGCTGGGCTGCCTCGAATTTCAGGGCATAAACTAAAGCCCCTTTTAAGTCACTGAGATCTGCAATCCGGAGTTGTTTCTGGATCTCAAAGTCACGCACACCATCGATGAAATGCTGCAGAGCTAAACTTTCTCTAGTTTCAGTTGGGCAGTCAGGATAAGCAAGATGGGAAAGTCTCTCGACATCCGTAGCAAGCTCTTGCAGGGATTCAGTGGATTTCTGCTGTCGAGATTTGAGCTGGAGTCTGCTATATTCCTTCATGCATTTCTCGCCAAAGCGCAATTCTAAGGCACTGACGAGCATTTCAAAATCCAGCGGTTCATTTGCAGGCAAAGTCTGTAAGACGTCGGCAGCATCAGCTCGTAGAGAAGCAGCTAACTGGCAAGCCTTTGTCTGGGAATCCCATCCATTGGCGTCCGCTACGATCCCAAATTGTGTCTTAAAAACTGGCCAGGAGGATTTGCCGTCATAGGTCGAAAGTTTAATAAAGGCCCGAGGAAGCATATCTGGATACTTGAAATCTTCGGAAAAGTTTACGGCAGTTATCTTCTGTTTCTTGATTTTTTCCAAATCTTTTTTTACATTCTCTATGCTTTCTTCAACGGTCTTGGCGATCTTTTGAACTTTTTCTTCTACTCTTTCTTCTACGGTTTTCGCTGTCATTTGAATTTCTTCTACCTTTCCTTCTATTTCTTGAAATCTTCCTTCAACTTTGTCTTCCACGCCGTCAATTCTGTCATTTAAAGATGTTGTTTTATCCTCTATTAAGTCTTTCAACTCTCCAAGGTTGGTTGACATATCCTTTTTCATTTCATCTTTTAAGTCGCCAAGGTTGGCAGTCATTTTCTCGTCTATCGCTGACATTTCCTTCTTCATTTCTTCCGACATTTCCTTCATTTCAGCCTGGTTCGCAGTCATTTTCTCATCTATCGCTGACATTTCCTTCTTCATTTCAGCCTGGTTCGCAGTCATTTTCTCATCTATCGCTGACATTTCCTTCTTCATTTCTTCCGACATTTCCTTCATTTCAGCCTGATTCTCAGTCATTTCCTTCTTCATTTCTTCTTTCAACTCAGCAAGGTTGGCAGTCATTTTCTCATCCATCTCCCCTAATTTCTCCAATAATTTAGTCAGTTGCGCCTCCATTGCTCTGGTGATCGGCATTCAATCCCACTTCTGACACCAAATGTTGTGAGCTCGGGGTTCGAAAGGACTGATGCCAATATATAAGAACAATAAAAAGGCTTTATTCACTATAAACAGTGCAATACCTTCACAAATATCTTCTGAAAATTACAAGATATTCAGTAATCTTCAAATCCAATAAAAGCTAAGCAAAATTTCACACAGAAACAATGCGTTCAATACGACGTATCAACGACAAAATCGATCCGAGAAACACAGTTCTCAATGCAAAGCCTCTCGTATGAATTCAATCGCAGTTGACAGACAACTAACTAACTGAACTGATGGTGGTCCTTATATAGGTTTCAGAGATCTTTCCAGATTATTCCAGAGCCTTCAGATGCTAGAAATTACCAGAAAGTGCTTTAACTTTCAATAGAGAACCCAAGCAAGAAAGGATCCCAATGTATAGGTATAAGGGGGTGTGGTTGCACAAAAAGTCGCCAAATCCGTCGCCAACTTGGCGACATTTGGCGACAAAAATAAGTCGCCAAAACCATCGCCAACTTGGCGATAAACCCATTCCTTGGCGATTTTCCAATAGAACTCATTATAAAAACCGATGCTGTAAGGTTGTTTTCCTTGCAAACCACCTGAGGCCTTTAGCATTGAGTTACATGATGCTCAATAGGAAATACATTAATAATACTGCAATTTTCACAATAATAAAATAAAATAAATTTAAACAAATGGAATATTTACAGATATATACAAAATTTATAACAGTATAATTAATTCTTCATAGATTTTGGTAGACAGTGTGAGAATTATAAACAAAAATTCTGTGCCAGAAGAATATAAATAAAAATTAAACAACTTTAGCTATTAAATCAACCTGAAAACCATAACTGCAACTTTAACTTTAACTATAAAAAACAACAATTAGTATTAAAAATAAACAAAACATCCTATAATTACAATTGTTTTAACAGTTAAAAAATGGACAAATTAGAAATAAATTAAATTAATTAATATTTAATTTTAAGTTGTGTTAGCGACACAACACAATACCCCCTTTTCCGCCTAAAAAATTTTGGCACAAAATTTTTTCACAAACAAAATTCTACTTGGCATCATAATATAGCTACACAGATCTAGTAAATACATCCTCACCATGCAAAGGAATCAATCCTTTACGAAAACCAACAAAAGTTACATAACTGAGGGCAAAAACCCAAGACTTCCTCAGCTAGTACAAAAAAAAAAACACAAAATTACTTAACTGAAGTCTCACAAACATAAATACAATGATCTTCAGCAAGTACACAAAAAAAACAGGATGTTTTTTACAAGTCCATGGCTCCTCAGTCTCCGCCAGCAGGATTCCGTCAATGACCATCACCATTTCTGACTGTGCGTGTGCTAAATGCAATAGGGAAAAATACTATTGCTCCCAAAATTACTGTTAAAATTATTCAAATTTAATCAGAGTTACTCTTAAAAGCGAAATTCCAAATAACTATCCACTGAAACAATGTTAACACCCTCCTCTGTACTCTCTGAAAGCTTGTTCAAGTAATTATCAAAATTAAAACAATAGCCCCTGAGAATTCCAAAATTTGGCATAAACAAATTTTCAACTTCGCCACTCAAAATTTAACATTAATTTTCCCTTTACAACATATTTGAAAATTTCCTTAAAATCCATGTAATTGCCTCATCAGTCACCCCTGAGTGCTTGTTAACGGTAACTATCTAGAGTTAAAACAATAGCCCACTGAGGCTTCCAATTATGGCCCATACACAAATTCCCAAGAAAAATAATTTAAAATATCTAATTAAAATTTTGCTATGAACATGGAAATTTCTCAAAACTAATATCATCGCCTAGTCAGACATCTCTGAAAGCTTGTTAAGGTAATTCTAAAAAATTAAAACAATAGCTCACTGAGAATCCCAATTTCGGTCAACAGAAATTTACAAAAATAATATAAAATTTGGGGATAATTTTGTTCAAAATAATAATACTTATAAAAAAAAAACATTTAAGGTTTTATAAAAAAAAAATGCCCATATTGCCTCTTCAACAATCCCAAAAAACTTGTTCAATAATTAACTATAATTAAAACAATAGTTTAATGAGATACCCAAATTTGGCAAAAGTAAACTTAACATTTTAATACATGAAATACAATTCTCAAGAAATATTCTAAAATGCCTCAAAATCAAAATTTGTCAGGTCTGTTCAAGTAAATTAAGAATTTAAAACAATAACCTTCCAAATCAACTGTTGGCAAGATCAAAATAATCTTCAAGATATAAAATTTAAATTTTAAAATATGTAAAATCTCTCATAACAACATACAATTTTAAAATTTAACTATGGCCAACACAAAAGATTAGAAAACAAGTTCCCACTTTTTATATAATTTAAACACACCTTGTCTTCAAATTTGGAAAAAAAAAATGCTTACGTATCATTAAGTTACAATCACAGGTGATCATTTCAGTTAAACTATTTATAGAAAATCAACTTTAACAATTTAATGCTATGCTTTCACTATCTTAAGCATATAATAATATAACAATAATTTAACAGTACATATTTATTGCATCACTCTCTACTATCCCTCTCCAAAATTTATGTATTTCAAAATAAATATATAGTAAAAATTAATTTTAACAGTAAATATATACATTTAAACAAAACAATCATTCTCACACTGTCTCCTGAACTTAACACAGAATATTAAAACTGAAGAAAATAATCACACAAGTATTATAAAAATTTCATCAAATAACCCGCAGTGCATAATTACTTTTATATCAATTAAAATGATCCACCAGACCAGCACGGCACCAAAGAAGTATGTGTTGTGTTTCTAAAATAAATTTGCAATAAACCAGATGCGTGGTCAAAGTGGATCATCACTTAAAAAAAACCTTAACTCATTTGTAAATCCTTCTCTCTAAATAAAAGTTAATCTTCCTCTCTTCTATTACACACAATTACTAAGAAATGAGACAATTTTAGTTCCATAATTACAAATTCAACACAATTCAACAAAACAATTTGAAAGTTAAATTCACCTGAAAATTCAATCCAAAAAATGTAAATTAAACTCCAACGAACTTCAATGGTCTCATTTCATTAGCAAAAATTAAATTTAAATCTCCATTATTAATCTTCTTCTTCCTGAAATAAATCTTAATCTGGAAAATAAAAATGTATTCTCCTGAAACATAACGCGATGGAACTAGTTGATTCAAAAATGTATATCAAAAGGTAAATCTCCAATTTCTTATCAATTCAACATATCAAAATATCTCTTAATTCTCCATCATTAATAAAATCCAATTTACCTCAACTCCGTTTCAAAACATATACATTGTCCCCATATCAACCAGTTCCAACGGTTATTCACTAAAACCTGATTTACTGAATACAGACAACTTCTTAACTGAAAATCACGCGAGAATTAATTAAAATTCATTAATTAATTTAGATTGCTCTAAAATTATATTCTTACTATTACAATTTATACTTAAGAATTAACAAAAATAAAGACTTTACATAAGTTGTCTGTATTCCCCTAATTCCAAATAAATTCATATCTTCTAAAGCTGAAATAAAATAAATAGAAAGAGATGCACTGCAAGGTAAATGAACACAATTCATTTTGTACAGGAACTAAATATTTTATTGTACATATTATTTTACAGCAAACAAATTCCGTTAACTTAGTTAATCTCAAAAGGCTTCATCCATAACAATTAATCTCCATTTTATCTTATATATAGAATTATTTCCATAATCAAATTCACCATCATATTATAATTTCAACAATTAATATATTCAAACTAATTCCTGTAATATTTTGTTAATGTGATAATTTCGGAGCTACTGGCAATATTTACAAAAAAGGATTATCTAATTGGAGTCATATTAGAGAACTTAAGTTAAAGTGAATCTTAATTCACAATCTAGAAATAATTAAATAAAATAAAATAAAAAAAATTTACCGGTAAGTTAATTCATGCATGAGGAAAATTAATTATGAGAAGGAAAGGAAAGAAAAGGAACTTAACATCATCATGCCAGCTCCGGAGCTGATTCACTTTTCTTAACACCTTACATGTTCGCTTCTGGTCTCCAACTGAACTCTTTTGGAATTCCCACGCAAAGCTCCTTGATTTACCTTCAATTTCTTGTCATCTACGCATCGACAAATAGTGCGCCTCAAAAGGACACTGTATGGAATGAACGATCTTATAATGAGCCATATTGTTTCACCAAGCTGATGTACTTTGCCTTAATAATTATTCACACCATCTTTTGCAATGAATTCAAAATTGTATAACTTAACTGAATTTTTAAAATGTGAATCAATGCGCTCTCTTCCGGTCACATGGGGACGCGCTGTTGTGGCGTGGTCACATGGTGACGCTATTCTTTGCGCGGGAATTGTGATCTTGTTGCCATTTTGAAGAATAGGAAAACTTAGGAAAACAGATAAGAATGGAAAAACACATTACAACAAAAATGTTAATAAAAATATAAAAGGACTCCAAAAACGTTAATAAAAATATTAAAACTCCAAAACGTTAATAAAAATATTAAGACTCCAAAAGTTTCTAATTAAATTCAGTAGCTCCATAAATGTTATTCAAACACAAAAAAACTCCAGTAACTCCTAATTTCAAAATTATTGCATGACAATTATATCTTTGGAAATAAAAACCACAAATTAATTAGAGAAACATAATACCTGAAAATTTCACAATTGAGAAGAAGAAATTGCGCATTTTTCATCCTCCCAAGAGCCAATTAAAAAATATCAATTTCACCAACACAATTACTTGGTTACTAAACCCAAATGATAATTGTATAATTAATTCTTCATAGATTTTGGTAGACAGTGTGAGAATTATAAACAAAAATTCTGTGCCAGAAGAATATAAATAAAAATTAAACAACTTTAGCTATTAAATCAACCTGAAAACCATAACTGCAACTTTAACTTTAACTATAAAAAAACAACAATTAGTATTAAAAATAAACAAAACATCCCATAATTACAATTGTTTTAACAGTTAAAAAATGGAAAAATTAGAAATAAATTAAATTAATTAATATTTAATTTTAAGTTGTGTTAGCGACACAACACCAGTTTTCGCTTGACTAAAGAGTTAAGCTGATAGTACAGGTATGGAAAACAGGTTTAAAATTAGAAACCAAGTGTTTAGCACATAAGGTGTATGTCATATGTTTAACACATGTGACAAACGTAAATTAACAATGTTGCATTACAGCCATATGACTATTGTTGTCAAATTGGAAGAAAAAAAAAACCTAACAGTGAATTTCTGTCTCTCTCTCTCTATATGTATATATATGTAAGAAAATGATATGTAAATAGTTGATTTACTGGAATTATATAAACAACTACGTTGAATAACAAAATATAAACTTTAATAGAGTCTTAGACAGATAACTCTACAATACTTTTCTAATAACTTCTTCACAGCTAATACACTTCTGGTTCAACCTATACAATATATTTAGGTGCAGATGAAAGAGAAGTCGCAAAAATTAAGAACTCTGATTTTTCTGGTCAGAATAGAAAAAAATGGCCATAATTTTTTTTTTTTCAGTAACTCGGTTAAATGGTGCTTGGATAATCTGGATTCTGCTGCATTTTATTGAATACAAAATATAGAGGAAATTCACAAACAATAAAAAAATTAATATTTCATTACACTGTTGACAATAAGTTGATGATTTCATTTAGCATTTCTGAAAATATCTGATTTATGCCAGTGTGTTGCTATAGCGATTTATTTAAGTTTGATTTGCAAAATCGATCGATGTACACCAGAAGTATATAAATTGAACAGTTATTAAAGGAATGCAAAAATTTAGAAATGAAGTTAAGATGTATCTATGTTTGTTCTTTGGTCACACTGCCATTTTGATGCTTCAAAATCAAGAATACATCATTTTATATACTTTTACGAACAAGTATCACAATATGAACTACATCTTTATTTTGGAAGAATTTTAGCATGTTCATCATATGACAGTTGTCAAATTGTGTAAGATATATACAGTAAAACCTCTCAATAGCAGACAGCCCAGACCACAGATTTTGTCCACTATTTGGAGATGTCTGCTTTTCAGAAGTAAAAGTATACAAATATGCATGTGTTATGGATTGCAAAAGGTGCTTGCTAAATAGAATTGTCCACTATTCGGGAGTGTCTGTTTCGGAGGGTTTACAGTTAACCTTCATAACAAATGCTTCCAAATAGCAAACACCACTATTTGATCCATTTTTTCAAATCCACAACACATGCATATTCGTATATTTTTATCTCAGAAAAATAGACATCCCTGAATAACAAAGTTTGAAGTCCTGAGTGTCCGTTATTGAGAAGTTTTACTGTATATATAACATATTTTAAGTATTAACGTATCTTAAATTTATTCTAAATTTTTCTCATTTAATTTACTGTATTTGCTCTTTTCAAAATCTAATGATTTTAATGCGACATATATATATTTTTTCCTTCTTTCATTTTCCTTTTCAAAAATTTCAATCCGACACCTATAATTTTTTTTTCTCTGATAATGCTTTTAATTCCGATGCTCCATTCCTTTTCAAGAAACTCATAGAATATTCTTGCCTAAAAGTTTAGCCTTTTTACACCTAAATTATGCTTCTGCGAAGCAGAACCTAAGCAAGTTCTTTGATTGATTTATAACTGTTTGGAATTATGTAGCTATATGTAGAGGGGTGAATTTCCTCTAAATATTATAAATTAAATGCAGGACTAAACATTTCAACTTGCAATTTTTGTTGGAATAAACCCTGTTATGGAAAGTTGCCATTTGCAAGGAGATTTTGTTCCGAATAAGCAATATTCGTTCTGCCTTTTTATTTTAATAATCTGCCTTTTTATTTTTTGGATGAAACTTCATTGACTTTATGACTTTTTCTACTCGGACATGCTTATTCAATGACTGCCAATACATATTACGAATGGATTGAAGTTTTATTTGACAGTAATAGCAATCTCTAGCTGCTAATTATTTAGTGGTCATGTCTTAAAATCACAATTTGCATCTTATGTATTTTTACCACATCTTAATTTGAGTGGAAATTCTCTAATTCTGTGCATTGTTCTTCCATACCTTGTAACAGTTAATTAATACAACAAGATACTGTGCCATGGATAAGAATATATTGTGAATATGCCGTTAAAGAATAATTATTTATGGATGGATAATGAGAGAACATTGCTGTTGTGAGGAAAACCCAGCAAAAAGTGCTTGTGTTCTTTTTGGTCAAACATGGATGAAGCAAAAAGAAATAAATAATAGATATAATAGAACATCTTACTTGCTGGTGAAAAAAACAAACCAGTAGGTCGTAAAATGAAGACAAGAATATTTTAGTATAATCCATTTTTTATTTTGACATCAGACTGGACAGGAAGGCAATATCATAAGAATTTTCTTTTGGTCACTTCATTTCATTAATAATAATAATCTATTAAAGATCCATTATAAGATCTTAGAATTTTGACAGATGGCATTCGATAGATTAAAGTCCCATAAAAATTGAAGAATTTAAATTTGGCAAGGCATAATTTTTAAAATTAAATAAATTCACTGCATAATAACTTTTGAATTAAAATCAAACTGCTGAATCATTAAGACGTTAAAAATAATTTTGAGTTCAGCATATTGAAATGCAAATTCCGATGACAGAATTCGCACTGAAAAACAAACATGCTACGACATCATCCAAAAAATTTAATCTTCTTCTGAAATAAAAAAAGCCGTTCCATTTGTATATATATATATTAATGAAGTGGGGTTTCTAAAAGTAAAAGAACAGACAATTTGAAGGGATTCGATAATTAAATTGATTAAGTAATCCTTATAAACAAATAAGATTAATTTAGAATAATGAGTGCAAATTAAATACGCTTAACTGGGTAAAACCACTCCTCCAAGCATCAGTAAGGCAAAAACAAAACTAAACCATTCTGCGTCAACTCCTGGCACTGGCGCATGCACACATCAAAATCCTCTATGATGCTATGGAGAAAAGATGTATGTAATGACCGCATCCTAAAAGCTGAGCCAATGAGCAAACGGAAAGTGATGAAGTGCCGACCATATGAAGGGAATGAAAGTAGATCACGCAGGTGCACTGAAGAATCAGCAAGGAGATGGCGAATAAAATATGCAAAATAAACAGACTGTGATAGCAATATCACAGATATGTCATAATAATATGATATAAAGTACCTATTCATAAAAAAGGAAAAAAAATATAAATCATAAGTCAATTTATAATCAAGGTACTACATTTGTCAATGAGAAATAAGTAGTTTACCACATTTGGCATTTAAGAGCCTACGCTAGTCATCCAAAGAAACTTGAACGCTCATGTTAAGTCTATGGGAAGGTTCTTGACAGATTTCTCGCTCGCATTTTAATATTTTTAAATGATTTTTTTTTTTTTGTAATAGGATAGCTGAGGCCGATCCCTAACGTTGTTAGTTTTTACTTTTTTGATTTTAGTTAGTTTTTTATAAGTAGACATTTTCAATTTCAGAACCGGTTGGAACCGGTTCTGAAAGTGAAAGTATTATATAAAAAACTGGAACCAAAAGCAAAAAAGTAAAAACTAACAACGTTAGTGATTGGCCTCAGCTATCCTATGCAAAAAAAAAAAAAAATCATTTCAAAATATTAAAATGTGAGCGAGAAATTTTTCAAGAACCTTCCCATAGACTTAACATTAGCGTTCGAGTTTCTTCGGATGACTAGCCTAGGCTCTTAAGAGGTGCAAAACTGTGACTGGTGTTCATCTAATAGAGAAGTATCAGTAAAGGTAAAATATTAAGATTCTAATTGGTCTTGAAGATATGAGACATAATTTTTTTAATGCTTTTTACTTAATAATTTAAATATATTAATAATTTTTAATATTTAAAAATGAAATGTTAATAAGTTTTTCTAAGAGAGTTTTGTACCAAATGTTACCATTTCCAATGTATGCTACCAAGATGAAAATAAATCAATCAAATTTACAACAAAATGCTTTCACTTTAGTTTTCTCAAAATTCAATTTTTGTTACATAACATCTCCTTCTAAGCTGTTCAATTGTTGGCATTTTTGAGTGTATCATAGTGCACTGCAGGATATAGGCAAAATTCATATAGCAATGCCAGAAATTATTTATGCTTTTTGATTATCTATTTAGGTGTATTTATTTTATAATATATTGTATAAATTGATTTCTTTTTAAATTATCATTAACAGAAAATTCTTAAATATTCAAATAAAACACAAGAAAATAATAAAAATACAAAATAAATATTATTTAGGATGAATTATAAAACCCTTTCAAGGGAGCAAGTCCAGATTTTTTAAAAAGTATTTTACATAAAATGATAATTTGAATAACTTTTTTCAAAAAAGCCTTCAGTATATTTCTGTAAATGTTTGTTTAAAACTGGTTAGTGCATATGGACCTAAATCTTTTCTCCTACCTAAACAGCTACAATACTTACAAAGTTTTTCCGGGGGAGGCTATACGCTCAACGGCATGGCTTGCCAAGCCGAGTGGCCCTACCTTAGGCATTAAATATTTACAAAGTAAAGCACATTTCATAATTTTCTAATTATTTGTAATAGCTGTCTTCCATATTAATATTTTTTCAGCAGAAACATTTAAAAAACAAACAAAAATCAACAGTCATTTGCTTGATATTGTAAAGAAAATGTACTTTTCCACATTACAAAATATTCTTTAGTAACTTAATGTTTGTTTCAACCATTGCTTCTTTGATAAAAAAAAATATTTGTTCTGGGCAGTTCTGCTACCCTTCAAAATTTGTTTCATTGTTTATAAAGACATTATATATCTTTAGTTGTAAATCAATCTTAGGAAAAAAAAAAAACACTTTACAAATTCTGTGTTGTCTAATGTATGACACCATAAAATGGGCAGTTTTGTTTTAAATAGTAATGATATGAGCATTAAAATTGTTAGAAAATAATTCTCATTTTGTTAATTTCAATATTTATAAATTTTATCAAATATATAATTTTTTTCGCACTTGATTTTATTTATTACATTAATCAATTTGATGTTTTTTAAAAAAGTTGCAATATTTTTACAGGTTTTTATTTATGATTTGCAGTCTATGTCTCATATTTATTGAATTTTTTTTTCAGTGTCGAGAAAAATTGTTTCAGCGAGAGCGACTTGTTGTACACGATTATAAAATTAACCGAGGTCTCGCAAAGGCTTGCAGAGAAAATATCAAAATATACCATTGTAGAGATGAAACATCTGATAAGAGAGAAATCAGACTGGCACAGATTCTTCTATGTTTGGAGAATGCTTTGCATAGAGGTACATTTCATAAAACTTTTTTCTTTTCTTTAATAATTTTTTCAATGGATTTATCTTTCGTAATTTTCTTAAAGGCCTATGGTCATACATAAGATTTTGAAAGTGTCCCTTTTCAGTTGTGAATATAAAGCTTAGTTTTAAAACTTTTTTTAAATTTTTTTAATTGTCTTTTATATTTATTCAATATTATCTATACTAATAAAAGAAAGATGTGTGTGTCTGTCCACAATGCCTAGGATGATGTACTGTATGAGAGATATGAAAATATAGATGAGGATAGTCCAAGGCAGGTACTTATTGCACTTGTGGCTCAGATTTTTAATTTTTTGATAATTAGCCGAGCTATTAATTGAAAACCACAACGAACTCTCATAAAAAAAAATATGCTTTTCTTCTCAACATGGCACATTCTAGCTGTTCCAGGACTGGCTAGCATTGAAGAAATGAAAAGCGTAAAGTGTCTCCCCCCTCCCTTCTCATTTTCACACTGCACACCAGTTTAACTATTTGAAATACAGAAAAATGAAAGACACCAAACCACATCTTCATACTTTTTTCTTTCTAACCCCACAATCTATTTGAAAAAATATTATTGTTAACCCTTTCAAAAAATTTTTTGGAAAAGTTTGATTTTATGTTTTTTTTCTCTTTTTTATCGAAGCTTGTATCGGACTTAATTTCAGCGATACGGGTAAATGTAAAATACCTACTTAAAGTGGGCACTTTCTTCTCTAAGTCAGTACAATTCATTTAAAAAAATTTGAATGTTAACCCCTTCAAAAAAATTTGCGACGGGAGGTCACTTAGTGTCTCCCAGAGACACTCTTTTTTTTCTATGCTAAAAGTAACTAAACGTCAGTATTTTAACACAATCGTTTAACACATTTTTAGTACACTGGATTTACATCATCTATAAAAATCTTGAATCATTCAGACTAGAAGTATTTTTTTAAAAGTAAAATGTGCAAAATTTTTGCTCAGAACAAGAATATGTAGGTGGCTTGGCTTTGGCTCAAGTTTTTACAACTAAATATCCATATTTTTGCAAAAAATTTTTACACAGGTTTCAAAACCATTATATTTATAACTGATAAAAATTTCAAAGAGTTTGACGTTACGGCGAAGATAACTATTTTTATTTTATTTTTTTTTAAATTATAAAGGACCCAACACACGCACACACACACAAAAGAAAAAAGAAAATAGTTTTTTTACAACTAAATTTCAATATTTTTTCAAGAATTTATTACACAAGTTTTTTACACATTTATAACTGACAAAAATTTTAGAGAGTTTGGACAGTAAGAACTATTTAATATATTAAATTACCCAATGTGAAAAAAAAAAAAAAAAATTCTTATAAGTGCCTTTACCATCAGTATTTTTTCATGAATTTTTTTACACAGGTTACAGAAATATTATATTTTAACTCATAAAAATTTCAAAGAGTTAGGACAATACTATGTTTTTAAAAACATTTAATTTACCTGACTATCTCTTTCTGTCCCTTTCTTTGACATACTTCAAAATTACACATTGACTTGGGAAATCGAAAGAAAAAGAAAAGAAAAATAGCAAACCACATGTACGTTCATATCTCTTTCCAACAGTGCAATCTGTTTCATTGATGCTGTGGATGTGCTATAGCACTTCATTATGCCAAAAATTAGAAAAGGAATGCATAAAAAAATTATGTTGGGTCCTTCAGGATGCACAATTTTTCTATTGAAAGAATACAAAACAAAAGAGACATATTTTGCATTAAACACATTCAATATATCATATTTTTAAAAAGAGGACACAGTTTTTTTAAGTGTCTGGGTCCTGGTGATGCAGGATTTCAAAAGTCTAGTGACATCACTGCATTAAAAAAAAAAAAAAAAAAAAAAAAAAAAACCCCGAAAATTAACTTCTTGAAAAAAATGTAATTTATGAAAGTTACTTTCAGCGAATTTTGTTTTTTCCCATATGATTTTGATGTGGGGAAAAAAAAGTGATAAGAAAAATACTGCTTTTTACAACTAAATATCAATGTTTTACGAAGAAAATTATACACAGGCTTCGGAAGCATTATATTTATAACTTATAAAAATTTCAAAGAGTTTGGTCTATAAGAAATGTTTATTTGAAAAGTTTAAATGCATTTGATGGTAGTCGATAAAAAAAATCTTCTTAGAAGCTCTCTTTATTTAGATTTTCATTTTAAAATATAAAATCATTCAACACTTATTTTAGGAATATTTAAGGCTATTATCACGGGCCTGGACAATGCCGGGTGGGTCAGCTAGTACAATATTATGGTTCACTGCAATTGTCAAGATCTTTTTTGATGGCCAAACTTTTTACATTTTTATTATTTTCTTAACATTTTATCTTTCTACACAGATTGAAGGTACCATTTTGATTTTGATATGTATTTGTGGTGTAATTATAAACCATTAAAATAAATTTGCTACCTCAATTCACTCGGATTTGAAAAAAACTTTTTCCTTTATAATTTTTATTTCCTGATTTTTATATTTTATTTATTCTACAAAGAGCAAATGAAGGTACCGTTTTGATTTTGACATATGTTTATCTTAAGTGTATAAGGATTTATAAAATTGAAATAAAATTGGTACCTGAGTTTTATCATATTTAAAAAAAAAAAAAAAAAAAAAAAAAAAAAATTGATTTACTAGATAAAGTTTATTGTATTATATTTTTTATAAATTTTATGTATTTTACATAAATTATGTTTTTGTAGTATCAATTTATGTTAAGTCATTTTTAATACCCTGTGTATACTTCTCATTTTTTAAATAATTTTTACTGTACATTGTTAGTTGTTAATAATTCTGTGACATACATTAAAATTTACAATAAATGTTGCAGGAGGCCACTATTGTAATGTTATTGATTTTTAGTCCTTTATCGTAAAACTTGCCTCAAAATAAAATTATTTCATAGGTGGAATCTTAAAATTGAGTTGATATGATTTGTATTGCTATTGATAATAATACTATCTAGATTTTAAAATAATTTTTATAACTTCAATAATTAGTTCCGATTTCCAACTGTAAGCTGTGTTACCAAAGATAAAATGCCTTGAATAGTTTTTTAAGAATTTCTCTAAAGTATTTTTTTAAGGGGATCTAAAACACAAAATTTTACCTTTTTTGAAGCAATTTCTTTTTTATTATTTTTCATGAAATGTGTATTTATTTATATATTTCTTTTCAATTTCTCTCAAAAAATTAATATTTAAAAATTACAAATTCCAAATTTTATCCATGTTTAAAAATTCATGTACTTTCTGATAGAATAACTCATTTTGCATACTTTTTCATTTTTTAATACAGAAAAGAATAAATATTCATCTGTGTTCAACATAAAAAAATATACATTTATTTTAAAAATTTTAATAAATTAAAGGAAATGGATTTTTTTATGAGAATGTTTTTTGACAAGAATCATCTTTTCAATTTTTTTTTTCTCAAAACTAAAATCCTGAACATTATTTAAAGAATATATAGCTGTAAAACATTGTTCAAAATATCATAATTTCAGTTTTTAGAAATTTAGATTAACACATTAAAAAACACATTCTGAAATAAATGCTTCTAAATCCTAGAAGAGTGTGTCAGCAACCACAGACAGTACAACATAAAAAGTGTTATTCTAATACTGTAATTTCCGGCATATAATCTGCAGATCAAACAATCATGTTTCAACCCAGAAATTTTATTTTATAAAATGTAACTTTCTAAATCACTGAAAATATTTGACTTCAATTATTGAATAAAATTCATGGGTTGAAACAGAATTGTTTGAGCTGCAGATTATATGCCAGAAATTACATTAATTGCATTTATGTGAGTTTGCATCATTTTATTCTGAAACCTTCAAAGAATTTTTTAATAATAATAATAATAATAATAAAAAAAATGTGAATGTGATCCCCCCCCCCCTTTCCCAAGACTTTTATGTCTTAGGATTAAGGTTATGTAAATCTCTGTCATAAAATGTTTTCACAGTTTATGGAAGTTAATTGTCATTATTTTGAGAAATAGAAAGATGACTGATAACTGATACCATGGATGGTGGATTACACAAAAAATCTATGCCTTTCAGCTTTGTGCTTTTAGCTTTTAAAACACTAAGCAGGCCAAAATAAATATTGTTTGGGCTGAAAACTTTGGCCGTTGCAGACTACAATGAAAATTTCAGAAAATGTTGTGCTTTTAAGAATAAAAAGGACTTCATGAGAAAGTCTTGTGTCAGAAAGTAGCTAGTTTGAATTTGAAGAACAGCTTTTCTTTTGATTACTTATAATTGAAGTTTTTTGAGGTAATTTTTTAACTTTGTTCAAATTTATGGAGAAGCATTGAAGTCATGTATCAGAGCTGTAGTGGAGGGTTTATGGTGGAATATGCCATATACCTTCTAGATTTTATAAAGAAAATCTGTACACTCTGTTTTTTAAGTAAATTTGTAGCATATATTCTCTAGCGTATATCCTCTAATTTATTTACGACTACAACCATTACATGTAGTTCTTTTTTTCTTTCTTTCTTTCTTTTTTTTTTTTAATCTTGCCTTATAATATTATGACATAATGTAGCCTTTTAATAAGCCAGGCTTTGCCCATCTCTTGACAAAAGTTGCCAAAACAAAAATTACTTTATTACTTCATAGTTGATTTTTCTTGATATTTAAAAAATTTAAATCACTAAATTTGAATACAAATTTCAAACAAAGCTTTTACCATTTAGAGAATTTTCTAGCATTTCAGGTTATATAAATTATATAGGTATCACATCAGAGTCCTGCACGACCTGAGAACGAAATTTCTGTTTAAAGTAAACCTGAAACCCTAAAAGACTGAAAAAAAATTTTGCCAACCCAAAATCTAACTTGAGTGAAAGAAGATTAATCCATATTTTAATATTATTGAAAATAGTACAATATAAATATTGTTTGGGCTGTCATCTCTAATGTGTGATATATGCTGAACTGACAAATAATCCATTGGGAAGTGTAACAAATGTGCCCTTCCATTAAAAAAAGTGACCTTTACTCCACAATAGTGCCCTTTTACCTAGCAGAAATGTTCTTTTCTATAAATCTGCTCTGCCTCCTTTTAAAAGAAATATGAACAGTAGTGGTACTTGTTATCTTCAACACTCCACTAAGTATTATTTTATAATAAAATATGTATCTTGTAGGTTTACATTTATAAAAGGTAAAGGAAATTTCTCTTGATAGTTAAAAAAAAAATCTTCTTTGTGTCTTCACAATATGGCAAATGATATTGATTTTGATTATTATTTATTTAATTAGTATTAAAACCATAAATACTGCATTTTATTTCTCTTTTCCAAATATACAACGGTTTCATTATACCTTTTAAAATATGAATTTTAACTAGGATTTCCCTCAAAGGGATTAGTCTGAGTGATATTGTTAAGAACGTAGGATTAACAATTACGACATAATGAAAAAGAGAAAATTAAATGATAGCATTACAAAATATCATACATAAATCCATATACACTGTTAAACAAATAGAAAAGAAGTACCGTCCATCAGATTTGTTTTTATAACATTTGGCAAATAATCCCATTTTTTTTGCTTGATCTTATAAAATGCCAAGCTTTTTAAAGTTACGTAATCAGATTTCCAGCCAATAGCCTATTTTATTTAATTTTATTGTTGCAACATTTTCCTTGTGACAAACATTGACATTTGAATTAATTTTTTTTCCTCTACCCAACTCTTTACCTGTCTCGCTATCCATCTGTCATTCCGTCTTTCTACCTGTCTTGCTTCCTGTTTAATTACCAGTCTCTCGACACGTCTGCCTGTGTACATACTCCTCTCTCTACCCGTCTGTCAACTCGTCTCTGTGCTCTTTTGTCTGCCCGTCTCTCTATCCATCACGCAACCCGTCTCTCAACCTTTTCTCTACATGCCTGTATATCGGTCTCACTACTCGTCTCGCTGCTCATCTCGTAACCCGTCTCTCTACCCATCTCGGTACCCCTCTATCAACCCTTTTTTTACCTGCTTCGCTACCCGTCTACCTATTTGTTTCACAACCCGTTAGCCTATCTCTGTCGCTACCCGTTTCTCTACCCATCTCACTATCCGTCTGTCTACCCGTTTGTTTACTCGTCTCTCTACCTCTTCTCAATAGTTTCACAATTCATTCAATATACAGAAGCCGTTTACCGTTATTAAATACAAACAGAAGTAATTAATCTAATAAGTGTAATCAGATGCAATTTTAAATACATGCGTAAACCAGCAAAATAATTCATCAGTTTTAGTTTCATAGTTGTTTATATAATTTGGCAATAAATCTCAACTTCTTAAACCCGAATTGTGCAAGCTTTTTAAAAAAGCCTAAAGGTCCGTATAACTGGGAGGTATCCTCAGGGCTATTAGATACATTTTATAGTTAAGTGAAAGTTTCATAATCGGGTTTGCAGTTAATTGCTTAAGTCAGAAAACGTAGCTTAACGCCATTTTAAATTCAATGCTGTAACTTTCTTTTTATTTTTCTTATTTTTTTGAAGACTTGGTGGGAGGGGGAAAGATTAACAAATATATACATTTGAATTCAAACTTTTGCTTCCATGTTTATGTTAGTGTTGTTTGTATTATTAATTAATACTTTGTTTACCGAGCTTCATTCGAAACAAATGTAAAAGACTTCTTCTACAGTTTTTTTCCAGGGGAAACTACCGTAATCGGGCCCAAAGCCAATTGGATCATTTAATATCATTATTGTAACTGTTATAAAGTTAAAACAATGTTGTTGCTAGCTTTATTGTTGTTTGAGACCAGCCTTGCCTGTGTATCTGAATGGGGAAAAGTTCCGTATCCTGTGCCGGTTGGCGAAAAAATTAAACAATGTGCCAAAAGCATCTTGCCGAAGCATCTACTTTAAAAAAAGCATCTTACTAAAATCATCTACTTGAGCATCTTACCAAATTTTTCCAGAGAGCGGAAAAACATGTTTTTCAAATGTTTACAAACGTACTTTTATTAAACCATGTTTTTGAACCATCTTAAAAACATAAATACGATGCTAAAATAAAATTTTATCGCCATTTTCGAAATTTTAATAAGCAATGAAAATACATAAACAAACATATTTAACAAACCTAAGAGGTATTTTTGGGATAAATAATTGTTATTGTCAGGGGGCAAATTGTAAAAAATTAATAAACGAACGAAAAACATACCTAAATTAACTTTTGGGAACCTCAGGAAAAAAATATCTGATGTAAATAGCATTTAAAATCTTTAAATGGAGAAGTGTTCCGTATAAAAATGCAAAACGCTTGATATAAATATTTTTGGAACAGCTGTCGGTAGCGCACTGGGATTGACGTGATTTTTGTTTGTGCCATTTTGGCCAGTTTTTGAGAACCCGTTAGGCCAAGATTGCTAAAACAGCATGCTAGTTTGATTTTATTATGTTATAAAACACACACAATTTTTATTTTAAGCACACAGAAATTATTTTAGGCACAGATATTATATACGCACCACATTGGCGCGATTTTTTCCCCCGCCAATTTGGCGAAAACTTTGTTTTTGAATATTAGTTACAAAGGTACTTCTCTATTATCCCGTCGACCACTTTATGAACTATTTGATGACATAACAATCACGTATCATGCTTCTGACATCAAGTGAATGGGACTACATTTTTGGCATTTAATCTTACAGTTTGGCGATAGTTGTTTGTTATGAAAAGTGGACGACGGGATAATAGAGAAGTACCGTTACAAAAAGCATGCAATAATAAATGAACAGTTATAAATAATAAACATAATAATATAAATATCACAATAAATCGTAAATATTAACACTTATTAACACATAAACAAAATAACCGGGTTATCACGTTTGGCATAA
The DNA here is from genome assembly GCA_963931845.1 of Maratus michaelseni. Classification (NCBI taxonomy): domain Eukaryota; kingdom Metazoa; phylum Arthropoda; class Arachnida; order Araneae; family Salticidae; genus Maratus; species Maratus michaelseni. Next base: position 141,929,516 of record OZ007597.1, read on the forward strand.
AATTGCCATTTTGTTCCAATCGTGCCAATGTGGTGCGTATATGACATCTTTACCTTATTTTATTATACAACACACACAGTGATTAATTTATTATAAAACACACAATATTTAATTTAACATAAAAACACAGAATCTGCCCTACCGAGTTGCTACACGAAGCAAAATCTCACCAAAATCGCCAGGTTGCCCACACATAACATCGCCATTTTAGTACCAAAAAGATACCCCGATGCGCCTGCGACATCTGTATCATCTTTTATTAATGTTTTAATATTTTCGAAAGCATGGATAAAAAGGTAAAAATCTCATTCCCAACTGTCATTATAATTAACATATATATCTACAAAACATATGTTTACATAATATTACATCTGCAAAACATAACTTTAGAAAAGGTAACCGAAAGACTGAAGATCGCAACAACCACATCAAAACACTTATCACTAAAAAATAACTCGCCAAATCTATCGGCACAGGATATGGAACTTTTCCCTCTGAATGCAGAATATTAGCTATTTTTATTGTACGATAGGGGATTATAATAAAATTGTTTCATTTCACATACTGCATACCATTTGATATATTTGTACTTTTATGTTCCATTTTATAAAAAAATGAAATATATTTTATTGGGTACTTTTCGGTTAGCTGGACGCCAGTGATATATGAACAAATACATAGATAAACATATATGTATATACATACATACATATATGTATATAATATATATATATATATATATATATATATATATATATATATATATGTGTGTGTGTATATATACATATGTGTGTATGTATATATATCAATGGCGTATCTTATACACACAACATGTATATAGATCACTGGTGCCCGGCTAACCGAAAAGTACCTTTTATTGTACTGAATATTAGTGAGTGCATATTTTTTTGCTCCATGCTCCATGAACTTTTGAAATCCGATTGATTACGAATATCTCCCGCCGGTGAAAATGACGTACGCACTAAATTTTCGTGAAGTATGTACTTTAATTGTGGTTTTTTATCTATTTTTTAATATAATTTAAAAACAGTTTGAAATTTATTATTGGTAATAAATAGACGTCGTTGTCACCTTTATAGGTACCTGCTGTAAAAATTTGAACGAAATCCGTTAAATATTTTTTGAGTTATGCTTGACGAAAGGTTTTAATATCCGCCGTAGTTATATATGGAGCAAAGTAATACTGCGCTGTGTGTGAGTCTTCGTGTCACTCAGACAATTATTATGGTAAGAGGACCTGCTTTTGTAAAAATGGACCCAGGATTTTTTAGTCCAGCGACATCACTGGTAATATATATATATATATATATATAAATTAAGATGTTTTTATATTCTGTTACTTAAATCATGATAATTGAGGTTCCCTGTATACGTATGTTATTTCTGTTATAATTTTCTTCCAGGCTACCCAGTTGCTGGTGAATGTCAAGCAGAGATGCTGGAGCATCGTCAGACATTGATGGAAAATTATCAGCTTACACCAGAATTAGCTGCTGCCTGTGAACCTGATATTCAGCATTTCTGTGGTAGAAGACTAGAACTGGGCGGAAAGACGTTGCATTGCTTAATGGAGCATGCCAAGCCTTCCAGGCATGATAATGGCAGAATTAGCGATTCCTGTCGTCGAGAGGTAAATTAATAAAAAATACATATATATTTTGTCTCAGTGTTACTTAGGACTGGGCGATGTAGAAATTTCTTAAATCGATTTATCATCCATCTAATATCACAATTTAGTGATTAATCAATTTAACACCAATTTAAAATTTAAAATTTAAAATATGGAACATATCTTTTAATTTATAGTGACAAAATAAGGTCTTTATGCAGCATCCCGCCCTTCCTTTTCGTCTTGTATTATATAGTATACATAGTTTTTCATTTTTCCAAATATTTTGAAAAAAGCTATCTTTTACCTATAGAAAAAAGTTAGATCTCCCACCACCTACTTAGTTCTTAGATCATCATTTTGATCATCTTTTATAACGATGTAATGTCTTTGTGTACAAATTGCATATTCAGAGCACATATTCAAAAATTTTCATTTCTTTTCAGAATACTGCTTATTACACATTTATAGAGTAAAATATTTTTGTTTGTTAATAAATAAATATGATTTTCAGTGTAACTTTATAAAAGATATTCCACAAATCCTTTTGTTATATTGTGCATGCTAAAAAATAAGAAAGAAGTCTGATATATTTGATTTATTCAGAAATAGTTTGCAAAGTTAAAATTTATGAATAAAGAAATCCAAGAATACTTACAAAAAAAGTAAGCTTTCATGAATAGATAGATACCTTTCATCGACTGTGAGCTGCTGAAAAAATTTACTTAAGTATTTCATATTTTTTAAACTTTCATAAAACAATTTTTCTTGCTTATCTGAAATAGGTATGATTGATCTGGCAGGTTTCCAGCAGTTCAAATGTACTTTTAGCAATATCACATACCCCATTGCAAAGTGAAAGGAATAGTATCCTGATTAGTGATGATTTCCAATGAAGTTTGATTAACATCCATAATTGTGATGCCAGTGATGTAGCTTTGCAGCAACATGTGCTATGTGGCTGAGTGTTCTTTTAAACCACTGACAACTAGCCAGGTCCTCCATACCTGTTTTAGATCAATAAGAAAACTCATTTTATAAAAGTTTCAACCTTTATCAAATACCTGTTGGTCACAGAGATCTCAAATTTCCTTCACTAATGTTAAACCTATGGACACGTGATATATTCATATTTTTAAAATATCTCCTCAGGAAATTAACAGTTTTAACTTCTCTTTTCTGTGTACTCTTCTTAAACAATGTTGCTTTTTTTTTTTTTTTTTTTTTTTTTTTTTTTTTTAAGTTGTCAAAATATTTTAAAAATATATATACTTAATTTATAATTTTATGTGTTAAAATCTTAGTGAAACTGAGTTAAGATTTTAACACTTCACATAAAATTAAGCATGTATTTTAGAAATATTTCGACAACTGAAAAAAAGGAGACATCCTTCAATAAGATTTTATAGAAAAAATAAGTTAAAAATATTAACTTCCTAAGGAGATATTTAAAAAATACGAATGCATCATCTGCCCATAGGTTTAACATTAGCAAGGGGAATTTGGGGTATCACTGACCAAAAGACTGTAAGTAATTTTTTTAAAAATTTGCTTCCCTTTTTTTTTTTTTTTTTTTCTTTTTAAAATACAGTAGAACCTCGATTAACCGAGCTTCGATTAACCGAGCTTCGATTAATCGAGGTTTCTGTTAACCGAGCCAATAACAAAGTCTGATTTTTTTTTTTTTTTTTGGTGAATGAGCCTTGAAATAAGCCGTTTCAGTTCACTGTCCATGCTACAGGCTACATAATTATTCAAAAGAGAAGAGAGGATGAATCCCAGCAAAGGGTAAACCCACCGACAGACGGAGAACTATTTGAGATTATTAATCGCATTAAAAGGTGTGAAGAAGTTTTGGAAAAGGACATTTCCGAATGGCTGGACGTTGAAAACCAACATCCAAGTTTTCAAATCCTTAATGATGAAGAAATTATACAATCCATTAATCTCTATTGGAGATTAATGATGCTGACAATGAGGACCAGGACTTTGAGGATTCAAGGATTATAAGTCATACTGAAGGTGTTCAAGCACTAACAACTGCTTTAAAATATTTGGAGCAAAGAAGCGATGTTGCGCCGATAGATCTTCTGCTGCTCAAAAATTGGCGTGATCGGACAGCCACTGATAGAAAATCTGGACTTAATTTAGAATAGTTAAAAAATTTTCAATTTGCTTTTTAAAATTTACAATTTTTAGTTGATTTCCTTTTTAAACTTGTTGAGCTGTGAAACATAACTTTATATATGTTTATTTTTATTATTCAAAAAACGTTTTACTGTATTTTATTCTAAGAGATGTTAAATTCGCGAGCACGGTTAGTTTTTATGCACAATTTCTATTATCCGAGATTTCCGATATCCGAGGTACTACCGGTCCCAATTAGCTCGGATAATCGAGGCTGCACTGTATATCCTTCCCCATGCAAGGTGGGAAGGATTGGCTTGCTGTAGTAGTAAAAAATCAGAGGGTATATGCTAGAGAGCACATGCTAAAAGCTTTGCTCAAGAAACATAGGGTGTATGGAGTTTCATAAATAAATCCAGAAGATATAAAGCATATGCTATTTTAGCCCTTCACTACAGCCCTGCTATACATCCAGTATGTCTTGTTGCATTCAATAAAACTTCTGACACAATTTATCGCTTATCTATATGCAGTATTCCTGAAGTTTTCACATATAATCTTAAAAAAAAAAAAAAAAAAAAAAAAAAAAAAAATATAACCAGAAAGATTGATTTTTAATTGTGTTATTAACGGCTTTATTAGCAGATTTTGGAAACTATCATAGCTGAAGATGGAAAATTTCAGACCAAAGGTATAGGGAAATTTTTTTGGAAATTTAGCAACCCCTCTTCACTTCTTATTTCTACTAGGAAGATGAAAGTTATGATAGATGTTGATGTGGGAAAACAAAAAGATCCATAAAATTGCCTTCTTCACTGCTTTGAAATAAAAGAAAATGATTAATATTTAAATTTAAACTTGTTCCAAAGTCTCTGTTTGGTGCTCCAAATTGTATTCTTTCTTCCCCAAAATTGGATTTTTAATGTTTGAAACTGTTCTAAAACGAATACTGAACATTTGCATACTTATTTCTGGTACAAATGTTGATTTTTACTTGTTTCAGAAGTGTTTTTTTGTTCTACAAAAGTTATTTTTGCTGCTATTAAAATATTTTTCATATCTCCAAATCTTTCTCTGAGTGAGTGTGATCCCTGTAATATTTTATGTACAAAAAATAACTTTTCAAAAGTAAAAAAGCAGCCAAGCTTAAAAAAAAAAAAAAAAAAAAATGAAAGTTGTGGCTAAAAAATGGTGTGATATCAAATTTCCAAGCTTTTATTATAGTACTTATTTAACTTTTTTCTATTAAAGAAGTTATCATATATATAAGTCGAGTGCTACGTATATGTTAATAGAAATCGTTTTCTCCTGTACTAAATACATTCTAACGTGTTTCTGAAAATTCAATTTTTTTCAAATTATGCATGATGGGCTTGGTGGCCATCTTTCCATAATATTATACACAAAATTCTAAGCACCCATATCCGTAGTTAAAATCCGAAGTTCAAAATTGTAACTTAAGCAAATATTTTAATCGTTTCATTTATGGACTTGTATGCTCTGAAAATTGTGTCTTAAGACAATGATGACTTATCTTAAGGATTCCTCTTATGATTTATTTTTTAGAGTAATTAATCATTTCAAAGTAGTAAAAATCAATTTATCAAAATATTAGTCTTCTTCAATTTATCTGTTCGTAGTTAAAATCTGAAGTTCGACATTGTTATAAACATATTACATTGCAAACATATTACGCTTTTACTTTAGAAATTTGAGGGCTTAGAAATATCGAAAGATGGCTGCCAAGCCCATCATGCATAATTTGAAAAAAATTGAATTTTCAGAAACACGTTAGGATGTATTTAGTACAGGAGAAAACTATTTCTATTAACATATACGTAGCACTCGACTTATATATATGATAACTTCTTTAATAGAAAAAAGTTAAATAAGTACTATAATAAAAGCTTGGAAATTTGATATCACACCATTTTTTAGCCACAACTTTCGTTTTTTTTTTTTTTTTTTTTTTTTTTTTTTTAAGCTTGGCTGTTTTTTTACTTTTGAAAAGTTATTTTTTGTAGATATCATTTCTGTTTTTTTAAATATATTATACATAATTTAAATAATCTACTCTATGAAATTAACATGAGAATGTTATGTAAAATTACATCTTACTTTCAGTTATTGTTTAAAGGGTTAACTAGAAATACCAGTAGATTTTTCAATTAAACTAATTACACCCTTAAAAACAACATATTAAATGTGGCTTGTTATAATACTTGTTATCCTTCGTTAAAAAATATCACTGCCTAATCCATGATATGAATAAAAATGGAATGTGTACATAGCGCGTCAGCGCTTCTTTTGAATTCAAACATGATATCATGCTCTTTTATTTTTAGCGTTAAATCACATTGATTGGCGAATTTTTATAAAACTTAGTTAATGGTGAAAAGTAGCAAAATATCTTAGCAATTTCTTAGATTTACATTATACAGTAAAACCTGCTTAAGTTTTCCAAGGGAATGGAAGGCAAAAACGTCTTAAACGGGAAAACTTCTTAAACGGGAAATTAAGAATGTTTGAAACAATCATTAGTTTAAGTTTTCATAGTCAGGAGAGGTCTTTTACATTGTTAAAATAATACATAAATTTATATAAAGTTGAGTTTTACTTAAGAAATTTAAACTGATTTGCACATTTTAAAAAAATCTGTCAATCAAGTAAAAATGCATAATTACTTTAGAAACTCTTTATTTAATTCAATGTTTGAAGACAGAGAGGGGACATTTCTCTTTAAGCATCATTTGATATGCTTTTACAGAAAAAATCTGTTATAGATTTTTGCTTATGTTTTTTCTCGGCAATTTTTAGTTGATAACAGTCCAGTTGTCTTAAGTTTTTAAAAATTTCCTCAGGCACATTTTCAACACTTTCGATAAAACGGCGAAATGTTTCTAGTCCTTTCACAGCATCCGAAAAACTAGGAATTTCCTCGTGCTCTTCCTCAGTGTCACTCATTTCTTCATCTTCTGTAACCTCACAAATATCATCTACTGTAAGCACCTCACATGGCAATATCTCGTCATCTACTGACACATACTCTTCAAACGATGCTGCGAAATCCATCCTTCTTTGTAACGTCTTCCAATCATCTTCAATGTCCAATTCATATTCTTCTGTTGATTCTCCTTCCAAAAATCCTGCTTTCTGGAAACAATTGGCAATTACAGATGGCGTTATTAACTCCCATGCAGATAAAATAAAATGAATAGATTGCAAAACGTTTACTTTTCCTATCTCTCCAGTATTGTCCAGTTTTTCAATCATCCAATTCAGAAGCCGTTTTCTATAGTGCTGCTTAAACACTTTAATAACTCCCTGATCCATCGGTTGCAAAACCGAAGTCGAGTTCGGTGGTAGGAAATGCACTTTTATGTTAGTAAAGTTACTCGTGTCTTTGGAATGGGCGGCGCAATTGTCTACAAAGATGATGATGTTCCGTTTAGCTCTCCTCATTTTAACATTTAATCTTTTCAAATAGGCTTCATAAATTGTAATCGTCATCCACGCAGTTTTGTTATTTTCATAATCACAAGGCAGTGATTTCACATTTTGAAAACATCTGGGTTTTTTGGATTTCCCAACAACCAAAATTGGCAATTTATCGGAACCGTCCATGTTTGCACCCAATAAAACTGTAAGTCGTTCTTTATTTTTTTTACCTCCGTGACAATTTTCACCTTTATATGCATACGTTTTATCCGGTGAAAGATTATAGAAAAGCCCACACTCATCCATGTTAAAGACATCTTTAGGATGATAGCCGGTTATCAAATCTGGTAAGATTTGTTTCCATTCTTCGATTTCTTGTGGATCGACGCTTTTACTCTCACCTTTTATAGAATTGTAACTTAAACCAGCTCTTTTTTTCATTCTATCAATCCATCCATTTGAAGGTGCAAATTCAATCTCCATTTTTTTGGCAATTTCCTCAGCCTTTTCTCTAAGAATAGGTCCACTTATAGGAATATTGGCGGATCTGGCTTGCTTGAACCAAAGTAATAATTTTTCTTCCATAGCTTCATATTTTCCTTTTTTCACTTTTTTAATTTTTCGAGATTTATCAGAGGAGTCGTTTAATATAAGATTGCGTTTTGCTACAATTCCATTCAGAGTAGTCATCGGCATATTCAATCTCTTAGCAATTTCAACTCTTGTTACGTTTGGGTTGCTATCAACTTCTTTCAAAATTTTGATTTTGTCTTCAATTGACAAGGCCTTTCTTTTAATTCCCTTGCCCGACATTTTGAAGAGGAAAAAATAAATAAGAATTTTTTTCGTGAATTTTCCAAGAGAGATTTGACGCTTACACTCACTCAAAAACAGATTGAATGAGCCAAACTGAACACAGCTTTGGTTTGGAATGAACCAAACATAGCTTTGGTTCATTCCATTCCTGGAAAGGGGTGAAAGAGACTCTATTCTAAGAGAAAGCAACTGGTCAACTTAAAGAACTACCCCTGAGTAGGAGCAAACCATTTCTCTTTAATCCCTTATCAGTCACTATTGTTGCAGCCATAAGGGACTCGGACTTACCCTCTCTCTACATTTCATCAGACAAACTGATATGAAGGTGAAATAAAGGTGACGACAATCCTTTTCAATCTTAAATGTGCCCTTTTGAATAGCGAAGAATATAGAGAAATGCTTTTCCAGTACAGAATGGGGGGAAAAAATCCCTCAAAAGACTGAAGTAAACGTGTTTTGAAAGTAAAATTAAGGGGAGAAAAAACTTCTTAAGCGGGAAAAAGTTTGGAACTAAACTTTTTAAACGGGTTATTTTAACATTGTAAGAATAGGAAAAAAATGGGAATCGAAAATATAAACTTCTTAAACGGGAAAACTTCTTAAGCGGGAACTTCTTAAACGGGTTTTACTGTATTATTCAATTAAACACTGTACTCTTACAATAAATTTAAATGGAAACTTCACTTCTAAAACAAAAAACAATTTAACAGCTGGATTCCATTAATTTATAGAAAAATGACGTCAAAGGATCTCAGCCTGCGAACGAAATGCTTGTCCTTTACCGTGCTTTTATAGAAATAGATTAATCATATTCAATTCCATTTCGAAAAGTTTGTTTACGTTTGGAAAGAAATTTTAAATGCCGATAACACTTAATGTATACATTTCAGAAGGTACCTCTTCCCTCAAAATTATTATTTTTTAAAAGATCTTTCTAAAAATGTAAATTTTATATATATATTAAAAGCATGAACACTACGTCTGATTACTTTATTTTACAATATTATAAGAACACACATTTTTTCAGACAATTAAATGCACTAAACAAACATGAGTGAAAAATTGACCTGCACCAGGACTCAAACCTGGGATCTTCAGCGTACCGTGCTAACGCTTTGCCACTAAGCCACCCAGATCGATATCCTAACCTGGCAATTTCTCATTCTTATTCCTGTTGGAAACAGTCATTGGCCACAATTTGCAGTCACATTTAATTGTCTGATAAAATGTGTGTTCTTATAATTATGAAATTTTATTTTTAAAAAAATATCTTCAGAAAAAATGGCTGACTTGCAGATGAAATTTGATATGAATAACCCGTAACTGATTTGTTCTATTATAATACAGTTGGTACACGGTTGTTGGCAGAGTTTTATCTCTGTTTTGGCATAATTTTTTAGTTGCCAAGTTAATTAACAGTTTTTTGCTAATTAATGATAGAAATTTATTTATTTTTTCACTGGATTTTATAAAAGCGCGTAGGTTAGGTTATTACTTGTAAAAAAGTGCAATCCTTTTTCATTTCTGCCCTATATTTTTGTCTGTAGGTTGTTTGAAAAAAAAAAGTTTGACGAAGAAAAAAGTGATCATTTTAAGTAACTCGACGTTAAAAAAAAAAAAAAATCTATATATCTGTTTATAAATCACTTATGAAGATGATTTTGGTCTCAAATTGAAGAATTTCTTCATTAGATTCTTTTAGTTTTTTTTTTTTTCTGTGACGCTTGGTTTATTTGATATCTGATATTTTAATCTGGCATGTTTGGTCGATTTAACATTTCGAAGTTTCTTCCTGTAAGTAAGCAGTAGCAGTTTGTAGTCCAGTTCTTGGCGTTGTTTGTTTGCGCTTTTTTTTATAGCTTGGCTTGGCAGAGCGACCGCCCTGCTTGATTTACTGCCATCCAAAAGTTGATAAACATCATTTCCTACATATTGCTTCTACTTTTCTATAGAAAAGCTCTTTTTACTTCTTCTCTCAACCCTTGTTCCTATGCGATTCCTTGAGCATCAGATTTCTATATATTAACACAAAAACGTTTCCTACTTTAGATTGAAATGCTAATTTAAATTCAATGCAAAATTCTACTGATTTTTCACAATAGCAATTGCTTATGTATTTTTTTTTTTGATGGGGGGGGGGGGGGGGGTAATATAATACTGCCGTAGCTCAACATTTTGATCACAAATTGGTTATCTGTTATTTGATTAAAAGTTTTACAGCTTTTAATAAAATCATAGACACAGTGGGGATAATTTTTATTTATAGGTAATGTTTCTTATAGTGTTTGTAAGTTTAATAAATGTTACTGATAAGCAAACTGCAGTAAATAAATTATAAATTAAAAAGATCCATATTGTATTTCCAGATAAGTAAAAGATTTTTCACTGTTCTAAAATTAAGGTGACCAATATTTTTAGTCTGGCATTTGCCTTTTCACTCTAAATTTCATGTCATTTTGTAGTTGTTATTGTTAAAATTTCTTTTAGTGATTTATTGTTTTATAATTTTGTTAAAATTATCTATTTTCTGAACATTTTACATACGTAAAATATATTTATCTTTATGAAAATTTTTCAAAGTAAAGCATATTTCTTAAATTCTGTTTTCTTTTTTTAGTTGGAATCACTGTTGAAGCAGAGCGATGTTGGGGAAGATTGGCGTGTTGATCCTGTTCTACAAGAGGCTTGTCAAACAGTTGTAGATGCTGTGTGCTCGCATGAAAAGCCTGGAAAAGGAAGGTAGTGATTTTATTTCTTAATGGAATTGCATCATCATTAATACATTCTATATAAATGTTTGAGCTGGCCTTCTCCTTAACTCTCCAGCCGCAGGATATTTTTTTCATTTTCTTGTATAAAACCATGACCTATTTTTATTTGCTATTTATAGTAGTTACAAGGATTGTGTTAATGGAATGTAAAAAGACAGCCAAAAATTGAAATGCAAAGTGGAAAAATAAGAAATAAAATAAAGGGATAGGTTTCTAATGTTTTTAGTTTTCATAATTTGAACTTTTGAATTTACAGCCCATGCCCAAACAATTGTTGTTATTCAACTGACTATAAATTGTATATAATAAAGATTATAGTAATATGTCAAAAATAAATAAATTCCGATAATAGATTGAGTTGGAGCAAAAATATGATGAAATTATGAATATTATGAATATATGAAATTATATCTGTATTATAATTTGTAAACGACTCTCGGTGTTTCAAAATAAAAGAAAAAATAGATTCAACAAAGAAATTGCACCTCCCAATGTGTAAATACCTTAAAAATTTTAGGCAATGGAAACATAGTGTACACTGCGGTATTGTATAGAATAAATGAAATGCAATATGAACATTGCCCGCTGTTGGAGGGTTAAGAACCTACACTAATCACATGAAGACACTCACATGTTAATTTACTTACACAGGCTACGGAAACATTATATTTTTGTAATTGCATTCATATAAAAATTTCAGAATTTGGACTATACCAACTTTTTTTTTTTTTTTAAACATTTAATGTATCCAACAACCTTTCTCCTTCCCCTTTTTCCCCTCCCCTTTTAAACCTATGGGACATTCTTTTCAAATTTCTAGCTTGCATTTTAATATTTTGAAATGATTTTTTTTTTTTTTTGGGGGGGGGGGGGGGGGGGGGGGCATAGAATGTCTGAGGTTGATGTCTAACATTGTACATTTGTGGTTTTTCAATTTTGGTTCCTTTTTTTTAATTTCTTTTATGAGGATGCTTTTATTTTCAGAACTGGTTCTCACAAATATCCTACACCAACTTGCTTGAGTATAACAATAAAAATAAATCTTAATTTTTTTTTTCAGAGTAATGAGTTGCTTAATGAATAATCTTGACTCTCAGCATATGAGTGATGACTGCAAAGAAAAATTACTACAGATCCAATATTTTGTTGCAAGAGATTTTAAGTAAGTTTTTATGAGCTTAAATCATACTCTTTAATTCATATTCCATATCATATTATTGTTTATAAGAAGCTTAATTACTGATTTATGATTTGTTTTCATGAAAATTGAAGATTTTCATTCATACTAGAATTTCATTTACACTAGCTACCAACCATTGTAGCTATACTGTAAAAAACACTAGCATTTGCTGAAAATGGTTATAATGCTTATTGCTAAAATTATGCTTTACTAAAATTATAAATTATGCAAATGAGACGGATAGGTAAGAGAAGTATTGATTAAAACCCCTCCCCCATTACCCAGTAGAGTAAAAATAAACAAGTTGGAAATTGTACGTCAAACGTTACAAACGAGGTGCGTTCGTACGCACGTTTTAGAATTAAATTCATGATATCCCGTGCGTAGAACGGGTTAAACAGCTAGTTAAGTATATATTTTATGACACTGTGCATACAAATATCTTAACTAGTTATATAAATATTCAGATATATATATATCAGCTAGTTATATAAATATTCAGATCTTGATGATTTTTAATTCTGTGAAATGAATTATATCGTCTGCAGATTAATTTCTGTAATAAAATAAGTATCTCGGTCGCTTGACGATTTAACATCCATCGGATAACAAAAAAGCACCGATTTAAAAAAAAAAAATCAAATTTCTTAATAAATATTTTTATTAATATCTCCTAAAGTTTTGATTCGATTTTAATAAAATTTGAAATGTCTAGACAAAATTCTGCAATGATAAAATATTTTAAATTGCAAACCATTTGGTTGGGTAGTTTTTGCGTTGTTATATGCGGACAGACAGACAGACGGACGGACCAAGCGACGACTATAGGTGCTACGTATTTATATAATTACGAATGCATCTAAAAAGATGTTTTGATTGTTTTAATGTAATTTAGGATTACTATTAATATTAATTAATAGTGCTTGTCTAATTAATTTTTATTTCAAGATTGTTTTATTGTGTTACACACAATCAAAAAACAAGCTTATTTAGCAAATTTTAATGTATTTCAGTTATATAAATTTAATTTGTTTTTGATATGAAATGCTCACAATACCATTGTAGTTTTTACGTATGTTAATATTTGAATACCATTGTAGTTTTGACATATGTTATTATTTGAACAATAAAATAATTATATGCAGAATATTGTGGGAGAAAAAAACCCGATGTAACTGAAATACATTAAAATTTGCTAAATAAACTTATGTTATAATTTTAGTAATGCATAATTTTAGCAATAAGCCTTTTAACCATTTTTAGCAAACATTAATGGTTTTTGTTACATAGCTACAACGGTTGATAGTTAAGGTAAATGAAATTCTAGTAGGAATGACAGGGTGCATACAGACTCCTAGGAAACTTCTTAGAAATGAAAAAGTTTCCAAACAGTACTTAGGACTCTTTAAATAGACAAAATACTCCTTAAAAACTCCTATTATTATCGCAAAGTAAAATTTAGCATTGATTAATGGTTTAATCGAATTATACAAGAGTAGAAAATGAATTTTTGTGTCTTACGTGGTAAATAACACTACTTATAGAATCATCTTTCTTAAGTACGCATGGCATGAAAAGATAAACTGTAAAGGAAGTAAAATTAAAATCTGCTGTTTAAAAAAGAAAAGTTGAAGTATTAAAGTGTTGCTATTCAGGGAGAGGGGGATGAAGTTAAGTTACTGTATTATTTTTTATACATGGCCAGGGCTTTGCAAATTTTATAAAATCTGATAGCCAGTGAAAAATTCTCGCTGCCAGTAAAAAATTGTTTTTCAAAAGCCACAAAAGTTTTTTATGAATTAATCGAGAAAAAATAATAACAAGCACAGTTTAGAATTATTAATTACATAGTTTAGTTTTATAGATTTACTTCATATGAATTACTTATAATCACGTACATATTACTATTATTCGTTAAAATAAATGTGATAGATTACTGTGTTTGAATCTGAATACAGAAACCTAATTTTAAATTTACACACACACACACAAAAAAAAAAAAAACTTAAGCATTTTTTATCATTGTATCCAATTTTAGTTACCATAGAGGCTTGATTGGGATTATTTCTTACTGTTTTATTGACACTCTCCCCCTCCTTCCACATTCTAATCATGTAACTTGCTAGCTGGCTAGGGAGGTAAAGAATGGCGTTTTCTGTGCATAAGATGGGGAATGCCTTTTAAATTTTGTTCTTCTATTAAAAGTACGAGAAAATATGAAGATCACTGCTTGCCTGCACCAGTAGGGGTTGGGGAGAGAAAAAATGCCATTTGAGGTTATTTCATAAGTCACCAAAATAAAGAAAAGAAAAAAAGAAAATGATAGATTAAATAACTTGGTTGCCAGATAGAAAAACTTGGTCGCCAATGGCGACCTGGAGACCGTATTTGTCAAGCCCTGTACATGGCTATGTGATTTTTTTTTTTTCTACCTCAAAATTTATTTTAAAATCTAGGTGCATATGATACATAATGAGTATTTGAGATTTGATTAGTTTATATGATCCTTGGTCATTGCATAAAATAGTTGGCTGTTAATTTCATATTCAAATTTATGAAACTATTAAGCAATAGATTGTGAAATCTGTGTAATTTTAATAGTAACAATTAGATTTTAATAGAATCTGTTTTTCTCTCCAAATGAGGCATTAAAAATTAGAGTGTGACACAATAAAATGACATTCATGGAAAAATACAGCGAGTCCTTTAAAATTCTTTGACTCCTTGAACTTTTTCTTCTCAAGTCTGTATGAACCCTCGAATGAAAATGTTTGAATAAATTAGCTTTGTAGCTTTTGCCTTATTATTAATGTTGAATCTCATTTAGTGAATGCATTTTTACAGGCTTGATCCCGTTTTATATAAACGGTGTCACAAAGATGCTGAGAAATATTGCCACGCTAAAAAGGACTGGTATGACAAACCTAATCGTATGGATCCTGAAAGAGGGCCTATTGTTTTACCATGCCTGTATCGGTATGCATATCATCCAAACAAAAATGTGCAGGTACATAATGTCTTTGTTCATAAAGCTTTTTATAATATGTAGTTTTCATTGATTTCAGTATTACAATTACAAATGTATCCATGATCCCTACATTCCCAAAGATTTCCAGTTTTTAGGTTCAATAAAGTGATTTTAATAAAATGTTTTTCCGCTTTATTAAATGATGACTACTTTTTTTATAATTTTTATACTCTAAGATCAATTTTGGCCCAGTCTTTTTTGGCTAATTAAATTTAATAAAATTTCTACAGTACACTCTAATTGTTAATATAATATATATATTGTATGTTGTATGTAGGTTTTTGTAAACTTTTTGTATATTTTTTTCTGTATCTTTTTTCTTTATTTTTGTTTGATACTAAAAAATAATAGAAACAAATAAAATAGGCAATAAATAAAAATATATACTTAGTAAAAATTCCATCCAAATTTCATTTAATTTTAATTCCATGTTTGAACCACCCTGATCTTGGTCACAGTTTCCTATTAAATGGATGAATAATAGATAAATTTTAAGTTCTCAGTGAACAAAATGTATTTCCTTTTACTTTATTTTCATCATTGTAGTGTATCTTATTTCCCATAGGACTGATCTTTCTGTGTGACTTTTTATGTTATTGATGTTTACTTTTGCACGATCACTATTAAAAATGAAGTGTGTAGCCTTTTTTATAGCTCATTTACATGGACAGTCAAAAGTATTCTATTACATTACGGTCAATGGGAAAAAATCGTTTCAAGTGCGTTTTGATGATGTAACACCATTTCAAATTAATATGCACTGAAATTGATATGCATTTGAGGTGTACTAAAACATGCGTTTTGTAAAATATCGGGTACGAAGAATTTATTATTCATTTACAGGCTCACACAAAAGAATTCTGTTACTTAATCATCTATGAGGGAAAATCATTTGCAGTACATTTTAATGTTGTTACAGTATTTCAAACATAATGAAATTTATGTGCACTACTGAGGTGCACTATAATTATCTTACTGAAAAGTATGGTGTGCATTGCATTTATCATTCATTTACAGGGACATACAAAAAAATTTGGTTACAGTACTGTCTATGAGCGATAATTGTTGGAAGTACATTTTCAATCAACCTTTCTTTGCATTTTTAAGTTTAACTAAATTTTTTGGCAGGTATGTGGTGGGCTATACAAAGAACTGTATACATTGCCATTTATAGTTGGTAATTGCTGGAAGTGTATTTTAAATTGTGTTATGCATTTTTTACCTGAATTAAATTTTAGCTTAATATGTGGTGTGTAAATATCAACCTTTGTTTGCATTTTTAAGTTTGACTAAATTTTTTGTGTGGTATGTGGTGTATATAAATTCTGTTGATCATATACAGGGCTACACAAAGGTATTCATGAGTATTACTGCCTATGGGAGTGAATTACTTAAGGGTAGCTTTTAAATGTGTTAGGGATTTTCCTGCTGAACTTTATTTAGTATATTAATTAAAGCTTGTGGAATATAAATAAATTCATATAGGGGTCTATGCAAAGAACAATATACATTGCCGTTTATGTTGGTAATTGCTGGAAGTGCAATTTAAGCTATGTTATGCATTTTTTACATGAATTGAATATTAAATTAGCTTAATATGTGGTGTGTACATATTCAGCTAAATGTCTTTAATAATATGGACTAAATGACTTTAGATAATATATAGGGATTTTCAAAAGAATTTGAGTGGATTTCTATCTATTGGTGAAAATTGCTAAATGTGAATTTTCTAATGAACTAAATTTTAGCATGTTATGTCATATGTATTCAAATCAATAGATCATATATGAGACTGCACACAATAATAGACTACTTTTTTGACTCTGGGAGGTAATTGCTAAAATTGGAGTTTTAAATGATGTTTTCTAAATTGTTTAAATTATATGTTTTCTAAACTGTTTACTTATTATATCTTTCACTTTATTTAATAGTGATCTTTCATTACAGGTTTCTAGGTATGTTGAAAAGTTTTTCATAATCTGTGCTTGATGCATGATTTTTTTTGTTTTTGTTATTTTACAGTTAGCTAGAGAATGCTTATATGAAGTTCGCCGAGTGATGCGGCAAAGAGCAGTGAGTGTAGATTTGTTGCCGGAAATAGAAGAGCCCTGTATATCTGACCTTGGAAAATATTGCAGTTTGAATGTTGAAAAAGGCGAGGTAATTACTTGGTTTTTATACCTTCATTCTTTGAATTCGTAGGTGCTGGCAAGGGAAAGGTCATTCCCTTTCCTGGATTTTGAAATTTAAATAAATTTTCTGTTTTCTGTTTTGATTTTGAAAAATGTAAAATTTTTTCTTCTTAAGTGATTTAAAATAATTAAATCCAAAGAGAAGGAGAAGTTTTTCATCACGATGGGGGGGTCTTCTCTTCCTGGATCCCATTTGAAAATAATTTTTGGTTATATTTTTCTTTTTATGTTCATATGTTTAAAATTTATCTTAAACATGGGGTTGAAAAAAAAAAAAAAAAAAGAAAGAAAAACTGCTTAAGGTCTCCATTTTGAAATATGCTAATAGGAACTTAATTTTGTATATTTAATGTGTTTTAATTGTTAAATTTCTGTGTTGCTTATTATGTTGATGTATTGTCTTACATGGAACAGTTATGACAAAAAGTTATTAGTTTAGCTCATTTTATTTTCATATTTTCCATTTAAAAAAATGCAGCCCAGCTTGTAGGCCACAAACAAATCTGTTCTAAAATTTTGTCCCTCCTTCTATTTTGTTTCTGCTGGCACCTATGTATAAATTATTATTTCAAAATGTATTTGATTCCTATCAATATGCCCACATTTATTCTTTCTTTTATTAAATGTTTTTTTATTTTTTGGTAGGAGATAGAATGTCTTCAAAAGAACCTTAAAGATTTGTTGCCAGATTGCCAGAAAGCTGTATCAAACTTTACTGAAGAAGAATCTGAACACATTGAACTCAATTATCCACTGTTTTTCTCATGCAGCACCATTCTTCACAAACATTGCAATGTAAGTTTTGTTTCATGTAGCAATTTTTAGATCTAATTACATGAACTTTTGAGTAGTAATAGTGTTACTATATCATGCATAATACTTCTTAAATGATTCTTTTTCAAACAAAATGAATAACACTTTTACATTTTGTTTTTGTTAGATATCTGTATTTGAGACATTATTATAGGTGAAAAATTTAAATTATAGAGTGACAAAAAGACATGAGCAGGGATGGGGAATTATGTGAATCGTACTCGCCATGGGTGAGTGGATTTTCAGACCAGGCTAGTGAATTTAAAGTCTTTTAAAATCTCCAGTCCATAAAAGATATACCAAAAACTTTCTTACATCTTTATTCGTTGACCATGCTTCATGTTTTTCCCAATTTCTCTAATGTAAACACGGCACTAAGTTTTAACCAATACTAAGCTTTCCTTGGTTGCATATATTTCTTAATTTTATACAAATGTTAATATAGCAATGCATTGTAGTAAGTAATGAATTATTTTTGCAGTTTGCACAAATTTTGCCATAACTAATTTTGACTATATATTGCATCTTGTTGGCTGGTAAAACACATCTTTGGCTGATAAGATTTCCCTCCACCCTTGTACATGAGTATGTGAGTGATTTCTTGTTTAAATCACAAGATTGTGTTATTGATTTCTTTCCAATTCATTGTGACATATTTTATGCTACAGAAGTTCTAAATATATGAGCAAAAGTCAAATTTTCTTTTATTTTTTTCTTAGCGAATTTCTATCCTTCAATGAGACTCTAAGTCTGTGTTCAGTAGTTGGCAACCAGACTTGTATAATATAGACGCACGTGCGCACGCCGTGCGCGGAAAATTTTCTGCAAAATTCAGAACTTTGCAGAAAAAAAAATTTTGAAAAAAAAAAAAAAAAAAAAAAAATTTTTTTTTTTTTTTTTTTTTTAAATACTAAAAAAATTAAAAATATTCCCTTTTTGTGCAAAAATATTTATTGTGTGCGCACAATTTAGAATTTAAAGATGCAAAACATTGTTGTGACATTGCAGATGCTTGCGAAGAGATCAAAATATTAAGGATTGGGTTGTTTCTAAATGCATTGACAAAATAACTGATAAGAATTCAGCTCTTCCTATCATGGATTTTTAGCTATATTATTATTTTTAACCAAAATAATTATTTTTTAATTAATATTAATTAATTTTAAATGGTAATTATTTTAAATTACTGTTTTTAATTTAAATCGTCAAAATAATAACACATAATTTTATTAAACATTAAATTAATTTGCAGAAAGTTTTTGACTCAATATTTATGTGCGCAGAAAGTTTTTGGTTTTATACAAGTCTGTTGGCAACATAGAAGCTCAGCTGCTACCAGACTTCGAGTCGATTACAGAGGACTGTAATCGATTACGATTACGATTACCTTCCAATTTTTAAAAGCAGATTACGATTATATCTATATTTATTCAAGTTGGATTATGATTACGTTTGTGATTATCTCTTTTTTAAATTCTAGATTACGATTACGTTTAGATTACGATTAATATTTTTTCCTTCGATTACGATTACTGAACTAGACGATTACAATTCGATTACACGGATTTCGTAATCTGCATGTTACAAAATAGAGTCCAGCATCGTGTTGGGAGACCTTATTTTACCCATTATATATATCATTTTACAGCAATCAAAAATGTATTAATATAATATAATTGGATGTAATAATTAAAAGATATATAGTTTCACAGATAAAAAGGTTATTGCATGATAAATAATAAAAGTATAAAAAAATTTACTTTTTGTGGTATACCGTTAAACATGTTAAAATGGAATCGCAAGGAATGGGGGATTTCTTTCGTTTTAAGATAAGTTCTTGTGTTGGCATGTAATCTGTAATGTACGCTGCCTATTATAATTGTATTATATTCTTTTCGGCGGCAATATGAAAATTTTCCATTTTAGAGAAGATTTCGCGATAGAGATTTCCATTTTTACACCGTTTACTGTATTTAAATATTTAGGTAAAAAAAAAGAAAAGATCCAGTTTGAAAGTTGTTCAATAAAATGTAGTTAATTAGTAATACACAATACGTTTAAAAGTTATAATTCAGATTTGTATTTTAATTAATTATTAAAATATAAATTTAATATTGTAAAATTGGTGAAAAGTGGCCTGTGTATAACAGTATTCTGATGAAACGGAAAATTTCATACTCCTTGAGAATACAATATATATATAAAATATCACAGTTTCCCACAAACAGTTTCAGAAGGGTGCTGCACCCTGCCTTCCCTTTGGTTTACAAAAAAAGACCCTTCTTGACCCTCATAAAAAGAATTAGCACCCTTCTTTCACCCTCCCCCCCCAGTAAAATAATTAGCACCCTTCTTGCCCCTCAGTAAAAAAAGTGCTCTTTCTCCTTTTAGCATTAAAAAATTTGCTTTCATAGCTAGTAAAAATTGACTAAATATTGTCTTGAAAAGAGTGCTCTGACTTTTAAATATCAAAAGTGACATTAAAAACCAAAATAATACAACAATAACAATTAAAAAAAGTGCCCTTAATAATCTGAAAAATGCCCTTAAGAATAAAAACTTACCCTTTTCTCACCAGCAGAACCCTGCCCTTTTTAAAACATGGGGGAAACTCTGATATATATATAATATATATAGTAAAAACTGTCAAAACAAAATCTGTCTATAATGGAAATTTTTCGGATTATTATGAAGAATAGAATACAATACAATCATAATAGACAATGTACCTTCTACGACGAAAATTTGTCTATAATGGATAATTTCCCCGGTACTTAGCGATTCCGAATCAGCATATTTCGTTGCATTAATTTTTCATTATTCCATAATTGACCAAAATATTTTTAAACAATATTCTAAAATATATTACATTTTTAAAATACATTAAAACCCAGTATTACGGAATAGCAAGGGCCCGGGGAAATTTACCATATTAGCAAATGCACTGTGTATTGCTACTGTATTGTCTTCATCGAGACTCTAATACTATAGAATTATTCTGTTTTAGACAGGACTCCGTTATACATAAGTTCCCTTTTGACAGGTTTTACTATATTCTAGAAAAACGTTGTTAAAAAATACAAAATGTATGTCGCTATTTCTTTTTTTAAGGATCATTAAATAAATGATTTAAATTAAAAGGGCTGTTTCTTCCTATTTAAATATATATATTCCCCGATCTGCATATTTTGGAATTGATTTCATTAGTACAAAGCCATTATGAAATTAAGAGCATTTGTACGGATAGAATAGTCAAATTGAGGATGCAAAATTCTGATTTGAGATTCACTGACATTGGCGTTCACAGGGAAGACCCCCCCCCCCCCCTCTAAATCTTAAAACAAAAATATGTGCTCTTGTTTCACAGCCCTTTTATAAAATGCAGAATATAAACATCAAATGAGTTAAACATATGACATGAATTATGATTTTTTCCCCAGAATCCTCGTTGCAAGACATTTCGGCATACAAAGCAAACAAAAATTTAAAAATTAAGAAATATTAAATATTCAAAAATAGGTTTCTACCAAAATTTTATAACTTGGAGAATTGGAACAGTTCATTCAGTTTCTTTCGTCTGGACGACTCTGCCTTCTTGAACCCTCCCCCCCCACCTTTTTAAAATAGGTTTCATAAAACACATGAACTCTAAAATGAAAAAAGAATCAAAAGTTGTCTTTTGGGAAGAGAGAATTTAGTTGGAGAGAAGTTGCATAGCCCCCCCGCCCCCCCCTAACAACAACAACAACAAAATCTTAGTTCCCGTTTCTTTTAATATTTAATTATTAAGTCACTTAATTATATATGAAAAATATTTCACTGCCATTTGAAAAGAAAAAACAGGTTATAAATATACAATATTTCTAAAAATAAATTAATAATTCATACTAATATTAAAAAAAAAAAAAAAAAACTTACATGTGGGTGTTCAGGTTCGATTTTGTCTTCATGGAGACCCAGACATCTGACGAGCACAGTTTACATTTTTATTTCAGAAACATTACGCCTTTGTCATTTAAATCTGAACCCGTTTCATTAAAAAAAATCCTCAATTTTTTTATAGTTTTTTTAGACATTTCTGCAATATATACGAAATATACGGAAAATTTAAAAGTATAAACAATCTCTAAGAAGAGCAAAGTGAAAATGAGTTGTTAGATAAATTGCCGTATCTCGTATGACGTTTAAAACCTTTTTTTTATTACCAAACCCAAGATTCCCACACTCCCACATTTAAGGGTGGAGTCGGAGTTTTGTGTTATTATAACTGTTATAGTGTGTTACAGTGAAATAAATAGCCATAATATATGCTTTCTTCTCTCCTTTTTTATTTTTTATACTTCATCACTCAGTGCCATTCAAGGAGTTTGACACATGACTCTTGGAGTGACCACATGCCAGGATGCTATCCCCAATTCTCACATCTTTAACCAAGTCAAATCATACTACTTCTATGTCACAGTATACATCCTGTTACTTATCCCATTATAAAGGTCATCTACTGCCAGGACTATAGAATCTCTTATCTATAGTTCTGATCTACTGCTACTGTCCCCTGTGATCTCTGACCTCCCCAGGCTCACCACTTTAGACTGATTTTAATGAGCTGAAAACGTGAACATATCCAAATCTCTTCCTTTAGAAAAGCCGAGTATTTTTTGGATGGAAAGCGAAAGTAAAAAAAAAGGGTGTAATCGTGATGTAATCGCGTGTTTGTGCGAAATTACGATTACATTGCGATTACATTATGTAGCGATTATGATTAGATTATGATTGTAATCTGAATGAAATCTTTTGATTATGATTACTTTGTGATTATTTCGAAACCAAAATTTATGATTACGATTACGGTGCGATTACACAGTTTTTGTAATCGATTATAATCGACTACGATTACACGATTACGATTACTCGAAGTCTGGCTGCTACATTGTTAAACATTTGCTCAACCCCCCCCCCCCCCAAAAAAAAAAAAAAAAGCAGCAGCTGATAGATCTGGTAATCAGTAGGGAAAGTTATTGTACCTTAACAATCCTGGGTACTCCTTTATTATACCAGCCCCCAATGATGAATTGCCAAGTGACAGAAATATATCGCCAAATTATCTCTTCAAAATCTCTTCAAACGGTTTGCAGTCCTAAAGAAGTTTATACTATCGTCATATTGCTTTTTTGTTGATCCAGTATAATTTTCATCTTTTTCCCCTCCTTAAATGCATTGTTGTATTGTTTTTCTTTAATTGCCTGTATTTATTTTTATAAATAGGGAAACAATTTTTGATTTATCTAGTACTATGAGGAATGCAATCTAATATTTTCAAAGAAAGGATTTTTACCCAACAAACAACTGTACAAAAATGGCCATGATAGAAACACTATGTTACTATTGATGAAGCTATATGGTGATGCAATGTAAAATGTTGTAAAAAAAAAAAAAAAAAAAAGAGGCTTTTGTGTTAGAAATTGATTTAGTGGTTCGAGAGTACTATTCATAACTGCTTTAAGGTTTATGTACTGTTGGGCAGAGGAATTAACATCCATAAAAGGGTGTAAAAAACAACTATGTGAAAATGTGACTATTGATTGGAATTGTTACATGAGTGAAGTGTTAAAAAATTAAAAAGTTGTTATTCTTGTGAAGCATTGTAAGAAATTGTTATGAAACATTAGTATGAATTTGTTATGAAGCATTGTAATATATTCTTATTAGCATAGAAATATTATATTATTTATATATATATATCTATTATGTGTGTGTGTTTCACTAGCTTGACTATGACCTTGGCAAAATTGACCTCAACTTGGCGTAATTGTAACTGTGAGGGCTGCTCTAATAAAGAAGTACCAAATTCTGTGTGTTGTTAATATGCAGAGCTGCAACAAGGATGCTGCTATTAGAAAAGTGACCAAAGTCAGCTTCCCCAATCTAAAATATATTTAACACTGATTAAAAGATAAAGTATTATGGGCCAGCTGGAAATACGCAGATAGAAGTTAAAATGGGCAAGTTCAAAATATCGGCTAAAAGAGTTAAAAAAAGCATGTGATAAAATATTATGGAAAACTCTTCTTAGAATATGAAAATATACTTTGCTGTAACAAATGGAAATGATGTGCAGTGAAATGTATTTTAAAATTCAAGATAAGCGATGAGTTAAAAAGCTAGTTTTATTTACTTTAAAAACAGTCCACAAACTTTAAAACAGAAAGCAGGTAAAACTTTATCTTTAGATTTATAAATATTTCAGCTTAATAAATAGGTAATGTAACAGTTTATGATGAGTAGAAGCTACAGAAAAATAATTTACAGCAATTTAAAATGTCATTAAAAAAGTAAATACAGTCATTTAAACTTAAAAGCCCATTTCACAAATAAAATAGGCTGCTTTAAACTAATAAGAAAAATAAGCCATAATTACATTGACATAAGTATATGAATCTTATTACAACATGAGTGGTATATACTTGGCATTCAATAATGCTAGCTTCAGTATTGGCCAAGAAAGCTCTTATTTGCGAGAGCAGCAGCCCAGGACTGAATTCATGATGTCAGATCACGCAATCTCTGGCCAATCCAATAGGCCTAGGAAAGAGGAAACAAACAAGAGCATTCTTGGTCGATTAGGTCGGCTGCAGGTCACGTGATCAAGCATAATGTATTCCATCCTAAGGCAGGAGAAACAATAAGAGCTTTCTCAACTAATAGTGAAGTCTGCAATGATTTAACCCTCTGTGGCTCACTGATCTGTGGGTAGACAGTTATACTTAATATGTAAAAGATTTATTTTAACTTTTATGTTATCTGAGTTTCCGAGCATATTTTGTTTTTTCAGTTTTCTAAAACACAATTACCAATAAGGTTTCATTGTATGCTTAGTTATCTGATTCATCATTATTAATATCACACGTTTTATATATTATACTTATTAATATTTATTTTGCCATCTTTTTTTAGGATTTACTTGCAAAAGATGTTGATCAAGGTGATCTGATTCAATGTTTAATTCAACACAAAAATGAACCTGAGATGAAGATGAATCCCAAATGTAGGATTTCAGTTGAACATTTTCAGTTGGTATGTATATTTATTTTATTTTTCAACTGTGCACAGATTGTTGTTGTATACTTTTTATTTAAAATTGAACGTATTCGTTAAAACTATAATTAATACATAATTAAAAAGTAATATATAAGCAAATTGTAGATTACTTTTTGATTTTTTTAAGCTTTTATTTTTTCTATTTAAAAAAAAAAGAAAAAAATCTGTATGTGTTTCCTGTTAAAATCTGTAAATGTCTGTCTGTACCCAGGGATGATTGTGTTCTGGTTGTGTAAGGATGGATCGGTGCAGGAGATATAAACAGAAATTCTTGATAAATGCTTAAAAAATGATATACCACTTTGGGATCGGAATATATCAAAAAATAAGCCCGAAGATAGAATAAATGCCTACTCTAAATCCCGCCCCAACTCATCAATACAGGACGATTACGTATAGTAGTTAGCATAATTCCGATGTTGAATTTAGTACAAATTAAAAATTAATTATTGAGAATAATTCTGAATTTTTAAATTTGCTGCAAATATTTAGTTAAAAATCTAATTAATATTTTATTTTAAGTTGAATATCTATAATGTCAGTCTAAATTATATGTACGAATTATAATCATCTGAAAGAAAAATAAGAAAAATATGACTCACCCAGAAATAATGATGACAGGAATATTAATGCACATGAACAAATTTTTTTATATCACACTTAACATACTTTATCTTTTGTATCAGCAGCCACTTCATATACACATAAAATAATAATGTGAGTATCAACCATCTCAATATCAAATGTTTCCAGTTCAATTCTTATTAATATTTAAAATCCAAAATGATAGTTCATATCACTGTAATTATTATTTGATTTACTGATTAATTGAGGGGAAATGTTCAAAGTAAAAGAAATTAATATAGTTATTTTAAACTGTTATATAATTGTTCAGGAGATCAAATCTTACTGGATTAACGGAATTAGAGTCTGAAGTAAATGGAAAATGCTTGATGGAATATCTGGAATTTATTACTGATGACGATGCATATTCTTTTTATGATAAGAAAATTCTTTCAAATAATTGATCCATGTTGCCTTGAGAATAATGAATCTTGTTATAATATGTAGAATTTAATTATTTCTTGAACATCTATGAAGAAACCTTAAGAAGATTGCATTTGAAGAAATTTTTTTTACACGATGACACAATTCTAAGAGATCATTGATTCATGCTGCCGTACGAAGATAAAATCTTGTTAAAAATGTAGAATTTAATTATTTCTTGAAGCACCGACGATGAAATTATAAGAAGATCGAATTTGAAGAAATTTTCTCATTTCGTTGAGTAGATGAAAAGAAACTGGAACCAACATCATATGAAGAATTGTATCTTAAAAAATGTTCAGATGCCATTAGACTTACCGAACTCTACAACTAAAAACTTTTTACATTGTGTCCGGCCTTTCGGCCTGACACGGCTTTAATTTCGTTACCAACTACATGCAACAGTTCGAAACGTCAGACTTAATTTTTTGAATCCAACAAGTCTAACTGACACTCAAAGCCAAACTATCCAATCAAAAAAAGCAAAAATTCCTCTTCTTCGTTTTCAACCGAGAAGAAGTATACCAGCGACAACTCAACTCTACACGCAAACGATTCGAGCGAACCGAAAACAACTCAAACCTAGCAACAAGCGGCAGAAATAAACATCGTTCATCTTTGAATGTTCTAGAACGAATTTTAAATCTCCTTTTTCCCCACTGAGAAATGCATTCCCTAACCTTGAATGCCTGCTTGAATGACCTCTAAACCAAAATGGGTGACTATCGTCCACTAAGCTGTTGTTTCTTGAACGCACGAAGATGCGATTCAAAATGGCCAGGCATCTTTTCAAAAACGATCAATGTAAACATTGAGATTTGAAAAATGTTTAAAAATTCATATCTGCCAAGATTTAAGTTGAATCTTGCTAGAATTTTGGCAGACTGCATAAATAATTTTGTTTAATCTTTTGAATAAGGTTTAAAACAAAAATAATTAATATTAAAAAAATGAAGAATATATATTTTAACTTAGAAGAAAACACATGATACTTTACCGGAATCGATGTCAACAAACGGAAATTTTTTATTCTTTTATCCAGAGACTTAAATGCATGATTATAATTTAATTTAAAAAATGATTATTGATTTTAAAAATTGACTTAATTATAGAATTTAATTTTAATTAATAATAAAATATCTTAGAAGAAAAGTTAAAAAGATAGAAAATATTGACTGTTGTTCTTTAGTTGGAATTCTTTAGTTGGTTGCGAAATTCTTTAGTTGATTGCATGAACAACAACAAAAAACTGCGAGAAAAAAAAAATCCGGAAATACACCAATTGGTCCCAAGAAGAAACTACAAAATTCGTCAATTGGTAGCAGGAAAAAATTGCAAAATTTGTCAATTTGGTGCTGGAAAAAATTGAGAAATTCATCAGACGATCATAAGAAAAAAATCACGAAATTTTTCTGTTGTTCACAAGAAAATATCACGAATTTGTCAGTTGATCATGGAACAAAATCCCAAAATTCATCGATTGATCGCAGGGAAAAACCACAAAATTGCTAGTCCATCACAGGAAATTGAGAAATTTGTCAATTGGTCAAGGGAAAAAATTTCGAAATTCCTGTCACTCATGGGGTTGGTTGTATAGTGTTTTATGGCGCAAGATCCCATTCGGGACAAGCTGCGCCAAAAAATCACAAAATTTGTCTGTCACTCATAGAAAAAAATCGCAAAATTTGTTGATCGATTACGAGAAAAAACCACGAAATTCGTCAATCGGTCACAGGAAAAATTACAAAAACAGTTAATTTTTCTGTTTTCTCCCTGATTGATTTTTTTTCATGATTTAAAAAATACTCCTAAAAAAAATTTTTTTTCCCCCCTGCAAAACTCCTACTTCTATATTTCCAAAATTAAGTAGGAACCCTGATTTATTCATATAGTATTTAGGACAAAATTGTCTTTTAAATGCAATTATCCTATTTCTTATGCTTTATCATGTGAAATTTTCTCATAAAACAAAGGAAGACCAAAAAAAAATCACATTTTATTGTAGGTAAGAATCCACTAATATCACAAACCTTAAAAATAGAAGGTTTGATTAAACAGTATCGTTTAAAAATGGAATCAAATCAATATGTTTTTCTATATGAGTACTACCGATAAAAAGTAAATCTAAACAAACAAATTCAAAATGTGTTTTGAACAGGACACGAGTGTATTTTTTTAAAAACAATGTTTTTTATTAATCTCCCCCCCCCCCCCCTTCCTCCTCCTCACAAAACAGTTCTTTTGCTCTAGAGCAGCCATACTCAACCTGCGGCCCGGCGACCTTTAACATGTGGCCCGCCACACATAATCATTAATCTCTGTAAAATCAACTGCATGTGCATAAAATTTTGTTAAGACCTTCACTGATATTTTATATATTTTCATGGGAAGACAAAATTTCCCCTGTTATTTATAATAACTAATTTAAAATTATCTTAAAACATGTTAAAGGCCGTTTCGTTTGTCAAAAGTTCTTTTCACATATAGTTCTATTTGTGCTATAGTGGTGTATATATTTCTTAATCTTCAACACTGAACAAATATTATTTCAAATTAATTAAATTTACACACACTATATATTTCTAAAAAAGATTTTGCATTGAGATAATGACTGTTTTATTAATGAAAATCACCTGATTTTTTTTTATAGAAATTTGGAAATGCTGCATTGTTATATTCGTATATTGTTATATACGTTGATTCTTATCATATCTATAGCTAATAATGCCTATTAGGGACATTAGGGTTAAACATTTGCCGTAGAAATTTTTTTATATCACTAACTCCAAACAAAAACCTTCGGAATATTTCTACATCATTATGAATAGAAAATCTACCACAAAGGATATTGTTCGGAAATAGTGGTGTTAAATTTTTTTCTAACAATTCTTCCGCGACAAACCTTCAATCCTACTAATTATATTAACTTTATTCTATAGCTTTGTTATACTACTTTTGTTATCTTACTATTTTATTTACACCTTTTTTTACATTATTATACATTAATAAGTGTGTTGCGGCCCGCGCAAAAAAAAGGTTGAGTATGGCTGCTCTAGAGTCAGCGCTATTCTCGCTGCAATTTTAGGTATTTTTTCATGAACCCTCAATTAAATATAGCTGTTTAAATAAAAAGCTATGTTGTAAAATACAACTTCTTTTAAAATTACTTTTGTTCAGTAAAAAGATAGGCCGAATATATTCAACTTATGTTAGGCCTTTTTCAATAAAATCACCTTTATTTTAAAAAAGAAAGAAAAAACTGCCAGCATACATTTAGATGAACTTGTATTTTTCTTACCTTAGACCATATATACAATGACTTAGAAATGATTTGGATGACTTTAAATTATCCAAATGCAGACTTAAAAAATTCCAATTAAATATAAATAATTTTAAACTTGGTTGAAATTGGAATTTCAAAGAAAGTATATTTTCATGAACAAATACAGACATTTTATATTTGAATGGTTTTTTTTTTTTTTTTTTTTTTTTTTTTTTTCCTTAAATGTAATTTTTGAAATTTTTTCTAGTGATTTGGACAATTGGAGTTATGATAATTGGAGTTTTACTGTAATTGAATTTCATACAGTTAATCTGCCAAAATTTAGTTTGTAATATGCCTGAATAAGTGTGTGACTAAAATATTTTAATGTTTTGTAGATATCGCTGAAGAACTACAGATTCAGTTTTAAATTTAAAGAGGCTTGTAAGAGGGATGTTCTCCATCTATGTAAAAATGTAAAAACAAAGTATGTATTTTTATTTATTTATTTATTTTATTTATTTATTTATTTAGAACTTATGAAATTCTCTGAGACCAACTCACTTATGAAATTTTTTGAGAACAATGTTCTTTTCATTTCAGTTTGTAGAAACTTTATATCATAATTGAGATTTTTCGCATCTATATACATGTATCATAAAGTATAGTCGTGAAAAATAAAGTATATCCTCATTCTACCTCTGCCACAAATCATTGTACAGAAATGTGACGGATACCAATCGATTAGTAATAATGTCTACTAATTAATATCTACATATAGAAATTGTAACAAATAAAAAAAATTTTGTAATAACACTTAATTTTGATGTATTTGGATTCTCCAATCAATTTTAACTATGGATTCCAAACAGGAAGACTTTAAGTCAAGTAGTTTTAGAATTACACAGGTTTAAAATATGGAACTCTTAATTTTAAATTCATTTTGATTCATTGCAAAACAGAATGTAATGTGGGTAGTTTTTAAAAAGTAACTTAAAAACTACTTGGTGGAAAGTTTTTAATTCACATATTTGAAGCTTCTAGAAACAGCTGAAAATAATATCTAGATGTATTTATTTTTACTTTACAATTAAATTCATAGTTATTGACACACTAATGATAATTATTCACATATAAAAAATAAAAATAGAAAGTTTACTTTGAAATTAACATTGATTTAGAAGAAAGTAATTTATCTTTGAGTTACGGTAGGATGTCTCTAATCCATATTGCTTCAGGGGAAAGGTTGCATCGATTATTAGTCACAGCTTTATTTACATTTTTGGTTGAAGTCTATCATTTTTCCTTCTTAGCTCACAGCCCTGGTACCTGGTAGACTAAACTTTATTTATGATTATTGTGAAATTGGGCTGAATTTGAGTTTTCAACAACATTATACATTTTCTAAATTGTTTATTTAGATTTTTATTTACTTATTTATTTATTTTTTTACATCTTATCCAAAGCTGAAGGTTTATTACAATGCTCTGGAAGTGATGGAAAATATTTCATAACCATGTCATGATGCATGATTTTTATTTCTTATTTTATTTATTCGGCAAACAAATCCATAGTATATGGTGACATCTCTTCGTTATCTCTAAACTATCACTGAGCAGCCAAGTATTTTATTTGTGTGTTAAGTTATGTATTATTAGTGAATAACTGAACAGAAAAATTATGTTGAAATTGTTATTTTGATAAATATTTTATTATAGAAATTAATATTGTTTTCATCAGGGGTGGGGAATTGCACAATTTTACTTTCTACTGGTGAGTGGATTTTCTTACAGGTTGAGTGAACTTTTAAGCTGTCTTAAAAAAAAACAAAAAAAAACTGCAGGTTTTAGAAGATATGTTTTATGTTGTGAGCTCGGGGTTCGAAAGGACTGATGCCAATATATAAGAACAATAAAAAGGCTTTATTCACTATAAACAGTGCAATACGATCACAAATATCTTCTGAAAATTACAAGATATTCAGTAATCTTCAAATCCAATAAAAGCGCAGCAAAATTTCACACAGAAACAATGCGTTCAATACGACGTATCAACGACAAAATCAATCTGAGTAACACAGTTCTCAATGCAAAGCCTCTCGTATGAATTCAATCGCAGTTGACAGACAACTCACTCAACTGAACTGGTGGAGGTCCCTTATATAGACTTCAGAGATCTTTCCAGACTATTCCAGGGTTTTCTAATGCTAGAAATTACCAGAAGGTCCTTCAACTCTCGATAGAGTACTCCAAACGTGAAAGGATCCCAATGTAAAGGTATAAGGGGGGGTGGTTGCACAAAAGGTCGCCAAATCCGTCGCCAACTTGGCGATATATCGCCAAATTTGGCGACAAAAATAAGTCGCCAAAACCATCGCCAACTTGGCGATAAACCCATTCCTTGGCGATATTCCCATAGAACTCTATTGTAAAAACGATGAGGGTGTAAGGTTGTTTTTCTTACAAAGCACCTGAGGCCTTTAGCATTGAGTTACATGATGCTCAATAGGAAATACATTAATACTGCAATTTTCACAATAATAAAATAAAATAAATTTAAACAAATGGAATATTTACAAGTATATACAAAATTCATAACATTGCCCCCCTCTCAAAGACTGCACGTCCCGGGCAGTTCAACCTTTGATCGGAAAGCAAACCCGTTACCAACAAATGCTATACTATTCAAAACACTTAAAGCAAACATGGAAAATAACAATTAAACACATTCATAATGCTGAATTATACAAAATGTACACTTATTTAAAAAAAAAAATTAAATTAAATTAAAGCATAGACATCATTACATACTAGTATTTAAATAATAATAACATTAATAATGATAATGCTAAGCAAAATAAATAATTACATTAACTTATATACAAGACCATGGTCATACTAATTTACATTATTTACATTACACTATTTACAATCAATGAACTAAGTACTATGGCCATAGTATGGAGCCAGCCTGTCGTAATGAACGACTCTAGGCTTCGAACTTGGTGACTTTCGGATCCGAATTACGACATCGTTCAGTCTGTTTAGGACTGTATAAGGACCGTCCCAGTGCGATTGCAGTTTGGGAGAAAGTCCTTTACGTCGAGTCGGATTATAAAACCAAACCTTGTCACCTTCTTTGAATTGATGTCCCGTGGCTTTCGTGTCGTACCGGGTCTTCATCTTCTCCGTCTGTATATTGATCCGCTCTCGAGCCAAGTTGTGGACGTCTTCAAATCGTGCCTGTAGATTCTGCACGTATCCCTCTGGCGATGAAGGCGCATCTGGAGGGCGACCAAAAATCAGATCACAAGGTAGACGAAGATCACGACCGAAAAGCATCTGAGACGGGGAATAGCCGGTTGTTTCATGGACGGCGCTGCGATAGGCGAGAAGAAACAAGGGAAGTTTTTGGTCCCAGTCTTGTTGGTTTCTTGAGACTAGCAGTGAGAGATTGTTGAGGATGGTACGATTAAATCTCTCAACCATGCCATCCGATTGTGGATGTAAAGGCGTCGTCCTAGTTTTGTCCATTCCGAGAAGTTGACACAGACCCTCAATCACAGCAGAGATGAAATTTCTCCCCTGGTCAGAATGCATTTGAAGGGGGACTCCATACCTTGATATCCACTGGTGTACCAAGGCATCCGCAACCGTAGAAGCTTCTTGATCAGGGATGGCATAGACTTCAGGCCAGTTCGTAAAATAGTCCATGACAACAAGGAGGTATTTGTTGCCATCAGCACTTCTTGGCAGAGGGCCTAGGATGTCAAGGGCGATGCGTTCGAAAGGTGCTCCTACATTGTAGAGATGTAGTCTTCCTTGGCTACGTTTCTTTGGTCCTTTTCGAGCTGCACATGCATCGCAAGATTTGCACCATTGTTCGACGTCAGCTCTCGCTTTTCCCCAGAAGAAGCGCTCTCGGACTCTGTGTAATGTTTTCATGACTCCAAAATGGCCTCCGGTGGGACTGCCATGTAATTCTTCGAGGACCTCTGGGATTCGGGATCGAGGAAGTACCAACTGCCACCGAGATGTCTTCCCATCTTCCGATTCGAATTTTCGGTACAGGACACCATTCCTGACGTGGAGGGAGTTCCAAAGAGCCCAATATTGCTTCGTCGTAGGACTAAGTCGAGATGTCTTTCCAACTGGGCTTCGTGCTAGAAGATTCTAATAACTCCAAGATTGGTTTGATGTCAGAGTCGGCCATTTGATCTTCTCGAATCTTCTCATCACTCCAGGAATCTGGTGGCGTTGATAGTGAAGCGTTCGTCTGGCGTATGACATGTTCAGGATTATACTTGTTCTCCGCTCTGGAACAATAGCGACAACTTTCGGGACACGGTCTTCTTGATAAGGCATCAGCATTTCCATGCGATGAGCCTTTACGATGCCTGATGTCAAAGTCGTATTCCTGGAGTCGTTGTATCCATCTGGCTACTTGGCCCTCTGGGTTCTTAAAATTCATCAGCCATGTTAGGGATGCGTGATCAGTACGAAGGAGAAATTTCCTGCCATAGAGATAGTGATGGAAGTGTTCTATGGCTTTCACTATAGCTAATAACTCCTTACGAGTGACGCAATAATTCCTCTCTGGTTTCGATAAACATTTGCTCCAGTATGCTACGACTCGTTCTTGGCCATCTATTTCTTGAGAAAGTACAGCGCCGACACTTTCGTGACTGGCATCCATGTCCACAATGAATTGTTTGTCGGGGTCTGGATAGGTAAGGACTGGAGAGGATGTGAGAGCTTCTTTCAGCTGCTGGAAGGAATTCTCGCATTCTTGTGTCCATAGAAACTTCTGATTGCTTTCCGTGAGCCTATGCAATGGTCTTGCGATGTTGGAGAACCCCTGGACAAACTTTCTGTAATAAGTGCATAGTCCCAGAAAGCTTCGCAACTGATGGACATTTTCCGGACGCTTCCAGTTCTTTACTGCGGACACTTTTTCTGGATCTGTTCGAACACCTTCAGCTGAGATGATGTGTCCTAAATAATTTACTTCGCGTTGGAAGAACTTGCATTTCAGAGGGTTCAGCTTTAAATTCGCCGCTCTTAGCTTCGTTAACACTTTTCGAATATTTTCTAGATGTTCTTCAAACGTGCGGCCACCAATGATGACGTCATCTAGGTAGATGAGACAAGCTTCAAAAGTCAGGCCTTTTAACACTGTCTCCATGAGGCGCTCGAACGTTGCTGGAGCATTGCAGAGCCCGAACGGCATAACTTTGAATTGCCAAAGTCCTTGTCCAGTTGTAAATGCGGTCTTCTCTTTGTCATCAGGATGGATCTCTACTTGCCAATATCCACTCTTCAAATCCAGCGTGGAAAACCATTTATGTCCTGAAAGAGTATCTAGCGTGTCGTCTATTCTTGGTAGAGGATAGCTGTCCTTCTTCGTGATATCGTTAAGTTTACGATAATCCACACAAAATCTTGTGGAGCCATCTTTCTTTCGGACCAACACGATGGGAGAGGCCCACGGACTTGATGACGGTTCGATGATGTCACTATCCTGCATCTCTCGTAAGAGCTTAGAAACCTCTTCTTGTTTTGCGAACGGCAAGCGTCTTGGATGCTGTTTAATCGGTGGATGGTCGGCAGTATCAATTCTATGACGTGTCAGAGAAGTGCGACCTATATCATTCTCATTTTGTGAAAACACATCCTTAAATTCCTGGAACAGTCTTTCTGCGGCATGTCTCTGCTCAGGAGATAAATTCTCATTTCGTCCAATTTCAGGTGTTGAACTTGTAGACGGCTCCAACAACGTCAAGCTCGGGTCTTTGCAAACACAGGTGACTGGAGCACAGGTTGCAAGCACTTCACCCTTCTGGATAATTCTAGATTTTTCACTTACGTTCGCAATTCTCACAGGTATGACATCTCTCGAGAGATCTACCAGAGCTGATGCTATTAGCACTCCTTTTGGGCTCTTTTCAGGATATCCAACCAAGCCACACTGAAAACTTCTTTCGTTCTCAGTTAATCCAGGTATCATCATTTCGGTCCGAGGAGGGATGATAACATCTGCCTTGGCTGTGATCCGTTGAATAGACCCGGACTCATTTCCAAGTTTGAAAATAGTGACATCTTCTTGAGCAGAGCGTAACTCATTATTCTTAAAGTCCAGTGTAAATCCATGCTCTTTTAAAAAGTCCAGTCCGAGTATGAAAGGGTCAGAAATATCGGCCACGTAGACTGTATGGCGATAAGCGGCGTTCCCAAACTTTATTTCCAGTGTCATTCTTCCAAATATATCGATCTTATCTCCTGTCACCGTTTGAAGGATTACACGTGGCGGGGTCCAGGAGAGTTTTTCTTGCAGCCGCTGAGCTAGATCTTTCCGAATGATGGTCACATTGGCTCCTGTATCGATGATCATATTACAGGGCAAATCATTCACACTTCCGACTAGAAAAACTCCGTTCTCGCCGCAACTTCTTGCAGAAATTTCACATACTTGAAAATGAGGCTTCTTAAGATCAGGAAACCTCCGCCCCGCAAGATGGTCAATAATCAGTTTTCTTGCTCCTCCGTTAGCGGGTGAGCTATTACCTTCGGTGCTGGGTCGTCTTGGGCAGTCGATTTGGATATGGCCTTCTCCACCGCATTTCCAACACTTGATCTTGCTGTAAGGTTTGTTGGCCATTAAGGAGTTCATCTTTCTCATTATGTCATTCATCTGCTGCTGTAAGCACTCCACAGCTCTATCCGACGTCTCAGGCAGGTTGGCTGCTCGCACAAAGTGTCGATCTTTCCTAGTAGCTTGCTGGGCTGCCTCGAATTTCAGAGCGTAAACCAAAGCCCCTTTTAAATCGCTGAGATCTGCAATCCGGAGTGCTTTCTGGATCTCAGAGTCACGCACACCATCAATAAAATGCTGCAGAGCTAAGCTTTCTCTAATTTCAGTCGGACAGTCAGGATAAGCAAGATGTGAAAGTCTCTCGACATCCGTAGCAAGCTCTTGCAGGGATTCAGTGGATTTCTGCTGTCGAGTTTTGAGCTGGAGTCTGCTATATTCCTTCATGCATTTCTCGCCAAAGCGCAATTCTAAGGCACTGACGAGCGTTTCAAAATCCAGCGGTTCATTTGCAGGCAAAGTCTGTAGGACGTCGGCAGCATCAGCTCGTAGAGAAGCAGCTAACTGGCAAGCCTTTGTCTGGGAATCCCATCCATTGGCGTCCGCTACGATCCCAAATTGTGTCTTAAAAACTGGCCATGAGGATTTTCCGTCATAGGTTGAGAGTTTAATAGAGGCCCGAGGAAGCATAGCTTGATACTTGACATCTTCGGGATAGTTTTCGGCAGTTATCTTTTGTTTCTTGACTTTTTCCAAATCTTTTTTTACATTCTCTATGTTTTCTTCAACGGTCTTGGCGATCTTTTGAACTTTTTCTTCAACTCTTTCTTCTACGGTTTTGGCTGTCAATTGAACATTTTCTTCTATTTCTTGAAATCTTCCTTCAAATTTGTTTTCCACGCTGTCAATTCTTTCATTTAAAGATGTTATTTTATTATCTATTAATTCTTTCAACTCGCCAAGGTTGGTTGACATCTCCTTCATTTCAGTTGGTTTGCAGTCATTTTCTCGTCTATCGCTGACATTTCCTTCTTCATTTCTTCCGACATTTCCTTCATTTCAGCCTGATTCTCAGTCATTTCCTTCTTCATTTCTTCTTTCAACTCGGCAAGGTTGGTTGACATCTCAGCCTGATTCGCAGTCATTTTCGCATCCATCTCTCCTAATTTCTCCAATAATTTAGTCAGTTGCGCCTCCATTGCTCTGGTAATCGGCATTCAACCCCACTCCTGACACCAAATGTTGTGAGCTCGGGGTTCGAAAGGACTGATGCCAATATATAAGAAAACAATAAAAAGGCTTTATTCACTATAAACAGTGCAATACGATCACAAATATCTTCTGAAAATTACAAGATATTCAGTAATCTTCAAATCCAATAAAAGCGCCGCAAAATTTCACACAGAAACAATGCGTTCAATACGACGTATCAACGACAAAATCAATCTGAGTAACACAGTTCTCAATGCAAAGCCTCTCGTATGAATTCAATCGCAGTTGACAGACAACTCACTCAACTGAACTGGTGGAGGTCCCTTATATAGACTTCAGAGATCTTTCCAGACTATTCCAGGGTTTTCTAATGCTAGAAATTACCAGAAGGTCCTTCAACTCTCGATAGAGTACTCCAAACGTGAAAGGATCCCAATGTAAAGGTATAAGGGGGGGTGGTTGCACAAAAGGTCGCCAAATCCGTCGCCAACTTGGCGACATTTGGCGATATATCGCCAAATTTGGCGACAAAAATAAGTCGCCAAAACCATCGCCAACTTGGCGATAAACCCATTCCTTGGCGATATTCCCATAGAACTCTATTGTAAAAACGATGAGGGTGTAAGGTTGTTTTTCTTACAAAGCACCTGAGGCCTTTAGCATTGAGTTACATGATGCTCAATAGGAAATACATTAATACTGCAATTTTCACAATAATAAAATAAAATAAATTTAAACAAATGGAATATTTACAAGTATATACAAAATTCATAACAATATCATAATTGAGATTTTTCGCATCTATATACATGTATCATAAAGTATAGTCGTGAAAAATAAAGTATATCCTCATTCTACCTCTGCCACAAATCATTGTACAGAAATGTGACGGATACCAATCGATTAGTAATAATGTCTACTAATTAATATCTACATATAGAAATTGTAACAAATTAAAAAAATTTTGTAATAACACTTAATTTTGATGTATTTGGATTCTCCAATCAATTTTAACTATGGATTCCAAACAGGAAGACTTTAAGTCAAGTAGTTTTAGAATTACACAGGTTTAAAATATGGAACTCTTAATTTTAAATTCATTTTGATTCATTGCAAAACAGAATGTAATGTGGGTAGTTTTTAAAAAGTAACTTAAAAACTACTTGGTGGAAAGTTTTTAATTCACATATTTGAAGCTTCTAGAAACAGCTGAAAATAATATCTAGATGTATTTATTTTTACTTTACAATTAAATTCATAGTTATTGACACACTAATGATAATTATTCACATATAAAAAATAAAAATAGAAAGTTTACTTTGAAATTAACATTGATTTAGAAGAAAGTAATTTATCTTTGAGTTACGGTAGGATGTCTCTAATCCATATTGCTTCAGGGGAAAGGTTGCATCGATTATTAGTCACAGCTTTATTTACATTTTTGGTTGA
This sequence comes from Maratus michaelseni, assembly GCA_963931845.1. NCBI lineage: Eukaryota > Metazoa > Arthropoda > Arachnida > Araneae > Salticidae > Maratus > Maratus michaelseni. The sequence continues at coordinate 141,968,167 of OZ007597.1, forward strand.
AGTCTATCATTTTTCCTTCTTAGCTCACAGCCCTGGTACCTGGTAGACTAAACTTTATTTATGATTATTGTGAAATTGGGCTGAATTTGAGTTTTCAACAACATTATACATTTTCTAAATTGTTTATTTAGATTTTTATTTACTTATTTATTTATTTTTTTACATCTTATCCAAAGCTGAAGGTTTATTACAATGCTCTGGAAGTGATGGAAAATATTTCATAACCATGTCATGATGCATGATTTTTATTTCTTATTTTATTTATTCGGCAAACAAATCCATAGTATATGGTGACATCTCTTCGTTATCTCTAAACTATCACTGAGCAGCCAAGTATTTTATTTGTGTGTTAAGTTATGTATTATTAGTGAATAACTGAACAGAAAAATTATGTTGAAATTGTTATTTTGATAAATATTTTATTATAGAAATTAATATTGTTTTCATCAGGGGTGGGGAATTGCACAATTTTACTTTCTACTGGTGAGTGGATTTTCTTACAGGTTGAGTGAACTTTTAAGCTGTCTTAAAAAAAAAACAAAAAAAAACTGCAGGTTTTAGAAGATATGTTTTTTATTTGTTTGCTATACTGTGCAAGTCTCCAAATTACCGTGATGTAAATATGGTACTATGTTCTATTCTATACTAAACTTTCCTCTGTGGTATATCTTTCTTAATTTTATTGAAAAAAAAAATTACAAAAATGTATTGTAGTAATATTAATGAACTATTTTTGCAATTGCATAAATTCTGTCATAACAAATTTTAACTATAGGTTTCTTCTTGCTGGCTGGTAAAATAAATGCTTGGCCGGTAATATTTTCTGAAAATTCCTCAACCCTGGTTTTCATATTATCTAAAGCACAGTTTCCCAAACTCAGGGCTAGCATTCCCCCTAAAATTCCTAAATTTCCTAAATATTATTTTATCCCCAAAAATTCCCAAAATTCTCCTAAAATTTTCTTCTTGTTCCTAAAAATTCGAGATTGCCAAAATTTCACCAAAAAATATCGTGAATTTTGACAAATGGTCACCGAAAAAGATGCGTATTTCGTCAAAAGATTGCTAAAATGACGCAAATTTTGTCAAAAAATCGTGTAAAAAACGCAAAATTCGTCAAAAGTTCACGGAGAAAAGCAAATTTCGACAAACAATCCTGAAAAAAAACTCTAAAGATCGTGACAAACACTAAATTTCTTCAAAGGATCGCGAATTTTTTAAAAACATCTCGGGGAAAAAAAACTAGAATTTCTTAAAAAGATCGCAAAATAAATGTGAATTTCGATTAAAAAAATCGTGAAAAACCCCTCAAATTTCATCCAAAAATCAAGGAAAAAAGATAATTTCGTCTAAGAGTCATGGGAAAAAAAGCGAATTCCGTCAAAAGATCGCGGGGAAAAAAAAGCTAATTTCGTCAAAAGATCACGAAAAAACGTGGGATTTTGTCAATAAATCGTGCAAATAAGGCGAATTTTGTGAAAGAATCTAAAAAGAATGAATGTTTCGTCAAAATATCGCGGGAAAAACGCGTGAAAAAAAACCTTTCAGAAGTTTTTCTGTGAGCTTCAGAAATTTTTTTTTATAATCATCCCTATTTCCTGCCTCTTGTTCTCTAGGTTCACCGAGAACATCCAAAAGAGAGAGAAGGAGAGCATTCATTCTGGTTAGGCTCAATTGTTAAACATGTTCAAATTATACATCTAAAAGTATGAAAGTACCATATTTTTTTTTTAATCTGATCTTATTAAAAGATAGGCCTAATGTTAAATACATTAGGCCTACATTATTTGTATTTCCCAACATAATATTTTTTCATGATTGTATAATATATGGAACTCAAAATTCTAATTAATACAATTGCAGTAAGCATAAGCTGTCAAAACGGTTTGTAATATGAAGCCGGTTATTGCGCAAATTTAAATGCGCTCATTCGCAACAAACAACACAAGCACATGGAACAAGGGCTGAATTCATTGGAATGATGGGAATATTCTTTGGCAGTGTACCACATGTGCCTGACTAGCACAAATATACTGTTATTACATACTTGTAATGTTGAAAATATCGCAAATGCCCCTAAAATTTTCCTAAAATTTGGGAAAAAATTCCTAAAATTCCTCCCTAAAATTTTGAAAAATCCTAGTGCTAGCCCTGCAAACTATGCTATGTGTTACCAATTGCTGTATTTGAGCCTTCTGATTATGCAGACCTTCTATTTTGAATGAAGGGAAGTTAAATAAAGGCTTTCAGTGTCTCCACACATCTTTCTCAGCCCATGACTAAACAAAAATAAAATAAACTTTCCATTACTGTGCATTTCCTAAATAGTGAACCAATATCATCAATTCTTTTCTTGTACAATTTTATTGTCGAGAATTAAATAAAGTACTCCTTGAATGATATAAATGAATATTCATTGTGTGAAACCCATATAGCAAATTTAATTTAATATTTTCCAGAGGTTTTATCAGAAGTCTATTTTTTATGTAAGGTACTTTGTCTAAAAATGTTTTGTTTGATTTGATGATGTTTATATTTATTTTTTCTTTTCCAGACCTGATGTTGTTAATTGTTTGAGTGGTATAGTTACCAATGATACAGTATATGAGAAGCCTCATCGTGTATCTAAAGACTGCAGGCAACAGCTAAAATTTGAATTATTTGAAAGGGTTAGTTAAAGCTTTTTATTTAATTCTTTACTTTTTTTATTAATATGCTACAAAAACTATACTATGTAAATGTTTCATAGGTTGATACAGGCAAAAATCAAGTCCTTTACAAAATTTCATTCTAATAAATATTTTCTTTATAAATGTTTGATCTTGTTAAGATTTGATATGTGTAATTTGCAAACAAAACAAACTCACCAGAAAAATAAACTTTAGCAGAAAGATTTACAAGCGTTAATAAGTAAGTACATTAATAAGTGCTTACTTTGGATTGAATTAACTAGATTCAATCTTTCATCACAACATTTAATAAGTATAATAAAGTATTTAAGTATAATAAATTTAAAAAAACTTTCTTTTTCACAAAATGGTGTTCCAAGAAAAAAAAGCCTGCATCAACCCTATGTTTGATATCATGTACTTTAATTAAATTGCTTTTTTTTTTCCCTTTCAGGATGAGAATATAAAATTAGATCCTGTTCTCAACACAAAATGTGCTGAGGATGAAAAGAAGTTTTGCCCTAATGCAAAAGCAGATGAAGCTCAGGTAATAGAAAACACCTAGTTTTTCCTAATATATATTATTTTAAAATGCAGTCATTACTCATTATAACAATTCCTTCCGTCGTCAAGAAATTATTTTTATAATAGGATATGTTGTAATGGAAGTTTTACAAAATATTTACATTCGTATGAGTTACTTATAAAAGGAATAATTTAAGAGTAATTTTGTGTTTATCTTAACATTAATGATATACAGATTTCTAAAATGAAAATTTTTGAATTTTTTTTCCCTTTTCTTGTGCAATTTTTTATTGTACTAGGGGGCTCTGCCCCCTACGAGCTATGCTCGCCAACCCCCGTTCTGACACCACAAACTGTAAAAACACTCTGATTTGATCAACCTTAAAACGATTGCGGAAGATTGAATTATAATTAAACGACCTGCTGTAATCGGCTGCTATAATCGGCCTTGTGTAATCGGCTGCTTGCTGTAATATCTGCTATAATCGGGTTTCCATTCATTTTCCTTTGACCAAGGGATTTTAAAGCCGAATAAACTGCTGTCGAGACAGCTAACAACTGTTGATAAAATAAGGTTAATTAAACACTTGAAAATCAACTCGTGCAAAATGGTTAAGTAAGCAATGTCATGGCATCGGGAAATTTTATAACGATGCTATAGAAAATTGGGTATTACTCCATTATCCCGACTACTACTTTCTATAAAAGAAATGAACTGTGGCCAAGATATAGGATTTAAAGCCAAAAGTGCATATCTGTGGCGTCGCATTCAATTGATACCAGATGCGTTACGCGTGGTAGTTATGTCATCGAGTGATCTTTAATTCAACGTTTATCTGTATTTTTAATTATATTTTACCGATTTATTAGTTATTTCGTTGATTTAAACGTAAAAATATAGCTTTTAATTGAAGGGAAATATTAATTACGCTGTTTTAAAATTTGCAATAGTAGATAAAATATTTTGGTGAAATAAATTAATCTTACTCTACTTAATGCTTTGAAAACGCGGAATAATTTAATTATTTATCTTTTTAATATTCACGTGCAAGTATATTTTTTATTTCGTTATTTTCTACGTTTATTGCTTTTAACACGTGATCATTTAATTATTATTTAAAAGTTTTTTTCTGTTTTTAATAGTCACGTGTTAATACATTTCTTAATTGAAAGGGAATATTATTACGTGCGCTATTTTACAAATTGGCAACGATTCAAATAATGGAATTTATGAAATATGAAATAAATCTTCGTCAAAATAATGAAAATTTTGAATAAAAAATTGAAATATAACCTCAAAAAATGAGTCAAATTGAAAAAATAATTGCAGTCTGCACACCCCAACCTTGTCAACTATATCCTTACAAATTATGGCTAAATTCCTGCGCATAGTTTTCGTTTCTATAAAACTTTTATAAGAAAACTATTTTGACCAACTTTGATTTTAAATATCTCTTAAAATAATTCTTAGATTTAAAAACTGTCTACTTCAGTGTGTTTATCGAACATTTTTTTATAAAACCACCAATTTTTAAACTTTTATTTGCAGTAGTTTTCTGGATATTAGTCCAGAAAGACTTCAAGGCACAAAATCTTAATTGGCAGCGGCGGTGGTTACTTTTTTTTAATATAGAGAGATTTTTATCGAGAATTTTTCTGACAATTTTTACCTGTGAAATGGAATTACAAAAACATAGATGCCAACTCTTGATTTTGTCAGAAGACTTCTGATTTTCATAATTAATAAAGAAATTTTATTATTCAGTCCTTCTCTATCTATGGGATAAATGTCAGCTTTCAAGTCACACATGAACATACTTCAGTAAAATCTTAAGACTGAAAATGAATAATACAATACAATATTTCTGACACATCATTTTTCACACTTTTTATGAATTTGGTTTGTCTGGACAAACATAAATATGATTGATATATGTTATTGAGATTTACTATGGCATGTTATAATATAATATTGAAAATGAAGTGTGTAGCATTCATAGTTCATTTACAGGTCATCCAAAAGAATTCCGTATATATATGATGTTTGACTATTTCAAATAGATTGAAATTTATACATCTCACTGAGGTTAACTACAAGATCCTTACTGTATAATATAATGTGCATAGCATTTACCGTTCATTTACAGAAACACGGAATAATTCGGTTACAGTGCTGTCTTTGAGCAATAATAGCTGGAAGTATGTTTTCAGTTGTGGTATGTGTTTTAAAATGTAACTATTTTTTTGCATATTATTTTATGTGTATAAATTCTATAGATCATATACAGAGCTGCACAATAGAATTAGAGTACATTGTTCTTTTTTTGACAAAAATTGCTGAAGAGGAATTTTTAACTGCGTCATGCGTTTCCTAACTGAACTAAATTTTAGCACATTATATAGTATATATACAAATCGATAGATCATTTACAAGGGTTCACAAAAGAATTTGAATTCTCTTCTGACTATACATGGTAAATGCCGAAATTGGGTTTTAAATGGGTTATGCATTTTCCAAATTGTTTACTTAGATATAATCTTTCACCTTATTAAACGGAGAAGTTTTGCTATAGTATTCTGAATGTGTTGAAAAGTGTTTCATAATCTATGCTATATCTAATCTGTATCTAATTTGTAAATAATCAATTAAAGTATAAGTAACATAAAATTGTTAGTTTTTAGGGTTTCATTCATCTCACGAAACTCTATTTATCCTGCTATGTTGTCTGTCTGTCACAGAGCTGGTTCTCAGAAACTATATAACTTAAACTTGAAATTTTGTGTACTTATAGCTAAAAATCATAAAATTAAAAAAAATCGTATTTTAATATAAAGTGATAAAAAACCAAAATTCTAACAGCCTTTTCCTATTAAATTTAAACATTTTTCGTTATAGCAGTTGCCAACAATAAAAATGCACAATAAAATTCTTTCTACAATAATTAATTTTCTATTGAAAGATTTCCACGCGAAAAATGAAAATGAAATAAAGTTTCACCAGTTGAAAAAAGATTAATAAGATGTCATATTGGTAATAAAACGAAAATTTTCAAACATTTCTCAATAATACAAGGAGTATGTGTAAGTATAGAAAGCAGGTTAATATAATGTCATTAGAGAATTTAAAAAAAATTAATCTGACGTTATATTCAAAGTTTAACGGACTTTTTCAAATGTTTGAGAATAATACAAAGAGAGTATCAATATCAATATGAGTAATAGAGAAAGCAAGTTGATATGACATCAGCAAGTGATTATAATGTCATATGAGTTTGAGGAACGTATTGAATCATGATAAAACCTGATTATGGAAATATTGGCATATTTTAACATTTTGAAGGTCTCTATACAATATATTTAATTTTGAAATTTAATTTTTTTTTGTCGCATTTAGTCTACATGACAGATATTGTTATGACAGAGTATAATAGTGGGCTTCGTCCGCTATCGGACCGGTTCAGATTTTCGAAAAAACGAAAAAAATAGACCAGTAAATTTTTATTTTGCAAAACACTACTTATTTTTTTTTAATTTTTTTTTTAATGAAATATATTTGGATTTATTAAAGAAAGGATAACGTGTTTTGAAAGGAATATTAAACGAAACCCTTTGTGCGATCTTCGATCACACTTACCCACTTGTTTTTATTTATTCTAAAGCTTTTATAAGTAATATGTTAATTTATTATGTTATTTCAGATGCTTGAATGTCTGAAGAATCATCAGAAAGATTTATCCCCAGAGTGCCATAAAACGATATTCAACAGAGAGAAAGAGGAGATGTTGGACAATTCAATAGATTATGCCCTTGTATCTACATGCAAAACCATGATTAAAAAGTATTGTGCAGACTCAGACATGTCACAAGTTAGTATTATAACATATAGGACAATAATCCTAAATTTTCTTGTTTTTAAATTTTTACTTTGTTTTTCAAATGTAAATTAGTTTATCCTGTTCAGTGATTAAAATTTAGCCAAGTGTTCTTCCTATAATGCTCCTGCAGAAGATTGCTTCTGATTATCTGCTTTTTCTCACAGAGAGAAAATGCTTCCTCCTTTCTTAATTTTAAACATTGTACTCTCAGAAGAGTAGAGGACATCTTCACTTTTTGTATTTAAAAAAAGGGTCTGACACAAGATCAATGTAAAATGAAGTCTAAAAAAAAAATTTTCCTTTTATATATTTAAAAGAGATATTTTTTAAATTATACATCTCATTGTTTTATTTTTTAGGATATTTATACTCACAAAAAATCATGAAAAGTCACTGATTCTGGAATTAGTTCTGAATTTTTTACTTTATAGACATAGGAAAATACTTTCACTAATGATCTGCCCTTAGACATTCAGACGCTTGTATTGTTCAGTCCCACAACATGACCATATTAACTAAACTTATTTTATTAATACTCTTATTACATTTACTTTAATTATTGACTTAATATTTTAATCTAATATTTAATTTAATTTTTATGTCCATGTATCTTCTTTCTTTTTAGATCTTGGAGTGTTTAAAAGAAAGAAGGGATGACAATGGAATGGATAAAACTTGTCGAAAGATAGTTATCAAGCGAATGATTGAACAACACTCAGATTATAGGCTAAATGCTAGGCTAAAACAAGCTTGTTTCAAGGACATTCCTAAATTCTGTTCTACTGTTATAGCAGAACATAAAGAAGGAGAGGAATTTGAAGGAAAGGTTAGTCTTTATTTGTGAAAATGTATTATTGTACTTGTTATAAGATTGAAGAGTTCTTCAATATATTCCAATATTTAAAATGCAGGATACTTAAAATTGGCTGTGGGAAAAAGCATTTGAGTTCTGTTTCATATGACATGCATAAGCATTAATTTGTAACTGATACATTTAAAGTCTTTTTTTTTTTTTTTTTTTTTTGTATTAACGTTATATTCTCAATTTTTGTTTTGTATCAAATGTTGATCTCCATGTAATTTGTCAAATTGAAAATGTGTAGTGTTATTATTTAAAATTCTCAGACTTCATTAATGCATATATTTAAATTTCTTAACTTTAATTTATTCATGTATTCTAATAAATTCATAAAATTTATGTTGATCGATAATATTTAATCAATTAAATAATTTTAAATCAAACATTCTTTTTAATTTTAAAACTTTTAGTGCAAAATAAATCTAATTTCAAATCTAAAAGAAAATCTTTCTCACTTACTTTTTCTAATATAAAATAATATCTTGTTAAAATCAAATATTCAAAATTAAAGTGCATTTACTTTTCATTATTTATATTATAAATCGTATATCATTATTTTAATTTATTTCAGAGAGTTCAAATTTGTTTGTTTTGTCACGCTCGGAATTTCATTTCAATATTGCGATCTTTGGTATATTTTCTAAGTCTCATAGTTGCTTTTCCAAAATTCTTTAAATTAAATAATTTTATCTTGAAAACATTATAGATAAAAAGAACTAAATTTATTACATCCATAGCTAAAATTTTATCCCAATAGAGCTATAAGTTTAGGAGTTATCGATTTTTGTTTCTCTTTCTTATTTTGTTTACATATAAACACGATTTTTCAAGTAAGATGCCATTGCATCTCCTTCCACGGAATTTCTACTCTTTTCGACCAAACGCTAGCTGATTTGAATGAGTAACTCTTCGGTCATTCACCGATTTTATTCAAGGTCATATTTGCAGCAATCCAAGGTGAAGTTCGAATGTTCGAAAAGCAATTTAGGTGTTGTTGCTAGGGTGGATGCGTCGGTGAAACTTCTAACTGTGACTGCGAGCAAGTTTTCGCCAATAACGGTATGGAGATTGTCTACTGTTTTTTGGGCTTGTTCAGCGATGTTAACGATGTGGTTATCCGTTTCCCAATTTTTGATTGGTTGTTCCGTAACCGCTGGATAATTTTCCTTGAGTGGGACCTTTTTCGACCAAATGCTAGCTGATTTGAATGAGTAACCCTTCGGTCATTCACAGATTTCATTCAAGGTCACATTTGCAGCACTCCAAGGTGAAGTTCGAATGTTCGAAAAGCAATTTAGGTGTTGTTCCTAAGGTGGACGCGTCGGTGAAACTTCTAACTGTGACTGCGAGCAAGTTTTCGCCAGTAACGGTATAGAGATTGTCTACTGTTTTTTGGGCTTGTTCAGCGATGTTAACGACGTTGTTATCCGTTTCCCAATTTTTGATTGGTTGTTCCGTAACCGCCGGATAATTTTCCTTGAGTGGGAAATTATAAAGATAGTTCAGTTGCTTGCAAAATCTTCACGATGTAGCACGTTGGATGAATCTTGTTTTCCGAGGCTTGAGCCATTTCGGCTTATGGCTGGAGTTACAATTGCAATGCCTTCTTGGATCTTGTTAATTCCTCTTTTAATAAATAATTCAATAATTCTTGAAAATTAAATAATAATATAAAATTAATGCATCTGATGTTTTGCTTTTATAGGAGAACGTGCCGAGACGTAATGTAACAACTTAATATAATAATAACATAATTATAATTTGGAGAGTTCTACTTTTGAAGGATAAAGTCAGGAGATTATTTCCTATTATCTTGACTGCTTCGCGGTGATGCTAGATATCTTCCAGTATAATTCAATAACTTTAATTTAATAATATCATAAATATGAATTCCAGAAACCTTGTTGATTTTGTGGTGAAGCTAGGTTACTTCCATTGAAAAAACATTTTCATAATCTACCGAAGAGCTGTTGGAATTTTTCATCATCGTCGTCATCGCCAAATATTTCTTTCTCAATAGTATCGTCAATTTCATCTTCATTTCGTGAAGTCCATACAATAGTGTTTCAAGCTGTCGAGATATTTCATCATTGTTGTCCTTAAATAATATTTCCTTCTAATATTTTCATAATCTTTCAATGAGCTGTTGGAATTTTTTCATCATCGTCTTCATTTCAAATATTTCGTTTATGAATGGAAGTGATGATAATGATGTTTTCAAGCTGTTGGAAAATTTCGTCATCGTCGTCTTCAAATATTTCTTCCTAGTGGCTGAGTGGTTTCTTCACTTTGGACTCAGTATCCTTGAGTTCTAGTATGGCAGTTTGATGAGCAATATTAATTAACTTTCTTCATAATAAAATTAACTTATGAACTATCAGCTACTTCTATAAAACCAAGCTTAGTACTGGACTGAACTAAGAATGTATCAATGTGACTTTATGACATATCTCTTGAACTAAACGTCATGAATGAATATATATTTAGAAAAAGATTGTGTTTATTAATAATAGTAATAATCTATTCTGAAGAAATAATTTTATACCTGTTTATTATGAAGTGATCTACTCTTATAATTCATAACCACTTTTTATGGAGGATAGTAAATGATCTGTGTAAAATTGCTTGTGGAAAAAATTCGAGGTTATAATATATTATACATATATCAGTGCACTGTCTCTTGTGAATAAACAACTATTTATCTTCGAATTGGTGAGTGTTTTATTTCTTTCATATTTATGTTCCTACATGCCAAACTACAAAATGGTTCAACAGAGGAGTATGATTAGTGTTTTACAGATATGTATGTGAACTTAAGTATAAAAAATTGCAAGATTTAAAATATTTAACTTTGCCAGATAAATTCAATTCCTTAATCTTAATATTTAACTTTTAACTTTCTCTTGGCCTCGCAATGTTACTGCTACTTACGATCGTGCCATATAATGGGATTTGGGGATAGTGTTGGAGATATTATTTTCAAAATTGTTTTAGGTATTCGGAATCGCTCTGGTGCTAGTCGCTGGCGATTCACCCCTTTGTTAATATTCCTAATATATTCAGCGGATCCCCATTTCTCGTTATATGTAGTACTATTCATATTTGTTTTAATTTAATTTCAAAAAGTGAAGTTAATATTACTGTAATAAGCATCCAGACGGTTTAATTTAGTTATTATGATAATTATTGCTGTTATAAAACAAATTTGGGTTTCTGTATGCAATAGAATCTCATTAATTTGAAATCAATAGGATCTGAAAATTTACTCAAATTAAGTGAATTTTGAATGAAGTAGAAAATTCCATGTCATTATTTATTAGAAGAATTTTAGCAAACATTGTAATTAGATGCATGATCAAGTTTATGAGTGCCATGTGAACTATCAAATGGATTCCATACTTTTATACTTTGCATCTCACTATGTCAATAGATAGTTTTATTTATGCCTTTTTTTTTAAAATTAAATCCAGCAATTAAGCCTAGATTAATATATATAGAAGCATTAAAAAAGGAGGGGGGTGGGGAACTATCAAACCAAACTTTAAAAAGTAAGTATTGCAGTATTCATATTTGATCTCCCCCCCCCCCCCCCCCCCCCCCAAAAAAAAAAAAAAAAAAAAAAAAAAGTAAATATTTTGAACTTTTTTTTGCTTGAGATGCTGAACTGATTATTCAAAGTTTACAAAATATTCATTCATTTTCATTCCTTTGGTTGGAATGAGTTTGATTACATTATTGAGTTTAAGATATTGTTGTAATATTTCATTATATATCATCTTAATATTTCATCAATCTCACTATCTTAATATTTTTCACAATCTCAATATGTTTAAGATTGCATTAGTGTGCACTGTAAAAGATACTGGTTACATCTCTTGTGAATTACATTCTTAGAATTATGTACATGAGTGGTAAAGCAGGCAAGTCTGAGTGTACTAAAACATTATGAGAAAAAAGGGTGCATCAAATTCATTTCAGGATAAAGTTAAATTTTCATAGTGTGAGTTTTTGTTTTCAAATTAGCCATCTTTTCTGGGAAATACATTTATTACATTCAACTCTGTGAAATCCGCCAATGTATAATCCGCAAAAGTCTATTATTCGCACTGCACGTTGGAATAATGTAAACAGTGAAAATTGCAGTTAACAGTTAAGGTCATACATAAAGTTAAATGCGGTGTTTCTTTCATAAATTAATCAATTTTCCAATGAAATAAATGGTGATTTAAGAAAATTCATATATTTTGTACCCTGCATTTGAAAATAATAATTTGAGCTAAGTAAAAGAGACAACCAAATCAAAATATAATTTTTTATCTTATAGGCATGGGTGTTTGTTTGGTTTATTATGCTTAACACAAACGTACACTTTGCTCTAATGCCAATGAAAGTAACATTAACTGACTTTATCTCAACATTGCCTTTGTTTTTTTACAATACAAGTGAAGATTTCTTTCAGTAAAATTTCCGTGGGTGTATTTGTATCTACTTTTGTATGTTGCAATTTGTTTCTTACAAGTTATTATTCATTGATACCAAAAGCTGTCAAATTCAAGATATGCAAAAGCAAAAAGCAGTGAGCTTTTAATTTATGCAAACGATGCAGTGAATGCTGCTTCTGCATTTTTAGAAGAACAAAATTCTCAATTAATGCCTATTGATTAAATTATCGCTATTGTTTTAAACCACATTGAAACCGACATTGATTCTGACACTGAATCAGCGGATGAAAATACTAAGATAACTTATGTACAGGGTTTAGAACTGGAATATAAATATTTAAATTGCCTAGAGGAAAAGAATTTTATCTCAGAATACAAAGTAATGAGTGTTCATAGACTAAAGAAAAAAATATTGAGAACAAATCAAAACTTAAATTACCTTTATATGTCAATGTTTTAAAAAAAAAGAATAATCAGTAAAATTTGCATTATATATAATTTCATTTTTCGTTATATTAACTTGGTTATTAAATACATTAAACCAATTTTGCATTATATTTTTCTTTTCTATTGCGATTTTTTGTGTAATTGTTCCTAATTTATAGTCTGACTTTAAAAAATAAAATGTAAACAAAGGGATGATCTATAATTCACAAAAATCTAATCCGCAAACCCTCGGTCTTTAAGTGTGCAGATTTCACAGAGTTAACTGTATTTGTAAACAAAATATAATGGAACCTTGAACTTTATTTGAATTCACTGGATTTTTGAAATATCTGAATTTTGAATTAATGGGATTCCATTGATTGCTATTATTTATTGTTTATTTACAATAGAGTTTATTTGTATCAATAAAGTTAGAATTACTACATATGTTGACCATGCATTGCTTAATACCTCATGCATTAAACTTGTGCTGATTTAATTTATTTTCAGGTGATTGCATGCCTTAAACAACAATATAGAAAAAATAAAAGATTATCAAGATTATGTGAGAATGAAATAGTTAGAATAATGAGAGAAGCTGCTCAAGATTATAATTTAGATCCCCAACTAACACAAGCTTGTTCTAGCGAGGTATGTATTTCTTTTAATATATAAGTTATTTAATTAATATTTATTTTACCTTTCATCTTAAACATTAATAAGTGTCTATCTCTGTAAATGAAGCGCCAAAAGTTTCTGTTGATAAATTTTACTATATGCAAGTCTCATTTATCTGTCTCATTACTTTCACATTGTATGGTTTAATTTATTTATATTCTAATAGTTAAGAATAAAGACCAGTGAATGTATCATCATATTGACACAATCATAGTAAAAATTTTATTTTATGGATCAAAATTCCAGATATTTTTTTTGGAAATTTATATATTATACCTGCAATCTCCACCTATTCTTTTGCCAATTAAATGACACAAATTTTATTTGTTGTAATTAGAATATGATTTTAAGGTATGTCACACTGAAATTGAAGGAGCTGTTCATTTCTTGAGAATTTTAACTTTAGGAAAATGTTATGGATTTCATTATATTTGATTTTATTTATTTGAAGCATTTAGGTGTATGAATAAGCTTGGGAGTAGAAGGTTGACCCCCTCTCCCAAAGATCCTCCATCAATATGGGATGGAGCTTGTTTTTTAAAAGTCCATTTACATATGTCTAGGGTCCTATTATTAATGTTATTTTATGTAAAAAACGAAGGGTTCAATATTGGCTCAATATATTATATATACATTTCAAATTAACACAGAATTTGAAGACTATCAAAAAAGAAAGATATCCAGGCATTATAAGCAAAAATACCGATTATAAAATTATGACAATTTGGAATAAAATTTCAGAAACTAATAGCTGTTTAAAGAATTTGGTGCTTGTCCTTTTGACAATTTTCCTGCAAGTCATTATTTTCAGAAATGAATAATATAGAAAACTCAAGTATTAAACCTTTTATCAGATGATTCCAGTTCAGCTTGCACACTCTTAAAAATAACTATGTATGAATTTGATATAAATTATTTGGCATTTAAAATACAAATAATAATAATAATAATAATAATAATTATAATAATTTATTTTCTAAAATATTTGCATGTTACCTTCATATCTTTTTCATCCTTAAAAAAAAAAAATCAGGTAATTTTGATACACTATTATTTGATCCACTAAATGCTTTGATTGTAGGTCATGTAAAAATTTTTTTGAAAAATTTTGACAAATGGATGTGAAAAATTTCGCCATCTCTGCCCAAGATGGCTCTATAAAAGAAAAAATCCCTGACGGCTCGGCCTACAGGCACAGGTAGATTTCGAAGACGCAGACCTTGGGGTGCCTGTTTGTCGGGAATTGCGGAAGAAATGACCTTTTTGCGATGATGCGGCAGTTGGAACCGCCTACTTCGAAACCTAACTTGTTTGCAAGCGGAGCCAGCAGGGATTTAAAAAAAAAAATTTTTTTTATTTATTTAATTTTTTTTGTTATAAGAGTTGGTCCTATAAAATACTTGTCAATATAAAAGTTTTAGATAATATTAAGAGGATTTATAATAAATTTAAGCGGATTTGAAATCTTGGGAATTGACGCAGTTATGAATTTTTTTCTTCTAAAACCCCCCTCCCCCCCCTTAAGGCAATTTTTAATTATATCAAAAATCTGTCATACATAAATTTTCGGCCCTTCTCCTAGAAGTAATAATAACTTCAACGAATTCGATACGTATCATAATTAAAAAATTATGGGTTTTTTTCTGTTTTCACAAAAAGCCCCCACCATCCCCCCCCCCTGGTTCGATTTTTCCCATTAACGAACTTGACCGAGATTTTATGCCCCTTGATTTTATGTATCAGTTTCGAAAAGATGCGGGAGTTGGAACTGCCTACTTCGAAAAATAACTTGTTTGCAGGCGGAGCCGGCAGGGATTTTTTTTTTTATTTATTTTATTTTTTTTTTTTTTTGCTATAACGGTTGGTTCTATAAAAAACTTGTCAATATAAAAGTTTTAGATAATATTAAGAGGATTTATAATAAATTTAAGCGGATTTGAAATCTTGGGAATTGCCGAAGTTATGAATTTTTTTCTTCTAAAACCCCCCTTAAGGCAATTTTTAATGATAACAAAAATCTGTCATACATAAATTTTCGGACTTTCTCCTAGAAGTAATAATAACTTCAAACGGATTCGATACGTATCATAATTAAGAAATTATGGGGGGGTTTTCTGTTTTCACAAAAAGCCCCCCCCCCTCCCCCCCTTGGTTTGATTTTGCCCATTAACGAATTTGACCTAGATTTTATGCCCCTTGATTTTATGTATCAGTTTCGAAAAGATGCGGGAGTTGGAACCGCCTACTTTGAAAAATAACTTGTTTGCAGGCGGAGCCGGCAGGGATTTTTTTTGTTTTTAATTTTTTTTGCTATAACGGTTTTTCCTATAAAAAACTTGTCAATATAAAAGTTTTAGATAATATTAAGAGGATTAATAATAAATTTATGTGGATTTGATATCTTGTGAATTGACGAAGCTATGATTTTTTTTCTTCTAAAACCCCTCTTTTTTCCCCCCCCTTGGGGCCATTTTTAATTATATCAAAAATCTGTCATGGCCCTTTTCCTAGAAGTAATAATAACTTTAAATGGATTCGATATGTATAATAATTAAGAAATTATGGGTTTTTTTCTGTTTTCACAACCCCCCCCCCATTTCCCTCCCCCTTGGTTCAATTTTGCCCATTAACGAACTTGACCAAGATTTTATGCCCCTTGATTTTATGTACCAGTTTGGAAGAGATTTATGCAGAATTTTTCCAGTTATCGTGCCCATAAAAAAGTGACATAGATAGATAGATAGATAGATATATAAAGTTTTGAACCGGTGGTGTTTTTGGGTTCTAGGAGTCATGATCGGCGTAGATCTGCAAAAAATTTTCAAAATTTCCAATTTAGGTGAGAATGTAATAGGTAGTATTTCTTACGAAATCTACCTAAAAAAAAAAAAAAAAAAAAATCTGTAAACCTCATAAGCCTTGAAAGCTGAAAGCTTTATCACAAATTAATATTATTTTCAGTTATTAGAACTAAAGTATCCAAAAAAAGACTAAACAAATAAAAGTAGTACATTCTTTCATATTAATATATTTTATAATTAACATTTCGTTTAGTTGCTACATCACAACACAAAACAGTGTTAGTTACTAAAGAAGCATGGAAGTTCAGATCAATACAATCTCATCTTTTGTTCAGCTATACATACACGGTTAGCTAACCTCTTATCGATAACCTGCAATTGAGTTTGGCAAATCATTGCCCGATTAGAACTTGTTAAGGAATGTTTAACTAACCATCTTTCTTATATTAGAAAATTCTTGCTTCAGGATAATTTTTTATTAAAATAGTTTTGACAAGTATGACATATTAGTCTGTTTGAGATTTTGCTGAAACGTATTTATTTCAAATTTAACATCAATTTGTAATTTGTACTTTATATTACTCTTTTTTTTTCCTTCTTTTTATTAATTTGTTATGTAATTGCTTTGAAATTATTTTATTTCTTAAATTTTATTTTACATTTAGATTCAAGAAAAGTGTGGTGATGATCCCAATGTTGAAGAATGTTTAAGATTAAAATTCCAGAAGAAAGAAATTGAAAGTGCTGATTGTCGAAGAGTATGTCACAATTACTTTAACCTATGGTTTTAATCTATTTTTTTAATTTAAGCAATAATTGTTGCTATTACCAGTACAAAAATGATTAAGCAAAATGATTTAAATTATTATTTCCATTTATGTGAATTTGTATCATTTTGTATCTCTCAGGAAATTGCTAGAGTTATCTTTGAAGGAAAAGCTGACATTCAGTCTGACCCTTTCTTGTACAAAGTATGTGTGACAGATATTAAACGGTACTGCAATGACATACCAGCTGGTCATGGCAGACGTAAGTTATTTCATATGTAAAATAAATTATTTTTTATTATATTAGTTAAACTTGTTTAATTTTTCACAACATTATAATTTAAAAAAAAAGTATATTTTAAACTTGTCATGGTCTTGCAAAGAGCTAATAATGTCTTAAACTCGTAACAGAGGATTCTGGGTTTGTTCCTTTACTAATGTGCATATCCTCTTCACGGAATTGTAATTTCTCTTGCTGGAGTAAATAAATGTAAAAGAGTGTAATGTTAAGAAATTATTCTCCTTCTAATGCTAATCGAATTTGCCAAGGTCTCTCATGGAAGTTATTGTATAATATAATATAAGTTACTTATGTGGTGGAATCAAATTGTCTACATTTTCTGATAGTTATTGTGGGTAATATATATAAATCAATAACTCCGGTATTTTTAAAGATGGATAAAATATGGTAGTATGGTATAAAGTTGAAAATGCAAAAATCAATCTATCCACATTTGATTTCAGCTTCCCAGTGAGCCACAAAGTTCCTCAATCCGCAATGTGATTTTCCCGTAAATATATAAATATTTTTCTTTTTCTGAAATTCTGTAAATCATTTATTTTTTGCTGAATTAGTAGATGCAAAGAAAAAAAAAACAGGAAACTATCTAAAAAATAGTTTTGAAATAGCTTTTACATTTCTCAAAAACATGATGTCTACTGATCTAATTTGTCGCAGGAAAATAATCCTGAATTTTGCTAATTCTTCATGGGGGGAAAAAGAATCGTGAATTTTGTCAATCATATGCAGAAAAAAAATTTGCAAATTTTGTCAAATGCTTTTCCCCCTCCCATGCAAATTTTGTCTATCTTGAAAACCCCCTCAAATTTCATCAGTTTCTTTCGGAAAAAAATTGGGAACTTTATCAATCAGTTGCAGAGAGAAATAAAAAAATTGTCAATTGGTTGAGATTTTTTTTTTCTCTCTATAAAGTTTAACAAAACTGTAATTTCTTTTTTATAAATTTACTACAAAAAAATATCTATTTAAAAAATAAAAGTAAATTATATAACCTTTATTTCAATTGTGTTTATATGGATAAATACAAATGTTGTAAGGGGGTGAGGATTCAAAGAATATTTGTAAAAACTATTAAAGTAAAGTTTGAAAAAAATTCTACAACTCCTGAAATACTAAAATTTGACTCCTGAAGAGTGACTAAAACTCCTGAAATTTAACTATTTTTCTCCTGGTATCATCTTTATAATATTGGCACAAAGTGAAAAAGAAAAAAATTACAAATTAGTTTAAATGTTTCGTGATGTACAAAATGCTATACATTTTACAACTAGTTACAAGATGACAGAAAAGTAAATTTTATTTTTGTGGTATTTGAGTTACATTAAAAGGAAAAATGAAGAAAAACATGGGAAAAAAAAAAGTTGTGTGTGTGCACATTCATATCTAAATCTGGGAAAATTGTTTTTAAAATTGAAAACTATTTTCTGTTTTCCTAAACTGTTTTTTTCAGTAAGTAATTTTTCTCAAAATATTTTCTTAATTTACTTCAAAATGATTTATGAGTTACCAAACTATTTTCACCAACCCAAAAAAAATAACAATGTTCCAGAATTTGTCGTCATCAGGGGCGGCCCGTCGTACAGGGCACCTGGGGCACGGCCCCACCTATACTTCTCTATTAAATTTGCTAAAATTAAATATAATTTTTTAGTTAAAATATCATTAATTTCAGATAGTTTCGACTCCAGCCAGGATAAAAAATTTCCTCTCACTCGCTCGCTTCTATCCTCGAAGAACATTATCATTCCCTTCCACGGGGTTATATTCCGGAAGTCGTAAATCACCCTTTTTGACAACTGACCGCTCACTGCTCTCGTGGTATGAGGGCCCCAGAAAGCTGTGCCCGTTTCGCGCATACAGCGATCTTGTCGTCTTCCTAGTATTTATCGCCAAACAGTGTGAAGGAACAGCTTGAATAGGCCACTGTTTGGGGCGGAAAATATCAGCATTTAAGAATTATCGACATAATTGGCGACTTATACCGATGGGAATCAGACATTTTTTTAAAAATTATCCGAATCTTATTTTTCAATAGCAATAAAAATTTCTGTATTTATTTATGATTTAATGCTTTTAAGCTTTTTGAATAAAAATAATTTTTAATTAGATATTTGAGTTTATATAGTAGGTATTTTTTTCTTGAATGATGAATGTTTTTCTTTTTTTAATTTAACTAGGTTTGATAGACAAATTTCAGGCAGAAAATCTTTTGTCATCTAATCGTTAACTTGATGTTAAATAATATAGCAATGCAATTTGATTTATGAGTTTGAAACTACATATTTTAAAATTATATAGAATATGTTAAGACTTTTTCATTTACAAAAAAATTATTGTCAAAATCAACAGAATAAATGGATATAAATAATTGAATTACTATATAAATTTGGATTTAATCAGTTTGTTTTTTTAATAAATTTTTTTAAAATAATGTTTTAATGAATAATCTTAATTAAACAAAGATAAACTGTTATTTTTCGGTAATTTTCGTGCGGCAAACACGGGAAAAAATAGTAATGTTGATTTAGATTTTAAACCTTCAAAATAAAATAATACTTTAATTAAATATCTATTAAGAATAGTTGTTTTTTGTTGGAATAATAGCTTTACATTAAATATGAGTAATATACATTTTTGTAAGCGATATAGTGGCATATTAGCAGTAAAAACTCTATGAAGTTAAAAAAATAAAGTGGTAAATGTGACAGTGATCTGATAACTTTACTGCTTGAGTGAAGGTCTCATCTCGAATTTCAATTTCTCTTTCTTTATTTTCAAAATCATCAAAACTTTATAAATTTTCATAGTATGAGAAATGTTGGTATCTAGAGGTTTTCAATTATCTAATACGTAAAATAAACACTCGCAATAATTTTAATAAAATGCAAAGTGTATTTTTTTCTTTTTTTTTTCAAAATTTAGTTGCTTTATTGCTGCGCAAATCTTGTTTTTTGTATACACACAGTACTATTCGTATTAGAGTAAAAAATATAGTATATGACTCCAGTTTACTGATATCTACTACACTGTCATACTTATCATATAGGTGCCCCACCTGTGAAATAGGGCACGAGCCGCCACTGGTCGTCATCATGATAACTTTATTTAAAATAATGTTTTTTCCCTTAAATATATGTTTATTTAACAAGAGTTTTACTAGATTAATTGAGCTATGAAGACAAATAATTTTTTTAACCTACAACTCTTGTCCACCATTTCATTTCTTAACACAAGTAAAGAAAAAAAAAACTTAAAAATATGATTAATTTTTTTTAAAAATCTGGTTTTAATCAAAAAGGGAAAGAAAAATCAGATTATGTTTTTTACAACCTGGTGGCAACACTTTCTTCTGCTTTAATTGCTCCTACATAACTTCTTAATATCACATAGTTTCAATTTTTACATCATCAAAAAGATTTTTAAAAAAAGTACTGTTTAATGAAATTTGTTGGAAATTTGTAACTAAATTTTGTGACTTTACAAAATAATTTTCAAGCATTGTTTCTTAAAAGTCCATCTCAGCAGTGCACATTTGTGGCAAAGTTATTGCATTTTGTAATTCACTGTCCAGAGCAAATTTAAAAAAAAAAAAAAAAAAAAAAAGATTTATGTCGAACATAAAATTAATATTAAGTTAAGTTAAATTGGTTCAAAGATAGATTGCATCAGAAAATAAGCTATGCTGCTCAGCATATGCTTGGAATTGTATTTTTTATTTATTATTAGTATTTTTCTATGTTAGGTAAAAATTTCCTTCATTTCACAGATTTCAATATCTGAACAGATGGAATGAAAAGTCAATGAAAATTATGTCACTATGTCACTTTTTTCCTACATTAATGATGGCCGAGTGATGAACTATCCAAATTGACATTTTCAATATGTCTGGTTTACAAAAAAAGAGATTTACAAACATGAACTACAGCATTAAAGATAACATCACACTCTCTGCTAAATCCTTGTGTCTAATCTTTTTTAAGCAGTTTTACTTCTACACACAAACATTAATCGCTGTTGGATGAATGTGCTGAGGAAAGTGGCATTCTGTAACATGGCCACTAGCAAGGGCAAGAGGTGGGATAACAATCCAGAGCGAGGCAATGTTCACCTTTGGAATTAAAAATTGAATTAACTATTTTTTTAAGTGCCTTAAAATAGTTACACTAAAACATAAAAAACTAAAGATTTTTTTTTTTATGTCACATGTTTTGGAAGCTTTGTAATTTTTTTGAAAGACTTCTTTGTATGGCTTTTAATGTCTTAGAATACTATTTTTTTGCTTTCATGTTCATAAATTTGTTTTTAAATGTTATTATAAAATAATGTTTTACAGAGTTGGCCTGCCTTTTAACTATTTTGGAAGGAGATGCTGGCCCAGCAAGTTTATCTGATGAGTGTAGAGTTTTGCTCTCTAAGAGAGTCGAAATGTTTGAATATGCTGCACAGGTAATTGCTTATTAATGATTTTTTTTTACCTGAAGATGAATTATTTTGACTGGCATCTTAGATTTTAATTTGTTCTTTATGTAAAAGCATACAAAATTAAACTATTTTCTATGCTATGCCTTACTAAATTTGTTCGTGTTTTGTATAATTATTTGAATCATTGATCATCCCCATTGATCCCACAGAAAAGCATCATGCTTTAGGTAGCTTCTGTTACAAAAAGTAAGAAGATACCTATGCTATTGCAGCCATCTGGAGGAAATCAATTCTAAAAAATATTGAAAATTTTCAATTCTAGAAAATTTTGGTACGTTTTTACCAATTATGACTCCCAGACCCCAAAACCACCCTCAGTCTAAATGTTGATGTATATCTATCTATCTATATATTTGATTTTTGTCATGTGATAGCACCCCTATTTATTAACTGATTTGGAAGTGACTAAGCACGCATATAGGACCCAATCAAGGTTTTAACATAGTTCATAAGCCAGCTTCATTGCCACCTTGTTTCAAAATGGTAACCTTTTAAAGATTTCAAACTTAAAAAAATATGTAAAAAAATTTTAAATTCTTAAAGTTTTTCCTGTTAAATGTTCGGCCTTGATACAAGGATTCTGGTGCAATTTTTGGTTTGCAGCTATCTTAAAAAATGATTGAGATATAGTAGTTTGGAATACTAAGGTGACTGACATTTTGAAACAAGACATCAGGATTCCTTTGTAAACAGGTTTGATTTATGAGTTTTAGTGAATGTGGTTTCTTGCAGTTTTTCTTTCATTGATGTAACCATTGTTCCAACTCTCATATGCTTAAAACTATATATTCATATCTTCCAGTGTCAAATTCTTGCCAAGCTTGGCAACACTTTGCAAAATATCACCAAATTTGGCAACCAAAAATAAATCCCCATTAATGAAGCTAGCTTGGGCTATACTGACTAATTTGGCGAAATTCTCATTAAAATTCAGTATTGACAGAAACTGGAAATTAATCTTTTATAATCTGGTTCCACGTATTTTAGCTTTGTGTGTTTGAGTAAAATTAACTGAATTCTTCACACAAGGAACAGGGAAGCTACCTTTTTCTCCTGGTACGGGCTGGAAGGACTTTATTTGAATAGTAATAGTTAAAAATATTACATATTCATGAATCTTTTGATTAAAAGAAAAAAAAATCTAATATACAAATTACATTTTCACACAAATAAAGTAAATAAAATTTATGTAAATTTGTTATTGTATAATTGTATTACATAAATTTATATGTTATGGAAATTTTAAAGCATTTATGTATTTGGCTTAGAAATTACTATATGAACTTTTTCATGTTATTTTTTGTAAAGAGCAAAATAAATGTCACATGTGGATGAAACCAGATAGTCAAACAATGTCATTTGTATATAGATCTTTAAAAAAAAAAAAAAAAGTCTACAAATATTAAAATAAGCCCCACAAATACTCAGAAGAGACCTAGTGGGCTGTATGGAAGAGTTTAATTATGGAATGCACTTTTTTCCGTTAATGTCCCAGGTTCAATATTACAAACAATAGCATCTTGAGCAATAAAGTAGAGTTTACTTAATTTAATACACACTTTTTATGCTGCTCAGTCACATCATAAAAATTAAGCCAAAGGGGTTGCTATCAACATGAAAGTGTCTTCAGCCACATGAGCAGAGAGCATGTGATTTGATTGAGACCTCAGTTAAAATAATGTTATTTCCATGGCTGGAATGTTTGACTTCTAAAAAATTGCCCTGCAAGGGAGAATTTGTGTATTATTGTTATAATTTTTATTATTTCAGGCTTTAACTTGCCATATTTTGCTATAAAACTTCTAAAAAACAAAAAAAGGAACACAAGAACGATGAAATTAAGTTTATAAATCAGACAGATTGCTAGAAAATGAATAATTTAAGATAAATATGTGAGTTAATTACAGTTTGCTAATTCAGAGTTAAAAATAATGCTAGACAGCATTCAAACAGTCATTTTCCTTTTCTTTTAATGCATTTAATACTATTCCATTAGAAATGTAGCTAAGGTGATTCTCAAATGCCCTGCAACCACGCAAAAGTTTGACATATTTTCTGATTACCGTATTT
The DNA here is from genome assembly GCA_963931845.1 of Maratus michaelseni. Taxonomy (NCBI): domain Eukaryota; kingdom Metazoa; phylum Arthropoda; class Arachnida; order Araneae; family Salticidae; genus Maratus; species Maratus michaelseni. The sequence goes on from OZ007597.1 coordinate 141,992,062, forward strand.
TCGGGAATATCCACCGCACCAATGATAATCTGTTTGGAAAAAAAAGTATATCCACGTATGCGTCGCACCCTCGTAAGCGCCGCATCTATGAAAATCTATTTTTTTAAGTATATCCACGTAAGCGCTGCACCCAAGAAACTCAAATTTATTTATAGATATTTTCACTTAAACGCCACAAAAATTGAATTAAACTAGTAATTAAATTTAAAGAAATATACATATAAATATTTTCACTTAAAGTGCCAGAAAAATAAATATATAAAAAAATATCGTATAGTGACTTTGCCGAAACCACGTCAGCATAACTAGTAGCGTTCCTGTGTTTTTTTTTTTTTCTTTTTAAGGGGTAGGGAGATCCTATTTGACAAACGACACGTCAAAATTTCTAAGACATTTGCATATGAACCATGAAACGAACAGTTAGTTAGCCAGACGAATCACAGTGCAGCAAATGTCATAAAAAGTACGGCGTCACGCAACTGATGAAGTAATCGTGAGACAACTAAACTTAGAAAAAGTGTTGGCATAAAGGTAAGCAAGCAATGGCACTGGAACAAAAGTACGTTCTCTGAAAGGGTGGACGAGCACACAGTTTAAGAGGACAATATTTGTGCAAATGGTAAGCTAAGCTTATCGGTAAAACAAAATATTTCCAACATTAGCGAAAGAGGTCGCGGCGGCTATATATCCATTCTAATATCCTGAGGATACAGTGCTTATTGATGGGTGCACAGAAAACATAATCATTTTTAACTTGAGAGCTGGTGATACCAACATTTTTCACCCCACTGATAGCTCAAAAATAACTTTTCACAAGCATCCAAGGTTGGGAGACGTTTTCTAATGTTTTGGTACAAATTTGAGAGCATGTGACAGTTGATCAAAGAGCTAAAAATGGCATCGTACAATATCGGTATGGAAAAAAACAGGTATTATAAGACATCCTTATGAAAAAAAATCGTCGTACCTGCCGTCCTGGCATAAGAGCAGCTCTTAGAATATTTGATACTTTTAAACTCGTATGTGCCGTGGCTCATACGCCCGAAAATACGGTAATTTTTAAACATAAAGGCATTAAATTGGCAGCCCTGACTGTTGAAGCTATAATGAAAAAAGAAAGAAAAAAATAAAAAATAGAGAAGGGGTTTTGGATTTCCTGAAATAGGATGAAAGAGAATTTTGAATAATTAAATAAACATTTTAAATTTTGAGTTTTCCTAAAGGAGAAGAAATAATTTTTGGGCACGATGATCAAAAGTGGTAAAAAGTACAATGCATATAGTGGAAAATGAAAGTTAGAATATTATAAACAATTCAATCCATGGCAAAATAAACAAAACTTTCTTATTTGAACAGTAGAATAACTGCATATCTGAAAACACTTATATAAACAGTGTGGTGTCACAATTAATAGTTTTTTGAGTTTATAAACTTTAAATTATCTGATCAAACTAAAATTTAATTTAATATTTATGAAATAACAAGATATCATATTATTTCATCAAACTCCATATTTCAGTATGTAATGGTCATCCATTATTGATTTATTTCAAATCTTAAATTATCTAAAATTTCACTCTTGATTTAAAGGCACTTATCAGATTATTATTATTATTTATATATTCAAAGACAAATAAAAAACAGATTTTTTATGAAATTAATTTCTTTATTAGAAAAGAAAAATATGATTAAGGATCCTCTGCAGATTCACCAACATTATATTAATACTTATAATTAAAATAAATTTTAGTAATGATTTTACACAAAACATAATTTTAAATATCTCTTTACAAGATGTAATAACATAAATTGATCTCGCTGTCCTGAAGTATTAAACACTTATATCACTCGCTTCAAAGAAGCTATGGATGAACATATTAAATAGAAGCGATATTGCTCAAACAATTTCCATAGGGAAAGTTCATCTAGAAATTGAAGACGTTACCCAGTGTTCGATGAAATCTGTTATAAATAACTTCTATATCAAGAGAGGAAGTCCTGATAATATAGATGATTTAAACAAGTATTTGTGAAAATAAATATTATCTAATCGTACAACAAAATGGAAGAATATCTACGTATAGCAGTTGAAAACGGGAATTATCGTAAATTAAATAAAAATGGGAAATAAAATAATTTAAATTAAAAAAGTAAATTAATAAATTTTAAATATATACATTTTAGAAATTGAAACAGATTTTTTTTTAAAAGCAGATGTTTTGTCTGTGACATAACAGGAGCGATTTGGAATCAAATTGCATTTTCCATTTTTTGATAAATAAATTTACTTATCAAGTTATAAGCAATTCTTGCTATACGAGATTTTCCCCCTTCTTTTGCTGCTGCATTGGGAATTCAGTTCAAAATACTGATTTTGACAGTATTTTCTGAAAGTTCTTTTGTCTTTACTAAAAAATGGAAAACATCTTTCTATCAGATACTTTCTGAGTAAGAACACCTGCCAATTTCATGCGTTTCCAAACAAAAATGAATTCAGAAATATACCAGAAATCTCTTTTGGATTTGAAAACAGCCTTAAGATAAATTTGCTGAAGTGGGGATGGATTTCTTTGATTTCATTTTTAAGGTAGGCAAGAAAATCAATGCACAGACTTAAAGTACTGAATAAGGGTCTGCTGGGTAATTGTAATATCTGACTATTGCCAATAATCCCACATATTAGGCAGGTGCAGTATGTTGGCCAGATATCTGCTGCATCACTATCTAAAATCTCTCTTTTTTTAAATGTATGTTTTAGTGTTTTTTCAACAATTTTTTTTATTAGTTAAGTTTTGTTTTTCTGAATAATTAATCTTATGTTTTCACATTAGGTTGCTCCTCTTGAAACAATAGGGGAAGTGGTTCAGCAGGTTTTAAGCTCACCTTCCAGGAACTACTTCCTTGCAGTGACCTTGGCTTCAATTTTTGGAATATTTGTGGGCGGCTTATTTTGTGGTCGTGTTACAAAGAGGGTGCCCATGTCTGTGAAGAATAAGTGATCACTCATCATTCACATATTTTGTTAATAAAAACTATTATCAAAACACACTGTACAGCATGCTTTGTGGAAGATCTAGTGAAAAGCTCTGAATTGCGGCTCCTTTTGTTCTAAAACTTTCAATTAAAGAACAAATAGGTTTTTCTTTTTTACATTACAACCTAACCATTGAACTGCCACATCAGTGATTGTAAATAATGTGTATAATAATTACTGTTGGAATGAATAATTTGTATGCAAGACATTTTTTTTTAAGGTGTCCAATATGCATTTATGTGGGAAAAAAAACTTTTTTTTTTCTCTTTTATTTTTGAATGTGATACCAAAGAAAAATGTCTTATATATGTATGATTTTATTTTTTTAATGAAAATTTAGGTTTTTGTTTTGAAGATAAAAAAAAATTATAATTGATTCTGGGCCCCTTCAATGTAGTGATTATTTTCTATGGAGGAAAATACGAAACTTGCTATTAACATTTTAATAAAATTTTAAGTAGTTAAAGCTTTTTACTTGCATATGTTACATGTGATTGTGCAATATAATTTTGGAACAGCTTTACAAATGTGCTATTTGTATACTAGTTTTTTCCTATCTGAATTTAATTTTTTTCCAAGTCTTTTTTAAAAAATGTTTTAAGAACATGAAAACATATCAGGAATTTTAAAGCTTTTGAATGACCTGAATATATTAAGCGAGTTTTTATCTTGTGCAACTTTTGAAAGCCCTAAAAGGAGGTTTTAGAATGTGAAAATACCAAATACAAGTTTGTTTGTTTTTTTAAAGTTAAAAAAAAAATTGTAACCAATTCTTTATTAATGTGTTAAGGCTATTTAATTAATAAACACATAATTGAAAATATGAGATTTCAATTGCCAAAATTATCTCATTTACATATATTATGCTGTGGTATTGTTTCTTTTTTTATAAAATAATTTTGAAGTAGAGTTAAAGTTTGATGAAGTTCTTTAACTACAACTTCATATCTAAATTTTTGCAATTAATGACATGGTGAATCAAAGCCATCTTAGAATCTGAAACAAACTTTTGATTTATTAATGAATTATTTGGGTGAAATTTCTATGCAATTGAATAATTTTGAATAATAAGTGTTAGAATCCTTTGTCTTGTGAAAAATTATTTATGTATTTCTTAATCGTGATGAATATGTGATTGTTTTGAAAATTTTAAATAATTCAAATAATTTTATCTTTTTATTTTTTCCCCCAATTGATTTCTTGATATCGAGTTCCTGAAAATTTAAAGCCGTTTTTATTATAAACAAAAACAGATTGACGAATAAAATATAAAACAAATAAAAGCTACTTTGTTTTTAAAAATGCTCAAGTTTTATATAACATAACAGTTATCCAAATTTAGCAAAAGGCAGTGGTATTGCATAAAATATTTGAAATGAATATGCAGAAAAAGCCTCCAAAAATATTATTTTCTGTATGATTGTAAGAAAAAGCATATGTTATGTATTCTGGTTGTTTTAAAACATTAAAATTAAATTTTGTTACAGTTGCTTTTTATAACTATTTTAGAAGCATTTTTGGAATAACAGAATGTAACTGAGACATATAGAGTTATTCTATAAATAAAATTGAGAACCAATGTTTTCAGTACAGGCTTTTAATACTTTTTAATGTTTATAGGCATGTGTTTTAATTTATTTCAGTACGAATATTAGTAGTTATTTTTAATCTTTGTGTATGTTATTTGGTAAATATTATTACTAATTTGGGCATTATTTTACTTTTCGCCACATTAAATAGTGTTGCTGTATAAATTAGGAAGCCCAGAATTTATTATTATTTTAAGTGTTTCTGTTTTTGCTATATATAATGCACATATAAGTCTGTATAGCATGTGAACTATTCTGACATAATCAAATATTTGCTATTTAGTTATTGTTATATGTCTTCTGATTTGTCTATCCATTATTAAAATGATGCTGAATGAATTTTGACTGTTAAGTCACAAAGTTTAAACTGTTTTTGTTCTCTATTTATGTTTTATTGCTTAGATCTTCAGACTCTCTTCTTTAAAACCACATCAACGGCAGTCTCAAGATAAGTCGGGAGTTATAACACTGTTTCTCTATCCCTGCATCCGTTGAAATGTTTAAATGAACTTATGAATCGAATATAAAAATTATGATGAATGCATTTGGAATATTAATTTCAGCCATGAAATCTGAAATGTTTTTTATTCATCTTTTGTCTTTAGACTATTTATTTTTAAGATCCGCTTTATTTATGTACTTGTGAATAAAATATGCTGTGTTAATCAGTTTATAATGTGCATTTTCCTCCATTATTTCTAACAATAATTAGCTTGATCTGAAATTTAAAATGCATGTCATTTGTCAGTTTTAAAACCATTTTTATTACCTCTGCTTTCATTGAAAAATTAGGTTTATGTTATATGCCCTCCAGTAACAAAGTACTGTATCATTTTGATTTTTTTTTTTTTTTTTTTTTTTTCAGTTTTATAAAGATCAAACTTTTCTGAATTCGTTTTGTTTTAAATTTTGTTTATAATTTTGCTGATGAAGTATTATGTTGATTATTTTTATATTAACTTTTAACAAATTGTATTTTTATCATGTTTAATTGTATATACTAAGTGGAATTTAACTTATATTTTTAATTTCAGCAATCATATTTGAAAATATTATGCCAACATTTTACAGTTAAGGGGACTTGGTACCAAAAATATTTATTCTGTAAATAACACCTATATTAAAGTTTTTGGATTATGCTTCAATAAGCAAAATCATTACAAATAATAAAAAGCCTTAAATTGTTAATAAATTGATAATTTATAATTTATTATAATTGATAATTGATTTTCTTTTTTAATTTAATAATTTTAAAATTCCTTCTTTTCCAATTTTGGTATTTCAAACTAGATTTTTAGGGAACTTGGTTCTACAAACCTGAGTATCGGATTTTGCTAAAAAGATTAGATCAGAAGAAAAAAATAATAATAATTGGATGAATATCGAAATAAACCTGTGAAAATAGCAATGTTTAAATTTAGTTAATTTATTTAGTTATTTTATTTAAGTATATTTAAGTTAATTATTTTTTTTTAAATAAAAATTTCAAAGATATCAAAAAATCGATGCTCTGTTATCTCTCATAAAATCTAGATATACATTTAAATTATATAAAAAAAATCAATCAATCAATTTACTCAATTATTGTGGAAACCCCAGTATTTTGGTTACATAGATAATATGAGAAAATATGAATTGAAAAAAATCAGTTTAAACATTTCATTTACAAAAAAGAGTTATTAAGAGAGATGCGTAAAATCAACCATATTTCCTTTACTAATTTATCAGATAGTCAAGAAATTTGAACACAATGTTCTAGAGATGTTAAGATTCATTTTAGGATAAAAAAAAATTCGATTTTTTTTTTTTTTTTTTTTTTTTTTTTTGTCAAAATGAGAGATATTGAGTCTGTTTATTTTAATCAGTTCTTTAACAAGTTTATTTGCAACAATAAAAATATATTTACTTCATCAATCATTCCTTCTCCTGCACATGTTTTTGGTTGTTCCAAAATGAATATGCTGTCTATGCATTTTTTTTTTCTGTTTGTGTTTGATATGAACAAAAAAATATTTTTTTTTCTTATTGAAAGTTAAACTTTCCATTGGGAAATAAATTGTTATAATTTTAATACGTGTTTTGCTATTTGTTAAAAAATTCGTTTGACCAAGCATTGGTGTTTAAACATATGTTAAAAATTGTATTCAATGTAGAACAATAGCATTACTAAAAAAATATAAAATTATTTTTTTATTTCTTAAAAAATAAATAAATAAAAATGAAATGCTGTGGGATTTTTGTATGTTGTGTGATAGTCCTTTATTGTTTATGAATTAGTCACAATGTTTATACTTTTAATGAAGTAAATTATGGTATATATTATACTTCTATGTTTTCTGTTTTCAACTATATTTTTCAAAATATAACTTTTTCAAAAATATGTGTAATTCTTTTGGAGCATTAATAGGATATTGATTGTTTTTTTCTGTTTCTTTCTTTGTTTGATAATAGTGTGCTAAATTCTCAATGTATGCATTCAATTATAAAGTCATAGAATTATATAACAGCATGAACTTCATTTTTTTCTACTTTTGTGATACAAAGATCTGTATTATACCTACATTTTAAACAATTTATCAAAAATGTAAATGGAAAAGATAAAGAAATATGAGTGTATTTATTGTTATAATATATACTAATGGCATCAAATTTTCCTGTTTCAAAAGCTTTTTTCTTTTTTAATCTGATATTTAAGGAAAATTTAAATTTTTTTATACATGAGTTTGAACATTTTCAGTTTATAAAAGAGAAATGTAAATACTGCATGCTTGGAGTATATTATGTACTAATACAAAAACTATTTTATTATTGATCAATCTGTGCTATAATAATTTAATGTTTTTTAATCAGTTCCATGTCGAAAGTTTTTTTAAGATATTAAATGGATTTTTTCCCCCCATTGTCAATTATACAAAGTTATTACAAAAGAATCATTGGATTTCCGAAGCGTTTATTTCTGGACATAATTGAGTTACAACAATGAGTTATACATGAAAATAAACCGAAAGTATACAAGATTGATGTCCATACCACAGATGTTCAATATGTGCTCCTTGATTGATACGGCAGATGCCAAGGCGATAGTTCAGTTTTTTCACACACAGTTAGCTGTGGAATAGAAAATTCGCAGCTAGCACGATTTGTTGATTTCTTGGGACTACGGATGAAACTCTCTCCAACTCAGTTCATGGTTTCTTCAGTAACACTTGGACGGCCAGAACTTCTGCCTTTACATAAACAACCAGTTTCTTTGAACTATCGATACCAGTGCAGAATGCTTTGTTGGTGGTTTGCATTTGTATGCCTTCCGGAATGCTCTCTGAACTGTTATAAGAAATTCACACTTTGAAAATTCTAGTACACAAAACACTTTCTGCTGTCCAGTCGCCATTTTGAATATGACGTTCGCGCAGCAACCATGGCAACCACATACGCAGTGTGAAACTGTAGTTAATGCCCTCTCGTTTGAGTTGTCATGGAAACATATACGTTTCCTAGTTCACACATAGTAACGTATCAAAACCCGATGATTCATTTGTAATAACCCTGTATTTAAATTACTAGGTTATCTGAAGAAGCATCTCCTTGAATTGTTGTTTGATGGTTAAAGTATATACACTATCAAGAAATTCCTCATTCTGCTATTTCTGTTTTATGTTGAAATTTAATTTTTCAAGTTATGTAATCATATATTTAATTATCTATTGGTAGACAGACATAAAAGTTAATTGAAATGTCTGTGTTTGAACTGACAAATAGTAATTATATTAATTATTTGAACTTTCTGATTTATCAGTTTTATGTTTTTTTTCCCCTCTTTCTCAAGCTCAATTATTTTAATTGCTTTAACCCCTTCGCGACGAGCGTCTTTTGCAGAATTTTTAATCTTTTATCACCAGTTTTTCAAAACAAAAATTTTTGCCTAATTGAATCGCAGAAATGCTAGGATTACATAAGGCAAAGCTTACAATAAAAAATAACTGGTGGGAATAATCGAGGATTCTGAGCATCTTATGCATCATGTATACGTGTCGCTCGTCCCCAAGGGGTTAATATAAAATAAATTTTTTGTAGGAACTTTATAGTTCTTTATAAATATGTGTGTATTGTTTATGTATATCTCAATATATATATATATATATATATCGATTCACTTTTGTCTGGTTATTTATTATTATTTTTTTTATTCTTTGGACTTAATTTTTTTATTTTATTAAGTTAACACCAGAAATTATTAATAGTGATAGATTTTTAAAAATATTTAGATACTTACCAATCTGTGCAGTGTTTTTTTTAGGTCATGCTGCACAAGGTATTTTCATTCTGTTAATCCATGTACTATTTTCTACCTATGAAGAGTATTATATTTTTATCTGAGTATAATTATCTTCATTAATCTAATTATGGTAAATAGTTTAAGATTGCATCTTCCTGTTTGGAGCTGCTACATTTACTATGCAATATGAGAGAAGGTAAATAACAGAAATAAATGCATGCCCATGTATATGAGCAATGTGTCATCTTTGTATATAATATCTATTTATGATATTCATTTATATTAACCTTTTATAATTTAATTGTAATCAAATTTTAGGAATTTAATTAAAAAAAATTGTGTAATTTAATGTTTGAAGTGAAGCAACAAATGACTTATTAACTAGGGGGACTTATTATCCCATGTTACATTTAATTATCCAGTTTTATTTTTGGAAAAAAAAAAATACAGATTATGTGGGAAAAAAAATGAAATTTTCATTTCTTAAAGTAAAACCAGATTTAAGCATAATAATGCATATTAAATTATTAATTGCAAATCAAATTATCACCTGCCTCATCTCTAAAATGTCATTATATTTTTTAAATATATTATTTACCTTATTATCTGCAAATTACTTGATTTAATGTCGTTATAATTTTGTTTCAAAACCAGTTGTATTTGAATAAATCTATAGTTTAATTTAAAAAAAAATTATTTTAAAATTTTAAAGTACAGATTAACAAAATAGTTTTTTTAAATAAAATGCAGTTAATACCGGTTTATTTGGAGATTTCTGTTATCTTTTAACACATTTTTCGTAAAGATTCTCTAGAGGGGATTATAATTTTCAGGGTTCCTTACTTAAAAAGTAAAAACAGAAGCATTATAAGATAACCCCTGTGTCGTCTGTCCATCTGTCAGAGCTCTTTTTCTCATAAACTATGGGATGTGGAAAGTTCAAACTTGGGAAAGTTATAAAACCTTTTTACCTGCATGTTTTCGGATTATTAGCTATTCACAGATATGTTTAGAAAAAATTTAGGGGCTAACTAACTTACTTAAAAAAAAATTCTTTTGTATATCGTGCGAAAGATCTTGTAATACTGAACTCAAAAATATATTTCTTTTAATTTTAGGTATTATATTTTCAGAGATATCGTCGAAAATGCACTGCAAAAATATGTCCTCCTCACCCCCCCCCCCTTCTATTTCCGAATCTACTGAAACTAAAATTATAAAAAAAATTAGGTGTAATAGAAGTTTATTTAAACCTTGCAAGATAACTATAGAGAATTTCTTGGGTAATGTAGTTTTTGAGAAAAATGCAGTTTTCCATTACACAAACTTTATTTTTCGGGTGGTCAAACATAAAATTGACAGGCATTCTAGACATCGATCAATGCAGACTCATCCAAGAATATTTGATAATGATTTTCAGGAAAAAAAATGTCGGTAATTAGCCGCAATAACAATTAAGTTACTTGACAACAAAAATTTAATTTTATGTATTGTATAGGCGATTGTTTGGAAAATCTTGTAACATCGAACTCAAAAATATATTTGTTTTAATTTTAAGTATTATATTTTCAGAGATATCCCCCCCCCCTCCCCCATTTTTGAATCTACTGAAACTAAAATTATGAAAAAAATTAGGGGTAGTATGAGTTATTAAATAATAAATAGTAATAATTCAATTTATTGAACCCTATAAGTGCGAGTTATACTCACACTTGGCCTATTTATTTATTATTTTATAATATTGCAATTTTTTAAGAACAAAAACTTTGTATATTGATTAAGTAAATATTGATTTATAGTGTGGAATAGTATATTCATTATAGAGTTTGATAAACATAAAAATCTGATTAAAAAAAAAAAAAATCAAATATTGGTTTTAAAATTTATGCATTGGAAGATAAAATATTGCTTTTAAAGTGTGCAATATATTTAAATAAAGTAATGCAATAGTTTTTCTCACATTTGATTGTTAAGTCATAAAGATTACATTTGACCAAACATTGGTATTTAAACACCTGTTAAAAATTACATTTGTCATAGGACATAATAACATTACTGAAAAATCATCAAAATATTTTTTTGTTAAGTACGTGATTTTTGAACTGCAATCAGTTTTTAGTTTAAAAGATTGAATATATATATATATATTGGAATTAGTTTAATGACATTATTTAGTCTTATAAATGCCTACTAACTGAATGTAAAATAAATATATTTATGGCAAAAACCTTACTACTATTACTGGAAAAGTTTGTTGCATTTATTGAAGGCTTCATACTTTAGTGTATTTGCAACATTTTAAATTTTATTTTGCCCCTATAAATTTTGAATATTTCTGATATGGTTTTTATAAAAGCTGGCCAAGCAATAAAGATTTTGTGTGAGCAAAATATGTAATTTTGCCATTTATTAACTACAAACAAGTTAAACTAGCTGATAAAGAAAATATCTCATTTTACTAAAATGAAATGAATAAATGTTATGTTAAACTAAACTTATAAGCGTGGACACTGGCAAGCAAGGAAGGGGGATTTCTTCCCCCAGAAGGAGGGTCCCTTCTTGCCCCTAGATTTTGATTTTATCTTTCTTTTTTTATGATATTTAAAGTACATTTTTTTCATACTTAAAATAATTCAATATTATTAAAATTAGTTGTTAATCCCTTCTCCACTTAAATTTTTTCTATTGGAACTGATGCTTTTATAACTAACGATAAATTCACTATTGGAAAGGAAGAGGGAAGACTTGCAACATCAATTGCCTTCTGAATCAATTTTATTTATATACATAGCCTTAAGAATGGTAAAAAAAATACTATTTTGAATTAAGTTTTATATGACTTCTTTATATACTTATCATTGATTTTGAAAGTAATGAGTTATAGAGAATAATCTACTCTAAAAGAAACAAAAATTTTAAGTATAAATAATCAAATTATACATTAAAAAAAAATTCTTATATTTTAATTTATTTTTATCATTTACTTTCATATTGCTATGTTAACTGTTTTTAAATGAAACAATTGCAGTTCCTCTAATATAGACTTTTTATGATATTTAACAGTAGACTAATGCACATATTTTTTATTACATCTGCTTTTAATTTTGAATAATTAATGGAAAAAATTCAATCATAATTTTAATTTTAATCAGTTTTCAATTAAATATTTTTTATGGTTCCATAAGAAAAAAGCAACTGTTTTTTTCCTTTTGTGAAGTTTACACATGTTGTATATATTTAGTATTTTTTGAAGTTGTAAGTTTATAGGACATAGAAATGCCTATAATTTAAAAAAGAATATAATATTGAAATAATGATAATCTGCGAAAGAATTTTCTTTTACTCTAAAGTCTTTTATATTTAGTTAGTTTAAGTTGTAAATTTATTGGTCATAGTAACTTATAAAGTATAAACATGATAATATGCAAATGAATACAATGATAATATGCAAATGAATACAATGATAATGTGCAAATGTACACAATGATAATATGCAAATATACACATAATGATACTATGCAAATGTACACATAATGATACTATGCAAAAGTATTGTCTTTTAATTCTAAAGTCTTTTACAATTTTAATCTGTGATATAAAAAATGCAACTGAAGAGAGATGTTATGTGTGCAGTTTTTATTCATAGTTACTACAAACAAATATGTCCAGTTTGATGCCATAACTTCTGTATCATACACTTGTAAGGTTTTACTTTTAACAATTGCATCTCAAACACAAGTATGATTGTTTCTCATGTGTGTTTTTTTAAGAATGAGTTTGAGAAGTTTAATATTTTCTACTTGTGAAATTTGATGTTATTTTATATTTATGTTTAGATTTTGGAGCAAATAAAGGTAAATATTTATGAAAGGCTTAATTACTTATTAAAAATATATGAATATGATACATTGGGTATTAAAAAAGTTATACTTATGGGACAAGTATTTAGTCTTTATAAATGATTTTTTTCAGTATTTCTTTGTTATAGCAGTCCACACAATTATGATTACACAAACTTGCAGACAATTGCCATGCTCATGAAGCATAAATGTAGCACACACATATAATAGAGAGATGAAAATAAATATTATTGCATTAAATATTGTAATATTTTATGTTAAGAATATATTACAATGTTTCATAACAAATTCATATGGAGGTTTCTTAACAATTTCTTACAATGCTTTACAAGAATAACTACTTTTTAATTTTTTAATGCTTCTCTCCTATTCCAATCAACTGTCGTATTTTTACCCATATATAGTGGTTTTTGCACCATTTTATAGATATTAATTCCTCTGCCGCCACTACATAAACCTTAAAGTAATTACAAAAGGTACTTTGAACCAATAACCCAATTTCCATTATGGAAGCTTTATTATTATTACAACTCTTTATGTTGCATCTCTATTATAGCTTCATCATTAGTAACATACAGTTTCATATGATGGCCTATTTTTGCATAGTTGTTTGTTAAATAAAAGCCCTTGCTTTTAAAAAAAGAGATTTCATCCATCTAAGTACTAGGTAAATCAAAGCTTTTTCTTATACTTATAAAAATAAAGGCGATTAAAGAAAGAACTTAACATCATACAATAGAAAAAATGTTTTGGAACATTAACAAAAAAGCAGTATGATGATAGCATAAACATGTGCTGTTTCGTTAGGACTGCAAACCTTTTGATGTGATTTTACAACCTAACTTGGCGATACACTTCTGCCATTTGGCGATTCATTCTTGGGGGCTGCTATAACAAAGAATTACCGATTTTTCTAATGGTATGGGCATTGTTTCTGTATAATTTGTCTAAGTATGGAAAAGAATTTTAAAGCTGATCTCCAAACACAAATTCTAATGCAATGGACATTGTTTTAATATGATGACTTAAAATAGTAGTACATAGTAGACAGTTAGTTGATCTCTAATATTGTTCATGTTTAAATTATACTTTCAGGACTTTTTTATGGGGGGGGGGGGTTGTTGATAAGGGAGGTCATTTTAATTGTCATGCATTGTTTTATTGTGGCAATTTATTTAAGTATTTGGGCTATTTTTGAATTGACCTCCAAATGCGAAGTAATTATAATTGTCTAATTAGTTATTACAAAACAAATTTTTGTCGAGGGGGGGGGGGGTGAGATTAAAATTGAGTGATCCAGTTCTTCTATGTTTTATTTTATTGGGATGATTTGCTCATGATTAAAGCCTATTTATTCTAAAGTTTATCTCTGAAAACTAAACTGTCAACGTTAAAAAAATATTTGTTTGTATTATGGGTTATATTGGAAAAGCTCTCAAATGGTCTGTTTTTTAAATACCACTTTTTTCATTCACAAATTTTAGATTTTTCTTGCAATTTTTGTAGAAATTTACTGTCTATTGTAATTTCTATTGCAAATTTTGTAGAAACCAGTCACAAAAATATTTTCTAGGAAATACTCATATTAAAACAAAATGAACCATTTGGGAGACCTGCATTGGTAATTTTTTTATGTATTAAAAGCTAATTAAACTTTTCTTCTAATACTAAAACATGCTTATGGTTTCTGGAATTAAACCATGAGATAAACTTGAGTTCTTTTCAGTTATGGGGCTGTTACACTTTTGGTATATAAACCTATGCACCTTTTGTGTCAAGCATAAATGCTGACACAAAATCTAACTAGAGGTGTAAGAGCAATGAATCTAATGGTGTATACAGTTTCATGAAAAGAAATATTCTATGTAATGTCATTCAGCATGAGGAATGTTAACATATCGTATGATGTAGATCTATTTTTGTCAAATCCAGACTATGCAAACAATTCATTACATTTAGGATTATATAATAAATGTATAGCTTCAATATTGTTTTGAATTATATTGTTCAGTGACTTTATGAATATCTAATATATTAACAAAAATAACAGGTGCTACTCTCCTAATATGATTTCAAAATGCTAGCATTCACATGGAAATTACATTACAGTGTAAATAAATAGCAATTAGAGTATAAATAAATAGTCTTCCTTAATTATGAGATAAGTTTTATTAAATACAATTTAGTAATTTACTTCGAAAAAAGAAAAGTTCCGGAATTTCTTTTCATTTTGGAACTGTACTTCACTTTTATACACTTCATTTGCTCCTAAATCTTTATATTTTTGTTTGTATTTGTTGTGAATTTTGTTGATAATCAGTATTAAATCTCTTTCTTCACTGTTTGAATTTATATAGATTATAATTTTTTAAGCTAACTTTTAAAAAATCTTGGTTGAATGTATGATCTGAATTTTATTTTGAATTTTTTGTACAAAATGTATAAAATATGTATGTCAAAAAGTAATGCTATGTTATATGTTTATGCCATTTATAATAAAATTATTCATCACTTGTCATGCAGATTTTCTAAGTTCTTATTTTCTTTTTTAATCTGTTCATTTATTTATTTATTTATTTTGTACTTGTGTACATTACCGTCGATCACTTACAGTAAAAATAATCAGCCACTAAACAACATGACATACTACCCTTTAGCAGAATTTGCTGTGTCAATCTGCTTCAAACAAAATTTATCTGCGACCCAACATTGCTGAACCAAGATACTATCATAGAACTTCAGTAACCCATAAAGTAGTAAAATTTGCTTTTACATAGAAAATGTAATAAGAACTTTAGAGGCAAAGTAAATTTTAGGAATTTCTTAAGCTATGCATTTCTTTTTAATCTGCAAAGTCTTAAAATAATCTTCAGCACCTACTGCCATGCTGCGATGTTTCTGCTGCTGGAAATACTAATAATGGATAAACACTATGTAAGAACATACTCATGAGATATTTAACTGATTTTGTTTAATTCTGATTAATTTTTAATAAGCCAGTTTGTAAAGGTTTCATATAGATGTGCGGATAATAAAACAAATCTGCTACCAAACTGATTTGATTCAAATAATGACTGAATTTCAGTACATGACCATTGTTTATCATTTTTAAATAAATTCTCATATAATGCCCATTAATGCATACTCTTTTGATGGCAGAATCCTGTAATTTTTATATTTCTTCACCACATGCGAACTGGCTTATTTGCAAAATAAATAAAAATATAATATGTACATTACATGTGATATGCAGCATCACAATTGACTACAGTGAATGTGATGTTTATCTATTAACTGCATTAATTTTTCACCACTGTTAGCCAACAGATTTTGTTTACTTGGAAAAGTACACAAGTGCTATATATATATATATATATATATATATATATTTTTTTTTTTTTTTTTCCTGTACAAAACCATTTTTAGTGACAGTCCTATTTCTTTCATTATGAATTTTTCTGCAGTGTGTCAAACCACCTGGATAACCTGGAACAGTCAGAGAAATTTTCTAGAAAAGCCAGTGAAAATTTCTAGAAAAGTCGGGGAAAATTTCTGGAAAAGTCAGGGAAATTTGTCATTTTTGAGGAATAGCCAGGAAAAATTGAAATTTGAAAGAAAAAAATCAATCAGAAATTTGAAATTTTGGAGAAAAATTCATGAACATTTTTCTGATTATAAAACTAACGACTTGAAATTGCAGTGCCAGGAAAATCTAGCTTTGTTCTTCATAAATACTGTAAAAAAGTATTTCAACTTCTCATGCACATTCAGAGATTTTCAATACCAGCTTCACTGAATCTTTGTACAGTTTTGTAAGATTGTTTAGGTGAATGAGTCTGTTTACTTATCTTTGTTTGGAAATTGAATATTTTTTGTCTTAATTTATTCAATATTTATAATTCTTAAATTGCATTATTTACAAGGCAGATTTACTGATAAAGAAGAAAAAAAATATATATATATGTATATATATTTTGTATTAAAATATGACAAAGCAATCTGTAATTAACTGTGATGGATGGTATAAGGAATTTCATCCAGAGTTGACAAAATGATGGAACTTTATGCTAAAAGTGTGTATCTGCAAAATGTTTAACATGTAAAAAAAGTTCTCATTAAGAAATATAATAGTGTCAAGCAATCATTAACTATCTACTAATAAATATCTTGGTGTTCAACAATTTCTAAATTTTGCAAAAAGTATTTTAAAAAGTCAGTAATTTGTGCTTCAGAATCAGTTTTAAAAGTTCCACTCTCAAATTCACAACTTTCAAGACTTTTGTATGCAACACCACAAAATCTCAATACCTGGATTTTTGTTTATATTGGTATGGGAAAACCTGGGAAATTTTTAGCTGAGCTGGACTAGACAACCTTTGTTCTGTCATCTTCAAAAATTGATTATTCACCAAACACAATTTAGTGGCCTTCTGCAATAACAAGGCAAGTGAAAAATACTAAAGCAAGTGAAAAAACTTTTCAGCTAAAAGGCAAAATTAAAAAGTAAAATTACTTTCACATTTTAATTTATAATATAACTTCTTTGCATATATACCTATTAAGAAGAGTTTTCTAGCATCTTCTTTGCTTATGATAATAAAATGTATAGTTCCTTATATGCTGGATAATACATTATATAAATCTGAAAATTGAACATTTACCTTATTATTGCATATCCTATGGTTTTTGGTGAAAGAAGAAGTACATTTGGAATACATAATGATTTTTTTTTTACAACTTTTATTTAGTAAACACAGTTTACTAAATATTAAATCATCTTAGATTTTTTTTTGTTAAAAAAAAAAAGTCCTAATGCTGCCCTCATCCCAATTATCAGAATTGGGAAACTGAGACATAGGAGTTAAAAAAGTTAGTTCAAATACAAAATAGAGCCCAAGGAATAGCAAGGTAGGTCAACAAGCCTTTTTACATGATTTTTCATGAATCAAGGTAACTCCACTTGCCTTGTTATTGCAGACGCCCCCTCTCAATTGTTAATTTTAGAAATGTATAATGATGGTGTAACGACCAACACTTTCATTTTTCCTTTTATTGTTCCTGCACAACTTCTAAATATCGCATAATTTAAAAATTTACATTGTCAAATAGGAAATTTGTTTGAAAATTGTAGCTCAATTCAGGATTTTTCAAAATAATTTTCAAGCATCATTTCTTAAAAATCTTTCTCAACAGTGAACATTTGTGGAAAAGTTACAACATTTCACAATAAATTGTTCAGCGAAAATTGGAAAAAAAAAAAAAAAAAACAGATTAAATATGAGGCACTGTATTTGCTAATGAAAAGACTTATCTTCATTTCATGTTGAACATGAAATTAATTTTAAGTCAAGTTAAGTTAAATTGGTTAAAAGGTACGTTCCATCAAAATATATTCTGAATTGTATTATTTATGTTTATGCTAAGGTTTCTTAGGTTTCCTTAGGACTGCTTAGATACTTGAATGAAAAGTAATGAGTCTGTATCTACATTTAATAGTACGTATAGCTTTACAAATATTTATTGATTTTATTTCTGATGCTCATAATAAATCATTGTTTCAAGTATGCTAATTACCAAGTAACTGATTAGCTGATTATCCATAGGATATTTACACGAATTTACACAACTTATATTATTCTTTTTTTTATATGAATCTAATAACATGATTATGTGCATCATAATTAACGTAATGTGCTTAAATTATTTTGAATTTATGTGTATTACAATAATTATTTATTAAGTAATTAACATAGAGTACTCATTGCATTTAATGATAGTTATATTCTAGATAACACACATGTAAACTTTTTGTAGAAATAATTTTTTTATTTATGACTTTGATCTTTGATGACTTTGATATACTTCTACTATGTCTTAGATCAGCAATTCTTAAACTGTGGTTTCCAGATACATAAGCAACACATGCAACACATCGTCAGAGGTTCTGCAAAGATTTCATGCTTAGTGTAATTTTTTTATCTAAAAACCAAAATAAGTCTTGCAAGTAACGTCAAAGAAAAATTAAGAATATAGTGAAAACATGCTGTATCATTAGTTTACACAGCAAAACTTGTAAAAAGGGAATCGATAAATACCTGAAATATGATTCCATTTTAGACAGGTTTTCGTCTTATCAGGTATAATTTTATGGTATTTCTTTTGTCAGGACTATGATTTATTTCTGCTTGAGAAGATTCCGTTTTCTCCCCTGAACCTTCAATTGCATTAGGAAAGAAAATCTGTGTCTTTAGCTTGGGGAGAGACACCCTATATCAGGGAGGGCAAACATATAGCATATGTGCCATATGCAACAATTTCTGTGGTATGCAGAATATTTAAATTTGATACTCATTATATAAATTAAATTTCTTTTTATTATAAATAAAATTTTGTTTGACACATAGTGCAAACTTTCACAAATACTGATTTATTTTTTTATGAATT
Source organism: Maratus michaelseni (assembly GCA_963931845.1). Classification (NCBI taxonomy): domain Eukaryota; kingdom Metazoa; phylum Arthropoda; class Arachnida; order Araneae; family Salticidae; genus Maratus; species Maratus michaelseni. The sequence continues at coordinate 142,011,265 of OZ007597.1, forward strand.
AATACTTTAGAATATTATATTTTTTTGGTGGTATGATGCAACTATTTGCATTTCAATATGAATTTTAAAAGCTTAATTTCTTGAAATAAATTTCATAAGATATCACTGGAATAAAATGGCAAGTGAACCTAATTTTGATATGTATATTTAAAAAAATAAATAAAATACGAACTCTATATAAAACATTTTCGGATCAAACATAAGCAAAAATCTCATTAATAAATTATAAATATCTTTTTTATGAAATTGGAATTATAAGTTATTTGTTGCATTAAGAACAAGTTAAAAAGTTCTAAATTAAAAATTAGTCTTTTCTTTCATATCATTACATGTCATTTCAATGAATTAAATTTTCCAACGAAAATTTAGCGACTGATTCCACTATACAGGAAAATTACATTTTGATTTTTGTTCTTAGTTATTTGTTGCATAAAAGTGACTATTTCTATTAATTATTGTTTAGTATAAGCAGCCTAAGTATAACTCTTCATAAGATAAAATCTTTTTATATATATGTTTGAGCATTTCACAATGTTGGTAGATATTATTTGGGAATTTTTGGCAAACGTTATGTAAAAAGGTTCGCTATCCCTGCCTTAAATTTTGTTGTAATATATGTATAATATATTAAGTACTTAAATTAAAGTAATTGCAGCAACTTCATAATGGATAACTCGAGGTGGACGTTTGAACACATTTAATTTACAATTTAAATCACAATACGTACATCTACACAAACACGTACATCTAACAACACGGAACAGAACATTCTACACATGACAGTAAACAAAACTTAATATCCTTAGTTGCCGTAGATTGCTGTGGTGCTGCCATCTATTACTTACATTTTGAACTAGACACCACAGACTCTCCCCTCCTTACTCTGGATATTTCGTGGGAGATTTTCTTTTCCTGGTGGATCTTCTAGGTACCTGTTGGGAAAAAGAAGAGTTAGTATTTACAGTATCTGTAGCATGATCACTAGAAGTATTGGGCACCATGGATTTCACTTTAGAGTCGACTGGAGCAGGACTCGGAGTATTTGGGAGGACACAGTCATCTGGTTTAGGATTTGGAGGAGCTGGGACAACAGAGTCAGCTGGTTCAGGATTTGGAGTAGATGGAACAACAGAGTCAGCTGGTCGAAGATCTGAGACACTAGGAGGCATTAGCTGAGAATCACTTTTGTGACTTTCTGTACCACTTTCTTCAGAATTTGAATCATTATTTAGATGTATCTTCGAACCGACATTAGTTATCTGATCAACATGCCTTTTCCAAATATTCGAACCAACTTGAATTCTATAATGCAACTTGCCCTCTCTTGCAATAATGCGACCAATTTTCCACTTGGCTTCTGGAGTGTAATTTCTTACAGCCACTTTCTGGTTGATTTGAAATTCTTTTACTTTAGAATTGGCCTTTTTCGCATTTTGTTTATCATGCACAAAATTTGTAACACTTGGAAGTATCAAATCTATTTTCGTTCTTATATTTCTATTGAGAAATAGAGATGCAGGACTTTCCCCCGTAGTAACATGAGGCATCTTCCTATACTGTAAAAGAAAGTTATTTATTTTCATCTGCAATGTACCAGATTCTGAAGATAAGGCTTTTAACCCTTTTTTAAGAATCTGCACATATCTCTCTGCCTGCCCATTTGTAGCTGGATGGTATGGAGCACTAAACCTATGTTTAACCCCATGATTCTTCAAAAATGTCTCAAATTCTTCAGAAGTAAATTGTTTTGCGTTATCTGATACCAGAGATATAGGATACCCGTATCTTGCAAAAAGAGAAGAAAGACAAGTAATTGTATGTTCTGAAGTTGTATTAGGGACAATAAAAACTTCAGGCCATTTGCTATGAGCATCAACCACCAGCAAAAGCATTTTACCCATCACAGGACCAAAATAATCTATATGAATTCTTTGCCATGGAGCTGTAGGCCATTCCCAATGATGAGTATCTACCTTAGGAGGATTATTTTTTAAATTGACACAAGTAGTGCAATTTCGTGCAAGATCTTCAATATCTTGGTCAATTCCTGGCCACCAAACAAAACTGCGAGCTAAGGACTTCATTTTCACTATACCAAAATGTCCATAGTGCAAATCATGTAAAATTTGTTTACGGTGAACTTCTGGGATAATTACTCTACATCCTTTTAAAATGCAACTATGTTGAAGAGTAAATTCTTCTTGTTTGCCACCAAAAAGTAAATTTTTAGGAATTGGAGAACCAGAAATTAGATGATGAAAAAGTTGACGTAATAAAGGATCAGATTTTGTAGCTACAGCAATTGATTATGGAAGTCGTGAAAGAGCATCGACATTTCCATGTTCAGATGTTTTCTTATACCGAATATCATATTTAAACGCTTGTAAGTATAATGCATATCTTTGCATCCGAGCAGCTGAAAGAACAGGGATACTTTTATTTGGAGAAAATATGGACACGAGTGGTTTGCTATCTGTAAATAAAGTAAACCTATTACCATATAAATATTGAAAAAATTTCTTTACACCAAAGATAATAGCTAGAGCTTCCTTATCCACCTGGCTATACTTTTTTTCTGCATTCGTAAGCGTTCTGGACACAAAACCAATTGGTTTTTCCACGTTATCTGGCATCACATGCGAAAGAACTGCAGAGATACCATATGGAGAAGCATCTGTTGCTAATACTAAAGGCAATTTAGGGTTGAAATGAGTAAGAACTCTTTCTGAAATAATTTCCTTTTTTATATCTTTAAATGCTTGTTCACAAACAGGAGACCAAATAAATTTTACATTCTTTTTGAGCAAGTGATTTAAAGGATGGGCAATTGTAGATAAATTTGGTACAAATTTAGAATAATATGTGACTAAGCCTAAAAAAGCTTTAACTTGTGACACATTAATTGGTCTAGGAGCATTCACAATAGCTTCAATTTTATCTTGCGTTTTATGAATACCTTGCTTATCAATTTTATAACCACAATATGTAATATGGTCAGCCAGAAAAATTGATTTATCTTTATTTATCCTAATATTATATTCACGTAATCTTTCTAAGACTTGTTTTAGTCTTTTTAAATGAATTTCATCCGTTTCCCCTGTAACACCAATATCATCAATGAACACAGTGACACCATCAATACCACTTAATATTTGTTCGATAGATCGTTGCCAAATTGCTGGAGAGCTAGTAAGACCCATTGGTAACTTTAAAAATTGAAATAAGCCCTTCGGAGTATTTATAGTTAATAGTTCTTGTGATTTTTCGTCTACAGGTAACTGAAGATAAGCTTGATTTAAATCAATTTTCGTAAAATGTAAACCACCACCTAAAGTAGCTAACATGTCCTCTACCCTAGGTAAAGGATATTTTTCCACCTTCAAAAATTTATTTACTGTAACTTTAAAATCTCCGCATAAACGAATTTTCCCATTTGGTTTTACCACTGGAACTATAGGAGTTGCCCACTTACTACTGGTGACAGGTTTAATAATACCCTCATCCTGTAACCTTTGAATTTCATCATTTACTGCATTACGTAGAGCATACGTGACTGTTCTAGCCTTACAAAATATGGGCGTAGAACCTTTTTCTAGATAAAGTTCTGCTTTCAAACCTTTTATTTCACCAACTTTATCCGAAAATAAATCAGAAAAATCATTTAATAATGTTTTCAATTGATCCGTAGAATTTGCAATTTCATTCACATACACAGATTTAAAGTTAGTAGGGAACAAATTAAATGCAGCTACCCAGTCTCTGCCAAATAAAAGTGGGAAATTATCTTCTTTAATTAAATACAATTTAAGATTTTTAGTAATATTTGCATAAGAAACATCTACTGTTACATACCCCACAGGTGTAAACACCTCACCCGTTGCCGTTCTCAACTGAACATCTGGTGGAAAAATTTTATTATTCGGAAAAATTCTCCGAAAACGATTTACAGGTGCCGCAGAAATTCCTGAGCCCGTGTCGACCTCCATTTCAGCTTTAGCTTTATTTTCAATTAAAACCCATACTTTTATAGGTGTAGAACTTTTATCATGACTGACAGATAAAATGTCGACAGTTTGCAATACATTTGTTTGTTTCTGAGAACTGCTTTTACATACTTTACCAAGATGGCCTCGTTTTTTACAAATTTTACATATAGTATTGATATGCTTACACTTATTAGCAAGATGCGATGGATTTCCACATCGATAGCATTGTAATTTATTTTTATTTACATCAAAATTCCCTTTATTTACATTATTTAATTTCGGTTTCTGGAAATCATTTGAAATTTTATTCGGTTGAATATTTTTAGAATATGCCAATTTATTGACATTTACATTTTTATTTTTCAATTCAGATATATCCTGCTCATTATTTTGCAAACTAATTGCTTTTTCAATAGCTTTCTCAAAAGTTAAATCATCTATTTGTGAAAGTAATTTACTTTGGATATTTTCATTTTTTAAACCTCGTAAAAATTGTTCTAACAAATTTTCATTAAGTGTTTCACCAGCAAACGCACAAAATGTGGTTAACTTCTTTAATTTTGAAACAAAATCTTGTATAGATTCGTTCTCATTTTGATAAGAGTTACGGAATTTTATTCTTGAACAAAATTTATTAGGGGCGGGGCTTAGGTGCTTTAACAGAATTTCAACTATTTCGTCGTATTTTAATGCTTCAGGATTTTTCGGAAATGTTAAATCTGACAGCAAATTATACAATTTTGGCCCCATACAGGAAATAATTGCGGGTACCTTTTTTTTTTCTTCAACATCATGTAATAGAAAACTCTGTTCCAATCTCTTTACGTATGATTGGAACGTTTCAATGGAATCATTGTATTCCTTGAAATTTGCAAACATTATGAACTTTTATTTATTTCAGAGAAGAAAAAAAAATGTCAGCACTTACCACCCTCGAAATGATGTACGCCTTCAAAATATTACTGCAGCATATACAATTGTAGATGTAAAAAACGAAACTTCGCCATTTTGCGAATCAGGTGGAATTTCTTCTTATATTAATTCCGGTAAAAACCTTGACCTGCGTCGCCATAATATAATATATTAAGTACTTAAATTAAAGTAATTGCAGCAACTTCATAATGGATAACTCGAGGTGGACGTTTGAACACATTTAATTTACAATTTAAATCACAATACGTACATCTACACAAACACGTACATCTAACAACACGGAACAGAACATTCTACACATGACAGTAAACAAAACTTAATATCCTTAGTTGCCGTAGATTGCTGTGGTGCTGCCATCTATTACTTACATTTTGAACTAGACACCACAATATGGATTGCGACATTGCGGTTTGGCTAACGATTTAAAACTTGTCTTTATGAGCATAGGGCCCCCACCAGTGGTTGAGAGGTTTCGCTCTCAAAGCTGGTGGTCTTGAGGTGCTGGGTTCAAACCTCTGTCGGGCTCGTCGACCTAACCGTTGGGTTTTCTTCGAACCTTGCCGTAAATACGGGTTAGGATCCCCTAGAAAGACCCCCCCACGGAGGACATTCCCCCCTAGGGCTTATATCCCTCGAGTAGATAATCGGCCGTTATAAATCAACCAACCAACCTTGATGAGCATAGGAAAAGCTTCTGAAAGTTTATTGTATTATTATTTTTTTTAACAACTTGTATATTGAGTATTTTATTAATTCTATTGTTATGTATGTAACTAGATCAATTAATTTATAACTTCTAAAATTTACTCGTACTTTTTTCATTTTATTTATTTTTTCTTATTTTTATTATACTCTGTTTCACTCGCATATTAAAATTGCTGCTTAAAGTATGCTCTGCTTTTAGATCCTCACTATCGCAAAGGCAAACGGGGCAGTTGTACAGTTGAAAAATGAAACTACTATGCTTATATAACAATGTAATAAATTATAACACCTTGTAATAATATATTTCTTTTAAATGCTAAAAGGTGTAAATTAACAATATAATATGCAATAAAATAACTTTTATTAGGTTGTTTGACATGTTTCGGCTCACTAGCTCGGAATGAGACGAAACATGTCAAACAACCTAATCAAAGTTATTTCACTGTGTATTATGTTGTTAATTTACACCTTTTAGCATTTAAAAGAAATGTACTGTTATGTTTCTTAATTCTATGCATTTGCCGAGAGCCCATGCTTTTAAAATGCCACCATAATTCAAAAACAGGTACTTTTTTTAAAATGATAGCAAACTATAACAACAATAATAACGTCATTAGAGCCCCACCCCACCTCTACATGAATCTTTGCCTTAGAATTCTAAGTAGGATTAGTTGTGCTCCATCTTCTTTATATCTTTATACTTTTAACTAAATGAAAGAACTTTGTGTCATCTTCCTTACTCTGATTATGAAATTAAAAAATATATATAGCGGTTTCGTTAAACTCTAATATATTTATTAGAATATTATGTTTTAAATATTCACACGGACAATATGCATTTAAAAGAATGTCATGAAGATTTTTCTTTTACTGAGAAAAAATATTGGACTTTTATCTTTCTTATGTGTATCGTAGCAAAATCCGATACATTTTTAATTTTAAATCTCTTTACGTGAGAAAGTTTGGAATTTTTTTTTGTACCCTGAGTACTGTTTAAATGCTATAAATTAGGAGCTCCGAAATTCATTCTCATTAAATACTTTGAATAGTGATTAAAAACGTTTGATGCTGCCATCTAGTAGCATCGTTCAAAAGTATATATTATTAAAGTGTAACTATTATTAAATAGATAATAATAATATATGTATTAGAGTATTTATTAATCGTGTATAAAATATTCAAGCAGACGATATGCGTTTTTTGGACGTATTTTTTTCTTGTTTGTACTTTTAAAAGCCATTAATTAAGAACATAGAAATTCATCCTCATTTAAGTACTCTGAATTATGTGGCATCCGAGTTAAAATGTTTGGTGCTGCCATCTATTAGCATAAATTAAAAGTAAATGATTCATTTCTTATAAGGCACTATTTAAATAAGTTTTCTAGGAAAATAAAAATAAATATGATATTAGACTTTTGCTACGAGGATGGCGAGCACTATATAGATCCGCATTAGCTGGTGAGTCAGATTTCAACTGATTTAAAATAAGTTTTCTGCTCATATAAATCCTTGAGCTGTTTGTTTAGGTATAATTTTTAAAAGTTACTAGTTTGTATTCGCCAAAACATGATGGCATTTATAATACTTAAATGTACTACTACATAAAATTATCAAAAAAACACAATTCTTGTAAGAAAAAGTAGAAACAATGCAAAAGTGCCTGATCTACAGCGCATACAGCTTATAGAATTATCAACTATTCAAGATGAAAGAGTAATTATTTGCGATGCCTATCTTCGATATTAAAAATACAACACGAAACTGCTCAAAATAGATAATTGTCGTCTCTTTTATTAGGTGCAATCTCACTCACCCTTTCACAAATATAATCGAAGACAAAATCGCCAGAGCACGCTATATTCTTTTCATCTAAATATTTTAAGTACAGCTTTAATTACTGGCTTAAATCCAAATTGGCTACTTTCTGACACATGTTTTAGCTCATTTTAGTTCACAAACGTATCAAATTGGCCGGTGCTTTTATTAATAGACTATGTAATCAATCTATTTTTCCCGTTTTTTGTTAAAGGCAGAAGATCTTTCAGAAAATGCTGTCAAAATTGGCTCTTTGAACCGAATTTCCGGACGTGGCATCGTAGGAAAGGGAAAAAAGCTGTTGTCCTGAGACAACAATCGCTTATGACTCAAGTTGTAATTAATTTATTTGAAAATGAAAAAAAAAAATGTTTGATTAATCACTTCAATAATCATGCCTGCAAATATCATGTTTTTATTCAAAAACGAGTAAAAAAAGGTGTCTAAGATTCGCGTTGTTGTGTAGCGAAAAATACTTTTTTTTTTTTTTTTTTTTCAAAATTGCATGAAATTCGTAAATCTCTAGCACTACACGCCCACGAAAACAAAATAAGATTAAAAAAAAAAAAAAAAAAAAAAAAAAACCTGCCGTCCTGTACCGGGAGAAAAAGATGCCTTTCCTATTTCTTGTTTTTAAGAATGCAGTCAATTTTACTCAAACTGACGAAGTTAAAATGCGTGGAACTCTATTATAGAAGATTCCCAGTTTTCGTCAAAATTGAATTTGAATGGAAAAATTAAAAAAATATATATATGTATATATATAGAGAGAGAGGTATCGCCAAGTTTGCTTCATTTATGGTGACCTATTTTTGTCGCCAAATTTGGCGAGATTTCGCCCAGTATCTACATGATTGGCGGGAATTTGACACTGGCAGATATGACTATGTAGTTTTAAGCTAATGATATTTTGAACTCTAACACACAATGCTTACAATAATTAAGGGAAATTTGTGAGTAACCACATTCAATAAAATTCACAAATTAAACTCGTTTATGGAGAAATCTCGTATTTTTAATCTGTTGTCTTGGTTTCAAAATGTGAACCACCCTAGAATTTCAAATTGCTATTATCTCAGCCATTTTTTAAGATAGAGGAGAAACGAAAAATGCTCCGGAATCCTTGTATGAAGGCCAAATACTTAAAAGGAAAAAGTTTTTGAATTTTTAATTTTCTTGTTTTTGAAATCTTTAGGTGGCTGCCATTTTGAAATGGAAGTTGCCTAAAAACATCAAATACATCAACTTCAAAGTAAAGGAATCTCAAAAATACATGAAATTTGGTAATGGCATGATCATTGTTAATGCATAACGCATGTACAGGGTGTCCACGAAAGGAGCCCCTGATTTCAAAATTAAATAACTTGGAAGAGGAGATCGATAGAAGAATGAAACAAGTGGCATGTTTATTTTGAAAGCAGTAAAAATCTGATACAGAAGTTTCAAAATTAGTTACAAATGTTATCGATAGGTGGCGCTGTACGCTGTAGTTGCAGTACAGAATCCAAGAAATAAGCCGCAAACTGTCTTTTTTGTAAGCAGAGGTTGCAATGAAATCACAATCGATTCAAAATGTGCACTTTTTGCATCAGTAAGAATGAAACTTTCAGTCACCTACTTCGACACCCCTTTTTCATTCTTCGTTTATTAGTGATGCAAAAATTGCACATTTTGAATCGGTTGTGATGTCATTGCAACCTCTGCTTGCAAAAAAGACAGTTTGAAGCCTATTTCTTGGATTCTGTACTACAACTACAGCGTACAGCGCCACCTATCGACAATTTTTTAAACTAATTTTGAAATTTCTGTATCAGGTTTTTACGGCTTTCAAAATAAATTTTCATTCATCTATCTATCTTCTCTTCCGAGTTATTTAATTTTGAAATCACTGACTCCTTTCGCGGACACCCTGTATGTACACTTCGCACCCATGAAATCAAAGAAACAAAAAATCACTGGATACAGCAATGCCAGTTTACAGGAATCTCAAAAATATTTGAAATTTGGTAATGATTGCTATTATGTAATGAAAAGTTCGTTTTCTCGTCCCACTCCAAAATACAATTCATAAGGGACAGTGAGAAATCAAACGGAGCGGTTGGTCAATTCAGTAGGCGAGTAGGCGTTTCTCTTTCATGTGACACTATTTAGCAAACAGATTTCCTGTATTCATGTTTATCTTATAAACGGATATATAAAATATTGATACTGCTTTTAATCCACGTATTGATATGCATTGCATAGTACATTGATTGTATAAATACAAATATTGTGTATAGTTTTGAGAAATAATGTAACATATAACTTTAAAATAATCGTCTGTGGGCTGAGTTACAAATATTTAAATGAGGCGATTTCACGTCAACGGTTCCTTGTGTTTAGTATGATTATGATTGTGTTAAGTATGTTTTAGTCCTTCAATTAATATTTATACTTGCCTATCAAAATTAAATAATAAAAAATGGATTTCCAAATAATTTCAATTCTATATCCGACGGAACTCTTTACAGATTTTAAAAACAATTTACACAACTACTTATTTCTTATCCAGTGATAAGTTGCTAATATTCATTCGCTATTTTTTAAAAACTGAATTTTAATGTTTTACTGAGGCAGTTAAAGAGAAACTACCATTTCAAAATCTTTCCATTAATGAAATAGAATACTATATAAATATTTGTAACGATGGTTTTATTCTGTAAAAATCTATCAATTCTCATTTTGAATAAACCATTTTGATCAGCACTTCCACATAGTATTCTGAGATCTAGAGTGTTGACCTAAAGCAGAGATGGGCAAATGCGTAATTGCAATTATCTGTAATGTAATTACAATTTAGTTGTATGTAATTAATTATAATTACAATTTCATGCCGTAAAAATTATTGCAGCACTGTAGCCAGAACTGCTTCCTATCCCATTATTTGACGGAATTTCTCTGCTTGAATGTACGTAACTATAATCAATTACATACAATTGAATTGTAATTATATTGGAGATGATTGCAATCATAAATTTTCCCAACTCCGATCTAAAGAAAAAATACAACAGACTATATTAATAGCTAACACATAATTCCACTTTTATAATACTGTTTTTAAACCAGAAATATATTAAAGTAAATTACATTATTAATATGCTGTCCGTTCCCTTGATATATTAGAAATGCAATAACCCTCGCGGAGGCTGGCCATTAGCTATTGCCAGAAAGCTAGCATAAAAAAAGATCTATTACCAATTTAATGTTGCTTTTTTAACTCCATTTTAAAGAAATTAAACATAATCGTATATACTGATAGATAATCACAAGTTAAATAAAACATTAAGACTATACAAAAATTCGAATGTACAGACACGTTTCTAAAATGATGCTCGCTGATATACACGAATTGTTTATAATAAAATCACAACGAAAGCTGACTTTGAATAACGCCTTTTTTTTTTTTTTTTTGGAATATGGATTTTTTATCTATTTTCATTCTATATGTAAAAAGTTCAAACGTTGAGCATTTTATTCTAATTTTAAACAAGAACGAAAAATCATGCGTCAAGCATAGATTATGTAACACTTTCCAACGCTTCCAAAATAATTTTACGAATCATACTCTTTAATAAGCTAAAAGATAACATCTAAGTAATCCGAATACTTTTATTCAGCCCTGTATAGGATCTATAGATTTGTATATATACTACATAGGATGCTAAATTTTAGTTCACTTAGGAAACACGTAGCACAGTTTAAAATTCTCCGTCTGGAGTTAAATAATACGGAAATGTGTTCCCGAACTTTTGTGCTTCCCTGTATAGGATCTACAGAATTTATACACACCACGTAATATACAAAAAGCGATTTAAAATTAAAATCGCGTTCAGTAACTTAAAACGCACTTCCAGGAATTATTGTTAACATACAGTAGAGAATTCTTTTGTGTGTCCCTGTAAATGAACGATGACTGCTATACACACAATATTCTGTAGTAAGTCTCTTGTAATGAACCTTATATAAATTTCAATGCGTTTAAAATAGGGAAACATTATTTAAAAATACCGCAGACGATTTTTCTCCATAGACGTAATGTAACGGAATTCTTTTGACTGTCCCTGTAAAGTAAGTATAAGTGCTATGCACACCCTATTCCATATTAAGCTTCTTCTAATGCACCTTAGTGATATATATAAATTTCAGTGCGTTTAAAATAGTGAAACATTATTTAAATAAACCGCAAATGATTTTTCCCCATAGACCGCAATGTAACGGAATTCTTTTGAGTGTCCCTGTAAAAAAACTATAAGTGCTACACACTTCCATTGAAATAGGGAACATGCTATAGATAATGATTATAACATATAAGAATTGCAGGGCAATCCGAGCATATTTACGGGAGTTAGAGCACGGACAGACGGCAGACGGCAGACGGCCAGACGGCCAGACGGCAGACGGCCAGACGGCCAGACGGCAGACGGCCAGACAAACCGAAGTCATAAACACTTTTCAACTAGGTTGGAAAGTGTTAAAAATATGGAACATAAAGTGAAAAAGTTTTCCTAATGTCGTTTATCCCTATAACAAAAAAGAAAAATAGAAAAAAAATGAAACATTTAAAAATTCTGTAAAACACTAGAAAGTAAAAAAACAAAACCTTTTTTATGTATTAAAAAGGGAAAAAAAAAATTGTCCATTTTAGAAATTATTGGTGGGGCTCGAGCCCCACGAGCCACTACAACTCTACGCCAATGCCTCCGTCTCATTATTAGACGAAATTTCTGTGCTTCAATGTGTGTAACTAAAATCAATTGCATACAATTAAATTTAATTATATTGCAGATAACTGCAATTACAAATTTTGCCGACTCTGATCTAAAGAAAAGATACAACACATTATATTAATAACTTGCATATAATTCACTTTTATAATATTTTTTTCACATCAGAAATATATTACAGTAAATTACATTATTAATATGCTGTTGTTGAGATCTGCAAATTCCCCCCTAAATGTTGTAAATGTGCAGGCCCTCATCTCACCCCTGACTGCCCCCAAACTGGCAAAATCCAACCTAAATGTGCAAACTGCTCTGGTCCGCACCCAGCTACTTATAGGGGCTGCCCTAAAACACCACAAATTCATAAAAAAAACCAACCCACTAAGCCCAACCGTAAGGTACCCAATCCTAAAAAAGACGTCCAAATTTTGACTGATATTCTTGCTAATTATAACTACACGAAGAAGACTAACAACACTCCCACCATAAATGACACCACTCCTGACTCTACTGCCAACAAGGCCACCAACCCGGACCAAACAACACAAGACTCAAACACCAAACCTTCAGATTCCCAAAATCTGTCCCAGACCCCACATCCCACCACTTCTAACAATAACCCAAACACTCAATATACCTCTGAAATATCAGAAATCTTTAATACATTCCAAGAAATGAAAGAAATCTTGAAGTTTAACAAATTTATACAATGCTTTAAAAACATCTCCAAAAAGACTAAAAATTGCACAAACCCACTAGAAAAAATGTTCATAATCATGAATGAATTCGACAGCCTTGCTTCGGAGTTTAATACACCCAACCATGAATAATACAACTAACTTCTCCTCTTTATTTATCCTCACCTGGAATTGTAATTCCATCTGTAATAAATTTAATGAATTCAAAATTTTTATTTTAGATCACCCTCATATAGACATCATCTTTATTCAGGAAACCCGTAATCCTAATTTCAAAATTAACATCCCAGGCTACAGACTTCATTACACTCCACGCGCAGCCGACCCCAGATGGGGCGGTACGGCCATCTATATTAAAAATCATTTACCGCACTATATCACTCAAAATTACACACTTCCTAACATTGACTTCACTAGCATTGTCTTACAACTCCCACATATCAAAATTCATTTAGCTTCCGTCTATATTCACCCGACTGGTAATTTTCCGGTTCAGGAACTCTCTACCCTATTCTCACATCACACTCACTGCTTCTTCGCTGGGGACTTTAACGCCAGAAGCAGGCGGTGGAACTGCCATGACAACTCCCGCAGAGGTACATCTCTTCACAATCTCATTCAAAATCTAAACCTAAGTCTACATGCACCTACCACTCCAACACACATCAGTACAGCTCAAAGAGCCCGCAACTCCATTATTGACCTTGCTATTACCAAAAACCTTCCTTACCCAATTACCACAACAGTTATTAATGACTTAAGCTCAGACCATCTTCCTGTCTCTTTCAAAATTGACCTTATTAACCCTCTCTCCCCACCTCCTTCTGTGGCTATTGACTGGAATAAATATACTGACTTTCTCAATAACAATACCTTAAACTTTCCTGATATTAACAACACTGCCGACATTGACACTGCTGTCAATAATTTTAACTCTCATATTACAAATGCACTTAATCACTCCACCATTAAATACTTTAAAAATAACAATACATTTACCCCTCCAGCTTACATTTACAACCTCTGCAAACAACGCAACCGCCTTCGACGACTCTTTCAAAATACCAGAGATCCATCTTTAAAACCACTCATTAATAGATTTAACAATAATATTAAGAACTGCATCTTCAAAGAAAAACAGAAAAATTGGTCTAACTTTATCAAAAACATTAATAGTGAAGATAATTCACTTTGGATAATAAAACGCAAAATAAACAACAACTACACCCCCATACCCCCCCTCACAGTCAACAACAACACTGCTTACACCGACGAGGAAAAAGCTAATTTCCTCGCCAAATCATACTCTGATCAATTCACACCGTATCCCACTCTTGCTAGCCACAATCACAATACACATGTCAGCGACACGGTCAACAGGTTTCTTGCTCAGCCCCCTGTTGAACCCCCCACTGTCATTCAGCCTATTTTTATTCACAACATAATTTCTAAACTTAAAAAACGCAAAGCACCTGGGTACGACAAAATTTCTAATACTGCACTTAAAAACTTACCCCCTAACTACATAAATTACATTACTAAACTCACTAATTCTATCTTCTTATTTAACTATTTTCCGAAGCCTTGGAAAATTTCAATCATATCTCCTATTCCTAAACCTGGCACTAACCTCACTGATCCTGTTAATTACAGACCTATCTCTCTCCTTCCATCTCTCAGCAAAGTCATCGAACGCGTCATTTGGTCGCATCTCCATCACCACATCCAACTCAACAACACTCTCATGCCTGAGCAATTTGGCTTTCGCCCAAAGCACTCCACTACACACCAGCTACTTCGAGTTGTCGAATTTCTCAGCGATAAGCTCAACTCGAAGATCCCTGCTGCTGCCATTTTTCTCGATGTCGCTAAGGCATTCGACAAAGTCTGGCATCTGGGCCTCATCTACAAATTAATCATTCTTAATTTCCCTGCCAGACTCATACACCTAATCTTCTCATATCTTAGCGATCGCATTTTTCGCGTCCGTATTAACAACATTCTTTCTGCAATTTTCCACATTTTATCAGGTATCCTTCAAGGGAGCGTTATCGGCCCACTTCTCTTTAACATATACTTTAATGACATTCCCAGAACACCTTTCACTCATCTTGCTCTCTATGCGGACGACACCACCATTTATGCCTACGCTCACCACCCGTACACACTGTACAGGTACCTACAGACTCACATCGACGCCTTTTTACACTGGTGCGACCTTTGGCGCGTCAAAATTAACGAAAATAAGACTGCTGCAGTTTACTTCTCTTGCAAATTCACGTATCCTAACAGAATCACTATCAATAACACCACCATCCCATGGTCTAACGAAGCTAAGTACCTAGGTGTAACTCTTGACCGCAGACTAACTTTCAGCAAACACATCCTAAACATCAGGGGCAGAGTCGCTGGCGTCTCCGCTGCACTCAAACCTCTCCTCAACAGTAATACTCTGTCCATTTACAATAAACTTCTCCTATACAACTCATGCATTCTACCTATCATCACCTATGCTTGTCCGGTCTGGGCCTTCATCTGTAAATCATCTATTAAAAACCTCAGTAGACTACACAATAGACATCTGCGCACCGTCAGGGGCGCCTCACGCTACCTGCGTAACAGCACTGTTCGCCGTGACCTCAAAACAACCACTCTCATAGCCCGTATAAACCACCTTTCCAATAAATTCTATGACAAACTTTATGATCTCCCCAATGAAATCATCGCTGAGCTGCCGGACTACGACGCATCCGAGCCACAGCATCGCAAGAGACCTAAGTACTCATGTTTGACTGACGGTGATCATTAGTGCTCACCTCTCTCTGTGTATTTTTCTCATTTAAAAAAAAAAAAAAAAAAAAAAATTGTATAGCCTTAATCTTATATTTAAACTCATTCCTTGCTATACCATTTAAAAAAAAAAAAAAAAAAAAAAAAAAAATACTGTATGGCCACTGTAAAGTGTCTTTTTTTTCTTTTAAAGGATTGATTTGCCGCGTGCATTTATGTGCTGTTTGTTTTTTGTTTTCTCGAACATGTCCTGAACCCCATCTTTATTTTATCTTTTTCATCAGTAGTACTTTACTACAGTTATACCTTTTATATTCTTATCTTCGACTCTCTCTTCTATTAACCATTTTTTTCTTTTAATTGCACTTTTGCAAGCTTATCCATTCCCAACGGCTCACATTTAAAAGACATGCTACTCTCCATCGACCGGGCGTAAAGTTGATGCAACTAGGAAGCCCCTGAACCGGTCCCAACTGTTCCGGACTGTTCCGGTGATATGTAGGGGATATAACAGTTCGGTGGATAATCTTGTTGAGTGCGGACGTGTGTTCGCGCGCTGTTCAATATTTTCTCTCTACTGTACGGAAGCGGGTCGACGCTCTGTCTGCCAGCTGCTTTTTCGCATTGTTGCGCGGAGCGGAGTTAAGGGAAGCAGTTAGTTTTGTTTTTCCCTTATTATTATTATTTTTCCAAGTAAAGTTCGGCAGATTATGCTTGTTTTAAGAGCTTTTGAGTGAAATGATGGCGGTTTCGATTGATTACGCTATATCAGAAGATAAACTTGTGCATATTAATAACGGAACTTTTATTCCGGACTATTATACGACTTTTCTTGCCAATTTTCCTGACTTTGATGCTGAAGCTAAACAACTGCTTGGTGATTTCTTCCAATACATTGATGGATATCTTAACGACTATTGCTCCAAGGAGGATTATCATACCAACGCTACCCACAAAGAGGAGGTAAGGAGAACTTGCCATGAGGCTAATATCACATTGCATGAGCCTGATAATCTTGAGAAACTATCTAATAATGTTTATTTTAATATATTTTGCTTCACTAAATTTCGGCAATCGTCAAAAACTGTTCTTAGTAACTTTAAAATAAATGATGATTTTAAACTTGTACGTAAAGGTGTTAAACGTCGTTTTCCAGAGGAAAACTCAAATATCCCTCTAAACAATAAATTTAAAAGCTTAGAAATTGATGTTGAAGCTAGTAATAGCTTAGAAAAAATGGATTTAACTACCACCCACCCTGATAGCCCGGACCTCAACTCTGGTGATTCCAATACCCCAAAATCCAAAATTAACCCATTTTACATAGAGTTTAACGAAAAATGGACAGATTTAGCAAAAAACATCGCTAACGTAAACAAGGAAAAACCTATCATAACCCTTAAAGGCGAACGCCTAATGGTCTTATGCAAAAATGATGAGGATTTCCGAGAAACGCAGAGATTTCTTGATAGCAATGCTAAAAAATATACTACACTTCATCCTAAGGAGCAACGCCCCAGGAAAATCTGCATTCGTGGCCTCCCATGTTACACTGAAAACGAAATAATTATTGATAGTCTTAAAGAGTATGGATTTACAGTCACTAGGGCTGCCATGCTCAAAAATAGGAAAACTGGCGATCCCATGCCAATATACATGGTGAACGTTCTTCCTCGCCCTAAATTCGAGGAAATCTACCAAATTCATGAGATTCACTACATTCGTGTAACCATTCAACCATTTAAGAGCAATCAAACGGTCAAACAATGCTACAAGTGCCAGGGATTTGGACATGCAAGCGAGATCTGTAATTTTACACCAAAATGTCTAAAGTGTGCGGGTTTGCACCTTACACCAAACTGTCCCCATCAGGGTCGCATTACCCCGAAGTGCGCCAATTGTGGTCTCGACCACCCGGCAAACTTTCGTGGTTGCATTAAAAACCCGTATAGATTGGAAAATAGATATAATGACAAATCAAACAAAAAAAATGAACAAACAAAAACAAACTCACAACTTTTTGCTGAAATTCTCAAAGATTTCAACTACACCAAAAAAACACCCAAAACTGATAACACTGCAAGCTCACAAACTATAAACTCAACTGCTGAAGGTGCTAAAGCCTCAGATTCGGACGCTTCTGCTTGCGCTACCTCCACTTCATCTAATAACACTAATGATAACTCCACCAATCCACCCCCCACTTCTAAATCACCTTCTACTATTACTTCTAGTTACTCCACTGAAATTAATGAAATTTTTCAAACATTTAATGACATTAAAGAAATCTTCCAAATTACTAAATTCCTAAAATGTATTAAAAACATAGCAGCTAAAACTAAAAAATTCACCAATCCTATGGAGAAAATGTTAGTAATAATTCAAGAATTCGATACACTTGCAAATGAGCTCAATCTCACCAACCATGAGTAGTTCTATTAAAATTTCAATTACCATTCAAAATTATTACGGAATTACCAGACTATGAGGTCTCCGACCCCTTTAACCGTAAGCGCCCTAATTATGTTACTTTTCTTGATAATTATGATTGAGTTTTCCTCTCTCTTTTTTTTTTCATTTTCTCTTTTTTTCTTGTCATTGATTTAAATTTAAAAAAAAAAAAAAAAAAAAAAAAAAAAAGCATTTATCCTCTTTTAATTGTTTTTCACCTATCATAACTTAATTTAAACTTATTGTATGGTCTCTGAAAAGAGTCTTTTTTTTTTATGCTTGAGATGGGTTCGGCCCACGGTAGGTTTCGTCTAACTCCCTAGGAACTAATGGAATTCTTTTTTCTTCCTTCTCTCTCTTTAAAATTTTTTAGTTACACTTTTTATTTCTCCTTTTACTTATCACTTCTATACCTTTTTAATCTCTAACCCCTTAAACTTCTCACGGCTCATTATTGCCTCGCAAGACAATCCACCTCTACCCTGGAAATACAGTTGTATGCAACTAGGAGTTCCAGAAAGCTTACTACATTGTTCCATTGTTCCATTGGTGATATGTAGGTTATATGCAATAACCCCTCACGGAGGTTGGCCATCAGCTATTGCTAGAAAGCCAGCTCATGTGTTGCACGTTGTCACGTTGAGCATTTTATTCTAATTTTAAAAAATTAGAACATAAAGTGAAAAAGTTTTCCTAATGTCGTTTATCCCTATAACCACAGACAATAGAATCCTAACAGACGAATAAGAAGGAGCCTGCTTTGAGCGCCGTCTGGAGGGGGTCAGTAAAACTAGCACTGCTCTAGAGCGGTTTGGCACCAGACTGGCGAGATCAAGGCGTGAAATTTTCTTGTTTGCTTGCCGCATGAAGAAATCAGGTTTCAGCACGTGTTTGTAATGTCCTAAGTTTTTGAAAGGTAAGTTATTTTCTCTTATTTATTGTATTATTTCTCTTTCAATTTCAATGTTTATAAATTTTTTGTACTAGTATTTGTTATATTTTTTTCAGTTCTGAAAAAATGTTTTCTAAACCAGCCAGAAAGATCTTGATGCCGCTGAAATAATAAGTAGAAAATTTCAACCGACTCGTCGTTTCGTCTTCACAAAGATTTCTGCAATGGAGAAAGAAAAAGCCGCGTCTCTTATTTAACCATCGGAGTGTGAAAAGTAGGCTATTTATAGATTTTTTCTTTTATTAAACAATTTTACACGCTAATAATAATAAAAAAATGTATAAGTGTAGAAATATCATCATCAACATGTTTAAAAAAAAATTAATATGGAATTTTTTCTGCATTAATAGCTTTAAAATAAGTAATAATTGCTTTTGAGGTAAATATTAAGTGTTAGAACAGGCAAATTTGAGTTTAAAAACATTAAAAACTACAAAATTTCTTGTAAAACATAGGCAATGAAAGTTTTTAGCTTTTTCACTGAAATCAGATTGTCATTTTGTCTCTTTCTGAGGCATACAAAATCATGAAAAAAATCATGATCTAAAATAGGGGGGGGGGGGGGAGGTAAATGGATAAAATTATAATGGTGTACAAATTCTATGCTTTTAAGTTTTCCTTGTAACATTTTCAACATTGTAAATATATGAGTAACAATATAAGCTTTTTTTTTTTTTTTTTTTCTAGTTTTCCCAGTTTCACAAAATATTCTTTGAAATGTAAAATGAAGTGGTGGGGAGGGGGGACTAAAGGGAAAAAAAAAACTAGATTTAAAAAATATATATATTTCTTTAAAAAGCACTAAACTAAAATACGTAATAAATTACCTCTATTTTGTGCTCCTAATGCCTGCACATGTAAATTTTACGACATTATCTCTGATTTTTGTTGTAATTCATGTTTGCTTCAGTGTGAGTATCTATGCTAATACAGTACAGAAATTTTAACACAAGGATGTGCTTGAACTCATAATATAGTATAAATAAAATAAATTAGCGTGGACAGATATCATACTGGTTTTAACACCTAAATTAATAATACTAGAACTATGTTAGGGAAGAACTACTCAGTAAATCGACAAAGAAATTGCATATGAAAGTAATATATATATATATATATATTTATTTTTGACAGTGTAAAATTTGAAATTGAGTGGTGTTTAAAAGTTAATAAGTTTGATAAAAATGAAATTGTTCACCCAGGTCATTGCCACTGTTGATATGATGTCAGCGTTACATGTTTTTAGTTTATAATATAGATTCTTTATTTAGAAAATTCGGCAAACTTACTTTTAAATTCCAAATTAAATTTAAAATTAAAATGTTTCTTCTGTTTATTGGGATTTGTTTTCATTCACTTTCTATGTAAAATTAAATTATTTAAATATTTTAATAATTGTTTTGACCGCTTGGTCAAAACATATCTTCATATTTATCAGGATGTTTAAAACTACCTTTTTTACATAGTTGAAACCAATACAACCCTGGTCTGTAAGCTGTTTACATTCTTTTGTGAGCACTTGTTTTTTAAATTATTCAAAATATTACCAAATGACAAAAAAGCAGAAAAAGGCAATTTGTTTTTAATGTAACATTCTCATTTCATATATCATTCAAGATCTCTAAAATTACTTTTTGTTCAGTATTAATAGCTTTAGTTTAAATAATATAATACCACAATCTTAGGTACTTAATTAATAAAATGTATTATGACAGGGTGCACTTACCTGCAACTTCTGTCTATTTATAAATAGTTAAATTCATTTATATGAGTTAAGGCTTTTATAGCAATCAGGGGTCTGTCCAGACTTTTTCCCCAGGGTCCTGTTTTTGTGAAATTGGTAACAACTTTTTATATTTGTGAAAAATCTAATCCTAATTTTGTGAATTTGAAATGATCGTTATATTCAGGTTCTTGTTTATACATTTTTACGGAGATATATGGATGTAAAATACATGTCTTTTCTTTATATATGTAAAAGTGACAGGTCAGATTTTACTTTTAAATGATTAATTTGTGAAATGTTTGATTTAAAGATAGAAAAATTTTGTGAAAAACCTATTTTTAAGACAAAGAATTTAGTGAAGGGTGAATTTTGTGATTTTTCCTGTTTTGAAATGAAAAATTTTGTGAAGAATCCTTTAAAGGATCAAATTTTTTCCTAAACAGATCCCTGGCAATCGGTATTCAAATGTCTGTTTTTATCAGTATTGAAAGGTTATATATCATTAAGTATATTACATTTCAAGAGGAGGAGGCAAGGGATGTGAAAGAGAGAGGGTGTTTACACATTTTGTGACATTGAATCAAAAATTGAATTGAAATATATCAACAGAAAGACAGATTTTCATATGTTGAACATACAAATTACATAAAGCTAAATTGGGTAAAAGATGTGTTGCATCAGAATGCTTAATTTCTAATTGTATGATTATCATTTGCGGAATTGTTAGAGAAAGAATTGGACTTAAAAATGTAAACAAATTTTCTTAAGATCTCTGAATTTGGTTTGCGGTAAATTTCAGTGCTTCAAAAGTTTTACAGATATTTTTATGATTTTTTTTTTTACATTGGTTTATATAGATAGATAGATATAGATATGCTGTGAACTAAAAGTTAAAATGTATGTTGTATTTTTTTAGATATTTTTATATATATATTTAAAAGTTACCTGCATTTTGTGCCCCTAATGCCTGCACATGTAAATTTTATGACATTATCTCTGATTAATTTTAATGCATTTTGTTGCTGCAATGTTTGCTTCAGTTTGAGTATCTATGTTAATATAGTACAGAAAATTTAACACAAGGATGTGCTTGAACTCATAATACAGTATAAATAAAAGAAATTGGTGTGGACAGAAATAATACTGGTTTTGGTTTTAACGCCTAAATTAATAATACTAGAACTATGTTAGTGAAGAACTATTCAGTAAATCATCGACAAAGAAATTGCATATGAAAGTATATATATATATATATATATATATATATATATATATATATATATATATATATATATATATATATATATATATATGTGTGTGTGTTTTTGATGGTGTAAAATTTAAAATTGGGTGACGTTTAGAAGTTAATAAGTTTGATAAAAATGAAATTGTTCGCCCAGGTCATTGCCACTGTTGATATGATGTCTGCGTTTCTCACAGACATGTTTTTGCTTTATAATTTAGATTCTTAATTAAAAAAATTGAGCAAACTTGTTACTTTTGAATTCCAAATTAAATTTAAAATTAAAATGTTCCTCAGGTTTATTGTGATTTGTAAAATATTTCATTTAAATACAGTATTCAAAGGAACAAATCTGACTTTTATTAAGTTTAAGCCTGTTAGTTGAAAATGTTCCAATATATATATATATATATATATATATATATATTCCATATCTGGAGTCAATGCAGATTTTCTTTTTCTTGGGGGCACAGTTTGTGGTGAAATTTTATTATATTTTTGTGAAAAATAACATTTTGTAATGAAAGTAGAAATCCAGCTACTCTAATTCGAACCAAGCGTTTATTAACAAAAACTTTTTTAAATACTTTTGCTGAAGTTTTCCTCTCTGGTGAACTTGTTTGTTTATAAATTACACATTTTAAAAGTCACAAAATAATATATAAATAATAAATAGTAAGTTTTTATGAAATGGAATTTTGTTAAAAGGAATTTTGTGAAGGGACCTGTTTCATTATAAAGAATTTTGTGAAGGGGTCCATTTTATTAAATTGATTTTTGTGAAGGCCCCAAATTAAAATGCTAAATAGGCCCCAAATTAAAAAATCGACCCTTGCATATAGTAGATAATCTTTAAGTTATTGCATTGTATTATTTATTTTAAAATACTCTGAAAAGTGATTTGTTAAAATATCATAGAATTTTTTGTAAATTTCTTTTTTGGTACTTTTTGGTTAGCCGGGCACCATTGATATATATACATGTATATATACGCACACATACACATATCTATGTATACATATGGATACATACACATGTATGTATATATAGACAATGTATATACATATGTATTTATGTATGTACATATATCACTGATTCTTATGATTTTTTTTAAATATCAATATTTAGTATTTTCTAATTTTCTGTAAATTATGCGAGCTATAAAACTTTTCATTGATTCTATTTTTATGAGCCTGACTCTGAAACTCTGAACTTAAAATTTGCTGTTTGCAGCTAATGATTACTTGAATTTTATTTTACATTTTCATTCATTATTTATATATTAAACCATGTATATCAAGGTGATTTCTTTTATATTTCTTATATGAATATTTTTGCTTCTTTTTCCTTTTTTATGGAGATTAATCACATATACTTCAAAGAAAATGTCTGTCAGCGGCCATCTTATGGCCACTTTCCTACGAGGAAAGAGTATAATTTTTTTGTATTTCATCAAGGATTCTACTTTTGTTGGTTGAAATATGTGTATATTAACATTTTTATTTGAGCTAGTTAATTTTAAATTAACACTAATTAAAAATTTTAAGTAAATAAATGCAAGAAAATTTGGCGATTGACTTTATTGCCACCACTGGTAATTTTACTTTAAATGCGTTATTAATGAAAGAGCAAAAATTGTAATATCTGTTGTCATAACCAGGGGCGGGGGGAAAATACATCATTTTACTCACTACTGGCGAGTGGATTTTTAGGCAGCCTTTGAAATCTGTAAGCTATTGAAGATTTGCCAAAAAGCTTTAATTTTTTTACTAATTATATTTTGCAACTTTACAAATTACCATGATGTAAACATGGTACTAAATTCTATCCTGTACTAAAGTGTCCTCTGTTGTATATACAGTAAAATCCCGTTACAACGAATTCCATTACAACGAAAAATCCCGTTATAACGAAATGCAAGCGAGTCCCGTTTTGAAATGTATTCAAATAATGTTAACATAATCTCAGTATAACGAAATATTCAATTTTTTATAATCTCGTTAGAACGAAATAATATGACACGGCAAATACTTTCAGTTGTACATTTTTATCGCTTGACAATTTTTGTTTTCGATGCCTAGTCTTAGGGACAATCAAGCTTATCTCTAAAGCAATCGCTTTTCTCCGAGCTTTGTTGTAAAATCGGTGTGCATAGGCATTTCACTGCAGAAGGAATGTTTCCTTTGTTCGCTCTCCCCTTTTCTCCACCCCTTTTTCTTGGAAGTCCAAGTAAGCTGTAACCAATGTAGGCAAACTTAACAAAACGTGAAATGAGTATTGCACATTCCCCCTTCCCTCTCCTCCCTACCTGAATAACTTTCGCAAAGGAATTTCCAAAGCTCGAAATCAGTTTGAAAATTTTCATCTTACCAGTAGGTCATAAAATGGCGGCTGTTAAGCGAAAACAGTTTAGTTTGGAAGAAAAAAAAGCCATAATTTCTGAAGTTGAGAAAGGAATGAAAAAATCTGATGTTGCTAGCAAATATGGAATTTCGCCGTCTACTTTATCCACTTTTCTAAAAGATAAAGAAAGCATTTTGAAAAAAATTCAAGTTAAAGTCTTTGATCCAAGCAGAAAACGAATTCGAAATGCCCAGTTTCAAGATGTGGATAGTGCTGTTTACAAATGGTTTATGGATGTTCGTTATAGAAACATCCCTCTAAGTGGCCCTTTAATTAGAGAAAAAGGTTTGGAATTTGCAAGAATGCTAAACATTGAAAATTTTCAAGCCAGTGTCGGATGGTTGAATCGATTCCGAGAAAGATACGGTATAGTGGCAAAATGCATTTCAGGAGAAGCAAAAGACGTCCCAGTTGAATTTGTAAACGAATGGCGTAAAGGTGAAATACAAAAAATAATCAAGACGTATAGTCCTAACGATGTTTTTAATGCCGATGAAGCCGGAATATTTTTTCAGTTAGAACCAAGGAAGACTTTAGCGTTAAAAGGAGACAAGTGTATTGGAGGAAAGCTTTCCAAACAAAGGATTACAGCCCTATTTTGCTGCAACAAATCAGGAACAGAAAAACGAAAAGTACTCATAATCGGCAAATCTGAAAAACCCCGTTGTTTCAAACATTTTAAGTCCTTACCATGCATCTACAAAGCCAACAAAAAATCATGGATGACGCAAGGATTCTTTAATGAATGGCTGATAAATTTTGATAAAGATATGCAAAAACAAAAACGTAAAATTCTTCTACTCATAGACAACTGCACAGCACACAATGATCCTCCTATATTCAATCACATTCGTGTAGAGTATTTCCCGCCTAACTGTACTGCAATACTTCAGCCTCTTGACCAAGGCATTATCAGAGCCGTAAAATCACGATACAAAACTATGTTATTAAAACGCATTCTCTGTGATCTGCAAAATAACGTAAACAGAAAGTGCAACATGAAAGAGGCAATTGATATGATCTGTGGATCGTGGGATGATATAAGCCAGAAAACAATAGCCCACTGTTGGAAACACGCGCAGATTGACCAGGATTTAAATAAAGAATCGACGGCTCAAGGATCTAGCGATGTAGTACATGATGAGGAGCAGACAGTCGAATATGAGATCGAATCCACTTGGAACTTAGTAAAAGAAAAATCTGGTGTGTCTCAAAGCATAAGCTTTAAAGATTTTTTAACTGCAGATGACAATGCTGCAACTTGTTATTCATTAACAGAGACAGATATTGTGCAGTCTATTGTTGATGATCGCATTTTAGAAAATGATGAAGAAAGTTCTGAAGATGAAGAAAATGAGGTTTCAAAAGTTACATCTGCTGAAGCCTTAGAAAGCTTAGAAAGAGTGCGCAATTTTATTTCTTTACAGAGCAGTGTACCAGATAACATTTTTTCTAATATTAATCATGTACATAATTTTGTATTGTCCGCAGCTTCAAACTCCCTTGTACAAAAAAAAATCACTGATTTTCTGCATTAAATTTTTTCTTGTACAATTTGAAGATCATTGAAATGGTGGTAAGTCAATTTTTCAGTTCTATAAAAAATATTATACATTGTATTATACTAACTTTACGTTATTAGAAGGTACTACTAATTTTTATTACTATTTTTAATAATTAATTATCTACTAATTTGTATTATACTACTATATTTTTATAATTAACTATGATATGAGGATCTGAATTGAAATGTTTAATTTTCTATTGAATTCCGTTACAACGAAATTCCCGTTACAACGAATAAAATTTGCGATCCCGTGAAGTTCGTTGTAACGGGATTTTACTGTATTTCTTAATTTTTTTGGGAAAAAAAATATGAAAATGAATCTACTAATAGTAATTAAATATTTTTGCAGTCGCATACATTTTGTCATAAAATTTTTCAACTGCACTTTGCATCTTGCTGGCTGGTAAGATTTTCTGAAAATTCCCCAACCCTGGTCATAACTACTTGCTTATTCTAGTGCATTTTATTATGAAATTTATGTACAGGGAAAGGGAAATGTCCATCAGTTATTCAGCAAAGATTTTCTTTTATCTTTTTTTCAGTGAGAGATACATTATGAATTTAAACAATGTTAGATAAAAATTAATGTAAAAAAAATAAAAATTACATGGTTGCTATGATTACATTTTGTAATAAACCATAAGCTTCTCAAAATAAATGATATTTTTGAAATTTCTTAAATAATTTTAGTCATTAAAACAAAGTTTGATATTTTTAACCAATATTAATCTATAATTAAATACATTTTTACATACATTTTTATATGGACTTTACTTCATTAGATGTGTTTTTTTTTTTAATCCTATATTTAATCGTGTCATAGTGGTGAATATGAAGTGTTTTTTAAATCCTATATTTAATCATATTATAGTGGTGAATATAAGACTTACAAAAAAAAAAAAAGAGGGGGGGGGGGTTAATACAATAAAATGAAAATAGGCAAAATACTATCCTCAACGCAGAGGCGGATCCAGCTTTCCATTTAGAGGGGGGTCATGTCTATTTTGGAGGAAGGGGGGGGGGGGTCACATGTCTTCTTGACAATTTTTGTATCTTAAGTCCAAATTTGCTATTTTCTAACCTAAACTGAATTCATTTTCATTCCTAAATGCATGAAATTTGCAGTATATTCATAAATCGGGGTTGCTACTGGTCAGAATTTTTTTCAGAGGAAATACCAGTAATTTTTTATTAAAAAACTTGCCATATTTGATCGTGCGATTAGGCAAAAATTTCAATAAGAAATTACGGCTATTTTCTCTGAAAAATTCCTTGAGCCATAGCAGCCTTGGTAATTGTATAGAATTTGTAGTTTCTATGTTTTATTCAGATGCCAAGAAATAGGAATTACCATTTTTATTTTATTTAATTTTACAGAAAATGTCACTAAAGTTCACATTTTAAGCCGATTTTTGAGGCTCAACAGTCATGCAAATGTCGTCTTGAGGTTGCAATTGGATACAATTCAAGATGTACGACATTTATAGAAAAATATAAAACGTTGTTTGATTTTTTTATGCTTAAACAATAACTGCAATTTTTCCTGCATTTCTGTATAAAAATAACTCTATGAATGTATGAATAAGATTAGCATTTTTAACGGAGAAAAAAAATATCAATAAGATTAGCATTTTTAACGGAGAAAAAAAAATATATATATCAAAACACCTTTTATATATATTTATATTAAAAAAAGTATTATTATATAGAAATGTTTTTCGTTTAGAGGGGGGTCATGACCCCCATGACCTCCCCCTTGGATCCGCGCTTGCCTCAACGAAAATCTTTATGAAAGTAATGGTATAAATGCAAAAAGTATTGAACAATTGATTAATTTTCTTTTAGATATTCCCTTTTTAATTAAAAATAGAAATTATATTCTATGAGCAGATAGATATAAAAATTTTAATTCATTGCTTTCATCTAAGTTTTGTGTTTAAATTGTTGATATTATATCATTTATCTTTAAAAACAGCAAATGCTCTTTACCCCCCCCCCTCTCCCCCCTTTAAATTAGTATTGCAATATGTTAGTAATATTAATATATAATATTAACTTGTCGATATATTGCAATATTAAGTTTCTTAGATCGCACAGCCTTAGTGTGTATTTTCTGTCCCGAGTGTCTAAAGAGTGAGTTATAAATTGCATGTTGATTTGGCATTTGACTTATTTTTTTTTCTTTATATTTAAATTAGATAAATAAATCTGTAATGTTCTTATTTATTCATTTGTATTTTAAATGTAACTTTTTTTATATTACAGGTTAATTAAGTACAAATGACCGAGCTTTTCAGAGCTTTTTGGTGGTTTCCTCTGTACTCAACGTAGATGCAGGATGGATGAAAATATTTCCACCTAATTGCCTAATTTGTTATTTTACTTTAGCCTAGAATTTATATTAGAAGTTTTATTGCAATGTAAATAAAATATGTTTTTATTCAATAAATTGGGCAGAAAGATGTAAAATGGTGTTTGTTTGTGTAATCATTTGTTGATTGATTTTTAATTCTTTGTAATTACAGGGGTGAAAATTTGCTTCAAGCCACAGACTAAATTTTGATTTAGTGCTACATTCTGCTACTGAAGTGAAAAAAATATCTGAATTCTGCTCCAATCTGCTATAAGAATGTAATTTTCCATAATTAAAAAAATTGATAGAAAAAAAAAACACCTTTATATGGACATTTTTACAGGCTTTCAGAAATGTTAACACAATATTATCCTTGTAGCATCATTAAAGCTAATAAAAATTATCAATAACAAATTCTGCTACAGGTTCAGGTCTAAATTTCACTTTTTACATTATTTATTACACGTCATCTTAATTAAAAGAGGATGTTTACTCAAAGACGCAACTGCTGTACTGTCATTGAAAAAGAAACATTATTGCAAAATATTTTTGGCATTAATTGTTCTCAAGAAAAAATATTTTCTCCTGCTTGCCAATGGGAAACATTCTGACATATTCATAACTCATTTTTATATGAAATTTGCAGGACATGACTACTGAATTGATTCGGAATTTAATAGCATTTTTCGATAAGTTAGTTAAAGTCTTTGATAATGAATTTGCTCTTGAGTTGTGATTATTTTATCATAAAAACTATTTTAGTGCCTTAAGAACTTAGGTTCAAAGTATAAACTTTGACAACATTTTCTAAAAAATCCTTGGTTTTCATATTAAAAGGGAAAATGCTATTCGATTTCAATGGTACAGCCATTGTGTCCTGCTACAGAATTGCTAAATGCTGCTACAAAACTGCAATTTCCACCCCTGTAATTAGTATAGCTGCCAACTTTTATGCTATTTTTATAGTTATTTTTTATTAAGAATCTTTGCCTTATTTAATTGCAGAATTTCTATGATTAAATAAGATAAATAAAATAAATATTAATTCTTTAATAGTTAATATTATGATAAAATATTCTGAAATTGTGTTAATATAAAAGTTGGCAGCCATGATTTTTATTCACTACTGAGGGATAAAAAAAAACAAGATTTTGTTTTTCAGAATGAAAATCAAGATGGAAAATTTCAAAATAAGGTAAGAGACAAGAGAAAATAAAATAATCATTAAAACTATACTGAGAAAAAAAAATCCTGTCACTAGCATCTAGAAACTAAATTGCGGCCTAGGGGAAAAAAAAAAAAGTTCCATGTCATTATGAATTTTAGTTCCCTTTGCTGGAGAGTTCTGGTCTCCTCTATTAAAATTCAAGAGTGTTTTCTTATATTATCCTGGTCAAACTGATTTTAATCTCTGCAAATAAATATGAACACAAGATGTTAGTTTTAGTAACTATAATTGTAGTTTATGAATTTATTCTGGATATCAAGGGTTAATTTCTCACAATTCAAATGATTCATAATACAATGTATCGTTTCATCACCTATCTCAATGATTTTGTCTATTCAGTTTATTTGTTTATGTTATTTGTATAACTCGGAAATCTATATTTCTAGTTTAGGGATTTAGAAAATGACTACTTATTCGTTCTACATAAAGGTGGTACAAGTTTTCTTTCAGTATAAAAATGATCGTCAGTATAATTTATAATTAAAATAACTATTATCTCTTTCATAAACTTTTTACATTTTGGGTAGTAAAAAAAAGGGTAATTTTTTTAATGTAAGTACATAGTGAGACTTTTTCTTAATAAATTAAATAAACTGACTATAGTTATTAAAATTCATGGGTACAAAATATGCCTTGAAAATATCGTCAAATTTTAAAATTAATAAATAAGTTTACTAATGTTTATTTTTGAAAACAACATAACAAAAAAAAAGACAGAATATTTTGCAGATTTATTTCTTCTTAGGTTTCTGATTAGAATAAATAAGTAAAAAATATGAATATTGAAAAAGTTTTCATGAGTATTTATCAAGAAAGAAAACCATTTATTTAACTGTACAATTTTAATAATGGTTATAGAAGTGAACATTTTAAAGAATTGAAAGTATATAAAAAAAGAAAGAAATTATACAAGGTTTTTTTTTTTTTTTTTTTTTTTTTCCCATAAGTAAAAGAAATTTTAGATTACAATTTAAAGAATTTGCAAATTACTTATCAAACTGCACAAATTTATCGAAAATCACTCTGTAAACATTTCATGAAATAGAAGTGGGGAAAAAAAAAACTAAGAATAAAGAATAAAGAATGAGAAAGATATTTCAAAAATACAGAATTGACTGGAATTTTGTTAAAGGTTGTCTTCAACTGTTTTCACATGAATAAAATACTGGAAATGAGCATTAAAAATAAGTGTATGGAGAGAAGAAAAACTTCAAAATAATTCTATATATCTAAAAAAAAAAAAGTTTGAATTTAAACCAAATTAAGTTTTTATTTAATGTATTAATTAAAATCGAGATATGTAGTACCTATCGTTCAGATTTTTAATTGGCACACAAATTTATTCTTAATTCACACTAAGTAAACATTTTTATAAAATGGGGGGAAAAAAAAGCAGTAAAAATTCTGGATTTATAGATTTTTGAAGCAAATAAAATTCTGTATTACTTTTAGATAAATGTTAAGAATATGTTGTGCTTAGTAATTTTTTGTACACAACCCACATTTTAATTTCGATATTATTATGGCACATGGGAATAAACTTTTCTTTTTAATGAAAACATTGTAACTTTAAAAAATAATAATTTCAGAGCCGAAAATATGTGTAAAAAAAAAGTACATGGGAAGAAAAAATAAATAAAATCTTAGTCACAAATCAAAATTTATTTTAATAAAATAACTAATTTGTTTAAAAAAAAAAAAAAAGCTGGATTTAGTTTTATATAGCCATAATTAAAAATTGACATATTTTATTATTATATATCCATTTTTAATTTAAAAATATTTAATCTTTTAAAAATTAATGGCAATAAAAATTGAAGTTTGAACTATTGCTTTTTCACAAAGTCAAAAATGCGCAGTTGTTGAGTAGGCCGTCAGCAGCGGCAAATAAATCCCAATGTTTACAATTTCCTCCATACCCCACTAGCCCTTTTTTAACCATCATATTTAAAATGTCGCCAAAAGAGCGATAAAGTGCCAAATGCTGCAGTCTTACGGCAACCATGCTGTTTGTTCTACTGCCTTCCTCCAGACGGCGCCAGCTTCTATGCGAATCCCATGTTAAATATAATTTCCATAGCAGCCAATGAGAGTATCCCTTCTGAATGTATTCTATTCTGTGCCTATAACAAAAAAGAAAAATAGAAAAAAAATGAAACATTTAAAAATTCTGTAAAACACTAGAAAGTAAAAAAACAAAACCTTTTTTATGTATTAAAAAGGGAAAAAAAAATTTGTCCATTTTAGAAATTATTGGTGGGGCTCGAGCCCCACGAGCCACTACAACTCTACGCCAATGCCTCCGTCTCATTATTAGACGAAATTTCTGTGCTTCAATGTGTGTAACTAAAATCAATTGCATACAATTAAATTTAATTATATTGCAGATAACTGCAATTACAAATTTTGCCGACTCTGATCTAAAGAAAAGATACAACACATTATATTAATAACTTGCATATAATTCACTTTTATAATATTTTTTTCACATCAGAAATATATTACAGTAAATTACATTATTAATATGCTGTTGTTTCAGGTGATATGTAGGTTATATGCAATAACCCCTCACGGAGGTTGGCCATCAGCTATTGCTAGAAAGCCAGCTCATGTGTTGCACGTTGTCACGTTGAGCATTTTATTCTAATTTTAAAAAATTAGAACATAAAGTGAAAAAGTTTTCCTAATGTCGTTTATCCCTATAACAAAAAAGAAAAATAGAAAAAAAATGAAACATTTAAAAATTCTGTAAAACACTAGAAAGTAAAAAAACAAAACCTTTTTTATGTATTAAAAAGGGAAAAAAAAAATTGTCCATTTTAGAAATTATTGGTGGGGCTCGAGCCCCACGAGCCACTACAACTCTACGCCAATGCCTCCGTCTCATTATTAGACGAAATTTCTGTGCTTCAATGTGTGTAACTAAAATCAATTGCATACAATTAAATTTAATTATATTGCAGATAACTGCAATTACAAATTTTGCCGACTCTGATCTAAAGAAAAGATACAACACATTATATTAATAACTTGCATATAATTCACTTTTATAATATTTTTTTTACATCAGAAATATATTACAGTAAATTACATTATTAATATGCTGTTGTTTGAGGTGATATGTAGGTTATATGCAATAACCCCTCACGGAGGTTGGCCATCAGCTATTGCTAGAAAGCCAGCTCATCTGCCCAAAATAAGATATGAATATAATTTATGATAGCACTGTCAGGTTGAAATATGAAAATTTATGTTGGTTCTGGTTTTTGGCTGTTGGTTTTATATTCTAAAGTCCTTTGCCGAACGTCGTTCCCAAACAGTTCTTACATGGAACCGTGAAAATTTACAGCTCTTTGTTTCACTTTTCAGAATAACGATTCATAACTTTTTGGATCTATTTGTTTATCCCGGGATTCGACATAGAATAAATCCTCTATTTTCAGAACTAGAAATCAGCCCCGATTACAGGGTTTTTACCTATTTTTTAATAGAATTTTTCGCCTTATTTAAATGCAGAAAACTATTACAAATCCTGCAGTTAAATGTGGGGCCTATAATTTCTGTTATTTTAATATTTTAATAGAAAAATTCTATTCAAAAAATGTGGTAAAAGTGTACGAACCCTGGATTATGGGATCCCGAATCCCACGGTTGTTTCCTCTCTTTAATTCACATCACATCAGCGGTGGCTCGTGGGTTATTTAAATAGGTGTTCACAATACATAAATTGCAAAAATCAAAATGTCAAGTACGACATGATATATGTTACAATGCATTTGTGTTTTCAGAAGTTAAATAAAACAATGCAACTAAAAGAAATAATAATCACTTAAAGGTAGAAAAAATGTAACGTCTTACTTTCAACGAAGGTAAATCGTATGATTTAAAAACAATCAAACAAATAAACAAACACAAATTAACTAACTAAATATAGTCAACGAAGGGAGATTTCATATCAACAAGAATCAAGAAAGAGACAGCGAAATTTGTGAGCTTCCGCCCCAGGTAGCAGAGAGATATCAGCCGATGCCCCCCTCAATATTGGCCAATATTTCGAAAGTTGCTGAATGTCATACTTCAAATTTACAACATCTGCCGATAGTCACAGACATAACTTAAAATTAGTTTTTACTAGAAAGCATTCAAAAGAGTTTTTCGCATTACTTAAAACATTATAATACAGAAATAGTATTCTAAACAATACAATTCAATAAGTTTGCCGTTTTGAAAAAACTTGATACATTAATGTCTTATTTTTAATATTTAGTTTACATTGGAAAATGTCGTAAAAATGATATAATTATTACAACATTCAGGTATATCTATCGACATTCATGAAAAACAATATAATTTTTCGGACATTTTAAGATATCTGTTGACATTTAGCATATCTGACGAAGTTTTTAATCTTGACCGAAGTGAACGGAAAGATTTAAGGGGCCGCCCATTTGTGTAGTTTTCGTCGAAATGCATTTGATGGAGGCGTCTGCCGTGAAATTTTAGAGGGAGAAAATGCCTAGATAAACATTTTCTGTAGGAATCTATAGTTATTTATATGTATAGAAAAAGTATGTGAAAAATTATGTTTAATAAAACACTAAAGATGTTTTGTATACTATTTTATACTATGCATTTTATACTGTTTATAATAATAATTTTACAAGAAGAAAAAATCAATTTATGGAATTTTTAAATGGATGGTGTTTATCTTTTTAAAACGCTTTCGAATTTCCGACCTGTATAATACTTTTCATATATTGTAATTATTATATATTCTTCGGACCTCTTTACATATTTTAAAAATAATTTACAAAACTACTTAGTTCTCACCCAGTGATAAGATGCTAATAATCATTCGTACTTTTTTAAAACTGAATTTTAATGTTTTACTCAGGCAGTTAAAAAGAAACTACCAATTCTTTCTAATTGCTAAAGGGTGTGTAATAAAAATATTATAAACAGTAAAATAGGTTTTATTAGACAGTTTACATATGTTTCAGCTCAATCTGATCTATTATGAAACATTTTATCCAGTATCGATATTTATAAAAATGAAACAAATCATAACACGTTGTAATTATATACTCCTTTTTAATGCCTCAGATTCATCTGAAACATATGTCAACAGTCTAATAAAACCTATTTTACTGTTTATAATCATTTTATTTTACACCTTTTAGCAATTAAAAAGAAGTATATAATTACAAGTTGCTATGAGTTGTTATATTTATATAAATATCGATGCTGGAGAAACTACTATTTCAAAATCTTGCCATTAATGAGATAGATTACTATATAAATATTTGTAAAGATGGTTTTATTCTGTAAAAATCTACCAGTTCTCAATTTGAATAAACCATTTCGATTAGCTCTTCCACATAGGATTGTGAGATCTAGAGTGTTGACTTAAAGAAGAGTTGGGCAAATTTGTAATTGCAATTATCGGCAATGTAATTACAATTTACTTGTATGTGATTAATTATAGCTACAATTACATGCCATAAAAAATTCTTGCAGTTTTGTAGCTGGAAAAGTTCTCCATCTCATTATTTGACGAAATTTCTATGCTTGAATGTGTGCAACTATAATCAATTACATACAATTAAATTATAATTATATTGCATGTAACTGCTATTACAAATTTTTCCAACTCTGACGTAAAGAAAAGATACAACAGGCTATATTAATAATTAATATATAATTCACTTTTATAATACTTTACTCACACCAGAAATATATTAATGTAAATTGCCTTATAAATTTACGGTTGGTTGGAATAAAACCGTAAATAAATCGTTCTGAATCACATCACGGCAGCTGGCCATCAGCTATCGCTAGAATGCCAGTTCAAGTCTCAAGTGTTCAAGCACGGCCAAACTCGATTCTCTCTCTCCTCATACGGCCTTCACAATCACCCCTTAGTTTCGGAATCGTTAAAAGGCTGCTTCGCCGGTAGATGGCGCGATATACTTACCATAAATAATGCTTAGTAAATGTTACTTCTATACATAAAAATACAAGAATCTTTGCAATATATTCATTATAAAAGGTATATATAACATATGTATCTTTTGTTTCGGCATTTTCTTTACTACAAACAGGAAAAACTAAAAGATTTAGAGATAAAATAAATAAATACAATGCTTTCAGCAATTAAAAATAGTTTAAATAACACGCTACTATAAAATGCAAAACAAACATTATAAGTAAATTTCTATATTTATATACATTTAAATTCTTGATTACTTGAAACATTGATAATTCTGAGCGTAAAATGCTGAATAAAAAATTTAAAAAATAATTACTAGTTTCATAATAGTAGTAAGAAAATTAAGCAAGTTCGCTAATATCCGGCAATGAACTCATATCGATTTTTTTTCTCAAAACATGGGTTATTTTTACACGATTCTTAATTATTTAAAATATGTATATATATATGTATATTCAAAACAATTTTCAATAAATTTAATCATTATAGGTACTGATCTGAAATATATAAGCATTATATGTAACATATCTATCTTTTACTTCGGCGTTTTCTTTACTACAAACAGGAAAAACTAAAAGGAAAAAACTAAACAAAACAAACAGGACAAACAGGAAAAACTAAAAGATTTAGAGATAAAATAACTAAATACAATGCTTTAAGGAATTAAAAATAGTTTAAATAACATCCTACTACAAAATGTAAAACAAACATGATAAGTAAATTTCAATACATTAAAATTCTGGATTACTTGAAACATTGATAATTCTGAGCGTAAAATACACAGCAAAAAATTAAAAAAATAATTACTAGTTTCATAATAGTAGTAAGAAAATTAAGCAACTTCGCCAATATCCGGCAATAAACTCATATCGAATTTTTTTTTTCTCAAAACATGGATTATTTTTACACGATTCTGAATTATTTAAAATATATGTATATATGTGTACATTCAAAACAATTTTTAATAAATTTAACCATTATAGGTACTGATCTGAAATATATAAGCATATAGAAATATAATAGAATTACATATAAAATTAAATATTATATTCTAGTTCTGGAAAGTCATGGTATAAAAGTATGTATATAAAAACAAAAACATACTTTCATGTTTCATAATATCAACAGAATAAGAAAACATATTTCGCCAATATCCGGCAATCAACTCACATAGCTTTTTTTTTCTCAAAACATGGATTATTTAACAAATTCATAATAATTTTTACAGGTTTTATTATTTTAGAGAATGAACAAGTTTTTTTTTTTGTTGTTGTTGTTGTTGTTGTTGTAGCATTATGTACTCCATTTATGAGAGAATAGTTTTTGTGGAAATTTTAGAATATTGTGTGGTTACAGAAATTACAGAATATTTTTTTCAGATTTTTAAAATATTAATTCATAAATCTATCCACCCTACTTGTATATATATATATATGTATCTATAGGTATATGCAGATTCTATTTCTTGATTAGACCTTAAACATTGATAATTTTTACAGTGAAATATACATTAAATATTATAAAATTAAAATTAAGTAAACTTTAAAATTTTTCTTGATAAAGAGTTCTTACATGCAGATAAATTGGTTTCATTTGTAAAATACCTTGCCATATTTTTTAAAATGATGGGCAAGAATTTTGCACATATTAATGAGCATATATTTATTTTATGCTCGTTTAAGTCACATTCCCCATAAGGGTTTTTTATTAGTCTTGGATATATCAATTCATAAATAGTTTTGAGGAACGAAACGCAAAGATAAGGAAATTCTCCATTAGTAATGGTAAGTAATAGCGCCCCCTACGTTCTTCCGGGCAGAAACTCTTATTCCTCTTGAACAAAGGGAAAATGACTTTTTGTTACGGCCGTATAAAGGGAAGGAGAAAATCGAGTTAGGCCGTGGTTCAAGAAAGATAACATGTATTAAAATTCTGCTTTCCGAAGTATTACTGCAAAACAAACCTTACAGGGAGGAAGCGCAGCGATGCATCCGCCATACTCGATGGCATCCGCGCGCACTTGTCGAAAACAACAAAAAAGCCCGCGTTTTTCGATCATATATGTTTTGACAGTCCCTTCCCCCTTTAGATTCAAGTAGTTTTCTGTTCTTAGTTCTACAGAAACGATTCAAGGACAATTTTTATTTACTTTTGCTTGAATAAAGCTTTTTTTTTTTTTTCTTCTTTTAAATGTTGATGCTAGCAACAGCGATGGATACTAAATATTCTAAAATATTTTCAGCCTTCTCATTCTAAAACAAGATAAATGACAGATTTTTATGTATTCATATGTGATTTAAGTGTTCGCATAAGTTTTTGTTTTAATTTAAAGAACTGTCAAAAGAACATTGTATTGTGTAATAAAAATGTAAAAATAATATAGTAATACATTATTGTAATATTACATAATCAGTGATCTGTCTTGCACAAAATTCCATCTCTGCAATAACTGAATTCCCGTGTGAAATTTTCGCCCCCCCCCCACCCTCTCCCCACCGCCTTCAAAAAAAAAAAAAAAAAAAAAAAAAAAAAAACTTTGAAATTATTTATTGCAAATATTTAATACATGAAGTAAATAAAAAATGAACCCTTCACAACTCTAAAACATGATAATTTAAAATTTCCTAAATAAATAATACCCCTACCCCCTATCAACGACCAACCTCTTCTTAAAGTGTCTAAAATTTTAATTTAAAAAAAGGATGATTATTTGTTAATTGTATTACCAGTAAATAAATAATGAATCAAATGAATTCTTATGTTAAATTTTCTCACCCCCCCCCCTCCCTCCCTCCAACAAATAAAAGTAAAAAAAAAAAAAAAAAAAAAAAACCCTGAACAGATATCTGATTATGTATCACAAATATTTAATGTATTTCAGAAAATATAAAAATTCGTATAATCTTAAAATGTTATCTTTAATAAGTATTTTTTTTTCCTGAATGTTTCTTTCATAACAGAGGTGGAAAGCAGTAAATTTCCACTTTTTGAATAAATTCATTTAAAATTATTTTCTAAATTTCAATCTCTTGAATCCACAAAGTCCCACATTCCTCTAAAACCCAATGATTTGTAATTTTTCTAAATTAAAAATGCTGCAAATCTCCCCCCTTCTCCCCATTATGCAGAGTATTTAAAAGATGACTATTTATTTATTAATTGTATAAACAATAAATAAATAGTCAACTGAATTCCCGTGTGAAATTTTTGCAACCTCACCCCCCCCCCCCCCCCCCCCCCCAAGAAAAAGGAAAGAAAAGAAAAACTTGAAATTATTTATTCCAAATATTTCAGCAAATACAAAAATTCGAGTAATTTTAAAATGTTATCTTTAATACGTATTTTTTTCTTCTCAATAGTACTTCCATAGCATGGTTTTAAAGCAGCGGATTTCCACTTTTTTAATAAATTCATTTAAAGATATTTTATACATTTTTTTAAAGACTGATCACTAATAGTGTAATACTATAATAATACATTAAAAAACAAATGTATCAACAAAATTAATAACTAAAACTTATGCGAACATTTAAATGACATATGAATACATAAAAATGTGTCACTTACCGTTATTAAAATGTGAAAGCTGACAATTCTGTAAAAATCTATCGCTGCTGGCTGCTGCTTATGCTTACACACAAGCATATGAGCAAAATCAAAAGCAGATGGCTGCCAATGCTAAAGAAACAAGTACAGTTCATGCAAGAAAACATGGTTTTATTGAGAATGCGCGCGCATGTTAAGGTCGGAAGATTGTTTCACAAATGTTACCGCCGTTGCAGACTCATCCTGTCTGTTTGCTTTCTCCTCATATCCCTTCCCTATATTTGAAACGGGCTTCAATTTTAAAGCTGGCGACAGTTACACTTTTTCGGAGATGAGGTTTTTATATATTCTACTTTCCTTGACCAATCTCTAAAGACTGGTCAAGTGAGTAGTAGATCTGGGTTGGGTGAGACGAGTCTATCCTTGATAATAGGGAAGTAGGTAATGAAAAGAATCTCCCCTTGTTTTGTTTTGTGAGGGATGAATAGAATTCCGAAATTTTCGTATTTACTAGTAGAAGAACATAGAATAGCCAGTGTCCCCTCCTAATACAATGCATCCCTCCCTTCGGAATGGTCTATTTTTTTGGCAGCTTGCCAAGGTCCGTCTTTTAAAACTGGTCAAGCAGTAATGGAATTGTCAGATCGAAATATGAAAATAGTTCGATGCATATTATATGTTGTAATTATATGATGTGTATTATATGTTGTAATGTAATATTATATGTAATATGGTTCTGGTTTTTGGTTTTTGGTTTTATTTTCTAAAATCCTTTACCGACCCTCGTTTTCAAACAGTTCTTCCACGGAACCTATAAACTTATAGCACTTTGATTCACTTTTACAAAATAACGATTCATAACTTTTTGCATCTATTTCTTTTATCCCGGGATTCGACACAGAATAAATTCTCGATTTTCAGAACCAGAAATCAGCCCCGATTACAGGGTTTGTACGCAGATGTTTTACTCAGACAGTTAAAGAGAAAGTACCACTTCTTTCTAATTGCTAAAAGGTGTGTCATAAAAAGATTATAAACAGTAAAATAGGTTTTATTAGACAGTTGACATATGTTTCACCTCAGTCTGAGCCATTATGACACATTTTATCCAGTATCGATATTTATATAAGTATAACAAATCATAACGCCCTGTAATTATCTTCTCCTTTTTAATGGCTCAGATTGAGCTGAAACATATGTCAAGTCAACAGTCTAATAAAACCTATTTTACTGTTTATAATCTTTTTATTTTACACCTTTACGCAATTAAAAAGAAGTATATAATTACACGGTGCTATGAGTTGTTATATTTATATAAATATCGATGCTGGAGAAACTACTATTTCAAAATCTTGTCATTAATGAGATAGAATACTATATAAATATTTATAAAGATGGTCTTTTTCATTTATTCTGAAAGAATCTATCAATTCGTATTTTGAATAAACTACATAGGGTTGTAAGATCTAGAGTGTTGACCTAAAGCAGAGTTGGGTAAATTTGTAATTACAATTATCTGCAATGTACTTACAATTTAACTGTATGTGATTAATTATACCTACAATTATATGCCGTAAAAAATTCCTGCAGCACTGTAGCCGGAACCACCCTCCATCCGTAAGCGTACAGTTTTGAAAATTATTGGTGGGGCTCAACTCTTTTTTACACAGATATGTGTATGCGAGTGTAAACTAGTCGTTGGGGGCCACCGTAATACTTACCCATCATGTATATGTATAATGTAAAATATTAAAATAAAAATGTATAAACTACTTATAAAATGCATTGCAATTCAAATAAAATCGTTGCTTGATGACGTCATAAAAAGGCTCGATTACTGAATTGCTTGAAAGAGGTTTTTCCTTATAACTCCGAAAATAATACTCCTATTAACTAGCGGTTTATTGCATCTGATTAAGCGTCAAATTTCCAATTAAAATATATCTTTGAAGTGAAATTTGGATGAAATACAGGGTAATGAAAAATCGAAGAGTGTGGAAAATAGGATTACAAATATCTCGGCAACTCATTATCCGATCGACTTCATGTTTTATGCAAAATTTATGTTTTTTTATTGTTTTTTATATTTACTACTTAAAATAAGCAATTTCGAAAATTTTTATATACCTTTCATCAGAACGAATATTTCGAGAGTCCGAAAAAAAAATGTTCCGGTTAATCGAGTTTATTGAAATGAAATAGGCTTCTTCCCATTATTACATACTAAGTACATACCAAATTGCAAGTCTCTATCTCAATTTGTTCGGGAGATAGAGCGTTTACAGACACACAGACACACACACAGACACACAGACGGACGGCAAATTTTTTTTTCTAAAAATATGTTTTTTGGAATCTCCAGTGTCTGAAACGTGTAAATCCGTCAAAAAAAAATTTTCGATTTTCAAAACGATTACAAGACTTACCCTATACTACGTATGATCGGTAAGTAAAAAGATCAATTACCAATTTAATATTGCTTTTTTAACTCCATTTTAAAGAAATTAAACATAATCGTATATACTGATAAATAATCACAAGTTAAATAAAACATTAAGACAATATAAAAATTCGAATATACAGACACGTTTCTAAAATGATACTCGTTGATATTCGCGAAATGTTTATAATAAAATCACAACAAAAGCAGACTTTGAATAACGCTTTTTTTTTTCCGGAATATGGATTTTTTTCTATTTTCATTTTTTATATAAAAAGTTCAAACGTTGAGCATTTTATTCTAATTAAAAGAAATAGAACATAAAGTGAAAAAGTTTTCCTAATGTCGTTTATCCCTATAACAAAAAAGAAAAATAGAAAAAAAAATGAAACATTTAAAAATTCTGTAAAACACTAGAAAGTAAAAAAACAAAACCTTTTTTATGTATTAAAAAGGAAAAAAAAATTGTCCATTTTAGAAATTATTGGTGGGGCTCGAGCCCCACGAGCCACTACAACTCTACGCCAATGCCTCTATCTCATTATTAGACGAAATTTCTGTGCTTCAATGTGTGTAACTATAATCAATTACATACAATTAAATTTAATTATATTGCAGATAACTGCAATTACAAATTTTGCCAACTCTGATCTAAAGAAAAGATACAACAGATTATATTAATAACTAGCATATAATTCACTTTTATAATACTTTTTAAACACCAGAAATATATTAGAGTAAATTACATTATTAATATGCTGGTGGTTCGGATGATATGAATAGAATAACCATTAATAATACCACTATACCTTGGACTAATGAAGCAAAGTACCTGGGGGGTCACCCTTGACCAAAAACTTTCTTTCAAAAAACATATCCTCACCATCAGGGGGAAAGTCGCTAGAGCTACGATTGCACTAAAACCTCTTTTTAATAGTAAAACACTGGCTATCCATAACAAACTTCTCCTTTATAATTCCTGTATTTTACCAATTATCACCTACGCTTGTCCGGTCTGGGGCTATATCTGCAAATCCTCCATGAAAAACCTCAGCCATCTTCATAACAAAAATCTGCGTACTGTCAGAAATGCCTCTCGCTATCTCCGTAATAGCACTATTCGCAGAGACCTCAAAACTACCAAATTAAATAAAAGAATCAACCACCTGGCCAAAAAATTTTATGAAAAATTATATGACCTCCCTAATGATATAATCGCAGAATTGCCGGATTATGACGCATTCGATCCACATCACCGCAAGCGTCCAAAATATTCTTGCATTATTGATTATGAGCATTAGTGCTCACCATTCTGCAAATTTATCTCTCTTGCTTTTATATAAATTTGTAATTTCCTAATTAAACTTATTCCTATGCTATACATAATATTAAAAAAAATTAAAAAAAAAATAATTAAAAAAAATGTTTGCCCTTTTTAAGAGCTATTTTTGCTAATGCTTAGCTTTGCCTGCCTTTTCCACCTGGCATTTATGTGCTGTTTTTGAACATGTTCCGAACCCTCTTTTACAATTTTTCAACTTTTTTCAGTAGTTAATTTTAACTACAGCTATACCATTTTACTTTTTTCCATTTATTAGACCCTATCCTTAATCTCTATTGCTTTACTTTTTTATTCCCACTGTTTAATTTTTATTCTATTTTTAATTGTTCTTTCTTATGTAGTTAATACTACATTTATCTTTTCCCGACGGCTCAATATTTACAAGACAGTTTACTCACAAATAGACTGGGCGTAAAGTTAATTGCAACTCGGAAGCCCCTTAACCGACATCAACTGTTCGGCAACTGTTCGATGATATGTTGTGAGACGCAATAACCCGTCACGGAAGCTGACCATCAGCTAGTTGCTAGTGCTAGAAAGCCAGCTCAAGTCCCCAAGATAAGATATTTATAATTTATGATAGAACTGTCAGGTTGAAATATGAAAATTTATGTTAGTTCTGGTTTTTTGTTGTTGGTTTTATATTCTAAAATCCTTTGCCGAACGTCGTTTCCAAACAGTTCTTACATGGAACCTTGAGAATTTACAGCTCTTTGTTTCACTTTTCAGAATAATGATTCATAACTTTTTGGAACTATTTGTTTATCCCAGGATTCGACATAAAATAAATCATCGATTTTCAGAACTAGAAATCAGCCCCGATTACAGGGTTTGTGCGCCTTTACCACGATTTTTTATTAGAATTTTTCGCCTTATTTAAATGCAGAAAACTATTACAAATCCTGCAGCTAAATGTGGGGCCTATAATTTCTGTTATTTTAATATTTTAATAGATAAATTCTTTTAAAAAAATGTGGTAAAAGTGTACGAACCCTGGATTATGGGATCCCGAATCCCACGGTTGTTTCCTCTATTTAATTTATATGACATCAGCGGTGGCTCGTGGGTTATTTAAATAGGGGTTCACATTACATAGATTGCAAAAATCAAAATGTCAAATACGACATGATACAGATTACAATGCATTTAAGTTTTCAAAAGTTAAATGTAAACTAGTCGGATGTGCCAATCCCAAAACTTTCTTCTATCTCAGTCATGTTAATACTTCAAAATTCGGTATCACATCGCCAATAAAATCAATATTTTTCGTCATTCTGTTGTACGTCAGCTGCTTGCGAATCGTCGGGTTACAAGGATGCGAACAACCGATGTATACTAAACTACGAAAAGTCCTTCTGGCCTGAACCGACAGGAAGAGATAGCCTCCCTATTCTTTGGTTTTACGATTTTAGCTAATTTTACTGGAAAACACGAAGGTAAAATGCGTGGAACCTAAATAAAGAAGATTCAATCCCAGTTTTCGTCAACATTGAATTTGAATGAGGATATTGCCAAATTAGTCCTCTACAGCCAAATTGGCTTCATTTATGGCAACTTATTTTGGTCGCCAAATTTGGCGATATTTCGTCAATTGCCGCCAAGCTTGGCGAGAATTTGACGTTGGCGAATATAAATATATAGTGTTAAGCATTTAAGAATAGGAACAATGGTTACAACAATGAAAGAAAATTTGCCGAAATCATGTTAACTAAAACTCATAAATTAAACCCATTTATGGATGAAATTCCGCTGTCTTGTTTGAAAATGTCAGCCACCCTAAAATTTCAAACCGCTATATCTCAGCTATTTTTTAAGATACAGGCAAAACAAAAA
Source organism: Maratus michaelseni (assembly GCA_963931845.1). Taxonomy (NCBI): domain Eukaryota; kingdom Metazoa; phylum Arthropoda; class Arachnida; order Araneae; family Salticidae; genus Maratus; species Maratus michaelseni. The sequence goes on from OZ007597.1 coordinate 142,056,030, forward strand.
TTGCTCCGGATCAAGGCCGAACATTTAACGAAAAAAAGTTTTAGGATTTCTAATTTCTTTTAATTTTCACATCTTTTTGAATTTGAAATCTTTAAATGGCTATCACAGCGCCCCCTTTTGTCGAAGTATCCCCAAATTCTAATAGAACCTGCTTGCCATAGCCAAAAACCTAAAAAAAAAATGTGGTTCAATTTGAAGCATCTATATATATATATATTTGTCTTACGTGGCGCGGAAATAGGGCTGAATTTCTACCTTTTCGTTGGCAACAACTGTAGTTTCCAGAGCTCAGACCAATGAACAGACAAGATTGTGTTAGCTCCGCCTCCAATATGTCGTCAGTATCAGATCAGTCGAGGCTAACAAAAGATTCAAGTTAGCAATTATTAAAAATAAAATAATATGAACGTAATCCAAAGCGTCTGAGATGATTCCTCATTTTAATTATGAGTAATATTGTTAATTTCAAATGAATTCTCAACTCTTATTTAGAATTTATTTACGAATTTCACTCACACAAAATATTGAAGATAATAAAATATAAACTTTCTAGAATGTGCTGCTGCCATCTGTTGCTGTTTTATTGAAGTAAAAAAAATTTCTAATTTCTTTTGCAGAAATCTATACTCAATTAAAATAATAAAATGTCAAACGAAATTTAAACAATCATTGATGATAAACTATCTTCCTAACACGTAGTGTTTTTTTTTTTTTTTTTTTTTTTTTTAAATGAATGTCGTGCTGTACAATATTATAGGTGCAATAAGTTTTTAACTAATTATGTTTCCAAGATCCTTTTTTTCATAGTATTTAAATTGTTTATATGTCCATTAGTAGCATCAACTAAATGCATTTTAGTTGTGTTTTCAACGGCGTTTTCAATTACTTTTTTACATTACAAAATTTTCAATTTCATATTTTCAAATGATTTATTGTAGTACTTATTCCGGCTAGAATTACTAGAAAAATTAAAAAGGGCGAGTGAGCGAAGCGAGCTGTGACCGCGTAGCGGTCTCAATGTGAATTGCTTTGCAATTCACGGGGGGTTGGCGAGCGTTAGCGAGTAGGGGGCTGAGCCCCCTAGTAACTTTATACACTTTTAGATGGTACAATAGTGAAAATGGAACAAAAATATCGATCACAGCGCCCCCTTTCGTCGAAATATCCCTAAATTCTGATAGAACCTGCTTGCCATAGCCAAAAACCTAGAAAAAAAATGTGGTTCAATTTGAAGCATAACTACATACACTTTTAGATGGTACAATGAAAAGACACACAGACGGACAGACGGACGGACGGACAGACAGACATTTTGTAAAAACATGTTTTTCGGAATCTCTGACCCCTAAAACGTGTAAATCCGTCAAAAACCGGAAGTCGAAAAAAATTTCGATTACAACACTTTCTTCTATTATAGATAGAAGAAAGTAACAATGCAACTAAAAAAAATAACAATCACTTAAAGGTAGAAAAAATGTAACATTTTACTTTCAAAGAAGGTAAATCATAGAATCAAACAAATAAACAAACACAAATTAACTAACTAAATATAGGCAACTAAAGGAGATTTCAGATAAACAAGAATCAAGAAAGAGGCTGCAAAATTTGTGAGCTTCCGCCCCAGGTAGGACAGAGATATCGGCCAATTGCCACCTCAATATTAGCCAATATTTTGAAAGTCGCTGAATTGCGTACGTCAAATTTACAACATCGCCGATATTCACAGACATAACTTAAAATTAGTGTTTAATAGAAAATATTCGAAAGAGTTTTTTGCATTACTTAAAATATTATAATACAGAAATAACATTCTAAACAATGCAATTTAACAAGTTTGCCGTTTTTAAAGAACTTGATATTTTAATGTCTTATTTTTAATATTTAGTTTACATTGGCAATGTCGTAAAAATGATATAATTATTACAACATTCAGGGATATCTATCGATATTCATGAAAAACAATATCATTTTTCGGACATTTCAAGATATCTGTTGACATTTAGCATATCTGAGGAAGTTTGTAATCTTGATGAAGTGAACTTGGAAAGTTCTAAAGGACCGCCCATTTGTAACGTTTTCGTCGAAGTGCATTTGATGGAGGCGTCTGCTGTGAAATTTGCACAGAAAGAAAATGCTTATATAAAATTTTTCTGTAGGAATCTATAGTTATTTATATATAGAGATAAATCATGTGAAAAATTATGTTTAATAAAACACTAAAGATGTTTTATATACTATTTTTATACTATATTTATAATGTTTTTACACGAAAATAAATCAATTTATGTAATTTTTAAATGGATGCCTGTTTAACTTTTTAAAATGCTTTCAAATTTCCGACTTTTATAAGAATTTTATTTTTCCAAGAATACAAGTTTAGTTTCAAAAGTAGGTAATTCATTTTTTAATTAGACGAAAACGCCAGTTTGTGGAGATGCGAAAAGTTTTTGGTTTCCGTCTGTTTGTTTGTCTGTCTGTCCGCGATAACTGCCGTAAAAAGCACCCGATTAGGTTGATTTTTGGTGAGTATGTTGGTGAGGTACCCGGAATTAGCTGTATAGTTTTTAGTTATGTTTGGTTCATTCGTTCGAAAAATATATAACATTTCGTTTTAGGTCATAATGCTTTCCTATGGGAATGCAGATGATTTTCAAATTAGACCGGGAGGCGGCAGCACAGATAATAACCTCATCGAGTTCACGGCTGAAATTCTAGAATTAGTTAAAACTCGATTCGCATATTAAAACGCAATCGGTCTGCCAAGTCATATCTTGGTGGAAAACACGTGAAAACCCGATTTTAGCGGTTGACTCGTAGGTTTACCATTGTGTTTTCCTGCACTCAGTTCTCCATGTTATCACACTTTTGGGTGCAGGAAAACACAATGCTAAACCTACGAGTCAACCACTAAAATCGGGTTTTCACGTGTTTTCCACCAAGATATGACTTGGCAGACCGATTGCGTTTTAATATGCGAATCGAGTTTTAACTAATTCTAGAATTTCAGCCGTGAACTCGATGAGGTGATTGTTTGTGCTGCCGCCTCCCGGTCTAAATCTAATTTTTAACTGAAATGAAAATCATATCTTTGAATAATGGATTTAAACGTAAAATATACTGCTGCTAATTTTTTTATACGGAGGTTTTAAATATATTCAATAGCTTTGAAAATTTGCCGATACATTTATTAGAGTTTAGAAATTAATTGTTTAAATTATTGGAACATTTTTTGCATCAGTTCGGGAAATATAAAACAATTTATTTTGATAATTTTTACAAATTTCAAAATGAATTTCTTTTTACTTTGTTCTTTAATTTATTAGTTACTTAGCAACCCTATTTCAAAGAATATCAAAATAATGAAATTCAAGTAACTCTCATTTGCTGCTGTATTTTATTAGCAAAATAAATTATTTTCGGGATATTTTAATATTCTACTGACATAAGTGAAAATTTATTTTGATACAAGTTTATTTTTTTTTATCTAAAAAGCTACATGATTAAGACGTTCATAAGAATTTCAGAATATCATTGCGTAAACCGTGTTTAATTTAACGCTTATAATTTCTGAAACCATCGAAGTATGGTATATGCCTATAAATGTGTACGTAACATAAAAAAAATAAATTGCGGATTCTAAGATGTTAAATAATATGAAAAGTGAGATTTAAAAACAGTGACATTTAGAACTGACGTTGAAGCTCTTGATCTGCAGATTTACTAGTATATATATAAAATAATAATAATAACAAGCTTTTAAGTCTAATTTATGTGCGTGTTAACTTGTATGTAGTGCATAAATTTTTGAAAAAGTACACATATTTATGACTTAAAATTAATAAATAATATATATTTAATTTCTTACAAAGCAAAATTCAAAATAATGAGTTGTTAAAAAACTTTCTTTGTAGATTTGTGCTTGGGGAACCCATGCTTTATAAGACAACAAGCTTAAAAATATAAAGCAAGTAAGAAATTTTAATTTTTTGAATTTCTTTAACTGCTTTAAAATATTTTCTTACAAAATTTCTAACAAACTTAATAATAAAAAGTGATATTTAAATAAATTTTTACTAAAATAACGTAAAAAAAAAAAGTCGATTGTGATTGTGATGGAAAAGTATGAGAGAATTAACTGAAAGTTTTGTCAGAGATTTTTTTCCCCCACTAACAGAAAAATCTACTCCCACCACTTTCTGCTAAAACCTTTTGCCTTGCTTTCGCCTGATTGTTCTCAACACAGAGTAAGGAGATTTAAACAGAGAATCAACTCTCATAGACTTGAATGCATGGTAATAGAATACCTCAGGTAGGGGAACGCTGTGTTAGGTTTTTGACTCCGAAATGAAGTTTGGTAATGCGCGAAATCTCGTGTACTGGCCGGAGCGCCATCTGTGTCAGCAATCGAAGTTCAGCAAATCGAAAACTTTTTTTTTTTTTTTTCTTAAGCTGCATTTTAAAAGAAATTATTTGATGTTTTTTAATTAATAAAACAGAAAACGAACTATTTTAAGAGTTTGTAAAATATTATATTAAATTTTACAAACTGTAAATAATATATATTTTCACTGTAATATTAAAAAGGAACAAAAAATATTAATTCTTATTCAAAACAAGCCTGGAACTCAAATATATCTTTTTTTTCTTTTAAATTTTATTGTACTTCGATATCCGGGATTTATCACGTAATTCTCGTAAATATTTTATAGAATAACTTTTTTTTTCTAATTAAAACAAATGATGATGTTTTTATATGCTTTTATTTATTTTTTAAAATAAATAAAATATGAAAATCAGGACTATTTAGTTTAAGAATTTGTTAAATATTCATACTAAATTTTACAAACTGCAAATAACTAAAAATTATATATATTTTCTTCCCAGCTGTATTATTTAAAATGAGCAAAAAATATCAATTCCTATTCAAAACAAGTATTGGAATAAGGTAAATTTTGATAGGATTAATTTTATTGTACTCAAACTCTAGATTTAAAAAATATTTATGCCTACTACAAATGTAAAGTAAATTTGAAATTTGTAGCAATTGGGCCCTAGGCCCCCAAATTTAGCATGTAATTTTCATTAGAGATGATATTTTATACTATTATAGTAGGATAATAATAAATATATTTATCTAAATATTTATTTACATACTCCCATCACCACTCACCACCCCTTTGAGGCATCGGAAATGCTCAAATTTTTGTGACAATACAGGAAAGGGGACCCTAGAAAAGAAAATAGTGTTTCCTATACTACTGGATTATTGTAATTTTATTCTTATATTTAATGTAATATAAATTCAAATACAACTAGTTTTTTCTGTAAATTAATACACATGTATAATATGAATCATTTTCTACATTCAAGACTTGCTGTCAATAACTTCCTATTTGAAAGAATTTTTTTTTTTTTTTTTTCCCAAATCAAAAAATAATTTGATGTCTATGTATTTATTGCATATGATCAAGATATTTTGATAAATTAAAAAACTTTTGTGCCTATATGTGTATATTTAAATAAAGATTACACAAGAAAAATTACATATCTTTATTTAAGGAACAATCATTATTTAACAGAAATAATTAACAAACATTTGTTTAACAAAGAAAAATACAAAAAATATAATTTCAAGAATTACTCGGCTACAAACATTTAAAAATCACAGCATTTACCTTAAATTAAAAAAAAAAAAAAAAAAAAAAAAAACTATATTTATATATAATTTCAAAAAGAAGCACAAAGGCCATCCATTTTATTCAGTTAATTTATCTGTTGCACTCCCCCCCTCCTCCCTTTTTCTTTTTTCCTGGAAGGGGTGGATTCATTTTTTGAATTGGTGAAAAGATAATTTTTAATTGTGTTTCCTATCTGAACTAAATTTTTGGCATTTTTTACTGTGCTAGACGAGATATGCTCACGGAAACAACGATGGATTTCTTATACCCAGTTCTTTATTCTGTCTTTCGACTTTCTTATAACCTGTGTCACATCCATATACAAAACAGTTCCGAGCCATATTAAAATATAATGTAAAATTAATATTTTATTAAAGAAATAATAACGCACTCCTATAGCAAACAATGTTATTTTGACTCAGCTAAAGATCGCAGCGCCACATGCGGCCACTTCGGCGTTAGGCTCAAGTTTGCAAGGAAGATGCCATAGGGGAAAATTCTCCTAATCTATTTATATCTCCCTGCTTGAATGGTAACTTCTTTAACATGGGATTACACATAGACAGTGGCGCTAGCTGCGGATGACGCGAAAACTACAGCCGTAACAGAAGAGAGGTTGCTAAATAGAGCTATATATCGCTTTCTTGGCGACAAATGAGGGAAGGGGGAAAAAAACGGCGACTACTTGCTTCTTGTTTTGGTTGGTTGGTTGGTTGATTTTAAGACGGCCGATTATCTATCTACGCGAATGAAAACAGATTTATTATTTTTAACATGTTTTGAAACAATCGGAATTCAACTTTATTTTAAAACTAGTATATAACCCCCGTCAAAATTGACGGAATGTTACGTTTCATTTTCATAAGATTTCATGCAAACAAACAGCATTAAGATGTTATGAAATAATATTCAATCCTTTGATATAAACGACGACATTCCCGAAGGAAATAAACTGTTTTGACTGAACTTCAATAGTTAAAAGATTTCACTATAAAATATTCTGTAAAGATTAAGAATGATAAAATCTTCAAAACATTGTTTAGATCAACAAAGTTGTTTAAACACCCATTGCTGGGTTAACACATCTCCGGGCCCGCTAGCGGACCCCTAATTAAATCGGGGCGGAGCCTTGCATACATACCTCGTAAAAACTGCTCTAACACTTTTACCACTACACTTCAGGCAGCTCTGCAAAGCATATTTATAAGCGACATTAAAAATTTCGAGTAATTTGGGGAATCTGCGTCATTTTGATCTTTTAAACTGCCCTGCTATAGCAGAGTAAACATTTCATTATTCAAATTCCAATTTCACAAGTGTAATAAATTTCGATCATTAAAATAATTTATTTTACTTCTTAATTAAATCGCATTTATTAATTGTATTAATATGACTGATAATTTTTTTTTACTACAAAGATACTATGTTAAAATTCAAAATTTTATCTGCATTGATATAACTAATACTTGTTGTACCACAGTATTACATTACATTCCTTATATTTTAATTATATTTGATATAAAATATTCATTATATTTACAATGCAAGCAAAATTGATAAAATACAGAACAAAGTGCAAATTCAACAGAAAGTTTATTTGACAAAATAATAATTAAATAACTTAAAATTTAAAAAGTTTATCTCAAATTAAATTCAGATTTTTTATAAACATGCCTAAAGAAACCTGTGATAAGTTTTGATCATTAAAGATCATCTTTTATTAAATAAGTATTTTTTTTTTCATATTAAATTACAAATTTATTTTCACTACAAAGTTTCTGCTATGCTAAAATACAAAATTTTATTTGCATTGATATAATTAATATATGTAGTATACTGCATTACAATTACATGTTCCTTATATTCTAATTACATTTTATAAGAAATACAGTGACCTTTCACTTATACGCGATGTTCAGAAATTACTTTTTGTACCACTATTTTAAAACAGTAAAATTCGATTTGTAAATTCTACGATTAAATAAGGAGAAAATTACTTTAAAAAGGAACTGGTGCTGAAAAATAATTACAGCGTATCGCGTATTAGTGAGAGGTCACTGTATTCATTGAGAATTAAAAGTACAGAAGAAAATTTTGTTTATATTAATCTCCGATAGATGGCGATAAAGGCTCACAACGAATGAAGGAAGTATTTTAGCGAGTATGGACGGAGGAACGTAACTTCTTCCGATTGCGATCGCATTTCGAAGGGTTACTTTCATAGTTTAATATTTTAAACGTTCACGACGAATGAATCATTTGTTTGTTTACTTTCATGGAGCAATAAACCTGATTTCAACTGAAGTTACCCCAGAATATAAACATAATGTAAGTCATCTCACAAGCATTAATTTATTTTGAAAGACATGATTTCAAGTAGGAGAAATTATCGTTTAGTTGTCATATGTTAGAATAGGTTTTTTCATTAAGCCTAACATGGTGTTTAACGATGGTCGGTTCGCAAATCAGAGTGGTCGTGCCCGGTACCGTTACAGACACTTTCTTGCCTTTGGATTTTATTATAAGTAAGATAAGCGCTGTGGTAAAACAAAAACAATTTTTTTCCAAGTTTGAAAGGAAAATTTGATTTTTTTAATTCTTCAAAATGTAAGTTGTGATTTATTTTCATGGGTGATTTTTGTTCTTGTTTTTTCAAGTTCCATAATGTTTGAAATATTTTATATATATTGAATGTTGACAGATTTGTGCCGAAACGTCATGTTAAGGCTCACTGTGGAGACGCGAAATGTTTTTGGTTTCCGTCTGTCTGTTTGCCGTAAAAATGGTCCGATTAGGTTGATTTTTAGTAGGTATGTTGGCGAGGTATCCGAAATTAGCTGTATAGTTTTTGGTTAAATTTGGTTCATTCGTTCGGAAAATATAGAATATTTTTTTTAGGTCATAATGTTTTCTTATGGGGATGCAGACGATTTTTCAAATTTCATTTTTATCTGAAATGAAAATGGAATATTTGCGTAATGGATTTAGATGTAAAATTATGAATGTTAAATTTTCGATATGGATTTCCAATAGTTTTAAAATTTTGCTTATAAATTTAATAGAATTTAGAAATTAATTGCTTAAAATATTTGAAAATGTTTTTGCATCTGTTCGGGAAATATAAACATCTTACTTTCATATTTTTTACAATTTTTAAAATCATTTATTTTTACTTACCACTTTAATTTAAGGATTCTAATTTCTGGAACGTTCGAACAATTTTATGTGCTTATAAACATGCATGCAATTGAAAAAATAATAATTGCGGATTTTACGAAGTTAAAATGATATTTAAAAAAAAATGATCTGCAGATTTACTAGTATAGGAAAAAACTTAGTACCATGTTTACATTGCGATAGAAAATGTATATGAATAAAATTTTATATAGAGAAATTTTTTTAACATGAATGAGATTTATGGTATAGCAATTATTTTAACGATAATATAAAGTCAAAATTTGTTAAAAATCTGCCAACACTGAATATATATAAAATATTTCATACATAATGGAACTTGAAAAATAAAAACAAAAATAACACATAGAAATAAACCACAACTTACCGATTCTTAGGAATAAAAAATAACTTTGACGTCTTGTTCTTGCAAACAATACACTTCTCTCTTCGTAGCATTTTGTAGAATTATAATCAACTATTTGATCTTCAAAGAATAATTTTAATAATAAGTAATAAACAAGATTCGAAAATCAGTTAGCGAACGCCGAAAATTTGCACATGCGCAAATGACAACAGAAAGACGCCAAGAAGAATAGGGTTACACTTAAACGGAAATCACGAAGATAAAAATCGCCAAAGCGATGATTTAGTTCTTATGTCATCCGCCGCAGTCGCTCTTTTCAGGCGAAGTTGGATCTCTGTCTTACTCTGTGGTTCTCAAATAGCACCAGGGTTCTCCATCGTCCTGTCTTATTACATAGCGAGACTCGAGACTCGGACAACGAGCTTCAATTTGACCAATCTTCTATAGTAAGGGATGACGAACGCCCCTCACTGCGGCTCTTATCACAAATGCACCCAAGAAATTCCCTAGCACAGCGCGCAGGCTCATATGATGTCATTATTGTTTACTTTCATCTTTAGAAGTACGTGTTGCATACATTGACTTCTAATATAAATGGACAGCGGATCAGCAACCCTATCTTGAAGAAAACATGTCCTTCCCCACCACCAAGCGCTGGTGGGAGAATATTATGCCAAACAGGTTTTTTTACCCGCCAAACTGTCACTGAAATTCCACCGCTCCTACCACCGTTGCAGAGACTGAAGATATTTTTTTCGTTTTTAGACCTGTTTCTTTTATTACGAGAATGGAAACAGAAAGTTGCCAAGAAAGGGATTACTACCAGAAAGTGGCACCCTTTCGCCGTTTATTGGCGATGAAAGGGGAAAGATGTTTTCTTCAAGTCTCTCGGAAGAGAAGAAAGGAGTCCGCTGTCCATTTATATTTGTAGTCAATGGTTGCATATCCTTTCTTCATGATTTTTACAAATATTATTCATGCACAAGTTAAATGAGCTTGATTTAAATTGGTTAATATAATCATTTATTTATTAAAAACATTTGAATAAAATAAGTTATTTTTTTTTCTTTCGGATTTATTTTTACTGCCGTCGGGATTTTTTATTTTAACTTTTATTTGAACTCGTGATTTTTTTTTATTTTAAACTATACTAGCTGACCCCTCCCGGCGTTGCCAGGGCCCGTGATAAAATAAAAAAAAATCCATTCTTTTATATCTTTAACCCAATTTTGTATGAAATTATATTTTAAGATGAAAAATTCGCGAAAAAATATTGATATATTGTGATAAAAGCACTCATTTTCTTGTTTTTTTTTTTTTTTTTTTTTTTTTAAGTAGGGTCGTTTTTCATAGTTTTAAAATAAAAAGTTCTTTTTGTCCGAACTCCTTAAAATCTTTATTGGTGATAAATAAAAATGTTTTACAGCCCGTGTAAAAATTTCATGAAAAAATATTGTTATCCAGTTGTAGAAGAAATGTTTTCTTCTCGCTTTTTTGTTCGTTTGTTTGTTTTTGCGTCGGCTCCTTTAACATAGCAATAAAAAATAGTTCTCATCTTCCGAACTATCTGACATTTCAATCGGTTATAAATATAACTGTATCCAAGCTCTCTTTAAAATTTTGCGAAAAAATATACATATCTAGTAGTGAAAACTTGAGTTCTTAAAAAAAAAAGCTTTAGCTTTCATCCTCAGAGCAAAAATATATTAGAAAGTCTATGCTTTCAGTGCACTGGTAGACCTCCCTCCGTTTTCAATCAACCCTTTTCAATCCCCCTAGGCTAAACAGGCTAAGCAATCAGGTTTCCTGTTTCTGAGGGGAGAAACTTTCAAAAAACGTTGACGCATGCCGCATGCGCAAAGAGACATATTCGTGAGGAAAAATTGACAGAATCTGCTTTTCATTTTAAACATATAGATTACCGATTACTTAAACTTAATGAAATCATAAAGAAATGAAATTTATGAAAGTAAATACGAAACTACATTAAAAAGAAAATAAAATCTGCCTTTTAAGTATTGATACAAGAGACAATATCCTAAAAATAAAAGTATTGATAAATATTTTTATATTTAAATTGCTTCTTTTGCACAAAAATAGCAAACTACAAAATAATAATAATAATAATAATAATAATAATAATAATAATAATAATAATAATAATAATAATAATAATAGTAATAATAATAAAAATAGTAATAATAATAAATAAATAAATAATATATATATATATATATATATGGGAGGAAAGTCGTCTAAATCGGGGACGGCTGGTCAAATGGGGATGTTAGAATTCTCGCTGATAAGAAGTGCCATCTTAAGATCTAACATGTTGCTACCATTCATGGCTACTTATATGTAGAGTTGCAAAGGCTAGAATAAACCCGGTTTAAACTTCGGAATAAACCGGGTTTTTTGGGAATAAACCAGGTGTTTTGGGAATAAACCTGGGAATAAACCGGGTCTATTGGAAATAAACCTGGGAATAAACCGGTTCTTTGCAACTCTACTTATATGCCATTTTGAATTGTGCTATTGACAATTTGCACTAGTCTGTTGTTTTTCACAAAGTTTCCAAATTTTTGTTATTTTTCTTTTCGATTCTCGTCCGTGGACTGTGTTGTCACTCATCAAGTCATCTTTGAACATTTGGTTTTGTTACAGCGCACAGTGGGGCAAAAAGCCTTCAAATCTGGCAAAAAATCGAAAAAATGAAATTCTATTTTGAACGACCGACATACGTCACTTTAATAGAGTAGATGTCAGTAAACATCTGCCTAGTATTCAAAAGTCTGCAAAGTTATCTTGGTTGTCATTAAAGAAAGAAGTTAAACTGCATATCGCACGATGAGAATAAATGAAAAAAAAATAATAATTTTGTTTCAACTTTCGTTTGTTAATTACGCTGTAATAATTTTAAAATAATAGTTTTTGACTATGGAACCTTCAACTTCAGGTATGTAACAAAAATACATTTACTTTTAATTTGTTTTTAATAGGATTTTTATAGATAAAGTGACGCTTAAAATATGTAGTAGTGAAATTTATTAAAAATTTTAAGAGTGTTTACAAACATTAAAGGTTTTAGATATGAATTAAAGCAAATTAAGTATCAACTACATTTTTTTTTACTAGGTTCGAGTTTTATGATGGTAAATATTTCAGAAAATTTTGCTCCTTTTTGCTCCTTTTTTAATTGTGTAGTCATTTTTATAGTTAATCATCTCAATTTTTAGTTAATGTACGTACATAAACAGAATTTTTTTTTTCTTAAGGGACGAATTTAAATACATTATATATTACCAGAAGAGAACTTCTGAATATCATGAAACGTTCGAAAGAAAAAAAAATTGAAAAGCAATATGATTTTTTGGTAAAAGAGCTCCAGAATCGAACAAACTGCGAACGTAGTAGTTCTATAGACATAAAAAAGAAGCTAAATTGTTTTAAATTTCAGTATAAATTCCGATGGTCAAAAGCCTGTCGAGACAAGGAAAAGTTTTTTAGAATTAATAAGGAGTAGCTTGACAAATCGCTTTCATTTCCTAGATTTGAAAAACAGACAGAAGTGGCATCGAAAAGCAAATGTGGCCGGCCTCATATTCCGTTTGAAAGGTATTCTGAACGATCAAAAAGATTAAGAGCAAAACGATTCCGCGATTGTAGTTCTACATCTTCGTTAGTGTACGCGACATTTATGAGTTTAAGATCTGAAAGACAGATTCAGGCCTCAAAACTTTTTAAAAATATAACTACAAGTCCAAAGTGAGCTATCAAATATCAAAATGCTTATACAAAATCTGTAAAATCACAACAACAGTTTTTGTCAGGAGAAGATGCTCTGGCTGTATTAATAGACGCAAAATTATCTCGCGAACAGTATAACGTCATAAGAAGTGCCCCAGAAAAATTTCCCTCTTACAAAACTGTGCAAGAGGCAAAAAAAGAATGTTATCCTAAAAACATCACAGTAACAGAAATTAGTGCATCGGTTACATTACAGGCTCTTCTAGATTATACTTCAGAACGCTTGTTACAAACACTTGAACCTATTATCGAATCACTTGAAAATAAATAATTAAAGCAGTTATGCTTTATATTAAAGTGGGATTTTGATGGGTCTTCGGGACATAGCGCATACAAACAAGCTTTCTGTGACACGGAAGCCAGTGATTCAGCCGTGTTTATTACGTCTCTAGTTCCACTTCGAATTATATCTGAAAAAAGAGTTATATGGAAAAACCCGCGACCTGCGTCAACTAGATATTGCTGGACTATTAAAATAGAATTCGTGAAGGAATCTAACAAATTGAGCGTTACGGAAAAAATAAAATGGATGAACAGATAAATAATATTCAAGGTAGTGATGTAGCAATTAAATCAAGAAAAGTAAAAATAAATCACAAGTTAATTTTTTCCATGGTAGACGGTAACGTTTGTGATGCTCTGACAGAAACAAGTTCAACTATTCATATGTGTCGCAACGTCAAAAAATAATAATAAAATTGATAAAATGATATCGAGAGATATAAAGACTGAGAATTTAGAATTCGGCCTATCAGTGCTCCATGGATGGATACGTATATTCGAATGTCTTTTGCACATGACTTATAAGCTACTTCTTAAAAAATAGCAAGTTCGTGAAAAAAGAGAAAAAGAAATCGTAGCTCAAAATAAAATTCTAATTCAAAAAGAATTTAGAAGCCGATGTGGTTTAATTGTGGACAAACCTAAGCCAGGGTTCAGTAACTCAAACGATGGCAACACTGCCAGGCGATTTTTTCAGAATCCAGAACTTTCTGCTCAGATAACAGGAATTGATGTAAATTTGATTAAAAAAAACTACATATTATCTTAATAGTAATATCCAGTACATATGAGATATTACATGTAGAAAACTATCGTGCATTTGCACATGATACAGCCAGATATTTTCTCTTGAAGTATCCATGGTACAACATGCCCCCGACATTACACAAGTATTTGATTCACGGAGCAGAAGTTATAATTTCGGCTCTGTTGCCCATAGGACAGATGACTGAGGAAGCACAAGAAGCCAGGAATAAAGATTTTAAAAGATACAGAGAGTACTACTCGAGAAAGTGCAGCCGAGAAAACACTAACAGAGATATTTTACTTCTTTCACTATTTTATACTTCTAAGTTCGGATCCAGTGATCCCTAGCAAACAAATGAAAAGAAAGAAAAAGTTAGAACATTTGCCACGAGAAACCCTACATTTGTTAAAAACTCCATCTCTTAATGTATCTGGTGATCAGGATAGTGACAGGGATGATGACTCAGATGATAGTTTAGATTAAATATTGTAAAATTTTTAAAACACACTATAAAATTAATATTAAGGACGTATTTTAAAGGAATGAACGCTTTTTCCTCAGACTAAGGCAGCAGAAACAGTTTTGCTTTTGCTGTCTTGATAGTAGTACATACATTTTGCCTGAGAAAGAGAGATTCACTCCTTCAAAACGAGTCACAAATATTCACTTTAAGGTGTGCTTCAGAATCATTAAAGTTATTAATTGTGTTTGCAACACCAATTTTTTTTGTGCATTTTCAATTCGATATTATGGATGATTTATAAATATTTATTTTATATAAAACTATCTCAATTTCTTGTTTTAAACTTATTTTTGTACGGAAAATATTTGAAAAATCTTTGTAAATTAATTAATAAATTACTCTATAGCTTATGTAAAAGTTTTAAGTTTTACTAAGTAAAGTCTATAAAATAATGTGTGATGTACTTTTTTTGTTCAAAGTAAATTATATTTATTGCCAACTTTGGAGGCTTCCTGCCCCACTGTGCAGCGCCTAGAATAAATAGTGTGGAAAACGGCTACAAAATAGTAATTAAAAGTTGAATCCGATAAATGTACAACGATGTTGAACGATAAGAGGTCTATCGAAGCGACATCTGCTAGCTCTTTTCAATGCAACTTTTCAAATGTACATTCAAGAGTGGCATTTATTTGATAAATTACAAGTAATAATAATAATCAATTTGCAGTATCATGTATGCATACCGCGGAACTAATTCATATGTGTACGTGAATTAGTGATTCAGAAATTTCTTTGAATAAAAATTTCCTTTTTTTTTTTTTTTTTTTTTTTTTTGAGTAATAGGCTAAAGCTGTCCGGATTTTGATTTTCACATTTTTGCAAAAACAAATCCTTTTTTTCCGTTTCATTACTAAAGCGATTTAGCAATGATGATATATAGTTATCTTCTTAAAAGATATTCTGCAACTTATTTTATGTCATTGCTTGCTTATCAACTTATAACTGTTCAAAGTACGTATGATATTTACTGAATTTTTGCAATACAATACGTTGAAAAGAGCTAGCAGATGTAGCTGCGATTGCCCTCTTATCGTACAGCATCGTTGCACATTTATCGACAACAATTTTTTAGCACTTTTTAAAGCATTACAGGGATAGTCCATTTCGGCTTAGATGCTTTACACTCACGCTAAAAAAAAAAAAAAAATTATCGGTTAAAAAAAAGAAAAAAGTCGCCAAATTTAGGGGATTTTTTTCTTTAATGGCAACCTAGCCATTGTATTAAGTTATTCGTTTGGCGCAGTCTTGGAAATCGCGCCAAACAAACAGTCGCCAATCTTTTGTTTACATTTTAGCGTGATAGTAACACATCTGTTCCTCGATTTCCGCACTATGTATTCTAGGCGGTGTAGTTTTGGTAAGTACAGCAATGATTCTTCTAGACTTAAGTTACATTTTGACGAGGCTAACGAAAACGACAGGCTACCGCGGAGTATTCCACTTATCTTTTTTTACAGACCGATAGAGTGACGGGATGCTCTTTTCGTACACCTGCATTGGTGCATTCGAGCATCACGTGACTCCAGCGGTATGTAAAAAAAGATACGGGTAAAGCACCGCGGTAGCCTTTCTTTAATATTTTTTAATATTATTATGTAGAATAATCTACATGTAATGTGAGAAAATGTATTGCAATATGTATGGATTATTTTTTTCTTTCATATGCTTGGGATATTCATCAATTTGTAAGATGCCAAGAAAGTTTAAATTAGAAGCTGAAAAGAGGTAGCAGGCTAACTTCATGTTAATTTTAAGTAAGACATTTTTCTCAAAGCTACATTGTTATATTATATTTATTAATGTTATTTTATATAAAAACATCTCTGCCCCCCCCCTACACACACAAAAAAAAAACATTAATTTGAGAGTAATAATTAAAGCTATGTGTATTTTCAAGACAATAATTATAATTTAACAATTATTAATTCCTTTAATTTTTTAACCAAAGGATATTTTTAAATTTCACATTAGCTTTCTTTACAAAATGGTGTGTTAAATGTAGGGATGCATCGAATATTCGGTATCTATTCGGTATTGTGCCAATTTGACCATATTACCGAATTTCGGTTAGACCGACTAAAAAATTATTTCGGCCATGTCGAAATACTAGGCTAAACCGAATACAAAAAAAAAAAAAAAAAAAAAAAACCCTGTAACGCGCATTTATTTTTGCCGTCTTCTGCGCTTTTCCAGAGGGCGCTATGAATGCTAGTTGAAACTTGTCTAAAAAGGAATGTTTTTTCTGGTCACTGGCGAGTCCCTGTTTTTACAGGTTTAACTGTACTTAGTTCAGCAAATCCTGTAAAAACGGTACATGTATACAACAAATCCCGTCTTGTACGTAAAACATTCAGGGTCCCTTACGGAAAGAATACCATACAATTATAACTGCTAAGATGAAAACTTGTCTAAAACGGAATTTTGTTTCAGTCCCCAGCGCATTCGTTTTCACAGATTTTACTCTATAAGATTATTGTGTTTATTTAATACAGTAAAACCTAATAAGACGAAATCTCAAGTAAGCCGAGGGAAATTCCGCTTAGACAGGCTTTAGTCTTGGCAGATATGTTTGTATGCACTGAGAAAAATAATACTTTCAAATTTAAGTAAATCGATGCTTTCATTTTATTATCAAACTTTTTGTTTCAAATAGGACGACCCAATGTTTTCAATTCTGGAATACCAGAAATACTCAGAATATTGAAACATGGACATACTCAAAGGCCAGTTCATACTCATTTTTGAAACATGGACATACTCAAAAAAGATTAGAATCAGTTCAAACTCATTTTTGAAACATGGACATACTCAAAAATGAGCACATAGATAGTATATACATGTTTCAAACTTGAGTCATTTTGATTCGGAGCCATTTTGACTATGCGACATATTCAGATTTGAGTATTTTTTGCTCGGTTTTGAAAATGTCGTTTTTAGAGTGTGGTGCTTTTTCCGTCGGGACAATGGACATTTTACATTTAAGATAGGATTTCATTATAGACAGATTACGTTTTTATAGGATTTATTGCATTTTTATGTTCTGAAGAAGCCGTTGTCCTGATTTTTCTGGCACCCTGTCTCGCTTTTTTGTGACAGTGGAACTTGCAACATTACCTATAGCCATTTTCAAACTCCAACCCTCTACATTCTGACCCATTCAAAAAGTCATTTTTTGCTATAAACTTATAAAATTGGCAGATAATCTTATTCACTAATTACTGAATCGAATAGTGTTTTCCATTTTTCGATAAATGCAAAGTCATTTTCTAGAAAATGCGGTCAAACTTGCCGTTATGACTGAATTTCCGGATGTAACAATCCGGGAAAGGTCGTCATGAGAGAGCAATTGCTTATAGCTGAAGATGTATTAAATTTATCGAAAAACGAAAAATACTATTCGATTCCAAATCATTTCAACAATTATGCCTGCCAGCTTCATGGTACTTTGGAAAACGCAAAACACATTTAAAAACCGAATTTCAGGAATTACCTACAATATTTGTAAAAGTATCCGAATTCTTTTATGCAGCCTTGTATATGATATATACATTTGTATATATACTACATAGAATGCTAAATTTTAGTTCAGTTAAGAAACCACATAGCACAGTTTAAAATTCTACTTCTGGAATTTTTGTCGATAAACGGAAATGTACTCGAGATCTTTTGTGCTGCCCTGTATATGATATATAGAATTTCACGCACCAACTAAATGGCAAAAAATTAGTTATATAATTAAAAATCCCTGACGGCTCGGCCTACAGGCACAGGTAGATTTCGAAGACGCAGAACGTGGGGTGCCTGTTTGTCGGGAATTGCGGAAGAAATGACCTTTTTGCGGATGATGCTGCAGTTGGAACCGCCTACTTCGAAACGAAACTTGTTTGCAGGCGGAGCCAGCAAGAATTTTTTTTTTTTTTTTTTTTTTTTGCTATAAGAGTTGGTCCTATAAAAAACATGTCAATATAAAAGTTTTAGATAATATTAAGAGGATTTATAATATATTTAAGCGGATTTGAAATATTGGGAATTGACGAAGTTACGAATTTTTTTCTTCTAAAACCCTCCTTCCCTCCCCCCCTTAAGGCAATTTTTAATTATATCAAAAATCTGTCATACATAAGTTTTTGGCCCTGTTCCTAGAAGTAATAATAACTTCAAACGCATTCGATACGTATCATAAGTAAGAAATTATGAGTTTTTTTCTGTTTTCACAAAAAGCCCCCCCCCCCCCCCCTTGGTTTGATTTTGCCCATTAACGAACTTGACCGAGATTTTATGTCCCTTGATTTTATGTATCAGTTTCGAAAAGATGCGGGAGTTGGAACCGCCTACTTCGAAAAATAACTTGTTTGCAGGCGGAGCCGGCAGGGTTTTTTTGTTTTTAATTTTTTTTTGCTATAACGGTTGGTTCTATAAAAAACTTGTCAATATAAAAGTTTTAGATAATACTCAGAGGATTAATAATAAATTTACGCGGATTTGATATCTTGTGAATTGACGAAGCTATGATTTTTTTTCTCCTAAAACCCCCCTTTCCCCCCCCCTTGGGGCCATTTTTAATTATATCAAAAATCTGTCATACATACATTTTCGGCCCTTTTCCTAGAAGTAATAATAACTTTAAACGGATTCGATACGTATAATAATAAAGAAATTATGAGGAATTTTCTGTTTTCACAAAAAGCCCCCCCCCCCCATTCCCCCCCCCCCCCCCCTTGGTTCGATTTTGCCCATTAACGAACTTGACCGAGATTTTATGACCCTTGATTTTATGTATCAGTTTCGAAAAGATGCGGGAGTTAGAACCGCCTACTTCGAAAAATAACTTGTTTGCAGGCGGAGCCGGCAGGGTTTTGTTTTGTTTTTAATTTTTTTTTGCTATGACGGTTGGTCCTATAAAAAACTTGTCAATATAAAAGTTTTAGATAATACTAAGAGGATTAATAATAAATTTACGCGGGTTTGATATCTTGTGAATTGACGAAGCTATGATTTTTTTTCTCCTAAAACCCCCCTTTTTCCCCCCCTTGGGGCCATTTTTAATTATATCAAAAATCTGCCATACATACATTTTCGGCCCTTTTCCTAGAAGTAATAATAACTTTAAACGGATTCGATACGTATAATAATAAAGAAATTATGAGGATTTTTCTGTTTTCACAAAAAGCCCCCCCATTTCCCCCCCCTTGGTTCGATTTTGCCCATTAACGAACTTGACCGAGATTTTATGACCCTTGATTTTATGTATCAGTTTGGAAGAGATTTATGCAGAATTTTTCCAGTTATCGTGGTCAGAAAAAAGTGACATATATATATATATATATATATATATATATATATATATATATATATATATATATATATATATATATATATATATATATATATATAAACTTTTGAACTGGGGGTGGTTTTGGGTTCTGGGAGTCATGATCGGCGTAGATCTGCAAAAATTTTTCAAATTTTCCAACTTAGGGGAGAATGTAATAGGTAGTATTTCTTACGAAATCTACCTAAAACGCGTTCCACAACAGAAAACGCACTTCCAGCAATTATTGTTAACAAACAGTACTATATCCGAATTCTTGTGTCTCCTTGTATATGAACGATGAATGCTGTACACACAATATTCTATAGTAAACCTCTTGTAATGAACCTCGGTGGTATATATCAATTTCAATATGTTTGAAATAGTGAAACATTATTAAAATAAACCGCAAACGACTTTCCCCCATACACGGTAATGTAACGAACTTATTTTGCGTGTCCCTGTAAAGGAACTATAACTGCTATGCCCACCATATTCTATAATAAGCCTCTTGTAGTGTACCTCAGTAATATATACCAATTTCAATATGTTTGAAATAGTGTAGCATCATTAACAGAAACCACAAATGATTTTCTTCCATAGACTCTAATGTAACAGGATTCTTTTGAATCTCTCTGTAAAGGTGCTACACACTTCATTTTCAATACCGAACATGCCATAGTAAACCTCAAAAACATATATAAATTGCATGACAATCCGAGTATATTTACGCCAGTTAGAGCACGGACAGACGGCAGACAGACAGACAAACCGAATTCCTAAATACGAGGGAAAGTCATTAAGTAAGTCACAAAAAATAATTAAATAATAACTTACAATGATATTCACTTCAAACTATTTTTATTTCTCAACATATTCTCCACCAAATATTTATGCACTTATATCACCGTTTTATCAGTGCCCCAACACCAGCTGCATAACTTGCATCATTGGGTTGCTGTCTCAGCCACATTAGGACTTCAAGTTGAACCTTTTCATCATCTGTGAACATCATCTTGCTTCCAAGATGGTTTTTTAGTGGACTAAACAGACGAAAATCGCTTGGGGCTAAGTCGAAGCTGTATGGTGGATGCTGAAGAAGTTGCAAGATGATGTTCACAGATGATGAAAAGGTTCAACTTGAAGTCCTAATGTGGACACAGCAACCCTGAGACAGCAACCCAAAGAATGTTATGCAGCTGGTGTTGGGGCACTAATAAAACGATGATATAAGTGCATAAATATTGGTGGAGAATAGGTTGAGAAATAAAAATAGTTTTGAAGTGAATATCATTGTAATTTTTTATTTAATTATCTTTTGTGACTTACTTACTGACTTTCCCTCGTACTTTTCAACTATGTTGAGAAGTGTTAAAAATGACTACGTGAATGTTCAGAAAATTTTCAGTTATAGAGTGGCGAAAAATATTTTTTTTTTTTTTTTTTTTGAGAACTGCAGTTAGAGTAGATTTAGTAGAAAACCACATATAACAACCATAAGATAATAAGATGTGATGGCATGGGGGCTATCAGCATATTTCATTCTGATAGGATTAAAATAATCCCAGAATAAGGTGGAGTGATAGGTCTTGATTGACACCTATTGTAAGAGGATTATCTTAGGCAAAAGATATTTGACCATTTCATGTAAAAATGAAATACCTTTCATGCTTTGTATAGCCTTGCTAGATATGTGTGAATTCTTTCTATAAGAAGATTATCTGAAGGGGTTTAAAATGTGTCAGGAAGGTATTCATACGAATAGCATAACTAGAGAAATGGATTTCGAAGAAACCTGTGGTAAAAAAGGGTGTGTCAATCAAGTGAAGGATTGTGCAGTGAGGAACAGAGGGAGTTTTTTGCCATGACGAGGCAGACTGGTTTTCGAATTCTGGAAAGACGGACTTTGTCTTTGAGGGGGTTCCTGAGATGTAAAAAAAATGTCTTGTAGTGTCATCTAAAATTTTACTATCATGTGTTTTTTACAATTGTCGTTTTTAAATGAAACTTTTTCGTTTAATACGAATTGATTTATTTAATTATTTGCATGCAACCACGATACCACAACGAGATTAAATATAACGCATGTAATTAAACACCAAATACATTTCTTAAAGCATCTCATGACTTTTATTCCATAAATTTTGTTTTTTCAGGTATACAAGTACAGTTTAGAACACTAAACATTCATACAATGACTAGATAAAATATAAAGGATCACATATATTCCCCATCGGTGAAGTGGGTATGTTTAAAGCACGTAACCGTAAAACATAAAATTCAAATTTACAGAGAAGTATGATACAATGATTCGAAGAATGATGATTATATGTTACAAATAGCTTTCCAGCGACATATAATTTATTAACTCTTTGTTTTTGATTTATCAATGGCTTTCGAACAAAGATTTTCCATTACAAACATGCGTTGACAAATCAAACTTTTTAATAAATGTTGAAAAAAAAAGAAAGATTATTATAGAAAATATTGTAAAAGGAATTTAATGATATAATTAGTATACAAATAATTAAAATTCTTATTTATATAATCCTTCTTCATTTTGACCAAAAGTTACTTTTTTTTAATATTTATTTTTTGACGGTACCTACATTATACAGTACCAACTCAGCTAATTTTCATAATCAAATATAATTTTTTTGACTTTTGCCAATGAAAACATTAATCTTTTTTATTATCTTTTTACCATATTAATATAAAATAAATCAGCGCACGTAATATATTAACTAATATTAATTTATGTAGCACATAACTGATTTTTATATATTTTTGGTTGTCCTAAAGTTTAATCTAAAACATTGTATATAAATTTACTTGCTTCTTATATATATATATATTTCAAATATTTTTATTTCACTCTAAATTATATATGTTCGATTTTACTCTGATGCACGTGAAAAATAAAATTATGTGATAATTTTGGGTGCTACTATAATGTAATATCATATTAAATGTGTGATACAATTATTTCATTATGATTTTACAACTCAAATTTGGCGATGCAAATTAGCAGAGTTCGTATAATACGTAAGTACCTTTTTTAGTTTATAAAACTAATTACACAATTTTTCTCTTCTATTGATATAACCGACTTTCTATTAAAATATTACTGCATGCAACCAAAAACATTAAAAACCGTTTACACAGAAATATAGATGTGATGAGTATTATGTTACAAATAGCTTTCCAATTAACCATATGTTTTAATACATGCATATTATTTTCATCATAGCTTTTTAAATAAAATTATTACAATCATAAATATATTTTAAAATAAAAATTGCATTCCATATTAAAAAAAAAATACATATATTGATCTATAAAAGAGCTATTGTACTAAGAATCTAAAAATAATTTTGAAAAAATTACTTACAAATTTTAACCAAATTATTCAATTATCGTACTCCATTTTGATCATAACTTGGATATTAATGTAAATCTTTTAATTGATATAGTAACTCTATGAGTATAAATTATATAATTACTATAAATAATTTGTACTATTTATTAATTTAATTTTTGTGAAAAGTTATATTGCATAATTAGCTTGATTTTTTTTTTTTTTTTGTATTTTTTCCACCTTTAAATTATATATAAAAAAAAATAACAGTTTTTCAGAAATGTTTTTAATATACAGTTAAAGAAAACATGCAAGCAATAGCTTCAGTTTATACGTCTATATTTATATACATAATTAAATTTTTATTTTTTACAATAGGGATTTCAACACCAGTTTATTATTATTTGTTTAATTTCAACTCTGGAAAAAAAAAATCCTTCTAAATTATTAACGTTTGAATGTCAAAACGGTAATTCTGTTTGTAAACATACAAAATTTGCTTGTTTCTGTTATCCTATTACAGATCTGTCAACCTTCCGGATTTTTGAATACCAGTATTTTCGTATAAAATTTTTTGCTTTAATTAATCGGAGAATTCTGCGGTTAAATAAGGCAAAATTTTCCATAAGAAAATACTGATATTCAAAAATTCGGAGATTTAGCAGCTCTGGTATTAAATTACAATTTCGATAATTTCAGCACAATGTTTCTGTTTTCGTGAAGTAAAAGGAAATATATTTTCTTAATAATTTTCACATAAACATTTCAACTAATTAGTTAATAACTATAAGTATATACAAATATTATATTATATACAAAACTCTTTGGCATAACTGTAAATTTTCTTTGGCATTTTACAAACATTTTGTATGTGTTTTCAATAAACAATCAGTGCAATATAATATAACAGTAATACTAATAACACTGTGCAACAAAAATCGATGGAGTTAATGCTTCGGATATAAAAAAATAATTCTTAATGAATTCGATCTGCTTAACATGAATACGACCATAAAAAAGGCTGAATTGGCTATCCCCCCCCCTTTTTTTTTAATATACAGCTACATGTACAACTTAATAGGTTCTTTTCCAGTATAGGGCTTTGGCGAGACAGAGAAATAGCCTTGGCGAGTGAAGCAAATTTCCCATGCATTTTGTTTGACAACATATTCACTGTGCCATATACACATGCACTTTTTTCCCCTTTAATGTTTATACAATTTATTTAAGATAAAGAGGCCATTTACCTATTTATATATATATATATACACACTGAAGTAATTTGTATTTAAAAAACAATAATAATATATACATATATATAATGACAAGTATAAAAATTCATTTAGTTTCTTTTCATAGTTGTTTATGTCATTTGGCAACAGATCTCATTTTCTGAAGACCAAAGTGCGCCAAGCTTTAAAGGTGGAAAAAAAAATCGCCAAGCCCCCTATACTGAAAAGTACCACTTTATCACTCTATATATTCTGAATATTGTGTGCGCTAAATTATACTTCTTAGTAAATAGATCCAATCAGACACACGATGTGTAAATATAAACGAATTTATCAAAAGCAATAACTGTAATCATGTTATAATCAAAATTATATAGTATAATACATTTTTTTTTACATATATATATTAAATTTAGTTTTGAGATATGTACACTCTCTTCAAGAAAGAGAGAGAGAACCCAATTATTTTTTTATCGCCAAATTGTCGCAAAAACAAACAAAACTAACCATTCGTTTGGGAATTATGTCTTCTTTCAGTTTATTTTTATTTATTTATTTATTTATTTTTATTTATTTATTTATTTATTTATTTAAGTTTAATATTCAAGTTGTAACAAACTTGGAAATTTTCAGTATTAAGATCCAGTTTTAACATTATAGTTGGAAATTTTACTTTCGGATACCAAATGGGAAGTCATTTAGTAGTTTAGGAACTATGCATATATAAATTTTGGAATTCCCAATGTCCTAGCAAATGCACAATACAATAATTCACACATACAATAATTCCCAATATCCTCAAAAACTACTTGACAGAATGGGCTGTAATTTTAGATTAGCATATTTAAAGCTCCTAGAAATCGATTTCTATATATATATATATATATATATATATATATTAATGTAGGTTAAAATTTGTATTTGCTTAGAATATTAATTGGAAATATATATTAAAAACAAAAACAAAAAAACAACAACTTTATACATGTGTATTTCCTAAACAAGAGCCAATGAAAGATTTTTATGGCAATATTCGTGTTCAGTGGGTTAATTTCATACGGAATTCCACAATTTCATTTCAGAAGCAATTTCATCGTTGCACAGTGTAATACATTGTAAAACAACGGTGGTGTAACGTTAGAGAGTAGGAACCAACAGATATATACAGATTACCTTGTGTTTGGTGTTTGAATATTCATAGATTATATCTTATATTTTTGGATAATAAAAATAAAGTCACACTGATTTCAAGATTTTATGAGCCATATACAGTAAAACATGTGAAGACGAAATACAGCATTAAGGGGACTCAGTAACAAAAAATGACAAAAATGTCTAATTTAAGATCTTTATTCTAAAATGAACTTTATCAACTCTAGAACATTGTGACAAAATATTTTCCCAATCTGAGAAATAGTAAAGAAGACATGATTAATTTTACTCATCTCTCTCTAATATATATCTTTTTTTTTCTATAAATTAAATGTTTAACCCTTAAATGCGTGAACTTTTCTTTTAGAATTGCGTTTTTTAATACTTATAATAAGGAGTTTACACCAGAAATTTTAAGACAGATTTTTAATATTATTTAGGAGCATATTAATGTGATTTTTACAGAATTAATATTTCTGTAAAAAATATAGTGGTTGCTAAAAACTTGATTTATTTATTAAAAGTTAAATCAAAAGTTTTGCATATATGCAATACTGCGCATTTAAGGGTTAAATTCATTTTTCTCAGTTCGTAATTATTCCTATTCTCCATGTAATCAAAATGGCTTCCACAATAATTGTAAATAGTCTAAAACTTTTTTAAATGTATCTTTAGATTCTATAAAATATAACTTAGTATTGATTTTATTTTATCTCTTTGAAATTTTTGTAAAAAAGTTTTAACTTTAATATATGCGATTTTCATTGATTTATTTCATATGTACCATGAATTATTATTTTTTTCTTCTGATCTAATCTTTGTATCAAAAATCCAATACTTACGTTTTTTTTTTTTTTTTTTTTTTTTTTTTTTTAACAAAGTACCATGAGCATGAAAAAAAAAAAAAAATCTAATTGGAAATATCAAAATTCGAAAAGAAGAAAGAATTTTGACATTGTTAATTAAAAAAAAATCATTAAAAAAATATACATTAATTTATTAAAAATTTAAGACCTTTTATTACCTGTAATGATTTCGCTTTATTGGAACATGATCCAAAAACTTTATTACAGAATAATTTTTTTTGGTACTGAGTTCCCTTAAGATGAAAAAAAAAAAAAGTCATAGTGCCGCCGAAAAGAATGCGATATAAATATACCTGCTAAGACGGAAACCTAATAAAACTGAATTTTTCCGGTTCCTAAAGATTTCAACTGTTTAGGTTTTATTACATTTGGATAATTCGAATTAAACCAAATTTAATTGTGTGAACTGAATAAATAATGTTCTCAATAGTGTTGATATATTTTATAACAAAGTATTTTGATTTTACCTCATTAGATAACACCAGCTATTATTCGGAAATATTTGTTTCAATTATATGCAGGGCATATTCAATCTGTGAGATTTAAAAAACTTGTTTTTTCCCTACTCTCTCTTATTTTTACCTTAAAAAATCCAGTTTCCAGTTTTTTAATCTTTTTTTGCCATGCTCTTACAACCTTAGAAGATTATCATTTTCATTTGTTGTCAATTTTTTCTAATTTTTCAATTTTGAAGCATCTATGGTAACTGAATGGTTATCACAGATGCTTCATTATCGTTATTGCGTTATTGTTATTATCTTATTTACCTTTTGTCTTACTTTTAATCGGCTAAAATGTTATATCAAATCATTAGCTACTCAGGAAATTTCATTAAAAAAAAAAAAAAAACTATAGTATTTGATTATTTATAGAGTACTTGTTTACCATTTTTTAATCACATACTGTATGAAATTTCAAAGCATTTTAAACTTGCTCGCTATAAAAGCCGTTAATGTTTCATTAAATATCACTTTTGTGAAAACCATATTCAACATAACAAACCTTTACTTCATTTATTATCTTAGTAATTTGTATAGTATATACATGTATGTAATGTATGTATATTTATGTAATAAATAGTATAACTATACTATATTTCAATTAATCGAAATGAGTATTATTTAATTTCATAACAGGAAAAGTTAATATATATTATTAATCTCACAGATTAAGAATGCCCGGGCTTTGTTAAGATTCATGTTGCAACTTATGGAAAATTCAAAATATTTCAAATAAAATTTACATAAAACTTATTTAAGTAAAATTTTGATTACAAAAAATGTAATATGTTAATTAAAAAAAAGCTCGTTCTTAAATGACAGTTTATTTTAAAAAATCAAAGCCATATTTCGTTTTTTACTCCTTGTTTAAATTAATTACATTTAACAGTTTTTTGACTTCATTAATAATTTTTTTATTTTACAGACTTTGTGCAAATCTTTCACTTCCAGTATTTAAATTGGTGTTTAAATTTTTACATGCTGTGTCATAGCGTAAAAGAACCGATCATTACACCAGTGCAAAAAAAATTATCATTTTAAAATGTAAATTAATGTACACATACAATAGTACAGTATTTTAAATACAGTTTGTTAACAATAATGTAAAAAAAATTAAAATTGAAATTAAAAATATAGGAAATAATCTATTAATTATTTGATTTTTTAATTAAAAATTCATCAAAATAAATGTAATAAAGCTAATTAAACAAATAACATATGAATAAAGAAGGAACTGAAGAAGAAATAAAATGAACGATGCTGAACACTTGAACCACAGCCCTCAACATGAAATGAAACGCGGGCTTTTTCGTTTGTGCGTTATATGCATATGCCCTCTAATGATATTACACAAAATTCAATAATTTCTGGCATAAAATCATGGTAACGTTTTCAATGACTAAAGTAAGATATGAAAGTGCTACTTGTTATTTAATGCCAAGTAATTTCTGGTATTCAAATAGTTTTTCACTAAATGCAGTGCTCTTACAGTTCCTATTTTTGAGTACTGCTATTTACAAATAGTAATCGTCACTTTATTTAATGACAGAAATTTTGCAATTAAATAAGGCGAAGAAGATTAATAATTGGAAATAGTGGTACTCAGAAACTGTGCAAGCCCTAAAACTGGGAATCTGTGTATATAATTTGTTACAGTTAAGATGAACATTAAAAGTTTTATTTTTCAAAGAAATTTATGCCCAACAGATTCTGACAGCCTTGTACATTTCCGTAATTAATAATAATAATAATTTTTTTTAAACATTATATAACAAATACTTACAGACAATTATATTAAAATTAAGTTGTAATGCATGACTGTATGCCAGAAGTTAACGAAAAAGATGAGAAATTCCATGACTGAGTTATAAACACAGGTTCTGAAATAATAATAATAAAAAATTGCACAAATAGCTTCGAAGTTGTCTCGAAAAAAAGTTTTTTTTTCTTTTTCTTGCAACAACTTAGACAAAAAAGAATCACATAGTATCTATTTTGATGGGTTTGATGTCGACTAGAGTAGACGTCCTAGATGGACTAGGGCTGTGATCGGAGTTGGTTCTCGGAGGTGTACTGGAGGAGGAGGTAGAAGGATGGTTACTAGATGACTGCGCACAAACCCTGTGGTGAGATTCCCAATCTTTGTGCTGACAGAAGGAACCACAGTAACGAGCGACGTTGCATCCACTGCAAGTCTCGTTTGCCTTTCGACCGCAGTTCCAGCAGTTCTGAAAAGAGATTTGAGAGATAAAGTCAACCATCTCATTTACTGGCTATACGCTATTAAGAAAAAATGGAAAACATTTTGGTACTTTTGCACTACAGGATCCTTGGCGTTTTATTTTTTAAAATCTTGAAGCAATTTGGGCTTTAGAAAATGAGATTTGTTGCCAACTAGTATAAACAGATATGAAAACAATCCTGAGGTACTTTTATGCTTGTTTACATATATATATATATATTGTTGTTTTTATAATATTCAATTTACTTCTATTTCTATATAAAAATGGATAAATGGCTTCTTTATGTTAAATAAATTGTATAAATATTGAAAAATTGCTTGTGTATATGAAATAGTGAATAGGTTACCAGAAAATAAGTTGACAAATTTCATTCTCTCGCCAAAGACATTTTCACAATCTCGCCAAGGCCCGTATACTGGAAAAGTACCAAACTTTTTATGGTACAATACGAAAATACGGCGAAACTTCACCAGTGGCGTAGAGTAGGAGATCCAGGGAGGGGTGCTAAATTGTGTTTGCCGCTAAATTTTTAGGGAAGCCAAAAAATTGTTTCATATAAATTTGTAGCATAATAAACTGCTGTAGCCACTAAGGAAGGGTGCAGTATTTTAATTTGCCCGGGAGCTCAGAATGCTCCCTATGCCACAAAGTTTCGCAATTGCCCACGGTCCCGGATTTTTTTTTTCTTTTCTTTATCAACCAGTTGTAAACAGAAAATCAGAAAACAAAAAAAATTAATATTCTTCGGAGATTTACGAAAATATGCCTATAATAAAAAAAAAACCCTATGCTGCCCGGCATTTTTAGAAAAAAATACCTGATTATTTCAGAAACCAAACGATTTACATAATCCCGGATATTTAAAAAACTACACTGAATATTTCTAAATGCTTCTTCTATATCTATAGCTGTTGTGGTTCCTTCTGTCAGCACAAAGATTGGGAATCTCACCACAGGATTATGTGGTCAAGCCTCTAACATTCAACCGTCTACTTCCTCCTCCAGTACACTTCCGAGAATTAGCTTCGATCCGATCACAACCCCTAGGACATATACTCTAGTCGACGTCAAAATAGATATTATGCATTTTTTTTTTTACAATCAAAAGTGTTAAAAAATTTGAATCTAATTACATTCCATGACTGTATACCAGGAATCAATGAAAAAGACGAGAAAGGATCAGGGTCCATAAGCCGTGTTTTTGGCTCATGAAATAAGACTAAAACTCGATTTTGTTATACTGACTTAATTATTTAACTTTTTAATATTAGAAGGTTTATCCTGTATGATTTCAACAATCGTTTTTGCATTTTGTTCGGATTTATATGATTTATACAAGCTCAAAGTTCGTATTATTCGTAGTTTTTGATGAAAAATACGCAGTTTCTCCTAATTTTACTTCAATTATTTATATGAACGCAATCGTGCAACACTTTCTTATTTACATATATTATAAAATACATCAAAATATACAATATATGTAAAAATAAAAGTGTTGCAAAACTGCGCTCACAGCAAAATATTAAAAAATATATTAAAAATTGAGGTAAAAGTAGGAGAAATTGCGTATTTTTCATCAAAAACTACGAATAATACGAACTTTGAGCTTGTGTAAATCATATAAACCGAACAAAATGCAAAAACTATTGTTGAAATCGTACAGGATAAACCTTCTAATATTAAAAAGTGAAATAATTTTAGTCAGTATAACAAAATCGAATTTTAGTCTTATTTCATGGGCCAAAAACACGGCTTATGGACCCTGATCCTTTCATGACTGGTTCTCAAATAAAAATTGCACAAATAGCCCCAAAGTTGCAACAACTTAACCAAAACAGAATCACACCCTGTCTATATTGATGGGTTTGATGTCGACTAGAGTAGATGTCCTGGACGAACTTGGGCTCTGATCGTAGTTGGTTCTCGGAGGTGTAGCGGAGGAGATGGTAAAAGGGTGATAACTGGATGACTGTTCAAATACTCTGTGGTGAGATTCCCAATCTTTGTGCTGGCATAGGGAATCACAATAACGTGTGGCGTTGCATTCGCTGAAAGTCTGGTTTGCTGTTCGATCAAAATTGTAGCAGTTCTGGAAATACATTAAAGATATAAAGTTAACAATATTATCAATTTGCTGCAAGTTAGAAGAGGTAAGTAAAAAAGGAAAACAAAACTACATTAAACAATTATAAATAAACATTCTAACATAAAAATCTCGTAATTTTTTGCACAGTATATTAGCTATTTGAATGAAAGTTTTATTTACAGTAATAGATAAAACCAACGTTTGGAGCACCAAGAAGAACTAAAACGGCGGACCAGTTTCGGTAGCATTAAATTCACCGTCATCAGTGCTATTTTTTTTTTGTGTATTTATTAATTATAAAAATTATTTTTTTTTGCAAAACTACGAGTTGCAAAAATGTTTTTTTTATTTGAAAAATCTCTGAAACCCATTAGTTACTGAAGTTTTTGATCGGTTCCTAAAAATACGGGAGCAGCTTCTAAATAAATATCACCCTCAACTTTACCAAGATTGTAATAAAATTTCGTAGACATTTCTGCTACTAAGACAAGTATACGAAATATTTCAGAGTGTAGTGTGTTATAGTAAACTATGCACTATGTACAAAGTTGAAAAGCTTTCCTTAAGCTTTTATTTTACATATCATTGATTTATTTATTGGAGAGTTACAAATCAGTGCAAGCATCATAACGCTGTATTAAGTATGCCTAAATCTGAAAATTTCTGTAAAAGCCAAAATTTGGTCGGAAAGGGAAGTCGAGTGCTGCACTTATATTTTTTCAGTCATATGTCAATATATTATAATGAATTATTAATCATGTATATTACTTCTGTTGTCAACATCCCCTTTTCTATTCATTTACAAAACGCGCAATATTGAATGAGGTATCATTCGACAGGTTTTTGAAACTGTTTCTGACATAGTCAGGGCTCGATGCAGGTTTTTTATCTTGGGGCCCATTTTGTGAAAAGTAAAGGTTATTTTTGTGAAATTTATTATATTTTTGTGAAATTTATTATATTTTTGTGAAAAATAACATTTTGTAACGAAAGTTGAAATCCAGCTAATCAAATTCGAACCAAGCATTTATAAACAAAAACTTTTAAAAATCCTTTTGCTGAAGTTTTCCTCTCTTTTGAACTTGTTTGTTTACAAATTACACATTTTAAAACATCACAAAATAATAAATAGTAAGTTTTTATGGAATAGAATTTTGTGAAAGGATCAATTTTAGTAAAAGGAATTTTGTGAAGGGACCCATTTTATCAAATTGATTTTTGTGAAGGGGCCCATTTTATCAGATTGATTTTTGTGAAAGGGCCCCCATTTTATTAAATTGATTTTTGTGAAGGGGCCCTAAATAGGTCCCAAATTTTGTCTGGATCGAGCCCTGATAGTACACTCACATTTTGTTAAAACACGTTTTTTGATTAAAAATTGCACTTATTTAAAAATTGAACCAGCATTGTTTTCATAAATAAAATGAAAGGTTTTTACCAATCCAATGTTGCCACAAAAATAAAATACTGTATTATATCATGCTCAGCAATGATTATATATAAAAAAAAGTACAAAAAAGATGAAATGTGCATGTTTCCGCACGAGTTTATTGCGCGAGTTTATTTTATATTTATGATTAAAAAGCAAAATTGAAATTGAAAATGTTTAGAATAAAAAGACATAATCGATCAATCGAAGCAGCGGTATTTCATGTATTGCCTAAAAAATATGCTTTGTTATATTAAATTAAAATGTATTTTATGTAAATACATTTTTCTTTGTCTCATATATTTTCCGAAGCAGTTGACGCCATCCTCTAATACAGTTAAAATACGATTGCTAGTTTTCTTTCTCACGCGTGTTTTTTCCTATCTTCGATCAGTTTTTACTGTAACTTTAACGGATATTTTTGCAGATATCTCTAGCCTTAATTTTTTTTTTATAAGTTTAAACCTGCATCTAAAAAATAGTAAATATTGCTAAAAAATATTAGATTGCAGTGCCAAATCCTCGCACGGCTCTGCTCTAGTTGTATATATTAATTACTTATACGTAATTATTGATTTTCACCAATGTTGACAATTTAATATTAATTGCATAATGGGTAAGGGTCATTCTCAAAAGATGGGGGGAGGGGGGTTGCTGAAGATGAGATGAAACGTCATGCAAATTTCTACTATATTATTGGAGTTATTTAATTGCGAAAAAAATATGGAAGCCTTATGCTTGTTTTCTTTGTATAAGATTTTAAAAATAATCGCGATCTCTTTAAAAAATACATTTCACAAAATATATATCTTTGTATATATTTATACTCTGCAAAAGGAAAAAAAATGTTGATTTTACAGTATAATACTAGCATCCCAGCTGCCAGTATTGTACCGTAAAATTAACAGTAATAAACAGTAAAATAAGCAGTAATACATTACGCGGCAATGTATTACTGCTTATTTTACTGTTTATTACTGTTAATTTTACGGTACAATACTGGCAGCTGGGATGCTAGTATTATACTGTAAAATCAACAAATTTTTTTGCAGTGTACATATTTCTTATTTATGTGCTCAACTTGTACTGCCGCATGAAGGGAACTCGAGGGCCGCATACGGTTCGCGGGCCGCGTCAGCTTTTACTCTTTTCGAAATTCTATCTATAAATGCTATTGATATTTCCTTTGATTTTGCAAGATAAAAAAAAAATCTGTTTTAAGTATAAAGAACAATCGTCACACAAGTGCATTGCCAGTTGGAAAGTGATATCACTTATTGATGGATCATCTGTGGAAATTCTTTCAATTGTTATGCAATACATTTCACATTCCAGACGAAGTCACCTTTTTTTGTTTTCATGAAGTCGTTCTTGCTTAAAATTGCATAAACATGTTTCAAAATAATTTTTATAACAGATTGTTTATAAAATAGCACAAATGATAACTAGATAACATAACACTGTCTAGAGGAAAATCAAGAAATGAAATCTATGCGTAAAGCATAGATTATGAAACACTTTCTAACAAATTCAGAATACTGCAACAAAACCGTACCGTTTACTAAGGTAAAAATGATGTCTAAGTAAGTTGGAAATCTCATGACACATTTGAAAACTCAATTTTAGCAATTACCATCAATAGTTCTTTGGTTACATCGCACTTATTTAATTGTATCCCGGCAGACGCGATATAATCAGGGGTCACCGTATTATTTAATACGTTACTTTATGGTAGATTTCTCTTGAAAATAGCCTAGTATAAGTGTATTGCAGATTTTATTTTTAAAAAAGTGGTGTGAATAGAATAAAAAAATAGTTGCTGGGACGACGTATGTCCCAACCCCATAATCAAAATGTTAACACGTTCACCATCACATATTGTGGTAAAGTGGCTTACAAAGCGGTTTTCATTGTTTATCAAGTCGATTAACAGTTCCCAAACGCGGCAATGTTTGTTAATTTTATGCAAAGTGTTAATTTTATACATTGTTAATTTTATACATTGTTAATTTTATACATTCAAATATATCAAATTTTAGTTTTTTCTACGCATTGAACGTCAATTTAAAATCATTAAACATGCTTGGGAAAGGGGAGGCACATTTTTTTTTTTTTTTTTTTTTTTTTTTTTTGAAATACATGGTAAAAATCAATAGTCCCATTTCATGGTCATTAACTGTCTGTAATGAAAATATTGATGGCACACCGGGAAATATTTCTGACACACGCAGGACTTAACAAATTTGATAAAATTTGGTAGCCAACAAAAAATTCTAGTCGCCAGTAAAAATATTTACCCCCTATTAATTTTCAAAATGCACAAAAGTTTTTTTTTTTCTTTTATGAATTAATTAAGAAAAAACATTAACAAATGTAGTTTAGAAATAATGTTACGTAGTTTAGAATAGTACGCAATTTAGAAAGATAATATAAACCTGAATGTACCTCTGAATTAACCGGCATGTTCGGGAAATGCTTATTGCTGAATGCTTCAAAAAATTCAGTGCTTCAAAAAATCTATATTTGATAATGTGCATTTTGTCGCATTGTATCCAACTTTAGGCGCCACAATCACAAAAGCTGAATTAACACTATTTCTTATTGTTTTATTGAAACTTGCTCACTCCTCTCTACATTCTAATTACATGGCATCATGCTAGCTGGCTAGAGCGGAAATGAATGGAGTTTTTGTGCTTAAGATGGAAAATGACTTTTAAACTTCTTGCATTAAAAGTACGAAAACAGAAGAATATCCAATAAAGATAGAAGATAACCCAATTAAAAATACATAACTGTTTGCCGCGCAGTAGAAAAAAAAATCCCGTTTGTGCTCATTTCTTAGTACAATTTTTTTACAAAAAAAAAAAAAAAAAGTTTTTCTTAAACAATCAAACAAAAAAACTCCAAATTAAATAATTTGGTCGCCAGATAAAAAAATTTGGTCGCCAGATAAAAAAAAAAAAAAACTTGGTCACCAGTGGCGACCTGGCGACCGTATTTGTTAAGCCCTAGCACACGTACTTGTGTGTCACGGCAGTTAATGTGTTAATAGCGATAGATATTGTCATTAAATAAATAATCTATGGCAAAGAATTTTCATTTGTGTTCATTTCTTAGTACAATTTTTGTAAAAAAAAAATAGTTTTTCTCAAACAAACAATCCAAATTAAATAACTTGGTCGCCATATAAAAAAAAACTTGGTCGCCAGATAATTAAAAAAAAAAACTTGGTCACCAGTGGCGACTTGGCGACCGTATTTCTTAAGCCCTGGGCACACGTATTTGTGTGCCACGGAAGTTAATGTGTTAATAGCGATAGATATTCTCATTAAATAAATAATCTATGGCAAAGAATTTTCATTTGGAGCTTTACCTTG
Source organism: Maratus michaelseni (assembly GCA_963931845.1). Taxonomy (NCBI): domain Eukaryota; kingdom Metazoa; phylum Arthropoda; class Arachnida; order Araneae; family Salticidae; genus Maratus; species Maratus michaelseni. Next base: position 142,092,163 of record OZ007597.1, read on the forward strand.
AACTTTAACGCATAAAATGTGACATAAACAAAAGGTGAATTGCGTAGCCTATAGTTGATTCAAACTCTAACGTCACTAAATTAAAAAAATATATATATTGCAAAAATAGGTCATTTCATCTTGTAGCTAATTTTAACGACACCCGGAAAAATGGGGCAGCGAACAACTCGTTAAATTCGCTCGCTGTTGATACTATGCAGCTGAGGGTTCTATTTCACATAATTACTAATATAATAATACTTCGCTTTTCATTATTTACACTTTTCCGTATTGATACAGTAGAACTTTTAGCTCAAAATCAAGGTCGCTCGCCTAAATAAATTCATCTAAACCGTTGTATATGGGATGGCTAATATTTATTCATATTTTGATATTGAAAATATTTAGAATTAAAAGAGAACTGCAAAGAAAAAGAATGAATGCACATTTGCAATAATAGTTGTTACTGCGATTATTACATTACAATTCAGCCAACAGATAAAAATCTGACGTCAATAATGTGCAGTTGGTCATACAATAAAAAAACAAGTTGGAAATTGTACGTTGACAAATGAGGTGCGTTCGAACTATAACTAGTTTTACAATGTAAAAAAAATCATCGTTATTATTTCAGTGAAAGGAATTATATCGGCTGTTATGAGCTAAATGATAATGCCTAGCCTTTTATCTTATTACGTATGCCACGTTTACAGATTAAATTTTTTTTTCGCACTAGACAGTGCTACAAAATTCACCACGGAGATCTTGCTTTGCGAATGGTTACCTCCACGATTTAATATTTTTATGACTCATGATGAACGAATATCTTGTGTTTATTTACTTTAATGTATTATCTAATTTCAACTGAAGTTATCTCAGAATCTATACATATTTAAATTTAACTCATCTCTCAAACAACCAATTTTTTTGAACGATATTTCTAAAAATGTAACTTTTATGCAATTTTATTCGAAAAAATAATTTTGAATAAAAATGGCCTCCTGGCATATGAAAAAAGAAATGGTCAGCCCGTATTGGTTTTCCTCAGTCACATGACTTGCGCTTTATATAGATTACGTATGATAGGATTTAATAGAATGAAGACAACTTTTATTAATATATTTTTAAGTTTTGATTCGATTTATGTAAAATTTGAAATGAGTCGACGAAATTCTGCAACGATTATATGTATTAAATTTCAAACCGTTCGGTTGGGTAGTTTTTGCGCTATTATATGCGGACGGACGGACCAGACGCTGACTATAGGTGCTATGTATTTATATAATTACGAACATACCTAAAAAAGAAAGAGAACAACCCCATACATTTTAATCTCCAATTGTCTTTTTTCAATTTATATAAATTATAATTAAATAAATCTTAGGGGGTCATCTTCATATTAAAATTATACCACACTCTGAAAATTTCAATACTAACACTTAATTTTGATACCATATTTGGATTTTTCGGTAAATTTTAGCATAGGACATAAATAGATAGTCAATAGGTCAATTTGTTTAGGAATTATGAAGTGTTAAAATCTGGAACTCATGATGTTAATTCATTTCCTAATGTACATTCATTTATAATCGTTACAAAACAGATTGCAATACGGGTCTCAAATACAATTTTAATCTCCAAGTTGTGACAGAAATAAACGGAAATAGCCATACGACTGGAAATTGTCTTTTTTCAATTTATATAAATTATAATTAAATAAATCTTAGGGGGTCATCTTCATATTAAAATTATACCACACTCTGAAAATTTCAATACTAACACTTAATTTTGATACCATATTTGGATTTTTCGGTAAATTTTAGCATAGGACATAAATAGATAGTCAATAGGTCAATTTGTTTAGGAATTATGAAGTGTTAAAATCTGGAACTCATGATGTTAATTCATTTCCTAATGTACATTCATTTATAATCGTTACAAAACAGATTGCAATACGGGTAGTTTTTTAAGCATAACTCAAAAACTACTTGGCTTAATGAGTTGTATTTTAATTTTGGATTCGCATATTTGAAGCTTCTAGAAATCGATTTCTGTTAAAAAAATTATAAGTTGCAGTTAATTTTTTAAAAAATTAATTTCAAAAAATATATTTTTTCCAAATAAATTTTCGAAAAAAAAAAAAAAGTTTTTTAACCTGTAATTTTTTAAAACAGAAATCGATTTCTAAAAGCTTTAAACATGCGAATCAAAAATTAAATTACAGTTCATTCCGTCAAGTAATTTTTGAGCTATATTTAAAAATCTACCCACATTGCAATCTGTTTTGCAACGATCATAAATGAATTTAACGTTAGGAGTTCCAAACTTTAAACTTTCATAATACTTTTAAAAAAATCGCATGCCTTTCTGTAAATTTCAGTGAAAATCTCATCGTGATACTGTCTATACTTCTCGCATTGTTGACTTTTATTTCTTTTGTGACTTTTAACATAACCCGGTATTACGTTTAAAGAAACCAGGCAATCCAAATCAGTCTATCCGGGTTAAAGTTGCCCAATGTACAGCACGAAGATTAAAATCGCTTTTAATTGAAAACTCTAATATATTTTTTACGTTTAGTATATTTTCTTAGATTGCACACCAGCTACACCAAAAAGCATTTTTGGTATTTTCATATTAGCCACATGCAAGCGGGCAATCGCGAAACATTTCACTATTTTATAGCAACTTTTGTGATTCTGATTATTTCAGTGTTTAAGTGCGTAGTTCGATTACATATCTGTTAAATTCGAGTTTTATTTATTTATTCATTTGTGAAGTTGGAGATTTAGTTATGGAATATTTACATTTTTCAAAGAAATTGCATCTGAAAGTACATTTTCCTCTATTCGATGGTGTAAAAATTTAAATTGTGCGATGTTCTTAAGTTAAAAAAGTCCTTCTGGCCTGTACCGGGAGGAAAAGGTAGCTTTCATAATGCATGTTTTTAAAAATTCTTTAAATAGGTATGTTCTGTACACATGATCAGTCACATTCCTATCGGTTCATAAATACGAGAGTTACAGCATAACAAATATCAGATTGTTTCAAAATCTCAGTCATCCCAGAATTTCAAACTGTCACATCTCAGCCATTTTTTAAGATATAGCCAAAACAATAAATGTTCCAGAAGCCTTGTATCACGTTCTAACACTTAATGAAAACTGAACTTTTTTTCAATTTATAATTTTTTGTACACTTTTTTGAATTAAAATTTTTTTTTTTAACTGGCCGCCATTTTGAAACAAGATGGCGGATGAAGCTGGCCAACAAACTCGGTCGAGACCTTGGTATGTCCTACATACATACTCAGTCACATCCAAATCGGTTCATAAATAAGAGAGTTAGAGCATGACAAATGTCATATATATATATATATGTATATCAACATTTCACCGGAGGATGGTTTTGGGGCCTGGGGCTCATGATCGGCGAAAATATACCAAATTGTTTAGGAATTGCTTTCTTCCGAACGGCTGCAATAGGTAGTAATGAAAGCTACCTAAAATATTGCATTACAAGCGAAATTTATTGATCAGGCTGTTGCCAGCGTCTACATGACTTCAGAGTTAAGTCAGGGCATGTTTTTGCTTTCTAATGTAAGATTTCTTACCTCCGTGGATTCCTCCTGATGTGTTACGGCGGCCATAGCGTCTTCCGCTGCTTGTCTCCTGGCTTCGGCCAGCAGCCTTTCCATCTTTAATCTTTCGGAGGCAACCAGCTCGCTTGCTTTGGCTTCAGCTGCTGTTACGGCTTTCTGAAGCTCAACCACAGCTTGTCTCTTGACCTCATTGACCGCTTCTTCTAGGGCAAAGAGAACAAATTTCAGAATCGAGTGAGATAAAATCATTATACAGAGGATTTATACAGGGTTAGCATAAATGAATGACCGGACTTCCAAAAAATATATTTTCAAAACTATTACACATCCTCTTTAATAAAAAGCTACGCGTTGCTGACGACTGGAATTTTCGCTAATCGTTGCCACAGATTAATCTCGGAAAATGAAACATTTGAAATTACTGAAAAAATTAATAGCTCGAAAAGTATTTGTCAGAAAATTGTTGGACATACTGCGTTAGAAAAGTAAAAATTTGCATTTCTCTTGATATAAATTTCAAATCTAATGATTATCACGTTTTTCAAATATTGAATTTCAAAAATTACCAAATTTCACAATGGAGTACTATAGCGAAACCTTCATGCGTAAAAAGAAAATGATAACGGCAGTCTGTATACTGGCTATAGCACGAGTCACAAATTATAGTAGCCTTATTATTCTGTTAAAATACAGAGTGGTTATAATATAAGTATCCCTATTTGGAGCTGTCTGTAGCTCGAAGCGCTAACCCGAATGAAGCCAAAATCGGTACACTTACTATTTGTGAAGGGGGAAGAAGAATGGAATAATAAAAAATAATAATTGCAATAATCACCGACAGATGGCGCTACTGAGTGTGAAATGCAATGTGTAATACAAGAACAAAGAATTAAGGCGTCAGACCATATGACACACCTAATTTATTCGAAAATGTCACAGTGAATGTGGTTAAGCTTTCGCAAGGCGTTGCCGATCATGTTCAGGTTCCACACGGCCATTGTGCTCGAGGACACAATCCAGGTGGTGCACGACTTGCTCAACTGCGGAATGTAACGCATCAGGAGTGATGTTTCGCACATGTTGTGATATGCGGTAAAGTCATTGAGGTTTGCGACACCTCCACGGTAGATAAGATTACACATTACATTTCACACTCAAAAGCGCCATCTGTCGGCGATTATTGCAATTAATTATTTTTATTGTTCCATTCTTCTACCCCCTTCTTGAATAATAAGTGCACCGATTTTGGTTTCATTCCGGTTATTCCTTCAAGCTACAGACAGCTCCAAATAGAGATACTTGTTTTATAACCACCCGGTGTAAAAGTGAATTATGATGTCACGAGTGCAGGATTTTTATTCAATTCTCGACAAATAGCATATTTTAGTCCACCTCAGTGAGGCATATCAATTTCATTATATTTGAAGAAGTATTGTAACTTCATTAAAATCCAACGGAAATGATTTTTCATTATCGTTTTCAGAAATGCGGAAAGACATTCAGTGACGCAACAGTGGAACCGTTGATAGCATAAAACTGCAAAATGTGTGGAACGAACTTGGTTACAGATTAGATGTTTGTCTTAGTATTACGAAAGATTCACACATCAAACATTTGTAAAAAAAAAAAAAAAAAAAAAAAAAAAATAACAATAGAATGTTTTTTTTTCCCTATTTTTATATATCACTTATTGTAATATGTGTAATAGTTCTGAAAAAAAAATAATAATCCAGTCATTCATTTATGCTAACCCTGTTTAAAAGTTTATTTTTCGATTTTGTGTGTTTCTAGTCTGTTTAATTACAAAAAATAAAAATAAAAATTGAAATAGAGAAACCAATTTTATTGAAATTACGAGGGTAAGTCATTAAGTAAGTCACAAAAGATAATTAAGTAATTATTTGCAATGATATTCACTTCAAAACTATTTTTATTTCTCAACATATTCTACACCAATATTTATGCAACCGTTTTATCAGTGCCCCCAACACCAGCTGCATAACATTCTTTGGGTTGCTGTCTCAGCCACATTAGGACTTCAAGTTGAACCTTTTCATCATCTGTGACCATCCTATTGCTTCCAAGATGGTTTTTTAGTGGACTAAACAGATGAAAATCGCTTGGGGCTAAGTCGAAGCTGTATGGTGGATGTTGAAGAAGTTGCAAGATGATGTTCACAGATGATGAAAAGGTTCAACTTGAAGTCCTAATTTGGATGAGACAGCAACTCGAAGAAAGTTATGCAGCTGGTGTTGGGGGCACTGATAAAACGGTTGCATAAATATTGGAGTAGAATATGTTGAGAAATAAAAATAGTTTTGAAGTGAATGTCATTGTAAGTTATTATTTAATTATCTTTTGTGACTTACTTAATGACTTACCCTCGTATTATTCTAGATAATCTTTTACGTTATGTGTTTGAGATTCGGACTCAAGTATTCCTGATATTGCTATGGCTTAGATATCGAAAGTTGACGTTGATGTTGATGTTGATAACAGCAATAGTAAAAGTTATTGCTGTCATATTTTTCCTAGATCAAAACATATCAACAAAATCCGTCTCTAAATGTAATTCGTTTTAAATTTTTGAGGAAGTACAGCAGCACCTCGTTATATCTCGCTTGTCGGAAGACAAGGAAAATAGCACGAAATATCCGAATGCGCAATATAATCGAGGACATTGAGAAAATTAAGGAAGATGATAACACAACATGCTAGTAAATACGTTATAATCATCTCCGAAATGTTAATTTATATGCAGATTATAATTTTGTCAATAAATTAACAGAATTTAGCTATTTTTATTAACACATACAGTTATTTAAAAAATATGCTTAAGATTTTGTCATCTGTGTGCTTGCGTTTTGATTTGTAAACCTGAGGATGAGCGAAAGTTTGCTTGAAAGCGCTTGGTTATCTATGTAGAAATACAGTTTTGTATATGAAAACACCTCCAGTAAAGTATTTTATGAAATCGTACGTATATATGTTTTTGGACATTTATGTTGTTTTTAATTCGTATTTATAGTACAAGGTGAATATAGATTCAAAGAGTATGTTTCATCATAACTCAAGTTTTTAATAACACTTCCTATCTATAACTATTTACTTTATTTCAACATTTTGCTAATATGTGTTAAAAATTGAAGTTTTAAAACCATATTTAATATAGTTGCGTTTTAAATTTTATTACAAACCCTCGATTTTAAGAATGGAACATAAGTAATTATTATATATGCAAATTTCAGACCAAATTTCTGAGAAATCTTAGGTGGATGTCAAGGTTGAACAAATTTTCCCACCAGAGTGAAAGTATCTACGTCAGGATTAGAATCTGGGACGTTGGCTATACGCGCCAATGCTTTATCACTAAGTACATGGCCTAGATACTTTTCACTCCATATAGGGCTATCCAATTGATGGCAACGAGTTATCTTTACTGAACTACCAGAGCCATCTGTTAGAAAAAAATTACGCTAAAAAAAAGGTGAAAAATGCAGGCAAATTAGTAGATTAGTCTAAAAAATAAGTTCTGGGGCAAGTCAGAAAATTTCGTCCTTTCCAAGTGCCCGAGCACCGCTCGGCAAAACTGTTAAGTGGTTAAAATAAAGTTGGAATTTTCAAAGATGAGCCAATGATTTTCGAATTTTACCAATAAGTTAAAATAAAGTAAAAATATATTCTCGTACCAGCTCTTCTTCTGACTTCAGAAACTCTGTCTTCAGCGATCTTGAGATGGGAGACCAAGTCGCCGGATCGAGGTTTTTTGTGATCAAGCTCTGCGTGCCGTATCCAGCCTGATAAATCGGCTGCGGCCCTCTCAGAGTAACTCCGATGCTGTAGGATGCAGAGCGCTCTCTTCGTCTTCTCGACCATTCCCAGAATGCAGTTCAGCATCTGAAAATAACAGTGACATCTGCTCAGTAACAGAAATTAATTTTTAAAATTGACATCAAAATATTTCAAAAGACAAATCGTTTTATTACACCACAATCGTGATTTACCATGTTTTTAGGAATGATAATTTTTATTCAATAACATCATAGTATAAACACTGAGCTGGTGCACGTAAAATCTGTTCGTGGCTCCAATGTCCTCCAAGTTTGAAAACGATATCTCTGAGGGTGCCAATCCAGGTGCAGGTCTCTCATCTGGAATTGGTTCAAAAATTAGGAGACCAACTCTAGAAGTCCAACCTCTCTTGACGCTCTGGCACCCCTTCTCTCAGAGAAGTGCCATGGCGCTTTCTCTGACACGACAACAACAACATAATATAAACGCTATCTGTATAATGTACAGCAACCTCGTTATTCGATATTTCATATTATCAATTGCACATGATACAATTATTATTTAATTTTGCTGAGGGAATGGGACACTAAAGCATCTTAAATTCTTTCAATGCGAATATTTTATTATGTTTGACGGTACTTGTATATTATAGAGGCCTTGGCGAGATAGAGAAGATGACCTTGGCAAGAGAAGGATATTTTTCATACATACTTTCTATCAACTTATTCACTGTTACAAACGCACAAGCAATTGTTTTCAATACTTAAACAATTTATTTAATAAAAAGAAGCCATTTATGTATTTTTGTATACAAACAGAAGTAATTTGTATATTAAAAAACAACAATAATTTATACATAAATCAAATGTCTAAATGTGTATAAATACATACAAGGTGGCCATATTAAACTGATAGTACTCAGCGTGTGCTGTAGCGCGATCTAATTGGAGAATGAAGACGAATTTTCTAGGATGATTAAACAAGCTGGGGGACGAATGATTCGGCGAAAAATAAAATTAGTTCTAAAAGTAACCGCTATGGTGATATGTGACGCTATTTTTTGGCACGGAATCCTTCGGCCCCCGTCTTGTTTAATCATCCTACAAAAATTAGCTACATTCTCACAATTAGAACGCGCAACACAACACGCTGACACAACTGACACGCTCCACATCGCACCACGAATGACTTATTTTCTTTGACTTATTTAATATAAAAATAAAGCGGAGAAAACTATTAGAATTTATTGGTATTCAAATTCAAGGAACTGTACAAATGTTGAAAAAAATCCGCCTACGACAGCCGCCATTTTTGTGTCAGCGCGTAGACCTAGAATTCAAAGGGCGGTGCGCTGTCAGTTTAATTATGGCCACCTTGTTTATAAACAAGCATAAAAGTTCATAAGGTTTGTTTTCATAGCTGTTTATATCGTTTGGCAACAAACATCACTTTCTAAAACCCGAAATGAGCCAGGATTGTTTTAAAAAGCCCCGCCAAGGCCCCTATAACAAACAAGTATCTGTTTGACCTTGACTATTAATGAAAGTTTCACATGTCAATATAATTGAAAGAAAATATTATACAAGAATCCTCTTACTGTGTGTATATTCCTCCATTCTTCATCCATATCTCTGTCTTCGGGGTAGTCCCTCACCTGTACATTACCTAAAGAAGTTTAAAAAATATATATAAGATTATCATTATGAATCAGCGATACTAAAACTAAATAAAACTAATTAGATAGCTCAAGTATTCTAATTTCACGTATATGAATACAATAGAATCTCGATTCACGGTGCTTGATTTCTCGTTTCACGCTTTGATAGTTTAAATTTTATGGTCCCAACACCAGTACAATATAACAATAAATGTGTGAGTAATATAAATAAATATTGTAGAGATTCTGTTGTTTCATATTTAAAGTACAGCTCATAGGATGCATGCTGTCAAACTATCTCAAAGCATAATCTGGTGAAACCTCACTGCTTTAATAATTATATATAATTCCTCGTGAAATCTTTGGTGGTATGCTCTACTGACCCACTTGTCAAGACGGTAATGAGGATATAACTTTAACTGCTGTTAGCGGTCTCACAGACAGTTGCTTTTTTCAATTGTCACAATTTAACTTGTAATTTTCAGTTTAACTATTGTTACTAGTGTAATTTGTTTTCGTATGGAACCCTGATCCTTTACGCAATTTTTAATCTTTTATGACATAGATTTCTGCCTAATTTAATCGCAAAAATGGTTTGAGATTAAAAAAGCCAAAATTTTTAATTGAAAATTATTAGTAGGAATAATAAAAGATTTTGAGTACCTTATACGTCACGTATACGGGACGCTAATTGGGAATGGGTTAATGAAAATTACAATAACAAGATGTGGTTTTTCTCAATATATGTTGCTTCTGAAGATAAAATTTAAAGGATTTAAAGTAGCATTTTATCGCGCTCCATTTGCTTTTTATAAGGATTATTATCACTATCCAAAGAAGAAAAGTATCTTCACTTACCATAAAAAGGTCTGTAAAATTCTCTGTCGAACCTGTCGTACCTCTCCATGCGATACACGTGATCATTGTCCGGTACACGAGTGCTGAGGCCAGGGGGTAGACCGGCCACTGGACTCGTCCGGTGTCCGAGCGTCGGGCTAGGTAGAGGATGGTGACGTTTGGCTGGGGGTGGTCCATCCCCATTCGTGTCTGTGTAGTCTGTTTCTGTTTTACCATTTCTGAAAGAAAGAAAAAAATTGGTCATACAGACAACTATTGCTGTTATTGCTATTACTGTTTCTGTTGCTTACATTTCTTCTATTACTACCACAACTGCTACTATTATTAATACTGTTGCTGTTGAAACTATTGCTGCTACTATTACAACTGTTGCTAAAGTTATCGCTATATTACTACCATTTATATCTGTAGTACTAGAAGTAGAAAGTACAATTTCTACTTTTGGTACTATTTCTGTTGCTACAGCCAACACTAATACTACTATTTGTGCTATTGTTGTTGCTGTTACAACTTATTACTGATTCAGATGTACCAATTTTCCTTGTCCGAAAACGATAATTCGGGTTACTTTCTCTTCATGAAGATACTTTCATGCTTGGAACCGGTTTCAAAAGTGAAAGTATCCTACAAAAACCGCCAAACAAAATCGGAAAAGTAAAAAATGGCGGTTGTAGAGATCGACTTCAGCAATCCAATGCAAAAATAAAATAAAAATCGTTTAAACATAATGAAATGCAAATGAGATATTATAAAATAACTGCCTCATAGGATTAATATTAGCGAGTGGGTGTTTTCGCCTGAGTGAACGGGAGCCTTAAAGTACGCCCCTCCTCCAGTAATATGGCCAAATCCGGTTGCCGATGGTCAACAAAATTCATTCTCCCCCCTCCCCTCTCACTATTAAATTTGACATAAACATTTCTGATAAATGTAAAAAATACAGTTTTTACTTAAAAAAAAAATAAAAATAAAAATATTATTGAGCTACCTCGTTGAAGGCGATCGCCTCTTTGTTCCCGCGTTTTCTTTGGCTTCTGCTGGATATAAGTCGAAAGGTTCGGAACCAGGCTGCTGTGAAGGCGCAGCATCTAAGATGAGATGTTCGTGCTGCCGGAGGTATTGCTGGGGAGACAGTTTCGCTAACCGTGAGAAATGGAGTAACTCTGTTTGGAGCAGTGGGAGGTGAGACTACAAAATGAAAAAAAAAAAAAAAAACGAATATTATTACTATGATGAAAATCAGAACAAGATAAACAAGTTAGAAATCGTACGTCAAACGTGACAAATGAGGTGCGTTCGTACTATAACTGGTTTTATAAATATATTCAGATGTTGCACTCTTATGCAAAAATTCATTAATACAAAATTTATTTTATGCGCAGATTTTCATATTAGGCTAATTCCATGCGTGGATGTACACGCGTGGAAGTAGTGTCAGTCACAGAGATGTAAATGGCTGCGGTGTTTGTTTACCAGTATTATCGTAAAGGAAAATTTGACTTATTCAATCCCATATACATCTACAATTAAATACAGTGAAGAATTAAAAAAAAAATACTGGTGGCCAAGAACAATAAACTTTTGCGGCTATGTGACTTGCACTACCTTCACACATGGAATTAGCCCTTATAAATATTTATTTTATTTCATGAAATTAAGTTTCAACACACTTTCCATTTTCACACACTTTCAATAGCAACATGCCATAGTAAATCTCAATAACATATATAAATTGCATGGCAATCTGAATATATTTACGTGAGTTAGAGCAAGAACAAAAAGACAGACAGACGGCAGACAAACAAACCGAATTCATAAACACTTTTCAACTATGTTGGAAAGTGTTAAAAACTGAGTGCGAGTACGTGTCAGGCCCGGGATTAGTTCTCGGACTGAGCCCATCTCATCTCTTGTGTACATCCTATTACTTATTCATCATATGAAGTACAGGGTAAATCTTGTAGTCATTTTAAAAATCGAAAAAAATTTTTTTTGACGGATTTACACGTTTCAGACACTGGAGATTCCGAAAAACATATTTTTAGAAAAAAAAAAATTACCTTCCGTCTGTCTGTAAACGCTTTATCACCCGAACAAATTGAGATAGAGACTTGAAATTCGGTATGTACTTAGTATGTAATAATGGGAAGAAGATTATTGAATTTCAGTAACCTCGATTATACGGAACTATTTTTTTTGGACTCTTGAAATATTCGTTCAGATAAAAGGTACATAAAAATTTTCGAAATTGTTCATTTTAAGATGTAAATATAAAAGACAATAAAAAAACAAATTTTGCATAATGAATGAAGTCGATCGGATAATGCGTTGCCGAGATATATGTAATGTAATCCTATTTTCCACATTCTTCGATTTTTCATGACCCTGTATTTCACCCAAATTTCACTTCAAAGATATATTTTAATTGGAAATGAGATGCATAATCCGACGCAATAAACCGTTAGTTAATATGATTATAATTTTTGGAGTTTAAGGATATTTCTTTTACGCAATTCAGTAATAGAGCCTTTAAAGTTTATGGCGTCATCAAGCCAGAATTTTATTCGAATTGCAATGCATTTAGTAAGTAGTTTACACATGTTTTATTTTCATATTTTATATTATGCATATCCATGATGGGTAAGTATTAGGGTGGCTCCCAACGACTAGTTTTTCTTATATTTTTTAAAATATACATATCAGCTGAGTATTTATTTTCGTTTCATCATTTCAACAGATGATTCATATCGCAGAAGAATATTTTTGAAACTTGTTAGGATAACCATCGAGTATTTCTTTTGAAAATCCCCAGTAAGGAAATAAAGAAAAAAAATAATCGAACCTCTCCATTTTATAAATCGATTTTGTGTTGATGGCTGTATTCAATTCTAGCAAATCGATCACGAATCTGTTTTCTTTTTCATTTGGCAAGGGGTGAACAGGAAAAACATTTTACATGCATGTGGTTTACATGAGAAAATACACACGCGTGTAACATATTTTATAGTTGATGATATGCCCGGTATTGCAAAGGGAAAAGAAAGATACTTTTTTGAACATATATATACGGCGATTTAAATAAACGAGAAGAAACGCTATACTTTAATCATATTTCTGGTGAAAATTATTTAAATCTTCCTTAGTACGCAAAATATAATAAAAATAAAATAAATAAAAATATCCCGGAAAAGTTAATAAATAAAAGTAATATACAGGGTGTCCCAAAAGTCTCCGTACAACTTCAAAAATTTATTACAAAAAAAAATAATAGGCCTACAGCAAAAATAATTACAACAGTACATAGAGTAACTTAAAAAGTTTTTTCTACTACCTTAGTATACTTGTACATGAGATCCTTTCGTTGCATGAAAAATATCAAGTCGATATTCCAATTCCATCCACGTGCGTTTCAGCATGCTAACATCAACAGTAGTTACAACTGTTTGATGAAATCTGAACAAAACTTAATAGTCTCATGGAATTGAAACAAAAGATTCAAACAGCAGTAGCTATATTGTTGATGTTAGCATGAAAAACGTTCGTGGATTGAATTGGAATATCGTCTTGATATTCTTCCTGCTACGAAAGGATCTCATGTTGAAGTTTACTAAGGCAGTAGAAAAAAAACTTTTTAAGTTACTCTATGCACTATTGTACTTATTTTTACTGTAGGCCTATTTTTTTTTTTTTTTTTTTTTTTGTAATAAATTTTTGAAGTTGTACGGAGACTTTTGGGACACCCTGTATATATACAAGGAAAAACTATTCAACGTTTTTCCTAAAAATTATGCCTAATTTCATGACGGCAATTCATGTTATTCCAAAAAAATTCCTTTACAATTAATTAGGCATGAGTTCCGATTATTGAAAATTCAATGCTTTCATTTAGGCTTGATAGAGAATGTGAACTATTGAATTTATTAAAAAAATATATAATTTTTGTTCTGTTTCTTTTTTAATATAAAGAAACCGGAAAGGAAAAAAAAAACACTACCGAAACTATCTTTTTTTAGATTTTTAAATTGTTTTCTCACTTACAATTATATAATTTAATTAATATTAAGAATAGCTTTAAAAACAATTATTACACTATTTATTTTTGTAGTTAAATTTTCTAATTTTTAGTGTTTAAAATATTTTGTTGTTGTAGTTTTACAGCCATTTGGCATATTTTGGCGAGAATAGTTTAACGCATAATTAATTTCTATCGTTGTTCTAACTCTATGCAGTTGTAACCATAAAGAATATTTGCTGATTTTATCACCTGCGGCCGGCTAATGGAAAAATGCCTTAAAATTAATTTATTCAATTATAATTAAGTTCTAAAAATAAATAAAAATTAAAATGCTGTCATCGGAAACGCATCTCTGTTACATAATTTTTATAACTCTAGCCTGTCAGAATGTGAATAAAAAACCGGTTATAAAATTCCACATGTACATGCAAAAACAAAGTTATGTTGAATAAAAGAGTGTAATTAAATATATATTTTATTAGAAATGCAGGGTTTCTGCTAGAAAGAAGGAATGAGAGTACATAGTAACATGAACAACATTTGTCATCATACATGAGTAATACAGGGTAAGTCAAAATGAATATAGCGATTACAAATGGATATAACTATTTAATGGAAAAGAATTTATCGATAAGATTAACACAGAATGTAGACGGAACTTCAAAACTTTGTATACATACGTCATAGATGTTCTATGTGACTTCCCTTGGTCACACAGACAACATCCAGGCACTAGTCCATTTCACACCATACATTCTGAAGCATTTGTTCAGTCACCGACGCAAGCGCATTACAAATGCGTACTTTGAGTTCTTCAATTGTTTTGGGCATGGTCTTTCACATAACCTCATAGAAAAAAATCGCAGGGTGTCAAATCCGGAGATCTCGGTCGCCAAGAGCAGAAAACATCGTCGGCATCTCCACTTCGACCTATCTATGGGGTTATGTGAAAGACAGGTTGTATGTGCCTCCCATGCTCAAAACAATTGAAGAACTCAAAGTACGCATTTGTAATGCGCTTGCGTCGGTGACTGAACAAATGCTTCAGAATGTATGGCGTGAAATGGACTAGCGCCTAGATGTTGTCCGTGTGACTAAGGTAAGTCCCATAGAACATCTATGACGTATGTATACAAAATTTTGAAGTTCCGTCTACATTCTGTGTTAATCTTATCTATAAATTCTTTTCCATTAAATAGTTATAGCCGTTTGTAATAGCTATATTCATTTTGACTTACCCTATATTATTAATACTATATTATATTATGAACAATATTATTAATACTAGAGCACAATTGAGGGGGGGGGGGGGTAGGGGCAAGAAAGTGCCAAGCCACATTTTAATAAAATAAATCTGACACAGAAATCTGTTGCATAATATTGTAAATTATAATATCTTACATATAATTTTCTTCTAATGTCATTAGGTGGCAGCATATGTGTCAGGTTTCGTTTTTGCCTCAGATGTTTCTAGAACTTTTTTATCAGAAATAAAGTGTATATCATTAAAGTAATCTAAAAAGGTAAACTTAACTTTGTGCCGTTATATTAAAAATAAATGAACAACGTGAAATAGCACAAATAAAATTTATAAATTGGCAAATAGCTGTTTCGGAGCCTCTAAAGCTCCATCATCAGTGTCAATTCAAAAAATTAAAACCCGATTTAAAAGTTTAAGCCATGTAAGTATGCTTGCATCTTTCGCACACGCCAAGATATAATGGCGGATGATGGCCAAGATTAAAAAGCTCGCCGTCATTCAATGTTGGCGCATGCAAAAGACGCAAGCATATTTACATGGCTTAAACTTTTAAATCGGGTTTTAATCTTTTGAATTGGCACTGATGATGGAGCTTTAGGGGCTCCAAAACAGCTGTTTGCCAATTTATAAATTTTACTTGTGCTATTTCAGGTTGTTCATTTATTTTTAACATTAAAGTAATGCCATATTGTTATTCAGAATATCTCAAATGTTACTCAGACATTGGCAAAAGAACTTTATGTTATACATTTTGATTTGAGTATTGATCTAACTTTCGAATTGAAATATCTCAGAAGTTCAAAAAACCCCTCAATTCTGTCAAAAATTCTCACCTTCACTAAGAGTTCTCGCTGACTTTTCACCAACCTTAGCAATCTATATTATAAAAGATAAACGCAAACGTGTCCGTGTGTAACGCTGACGTCATTTTGACGTTGGCAACACCAGACGATTAAATTTCTCTTTTACTGCAATTTTTTTAACTTCTAAACATCTCACATTTTAAATTTTTATACCGTCGAATAAGGAAGAAAATGTACTTTCAAACACAATTTGTTTGAAAACAGCATCGCAACATGTTTGAAAACTGTATCGCAATATGCTAGAAAACTGTATATCAATTTACTAATATTTTATGGTTTTAAAAATAATTTTTAAGCATGAATATTTTTTGAAATCTATCTCCATCGTGTGCAATAACCAATTACGAAAGATTAATCCCGTTGGACTTAATATAGATAGTTCGGCATTTGTTTCCGGCTTTATATTCCACGAAAGTATCGCTTTTAATAAATTTCAAAACTAATCATTGTTAGTGGACAATTAAAAAAATATATATTTATTAAATGTAAAAAATCTATTAGAATTTAAAATAAATGAATAAATAAATAAAATAATAATGTTTTCACCTATAATTTTGTAGCCCGGAAGCCCGTGTTGGATCCCCTTGATTGGCTAATCAGAAAAACAGAAACTATAGCCAAATGAAAAAATATGTTAGCAAAATAGATTCGTCGTGAATCATTGATTCTAAAATCGTTCTTTAACCCCCATTTTTAATTAGGTTTAACACTTGATGCAAGGACACCGCCCGCACAGCTCTTGCTGCGATCGTTGGCTGCTGCTAAAGTTAAAGTGGTTTTCATGAATGCCTGTTTAAAAAGAGGTGGGATAGTCAAACTGAAAGAAAAAAAAAGTTGCTTTCTCTCCATATTTAGAAAGTCCTTTTTTTTGAGGTGGAAGAAAATATTTCAGTGAGTTATTCAGAAAATTGATAATTTACTGTTGCTAGAATGTAACAAATACACACACACACACGCAGAGAGAGGGAGAGAGAGAGAGAGAGAACAGATAATAATAACAAAAATGACAGTAAAGAGTTTTAAAGATTTTAAACTCATTTGTGTGCTTAGAAAAGACAAAAGGATTGGGAAGTGGACTTTTTGGGTGTGGGCGCAGAAATTTTAGATGATTGCCCATTTATTGTTACAACAAAAAATGACAAATATAGCTGATTTTTTTTTTTAAAGGTAAAAAGATTTTAAAGTTTTTACGTTTTAAAGATTTTAAAATATAAAGGATGGGAGAGCAAAGAGAAAATTTAGGAGGGAGAGTGTTATTTAGATTATTGATTATTTATTTTTTGCTAATACTATGTAACAAAACAGGAAAAAAAATTAAAATTAAAGAATTTTAAAGTTTAAATTTTGTGTGTTCGGTGTTGGAGAGTTAGATGACTGATTATTTATTGCTACAATAAAGTAAAAAAAAAAAAAATGGTCAGAGAATTTTGAATAATTGAAAAGTTAAAAAACCTTTTGACTTTGTGTACTGCGGGTAGAATTTTTTTTTTGGCTGGGGGGGGGGAGGGGGGAGGATTTAGATGAGATATTTAAAATAGCGGAAACCCACCGAAATGCAGAAAATTCTCGCTAGAAATAGAGTGTTCTAAATGGTAAGGTACGACTGAACGTTATAAACGAAATCAATTTTTCAACAACGCAAATTAAGGGTTTTGTCTTTTTACAAGTGAAAGAAAACAAGAATTCAGCTCTCGCAATTTGGCAATTTTGATAGTTCCTTTCCTCGCCAAATGAAGCATTTTTTTGCTATTTGATGCAGTGGTGAATGGCAGCGAGATCTCTGCTCCATCCCAGTAAAACCTGGGTTTTCGTTCATAACTGTAAGACATTTAAAAAATTAACCGAAATTTGCAGCAGACTTATACCCTGCTTTGTTGGAAACATAACGATATAACGGAAAGTGGTTGAAGCGGCTAATCTGTATCGAAACAGCATTAAAGTACGCTTCAATGTAGTTGACAATGCATCCAGCCTCATTGACCTAATTAATAACTATTTCCAGCCTTTCTCATAAAATTACCGCATTCCTCTCAAAATAAATAAGTCTGTTAAAAATATTGTGACGATATATATATATATATATATATATATATATTATTGTTAAAGTTGTAAATGGAAATCATGGTTGGTTTAAAATGAAACACATTTTTTTTTTTTTTTTTTTTTTTTAAAGAATAGATGGGATGCGATGTAATTTGTGTACTAAAAATTGTTTGTCTTGCTATGAAATATCACAGCTCTTTTTTTATTGCAAGAGTTCGCGGAAACTGACTGGTATATTTCGAAGTTAAGACATTATATTTGTCAATGGCGGAGCGTTAGGGGATGCTATATTACTTTACTACCAGTATTATTATATACCAAATTTTGTCTTATTTAATCGCATAACGTTCAACGATTAAATAAGGCCAAATTTAGTATATAATAATACTGGTAGTAAAGTGATGACATAAACTGACGCTCCGCTACTTATGTGCGGTATAATATGCGCGATATTTATGCGCGGTATAATATCTGGATTATAAAATCCATATTGGAAAATCTATATATATATTGGATTATAAAATCCAATGTCGCGCATGCACGGTAGTGTATTACTGCTTATTTTACTATTTATTACTGTTAATTTTACGGTATAATACTGGCGTAAAATCAACAATTTGTTTTTGCAGTGTATAAATGATATAGAAGAATGACAGAATGATTCTAAGCAGTACTTACTTTTAAAAAAGGGATTGCGAAAGGTCTTAGAGGATAATTTGTTATTTCTTGTATTTTATGGTGAAAATCTTCTATAGAAACAGATGAACTCTAGAAGAAGAAAAAAAACATATTAGAAACAGTTAACCCAATAAATGAATAGTTAATTCAGCTTTTACAATGAAAGAGTTAAAATGAAAATGTGTACAAAACTAAGATAAGCAAGATTAAGATAGTTATTATATTGCATTTTAATATTTTATTCTTTATATAATACTGGAACATCTTTATCATACTTTTACAGTGAAAGCCATAAGTTAGTATTTTACCAGCGGGTTGTTTATCACCTATTTAAAAAGCATACTTTCATTTACGTATGGTTACAAAGTTCATATTTATGAAAGTATAGTTTTTACTTGAAAATAATGAAATCGCATGTATGTTTTAAGAATACGATATTGTTTACTTTGCATGTTAACTTGGCATGTATGTAAATGCTATTTAAGTGTGATGCACTTTACATAAAGTTAAAAAAAAAAGAAAGTCCATAAAATTTGACACCAGATTTGCTAATAAAATAAAATTATTATCCTTTTTATAATTAAATTTGTAATGCATACTTACAACAAGTCCTATAATAAGATTGTGTACTCTTTCGCCTATGTCCACAGACATGTCGGTAGCGAACTGCTGCAATGTAGCTAGAAATCTTTTCACCTTGATGACGTGTTTCCCCCTCGAACTGTTACTGTTGCCACCTGGCATATCTAAATGGTGAGGGACGGTGGAGGGACTTGTGACGGGCGGAGAAGGTGTATCTCCTGGCGGATGGGGCGAGTGACTACCATTCACACCTGTAAATGTATTTAATTAATAATAATAATACAAAAAATGCATTTGACATGTAATACAGAAATCAGCATTGTACTCGACAATTTGTTTTTTGATTACCCTAATTTAATTGTTCTGTCATGTGGAATATGAGTTAACAGACAAGGGGACGCAAAAGATAAATTTGAATATTTTCATGTGTATAATATAGAACCGCGTTTTTCAATCGCTTTTGTTAAGGCTGCTCGTCAGTAAACTTCCCGATTCCCCTCGCTAATGTTATTCCTATGGGCGTTGGATGCATTCGTAGTTTTAAAATATCTCCTAGGGAAATTAATATTTTTAACTTCTGTTTCCTGTGTACTGTTCTTAAAGAATGTCTCTTTTTTTCTTAGTTATCAAAATATTTCTAAACTATCTGCTTAATTTATATTTTTATGTGTTAAAATCTTAGCGAAACTGAATACGATTTTAACATTTCATATAAAATTAAGTATATATTTTCGAAAAAAATTGACAACTAAGAAAAAAAAGAGACATTATTTAAGAACAATGCAAAGAAAACAGAAGTTAAAAATATTAATTTCATGAGGATATATTTTAAAAATACGAATGCATCCTACGCCCATAGGAATAACATTAGCGAGGGGAATCGGGAAGTTTACTGACGAGCAGCCTTAAGCGGGAGAACACAGTTGCGAAATCCCATGTAAAACAGCTGCACTGCAAAAAATAATTGTTGATTTTACAGTATAAAACTGGCATCCCAGCTGCCAGTATTATACCGTAAAATTAACAGTATTAAACAGTCAAATAAGCAGTAATACGCTGCCGCGCAAGTAGTAATACGCTACCGCGCAGCGTATTACTGCTTATTTGACTGTTTAATACTGTTAATTTTACGGTATAATATTGGCAGCTGGGATGCCAGTTTTATACTGTAAAATCAACAATTATTTTTTGCAGTGTGGCATTGACGTACTTTTTTCCGGGGAACTTTTGAAGCGATTTTAATACCTTTTCTAAATAAATTTGGCAGTAGCTAAACTCTATAAATTGATCATTCGATAAAAAAATAAAAAGTACAATACTTACGCGATTTCGGAAACACACACACACACATTTTAATGTTTTTAAAACTTTCCACCATAGTAGAAAAGTGTTTATGAATTCGGTTTGTCTGTCTTTCTGTTCTCTGACTCCCGTAAATATTCTCAGATTGCCAAGTAATTTTTATATGTTAATGATGTTTACTATACAATGTATTGTAAATGAAGTTTGCAATTTTTATAGTTCGTTTTAAGTACAAAAGAATTCCTTTACATGATGGAAAATCGTTTCCGATTCATTTTAATGATGTTACAATACTTCAAACATAGTGAAATTGGTATGTATAACTCAGTTGGACTATAAGTTGCTTTCTCAAGCGTATAAAATAAGTAGCATTTATAGTTCGTGTACAGGGATACACAAAAAATTCCATTACATTCTGATCTATAGTAATAATCGTTTGTGTTGCTTCTGTCCTATTAAAATCCTTGCGCGTATCTATCTATGTAACCTCAAAAACTAGGAAACCACAAGACGCATGGCTACGAAATTTGGCACACGGGTTGCTGGTAGGGGGCCCATGAACGATTGGTGCAAAAAATTTAAAAATTTTAAATAGATTTTTTTAAATTTTATGTTTTTGACGAATTTTTGCCCTTTTTTATGTTCAACCCGTAATCGCGCGAGTTCTAACCAGTTCTAAATGTTTACTGCAATGTGAGATATACGTATTACGATCGGCACGCTGCAATACTAAGAAGCTGTAGCGGGTAATATGATAATTCTTTTACCTCGCATGCAAATAATTAGAGATTATTTAATTGCGCTTAATTATTAACATTTTTTTTTTTAAAGAAAGAAAAACATTTCATCACAAACATCAACAAAACTTTTTATTCTATTTATTCCCATATTCCAAAGATATCGTTTTATCGTCTGCTGCCATAGTAACATGATAAATTAAATTTCATTAAAAAAAAATGCACAGTAGTAGAAAAATATTTTTTCTAAATCGAATAGTTATTGAACAACTCAACACTTTAACAGGGGAATTCTTATTTCTTAATTAGATGTTTAAATTTTTTTTGTTTAGTTGTACTGATTTTTATTTTTAATTTTGGTTTTATAATTAAATTCATGAACTCCCGTGCGTAGAACGGGTTAAACAGCTAGTTTTAATTATGTTGTGATACTTCTAATATAATGGAATTAAAAAGGATCACCGAAGTACACTACAACATGTTTTCTATAGATTTTGAAGTGCATAGCATTTATCGTTCATTTACAGAGGCGCACAAATGAAATGGATGACAAGATGGACTATGATTGATTTCATTGTAAGAAAAAAAAAATCTTAATAATATTCTGTTAATGTTGGAAAGAGTATCATAAGCTATGTCGGACGCATGATTTTTCGGTCTTGCTATAATATTGCATCTATAAATATGCAATGATAATGAATGTTAAACAAAATTATATTCTAAACATCATTTCTGAATAATATTTCTTTACAATAAGTAGATACATAAGTAAAAATTAATAAAACGTAAATGGATGATTATTACACTAAATATTACACAAAATAATATCTGAAATATTGTTTATGAATATTACCTGATTATATTTTCTTTTATAAGATCAGTGTTTATTTATTTATTTATTTATTTATTTATTTATATATATATAACAATTCTTATCATTATTACGGAAAGTTTCTACAAACAAAAGTGACGTCATGTACGGCAGAAAATTTTGTTCAAATTCATAGAACAAAGCTGCATAATTGTATTGTGTATTGTGTTAATTGAGTATTGTGTAAAAAAAGTATATTGTGTAAAAAGGACACCAATCTCACTGAATTTTCATCCCCCCTATGCTCCTGTTAAGAATCTGTATGCATTTAAAATTAATTCTGTAACATTGATAGGTTATTAATGATATCAAGAGTTTTAAGAGCACAAACATATGAAATGTTGATTTTGAAAAAAAAAAAAAAATAGATAACGCTAAATCTTATAACAAATTAACATAAAACATAAATTAATTTAAACATAATATAAATTAACATAAAATTTATGTTTTTAATCAATTCACAATAAATATCTTTTAATATCAGTATAATTTTTTTTTAACTAGTCATTTAGTGGGTCAACGTAATTTCAAATGCGTTTTTTTTTTTTTTTAAAGTGAGGAAGGTTCACTTTGAATAGAATTTGCATAATATTATCACGCACAAGCAGAATTTCATCATGAATGCTTTCAAAATCTTCACTATCTAAATTAAGGAATATTATTATAGGCACACAACTTATTACACATTATTTTTTCTTATTTTTTTTCAACTTTTTTTTGTATAAAATTAAATTTGTTTTATGTTTCATTGTAACTTTTCTAAGGAAGGATGAAATGTTGAAATAAAATGAATAATAAAATAATGTGTTCGATTTTTTGTTAATTATAATTATATTCCATTCAAAGAAAATCAGCGTTTTCAACAAATATTTGCTTTTGAGAGTGAGGCAAATGTATTGGCGCATACCAAAACCATGATTTTTTTGTTCTTTCAGCTAACATGGATAATTATTATTGCATGCTAAATTTACATAAAATAAAACCATAAAAATATAAAATAAGTCTATTACTGATTACGAATATTTTAAAACACATTAAATATCTAGCAATAACATAAAATGGAATTGCCACAATTTCAAAATCAACGTTCGCATTACAAGTTTCCTCCATACTATTGATAAATCTGCCTGTAAAACTATCTTCCCCTTTATAATAACGCTGTAGCCGAAAAGCTAAGTCTTTAAGAAATATCATTTTTATCTCTACATTCAAGTAACAACACAGGATATTATATATATATATACTTTGTTGGCCTAGTGTTTTATAAATGTTCCTTCTTCTGAAATCTGAGATGTATTAAAAGAAAACATGTAATTTTAGGCAGTGAATGCGGAAGGTCAATGAATTATTTATAACAGTTATTTTTTCATTTTTCCAAAACCCTAACCTAATGTCGAATGCCCTTCTCCATTGATATTTTTATTTTTCTCGGATCTAGTGAACCAATTCTAAAAGCAAACAATTACGGAAATATGTTAATAAAGAAATAATTAAGTAAGTCAATTATAATCTGTAATTCAAATCATGAATAATCACGAATAACTACATATATAAAGAGTTTTTAAAATATTGTAAATCGACCTTTATTTTTATTATTATTTTACAATGTTTAAATTTAAAAATTTTAGACAACTCATAAATATTTAAAAGTTTTAACATTTTGAGTAATATAAGAATTAGGGAACATAAAGAAAAAGAAAAAAAAACTAAAAAGGAAATGAAATGAAAAAGCATAAACTAGGTACATGTAATTAAAACTCAATGGAACAAACGGTTAAGAGGTGTTTGTAAAAACAGTTGTAGATGGCAGTGAAATAGGAGCCTGATTCTGATGTTTTGCTCTAGTGTCTTTTGTGTATCGCCTCCCATTCCCCTCCGTCAAAAAATAATAAAATAAAATAAAATAAAATAAAATAAAATAAAGATTATTTTTCTTTTGTATATAATGTTGATATGTAACTTCAAAAAAGAAAAAAAGAGAGAGAGTGAGAGGGAGAGACTGACCTGGAAGTCCGTTTGACGCACTAGAAGTAATTTGATTTTTAATGAGACTGTCCGGCGAATCCGGCATCTTGACGCCCACAGCAAAATCTGGAACTGAAAGGAACGAAGCGTTTTTAAAGTTATCATGACTGATAATTTCAAAATACAGTTTTAAAAGTAACAATCAAACACATTAAATTAATAATAATTTAATAACAACATTTATTTAATAGTCAAATTGCATACATTTTGATCACCCATAACAATAACACACTGCAAAAAAAGTGCTGATTTTACAGTATAATACTGGCATCCCAGCTGCCAGTATTATACAGTAATAAACAGTAAAATAAGCAGTAATACGCTTACCGCGGATGTGCGGCAGCGTATTACTGCTTATTTTACTGTTTATTACTGTTAATTTTACGCGTATTACTGCTTATTTTACTGTTTATTACTGTTAATTTTACGGTATAATTATACTAGGTACAGTATAATAACTATATATATATATATATTATACTGGCATCCCAGCTGCCTGTATTGTACTGTAAAATAAACACTTTTTTTTGCAGTGCATCTATGATATTAATGTTAATTTTATGCGCCAGATTATCTAAAATGTGTTATCTCTCTTGAAGTTACTGACCTCTCCCCCACCATATTAATTTTTATGAGCATTACTGCATATTACTTTTATAAATTTGTAACAAAGATTTGCCTTTAAATAGAAACAAAAGTAGCATTACATTACGCATTGTGCCTATAAGATTGGGAAAATTATCATAATCTATGAACAAAGTACAATATTTTTTTAAAGTAATTTTTGGCAATAAAAACTTTGTACTAAGTAAATCTAGAAACACCCATGTGCGCCGAAAAGTTTATTTTCTGGTAAGAACAATAAACGCACAAAGTATGTTGAGAGCTTTGCACATGGGAAAAGGAAAAGAAAAGAGATTTTCAATCTGTTATTCGGATTTGAATGAAACCATCAACGAAGAATCTTTTTATAAAACAGAAATGCATTTCTTTTCCCACCCTGGAAAATATCAAAACAGAAAGTTTAGTGAATATCTCTATGGGTTAAGAAAATAAGTTTTTCAAAAATAATCAACGGTTGTTATGACACTAAATTTTTTTTCCTGGTACCTATTCGGGGAAAGTATTATACTTAAAAAAACATATCACACTCTAAAATCGACATTTTCAAAACTGAGCAAAAAATACTCAAATCTGAGTATGTCTCACAGTCAAAATGGCTCCGAATAAAATTTACTCAAGTTTGAAATATCTATATACTCATGTCTGAAAACATGCAAACACTCAAGAATAAAACATCATGTTCCCATATTTGAGTATGTCCATGTTTAAAACATGACTATGAAATGACTTCTACGTCCTCATTTTTGAGTATTTCCATGTTTCAAAAATGAGTTTGAACTGATTCTAATCATTTTTGAGTATTTCCATGTTTCAAAAATGAGTTTGAACTGATTCTAATCATTTTTGAGTATTTCCATGTTTCAAAAATGAGTTTGAACTGATTCTAATCATTTTTGAGTATTTCCATGTTTCAAAAAGGAGTTTGAACTGATTCTAATCATTTTTGAGTATTTCCATGTTTCAAAAATGAGTTTGAACTGATTCTAATCATTTTTGAGTATTTCCATGTTTCAAAAAGGAGTTTGAACTGATTCTAATCATTTTTGAGTATTTCCATGTTTCAAAAATGAGTTTGAACTGATTCTAATCATTTTTGAGTATTTCCATGTTTCAAAAATGAGTTCGAACTGATTCTAATCATTTTTGAGTATTTCCATGTTTCAAAAAGGAGTTTGAACTGATTCTAATCATTTTTGAGTATTTCCATGTTTCAAAAATGAGTTTGAACTGATTCTAATCATTTTTGAGTATTTCCATGTTTCAAAAATGAGTTTGAACTGATTCTAATCATTTTTGAGTATTTCCATGTTTCAAAAAGGAGTTTGAACTGATTCTAATCATTTTTGAGTATTTCCATGTTTCAAAAATGAGTTTGAACTGATTCTAATCATTTTTGAGTATTTCCATGTTTCAAAAATGAGTTTGAACTGATTCTAATCATTTTTGAGTATTTCCATGTTTCAAAAAGGAGTTTGAACTGATTCTAATCATTTTTGAGTATTTCCATGTTTCAAAAATGAGTTTGAACTGATTCTAATCATTTTTGAGTATTTCCATGTTTCAAAAATGAGTTTGAACTGATTCTAATCATTTTTGAGTATTTCCATGTTTCAAAAAGGAGTTTGAACTGATTCTAATCATTTTTGAGTATTTCCATGTTTCAAAAATGAGTTTGAACTGATTCTAATCATTTTTGAGTATTTCCATGTTTCGAAAATGAGTTTGAACTGATTCTAATCATTTTTGAGTATTTCCATGTTTCAAAAAGGAGTTTGAACTGATTCTAATCATTTTTGAGTATTTCCATGTTTCAAAAATGAGTTTGAACTGATTCTAATCATTTTTGAGTATTTCCATGTTTCAAAAAGGAGTTTGAACTGATTCTAATCATTTTTGAGTATTTCCATGTTTCAAAAATGAGTTTGAACTGATTCTAATCATTTTTGAGTATTTCCATGTTTCAAAAATGAGTTTGAACTGATTCTAATCATTTTTGAGTATTTCCATGTTTCAAAAATGAGTTTGAACTGATTCTAATCATTTTTGAGTATTTCCATGTTTCAAAAATGAGTTTGAACTGATTCTAATCATTTTTGAGTATTTCCATGTTTCAAAAAGGAGTTTGAACTGATTCTAATCATTTTTGAGTATTTCCATGTTTCAAAAATGAGTTTGAACTGATTCTAATCATTTTTGAGTATTTCCATGTTTCAAAAAGGAGTTTGAACTGATTCTAATCATTTTTTAGTATGACCATTTTCAAAAATGAGTATGAAGTGACCTCTATGCGCTCAGTTTTGAGCATGTCCATGTTTTAATATTCTGAGTATTTCTGGTATTTCAGAATTGAAAGCATTGAGTCGTTCTATTTGAAACAAAAAGTTTCATAACAAAATTAAAACGTCGATTTAGTCAGATTTGAAAGTGTCACTTTCCTCAGTGCAATCGTATTTATTTGTAACAAACGGAGGTGTCTTAACAAAAGTTTAAAAATAAGTTAAGAAAATACTTTTTGAGATACATAAGAAATGTATAAGTGTTCCCTCATATTCATTAACTAGCGGCCCTCCCTCGCTTTGCTTCGGATTAACCTTGAAAACCTTCATCTCTTTGTGTTTTCTGTAGACCTTTTTAATGTGTACAATAATTAGTACATTATTTTGATAAATCTTGTAGGGTTCAGCCTGCGTTTGCAATGTATAAGCGGAAAAAATGAAATTATTTACGACATCACATTAAAAACCTCAAAAATAACAGTATTTCTCCATTATTTAATGGATATACATATAAACCTTCCTCTTGAATCACTCTATCTATTAAAAAAAACCGCATCAAAATCCGTTGCGTAGTTTTAAAGATTTAAGCGTACATAGGGATATAGGGACAGAAAAAGCGACTTTGTTTTATACTATGTAGTGATATGAAAATAACATTGGCTCGCTATATTAGTCGAGATTTAATAAAGTACGGAAGATATAAAAAACAATATTTGAAATTGCTTAACAAAATTACCCAAATATTCGGCAAAATTAAAAATTTTTCTAAAATAATTCACAGACAATAAAATTTAAATTTGTAACAGAGATTTGTTGTTGCATAGAAACATGAATAGCATTACATTACACATTGTGTACCTAAGAATGGGAAAATTATCAAAATCTATGCACAAAGTACAATATATTTTATAAAAAGTAATTTTTGGCAATAAAAACTTTGTACTAGTAATTCTAGAAACACGCATGTGCGCTGAAAAGTTTATTTTCTGATAAAAACAATAAACGTTCAAAGAATGTTGAGAGCTTTGCACATGACAAAAGGAAAAGAAAGAGAATTTCAATATGTTATTTGGATTTGAATGAAACCATCAACGAAGAATCTTTTTATAAAACAGAAATGCATTTCTTTTTCATGCTCTGGAAAATCTCAAAACAGAAATGTTAGAATAACAGTGGAGTAAGTCAAAAATTTGGAATATCTAGATAACCCTATTTTTACTGAACGTATATTAATTTCTGTTCAGTGCGACAGTCAAATAAGTCATAGTTCACTTAGGGAGTGGCTAGAGGGGAAAACAAGTTGAACCACTTAATGCAATGACAATACGACAAAAGTTTCAGAAAACCCTGCATTTCTCAAATTACTAAATATTGACTTACTCCACTGTCATTCTAACCCCCCTCAAATGTTAGTGAATGTCCATGTAGGTTAAGAAAATACGCTTTTCAAAAAGAATTAACGATTGTAATGAATGACAATGACAAATATTTTCCCAGTACCTTTTCGTGGATTATCTAAAAACAGGGCTTTACAAATTTGATAAAATCTGGTCGCCAGCAAAAAATTCTAGTCACCAATAAAAATTATGTAACACCCCCCCCCCTCTTCACCCACCATTGATTTTCAAAAGGCTTTCAAAAGGTTTATGAATTAATTAAGAAATAAATAATAAGAAGCATAGTTTAGAATAATGCCGCATTTATTTTTTATTTTTTTTCAGATTTTTTAAATTAAAATTTTTTATGCGATTTTTAGTGTTTTGCGGCGAATTTTTGATATTCTTTACAGGAATTCTGTTTGAATCTTTTACCCCAATACAGTAAATTTTGTCCTTTGCCTGCGATTTTTAGCGTTTTTACTTTTTTTCACATTTTGCTGCGATTTTTCAACATTAGGAAAAGGAATCCGGTTCCAGTCCTTTAGCCCAATACATTAAATGTCCTCTACTGTTTTTGAATTTTCAGCGTTTTTATGCGATTTGTAGCCATTTTTTCGCGTTCCATTGTAGTTTTTTGACGTTCGTAAAATGAATCTGGTTTCTGTCTTTTAGTCCAATAGAGTAAATTTTGTTCTCTGCAATTTTTAAATATTTCCAGAATTATTTATGGGATTTTTAGCGTTTTGTGGCAATTTTTGGACAGTTTATTTCAGAAACGGAAAAAACTCTCCAGTAATTATTCTAATTACTGTTTATGGTCATTTCTTAGGTCAATTTTTGTACCCCCCCCCCCCCAAAAAAAAAAAAGGGGGGGAAAAGAACCAGAACAGAAAGAAAAGAAAAAAAACGCCAACTTGGTCGCCAGATAAAAAAAAAACTTGGTCGCCAGTGGCGACCTGGCGACCGCATTTATCAAGCCCTGCCTAAAAATAAAAATATCAATCGTCTTTACTTGTAGCAAATATAGGTATCTTAAAAGAAGTTTGAATACAAGTTATGAAAATATTTTTTGAGATTTTTGAGATTTATAAACAAGATATAATTGTTCTCTAATATTCATCAATATGAAAATAATATTAGCTTGATTTAATAAAGTACGCTGTAAAAAACATCAGATGTTTCTTAAGCTAGAAAAATATAATATAACTAAGAAAAACAAACATACAATAAACACTTCCGAGGTACTAACAATTCCGAAAAAAGCTTTTTATCTTTAGAATCCCAGAAACCAATATATTATCGAGATTTAAAGAAGCTTTTATTAAAAATAAAGCTTCTTTTGATACCACTGATTTTCGGAAATACAGGGCAGTCATAAAGTCTTTCCCTGATTACAAACAATATTACGAAATAACCATTTAATACAGTACTATATATTTTTTATTATGGAAAAGTCATGTTCTTAAGTTTTTTCTAGTCCACTTATGCTGAAATTGGCGCCACTTATGCACCACGGCCCCCTCGCTCGCCCGATATTACTCCTCTCGATTTTTTTCTTTTGGGGAGTACATAAAGGACAGCGTGTTTGCAACACCAGTAAAATATATTGAAATACTCAAGGTTAGGATCACAGATGCTGTGCCTAGTGTGACAGCCAGGGCTGCACCAAGGGTGGTACGGGCGGTGCCCACGTACCAGGCGCCATCATTTAGAATAGGCGCTAACAAGTTTAATCGACACCAACACTAATCATTACTCATCATCTATCCTCTGTAGAAAAACTAACAAGGGGTTTCGTACCAGGCGCCAAATAGAGTTGTTGCTGTGCCGGCATCAGCCAAATGTTGGGCAATACGTGGCGAGAAATGGAATACCGCCTTGACATTCTCCGAGCTATTGAGGGTGCTCACATCGAAAATTTACTGACGTATACTTGTATTAAAAACTTCATAAATAAATGTCTTTACACTGTATTGAAACCCTAGCGTTGACAAGTTTTTGGACACAACGGCAAAAACCATGGAAAAATCTATGGTTTAAACTGTTCAAAACCCTTCTGTCTTAAACTATCCAAAACTATATTTTGTGGTAAAATTGTATTTTATCAGAAAAATGCTAAAAGTTTAAAAAATTGGCAAAAATATTATAATACAAAAAAAAAAAAAAAAAAAAAAAAAGTTAGTATTAACAACCTACTCTACGATATACTACCTAACAATAAAAATGCATATTTTAAAAAAAATAACTTCTAGATTTTAATTTAAATATTTGTGTTTTCTTTTATTATCCTACAATCTAGAAAAGATAATTTACAATGGAACATTATTTAAAAGAAATTTATTTGAAACATTTTCTTGCACGGAAATTGCAACAAAAGCACCAGTGCTAATCAAAGCTCTCCACCCCCCATACTACACGTGGTATTATAAAGAATTTCTTATTATTATAACTCAATTTTAACAGAAACAGATCTTTTTATGTTACACAGATATTGGAAAAGTTTGAACTTTTTTTTCATTTAGTAAAGAATTAAATGAAATATTAGTAAAATATATTGTGAGATATTTATATTTATTCATATGTTTAATAAGTGTGCAGTGGTTGCATGTGGAATGTTGCCTTTCTTAAGGTTTGGACAGTTTAGTACAGTTTTGGACGCTTTAGTACAGTTTTCGACACTTTAGTACAGTTTTGAACAGTAAAACCCACATGTCCTGTCCAAAACCAATTTTGAGCGTCCAAAACTCCAACCCTGATTGAAACAAGAATATGCTTAATTATATTAGTTTTTATGCAATAAATTATTGTAAGACTTTATGACCACCCTTTATTTCCGAGTAATTTTTCAAGTAACTTTTCATGATACAAATCTGAAATTATATTAGTTTTTCTGCAATTATTGTAAGACTTTATGTCTACCCTTTATTTCCGAGTAATTTTTCAAGTAATTTTTCATGATACAAATCTGAAATTATATTAGTTTTTCTGCAATTATTGTAAGGATTTTTGTCTACCTTTTATTTCCGAGTAATTTTTCAAGTAATTTTTCATGATACAAATCTGAAATTATATTAGTTTTTCTGAAATAAATTTTTGTAAGAATTTATGACCACTCTTTATTTCCGAGTAATTTTCAAGTATTTTTTCATGATACAAATCTGAAATTCGGCATTTTTGTTATTTTATTGTCAAAATGAAAGGTACCGAATCCCTTTAAAAACAATTTTCGGGGACAGAAATGGATTTTTCTTAGGTAAAACCAGACATATTCAGGAATGTAAAACACTACAAGCTAAAAAGGTTATTTTCTGATAAAAAAAAACCACAACATACAAAGTATGTTGAGAGTTTTTGCATGTGGTAAAAGCGAAAGAAAAGAGATTTTCAATCTGTTATTCGGATTTGAATGAAATCGTCAACGAAGAATGTTTTCATAAAATAGAAATGTATTTTCTTTTTCGCCTTGGAGAAATCTCATAACAGAAATTTAAGAGAATTTTTCTCTAGGGTTGGAAAATATTTATAGAAAATAATCAATTGTTGTATGACAGTGACAAAATATTTTTCTTCTACCTTTTCCTGGAAAGTATTATAAGAAATATGAATTTATCATTTAGATTTTTTTTTTTTAAACAACAAACGTAGATATATTTAGAGGTACATTTTATTAGTTTAACACAATCACACTAAATTGGTTAAGATATCATACAAGTTGAAATGTTTCCAACTGATGAGCGAAAATGTGTACAGTCAGAGAATCGAACCTTTGGTTTAAATTGCCAGCAGTCACCCAACTGGACTACCTGGAACGACAACCGGTTGAAACCATTCACTCAGGCAATCTTTTGGCAATAGCATCTTTTATATCATGTAGGCAACACAACAGAATAAATCTTAGAAAGGAACTCCATTTAAAAATGGAAACGTAGGTACACTTTATTATTTTAATATAATAATACTGATTAGTAAATATATCATACAAGTTGAAAATTTTCCATGTGAATAAAAAAGTGTCTAGGCCGGTAGTTGAACCCAGAACCTTTGGTTTTAACTGCCAATGCTTTTCCAATTAAGCTACCTGGAACGACAACCGGTTGTCACAATTCACTCAGACAACCTTATGGTAGTAGCAGCTGCTCTGCCATGTAATCAACACAACAGAATAAGCCGCAGGTGAAGGAACCATTTAAAGAAGGAAACATAGATACACTTTATTGTTTTGACATAATCATACTGATTAGTAACGATATCATGCTAGTCGACATTTTTACCAACTCAATAAAAAAGTGTCTAGAGCGGGAACCGAACCCAGAACCGCTGGCTTAAATTGCCAACGTTCTGCTATTTGAGCTACCTGGACCGACAAACGTTCGACACAATTCACTCAGACAAACTTTTAGCAATACCATCTGGTATGCCATGTAGGCAACACAAAAGAATAAGTCACAGTTACAAGAACTGCGTTTAAAGATGGAAACGTAAGATACACTTTATTATTAAAATAATCATGCCGATTAATAAAGATATCATACAAGTTGAAATTTCTATCAACTGAGTGAAAAAGTGTCCAGGATGGGAATCGAACCCAGGATCTTTGGCTTAAACTGCTAATGATCTGCCAGTTAAGCTACCTGGACCGACAACCGGCCGACACAATGCACTCAGACAATCTTATTAGCAATGGTATCTGGTCTGCCGTGTAGACAGTTCAACATAATACAACGACAACGAACGACAACCTTTCAACACAACACTCAGTTGGAAAAAATTTCAACTTTTGATATTTCAGATTGCACTGAGAAAAATGATACTTGCAAATCTGAGTAAATCGATGTTTTCATTTTGTCATGAAACTTTTTTGTTTGAAATGCTTTCAATTCTGAAATACCAGAAATAGTCAGAATATTGAAACATGGGCACACTCAAAACTGAGTCCATAGAGGTCAGTTCATACTCATTTTTGAAACATGCACATACTATAAAAATAATTAGAATCAGTTCAAACTCATTTTTGAAACATGGAAATACTCAAAATTAAGCACGTAGAAGTTAGTTCATACTCATTTTTGAAACATGGACGTACTAAAAAATGATTAGAATCAGTTCAAACTCATTTTTGAAACATGGAAATACTCAAAATTGAGCACGTAGATGTCAGTTCATACTCATTTTTGAAACATGGACGTATTAAAAATGATTAAAATCAGTTCAAACTCATTTTTGAAACATGGACATACTCAAAAATGAGCACGTAGAAGTCAGTTCATACTCATTTTTAAAACACGGACTTACTCAAATAGGAGCACATGATGTTTTATTCTTGAGTGTGTGCATGTTTTCAGAAATGAATATATGCATGTTAAAAACTTGAGTAAATTTGATTCGGGGCCATTTTGACTATGCGACATACTCAGATTTGAGTATTTTTTTGCTCAGTTTCGAAAATGCTTTTAGAGTGTGGTGAGAAATTCTTAGTTTGTATAATCAAAGTATAACCGTTACACGTAAATTTTATAGAAATAAGTGTTATAAAACACAGATTATAGAAAAATGTTCAAGAGTATTGGAAAATATTTTCATTCAAATACTCCGTAAGGTCCAAATGTTTTCAATTATTTCGAAAAAGTAAACAGCACCGGACGTGGACATATTTGCGAATATAAAACACATTATATGTCAGAAAGATTATTTCCTGTTGAAAACTATAAACATGAATGTAAGTTGAGTGTTTTGCATGTGGTAAGAAAAATACAAAAAATTCGAACTCAGATTCGAATGAAACTATCAAAGAAGAATGCTTTTATAAAACTGCAATATATTTCTCTTTTCTCCCTGGAGATTATCAAAGCAGAAATTTTCTTAAATAGTTCTGTAGATTTAAAAATTGTGTTTCTAAAAGAATCAACTGTTGTTATAACAGGGAGGAAACAATTTATCTTCTGTCTGCTGCTAAAATATTATAAGATAAATAAATATTTTATTTAGCTTTACCATTACCTTTAACAAACGTAGGTATATTTACAGATAGAACTTATTGGTTTCAGAAACTATTTGTTGCCCTATCGAAATATACGTAGTCTATTCGACATCTTTATTTGAAATGCTTCTATAGTTTATCAGTCATAATAACATGATTTCTAATTAAAATAAAAAGAAAAGTGCCCAGTTAAACTGATGGCATTGAGCTCACAGGCTATTAACAGTAACTGTATATTATACTCTTATTTCAAAGAATAATGCCCCTCGAAAAATGCCCCTCGAAAAATGCCCCCCTTTAAAATTAACCAATGAACCCCCAAACCTGGTCAGGGAAGTGCCTTATCACAATGAACCTATATACAAATTTTGAAACAAATCGGATAATTCTACATGAAAATCCCATTTACCCAAGTTAAGGGGAGGATTAGCCCCCCGTTCCCCCTTTTGTACCTAACCAATGAACCCCCAAAACTAATCAGGGATGCGCCTTATCACAATGAACCTATGTACAAAATTTGAAGCAAATCGGAAAATTCGGCATGAAAAACCCATTTATCTAAATTAAGGGGGATTAGCCCCCCTTCCCCCCTTTATACTTAAACAATGCATTCCCAAAACTAATCAGGGAAGCGCCTTATCACAATAAACCTATAAAAAAATTTGAAGCAAAACGGATATTTCTATCAAGAGTTATCGCGTTACGTACATATACATACATACGTACATACAGAACGGGCGGACAGATTAGCTCTCAGGCTTTGATAGCCTGTGAGCTAACAAAAACGATAAATCACGAGTTAAGCACAGATTATGAAACACTTTCCAACACATTCAGAATACTGTAACAAAACTTCAAAGATTAATAAGGTCAAAGGTGATATCTAAGTAAACAATTTGGGAAACACATCACATATTTGAAAACACAGTTTCAGTAATTATCATTATAATCTGAAAAATATCCGACTATTTTTGTGCAGCCCTGTATATGATCAATACATTTATATATATACTACATAGTACCCTAAAATTTAGTTCAGATAGAAAACTCACAGCACAGTTGAAAATTTTCCATTAAGCAATTTCGGACAATGAACGATAATGTACTCGAGATCATTTGTGCAGCCCTGTATATGATCTGCAGAATTTATACACACCAAGCAATATGCAAAAAAAAAAAAAAAAAAAAAAAAAAAAAAGTTAAATTTAAAAACGCGTGCCACAACTGAAAACGCGCTTCCAGAAGTTATTGTTCATAGACAGTACTATACCGAATTCTTTTGTGTGTCCCTGTAAATGAACGATAAAAGCTATGTACTCCATAATCTACAGTAAGCATCTTATAATGCACCTCAGTGATATATATCAATTTCAACATGTTTGAAATCATTAAAATGCACCGCAAACTATTTTTACTCGTAATTCTTTTGAGTGTCCCTGTGAATAAACTATAAATTCTACACACTTCATTTTTAATACCGTACATGCCATAGTTAACCTGAATAACATATATAAATTGCATGGCAATCCGTGTATATTTACTCGAGTTGGAGTATGGACAGACAGAGAGACAGACAAGCCGAATTCATAAAACACTTTTCAACTTTATTCGAAAGTGTTAAAAAGTATTTGGTAATAATAGTTCAATCAATCATTGAAAATGACAAGTAGTAAAATAATATTCTCATTCTCCTTTTAATGTTTAAGAATGGAGTTGAAGTTGAAGTTAATTTTAGCGAGAATTTATTGCTTTATGAAACTATTTAGTGTATAATCAAGTCCAACAACAACAACAAAAAGCAATTATTCTCGTAGATTCATTTATATTATATTAATCCAACACTAATTAAATCATAATGAAACACCACCAGAGACATTATATAAACAAGAAAGAAAAATTATGCGTCAATCATAGATTAAGAAACACTTCCCAACATATTCGTAAAACTATATTTAAAAAAAAAAGAAAAAAAAAACTTATTCGCTTAATAGTGAAAAATGACAGCTAAAAAAGCAATTTGGAAAACCCGTAACACATTTAAAAACCCAAATTCAGAAATTACCGTACGTGCATAGTTCAAAAGTATTCAAATTCTTTTGAGAAGATCAATAGAATTTATACACATAGAATTACATGAAAAATATTAGTTAAATTTAAAAACGCTTAAGAAAATTGAAAAGTCACTTCCTACAATTATTGCCGAAATACAACATTTTTTTTGTGTATCCCTGTAAACGAACGATAAATGCTACGAAAACCATATTCTATAGTAGTAAGCATCTTGTAGGGAACTCTAACATGTGAGTAAATATTTTTCAAATGGGAGTTGTGTCACAAAGGATTAAGATAGTATTGGAATTTTTTAATCAAATACGCCAATAAAATCCACGAATCCACAAAATAAAATATTTTGCTAACATATTCAATACTGGACACATTTGCAAATGTAAAAACACACTATATGCCAGAAATATTATTTTCTGATGAAAACCACGAATAGATAAAGTATTATGAGGAGCCTTCCTTGCATGTGCAAAAGAGAGAAACAGAAAATCACTTGTTGTTCAGATTTGAATGAAACAATCAACGAAAAATGTTTTTCCAAACATGAAAAATATTTTCTTTTTCTCTTTAGAGATTCTCAAGACAGAAATTTTCAATGGATATTTCTGCTGGTTTAGGAAATATTTTTCGAAATGAATCAGTTTTTGTTGTGACGTCGACAAATATTTAACCGGTGTACTTTTTCTGGAAAAAATGTATTAACAAGAAAGAAAACTCACGTGTCAAGCATAGATTATGAAACACTTTCCAACGCATTCAGAATACTGTAACAAAACTTTTCCGTTTAATAAGGTGAAAGATGATGTCTAAGTAAACAAGGTCAAGGTCAAACCGGGCGGGGTGGCCTATCTTTCGGCTTAAGCTCAACTGGCCCCGCCCAGCAGGTTTGTTTACCTAATTATACTGAGCATTACTAAATTATACTTTCTGATATTGAGCAATAATTATACTATGCTAGTCTGAAATACAAATTCTGAAAATGCAAGATTCCAAAAATACAAATTCTGAAAATACAATTTACCAATCCTACTAAGCAGTACTAAATACTACTTTGTCATACTGAGCAATAATACTACCTTGTAATAATACTGTAAGATGCTGAAGTAAATAATAATAATGGATAGAAGTAAGTACTAAATGAACAATAATGAATGAATAATAATACTACAGTAAACAATGATAAATTATGCTAAAAATACCAAATAGCACTGCATGATGCCATTAAGAATAACTAAATTGTTAAGGTTAGAGTTTATGTAGTGTGTAAAGTTCCCTTATGCATTTGGAAAATACATAACGCATTTGAAAGCCCAATTGCAGCAATTAAAATCTAGAGTCTAAAAAATATCCGAATTATTTTGTGCAGCCCTGTATATGGTCTTCAGATTTGTATATGCATTACATAGTATACTAAAATTTAGTTAAGTTAGGAAACGCATAACACAGGTGAAAAATTCCCTTCAGCAATTTTCGTCAATAAACGGAAATGTACTTGAATTATTTTGTGCAGCTCTGTATACGATCTATAAAAATTAGAGAGCATACAAGTCTACCAGACTATTTTCATAGAATGTTTTGCCTTATTTAATGTGGTACGAGACTCCTTGGAAATTATAAGGAGTATGCGCACCGTTGTATACATATATACGTCTATCATGATGTTGCAAAAAATTGTTTCTTTTTTTTCCATAATAAATCTTATATTATTTAACAAAAACGGTACAATATTCATACTTAAAAAAATTACAATAACTGCTCTATTGATGAAAATGCATTTGTTATTACACTGAGAAAAAGAAAAACATGTTGATTTTACAGTATAATACTGGCACTCCAGTTGTCAGTATTATACCGTCAAATTAACAGTAATAAACAGCAAAATAAGCAGTAATACACTGCCGCGCATGCGCGTATTATACCGTAAAATCAACACTTTTTTTTTGCAGTGTAACAGTTTGTAGACTCCTTTTACTATTTTTTTTTCTTTTAAGTAATAAAGCTTTTTATAAAAATTCATATAGAACTCTTATTTAAAAAAAAAAAATAACGAACTTTTAAACTGAATTTGATTTGCATCAGACTGAATTACAAAAGTTTTTTTAATTTTTTTTTTTTTTTAAATGCAACATTTTTTTTTTCTGGAAATATTTTTCTTTTCTTTTTAACTGTTAAAATTTTCTAATATTTCTACTTACCTCGATAACGGAACAACATGTTTGAAAATAATACATCACCCGTCATGACTCTCATACGTATTCAATAGACATAGTTTATAGGAAAGTTCTTTATTCTACAAGCACAATTATTGCACTAATAATAATTAATCACAAGCTCAGCAATAATATAATAACTCTTTTTATAACTCTTTTATAACTCTCCAGCGATTCCCCAAGCGAACAATATATTTTAACTAAGATAAAAACGATATTATAGTAGTTACGGAAAGCTATTGTTCGTCACTGTATAAAATAAATAAAGAAAAATTAGGAAAAATAATTCTGCAATTCTACTGTCTTTGCTGGTAAATTAACGAATGAGGATAATAGAAAAGCACCTGGGATTGTGTATTTGAGTTTTGAACAGCTGTCATCAGAGGTTGCCAGAAATGTCATATTATTCTCGCCAAATCAATAACTTGGCGTGTTTAGAAGGTACTATTCTGATGATGCAATTGTTTGTTTACCACAACTTCTATTTATTGTTCTTCCTTGAGAGGTCGTATATACTTAGAAAAGTTGATTTACCTTTAATAGATATGAGTTTTTCAACTTTTTTTTAAAAAAACTTTTTTTAAAAACTTTTTGTCTTGCATGACACACTTGAACATATAGATTAAAAAAATGTCAAAAAATCGATAAACTGTCATGTGCGAGTTATTTGCTAACAGCAATAAAATCAGGGTTGCCGACCATCTTGATTTTCGCAAAACGTTCCGATTTTTGAACTATTGAAATATTTAAATTTCTCTTGCTTTTTAACACTTTCCAACCTAGTTGAAAAGTGTTTATGACTTCGGTTTGTCTGCCGTATGGCCATCTGTCCGTGCTCTAAATTCCGTAAATATGCTCGGATTGCCCTGCAATTTTTATATGCTATTGACGTTATCTATAGCATGTTCCCTATTTCAACGGAAGAGTGTAGCACTTGCAGTTTTTTTTTTTTTTTTTTTTTTTTTTTACAGGGACACTCAAAAGAATTCCGTTACATTACGGTCTATGGGAAAAATCATTTGCGGTTTATTTTAATGCTGTTATACGATTTCAAACGCATTGTAATTAATATATATCACTAAGGTGAATTACAAGAAGCTTAATATGGAATAGGATGTGCATAGCACTTATAGTTACTTTACAGGGACAGTCAAAAGAATTCCGTTACGTTACGTCTATGGAGAAAAATCGTCTGCGGTTTAATTAAATAATATTTCACAATTTTAAACGCATTGAAATTTATATATATCACTAAGGTGCATTACAAGAGGCTTACTACAGAATAGTGTGTGTATAGCAGTCATCGTTCATTTACAGGGACACACAAAAGAATTCTCTACTGTCTGTTAACAATAATTCCTGGAAGTGCGTTTTAAGTTACTGAACGCGATTTTAAATTTAACTCACTTTTTGTCTATTACTTGGTGTGTATAAATTCTATAGATCCTATACAGGGAAGCACAAAAGTTCGCGAACACATTTCCGTTTATTGACAGAAACTCCAGAAGGAGAATTTTAAACTTTGCTACGCATTTCCTAACTAAACTAAAATTTAGCATCCTATGTAGTATATATACAAATCTATAGATCATATACAGGGCTGAATCAAAGTATTCGGATATTTTTCCGAATATTGTATATCTTGGAAATTCCTGAAATTGCGTTTTAAAATATGTTATGCGTTTTCCAAATTGTTTACTTAGATGTTATCTTTCAGCTTATTAAACGGTAATGATTTGTAAAATTATTTTGGAAGCGTTGGAAAGTGTTACATAATCTGTGCTTGACGCATGATTTTTCATTCTTGTTTTCTTTCTTATTTGAATAAAAAAGTTTGTGTAAGCACAGAAACAAAATATTTTTCTGACGTTTTGCGACAACTTATGGAGCATTTAAAAATAAGCTGCAACCATACATGGTACAGCGCAGGGACCGATTTACAAATTTGGGGGGCCCTGTGCACAGATGCGTATAGGGGCGGCCCCCTTGCACTGATGCTTACAGATGCCTTGAATAAATAAAATATAATATCGAAAGTAAAACTTATTAAGATAATCACTATTGACTTTAATAATTTCTTTAAAATATAAACTAAAAAAATTAAATTTGATAATCATTAATTTATTTTTAAATAATTGTTATTGAATAGATGTTTTATAATAAATTATGTGTTGCTGAGTACCTTTCTCTATGCAAGTCCATATATCTGGAATGACAAAGTATTCAACAACTAATAATAAATTTACCGCAGTAACAAGCTATAATTATTTAAAATATTAGCATATCCTATTAATCAAATAACTTTTTCTTTCAAATACGAGCTTTGACTGGAAAAAAAAAATACAAGTAACTAGCAGAACCACATGACTTTGTCCATGTTAAACATGAGGGCCTTACAGGTAAAATATATAAAAATGAAATAATATGGCGATCCCGAAAACGGAGTTCTGTACATTTCTGCACATAAATTGTTAAAAGACAATCATTAAAAAATGAAGTTACTTTGATAAATCATAGATAATCTTTCACAAACAGATTTTTTCATTTAAATTTTGTTTTTTGACAGTTAAAACTGCTCTGGCCAATAATTGAAAGAACTTCAGTAGCATTTGGGGGCCCCTAGGTCCGTGCCCCGAATGACCTGCAGTATATATTAGGCAATGATACAGCGGCTCGCCTATTGTTGGGTATAAAGTTATCGAGTTATCTAAAGTACAGTCTTTAATAAAACTGAATTTATCTACTTTATCTACTTTAAACTCTATGATGGTTTGTTGATTGGGTTAAAGATTTTATTTTAGAAAATTCAATAACTTTGTATTTAAAACAACAAAGTAGATATATAGTTGAAAATAATTTTTAAGCTGTCCAGTATGTATCACAAATCGCCAGAAGATGTTTTGCTTCTATACATACAAAAAAAAAAAAAAAAATCCAGGTTTAAATTAAGTAAGTCTAATTTTAGAAGATAAGTATTTTTGATCACAGACACAAACACAAGCTAAATGGTAAATATAAAGCTGTAGATTTAGGTTAAGACAGATAATATATTTCGTATTTCCCAACGGTATTAGATTAAGAAATATAGTTTAGCAATCTATTTTGTAATGCTTCGAAGATTGCTCAAGAGACAGAATGACTAAGATGAAAAAAGAGTCACATGGATGTATAAGTAGCCGA
Organism: Maratus michaelseni; assembly: GCA_963931845.1. NCBI lineage: Eukaryota > Metazoa > Arthropoda > Arachnida > Araneae > Salticidae > Maratus > Maratus michaelseni. Next base: position 142,134,137 of record OZ007597.1, read on the forward strand.
ATCTGTTTATTAGAATTATTAATAATGGGAAGTATACTGAGTTTTTAAAAATAACTTCTATGTTGCAGCTGATGTAATATATGGAAAATTCTTTTGAAATAGCTTATATGTTACGTTAATAGTTTGTATGTAGAAAGGTGGTTGGTTGAAATCAGTCCAGCGTTGGTTATTTGGGTTTAGCATTTGCGTAATAGGTCTAAACTATTGGGACAGTAATTTTTTAGAAAAAATATAAAAAGGCATATTTTTTAAATAAATAAAGCTGATAAAGCCATTATAATATCTACTCCTACTGTTTTTAACTTAAATTACATTTTGAATATTTATTGTGAAATTACACTGAAAGAAAACTTATCCCGTCTGTAGTCATTTTCTAAATCCCTACACTAGAAATATAGATTTCCAAGTTATGCGAATAAGGCAAACAAATAAACTGAATAAACGAAATGATCGAGAATTTCTAGTCTATAGTTGTCTAGGTGATGAAACGATTCATTATATTATGAATCATTTGAATTGTGAGAAATTAATAAATTAGAATTATAGTTACTAAAACTAATCTCTTGTGTTCACATTTATTTGCAGAGATTTTTAAATAAGTTTGACCATGATAATATAGGAAAACGCTCTTGAATTTGAATAGGGGGTACTAGAACTTGCTAGCAAAGGGAACTAGAATTTATAAGGATGACATAGAACTATTTTTTCTAAAGTCACAATTTAGTTTATAGATGCCAGTAGCAGATTTTTTTTTTCAGTGTATTCCATATATTTCTCTTTCCAATTTTATTATCATAATTTAGTGTGTACCTAAATTTTTGAGACAGGTTGTGTATATAAATCTTGATATGCATTTTACGCTAAGTAATTTATACGTATTTTTAAATATAACACAAGATGGACGATATAGAAAACAAATTATATTCTTTTTAGGTTTAAATTTAGATATTACAGTAATATTATATAAAATTTAATTTAGTTAAATTAACATTATAGTAATTTAATTTATAGTCTTAATTTTCCCTTTTTAACTTGAAAAAATGTAATAATCTCTGTGGTTATATTATAATAACTGCTACTGTTGGTTACAATTTATGATTTAAAAAATAAATCTCTTAACGGTTAAATTAACCATTTTCGTTAGATACAATATTTGAACATGTGCAAATAGGATTAGAGTTAATAAATTAGTGTATATTTAGTGTAAGTAGTATAAAACTTTTCTTTTTTTCCCTTTTTTAAATTGTTCGTTTGCTTTATTATATTCCATTTAAAAGTTTTTCTTGTTTTTCAATATTGTTTTAACAATCGATCGGACAGCAAGAAAACATAATTTTTAGCATAAAGCTAGTGTTTTTTACAGAAATCGATTGTTCTTTGCTTATAATTAAAAATTTCCTGCACTTGAAAAAGTGATTTTCATTATAAGCTGTATATATATATATATATATATATATATATATATATATATATATATTATATATATATATATATATATATATATATATATATATATATAATTATAATATCTATGAATTTCAAAAACATATCAAGTTCTAATATCATTCTACTAAAATCTACTAAGAGATAATTAATGATATTGTGTAATCAGAATACCACATAGCTAATAATTAACTTGTGCAATATATATATAATAAAACTTTTGTGAATAATAACCATTAAATCTCATTAAAATCGGTAATATACGAACCGATAATTATAATACAATACAAAGACATATATCCAAAAATGTAAAATTCACAAATTGAAATAAGTGGAAAAATAAATAAAAGTAGGTGGATAAAAATAATCCTAAGTGAAGAATGTGAAAATATGGCAAGAAGCAAGTAGAAATTTATATTGTGAAACACGTTATCAAGGGCAATATTCCACAATATGAGTAAATCGCAATTAATTTTCGTTTGAGTAAAGTAAGCGAAGGGCGAATTTACCCCACTCAAATTTCCCAATCAATCACGATACCACAGAAAAAAAAAAAAAAAAGGAAAAATATTGAAAAAATCAATTTTACAGAAACATTATTAAATAAACAATAACTATTTGAATTAAAATAAGAAAATTCAAATACGTCATAGCGAGCTAGCAGTCACATTATCAAATTTGACAAGCATATGGAAGTGTAACGAATTCTTTTGTGTGTCCTTGTAAATGAACGATAATTACTATGCACGCGATATTCTGTTGTAAGCCTCTCGTACTGAACCTCAGTGATATTATGTTTTAGACAGTCTAACATCATTAAAATACAGTACAAATGATTTTCCCCATGGACCATAAAACGAAATTCTTTTGAGTCCCTGTAAAAGAACTATAAATGCTACACACTTCATTTTCAATACGGAACATGCCACAGTAATCATCAATAACATATATCAATTGCATAGCAATCCGAGTATATTTATGCGAGTTAGAATAACGGACAGACGGAACGCGGACAGACGGATGGAGCGCGGACAGACGGAAGGACAGACAAAGAAAATTCATAAACACTTTTCAAAAAGTGTTAAAAAAACATACGTTTTTTCGTCATTGCAAATCATTCTGGTCCCTTTAAAAGAGGAAGGGGGAGGGTAAAACAGTAAAATCTTCGAAATATATGGCTGCCACGTGTCACATTATATAAAATAAATGTTCTATAAATTCTAATTATACATGAATCACACTCTAAACAACGTGTTCACCATTGTTTTATGATCAAAGACGTTTCCTTCTACGTAACTTGGAATTGATTCAGCCGCCTGTTCGAGTATTATGAACAGCATGAATTAGAATAAATATTTTCAACGGTTTCCCGAAATTTTCCTCATTCTCGCAAGAGCTCTGCTGATTACACCTGGCTAAAATTTAAACTAGGTTAACAGTTTTAGAACTTTTGCAAGGAAAGAAGGAAAACAAAATCATACATTACGCATAGAAACATTTCCCTACTAGAGATGCGATTGGGTTCGATTTTTAAGTGCGTTCGCAAATATTGTATTCATGATTATTGAGTTCGTAATTATACGTAGCACCTAATAGTCGTCGTCTGTTCCTTCCGTCTGTCCGTTTGTCCGAATATAACAACGCAAAAACTACCCAACCGAGTGGTTTGAAATTTAATATATATAATCGTTGCAGAATTTTGTCGAGTCATTTCAAATTTTATGAAAATCGAATCAAAACTTAAAAAGATATTAATAAAAGTTTTCTTCATTCTATTAAATCCCATCATACGTAATTAATTCAATGATATCCCATGCTAAGTAATGATTCTAGGTTGCCATGGTGATTACGCCATATTTAAGATGAAATGTCAACAAAAGATAAAACGTTGCCAACCTAAAATGTACTTATTTTATTACGGAAATTAATCATATCATATTAACAGAATATATAATGCATTTCACTGAAATAATAAAGATGATTCTTTTTTTTTTTACATTATCTTGTATAGGATATTTAAGCCTAGTATAATTTTAATGTAACAGAATTGTAATAAATTTTTTGTAAAAGTGTATTGAAACTTAATTTCATAAAATAAAATTAATATCCTTAAAATGAAAATCTGCACATAAAATAGATTTTGTATTCATGCATTTTTGCATGAGAGTGCAAACAGCTATTGCACCAAGATCTGAAAATTTGTAAAACTAGTTATAGTACGAGCGCACCTCATTTGTCACGTTTGACGTACAATTTCCAACTTGTTATACCAGTCTTCGGGCTCGGGCTCAAAGAGAAGACTTTACTTATTCAGAAATTAAAAAAAAAAAAAAAAAAAAAAAAAAGAAAAGAAAAGAAAAAGAAAGAAAGAAAAATCATGCGTCAAGCATAGACTATGAAACACTTTCCAACATAAACAGAATACTGTAACAAAACTTTACCGTTTTATAAGGTGAAAGTCGATATCTAAGTAAACCATTTGGAAAATGCTTAAAATATTTGAAAACTCTATTTACCATCAATTACCATCTATAATCGAAAAAGAATTCAGATGATTTTGTGAATCTCTGTATATAATGTATCGATTTGTATTCATACTACATAGTATGCAAACACTTAGTTTAGTTAAGAAACGCATTCATCAGTTGAAAATTCTCCTTCAACAGCAAATTTCCATCAATAAGCGGAAATGTACTTGAATTCTTTTGCACAGCCCCGTATATGATCTATATAATTCATACACGCCAAGTAATATGCAAAAAATGTGTTATATTTAAAAAGGCATACCACAACTGAAAACGCATTTATAGCAACAATCGTTCATAGAATGTAATGTAACAGAACACTTTTGTATGTCCCTGTATATGAATGATAAATGCACACCATATTCAACAGGAAGCATTTTGTTCACCTCAGTGATATATATCAATTTCAATACGTTCGAAATAGTGTAAAATTATTAAAATACAGGGTGTCCATAAATGATTCTCCCGGTTACCTTACCTCATAATCACAGCTTGACAAATGCGGTCGCCAAGTTGCCACTGGCGATCAAGTTCTTTTATCTGGCGACCAAGTTTTTAATCTGGTGGCGTTCTTTTTTCTTTTTCTTTCTTTCTTTCTTTCTTTTTTTTTTTGTATAAAAATTGACGTAAGAAATGAACACAACAAATGGCATTTTTTCTCCCTCCTCAATGTTAAGAAATAAACTTAAAAACTATTTTTTGTTTGAAAATAGTTTTTAACTTTTATTTTTAATTTGGTGAAAATAAGTTCATCAACTGCAAATGTTAAAATAATATAATCAGAATAATTTGACTGACTTCGACATGAAAATACGCAAAAAATTGTTTTCTTGCTTCGCTATTTTATCGATACACACACACACCCTTAACTGATATAGATTTTGTAGCACTCAATTATCGGAACATTTGAAGCATTTGACAATCAGCATCATTTTCCGAACATGCCGGTTAATTCAGATTTTTTTCTTTTATTTTTTTTTCATTTTTGTTCTTTTCTTTTCTTTTTTTTTTTTTCATTTTTGTTTCAGAGATATATAATTTTGATGAGTTTCATGAGAAAATTTCGATACTCTTTCTAAATTATGTACTGTTCTAAACTATGTAACTTATAATTCTAAACTATGCTTGTTATTATTTTTTTCTCAATTAATTTTTTGAAAATCGTCAATGACGAGGGACGGGGGTATTGGTATTTTTTACATGCAACTAGAATTTTTTACCGGCTATCAGATTTTATCAAATTTGTAAAGCCCTGCTCATAACTTTTGATTTAAGAATATGACGAAAAATATTATTACATATTCGTAAATTACAACTCAGAAAGTTTTTTTAAATAACACAATTCAAGTTACATATGGGTAAAGTTGCAACTGAAAACGCTATTAATCAAATAACGATTATAATCCAATAATAATTCATATTAAAATTTTATCAAATTTATCAAAAAGCTGTTATATATGTATATATGTATGAGTTATGAGTACAAAGTTAGATAGATAGATATTACATCATTCATTAATATATTTTTTTTATAAATTCGATAAAATTTTTAATATTAATTATTATTTTATTATAATCGTTATTTGCTTAGTAACGTTTTCAGTTGCAACATTACGCATATGTAACTTGAATTGTGTTTATTAAAAAAACTTTTTGAGTTGTAATTTACGAATTGTAATGATAATTTTCGTCATATTCTTAAATCAACAATGTTATAAATGTTTAATGATGTTAGGAAACCGGGACAATAATTTATGGACACCCTGTACATTGCAAACGATTTTTTACCATAGACCATAATTTAACGGAATAATTTTGAGTGTCCCTATAAAAGATCCATAAATGCTGCGCACTTTATTTTAAAAACCAAAGATGCCATAGTAAAATCAATAACATATATCAATTACAAAGCAATTTGACTATATTTACGCGTGATAGAGCTAGGACGGACAGACAAACCGAGTTCCTAAACACTTTTGAACTATGTTGGAAAATACTAAAAAGGAGTAAAAATTGCCAGATGCTATCTGAGAGATACAACAGTATAGTCCAAGTTTTTAAAAATCAGTTTGTAAAAGCATTGGATTGCTGCAATTGCAAAAATTGCTGCGGAACCTCGATATAATGTCCGTAAAAAAAAAAAAAAAAAAAAAAAAAATGAAAATTTCGTGTTTTTGACGATTTATTGTTGGTTGGCGACACAAAAAATAAACAAAATACGCTTTTACAATAAATACTCTTTTAGGAAAAACTTTTTCATACTGAACTAGTTAAAGTAAGCTTAATTTAAATAAATACACTTTTATAACTACGGTTTAACCATATATGTTTATATGTATATATAAAGAAAATTAACGATCGTATTCTACGGTTTAGAACAAAATTTAAATTTATTAAAATGCTCCAAACTGAAAATTAATGTCCGATTATGAGCATCGTCAATTTGACTTCGAAATTATTAGTGCCTTTGACAACAAGAAAAAAGTATTGTTGCTATGAAAACAACGACTTATTCAATATCTAAATGTATTATGAGAGCGTTTTAAATCGGTTAGTTACTGTTAAAATACACTTAAAACTTATCCAGCCGGCGAAACTGTGTAAAATTAAATAACTTCAGTAATACGCAACTTGTACATTTCTATACAAAAAAACTATTTCTTCATTTAAGTTTAAATCCATAAAGTACTACGCATTTAAACACTCATTTAACCAGGAATTTTCAAATGTATTAAAATCGCTTGCAATTGGCAAGAGAAGCGTGTTGTTCGCCAAATCGCGTCTTCTTGCGCCAAATAATCGAAAGTATTTTATTTTTTTACAGATTTTCTACTGTGATTCCGCAGTTAAATGTGACTGATCCGTTATAACGTACATGAGCAGTTCCATTAGCATTTTTTTCTTTTCAAAATATTCTGAGTATGCGCTTTAAGGAGACCTTCCTTGTAAGAGAAAGTAACTATACCTTTCTCTAGGCAGACTTGATCCAAGGAACTCAAATATCGTGTCAAATGTAGGGGTTACTGTTTAAAAATTCAAAGTTGGTAGAACTTTTAATATGTAGACGACCCCTACTTCAAAAATGTTATTCACATTCGTAAAATAGAACCAACATAAGTCGAATGTTGCCTTTCATATCTTTCTGTGGCAATTTAATAATGAAATAGCACTGGGTGCGCTTTTTTTTTACCCGGGATTGCATATTTCATGTTTAAATATTTTTTCATGCAGAATCTTATATTAAAATTTTATATTTATTAGTAAGATCGATAGAAATATGCATGATTGTTTTAGGTATTTATAAATAACTATTGTAAATTATAAAATTTTGATTCAATATCCAGTTTCTTCCTTTCTTTTTCCTTCTTTCTTTCTTTCTTTTTTTTCTTTCTTTCTTTCTTTCTTTTTTCTTTTTTTCTTTTTTTTTTTTTTCGGTTAACGTAGATGTTTTTAATTTTTGCTATAATAATTGACAAAATATGAAAAATATCGGACAAAAAGTACTTTTTTGAACAAAAAAAAATTTAATAATAAAGGATAAAGTTTATAAATCCCTCTAAAATTACCTTTTTTTTTTTTCAAACTTTCTCACATAGCGCCCCTTGACAAATTGCGCCCTTCAGCGTAGTCGAAGGGCTTGCGGATCGCTAATTACATTATAGCTAGATATCTGTGAAATCTCTAATACTGCAAGTAGCAGCTTGCATTTTTGTATGGATCTATCCTATTTAAACTTTCCTTTGATGAGAAAATTTTAACATTTCTTCACATATAACTTGGGTGATTGTCGATTCGGCACCAATCGGTCGTAAAGGTTTGGTTTTTGGAATTTTCATTGTTGGGCGTCATATTTTATCGTCAAAGTCGCGAAATTTCGCTGTTTTACAAGTTGGGAAAGTAGCTTCTAGTAAATATGAGATATTTAAAAACCGATTTATTGAAAAACACAAGCAGCCAAAATAAATTTAGTTTTCAGCTGTTCAAAGCCTTTTGAAAGGAGCCCATTCTTCAATCAAGTGCAATGTCCCCGAGCCCCACCGATACTAAAAGACGCTTTTTTAAGCATTTGAAGCAAAAAATTAGGGACAAATGTTTTTCGCCTTGGCCCCACGCTTTCAGACGATCTACAATAAGACTAACATAACTTTTTTTTTTCTATCATTGAAATTAATTTAATATCCTCAAACATTTTCTTTGCATCTGGGACCTTTTAAAGAGAAGTCTGACCCTGCCTGGTAAGGGCCCCTTGACAGGGGTCGATGCAGGTTTTTTTTCTTGGAGCCCATTTTGTAAAAAGTAAAGGTTATTTTTGTGAAATTTTATTATATTTTTGTGAAAAATAACATTTTGTAATGAAAGTCGAAATCCAGCTACTCAAATTCGAACAACCAAGCGTTTATTAACAAAAACTTTTTTAAATACTTTTGCTGCAGTTTTCCACTCTCGTGAACTTGTTTGTTTACAAATTACGCATTTTAAAAGTCACAAAATAATAAATAAATAATAAATAGTAAGTTTTTATGAAATGGAATTTTGTGAAGGGCCCAGTTTATTAAAAGGAATTTTGTGAAGGCCAATTTTGTGATTAACAAAAACTTTTTTAAATACTTTTGCTGCAGTTTTCCACTCTCGTGAACTTGTTTGTTTACAAATTACGCATTTTAAAAGTCACAAAATAATAAATAAATAATAAATAGTAAGTTTTTATGAAATGGAATTTTGTGAAGGTCTCAGTTTATTAAAAGGAATTTTGTGAAGGGGCCTGTTTTATTATAAATAATTTTGTGACGGGGCTCATTTTATCACATTGATTTTTGTGAAGGGCCCCTTTTATAAAATTGTTTTTGTGAAGCGGCCCTAAATAGGCCCCAAATTTTGTCTGGATCGACTCTTGCTTGAGTCTCGGAACCCATGTCATTTGCCATCTCATCTCAGCCACCTGAAATTATACCTCATTCATTATTTACACTGAATATATTACACTGAAATATTTATTCTAAATTTTAGCTGCTTCAACTTCAATACATTTTCTTACATAAATTTAAAATAACCCGTTTGCTGAAATAAACGATCGAGTTTACGCATGATTTATAGCATTTCTAAATTACTATCTTTAAAATATTTTGCTATTATATATTCTGGCAACAAAAATGTTCCCCGATAGCTATAACAAACTCAATTTATTGATCTCACGGAACGATAAATCCTGATATCTGCCAAACCCATGAGTCAGTTGGCGGTATCTCTGGTCCACGTGGTGTGTTTGTCACCTGTGTGTTTCGAACGACATGTGTTAAAAACACACCGCTCGCAATGAGTTTCTTCCACGTGAGTGGCAGCAGCTGTGAAAACGAGAAGTGACGTCACGTCTACCGTGCATGCGCAATGTAGGTTTTTTGTATGGGAAATATTCCTAAATTCTGTATCAGATAGTTGTTATTCGACAACGAAACAACGTTTATTAACTAATGCCACGAAGATGAATCATACACATAAGTGCGTCTTATTATTATTACATAAAAACAAGTCTTTTTTGAAAACTACGGAGGACAAAGAACAGATTTAAGTAATACGATATAAAACGATGTTTAAGGCACAAAAGAAAAAAAAAATTAAAAACCAAAACATAAATTAAGGTTTTAATTATTAAGGCATACTTCATAGCCTTACTTGAATGTTAAAGAGGTTCCATTCCTCACTTGTTAAGAGGCTATTTCATTCACGAAAAAACACCCGCTCGCTAATGTTAATCCTGTGGGAGAATTGTTTTTAAATATCTCGTTTGTATTTCCCAAAATTTAAATGTTTTTTTTTTTTTTTTTTTTTTTTTTTGTTGCATTGGATAGCTGAGGTCGATTTTTACGAAGGCCGTTTTTTAGTTTTTCTATTTTATTTACAGCTTTTTTTTTTCTTTTTAGGGTTTCGTTCATCTCACGAAACCCTATTACTCCCGCTCCGTTGTCTGTCCGTCACAGAGCCATTCTTAAAAACTATATAACTAACAGAGTTGAAACTTTGTGTATATAGATGAATAGCAACTGTAAAGAGCTCAAAATATTAAAATTTGACAAATTCGTATTATTTTAATAAATAGAGATAAAAAACCAAAATTTTAATAGCCTTTTCCTATTAAATTTAAACATTTTTCGTTATAGCAGATGCCAAAAATTTAAAATCCACAATGAAATTCTTTCTACAATAATTAATTTTCTATCAGACGATTTCCGCGTGAAAAATGAAAATGAAATAAAAAGTTTCACCAATTGAAAAAAAGATAAATATGAAATAAAATTGATTGACGTCATAGTAGTAATAAAACGGAAAATGTCTAAGATTTCTCAATAATACAAGGAGTATGAGTATGTGTATGTATACAAAGCACATTAATATCACGTCATTAGAGAATTAAAAAGAAAATCTGACGTCATATGGAAAGTTTAACGAATTTTTCAGATGTTTGAGAATAATACAAAGCGAGTATCAATATGAGTAATAGAGAATAGTAAATGTATGAGTTTGAGAAACATATTGAATCGTGATAAAAATCCGATTATGGAAATATTCGCATATTTTAACATTTTGAAGGTGTACAATTTGTGTAACTTTGAAATTATTTTTTTAAATATTGCATTTAGTCCGTATGACGGATATTATTATGACAGAATATAATAGCGGGCTTCGCCCGCTATCCGGCTGGTTTAGATATTCGAAAAAACGAAAAAATAGACCGGTAAATTTTTACTTTATAAAAAACATGACTTTTTTTTTATTGTTGTTGCTAAATGAAATTTATTTGAATTTATCAAAGAAAGGATAAAGTGTTTTGAAAGGAATATTAAACGAAACCCTTTGAGCGATCTTCGATCACACTTACCCACTTGTTTTAGGATACTTTTACTTTTGGAATCGGTTTCGAAAGTGAAAGTATCCTCACAAAATAATAATAATAATAATAATAATAATAATAATAATAAAATAAAAATAAATAAAAAACAAATCAGCAAACAAAATCGAAAAAGTAAAAAACGGACTTTGTAGAGATCGACCTCATCCATCCAATTATGAGATTAATTATAATATTTGTGACTAAATTTTACAATTGAAGGGTTGTCTGGAAAAAGGGGCCTATGTTACAAATTTTGGAAAGTTGGATTTTTCGTTGGAAAAGGGCCTATGTGGAATGATTGAAGATTATCCAGTGTTAAAAATTGCATTTCATAATATAAAAAGTTTGTTTACTTTAAATACAAAATTAAAACAATAAACTAAAAGTAATATTATTACTTTCCTTATCCACCTAACTACTTTTTTATTACTTCACAAAATAATTTACTTTTTATGCGTTTGCAATGCTCAGCAATTACTCATCAATGGGGCTGTACACATATAACGTTATAAACTTTTCGGTAATTTTGGACCCCCTACCCTCTTACGGTTTCAAACGTTATCATTCCTGGAACTCCCCCCCCCCCCTCTCCTAATGATATCGTTATCAATGTCTAGAAATTCTTTTTTATTTTTATAATTTTTGTTCTTTTTCTTTTTATGCGTTTGTAGTGATATACAGATAAAAAGTTATTTATTAATTATTCTCAAGCTTTACTGGTTTTAAATGAAGAAAATAAGTCAATAAAATATTACTATTATACATGAACTCACTTTATATCACATAACCCTTAAAAGAAATAGTTTAAAATTTATTTTAAAATATTTAATAACTTTTTGTTACTTGATGCATACAACAGTAATATTGCCTTCTTGCACTTGCCTCCTGCACGTGAGGGGTCAAGCAGAGCTTATTATCAACAAAATAGGTGGACAACATTCTTTCACTTTTCATTACTAACAAACACAACAAGTATCATTTCAAATATAATCCGCGCTTGGTTTCTCGAACAGCGGATTATATTTGCATACTGCAGAATAATAGCTTTTAATAATAACTTCTTATTTTCCTAACAATAGACAACAGACTAAAAAATCTCTGCCGGCTCGACCTACAGGCACAGGTAGATTTCGAAGACGCAGAACGTTGGGCACCTGTTTATTGGAAATTGCAGAAGTAATGACATTTTTGCCATGATGCGGCAGTTGGGACGCCCACTTCAAAATCTACCTGTGTGTGCAAGCGGAGCCAGCAGGGATTTTTTTTTGTTATAAAGGTTGGCCCTATAAAAAACGTGCAATATAAAAGTTTTAGATAATATTAAGAGGATTTATAATAAATTTAAGCGGATTTGATATCTTGTGAATGGACGAAATTAGGATTTTTTATCTTCCGAAACCTCTATTCCCCCCCCCCCCCCCGGGGGCATTTGTAATGATATCAAAAATCTGTCATACATAAATTTTCGGCCCATTTCTTAGAAGTAATAACAACTTTAAACGGATTCGATACGTATCATAATTAAGAAGTTATGGGTTTTTACTGTTTTCACAAAAAGCTTCCCCCCCCCCCATGGTTCGATTTTGTTCTTTAACAAACTTGACCGAGATTATATGTATGAGTTTGGAAGAAATTTGTGCAGAATTATTGAAGTTATCGTGTCCATAAAAAAGTGATATAGATAGATAGATAGATAGATAGATAAAGTTTCGAACTGGGGGTGGTTTTGGGTTCTGGGAGTCATAATCGGTGTAGATCTGCAAAAAATTTTCAGAAATTCCAACTTAGGGGAGAATGCAGTATATTTCTTACGAAATCTACCTAAAAGAAAATATTGATTTTGATGTAAGGAAATGATCAAATGAAGACCATTTTGATGTAAAGAAAAAGTAAAAAAAAGAATGGGTTGGATAAAAAATGATAACGATATCGAAAGACAACACCCCCCCCCCTTCCAAACCTTCCCCTAAAGATATCATATGATATCAAGTGCCAGACAACCTCCTCCCCCTCCCCCCCCCCCCCAAAGAAAAAAAAAAGTGATAACGTTATATATGCACAGCTCCAGTTAAAATCGTAAAGAAGGGTCTATATTGCATTAGGTGTTCAGGACATCGCTAATCAATTACATTAATAGTTTTTTAACACTTTCCAACATATAGTTGAAAAGGGTTTACTAGGACTTCCCTCAAAGGGATTAGTCTGAGTGATATTTCTCAGAATATAGGGTTAACAATTACGATATAAAGAAGATACAATGTGTGAAAAAGAGCAAATTAAATGATAGAATTACAAAATATCATATATAAATTCATATATACTGTTATGTTTTCATATATATATATATATATATATATATATATATATATATAATTTGGCAAATAATCTCATTTTCTTAAGTTGGAATAGCTCAAAACTTTAAAAAACAAACAAACAAACAAACAACAACAACAACAAAAAAAAAGCCGGATTTTATTTTTAAAACGCCAAGCTTTTTAAAGTCACGTAATCAGATTTGCAGCCGAGAGCGTATTTTAGCAAGCGTAGTTTAACGCAAATTTAATTTCATTGTTGAAACATTTTCTTTGTGACAAATATTTACATTTGAATTTAAAAATTTTCCTCCTTGTTTATTTGTATAACTATTTATAGAAACTCATACACTTCAAACCACATTGATAACAAGCTTTACTACAAACCTGATTACGAAACTGTAGCCTAAATTCCTACTAAAGTAATATAAAAAATCTTTCGATGACTTCTGTAAAAATCAAATTGAAAAAAATACATATATTTCAAAATAATACTTCTTGATTATTTTCTAGGAGACTCTACCCCCTGCGCTTTTACTGCTTCAAACCTCAGACTTTTCTTCTGCCTGTCTGTCTCTCTCTACAATCTGTTTGTTTCCCTATCCGTTCTTCTACCCATCTCCATACCCGATTGACTGTCTCTCTACACGTCTCGCTACATGTCGTATATTTCCCTACTGGCCTCTCTACCCATTTATCTGTTTCTCTAACCATCGCTGTCTAACTACTTTTATGTCTAGCCGTGTGTCTATACTGTATTTCTCTCCGTACCCATCTGTCGACTGCCTCTCTACTCGTCTGTATACCCGTCTCACTATCCATGTGTTTTTCCACCGTATCTTTAAGCGTCTCTCTAACTGTCTCGCTTCCCGTTTCACTACCCGTCTCTCGACACGCCTGTCTGTCTACATACCCCCTCTCTCTACCCGTCTGTCAACTCGTCGCTGTACTCGTCTGTCTATTCACCACGCTACCCGTCTCGCAACCTTTCCCTCTACATGCCTGTCTACCGGCCTGGCTACTCGTGTCTGTACCCATCTCCCTACCTATCTCGCTACCCCTCTGTCAACCCTCTTTTGTCTCAGTACCCGTCTGTCTATTCGTTTCGCTACCCGTTAGCTTATCTATGTCGCTATCCGTCTCTACCCGTCTCTACCCGTCTCTCTACCCATCTCACTACCCGTCTGTCTACTCGTTCGTTTACACGTCTCTGTACATCTCGCCACCTTCCCAATATTTAAACAATTTAGTATACAGAAGCTGTTCATCTGTTATTAAATGCAAACAGAAGTAATTTATCTAATAAGTGTAATCAGATGCAATTTTTTTAAATACATACATATACCAGCATAATAATTCATCAGGTTTATTTTCATTGTAGTTTATGTCATTTGGCAGTAAATCTGAACTTCTTAAAACAGAATTGCGTTAAGCTTTTTAAAAAAGCCCCAAGGTCCGTATAACTGGGAAGGAAAAGTACCCTAAGGGCTACTATATACATGTTATTAAGTTAAGTGAAAGTTTCGTAGTCGAGTTCGCAGCAATTGCTTATGTCAGAAAGCGTGGCTTAACGCCATTTTAAATTCATTTCTGTAACTTCCTTTTACTTTTTTTTAGGGCGGGTGGGGGGGGGGGGGGGGGGGAGGGTTCCAAATATTTACACTTAAATTCAAAGTATTACCCCCATGTTAATATTAGTGTTGTTTGTATTATTATGACCGAGCTTCATTCGAAACAAATGTAAAATACTTCTTCCACAGTTTTTTTTCTAGGAGAAACTTCCGTAAACGGGCCCAAAGCTAATCGGAGAATTTAATATCATTGTTGTTTGTAACTCTTATAGAGTTAAAACAATATTGTTGCTAGCATTACTCTTGTTTGAGACCAACCTTGTTTGTGTATCTGAATGGGGAAAAGTTCTGTATCATGTGCTGGTTGGCACGTTTATCGAAAAAATTAAAAATGGTGCTAAAAGCCAGTTTTAGCATCTTACCAAAATTTCCTAGAGAGAGGAAAAATATGTTTCTCAAATATTTACAAATATACATTTATTAAACCATGTTTTTGCGTCATCTTAAAAATATAAGTACGATGCTAAAATAAAATTTTATTGCCATTTTCGATATTTTAATGAAAATACATAACAAACATATATAACAAAACTAAGAGACATTTTTGTGATAAATAATTGTTGTTGTCAGGGGGGGGGGGAAATTGTAAACAATTAATAAGCCAACTAACAGATTACCGAAAACAACTTGTGGGACTTTCAGGGAAGAAATATCTGATATAAATAACTTTTAAAATCTTAAAATGGAGAAGTGGTCTGTATAAAAATGCAAAACATAATACTCCTGATATAAGTATTTTTTAATTTTTTGATATTTCCAAAAGAACAGATAAAAGGGTAAAATTCCCGGCGAAGATGTCATATACTCACCACGTTGGCGCGATTTTCCCCCTGCCAATTTGGCAAAAACTGTTTGTTGTGTTTATTTACTTTTATTTTTTATTTTAATTCTATAGATTATTTTTATATGTATGTCAATATTTATTGATATCAAAGTATTATTTATTTATTTTTATTTCCTTTTTTAAAATAGTAGAAGTTACGTTTATTACGTTATTTTATTTTTATATTGAAATAAAAAATCACGTGCTATTATTGCCTGATATTTGTGACTAAAATTCAAAAACAAAGTTTTCGCCAAATTGGTGGGGGAAAAAATCGCGCCAACGTGGTGCGTATATGACATCTGTCATTTCACTTATGTATTGGTACTTTTATGTTAACTTGGCGCAGTTGATAACTCGCCAAATATTGTTCTCATAACATCTTTATATTTCATTAATTTCATTTAACGGTACTTACGTATTATCCGTGCCAGTTTTAAGCCAACTGCGCCAATGGAGCCAATATTACTAATTATATTAACCCTTATATATTTTTTTCTTGCTACATGGTACATGCCTGTGAATAATCTATAATATCATTCTTTCTTATTTACTATGCTATTTACCATTTATTAATTTTACTATAATAATGTTATTTACTATTTTTAACAATGTTAAAAATTTAATAAACATATATTACATTTTATTTATTTTATATTAATTACCATTTATAACTATGTTATTTGATAATGTTAAATTACTGTGTTTGAAAACATGATTGGCAACGATAAACAAGATTGGTACTTGGCAGCCATTTTTGGCGATCAATCTCCTGTCACGGATAATACGTAAGTACCCATTTAACTATAAACCTTTCACTCATTTCATTTGAAATACATACATTAAAAATACATGTCTTCCACTCATTTAATTTAAAATACATGCCTTTCACTAATTCCATTTAAAATACTAAGAAGAAAATAAAAAGAAATAATGCCGCAAATCAAAATCTTTTATTTAAACATCATAGAATTGATTCCCATTTACACACGCGAAATAAAAAGCTGCCAATGTTGAGATTTTCGCCAAATCTCTAATACAAAGTTATTGCGGATTTTTTTCCTTCAAACAGAAAAAATTCCAGATTAATTTTCCATTTTTAATAAATGGAAATATGTTTTATTGTACTGATATTGTATCGTATTGTGCGTGCATAATTTTTGCTCCATGTTACTCCATGAACTTTTAAAATCTTATTATTTACGAAAATCTCCGCCGGTGAAAATGACGTATGTACTAAATTTTAGTGACGTATGTACTTTAATTGTGCTTTTTTATCTATTTTTTAAATATAATTTCCAAAGGGTTTGACATTTATTCTTGGTAATAAATAGACGTCGTTGTCACCTTTATAGGTACCTGCTGTAAAAATTTGAACGAAATCCGTTAAATATTTTTTGAGTTATGCTTGACGAAAGGTTTTAATATCCATCGTAGCTATATATGGGGCAAAGTAATACTGCGCTGTGTATGAGTCTTCGTTGCACTCAGACAATAAATTCGGTTTGTCTGTCTGTCTGTCCGTGCTCTAACTCGCGTAAATATATTCGGATTGTCATGCAACTGATTTATGTTATTGAGGTTTACTATGGCATGCTCGGTAATGAAAATGAAGTGTGTAGTACTTATAGTTGTTTTAGGGGAACACTCAAAAGAATTACGTTACATTACGGTCTAGGGGGAAAATCATTTACGTTTATTTTAATGATGTTACGCGATTTCAAACACATTGAAATTGATAGATATCACTGAGATGCATCACAAGAGGCTTACTATAAAATATTGTGTCTGTCTATAGCATTCTTCATTAATTTACAGGGACACACAAACTAATTCGTTACTACTCTGTTAACAATAATTGCTGGAAGGGATTTTTCAGTTGCTGAACGCGTTTTTAAATTTAACTCATTTTTTGTTTATTACTTGTGTGTATGAATTCTATAGATTATATACAGGGCAGCACAAAAGTTTTCGAGTACATTTCCATTTATTGACGGAAATCTCAGAAGGGCAATTTCAAACTGTGTTACGCGTTTTCAAACTGAACTAAAATTTAGCATTCTATGTCGTATATATACAAATCTATACATCATATACAGGGCTGCACAAAAGAGTTCGGATATTTTTCCGAATATTGTTGGTGATTCCTGAAACTGGGTTTTTAAATATGTTATGCGTTTTTCAAATACACGGTAGCTTCCCATCATTTTTAAATAAAATAGAAAAACGCTCCTCCCCAACATGCCATATGCGAAAAAAACCCCCAGGAACGGTTCTACATTACATATATGGTAATTGTCCTCTAATGAAGCATACTTTCAATTTCAATAAAAATATCACAGTGAGATAAAATCTGAATATGTTTGATCCTTTAAACTATGATAAACTAAACGAAAATTGCAACATTCTGAATAAACATTTCTGCTTTATTAAAAAGGATCTATGATCCTTTTTCCTACATTTATAAAGTACTTTTTAAAAGAATATATTTTGTTTTTGAAATTTGTATATTATAGTTCACATACTGATCGCATTTTTTTACTCACACTGTTCCTATTTCAACTTACCGTTTGAACCGTACAAAATTACTAATTGTGTTATGATTAAGTATTCTTTTCATAAATTTTCTAATTACTTTCTTTTATAATTTTTCTTATATGTGTATATATAAATAATATATATATATATATATATATATATATATATATATATATATATATATATATATATATTATTTTAATCTCTAATGCAATGTTCAACATCTGTATTCTAAAATATGAATTTTCAATAAACATTTCCCCTCGTAGAGAAAAGTTTCTATACTTAACGGCTGTATCTCCATGAGAGGGTGATTTCATTTCATTTGTTTACTTAGATATCATCTTTCACCTTATTAAACGGTAAAGATATGTAAAATTATTTTGAAAGTGTTGGAAAGTGTTACGTAATCTATGCTTGGCGCATGATTTTTCGTTTTTGTTTCTCATTTCTCTAAATTTTAAATTTATAACATAGACCCTTCTTCCAGACACCTCATTCAAATACCTATTATCACAAAGCAAATTTTATTATTTTGGCATGTATTTTAATAAAGCTCCGAAAGGTTTTCTGAACTGATATGATTACATTAAAAGGTTTTTCCGTGGATATTATCAACAAACCTAAAGCAAGGGAATTCCAATAAGTATCTTATCATCATCTGGTCGCTTATTTTTGGCGGTATAGTTTCTCACAAATAAAGTAAGTTCGTCTGCCAGATGCTTGAAGCGCAACTCTGACATTCTAGTTCCCACGCTAATTGCGATAAGTCTAAGAAATTATCTGGTGATGCAACGCATTACGAGATTCAAGTAAAAAACAAAAGTTTGGTGTAAACTTTTGAAAGTATTAATTAAATTTTTGAAATACAAAACTAAAAACTTTAAAAAAAAGTTTAATGCGAATTTTTGAAATATTAATATTAAATCTTTAAAATAAAAAATTAAAATCTTTAAAAAAAAAAAAAAGTTAGGTACAAAAAGTTAAAACTTTTAAATAAATCATTAAAACGTAAAGGTAAAATCTTTAAGGGTCTAAGCATACCTTTAAACTTTTTTTTTTTTTTAATTTCAGTGTTTTATAATACTTTTGTGGCTTATTATTAGATAGTTATATAAAGGAAAATGATTTAACCAAGAAATAATCCAATCATTGTGGTAAAATTAGAAAAAAAAATAAAGTTAATTTTAAAATTTTATTTCTTCTACAATTTTAATCTTTTTGAAAAAATTTCATGCTTTTCTTACAAGTATGTTCTATAACAATACGAATATGATTTAAAAAAATAGTAATTTTAAGAGAAAATAATAAAACGTCTTAACGTATGTAATAAATAAATAAATAAATAAAAATTAAAATAAAGTAATAACTGTTATTATTTACTTAAGATTTCTATTTTTAAATAATAAAATATTTACGTCCCTGAAAATCCGATCCGTAATTTCACAAAATTCTTCTTACGGATCACCCAAAAAAAATAACAAGTCAATTGAAAAGTATGCATTGAAGTTTTAGCATTTTGATCATACCGATAAATTAGAAACTGAAGAAAAAAAAAGGAATTTTAAGATTGCAACTCTGATACATTTACAGGGAAAGAAATGCAGCAAAATGCTTTTTTTTTTTTTTTTTTTTTAACCATTGGGAAAATGGTTGTTGTTTTCGGTCGAGAATGGACCTCTTGATGCTCGCAATTTATTATTTTAACCATTTTTAACGAAATTCTGTAGCTTTAGAAGAATTTTTTAAGCGTTTTTAACGAAATTCTGTAACATTAGAAGAATTTTTCTTTGAATAGGTAATAGAAATGCATAAAATCGTCACAAAAATGTTAAAGTTACAAAAAGGATAGATGCAAACTATCAGATATGACAAAAGAAAAAAAAAAAAAAAAAAAAAGCCGAAATTTGGTACTTTCGTGTTATAGCGACCCCCAAGGATGAATCGCCAAGCTAACAAGATTTATCGCCAAATTATAAAGCATGTATGACATTATAATAATATATGATATATATATATATATAACATTTCTTGACGTATATGTGGCCAAGTTATAGTCATATATGATCCTTATATGATGCATATATATGACATGTGTATATCATGTATAACATATAAGACGGAATTAATAAGTGGATAATGACTTATATGGCACATATAGGATTGTTTGGAATATATATGCGCATATAGGGTGCATATATAAGCTTTTTTTTTTTTTTTTTTTTTTTTTTTAGCTTTTGGAACATTTTCCCAATGGTTGTTGTAATTTGTTAAATTATAATTTTTTTCCCACGTATTTTTAATCATCGGATCTTTACGCAACTTCGCCCAAAGCTATCATATATACGAATTGATATTTTTCAATTGAGTGAAAAAATGTCCAGGCCGGGAATCGAACCCAAGACCTTTGACTCAAATTGCAAACGCTTTGTCTATTGAGCTGTAGCTGAACCGTCAAGTAGTCGACACGATTCATTCGGATAACCCTTTGGTAATAGCATGTGGTCTGTTATCTGAAAAAGCTCAACAGAATATAACGCAGATAATAATACTCCATTGGACAATGTATACGTAGACACACTTTATTATTTAAACTCAATCATACTGATTGGTAAAGATAACGTACGACATGAAATGTTTACCAACTGAGTGAAAAAAATGTCTAGGCTAGGAGTCGAACCCAAGACCTCTGGCTCAACTTGCCAATGTTCTGTCTATTGATCTCTACCTGGACCGGCAACTGGTCTACGCAATTCATTCAGATAACCCTTTGGTAATAGCATCTGGTCTGCCAAAGCCCAACAGAATATGCTGCAGGTAATAATACTCCATTGGACAATGTATACGCAGACACACTTTATTATTTTTAACTCAATCCATACTGATTGGTAAAGATAACGCACGAATTGAAATTTTTATCAACTGAGTGAAAAAAAAATGTCTAGTCCAGGAGTCGAACCCAAGACCTATGGCTCAAATTGCCAACGCTCTGTCTATTGAGCTACCTGGACAGGAAACTGGTGGACCCAATTAACTTAGACAACCTTTTGCTAATAGCATCTGGTCTGCCACCTGAAAAGATCAACATAATATACCGCAGGCAATGGAACTCCATTGAACAATAAATACGTAGTTATACTTTATTATTTTTAACTGAATCATTCTGATTGGAAAATATAACATACGAATTGACATTTTTACTAACTGAGTGAAAAAATATCCAAGGCGGTAGTTGAACACAAGACCTCTGATTCAGCGCTCTGCCTATTGAGCTAGCTGGACCGACTACAAAACTAAAATATTTAATAGAAAACAAATGTTAAGAACAAATGTTAAGATGCTTCAGAAAACAAATGTTAAGAACAAACTTTCTAAAGTCTTATTTTATTTTATTTTATTTATTTATTATTATTTTTTAATCAAAGCCGTTTTTTGCACAAACTAAAAAAAATTATCATAATTTTTCAGAGGAAGTTAAAAAAAAAGTCACAATAAATTCACACAAATCTATATAGAATAATAAAATTCAATAGCTTACATTTTCTATGAAAAATAATTAAAACATTGATAATTTGTGGTAATAAATTAATAATTATAATTAGTTTAATCAAATAACTATTCAAATAAATATTCTATTAATTACCATCGGAGCTTCGTCCGCTTCGCGGGTCGGTTTTTCTCAAACAAACCTCGACTTATGACCTTGGAAGTTGGGAGTATTGCTGCCTTCGACAGTACCCATGCGGGCTACCGTCCGCTGCAATCTCGAATCAAACTAACATTGAATAATTGCGATTTTCTATTTCGACCCAGATTAAATTCAATTTTTCAGCATCTTCATTCACGTTGCTATAGGAACCGATTTGGTATTCATCCAACTTGAATGTAATCATGGCAGTAGCAAAATTTTTTAAATCACCACAAAGCATGAAAAAACGCTAAAAATCGCAAAAAATTCAAAAATAGCAGAAGACAAAATTTTGTATATTTTACAAAAAGATTGAAACTGGATTCGTTTACAAATGTCAAAAATCGCCACACACACACAAAAAAAACTGCTAAAATTCGCATAAAACATTCGCAAAAGATTTAAAAATCGCAGAGGACAAAATTTATTATAATGGGGTAAAAGATTAAAACCGGATTCCTTTTACGAATGTCAAAAAATCACAGACAAACTGTCAAAATCGCATAAAAAATTCACGAAAAATTCAAAAATCGTTTTACGAGTTTCAAATAAGCTTTATTGAGAAGAAAACAAAATTTACTATATTGGACTAAAATATAAAATCCGAATTCTTTTTTAATGTAGAGAAATTACCTCAAACCGCGAAAAAATGCTAAAAATCGAATAATAATAAAAAAAAAAAAAAAAAAAAAAAAATCAAAAAATCTAATTTTAACAAATCGAAAAACTGGCTTTGAGGTGCATAGCTTCAGACACATTGGTCACTTTCTGACAAATCTTGTAGCTCTGCGCGCAACGATCTCTTCAGAAACCCTCTGGACAGACAAACAGGCACATACAACTGTCATTATTAATATAGATAGGTAATCGTAATTGTTTAGATTATTTGAAAATAACTACTTGAGTCCCAGACATACTTTTTCAATTGCTATGCCAATTTAAGTATGTTATGTACACATATAAATGACATTACTAAATCTTTTTCGATAAGAAACAATTACTTATTGTTTTTCTTTTGGCCTTTTCAAGCGGAAACTTCTATCAAATGTTTTAGTTTGACACGCCTCCGTCTATTCTTAACTCGTCACTATATTGATACCTTTACCTTCCAGATCTAACCGAAACAGAAAGAAATTCATTCAAGATAAGATATGACTGATTGCAAACATATCTACATTCGGCTGATACAAACACAGCTAGTTTATCTGTTATCTTGATTATGCAAGACGAAGATTGAGGTGGCAGTACTAACAACTTACTTTCACGAATAACTTCAAATCAGTACTAATTGCAAGAATATGATTCTAACTTATGTTACGAATGCATTTATTGGAGTGAATAATGAAAAATCAAAAATAATTTGAAAAGTAAAGCGGACTCTCACAGAGGAAAAAGAATTTAATTCGAAGTGTATCTTAAATTTCTTTGCATTCGACTGATTCAAGATTAAATGCCATCTTGATGATGCAAGACAAAGATTAAAGTGCCTGTACTAACAACTTACTTTCACGAATAACTTCAAATCAATACTAATTGCAAGAATATGTTCTATCTAACTTAATATTTCACGAATGTAGTTATTGGAGTGAATAATGAAAAATAGTTGGAAAAGTAAAGCGAACTCTCACAGAGGAAAAAGAATTTAATTTGAAGTGTACCTTCAATTCCTTATCCGCATTTGACTTATTCAATTATTAAATGGCATCTTGATTATGCAAGACGAAGACTAAGATGCCAGTACTAACAACTTACTTTCACGAATAACTTCAAATCAATACTAATTGCAATAATTTGATTCTAACTTAATATCTAATATGTCACGAATGCATTTATTGGAACGAATAATGAAAAAATGAAATATAATTTGAAAAGTAAAGCGAACTCTCACAGAGGAAAAAGAATTTAATTTGAAGTGTACCTTCAATTCCTTATCCGCATTTGACTTATTCAGTTATTAAATGTCATCTTGATTATTCAAAACGAAGATTAAAGTGCCAGTGTAAAACAACTTACTTTCAAGAATAACTTCAAATCAATACTAATTGCAAGAATTTGATTCTAACTTAATATTTCACGAATGCATTTATTGGAACGAATAATGAAAAAATCAAATATAATTTGAAAAGTAAAGTGAACTCTCACAGAGGAAAAATAATTTAATTCGAAGTGTATATTCTAAATTCCTATCTGCATTGGACTGATTCGTCATCTGGATCACGCCATACCAACATTAAGGTGCTGGAACTAGCAATATACCTTTGCGAAAATTTTCAATTCGAACCCCTTAGCATTAATTGCAGGAATATGATTCTAACTTAATATGTGACGAATGCATTTATTGGAACGAATAATGAAAAATAAAAAATAATTTGAAAAATAAAGCGAACTCTGACAGAGGAAAAAGAATTTAATATTTGAAGTGTATCTTAAAAAATTCTTTAACTGCATCCGACCGATTCAACATTAGCTGTCATCTTGATGCAATATACCTTTACGAAGATTTTCAATTTGAATGCCTTAGCATTAATTGCAAGAATATGATTCTAACTTATTACGTCACGAGTGCATTTATCGAAAAAGAATTATCAAAATTGAAAAAGAACTTGAATGCAAAATTATTCGCCATGAATAGAATCTCAGCTGTAGAATCGGAATATTGTTTTTACGTCGAAGTAAAGCGAGCTCTGTCTGGAGAACAGGAGTGTAAGTTGAAGTGTATTCTAAAATCGTTTGATGGTTGTATTTCGGACAGAAGCTTCTTGGAGATGGAATCAGAAAATGAGCTTTTAGTTGAAATAGGGCCTAAATTAAATTCTCTATGCCCTTTCTGGAACGACAGCGTTGCCATTCGGGCTTCAGCAACATTACCTGTGACAAGACTTAAGCGCTCAACTCGGTATGTTATAACTTTTGTTAAAGAATACAGTTGTGATATAAAAAACAACGTTATATCTCTCTTGTATGACAAAGCAACTGAATGTGTTTATGAAAATTCCGTTTCTAACTTTAAATTAAGTTTTAAATCTGAACCTTGGTGTAAAGTGGACAGTATAAACAAGACTTAAATGGACAGTTAAAGACTATAACTGTGATATAACACACAAAGTTATATCTCTCTTGTACGACAAGACAACTGAATAACGTGTTTATGAAAATCACGTTCCTAACTTTAAATTAAGTGTTAAATCTGAACCTCAGTCTAAAGTGTGCAATATAAACAAGACAAGACATAAACGGACAGTTAAAGAATATAGCTGTGATATAAAATATAAAATTATATCTCTCATGTATGACAAAACAACTGAATAATGTGTTATGAAAATCCCGTTTCTAACTTTAAATTAAGTTTTAAATCTGAACCTTAGTCTAAAGTGGACAATATAAACAAGACAAGACATAAGCAGATAGTTAAAGAATATAGCTGTGATATAAAACATAAAGTTATATCTCTCTTATGTGACAAAACAACTGAATAATGTGTTTATGAAAATCACGTTCCTAACTTTAAATTAAGTTTTAAATCTGAATCTTGGTGTAAAGTGGAAGACATACACAATAACTTAAACGGCCAACTTGGTTTGTTAAACACTTTTGTTAAAGAATATAGTTGTGATATAAAACAAAAGTTTATATGTCTCTTGTATGACAAAATAACTGAAAAATGTGTTTATGAAAATCACGTTAACTTTAAATTAAGTTTCAAATCTGAACTTTAGCATAAAATGGATAACAAAGAGAAATGAAAAATAAATAAATAAATAATTTCTCTATGGATTTAAACATCTTACTTCGTTTGAAAATTGTGTTCAGTTTATTTTTTTACAAGAATTTGTTTTAGTAAATTATCTTTTCCAAGATGACTGGACAACAATTTTTATGAACATTTGGTATGTATGAAACAGTTATGCAATATTTTAAATTATTTAACACATGTTTGCAACTCAGTATATTATAAAGTTAGTTAAAGAATATAATTGTGATACGAAACACAATGTTATATCTTGTATGTGTGCTAAACAATTAAATGGGTTTATAAAAACCACTCAACTAACTTTAAATGATCCTTTAAATTTGAACCCTAGTGTTAAATGGATAAGAAAAATAAATGCAAATTAAATTAACACTTTATTCCCCAAATTATGAATCAAGAAATCGCTCCAACTCAATAATTAATCTACCTTCTAATATCTGAAGATATATTAGAAAAATTATATAATAATAATGTGGATTTTTTTCATTAAAACTGATTTAATATATCGGTAGTTATAGCTCTTTTTGTAAACAATTTACAAGAATAATTAGATTAATTAACAATAAATACTGTTACGGAAATCACGCAATTCTCATGAACAAAAACGTAAATAAATGTATCGTGATCCTAACTGTAAACGGAAAGGTTTTTGTAGTTACAAATTTTTCATATAACATTTTTTAATGTGAAAAGCTGCACCTATGTATTCAGTGATGAAAATTGCATCAAACATCATGTATCAAAACATGCATGGACTTACTTAATATATTAATGTGTATTTGTATATGTATAATATAACACTAGTTTAATTTGACTAGTCTCAATTAAATTAAAAAATATATAAAAATAGCATTAGATTTAATTATCTTTCTTTTAATTGATTTTCTTTTTTTTTTTAAACAATGTTTTTCAAAAAATGGATAGTTAAAAAAACTACAATTGCTATGTGGATGATGCTTATGAAAAAGTTTTTCGGGATTTTATATTGTTTAAGACGTGTTAATAACATTTTTCATAACCCTCTAAGCGTTTTGCCCGTATTTTTCCGTTTCTCAAAAAACAACTTAAATCGGCTCTAGACAAAAATATTTTTAATAAAATTGTATTTTAAGATATATGCAAAATAAAGAGATATGAAGTGTATTTTAGAAACAAACGGGGGAAAATTTTAAATTATTTTAAGTTTTACAAATATTTTATGAAAATGCAGGAAAGCCAGACACTTAGAGGGTTTTAAAAATCTAGACAAAATTCAATAAAATGAAAAAAATATATATATACTAATTCATTGATGAAATCTAAGTAACATATTTGATGTTACTATGGAATTAAAACATGCATCAGTTTATTAAGGTAAATTTTTAAACTATTTTCTAAAAAAATATAAAATTAACATTAGATTTAAAGGTTAATTAATTTTTTGTAATGAAATATCCATGCGTATGTTTCTATGTCTATTATAAACAGATCCATTTGAGTGTTTAAAATCACATTCAAATAAATATAAAATTATCATTACACATTTCAAAATTAATTTAATTAATTCTCATACTCTAAGAAATATAAAACTAATATTAAATTTAAAGATTAATCGAATTTTTAAACACAATATTAGTGTGTATTTTTATATCCATATTATAATAATTTCACATGAGTGTTTTCAGTTATTTTCTAAAAAATATTAATTAACGTTAGATTTAAAGTTAATTGAATTTTAAAATGAAATGTGCATGTGTATGTTTCTATGTATATTAAAACGTATTTTTAAATGAAATATTCATGTGTATGTTTCTATGTATATTAAAACATATTCATTTGAGAATTTGTAAATATATTGAAAGAAATATAAAATTAACATTATAGATTTAAAAATTAATTGAATTTATTTTTATAATATAAGAAATATAAAATTAATATAAAATTTAAAGATTAATCGAATTCTTAAACAAAATATTAGTGTGTATTTTTATATCCATATTATAATAATTTCACATGAGTGTTCTCAATTATTTTCTAAAAAATATAAATTAACGTTAGATATAAAGTTAATTGAAATTTTAAATGAAACATTCATGTGTATGTTTCTATGTATATTAAAACAGATTCATTTGAGTATTTGTAAATATATTCAAAGAAATATAAAATTAACATTATAGATTAAAAAATTAATTGAATTGATTCTTATACTCTAAGCAATATAAAATTAATATACAATTTAAAGATTAATCAAATTTTTAATCAAAATATTAGTGTGTATTTTTATATGCATACTACAATTGTTTCATATGAGCATTCTTTATTTCAAGAAATATAAAATTTATATCAGATTTAGACTTCTACAATCTTTTACTTATTAGTCCCTTTAAGAAATTTGCTTTTAATGAATATTTTGTACAATTTAATTTGCATGTAGACATAAGAAAAAGAAGTAAATCTGAATTTGAATTTATTGTTTAGTTTAAATTTATTGTTGTAATTCAGGATACACGGGAAAAAAAAGACAATGTATCACATTATTATTTATTTGATTTACCGTCGTTTATATTTTCTGCTAGATTTTTTTTCTTTATTCATTTGCTTTATATAAGAAGTGTTTTGTCTAAATATAAAGCTTTAACAAAGCTAATAATAATATTATAATATCTATTAATATCTATTAATAATATTATAATATGACATTATAATAATAATAATGTTTAATAGATTGCAATATAAAGCTTTAACAAAGCTTTAACACTTCTAACAATACGTTAGAAGTGTTTTGTCTGAAATATTAAACATTCAATACATACTACTGGACTGGAGAATTAGTAATTTAGTTTCATAAGCTTAAATCTAAAAATTAAATAAATAAAAAATTCAGAAAAAAAATCAAAAATTAAGTAAATAATGAATGAAATGGAATTTTAATTTAAATATATGATTTTGTTTCTAAGCAGTTATTAAAAAGTTTTATACTATTATTTTTTCGCAATAAAATACAATTTAAAGCAATAGCAAATATTATAAAAATTAAATACATACTACTGGACTGGAGAATTAGTAATTTAGTTTCGTAAGCTTAAATCTAAAAATTAAATAAATAAAAAAAAATTCAGAAAAAAAATCAAAAATTAAGTAAATAATGAATGAAATGGAATTTTATTTTAAATATATGATTTTGTTTCTAAGCAGTTATTAAAAAGTTTTATACTATTATTTTTTCGCAATAAAATACAATTGAAAGCAATAGCAAATATTATAAAAGTTAAATACATACTACTGGACTGGAGAATTAGTAATTTAGTTTCGTAAGCTTAAATCTAAAAATTAAATAAATAAAAAAAATTCAGAAAAAAGTTCAAAAATTAAGTAAATAATGAATGAAATGGAATTTTATTTTAAATATATGATTTTGTTTCTAAGCAGTTATTAAAAAGTTTCATACTATTATGTTTTCGCAATAAAATATAATTTAAAGCAATAGCAAATATTGTAAAAATTAAATGCATACTACTGGACTGGAGAATTAGTAATTTAGTTTCGTAAGCTTAAATCTAAAAATTAAATAAATAAAAAAATAAATCAGAAAAAAATTCAAAAATTAAGTAAATAATGAATGAAATGGAATTTTATTTTAAATATATGATTTTGTTTCTAAGCAGTTATTAAAAAGTTTTATACTATTATTTTTTCGCAATAAAATATAATTTAAAGCAATAGCAAATATTATAAAAATTACTACAGAAAATTTTCTCACTCAAACATACACTGTATTGTATGTTATATTATGCATAAATGGTAAAAGAAAATTTTATGTAATTGTTTTGTGCTTAATTTCTTTTTCATGAGAACTTACAATGTATTTCAAATTCGAATAATACAATATCCATTCTAGTTCATATTTATTTAATAGATTGTCATACTTATTTAGAGATAAAGTTATTAAATAAAGAAAAAAATATCTCTTAATGTATTCTGTATTCTAATATGCATGTTTTGATCACATTGGCATCATAATATATAACATCATACTACATCATAATAGATCACATTGGCATCTATATAATTTGTAAATATTGTGACTGAAAATCTTTT
Source organism: Maratus michaelseni (assembly GCA_963931845.1). Lineage (NCBI taxonomy): Eukaryota > Metazoa > Arthropoda > Arachnida > Araneae > Salticidae > Maratus > Maratus michaelseni. The sequence continues at coordinate 142,163,811 of OZ007597.1, forward strand.
CATTCGATATTCAGGGTTACAATTTACTCTAAAATCGAAATATGAATTCGAATTTGGATGTCAGCATTCAAATTTTTAAATTTTTTTATTATTTCAATATAACAATGACCGCCCAAAGTTTTTTTTTTTTTTTTTTTTTTTTTTTTTTTTTGATCGACTGTACATATGAAAAAAAAAGTATAATTTTAATATGTGGTATCATACAATTTTTTTAAATTGTTTCATAGAAATATTCTATAAATTTTATTTTAGAAAAACATAAAAATCAGTAAATTGAAACACAATTTTCAATCAAACTACATTTAAAAGAATATATATATATTTGTATTCGGCCGGGGCAAAAAATTTAAATTGTGCAATGTTTAGAAGTTAAAAAATTTCCAGTAAAAGTGAAATTTATTCATAAGGTATTGCCATAGTCTTATATATATATATATATATTATTATTATTATTATTATTATTATTACATATATATATAATATAAATAAATAAATGATGGTAATTTATAAAATTTGATTGACACGATTTTTATAAATTCAAATATTGAACTCATAAATAATTTCTCTGCTATTGTTTCTGTTTATTTAGTAAAGTTCTTTTCACTCAGATAGAAAGAAATAAAACAAAATTAAATGAATAAATAAGGTAAATATTTAATTTTCCTTTAGCATGAACCTTTTTATTCCCTCAGAGAGAAATTATCATTCTTTTTTGTTGCTTACCTCATTCAAACAGGCTCTTCATTTATTTATTTTTTGTCTGTTCATAAATATTTATCAGACTTGTTTGTTCTCGAAAGAAAAAAATCAGAGGAAGAAGATTACATTAAAAATAAATAAAGGAAAATCTCTTAAATTATACGTGGTGTCAAAATAAAAAAAAAATAGGGTAAAAATTTTGAGTGAAGGTAGAATAGACTATAACAAACAATTTTAGTATGTGAGTCAATTTTTAACACTTTCCAACATAGTTGAAAAGTGTTTATGAATTTGGTTTGTCTGTCTGTCTGTCCGTGCTCTAACTCTTTTAAATATACTTGGATTGTCATGGAATTTTTATAAATTATTTAATTTTATTATAGAATGTTCGGTATTGAAAAAGAAGTGTGCAGCATTACTAGTTCATATACAGGGACACACAAAAGCGTTCCATTACATTATGGTCTATGGGGAAAAATCGTCTGCGGCGCATTTTATTGATGTTACGATATTTCAAACATAATGAAATTCATATGCATTACTGATGTGAACTACAGCATGCTTTTACCGGAGTATACAATTAGTAGCATTTATAGTTCATTTACAGGGACGTACAAAATCATTCCTTTACATTCTACGGAAAAAATCGTTTGCCGTACATTTTGAACATGTTATGATACTTGAAACCTAATGCAATTTAAAAGGATCACTAAGGTTCACTACAACTTATTTTCTATAGATTATGGGTGAGTAGAATTTATCGTTCATGTACAGGGACGCACAGGAGAATTCTGTTAAATATCTGACTATGATCGGTAATTGCTACAAGTGCTCTTTCTGATGTGATATTCAATTTTATGTAATTTTTAGTGTATTAAGTTTTGTTTACAAAATTTTTAGATTATATACAGGGCTCCACGGAAGACTTGGGCAGCAGTTGCTGAAAATGGATTGTTACTGAATTTTGTATTTTTTTAATTACTTATTTAGATATTTCATTTCATCGTATGAAAAAATTAAATTTCTTAATAATGTTCTGTTAGTGTTGGAAAGTGTTTCACAATCTATGCCGAATGTATGATTTTTCGTTCTTGTTAGGTGCGTTCGTAATTATATAAATACGTAACACCTATAGTCATCGTCTGGTTCGTCCATCCGTATGTCCGTTCATCTGTCTGCATATAACAGCGCAAAAACTACCCAACCAAATGGTTTGAAATGTGATAAATACTATCGTTGTAGAATTTTGTCGAGTCATTTCAAATTTTATGAAAATCGAATCAAAACGTAAAAAGATATTAATAAAAGTTTTCTTTATTCTATTAAATCTTATCGTACGTAATCTATGTAATAAAAGCGCAAGTCATGTGACTGAGGAAAACAAATAAGGGCAAACCACTTCTTTTTTCATATGCCTGGCGGCCATTTTTATTCAAAATTATTTTTTCGAATAAAATTGCATAAATGTTACATTTTTAGAAAGATCGTTGAAAAAAAAATTGTTTGTTTGAGAAATGAGTTACATTAAAAAAAAAATTATAGATTCTGAGATAACTTCACTGGAAATTAGGTTAACAGTCGAATATCTCAATCCATTAAAGTAAATTAACACAATATTCATTCATCGTGAGTCATAGAAATATTAACCATGGAGGTAATCATTCGCAGAGCAAGATCTCCATGGCGAATTTTAAAGTGCTGTCTGGTGTAGAAAAAAAATAATTCGCATTTGTAAACGTGGCATACGTAATAAGAAAAAAAAGGACATGCTCATTTCGCTCATAGCAGACGATATAATTCATTTCACTGAAATAATAAGGATGATTTTTTTGCATTGTGAAACTAGTTATAAAACGAACGCACCTCCTATGTCACGTTTAACGTACAATTTCCATAACTTGTAAACTAGAGACGCAATAAGAGTCCTGCATCGGGTTGGTTAACCCAACTTTACCTGTAACCGTATATTATATTTGTCTGGACCCCTGGATGTGGGCGAATGTATACGTGAACGAATACGGTAATTTAGGTTCGAGGGACAAAATTTATGAATCAAGATTTATACAGATTTTTCTCCCAAATTCTCCGATATTTTGCTGTTGAAATACCATTTTGTGCATACCGTTTTTGTGCAGCCCCACCAGTGGCTGGGAGGTTCTGCTCTCAAAGCTGGTAGACAGGAGGTGCTGGGTTCATACCCCTGTCGCGCTCGTCGACCTAACCGTTCGGAGTTTTCCGTGGCTTTCTTCGAAACTTGTCGTAAATACAGGTTAGGATCCCTTAGAAAGACCCCCACGGAGGTCACTTCCCCCAAGGCCTATATCCCTCGTGTTGATAATTGGCCGTCATAAATTAACCAACCAACTAACCGTTTTGTGCATATACGAGTATGATTATTTTCGTTTTTCCGCTATCAAAAACAGGATGCACATTATATACGAGTAAATACGGTATATGAATATAATTTATTAAGAAGAATCAATCATAAGAATTAAATAAGAAAAATTCTTTTTTATTCTTATGAATCGTAAAGTTGTTCGCACAATGTAAAATCCATAAACGAGACAAATAAAAAACACTGTTAATAAAGCCATTATTATAGATTAAAAAAAAATCTCTAACCAGGAAGAGGCCTGTGATTTTTCATCGAAATGGTCTTTATTATATTTATGGCAATCTGTTTCAACAGAAATTTTCGTTGTAACTTCATTAATATGTATGGATGAATAACTAATGTAAAAAATCACGTGAAACAACACGGCATAAATTAGGGGAGGTGTACCACATGTCCGACTTCTCGAGGTTGATATTTTTAATAATTTTAAGAAATGTGTTCAATTAGACAAAGGGTGGATTAGAAGTTTTTTCGCTTAACACATCGCAACATCTCGAAAAGAGTCACGAAACACCTGCAAATTCAGTATGTGAATGAGTAAAAGTTCATAACAAGTATTAAATTCAAGTCATAATAAATATTCGAAATTGCTTAAATGTTCACTTGTCTTATGACCATGGCTTTACACATTTGATAAAATGTGGTAGCCAGCAAAAAAATTCGACTCGCCAGTAAAAAAATACCCACCGCCCACATCACTCATTTAAAATAAATACGTAAAAGGTTTTTAAAAAAATAATTACAAGCATAGTTTAGAATGGTACATCATTTTAAAAGATCATATAAACTAAGTTTTCTAAAAAAACTTAACATAATAATGTAGCTTTTTTTTTTTTTTTTTTTTTTTTTTTTTAAATAAAAAAAGGAAAACTACTGTAAAGGCTGAATTAACTAGCATATTCCCGAAATTCTGATTGCTGAATGCTTCAAATGTTAGAATAGTTGAATGCTATTTTTTTTGTCTACTTTCCTGTCGAAGACAGCATTTTTACTTTCTTCTATCTTTACAAGAAAAAAGTATTGGATTCATGAAAATTTTCGACTTTCTGTTTTCGACGGGTTTATACGTTTTAGAAGGTCCTGAACATGATTTGACTGTTTTTAGAAAATGTCTGTCTGTGAGTCTGTGAGTCTACCTGTCTTTCTGTCGGTCTGTCTGTATGTGACACAAATTTTGTGGGCGCTCTATCTCAAGAACTAATGCACGAAATGTAATAAAACTTTATATTCAGTTACTACCTGCTATAAATTGGTGCTGGTTAGTTTTTGGTGAAAATCGTCCAACAGATGGCGCTGCTATGCTGCATATTTTGGAATTTCCACAATAGCTCTATCTCAAGAACTAATGCACTCATTTTCATCAAACTTCAGATTCAGTTAAACCTTGACATAAATAGATGTTGATAACGTTTTGGTGTAGATATCCCAACAGGTGGCACTGCTATACCACTTTTCTCATGACTTTTACGATAGCTATATCTCAAGAACTAATGCACGGAATTTCATCAAACTTCAGATTCTGTTAGACCATGACATAAATAGATGCTACTTACGTTTTGTAGTAAATAGCCCAACAGGGGGTGCTGCTATGCTACTTTTTTCATTATTAACACGATAACTATATCTCAAGAACTAATGCACGGATTTTCATCAAACTTCAGACTCAGTTAGACGTTGACATAAGTTGTTATTGATTAGGTTTTGATCTAAATCTCCCAACAAGTGGCGCTGATATGCTGCATGTTGCAGGATTTACACGATTTTAGCAATAGTCATATCTCAAGAACTAATGCACGGAATTTAATAAAACTTTAGATTCAGTTAGACCTTGATATAAATTGGTGCTGATTCTTTTTAGTGTATGCGAAACCTGTGTGAGATAGAAGAAAGTTTTCGGATTGACACTGTTTATTATTGTTTTATTGAAACATCCTCCCTCCCAAAGTTTAATCACAAGACATGCTACATGGCTAGAGTGGAAATGAATGGCGTTTTCTATGCTTGAGATGGAAAATGCCTTTTAAACAAGAGAAGGGGAAGAACTGCACGAGCAGGGGTGGGAAAGAGAAAAAATACCGTTTGCGTTTTGGTTGTGTTTTTAAGTGAATTTAATTTAAATGCTATAATAAATCAGTCAATTACGACACAGTTTTCCAACAAATTGCGTTTAAAAGTACATTTTCCCCCCTATATAACGGTGTTAAAATTGAAAATATGCTATGTTTAGAAATTTTAAAAAATGCAATAGCAAAAATCGCAATACCGAAATTTTATCGTCAAGTGTTGCCATCCGCAAAATGACGTCAGCGTTACACACGGACATGTTTGTCCTTTATAATATAGATATAAATATATATCATTTTATTACTTACTCAACTAGACAATTTGATGATGAGATCACAATAATTCATACCCATAAATACTGCAATATCGTTGTAAACATAAACAGGAATTTAAAGTCTATAAGGTTAAGACTGTTGATCAGTGAGAGCTCAGATTCCCCTCGCTAATGTTAAATGTAAGGGCGTGAGTATTCTTATTCTTAAAATATTTCATTAGGAAAATAATATTTTAACTTCTTTTTTTCTGTGTTCTCGTCTTAAAGGATGTGTTTCTTTCCTTTTTTTCCAGTCACTATGAAAATAAATGGAAATGGTAAGAAATGTTATAAAGTAATGTATAGGTATGACCTTAAGGAAGTTCAAAACTCGTTTGAAAGAGCATATTTCAGATATAAAATTCAATAGAACTAAAACTGCCCTTTCAAGACTAAAACACGAGGAATCAATCAAAATACATTTTGATGAAGTTAAAATAATTAAACATATGTCAACCCATTATTTATGAATCCATAAGTAATGAATCCATAGAAATTTTATATAAAAAAGTTAAAACATGCAACAATTCATTATCCCACAATATTTTCAAATTATGATATAGACCCCTCTCCTCCCTTCCCCAGTGTTGGCTTGTTTTAATGGTTTGTTCCATTCTCCAGCAGTTAAACGATGTATTTCACTGGATTAAGTCGTTTGTGTACTTATGTTTGTTTTGTAACTCTGATGATGAGCAAAGGTTTGCTCGAAAGCGTTCGGTTTTATATGTAAATACAATTTTGTATATAAAGTTTAAACACCTTTAGTAAAGATTTTTATAAAACAATATGTATGTTTTTAGAACATTTATGTTATTTATTTATTAATTTGCTGATGAGATATTTTAAAAATAAGAATGCATTCCACTCCCGTAGGTTTAACACTAGCGAGGGGAATCTGAGATCTAACTGATCAACATACTTCATTATTTGCTTGAATACGATAACTTCGATTTTCTGACAAATTCTGTTAACTGTCAGATTGGTTAAAAATATTCAAGGCCAGATTAAGGCATGGGCACGCAGGGCACAGGCCCCGAGCAAGGAATGCTATACTAGATAGGTTCCAAGAGTTACGAATTTTGAATACCACTATATTTCAATAGATTTATTTGCCTTATTCAATCCTATAAATTTGTGATGAAATAAGGCGAAGTTTTCTTTTAAATAATATCGGTTTCAAAATCTGTAACACTTTGCAACTATGCTACTATTTTTTAATAGTAATCGTCGTCGTATTTAATCTCATAACTGTTCTTCAGAATATTTTGCTTTTGGAAAACACTAAGTTAGATCTACAATATGTATTCATTAATTAGTAGCTGACCGCTGTGTGCATTCAGATTAAAATAAATCTACCGATCTTAAAAAGTACAAATTATTTAAGGTATTTAATTATTTACAATTATCATGAAACGAACATGCATCATCGGAAGAGTCCGGTGTGAGTCTGGTTGCACCCGACCCGATTCTATTTGAAGTCAACTCAAAACCCGACCCGAACATGACAAAAAAATTTAGTGAACCTGAAACCCGAATCGAACGTGCCATACTTCAACCCGGACCCAAAATTGTAGAAAATTAATCCGTATTACAATACAATTTTGAATAGTGTACAATTATATCTCTATTATCAATTTTATCTTTCATATTGAAAAATGAACACACACACACATATATATATATATACTCATTAATGTTAGATATACATTTTTTTTTCATCCGAAAAAATATTCTGGATTTTTTTGAAAAATCAGGTAAGCCCGACCCCGACCCGCAAGAGTCAAATGCCAACCCGAAACAATCGGAATCAACCCGACACTGAACGAAAAGAATCAGGTTCAATCCGATTTGATCCAATCTGCGGATTGCCGTTAGAATCGAGCTACCCCATCCGATGCAGGATTCTAGCTGCCGATGTGGCAGACAAGTATTTGATGGGGAAAAAAAAAAAAAAAAAAAAACGTTTTTGCACCAGTTACCAAATAAAGTTGTTGAAGATCTAATTCAGGGTAAATTTTTAAACCGGATTTGGAGCCTAATACCAACATTTCACCAGCACTAATCTTTATTTAACCCCTTGGGGACAAGCGACACGTATACGTGACACATAAGACACTCAGAATCTTCGATTATTCCCACCAGTTAATTTTTATTGTAAGCTTTGCCTTATTTAATTATAGCATTTCTGCGATTCGATTAGGCAAAAATTTCTTTTTTGGAAAACTGATGATAAAAGATTAAAAATTCTGTAAAGGACACTCGTCGCGAAGGGGGTTATGCGTCATTCAAGAAATTACAGATTCGAGTTTAGACTTTGGCTTGATGTGAGCAAAAGGCGACCGTTATAACCTCCTAATATCTATTTTTCTCAAAATTCTCAGGTTTTTCACTATCTGTCTCATTCTAGTTGCAACAAGTACCGTAATGACCAAACTCTCTAATGGCTATGAGAACGTGTTCTATCTGGAAAAATAGTTATCCTTACCGATACAATAATGATCAGTGGTAAAACAAAATAGATTTTCTCGCATCACTCAAATATATTTGTTTCGATTCTAATTCGGATTAAATTGGAAAACCGGATTTCAAGCCTAGCACCAAAACTTTATTTTTATGGTCCTCAAGATCACCAATTTAATATTTAGGGTATTACACATCAGTCAAGAAATTGCAAATTCGAATTTAGACTTTGGCTTGGTGTGAGCAAAAAGTGACCGCAGCGCCACCAAATCAAACTAATTTTATAGACAAATTTGGGCAATATTGGAAAATATTTATTACAGTTACAGACAGGTAACCAAGTGCCAAACATTTTAATGGCTACAAAGACGTGTTCTATCTGGAAAAAGATTTTTCCTTACCGATGCAATGGTGGATCAAAGACAGAATATTTCGTATTATTCACCATATATATTTGTTTCGATTCTAATTCGGGGAAAATTGGAAAACCGGATTTCGAGCCTAACACCAAAATTTTATTTTTATGGCACTCACCAGTACCAGTTTATTATTTAGTGTATTAAGCATCAGTCTAAAAACTAAAGATTCGAATTTAGACCCTGGCTTGGTATGAGCAAAAAGTGAGTGCAGCGCCACCAAATCAAACAATTTTTATAGACAAATTTGGGCAATATTGTAAGTGCCAAACACTTTAATGGCTACAAAGACGTGTTCTATCTGGAGAAAGAGTAATACTTGGCAATACAATGGTGATCAGTGGAACAAAGACAGAATTTTTCGTATTATTCACCAGCTATATTTGTTTCGATTCTAATTCGGGATAAATTGGAAAACCGGATTTCGAGCCTAATTTTTTTTTGTATGGCACTCACCAGTACCAGTTTATTATTTAGTATATTAAGCATCAGTCTAAAAACTAAAGATTCGAATTTAGACCCTGGCTTGGTATGAGCAAAAAGTGAGTGCAGCGCCACCAAATCAAACTATTTTTATGCACAAATTGGAGCAATATTGTAAAAGATTATTACTGTTACATTCAAGTAAATAAAATAGATTAGTATTTTAGAATCTGTTGCGGCATATTTCGAAAGATATTACTGATAAAAGATCATCCGCACAAGGCAACAGTCGAGACGAAAGAATTCATACTGTCTCTAGGTCATTACGTAAAAAAAAAAAAAAGGCAGAAATAGATACTAACCGGCGTTGTCACAATCGTTAAAACTTGCAAGATGTCGCTCTGTCAACAGTCTGTAACTATTTTTCAAAAAATCCTCATGTTTTTCACGACTTGGCTCATTCTAGTTGCAGCAAGTGCCGTAATGACCAAACTCTCTAACAGCTGCGAGGACGTGTTCTATCTGGAAAATGAGAATATGATCGCAAAAATAAAGCGAATGTTTGATCAGGGTGTCATCGAAGCGCTCAGTGCGGTCACAAAACGAACACCTGCCAGTCGCGAAAGCGTTCCAGGAACAAGACTGTCCGTTAAACTCATGATAATTGTGTGAACAGGCTGGAAACAGAATGTGTTAAAGTATTGTAAAATGAAAAACTCTCTATATTACTATTGTACAAATAACCAAATCTGAAATCAGACAGCATACAGTCATATACGAATTTCATTTAACAATTAAAATAATCACAAAAGGTGGCAGTAGACAATAAATGATTATAATAGTATTGATGTTTCCAATTGAGTCAAAGAGTATCAAAGCTTTGAGTCGAATCCAAGACCTTTAGCTTAAATTGCCAATGCTTTCCTATTGAGCTACCTGGACTGACAACCGGCGTACACAATTCACTCAGAAAACCTTATTAGCAATACCATCTGGTCTGCTACGTAGACAGTTCAACAGGATATACCGTAGGTAATGAAACTACGTATGTGGCTGACAAGGAAGGTTTCCTTAAAGCGCATACTCAAAATTTTGAAAAAAATGTTAATGAAACTACTCATGTAGGTAAAAAAGGAACAGTCAAATTTAGCTGCGGAATCCCAGCAGAAAATCTGCAAAAACATAAAATACGTTCAAGTATTTGGCGCAAAAAGATGTGATTTGGCTAGCAACACTTTTTCTCGCCAAACGCAAACGATCATTTGCATTTTGGGTTCAACATTTTCAATTCTCTGTACATTTGCAGTAATATTAATTTAAAATATTCTTTAAATGAGATTAAATAAATCAGTCACCTTTTTTCTCTCTACTTATTACCGATTGAATGAAAATTTGCCATTGTTTTATCTTCCATTTCACCATATTTTTTCTAATTTAAACGGCTTCACCGGTTATATAAGTCAATTTTAAGTGTATTTTAAAATAAAAAGCCCGATGATGAACGCATTTGTTACACACTTAAAAACGAAGAAGTCGTTGTTTCCATAGCAACAATATATATTTTTTAATTGACAATGTTCAGAATCGTTCTTATTTTTGAGCTTGAAACAATTTCAATCAATTTAAATTGTAAAATACGATTGTTAAATTTCATTATATATACATACAAATGTGTACACAAAACTGTAGTTATAAAAATTTATTTATTAAATAAGTTAAGCAAGTTCAGCATGAAAAAGATTTTCCTTAAAGCGTATTGGGCATAAAATCTTTTTTTTTATTCCGTCGCCAACCGGTGATAAATTGCCAAATAAACGAAATTTTCATAAATATTTTTATTTTCGTTATATCAAGGTTCCGCAGCAAATATTTTTATAAACGTATATACCCTCATGAGAAGAATATTCTGTATTTTTTCAAAGTTTTCTGAGTATGCGCTTATGGAGACCTTCCTTGTGAGTGAATTATGTCGGCCGTGCAGCTCAATTTCCAGTCAGCTCAACAGGCAGAGCATTAACAATTTAAACCTTGTTCAGACCGAGAATCGAACCCAGGGTTCGATTCTCGGTCTGAACATTTTTCACTCAGTTGAAAAAAAAAAATATCAATTCGTATGATATCTTTACCATTCACAGTAATTGAGTTTAAAATATTAAAGATTATAATAGATATAACAAATCATAACAGCTTGTATTTATAATCTTCTCTTTAATTGCTAAAAGGTGTAAAATAAAAAGATTATAAACAGTAAAATAGATTTTATTAGACTGTTGACATATGTTTCAGCTCAATCCGAGCCATTATCAACACAAACAAAGATATTCTATACATACACGGTCTATGAAGTTATATGCAGCATCATTTAATTTACCAAAATTGTGGCTCGGGTTACTCCAAATATGAAAATAAACATCCAAATAAAAAACAAAAATAACGTGCGTAATTTTTAAAAAGTACGTGAAAAATTAAATAATTGCGTTTCAAATAATTTCATAGACCGTGCATTTACAGAATATATTTGTTTGTTTTGATAATGGCTCAGATTGAGCTGAAACATATGTCAACAGTCTAATAAAATCTATTTTACTGTTTATAATCTTTTTATTTTACGCCTTTTAGCAATTAAAGAGAAGATTATAATAGAGTTCAACTGTTCAGAGTTGAATGCAGATATGAGACGAACCCAATCATACATCGAAAATCTCAGGCAATCTCTGGCAATAAAACAAGTTCGGAACCCTAAAGTGTCGCGTCAATTCGTCGCGCACAATTAATCGAAGACAATTCATCGCAGCGTCGATTCGTCGCACTGACAATTCGTCGCGGCGACAGTTCATAGCAGCATCAACTCGTCGAAGCGTCAACTCATCGTGGTGTCAATTCGTCGCGACGTCAATTCGTCGCAACAAAAATGTTTTTGAAGGCTATGATGATAAAATTAAAGATCATGTAGTAAAATTATTTAATGATAATTTGTTTTTTAGATATAGAGAATTATAACTAATAATTTACATCATTAAATAATTTTACTAAATTATCTTTACTTTTATCATCATAGCCTTCAAATATATTTCCGTTGCGACGAATTGACACCACGACGAATTGACGCCGCGACGAATTGACGCTGCGATGAATTGTTCCGCGATGAATTGTGCGCGACGAATTGACGCAGAACCCGGGCTAAGTCATTTGTATTAGCTTTATTTCTAGGGTTTAGTTTGATTTTTTAGTATTTTTAGTTACTTATCCTATCAGTAAATAATCTGATAGAAAAGGGAAATTTAGACTCCCATATATACCGTCCCATAAGTCTGAACAAGTTTTAAACTCTCAAGAAAAGAAAATGTCGTAACATAAGATTAAACCGTAAAGGTTGAAAAAAAAAAGGATTTTCTTGGCACAAGAAAATAAATTTATGTACCACCTATAGGTTGTGATATTAGGAGCCACATTATAAAGATACGATAAATATTAAGATTATGTAGCAGGTATTCGTTTGCGCATGAGAATGTATTACAAGAACGTAATGTTCTAAGTACTTTACCATCTCATGCATGAATATTCTTGTTGATTCATTGTTAAATTAAAATAACATTGCCAGACGTGTCTCTTCTACCATTGTCAATATTGCAGTATTCCAATGAAACATACTAAATTAACAAAAGCAGTAATTCAATTCATACAAATTATTACTAAAGAAGCTTTTTATAAACTCCATCAGTTGTTGATTCACATCTTCTTTTAAAAAGATACTATTATACTATATTTACATAGTTTCAGAAAACTAAAGTATTCAGTGCCATCTACCGGTGAAAACGTTTACTATTGTTTCTTGTGGCAAAACAATTTGACTCGTTGACACGTTTAACCTTTTCAGGGGCAAAGTACTTCTATTCGTAAAACGTTGAAATGATTGAGGGACACCCAGAATTTACAAACAAATTTATATGAAAATAAGTAAAAGCTTTTCTTCGGTTAGTTAGAAAAAGAAAAATTTTTATTCCAAAATTCTGGTGCCAGTGTGGCATTTATGGATTAAAATTAAGTGGTCCAAAAATGAACCATTGTCCTTCAAGGGGTTAAAGGTGCAAACTACACTCTGATACGCCAATTTGTTTATTTTGCATGGCTTTTTAAAATGCGTCCAGACATATGGAGTACCCGTTATAGCCAAGGTGATCTGAAATTTCTTATACAAAATTTGTAAGGGAGATCAAGAACTTCTGAACAATGACATAAAAACATTGGTTCATAAATGCAACCTCGAGGTGTTACACTGCCACAAAGACAGATGCAGATATACACAGCATTAAAACAAATATTGTAGTGGATACAGCACGGATCTTTCGAAATTTCCTTGATGACTTCTTTGAAGTCAAGAGTCTGTGTCATCCTGTCAACAAAGTATCTTGTCTCATACGTCGAAATTTGCAACCAGTTTTGAGAACCAAAGTCCTTGTATGATAATTGATTTTTGCTGTGTTCCTGGCTTCAAATTTTGTACAAGGAATTTGAATCATACTACAGGGTTAGCCTAAATGATTCGCCGGGTTTCAAAAGACTGTTTATTTACAAGTATACAAAGACGGGTGATACATGAAAAGATACGTACACTATCCAAGTTTCTGGTACATATTACAAAAGTTCAATGTGAACGCTCGTACTCAACCGGCACATATCCCAACGGTAATCCAGTTCCGTCCATACGTTCAATAGCATGTTTCTGTCAATGTCCGTCACAGCAGCAGTGATGCGTTCCAGCACCCAGAAAAAAGTTTTGTTGAATCAACAAAAATTTGGTTGACCCAACAAAACTTTTTGTTTAAATTTAGGTCAATGGAAATTTTGTTTGAATCAACAAAAAAAAAAATTTTTTTTTGCAATTCCAAAAAAAAATTTTGTATCGTCAGCAAAAAATGCTTTGTTAATTCAAGTAAAATGGTTCAATTTACTTGAATTTTTCTAAAACAACCAAAATGTACTCAACAAAACATGTTTTGTAGTTTTAATCAATTCCTTTTTCTGGGTGAGCAAAGCTTGCATCGTTGTTGGCATTGAGGGTACATAAACTTTGTCCTTCACATAACCCCACAGAAAGAAATCACATCTGGCGACCTGGAAGGCCATTTCGTACATTGCCGCCATCTTGTACAGTGGCGCCACAGGCCTGCCATCTAGCGTGCACACAAGCCACGCTTTTAAACTTGGAGAGTGTATATGTATCTTGTCATGTATCATCCTTCTTTGTAGGTCGTATACCTCTCAACACACACAGTGTTTTGAAACACTATCAATCATTTAGTCTAAACCTGTATAATCAGGAAAATTAAAGGGAAATATTTAAATTTACCTGATGTAGATAGCTCGAAACTCAAAAATTATGAAACAGCGTTAAAATAAAAGGAAAATATAAATTATCTAAGAAACTGAAAGCACTGTCTCTAATCATGCAAGCCATTATTTACAAACTAACTGGCTTAAATAAATAGCTGTTCTCCCTTTGTACTTTCGGTTTGACGACGACGTCCCAGGTAATCTAGAACATTCTAGGTTCTGGATTATCACTTGATTCAAGAGCTTTGATTCTGATTACAGATTACAGTTTGATTATGAGTTTAGCAACTAATGTGGCATAACCACCAAGACAGCAAGCAATTTGACGGCAAGCATCACGTTCTGACTAATGTTTATTGCAATACTTTAATGAGGGACGTAGTTAAATTATTTTTTTCTTCAAAATTATTACAGAAATTTAGAAACCGCACAATCAAGTTAAAAAAAAAAAAAAAAAAAAAAAAAAAAAAAAAAACGATAGACTACCAGCTCTGAATTCAGAATAAGGCTGTTTTAAACCGAAAACAATTTAATTTGACGAAAACAAAAATTTGCGAATTAACATTCATTATTTAATGCATAAAATTAGCAGATTTTCTGATTCCAGTCCCAAATACATTAATTATGTATATCACCTTTTATGATTTTTTTAAAAAATTTAAATTTTAAATTAATTTTTGAGTAATTTTATTATTATTTTTAAAATTTCAGTCAACTGTCTAAAATTAAATCTTAATTGAAGGTGTTTACTGGTTGTTTTTTAATTAAAACATTTGTGAAAAGGTGTAAATGTAATCTAATTTTAACAATATACGCAAGGAGAAATTTTTCAAAACTAAATTTCACAATTATCAAACTATTGACTATCAAAAACTAGTCGTTGGGGGCCACCGTAATACTTACCCATCATGGATATGCATAATGTAAAATATTAAAATAAAAATTGTGTAAACTACTTATAAAATGCATTGCAATTCAAATAAAATCGAGGCTTGATGACGTCACAAAATTTAAAGGCTCGATTACTGAATTGCTTGAAAGAGACATCCTTATAACTCCAAAAATAATAATCCTATTAACTAGCGGTTTATTGCATCTGATTAAGCGTCTCATTTCCAATTAAAATATATCTTTGAATTGAATTTTGGATGAAATACAGGGTCATGAAAAATCGAAGAGTGTAGAAAGTAGGATTCCAAATATCTCGGCAACTAATTATCCGATCGACTTCATGCTTTATGCAAAATTTATTTTTTTATTGTCTTTTATATTCATTTCTTAAAATAACCAATTTCGAAAATTTTTATATACCTTTTATCAGAACGAATATTTCGAGAGTCCGAAAAAAATAGTTCCGGTTAATCGAGGTTATTGAAATGAAATAGGCTACTTCCCATTATTACATACTAAGTACATACCAAATTGCAAGTCTCTATCTCAATTTTTTCGGGAGATAGAGCGTTTACAGACAGACAGACACACACACAGAGACACACAGACACACAGACGGACGGCAAATTTTTTTTTCTAAAAATATGTTTTTCGGAATCTTCAGTGTCTGAAACGTGTAAATCCGTCAAAAAAATTTTTCGATTTTCAAAACGATTACAAGACTTACCCTATACTACGTATGATGGGTAAGTAATAAAACCCTTTTCTACAATAAATATAATTACTATAGCATCTTTTTATTATAATTAATTATTATCATGCAAAATTGATTTTAATACGACTAACGTCAAGGAAAGAAAGAAACATTTGTTTTTAGTAACATTTTTACTGTTACAATATTATTTCTATTAATGTCGAAATAATAATAACAATAGTAAGATATTTTAACTATTTTTAAAACCTTTCATCTTAAAACATATATAAAATAATAATAATAATAATAATAATAATAATAATAATAATAATTGCTTTTGATCTTCTGCTTATATGTTTTGAAGTCTCCATAAAAAATTTTGATCTTGCACAATGATTTTTCCTATTTGCTAAACATGATGCTGCTGTAATTCTCTATATAGCGTTTGCATATTTAAAAATCAAATTAAAGATTCAAGCAATTGCATTCGTTGGATAAAAATACGAATTTATAATATTTCAGAATTCTTAGAAACTCTATTTTTAGCAATATCTATACGAAAATTTAGCAAGCCTGTTTTTGAAATGGAATATTAATACATCTGATTCAGACATGTAAAAAGAAAAAAGATATGAAAATTCTGTGTTCTAAAAAAGTAAACATAAGCACCATTGAAAAAAAAAATACAAAAAAAATGAACACAGTTTATGAAAAGTTTTCAAAACCAATTTCTTGAATTCTCTGAATTCTTAAATTATTTTTTCATCTTTTTCAATTCTAAATCGATATAATAAGTTGCGCGAAATTCTTTCGATTGAATTTCCAAGAAGAAATAAAGGTATAAAGAAAAAATATCTAAAAGAGAACTGAAAATATTTTTAATAATGTGAAAAGCGTGAAAATAATAGAATATTATCGTCTGCACTTAAAAATAATTTTTCTCTTTCAGTTTCTTATGCGCCATCATTATCCAGAGTCTATTAGTTTAGCCGAGAATGGCAACATCTGCATTGAACCAATGATCCTTTCAGCTGAATTCTAAAGAAAAAATCCAATTGAAACATATGTATTTGTCACAAAGAGGGAAAAACTGTAGGAAAAACATTAAAATATTCTGTTTTTTTCAGGTGTTTTCTCTGTTTCCTTAAATCAGATAAGGCAGATTCAAAACTATTACAGAAACAAAAATAAAATTTGTGTGAGTTTTTGTAATTAATATGCTAACATCAAATTACATGTTTTACAAGAGTACACATTTTTCTTTTGTACGCCCTTATAAAATGATGTTACATTTTTTTAAGAGTCCATATTATTTATCTAAGTTAAATTAATAATTTATTCTCACTATTTTAATAATTATTTCAATAATCAGACTAAATGATGGAATATGAAATGGGAAACTAATCTTCATATTTACTTTTACATTTCGTACATTTTTAATATTTCTCAACGTTTAATGAATTTGGTAATGTCTATTTGCTATTTCGTGATATATCTTTCTAGAAAATGCAGCCATTTTCACGAATTTTAAAGTTATAACAAAAGCTTACTTAATATTGTTTTTTATTTAAAATGATTCCCGTAACAAAAAATCAGCGTGGAAACATTAATAAGGAACTAGCCAATATAAAAAGAAAATCATTGGATAGTTGCCGAAAATTAGCTATTTAATTTTTCTAGTTCTTATTCCTGGTGGCCTTAAAGGCGTAAGAATCCACGTTCTCGGTTCCACGGTTCCACAGTACACCTCCATGATGTATAACAATTTAAATATGTTTGAAATAGTTTAACATCATTAAAATACACTCCAAACGATTTCCCCCCATAGACCACAATGTAATGACACTCTTTTGAGTGCCCCTGTAAACGAACTATAAATGCTACAAACTTCCTTTTCAATACGAACATACCAGGGTAAACTTCAATAACATATATCAATTGCATTGCAATCCAGGCATTTTTACGCGAGTTAGTGCACGGACAAACGGCAGGCAGACAGATAGACAAACCGAATTCATATACACCTTTCAACTATGTTGGAAAGTGTTAAAAACAACAACAACAACAAACATCTTGTAATAATTTTTTTAGCAGTAGCATAATCTGACCACTATGCGGCTTTTATTTTACCGGTCTTATTCACCGCATCTTCCTTTGTGTTACAAATACCTAGATTTTGAAAAAGTTTTAAAAGTAAAGGAAAACATCGGAGTGGCAACAGTGTCTAAAGAACTAGCCAATGTAGCAGGGAAAAAAATCACATAGCTGCAAAAAATTCACTATTTTTCCAAGTATACTTGCCACAGCCGTTCGCCAACTGTTCCCAGTGACAGCGGCAAGCGTTTGCACAGATGGTATTTTGGAAGGAGAAAAAAATATATGAACAACAGATATCTAGCTATCACACCATTTTGTGATGAGTGAGAAAGATCGACAAAACAAAACCTTTCTCGGATGCGACACGGCTGAGATCATGACATTGGAATGTATACCTTTAGAATGTGTTTTTTTTCTGCATTGACGTCATAAAAAAATACATTGCATCTACATAGTTCTGATACTTGGATGTTTTGTTTGAGTAATATGTAAAATACTTAACATATTCTGCTTAACGAGCTAAAACTAGGTTGATGTGTTTGCGTTAAATTAAAGAACTAATGATAAAACTAGTCGGATGTGCCAATCCCAAAACTCTCTTCTATCTCATACATGTTAATGCTTCAAAAAGCATGATTCTTTTAATTCTGCATTTTAGAATTAAAAAAAATGCAGTATAGCAGCGCCACCTGTTACATAATTTACAGGAATACTTAATCAGCACCAATTTATGTCAAGATCTAACAGAATATGAAGTTTGATGAAATTCCGTGCATTAGTTCTTGAGATATGACTATCGCTAAAATCGTGTAAATCCTGAAAAATGCAGCATAGCAGTGCCAACTGTAGAACGATTTATACCAAAACCTAATCAGTAACAACATATCTCAACGTATAACTGAATCTGAAGTTTGATTAAAACTCGTGCATTAATTCTTGAGATAGAGCTATTGCGAAAATCGTGAAAAATACAGCCTAGCAGCGCCACCTGTCGGACGATTTACACCAAAAACGAATCAGTACCAATTTATATCAAGGTCTAACAAAATATAAAGTTTTATTAAATTGCGTGCATTAGTTCTTGAGATAGAGAGCCTACAAAATTTTTGTCTCACACGCTACACAGACATTTTCTAAAAACAGTCAAATCGTATTCAGGACCTTCTAAAACGTATAAATCCGTCGAAAACCGGAAGTCGAAAATTTTCACGAATCCAATACTTTCTTCTTATAAAAACAGAAGGTCATAAAGAAACTTTCTTCTATATGAAACAAATAGTCTGTAACCCAAATTAAAAGACAAATCTATTCGTTCTTGTGGTATATATATAGCTATCGCGGAAATCGTGAAAAACAGAGTATAGCAGTGACATCTGTTCGGTGGTATACACCCAAACTTAATAAGGATCTATTTATGCCAAGGGCTAACAGAGTACGAAGTTTGGTGAAATTCCATACATTGGTTCTGAAGATATAAGCTAAAGCGGAAATCAGGATAACACAACATAGAAGAGTATCTGTTGGGCTATTTACACACAAATCTAATCAGCATCTATTTATGTCAAGGTATAACAGAATATGAAATTTGATGAAATTCTGTACACTAGTTTTTGAGATATAGCAATCGCGGAAACCATGAAACACAGAGTATAGCAGCGACACCTGTTGGGCGGCATGCATACAAACTTAATAAGGATCTATTAATTTCAAGGTCTAACAGAATATAAAATTTGGTGAAATTCCATGCATTAGTTCTGAATATATAAGCTAAAGCGGAAATCAGGATAACACAACATAGAAGAGTATCTGTTGGGCGATTTACACCCAAATCTAATCAGCATCTATTTATGTCTAGATCTAACAGAATATGAAATTTGAGGAAATTCTGTGCATTAATTTTTGCGATACAAGTATCGTGGAAATCGTGAAAAACAGAGCACAGATGTGCCACTTGTTGGGAGATGTGCAACCAAACCTAATCAGAACTAATTGCCGAAACATCAGTGAAGGCTCACTGTGGAGACGCGAAAAGTTTTTGGTTTCCATCTGTTTGTCTGTCTGTTTGTCTGTCTGTTTATCTGTCTGTTTGTCTGTCTGTTCCGCGATAACCGCCGTAAAAAGCGCCCGATTAGGTTGATTTTTGGTGGGTATGTTGGTGAGGTACCGGAATTAGCTGTATAGTTTTTAGTTACATTTGGTTCATTCGTTCGAAAAATATAGAACATTTCGTTTTAGGTCATAATGCTTTCCTATGGGAACGCAGACGATTTTCAAATTTCATTTTTAACTGAAATGAAAATCACCTATTTGAATAATGGATTTAAACGTAAATTACGGATACTAAATTTTCGATATGAAAGTCTTAGATATATCTAATAGCCTTGAGAATTCGCCGATACATCTATTAGAATTTAGAAATTAATTGTTTAAATTATTGGAAAACTTTTCGCAATTGTTCGGGAAATATAAAACATTTTATTTTCCTATTTTTTACAAATTTTAAAATGGATTTCTTTTTCTTTCCTCTTTATTTTATCAGTTGCTTAGCAACCCTATTTCAAAGAATATCAAAATAAGAAATGCATTTATTTATCGAAAAAATTACAAGAATAAGAAGTTCATAAGAATTTCAGAATATCATTGCATAAATCGTGTTTAATTTAACGCTTCTAATTTCTGAAACCTCCGAAGTATTTTAAATGTCTATAAATATGTATGTAACATAAAAAAAAATTTAATTGCGAATTGTAAGATGCTAAATAATATGAAAAGTGAGATTAGAAAACAATGACTTTCAGAGCTGACGTTGAGGCTCCTGATCTGCAGATTTACTAGTTATGTCAAGGTTTAACTGAATCTGAAGTTTGATTACATTCCATGTATTAGTTCGTGAGATAGAGGGCCCACAGAATTTTTGTCTCAAACAGACACACAGATTCACGGAGAGACATTTTCTAAAAACAGTCAAATTGTGTTCCGGACCTTCTAAAACGTCAAAAACTGGAAGTCGCAATTTTTCAGGAATCCAATACATTCTTTTTTGTAAAGATAGAAGAAAGAAAAAAATATGTTTGCATATTATTTCTGGATTTTCCTTAATTACAAAAGCAACCTTAAATCGAACGTGGAAACAGAGATCTGCTAGTAACAGAATTGTGTATATCCACATTTGTTAAATTCATGTATGTTTCTTCCTTTGCCTGATGAGCTAAAATGTTCTTGCTATTAAATCTGTTTACTTTGTTAGACAAATCTAAAGTATTAAACGTCTGATTTTGTAGTAGATTTTTGCCTTCAAATTTTTGCATCACGTGATTTTTCCAAAGATTTTTTTCTGATCTGAAACACCTTTTATGCAATTTTCAATTCATTATTATTTTTTTCTCCTATATACAAGAAAAATCGTTCGAGAAAAATGTCGACTTCCAGTTTTTGTTTTAGAAGGTTTTTAACGCGATTTGACTGTTTTTAGAAAATGTCTGATCATGAATCTGTCTGTGTGTCTGTATGTGCCACAAATTTTGTGGGCGCTGTATCTCACGAATTAATGCGCAGAATTTAACAAAACTTCAGATTCATTTAGACCTTTTCATAAACTGGTACTGATTAGGTTTTGGTTTATTTGGTTGACCCGAAATCCGACCAGAACACGACAAAAAAATTTCGTCGATCCAAAACCTTAACATCAAAGAAAATTTACCACTAATTTAATACAATTATGAAAAAAAAAAGGCTTACAATCACTATCACACATCAATTCCATCTTTTATGTAGAAAATTTACATACTTTTAATTTACATGAAAAAAAAAAAAAAAAAAAAAAAAAAAAAATCATTTTCTCTAATTTCGGAAAGAGTTTGGACTTGACGACTTGACTACGCCACTGACAGAAAGATCGCTTGGAGTTTCACAAAAACTATCTTAGAAAGTAAAATAACTCTTTCCGTTTACAATTAAAAATATTTTACTGACTTTTAAATTGTAAATCAAGTAATACATTCGTAAATAAATAAATAAATAAATAAATTAGCAGTGTTTAGAATTTTTCCTTTACTTCTCATACATATACTTCTCATCTTCTCATATACTCTTCAACTCCACAGAGAATCAAAATATAGAAATATATAAATCGTTTCTTAGAATGACTAAGAGATGGCGCTACCAGAGCTTGTCAATGAAAATAACTCCAAGAAAATTATATTAGTATTCATTTCTTTGAACACAAATTAATAAACAAATAAATTAGTTTCGCTTGAAAATCATTTAAATCATTTACGTACATAATCATAACAATACAAACACTGTGAAACAAGTTTTAATTGCTTATGGTTATTTTTAAATTTTAATTAAACATCTTAATTATGAAAAGACCAATTAAAACGCATAATTGCAATGTCTTGTTAATTACTTTCCAAGAATGGAAATCACAAATTTAGTTTAATTAACTGATCATTGTTATAGATTGAATATCATCGAGGCAGTTTAATGAGTTTTTGAAATTCTTTAAAATGCTTTCTCTTTAAACTCATACATATAATTATTTTTTGCTTTTAATTAATTAATATATATATAGTTATTTAATTTTTATGAACAAAAGAGAATTAATTGAAATAAAACATTCTTTTTTTCTTAATCTAGCGTATAGAATTCAAATTATATTCTTTTAATGGGTCAGATATTTAGAAATGTCAAAGTACACAAAAGTTTTAAAGCTTCTTAATTTAAAAAATATTAGACACATGTGTACAAATGTTTAAAGAAATGCCTAAGCAAACCTCCTCTTTTGAATTTTGCTTTTCAAAATATTAAATATGTTTATTTTTTATTATTTTAAAGTCATAAACAGGTGAATATATTTCCAACTGCGAGCTGGATAACAAACACATAACTAAGCCGTATGAGCTAAGTTTTCTTTAATATTTAGACAAACAGCGTCTAAGCAAATTGACGTAATTATGAAAGAAAAGGTTGTATTCTTTCCATAATAAAAAGTAGATATTTCATTAAAAACTGGAAACAGGAAAACATACAAGCAAAATACTGATACAAATTTAAAAAAATTTCATGTTCATTCATTTATTATATATTAAAATTTAATTAAAATCAGGCTAGCAATTTTGTTTAAAATTTTACAGATCAGCTGAATTTTAATGTGAGAATAAATAAATAAATAAATAAAAACGATTATTTGGTCGTTTTAAAGGCTTTTGGCTCCTTAAACGAGCTTTTTATTTATTTTTCTTTTATTCTAACAATTGCATTGTAATTTTTTTCATTTTCTATTTTTTCTCCTTATTGTAAACCTTGAGCTACAAAACATTATTTGAAATTTATTTTTAAAAGGATTAAAAATTTTTTTAATATTACCAGATCTATTTTTCTTTATTTTATACTGGACTCCTATGGTTCTTACTTTTGAATACCACTATTTTCGAATAGCAATATTTGCTTTATTGAATGACAGAAATTCCGTGATAAAATAAAGCCATGATTACTAGTCCGAAATAGTGGTACTCAAAAGTAGATCCCTGCGATCCCTTTTTTTATGTTAATTGATATTTTTCTTGTATTTACATTCTATTTTTTAAAAAAACTTTTATTTCAATATTTACATTGTTTATAATTGTAAATCATACATTGTTGTTGTCTTTTTCATGTATATCGATTTTTCACTCACTTCCTGATATGCTAGAATCATGAAAACTGTGTGCACAGGTGTGTTTCCGATGCCAATACAAAATTTTAATATTTTTAGACCTTAGTTATAAATTAATAAATTTGCATTAAAACATTTTTTTATCAGCCGAACGCAGGTGATAAAACGCCAAATATTATTTACGATTAATTTGAAAAAACTTACTAATTTGTAAACTAATTTGTAAACAATTTGTTTGAAAATAAGGAAATGCCACTTTAATTTTTTTTTTCACCAAAATTATAAAAAGTGCTTCCGGCCTGTACCGGGAGGAAAAGGTAGCTTTCCTATATCTTCGTTTTAAAATTTTAGCTAATGTTACACGAAAACAGCAAGCTAAAATGTAAAGAAAACGTTTACAAAAGATTCGTTAATACTGAATTAGAATAAGAAATTCGCCAAATTATTCAGCTACAGCCAAATTGGCTTCATTTATGAAGACTTATTTTGGTTGCCAAATTTGGCGATATTTCGCCAAATGTCGCCAAGTTTGGCGATAATTTGGCGTTAACGGATATGAATATATAGTTTTATGCGTATGATTGGGAAAATGATTACAACAATGAAAGTTTTTGTAATGTGCTGTCTTGTTTCAAAATGTCAGCCACCCTAGAATTTCAAACTGCTCTATCTCAGCCATTTTTTAAGATAGAGGTAAAACAAAAAATGCTCTGGAATCCTTGTATCAAGGCCTAATACTTAATTAAAAAATAAATTTGAATTTTAAACTTTTTTGTATATTTATTTTAGTTTTAAATTTTTAAGTGGCCGCCATCTTGAAACAAGATGGCGGACCAAGCTGGCCAGCGAACTCGGTCGAGACATTGGTGAGCTTAATACACACAATTAGTTTCATCCAAATTGATTTACAAATACGAGCGTTATCGTATGACATAGGTCAAATATATATATATATATATATATATATATATATATATATATATATATATATATATATATATATATATATATATATATATATATATATATATATATATATATATATATATATATATATATATATATATAACCATTAATGAACCATTACCATAACACCAACTGAAACATGAAATTATGATTTAGGAAGTAATAATTTTTATTGACAACGATATTGTAACCCCAGCACAATGAATATAGATATTAAATACTAATATAAAAGAAGTAGAAATTAAATTAAAAATTGAATGAAATAGAATGAATGAAATTTGTGGAATTTATACAGAATTATCAAGTCCCAAATGCATAAATTCCACAAATAAAATGAGTGGTTTCATCTTCATATTAGCATTAAAATTGCTAAAGAATATGAATTTGGCACGACCACTCTATGACCATAACCATCTAGTTAAAAAAAGACTTAAAATTCAGAAAACAAATACAATACTTAAAAAGAGAGAAACCTTACTCAGAATTATAAGAGAAGAACTGGATAATAGATCACCAAATGC
The DNA here is from genome assembly GCA_963931845.1 of Maratus michaelseni. NCBI lineage: Eukaryota > Metazoa > Arthropoda > Arachnida > Araneae > Salticidae > Maratus > Maratus michaelseni. Next base: position 142,188,740 of record OZ007597.1, read on the forward strand.
CATAATCTACACGATGAAGATGGATTCCTGCTCCCAACACTTACAGATACATGAAGACAAATAAAGGCAATGAATTGCAAAAAATAATTTACTAAATGTTGCCAAAAACAGTTTTAGAAGATTAGAACCCTGTTGCCAATTTAGAAAATGAATTACTTGGATATATGGAACTTAAAGCATCACAAACCATGGTGCTGCCAACTATGATTTTGAAAATGAACTACATGGAAATATTGAATATTTTAAAGCAAACAAGCCATGGTGCTGCCATCTATGAGCAGAATATGTAGTGAATATACAATGGAAAAATCAATATTAAAAATGAATTCATTCTATCTTAAGTGGTCGTAATTAGTTAATAAATATAAATGAAATAAAAATAAAATAAATAATATTTAATAATAAATATATATGAAATTAAATATAAAATGAATAATAAATCCAATTACATTAAAGTAAAATTGGATGTAGTAATGATTAATTAAAAAAACAAAAGTGAATAAAGATGCTATGGAGATAAATTTAATATTAAACATATGATACAATAGGTTAGGGAATATTAATTTAAATTAATACATATAATTTTAGCATTTAATAAAGTATTACATTATATTAGAATATGATATTGCCCACCGTGGGCAAATTAAAATACTAAATTATGTGAATTAAGATACTATGGATTTAAAAATAATATTAATTAAATATTGAAATTAATAGTAACAAATTATGTTTTTGCATACAAAGTTAAAATTTAAATTCACATCATATAAGTTGTTAGGGAAGAAAATTAACTTGAATTAATATATATTATATTAGTGATTAATAAAGTATTACATTATATTAGAATATGATATTGTTCCCCATGGCAATAAAAGTAAATACAATAAATCAATAAACATTCTTAATAGTAGTGAATAATACATTTAAATTAATTAATGAAGATTTAAATATAACTACGGTAATTCACATATAAAAGTACTACATCAAAGTCCATTACAAAAATTGTATTAGTAAGCGTATGTGTAAATCAAAATGCCCTCTCTCTTTTTTTTTGTGTAAAATAAATTAACCATGCGTTTTTTCCATACAACTCCGCCACACACCTCCTCAATCCAACATCTACCCACCCAGCCATCCTATTATAATTAATTAATTAATTTATTTATTTATTATTATTATTTTTTTTAAATATTATATGTTTTTTTTATGCATTTTTTTAACGCATGTGTTAATTTGGTTGTATAGATCATATAAGTACTAATTATATATTAAAGAATATATGAATTTTTTTGGAAAACCATGTTGTAATGTATCATAGATTAGTTTTTTAATGTTGCTGTTAATGAGTTGAGAAGAACATAACCTTTTTATTCTGTAAATATGATTAAGGAGTATATTACGATATACAGAATTATGAAGACAGGATTTAAAATTAGTAAATGTATTAACTTTAAATTTAAATTCTTTACGTTTATCAAAAAGATCAATTATTGTTTTGTTTTCTTTAAGTGTAATTTTAAGATATAAAAAGTTAATAGTATTGTTAGAAAGTAGGTTTTCCGTTAATTCTAAATTAGTAGGATAATCAACTGGAAATACAGATATACACTGCTCAAAACAATTAAAGGATATTTGAAGTTTTATATAAAATAAAGATATAAACGAAATTTTTTTTGCCGAAAATAGAAGAAGAGAATCACAAATGCAAATTTTACTGGTTTTCAAACTGTGGAGTATGCAAATTTTGAGTTCGACGTCAAAAACGTCGCTTCAGCGGCAGCGAATGAAATTTGACTTTCAACGGGATAAAAGAGAATGAAGACAAGGATGATCGGCATTCAGTGATTGCTTTGTTTCGATGAGTACGATGTCTCAGCGAAGTCATTTGACAGATTCAGAAGCTTGGAGAATTGTTGATAGGTTAGAAGGGGGCCAAACTCAAGCTGAAGTAGCGCAAGCCATTGGAGTGTCACAAAGTGTCATTTCCAGGATCTGGAACCGTTTTTTGGAGAGTGGATGTGCAGGCCGAAGACCAGGGCAAGGTCGTAGACGGGCAACAACGCCCAATGAAGATCGGTATTTAGCGTTAACAGCTCGGAGACACCGAAACATGAACGCTACTCTTCTCCAACAACACCTTCGCTCGGCTACAGGCACCACGATTTCAACTCAGACTGTCCGAAACCGGCTCCATGCTGTAGGTCTGTATGCTCGCCGACCGATGGTATGTGTTAGATTAACATCAAGGCATCGTCGCGACCGCAGGGAGTGGGCAACCGAGCATGTCAACTGGAGGAGAAATGAATGGAGCAATATTCTGTTTTCTGACGAGTCCCGTTTTTCTGTGCATCCGGATAATAGGCGTTGTGACGATCTCATTAAATCTCTCACAGTGTGCTAATTATGCAAAATAATCAACGATAGAAATTCCCAAGAGTTGGAGAACTTTTCTCACGCTTAGCTGTGGTGTTACAAGAATGTCACTTACTACAATAGGAAAAGATGAGCTTCGATCAATCTTGTGAAACTGAAATCGTTAGACAGCAAATATTTCTCTGATCTGTCCGACGACATGTGGGGTCTCGGATCGTGAGAAATTGCCGTGTGAACATTCTAAAGTTCAGGAAGACCTCCCCAAAAGAATGGTTTATCCTATGACTTAAAAACCGAAACTAATGACGTGAACTAAAACTTTTTTGATTGGTGATCGGAGTATCTTTTGTTCGAGCAAGGTGACCGGAAAAGCGAATCGAGGGGAAGTTAGTTAGAGTTTTGGCAGGAGAACGAGTGTTGGTGGAAAACACTCTTCTCAGGACGATTTCCCAAACCAGTGGGGAAGGAAATGTTTTGCTGACACATTTTGAAGAGAAAAGATTTCTCTTAAGGCAACGGCAAGGTCATCGCTTGACGTTTTTGTGAAGAGTGCAAAAGAACTCATGTTAAGATTTCCAAACGCTGTACAAGATTGGACCTTTCATTGTTTTATTAATTGATTATAAGTTGAAACGAAATTACGCTGAAAAAAATTGTTTATAATGATTTGTAATATTAAGAAACTCGAAAATGATTTTTAAATAAAAATCACTTAGTAGTACCTTATTGAAATTAATCCATATGAAAAGGCCACACGCTACCCCTTTACAAATTATAACATCATGGATTCATTATAGCTGGTGGCAAGCGGGTCGGATACTTCAACAAAAATTGATTAACATCAGTGAAGAGAGCCCAGACAGTAGCAGTGACGCCCGCCCGCATCTAAGCGCGCAAGATCTGACGCCAGTTCAGGAGAGGAAAGCAGAGACCGAAGCAAGCCTTGCAGTGTCACGACAGACCGCAGTTCCGTCCTGGAAGCAAGCCCGTGTTTACAGAGAACAAGCCCGAAGCAAGCCCTTGCAGTGTCACGACAGACCGCAGTTCCGTCCTTGAAGCAAGCCCGTGTTTACAGAGAATAAGTCCGAAGCAAGCCCTTTCTAGGAAACATCAGGAGCCGACAAATCGAGATGACCTGTGCAATCGACGACGTCTAGGCCAGACCCGAAACCGGTGACAAATGATGCAGACCAAGACTGTAGAAAAGGTAAGCTCAATTCATTTTTGAGTGGCTCTCATTTTGTTTACATATTCTTTGGTGAGGAAAATTCATTTCTGAGAAATTTTTTATTTTTATATTGATATATGATAAATTATGATAAATTTTTAAATCTAATAACTTTTAACATATTTGGAAAAATATATGTATATTTGTTATCAGCATTAAATTTGATAGTGTGAACTTTCTTTTGGCAGTAAAATAATATAAGGATTGTCAGGCTAAGTGTGTATATATATAATTTTTTTTTTCTCGAAAAAAAAGAGATAAAAATTTTGATTTTTCAAATAAGTCGATTGTCTAGTTATTCATGATTGAAAGATTTCAAAGGTGTACTTTTTTATATTATTAGTGAAACAATAGGTGTTGTTGATAATCAAATATTTTGCATATGTGATGTTAGGAAAATTTTTTTAGCAGTTGCAAAAGTGGTCATTTTGTTATAAATGGGAAAATTGTTACCTGCGGGGTCAGAAATATCAAGTATTGGTTGAATTATGTGCACAGAATTTCAAATTTCTAAATTTGTTTTAAATGTGTATGATCGACACCAAAACGTGTCAGTGTATTGAAAATTTTACAATATTGAAAGTCTATTTTTATATGTATACTATTTTTATTATTCCTCAAATTGAATTGTATTTAAAATTGTTAGTATTATGTGGGTAGTTGCAGAAAAATTTCCATAAAGTGTTAGAATCCCTATTGCATAAGTTAGCGAGTGAAACTATCATTTTCATCTTTATATTGTATTTACATAAAATTTTAAAATGCAAGAAGTAACTGATCTGAAACAGTGCAGGAAAATTGATTTGCAGAATTTAGCGGAAGAATTGGGAGTGGAAATAGGGAAAAATGACAGGATACCGGTAATTATCCAAAAAATCGAAGCTGCCGATGATTACGATAAAGATTTTGCATTCACGCAAGCTGCGTATATCATGAAAGATCGCGAAGACAAGATAGCCGCGGATAAAGAGGAAAAACAAAGGGAATATGAGAGGGAGAAAGAAGAAAGAGAAAGAGAGGAAAAACAAAAAGAACGCGAATTTACGTTAGAACAACTTAGATTGACGCAAGATGCAAATAGACGTAGTTCAACTAACAGTACCGGGTCGGAACGCCCACCTAAACTGCCGCTCCGAACAATAATGCATCGATTTGATCCGGAACGCTCGGATATAACTTTGTTTTTAAATTTGTTCGAACGACAGGCGACCAAAGCGGAAATAGAGACAGGTGACTTAGTGACGCATTTATTAGCTTTAGTGCCGGTAGAAATTGCAGAGTTAATTTTAAGGGAACCGCAAGATCAGACGGATAACTTTGAATACGTCAAAAAGTTTTTGCTTGAACGATTCCGTATGAGTCCCGAAGCATATCGTCAAAAATTAATGAAACATCCACGCAATCCAGGTGCTCCGTGGAAGGATATTATTTTTGAACTCAATAGTTATTTAGAGGGTTGGTTAAATGGGTTAGATGTTACAGATTTCAATAGTCTGAAAAATTTATTGATAACTGACCAGATCAAGCTCCGTGCTTCTAGTGAAATGAAAGAGCATTTCATTGATTCGTGGGCAAACTACAAAGACCCGTTATTTTTGCCAAAATGTCTGGACGAATATGAAGCAGTGAAAGGGATTTCAGATAAAAAAGAGAATGCGAGATCTTTTTATGATAGGAAATCTGAAGAAACGAAACTCGAGGGAAATTCTGGAGAAGAAAAAAATTCCGACAAAAAAATAAATTGGCGAGACAAAGAAATTAAAGACAGGGAACGTATCTTTGAACGAAAGAGGCGTTGCCATACGTGTGGAAGCGAATTTCACCTAATGGCACGTTGTCCGAAAAGACAAAGGGATATTACGGAAGTAAAATCTTTCGAGAGCATAAATCACTTAGGCGATATAAGCGAAGACAAAAGCTTGTTCCGACCTTTTTTGAGTGAAAACAAAATAAATGGGAAGAAGGCGTGTGTACTTAGAGATTCAGGTAGCTCGTATTGTGTTTGCCCATGGAATTTGGTAAATAAGAGCAAATTAGGCAATGAATATGTTTGGCTTAAACAGACATTTGATAAATATCCAAAACGATTTAGAGTGGCACGTATAAAAATGGAAATAAAAGGTCTCGGATATGTAAATACGAAAGCGGCAATCCTGCCTAGACACTCTAAAATTAAACACTATATCTTAGGTAATAAGACGCAGGCTTTAATAAATGAAAAGGTAAAGCGAAAGCAAAAATCGCAAACTAATTCCAGTTTTGAGAACCCGGGGATTGAGATAAACCCTTTAACAGATCCACAAGGGCAGGAAGAAATTCTTTCGTCATTCCCCCCCGAAATGAAGAACCACCGTTCTCAGTGTATTGGGGAAAAAGAAACCCTTTTGAAAAGGTCAAGGAAAGTAGATGAGTTGGTTTTCGACCGGCAGTGTAATTCGAAAAATAAACGCGAAAATATGGAAGTGAGTGTTGACAGGAAGGGTTATCATTCGAAAGTTAATCTGGAGGAAGTGAGCGGATTCACAAAGAGTTTTCTAAAATCCTTCGAAATTCTGTTGAAAGAGAGTAGGGACAGTGGAAATTCACGCCTTTGTGACACTCTTGTTAAAGAAATTGAACGGTTGTGTAAAACGTATTGTTCGGCAAACACAAGTAAAGAAATTCAGTAGTAAGTTTTTGAGTAAAATCCAATCTTTTGTACATATTTGATTATTTTTAGTTTTATTGTTATTTTGGCATGTGTAGTAAAAAAGTATCTTTCAAAAAAAAAAAAGTCTCTAAATCTAGATGTTCAAGCAATGGTAAACAGTATATAAGAAATTGGGTCACTTATGTATATTGTGAGGTTAAATTGTAATGTTATTTGAGCCACTCAGATATGTTGAGCTAACTCTCTTTTTTGCAGATTTTCCGCGTTTTAACCCGGAAAATGTTTTGATGGTAGGGGTGTTGTGACGATCTCATTAAATCTCTCACAGTCTGCTAATTATGCAAAATAATCAACGATAGAAATTCCCAAGAGTTGGAGAACTTTTCTCACGCTTAGCTGTGGTGTTACAAGAATGTCACTTACTACAATAGGAAAAGATGAGCTTCGATCAATCTTGTGAAACTGAAATCGCTAGACAGCAAATATTTCTCTGATCTGTCCGACGACATGTGGGGTCTCGGATCGTGAGAAATTGCCGTGTGAACATTCTAAAGTTCAGGAAGACCTCCCCAAAAGAATGGTTTATCCTATGACTTAAAAACCGAAACTAATGACGTGAACTAAAACTTTTTTGATTGGTGATCGGAGTATCTTTTGTTCGAGCAAGGTGACCGGAAAAGCGAATCGAGGGGAAGTTAGTTAGAGTTTTGGCAGGAGAACGAATGTTGGTGGAAAACACTCTTCTCAGGACGATTTCCTAAACCAGTGGGGAAGGAAATGTTTTGCTGACACATTTTGAAGAGAAAAGATTTCTCTTAAGGCAACAGCAAGGTCATCGCTTGAAGTTTTTGTGAAGAGTGCAAAAGAACTCATGTTAAGATTTCCAAACGCTGTACAAGATTGGACCTTTCATTGTTTTATTAATTGATTATAAGTTGAAACGAAATTACGCTGAAAAAAATTGTTTATAATGATTTGTAATATTAAGAAACTCGAAAATGATTTTTAAATAAAAATCACTTAGTAGTACCTTATTGAAATTAATCCATATGAAAAGGCCACACGCTACCCCTTTACAAATTATAACATCATGGATTCATTATAGCTATTTTCATCTGGAGGGACCGTGGCAGTAGGAATAATCCTGCGTTCGTGCACGAAAGTGTCAGATTTGGCGGTGGAGGAGTGTTGGTGTATGGTGGCATCTCCATTGACGGGCGCACTGACCTCTACATCATTCGAGATGGAGCTCTGACTGGTCGCCGATATAGGGATGAGATCCTCAGACCTATTGTAGTCCCTTACGCTGCAGCAATCGGAGATAACTTCATTTTAATGGACGATAACTGCAGGCCACATCGTGCAAACCTGGTGGAGGATTTCCTTTTCGAGGAAGGAATCGTTCGAATGGAATGGCCAGCGTGTTCTCCAGACATGAATCCAATCGAGCACGTTTGGGACGCTCTAGGAAGACGAGTTTCTGGCCGCCAACAACCCCCACAAACTCTCCAAGAACTGGAAAGAGCTCCTCAGGAAGAGTGGGGCAGAATACCCCAACTCGTCATTAATAGCCTCATTGAGTCCATGCCTCAAAGGTGTTCAACGTTGCTGGCCGCCCGTGGAAACCATACCCCCTACTGAAAATGATTTTCTTTGAAGAAAACACCTTTTCTTATTCTTTTTTTATCATATGCACAAATTGTGTTTTTTTCCTTTTGTACACAAATGCGCAATAAAATGCATTTTTTTCTGCCAAACATGTGTAATGTATTCTCATATAACCTACTATGTCTGTCGACCATGTATCAATCAGCTAAAAAGTTTCCCAGATACAAAATCCACCTAAAACTGCAATATCCTTTAATTGTTTTGAGCAGTGTATTAGTGTGATCAGTGGCAATTAGAATTATGTCATCAATATAACGATATAAATGTATATTACTGTTAATAAAAGTACGTTCATAGTGATACAAGTCTGATAGTATACTAGATGTACATCCCCCTTGTGGTATACCGACTTTCTGTAAATATAACGTATTATCATGCAGTATAAAATTATTATATATAATGAAATTTGTTAAAGTTTTAAAATAAGCAGTATCTATATGAATAGGTAAATTTAGTGTATGATGATACTTATTAAATAATGCATTTATAACATTATGTAGATCTAATAAATCTATATTATTAAAAAGATCCTTGAAATCATAAGTCAATATATTGTTAACACATTTAAGATTTTTTAAAATATTGACGAGTTGATAGCTATTTTTTATACAATGTGTATTATCAGTGGATGTTGTCAGTGTATAAATTTGATTGAGAATTTTTAATAGATGTTTATTGGCTATATTATTATATGTATTGCACCAAATAGTTACAGTCCTAAATTTAATTGGATATTTATGAAATTTGGGTATAAGAACTAAATAAGGATAATTAAAGTTAGTAGAAGAAATATTTAATAGTTTATAATAACTGTGAATTTTACGATTATTTACAATTACATTTTCATTAGTTTTTTGAAACGATTTGTTAGTAGAAATACAAGATGTAAGTAGCCGGTGATAATAAGATTTACATATGATTGCATAATTATTAGGAGATTTGTCGATGTATGTGATTACAAAGTTTTTTTGTAATTTAGTAATTTGCTGGAACAAGTGTTTAGTGTTAATTTTAACCAGATGCGATAAATTATGTTTTAAAGACGTAGTTAATTTTTCTATAACTAGTATTTTCCATTGATTAAAATATTCAATAGGTTTACTATATGAGATTGAAATTTTATAAATGAAAATATCTATATCGTATATAAACTGTTTTATAATAGAATTTATATCAAATTTAGAAGGAAGCCTATATTTAGTACCATAACCCATTAGTTTTTGCAGTTTAAAATTATTCACAATATCAAGATTACCAGTGATTATATGTCCATGATCATTATTAACGTATTTTTTTAGAGTGGGGTCATTGCATTTACACGGAAAAGAACTTGCATCAGATGTATTTTTTGAAAATGCATTAGTTAAAAATCTTTCGTCCGACTGTATTAGGATATTTAAATGTTTTTGAAATTTGAAGATTATTAATAGGAAAATAACAGTTTTTATCATTAATTATAGAATTAATATTAATTTTATTAAAGATTTGATTTGAAAAAGTGATTATCATTTGAGTATTAGTGTTTTGAATTTTTTGTTTTTTATGTAAATTAATGTTGAAAAGATTAGCTCTTGTCATAATAAGATCATAAAAAATATCAGAGAAATGATTTGAGTAAGAATTACTAAGAAACACATTTAAATATTGCACTATCTGTTTCTTTTTGATAGCAAATATGTATTTTCGAATTAATAACCAGTTGTAATTCTTATTGTAGTTATGCTGAAGAGAATTTATTTGTTTAACAATATATTTTTTGGAAATAACAACTGTAGCAGTACACTTTCCTCGCTTGATATATATATATATATATATATATATATATATATATATATATATATATGAAATGAATGTGAAAAGGTATGAAAGAATTTTGAATGTGAACGAATGTGGATTGATATGAAAGGATAGTTAGTTAAACCCATTCCAAATCAGAAACTAAAATATAAAAATTCAAAGTTTTAAATCCCTAAATCGTGTGTCAAAATTTTAAAGTCTTGCCTTCATTTCTAGTTGCCCCTGTAACTTAACTTTCCTTACAATACATTTATTACGAACAGATATCAATTTTGAATCCTAGTTAAGATTAAAAGTGCTGACGGTAGCGCATCTCTCTTCTCCCGGTGGCTACATCTTGCATGTTAATTATCTGGGCTGCTTACCCAGATATGAGTCAAGGGCTAATTAGCCAATTAAATTACATTATTTCATAAGTTGCAAAGCGGTCTCTGGCGGTAGTTTCGATGTATATAATGTGAGGAGCACGTTTTTTGTGTGGCTTTTGACTCTAATCACTCTCCTCAAAATCTACGGCCAGTATTCTTCGAAGTGCGACGGCATCCTTGCCGGTGTAAGTCCGGCAATTCGCCGAAATATGAACGATAAGACGATGTTTCCCCGGTAAAAGACTCTTCAAACTGTCCCCTGGGCCTAGCTTAAAGAGAGACTTGTAATTAATTGGAATAAAAGCTAGTTCCCAGGAAAATGCCTGCTTATTTCTCCTACTTGTGCACGACTACATTAACGATGGATATCTAGTAATGGGATGTGTGATAGCGGTGATCGACCGCTCGTTACAGAGAGATCGATGTGTGTTCGTTATATCGAGGTGCGCCCGTTATACAGAGGCGATATCTTACAGAGAGTCTGGTAAGGATGAGAAGGCTCCTGCGCGGGTAACAAGTGTTTTCAACTCTCCAATTCATGAGTTCAGCGTTTCTACCGTAAGAAAACGACTTTCTGATAAACGATTTTCTGAACTGTGGAAAGCGAAATCGGAAATAAATTTATTTTCGGTACAAAAGCAGTTATGAAGATGAAATAAATATCTACAGTCAGTCAATGAAAGAGCTCCTGCTTCACTCATTAAGTTATCAAATAATATTCTGTGTTTCTGATCATCTATCAAACAATTTTTTTTTTCTTCCTTTTCATCTCGGATATTTAGAAAACAAGAAAACATTTCCTTGCTCATTCAAAAGAAAAACATTTTTTATTGCATGGGTTTTCTCCTACTTCACTTTCAAAAGACGGTATCTCAGATGACCTAGTTTGCTGCAGAGAGAAGAGCAAAAAGTGTGTCACAGACAACCACTTGTTTTGTGTTAAGATCAAGGTCAAAGTTCAATGCAGTAACGATCTCCAGCAGAAGGAGGGCTGTGCTTTTTTTTGTGTTTCGTTGGTGTTTCTTTCGGTTTCAGTTTAAATGGTGATAATTTTTTTTCTTTTTTTTTCACGTGAGTATTCTGTGCAATCAAATGGATTTAAAAGAAAAAGAAGAAATAGGTATGTTCGATTTTGTTATTTTTTAAGAAGAATTTAAAAGCGGACAGAAACTTTCTATTTTTATTTTTTGAAGCAGTAAGAGAGAAAAACAATTAAAGAAAAACAATTTGAAATTTTATTATTTTTTAAGTGTTATTTTTTATGAAAAATACTATTATTATTATTTTATTATTATTATTATTATTATTATTATTATTTTATTATTATCTCTATGTTACAACTTAAGTGATTAAATGAAGCAGATTATTTTTGTTTATTATTTTGGAAATTTAAGCGGGATTTAATGAAAAAAAAAGAAAAAAAAAAGAGGGCAAATTTAAAAAAAAAAAAAAAAAAAAAAATGATTTTTTCTAGTAAAAATATTTTTTTTTATATTTTGTTTAATGAGATTGTAAAAATAAGTAATAAAAATGAGTGCAGAAGACAAATCCACTCAAGTGGGTGAAGGTGACGAATCTTTAAATGAAAAAAATACAGAAATTGAGGGAAATGGGAATCCCCTTGAAAGTCCTCCAAATACGGAAATACATGAAAGTGCCCCTGTAAATATGAATGGAGAAATTAGCCCAGAGAGCCAACAATCTCTTAAAAATCAGGCCCTAATTCCTGAAATAGAATTAATCAAAAAGGCCGCTGTAGGTAGCTATGCAGCAAATAGTGAGGAAAAAACAAAAGACCCCGAGATTATCCCGTTTTCGCCGGAAGCAAAGATGATTTTTGCCTCTTGGCTTGCTTATTTTGAGGCTGTATGTATTGAATCCAGAAAAGATGATGTTTGGAAGATAAGAAACATCCAGAAATTTTTAAAAGATAGTGCCCTTACCCTATACATTAACAACTGTCTTAATGTTTTACACTGGAATGAGTTTGTTTCACTATTCCATGAAAATTTTTCTACCCCAGATACACTATCACTAAGCGACTTTGCTAGTATTCGGTATAGGTCAGGTGAAGACCTCAACGAGTACTACCAAAAGAAAACGAAAATGGGTCGTAATCTGGGTTTAGACAACAAATTCATTCTGGAAGGGTTATCAGAAGGTTTGCCAATCTCGATGCAGAGACTTATTGTGACTAATGCCCCTAAAACTGCCACAGAATGGAGAGAATTAGTTTTTAAACTTACTAAGCTTGAAGTAGCAGGCAAGAGTCCTGAAAATAAACCAGACCCAACTCCCCAAAATCAGTTCAGACAATGGCGACCATATCGCCCTAATACCACTGAGCAGAATTTCCAATGCGATCCTGGAATTATAGATACCCTTATCAAAACCCCCAGAATCGCCCAAATGTGCCTAACCCTCAAAGAACTTTCCAAAATGTGAGACCATTTCAACCGTCTCCTCCAAGACCAAATATACACTACCAGGCTACATTGCCACCATCGCCATGCCGCGTATGCCTTAATCTTAATATTCCAAATGCTTACCATTGGGTACGAGATTGTCCTTTTCGAAAGCAATCTTTAGAGGCCTCCTCTCTAACCCAACAACCAAACATTCAAATCCAAAATCCAAATCAGACACAAAGTGATTTTTCTGCAAACCCAAGTAGTAATATATGACAATTAATAGTACCCGGGTACATAGAAAAAAGAAAAGGATCCAAAGAAAACCCAAAGAAACGTCAAATTACTACTCTAGGGATACCAGAAAACTCAATACCCTGTTTGATCGACTCAGGAAGCTCGTTAAGTGTCATTCCATTACATTTAGTCCAAAAATTCCAATTAAACACTTCCAAAATTCGTAAAGGTCTATCGGTCGCTCAAACACAAGGCATTCTCACCTTGCAGGAAAAATGTCGTGTTAATTTGAAAATTGGCCACATATCCAAATATGTTGATCTTTATGTTATTGATAATAAATTACCCTATACCCTTATTGGACTTAACCATTGCCAAAGTTTCCAGTTAAATATTGATTGTGTTAAGATGCAAATTTTCCAAAATAACCAAAGAGTGCCTCTCCTGAACCAATTACGAAATATTCCAACAGTTAATTCCTTGCACGTGTCAGAACCTAATGAAGATGTCTCAGAAAAGGAAAATGCAGGGATATTTGGCGAAAATTATCAGCCGGAGTTTGTAAACGCCACTGAACCTATCCAAGTTCAGTCTGCACCTAACAAACTGCCTACTCTCTTAGCCAAATATGTCGGTATTTTTGCCAAAGATAAATATGATGTAGGATGTGTCAACATGGAACCACAGAGAATACATTTAACTTCTGACTTACCAATTTCGCTTAGAGCTTATCGTACTTCCCCTAAGGAAGAAGAAGAAATTAGAGAACAAGTTAAAAATTTGTTAAAAGCCGGTATCATCGAAGAAAGTCATTCCCCTTATTCCTCACCTGTAACCCTAGTTTATAAACGTGAAGAAGGAAAGAAAACTCGGTTGTGTGTCGATTTCCGAAAATTAAATGCCATAACCAAAACAGATGCAGAACCCTTGCCCCGAATCGACACTTTATTGGACAAACTGGTGCAAGCTAAAGTGTTTTCCACTCTTGATTTAGCAAGTGGATATTGGCATATACCTATCCACCCTAAAGATACTGAAAAATTAGCCTTTGCCACAACGTTTGGCTTATTTGAGTGGAAGGGGCTCGCGTTCGGCTTGAAAAATGCGCCTGCAAATTTCAACCGTATCCTTCGAAGAATCCTAAATAAATATAAAATTGACTTTGCATGCAGTTATTTTGATGATATTATTGTATTCTCACAAAATGAAGAAGAACATTACCATCATTTGGAAATCATTTTTGATATTTGTGTCCAGGAAAATCTTAAATTAAAGCTGTCTAAATGTAATTTTGTTAAGAAGACAATTAATTTTCTTGGATATGAAGTGTCGAATGGTTGTATTACACCCGATAACCCAAATATTGAAACCATCAAGAGGTTAAAACCACCAACCAATGTTAAAGAGTTACAACGCTTTTTGGGATCTATTAATGTTTATAATAAATTCATTCATAAATATGCTGAGGTTAGATATCCTCTAAATAATTTGCTAAAGAAAAATGTTCCTTATGTATGGGACCAGGACTGTCAAAATTCTTTTGAAAAATTAAAAGCAGCTCTAATTCAAAAACCTATCTTAAGATTGTTTGATCCCAAAACACCTTGTAATTTATTTGTAGATGCATCAAGTCTTGGAGTGGGATGTGTTGTGAAACAGGCTGATGAAAATGGTATTTTGCACCCCATAGCATATCATTCTAGAAATCTTCGCGACTATGAAAAAAATTATGCAATTACTGAGCTCGAATGTTTGGCAATTGTGGATGCTCTAGATAAATTTTACCATTATTTACATGGTCAAAAATTTGTCATTCATACAGATCATGCGGCTCTCACTTGGCTCAAAAATGTTAAAAACTTAAGAGGACGTCTTTTCCGCTGGTCCCTTAAATTGAGTATGTTTGACTATGATATTAAATATAAAAAGGGCTCCACTAATGTAGAGGCTGATATGCTGTCTAGATTACCTGTTTCAGAAGACCCCCCACATCATACACATTTACTCAACTTGAACGATATCAGAGAAAATCAGAAAAAAGAGAATGTCAAGGTAGATGGTAAAAAATATGTTGAAATTAATGATGTTATTGTGATTAAAAAGAAAAGTTTGTATAAGATTGTCGTCCCCATGGCTTTACGTTTACCCCTCTTGGAAAAAGCCCACACAGATTTTGGACATCCTGGAATTTATAAGATGATAAATTTAATTACAAATCAAGATTATTGGCCTAATCTTAATAAAGATATTGAAAATTTTGTAAAACATTGTCATACCTGCCAAATCAACAAAAAAGTAGGCAAAAAAGATTTGGTTTGTTGCAGCTCATGCCCCCAACGGATATACCTTTTGAATGCTTGGCATTGGACTCTGTTGGCGGATTTAATCATTATAATTCGGCAAAGAAATATCTGCATTTGGTCATAGACCATGCAACTCGCTATGTGTGGGGTTTCGCGTCAAAAAGTGTAACAACTGAAACTTATACAAACATTTTGAAACAATTATTTCAAACTCAAGTACCAGAAAAAATACTTACTGATAGAAATGGAGCATTTACAGCTTCTAGATTTAAACGTTTTCTTCGTAATTATAATGTAAAACACCGATTAACCTCCAGTCATCACCCGGAAATGAATGGGAAAATTGAGCGTTTGAATCAAACTATTGTCACCAGATTAAAATGTATTGCAAATTCATCACCAACTAAATTACCTTGGACAAAATTTTTAGATGAAGTATTGTATCAATATAATGCTACTCCACATTCTGTAACTCAATTTCCACCTAGTTATTTGCTGTTAGGAAAATTACCTTATGATCCTCTTTTGCCCGATAATGATTATTACCCTCCTGTTGAAGAAGCTAGAAAATTAGCTAAGGAAAGAACAATAGCTTACCATGAAAAAAATAAAATCCATTACGATGCTCGTTTTCTTCCTGTAAAGTTTAAAGTTGGTGACATTGTAATGTATGAAGAATTCCACTATCCTAATACACGTAAATTGACTCCACAATATTCTGGACCATATACTATCTTAAAACAACTATCTGATGTAAGTTTTGAAATTGATAAACCCAGTATACATTTTAAGAGAGATTCTGAAATAGTGCATGCTTCCAAGTTGAGATTCTATAACCCTCCTCAAAATTTAAAACTCTACCATGAATAACCCCCGTCTATCCCTTTCATCTTTCAATTTTTTATTTTTGCTTTCCTATCGTCCCTCTATCATTTTAGTATTTGGATGAGGACCCAGCTGGATGTTAATTTAAAACCCAGCGGTGTAGTTGGCGGAGCAGTTTTAAAGTACTGCTAACCTTTTTATTTTTTTTTATTACTTATACAATGACAAAATTAGGAACACGTTAGGGGTCCTCCGCTCCGTGGCCTCCCGTCTATAGTCGAACTGTTTTCCCATTTTCTCTTTCCATGTAGAATGGAGAATTTGGCAAAACTGCTTCGCTTTCCCTCTGTAGGTGATTATCGGGCATCCACTTTTCCTTTTTTCCTTGTGCAAGAGACACATTTTTTGGATGATAATCACCTCAGAGTTTAGAAATCCATGTCTCACTGAGCCTGGTGGAAAGGATAGCCTAATTTTTTTTTTTTTTGGGTAGAATTTCCTATTTTTACAAAGTTTTCCAGTTCAATCTTTTTTTTTTCTCCTGAGAATAATTCCCACTAGAGTGTCCTATAAGCCCAAAGATGCTTGTAAATAGATATTTTGGAGTAGTAACAGAGCTTGTAACTGATCATATGACATTTTCATGTTTGTGTTGTTTTTATTGCATTTGTAGTAATTGTTTTGTCCTATATTTACAATATATTTGAAATATCTTTTATGATATATTTTTTAAATTTAATGTTTTGAATAAGTGTTTATATCATGTTGAAGTATTTTTATAAGTTTAAGTGCATATTTTAATTGTTTGTGTTTGTAAATAATATAAGTAATTGCCATATTATATTTCTGCTTTAAAGTATCATATTATTTAGTTTTTATTGTATTATATGTTTAAAGAAAGGTGCAATGTTTACCTTTCCTGATGAACCAAATATAACCCACGAACAATTCTAACAGGACATATTGGTTAACAAAAACTTTTGCAATGTGCTAACAGACTTTCAAAAAAATAGCACACAATGTTCTCGCGAGACATGTTTAAATTTTTTTTGCTGCAGCTGTGTGTTTTGTTTACAGTATATGTCATATGTTTTATCTTCAGTGTATATCATCAAATAGTACCAGTATTTTATGTAAAAGTAAGCCCAAGCAGTTTGAGAGTCTAATTAGAATTCCGTAGAGAAAAAAAAAAAAAAAAAAAAAAAAAAAAAAAAAAAAAACGATATCCTAGTTTAAAAGGAGTTTAACTTATGGGGTTGAGCCCCACAGCCCTTGTTGACAAGTACTGTGGTGCTCATTTTTAAAGGGGGGGATGTGAAATGAATGTGAAAAGGTATGAAAGAATTTTGAATGTGAACAAATGTGGATTGATATGAAAGGATAGTTAGTTAAACCCATTCCAAATCAGAAACTAAAATATAAAAATTCAAAGTTTAAAATCCCTAAATCGTGTGTCAAAATTTTAAAGTCTTGCCTTCATTTCTAGTTGACCCTGTAACTTAACTTTCCTTACAATACATTTATTACGAACAGATATCAATTTTGAATCCTAGTTAAGATTAAAAGTGCTGACGGTAGCGCATCTCTCTTCTCCCGGTGGCTACAGCTTGCATGTTAATTATCTGGGCTGCTTACCCAGATATGTGTCAAGGGCTAATTAGCCAATTAAATTACATTATTTCATAAGTTGCAAAGCGGTCTCTGGCGGTAGTTTCGATGTATATAATGTGAGGAGCACGTTTTTTGTGTGGCTTTTGACTCTAATCACTCTCCACAAAATCTACGGCCAGTATTCTTCGAAGTGCGACGGCATCCTTGCCGGTGTAAGTCCGGCAATTCGCCGAAATATGAACGATAAGACGATGTTTCCCCGGTAAAAGACTCTTCAAACTGTCCCCCTGGGCCTAGCTTAAAGAGAGACTTGTAATTAATTGGAATAAAAGCTAGTTCCCAGGAAAATGCCTGCTTATTTCTCCTACTTGTGCACGACTACATTAACGATGGATATCTAGTAATGGGATGTGTGATAGCGGTGATCGACCGCTCGTTACAGAGAGATCGATGTGTGTTCGTTATATCGAGGTGCGCCCGTTATACAGAGGCGATATCTTACATATATATATATATATATATCAACATTTGAACTGAGGGTGGTTTTGGGGTCTGGGGGTCATGATCGGTGAAAATATATCGAAATTTTCTGGAACTGCTTTCCTCCGAACGGCTGCAATAGGTAGCTTTATACTTTTTTGTATTTAAAGCTACCTAAAAAGGGAATAAATTATAAAGAAATATAAAAATAACAAGTTAGAAACTGTACGTCAAAACGTGACAAATGAGGTGCGTTCGTACTATAACTAGCTTTAAAACTGTTTCGATCTTGGGGCAACAGCTGTTGCACTCTTAAGCAAAAATGCATGAATACAAAATTTATTTTATGTGCAGATTTTCATATTATAGATACTATTTTTATTTTATGAAATTAAGTTTCAATACACTTTTACAAACAATTGATTGCAATCCTGTTACTTTAAAATTATACTATGTGCAAATATCCAATACAAGACAATGTAAAATAATTATCGTTATTATTTCAGCGAAATGATGGCTATCGTCTGTTATTATGATATGATCCATTTCCGCAACAAGATAAGTACCTTTTAAGTTGGCAATATTTTATCTTTTCTTGACATTTACTAAAAATTCCAATGGGAAACTTAAACCTAGCTTTGAAAATTTCAGAACTTGAAATCCATATTTAGACTCTTTTTCCATTTAATATCTTATTTCTCCGGAAACATCTATCCAAAAAAACTGTCGGTAGATTATAGGATTGCTATAATTAAACAATTTTAGTTTACAAATTCGGTTTTTAAATTCAGTAATACGGAAATAATATGACTGCATCTTGAATATGACGCAATCACCATGGCAACCTAGAATCATTACCTATCATGGGATATCATTGAATTAATTACGTATGATGCAATTTAATAGAATGAAAAAAACTTTTATTAATATATTTTTAAATTTTGATTCGATTTTCATAAAATCTGAAATCATTCAACAAAATTCCGCAACTATATATATATATTAAATTTCAAACCGTTCGGTTGTGTAGTTTTTGTGCTGTTATATGCGGACAGACGGATGGACCAGACGACGACTATAGATGCTATGTATTTATTCAATTCCTACTATTAGTTTACACTCTCCCTATATATATTTATATATCTTGTTCAAATTTTCAATCGTTAATAAAATACTTTTTATTCATCCACTCAATTTCAAATACATTTTTTTAAAACTTGTAGTGGATGACACTTGATATTAATACAGTTTTTTTTAAATAAAAAGTAACTAAAATAAAATTTTTCTTTGTTGACCTGAGTAGGAATTGACTTAATTTTTTTTAATTACTTGTATAATTATGAACGCACCTAATAAAAGGGTATAAAAAAATTTTGTCCAAAAATTCTGGTACAAATCGTGATTAAAATTAAGTGTCGTAGAAAATATCCCACCACCCTTCAAGGGGTTAAGCACATCTCTAGGTGAGTCATACCTTTTAATGCAACTTTTTCATTTAGGATTACTTCGAATTCCATGATACCAGATATGCTTGCTTTCTCCACGGTAGCCATGATGCATTTACTTACGTACTTTCATGGAATTTCGGTAAAATATGATACTTATAATAATATTACAAACGACGTTTTTTTTTTTTTCTGCACCATATTTTCGACATCTGCTGATGATTTTTTCTCCCCTGTGCATGTGTTTTCAAGCATTTCTTTAAGCCGGTCTAATTCAAGCACGTCTCCAGGTGCAATGAGTCAAAAGCTTTCAAGAAATGCTGACGTATAACTCCTGCTTCATATCAAAAAAATTTTTCCATGACACACGCATTTCTCCATTCAGAAAGATCACACGCGGGATTAGACTCTTTAAGGGCTTTTTTGAGAGTCAAAAGGAGAAAAGATATTCAATGAATTATATATTATACAAGAGGAGAATTGGAAAAATTGCTTTATTTGTTAATGTAAATGGTGTAGTATTCTTAAATTAAAACGATCTAATTGCCGAAACGTCAGTGAAGGCTTACTGTTGAGACACGAAAAGTTTTTGGTTTCTGTCTGTTTGTTTGTTTGTTTGTCTGTCTGTCTGTCTGTCTGTTCCGCGATAACTGCCGCAAAAAGGGTCCGATTAGGTTGATTTTTGGTGGGTATGTTGGCGTGGTACCCGGAATTAGCTGTATAGTTTTTGGTTAAATTTGGTTTATTCGTTCGAAAAATATAGAACATTTTATTTTAAGTCATAATGCTTTTCAATGGGAAGTCAGACGATTTTTTAATTTTAACATTCCGCGAAAAGAAAATCACGCATTGGGATAATTGTAAATGTTAAATTATGGATATTAAATTTACGAAATGGATATCTTAATTTAATTTGATAGCTTTTAAAATTTCCCAATATATTTATTAGAATTTCTAAATTAATTGTATAAATTACTGGGAAATTTTACGCATTAATTTGAAAGATATGAAAATTTTAATTTCTCATTTTTTACAAAAATTTCCAATGCATTTTCTTTCTCTCTTTCATTAAATGGTTGCTAAGGAACTATATTTCAAAGAATATCAACAAAGGAAAATTCAAGTGAATTATTTTGACGCGAAATGTTATTTACAAAATAGCTAGTTTTCGGGTGATTTAATTTTTTAATATGCTTTTTCTATTAAAATAGTTGAGAATTTATTTTAACTAATTGTGTTTAATGTGATACTTCTAAAATTTTTGGACCTTTCAATAAATCTTATATTCTTATAAATGTATAAATAACGTTAAAAAATTTAGTTTTAGGCTATCAAATATTATGCAGATTATATTAAAAATTAGTGAGATTAATGAGTAATGATTTGTAGAGCTGACGTTGAGGCCTCTGATCTGTAGATTTACTAGTTGCCGAAACGTTAGTTGAGGCTCACTGTGGAGACGCGAAAAGTTTTTGGTTTCTGTCTGTCTGGTCCGCGATAACTGTGCCGTAAAAATGGTCCGATTAGGTTAATTTTTGGTAGGTATGTTGGCAAGGTATCCGGAATTAGCTGTATAGTTTTTTGTTAAATTTGGTTCATTCGTTCGGAAAATATAGAACATTTTATATTAAGTCATAATGCTTTCCTATGGGGATGCAGACGATTTTTCACATTTCATTTTTATCTGAAATGAAAATGGAATATTTGCATAATGGATTTAGACGTAAAATTATGAATGCTAAATTTTCGATATGGATTTACAATAGTTTTAAAATTTTGCCGATAAATTTAATAGAATTTAAAAATTAATTGCTTAAAATACACTGCTCAAAACAATTAAAGGATATTGCAGTTTTAGGTGGATTTTGTATCTGGGAAACTTTTTAGCTGATTGATACATGGTCGACAGACATAGTAGGTTATATGAGAATAAATTACACATGTTTGGCAGAAAAAAATGCATTTTATTGCGCATTTGTGTACAAAAGGAAAAAAACACAATTTGTGCATATGAGAAAAAAAAGAATAAGAAAAGGTGTTTTCTTCAAAGAAAATCATTTTCAGTAGGGGGTATGGTTTCCACGGGCGGCCAGCAACGTTGAACACCTTTGAGGCATGGACTCAATTAGGCTATTAATGACGAGTTGGGGTATTCTGCCCCACTCTTCCAGAAGAGCTCTTTCCAGTTCTTGGAGAGTTTGTGGGGGTTGTTGGCAGCCAGAAACTCGTCTTCCTAGAGCATCCCAAATGTGCTCGATTGGATTCATGTCTGGAGAACACGCTGGTCATTCCATTCGAACGATTCCTTCCTCGAAAAGGAAATCCTCCACCAGGTTTGCACGATGTGGCCTGCAGTTATCGTCCATTAAAATGAAGTTATCTCCGATTGCTGCAGCGTAAGCGACTACAATAGGTCTGAGGATCTCATCCCTATACCGGCGACCAGTCAGAGCTCCATCTCGAATGATGTAGAGGTCAGTGCGCCAGTCAATGGAGATGCCACCATACACCAACACTCCTCCACCGCCAAATCTGACACTTTCGTGCACGAACGCAGGATTATTCCTAGTGCCACGGTCCCTCCAGATGAAAACACGCCTATTATCCGGATGCACAGAAAAACGGGACTCGTCAGAAAACAGAATATTGCTCCATTCATTTCTCCTCCAGTTGACATGCTCGGTTGCCCACTCCCTGCGGTCGCGACGATGCCTTGATGTTAATCTAACACATACCATCGGTCGGCGAGCATACAGACCTACAGCATGGAGCCAGTTTCGGACAGTCTGAGTTGAAATCGTGGTGCCTGTAGCCGAGCGAAGGTGTTGTTGGAGAAGAGTAGCGTTCATGTTTCGGTGTCTCCGAGTTGTTAACGCTAAATACCGATCTTCATTGGGCGTTGTTGCCCGTCTACGACCTTGCCCTGATCTTCGGCCTGCACATCCACTCTCCAAAAAACGGTTCCAGATCCTGGAAATGACACTTTGTGACACTCCAATGGCTTGCGCTACTTCGGCTTGAGTTTGGCCCCCTTCTAACCTACCAACAATTCTCCAAGCTTCTGAATCTGTCAAATGACTTCGCTGAGACATCGTACTCATCGAAACAAAGCAATCACTGAATGCCGATCATCCTTGTCTTCATTCTCTTTTATCCAGTTGAAAGTCAAATTTCATTCGCTGCCGCTGAAGCGACGTTTTTGACGTCAAACTCAAAATTTGCATACTCCACAGTTTGAAAACCAGAAAAATTTGCATTTGTGATTCTCTTCTTCTATTTTCGGCAAAAAAAATTTCGTTTATATCTTTATTTTATATAAAACTTCAAATATCCTTTAATTGTTTTGAGCAGTGTATTTGAAAATGTTTTTGCATCTTTTCGGGAAATATAAACATCTTATTTTCATATTTTTTACAATTTTTAAAAGCGTTTATTTTTACTTCCCACTTTAATTTATCCGTAGCTAAGTAACCGTATTTCAAAGACTGTAAAATAATAAAATTCAAGGAACTCGCACTATTTTGGTGAAATATCTTTTTTTTTATATCAAAACGAATGCAAATTTAATGAGACTACGAGGGGATGAATGATTTATTTAAAAAAATTAAAAGAATAAACAGTTCATCAGAATTTCAGAATATCATTGTATAACACCGTGTTTAATTTAATGATTCTAATTTCTGGAACATTCAAAGAATTTTATATGCTTATAAATATGCATGCAATTGAAAAAATAATAATAGCGGATTGAACGATGTTAAATGGTATCAAAAATGAGATTTAAAAAACAAATGACTTGCAGAGCTGACGTTGAGGCTCCTGATCTGCAGATTTACTAGTTAGTAAATCTGCAGATCAGGAGCCTCAACGTCAGCTCTAAAAGTCATTGTTTTTTAATCTCACTTTTCATATTATTTAGCATCTTACAATCCGCAATTTAATTTTATCCGCAAAATAGTGCGAGTTGCTTGAATTTTATTATTTTGATATTCTTTGAAATAGGGCTGCTAAGCAACTAATAAATTAAAGAGCAGAGTAAAAAGAAATGCATTTTAAAATTTGTAAAAAATATGAAAATAAAATGTTTTATATTTCCCGAACAGATGCAAATAATTTTCCTATAATTTAAACAATTAATTTTTAAATTCTAATGAATGCATCAGCAAATTTTCAAAGCTATTGGATATATTTTAAAACCTCCATATCGAAAATTTAGCATTAGTAATTTTACATTGAAATCCATTATTCAAATATGCGATTTTCATTTCAGTTAAAAATGAAACTTGAAAATCGTCTGTATTCCCATAGGAAAGCATTATGACCTAAAAAGAAATGTTCTATATTTTTCGAACGAATGAACCAAATGTAACCAAAAACTATACAGCTCATTCCGGGTACCTCACCAACATACCCACCAAAAATCAACCTAATCGGATCATTTTTACGGCAGTTATCGCGGAATAGAACAGAAACAAACAGAAAACAAACAGAGGGGAACCAAAAACTTTTCGCGTGTGTGTGCTCGAGAGCCATTGCACAATGCTACTTTGGCAGGAAGGTACCTGTATGTCAAAAGTTAGTTTTCGGATTTTTTAAATTAGATTTTGGTTTAATTGATTTTTTTAATAAATTAAATTTTTTAAATGTTTTAATTAATATATTTTTAAAATAAATTAAATTTTTTAAATATTTTAATTAATATATTTTTTAAATAAATTAAAATATTCGGAGAGTGTTTTGTATTATTAACATCTAGGGTTTTGAAGCCTTTAAAATCTTTTGTATATTTATTTTCATCAAATACATATTTTAGTAAAAAAAAAAAAGAGGAATAATTTTCATGAATGTTTTCGTATTTTAAGTTAACAAAGGTGAATCTATCGTTTCAATTAGACTTTATAAAGTTTATTGGTGCAAAATTTTACTTTCGTAATTTTTAGTTCATTTACATGTTAAATATGATTTCCTACTTATAATAAATAAAATTAACGTTATAATCTCTCATAAATGTATAATTAAATTAAATTTTTTTCACAAAAAAAAAAAAAAAAAAAGAAAAGAAAAGAAAGAAAGATCTTACTAATGCAAATGCAACACATCGGGTTGTTACGCCAATTAGTAGTACAATATAAAGTTTAAAAAATCTGTATTCACACGCGGGCCACGTAGCGAGTACCACTGCATTAAATCAAAACAATTTTTCGTGTTTATAGTCCCTATGCTCAAAAGAAAATAATGCATACCTTGAAATACCGGTCTAATTCAAGCACGTCTCCAGGTGCAATGGGTCAGAAGTTTTCAAGAAATGCTGACATAACTCCTGCTTCATATCATGAAAAAAAAAAATTTTTTTTTTCATGACACACACATTTTTCTATTCAGAAAGATCACACGCAGTATATATGCTCGTTAGGAATAAAAGCAGAAGAAATGTTCAATGAATTGTACATTAGCAGAGAATAGTTGAGTTGAGTATATGCAGATGAGAAAAAAAAGGTGCTTTATTTGCTAATTTAATGTACAACCAATATAAAAAAATAAATCGGTCAAAAAATAATCGGTAAAATAAATTTTAATGATTAGGCAAAAGACAGAAATTAGATTGAATGAAGCCCGTCTAATCATTGACGACATATTACAAATAAAGTAATGCTTAAAAACCATATTAATCATAATAATTTAACTGTACAGACTTTTTGAAAAGATAATGGTCTTTACAAACGATATATGTATATATATATATATATATATCCTGCTTTCACATGTTTTTAATTTATCTTTTAAAAAATAATTGAGGTTATTTATTTATTTTTTTATAAATTAAATTACTACACTCAAATTTTTGTAATTGGCATTTTTATTAGCGTACATTTTAACTTCGAAAGTATTTTGAAAAAGAAAAAAAAAAGGTGGGGGGGGGGGGGGTTGGTTCATAAGCACCATATAGGAGTTGAATTTATATTCTGACATCTTTTTATCTCGTTCTATGAACTTTAAACAAATTTATTCCGATAAACATATTAATCGACAATTCTTCCCAATATGTATATATATATATATATATATATATCTACCCTATATATATAAAATCCTAATGAAGCGAATTTGTGAAACGATTTTATGAAACGAATTTATGAAACGATTTTATGAAACGACTGATTAAACGACTGATTATGTTTCAGGGCTATTTTTAATAAAATATTAAACGCTTGATGGTGAAATTAATACCAATTGTCCATAAAAATCCGCGGATGTCAAAACTGGTAATAGAATTTCGAAATTGGAATTAGTTTTCGGGATATTAATTTTTTTCTAATTTTAATGACATTTCTGTAATGATGGCAACTAATTACTCAGTTTTTTTGTGACAAAAAAGGGAAAAAAATGGAAAAGGATCCCGATAGGGATTATTGATTTCTTTTTATTCGTCATTTTCAAATTGAAATTGAGTTTATCTTTTATTTCAATCGATAATGAAGACAAGATTGTGATTAAATTATGTTTTTCAGGAAAATTTGAAAAAAAAAATCACATTTCTATCGTCAGGATTCAATCGTCTGTCAGCATTTAATTTAATTTATAAACTGAAAATATTTTGAATAAATTCGTCCAAATGACGTCATTTATGTAAACACAAAAGAAAGAGGGAAAAGGAATTAATAGTAATTATTATTTATTGATATCATTTTGTTATTTTTTTGTAAAATTTAATTAAACGAATTTATAAAATCACTAATTCGGATATTTGAAACGAATATATAAAATAATAATTGCCCAACTGAACGGAAGGAGAATAAAATATCCTGCTTGGTTTTCTACCCTGCTTGGTTTTTTCCGCCAAGCTTTTTTAAAAAACGTCAAGACTCCTATAATAGAAAAGCATCAAAAGTTCATTGGGTTTGTTTTCATAATTTTTGGCAACAAATCTATGTATATTAACGAATCTATCCCTTTTTGAAGCTCGAATTACGCCAAACCTAAAAGCAAAGGATCCTATACTGGAAAAGTACCCGATTTTCTTATGGACAATATTCAAGTGACATAATATGGTGTAAAATTACCGCGGATAGCAAATTTGTTTAAATATCTCATCAACTGATGCCGAATAAATGCAGGCATGCATGCACAAAATATTTAATTAATTTTGTATGATAAATAATTATTAGAAAATTCGTATATACATATTAATTAAAATAAATAATTTACATATTTAAAATAACATGAAAATATGCTTGATGGTGCACTAAAATAGAGAGAAAATTAAAACCTGTTACTGAAAACGTCTATAACATAGTACTTTTCAATACCGTGGTTCTTAATGTTATTCACAAGCAGATGGAATTTTTCTCATCCTTAAACGCAAAGGAAGAATAGAATAAGTAAAGTCCGAGAGGTAGCCACAATTTAAACCTAACCCTTTTATACAAGCTGGTTTTCAAGTTGTAATTGATTTTACTTATCAATCCCGAAAACAGTTGTCCGTTGTCGCAACAGCTGTGTATGAGGCCATGATAATCAAAAAATGCCCCATTAAAACGTTAGAAGCATGACAACCGAATTACAGACTTACCAATATTTAAAAAATAAAGCACGCTGCCATGTTTTTAGAGGCCTCGAAGTCTGAGCGGGGGTTGGCGAGCGTAGCTCGCAGGGGGTAGGCCCCCTAGTATATATATAATATATTTTCATGTTAGAAACTAAAGACTAAATTATTTAATGTATTGTAAATTAAAAATATTGAAAATTTTGTAACATGAATTTCCTTAATAGTTTTATAGAGGTTTAATAGAGGTTTAATAGAGGTTTAATAGAGGTTTTATTTTGTTTCTTATATTTCGCTTTTCTCCAATAATAATAATAATAGTAGTAGTAGTAGTAGTAGTAGTAATAATAATAATCAATTTTGAATAGAATTCAAGAACATTCGAAATAGAATAATAAGTAAACAAAAAATAAAATAAAATAAAACGAAAATATATACATTCATTTAAAAAAAAAAGAAAAACAAATATAAATGCATCCACAAATAAACAAATCTGTTAACATCTGTATTTTCAAAATATTTCTTTATTCATCCTTTCCTTTATAACAAACTAACTAATCTTATTAAATAAAAATAAATGCGCACTGAAAGACTTATCTTGGAAAAACTAATTAAAATGTTATGAAAATTATTTACTCTTAGTTTAAAAAAAAAAAAAAATCTATTTTTCAATTATTTGAATAGTGCAATTAAAATTTTAATTGCTTAGCATAACATGTAAATTCCATTCATCCCCTCCACAAATAGGATTTGTTCTAGTTCTCTATTCGCCGTACAATTAATCAAAACAAATACTCACCCGTATTCTTTTTACGTAAGACAATACCTTTAAAAAAGCTCTATCACGACGAATCATTCCGGTTTACCCACTCCGCATTACTAACTCACGGTGCCGGCAGTTCTTCGTTTCTATTGTCAAAAGCAGACGATAAAGAAATAGCGGCTGAGTTGATTGCATACGGGCGCCCGCATTTTCGTTCCTCGATGGTTACGTTATAGCCCTTTCGTTTTCTATCTGACCTTTTGATGCATGGCTTTGATTTAAATATACTTACTGAATGTGTAAGGGCTTGGCTATAGAATGGAGAAGTATATATGAAGCCGGATTTGTTTTGACACTAGTTATTCTAATCGTTCATGAGTGTTAAAAATGCGGGGATTATTATTTTTTCCCTCGTTTGTTGTGTGTTATTATCTAAAGAATTCGTGACAAGCAGAAACTGTGCCTTTTCGCAATGCATTTTTTTATGCTTTATTATTTTCACGATATTATAAGAAAATACATGCATAATTGGCATCACTCTTTAAAGTGATATTACGTCGAAAATTGAATGATAAAGCATTTCGACCCAAAATAATCTTTCTTTTCTTTGAAGAAGATTAAAATATCAACACTTACATACAGGTATCAAGAAAAAAGTTAAAAAAATAAAGAGTATAATTAATGAGACCCTTATAAAAATATATACCATGCAGAATTTTAGAACGATTAATATAAATTATTTATAAGCCAAATATATCTAATTAAATTTATATAAATATTGCGGACGTGTAAAAGAGCTAAAATTTTAAATAAATTAATTAATTCAATATTTTTAATTTTTTTTTTTTTTTTTTTTTTTTTTACTTTTTTTTTTTTTTTTTTTTGCTTTGGATAGTTGAAGTAGATCTCTACAAAGGTCGCTTTTACTTTTTCAATTCTGTTTGCAGTTTTTTGTTTTATGAGGATGCTTTCACTTTCGAAACCGGTTTCAAAAGTGAAAGTATCCTCATAAAATAATCTGCAACCAAAATCGAAAACGTAAAAAAAAAACGGTCTGCGTAGAGATCAACACCTCAGCTAACAAATGAAAAAAAAAATCAATTAAAAGTATTGAAATACAAACGAGATATTAAAAAATATATATATTCCATAGGATTAACATTAGCCAGCGGGTGTCTTTCCGTGAGTGAAGTAGCCTGTTAAGTAAAATCTGCCAATAAGACAAATTTTTCTAATTTCGTTTATTTTCCCAAACTTTTCCTGTTCCAATGAATATCAGCCAGTTCAAACCAGTGATTTATTTACATATCACACGTGATATTTTAATAGTCCTTTACTATTAAAATGTCACTTGTAGTTATAGTAAAAACAATAAGTAACAGACACCACTGCACCGACATGATAAGATGGAGAAAAAATAGCATTCTTTTTTTTCTCAAGTCAAATTAAACACGAGATCAATTGATGGAGTTTTTGTGTCAAACCATCCAACAAATACGCCATCATTTTTTTTCTCAGTGATATAAAAAAGAAAAAGAAAAAAAATAAGTGCCGAAATTCCGTAAGTTTTTACTCCCTTATGAATCGATAAGTACTTTGCTTACACATAAAATAGCCTTACTTTTTTTTGCTTTCGGCTTAGTGATTAAGAAGTAATCAGGTATACTCTCACGTGTATACTTTAGTTTAGACTTTAGAGTGAAAAGACTCTTTAGGAAGAAAGTATATCATGGAAGATGGAAGTAGTTATATTTATAATGAGTTTTGTAACAAGTAAATATAAAGTAAGGAAGTGCCACTAAAATTATTAATTAAACAGCTTAAGGAAAAAGATTGAATTTAGTTTTACTTTTAAAACAAATTTGTGTATAAATCATGCTTACATAGATTCTTCTTCTTCATACTACTATTTAGCGATAGAATTGCTTATTGCTTTCAGTTGAGGTAATAACGTCGTGTTAATTATTGTAAAAGATCGCGATTATTGAAAATATATATCGGTAGCAATTGTTGTGTTGCAAGTTAGAGTTATAAAAGATTATACATCAGTCACTAATAGATTAATTTTCTGAAAAAGAAAAAGGTTGTTGTTACTGTATTTATTGGTAATTTTACTATTTAAGTATATGGCAAATATCTAAGATATATGTATGGATCTAAGCATGTAAGTAAATAAAGGGCGTATTACTTACCCATCATACGTAGTATAGGGTAAGTCTTGTAATCGTTTTGAAAATCGAAAAATTTTTTTTGACGGATGTACAAGTTTCAGACACTGGAGAATCCGAAAAACAAATTATTAGAAAACAAAATTTGCCGTCCGTCTGTCTGTGTGTGTGTCTGTAAGCGCTCTATCGCCCGAAAAAATCGAGATAGAGACTAGAAATTTGGTATGTACTTAGTATGTCATAATGGGAAGAAGCCTTTTGAATTTCAGTAACCTCGATTAACCGGAACTATTTTTTTCGGACTCTCGAAATATTCGTTCTGATAAAAGTTACATAAAATTTTTCGAAATTGTTTATTTTAAGGAGTGAATATAAAAGACAATAAAAAAACAAATTTTGCATAAAGCATGAAGTCGATCGGATAATGAGTTGCCGAGATATTTGTAATCCTATTTTCCACACTCTTCGATTTTTCATGACCCTGTATTTCATCCAAATTTCAATTCAAAGATATATTTTAATTGGAAATGAGACGTTTAATCAGATGCAACGAACCGCTAGTTAATAGGATTATTGTTTTTGGAGTTATAAGGATGTTTCTTTCAAGCAATTCAGTAATCGAGCCTTTAAAGTTTATGACGTCATCAAGCCACGATTTTATTCAAATTGCAATGCATTTTATAAGTAGTTTACACATATTTTATTGTCATATTTTATATTATGTATATCCATGATGGGTAAGTATTACGGTGGCCCCCAACGACTAGTTTTTATATAGCTATAATGTATTGAGTATGGAGGTTTCAGCATGAAGATAATTTAAATACGGAATTTTTTTTATCCAGTTTAAGAACTCTGGCTCGTAGATAAAATCTGCTAGTAAAGCAACTGTTTATTTCCTAAACATTTTTGTTTCATTGAATATCCGCCAATTCAAGGTAGTGTTTTATTACATATAACAAGTGATATTTTAATTGTCACTTACTGTACCTCCAGAAAAAAAAAAAAAAAATAAGTAAAACTAAACACCACTGCACCGACATGATAAGATGGAGAAAAAATAACATTATTTTTTCATCTCGTCAAATTAAACCTGATATTAATTGATGGAGTTTTTGTGTCAAACCATCCAACAAATACGCCCTTATTTTTTTCTCTATAAAAAAAATTAAGTGCCGAAGTTCGGTAAGTTTTTTTCTCCCTTATGAATCGATAAGTATGTTACTTACACATAAAATATCCTTACTTGTTTTTGCTTTCGGCTTAGTGATTAAGAAGTAATCAGGTACATAGTCTCAAGTGTATACTTTAGACTTTAGAGTGAAAAGACTCTAGGGAGAAAGCATGTCATGGAAGTAGTTATATTTATAATGAGTTTTGTAACAGGTAAATACAAACTAAGGAAGTACAACTAAAGTTAATTACTAAACAGCTTAAAAAAAAAGATTAAATTTAGTTTTACATTAAAAACATTGCGCATACATCATGATTACATATAGATTCTTCTACTTCTTCTTCATATTATTATTATTTAGTGGTAGAGTTGCTTATTGCTTTCAGTTGAGGTAATAACGCCGTGTTATTGATTATAAAAGATCGCGGTTATTGAGAAAACGTATTTGTAGTGATTGTTGTGTTGGGGTTAGAATTATATGAAAGTTTACTCATTAGTCCCTATTACATTAATTTTCTGAAAAAAGGGTTGTTTTTATTGTATTTATTGGTAATTTCACTATTTAAGTATATGCGCAAATATCTAAGATATATGTATCTAAGCATGCAAATAAAGAAAGAGTATATTGTATATAATAAAAGCGCAAAGCATTTGACTGTCATCAACAATTCCGGGATACCCGCTTCACTTTTTCATATGCCAGGCGTTTGTACTTTTGTGCACTATTGTTGAGTGCATTGTGATTGTTAATTTTGTATTGTTGCTCCTTACAGACAAATATTGAGACATCATCATTATAAACAATGTTAATACTTCTGAATATTTTCGAAACACGAAAGATTCATTCATCGTGAACGTTTAAAACATTAAACCATGGAGATAATCGTTCACGATGTAATCTGGTGTAAAAAAAAAAAAAAATGCTAACGTTGAAATTACGTTTAGAAATTTTGATTAAGTAATTTACTGTTTTTTTTTTTTTTTTTTTAATTTTCCTGTTGCTATATATTATAAAAAATCCCCGACGGGTCGGCCTACAGGCACAGGTAGATTTCGAAGACGCAGACCGTGAGGCACCTGTTTATTGGGAATTGCTGAAGAAAGGCCTATTTGCCATGAAGTGGCAGTTGGGACCACCTACTTCGAAATATACCTCTGTCTGTAGGCGGAGTCAGCAGGGATTTTTTTTTACCGTAAGAGTTGGTCCTATAAAAAACTTGTCTGTATAAAAATTGTAGATAATATTAAGAAGATTTATAATAAATATAAGCGGATTTGATATCTTGGAAATTGACGAAGTTATGAATTTTTTTCTTCTGAAACCCCTATTCCCCCCCCCCTCCTTGGGGGCATTTTTAATAAAATCAAAAATCTGTCATACATACATTTTTGGCCCTTTTCCTAGAAGTAATAATAACTTTAAACGGATTCGATATGTATACTGTTTTCACGTCTGCTTGTAGGCGGAGACAGCAAAGATTTTTTTATTTTTATTTATTTTTTTATTTTATTTTTATTTTTTTTTGCCGTAAGAGTTGGTCCTATAAAAAACTTGTCAGTATAAAAGTTGTAGATAATTTTAAGGAGATGTACAGCAAATTTAAGAGGATTTGATATCTTGGGAATTGACGAAGTTATGAATTTTTTTCTTCTAGTATAGTTTTCCGGCTAGTACATAAATATGGCGAAAATGTATATTGATTATGGAAGTTTCAGCATGAAGATAATTTAAACACGGATTTTTTTTTATTTAGTTTAAGAACTCTGGCTCGTAGATAAAATCTGCTAGTAAAGCAACTGTTTATATCCTAAACATTTCTGTTCCGTTGAATATCCGTCAATTCAAGCCAGTCTTTTATTACATATAACACGTGATATTTTAATAGTCATTTACTATACCTCCAGTAAAAACAATAAATAAAACTAAACACAACTGCACGAATATGATAAGATAGAGAATAAAAATAACAATATTTTTTCATCAAGTCAAATTAAACTGGAGATTAATTGATGGAGTTTTTGTGTCAAACCATCCAACAAATATGCCCTTATTTTTTTCTCAGTGATATAAAAAAAATTAAGTGCCGAAGTTCCGTAAGTTTTTTCTCCCTTATGAATCGATAAGTATGTTACTTGCACATAAAATAACCTTACCTTTTTTTTTTGCTTTCGGCTTAGTGATTAAGAAGTAATCAGGTATATAGTCTCAAGTGTATACTTTAGAGTGAAAAGACTCTAGGGAGAAAGTACATCATGGAAGTGGAGTTGTATTTATAATGAGTTTTGTAAGAGGTAAATACAGACTAAGGAAGTGAAACTAAAATTATTAATTAAACAGATTAAGGAAAAAGATTAAATTTAATTTTACTTTTAAAACATAGATCTTGTTTACATAGATTTTTCTTCTTCTTCTTATTATATATATATATATATATATTATAGAAAAATAGAGTTACTTTTTTTTACTGCTTTCAGCCGCCGTAATAACGCCGTATTATTTATTATAAAATATCTCGATTATTGAAAAAATATATTTGTAGCAATTGTTGTGTTGCTGTTAGAGTTATAAAAGATTACGCATTAGTCACTATTACATTCATTTTCTGAAAAAAAGGTTGTTACTATATTGTATTTATTGGTAGTTTTACTATTACTTACCCATCATACGTAGTATAGGGTAAATCTTGTAATCGTTTTGAAAATCGAAAAAAAAAAATTGATTGATTTACATGTTTCAGACACTGGAGATTTCGAAAAACATATTTTTAGAATTTTTTTTTGCCGTCCGTCTGTCTGCGTGTGTGTCTGTGTCTGTACGTGTGTCTGTAAACGCTCTATATCCCGAAAAAATTGAGATAGAGGCTTGAAATTTGGTATGTACTTAGTATGTAATAAATGGGAAGAAGATCATTGAATTTCAGTAACCTTGATTATCGGGAACTATTTTTTTCGGACTCTCGAAATATTCGTTCTGATAAAAGGTATATAAAAATTTTCGAAATTGTTTATTTTAAGGAGTGAATATAAAAGACAATTAAAAAAAAAAGATAAATTTTGCATAAAGGATGAAGTCGATCGGATCATGAGTTGCCGAGATATTTGTAATCCTATTTCCCACACTCTTCGATTTTTCATGACCCTGTATTTCATTCAAATTTCAATTCAAAGATATATTTTAATTGGAAGTGAGACACTTAATCCGACGCAGTAAACCGTTAGTTAATAGGATTATCATTTTTGGAGTTATAAGGATGTTTCTCTGACGCAATTCAGTAATAAAGCCTTTAAAGCGAGGCTAACGAAAAAGACACGCTACTGCGGTGCATTCTACTTATCTTTTTTTACAGACCACTAGAGTGACGTGGTACTCTTTTCGTATACCTGCATTGGTGCATTCGAGCATCACGTGACTCCCGCGGTCTGTAAAAAAAGATACGCGTAAAGCACCGCAGTAGCTTTTCTTTTTCGTTAGCCTCGCTTTAAAGTTTATGACGTCATCAAGCCCCGATTTTATTCGAATTGCAATGCATTTTATAAATAGTTTAAACGTGTTTTATTTTCATATTTTATATTATGCATATCCAGGATGGGTTAGTATTACGGTGGCCCACAACGACTAATTTAAGTATATGCGCAAATATCTAAGATGTATCTATGCATCTAAGCATGTAAGTAAATAAAGGGCGTATGTTCATATGCCTATAATGTATTGAGTATGTAGGTTTCAGCATGAAGATAATTTATACTAGTAAATCTGCAGATCAGGAGCCTCAACGTCAGCTCTAAAAGTCATTGTTTTTTAATCTCACTTTTTATACTATTTAGCATCGTACAATAAACAATTTTTTTTTTTTTATGTTACATACATATTTATAGGCATATAAAATACTTTGGAGGTTTCAGAAATTAGAAGCGTTAAATTAAACACGGTTTATACAATGGTATTCTGAAATTCTTATGAACTTCTTATTCATGTAACTTTTTAGATAAAAAAAAATAAACTTGTATTAAATTAAATTCTTCATTTATGTCAACAGAATACAAAAATAATTTATTTTTATAATAAAATATTGCAGTAAAATAGTGCCAGTTACTTGAATTTTATTATTTTGAAATTCTTTGAAATAGGGTTGCTAAGCAACTAATAAATTAAAGAGAAAAGTAAAAAGAAATGCATTTTAAAATTTGTAAAAAATAGGAAAATAAAATGTTTTATATTTCCGGAACAGATGCAAAAAAATTTCCAATAATTTAAACAATTAATTTCTAAATTCTAATGAATGTATCAGCAAATTTTCAAAGCTATTGGATATATTTAAAACCTTCATATCGAAAATTTAGCATTAGTAATTTTATGTTTAAATCCATTATTCAAATATGCGATTTTCATTTCAGTTAAAAATGACATTTGAAAATCGTCTGCAATCCCATAGGAAAACATTATGACCTGAAAAGAAATGTTCCATATTTTTCGAACGAATGAACCCACTGTAACTTAAAACTATATAGCTAATTCCGGGTACCTCACCTACATACCCACCAAAAATCATCGTAATAGGGCGATTTTTACGAACAGACAGACACACAGACAGAAATCAAAAACATTTCGAGTCTCCACAGTGAGCCCCAACTTACGTTTTGGCAATACTGTAACGTGTTTATCCATTTTAAGAACTCTGGTGTGTAATTAAAATCTATCAATAAAGAAACTGTTTACTTTCCAAAACGTTTTTGTTCCGCTGAATGTCAGCCAGTTCAAGTTGGTGCTTTAGAACATTTCATACACCTAATATTTTAAGAGTCATTAACTATCTCCAGTGAAAACTATAGGTAACAGGTACCACTGTACTGAGACGATAAGATAGTGAAAAAAAAAAAAGAATTTTTCTCAGGTCAAATTAAATCCGAGATTAATTGATGAAGTTTTTGTGTTAAAGCAACCAACAAATACGCCCTTATTCTTTTTTTCACAAGATCAAAAAAAAAAAAAAAAAAAAAAAAAAAAAAAAAAAAAAAAAAAAAGGATGGGTGAAATTAAGTGCCGTTGTTTCGTAATTTTTTTCTTTCTTATGAGTCGATCAATAAGTTACATTAAAAAGGCACTTTTTATCTACCGAGTGATTTAGTAAGTAATCGAGTGTATATTCTAGAATGAAAAGACAGTGGTTCTTAAAAAAAAAATTTTTTTTTTTTTTTTCATCTCAACAACGCGAAACTTTCTAACACATTTTCTGAGTCCCCTTTAAACGTAAAAGCATGACATTTGCAGGTATCATTATTAAAGTGTTTTGGTATCGAGTAGTTTTTTTTTTTTTTTTTTTTTTTTCATTCTTCTTCTTCTTCTTCTTCTTTTTTTTTTTTTTTTTTTTTTTTATAAAGGATTTTAATACTTTGAATAGTCATGGCTTATTAGTCAGCGGCTTAATGAAGTGATTTGGTATCGAGTAGGTACCGAGTGATTTAGTAAGCAATCGAGTATATATTCTAGGATGAAAAGACAGCGGTTCTTAAAAAATATATTTATTTTCTTCTCAACACAGCGAAACTTTCTAATACCTTTTTTTGAGTCCCCTTTAAACGTAAAAGAATGATATTTGCAGCTATCATTATTGAAGTGATTTGGTATCGAGTAGTTCTTTTCCCCATTCTTCTTTTTCTTCCTCTTCTTTTTGATAAATGATTTTAATACTTTGAATAGTCGCGCTTGTCTTAATAGTCGGCGGCTTAAATAGTGAAGTGATCTGGTATCGAGTTAGGTACCGAGTGATTTATTAAGTAATCGGGTATATATTCTAAGATAAAAAGACGGCGGTTCTTAAAAAATATATATATATTTCTTCTCAACACCGCGAAAATTTCTAACACATTTTCTGAGTCCCCTTTAAACGTTAAAGCATAATATTTGCAGCTCTCATTATTGAAGTGATTTGGTATCGAGTAGATTTTGTCCCCATTCTTCTTCTTCGTCGTCTTCTTCTTCTTGTTCTTGTTCTTCTTTTTTTTTTTTTTTCGATAAATGATTTTAAAACTTTGAGTTATAAGCGATTGTTGTCTCAGAATGACACTCTTTTCTTTCTCGCACTATCGCGTCTGGAAATTCGGTTCAAAACGCTAACTTTGACAGCATTTTTTGATGGATCTTCAGCCTTCACCAAAAAATTTAAAAAAAAAGGTTCAATTACAAAGTTTTGGAATGTGATCACCTGCCAATTTCATGCATTTACGAACAAAAATGATTTAAAAAAATCTGTCAGAAAATAGCCAGTTTGGAATTGAGAATAACTTTAAGGTTTTTAAACGTAACATGGAAGTACGTATATTAGTACCGTAATCTCCGGCGTATACTCCGCGGATCAAACAATCATGTTTAAAACCAGGAATTTTATTTAATAATCGTGGTCAAATATTTACAGATATCTAGAATGTTACATTTTATAAAATAAGATTTCTGGGTCGAAACATGATTGTTTGATCCGCGGATTATATGCCGGAAATTACCGTAATTAGTTTTGTGGCAGATAAAAAAAAACAAAGTAGTGATATAAATTTTTTTGATCGGACAGTATCTGAAAAAAGATTACTTTTCCTTTTAAAAAAACCTTTCATAAAATATATTTAAATATATTTAGACAGATTTATTTTCTTTACTTTGGGGGGGGGGGAGGAGGTGGCAGAATTGCATATTGATTCAATTGGCGGAAACACGTCGTGTCATTTATGACAAAAGCACCCAGACAATGGAAAAAAGTATTGTTGCCGTGAATGTTGTGTTGTGCATTAGAATTATGGAAGATTACTCATGAGTCGTTACTTACTTTTGTTTGTATATTTTATAATTAATCTATTATAAAATTACTATTCGAAAAAAATATTTATTGTAACGTATAAAAAAAAAAATTAACAGAAATCGGTTTTCTAGAAGCTTTAAATATGCGAATCTAAAATTTCAGCACAGTACTTCTAGTAGTTTTACTTACCCACCATACGTAGTACAGGGTAAGTCTTGTAATCGTTTTAAAAATCTTTAAAAAAAAAATTTTTGACGGATTTACACATTTCAGACACTGGAAATTCCGAAAAAAATATTTTTAGATTTTTTTTTTTTTTTTTTTTTTTTTTGGCCGTCCGTCTGTGTGTCTGTATGTCTGTGTGTCTGTAAACGTTGTATCTCCCAAACAAATTCAGATAGAGACTCGAAATTTGGTATGCACTTAGTATGTAATAATGGAAAGAAGCTTATTGAATTTCAGTAACCTCGATTATCCGGAACTATTTTTTTCGGACTCTCGAAATTTTCGTTCTGATAAAAGGTATATAAATTTTTTCGAAATTGTTTATTTTAAGGAGGGAATACAAAA
Source organism: Maratus michaelseni (assembly GCA_963931845.1). Taxonomy (NCBI): domain Eukaryota; kingdom Metazoa; phylum Arthropoda; class Arachnida; order Araneae; family Salticidae; genus Maratus; species Maratus michaelseni. The sequence continues at coordinate 142,227,139 of OZ007597.1, forward strand.
AACAATAAAAAAACATAAATTTTTCATAAAGAATGAAGTCGATCGGATAATGAGTTGCCGAGATATTTGTAATCCTATTTCCACACTCTTCGATTTTTCATGATCCTGTATTTCATCCAAATGTCAATTCAAAGATATATTTTAATTGGAAATGAGACGCTTAATCCGACGCAATAAACCTTTAGTTAATAGGATTATAATTTTGGAGTTATAAGGTGTTTCTTTTACGCAATTCAGCAATAGAGCATTTAAAGTTTATGACGTCATCAAGCCACGATTTTATTCGAGCAACGCATTTTATAAGTAATTTACACATGTTTTATTTTCATATTTTATATTATACATGTCCATGATGGGTAAGTATTACGGTGGCCCCCATCGAGTAGTTTTCATTCGTCACATATTTTTATTTTGATATTTTAACCGGTACACCCCATAGTCCGTCCTTTGATATATTTCATTACACCTGGTATTTTAATAGTCATTTGTTACCTTCAATAAAATCGATAATCAAACACCGCTGCACTGACACGATAAGATGAGGAAAATTCGATTTTTTTCTCTTATTAAATCCGAGATTAATTGATGGCATTTTTTTGTATTAAACCATCCAACAAATACACCCTTAGTTTTTGTACCGTGAGATGAAAAAATAGAAAAAAAAAGTACCGAAGTTTCGGCAAGTTTTTTTCCCCCTTATGAATTGATCGGCAAGTTACTTACGCATAAAATAATCTGAAATCTTTTTTTTTTTTCTTTTTCTTTTTTTTAACTTAGTGATTAAGTGTTATGTAACCAGGTATACTCCAGAATGAAAAGAGTATTTAGTAAGTAGATATAGTAAGGAAGTGGTTTCATGAATAATTTGTTTTATAACGGGAAAGTACAAAATAAAGAAGTGCAATTAAAACTGTTGATTATGCAGCATCTGGAAAGAGATTAAAGTTATCTTTTCTTTTAAAAAAAATAGTATATAAATTATGTTTTTGTTACTTAGATTACAATTTTTAAAAGACTGTCGTATTAAAGTATGTTTTTTAAAGAGTTATACCTATCTGCAAACTTTAAAAAAATGCATTTTTTTAAAGTGAATTTTCTGAAGGTACAATTAGTAAAGAAAATTCAGTTATATTTTCTAGTCTATCTGATAAAAATTAAGACAGTTACGCCGCTTTTATTTACTTTGTTCTATCATACATAAATCATAACTTCAATCTTTAAATGTGATTATCTCAAAACAATGTTTTTTAAAGTCGGTGATCATGATAACTCGAACAAATCTCAACGAATATTCTTCAAATTTGGGCCAACTTTTAACATCAGTATTATTTAGAGAGTAATCATTTCTTTTCATTTCTTATTTCTTTTTTTCATTTTCTTTCTTTTCTTTTTTCTTTCTTTCTATTTTTCCTTTTTTTCCTTTTTTTTTTTTTTTTTTTTTTTTTTATAAACAATCAAAGTTTATTATTATTATTATTATTATTATTATTATTATTTTAATGAAAATCGCTACCTTAACCTTGAACTTCCGCCATTTTGTTCAAAATCAATTTTTACAAAAACCGAATGATAACTCTCTAATTTTAAATCTTCGGAATAAAGACATTATATGTTTTATAATTTCAGATAACATTTGACATAGGTGCCTTGATCACCGTACACGGTTACCAGAACGACACCTTCTCCGGAAAGCAGGTCTGCTGGGGATACCCGTGGGTTTATTTTGTTATTACAAATATAAATTTATTTTATTTCATGTTTAATAATAATTAAAAAAAAAAATACAAAAAGAGTTTTTCAAATATCTTGTTTTATTTACTTGAAAAACATTCACAAAAATATACGTTTTTTTTTTTTTTTTTTTTTTTTTTTTTTTAAACTTGCAGGTAGGTATAACCCCTTAATATTCACACACACGCCAACGCACGTGCGTATACGCATAAACAGCAATAAACGTACACGTATAAACAATAATACCGTACACTGTTAAATATTTCCAGCAAAATGTCCAGTCGTTTCACTGCTTTTGTAGAAAACGGTTACATAACCATAATTTAACTCTATTCTGAACATATTATTGCTCATTTTATGGTCAGAATATAGAATGCATGTTTTAGTCCATCTCAGCGATGTGCATCAATCTCACTGTGCATAAATATTGCAACATCAATAAAATGCCCCGCAAATGATTTTCCTCCATAGACCATAATGCAATGGAATTATTTTGTGCATCCCTGTAAACGAAATATAAATGCTACTTATTACATACTCCTGAAAAGCAAGTTCTCTCCATCTCAGTAATGCATATTAATATCATTATCTTTGAAATATCGTAACAGTATCAATAAAATGTATCGCAAACTATTTTTCCCCATAGGCCATAATGTAACAGAATTCTTTTGAGTGTCCCTATAAACGAACTATAAATGCTACACACTTCAATTTAAATACCGAATATTCTACAGTAAACCTCATTTACATATAAAATTTTAATGGCATTACGAGAAAATTTACGTGAGTTGGAGCACGAGCAGACGGCAGACAGACCAACCCAATGCATAAACACTTTTCAACTATGTTGGAAAGTGTTAAAAAAGAGTTTAAATAGAAATTCTTAACACATCGACATACATAACTGTTAAAAAGGAATAAACAAGAAAAATAAAATAGTCGATTTTTCTTAACAAAAGTTAATTTTATTTCTACAAAAACTGACGATTTTCTTTCTTCAAGTAAAGAAACGACATTCAACTGACAAACACACACAAACAACTTTAAAAAAAAGTACCTGTCAAGTTGAATATATGTTTTGTTACATAACACTTACAGTATATGTCGAGAGTGCTTTTTAAGAAATGTTGAAAAGATTTTAAATTATCTTTTGCCTGCAGAGAATGGACTGTAACCCCGATAACGCTTCCAAAGTAAATTTTTGAGCTTGTTTGCTTTGAGATGATATAATATTTTTCATAGTAAATCTGGTAATAGTAGCTTTTTTTTGGCTCTGTATATTGAAAAACATAGAGAAGCTTATAAGGACATACATAAGATTTTTGAAATATAAGCAACACGTAAATAAATAAACAATCACTTTTTCCTTTTTTTTTTAAGATTTTGATTTTATAGATAAAACTGTAAAATGTTAAAGAAAAGTTTATAAGATTTTTTTTTTCTGAACGTAAGACATATTACACTATAGTAATAACCGAATATTGGAGCAGTACTTATTAAATCCGAATTTAATATTTGTCCAATATTATTAAAACAAAGTGCTTATATTTCGGTTTTAAGATTCAATTTTTAATTTTTAGCAACAAAGTAGCTATTATTTTCCTTTCATGAAAGTGAATCATTTTCAAAATTATAGACACTTTGACTATTAACGATTCCTTAACTGCATACAGTTTATGTAAAGGTAACCACATCAGTCTATTAAAATAAAAAATGAAAAACTCACAATTTAAAAATAAAATTTGAGCATGAAATTTTGAAAAATAAAAAGGGCGATAATCCTTCTTTGGTATTGTGGGAGTAAAATATCAGTTCTTGGAAAAAACATTGAAAAATATTGTCGATAAATTGATGGCGAAGAGGGTAAAATACCAAAAACGGCTTCATCAAGTCCCTACCCTCGTTTGTGCGCTTATTTTGGAGGTATATTTGCCTCATCACTGTCAGCAAATCCCATTGAATGAGTTTGGAAACTTTTTGGCGACAGGAAAATTTGGTACATAATATAAGCAAGAAAGCAAACAAGTTTAAAATAGTGTTGCATTAATTTTTTTAAAGTAAAATCAGAGGACATTCTACTTTAGTTATCGTGGGTGTAAAGTATTAGTTCTAGGAAAAAATACTGAAAAATATTTTAAAACAACGAAAGATAAATTAATGGTGTTGTGAGTGTAAAATATTAGTTCTTTGAAAAAATACTGAAAAATATTTTAAAACAACGAAAGGTAAATTAATGGCGTTGTGGGTAAAATGTTAAAAATTGCTACATCACGCTCCTATTCTCGTTGTTGGAAAACTTGATTTACAGGCATAGTTGCCTCTTTAATAATATATAATAATAATAATATAATAATAATAATAATAATAATAATAATAATAATAATAATAATGTATAATAATAACATCCAAGCAAACAAACAATTCAAAATTTAAAATAATGTCACATACTAATTTTTTAAAAGTAAAATTAGATGACATTCTACTTTTGTTATCATGTGTGTAAAATATTAGTTCTTGGAAAAACACTGATTTTTTTTTTTTTTTTTTTTTTTTTTTTTTTTTTTTTTTTAAAACAATGGCAGCTAAATTAATGGTGTCGTGGGTAAAATGTAAAAAACTGCTTCGCTGAGTTCCTACTCTTGTTGTGGTAAACTTGTTTTACAGGTATATTTGCCTCATTACTCTCAGCAAATACCACTGAATGAGTTGGTAAACTTGTTAGTGATTAAGGTAGCAAAATTGGTGCATAATATAAGCAAGCAACCAAACAATTCGTAATTTAAAATAATAACACATACTAATTTTTCCAAAGTAAAATTAGATGACATTCTACTTTCCTTGTCGGGGGTGTAAAATTTTAGTTCTTGGAAAAACACTGAAAAATATTTTAAAACAACGAAAGATAAGTAAATAGTGTTGTGAGGGAAATATGAAAAACTATTTTTCCATGTTCACAGTCTCGTTTTTGGAAAACTTGTTTTACAAGCATTGCCTCATCACCCTCAGTAAATCCTACAGTAGGAGTTTGGAAACTTTTTGGAAATTTTAACAGCAAAACGTGGTGCATAATATAAACAAACAAACAAAAAAACCAATTCGTAATTTATAATAATGTTGCATATTAATTTTTCGAAAGTAAAATTAGATGACATTCCACTTTTGTTACCGTTGGTATAAAATGTTAGTTTTTGGAAAAAACGCTGAAAAATATTTTTAAACAACGACAGATAAGTAAATGATGTTGCGGGGGAAATGTCAAAAACTGTTTCATCAAGTCCTTACCTTCGTTGCTGGAAAACTTGTTTTACAGGCATAGTTGCCTCATAACTGACAGAAATTCTCATTGAATAAGTTTGACAACTTCTTGACGATTTTGGCAGCAAAACTTGGTGTATAATTGCATGAAAACAAACAATTCGTAATTTAAAATAATATTGCCTATAAATTTTCAAAAGTAAAATTAGATGACATTCCACTTTTGTTATCGTTGGTATAAAATGTTAGTTCTTAGAAAAAACACTTATAAATATTTTAAAACAACGAAAGATAAGTAAATGATGTTGCGGAGGAAATATCAAAAACTTCTTCATCAAGTCCCTACCTTCATTGCTGGAAAACTTGTTTTACAGGCATAGTTGCCTCATAACAATTAGCAAATCTCATTGAATAAGTTTGGAAACTTCTTGACGATTTTGGCAGCAAAACTTGGTATATAATATAAGCAAGCAAACAAACAATTCATAATTTAAAATAATGTTGCATATTAATTTTTCAAAAGTAAAATTAGATGACATTCTACTTTTGTCGTCTACTTTCTTCTGTTATCATGGATGTTAAATATTAATTCTTGGAAAAAAAATTGAAAAATATTTTTTTAAAAGAAAGCTAAATTAATGCTTATTTATGGTAAAATGTCAAAATCTGCTTGTGTGTAAACTTTTTTTTTACATACATAGTGTCCTCATCACAAACGGCATGACCCTCTGATTAATTTTACAAACTTTCTTGTCGATTTTGAGAATAAAATTCGGTGCCTACAGTTTGAAAAGCTCACTATTCTTAAAGAATTTTGCACATTAACTTTTGAAAATAAAAATAGATGATATATAGATGATATTCTTTCTTTTGGTGTAGTGGGTGTAAATATCACTCTTGGTAAATACATTAAAAACCATTTTGAAACAATGAGAAATAACTTAATGCGATTATAAAATTTCAAACCCTGTTTCACCACGTTCCTAGTCTTGTTGCGGGAAAACTTGTTTTACAGATATAATTAACTGGCTCATCCTGTCAGCATGGTCCTCTCAACGAATTTGGAAAATTTCTTGGAGGGTTTGGCAGTAAAATTCGATGGTTATATTAAAAAAAATCATATAATTTTAAAAGATTTTAAAAATTTAACATTTAAAAAATAAAAATAGATGATATTATTTCCTTTGGTGAATTCCTTTCCAGAATGTATACATTGTTGAATGTAACTCATCTCTCGAGCAAACAATTTTTTTGAACGATGTAATCTATCTAAAATGTAACTTTTATGCAATTTCATTAAAAAAAATAATTTTGAATAAAAATGGCCTCTAGGCATATGAAAAAAGATGTGGTTAGTCCGTATTTGTTTTCCTCAGTCACATGACTTGCGCTTTTATTTTATAGATTACGTATAATAGGATGTAACAGAATTAAAAAAAAAAAAAAAAAACTTTCATTAATAACTTTTTAAGTTTTGTCTCGATTTTCCTAAAATTTTAAATGATTCGACAAAATTCTGCAACGATTATATATATTAAATTTCAAATCATTCTGTTGGGTAGTTTTTGCGCTGTTATATGCGGACAGCCGGATAGACAGACCAGATGACGACTATAGGTGCTACATATTTATATAATTACGAACGTACATAAAGGATGATATCCTTCCTTTAGTATCGGGGTGTAAAATATCAATTCTTGGGGGGGGGGAAATTTTGAAAAATGTTTTAAGGGACCGCTTCACTGAAACTCGCCGATCGCTACATCCCATGTTAGCCTATGGGAAAACGTAGAAGCGCGATTACTCATTACCTAATATAATTATTAAAATATGGTTTTCACCATCAGAAAATAGACGTCAGATGCCAACGGTGTGCGTTTTTTAAAATTCTGTCCTTTAATTTTAAATATTCCTAAAAAGATGATAAAGTTTCATCAAATGAAAATTTCAAAATTTATGGGGAATTTTTAAATACTTAAAATTTAAGGAGATAATTTTAAAAAACGCACACCGTTGGCATCTGACGTCTATTTTCTGATGGTGAAAACCATATTTTAATAATTATATTAGGTAATGAGTAATCGCGCTTCTACGTTTTCCCATAGGCTAACATGGGATTTAGCGATCGGCGAGTTTCAGTGAAGCGGCCCCTGAAAGCAACGGAATAGAAATTGATATCAAAATCTGCTTCACCACGTTCCTACCCTTGTAGTGGGAGAACTTGTTTTACAGGCATGATTACCTTATTTCAGGCGTGAATTGCATTATCTTCTTTGAATGACTTTAGTTATTTTTTCTGCCATTTTTTCTGCCATTTTTCTGCCATCAGCGAAATTAGATACCTGACATAAACACTCAAACACATTTTGTGGGAATTTTATTATCATCATTTTACCATCATTTATTACCATCATTAATTGCCATCATGTGTTTGTGCCCCCCCCCCCTAAAAAATTAAAATAAAATAAAATAAACCTCACACTGTTAAAGAATTTTGAATTTTAACTTTCCAAAAGTAAAATTAGATGATATTTGGTGTAAAATATTAGATCTAGAAAAAAGTACTGAAAAATCTTTTAAATAATGTAAGATAAAAAAAATGCCGTTAAAAGAAACAAAATGCCAAAACCAGCTTCATCTCATTCCTCTCATATTGTGGGAAAACTTGTTTTACAGATATAATTCCTGTATCGTTTAAGGTGTGAATTGGCTTGTGTTCTAACTCTTAAATTGACTTGTGAATTGACTATAATGGTCTGACTTGTGAATTGACTTGTGTTGACTGAAAAATATTAGTTCTTTAAAATATCCTTTAAACCTTTATTCGTCGACGATACTTTAAATACCATTAAGGGAAATTAATAATATAAACTTTATTTAATACTTTTAGTACAGAATACTTTGCTTGATCCCATTTAGAAAACGCAGCGAAACAATCGAACTTAAATATATTTTTTAAGCCCATTTTTTAAGCCCCATCATAGGTGTAGCTTTTCTCTTATTAAAAAATGTTTTATGAAAAATTTTACAAAATTTCAAAAACCTTCCCATTTATAGATAGGATCACGATACATTTATTTACATTGTTTTTATATGAATTAATTAAAAAAAATTGAGACTTTTTAATAGTTTTATTAAATTTATAAAAAAATCGAAATTTCATAAATAAAAATTACTTTTTATAAATAGATACATAAAACGTGTGTTTATTTCTATTTTCATCCATTTTAAATAATTATATGTTTTTTTTTTATTATTATTATTGTGATTCGAAAGTAATTGGTGTTAAATTTTGTCTGGAAACAATAGTTTGATCGCGAATCGAAGTCAGGCCGAAAAAAGTCGTAAGTGGCTACGCCAGAAACGTGAAGATACTCGCAAGCTTTATTTATTTATTTATTTTTATTAGTAATATTAATTAATTAATTTATTTATTTATTTATTTATTTATTTATTTATTTATTTATTATTATTATTATTATTATTATTATTTCTATTATTATTATTATTATTATTATTTACATAGGATATCTGCGGTCACTGTTTAACAGGGTATCTTTATACTTTTTCGATATTGATTGCAGTTTTTTTTTTCTAAGGACACTTTTAGTTTCGGAAACGGCTCCGAAATTGAAAGTGTTCTCAGAAAAAAGAAAAACAGAAAGATCTAATTCCTCTTTTGGGCCAAAAATAAAAAAATAAACAAAATGAAAAACTCTTCCAAAATCCAAAATGTTGTATGTTGATTTTAATAATACTCGGACAAAGTACTGGACAGTTTGTTGCAAATTTTTAACAGTGTACGATATTATGACTTTTCACTGTCATAAATCTGCAACAAACTGTTATTCGACCATTTTTATAGAAAACGGTTATTTGATCATAATTTGAAATGTTCTCATTCGGCAGAAAAGAGATAAATTACGGTTATGTAACCATTTTCTATAAAAACGTTCGAATAACTGGACAATTTGTTGCAAATTTTTAAAGGTGTCCCTTAATAGAAATAGCTCACCCATTATGTCAAATACAAACAAACAAACCTAAGAACTATTTAAGACTTAAGATATCCTTATATTGATTTTAATGATATTCAATAATATCGAGATATGAGATAATAGATTGGCTGATACAATTGACAGTAGGCTATTCCAATGAATAAAGTTTTTCACCCGTTGTAATACGAGGCAATGATTTTCCCCTGCTTAAAAAAGAAAAAAAAATCTCCTGCCTTGTGCCAAAAATAAATAAATAAACAAACAAACTGCAGAACTCTCCGAAAACTCAAACGGAATTAGCAAGTGTTCTTATTCAGAAACTTTGTAATTGAATTGATTGTTCTTTTTTGGTAAAGACGGAGATATTTCAAAAGTAGTTTACAAAGTTGGTGTTTTAAACCGAATTTCCGGACATGACAGCGCGGGAAAAGGGCAAAAATTGGTATCGTGATACAATAATCGCTTATAATTCAATGTGTGAATCATTTAGCGAAAAATGAAAAACTCTTTGATGACAACACACTTCAATAAAAATATCTGCAAGTGTCATGCTTTTGCGTTTAAAAATGAATCAGAAAATATGTCTGAAAGTTTTGTGTTGTAATTTGTTGTAATGATTTTTAATAATTGAGGAGGATAAAATATTTTTTAAGAACCGTCTAAGATGTCTTTATATTGATTTCAATGATATTCGATAGTATCGAGACACAATACAATGGATTGGTTGATACTAATCAACAGTAGGCTATTTCAGTGGATAAAGTTTTTCAGCAATTGTAATACGAGGCAATGCTTTTCCCCTGCTTAAAAGAAATATCTCCTGTCTTGTGCCAAAAATAAATATAAATAAACAAACAAACTGAAGAACTCTCCGAAAACTCAAGATGTTTTATGCTGATTTTTAATAATATTCTGGGCGGGAGAGCTTGATTGTTTATCACTACCATGTCTTCCATTTCATTATTTTCAGAAGTTCAGGCACCGCCTTTCCGTATTAAATGCATACTTGACACTTAACGCTAACTAATTAATTAGCTATTTTGAGAAGCTCGGTTACCAATCATAATTCGAAGCCATCCCTTGCGTGAAAAGTGCTTCCTCTCATTTCACTAATTGTCGAAGAATAATAAGAAAAGGCTGAACGAATTATGAGATGCAGGTATTTTTCGCGTGTGGCGATGCTTATCTTGTCGTTCCCGTGGAAATCAAAACATTAATTGACAATCATGTTGATTAAACCCATGGTTCTGCAAAGTTATGTGTTTCAGATTTGTTCCCCCCTCCTGTTTCTTATTTCCGCTATTTATAACTTTCAGATGATATGCGAGCGTTAGAGTAAAATCAAATGTGTGAAAATAATATTTCTGCATTTTTAAGATAATCCGTCGTATATAAAGTTACAAAGCAGTAATTAATCCTTCACTGCTGTCACAGAAATTGTCGCATTGTTACATTGTTAAAAACCTACAGCGTACTGTCCAGCCATTCAACCGTTTTCGTAAATAAAGGTTACTTTGACCATATTATGAGGGTGGCTAGTGGTCAGGGAAAAATACAGTAAAAAAAAAATGATAACTACCAGTATATTCTTATAGAAAAATTCAAATTGATTATTTGATCGAATAATCAACATAAATTTTTCTATAAGAATATACTGGTGTTTATCACTTTTTTTGACTGTATTTTTCCCTGACCACTAGCCACCCTGATTATGAAGCATTCTCATTGGTTAGAGTCAGAGGAATAAACGCCTAATTAACGTATAGGATAATATTTCTATATACATATATTTGTGTACATGATTATTATAATCGATATTCACCTACTCAAAAGTATTTGTGATAGTACTACACTGTTAAAAATCTGCAGCAAGCGGTCAAGTTCAAGTCATTCGAAAGTTTTTGTAAATAATGGTTACTTGACCATATTATGTAGCCAATTCAATATCATAGGCAATTAAAATTACGGTTAAGTAACCGTTATCTATAAAAACGGTTACTTGACTATATTATGTAGCATTCTCATTTGTCATATCCGATTAAAATTACAGTTAAGTAACCGTTATCTATAAAAACGGTTACTTGACTATATTATGTAGCATTCTCATTTGTCATATCCGATTAAAATTACAGTTAAGTAACCGTTATCTATAAAAACGGTTACTTGACCATATTATATAGCATTCTCATTGGTCATAGCCGATTAAAATTACAGTTAAGTAACCGTTATCTATAAAAACGGCCAAATGACAGTTTGAAGCAAATTTTTAACAGCGGTCTCTGAAACCCGCTTGATCGAAAGATGAATAAAACGTCTGATTAATTTATGTTATAGGATATATTTTCTGTACCAATTTTTCTATACAAGATTATTCTAATCAATATTCACCTATAAAAATATATAGAAAAATCCATATAATACGAACGTCAAATTCACCTAATAAAATTTTATAAAACACAATGTAAACACATTGATAAGTTGCGTTACTATCCAAAGCGCGCCATTTCGGAGCTGCGTCTTCTCGACTGCTTGTTGTTCATCTGAGGAAGGCTAATGTTTAGCCGAAAGCTCATGGATCTTGACATCTTATAGTTTTAATGTTTTAAAACTGTGTTTTTATTTATTGTACCTCGATAGTAACGTAACTTATCAATGTGTTTACATTGTGTTTTATAATATTCACCTATTCAAAAGTCTTTAGTGATATAGTACTACACTGTTATAAATCTGCAGAAAACTGTCCAGTCATTCAAAAGTTTTTGTAAATTACTGTTGCTTGACCATAGGGGATCTGGGGGATGAATGAGACAAGGGATGGATGGGACAGTCGCAATATTTCAGGCAATAAACATTTATTTTTAGTTCCTTCCTATCATCATAGATAACACTATCATAGTGTGCTTCAGAACCAAAATCAAGACCACATGGCTGTTTTCAATTTTCTTCAAAGTTGCTTTTCCTGAAAACATTGCTTAAAAGTAATTTTTTTTATATTTGAAGTTGCTTACATATTTTATGCATTATAAACAATTAAGATATGTTATAGTCATTTATTTCAAGGCTCAATATTGGTAATTAAAATTAATGAATATTAACCATTGTGACAAAATAATTTCTGAGACAAAATGGCTCACAATTGAATGTATGCATCATGGGGATGATTGGGACATTTCAAATGGGGATGAATGGGACTGCTTCATTCATCTCTAGAGGATACTGAATTTTTTTTATTAACTAAATAATATTATATAAGTTGATAAATTAATATTTTTTGTTAATTATTCTTTTAATATTTCCTCCTCATTGTAGCCACCGTCGTCTTCAGCTATTGGATGTTTCTGTTTATGGGCCTTTAAAGGCAAAGCTGAGATCAGTCCAAGATGATTGGCTGACAAATAATCTTGGAGAGCATATTACAATTTATAACCTCTCAGCTTTTGCCAAGGAGGAATTTTTGCCAGCTTTTAGTAATAGCAACATAAGCATAACCAGTGGTTTTAGGAAAACTACCATTTTCCTTTTTAACAGCAATATATTCACTGAAACTGATTTTATACCAGCTTATGCGACTGATAGACCACATTTAGAACATTTTAGACAGACCACATTTAGAACATTTTAGACAGACCACATTTATTGTGTTACTGATATTTGCACATCCGTTCAACTTTAACTTTGTAATTTAGTAAAATTTCAGTTAAAATATAGCATATAAATTACAATTTTTTAATGTATAATTAACTGTGTTTTCACTTCTTAGATTGCTAACACCGATATATAACAGCCATATAAGATCATATATTACAAATATAATTACATATAAGTTTATAATTATAAGTTTTAATTTGTTATCATTGAATACAGAGAGGAAAATATTTGTGTCCCATCCATCCCTGCTGTGGGAATGATTGGGACAGAGAGGAACTTTTTTTAAATTTCATAATATATTTCTGTATAATAATAATCTTGAATAAATATTGTGCATAAGATGTAGACAAACACCTAATGTATGAAATGCGATATATAATATATCAATAATAACTTTCATAAAATATTTAAAACAAATATTTTTGTGAAAATGTCCCATTCATCCCCTATCTCCCCTACTATATAGCATTCTCATTTGTCATAGCCGATTAAAATTACGGTTAAGTAACCGTTATCTATAAAAACAGTTACTTGACCATATTATGTAGTATTCTCATTGGTCATAGCCGATTAAAATTACTGTTAAGTAACCGTTATTTATAAAAACGGTCGAATGACTGGCGGGTGTTTTCGCCTGAGTGAAGTAGCCTCTTTATTAAAGATGGGAAGAGAGCAAGAAAAGGGGAAGAAGAAGAAACTGCATAATTTTCTTTTATTAATACTTGCTAATGTTGGGAACTTAGTTTGAAAGAAGTTAAATTTAGCCCTAACAATTTTCATTTAGCCCTGGCGCGTTTTTTGCCTTCTTCTGAAGTGGTCAGTTCAATTTTTCAGCTAAGTTCAATTTATTTTAAACACTTTTTTAGCTATAATTTATAGAAAAGTATATGATTTAGCTCCTTTAATTTAAATTTTTAGCAAGATTTCAAAATGTGAGTAGGAAATACAAAATTGCAGTGTTTCATACATGCTAAAGCCATGTTTGTGCAGTGCTTTTTTGAATTATTAAACCTATTATCGGCATTATCAAGTGCTTCTACTAGCGCAATTATCACTTTTGTCATTTGTTTATTATATTTAATTATTAGCTATTTTTGTAAAGAAAAATATGATATAGGTATCGCTTTCTGAAATTTGGTTCAAATTCTGGAATGATCATCTATTAAAATATTATTTTACAACTGCAATTTCGTAGCAAGTACAGAAAAAAATACAACTTACTACAATTGTTATTCTTGATGCATATATTGCTCATTAATGTGTTCATTTTTTAGAGCTTTTGACAAAAATGTAAGCCATTTTTTAAATCCCCCCCCCCCCTCCCTCCACATAAAAATAACTTATTCCATTTTTCAGTGCATTTATATTAAACATTCAGTAAAAGTTAAAATTTTGTCAATGATTTTTTAGACTTTCAAAAATTAATATTCCTGTACAATTTGTTGATTATTAATTTAATATTTTAATTCTTTTATGTATCAAACAACTTTTTAAACAGTTGACGTTTTATGACAAAAAAAACATTTTGCCTAAAATTGCCTAAATGTATTAGTGTTCAAAGGCTAAAATTTTGCATAAAAATACGCACGAAATTATGCATTGTTATTCAGAATTTTTTCTTATAACTAGCCCAAGGCTCAATGGAAATTAATTTGCAGAAAAGTTCTAACGATTTTTTGCGAAATAATTTGTTTAAATATATTCTTTATTGAATAAAAAAAAAATCGGTTTTTCAATGCTTTCATGACAGTTTAAAAGTTTATTTAAAAATGACGAGTTGGATTAAAAAATATATTCTTGTCAAACTTTGGGTTTTAAAATTAATTTAAACATTTTACCTCTCAATATCATATACACAAAAAAAACTCAGTAAACATAAAATCTTCACGCCTCCAGGTTGCCAAAAAGAAGATCGAAATTAATAAACAGGAAAGTCTGGAGAAAAAAATAAAAATCGTTTGGTCTTTCAGTAACAGCAGACGATCTTTTCTCACTACTTTCGAGCACAATGCCTGGCGTCAGGTGCGAGTGTCACGTGCACTGACGTCATTCGTGTTCGCGGGAAAACTTGCCAATCGCAGGCGCTCTCCAGCAATTCTCCCGGATTCCAGAGAGATTGGATTATTTTTCCTGTTTTTGTTTTGTTTTCTATTCATCATTATTATTCCAGAGCTGCTGCAAGGGAAATTTCTTCGCATTTTTATTTTATTTTGTTGCAAGTTGTGTGTTATTTTAATGATTTTTGGAATAGTGGGAGAAATAGAATTTTTTATTAATGTTTTTTCTTTTAGTTATTTATTTACTTATCTATTTTTTGGCAACGAGTGCGATTAAAATTTCACTTCTTTGATACGTGTATGGCTGTATTTCGAATCGTTTTAATCTAGTTTTGACAGAAACAGAACAGCGTATTTTTAAATCTGTAGGCGTTATCTATTTTCAGACTATTAAATGGAATCTCTGAATTATATGCATGGAGTTAAAACTATGTGATAATGTTATTTTGCAAAAAGAAATTCTTATATAACAAAAACAAATGGGCTGAAAAGAGAACATGAAATAATCAATATTGTTAAATAAAGTATTGCAGTGTTGTTTTATCGTGGGAACAGATAAATTTTTCGCATATGGTATACTTCTACGATCATACAGAAATGTAATTATATAAAGAATATGAAATAAAGTCTGATGCCAATAATTTATTTCAAAATGTAAAATTAATGGAATGAAATTTTCTTTAGATATGGAAGATGAATAATTTTTATTCAAGTTAATAAAGAGTGTGGAGTTAAAACAGTTGGTAGAAATAACTCTTTATAACTCATTCAGATTAAGCGAGTAGTTTTGAGTGCAATAATCTAATCTTAATCTCTTCGTCAGGTCGAGCGAAGTATCTGAAATGTGATCATCATAATGAAGAGGAAGGAAAACTTCTTTACAAATAATATTTGCGTGCAAGAGTGGTTTAAACTAATAAATACTTTTTCATTTTTGTTTAAAAAGTATATTTTGCTCCCGCTGGTGAGTCAGTAAAATCTACAGATCAGGCTGATTTTTTACGATTTCAGCTGACAATCTCTCTGTAATTTCTTTTCCTTTCTCTTTTTTTTTTTGTTTCTCTTTCATAATCTGCATGCATGTACTTTTTTTTTCCGCGATGAAAGCACGGTGATATGATTTTTTTTTTTTTTTTAAGTAGCAATTTAAAAACTAAATTCATTGGGGTGTAAATTACACGAAAATCATGAACGAAATCCTTCACTTTTAAATTTTGAATTTATTGCTCGTAGATTAGTTTGCATGAACAAATATCCGGATTAAAGTAGTCAGTAAAATCTACAGATGAGGCAGATTTTTTAGGATTTCAGCTGAATATCTGTTTATATATTTTTTTTCGTTGCCCTTCCATAATCTGGATGTCTGTCCTTTTTCCACGATGGGAGTCCCTTTCTGTGATATGAAAAATGATTTTTTTTTTAAAGTAGCAATTTAAAAACAAAATTCATTGGGGGTGTAAATTACATGAAAATCATGATAGATCCTAAACGAAATCCTTCACTTTTAAATTTTTAATTTATTGCTCGTAGATTAGTTTGCATGAACAAATAACCGGATTAAAGTAGTCAGCAAAATCTACAGATGAGGCAGATTTTTTACCATTTCAGCTGAATATCTAATTATAATTTTTTTTTTTTGTGTTTCCCTTCCATAATATGGATGTCTGTACTTTTTTTTTTTTACCACACTGTAAAAAAAAACGGGAAAAAATACTGCTGATTTGGCTGTGAATTGCTTCACTAGCATTAAAAAACAGCATTTTTGTAAGTTCAATACCGATTTACAGCAAATCGCTGTATTTTTAAGATCAACGAAAGCACCCGAACCGCATTCCTAATGAGATACGCACAGGTGTGTGTGAAGTTGCAACCAGAGCAGGGTATTATTAGCATTAGTGTAGTTCGATGTTAGCGTCAGTCTTCATATGTGCTTATTATTGCATTTCACAATGTCGTTTTTGGATTACACAAACTAGAGCATAAAGACTGGATAAATATTTTAAAAATTAAGGGTAAGTTTTATTTTTAGGTTTATTTGTGTCATTGATTTAATAACCATAAAATAATCAGTTCTCATATAATGTAAGATACAAATTGACCACGTGTATGTAAACGTTCCCGTCAAACGATGTATAAAGATTAAATATTTTAGCTTCAACTGTAACAAAACATTATTTTAGCATTTTATCTAAATTTAAGGAATTTATTTAGCATTTTCTCATGACTTTATTATTATTTACTTAGTATCAGATTAAAAGAAAAATAAAACGAAGATCCCTATATTCTTTAGCTATGCTTTATTTAGTTTTTATATATTTTTCAAAACTCCATTTTATCCGATTGTATTTCAATATAGCTATAAACTAAATCATGGACTTATTTTATTCTCCAAAAGTTTAGGTTCATTTTCTGTGCTTATTTTAATAGTGCTATTGATTTAGTGTATTATTGTAGTGTATTATTGTAGTTGACTAAATATTCAATAGCAGTCTTATTACAATTAAAGCTGATTTTCGGCCGGTGATATTCAGATTTTATCGCTTATTTTTTACGTGCATTTATTTTAAATATGTTATATGCAATTTTCAATTTATTTATTATGAGCAATCTGGATACACTATTTTATTAATTCATAAACTATTCCAAGAGTTTGTTTACTGTTATCGCAGCTTTAAATAGCAGCAGCTCGCATTTTGTTTTTGTCCATTATCTAAAAAAAAAAAAAAAAAAAAAAAAAAAAAAAATCGCATCCAGAATGTTCTCGATGTATATTGTACAGTATTCTACTTGAATTTGGCATATAAAAAACTCTTTACAATGAGTTATAATACTTTGAAATTTTCAATTTATTACTTAGTTGGTGTATTTTATTTATTATTTTGCTTTATGGTGCTAAATTTGTATCTTACATATGTATAATAGAATTGATTATATAAGAATGTTATTACAACAATGATATAAGTAAGCATAAAGATAACACTTAGTGCCCTTAGTCTTTTGAATATGTCTCAATATCATTAGAAAAATTCAAAATAAATATAAACAATACACGGGGGGGGGGGGGGGGATACAAATATATATCTACAAAAAATAAAAAATAAATCTAAAAATTTTACAGCTATGCTGTTCAGAGTGTAGTAAAATTAACAGCAAAATATGCTCTAAAATTTACAAATTTACTGTAAAATCTAAAAACAAAATTACTGTAAAATTAACTGCAAAAAATACTGTAGAATTACAAATTTGCTGTTTACCGATGAAAAACAAAATTGCTGTAAATTTACAGCAAAATATGCTGGCACCCATATTGCCAGCATTTTTTGCTGTAAAACTACAGCAGTTTTTTTTACAGTGCACGATGGGAGTCCCTTTCTGTGTCTAGTTTGTCTGGTCGTCTGTCCGTGCTCTAACTTGCGTAAATATACTCAGATTGCCATGCAATCGATATATGTTATTGAGGTTTGCAATGGAATGTTCGGTATTGAAAATGAAGTAAGTAGCACACGTACTTCATGTACAGTGCCACTGAAAAGAATGGCGTTACATTATGGTCTATGGGGAAAAATCCTTTACTGTGTATTTTGATGATGTTACACTATTTTAAATATATTGAAATTGATATACATCACTGAAGTGCATTACGAGATGATTACTATAGAATATGGTGCGTGTAGCGCTTATAATTAGTATACAGAGAAACTCAAAAGAATCCAGGTATATTATGGTCTATGGGAAAAAAATTGTTTCCGGTGCATTTTAATCATGTTACACTATTACAAACATAATGAAATTGATATCAATTTCTGAGGTGCACTAAAACCTCTGCTCTGAAAATTTACTAGTTTTAAGAATTTGGATTGTTTTATTTCATTTTTTTATTTGATCTTTTTTTTTTTAGTACATCTAGTTTATTGTATTATTTTTCTTTCTTTCTTTTTAACAATTTCCAACATAGTTGAAAAGTGTTTCTGAATTCGGTTTGTCAATCTGTCTGGCCGTCTGTCCATACTCTAACTCGCGAAAATATACTCGGATTCCGATGCAATTGATATATGTTATAGAGGTTTACTATGACTTGTTCGGTATTGAAAATGAGGTGTGTAACATTTATAGTTCATTTACAGGGACACTCAAAATAATTCCGTTACATTTCGGTATGGGGAAAAATCGTTTGCGGTGTACTTTAATAATGTTAAACTACATGTTGAAATTAATATATATTACTGAGGTCCATAAGATGCTTACAACTGAATATGGGGTACATAACATCCGTTGTTCATTTACAGGGACACACAAAATAATTCGGTTACACTACTGTCTATCAATAGTAATTGAATAATAATTGCTTGAAATGCGTTTCCGGTTGTGATACGCGTTTTCAAATTTAACTAATTTTTTGCATGTTGGTTGGAGTATATAATTGTTATAGATCCTATACAGGGCCGCACAAAAGATCTGAAGTCTATTTCCGTGTCTCGGCGAAATTTGCTGTAGGAGCATTTTCAAATGTGCTATGCGTTTCCTAACTGAAGTAAATTTTAGAATATTATGTAAGTATATATACAAATCTGTAAATCTGATACAGGGCTGTGCAAAATAATTCTGATATTTTTACGACTATTGACGGTAATTGCTAGAATTGGACTTTCAAATGTGTTAAACGTTTTCCAAATTGTTTATTTAGACGAGAGGCGGATCCAGCCCTCCATTTACGAGGGTCTTAACTGTGTTTTTCTTTTTCTTTTCTTTCCTTTCTTTCTTTTTTTTTTCTTTGGCGGGAAGAGGGGGAGATCACATGTATTCATTAGCAGTTTTTATATCTTAGATCCAAATTGACTATGTTCTGATATGTACCCGAATTCTTTTTCTTTCAAAAGTTCATTCAATTTGCAGGTATATTCGTAAATATACAAAATATGCATGTTTTATCCAGATAGCAAGTAATCAGAGTTTTTCATTTCCTTATAAATGCGAAGAATCTTAGAGAAAGTTTCCGCAAAGTTCGCATTTTAAGGCGATTTTCGAGTCCCGACAATCATGGAAATTTCGTCTTGAGGGATCAGTCAAACAGTACAATTCAAAGTGTACCACATTTATAACAAAATTAAAAACGATTTTGATTCTTTAGCGCTTAAGGCTGTTCTCAACTCCAAAGGGGCTAATTTCAGACACATTTTTTTAATCCCATTTTTGTTCAGAAACGCATGATATGAGCAGGTGTTGTTATTTAGAAACTATTTAATCGAAACACGTTTTCCATTTTTTTCCTAAATGCAGAAATTTTTTCAGAAAACACTGTCAAAGTCGGACTTTTGAACCGAATTCCCGATGGGTCAGCGCCGGAATGGAGAATAACGCGTTGTCACGTGACGCGAATCGCTTATAACTCGATAAGTAACATATTTATCAAAAAATGGAAAACTCATTTCGATTCCAAATCGCTTCAATAGTCAGGCCTGCCAATTTTATGCCTTTGCGATTAAAAATGAGTCAGAAATTGTGTCAGAAAGTTTCGCGTTGTTCAGCAGATCATTTGAGAACCACCTTAAACAATAATACCTGCAATTTTCATGCATTTCTATTTAAAAATAACTCCATGAATGTATCAGAAAGAATAACATTTTTAAGCAGTAAAAAAAGAAAAAAAAACCCTTAAAAACATATTTATATTTAAAAAGTGTATTGTTCTATTGAAATGTTTTTCGTTGAAATGTTTTTCGTGACCCCATGACCTCTCCCAAACTATCGAATATGTAAAAATGTAATATTCATTACTTTTAATAATGGGTCGATTGTCACCACTAAATTTTATTAGAATTCTTCGCCTAGTAAAAATAATAATGAAATTTCTGTGAAGACTAGGGTTGCCAGTTTAGACTCCTTTTTTATTCAGAGATGCCGAATTCATACCGGAAATTTTGAGAGACAAAATTTTACTTTAAGTAATTACGAAATAGGCTGTCATTATATAAAGAAAAAATGTTTATTTTAAATTTCTGGTATGGATTCAAAATTTCTGAATGGAAAAGGATGCCAAACTGGCACCCTGGTGATGTTACAATCCTGCAACCCTCTTAAAATTTAGTGGTGACAGTCGGCCCATTTTTAAAAGTAATGATAAATGCCTCTTTTCACATTCAATAGTTTGACATGGTAGCGATTATATTATACTGTGAAGTTTTGTTACAGTAATCTGAATGTGTTGGAAAGTGTTTCGTATTCTATGCTTGACGCATGATTTTTCTTTCTTGTTAATAAAAAAAAAATAATTTCTACGAAAAAAGCAAACGCAAAAAAGCATTACAAAAAAGAAATGCCGATCTATAGAACATAAAACAATATCCCATTTTCCCCGAAAGAGAAAATTTCTTGCGTATGCTGCCCCATCTGGTGATCTAAATTGAAAATAAATTAAACGCATCTGGTCAAAATTACTCCCAGTTCCTCCGAGAATTGAAATTCTAATTGAGAGTAAGCCGATTCTATCTTGATTAACATTTCAAAGCCCTTTTGTGGTTTACGGAATCCCAAAACATAAAATTCAAATTTGAACTTGCTGCGGGAGAGATTTATGTAGGATTTTTGGGTTGCTAAAAGAGCTGCAAGAGGAGTTTTTAATCAAAACCGCGAATAAAAATTTTGATTTATTTTCTTTTAAAGAAATGGAGTGCATTGTTTTTGCTATTCTGTTTTAAATGAATGGTGTTTTTAAAGAAAAAGAATTTTAAAACGTTTACTTAATCCTTTAGATAAAAAGAAAAAGAAAAGGAAAATAATGGAAGATAGTTATGTAGATTAGAGATACTGATAGGCAGACAGACAGATAGGTAGATAAATAGAGATAGATAGAGATAATGATATCGATAGAGATAGATATAATATACAGACAGATAGATAAATAAATAGAGATAGAGATAGAGATAATGAGATCGATAGAGATAGATATAAAATGCAGACAGATAGATAGAGAAATAGAGATAGATGGATAGAGAAATAGAGAAGATAGAAATAATTAGATAGATGTAGATATATAGAAATAATTAGATATATGTAGATAGATAGATAGATAGATAAAGAAAATAGAAATGATTAGAGTGAGATCGATAGAGATAGATATAATATACAGACAGACAGATAGATAAATAGAGATATAGATAGAGATAATGAGATCGATAGAGATAGATATAAAATACAGACAGATAGATAGATAAATAGAGAAGATAGAAATAATTAGATAGATGTAGATAGATAGAAATAATTAGATTGAGGTAGATAGATAGATAGATAAGTAAAGAAGATAGAAATAATTAGATAGATGTAGATATATAGATATACAGATCCTCATTTGGGAGGTGTTTGGAACCATTTTTAGGAGCGCTCGTAATTATATAAATACGTAGCACCTATAGCCGTCTTCTAGTCCGTCTGCCTGTCTGCATATACCAACGCTAAAACTATCCAACCGAATGGTTTGAAATTTAATATATATAATCGTTGCAGAATTTGGTCGAGTTATTTCAAATTTTATGAAAATCGAATAAAAACTTTAAAAAATATTACTAAAAGTTTTCTGCATAGTATTAAATCTTATCATACGTAACTAATTCAATGATATCCCATGACTGGTAATGATTCTAGGTTGCCATGGTGATTATGTCCTATTTAAGATGGAGTCCCGTATTACTGAATTTAAAAACTGAATTTGTATACTAAAATTGTTTCAAATAGCAATCACATAATCTACCGACAGATTTTTGGATAGATATTTCCAGAGTAAATAATATTATAAAAGGAAAAATAGTCTAAATATGAATCTCAAGCTCTGAAATTTCCAAAGCTAGGCTTAAGTTTCCCATTGAAATTTTCAGTAAATGTCAACAAAAGATAAAATGTTGCCAACTTAAAATGTACTTATTTTATTACGGAAATGAATCGTATCATAATAACAGAATATATAATTCATTTGACTTAAATAATAGCGATGATTTTTTTACATTGTCTTGTATCTGATATTTGCGCATAGTAAAATTTTAATGTAACATAATTGTAATAAATTTTTTGTAAAAGTGTATTGAAACATAATTTCATAAAATAAAATTAATATCTATAAAATGAAAATCTGCACATAAAATAAATTTTGTATGCATGCATTTTCGCGTAAGAGTGCAACAGCTATTGCACTACGATCTAAATATTTATAAAACTAGTTATAGTACGAACGCACCCCATTTGTCGCGTCTGACGTACAATTTACGAATTTGTTACTCCTAAAGTGTGCAATTGCGTTGTGTTATAAGTCTATAAAGTAGAGTTTATTAAATATGTGACAGATAAAAAACCGGCGTAATGAAAAGCACAAACAACCATAATAAATTTAGCATCTATGTGTTTAAAGGTTTCATAATAGAGCCTCCCTTTCAAAAAAAAAAAGTAGAGAGGGAAAAGGAGCTGTAGGAAGTAACACACATTCTACTTTGCTGCTATTGCTCCGAACTTTCATTTTCATAAATTTTGTGTTGAAATAGAGGCTTCTATTATAAAGCCTTGAAACAGCTGTGTGGTAAAAAATTTAGACTTCTCTATACTTTGGTTTTTACGCATCATATATTTATCTGAACACATGGGGTTTTGGTTGTATCTTATCAGTTTTTAAATGCTCGATAGTCCATATTTTGGAATGAAATGATTTTATAATCATTTAATGGCTTTATTAATAAATTTCTATTTTCATAAAAATAGATAAAACAAACAAACAAAAAAAGATAACAGACTATTTTGATGTCAAGAAAAGGTTAAAAAAAAAAAAAAAAAAAAAAAAAAAAAAGTGATAGCGTTATATATGTACAATCTTTAATTGCAATTGCAACTAGTAAAAAACACTTCTTTTGATGTTAGGTATTTTCTCTAACAACCAAAGTTAGAATGTATACCCATTAATTCCTGTTTTTTTGCATTTTTTCTTTTCCTCTGGTCAATCACTGGTGCATCCACCCTAAATCAAATCAATTAAAATATTTAAATAGTAGAAGAAATTACATTAATTTAGCGAATAGGTTTTTTACACAATTTATTCCTTTATTCAGGATGCTAAGCGCGAAGTTTCGTTGAATTATTTGTGCATTTAAACCTGCGATGTATATGCATAGCGTATTTTGAACATATCATCGATTTGCGGCACCCCTTCTTGGTGGATTTTCCCCAAAAACTAACCAACATCACTTCACATAACGCTAAAACTTCATATGAAATTTCATCGTATTCTACGCAGTAGTTTGCGAGTTAGATCGCCTACAAAATTTACGTCACATACAGCCTCACGGACAGACATTTTCTAAAAGCAGTCCATTCGTGTTCAGGACCTTCTAAAACGTATAAATCCGACATAAACTAGATGTCGAAAATTTTCAAGAATCCAATACTTTCTTCTTGTATAGACAGAAAGTAAAAATTATGGTTAATAGGTACCTTTTGAACTATTTTCCCTTTCCTTGTGTGAATGACTAAAAAAATATTTGCGAAAGCTTCAAAATGACATCGAGGCTTCTTTACAGTCATTATGTGACGAAATAAAGATGCTTGCTTTTAGTTGCCATTGTAAATGGGGCATTTGTGTCGAATGTGACGTCACATCGGCTGGCCGGGGCTAACGTACTGGGCTACCGTGGTTGAAAATCACGTGACAGTCGCGGTCTTACTCAAAACGCACTTTGATGCGCAGCTATCAAACAAAAGAATTCCGCGTAGTTTGTTTTCTGTCGCTGTGTTTTCGATTTGATAATTAGATTATTCTTAAATAATAAGTAAAAATAACATAAATTTCATTGCGAGTGTGTTATTCTACTGAAAATTTACTTTCATTTATTGAGTGTATCAAAAAATTGTCATCTCTTTAGATGAGGGGATAATCTGTCGAATGTAAGTATTAACCCCTTCTCCGTTTCAATGTTATGTATAGGATTTTTAAATGTGTAATGTTATATATTCTAAATCTTTGGTAAATTTAATCTTTTCACCAGGATGCTAATAATTTTATATCTACGAAATTAAGTAGATTGGTAAAATGGTAACCTAGAAGAATTGCCTAATGTTTAAATAGATATTAATCCCTCCTGCTGTATTTTATCCAATACCTTAAATTTGTGTTTGAAATTTTTATATATTAAAACTTTGAAATTTTTATATATTAAAATAATCATTATTAAATAGGCTGTGTTAAGTTTTGGAGTATTTACTATGACTTCTAGGATATAAAGAGCCCAGTTGGATATTTTCCTTTTTTTTTTCCACTTTTGACAACATTTGGGTACAAATTATTTCATTTAATATAAATAAAATTATGCCAGTGCTTTGAACATTTTATTTGACAATTATAAATCCGTTGCCTGGGAAAAATATCGGCAAAAAAAAGTTATTTTTTAGATATTTTGTGTGTTAAAATTGTTTTAGTTTGTTATTAACTCTTACATGCTCAGAGGTAAATATTGAACACTTTTTTCTTTCTTTTTTTAAGTTGCTTATTTTTGTAATACAGCTTTGAAAATGGCATAATATATGAAATAAAATATGTATCCAATGACCATGTATAGTTTTGGTGCAGAAATATTGATATTTAAAACATAAAAGTTCTGTTTGAAAAAAATATCACCTTTTTAACACTTTCCAACCTATTTGAAAAGTGTTTATGACTTCGGTTTGTCTGGCCGGATGGCCATCTGCCGTCTGGCCGTGCTCTAACTCCCGTAAATATGCTCGGATTGCTCTACAATTTTTATATGTTGTTGTCGTTATCTATAGCATGTTCCCTATTTCAACGGAAGTGTATAGCACTTATATACTTTTTTACAGGGACACTCAAAAGAATTCCGTTGCATTGCAGTCTATGGGGAAAAATCATTTGCGGTTTATTTAAATAATGTTTCACTATTTTAAACGCATTGAAATTTATATATATCACTAAGGTGCATTAGAAGAAGCTTAATATGGAATAGGGTGTGCATAGCACTTATAGTTACTTTACAGGGACAGTCAAAAGAATTCCGTTACATTACGTCTAGGGAGAAAAATCGTCTGCGGTTTATTTAAATAATGTTTCACTAATTTAAACGCATTGAAATTTATATATATCACTACACTATGGTGCATTACAAGAGGCTTACTACAGAATAGTATGTGTATAGCAGTCATTGTTCATTTACAGGGACACACAAAATAATTCTCTACTGTCTGTTAACAGTAATTCCTGGAAGTGCGTTTTAAGTTACTGAACGCGATTTTAATTTTAACTCGCTTTTTGTCTATTACGTGGTGTGTATAAATTCTGTAGATCCTATACAGGGAAGCACAAAAGTTCGCGAAAACATTTCCGTTTATTGACAGAAACTCCAGACGGAGAATTTTAAACTGTGCTACGCGTTTTCTACCTGAACTGAAATTCAGCATCCTATGTAGTATATATACAAATCTATAGATCCTATACAGGGCTGAATAAAAGTATTCGTATATTTCTCCGAATATTGTATCTGTTGGAAATTCCTGAAATTATGTTTTTAAATATGTTATGCGTTTTCCAAATTGTTTACTTAGATGTTATCTTTTAGCTTATTAAACGGTATGATTTGTAAAATTATTTTGGAAGCGTTGGAAAGTGTTACATAATCTATGCTTGACGCATGATTTTTCGTTCTTGTTTCGCTTTCTTTCGACAATCCGTATTGTTCCAATAATTTAAAACTGGACGACAGCTTTCAAATTTTTATATATTAAATAAATCATTTTAAAGTTGTCTGTGTTAAATTTTGGGGTATTTATAATGTTTTCTAGGGTACAAAGAACTCAGTTGGATATTTCCAATTTTTTTTTTTCACTTTTGACAACATTATATCTGATTGCATTTTTTTTTTTTTTTTTTTTTAAATTTTTTTTTTTTATTTAATGTACTTAAAAATGTATCTGTGCTTTGAACTTTTTATACTATTTAACAATTATAATTCTGCTGCTTGGGAGAAATTGAAAAAAATATTTATTGATTTATTGATTAAAAAAACATTAATTTTTAGACATTTTGTGTTTTAAAAATTGTTTTATTTCGGTTATTAACACCTACTAGTTGACCCGCTCGGCGTTGTCCGGGCCCGTGATAAAACTTTAAATGAACCTCAAATAAAAAATACTGATAATTAGTTGTAAAAGTTCTCGTAAGAAAACATGAATAAAAAAGCTTTTGTTGTCCAAACCCTTTGAAATTTTTAACGGTTATAAATATAAAGTTTTTACAGCCCGTGTAAAAATTACGTCAGATTTATTGGTATCTGGTTGCAAAATAAATATGTTTTCTTCGCCAGAAAACGACCCATTTTCAAATTCTATAGAAGGGAAGAACTCCCCCCTCCCATTTACCTTTCTAGCCTTCAAAAAAGTGAAAGCGCATCCCTTCCCTTTCCTTTTTGTTCACCCCTCTCTCAAACAAAGCAGGTGAAAAAATGAATGCTACCTACAGGAAGGGGGGATAAAAATAGAATGAAGAGGAATTTAGAAGGAGTATTTCCTAGGGGTAGGGTTGTGAGCAGTGAAGGACAATAGGCGAGCTATTCTTTCACCAACCGTCTTGATTCTTCTTAATTCTATTTCCTGCTTTATCCACCCTTCAAAAAAAGTTGAATCATGCGAAGTAAAGTCGGATTTGCACTGAAAAATTAAGCCTTTTGCTTCTCGCTTTAATATATTATATGCTCAGAGATAAATGTTCACTATATTTGATATATTTTTTTAAATACTTATACTAAAGCTTTGAAATTTTTATATATTATATAAAGTGTGTGTCTAATGACCGTGTATAATTTTGATGCAAAAATATTGATATTAGACTATAAAAGTCCCTACCCCCTTCTCTGTCTCTCTGTTTTTTCCCGACAATCGTATTTTCTTAATAACTTATTGTTCTACAGCTTTCAAATTTTTATATGTTAAATAAATCATAGTATCTAGTATGTGTTATTTTTTTTTTGTATTTACAGTGACTTCTATATATATATATATATATATATATATATATATTTCACTTTTGACATAACTGTTTATAAATTATATTATTCAATGTACTTAAAATTATGATAGTGTTTTGAACTTTTTATAAGATTTTATCATAATTCCTCTGCTAGGAAAAATTCGGTGAAAAAATATCAATTTTTAGATATTTTGTGTGTTAAAAATATTTTATTTGTCTTATGCTCAGAGATAAATATTGAGCACATTTCATTTATTTTTTAAATATTTATTTTTCTACTAAAGCTTTCAATTTTTTTGTATAATATACAAAATATATATTCCACATGAACGTCTATAATTTTGGTGGATAAATATTTAGGATATAAAAGACCTGTTTGAAAAAAAAAAATAATAATAATAATCGACAATTTTTTTTTTTTTTCAAAATCTTAAATTATGCTTCAATTTTGAAATTTTGAAATGTTAAATATATTATATTTACGTAGTTTGTGTTATATTTTGGTGTATTCACAATAATTTGTAAGATATAAAGAGCTCAATTATTTGTTTTTCAGTTTTAACAACTTTATACCTGGTTACAAATTATTTTAATTAGTACTTAAAATTATCCCAGTGTTTTGAAATACATGTAAGATTTGATAATCATGATTCCGTTTTTTGGGGGCAGTAATGAATTTTATCAAATTAAAGAACGATTCGGATATAATAGTAATTTAAAATGGAGGCAATACTATATTATGTCAATTGGTTTGCTTAGCTCAGCTGAGACCGGCAGCGTCACGTGACTATTCTAAATTGAAGAAGCGCGGTAGCCCGTCTTTCTCGTTAGCCCCGGGCTGGCTGTGCATTTGGGATTCTTGCATACACACATACTTACATATACAGTTACATATACAGTGTGTTAGTGAGTACCTTTTGAACTATTTTCTCTTTCCTTGTGCAAATGACTGAAAAATTGTTTGCGGAAGCTTCAAAATGACGTCGAGTCCTCCTTACAGTCATTATGTGACGAAATAAAGATGCTTGCTTTTAGTTGCCATTGTGACTGGGGAATTTGTTTCGAACGTGACGTCACATTGGATGGATGTGCATTTAAGGTTCTAGCATACACACATACTTACATACAGTTAATTGTGATTAGTGGGTACCTTTTGAACTATTTTCTCTTTCCTTGTGCAAATGACTGAAAATTGTTTGCGGAATCTTCAAAATGGCGTCGATGTAGCCTTAGAGTCATTATATGACGAAATAAAGATGCTTGTGTTTAGTTGCCATTGTGACTGGGCTATTTGTGTCGAATGTGACGTCACATTGGCTGACTGTGCATCTAGAGTTCTAGCATACACACATACTTACATACAGTTAATTGTGGCTAGTGAGTACCTTTTGAACTATTTTCTCTTTCCTTGTGCAAATGACTAAAAAATTGTTTACGGAAGCTTCAAAATGGCGCAGAGGCCACCTTAGTGTCACTATGTGACGAAATAAAGATGCTTGCTTTTAGTTGCCATTGTGACTGGGCCATTTGTGTCGAATGTGACGTCACATCGGCTGACTATGCATTTAGGGTCCTAGCATACACACATACTTACATATATCAACTTTCAATACACACAATATATGTACCTATTTTCCAACAAATAAAAGTAATAGTGACTGATAAGAAATCTTCCATAATCCTAATCCGCAAAAAATCTATAAATATACATTTCGATCTCAGATTCCGTTTTTGCCGCACTTAAAATTGAATTTCAAGTCTAATACTAAAGCATTATATGTATGTAACGAAATGTCAACTTTGAATATTTATTTGTCTGAAGGGTTATGTTTAACGCCACTCCACAAATACATCTCTTAACAAAACAACGTTTATTTTAATTATATATTTTATTTTTGCTTCCATCTTTTTAAAGAAAGCCCTTTTACCGCCATATGAGAAGAAAAAAGGTACGGCGATGAAATATGTAAAGAGAAAGAAGAAATATTTTTGAAGGATGCGATATGGCTTTGCTGTTCTAAAAGTCACACATCTGGCGACCACATTTATTCTCTGAAGAACACGTGTTCGGAGACACGAAAGAACCAATTACATATGCTCTAAGTATGCTTTATATTGAATTACTCATAGATCCTTTTTTGTTTTGATTATTGTTCTTTTTTTCATTTTCTTTGACTTGTCAGTTGCTCTACGTATATGTAACAGACATAATGTCTGTACTTTGTAGAGTCAGTACACTGCAAAAAATAGTGTTGATTTTACAGTATAATACTAGCACCCCAGCTGCCAGTATTATACTGTAAAATCAACACTTTATTTTTCTTGCAGTGTAGAGTGTTCAGTAGCGTATTGTCAAGCAATTAATACAGTGGGTTCTTTAATATTAGCTCAAAAGAAACAAAAAATGAAATTATTCAAATTCGAATTAACAAAACTTGTACATCAAAAAAGATTAAAGAGGTATAAAATCTATTAAAAATCTATGTAGTATCTATGAACAATATCAAAAAACAGGAATAATACCTTTATCTTAAAAATTGCCATCATCAGTGCCTTATCACCAACAAGCCATGGGGGACACTTGCTCACGGCCACCGATTTCAAGGGCCCGAGAAATCTGATTCATTCACAACAATCAATTACCTTTATCTTAAAAAAGTGACATGTTCAATACCAATACCCTATTACCAGCAAGCCATGAAGAAGTCTTACTTAGGGGGCACCGATTTCAAGGGCCTAAACATTTTCTGGTTCAGTCACAACAATCAAAACAAAATCTAAACTGCTTACTTTGAGACACATGTTTAAATTCATTTTTGCTCTAAAATGCATCCAATTGGCAGGTTCTCATATTCAAAAACTTTATAATGTCCGTATTGTCTCGATTTTTTTAATAAAGGCAGAATATATTTCAAAAAATGCTGCCAAAGTGGACATTTTGAACCAAATTTCTCGAAGCGATACAGCTGGAAACAAAAAAACATGATCGTACTGTGAAAATAATTGTCTGTAAATCAATTTCTAATTAATTGAACGAAAAATAAAAACACGGGGCCCTTATAAATCTCTTCATAAATCACGCCGCCAAGTTTCCTGTTGTTACTTTTAAAAATGAGTCTGAGAATTTGTCTCAAAATTTTGAGTTGTTGAGCGTGGAAAAAAATATTTTTTTTAATACCGCCTTAAAGAGTGTCATTCCAGTCGCCTGTTATCAGCAGGCCATGAAGAACACTTTCTCAGTGACCATTGATTTTAAGGGCCTAAAGATTTTTGACAGCAATCATTTTATTCCAACACACAATAATAAAAATTTAAAAGAAAATTTAAAATGAAATTTCTGCATTCAATAATACCCAGTTGTATATTTATGTAAGTTCTTGTATATATTTGTTGTAAAATATATGATAATCTGTTATTACAGCCCGAAATTTCGATGATCGGGCACTAGTTATGTTTTATGAGTTCCCAAGAAAAACAAACAAACCAAAAAGTTAGTAAAACAAAGCCGTATACCTCCAGTATAAATTTTAAAAAACCCATAAACTTATTTTTTTTTTTTTTTTTTTTTTTTTTTTACATACTTAAAAATATTTTCATAATCTTTAATTAATAACAAATATTTATAACTGTTATTTGCTGTAGTAACTAACCAAGAACAATAAATAAAATTCCGTTTAATCATGATTTTACCTAAGCATGCTTTTATCTAAGATGTGCAAAAAATACATGTTTTATTGGAAACAGTAATTTTCTTTACTTTTCTTTTTTTTTCCTTTCTTTCTTTTTTTTTCTCTTATTGTAGTAGAAAAACCCAGAGTAATATCAGAAGTGATTATAAATAAGACGAACATATCATTTTAATAAATAATATTTAAGTTTGAACACAACGTGTAAATGTTTCAACAATCCATGAATAATTTTTGAGCAAGGATTAAATAATCCTTTTTATTTTTGAAGAGCAATCTAGGATATGAAAATAAACCATTCTAAGTCAGTGAACGAATATTGGTATACCAATACAGTAATATTGGAAGTGATTATATATAAGACGAATATAGCATTTTAATAAATGAATAATTAAGTTTGAACACAGCGTGTAAAAGTTTCAACAATCCATGATTAATTTTTGAGCATGGAGTAAACAATCCTTTTTATTTTGAAAAGCATTCTAGAATATGAATATAAAACCTTCTAAATTAATGAACGATTATCGGTATACAAATATAGTTATGTTGAAGTGATTATATACATAAGACGAATATAGCATATTAATAAAGAAATAATTAAGTTTGAATAAAATGTATAACAGTTTCGACAATTCATGAATAATTTTTAATAGGGAGTAAATAATCCTTTTTATTTTCCAAAAGCATTTTATAATATGAAAATAAACCCTTCTAAGTCAGTGAACGAATATCGGGATACGAATATAGTAATATCGGAAGTGATTATATATAGGACGAATATAGCATTTTAATAAATGCATAATATAAGTTTGAATAAAATGTATAACAGTTTCAACAACTCATTAATACTTTTCGAATAGGGAGTAAATAATCCTTTTTATTTTGAAAAGCATTCTAGGATATGAATATAAACTCTTCTAAATTAGTGAACGAATATAGGTATATGCTCAAATATAGTAATATCAGAAGTGATTATAAAGATGAATAGCAGTACTTTTTAAGAAATGAATAACCAAGTTTGAACAAAATGTATAGCAGTTTGAACAATTCATGAATAATTTTTGAACAGGGAGTAAACAATCCTTTTTGTTTTTGAAAATCATTCTAGGATATGAAAATAAAACATTCTAAGTAAGTGAATGAATATCGGTATACGAATATAGTAATATCGGAAGTGATATATAATTCGAATATAGCATTTTAATAAATGAATAATATAAGTTTGAACAAAATGTATAACAGTTTCAACAATTTATTAATAATTTTCGAATAGGGAGTAAATAATCCTTTTTATTTTGAAAAGCATTCTAGGATATGAATATAAACCCTTCTAAATTAGTGAACGAATATCGGTATACTCAAATATAATAATATCGAAAGTGATTATAAAGACGAATAAAGTATTTTAAGAAATGAATAACTAAGTTTGAACAAAATGCATAACAGTTTTAACAATTCAGGAATAATTTTTGAACAGGGAGTAAACAATCCTTTTTATTTTTGAAAATCATTCTAGGATATGAAAACAAAACATTCAAAGTAAATGAACGAACATCGTTATACGAATATAGTAATATCGGAAGTGATTATATATAAGACAAATATTGCATTTTAATAAATAAATAATTAA
Organism: Maratus michaelseni; assembly: GCA_963931845.1. Classification (NCBI taxonomy): domain Eukaryota; kingdom Metazoa; phylum Arthropoda; class Arachnida; order Araneae; family Salticidae; genus Maratus; species Maratus michaelseni. Next base: position 142,260,147 of record OZ007597.1, read on the forward strand.
ATTTGAACAAAATATATAAAAGTTTCAACAATTCATAAGTAAATTTTGAATAGGGAGTAAATAATCAATTTTATTTTTAAAAAACATTCAAAGATATTATGAAAAAAAAAAACCTTTAAGTTTGTGAACGAATATCGGCATACAAATACACTAATATCGGAAATAATATAAAATATAGCATTTTAATAAATGAATAATGTAAATGTGAACAAAATATATAGCAGTTTCAACAATACATGAATAATTTTTGAATAGGGAGTAAATATTCCTTTTTATTTTTGAAAACCATTCAAGGATATGAAAATAAACCACGCTAAATTAGCGAACGAAAATCGGCAGGCAAAAAAATGTTTAAAAATAGTTTACTTTTTTACGCTCTTTATTATTTATTTTATATCAATTATGTGTCAATTTATGACCTCTTGACCAATGGGATCAACACGAGCGAAACTTGGAATGCGGGCACCAAAGCCAAACCTGAGGCAGGAGTCATTCATCGGCTGCACAACCCTCTAATTGCGTATATTTTCTAAATGGATGATTAGCACTTGGCAATATTATTAAATTATATTCACATAATTCATGAAATGTAACTAAATTGACGTATTATACACTACAAAAAACACAAAGGTTTAAATCTAGGACAATATAATATAACTACGAACGAAAATATACAATAATCTCCTCTGAGTTATCTACGATTCCAAAAAGTGTTTTTTGCTTTTAGAAACCTCAGAAACTAATATATTTTCGAGATTTAAAGAAGTATTTATATAAAAAAGTTCTCTTTGCTGACACTCATTTTCGAACACGGTTTTGAGTAGTTTTTAAAGTGTATGAATCAGTTTTCTCAACCCGGAATATCGGTTTTAGTATGTTAGGAATTCTGAATTTAAACGTTTTCATGTTCAACAAACATGTTTCATAAACAAAAATGATAAATTAACAGCATTAACATTAATGCTATTTTGTTACTCTTTCATGTATAAATTTAGTTACGCAGCTGAAAATGTTTAATTGAGTATTGATAGTATCTTAAAAACCAAAATTCCTCTTTGAGAACACAGATTAATACACTATAAAAAGTACTCGGAAACGTTTCCGAAAACTAGTGGCAATAAAATAAACTTTCTTTTTCTAATTTTTTCTTTAAATCTAAAAAATATATTGATTTTTGAAGTTTCTAAAGATAAAGAACGCTTTTCGAAATCGTGGATAATTCGGAGGAGGTTATTGTATATTTTCGTTCATGGTTATATTACATTTTCTTCGATTAAGAAACATTTGTCTTTTTTTATAGCGTGCCATTGTTCTTCCTTTCATTAACCATTAAACACTTTATCTAAAATTTAAATCCCTCCTTCTTTTTTGCATGAAAAATAGGTTTATAAATGTTTATTAATGCCATATAGAAGTAAGTTGCTCTAAAATATTTTTTTCTTTGGTAGAGTATCATAAAAAAGAAGACCTTTGATTTGAAAAATAAATAACGAAAAAGAAAAAGAAGAAAAGGAAGGAGAATGAAGAAGAAGAAATAAAAGAAAGCGAGTGAAAAAAAAAGAGAGAATGAAAGAGAAAATATTCCATGTTCTAATTATGCACTCATTTCTATAAAATATTTTTAAATTAAAGATTCACAACTGTTAACTAAAGTTACGGTTAACTAAAAAAAAGGGGGGGGAGAGTGAGAAAGAAGAAATTTTAAAAAGTGAGTTAAAAAGAGAGAGAAAGAAAGAAAGAAAAAAAATCATGTTAAAATTATGCACTCATTTCTTTAAAATGCTATTAAAATAAAAGTTCCTTAATTTTTTTCCTTCTTTCTCATTTATTATTATATCTCGAAATTTCTACTACTAAAAGGACAAATTCTCAGCGTTTACTCTTTTTAAAAGTTACAAATACATAAACTGCAGTACAAACTTTCTTCATTACATTTTCACAAAACTTCAACAGTATCACCAATTTTACTTCCACCATTTTAGTTATTCAATTCCACCCAAAATAAGAAAATAGTCCTTTTTTATGATGTTTTTTATTGTACATCAAAACTATTCAACAATGTTTTTCTATCGACCTTCACACACCTTTATAAACTGTCCACTAAATTGACTTCTTGTTCAGTTGTATGGACGCAGTCGAAACTTAAAAAGAGTCAATAAAGCGAATCTGTCATCAGATGCACAGCACTCTAACTGTGCATCATCACTTGACACATACAGAGAGAGAGAGAGGAGAGAGGGGGAAGAGGAGATAGATAGATAGATAGATAGATAGAGAGAGAACGTCTCTAAATCACCTCATTATGCCATCTTTCCTTAACCATTAAATATTTTATCCAAAAATTAATTCAATGCCTTATTTGCGTTAAAAACAAAGTTTTTGGCTTATTAAAGGTTCTTTCTTCTTTCCCATTTATTATTATATCTCGAAATTTCTACTAATAAAAAGTCAAGTTCTCAGTGTTTACTCTTTTTAAAACTCATAAATACATAAATTGCTGTACAAATTTTCTTTATTATATTTTCGCAAAGCTTCAACAGTATGAGCAATTTTACTTACTCAATTCCCCCTCAAAATATGAAAATAGTCCTTTTTTTATGATGCTTTTTATTAGACCTCAAAACTATTCCGCAACGATTTTCCATCGACATTCACACCTTTTTAAACTGACCACTAAATTGACATCTTGATCAGTTAGATCGACACGGTCGAAACTTAAAATAAGTCCACAATGCGAGCATGGAGAACTATCAGATGCACAGCCCTCTAACTGTGCATCTTTTTAAAAATAGATGATTATCACTTGACAGTCTTATGAAATATATGCACTATTTCTGGCCATTCGGCTAAACCTAGGTAATCTACCATTTTTTCATTAATCAATAAATTCTTCATCCGAAAATTAAATCTCTTTTGGCAGAATTAAAAATATAAATAGATTCATTCGGATTATAGGTATTATAGAAAACTATGTTGATCTGAAGATTTTTTTTTTTTTTTTTTTTTTTTTTTTTTTTTTTTTTTTGTGATATTTCTAATTTTGGTAGAATATTAACAATAGAGAAAAGTTTCATTAAAAAATAAGAGAGAGGGAGAGGGGGGGAGAGATAAAGTATATTTTATATTAGTTAGTATATTTAGTATATTTTATATTTTATATTTTAGTATATTTATATTTTTTTTTTGAGAGAGAGAGAGAATATGGAAAAAAAAAGTCTCTACATCACCTCATTTTGTCCTCTTTCATTAACCATTAAATATTTTGTACAAAATTTAAATCCATCCCTTCTTTGCATTAAAAATAAGTTTTTGGTTATCATTAATACCGCAGAAAAGCAATATGCTCTAAAAAGTTTCTTAATGTAGCATCAGCAATAAGGAGAATAGGGAAAAATAAATAAGTAAACAGAAAAAAAGAAATACACAAAAAGAAAGAACGAAAGAAGGAAGGAAACAAAGAAGAAAGAAAAGAAAGAGGGTGAAATGTTTGATGCTAAATTTATATACACATTTTTAAAACAGTTGTCAAATTAAAGGTTCGTGAAAAGTTCACCATCTTTTCTATCTTTTATTTTATTCCAAAATCTCCCATTAGAGAAAAAACAGATAATCAGTTTTTACTCTTTTTTACAATTAAACATAAATTGCTCTAAAAACTTTCATTGGTATATTTTAAGACTGACAAAAAGCTTCAACAGTGCAAACAATTTTACTTCGACAATTTCTTCCATAATTTTACTTATTGAATTCCACACAAAAAAAAAATATTAAAATAGTTTACCTTATCTATGTTTTCTGTTATACTTCAAAGAAATCAGCAGTGATTTCCCATCGACCTTCACACTCTTGAAAGAAACAAAAAAAAAACTGTCCACAGAACTGACCTCTTGACCAGTTGGATCAACACGAGCGAAACTCAAACGCGGGCACCGAAGTCAACAATGCGCCAAACGTGTGGCAGGGGCAGCTGTCTGTCATCGGATGCACAACACTCTAACTGTGCATCCTTTCAAAACGGATGATCATCACTTCTCAGGGTTACTCGAAGTGGAAACAAATGGTTTGGCGAACTCCCGCTCCTCGCCAAAGTGATGACTGAAAGAAGGTAGAAACGGAAAGGGAAAAGATTGTTTTTGTTTCGGAATTTTTTCTCTTTCCTTCTAACAGATGAGGGATGGGAACTATCTTTTCGGAGAATGTGGGTGCTAAGCTATTTGTGCTGTTGAATGTAAATATTATAAAGATGATTGTATTCAAAAAGAGTAAATTTTGATTAATTGTTATTTTAAAGTGAATAAATATTTTAATATAGCATTTTATAATAATAGTTTCATTCTTCTTCTTTCTAACAGATGACGGATGGGGGCGATCCTTACAAAGAATTTGAATATTAGGCAACTAGTGCTGTTGGGTATATATTTTTTCTAAAATTATTATATTGAGGAAGAGTGAATTTTGATTAATTGTTATTTTAAAGTGAATAAATATTTTATTGCAGCATTTTATAATAATAGTTTCATTCTTCTTCTTTCTAACAGATGGGAGATGGGGGGCGATCTTTAGAAAGAATTTGAATGTTAGGCTACTAGTGCTGTTGGGTATATATTTTGCTAAAATTATTATATTGAAGAAGAGAGAATTTGGAATAATTATTTTTTTTAAATGTACAAATATTTAAATATAACATTTTATAATAATGGTTTCATTCTTCTTCTTTCTAACAGATGAGGGATTGGAAAGATCTTTACAAAGAATTTGGGTGTTAGGCTACTAATGCTGTTGGGTTTATATTTTATTAAAGTTATTGTATTCAAGAAGAATGAATATGGAATAATTGTTATTTGAAAGTGCATAAATATTCTAGTGTAACACTTTACAATAATGGTTTCACTCTTCTTCTTTCTAACAGATGAGAGATGTGAACGATCTTTACAAAGAATTTGGGAGTTAGGCTACTAGTTATATTGGGCACATATTGTATTAAAATTATTGTATTGAAGAAGAATGAATTTAGAATAATTATTATTTTAAAGTGCATAAATATTCTAATGTAACATTTTATTACGATAATTCTTTGTAACAGATGAGGGATGGGACCGATCTTTTCAGAGAATGTGGGTGCTAAGCTATTTGTGCTGTTAGATCTAAATATTATATAGATGATTGTATTCAAAAAGAGTAAATTTTGATTAACTATTATTTTAAAGTGCACAAATATCTTAACATAACATTTTATAATGATGGTTTCATTCGTCATTTTTCTAACAGATGAGGGATGGGGGCAATATTTACAAAGAATTTCAATGTTACCTTACTAGTGCTGTTGGGTATATATTTTTATTAAAAATTAAATTAATAATTAATTATTTAATTATTAAATTAATTACTTTATTAATTTTTAAATTTTTGTATTCAAAAAGAGTAAATCTTGATTAATTGTTATTTTAAAATGCACGAATGTCCTAATGTAACTTTTTCATACTGGTTTCATTATTCTTCTTTCTAACAGAATGGGATGGGAACTATCTTTTCAGAGAAAGAGGGTGCTAAGCTATTTGTGTTGTTGAATGTAAATATTATAAATATAATTGTATTCAAAGAGCATAAATTTTGATTAATTGTTATTTTAAAGTACACAAATATTTTAATATAACATTTTATAATAATGGTTTCATTTTTCTTATTTCTAACAGGTGAGGGATGGGAGCGATCTTTACAAAGAATTTGGGTGTTACGGTACTAATGCTGTTGGATATGTACTTTATTAAAATTATTGTATTTAAGTAGAGTGAATTTGGAATAATTAATATTTTAAAGAGCATAAATATTCTAATGTAAAATTTTATTACGATAGTTTTTTTTAACACATAAGGGATGGGAGCGATATTTTCAAGGGTATTTGATTCGGTAAAGATTATTAAAAAGAATGTATTTAAAAGTGTATTCAGATTATTAAAAAGAATGTATTTTAAAAGAAGAACTTTTAATTAATTTTTCTTTTTAAGTATATTAAAATTTTAATGCAATATTTTATTTTTAAATTATTTGATTATATTAGGATTAATTATAATTCAAGAGAACTATTTGTATATGAGGCGCAGCTATTTGTACTGCTGCATGTAGAGATTATTAAATTGATTATATCTAAGCAAAGTACGGTTTGATTAATTATTACTTTCACTAAATTATTTGCATTTTTATATAAAAAGTATTTTAATATAAATATATTAAATATAATGCATTTTATCTTTTAAGTATTTTACTGCAATTGAGTTTAGTATTATTCATTAACTGATTTTTCGTTCTAAGAATGCGAGATGGGAGTTGCATTAAAAAAATATGGATGCTAATTTATTTATTTATTTTTTTTCTTACTATTAAAATGAGTGTATGTAAAAAGTGTGAATATTGTGATTAATTTTTTTATTTTAAAGTACATACATATTTTATTACGTCATTTTATTTTTTAAATATTTAATTATAAATGGGTTCATTATTAGTCATTCAAACAAAACTTCTCTCTTTAGCAGATAAGGGGTACGAGCTATCTTTTCAAAGAGTGTATGTCCTCTAAGCTTCTTGTACTCTTCGCGTTAAAGAATATTAAAATGATTGCATCTTTAAAAGGGTAAATAGTGATTAATTATTTATATAGGGTTTTTTAATACTTTAATTTTAAAATAATTTCTTAGTTTTATTATTATTTTTAAGAAATGGCTATTTTCTAACAGAGGAGGGATAGAAACTATCTTTTCAAAGAATTTGGGTATTAAGTGCTATTTGTGCTTTTGGATGTAAAAATTATTAAAATGATTGTATCAAAAACGAATAAATTTTTATTGTTATTAAATTGTTTGAATATTTTAATATAATATTTCAACTTTTTAATATTTGGATTACAATTCGGCTTATGTTTATTCTTTTGAACATATAAGGTATGGGAACTATCTTTTTAAAGCGTGTGGTTGCTAAATTATTTGTTTTTATTGTTTATTTAATTTAAATAAATAATATAAACAAATAATATTTGTTTTTATACTTAAAATAATATAAAAACATAACTAGATTGTAATTTTCTTTAAGTATTTTAATATAGATATTATTATTATTAATTTAATAGTTCTATTTCTATTTTATTATTATTACGTGTGGTACATGAAAATTATTGTTTTTACAGACATTGTATGCTAATATTTGTTTGAATACATGTGTGTTGCTTGGCGTAAAATGTTATTAAATAATTGGTCTAACTAAAAAAGTAAAGTTTTATTAAGTATTAATTTCAAAGATTTTTTTTTTTACTATTCGATAATATTTTTTATGACTATTATTATTATTATTATTATTCAAATTCCTAAATTTAATTTTAATATTTGATTTTAGAGGAATCCATATTAATACTATGCAAAATAGTAAAATTTAATTCTTTCACAGGTGTTTAAATGTACACATTATTATTGTCATCATCATCATCTCTATTATTATTTTTTCTAAGTATAAATGATGACAGTTATCATTTCTAAAGATTTTGAATTCTCAAGTTTGTTAACAACATTTTTGTTGTTGAGTGTAAAAGTTTATTAAATGGTTGATATAAAACAATTAGAGTAAATTCTGATTAAGTACTAATTACAAAAATTCGTGCCATTTTTTTAAATATTCTATTATAATGATGTTTACAATTATTGATAATTTTACGGCTATGCCGATTAATCGATCAATGCTTAGTCAAGAGCAATTTTTTAACTGAGTCAAACGGTTTGATTAATTTGATAATTTTTTTTCAAAATTCGATTTTTTATAATTAACAAACTAAAGTAAAAATTAAAAATGTAATTCTGCGTGTGAAATAATTTTTCGTCAATATTTCGTCTAAAAATATTTTAAAAGTTTACAACAAATGATGCAAAAAACAAACACTTCCAAACAAATTGCAATACTTTTATTCATAGAATGAAGGGAGGTAGATATAAACGAAATGTCAGTTTTTTTAATGTACTGGAGTGTGGGCATTTTAAATTTTTCTGGAGCAACTGTGCAAAATACTACGTAATCAAACAACCTAATAAATAAAGGTAAATTCTATAGGAAATATATTTAGTAAAATGAAATAAAATCAATGATTTGCGGATACTCAGTAACATAAGGCTTTTTTGCATTTGCATCTTAGACTGTTGTATTATCTATATGTATTTAAAATTTCCTTACATTTACCTGCCAAATTAATTAATTAATTAATTAATTAAAAATGTAATTCTGAGTGTGAAATCATTTTTCGTCAATATTTTGCCTAAAATATTTTTAAAGTTTACAACAAATTATGTAAAAAAGAAACATCTTCAAACAAATTGCAATACTTTTAGTCATAGAATGGAGGGAGGTAGATATAAACGAAATGTCTGTTTTTTTTTTGTTTTGTTTTTTTGTTTTTTCTGGCACAACTTTACGAAATACTACGTAATTAAACAGTCTAATAAATATCGGTAAATTCTGTAGGAAATATATTTAGTAAAATGAAATAAGATCATTGGTTTGCGGATATTCAGTAACATAAGGGTTTTTGCATTTGCATCTTGGATTGTTATATTGTCTATGTATTTTAAATTTATTTACAATTACCAGCAAAATAAATAAAACAAAATAATAATAATAAAAATTAAATAATAATGATAAATAAATAGTTACTTTTTTTTTTTTTTTTTTTTTTTTTTTTTTTTGGTGAAGGTTTCATTAATAAAATGAAAGTTAAAATCATATAATAAACCAAATAGAAACCGATTAAAAATCCAATTAATCCGTCGATTAATGGATTAAGAAACTTCGATTAATCCAAGTAAAACTATTAATCGATTCCTACTCCTAAAATTCAGTGTTAATATTTGCATCTAAAGGAATTCATATTAAATTAAGAAAAACATATTGTTTTAAATGTTCTGCCATAGACATTATTATTACTTAAAAAAAAATTGTAATATAACTTTTTATTTCTAATTTGAAGGATTATAAATATCGTTCTTAAAGAATACGGATGATAAGGTTTATTACATGTGCTTTTGTTGCGGGGTGTGAAAGTTTTTTAAATCGTTAGCGTAAAAAATGATGAGAGTAAATTCTACCGCTGCCCAAGAATAATTCCTAATTATGTAGATTTCGCAAGAAATACTACCCATTACATTTTCCCCTATATTGGAATTTTTGAAAAAAAATTGCAGATCTACGCCGATTATGACTCCCAGAACCCAAAACCACCCCCAGTCAAAACTTTATCTATATATCTATCTATCAATATAACTTTTTTATGGACACGATAACTTCAATAATTCTGCACAAATCTCTTCCAAACTGATACATAAAATCAAGGGGCATAAAATTTCGGCCAGATTCATTAATGGACAGAATCGAACCAATGGGGGGGGGGGGGGGAGGCTTTTTGTGAAAACGGAAAAAAACTCATAATTTCTTAGTTATGATACGTATCGAATCCGTTTAAAGTTATTATTAATTCTACGAAAAGGGCCGAAAAGTTATGTATGACAGATTTTTATATCATCACAAGATATCAAATTCGCTTAGATTTATTATAAATCCTCTTAATATTATCTACAACTTTTATATTGACAAGTTTTTTATAGGACCAACCCATATAGCAAAAAAGAATTAAAAACAAAAAATCCCTACCGGCTACGCCTACAGACACAGGTAGATTTCAAAGTGGGCTTTTAAACTGCCGCATCATGGCAAAGAGGTAATTTCTTCTACAATTCCCAATAAACAGGCGCCCCCCGGTCTGTGTCTTAGAAGTCTACCTGTCCCTGTAGGCCGAGCCGTCAGGGATTTTTTTAGAGATATACTTCCAATTGTAAAAATGTCTTAAATGTTGTTTTCCTTCAAATTAAAAATCATTTACATCAAAAAAGTTATTTTCGTATAAGTATAAATGTGAAATGTATGAAAGGTACTATAGGTTCTGTAAAAGTGTATTTTGTACTAAATTAAGATTTTTGTATGTACTTCAAATTGTAAAAATATTTTAAATGTTATTCTCCATCATATTGAAAGTCATTTACATCAATAACATTATTTTTGTAAAAGTAAAAAGTACTATTTTTGTAAAAGTGTATTTTGTATTAAATTAAAATTTTTGTATGCACTTTCAATTGTAAAAATGTTTTGAATGTTCTTCTCCATCATATTAAAAGTCATTTACATCAATAAGGTTATTTTTGTAAAAGTATAAAAGTATTATTTTTGTAAAAGTGTATTTTGTACTAAAATAAAATTTTGTATGTACCTTAAATTGTAAAAATATCTTAAATGCTGTTCTCCATCAGATTGAAAGTCATTTACATGAAAAAAGTTATTTTTCTAAAAGTATAAAAGTAATAAGTACTACTTTTGTAAAAATGTATTTTGTACTAAATTAAAATTTTTGTAGGATCGCTGGGTCCTATAAGTTATGTTTAGAAAACATTCTCCGGGACGTCATAAAAAGAAGAAAAATATTGAGATATGGTGTTTTGAATGTTATGAATTTTCAACTTTTTCCAGCACTAAAATGGAAAAATCGGTGAAACTTCGTGAAATTCAAAATATCATAATTTCGATACTTTTTGGTCGTAAATGAAAGAGATATTTTTGTTTTATTTAGAGCGTGATGAATGTTTCTCTAAACATAATTTACAGTACCGTACAATAATTTAAATTAACTATTTTTTGCACAAATAACTAAATGGCTTAAGATGATGAAGAATAACATCTGAAACGTTTTTGCAATTCAATGTATATTTCTAAAACTAAAGATTTAGGAATTATCTTCTGAGAAGTGAAAATAGGAGACACCCTGTATCTATACTAATATATGAAATTGGAGCGTCTGTCTGTAATTTTCAGAAAAAGCACCTATTTCTAAGTTCGTTCTACTATTTTGACGACGTATAGTAAAAAAATAACATTTATTAATGTTTTTTTGTCTGTATATGTCTGTTTGTCTGGCAGAGAATCAGAAACGGTTGCATAACAGACACTAAACTTATCAAGAACAGATAGAAAATGCCATTGACTACAATCTGTAGTTACTCGCATCCCGGTATCTAAAATAGTTTTTGAGAGAACAGGGAAAAACCGAAAAAATCAACCAATCAATCAAATAATCTTTCAATACTTAAAAACTCGGGAACTAATTGATTAATTTTAAGGAATTGTACGGCAACTGATAGGTTTTATTAAGGGTTACAAATGATAATTTTGGCTACAATCTTCAGTTTGTCGCATTCCGATACCTAAAATAGCATTTGTAAAAACAGGAAAAAACCGGTAGAATTAATCAATCAAACAGTTTTTCAATGCTAAAAACTCTGGAACTAATTGATGAATTTTAAAGAATTGCACGGCGATTGAAAGGTCTTATTAAGAGTTATAAATGATAATTCTGGCTATAATCTGCAGTTTGTTGCATTCTGATATCTAAAGTAGTTATGGAGAAACCGAGATAATCATTAAATCAATCTTTCAATATTTAAAAACTCGGCAACTAATTAATTAATTTTAAGGAATTGCACAGCGATTGAATGTTATAATTAAGATTTATAATTTTAACCATTATGGCTACAATCTGCAGTTTGTCACATTCCGATATCTAAAATAGTTTGTGAAAAAACAGGAAAAAGCTGGGAGAATCAATCAATCCATCTTTCAACAGATGAAAACTCGAGAACTAATTGATCAATTGGAATATTGCGGTGATTCAATGTTATAATTAAGATTTATAAATTTAACCATTATGGCTACAATCTGTAGTTTGTCGCATTCCAATATCTAAAATAGTTTGTAAAAAAACAGGAAAAGCTGGGAGAATCAATAAATAAATCTTTCAGTATTTAAAAACTTGGAAACTAACTGATTAATTTTAAGAAATTGCACAGCAATTGAATGTTATAATTAAGATTTATAAACTTAACCATTATGGCTACAATCTGCAATTTGTCGCATTCCAATGTCTGAAATAGTTTATGAAAAAACAGGAAAAAGCTGGTAGAATCAATCGATCAATCTTTCAATAGATGAAATCTCGACAACTAATTGATCAATTTTAAGGAATCTTGCGGTGAATTAAATCCTTCCTTAATATTTATCAATATCTAATTAAAAAATGTGATATTATGTGAAAATTAACATCCTTTGTTATATACGTTAAGATTTATAAATCATAACATTTTTAGCTTATGGATTATACATTTTAATTAAAAAATTGGATTGTAAGTATTTTCCCTAAAATACTCGAAAGATCATATAAAAATCAACTGCAACACAACGGGTTGCTACTTAGATATAAGTACGCTTGTAAAACTAACTCGTACTGCTTTCGACCTCTACAGGTCATCGCATAGGGCTTCCCATGATGAGCCGGTCGAAACGAGGTCGTCCTACTCAGTACAGGCGCGCAGCGCCCCATTACGCGCCAAGGTATTTCCGCAGGTTCGGTCCCGGAGAATCGAGCCGTGCCATCCTCGTTACGGGTGGTTCTGCAGCCCACAAGAGCAACCAGATACCCACAACTAGGCAGGGTTCTCTTCCGCGGAATTAATGTGCCCTGGGTGCGATAAAGACACCTACAAAGGTGCCCCTTCTGTAGCCCAGGGGTGAAGTACGCTTGTAGAAAATTCTTTATGAACAATGTAAAACTCGAGAAGTTACACTTAAAACAAGGGTAATTTGCTAACGACAACCTTTACATTTCCCGTAATGCCATAAAAACAATGATGTCTCAGTGATGAAAAATGTAGTAAGGCAAGCGTTAAAACTGCGTGAAGTTGTTTCAGCAGGTGCTCAGTGATGCCTGTAAAACATTCTTTACTGCAGGGACACCGCTGCAGGCAGGAAGCTGATTTCAAGATACAGATAAGATAACTCATTATTATGAATGAGAATGATGATGATTCCATTAACGTTATTTATCTATGAAAAAAATGAAATATGCATAGGCAATAAAAAGAGAAATAAAGAAAAGATTTAAGGTAAACGTTCGCAACATAGATATTAACATAACAAAGAATGTATTTAAAATAATAATAATAATAATAATAATAATAATAATAATAATAATAATAATAATAAATAAAAGAAAAGTGCCCAGTTAAACTGATTGCATTGAGATCACATGCTATTTACACTAATTGTATATTATACTCTTATTTCAAAGAATAATTCCCCTCAAAAAATAAAGAAATCGACAATAAACTTGTATACCAAATTTGAAGCAAATCGGATATTCTGCTTGAAAAACCCATTTATTTAAATTAAGGGGTATTAGCCCCCCATTCCCCCCTTTATACTTAACTAAGGAACCTCCAAATCTAATTAGGAAAGCGCCTTATCAGAATAAACCTTTATACCAAATTTAAAGCATATCGGATAATTCTGCATGAAAAACACATGTATCTAAATTAAGGGGTATTAGCCCCCCATTCCCCCCTTTATACTTAACCGATGAACCTCCAAATCTAATCAGGGAAGCGCCTTATCAGAATAAACCTGTATATCAAATTTAAAGCATATCGGATAATTCTGCACGAAAAACCCATTCATCTAAATTAAGAGGGGGATTAGCCCCCTGTTTCCCCCTTTATATTTAACCAATGAGCCTCCAAATCAATCAGGGAAGCGCCTTATCAGAATAAACCTGTATACCAAATTTAAAGCATATCGGATAATTCTGCACGAAAAACCCATTCATCTAAATTAAGAGGAGGATTAGCCCCCAGTTTTCCCCTTTATATTTAACCAATGAGCCTCCAAATCAATCAGGGAAGCGCCTTATCAGAATAAACCTGTATACCAAATTTGAAGCAAATCGGATATTCTGCATGAAAATCCCATCTATCTAAATTAAGGGGTATTAGCTCCCCATTCCCCCCTTTATACTTAACCAATGAACCTCCAAATCTAATTAGGGAAGCGCCTTATCAGAATAAACTTGTATACCAAAATTAAAGCATATCGGATAATTCTGCATGAAAAACCCATTCATCTAAATTAAGATGGGGATTAGCCCCCTGTTTCCCTTTTATATTTAACCAATGAGCCTCCAAATCAATCAGGGCCTTATCAGAATAAACCTGTATACCAAATTTGAATAAAATCGGATAATTCTGCATGAAAAACCCATTTATCTAAATTAAGGGGGGGGGGGGGGGTTAGCCCCCGTTACCTCTTTATACTTAACCAATGAACCCCCAAAATTAATCAGGGAAGCGGCTTATCAGAATGAACGTATATACAAAATTTGAAGCAAATCGGATATTTCTACCAAGAACTATCGCGTTACGTACGTGATATAAAAATTTGGAATTTTACATTATTTAGAAGTGACGTATGTATGAGCAATAAAAATATCATCCAGTTTTTGGCATCCATCCAAACGTAGAAAACATATTTCTGACGACGACAGAAGTCCATAGTGAAAGAAACAGGACTTTGTCGCTAATAAATCGTAATTTTTTAAGGTACTTAGAAAAAGAGTTTTGATAACTATATTTAAAGAGAATTTCTTGTTAACTTTTATCGATCGCAAAATAGATTCCAGCCAAACATTTTACGTGCTGTGAGAGGTTTCAGTATTTAGCCCATATACCAAGTATCCAAAAGTTCGTTAAAATTTAAAAAATAAATTAAAAAGAAACAAATAATGCTAAAAAATTGTGGTTTGCAGAAATGGGATTAGAGGGAGATCAGATTTACTTAATACCAAAAAAGTTTTGTTCAAAAATTACCGATAGATGGCGTTGCATGCATAATATGAAGCATATTTATGCAAATCAGGCTGTCAGTAAAGCCCACCAATGCACACAGATTTTTCATTCGATGCCAGCAATATGCTATCGTTACCAGATCAAGCGCTTTTGATTAAACTCCTCTACAAGAACAGGGAATTGGCAACTGGCGCATTACGAAAATTCTGTACGGCAAAATGACTAAAGACGAAAAAAGGGCCTTTTTCATGTGCTGGGATACGGAAGCTTGTTAGACGCTTCCCAGAAATGGGTCTTTTACTATAAGCCTAATTTGCATACATCTGCTTCATATTATGCGTGCTAGTGCCATCTATCGGTAATTTTTTAAACCACAACTTTTTTTGTTATTAAAGAAAATCCAATCTTTCTCTAATCCCATTCCTGTAAACCGCAATTTTTTAGCATCATTTGTTTATTTTAACGATTTTTTTTTAAAAATATTAACGAACTTTTGACGAATCCGGTATATATGTATACATAGTCAAGTAAAATATATATATATATATATTTGAATGTTTTTTAGTGCAATTTTCTCTAGTCTTAAATAATAAAATTGCGATAAGTTTTTTCTTAACTCCTTAACAGGTTCTTTTGTTGTTGTTGTTGTTGTTTTTTGACACAATAAACTAAAAATATGGACAAAACACCACTTTTTTCAAACTAAAATGTTCGCTCTTTAAATAAAGCGAATATTGCTATTAAAAATTAGTGGTATCCAATTGATTTTGGATAACAGAACTAGCAAACTCGTCTTGTTAAGGTGTTAATCTTTTCAATAATTCCTATTTTTATTATCGTACTCTACGCTATAAAACACGAACTACCGTAATTTCGCGCGTATACGCCGCACCTCAGATAATTCGATTTCCTACCACTTATTTTTTTAAAATAAAATGTGACTTATTTGACTTCTTATTTTCAATAAAATTTCCGGTTTGAAAAAGACTTAACTAAAGCTAACTTTACGCGCGAAATTACGGTATACGAAAATTTTCTTAATTGTTTGAATTTGTGAGTCCTGTTTTGGCAATAACATGTTCAGGGCTATTTTTCTTTCATGTAGCAGTTTATATATGTTCAACAATAAATCGGGTTGATTAATTTTTGTGTCTTTGGGTCGATTTCGGGTTGGTTTTTGGCGCTTGCGGATCGGGTTTGGTAACAATTTTTCAAAAGAAAGTCCACATTATTATTTCAGATGGTAAAACTATATACTTGAATTTAATAAGTGATATATATGTGTGTTCATTTTTCTACATAAAAGATAAAATTTATATTAAAGATGTATTTGTAGAATTTTTTGCATAAATGCATTAAAATATGTACCAATTTTCTTTCATTTTGGCCCGATTTTGGTTGAAGTGAGACAGTTTCAGGGTCAACGAAAATTTTTTGTCAGGTTCAGATCGGGTTTTGGGTTACCTTCAAATAGAATTTCCGGTTAGGATCGGGTTAAACCGTATCCGTTCCGGATAGGACTCTAGTTCCCATCTTTTATCTGTTAGAAAGTTAGAACTCGACCTGTGCAGACTCTAATGGGGATAACATTAAAGTATTGCCAATAATAAATAAACAAAATAAAATAAAATAAAATACTCGAAGGTAAAAACAATTCCTTAAAATCGTTTTTTTTTTCCCTTAAAAATTTCTTGTTAATGTTTAATAATGTTTAATGTTTAATAATAGTTACACTTGTTAATTTCATTATTTAATTTTAATTTAATGTTTTCGAAATGAATTTTGTTGTTTTGTTTTACAGCTGATTTTTTAAAAGTCCATTATGCTGACAGACAATTATTATAGCAATTCTTATATGATTACATGCGTCAAGTCTTCCTAGAATAAAGTAAAATAAAACAAATAAAATAAAATAAAATAAGATTATTCATTCATAAAGATAAAAACAAAGTGATAGCTTCCCGCCTGTTGTTTTGAGTTTTGATCTAGTTTCTTCGCCAAGCTTTCACCTTGGCGATAACGCGCCAAGCTTGTCAGCCTGTTACGGACAGCATCCTTCATCATTTCTCTTGCTGCTCTTGAGAGAAGAAAAATTCCGATGTGGGCACGCATGCGTACTCTCGTTGACCAATCAAGTGGGGATTTCGATAGGGGATGTGTGTCACCTTAAATATTGTGGGACATCAAAACAAAGATGGTAAAACGTTTATGCTAAAATTTTAGGAAGGCGTAATATTTTAATTTGGCCTTGAAGTTTTCAAAACTCTCTATTTGATTCTTAGCAGCAAAAAAATTAACAAAAATGCAGAGTTAATTGATATAATAATAATTAATATATGGAAGTTTGGTAAAAGGTGCTTATTAGATAAGTAATTAGATTTCAGAATTATTTATTTTATTTTTTCTTTGAAAGAAAAATTATTTGTTGATGGATTCATTAGCTTTTTAAACTATACTACATTACACTTGTTTGGGTTGTATTATATTTAGTATAATATATTTACATTATATTACATTAATATATTACATTATATTTACTCTTGCTATTAGATGATATGATCACACAATAATCAAATTATTATTGAAATTATTTTAAAAAAAAGGGGGGGGGGATTTTTATGATTATCTCAGATACTCAAAATCTACAATAAATAAATAAATAAATAAAATAAAATAAAATAAAATAAAATAAAATATAAATAAATAAATATAAAAATAAGATTTATTCTGCATTTTTTATAAAATATTTCATTTAATTTATTCATTTTATTGCTTCACACGGCTAGATTTTAAAAAAGAAATATTTAAATGTATGGTGATTGTTGAAAAGAACTAAGTTCTAGATTTAAAATTCCCATATCATGAACCATAGTGCCTTTCAACATTCATCTTTTAAATCCCTCCCTCCCCCCCCCCCCCCAAAAAAAAAAAAAAAATGCAGAGTACTCGGATTGAGTTCCTTTCACGAAACGTCAATAAAGATGAAAAAACATTGAAGCCATCTTAAAATGAGAAGTGTCAAAATATGGACTTTCCTTTGAACAATTACCAATTCAAATGTAAATAGATTACTAGCTTCATCATACGAAGTTATTGCAAAAACAAACTTCTTCCACATGTAAAAAGTCTTATTCACGTAGCTTTATATAAAAAAATTATTTATAAAAACATAACGCCATCAAAGTACAACATACGATCCATTTTACTGCTTAAAAAACAAACAAACAACAATAAAAAGACAGAAAAAAGTATTTTAACCTATTTAACTTGAGTTTTCTATTCTTACATTCATTCATAGAAGCTAATATTAGATGATTTTCGTGTTCCACAATATGTTAACTAAGCGAAAATGGATGAAATTATACGAACCTTCTAAGATCCATTGTTGATTGAGTCCGTACTGAGTTCAGCTTTTTAATGTTGTCATCAGAATTTTAAAGTATTCTATTCCTGCATCGGGTCGGGTAACCAACTTTTCGCTGAATCGGACACGACATGCAGTTCGGCTCGGTTCGCATTGACGCTACTTTTTTTTTTTCTTTCGGGTTCGGGTCGAGTTGGTTTTAATTATTTCGAGTTCGGGTTGAGATTCGTCTCTTGCGGCTCGAGTTTGGTTTGACACGATTTCTTAAGATAAAGTCTAAATTACTTTTTTAGATGAAAATAAAACTATACATTTGAACATTAGTGAGTAATATATATATATAATTCCTCAAAATATGAAATATTATGAAAGAACGTGTATATATATATATATATATAATATATATATATATATATATTATATATATATATATATATATATTATAACAAGTAACTATAAACATTTAGAACAGTAAAACATTAAAACTACAGAGGCAAAGGACTGTCTGTTTCTCATCAGTAGACGGACAGACAGAATTAACTATCCCCCCCCCCCACACACACACTATAAAAAGTTGTAGGTATCGAAACATTTAGGAATTATATTCTTGTTGCATATTTTATGTGCTGTTTTTGCGTCTGTTGTGCAACAATTTATCATTATATATATTTGAATTTTATATATATATATATATATATATATATATATATATATAAAACTTTAAGTAAAATTTAACCATTGAAACATAAGAAACTGACCACATACACTGAAATCCCGATACCAAAGAGCCCTGTCAATTTACAAATTAAAATTGTAGTCCTAATAAAAGTAACATTATTAATTCAAATTAAGAAGAAGAAAAAAAAAATTAAATAAATAGAAAATAAGGAATGAAATATAAACCACACGAGTATATACACAAATAAAAGCTTATAAAGTAATTTACTTTTTCAAGGGCAAGAAAATCACATTTATAAGCAAAGAACGATTGTTTTCTGTATATGACACCAGCTTTTGCTAAATATAGTGCCATATCTTGCCCGAACAATCGCTGAAACAATATTGAATAACAAGACCTTTACAATGGAATATTATAAATTATACATACAATTTGAAAAGGAGTGTGAAAAAGAATATATATATATGTATATATATATAATAATTATAAAACTTTTGTTAATAGTAACCATCAAATAACATAAATAATCGACAATATAAGAAACGATAATTTATATATATATAATACCTTTGAAATCAAAATACATCAAACAAGTTCTATCATCAAAATTTGACCAAATCTCCAATTTAAAGATGGCAAGTATTTAGTGTAAAAGAAAGCTGGGGCGCCCGGCGCGTAAGCGACCACCGAACCCAAGTCCTGAAGGACTTTTAACGCACCAGTAGGAGGTGCTACCCACGGCGCTTCGGACAAGCATTTAGTGTATATAGAATACGTTTAAGTTAATAAATAATTAACAACTTCAAACAACAAATTTCTGAAATTCCATATATATTTGTTTATTTTTAACATAAGAGATGAAAATATTATACATACATTTGTAGAAGAATTCCCATAATTGTATTAAAATATGGATTAATTTCTTTCCATTTCGGGTTCGGGAGTGTTTGGGTTGGGTCGGGTTTCGGGTTGACCAAATTTTTTTATCGGGTTCGGGTCGCATTGAGGGATGACTTGTAATAGAATTTTCGTGTTATAACCAACCGAGCAGGATTCTTATTATTAACCCATTCCAGTGTGGCCAGACAGCCAAAAGTGAATTTCGCCAAAAATTTTGAAAATTTTCCAAAATCAGCGTTTTTTTTCTGTAAAAGTCCCCAACTCAGTTTCTACTCCAAAAAGTAAAATTTAAATTTTAAATTTACCACTATAAAAAATATTTATTTAATTTAATCTCAAAAATTTCCCCAAATTAGGCCTTTTTCGAAAAAATTCTCCATTTGAAAAAAAAAAAGAAAAAGGGAGAGAGAGAGAAAAGGAAAAAGAAATTAACGAACTCGCGAATCGACTTTTTTATTGTGATCATTTACTTTCTTGAAGAATATAAAACAAATTACGAAAAGTTTAAATAGGTATTAGAATTATTTAAATAATAAATTAAAACGTAAAACACGTATAAACCGTAAACTGTAAACGAAGAGCACGAAGATAAGGAATTGATAGGTAATAAATTTCTATTTCCGTGCCATATGACTAATATTAAACTTCAACGTAGAAACCTGAAACAACGAAAAAATTCCTCAACTTTTCTCCCCAAAATGTTAATATTCCCCAAAGATTTCCCCACTAATACCTTGTCCCCCAAAAAGTTCCTTAAAGGTCCAAAATGGCGACAAAATCCCCAATATAGCAACACTGACCCATTCGCGACGAGCCGAACAGTTAATGTCGGTTAACCCTTTCAAGGGCAAAGTACTTCTTTTACTAAAATGTTGAAATATTTGAATGACACCAGATTTTACGAACAAATCTATTTGAAAATGATTAAAATCTTTTCATTGCGAATATTATAAAAGCAAAATTTTATTAAAAATTTCTGGGTGCCACTTGGTAGTTTGGAATTAAAATTAAGCGTTCGCGCCTTGCAAACACCGCCCTTGAAAGGGTTAAGGGGCTTCCGAGTTGCAGACAACTTTACTCCCAGTCTATTTGTGAGTAGAGTGCCTTGTATTAGATTGAGCCGTTGGGAAAAGTTAAGATGTAGTTAAGATGAACTACAAGAAAAAAGAGCGTCTCAAAGAGCCTGTGTCTCTTTTTTATGCAAAATTTCTGGTTTTAATTGATTAAAATGAATACGAAGGTTGACAACTGTGCCTTTGCGCATGCCCGAATGATTTACTCCAATATCCAAATAACTCATTATTCCCATCACTATTTCGAACACTACACTGTTAAACAATTCAAGACGATATAGTTCAGGTAAATTTTATTTTTTTATAAAAAAAAAACACAAATTATAAATCCATTTTTAATACTTGGAAATTTTTCCACAGAAAATTTCTCACGCCTTGCATACATAATATTCAAAATTTTAATTGCTTAAAAGGCGTGTTGCCAACATAGGGATAAAGTATCCAAGCCGGGACTCAAACCCGGGTCTTGTGCTGCGTTTGTAGCCTTGCCAACATGTTATAGTGAGAAGTACCAAGCTGGATGTCCCTCCAAGTGGTTCAGTTGGTAGAACGTCAGTGCGCTATACTGATGACCCGGGTTCGAGTCCAGGCTTGGATACTTTTTCACCAACTTGGCTAGACGCCTTTAAAGCAATTAAAATTTGAATTATTATGTATGCAAGGCGTGAGAAATGTTCTGTGGAAAAATTTCCAAGTTTTAAAAATGGATTTATTCAATTATCGATGCTGGATTCTCTTTGTGTTTCGTGCTTGCCCCAGGGTTGACGGCTAACGGAAAATATTCCATCTTGTGCTGCGTTTGTAGCCTTCCCAACATGTTATAGTGAGAAGTACCAAGCTGGGTGTCGATCCAAGTGGTTCAGTTGGTAGAACGTCAGTGCGCTATACTGATGACCCGGGTTCGAGTCCAGGCTTGGATACTTTTTCACTAACTTGGCTAGATGCCTTTAAAGCAATTAAAATTTGAATTATTATGTATGCAAGGCGTGAGAAATGTTCTGTGGAAAAATTTCCAAGTTTTAAAAATGGATTTATTCAATTATCGATGCTGGATTTTCTTTGTGTTTCGTGCTTACCCCAGGGTTGACGGCTCACGGAAAATATTCCATCTTGTGCTGCGTTTGTAGCCCTTCCAACATGTTATAGGGAGAAGTACCAAGCTGGGTGTCGATCCAAGTGGTTCAGTTGGTAGAACGTCAGTGCGCTATACCGATGACCCGGGTTCGAGTCCCGGCTTGGATACTTTTTCACTATGTTGGCTATACGCCTTTTAAGCAATTAAAAATTTGAATAACACAAATTATGTTTCAGAGTAAGCACTTTTAATAGATGGACTCATTTTCCACTTCGTAATAAAGAATAATGTAATAAAGTACAGTCGGACCCGGCTAAGATGCTAACAGTTAATATGCGATCTCGTTTAAAACGCAGATTATTTCCGGTCCATTGAACATCGCCATTACACTAATGTAAAAATATCAGGTTTAATACACGAACGGTGATTATTATGCGATCCCGCTTAATACGCGATAGAATTTCGGTACCTTGCGGCAAAAAATCTCGTTGAGGACACGAATTCGTAGACCAAGAGGCGAATTCCTTCTCTCTTCTCCAGTGTTGCCAGTGTACTCTTTGAGCTGCTAATAACATTTTTTTACATAAAAAATAATAAGAATAATTTTTCTGATTATATTTCACAAAAGCACTGATTATAAGGGTACTCATTATCACAATTACACAGGAAATATATATATATATATATATATATATATATATATATATACTAGCTAACCCGCCCGGCGTTGCCCAAGCCCGAGATAATTACAGTCTCAGAGAAAGGCGTTAACCCCCTCCCTTCCCATACCCGCAAATACAATGAATAATTTGTTCAAGAAAGCCACCGTCACCTACATTAACGCGATCATTAAAAAAAGAATTACATTTTTCTGATAATTACAACATAACGAAGACGCTAAGCTAAAATAGCCGGCAGATGACACCCCTTTTCCCGACCTCAATTTCAAATCTATATCTTAATTAGTTACCTAAATTTTTGTTCATTAGTAAAAATTGGCAATTATTTCCTTTCATTTTCGTTAACTAAATGGAGGGATCGGCCAGAGAAACACATCTCTTTTTAGTTCAGTTTTTAATGAAAGCAGATCCTGTCTGAAACTTTCTCTGATTGATTT
Organism: Maratus michaelseni; assembly: GCA_963931845.1. NCBI lineage: Eukaryota > Metazoa > Arthropoda > Arachnida > Araneae > Salticidae > Maratus > Maratus michaelseni. The sequence continues at coordinate 142,283,102 of OZ007597.1, forward strand.
TCACTGGCGCCGGCAGATTTTTGGAAGTTTTTTGCAGAAATTAAGAAAAATTACCGACCGAATTTTTCAAAAATCACATAGTCAGATGCAGAATTTTTTTTTTACATATGCTCCGAAATTTTCAAATTGATATCTCAATGAGTTTTCTTAAAATTCGCTAATTAGTAAAATAATTTCGAATTCGTTCATTTCCGCGTGCAGTTCCAATGCACCTGTTCGTTTCTTTAGCCATTTTGATTTAAAAGATGTCATTTTAGAAGCGAGGGTTAATGAGAATCTAAATAATATCTTGGGTAATTATCAAAATATTAAAATTCTGAGACTCAGCTGCACATGGCCAGACCTTGGACTATCCACATCTAAATTTTCAGACTTCTAGGTAAGCTAGATTTTTCTAGCCATCGCAGACAAACACACACACACACACACAGAGAGAGAGCGAAACTTTCTTTTATTAATATAGATATTACCTCTTTTTGGTTTTATTTTTCGTTGTAATACATTAATCGACTGTAAAACCATACGATGGAACAGTGGCGAACCAGAGAACCAATTGACACTGGTAAATTTAAATAGTAGTCTTCGTCTTATTTAAGGAGGGAATTTGAGATCTTTTAATTCGAACAATTCTATTAAAATGTAGTGGTGACAATCGCCCAACTGGTGCGCAACTGTTCCATCAATGCATACTCGAATTCATACTTATTTGCAACTATAATGGTCCTATAAAAGCGATAAGTTAAACGTGGATACAGTTAACTTTTAATCTAAATCTGCATAAAAGACACAATTTTCGAAAGTAAACATACAGTGTCTCACATAAGTGATGGGACACTTGTGCTTTACAAAAGGAAACTAATCAAATAAATTAAAAAAACATGTACACATTTTTTTGTGGGTGTGTTTCATACTTAAATTTAGTAAAGATTATTACATGACATACATTTTGTCAAAATATTAAAATATTAATTTAATAAAAATACAAATGTTTAGAACGGAGCAAAAAATAGCTCACATAAGTGATGGGACACCATTATATATGCAACAAAAATCGCCTGAAATAAGCAATAAAAATATTTTTTGGGGTTTTATTTTTACTTAAAAGCAATTGGCAATAATTGATAAAATCGTCTGCAGTATTTCTCTCCAGTTTGTTTTGGAATTTTTGTGTTTTTTAGCTCTGTGTAGCCATGAATGCTAAACGAAAAGAAACTTCGCCTGAAATTCGAAAATTAGTTATTCATTTGCATATTGAACGTGGAAAATCTATTAGAAAAACTGCTGAAACAGTTAACTTGAGTCGTTCAACAGTTTTCAATATCATTAAACGATATAAAAAGAATCATATGATTCAGGATAAAAGAAGACCTGGCCGACCATCAAAGCTATCCAATGGAATAAAGCGAATTATCGTTCGAAATATTAAAAAAAATCCAAGAATTAGTGCTTCAAAAGTTGCTGCTGATTTACAAGCATTATATGGAATAATTGTTAATCCTGAGACTATTAGAAGGGTAATTCGATCTGCTGGATATCACGGTAGAGTAGCCAGGAAAAAATTCTTCGTAAGTGAAAAGAATAGAAAGCTCAGACTAGCTTTCGCAAAATCCAACATAAATAAGAATTCTGATTACTGGAATAAAGTTATATTTGCTGATGAGAGTAAATTTAATATATTTGGTTCTGACGGTAGAATCTTGGTGTGGAGAAAACCCAGGGAAGAATTTCGCAAACAGAACTTGGTACCAACAGTAAAACATGGTGGAGGAGGAGTTATGGTATGGTGGTGTATGTCGTCCGCTGGAGTTGGTAATCTTGTTTTTATTGACAGTATAATGGATCAGTACAAGTATATTGATATTTTAAAGCAAAATTTGAAATCTTCAGCACGAAAATTGAACCTTCATAACGATTTTAAATTCTACCAGGACAATGACCCCAAGCACACTGCTCTGAACGTTAGACTCTGGCTGCTATATAACTGTCCTGAAATAATAAAAACACCACCACAATCTCCAGACTTAAATCCCATAGAGAATATTTGGCAAGAATTGGAATCAAGAATTCGCAAACACACCATTTCTTCAAAACAACAACTAAAATAGGTGCTTCAAGAAGAATGGGGTAAAATCACTCCAGAAATCACAAAAAAATTAGTCGAATCCATCCCAAAAAGATTAAATCATGTTTTAAAAGTAAAAGGAAATCCAACAAAATATTAAAACCTTTTAAAAAGTAAAATTTTTGGATAAATATTTGATGGAAAAGTAAGTGTCCCATCACTTATGTGAGCCATTTTTTGCTCCGTTCTGAACAATTGTATTTTTACTAAATTAATATTTTAATATTTTGACAAAATGTATGTTATGTAATAATTGTTACTAACTCTAAATATGAAACACACCCAAAAAATTTTTGCACATGTTTGTTTATTTATTTTATTGCAGTTTCTTTTTATAAAGCACAAGTGTCCCATCACTTTTGTGAGACACTGTATAAATTAAAGGTTTAAAGTTCACTAGTTGTTTAACCCGTTCTATGCACGGGAGTTCATGAATTTAATTATAAAATGTGAATAAAAGGAATTTAATTACCCTGTTAAAGTGTTGAGTTGTTCAATAACTATACGATTTAGAAAAATATTTTTCTACTACTGTGCATTTTTTAAAAATGAAACTTAATTTATCATGTTGCTATGGCAGCAGACGATAAAATGATATCTTTGGAATAAGGGAATAAATAGAATAAAAAAATTTATTGATGTTTGTAATAAAAGATTTTTCTTTATTTTTTTAAAAAAGGTAATAATTAAGCACAATTAAATAATCTCAAATTATTTGCATGCTAGGTAAAATAATTATTGTAATTACCCGCTACAACTTCTTAGTATTGCAGCGTAGCGTAAGTAATATGTATATCTCAGATTGCAGTAAACATTTAGAACTAGTTAGGTTTCGCGCAATTACGGGTTAAACATAAAAAAAGGGCAAAAATTAGTCAAAAACATTAAAAAAAAAAAATTCGAGTTTTTTGCCCCAATCATTCATGTGCCCTCTACCAGCAACCCGTGTGCCAAATTTCGTTGCCCTGCGCCCTGTGGTTTCTGAGTTTTTGAGGTCACATAGATACGCGCACGGGTTTTAATAGGGTAGATTTAAACAATTAGATATGTAAATGAGCTCGATTCTTGCAACATTACGTAAATCACATTTAATACGCGACTTTTGTCTAGTCTCTTGAAACGCGTCTTAACCGAGTTCGACTGTAACATTATAGAACTTACCTTTGTATTGCATGTTAAAATGGGACAAATTCATCTGCACTGATGAGAGTTCTGTAGCATAACCAGTAGTTATTTCTTGTCTTTTATTAGGCATGAGTTACTACCGAACATTTTCAGTCAATTTACATCCAGGCACAGTATTTTCTTATGCACGATTCACACGAATTATGATCAAATCCTGTAAATAAACGTTAGATTAGAATATGACAGTAATTAAATATCAAATTAATGAAATATTTATGTAAATAAGGTTGTACTAACTTAGATCAAAATAAATATTTAATAAAAACGAAGTAGTAAAAAAATCGTTAATGTTGTAATTATACTATATTTCTTAGTCATTTCTTCACTTTAATTATACTGTATTTTGATTTAATTAGAGAAAAGTAATATAATTATTTTATGCAACTCATGTGAATTTATTTATTATTATTATTTTTCTTTCTCTTTCTTTTCTTTTCTTTTTCTTTCTTTCTTTCTCTCTCTTTTTTTTTTTTTTTTTTTTTTTTTTTTTTTTATAAAATACATCTTTTGACATTGATCTATATTAATTTTCAAGATTAGATATATAGAATTGTAAAACAATTACAGGTTAAACATTCACGGAAATTTAAATCCAGGTACAATACTTATCTGATTTGATCACACAAGTTGTGATCAAATCCTGCAAATAAATGTTTGATTAGAACATTATTGCAAATAAATATCAAATTATTGAAATATTTATATAAATAAGGTTATTTGAATTTAGGTAAAAATAAATATTTAACAAAATTAAAGTACTAAAGAAATCGCGAATGTTGTAATTATACTATATTTCTTAGCCATTTCTTCACTTTAATTATACTTTCCTTTTATTTAATTAGAGAAAGGTAATATGATTATTTTTGTGTGCGCGCTCATGTGAATTCAGTCTTTATTCATTTTTTAGGGTTTCATTCATCTCACGAAACCCTATTCGTCCCGCTACTGTGTCTGTTCGTCATAGAGTCGCTTTTCAGAAACTATATAACTTACAGACTTGAAATTTTGTGTACTTATAGCTGAACACCTACTATGAAGCTGAAAACCATAACATTTTGAAAAAATCGTATTATTTTAATATATAGAGATAAAAAACCAAAAATCTAGCAACCTTTTTCATTAAATTTAAACATTTTTCGTTATAGCAGTGGCCAGCAATTAAAAATCTACAATAAAATTCTTTCTACAATAATTAATTTTCTATTGAAAGATTTCCACGTGAAAAATGAAAATGAAATAAAAAGTTTCACCAATTGAAAAAAAAAAGATTAATAGGGAGTCATATTGGTAACAAAACGGAAATTTTCAAACATTTCTCAATAATAAAAGGAGTATAAGTATGTGTAAGTACAGAAAGCAGGTTAATAGGATGTCATTAGAGAATTAAAAATAAAATTAATCTGACGTCATATTGGAAGTTTAACGTACCTTTTCAAATGTTTGAGAATAATACAAAGAGAGTATCAATATGAGTAATAGAGAAAGCAAGTGATTAAAACGTCATATGAGTTTGAGGAACGTATTGAATCATGATAAAAATCCGATTATGGAAATATTGGCATATTTTAACATTTTGAAGGTCTCTCTATACAACATGTTTAATTTTGAAATTGATTTTTTTTTTAAATATCGCATTTAGTCCACATGACAGATATTATTATGACAGAGTATAATAACAGACTTCGCCCGCTATCGGTCCGGTCCAGATTTTCGAAAAAAAAAAAAAAAAAACGAGAAAAATAGATCGATAAATTTTTATTTTATTCAAAACATGATTTTTTTTTCTTTTCTTTTCTTTTCTTATTTTGGAAAATGAAATTTATTTGGATTTATTAAAGAAAGGATAAAGTGTTTTGAAAGGAATATTAAACAAAACCCTATCGCACTTACCCACTTGTTTTTCTTTTGATTGATAAAAAACATCCCTTGACATTATTCTACATTGCTTTTTAGGTGCACTGCATTTTAATAAAAATTACACATTAAACATTTATGGAAATGTAAAAAAGTTTATTTTTTTTTAATAGCAACATGAAAAACTATTTAATTTGAAACATAGCTATTTTGTGTCTTTAATCAGGCATGCGATACTATAAAACATTTTTAGTTCATTTACAGCCATGTATAATAATATTTGGATGCAATGATTAACACAATTTATGTTCAAATGAAATTAGCATATGATTGTAATTAAATTTCAAAGTAATGGAATAGTTATGTAAACGAGGTTCTTTGAATTTAGATGAAAATAAATATTTAATTGAAATGAAGTATAAAAAATTCTTAAATGTTTAATTATACTAGACTTCTTGCACAATTCTTCAGTTTAATTTCGTGTTTTTATGATTTAATTAGAGACAGATAACATAATTAGTTTGTATGCATATGTGATTTTACTCGTGTTCTTTTACTTTTGTTTGATGAAAGAATCTGAAAAGTTTTGGTTGAAGTATCACGAATTGTAGCAAGCTCGTATGCTTTAAAAATTAATTTTATGCTTAGAGAAGACCAAAAGCTTTTTTTCGTTGTTGTTTAGGTATAAGAGAATAATATATTAAAATTGGGCTTAAGAGAATAGTACAAAATAATAGTTTTTTTTTCAAACCATACAGGGTGTCCCAAAAACATTGACCTCGGCTTTTATTCCTTAAATATTGATCATAGACATCTACCCTATTAAAATCTGCGCGAGTATTTATCTATTTAACCTAAAAACCTCGGAAACAACCCCCCCCCCTTTTTCTAGTTGACAAAATATATGCCTAATTTTATCTGAAGTGTTAAAATCTTATTTACAGCTCCTACGATTTTAACACATAAAATATTAAATTAAGCATATATTTTAGAAATATTTTGACAACTAAGAAAAAAAGCGACATCTTTTAAGACGAGTACACAGAAGAAAAGAAGTTAAAGAAGTTTCCCGATGAGATATTTTAAAAATAAGAATGAATTCCACTCTCATTAGCAAGGGAAACTTGAGATATGACTGACCAAACCCCTTAAACGTAAAATCACGTAACTGGAAGACATGACTTTTAAAGTGTTTTGAATTCGAATAGCGTTTTGCATTTATAAAATGTATTATACCTTGAGTTATAAGTGATTTCTGTCGCACGACATTTTTCCACGGGTTGTTTCCTCTTAAAATTTGGTTAAAAACCCCAAGTTTGACAGAATTTTCTGAAAGAATCACTGCCTTTATCAAAAAAGAAAAACTAGTCGTTGGGGACCACCGTAATACTTACCCATCATGGATATGCATAATATAAAATATAAAAATAAAACAAATTTATAAAATGCATTGCAATTCGAATAAAATCGTATGGCTTGATGACATCCTAAACTTTAAATGCTCTATTACTGAATTGCGTAAAAGAAACATCCTTATAATTCCAAAATTGAAAATCCTATTAACTAACGGTTTACTGCGTCGGATTAAGCGTCTCATTTCCAATTAAAATATATCCTTGAATTGAAATTTGAATGAAATACAGGATCATGAAAAATCGAAGAGTGTTGAAAATAGGATTATAAAGATCTCGGCAACTAATTATCCGATGCAAAATTTATGTTTTTTTATTGTCTTTTATATTCACTCCTTAAAATAAACAATTAAAAAAAAATTATATAACTTTTATCAGAACGAATATTTCGAGAGTCCGAAAAAAATAGTTCCGGATAATCGAGGTTACTGAAATTCAATAAGCTTCTTCCCATTATTACATACTAAGCACATACCAAATTTCAAGTCTCTATCTCAATTTGTTCGGGAGATAGAGCGTTTACAGACACACACACAAACAGACGGGTGGCAAGTTTTTTTTATTTCCTAAAAATATGTTTTTTGGAATCTCCAGTGTCTGAAACGTGTAAATCCGTCAAAAAATTTTTTTTTTCGATTTTCAAAATGATTACAAGATTTACCCTATACTACGTATGATGGGTAAGTAATAAAACGTTATTTGTTTCATAGTTGATAGATAAGAGCACCTGAAAAATGTAGGCGCTTAAGATTTTAATTGACTTCGTGAATTGTCAACAGCCAGTTTGAATTTGCGATTAATTCACTGACATCACAGAAATTTATTGATCAAGTAACATATTGGTATTTCTCAATAAATAAATAAATAATAAATAAATAAATAAATAAATAAATAAATAAATAAATAAATAAAAATAAGTAAAAATAATAAGGTAGTATTCAAATATAACCTTCGAATATGCTCGGAGAACTCTTTGAGAAAAGTAGTATCAGGGGTCTCTCCAGATTTTCCTCACAACTGCCTGTTTTTGTGAAACTGTGGAGAATTTTTTTTTATATTTGTGAAAAATCTAGTCATAATTTTGTAAATTTGAATTTATTGTTACATTCAAGTTCCCCCTTTTTTTTTAATAAGATCCTATATCTATAAAATAGCTAAGTCATCGGTTTCTTTTTTGGCAACTTGAGCTGTCTTGTGATAGGTCAGATTTGATTTTTAAAAGATTAAATTTGTGAAATGTTGGAAATATTAATCTGATCCTTGGATTACAGATCATAAAAAACAATTTTACTCCATCAAGAAATAAGGAAAATAGAAGAAATTACTCAACGGGGAAACCGCCAACACTCATCGTTTCATCACGCTAATGAGAAACTTGTTATCGTAATTTATAGCTGCTCAACATCAATCAGTAACGGGGAAAACACCCTTTCCTCTATTCAATAATCGTTTGTGAAGTATGCTGAAGATTTAAACATTAATTACATCAAACTGTAATAACATTAATTTATTGATTTCATTTCTTACGGAAAAACCAAGTAATGTGTTAAACCCATGACGTAAGAAAAGAATGAAACACAATGACTTGTCAATAGAACTAAAAACTCTCACTTCTCTCCTGAAAAAAAAAATGTAACGAAAACAGTTGTGAGCTCAAGTTCTCTGATCTAATATAATATTATTCTGCTTTAAACGTAACTTGTAAAATGTTTGTAAATGTAAAACTTAAGCTTCATTATATATTCACTTAAGGAAACATTAGTCTATTCATTTAGTCTCCTCGAACTAAAATATTTAGTTTTCAGCTGTCTGTGAAAAAGATAGATATATGCCGTATCGACGCCATCATTCTAATGGATAAGTCACCACATATGGAATAATATGTACATCCTGTTAACCCTTAAACGGATACATCGATCGTACAAATGGAGAAAGAACCTTCAGAAAAGGTAAGATGATTTTCTTATCTTTATTCAAGTGATTAAATAGTTCGACAGTATTCCTTAATTTTTAACGTTTTTGAGACATTTTTTATTCGCGCTGCCACGAACGCCTCCTTTCAGATTCAGATTAGAAATGGAAAAGTTTTCTGAAAGGTTTATTTTTAAGACAAAAAAATTTATAAAGGGTCCTGTTTTAAGATAAAAAATTCGAAGGGTCCTTTTCCTGTTTTAAGATGACAAAAATTGTGAATAGCTAAGTAATAGTTTTTTTTCGCAACTTCAGTACCAATGAATTAATTACGTATGATATGATTTAATAGAATGAAGAAAACTTTTATTAATATATTTTTAAGTTTTGATTCGATTTTCATAAAATTTAAAATGAATCGACAAAATTCTGCAATGATTATATATATTAAATTTCAAACCATTCGGTTGGGTAGTTTTTGCGCTGTTATATGCGGACGGACGGACGGACGGACGGACCAGACGACGTCTGTAGGTACTCCGTATTTATGTAATTACGAACGCACCTAAAAACTAGGGGATCCAACTCGATATTCTCAGGTTACAGAGTATAGGTGGAAACCATTTTTTCAATGGAAAACCCTTATAGATTTTTTTTAAACATTTAATATAGTTTTTTTAGATTTTCCACTAACAACAAACAACAATTAAAAAACATTTTTATGCGGGGAAAAAGTAATAATGCATTTAAACAAAGCTTTGAAATATACTATTAAAAGCGATACTTTCACATTAGCCGCATGCCAGGATTAATAGTTGAAGAAATTGCCAAAGATTTCGCTACTTATAGCAGGCTTTTTGATTCTGATAATTTCAATATTTTAACCCGTAGTTCGATTACATGTCTGTTAAATTCGTGTTTTATTCATATTATTTATTATTTTATTTATTGATGAAGTTTTAATTTCGTAATGGAATATTATCTGGAAACAAATGATAAAACATTTATACTCTTTTAAGTGCAAACGGGTTTCTTTCGGAATTGGTTACACGTAACAGAGATAGATTTTTTTTTTTTTTAATCATGCTTGGTAAATAAACCATTAAAAAAATATATAAATAGTAAAATGAGTTAAAGTTTTCAAGCAAATTGCATTTTAAAGAACATTTTTATTCCTATTCCACGATATAAAAATTGAAATTGTGCGATGTTTAGAAGTTTAAAAAAATCGCAATAAAAGCGAAATTTATTCGACAGGTATTACCACTGTCAATATGATGTCAGATTTACTCACGGACATGTTTTTGCGTTATAATGTAGAAAAATAAATAAAATGTCAGCTCATCATGGACTGCGGGAGAATAATAATAATAATTTAATAATAAATAACATAATTTTATAACGAAAAAGCTCCAAACAGTGCTCAGAACTCGTTGTTGTTTTTGGTCAAAAGTCAATACGCGTGGCAGCCACTTTGACAACAGCTTTTTCATAGACAAATGTTCATTCAAAATAAAACCTACACGTTCCTTGGATATCTTCAGAGTCTGAGCTATCTCCTGCAACTTCACTTTACGGTTCCCCATAAACGATTTTGAGGACTTTTTTTATGTTTTCCGGAGTAACCACCTATTTTGCGTGGTGCATCACTGGTGTCCGTACGACCACGTTTAAATTCAGCAAACCAATCAATAATGGTTGATTTACCTGGTGCAGCGTCCGGATAACGCTTATCTAGCCATGCTTTTGTTTGAACGGTATTTTTCCCCATCAAATAACAATTCTTGAAATTCTTGTTATCCATTTTTTTTGTTTATCAACAAAGTCGTTCAACTAAAACCACTCTAACGTTTTATCCACACGGCGAATCGTCATGGCATTTTTTCTACTACCTTTTAAAGGTTAGTATTTACTAAAAAAAAACATAGGTTCGGCGATTGCAACGCCATCTGTGTGCCAGACCGGGAACTTATCAGCCCATGTGTTAATGTATTGAACTGTGCCAAAATTTATGTTCAGGTTTTTCAAATATGTGTATGAGAACGCGTGAGAACTTTTTCGAGGAGATTACGGATGTCATAAGTTTCTTTTCTTTTCTTTCTTTTCTTTTTTCTTTCTTTTTTTTTAATATTTACATTAGCCGTCATTAAATTAAAATTTATTTACAAATTTGACTTTAATTACATTAATAATGAACTATAAATTTTTAACAAGAGCATATACATAATTTTTCATGTTAAATTTATAGAAAAATTAAAAAATATATAGATTAAATAGTTATGGAATTTTAAACAATAATTTAAAGCACTTTGAAGTCGCTAAATGAAAAACTATTATAGACATTTTAAAGACTATGTAGTAACGCCAAACATTTTAATTCGATTTATATTCAAATAAAATAATTTTGGATGCACATTTAACAAAATTTATTGCCAAACCCTGCAAACGAAACATGCGATTTAGATTGTAATTAAAGATATGATTAGAATATGATTGTAATTAAAGGTAAAATTAAAGAAATATGGAAATAGCATTAATTTAATTTAGATTAAAATAAATATTCAATAAAAAAGTAATACTAAATTAAAATGATTTAATTATACTAGACTACGTAGAAGATTCTTCTTTTTAACAATGTCTTTCTATGTTTTAATTAGGGAAAGATAATGTAATTATTTTTTGCAGCACGTGTGTGCTTTTATTATTTATTAAGGATTTTTTTTCTTTTTGTTTGATGAAAAATATCTAAAAAAAAAACCGAAAAAATAACTTTTCAGTTTGTATGTTTTAAAAATTATTTTCAATAAATTATTTTAGTTTTATGCGTAATAATGGCATGTTTTTACGTAAGAAGCACATATATATTCACGACGATATAAACTTTTTTTTATTTTTTATTATTCCAAAATTTTTTTAATGTGTTTTGTTTAGAACATGCAGAATTTTCGACTAAGTTTAACAAAATTTACAAGCAATTTGACAATAAACAATAAAAACATACGACAAATTGTATGACTTACATTGAATATATGATGAGATATATGCGCAATTATATAGAAAATAATTTTTTACCGCGCATTTATATGGCACTTTTTTCGTTCATAATTTTATAAAGAAAACTATATACCGCAACTACCATAAAATGTTCAATTGAATATCAAGAAAATTGAGAAAAATATCGGCGATACAATAAGATGCATTTCATTTACTTTCTGAAAGTAGATGTATCAGAAGCAATTATCCGCATATTGTCGTATTTAGGTGCGTTCATAATTATATAAATACGTAGAACTTGTAATCGTCGTCTGGTCCGTCCGCATATAACAGAGCAAATACTATCCAACCGAATGGTTTGATATTTATTAATATATATAATCGTTGCAGAATTTTGTCATTTCAAATTTTATGAAAATCGAATCAAAACGTAAAAAGATATTAATGAAAGTTTTCTTTATTCTATTAAATCCTAATCGTACGTAATCCTATAGCACGTAATCTATATAATAAAAGCGCAAGTCATGTGATTGAGCAAAACAAATACGGACAAACCACATCTTTTTTTGCTATGCCAGGCAGCCATTTTATTCAAAATTACTTTTTCGAATAACATTGCATAAAAGTTACATTTTTAGAAAGATCGTTCAAAAAAAATTGCTTGCTTTAGAGATGAGTTACATTAAAAAATGTCTAGACTCTGAGATAACTTCAGTGGAGTTGAGGTTAACAGCCGAATATCTCAATCCATTAGAGTAAATAAACACAGGATATTCGTTCATTGAGTCATAAAAATATTAAACCATGGACGTAATCATTCGCAAAGCCAGATCTCCATGGTGAATTTTGAAGCGATGTCTGGTGTAGAAAAAAAAATTCGCATCTGTAAACGTGGCATACGTAATAAGAAGAAAAAAGGCACGTTCATTTTGCTCACAGCAGACGATATAATTCATTTCACTGAATAATAAGGATGATTTTTTTTACTATGTGAATCTAGTTATAAAACGAATGCACCTCTTTTGTCACGTTTAACGTACAATTTCCAACTTATTTAACACTTTGCTACGTAGTTGAAAAGTGTTTATGACTTTGGTTTGTCTTTTTGGCCGTGCTTTCGCCCGCTCTCGTAAATATACTAGTATTGCCATGTAATTGATATATGTTATTGGGTGGTTACCATGGCATCTTCGGTATTGAAAATGAAGTGTGTAGCATTTATAGTTTGTTTACAGGGGCACACAAAACAATTCCTTTATATTTTGGACTATGGAGAAAAATAATTTGCAATGTATTGTAATGATGTTACACTATTTCAAACATACTGGAACTGATATACAGCAGGGAGGAGCAATACAAGTTTTTTACGGTAGTGCTAGAGTTATATAGGGTAGATAATAGGGTGTGCATTGCATTTATAGTCCATTTGCAGAGACACACAAAAGCGTTGTAGTACTGTTTATGAGCGACAATTAAAAAAAAACACAGATTTAATTATTATATTAGAGTATATGTACTTAGAAGAGTGTTCTCTTTAAATACGCTTTTTTATGTTTAATTAGGGAAATATAAATATTATTCTCTTTGTGAGCGCCTGTGTACTTTTATTCTTTATATTCTTTACTTACTTTCTTACTTTCTTTTCTTTCTTTTTTTTTTTTTAATGAATTTTATGTAACTGAAGAGTAAGACGTAAGGTTACGGAAAATATTACTAAAAACCCAGAAAAGTTGGTTTAAGACTTCCATTTTTGGAATCAAGTTGGATACAACCTCCCTCCCCCTTACAAATGCATCTTAAAACAAATAAATATATCTATGTTAGATCTATATAAATAAGGCTTTAAGATCAATAGTAAATACGTTGGGAGTATATCGTATATGTAATATATTGCACTTTCTTAAACAATTATCATATAATAAAATACGATACGGAACTTCTGTTTCAAAAATATATTATAGATATTGTTTGTAATACATTTTAGTTAATAATGATCATCTGAAAATATTTAACATAGCATGCAAAATTTTCGAAGTCGCATTTATATAATTCTTAAAAGATTTATTGATTAAAAAATTATATAATTTTAAGAAAATATTAAATAAATAAATAAAAACTATACACTTTGAAAACCATAAAATTTATACGACTTAAAGCAAGACGGAAGTAAGCTTGGATTAAAAGAACGCATTAAAATTTTAAATATTATCAATTAGCCTGTTTTATAGTTGTTCAAATAAATTTCTGTCAAATTTTCAAACCTTTGATTCATTTATTACCAAATATTGGAAAATAGTTACACGAAATTTTTTTTTATATATTTCCCATGGAAAACAATATAGATTGTGCCTGTAGTTTTCTTATAATATGATGAAAACGTTTTAACACGAATTATTTTGATTAAAAAATAAATAAAAATACAATTGGTGTAAAAACGTGGAAATATATTGTGAAAAGAGAAAAATGCGCATTTTTTGTAAAATAATGTTTTCTTTTTCATGAATTTTTGAATAAATATGAACACAAAGCTAAGCCTGTTAATTTAAATATGCTTGACACATAAAATGTTTTCAAACATTTCTCTTTTGTGCCACATGGCTTGAAACTTTTTCCCTTCATTGTTAACATTAATTTTTAATTGAAATTGTTGCCTTACTTAATCAAAAATTTCTGCGATTAAACAAGTTTAAAATTTCCATTAAAAATTGGTGGTAGCAAAAGGGCGAAAACGTTAACAGCTATACTGTCACACAAAAAATTAATTGTCTTTGAAAATCCCACAAGGTCCCATAAATTGCAACATAAATTTTCATATCTGCTTTCTATTAAATTAAATTCAACTAAACTTAAAAAAACAAAATAAAACAAACACCATTAAAATCTTTAAAAGTGACGTATTTTGTTCCGCTCCTATATGAGTGATATCAATATTTATGTACAGTTAGGGGGGGGGGGGGAACAAAACAATACCTACATCTTATAAAGAAATCATATTATTTTACATCGTATCAACATCACCAAAACTGAAAACACACTTCCAGCAATTATTGTTGGCAGCCACTACTGTATCAGAATTCTTTTGTGTGTCCCTGTAAATAAATGATAAATGCTATGTACATCATATTCTATACTAATCATCTTGTAGCGCACCTCAGTGATGTATATGAAGTTCAATATGTTTTAAATAGCGCAAAATCATTAAAATACATGGCAAACAATTTTTACCCATAGACCATAATGTAATGGCATTCTTTTGAATGTCCCTGTAGGCGAACTATAAATTCTACACACTACATTTTTAATATCAAACATGTCATGGTAAACCTCAATTACATGGCAATCCGACTATATTTACGCGAGTTAGAGCACAGTCAGACAGACATCCAGACAAACCGAATTCGTAAACACTTTTCAACTGTGTTGGAAAGTTTTAAAAAAGTGTCTAGTACGCTGTGCTTTGCTCTTTGTCGCACTGAAGAAGAATCTCGCTTGTGGATTCGAAACAGCTGTTTGCTGCTTTTTTGTGTATTATTTGTGCATTTTTGACGTTAGTTTTCTGCCTTTTAATATTCTTGCACAAAGGCTTTATTTGCTATTTTTATGTCTTTTAATACATTTTCCTATAAAAATAACTGAAATTTGAAATTTTTGAATTAAAAATGTATAAAATTAACATTTATTAAAAATACATAACAAGACATATTGAAACATAAATTTGGACTTTCCCACATCATATGCGGTCAGTATCTGCAAAAAAAAAAAAAAAAAAAAAAAAAAAAAAAAGTTTTTTTGTCCGGTGTATGGCATTTTGGTACGTTCCGGTACCAGAGTAACCTTGTTTAAACAAAATTTAAACTATAAAACTTACCGAATACAGCATTATGTTAATATCCAAGAATTATTATAGTCCACCATAAAATAATAATAATAATAATAATAATATAAAATTGCACAATAAGATTTTAAACTGATTAATATAAACTACAAAATTATCGACACAGTAAAGCAACCGCAACTTACGATTTCACATAACTAAATAAAAATAATAAACTCCTGTTCGAAATTTTTTTTTTTTTTTGGGGGGGGGGGGGGGGGAGGGGAAGGGGATTGGGATTGGATAACAAAAAAAGGCGAGAGAGGAAATTATATTGTTACGTCATAGTGTCGTCATCAAGCAAAGGAATGCCTTTTCCGGCGGGGAAAGTTCCTAACAAAATTTACGATGTGCAAAAAAGAAAAAAAAAAAACTTCTTAAAAATGGAAAATACAAGGAAATGGAATAAAAATGGAAGTGAAGATATGTTGTTGGAAATCGACATAACTGATTCCGCTTATTTTAATGGCTATTTTACCGAGATATGTTATTAAAACAAGTGACACATTAGAATATCACACTAATTTTTGCAACAATCAAGATTATTAAAACATTAAATGCTGTGAACAGCTTAATACACGCATTATTTATTTATTTTATTAATTATCAAATAAGGGATGAGCAAGAACACTTGCGGAAACCTATGGAAACAGATGACATTGACGTATCTTTTTCCCAGACGCGTTTTCAATATATTTTTTAAAATGTTTTTGGCAGTAGCTGAATCTGAGGTATAGAAATAAATAAATAATTAAATAAATAAATTAAAAAAAAAATGCAATAATTACGAAATTAAAAATAAATAAATGTTAGTTTTTTTTTTAAATTAACTTTACTGAAAAGGAATTGATTCTACAGAAAAAACAAAACGAGCGAAACATAGCCAATTATAGTACCATATACATGTATATATATGTGTGTGTGTGTGTGTGTGTGTTGAAATAGTTTCAGTAGTTTGTCAGTAGTTCAGTAAAAAAGTACGTTGATATCAGCTGTTTAAATGGGATCTTGGAACGAAAAAAAAAATCGTTCAACACATAACATTAAAAAAAAAAAATGGATAAAAAGAAAAGTTAAGCTGGAGGTTCAAAAACTGAAACAGTCGAGTTTGCTAATCTTCATTTTCTAATACACTAAACTCTCGACTATCCGGCCTAATGTGTCGAAAGGGCAGGCTGGATAGCAAAATATCCGGTTAGGCCGCGGTTCTAAAAAATAATGGCTTCCACCTTCGCCCATATCATTCAAAACACTTTTTTATACCAAAAAACGGTCTTGTTCCTATTTTCTTATCTCTTAGTACTGGTCAGTACTTTATGTTTGTTATGCATTGTACAGTATGTTTTAAAACTTTATACAGTAAAAAAAAAGTCACAGAATAAAACGATTGCACATATTTAAAGAGACATTTTGTAATGTTTAAGTTGATTGCAGGAAATATAAAATCATGTACCCTATACAGTATGAATACAGTACATACAATTTTAAAGTAAAGAAAACATTAACCGATCATCGTAGATCGTCACAGACGCCCGCTTACAATGTCTTTGCAAAGTAATTTCAGTATATTACGGGGAATTCTCATTTTAACTAGGCCGGATAATCTAGAGTCTAATGTTAAAATTATTAAAATATTAAACTTTGTGAATAACTCAATGCATGGATTGTTTTTAAAAATCAGATGCTACATAAATTAAAAAAATATATTCGACTAATTAAAATTAAAAGAAAAATACATAGTAAATGAAAGGAAGACATGTTTTCAATTTTTTAAATAGTCGATACACCAATGGCCACTTTGATAGCTTTGATAAAATATGATATAGTTTCAAATAAGAGTGATATTATGATATTCAGAATAACATTATCACGATCAAAATTATTAAAACATTAACTCTTGTAAATAGTTCAATTCATGGAATGTTTTTTTTTTTTTTTTTTTTTTTTTTTTTTACAGAAATCATTTAGTAAATAAACGAAGAACAAAATCGTTCAATTGATTAAAATTACAAAACACATCGAATTTAAAATGAAGTAAAGTTTTCGAAAAATGACACAACTGAGCGTGTTTGTTTTAATATCTACTTTGCCTACATATGTTATTCAAATAAGCGAAATATTAGACACTGTCACATTATTTTCACAATAATCAAAATGAATAAACATTAAATCTTGTGAATAATTTAATCCATGCATTGTTTTTTAGTAATCAACAATTACGAAAACAAAAAAATAAAACAAAAATAAAAATCGTTTAACACATTAAAATTACAAAGAAATGGAATGAAAAGGGAATTGATGACGATGTTTCTGAAATTGATATAGCCGGGTTTGCTTATTTTAATAACCTTTATTCCAGGATAAGTTATTCAAATAAACGAAATAACATAATAGCCAAATTCATGCTGTCACACTTTTTATTAACTATAAAAATTATTTAAATATTACATCCTATGAACATTCATGCATTATTTTTCAGTATAAACAACAATTACGAAAACGAAAAAAATAAAACAAAAATGAAAATCGTTTAACACATTAAAATTACAAAGAAATGGAATGAAAAGGGAATTGATGACGATGTTTCTGAAATTGATATAGCCGGGTTTGCTTATTTTAATAACCTTTTTTCCAGGATAAGTTATTCAAATAAACGAAATAACATAATAGCCAAATTCATGCTGTCACACTTTTTATTAACTATAAAAATTATTTAAATATTACATCCTATGAACATTCATGCATTATTTTTCAGTATAAACAACAATTACGAAAACGAAAAAAATAAAACAAAAATAAAAATCGTTTAACACATTAAAATTACAAAGAAATGGAATGAAAAGGGAATTGATGACGATGTTTCTGAAATTGATATAGCCGGGTTTGCTTATTTTAATAACCATTTTTCCAGGATAAGTTATTCAAATAAACGAAGTAACATAATAGCCAAATTCATGCTGTCACACTTTTTATTAACTATAAAAATTATTTAAATATTACATCCTATGAATATTCATGCATTATTTTTCAGTATAAACAACAATTAATAATTAAACGAAAAAAAAAATCGTTCCGTATTTTAAAATTGCAAGAAAATGGAAGAGAAACAAAAGTTAAGAAACGGTTTCGGAAACTGATGTGGTCAAATCTGATTATTTTAATAGTCATTTCCACAAAATATGTTATTAAAATAAGCAAGATATTAGAATATCTAGAATTACACAGTCACACTTTTTAATAATCATCAAAATTATTAAAATGTTAAATCCTGCTAATAGTACCAATAAAATATTTTTTATAGCAATCGTGTATTACATAAACCAAACAAGAACAAAAAAAATCATACATCAAGCATAGATTATAAAACACTTCCCTACACATTCAGTATACTCTAACAAAATTTCACCTTTTAATAAGGTGAAAGATGATGTCTAAATAAACAAATTTGGAAAATGCATAATTTTCGAATAATAAATTAGGTACAACTATTTTTTTATCTGTTGCTTATATTATGAGCATGAGTATAAAGAATATCCGAAATTATAATGTCACACCTTTGTAGCAGTACCGAAAATTACTCAAATATTAAATTCTGCGAACTGCAAAATCTATGCATTGTTTTTTTTTTTTTTTTTTTTTTTTTTTAATAATCAGATGTTTTATTGAAGGGAAAAAAATTGTTCAATACATTAAAACTACGCGGAAAATGGATTAAAAACTGAAATTAAAACATGTTTACGGAGATTGATGTAGTTAGTTAGAATAGCAATTTTATTAAGTTATTCTAATAAGCGGAATATTTCATAGTCTGGCGGTTTAACCTTGACACTAGCGGAGGGAATAGTCAAAAAAAAAAAAACGTCATTTTGACGCAATTACTATATAGTAGTTCTTTTCAGTTTTCGAATGAATTCTGAACGTTTATGACGTCATTTTTCATTGGTGAAAACACACATTGAGCGACATTGTCACATAGTGAGCCACATTGTCACACTTTTTTATTTTTAACTATTAAAATTAATAAAACAAATAGTATTAAAATTTATAATTGTAATATATTTTCTCTTTTTTTTTTTTTTTTTTTGTAAAATATATTTATAAAATAGGCTGTAAAAAATTTTAAAGGTACTAAAAAAATCCCCTTAAATAAATTACGAGTGATTTACGATATTGAATAGCGTTCTATGCAACTCACACTCGTAATAAGATGTCAACCAAAAAAAAAAGTAAACTAAATACAAAAATAAGCTACAGATGAAAAATATTGGAGGTTTTGACTTAATTCCGCGCCGAACCGACCTCGGAAGCGAAAGTTTTCGAACAATTTCCACCCCTCCCTTCTAACAAATGGAAGCATTTTATTCTCGAGTACTATACAATCTAGACAGCTGGCATAAAAAAAAAAAAAAAAAAAAAAAAAAAAAAAAAAAAACACCCGTAAGAAATGGAACATATGTCCGTTACTTTCGGTTCTGTCTCTCTTCCCTTTTTTTTTTATATACGGCCTCCCCCTCTGCAATTCCGAACGTTCATTCAGAAAAAATAAAATAATAAAGAATGTGTCGAATCGTTATGTACATTCAACCCTGGACCTAAAATAAACATCTGTAGTCTATATAGTGGGACAGGTGATTTGAGTGGAATTGTTTTTCGATTGTTCTACACCTTGATGCGCAATTGAAATAGAAGAAATCGTCTGCCATTTTTCTTCTGTTCGATTTTCGAAAGCCCCGTAGCCATTCCGGCTTATCAAATTCTTTCTCCCCCCCTCCTGCAACCACTTTCTGTTTCTCGATTTCGGTAAATGACATTTTTTTTTCAAGATTTTCTTAAATGCAAGGAATAAAAAAAGCAATATGCGCAATATATCTAGATATAGAGAAGCCTGCAATATAAATGGTCAAAATAGTAGCGCGGGAAGGGATCTAAAAGTTATTTACCTCTACTTTTCAAGAATAAAATTTAATGCCACAGTAATGAAAGAGGTAAAATTATTCTGTTCATTTCTTTTTTCATTTTATGATGGAGCAGAAATAAACGACATGCAAGTAGTAATGCCAAATGTTAAGATTTTTAGAGGTTTCAAATCCGTCCTAAGGAATTATTGTCCGGGACGTCAGAATTCCCGAATTTTGATAAGGCGAAAACACCTGCTCGCTAATGTTAATCCTATGGTAGAAATAATTTACGATATCTCGTTCGCATTTTTAAAATGATTTTTTTTTTTCGTTGGATAACTGAGATCAATCTCTATGCACGCTCATTTATACTTTTCGATTTTGATTACAAGTTTTTTTAATTAAGATACTTTCAATTTCGAAACCGCTTTTGAAAGTAAAAGTATCATCAATAAAAAAAAAACTGCAACAAAAATTGAAAAAGTACAAAGGAGCGTGTATAGAGATTGACCAATGCAAAATAAAATAAAATAAATAAATAAATCATTTTAAAATATTGACATGCGAACGATATATCGTAAATTATCTCCCCCATAGGATTAACATTAGCGAGCGGGTGTTTTCGCCTGAGAGTAGCTTCTTAAATGTTTGAATAAACTATGCAGGGCCGAAACTAGCATTTTTGTCTTCCGCGATTTTCAATGCGATTTTTAACGTCTTTTCGTGCCGATTTTTTGACATTCGGAAAATAACTCCTTTTAAAATGTTTTATCCAACTGCAGTAAATTTGCTCCTCTGAGATTTTTAATATTTAGCAATTTTTATGCAATTTCTTGCGGCGATTTTTTTGTTTTGTGGCGATTTTTCTACATTAGTAAAAGGAATCCGGTTGTAAAATTTTTAGTCCAATATAGTAAATTTTGTCCTATTTTCAATAAAGTTTATTACATGATTTTTGAATTTTTCTATACGATTTTTAAAGTTTTTTTCCCTTTTAGCGGCGATTTTTTTTGACGTTGTTAAAAGGAATTCGGTTTCAAACCTGGAGACTAATATAGTAAATTTTGTCCTTCTCTATTTTTGAATTTTAGCGATGTTTTGACATTCGTAAGAGGCATTTGGCTTCAAACTTTTAGCATAATACAGCAAATTTTGACCTCCGCAATTTTTGAATTTTTAGTGTGATTTTCAACTTGCTTTTTTCGCGTTCCGTGGAAAATTTTTGACATTCGCAAAAGGAAATCTGTTTTAAACTTTTAGCCTAATATAGTAAATTTTGACCACTGCTATTTTTAAATTTTTTTGCGATATTTAGTTTTTTTTTTTTTTTTTTTTTTTTTTTTCACGGTAATTTTTTGACATTCGTGAAATAATTCCCGTTATAATGTTTTAGTCCACTATTAGTAAATTTTGTTCTCTGCGAATTTTTTTTATTTTTAGCGAGTTTTCCTGTTGAATTTTTTGACATTCGTCAAAGAAAAAATTAGTTTCAAACTTTCAGCCTATCATAGTAAATTTTCTTCTCCGCGATTTCTGAAGTTTTTGTGATTTTTATTGCGATTTTCAATGCAATTTTTAGCATTTTTTACGTTTCACGGTGATTATTCAAAAAAGAATTTCGGTTTCACACATTTAGCCCAATAAATTAAATTTTGTATTCAGCGATTTTCAATGCGATTTTTAACGTTTTTTCGAAGCCGATTTTTGACTTTCGGGAAAGATTTACAGTTAGAATGTATTAGCATAGAGTAGTAATTTTGTCCTCTGCGATTTTTGAATTTTTAGCAAGTTTGTTTTTGCGTTTCGCGGCGATTTTTCCACATTAGTAAAAGGAATCAGGTTTTAATCTTTTAGCCCAGTAGTATATAGTAAATTTTGTCCTGTTTTCAAACAAGTTTATTCGGAATTCGTTCAGCGATTTTTTAATGTTTTGCGAAATTTTTGTTCGATTTTTCGTTTTTTCGCGTTTTACGGCGATTTTTGAATATTAGTCAAATGATTATGTTTCAAATCTCTTAGCACAATATAGTAAATTTTGTCCTCTGAGATTTTTGTATGTAACTTTTAGCATTTTTCCGTAATTCGCTGCGATTTTTCCACATTAGTAAAAGGAATTCGGCATCAATCTTCTAGCCCAGTATAGTAATTTTTTTTCTCTTTTCAGTAAACTTTATTCAGAATTCGTGGAGCGATTTTTATATTTTTCGCGATTTTATATTACGATTTTTAGTTTTTTCGCGATTCGCGCTATTTTTTTATGTGCCCGGGCAACGCCGCCGGTCGGGTCAATTAATTAAATTATTCTAGCGAATGAAAATACAATTCTTTTTTTAATATTACGATGATATAATAAACGTTTTTGACAAAGAAAATTCAAGGCGAGTAAGTATTGAATTATTTATTTCACTGTTTATAGTTGTGTTTTTGGTAATATTACTGATGTAAAATTAAATGTTCATATATACAATTTCAAATGATCATATAATTTTCTACTCAGATCATAATTTTTCTATTTAATTTCAACAATATATATAATGCGTAGTTTGCGTTAGTATGTTTATCTGTTTTTGGCTTGATAATGTGATTGCTTTCTAATATTGATTTCCGTATTATAATAAATGACTTCTTCAAAGAAAAATCAGAGAAAGTTAGATCTTGAAGTTTTGTTTTATTTTTAATAATTATTTTTCTTTTAAATACTACTAATAGGGAATTTCATTTTTGTGCATATTATTTCAAAAAGATTTATAACTTGTTATTGATATAATTTTGCTATTAAAAATTCTATACAAGTTTTATACTTAATTCGATTGTTTTTAAATGTTTGACATATTTTGGCTTAATATTTTTTTTTTTTTTTTTAAACTTAGCTACCTGATGTAACTTTTTTTTTTTTTTTTTTTTTTTTCTGATATGTATAACGTCCATATAATAAATGCATTTTCTAAAGGAAAAACAAGGCAAATGATATTTTGAAGCGTCAGTTTAATTCTTGATATGATGCTTTCTTGTAAATATTACTGGAATATGATAACATTTTTATTCATTTAATTTCAAGTTATTTGTTGTCCATTTTGCAAAATAGATGCAAAATTTCTTAAGTAATTTAATTATTTTAAATTCCGTAAATGTAAATTAATTTTATATATATTTGTTTTATTTTAAATAAATTATAGTTAGCATATTGATTTACTTATTCTTAAAAAAAGTTTGAGAAGTGGTGGGAAAACAATCACGGCAGGCATAGGGGCGTCAAAATAATGCTCGCCTCAGGCAGTAAAATGTCTAGCGCCGGCGCTGTTGAACAAAACTTATCTGGCCTGGAAACCACGCCATAGTGGAGTAATGAAAAAAATTTTGTAAGCAGCAATCGAAAGAACATAGTGGAATGTGTTTTCTGACACATAAATCAATTGACCTCGTCTGCCCGTTATCGAGATATAAAGTCTTAAAATCTGCTAATTTATTTTTTTATTTAATTTGGGGAGAAAAGACGTGGTTCTGATTCAGAAATTTTAATAATCAGATTAATATAAAAAAGTCCTTCTGGCCTGTACCGGGAGGAAAAGGTAGCTTTCATCGTTCATGTTTTTAAAAATTCAACTCATTTTACTCAAACACCCGAAACTAAAATGCTTGGAACTCGTTTATAGAAGATTCAATCCCGGGTTTCGTTAATACTGAATTTGAATGCGAATTTCAGCATGAGAGTTACAGCATAACAAAACTCAGATAGTTTTAAAATGTCAGCCACCCTAGAATTTAAAACTGCCATATCTCAGTCATTTTTTAAGATAAAGCCAAAACAAAAATTTTCCTGAATCCTTGCATCACGATCTAACACTTAACGAAAACAACATTTTCACTTTAAAAATTTTTTTTGTACATCTTTTTGAATTTTTAAAAATTTTTAACTGGCCGTCATTTTGAAACAAGATAATGCATGAAGATACACCAAGAGGACCGTCTTTGCCCCGAGCGGAGACGTAAGCATACTTACATGGCTGAAAGTTTTAAATAAGTTTTTAATCTTTTTAAATTTGGCACTGATGACGGAGCTTTAGAGGCTCCGAAACAGCTGTTTGCTATTTTATATATTTTTATTTGTGCTATTTTTACGTTGATCATTTATTTTAATACGACGGCACAAAGTTCAATGCACCTATTTTAAATATTTTATACTTTTGGGGTCTAATTTTATGGAAATTTAATGTACAATAACGATTATCCGTGTTAGCTGACAAAAAAAAAAATGTTTTCATATGCGTTAATGGATTTGCCTCACTTTCAAAAGGAATGATTTGTTGAAAACAATATTTTTCTTTAAATAGAATATAATTATAATAACAAAAGAAAAGAAAAAGAATATTTTATTTTATTATTTATTTTATTTCATCCTTCTTTAGAAAAGTTACAATAAATCAAAAACTAAATTTAATTTTATGGGAAAAAATGGAAAAAATAAGAAAAAATATTCAGTAAGTTGAATGCCTGTAATATTGCTTAATTTAGACGATTTCTAAGAAATTCATGGTGCAATTTTGACTGTGATCGTTAATATTATGCAACACAAAAAAATAATTCTATTCAAAATGATCTTGCCTTCATTTTTAAAATCAACGCATTTGAAATATTGTTGACCCAATAAATTACTAGTAGCAAATTTGTACTGATATTAAAAGATATTTATTGTGAATTAATTAAAAACATAAATTTTAATGTTAATTTGTAATAAGATTTAGTTTTAACTATTTTTTTCACGAAATGAACTTTCAAAATCAACGACTCATATGTCATATAATTATTAGTATTTTTTGCCGTCATTTAAAATTTAAAAGTCACACACAAAAAGCTTGAATAAGAATGGTAAGAATTCGCGGATGGAAAACCCTACTATTTTATTTGTTATATAGGATCTGTTAATTATCTCAAGGGTTTCACATGGAAAATGAACAGAACTAATTTAAATAAATCACATTGTGTTTGCACTCATGCAACAAATACAAAAAAATTAAACAAATCACTCTCTTATTAAAAACACAAGTTTCAAAAAAAGAAAACTTACCGGGAAAACATTGGAACCTTTCGCCGAGCAGCGAAATTTTATCCTGGTTGCATAACGGTTGTTAAACCCCATCTGTGATTCCACGTTTCCATGGAGACGCATCACAGATGGAAGGCTTGCAGCTGCGGCACCGCTGTTTCGCACAAAAACCACGTGTACCACCGCGACAACAGAATACTGTCGATCGTCTGCGTTCAATCGTTTGGCAGCCGATCCTCACCTCGCCAGCCCCCCTTTGCCATGTGCTTGCCTCATCCCTTCTCTAGAAAAGTAGGGGAATGGAAGTATGTTCTTTTTATAGGATGCTGGGTGTTCAGTTATGAATGCCATGCAGGCCGGTGGTGTATTTATTTTTTTGTATTTTTAAAACACGTTTCTGGGTTACAGATTGAGCTGTTTTTGAATTTTTTCGAAAAAATAAAAATGTCGACTCGGTAGATGATAATGATTAGAATTGTGGTTCATAGATTTTTTTTTTCTCTTTCGGTTTTGGAATTTTGCTTTGTGTTATGTGTCCTCTTCTGTCCCTCACCCCCTCTCACTTATCCTAGGGATCAGGGGCGTAGACAGGGAAGGGGCTTAAAGGGCAGTGTTTTTTTATTATGTAATCATGGATACGTTATGCCCATCTCCATAGAAAAATGTAAGATTATAATTTTTAGAAATTTTGAATACGAACACAAAATTTTGACAGCACATTTAGGTTTTTCTGCAAATTTTACCTTCGTATACTAAACGGGGATTCATTCGGTTAAGAAGTTTAGGATTTATGCAGGTTAAAACTTCGGGACTCCTAATGTTAAATCCATTTTTAATCGTTGCAAAGCTCATTGCAATGCAGGTAGTTTTTTAAACATAACTCAAAAACTACACGGCAGAATGGATTCGCATATTTGAAGCTTCTAGCTTCTCTCTGTTAAAATATATATATATATATATATATATAGGTTGCATTTCCTATTTTTATCAACAATTAATTTCAAAAAATATATTTTTTTTTTCGGAAAAAAATAATGAATTATAACCTATGAATTTTTTATCCGAAATCGATTTCTAGAAGTTTCAAATATGCGAATTTAAAATTACAGCTCAATCCCCCATTGGTTTTCTAGCTATGCCTAAAAACTACTCGCATTGCAATCTGTTTTGCAACCATTAAAAATTAATTTAACTTCATAATTCCTAAACTATTTGACCAAATTTCTCATTTGGTATCAGAAGGAAAAAAAAAATACCGAAAAAAACAAATATGATGTCAAAATTGGGTGTTCGCTTTGAAAATTTCAAAGTTTGGTACTAAGCTTACTTTTTAAGCATAAATTGAAAGAAAACATACTTTACAATCGACTGGCTTCTTTTTTCTCAAGACAATTTTGTGATTAAAGTGATTAAAAGTGTATCTTTTTTTTTTCGCTTTTGACACGGATCGTATATAAAAATTTGCTTTACATAAAAATTCTGGCCTGTATGAATAATCAAGAAAGTAAAATCATGCATCAAGCATAAATTTTGAAACACTTTCCGACGCATTCAGAATACTGTAACGAGACTTCACAGTTTAATAAGGTGACAGATGATGTCAAAGTAAACAATTTGGAAAACGCATAACGCATGTGTGAAAACCCAATGCCAGCAATTACCGTCAATAATTGGAAAAATATCCGAAATCTTTTATGCAGCCCTGTATAGGATCATAGATTCGGATATATACTACCATATACATCATATAGCTGGCAACTTTTACGCTTTTTTGCTACTACTAAAATTTAATAGAAAAATTTGCCTTATTTATTCGGCAAAATATGGCAATTAAATAAAACAAAATTTACTGTTAAAGTTTAGTGGTATTAAAAAAGCTTAAAAATTGGTAGCTATGCATATACTAAAATTCACTACAGTTAGGAAACGCACAGTTGAAAACTCTCCCTCGGCAAATTCCGCCAATAAACAGAAATGTACTCGAGATCTTTTGCGCGGCAGTGTATTACTGTTAATTTTACGGTATACTACTTGTAGCTGAAATTCCAATTATACTGTAAAATCCACTTTTTTTTTTTTTTGCAGTGTAGCAATAAATTGTCTTCAATGAAAATATTGATGGTACGCATATTCGTGTAGTATGGTGTTCCGAGAAGTATTGCTGGCACACATATTTATGTGCCATGATAATCAATGTATTAAGGGGCCATGGGACTCTTAAAATGTCTAACAGGGGAACAAAAATGACCATTTTTGTTCTTTTTAGATACGTTCGTAATTGTATAAATCCGTATCACCTAAGTCGTCGTCTGGTCCGTCATTCTCCGTATAACAGCGCAAAAACTACCCAACCGAATAGTTTGAAATTTAATATATGTAATCGTTGCAGAATTTTGTCGAGCCATTTCAAATTTCATGAAAATCGAATCAAAACTTAAAAACTCTTCATTCCATTAAATCCTTTGAATTTCAAATATATATATATATATATGAAATATATATATATATATATTTACATATATATATTTTTATATTGTAAAACAGTACCAACGCACCTCATTTGTCACTTTTAACGTACAATTTCCAACTTATTTATTTTAAAAAGTATACATTACAAAAACACAATTTTTGAAGGAGGTAAGCATATTACATGTTTCTTCTTTCATTTCATATTATTTTCAGAAAATAATGGCGAAAATTAGTTGTCATGGGTGTTATTAAGCCTGCTGAGCAAAAAAAATGAAATAACAGGATATATGGCAGGATTACAAAACTGAACCTTGCTTATGTAAAGTTTTCATAAGTTTAGCTTTATAATATATATATATATATATATATATATATATATATATATATATATATATATATATATATATATATATATATATATATATATAACTGTTTTTAGAAAAAAAAAGGATGAAAATTTACGTTTACTGTACAGAGCCTACCATATGCTATACTGAAATTTTCATGAAAAAATAGCGAAAAGTTTTATAACTACCTTGCACGCAATGCCCCCCCCCCCCACACACACACAAAAATCATATTTTGAGAAAAAGTTGTTTAAAGTTCTCTCTTTGAAAATATTCCATATTTAACAACTATTAAGTGAGTCATTCATTTTGTTTTAAAGTGTTCAGAAATTATTATGATATAAAGATTAAAAAATATATATATTTCATTATTATTTTAAATCTATGGTTTCCTTATTTTTCATAAAACTTAATTTATATTTTTACTTAAATCCTTTCTATTTAAAGATTAAATGTAATTTCATTTTATCAAATACATTACATATTCTTTTCTTTCATTTTATGTCCTGTTTTTACACTAACCTCAAAAGTGTAACTTCCTTCATAAATGCAGCTGTGATTATTCAATAAGTACGTTAGATATTTTGACTTCAAAACTGCAAAATGTTTTTACATCTGCGCTATTGTCCATGTATAACATTAACTTCCTTCTGTAATGTTAGTGCAGTCTTTGATTACTTTCCAACTGCCAAAATTCTATTATCTCATTAAATGTATTTATTTCCAGAAAATCACATCTGCACTGATTCTCATAACATCCATCGGGTTGCCTAGCAAAATTACAAGAAATACCCATAAGTCGCCTAGCATGGCAATCCTTTAATTTCTTCCCTCTAAATTAATATGCCAAACGCTTAACTGTCAAAAATTCCTACTAGCGAAATTGTCCGATGCACATGTATCCTTGGCGTCGTAATCAAAGTGTTGGAGCACAAATGTACCGCGGAATTAGATCAGATCATCTCTGTTTTTCGATCTAGATGGATCAAATTATTAATTTAAGCTAACGAGGCCACCCTTCGTTTCATCGCTATGTCTTGTGCAATAAATATACTTTCCGTGGATTTTTACTTCTCTTCAATGCTTTATGTTTTAACATCTTCAAGATGAGAATGCTGTGTTACTGCCTTTGGGATGCATGTTACTTTACTGCTTTACGATCTTCTGTACTTTTGTTTGTTCAGTTCAACCAAAGAATCTAATTACAATGATTACTCTTTAACACGTTCACTGCCGCGGTTAAAATTACCGGAATTTTATTTTATTTAGAAAGTTCGAATTCATACCAGAAAATACTAATAGTAATATTTACTTTATTTAATTACAGACATTTCGTGATGACATAGAATAAATATTCTTCTTTCGAAATTTCCGGTACGAATTCGTAATTTTAGATTGAAAAACCACGAGTATACTCGTGGTTGGCAGCGAATGGGTTAAAATATGTATATATATATATATTTCAAAGATTGAATTTTTTGAAAGTTTAAAAGTCCTATCTATCCCCCTTAAAATAAATTACGTCAAAAATTCCAGAAATTCACCGTAAATACGTTTTTAAAACAAACATCTGATGTTCATAAGTGAAAAATTCATAAATACAAAATTTGATTCAGAAAAGTTTTTAAACTCGTTCTCGCAAGGAGGGTAGAGTAAGTGGTATGTTCCAGTTTTTTTCCTGCTTTAGTGATTTGAAAGTCCAACCTAGGTATAAAAAAACACCTATGAAATTTGAGCTGATAATAAGCATCAACAAAAAAGTTATGGTTGATGAATGTTTAACCCTTTCGGGTAAGGTTTTTTTTTTTTTTTAACTTTGTTGATAATTAATTTCGACGTTAATAATATTAAAAGTTAGTTATCCCTCACAATATTTAAGATTTACCAAAATTAACAAATATGCCATTTATTAGAAATTTATTGAATATAGTTATTTTGCGTACTATACTCTTATCACAATAGGTTAAGGAAGAATTTTTGAAGACGTTTGGAAAATAATAAATTACAACAATATTAAATCAATTAACAATTTTCTAGTATATCTACAGGTGCATTCGTAATTATATAAATACGTAGAACCCATAGTCGTCGTCTGGTCGTCCGTCTGTCTGCATATAATAGTGCCAAAACTACAGAACCGAATGGTTTGAAATTTAATATATATATAATCGTTGCAGAATTTTGTCGAGTCATTTCAAATTTTATGAAAATCGATTCAAAACTTAAAAAGATATTAATAAAAGTGTTCTTTATTCTATAAGTTCTTATCATACGTTAATCTATATAGTAAAAGAGCAAGTCATGTGACTGAGGAAAGCAAATACGAACTAACCACATCTTTTTCCATATGCCAAGAGGCCATTTTTATTCAAAATTATTTTTTCTAATAAAATTGCATAAAAGTTACATTTTTAGAAAGATCCTTAAAAAAAATTGTTTGCTTGAGATATGAGTTACATTAAAAAATATATAGATTCTGAGATAACTTCAGTGAAAATTAGGTTAACAGCCGAATATCTCAATTCATTAGTGTAAATAAACGCAGGAGATTCGTTCATCGTGAGTCATAGAAATGTTAAACCATGGAGGTAATCATTCGCAAATCAAGATCTCCATGGTGAATTTTACAGCGCTGTCTGGTGTAGACAAAAAATTCGTATTTGTAAACATGACATACGTAATAAGAAAAAAAAGGCATCTCCTAGCAGACGGTATAATTTATTTCACTGAAATAATAACGATGATTTTTACTTTCTTCTGTTTTACAAGAAGAAAGTATTGGATTCATGAACATTTTCAACTTCCGGTTTTCGACGGACGTTTTAGAAAGTCCTGAACACGATTTGACCATTTTTAGAAAATGTCTGTCTGTGACTCTGTCGGTTTGTCTGTCTGCCTGTATGTGACAAAAATTTTGTGGGCGCTCTATCTCAAGAACTAATGCACGAAATTTAATAAAACTGTATATTCAGTTAGTCCCTGATATAAATTGGTGCTGATTAGTGTTTGGTGAAAATCGTCCGATAGGTGGCACTGCTATGCTGCATTGTCGCGATTACCGCAATAGCTCTATCTCAAGAACTAATGCACTTATTTTCATCAAACTTCAGGTTCAGTTAGACCTTGACATAAATAGACGCTGATTACGTTTTGGTGTAGATATCCCAACAGGTGGCGCTGCTATACTACCTTTTTCTCGATTTTTACGATAGCTATATTTCAAGAACTAATGCCCGGAATTTCATCAAACTTCAGATTCTGTTAGACCTTGACATAAATAGATCCTGCTTAAGCTTTGGTGTAAATTGCCTAACAGGTGGCGCTGCTATGCTACTTTTTCCATTATTATCGCGATAACTATATCTCAAGAACTAATGCACGGATTTTTATCAAACTTCAGATTCAGCTAGATGTTGACATAAGTTGTTGTTGATTAGGTTTTGGTCTAAATCTTCCAACAGGCGGCGCTGCTTTTCTGCATTTTTCAGGTAATGCACGGAATTTAATAAAACTTTAGATTCAGTTAGACGTTGATATAAATTGGTTCTGATTGTTTTTAGTGTATGCGAAATCTGTGTGAGATAGAAGAAAGTTTGAGGATTGGCGCATCCGAATAGTTTTACATTGTAAAACTAGTTATCGCACGAAACGAACGCACCTCATTTGTCACGTTTAACTTAATAATGTACGTTAACGTACAATTAACTTACAATTTCCAACTTGTTTATGTTTTATCAAAAATTATTTGTTGGAAAAGTAGCCGCTATTTTAAATTTTAAGAGTGAAACATATGTTTGAAATTAAAGAATCACCCTCAGTGCAAAGAAAAATAAGCAATTTTTTATTTAATTTATTATTACTAAATGCTGAAGCATAAATGAAGTTATAATAATAAAAGTATATAGACATATACTATCATTACTATTATATACCGATTATAACAAAATTATTTGTTAAGAGCAAATATTAATGAATGAAAAAACATATACTATTAATTGGACGCCAGACCAGGAAGGGGTTGAGTTATTTAGGGAGATTTTATAAGTAGGCTGTAAATTTTTTACACAGAAATCCTCTTCTTGTTTTTCTTATAATGCGTCACATGACTTTATGTTAGTTTTCCTTCGTTAAACCTGTTAATTAATGGCATCTCTAAATTATTTTACACTATACGCTCTTGTCATTCTCCAATAGCTAATTCCTACACTCTAAAAAATGACAAATACAGTGAAACTTCCATTTAACGAAGTCTCATCGTTACACTTATAAACTTCGTTATGAAGAAAATTCGTTAAATAGAAATCAACTTAAATTCAGGAATTTTTTCCTTCAAATATGGCAAAAAAGTAATGGATTCAGAAGCATTGGATTCAGTTTTAATTTTGAAGCCGTCTTTCATAAAACAGTTGTGTACGGTTGATGAAATCACGTCATATTCCCAAGCTTTCATCAGCTCTGATACCCAGATTTTTAAACTAATGTCTTCACAACATTGTCTTTTTTTATTATGTACGTCAAGATTTTGTATTATTCCTTAGACTAATGGCTGAAGGTTAGAAGTTGTATTGGCAGGAACCAAAATAACTTTGATGTTCTTCGATTTGCATTTTTTAGCACATTCTTCTGGATGTACAAAGCAATTAATTGTCTATCAGCAGTGGAAGGTCAGAATGGTAAATGTGTGACTCTTAATTGATATTTTTTGGTCCAATGCATCTGGCGTCATTGCGTCTCTGCATCCTCTATATCATTGAATGTAAAAAGGGGATTTTGTCAGCTCTGGAATCTCGGTGTGGGAGAGTGGTGATAGTAAGTGTTCTTCTTAGTGCGAAAAAAATTCGTTCTGTTTAGCACCAATCAGAATAGAATTTTTTTTAATGTGTTCATTTTCATACAATCCACTGAAATAAATGTGCATATCCATCGCAGCAGCAACCTCTTCGTTTGAATTCTGTACCCGTACAAAAGTGGAATAAACTTCGTTATATAGAATATCTCTTTCGTAAAATGGAGATTAATTTACATGTTAATGGTGTTCAAAGTCAAAGTTCTGCAGAAAATTCCGTTAAGTAGAAAACTTCGTTAAATAGGGACTTCGTTAAAGGGAAGTTCCACTGTATTTTTAAATCGAGGAAAGTAAAAATTAACCATTAACGATACAATATACAATATACACTCTAAAAACGACATTTTCAAAACTGAGCAAAAAATACTCAAATCTGAGTATGTCGCATGGTCAAAATGGCTCCGAAACAACCAAGTTTGAAACCTATGTATATACTCATTTCTGAAAACTTGCACACACTCAAAAATAAAACATCATGTGCTCCTATTTGAGAATGTCCGTGTTTAAAAAATGAGCAGGGGTTCAAAAATCTAGGCGCCAATGGGCTGATTCCCACCACTAAATTTTATTAATATTCTTCGTCAAATTTTATTAGTGTATTTCGCCTAAATTTTATCAGTATTCTTATTAGGCAAAGAATACTAAAAATTTAGTGGTGTGAATCGGCCCATTGGCACCTAGATTTTTGAACCCCTAAAAATGAGTATGAACGGACTTCTAAGTGCTCATTTTTGAGTATGTCCATGTTTCAAAAATGAGTTTGAACTGATTCTAATCATTTTTGAGTATGTCCATGTTTCAAAAATGAGTGTGAACTGACCTCTATGTGCTCAGTTTTGAGTATGTCCATGTTTCAATATTCTGAGTATTTCTGGTATTTCAGAATTGGAAGCATTGGATCGTCCTATTTCAAACAAAAAGTTTCATAACAAAATGAAAACACCTATTTACTCAGATTTGAAAGTGTCATTTTTATCAGTGTACCTCTTCTAAGTTACATACGATTCCGTAAAAGCTTTTCTTCATCTTCAGCAACCTCAGCAACTAATATATTTTCGGGATTTAAAGAAGCATTTGTAAGGAGAAAAAAAAAACTTTCTTTTGCTGCCTACTGATTTTCGGAAACGTTTCTGAGTAGTTTTTATAGTACATTAATCAGTTTTCTGAAACCGGAATGTCGGTTTTTAGGATTCTATTGATTCTCAATTAGTTCAGCATTTGTTTTCTGCTAATATTCCATAAAATAATTAAAACTCCCTCAATAAATAAATAAAACAATATAAATAAAACACAAATTTAACAGACATATAATCGAACTACGCGTTTAAACGACTGAAATTATCAGAATCGAAAAGGCTGCTGTAATGTAAGTGATTTCTTCAGCCATTAACTCCTGGCATGCGTCTAATACGAATTTATCGCTTTTTAATAAATTTCAAAACTTTATTTGAATACCTTATTCATACTTTTCATATAAAAATGCCTCTCTTTTTTTTTTTTTTTTTTTTTTTTTTTTTGGATAATGAGAAATCTAAAAAAATATATCAAATATGAAAAATCTATTAGTGTTTTCAATATTTAAAAAAAAAAAAAATGTTTTGACCTATGTTCTGTAACCCGGGCAGCTCGGGTTGGATTTAGATCCTCTGGTTAGTAAAAAATACTGAAAATATTTATTTACTCTAAAGTACTGTAAAAATTTAATTAGTGCGAAATATTGTAATGATTTAATATAAGTATAAGACACCGTAAAAGAAATTTCCCGAAAAATCTGCAACAATCGCCGTAAATACCGTCGACTCTCTCTAAAAACCATTAAAATTCTAGTTCATTGACGTACACCACTTTCTTTCGAGTGCGAGAGTATAATGGTGAACTTGCAGAACTTCGAACGATTTTTCCAAAAGTGGCTTCCTTTTTCAACACCTGAGACACGCCTCCCATGAGATTTGAGCACAAGCTCAAGTGCCTTTACTTTTTCTCTTCTCTATACAACTAAACTCCACCATTAAGAGCAGAATTGAAGAGATATAGAAAGTTTCTTAGATCAAAGAAAAAGTTCCAATTTTGTAAGGGAAAAAATGGCTTAGTTTCTTTTGAAAAGTGAATTGTACATGTGCGAGTGTTACTAAGTAACGAAGTGAGGATGTTCTCCGTTAATTTTGGTAACAATGTAAGTATAGAGAGTTGGAATTCGTTATAGGAAAGTTTGGGAGAGTTTAGAGAACTGCTCATTATAACAACATTCGTTATGGAGTTTACGGAAAGTTATAACCTAAGTTACTAAAAATCAATCAATTTAAAACTAACTGATACACAAAAATATCTAAAAAATCAATTATTTTTGAAGAAAATACCACCCTCTTTTTTTACGTATACAGTGTACTGTACAAATATTTCTTAATCTTGGAAAATACAATAGAACCAGAAACGAAAATATACAATAACCTCTTCCGAGTTACCCACGATTCCAAAAACAGTTTTTTATCTTTAGAAAACTCAGAAACTAATCTAATTTCGAGACTTAAAGAAAATTTATTAAAACGGAGTTTCTTTTACTGCCACTGATTTTCATAAACGTTTCATAAACGTTAGTGTATTTGAAGGAGGAGTTCGTGCAACGCGATGTCTCAAAAGTACTTGAAAAAGTATAAGATAAAATTCTCTTACCTTATCTGAAGGTGCTCTTTAATCTGGTAAGCATCCAAGGTGAATATAATCCTGTGGTAATCCAAATACGTATTCACATCACAGTTGTAGATATTATCACCATCACTGAAAAGCTAAATATTTGCATAAGAAGTTGAATACTAAAATAAATTGAAGATTTTTCTTATATAGATGATTATATTTCTTGGTTATTAGGAGACTTGTACACAGCAGACAAATTACATTTAAACATTTAAACATTTCTATTTAAACTTATGTTATTAAGCGTTATATATATTTTATTTTATCTGAGCACACAGGCTCACGTTTGTTCGTGATTACATTTTGTTTCAGGACTGAAGATTTAAAGTCATGAGTTTTTAGTTCAGAGTTTTTGATTTACGTCATTTTTACGTCAGTGGAAATTACATATGTTGCACAAGGTTTCTCCGTAAGAATGTAATCGGACAATTAATGTTCTTTATTTCCTGCTATAATTATTGTTCCTATATCTTCAATATATTTCACATAATAACAGTTTATTAATTTAGAATAGTTTTTGATCATTTACTTGAAGTGGAGTGGCTATTAATCTTAATTTGTTATTCACTACGCGTTGAAGGATTAGTTGATCACTCGCCGCTTTTTCTTCTCTTTAGATGATCAAGGTCTTTTTATTTTCCCCATTGCAGGAGGAAATGAAACTAGATTTTTTGTATTTAATTTCTCGGATGAGGTTAATATTTCTAACAAAGGTGCTTCAGGAAGAATGCCCCTAGAGAGAACTTTCAAAGGCGATGTGACTGGAGCTTTTACTTTTAAGAAAATATATAAACATCCATATTTCGTATGAATTACATGGAATCGAAATTGTGAATTTCATCTTTTAGACTACGACTCAATTTTATCGAAGCGCGCTTTGAGAGCATTTCGAGTATCTTCTTTGCGATTAAACAGCAAAAACTTTAATAGTAAAAGTAGCGTAACAATTGCACTAATAACAAGTCTAAGTAACATCCCTATGATCACAAATGATAACAAGGGACATTGTCACCAATGTCCTATTCGGGAGACTTAGGTAGACACAGTATTTTTTTAGGCAAGAATACAGAAAGAATTAGACTTGCAGAATTTGAAAAGTACAGATGCAGGGAAAAATAAAAGTACTTCTTCGTTACAGGAGAAAAATATATCCAGAGAAGACTTTCAAAGAGAAAGTTACGGGATAGTGGCAATTTTTTTTTCTTCTTTTTGCCTTCTTCTTTTCGTTTTCTTCTTCTTCTTTTTAGGTAGATTTCGTAAGAAATACTACCTATTACATTCTCCCCTAGGTTGGAATTTCTGGAAAATTTTTGCAGATCTACACCGATCATGACTCCCAGAACACAAAACTACCTCCAGTTTAAAACTTTATCTATCTATCTATCTATCTATCTATCTGTCTATTTCACTTTTTTAGGGACACGACAACTTCAAAAATTCTGCACAAATCTTTTCCAAATTGATACATAAAATCAAGCGGCATAAAATCTCGGTCAAGTTCGTTAATGGGCAAAATCGAACCAAGGAACTTTTCTGAAAACAAAAAAATTCCCATAACTTCTTAATTATGATACGTAATCGAATCGGTTTAAAGTTATTATTACTTCTAGGAAAAGGGCCGAAAATTTATGTATGACAGATTTTTGATATCATTACAAATAGCCTGGGGGGGGGGAGGGGAGGAGAATAAGGATTTAAGAAAAAAAAATTCATAACTTCGTCGATTCACAAGATATCAAATCCGCCTACATTTATTATAAATTCTCTTAATATTATCTACAACTTTTATATTGACAAGTTTTTTATAGGACCAACCCTTACAGAAAAAAGAAATAAAACAAAAAAATCCCTGCCCTCTCCGCATACAGACACAGGTAGATTTCGATTCCAACTGCCGCATCATGGCAAAAAAATCATTTCTTCTAAGATTCCCAATAAACAGGCACCCTACGGTCCGAGTCTTCGAAATCTGCCTGTGCCTGTAGGCCAAGCCGTCAGGGATTTTTTTTTTTATTTATTTTTTTTTTTTGAATGGAAGGTAAATTTTAAACACACACACCTCTCAGGAAACGCGAAATCGAACCACGAATTTTATCTTTGAACTCCCCAATTTCTTTCGTGAAAGCGTGCATGATGAGCTCTGATCTGAGATACTAATAGCGCAAAAGACAGACTGCCGCACTACATTTTGCGTTAGACAGCTAGAGTGACGTGCTGCTGTTTTTGTGCACCTGCATTCGTGCATTTAATGATCACGTGACTGAAGCGGCCTGAAAAAAGAGTAACGCACCACGGGAACCTGTTTTTTTCGTTAGCCTCGATCCAGTACGAGGCTAACGAAAAAGACAGGCTACCGCGGTGCACTCCACTTATCTTTTTTTACAGACCGCTAGAGTGACGTGATGCTCTTTTCGTACACTTTCATTGGTGCATTCGAGCATCACGTGACTCCGGCGGTCTGTAAAAAAAGAGACGCGTAAAGTACCGTGGTAGCCTTTCTTTTCGTTAGCCTCGATCCAGTATATGTGACGTCACTATAAAATCAGATCGGCCGTGGAAATCAGATTGGAAAATGGAACAAATTGACATACCAGTATCATGGATGCATCTCATATTTCCTGTCAAGTCATAACAATGATGGCAATAAGAGTTGAATTTTTGTCACGGTGTATTTAGATTTTCGTCGCATTTTGGTGACGATGCTATAAAGAGAATGTAAGACTGAAAAAAAAAGAAGAAAAAAACAGACATTTAAATAATTAAATTTTTGTAAAATTTATTTTGTAATTAGTTTTTTTAAATTAGAATATTGTTTATTCCAACCGCATTCATTCATTCATCCAAAAAAAAAATATATATATAGAAGGTGCAAGCGTCCCTTGTTTGCGTGTCGGAGAATGTGAGAAAAATAAATATGTACACATATCGGTGAAAACATTTTCTTTAAACTAATTAAAAACACCCTCAGAAACAAGCTCTACAATTAAAAGAAACTCCAACTTAAATGAATTATCGGCTGTCAGCGAACACTTCATTGTCGATAATGTAAAAAATACAGATGCAGGCAAAAATAAAAGTATTGCCAATCTGCAAGTGTATAATTTTATTCTCTTTCCCAAATATAGCTACTGTTCTACGTTACATGGGAAAAGTTGCAGTGTACAACGCCTGGTGCAAAAACATTCGATGTAGTTCCAGGCTGGTATCGATTTTTTTCTTCAGTAGATTAATGTGAATTCTTTTTAGAATTTCTGATGATGTTAGAATGATTTTGCGTGTCAGTAAAATTAATTATAGTTCTTATGCGTTCTCAGAATAGCGATGTTTTATCTTCAGAATTTCAATGGAGTTTTTTTTTCTTCTTTTGGTTTGTATAATAGCTTAGAAATTTGCATAGTTTTGATTAGGAGAAATTATGAAGTAAAGAAATTTTCTTTATAAAAATCAGTGATTTCTCACACATTTTGAAATTATTTTTTAATTGAAATAATTTCTTTAAAATATTTACTTGATAAATAGAAAAAAAGGTTTTAAAAATTACAAACTTTCATCAGTTTCTCTCTTTGATATATCAAACTATATGTCATTCTAATTAAACCTACTTATTGCAGTAATGAGAAATAAATTTAGTGAATTTTTTTAAACTCATAAATTAATTTTTGATCGTTTTTATGGATTAAAATTAACCAAAAATTAATGAAAAATGTCTCTAATATATATTTTTAAATCAAAATGTCAATTTTAGTTTTAGTCAATTTCTATCTGTGTGAAATGTACTGTTCTCATCATGGTAAAGTTTTCTAGTTTTTAAATTTGATCATTTATTATGTAAATTTAAAAAAAATGGAAGATTTGATTCATCGTCATTAAAAAATAAAGGTCTTTGTATATTGCAATTTCTTGAAATTAGTTGACAGAAGTTTTCCATATCATTCGATGAGGAAACCTTTTAGTTTTCTTTAATCTTATCAAAACTAATTAACAATTTATAATGCTTTTTTTCATTATTAAAGATAAAACCAATTTGTTTAGATAAAAATATTTTTAAGAAGGTTTTTTTTCCATAATGTCCTTCGACTGTTTTGGAGAAAAATAAATCTAGTTTTATTATACATTTCAAATTTCTAATTCTAACATTTCCAAATAAATCGTAATTTAGAACGTTTTTCGAACGCTTTCAGCTCATTTCAGATTTTTAAATTTCGAATTTCTTAGAAATCGTCCTTAGAGACACATTTACATTTTAAAAAAGACCGCCATACGAAATTTCAAGTTTTTAACACCAGCAGTATCACTGAAATCCCAATTTTAGAATGTTTTTTGATCATGCGCCATTTTGAATTCTTTAGAAATTGTTCTGTTACGAGTATTTATGTCTTAAAATTAACAGTCATGTCATGTTTCAAGTTTCTATAGTCTTAACAGTTCCAAACAAATCGTAATTTAGAATGTTTTGAGAACGTTTTCCACTCATTTCACCTTTTTAAATTTCGATTTTTGAAACCGTCCATAGCGAGTATTTACAGATTTTTAAATTTCGATTTTTTTAGAAATCGTTCTTAGAGACACATTTACATCTTAAAAGTAACCCCCATACAGAATTTCAAGTTTCTAGGCCCAACAGTATAACAGAAATCGCAATTTTAGAAAGTTCTTTGCTTCTGCGTCCCTTTGGGGTTATTGTACTGATATAAAATATTGCCTAAATTGGAAGCAGATATGGTCACCATCACTTTGCCATCACTATTTTTTTTAATCGGCTCGGTAGTTCCAGAGATTACCCCTACAAACAAACACATAAATGTTTCTTCTTTATAAATATTAATATAGATTAAAGATAAAACTATTTTGCTGAGATAAAAAAGGTTTTATTATTTCCAAATACATTGTAATTAAAAGTAGTCGTTGGGGGCCACCGTAATACTTACCCATCATTG
This sequence comes from Maratus michaelseni, assembly GCA_963931845.1. Classification (NCBI taxonomy): domain Eukaryota; kingdom Metazoa; phylum Arthropoda; class Arachnida; order Araneae; family Salticidae; genus Maratus; species Maratus michaelseni. Next base: position 142,323,686 of record OZ007597.1, read on the forward strand.
ATATGCATAATATAATATATGAAAATAAAACCTGTGTAAACTATTTATAAAATACATTGCAATTCGAATAAAATCCTGGATTGATGACGTCATAAACTTTAATTGCTCTATTACTGAATTGCGTAAAAGAAACATCCTTGATCCAAAATTGATAATTATATTAACTAACGGTTTACTGCGTCGGATTAAGCGTCTCATTTCCAATTAAAAGATATTTTTGAATTGAAATTTGAATGAAATACAGGCACAGGATCATGAAAAAACGAAGAGTGTGGAAAATAGGATTACAAATATATCGGCAACTAATTATCCGATCGACTTCATTCTTTATGCAAAATTTATGTTTTTTTATTGTCTTTTATATTCACTCCTTAAAAAAAACAATTTCGAAAATTTTTATTTTTATCAAAACGAATATTTCGAGAGCCCGAAAAAAATACTTCCGGATAATCGAGGTTACTGAAATTCAATAAGCTTCTTCCCATTATTACATAAGTACATACCAAATTTCAAGTCAAGTCTCTATCTCAATTTGTTCGGGATATAGAGCGTTTACAGACACACACACAGACACACAGACAGACGGACGGCAATTTTTTTTACTAAAAATATGTTTTTCGGAATCTCCAGTGTCTGAAACGTGTAAATCCGTCAAAAAATTTTTTTCGATTTTCAAAATGATAACAAGACTTACCCTATACTACGTATGATGGGTAAGTAAAAAATGTATAATTTTGGAACACATCTCTTACTTCGAAGATTCACGAGCTGGTTATTTTTAGTCATTTTATGACTTTTACTATTATCAATACATCTTTTTAATACGATTTAATTCGGAATAGTTATTTGATAGTTTAACCGCAAATAAGGGAACAGTGTTCATGATGAGCTTTATTTATCATTACTTTTAATTCCTGATAAAAGAACATGTTCTGATGACTCATAATAAACGCCGAGCTTCAACCTTTGCTCCTATAGGACAGTGAAATTTGGAAGACATATTCCTCTAAAATGTAGGCAACCTCTAAGCAAGGATTTTTGACATTTCAGCCCCTGAGGGGGTTAAATGGGGGGGGGGGGGGGGGGAGGTTGAAAGTTTTAGGTCACTTCACCATATATCAGCAGCAGTTTTAGCTAGGAAAGTGAAATTTAGTATAACAAACCGTACTAAAAAAAAATAGCTAACCACGTATTTCAGAGATTTTAGAAATTCAACCACTAAGGGTTTAAATGGAGGGTCGAAATTTTTAGATCATTGCGCCATATCTCAGCAGCAGCTTTAAGTAGGAGCGTGACATTCAGGATAACAAATCTACTACAAAAATAGTTAAACATATATTTCAGCGATTTTAGAAGTTCAACCACTAAGGGGATTAAATAGGGGGTCGAAAGTTTTAAGTCATTTCGCCTTATCTCAGCAGCAGTTTTAGCTAGAAGCAAGAAATTCAGGACAACAAATCTACTACAAAAATAGGTAAACATGTATTTCAGCAATTTTAGAAATTCAACCACTAAAGGGGTTACATGCGGGGGGGGGGGGGGGCGAAAGTTTTAGATCACTTCACAATATCTCAGCAGAAGTTTTAGGTACTGCGTGGCTGAGATAAGAAAGACTGTGGAACCGATCTCGGCTCAGTCCTGTTGCCAGGATAACTGGTTAGTCGACTTTATTCTAGGGAAGCACGGTATTTTCTTTTCTTGCCAATTTTCTCCTGTTCAATCGGTTATTTCGAAAATTATCGCAGTTTTTTGTCCTTCCGCTCCTACTGACGAAGTACCCTCCTGACAAGTTTTGGAACCTTCGAAAACAGGACACCTACACAGAATTTTTCTAATCTGAGCCACACAGTACTCACGTCAGTCATTACTCAAGTCACACATACTCAGGTTAAAGAAATCCCTTATCCTTCAACTGTATCCCCCCTCCGAATTTGTGATTTAGCTCACTGTATTAGCGATATCTTTCTGAGTTTTCACGATTTTTGACTGACCTTTTTATATGAGTTACTCTATAGAATTGACTACCAAATCATGCAAAAAAAATCTTTCGTATAGTTCGCGCATGTACAGTTAAAAATTAATTTCATACAAATGCCCATATCTCGTCAAATATTCAATATATTACTCTTTTACTTCCGGTATACTGCTTCTACTATTCTTGAAGTGAAATGTGTGCTCTATATCCTCGTAGTTCAAGGACAATTTGTAAAGAATTTCAGTAGTTATACGACAAACCGTGTAAAAAGCGATAGCGTCCAGTCACTGCCATTTAATTTTTGGATAGCAGTGTAAAAAAAGTATTTGTTGGATTTCAACTAAATTCGTTTAAAGAAATTATATTGTATATTTATGAAAAGTCAAGCAATTTCAAATTTTTATTCTGAATAACAACATTGATACGAGCGAAAATTCACGTCTTGGGTCATAGATGACTCACCTTGGTAGTGTTAAATACTAAACAGAAGTTTTTAATGAGAAATAGTGGTGTCATAATCCTTGGAAATTCCATGGAGTTAGAAGGTGCGTACATCCCTTGGAAATTTTAAGCAGTTTGTACGCACCTTGAGTGAATAATCTTTTTAAACGATACACATGCTTTTATTTGCAGATCGTTACATGTCATAGACTACACTGTAAAAAAAAATCTGTAAGGTTACTAAGAATTTTCTAGGAAACTGGTATGCCTAGAACTTTTCATGTAACTGCAACAAAAGAAATTCATGTAAAATTACTAAAGTTGTTTTAGTAACTGTTACTAAATAATGTTCAGTAAACTTACTGACGATTTTTTAGGGAATTTCCTAAAGAATTTTTAGTAAATTTACTAAGGATTATTTAGTAAACGTACTAACGTTTTTTTAGGGAGTTTCCTAAAGAATTTTTGGTAAATTTACTAAGGATTATTTAGTAAACATCCTAACAATTTTTAAGGGAGTTTCCTAAAGAATTTTTAATAAATGTACTAAGGAAAATCTTGTAAACTTACTTACAATTGTTTAGGGAGTTTTCAAAAGAATTTTTGGTAAATTTACTAAGGATTATTTAGTAAACATCATAACAATTTTTAAGGGAGTTTCCTAAAGAATTTGTTGTAAATTTACTATGGATTATTTTGTAAACGTACTAACGTTTTTTATGGAGTTTCCCCAAAGACATTTTTGTAAATTTACTAAGGATTATTTAGTACACTTACAAAGGATTTTTTAGTACATTTACGAAGATTTTATTTGTAAATTTGCGATGAACTTCATAGTACATTTACTACGAATTTTTTAGTATTGTACCTTGCACTTTAGCAAAAAAGTTTTTGTTAACTTTTTTAAAGTAATGTCCGAAAAATTACAAAATGTGATTTATTAAGTATTGTATCTAAAACAATTTTTTGTATTCTCGCCAGAAAATTCTTTGCAACCTTAGAAGAGTTATTGTGGTACAGTTGTAACAATTTTTGTTTTGTCTCGAAAATATTTTATTTACACTCACCAAAAAGTATTTGTAACTTTACAAAATATTTTGTGGGTTCATGAAAAAACACCTCAAATTTTAGGCAGAAAACGTTTTTGTATGGAGAGATGGAACATATAATTTATCACAGGTAGGTTAAATTATGAAATATATAAATTTAAATTATGTTTAGCAATCATATGAAATTGATATTTTAGTCTTATTTTATAAATTTAACTATTAGAAAAACCTGAATTTCCGTACTATAAATTAAAAAAATATCTGATAAAGGTATATAATCTGACCACAATCACCCCTGAGTAGTTTACTAATGGTTTTTCATTATTATACCAAAAATATTTTACGTAATTGCTTTTTGTATATTAATACTTAGAGTTATGGTATTCTTTTAATATGAAATCGAATTTTTGCAGTTTTAAATATCTAGAGTGGATTTTTCTTTATATATCAAAATATTTAAGATACAAAATAAGCAATAAGGCTTGACACGTGTTTCGGTATTATTACAGCAATTGCTATAAGTATTTCTATGTTATCCATGAGAAAGTTGACTGAAGCTTCACTATAGATATTTAAATATGCACAAATTCAATATTAAATGAGCATTATAATAGCACTATATAAACAGATAAGCAGGTCTTACGTTTTTAGATAAACTAAAAAAAGATTTTAATAAGCCAATAGAAACAATAAATTATCATTACTAAATTTATAAAATATGCCTAAAATTAAAAAAAAATATGTTCTCATATAATTTAGATTAGGTGCGGAATAGAAAATTATTACAAAACTCTAACTATTTTGAAACTCTAAAATAGTTAAAGATCTGGAGGCTATTTAATTCTGAAAGCTTAATTTAGTAGGATTCTATACTGTGGTTACTTCACTTCTAGAATTAGAATATCTAACTGAAATAGTTAAATATACAAGTATGTGATACACACACCTTAACATATAAACGTAAAAATGCACATCGGTGTTATCAATAGTAATTGTGGATAGGTTTCGCACGTTTTAGTGCTTAGCAGCATGTTATAATCACTAAAGATGCCTAAGAAAACTTTCTAAAAGCAGAAGGACTTATTTTTCTAGGATGCAACAAATTACAAAGTTATATTGCTTTGGAAAGCATTATGAGCTTTTGCTTGTGGGGCATGCTTGAGATGCATTTTGTTATAAATGTAACATGCAGTGACGACTAGTTACTGCCTTTATTTGGGGCACTAAATGTATAGTTGCAAAATTTATTTTCTTACCACTATTTTGTAAAAGAAATTTGCCTTATTTGTTGGTAGAAAATTTTACCATTAAACCAACAAAAAGTTTTCTTTAAAAAAATAGTGGTAAGAAAAGAATAAAAATTTCAGTCATGTAATTTTAGTTTCCCAAAAAGAACGAGTCATGAGCTGCCACTGGTAACATGCATATCTGTACAACTAATAAATGCAATATAATTAAATGACAAAATTCAATGAAATATGAACAAATTTTATTTCTAAATAACAATTTATTGCATTCATTACAATGAATATAAAAAAATAAATTTACAAATATATATCTTACAAATATTACATAATTATGAATGTATATAAACAGTATTTTGTGAAAATTAGAGATATATTTAAACAGTATTTTGTGAAAAATAGTGATATATTTTATAACTTGGAAAAGAGAATTTTTAACGTTTCTCATTGTCGGTTCAATAGTTTCCAAATCCTCAAATAGTTTGACAAAAAATGTTGAGCCGATATTGAACTACATTCGAATTCATTAAGTTGCATTTCAGTTTCTTCAATTTCCAACTAATCGAATTTAGACAAACTCCGCTAGTCTAAATTCGTGTGTTTTGTGCAATTTTCATTTAGAACCTCATTCAGTGCTATACTGAAAATATTCTGAAAATACTTTCAGAATATGCTGAAAACCATTCTGTGATGAAATTATTCGCGGTGGAAATATTTGACAAAAATATTCGGAATATTCGAAAATATTCGGAAAATATTCGAAAATAGGTGGTACACGCGCTGAAAATATCAAGAAAAAAGAAAGAATGTCATGAATATCATAAAAAGAAAGGTGGCACGCATGCCATATGTTCTTCGTCACTGTTGTAAATCATAAATAAACTAGCAGACTACGCCCGCTGCGATGGTCGGTTTCTTCAAAAGAACTTTGAATCAAACGAAATATATCGGTGAATTTAACCTTGTATTTTAAAGTAATCTGTACCTTTACCTGGAATATCCTAAAATAACATAAAAACGGATACTTATTTCACTAAGTTATGTTTCTTTTAATACGGTTTACTATTACGTTTACAATTTATTACTTACCGTTTTCCATTGATTTATATGTTTTATAGCTACATTTTTTAATAACGTCAATTAACTTATATTATTCACAACTAAAAAGAAATGGCGCATCTAGTATTTGTCGAGAATTAAATAAAAATTATGCACTCGTGACATCATAATTCCCTTTTATATTTTAACAGAATAATAAGGCTACTATAATTTGTGACTCTTGATCATTGCTGTTATCATTTTTTACGCGTGAAGTTTTCGCTATGGTACTCCATTGTGAAATTTGGTCATTTTTGAAATTCAATATTTGAAAAACGGCATAATCAGTGGATTTGAAATTTATATCAAGATAAATACAATTTTATACCTTTCTAACGTAGTTTGTCTAACAATTTTCTGACAAATACTTTTCGAGCAATTAATTTTTTCAGTAACTTCAAATATTTCATTTTCCGAGATTAATCTGTGGCAACGGTTAACGAAAATCCCAGTCGTCAGCAACGCATACCTTTTTATTAAAGAGGATAAGCCCTATTGAGAGCTTTAGTGATGTCAAAAGTCGCAGTGTTATTGAGTAACCCAGGTTAGAAAGCGCACTTTTAAACACTCGATAACGAATGTAATTCTCATGCTATAGTCGTGCACTGTGTCACATGGAAAGAGTTTTCTTTCTATATTACTCTAATTAGAAATCTGCATGAAATTGTACTGAAAAAAAAAAAATCTTTATATTATACAGGGTGATTCGTTACCACGTGTAAAAACTTTGCGAGATGGTACATCTCTGTAAAACAAACATTTTTTGTACAGAAAAGCTGAGTCACAATCCACTTATTCAATCACAAATACAGGGTGTCTCACTGCAAGTTGAACCCGATTTTTCGAACATTTCTTTAACAATAATGAAAATATTTTACCAATGTTTTTAACAGACATACTTTGTTTTTTGTGAAATGTGATAACCTGCCAAGAATTGCTGGAAATGGCTACGATCTGCGTCCAAACAACACTAACATAGACACTTCATAATTTTGAATATTGATTACGGTTCATATGGATCGCTTTCCCAATTACAGAGGACTTCTCGTGATATCTACCACATTTCACAGAAAGTAAAGTAAGTCTGTTGAAGATATCGGTAAAATATCTTCGTTATCTATCTAATTAAATTTTCAGCAGAGCTGAAATTACTCTGGAAATTAATGAATACAAAGGTTGTGAATTATCACTTTGCTACACAGCATACAACCAACGGAATGAAAAAATGTCCAGACCAAGGATCGGACCCAGAACCTTTGATATTACGCCCCATTGCTCTACCGTTTTGAGCTTTTCGGAAAACATCCAGTTTAACATTCTCTCACACATATATGGCAAGGCTACATACAACCACGCTGCACAAGATGGAAAGTCAATCATGAGCACAACACCGTTGGCATGCATGAAACAAATTAAACCCATGGGTTTAATTTGTCTCACGCATGCCAACGGTGTTGTGTTCATGATTGACTTTCCGTCTTGTGCTACCATGTGGGTTTAATTTATCTCATGCATGCCAACGGTGTTGTGCTCATGATTGACTTTCCATCTTGTGCTGGGTGGCTATAGCATTGCCATATAAGAGTGAGAGAATGCTAGACTGGATGTCGTCTGGATAGCTCAATTGGTAAAGCACTTGGTGCGCTGCACCAAGGGATCCTGGATCGATCCCCGGTCAGGACATTTTTTCACTCTAATGGTTGTACGCTGTTTAGTAAAGTGATTATTCACGTCCTTTGTATTTATATCAGTGGTTATGAAAAATTAAAATTTAGTATATAATAAACTTAAAAATCACATCTTAAAAAGTATAATATGAGAAAATGAGCAGCCGAAAATCACACTTATGAAATTGTCGCTATATACGGGTGATTTTATGGGAACCAACGGAGTGAAAAAATGTCCAGACCAAGGATCGAACCCGTATACATTGGTATAGCGCAACCCTTTTGTTCGATTCCCGGTCTGGACATCTTTTCACTCTTTTGGTTGTACACTGTGTAGTAAAGTGATAATTCACATCCTATGTAATCTTTACCGTTAAACTATCGACGGAAATACGGGTAATATCCTGTACTAATAACTGAATCAGTAGATTGCGAGATAGCTTTCACAAAACATTTTTGTTTTAGTGAGCTGTACCAACCTTTTAAATTTTGTACAAGCGGTAACGAATCGCGCTGTAATATTAATAGACTTTATCTCAATTACAGTGATTCTCCTATTACCATTTCACCTCATTCTTTTATAAACCCCGAAGAGTAAACAACCCATATCACTTCCCTGCATTTCTCCGTAATCCTAATTCGTATTAAGAAGGAACAAGTCTTTGTTTATAATTTTTATTCTGCAATTTCTTTTTCATTTTTTTTCCCCTCTGCTGCACTGCCTGTAATCGACCGTCTGAGATAATAAAACAATGAAAAAAAAAAAAAAAAAAAAAAAAAAAAGATGAAAGAGCGGAGAAATAGAGACTAGCTGTGGGAAAACACGTGTTTACCTCTGGGAAAGACAACACTTGCTGCCACATGGTGCATTCCTAACACACAATCAAAGAAGGGAAGGAATTGTTTTTTATCATATTTTTGCTTGTTTACTTTTTGTGTTATTAATTGTCATTTTTAAATAATATTAAAATAGTAAACAGAAATAGACTTTATATATATTCATGTAAGTTTTCTAATGTCTCCCCCTTTTTTTAGTTGTCAAACTATTTCTAAAAGATATGCTTAATTTTACTTGAAGAGTTAAAATCTTACTCTGTTTCTCTAAGATTTTAGCACATAAAATTATCAAGTACCGAAGATTGTGTTGTACAATCAAAAGGGGGCTCTACAGAAAAATGAAACTCTTAAAAAGTAATTATCCCAGAAAAATAATGTTCCGGAAACATTTTATATAATTTGTTTCGAAAAATGCACTTCGAAATAAGGTTATATTAACGGCAGATGTCAGTGAGGTTTTTTAATCCGTCAGGTATATAATATAAATTATTAATTCTTTTATAATGCAGTTACGATTAAAATCTTGAAACTTAATGAACTTAATAATTATCTGATTTCAAACTAGTAAGTTCACAATTCATTAATAGTGTATATTTATTACATTTACTGACATGTTTGGATGTTAACTGAAATTTAATATGTGTAGTAATAATGTGTATTTGTATTCAATGTGCATGCAAATTTCCTTTTTAAAAACGCCATATTGGAATTTCACATTAACGAATTTTTCAGTATAACGAATTTAATCGATGGTCTCTAGAAAGTCGTTATAACGAGATTTTACTGTATTAATGTGGTGACGTACACTCTCAAAAAATGTTTCGTTAAAAAAAACGTAAAAAAAAAAAGCCAGCAAGTTGCTGGAACACCCTTGTGATTCGAAGAGATATTTCTGTTATTTGAAGAAATTTCCGTATTTTGACTGGAGAATTCTAGGAAATTTTGAGTTTAGATCTCAAATTTTTCATGTTTTGAGGTAAAAAAGGATTTATTTAAAAATTCCGCTTTTATCACCAGGGTCTGATTATCCAAAAAGGCACGTGAAGCACATGCTTCCCCTCTAAAATTTAAAAGAGTCCCCAAAATGACTGTAAGGACTCTAATTCCTATTTTCATCTTTTACATTGTATTATTAATTATTTTGGAAAAGAAAATTTGCTGAATCCAAGAGGAAATCCATGCACTACTTCACGAAACTTATTTAACAGGGAAATATGAATGGCATCAATAGGATTTTAATTAATCATTAGTATCCTGATGCGCCTGTTAGAAACTACACTGTAAAAAATGACCAATGTTTCTTATTTTATGAAAATATACTATAACCACGAACGAAAATATAATATAATCTTCTGAGTTATCCGAAATTCCGAATAGCGTGTTCCATTGTCTTTTGAATCCCCAGAAACCAATACATTTCCAAAATTTAAAGAATTATTTATAAAAACAAAGTATTTTTCGCTGCCCGTATTTTTCAGAAACATTTCCGAAGGGTTTTTATAGTGTATTAATTAGTGCCTGGAACACCTGTTTTTCGAATGTCAACCATTCTCAAGTAAACGGTTTCAGCCGTATAATTTATACATGAAAGAGTAAAGAAATAATCTTAATTTTAATGTTATTGTTAACGCTGTTAATTTTGCATGTTTGTCTGTTAAGCATATTTTTCAGCATGAAAATGTTTACTTGAGAATTGATAGCATTCAAAAAACATTTATTTCAGGTTGAGGAAACTAATTAATACTATAAAAAACCCTTCGGAAACGTTTCTGAAAAATACGGGCAGCGAAAAATACTTTGTTTTTATAAATAATTCTTTAAATTTTGGAAATGTATTGGTTTCTTGGGATTCAAAAGACAATGGAACACGCTATTCGGAATTTCGGATAACTCAGAAGATTATATTATATTTTCGTTCGCGGTTATAGTATATTTTCATAAAATAAGAAACATTGGTCATTTTTTACAGTGTACCCGGGAAATTGAGCATAGATGAGCTATTCCTATATGTACTGAATATATCTGAAGTATACACAGAGAACATAAAAAAGCTGTTTAATGAAATATATGTGACCTCGGCTAAGCTATACTCTCGGAATATTGTTAGTATCTTAGTATTCCTAGTGAGTTTTCATGAATGAAGAATTTTGCCAAATGAAAGAGGAGCCCCAAGATGATACCATGCTTCCCCTAGATTCACTGGTTAATCGAACCCTGTCTATTACAGAAAAGTACTAGAGCACGCAGTTGCCGAAACATTCGTGTGATTTGACGAAAGCGAAGCTTTAACTGGAAGAATTTCAGGTAACTTTTACATTAGAATAGGGAACTTTCTCTTAAAATTAATCATCCAGATGAACTCACGAAACAGAATCCAATTAGTAAACGAAAAACACTTAACGAACAGGTGTAAAAAGTGTGTGTGCAGCCTTTTACTCTAGTGACTTTTTTTAACTAAATAGAAAGACTGACCTCAGCAAATGTTTAACTGACTATAAACAGACTTCTTTTTTATATTTTATTTTGTGGCAAGTGTGTTTTAACGCCACACAATTTTGTACTTCATTTTTAAATCTGTAACCTGGTTGATAAGTCGCAACCCAAAAATGCCTCTTTAATTACGTAGTATTTATACTCAAAATTGAGTCCTTATCTTCATTTAAACAACATATATTAATTACATTTTATTTTTCCAGTTAATGATGAACGAATCACAAGAATATTGAACACAATTTAATGTTTATGTGTTCATCAATTAATAAATAAAACCATAACTCCAAATATTAGAAAAATATAGGTGGATATCCTGACATATTTATACATGGATAATACGTGCCATATTAGATGATGGACGACCAGATGACCACCCGAGCCGTGATGTATATAGAAGGTAAGCCCATTCACTTACCTTTATTATTATCGTGTATTATAAATTGCCACTTATTAGAATTCTAATTTTAATTAACTTACGAGAGCGCGCGTTATCTACAAAGGATTTATTTGTTTTGGCTCTGCTGATCATCATTTTTTCCAACACTTTCTGTACTTTGGAGGTATATGGGCCAAACAAAGCGGCCCATAACTGAACAAAAGAATTGAAGTATGTTTCCCTCTATTGGTAGAAATTTCTGATAGTGAATTTTGAACCTATTATGTTTTTTCTTACCAAACTGAATTTTAGCATTCCATGTAGAATATCAAATTTATAGTTCAAATACAGGGCTGTACAAAAGAATTAGAGTACATTTTTGGCTATGGACGGCAATTGCTGAAACCTTTTAGGTAGATTTCGTAAGAAATACTACCTATTACATTCTCACCTAAGTTGGAAATTTTGAAAAAAATTTGCATATCTACGCCGATCATGACTCCCAGAACCCAAAACCACCCCCAGTACAAAACTTTATCTATCTATCTATCTATCTATCTATGTCACTTTTTTATGAACACGATAACTGGAAAAATTCTGCATAAATCTCTTCCAAACTGATACATAAAATCAACGGGCATAAAATCTCGGTTCAAGTTCGTTAATGGGCAAAATCGAACCAAGGGGGGGGGGGGGATGGGGGGGGGCTTTTTGTGAAAACAGAACAAAAAACATAATTTCTTAATTATTATACATTTTGAATCCGTTTAAAGTTATTATTACTTCTAGGAAGAGGGCCGAAAATTTATGTATGACAGATTTTTGATATAATTAAAAATGGCCCCAAGGGGGGGGAAAGGGGGGGTTTTAGAAGAAAAAAAATCATAGCTTCGTCAATTCACAAGATATCAAATCCGCGTAAATTTATTATTAATCCTCTTAATATTATCTAAAACTTTTATATTGACAAGTTTTTTATAGGACCAACCCTTATAGCAAAAAAAAAAAAAAAAAAAAAAAAAAAAAAAATCCCTGCTGGCTCCGCCTGCAAACAAGTTATTTTTCGAAGTAGGCGGTTCCAACTCCCGCATCTTTTCGAAACTGATATATAAAATCAAGGGGCATAAAATCTCGGTCAAGTTCGTTAATGGTCAAAATCGGACCAAGGTGGGGGGATGGGGGGGCTTTTTGTGAAAACAGAAAAAACCTTATAATTTCTTAATTATGGTACGTATCGAATCCTTTTGAAGTTATTATTACTTCTAGGAGAAGGGCCGAAAATTTATGTATGACAGATTTTTGATATAATTAAAAATTACCTTAAGGGGGGGGGGGGGGTTAGAAGAAAGAAATTCATAACTTCGTCAATTTCCAAGATTTCAAATCCGCTTAAATTTATTATAAATCCTCTTAATATTATCTAAAACTTTTATATTGACAAGTTATTTATAGGACCAACTCTTATAGCGAAAAAAAAATTAAAAAAAGATCCCTGCTGGCTCCGCCTGCAAACAAGTTAGGTTTTGAAGTAGGCGGTTCCAACTGCCGCATCATCGCAAAAAGGTCATTTCTTCCGCAATTCCCGACAAACAGGCGCCCCACGGTCTGCGTCTTCGAAATCTACCTGTGCCTGTACGCCGAGCCGTCAGGGATTTTTTTCAAATGTGTTATGCATTTTCTAAAACGTTTACTTCGGTATTTTATTTACCTTATTTGCAGCGATGTTTTGTTAACGTATTCTGGAAGCGTTGGACAGTGTTTCTCAATATATGCTTGCCGCATGATTTTTCTTTCTTGTTTTAATGAAAAGACTTTTTGACATTCCCCCGCCCTCCTACTATGTTGATAGAATATATTTAATATCGGAGAAAATTATAGCTTAAGAAATTTTACCTGTACATGAAAATAAATACGAATATGAAATTCATGAATAATTTTCTATTTTATTCCTATTTGTTTACTCAATTTTTTTTCAGAATCAACCAAAATAATAAGAAAAAATATATTTAATTTCCCTTACGCATACACCTTTTTTCTTCCTCCAGAGAAATTACGTTTTTTTCCCCTGGTCTTCGCTCATTCAAACAGGCGTTTATTTGTCCGTTCATAAATATTTATTAGACTTGTTCCAAAATAGAATTAAAAAAAAACCGCATACATATTACAGTGAGAAGAGTGCATTAAAGATAAATAAAGGGAAATGTTTTCATTTATATTATATAAGCTAGTACACGGCTATTTTATCCTGGATTTTTCATGGTATAAAGTCTTAAGTTCTCACAATTATTCAAAAATCTTAATGGATTACTTTCTTTGCTGTGTTAAACATAAACAAGTGTATGTATTTTTGTTTGTTTATTTAAAACAAACACAACTATTAACAGGGAGTGTACAGTTTAAGGTTACAGTTTAAAGTAGTTTTTAAGTTTAAGGGGGGGGGGGGGGGAATCACGTTGAAGGTTAAAAAAAAATCGATTTTTTCAAAAAACTTAACATGGATACCTTAAAATGTTACAAATACACTGCAAAAAGAAGTTTATAAAAATTCCAATTAGAACAGAAGTTATAGCTAAAAATATCTTGTAAAAAGCAATTTCCTGTCATGTTATAAAGCAGGCATGTCAAACACGTGGCCCGCGGCCCACAATTGGCCCGCCGACAACTTATCTGTGGGCCGCGAAGTCTTCGGCATTTTACTTCTGTTTAATTTAGTTGTTATAACACTGAACACACTATGCTGAACGTATGCTGAAAAACACTTTGCACGAACAGTATTTTAGTTATTTTTATCTGTTTTATGTCGAAACTAATATTTTATTTCACTAATCTTCGATTTTACATCAATTTACAAGATAATATACTGTATTTATTAAATACTAAGAAACGTAAAATTAATAAAATTCAGAACTAATTAAGAAGAGATAAATTTTTCTTTAATTAAAACATAAAATTAAATAGCTTTAAAAGAGTAGCTTTGAAAGTTACACAAATTATCATTTTTGTGCTTGACACAAAAATATATCATCCATGTTCTCCCCTTGGGCTTTATAACAATCTAATCCAAATAATTTAAAATAAATTATGTATAATAATAACTTTGTAACTTTTCGTGAATATTTCTTTAACCCCTTGGGGACGAGCGACACGTATACGTGTCACATAAGATGCTCAGAATCCTCGATTATTCCCACCAGTTATTTTTTATTGTAAGCTTGCCTTATTTAATAATAGCATTTGTGCGATACAATTGGGCGAAAATTTCTGTTTTGAAAAACCGGTGGTAAAAGATTAAAAATTCTGTAAAGGACGCTTGTCGCGAAGGAAACATACCTGTGTTTTGTATGTACAAATTATGTTTCGTAAAATGGTAATAATATTAATCTACTTTTTTATGTGGCCCACGGCTCTGTATATAATACTTAATTTGGCTGGCAAAGGTAAACGAGTTTGACATGCCTGCTATAAATTTATCTTTGAAGCCCTTTTTCACAGAACTATATTTTTTTGGCATTTCGCGCGCTATTTGAAAACTAATTATCACAGAACCTTGAAATTTTGCGTATAATTAATTTTCACGTATGCTTTTATGCTAAACCTAAATTTAATCTGATTTTTGTCACAAAAAATTTGTATTAATTTATTACTTTTATTACTGGAGATTTGCATTAAACAAGGTATATGATTAAAATATGTTATTTAGGCTTTAAAAGCCGAAAGACGCATAGAGTGCGTCGCATTTTTAGGAGCGTTCGTAATTATATAAATACGTAGCACCTATAGTCGTCGCCGGTCCGTCCGTCCGTTCGTCTGTCTGTCCGCATATAACAGTGCAAAAACTATCCTACCGAATGGTTTGAAATGTAATATATGTAATCGTCGCAGAATTTTGACAAATCATTTCAAATTTTATGAAAATCGAATCAAAACTTAAAAAGATATTAATAAAAGTTTTCTTCATTCTATTAAATCCTATCATTAGTAATTAATTCAATGATATCCCATGATAGATAATGATTCTAGGTTGCCATGATGATTACTTCCTATTTAAGATGAAATCATATTATTTCCGGATTACTGAATTTAAAAACCGAATTTGTACAGTAAAATTGTTTAATTATAGCAATCATATAATCTACCGACAGTTTTTTGGATAGAGGTTTCCGGAGAAATAGATATTAAAAAAAAAAAGACAAAATATGGATTTCAAGCTCTAAAATTTTCAAAGCTAGGCTTCAGTTTTCCATTGAAATTTTCCGTAAATGTCAACGAAAGATAAAATGTTGCCAGCTTAGAATGTACTTATTTTATTACGGAAATTAATCGTATCAGAATAACAGACGATATAATTCATTTTTCAGTGAAATAATAATGATGATTTTTTTTTTTTTTTACATTTTCTTGTATTATAGATATTTGCGCATGGTATAATTTTAATGGAACAGAATTGTAATTAATTGTTTCTAAAAGTGTTTTGAAACTTAATTTCATAAAATAAAATTAATATATAATATGAAAATCTGCACATAAAATAATGTTTATATTCATGCATTTTTGCATAAGAGTACAACAGCTATTGTACCAAGATCTGAATATATTTATAAAACTAGTTATAGTACGAACGTACCTCACCTGTCACGTTTGACGTACTATTTCAAATTTATTTAAAATTAGATACTATATAAAGAACCATTTAAGTTTAAATTCCCAACAAGTCGGTTTCACGTGTTACATTATAAGGGTTATTAACCAATAAAAATAATGAAACAGAGCATTAGGGTTTAAAATTACATTATTAGAATTTGAAATTTGTTTAAAACCTTCGCAATGGAAATTTAAAACAAATCTTTTCCATAAAGTGCTGCGCATTTTCGCTGCCCAGTATTATTGCCGCGCCCACTATATCCTTTTAGAACAGATGTTCACAAGCTGTCGACAGCATTTTTCCAGAAATCCACCCCCAGATTTTTTTTTTTTACAAACCATGAATAAGTTGGCTTACTCATCTCTTTCTGCTTTGTTTTCTTCCTTTGTTTGTTAGCATTATTTCTGTCGTTTCAACTGCGTTTAAAAGAGAATGGATTGTTTCTTGCGCCATTTTCTTTCTTTATTCCTAAAAAAAAGGAAAAAATATGGTTAGGATGATTTGATTGTCATAAACCATTTATGTCGTCTGCTTGAATAGCATTTGGAAACCTGTGAGAAATGTGTTTAGTTTATGAATGAAATACCGTCGCATTTATTAAAGAATAATAGTGATGATAATAATAAAACAAGAATTAAAAAAAAAAAAAAAAAAACCTGGCTTAGTGTCAGATTTGATTTACTCACTAGAGTAGTTAATATGTGCCTTTTAATTTCTAAAAAACCCCAATTAAGTATTGAGTACATTTTATTGATTTTAAATTAATACAATTGAATTAATACCACAGAAAATATTTTTTTAATTTAATTTCAGACGAAAACTCTTTAAAATACATAATTTTATATTCATAACCATTTTCAAGAACTTTTATCTAAACACGAATAACTTTTGACGGATATAAAACAAGGCATTCCTAAAGCGACGAGCATAATTTATACCCGAATCCGCTTGCATCTAGCTTATCCAGATGTGTTCTGTGATTACCTCTGTAGGTTTTCACGTCCCTCCTGTTCTGGTAAAGAAAGTGCGGTCAGGTAAACCAGACTTAAGGCCTAGGGCCTGGTTTCTTCTTGGGTGTCCAGCCCCGAAGTGTAACGTGGTGATTTTTCAAAATGGCTGAGAATCACCACAATCGCAACGACCTATGTCGTCATTCACTTGGGTTCAATCAGAGTGATGCGCAGGTGGTGGTGCTCCCACCTGTCGTAGCGCATACGGGAGGACCCTCCGGTCTTGCGCGATAAAAGTTCCTCAGGACTTGGGTGCGACGGTTGACGTTGACGTGCGTGACGGGCGCCACTCGGCGCAGCTCAGTTTTACCCAAATGTGTTACACAGTACGACTCCTCATTAAATTTTGTCTAGGAATCATGTGTTATAATTTCATTATCACTATATTGCCAACAAAGTTATACGTTGTTGCAGTTACGAAATCCCAAATTGTACTAGTGTTTATTGCGCTGGTGCTGAACCGCAGTGTGGAGTCCACGGGTTTACTGTGCACGCAGTGTTGCCAGTTCGCTACTTTTTTAAAATTGAGATTGCTTGATTGCCACCACTTTTTTGAAGTAGAAATATCCACCTTATTTAATGGCAGATTAATAAACAAACGAATATATATATATATATATATATATACTATTTTAAAACAATCAGATTTTTTTTTTTTTTTTTTTTTTTTTTTAAGTAGCCGACTGGTAAGACTGTGTGCACGTCGTGTATTTTGAATATTTGGTGGAGTTTAAACCGGTTAAAATATCAACATTTTTAGATGATGTATATTCACACACTTAGGCGAAAGTACAATAAATTCAGTGTCAAATACCCTTTTTATATGCGTTATTTAATAGGCCCCACCAGTGGCTGAGAGGTTCTGCTTTAAAAAAAGCTGGTAGACGAGAGGCGCTGGGTTCAAACCCCTGTCGTGCTCGTCGAACTAACCGTTCGGAGCTTGAGTAAATACGAGTTAGGATCCTTTAGAAATAAACCCACGGAGGGCACTCCTCCCGCCAGCCTATATCCCTAGCGCAGATAATCGGCAGTAACAACCAACCAAACAAACAACTATTATTTAATAATAATAATAATAATAATAATAATAATAATAATGCAAAGAAAAAAAATCGTGACAATATGTATTAACATAGCATCTCTTTATTGCATTTTATGTTTGGCTGAATATTAACTGACCATCTCCACATATTTATGTTGGTTTTGACGGGTATCTCAGATAAGTCTGTTCCTTTATGGATTTATGTTCTAGGGCCGCTAAAATACTTCACTTCAGATCCGCTAAAATCTTTCGCCCAGGGCTGAGCCTAAGCGGTATCCAAGCCCTGTTTGATGTTCCATGCATTCAATGTCTATTTTATTTAGAACTATAATCAAAATTCTTGCGAGCCAAAGTTTTATATTAGATATAACATTTTTTTTCCCCCTGTTACGAATTGATTTACAAATAATAAATGACAAGTATTTCTAATTAGAAAGTAATTTTAAATTATTCCATTCCATTCAGAGCAATCTTTGTCCTGTATTAGTCTGAAATAAACTAATAAAAACATAAAAAAACATAAGTAAATAAAAATATAGATATTTAATCTGAAAGAAACAAGGGTTCCATACAGAAAGAGATAGCGATGTGGGGTTGGGAGTGTGTGGGTGAGGAAATGAAATCGCATTCCGTACTGTACCATCTGTGTTCTCTTATGTAGCATCGATTGAAAATTTCGTTCGCAGCAAAAACCTGCGTTCGTTGAGGCCCCTTCCGAAATTTAAATCGTTTGCCGTTGGCACGACACCTGCACTCCATTGATTATTCGCGCAGACGACTATTTTTCTTCACCCATTCTAGATTGGTCTCGGATCTATTCATTTCTCTGGGAAATTCAAGTTCATAGCAGTGCTGCCATCTATCACCTTGATGGATAAATATTGCATTCATGTTTTTGTTTTTGTTTTGTTTTTATTTTAAGAAAGGGACAGGAGAATATTTGTTTAGTTCTAAAAGGAAAAAGAGAAAATAAATGTCCTTTGCCATTCACAGATGCGTTAAAAATAAATTTATGAAATTTCAATGTAGGATATTATTTAAAGTTATTTCTAAATATTTATCCTCAAAAGAAAAAAAAAAGAAATAATAATAACAAGGAAAATGAAAAAGAAATAAGAAATAAATACAAATTTCCTATTTGAATCTCCTGTGTAAATTGGACAAACTTCATTAAACTTTTGGCGATTTCACAAATTTGTTTGGTTTAATTTGATAAATAAATATTGCATTCATGTTTTTTTTTTTTTTTTTTTTTTTTTTTTTTTTTTTTTTTTTGTCTTAAGAAGGAGATAGGAGAATGTTTGTTCTGCTAAAAAATTAGAAAACTAATATCCTTTGCCATTTGCACATGCATTCAAAATAAATTTATGACATTTCAATGTAAGGTATTACTATCCTTATTAATATTTTTAACAAAAAAATAAAAAATAAATAAAAATGATAGAAACAAAAAGAAAAGAAAAGAAAACTTAAATACGAATTTCCTCTTTGAATCTCCTGTGTAAATTGGACAAACTTCGTTAAACTTTTGGCGGGTTTTGGTAATTTCACAAATTTCTTTGATTCAATTTGATAAATAAATATTGCATTCATGTTTTTTTTTGTCTTAAGAAGGATAGGAGAATGTTTGTTCTACTAAAAAAATTAGAAAACTAATATCCTTTGCCATTTGCCGATGCATTAAAAATGAATTTATGACATTTCAGTGTAAGATTTTATTAACCTTGTTAATATTTATAATACACCCCCCCCCCCCCACCAAAAAAAAAATAATAAAAAATAAAATTAAAAAATAAAATAAAATAAATTAAAAATAAATAAATAAATAAAAATAAAAAATAAAATAAAATAAGTAAATAAATAAATAAAATAAAAATAAAATAAAATAAAATAAAATGATAGAAACAAAATGAAAAGAAAAGAAAATATAAATACAAATTTTCTTTTTTAGTTTCTTGTGTTAACCCTTTCAGGGTCAAAGTACTTCAGTTGCTAAAATGTTAAAATGATTGAATAACACCGGGATTTACGAACAAATTTATTTGAAAATAAGTAAAATCTTTTCTTCACATGCATTATGAAAAAGCAAAATTTTATTCCAAAATTCTGGTGTCATTGTTGCATTTGGGAATTAAAATTAAGTGGGACATACAATATCCCACTGCTCTTCAAGTGGTTAAATTATGTTTAAAAAGATTTTGACGAAAAGCATGGCAGAGAATTTTTACTATTTACATACTTCTAAAACTGTGGCGAAAATTTTTTGATTGAGTTAAAAAAATCAATGTAAAAAATATTTACAAACACAAAAAAATTATCTTAATACATTGTTGTCCGGCAGTGTTGCCAATTTAGGGCATTTTTATTCAAAATATCTACCACAATTTTCTGACATTAATATGCAATTTGTTTAATGACATACAGACATTCCGTGTTAAAATAAAACAAATACTACTACCCGAAGATTCTGGTAGATGTTTTGAATAAATAAACGTGTTAAATTAATGACTAAGTTTAATCATCACCAGTTTATTTTCAAAATATCATTAAGCATGATATTTTTATTTATATTTTCAGTTATAATAAGTGTAAATTAATAATTCAATTTTTATTGGCTGTGTCGCACGGTGGGAGATTTACTGATTCTAGTTGGCCAAAAGTCAATTAAAAAAAAAAAAAAAAAAAAAAAAAATCCTAGCATAATTTATTTTTTACCTGATATTGCTTAATAGTTGGGGTGTTGTACTCTGCGAATGGTTTTGATATAAATGTAATTGTATGGTCCAGAGACTAATGCGAAGATGGTGTTTCTTATTTTATGAATGAATCACGTTTTTTGAGTATAGTTGTTTAATCTGTTATTTCAAGTAGAATAAAAAATAGTGCTGTATTTTGGACGCTTCCGAACTAAATATGGACTTTGTTTTATCGGATTTATGTGCATAAATTTTCAACAGATCAATTGTTAATTCATATTTAATATCGCAAAAAACTCTTTATTTTTTTTTTAATTGTCATTTTTAAAATAGAAAAATTTATATTAAAAAGCAAGATAAAGCTAACTTTTGGGTACCATTAAATAGTTTAGATTCTTACCTTTTCGATAAATTTTAGTTTGTCTGCATCTATCTGCATCCCTAGGTTTTATTTATTTATTTTTTTTTTACCTTATTAAGTCTAAATTAATATATTTTGAAATTTTAGTTCAAGTACCATTTTTATTTTATCAAAGTCACCAGGATTTAAGTCAATCACACGAATAAACTTTTGAACTACATTATATAGCAGCAACAAGCTCCGAAAATGTGAATTCGGTTGGAAATGTTTTGTTTATACAGGAAAATTACAATGAAGAACACATGAAGTTTTGCAAGCGCAAAAGTTTAAATGTATGGCCCAATTTGGCCGAAAGTTGTCAAATGTATGTCGATCTCATGACAGATTCATGTAAAATATAATACATACCGGCAAATTTCGAGTGGTATTAAAATTGGCCCAGAAAATTCTCAAAACATACTGTAATGACTCCCACTATTTACATAAAGTTTTGCTATGTAGAGATAACTATAAGTATACAATTACATGCATTCATATATATATATATAGTATATCATTTATTTAAATAAAACATAGAGTTCAAGAGAAATAAATTGGAAAATAATTTTGGCCAGCTAGAATCGATAAATCTCCCACCGTGTGTCGTTCTGTAGACAAAGAACTTTTGCTTTTGGCAGTGACTTTTTTAGAAAGAAATAATAATAATAATATTTTTCAAGCTTTACGTTTAAAGCTGAATTTTTAAATGTAGAAACAATAGTTATGTGGGACCAGGGGTCGGAAAAACTACTTTTTCATTGTAGCGAACTACAACTACTTTATCGAAAATGTAGCCAACTACAACTACAACAACTTGTTTTAAAAAGTAGCAACTACAAACTACTTTTTAAAAGTAGTCACTACTTCGCTACTTTCAGATTTTGTCAAAGGGTTCAATTTACATTAGAAAATGAAGAAACGGATTAAATAATAAAGCGACTCCTCGTTATATCGTGTCTACCAGGATATAATTAAATAAATACGACATAATCGAGGGGATTAAAAAATTAAAAAAGATAACATACAAGAAAATGTTTTGTGTTTTTCTTCAAAATGTTAGCTTTATACACACATTAGAAATTTTGTAGCAAAATGAAGAGAGATATTATAATCTAGAAAATTACAGAGAGACAATTATAAATGCAAACAATAAATAAGTCTGTAAATAAAGCAATTCCGAATAATAAGAAACGTAGCGTTAAAACAGTAAGACCTAATAACGAGTAAATAGACAAATGTTGGCAGCAAGAAAATAAATTCCTTTAGTGGGTTAGTACTTGATTTTAGCATCCACTTGATTTTAGCAGTACTTGATTTTAGTGTCAATGGTAAAAATCTATGGCTTCATGCGTTGCGTCATTATATACTGCAGCTGAGATTCCCAAATTGTTCAGGAGACTAAATTTTCCACAAAAGGAGAAAGTTCCGGTCACGTGATTTGCTGGATACTACATTTCCCCCCTGAAGTAGCGTTAAAAGTAGCGTCGGTTCCCGCTACAAACTACTGATATTTTGTATCGCGCTACCCTCTACACTACATCGTTCAAAAAGTAACGCGCTAATACTACAAACTACTGTAAAAAGTAGCGACTACTGTAATTTCGCTACTTGTAGCGCGCTACTTGTAGCGCGCTACTTCCGACCCCTGTATGGGACAATATCAACTCAGAACAGCCATTGAAAGATAAACTGTCAATTTAGATAATCAGCTATTTACAGCTTTAAAAGAAACGATCTTTTCTGGTTAGGTTTTGTTCAGTTTAAACTGCACAGCAGCTTAAAGAAAGAAAAAGCAGACAAGCTTACATTTATGTTCGAATTTTTTAATTATAATATTATTTCGTATTTAAAATTTTGTTACATAAAACATAATTTAATTTTTATGCTTGATGCTGAATCCTATAGTTTGTTTTTTAATGAGGGTAAAACGCAAATTGTTTAACATTTCAAAAAATTATTTCCGTTTTCAATTAGTTTATCTTCAGTTTTGCTATAGGTGAAAATAAAACAGAAAGAAAGAAAATTCATTTATAACATTATATTAATAATAGACCGGGAGGCGGCAGCACAGACAATCACCTCATCGAGTTCACGGCTGAAATTCTAAGATTAGTTAAAACTTGATTCTCATAATATAACGCAATCGGTCTGCCAAGCCATATCTTGCTGGAAAACACCCGAAAACCCGATTTTAGCGGTTGGCTCGTAGGTTTACCATTGTGTGTTCCTGCTCCCAGTCCTCTATGTTTTCATACCTTTGGGTGCAGGAAAACACAATGGTAAACCTACGAGTCAACCGCTAAAATCGGGTTTTAAGGTATTTTCCACCAAGATATGACTTGGCAGTCCGAATGCGTTTTAATATGCGAATCGAGTTTTAAGTAATTCTGGAATTTCAGCCGTGAACTCGATGAGGTGATTGTCTGTGCTGCCGCCTACCGGTCTATGATAAGTTTTCATGTTAAGTGCAATATATTTAAGTTTCTGATTTATATTAACCCATTTGCTGCCAATCACGAGTATGTATACTCGTGATTCATATATTTAATGTAATATATGTATAACACTCGTATACTGTTCAACCACGCTTCTAAGAATCCGGTTGGCAGAATGCCAAGCCGATTCCATTCACACTTTAGGGAGAATAGCCCCGGCAAAAGAAGCTGAAATCACCGCTCTTTATCTTAGGCAGCGTACTTACGGCTTACGGACTACCCCATTTTCGACATGGACTAACCATTTTCGCCCATGCGCAGTTCGCTCCAGGTTTCTATCAAGCGTGGTGGATCAGTACTCGGTTTTTCAATCTAAAATTACGAATTCGTATCGGAAATTTCGAAAGAAGAATTTTTATTTAAAAAATAATCACGAAATGTCTGTAATTAAATAAACAAAATATTGCTATTAGTATTTTCTGGTATGAGTTCGAACTTTCTAAATAAAATAAAACTCGGTAATTTTAATCCGGCAGTGAACGTGTTAAGTCTGAAAATATTTATAATCAGCAGCAATATATATAAAACACATCGGAATCAAAATACATCAAAATATCGGATATATATCAAAATATCAGATATTTTTTATATTATCAAAGATATCATGATATTTACGATCCTGGATAGGTACCTTTTGAAACGCAAATACCCACGAAATAAGAATGTAGATGAATATTTAAAATATACTCGATTGAAAAATTAAAAAGTATTTTGTACTTACCCATCATACATAGGGTCACGTAGGGTAAGTCTTGTAATCGTTTTAAAAATCGAAAAAAAATTTTTGGCAGATTTACACGTTTCAGACACTAGAGATTCCAAAAAACATATTTTTAGAAATTTTTTTTTGCCGTCCGTCTGTGTGTCTGTAAACGCTCTATCTCCCGAACAAATTCAGATAGAGACTTGAAATTTGGTATGCACTTAGTATGTAATAATGAGAAAAAGCTTATTGAATTTCCGAAACCTCGATTATCCGAATTTTTTTTTTTGGACTCTCGAAATATTCGTTCTGATAAAAGGTATATAAAAATTTCCGAAATTGTTTATTTTAAGGAGTGAATATAAAAGACAATACAAAAACATAAATTTTGCATACAGAATGAAGTCGATCGGGTAATGAGTTGCCGGTATATTTGTAATCCTATTTCCCACACTCTTCGATTTTTTATGACTCTGTATTTCATTCGAATTTCAATTCAAAGATATATTTTAATTGGAAATGAAACGCTTAATCCGACGCAGTAAAGTGTTAGTTAATGTGATTATCATTTTTGGAGTTATAAGGATGTTCCTTTTACGCAATTCAGCAATAGAGCATTTAAAGTCAATAACGTCATCAAGCCACGATTTTCTTCGAATTGCAATGCATTTTATAAATAGTTTACACATGTTTTATTTTCATATTTTATACTATGCATATCCGTGATGGGTAAGTATTACGGTGGCCCCCAACGACCAGTTTATATCTAAGCATTAGAACATATAAACAAAAGCTGTGATTAACGCAGGATTTAATATTTATTTTATTTATTTATTTTTAAATATGGAATATCATTAGGATTTATATAAATGTGAAAATCTATAAAACCGATTTTTTGATGGCTTGAAAATGCTGACCCTTCTTAAGCTCAGTTAATCCTTAATTCAGGTGAACCTATATGTATTACGAATAAATTTGAAGATAACCATGTAAAGATTTAAAAAAAAAAAAAAAAAAAAAAAAAAAAAAAAAAAAAACTCATCTGGGGTGAAAGGGTAACCCGAAAATGAAATGAACCAAGAATATCTTTACACTGCATTAACTCTCCTAAATGTTTTATCTTAAATATTAAAACATCATTATTCTAAATAAATGGGTAAATATCAAGTTCACACATACGGTATAAAAAATGAACTTGTGAAAAAGAAAAGAAAAAAAAATCTGTGTAATCTAGTTCTACAGTCAAAAAAGAAAAAAAAAAAAAATTGAACATGTCAGAATCTTATGTTTAACAATATTTTTTTTACATTTTATTAAAGTTTTTGTTTAACTAATTTTCACTTTTCACTGCCGAGACCAAAATTTTGTAAATAAGCTTTTTGTTTTCTTTTTTGTTTATTGAGCCATTTTCTTTCGCTTTTTTCCCCCCTACTTTTCTGTAAATATCTACTTTGTTTATTTGTATCGAAGAAGAAGAAAAAAATAAAGTCGAATCTCTCTATAATGAACTTTTATAAATCGAATTTTTTAATATAACGAATTTTTTGCAGAACGGTCACTTTTTTTCATGATTACATTAAAAGTAATCTCTATATAGTGAAAGACGATAAAACTCCATGTAACGAATTTTTTTCAGAAATTTTTCTTCATTTTTTCAGAAAAAGCTTCAAAACAACGTGGAATTAATTTTCCTTCACTGATTCCTGGTTTATCTCTCAAATCTGAGTGCTTCAACTTTATTCTTTATTTTATTTATCAAATTCATTTTCAAAAAAAAAAAAAAAAAAAAAAAAAAATTTGCGAAATTAGTTTTTTTTATTATTATTTATCTTGAAAATCTACTAGTTTATTCATCATTATTGATCTTGATCTTTGTTTATATGTATCGAAGAAAAAAAATACTGTCGGATTTCCCTATAACGAACTTTCATATACCGAATTTATCAATATAACGAATTTTTAGCTGAACAACCACTTTTTTCCATGATTACATTACAAATAATCTCCATATAATGAAAGGGGATATAACGAATATAACTCCATATAAAAAAAAATTCAGAATTTTTTGTTCATTTTTTCAGAAAAAGCCCCAAAAAATTCAAAAAAATCACGTGGAATCAATTTTCCTTCACTAAGTCCTGGTTTATCTTTCAAAGCTGAGTTCTTCTACTTTATTCTTTATTTTGTTTATCAAGTTCAGTTTCACAAAAAAAAAAAAAAAAAAAAAAAAAAAATTCGAAATTAGTTTATTTATCATTATTTATCCTGAAAATGTCGCGGATTGAGCGCACGAAACTTATTGATCCGTTTATTAAAAGTTATTTATAAGTCTTTATATGTGCTGTGCTATATGTACTGCTATATCACTTTAAGCCAGTGCCTGAAATTTCAGTAGAAAAGGTACTAGCCAGACTAAAATTTTTGCTCGCCGCTATTTTACATTCATTCAGACAGTAACGTCGACCACCACACCTGCCTAGAAAATGAACTATTTGTGACAAACTGAATTGAAATTTACCATTGTTATAGAAGGAGCTGTGTGTTAAATCCAGAATATTTTACATTCATGAAAAATATGAACAATTATTAACATGTTAAAAATTCGGGAGAAAGCGAATAATTTTTACCGTCTTTCAAACAGCGAAACCTGATTCACTTCGCGCAGGAGTGAAGAGCGATCAGGTTCGGCCTCGGAAGCGAAAAAAGCAGCCATAGCGCTTGCGCGGTGCGAAAGCGAGAGTACGAATGCAGACGGGGGAAGTTCGTTCCTCCGTAGAAGAGAAATGGAAGTGGGTGGCGCCGCATTTTTTCTTCCTTTGGAAAATAAACGCCGTCGCTTGATTTTAAAACACTTCCGCGTGTGGCTAGATTGAGGTACGATATTCTGAGCGTATACAAATTGATTTGAAGCACAAAATTTCAAAAGACGAAACTTACTCGCCAACCTTAAATATTTGCTCGCCAATGGCAAGATGGCGAGCGGAAATTTCGAGCCCTGCTTTAAGCATATACATTTTCACTTTAATAATAATAAAAGATTTTCTTATATAATTCTGCATCCCTTTTTAAAGTGCTTTGTTTATATTCATTAACTATTTTTGCTGATTTTGTGCAGGATAAAAGGTCAACAATAAATAAATAAGTAAATAAATATAAATAAATAAATAAAACAAAAATATCAATACGTAGCCGTTTAAGAGTAGTGTTTCTTGATTTGATGCGTGTTAGAAAAACCTGGTAGATAAATAGCGTGCGAAAATGTTAGACGATACTTTATTTTAAACAATCTAATGTAGTGACGAGAAATGTTTATTTCATATAATTATTTATATTTTTAAGTTTTAATTTAAACAGTTTTTAATTTTGTTGTGTGCATAGAATCTTTCTTAATTTAAATTAAGGAAAATTATCTCAAAGTGAAACTTTCATTTTCTGTAATGGTGTGCATGATATGTTTTTTAGTAAAATTTAATATGTTAAACAGTTTTAACATCCAGAAAAAACTCAGAAATCAATATATTTTCGAGATTTAATGAAACATTCATAAAAACAAAGTTTCTTTTTCTGCCACTGATTTTTGGAAACGTTTCCGAGTAGTTTTATAGTGTATTATTATTATTATTATTATTATTTTAACCTGGAACATAGGTTTTTTGGATGTTATCAATTCTCAAGGAGACATCTTCATGTTCAACAAACATGCTTTACCAACAAACATGATCAATTAAGAACATTAACATTAATCTTATTTTGGTTCTCTTGCATGTATAAATTCAGTTACGCAGCTGAAAACATTTAATTGGGAATTTATAGCATCTTAAAAACCGATATTCTGGTTTGAGGAAACTGATTAATACACTATAAAAACTACTTGGAGACTTTTCGAAAATCAGCAGCAGCAAAAGAAACTTTTATTTTATAAATGCTCCTTTAAATCTCGAAAATAAGTTCGTTTCTGAGGTTTCTAAAGATAACGCATCTTTTTCGGAATCGTGGGTAAATCGGAAGAGGTTATTGTATACTTTCTTACATGTATAAATTCAGTTACGCAGCTGAAAACGTTTAATTGGGGATTTATAGCATCTTAAAAACCGATATTCTGGTTTGAGGAAACTGATTAATACACTATAAAAACTACTTGGAGACTTTTCGAAAATCAGTAGCAGCAAAAGAAACTTTTCTTTTATAAATGCTCCTTTAAATCTCGAAAACAAATTCGTTTCTGAGGTTTCTAACGAAGAAGAACGCTTCTCGGAATAGTGGGTAACTCGGAAGAGATAATTGTATATTTTCGTACATGAATATATTATATTTTCATATATTAAGAAACATTTGAATTTTTTCACAGTGTAGCTTGATGATAATGATAAACATTATGTCTGTTTTTGGCCCCAAATCATCTCGACCAAGCAAATTTTATAGACGCTTTCAGTCGTGACGTCAATGATGACGTTTTGCTTGGAAACTGACTCCAAACAAATAGTTGCTAAGTTGTATTTTCTATTATGTTTGTATATTATACCTAAATCTTATGATTATATCTCACGGCAAAGCGTTTTAATACATTATATGCAGTGGTAATATTTTCTACGATTTATATTTAATAAGAAATGACACATAGCAACCGTTTGTTTGGAGTCAGTATCCAAGCAAAACGTCATGACTGACGTCACACTGAAAGCGTCTATTACTGCCATGTCAAGTCACTGCCAACGAAAGAGCAGGCCATGGCATTCTTCCAATTTAGCTGTTTTTCAGCCTTTCTTGATCACATGGCAGTTCGATAATTGTTGTAAACTAGCCTATATCGATCACGTGACAGCAAATAGGGGTGGAAGCATTGGGGTCTGTTTCTTTTGTTGCTGCGACAAAAGTGCACTAGTTGGTTATTGAACGTAGTAATTTTTATTTTAACGAAATTTTCTGTAATATGCAATCACAAATATGAAACCACAAAAATAAAGAAAAACAATATATTTATTCAAAAATATCATATTTAAGTATTGAAGGAAAAGGTTTCTTTAATTCTTTAACTGTGCAGCCATTGATGTATTAAATTCTTAAACCATAAAACTCAATTTAACAATTACATTTTGAATTAAATTATAAATTTTATTTAATCTACCTTAACAATAAAATCTTTTTTTTTTTATTCGAGTAGTATAGAAGGATTTATTTTTTATTTGTTGAAAGAGAATTTTAATCTGCAAAGATAGAATTAGAAAAAAATATTAACATTTACAATTATTTTTATTTCTTCCAATAAAGAATCGTAATATGCAAATAGATTTAGGAGAAAAATATATATCACCACTGATAAATTAAAGAAATAATAATAGATGAAAAATACACATATTGGTTGCATTTAAATTTATATATCAAAGTTTTGCCATCTGTGTTCTCCTTAACAAAATCAATAAAAGTTTCTTTTATTAAGCGAAACTTGTTCAAATTTTCAAAATACCAAACTAAAGATTTGATTGTCATTAGTACAGCACCTGCTTCACCATTGATTCTTTTTGAAGACAACTGATTTTTTGTAACTTATTTAGAATGACAAAGATATGACTATTCAAAAATTTCCTTCTTTTGTTTAAGCAAACAAGAAACAAGACTGTCGAAAGTTTGAAGAAAGTAAAACCATCTGTTGTTTTCTGTTTGTCAATATCTTGTTAAAATAATTGTAAAAATATTGTTGTTTTTGTTTCTGAAATGATATGACTTTCACACATATAAAGATTTGTTTGATTTTTAAAGAAAATATGCAATGAAACAAATGCATTTTAGGTTGTTAACTGTTTTGTTTACTTGTTCGTTGAAGATTGGAGGTTTTGATTTTCGAAGAGAAGATGGAAGTTAGAGGTCTGCAAAAAGACAAAATTTCCAGGCCGGTCCCGGCCCGAATGAAAGCTATCTTGTACAGGTGTAAAAACTAAAAGTTCGGTCCAGTCCCGGCCCGCTAATATTTTTGCTCGATCAGTACCGCGCAAAAATCAATGAAAGCAGGCCCGTTCCGGCCTGACTCAATTTCTGGAAAAAATTCCGATTTTTCTTAACATAAAATTAAGATTTTTAAAAATAATACTGCATATATGTATATGGGAAAATTTCACAGTATTTTTCAGACTATGTGTCCACAGACCATAAAATACAGAATGACAACGTTATTCATCACTTGCAGTCTTAAACTATTACATCCAAATAAAGACTCATTAAAAAAATTAATATAGCTTAGAATAAAAGGAAAATATGGTTAAAAACATCATAACTGTTGAAGATGTAAGAAAAAGAAGTAGATTTTTTGAAAATATTTTCCTGTATTTTATTAAAGTATATTTCCAAATATTCAGTTAACAAAAGTTCATTATCACAAGTATTTTTACATAAAGTAAAATATAATTAAATTAAATAAAATTGAAAAAGAATGCCTTCCCAACCATTAATTCCAGGTCCGACCCGGCTCGAGTATCAAGAAAAAAAAAATGTAAGTCTGATTACGGCCCGGCTCGAGTCTACTGAAAAATTCAAGTCCAGGCTCAGGCAAGGTGTAACTGTCCGATGCAGATGTCTTCGCTGGACATGTTAAATTTCTATATTGATGTTGTCAAACTAGTATCAGTTCGTGCACATTTATAACTCGGGCTAACTAGGTCCATTTGAAAATTGTTCATATTTTGTCGACTTCTTATTCCGATCCTTTTAAATTTGTAATATCGGCTCGCTTAACTTTTTTGTCAGCCCGGACAGTTTATTTATTTATCGGCACGGCACGTTAAAAAATATCTTTATTCTGTCAGACCGGACCGTTTGAAAGTTTATTTCCATTTTGTCGACCCGGCTGGGTCCAGGCTTCGGGTCAGTACAGATTTCTAATAGAAGCAAATGAGCTTTGTAGCAAATGTATATCTGCCAACCATTCCCCCCCCCGTTTTTTTGCCACTATTTTAGAATAGCAATATCGTCTTTATCTAATTTCAGAAAGGCGAAGATTGTTGTTCTGAATTAGGGGTAACAAATAATTTGGTAGCTATATGAATATGGTATGTGAATTTATGTGTGTTTTTCAGACTATCATCTGTAGCTCTTTTTATAGAATTTTTTTGTCTTATACGAAAATACTTATAATAGAAGATTAAAGTAATTTAAATATCCTTGACAGATTCCTACAGGCTAAGAAACACTACTAGCTTCCTACAGACTTGTCTTCCTTGACAAATATCCTACAGGCACATTCAGATTCCGAAGACGCAGACCGTGGGACACCTGTTTATTGGGAATAGCAGAAGAAATGACCTTTTTGTCATGATGTGCGGCAGTTGGAACCGCGCTCACTTCGAAATCTACCTGTGTCTGTAGGTGGAGCCGGCAGGGATTTTATTATTATTATTATTATTATTATTATTATTATTATTATGATTATTATTTTTGCTGTAAGGGTTGGTCCTAAAAAAACTTGTCAATATAAAAGTTGTAGATAATATTAAGAGGATTTATAATAAATTTAAGCGGATTTAATATCTTCTGAATTGACAAAGTTATGATTTTTTTCTTCTTAAACACCTATTCCCCCCCCCCCCCTTTTGAGACCATTTTTAATGATGCCAAAAATCTGTCATACATAAATTTTCGGCCCTTTTCCTTGAAGTAATAATAACTTTAAACGGATTCGATACGCATCATAATTAAGAAGTTATGTTTTTTATATGTTTTTACAAAGAGACCTCCCGCCCCCCCTGGTTTGATTTTGCCCATTAACGAACTTGACCGAAATTTTATGTATCAGTTTGGAAGAGATTTGTTCAGAATTATTGAAGTTATCGTACCCATAAAATAGTGATATAGATAGATAGATAGATAGATAGATAAAGTTTTGAACTGGGGGTGGTTTTGGGTTCTGGGAGTCATAATCGGCATTTATCTGCAAATTTGTTTCAGAAATTCCAACATAGGGGAGAATGTAATAGGTAGTATTTCTTACGAAATCTACCTAAAAGGTGATAGCAAGAAATAATTTGAAATAATTGAAATAATTCATGACCAAATGATTTTTAGACTAGTCAACAGTAAGCTCCAGGGATCGACCGAAACAGGTTTTTAAGACCGAAACAGAAACCGAAACCGAATTTCGGTGATCTTCCCACTTTCGGCCGAAACCGAAACCGAAAGTGTCAATTTTTTAATATACTGATTAATACATACATAAATGTATGTGGTCGCGGGAGTTCTCATCTGAACTTTAGACTGAAAACACAAGCAAATACTTTATTGGGGCTTGTGAAGTTGAATGATGCCTCGCGAACAATATAAATTTTGATGAGTGCAGTAATTTTTTACAGCGTGAGAACGAAGTAGACAGAATGAGTCGAGATGCAGACTGAGTAAGACGGACTCGGGAGATGCTCTTAAATCTCCGGCGACGGCCAGCCTTTACGAGCTGAGCTGAGAAATGGTATCGGCAAACGGCCTTTACGAGCTTACGAGTTGTCATGATTGTTCTAATTATATTTTAACTTGTACATATTTGTAAATATTTGATATAATCCAGAAAATTAAACAGTGTAAGATTTCAACAAAAATCTGCCTTGGACTTATTAATATCCATTTAGACAACCGGCCATAACATATATCTACAAAATGGGAGGCACGGCCTGGATCAACGGAATCTATGCGAACTGGATCTACATGATTTATGAGTGATCTGAATGATCGGGATCTACGTGAATTTCGAATAAAGAAGCAAAAAGATTTGTGCATCAAGTTCCTGTGAGATGTTCACGTGTGTCTTCACGTAAAAGTGTTTTGTGCTTCCGATTTTTTTTTTCTTCATCTGTGTATTACTACACATCCAAGTGTGTGAGTGGTTATAATGTGATATGTGCATCGTATCCGTGAGATGTGCGATCGTTTGTCGGTTAAGTTCAGTGATGAATCACTGATTAACAGATAAAGTCCTTTCGGTAAAGAAAGAGGGAAATGTTTCGAGTATCGGTGTAGAAAGTTTGACCCACTGACCGTCTGTGCAAGATAAGTGTCGTGTTTTCGCGGTGGCGGAAAGCGATTTTCTTTTTTTTCTGGTGATATTTTTGTTCTTCTGCTTTTAGTGTACGCAAGAGGAAAATGTGTTGTTCGTTTATCAGCAAATAAGCGACCCAGAGTCAGAGCGCTCGAATGAAATAAAATATAAACGTCTGCCGTGCATATTTTTTTTTGCAGACTGGGAAAAGTGAAAAGTGAAACGATTAAAAGTTTTTTTTTCTCTCTCTTTTTCTTCGTATAGATAGAGGAAGGTGTTATTTTTTTTGCTTCCTCACATGAATAATGTTTGATTGAGTAATGTTTTTTTTTCTAGAATAGAGTTAAGTAGTACAAAGATATATATATATATTTTTTGTATCTTGTTATTTTTATGGGAAAGGAAACAAAATATATATTCGATTTAGAATACTTAGAGAAAGTGTTTATAAAATTGTTGAATATTATTATATGTATAAATATATTTTATTTATCGGGTGAAGATATGAAAGTAAGTGTGTTTTTATAACTGTTACGTATTATTATATGTATTGATATATTTGATTTATCGGGTGAAAATACGTATATTATTGATTTATTTAATGATATATTTTATTTTTATGTGTTAATTAGTTTATGATAAAAATGGCACATTTAATAAGGTCAAAAAAGATCGATCTGATTACTGTGGCAGTCGAATTAGGTTTAAATCCACCAGAATCGACCAATAAAACTCAATTAACTGATTTAATTGTAAAATCCAAAGGGTATGATGAAGATTTAGTGAAAAATTTGTTAGAGGGAATTGTAAGTGAGCGTGAAGAAGCCGAAAGATTATTACAGCAAAAAGAAGCTGAGAATCGCGAGTTTGAATTAAAACGATTACAATTGGAAAATACACAAAAAGCCCAATTACATAACTCTGTACCTACAATCGCCGGAAAAGGTTCCGATGTTTTAAAATTATTAAATAGGTACAATAACGAAGAGGAAATCAGTATATACTTAACCCTTTTCGAACGCCAGGCAAAGCGGTTAGAGATAGACAAACATGAATGGGTAACCTATCTTCTCGCATTATTACCTCTCGATATAGTTAATTTAATAAATCGCGAAAGTGAGGAACAGTCCAGCGACTACGACTATGTAAAAAAAATACTTTTAAGACGCTTTAGACTTACACCGGAGCAATTTCGGCAAAAATTCTTCTTGCATAGAAAGCAAAATTCGGATTCGTGGAAAGATTTCTCGTTTGAACTCTCAAATTTCTTGGATAATTGGTTATCTGGCCTGCAAATATCGACGTACGAACAATTAAAAAATATTTTAATTATTGATCAAATCAGGAGAAAATTATCTTTAGAAATGAAGGAACACTTTTGTGATGAATTACCCAAAATTACGAATATAGATGATTTGACAAATAAATTGGATGATTTTGAAACTGCCCGAATTAACTTACGGAAGGCTGAAATTAAGTCCCCAAATACGGAATTTCGAAAACGTCAAGGTTTTGAAAATAATAGAGCGTTCCATCGAAATGATGTTAGCCGCGTACCATATGAAAAAAATTACGCGAATGCCCCCCAAAAGAATTTAAATACAAAAATCCGTTGTTTTAATTGCAATGAATTTTCGCACCGTTGGAGGGATTGTCCCCGAAAAAAAGAAGGCCCAGTGTGCTGGAAGTGTAAAATTCCTGGCCACAGGTCTGACCAGTGTACAAACAATTCTCCTAAAAATGCAAATGCCGCCGTAAGCAACAACTCTAATCCAGCAGATAAAATAATAAAGAGCGTGAGGATTTTAGGAAAAAATATAGATGCCTTGATAGACACAGGGAGCGACGTAAATATGGGGAATAACGATATTTATATTGCCCTGGGATGCCCTAAACTACATGAAAATGATTTGGTTTTGTCAGGTATTGGTGGAAACCAAATAACACCCATAGGATTTACGACCGTAAACATTGAAATAGATGGTTATACAGTAAATTCAGATTTATACATCGTAAAAAATTTGAATCATTCTATAATTTTAGGGAATACCTTTTTGAGACAGTTAAATTTCAATATTTCAGAAAAAGGATTGCAAATTATGGGAAAACGGAAGTTAAAAGAAGTTAGGATAAATTACGTCACTGCTTTCCCACAAGAAACAGCCATGACGAAAATCAAACGCGTCAGCTATGTCACACCCAGATTTCATGCGATGTTGCGGTCAGAAAAACAAAACAATCCCACGATAGGAAAAAGGATTTCGACAGCTGAATTAGTGAGAAAGGAACAAACAAATCAAAATGAAACAGCTTTTAACTTTAGTGAAAAAGTAAACATGCAATTAAGTACTGCAAAAAGTTGTTTATTAGAAAGTGAACCGTGTTCTATCCCACAGTCAGACTTAGCGAAAACCACAGATATTTATTTAGCTGAAACAGCCAATTCAATTAATTTTCAGGAAGTTGAGCTGAATCATATTACAAACAACGCTATTAAGAAAGAGTTAACGGAATTGATTACTAATTATAAGCCAAACAAGGTTAAGGACACGGAGTTAAAAGTAAATATAATATTAACTGATGATATTCCGATTGCGCAACGACCGCGTAGATTAGCGTATCCGGAGCAGGAATTTGTGGACAAACAAGTACAGGAATGGTTGGAAACGGGAATTATAACGGAGAGTAACTCTAATTATGCATCTCCTATAGTGTTAGCGAAAAAGAAAAATAATTCTTGGAGACTTTGCGTAGACTATAGATTGCTAAATAAAAAAATAATTAGAGATAATTTTCCCTTGCCAAGAATAGAAGATGTTTTAGATAACATTGAAAGTGCAAAGGTTTTCACAACATTGGATTTAAAAAATGGTTTTTTTCATATAGACGTAGCAGAGGAGAGTAGGAAATATACAGCATTTGTCACGCATAACTTGCAGTACGAGTACTTAAAGCTCCCATTCGGATTATCGGTTGGAACACAACAGTTTCAAAGATATATTCAAGCTGTTTTTAAACAGTTAATTAAAGAAAAGGTAATATTAATTTACTTAGACGATGTCATAATACTTGCGGAAACTGAGGAAGAAGCCTTGATAAAACTGAAACGCGTCCTAGAAGTTGCATCGGATTACGGACTTGAATTTAATTTTGCAAAATGTCAATTTCTTAAACGGAAAATTGAATTTTTAGGCTATATTATCGAAAACGGAACTACTAGACCCTCGGAAACCAAAACTTTGGCAGTAAAGAAATTTCCTGAACCCCGAACCCTTAAACAACTACACAGTTTTCTGGGTCTAACTTCTTATTTCAGAAAATACATCCCACATTATGCAACTATAGCGAGACCTTTAAGTGATTTATTAAAAGCGGGAAATAAATTTAAATTTGGAATACCCGAAAAGCAAGCTTTTGAAACTCTTAAAGAAAAATTGGTTAACCCCCCAGTATTGCATGTATTTCGACGAGGCGCTAGACTAGAATTGCACACCGATGCAAGCGCCATAGGTTTTGGTAGTGTCCTACTACAAGAAGATGAGAACAAAAACTTACATCCTATTCATTACATGAGCCGTAAAACTACACCTACTCAAGCAAAATTTTCGAGTTACGAATTAGAGACCCTTGCGGTAATAGAATCGGTCAAAAAATTTCGAAACTACTTATTAGGCACGACATTTAAAATTGTGACAGATTGTTCCGCGTTTCAAAAGACTATGGACAAAAAAGACATTACGCCAAAAGTAGCAAGATGGGCGCTATTCTTACAAGAATTTGATTATGAAATAGTACATCGAGCGGGAAATCAAATGAAGCATGTCGACGCATTAAGCAGAAATACAGTATTGGTAGCAACACGTTCTTATGACGAATTAACAGCAAAAATTAAATTAGCGCAACAAGAAGATGAACATATTCAAACCATCAAAAAATTAATAGAAAAAAGTGAAAGCTCGGAATATTTTAATCGAAACGACATACTGTATAAATATGAAAACGACAGGGAACTGTTAATGATTCCCTTAAATATGCAAAAAGAAATAATACGAAATGTTCATAATAGAGGTCATTATGCAGTAGCAAAAACCGAAACAATTCTAAAAGAAAACTATTTTATACCCCAGTTAAGGAAGCAAATAGAAAATGTCATTGCGAATTGCGTAGAGTGCATTTTATGTAATAAAAAGCAAGGAAAAGGAGAAGGTTTATTGAACCCGATTCCAAAACAAAATATCCCCCTTGAAACTTATCACATTGATCATATAGGACCAATGCCATCCACTCACAAAAATTATAATCATATTTTTACCGTCGTAGATGCTTTCACAAAATTTGTCTGGTTATACCCAGTTAAAACTACTGCTGCCGTAGAAGTTATAGATAAGTTAAAATTACAACACAACATTTTCGGGAAACCGTCCCGAATAATAACCGACAAAGGACCCGCGTTTACATCCGACGATTTTGAAGCATATTGTAACGAACAAAAAATACAACATGTCCCAATAACGACAGGTGTTCCAAGAGGAAATGGCCAGATAGAACGGATGCATAGAATCCTGATACCAATATTAGCGAAACTTAGCATAGATGACCCCACTAAATGGTACAAATATGTAGCATCGGTACAGCGAATTATAAACAGCACTATATCTAGAAGCACAAAATTTTCACCATTTGAGCTTCTAACCGGAGTGAGATTGCGACATAAAAACGATTTGCAAATAAAAGAGTTGTTAGACGAAGAACATGTAAATTCAATTATGTCAGAGAGAAATTTCAATAGGGAAATTGCAAAAGAGAACATTTTAAAAATACAGCAAGATAATCGCAAAACCTTTAATAAAAAAAGAAAAACGGCATACACTTATAAACTCGGTGATTTAGTAGCTATACAAAAAACACAATTTGGTACAGGCATGAAGTTGAGACTTAAATTTCTCGGTCCCTATGAAATCACCAAAGTGAAAGGAAAGGATCGATACAACGTAAAGAAAATTGGCTACCATGATGGTCCAAACATTACATCGAGTGCTGCCGACTTTATGAAACGATGGACAAATTGGACAGATTGATATTTTGAAACAATATTATTTTTACTTTTATTGAACATTATGAGTGAACTCTGAACTTTAAGCAATTTTCAACGTTATAACAAGTTTTGTTGTGTTATTTTCATTTTTTTATATTTTAGGAAACACTGTATGTTTCAATATTTACTATTGTTTATTGTTTTGTTTGTATATATATATATTTTGTGTGTATTTGATAACTTTATATTTTAGTCGACTGGTTCTATACCTAGTGAAATTAGTAGATAATGACTGTGAGGACACAGCACAGTCAGGACGGCCGAGTTGTGGTCGCGGGAGTTCTCATCTGAACTTTAGACTGAAAACACAAGCAAATACTTTATTGGGGCTTGTGAAGTTGAATGATGCCTCGCGAACAATATAAATTTTGATGAGTGCAGTAATTTTTTACAGCGTGAGAACGAAGTAGACAGAATGAGTCGAGATGCAGACTGAGTAAGACGGACTCGGGAGATGCTCTTAAATCTCCGGCGACGGCCAGCCTTTACGAGCTGAGCTGAGAAATGGTATCGGCAAACGGCCTTTACGAGCTTACGAGTTGTCATGATTGTTCTAATTATATTTTAACTTGTACATATTTGTAAATATTTGATATAATCCAGAAAATTAAACAGTGTAAGATTTCAACAAAAATCTGCCTTGGACTTATTAATATCCATTTAGACAACCGGCCATAACATATATCTACATGTATATAATTATTAATAACAAATAATTAATAAATACTTAATAATAACTAATTACGTTACTAATTAATTTATTAATTATACGTGTATTGAATCACATTTCTAACAAACACACGAACATATATATATGTGTGTGTGTATAAGTTTGAAACAAAAATGAAGCATAAATAATACAACTTTTTTATTTTACTATTTTATAACAACCAATAATTATAGGCATTTATCGATAATTAATTAACAATGTAGTTCAATAATGTAAAACAAATTCAATAATGAATATTTAATTTTTAAATATATTCATATTTTCAGTTCGTTAATATTTTGCATTTAAATTGATTGAAATAAAGTACTTAAAAGTTTGTTTTTAGGAAATTAACATTGAACATGTTTTAACCCTTTTATAATTATAAATATTATTAATTTGATAGACGCTTAAATATAGATATATATTTAAATATTGCTGAATATTATTATTAATTATTTAAAATGTTGTACAAACATTTTTATTGTACATATGTTTAAATAACATGTTTACTTTAAAAAAAAAAAAGCTTTGCCACTCCCTGCCTCTCTAAGAAAGTATTGAAATGGCACCCTGTTTGAAAATTTTATCTCCGGTGCCAAGTTGACTCTCAGTGCCTCTATCCAAAACTATTTATTTTCATATAAAATAAAACGTAATTATTTTATCAATAAGACAGAAATAGTTTCCAATTATACGAATTTCATCTAATAAAAAAATATTTTAAGTATATGTACCTCGATATATCTTTTGTAATAAATTTCGTAAATGTTCACATGTTTTAACAACACCTTTCTCATAAAACATTTGAAACAATTTGGAGTTTCAAAGTAAAAATTTTCTATTACTGTTAAGTTTGCAGATTTTAAAGATCACGTGATAAGCGTCTTTCAAGTTTATATGCATTGATTGCTTTATAATTTACACTCGCATCATGAATCAGTCATGACGGATAATGATAAACAGTGGAGTTCACAGCAATAAACAGTTCCTCATTTGAGCCGATACAATTCAAGTCAATGAGTAAATTTGAAAATTTCCAAAAGAAGGAACGATATTTTGAAATACTGATAGTTTCGGTCAAGTTTCGGTCAGACCGAAATTTTGGCAGCAGTTTCGCCGAAAACGAATATTCGGCGAAACTCCGATTTTGCGCCGAAACCGAAACCGAAACCGAAATTTCGGTCAATAACTATAAGCTACACTCTTATTCTGGTGACTAACAATCTATGATTTGTTAGGCACATAAACAATAAGACAAGATAAAATAATTTAATATTTCAATTAAATATATTTCTTAATTATTCATGCAATTTTCATGCATCTTTTTATTCTACGAAAAGACAATCGTATTGTGTAAATAGATTTAGAAAAATAAATATTATGAAAGACAGTCCAAATAAATAAAATATTAATATATATTGGTAACACTTTAGATTTACATATCTAAGTTTCACCGTCTGTTTTACTTCACAATCAATAATAAATTTCTCCTATTAAAGAAAATCTGAGCGAAATGGAAAAACCCTAAACTAAGGATTCGCTTGTCATTAGTACAACACCTGCAACTATTGATCTATTGATTTTATTTTATTTTTTTATTATTTTTTTTATGACAACAGATTGTTTGTGTATTTAGAACAAGCTGACCCTCCTGGAGTTGCCTGGACCCGTTAAAAAATCGCATGGTACGCGGAGAAACTCTAAAAGTCCCATTAAATAATTGCTGCACGAATTCCGAACAAAATTTATGGTTGTTTAGTTGGTTGATTTTATGACGGCCGATTATGTACACGAGGGATATAGGCCCTAGGGGGGGGGGGTCTTTCTAAGGAATCCTAACCCGTATTTACGGCAAGGCTCGAAGAAAACCACACAAAACTTATTGGGAAAAAGAACAAAATGCACTATATTGGGTGGATTCCTTTAAAAAAATATAGAAAAATCGCCAAAAAAGGCAAAAAACGCTAAAAATC
This sequence comes from Maratus michaelseni, assembly GCA_963931845.1. Classification (NCBI taxonomy): domain Eukaryota; kingdom Metazoa; phylum Arthropoda; class Arachnida; order Araneae; family Salticidae; genus Maratus; species Maratus michaelseni. The sequence goes on from OZ007597.1 coordinate 142,364,647, forward strand.
ACTAAAACAACAAAAAAAAAAAAAAAAAAAGAAAAAAAAAAAAAGAAAAGAAAAAGAAAGAAAGAAAGAAAAAGAAAAAAAAAGCAGGTGCCAAAATTTACTACAGTGGGTTTAAATATTGTACAGTGATGGAACAGTGGCCCAGTATTTGGGTGATTTTCACCACTAAATTTTAATAGTATTCTTCGTCGTCAAAAATCTCAGAAATTTTGTCCTCAAATAAGACGAAAAATACTATTTAAATTTAGCGGTGTCAATTGGCTCGCTGGTGCGCCACTGTTCCATCATTGCATTGTAACATGAATTCTTTTAGCAATGTAAAAAAATCGCCGTGAAATGAAAAAAAAAAGGGCAAAGAATTGCATTGAAAACTGGATTAAAATTCGTTAAAAACTCAAAAATTGCAAAGGACATAAATTATTATAATAGGCTAAAAATTTTAAACCGAATTTATTTTATGAATGTCAAAAAAGTGCCGCAAAACGCGAAAAAACTCGTAACAATCGCTTAAAAAATCGGAAAAACTTCAAAAATCAATGTGCGAATTACCGAATAAACTGTACTAAAAAGACGACAATATTTACTATATTGGGCTAAAAGATTAGACCGGATTCCTTTTACTAATGTGAAAAAATCGCCGCAAAACGCAAAATGCAAAAATAAAATAAAATAAAATAATAATAAATAAAAATTGCCAAAAAAAGAAGATAAAAATTGTATAAAAAATCACTAAACTTTTTTTTTAAGGATAAGAGTTTTTCTTAACTAATTGTAAAAATATATAGTTAAAATTAAATTTATTTTAAGTAATGTTTGATTGGTGTTGAAGTGATTGTTGAACAGTAAGCAAAAGGTACTGTTTTTTGAAACCTGCCCTTTCCCCCCACATTCTAATTACACGGCATGCTAGCTGGCTAGAACTGAAAAGAATGGCGTTTTCTGCGCATGAGATGGAAAATGCTTTATAAACTTCCAGTACGAGAGAAGAGGAAGATCACTTCTTGCCGCATATTAGTAGGGGTGGGGAAGAGAAAAAAAAATCTCTTTGTGCGTATATGTTGGTTCAATTTTTGAAAAAAAAATCTAGTAGTTATTCTCAAACAAACAGAAAAAAACCCTTCAGATTAAATAATGTGTCGCCAGATAGAAAAAAAAAAAAAAAAAAAAAAAAAAAATTGGTTGCCAGTGATTACCTGGCGATCCCATTTGTCAAGCCCTGATGCTTACAAGCTATATGTTGCTTCACAATCACAACATACCAATTGATGAGCAGATCTTGTGATAAAATTTTATTTAAATATCTTGAAATCCTTTTAAGAAATGAAATTTTAGGTCAGTTCCGGTTTCAGAAAGTCCAGTTACGGTTTATAATTTGGACTAGAACTTTATTTCTAATTATCGCTGAACCAAAAATAAACGATTTTTGGAATCCTAAATGTTTGAACTTTAATTTAAAATAATAATAAAAAAAAAAAATCGAACAATTTCGCAAAAACGGTGGTTAGCATATACCTCAACACAGAATTTTTTTTTTTTTTTTTTTTTTTTTAGAAAACATTAGGTTGTGACACAGAAAAAAAAAGGTTTTTCTAAAAAGTTTTTTCTACTTTTCTTTTACTACAAGAATAATGAGTTAATATTTCAAGAACATTCTTTTTTTTTTCTTACAAACATTTGTTAATAAGTTTGACTTTAAATATTTATCAAGTCAGTTGAAAAAATACCCCAAGTGTTAGGAAAAAATAATCAAGAAAAATTGTTTATGGCTAATTGTTTGGAAATTTTTTTTGTTTGTTTTTTTAATTTTAATAAAAAAAGCCTTCTTGTTATCAGTGTACTTTTATTGACCCGCATCCTCTGTTTATGTTCATTGACTACTTTTTATGATTTTATGCTCGAGCAGGTAGTAAGACTTTTTTTTTTCTGCTGTAGCTGTTTGATTTATGATGATTTTATGCATGTTAGTGAAGACTTGTAGATAAATAGCGTGTGAAAATTTTAGATGATGCGTTGCATTAAATAATCTACTTTATATGAAGTGAAATGTTTAGTTCATAGGATTTTTACAATTTTTAAACTGTACTCTGAAAAATTTAAAGCATTTGTATGTATTTAGGAACCGTTTTTAATTTAAATTTAAAGAACATATTTTATTTCAAATTGGAATAATAATTTTCTTTAATTGTTTGTATGATTTTGCTAGAAATAAATTACAAAGGAAAGTCATTAAGTAAGTCACAAAAGATAATTAAATAATAACTTACAATGATATTCACTTCAAAACTATTTTTATTTCTCAACATATTCTCCACCAATATTTATGCACTTATATCACCGTTTTATCAGTGCCCCAACACCAGCTGCATAAGATTCTTTGGGTTGCTGTCTCAGCCACATTAGGGCTTCAAATTGAACACAGGAGACAATTCAAAAGTTTGGTTGCCAACTTCTTCAACATCCACCATACAGCTTCGACTTAGCCCGAAGCGATTTTAATCTGTTTAGTCCACTAAAAAACCATTTTGGAAGCAAGATGGTGTTCACAGATGATTAAAAGGTTCAACTTGAAGTCCTAATGTGGCTGAGACAGCAACCCGAAGAATCTTATGCAGCTGGTGTTGGGGCACTGATAAGACGGTGATATAAGTGCATAAATATTGGTGGAGAATATGTTGAGAAATAACAATAGTTTTGAAGTGAATTTTTTAGAATTTTTTTGAATATTTTTTTTAGAGAAAATTTGTTTATTTAGGCTGTGCTCTTGAATATAGTTGTGTTCTTAATAAATATACATATATGAAGTAGAACCGGTATTAATCTAAGTTTAAAAAAAAAAAAAAAAAAAAAAAAATTCTGAGTGTTTTATCTGTATTTCTGTTTTAATTCACAAACTTTTTGCAACGTGTCGAAATCCAAGAACACTATTAGTCTGAATATTCAACCATTTGATGGTAATCCATCTACTGTCGAATTTTTTTTCGACCAGCTTGAAGACATTCAACAGCTAAACAATTATAGCAAAAAAGAAATGCTAGCACTGTTTAAAACGAAACTCCTTGGCCCTGCTCTTCATTTTTATTTAGATTCACAATTTAATACTCAAACTAAAAAGTTAGCAGACATAAAAACTGAATTTATCCAGTTTTTCGCTTCAAAGGAGAACAAAAATTTGGCCTTTCGTTCATTAGATAAGATGAAATTGGAATATAATGAATCAGTTAGAAATTTCTCATACCGATTAAACAAGAATCTAAAGTTAGCTCATCCAACAGTTGATGATGCTTCGCTCCAAATTTTGAAATTCACATATTTTATGAATGCTTTACCCAAAAATATTCACGTAAAATTATTAGAGGAAGGTATTTCTGACTTTACTAATGCTCTTTCAAGAGCTGAACAATTACAAAATATTTACAACTTCACTGAATCACCAACCACCCCTGCTCCTGTCACTTTACCTGTATATAATATGGAACATTCAAATAATTCGTTCCATAATCCCGGTGCATCTGATTATAAACATTCTGAAACTAAAAATAAACGAAAGTCATTTTGTGATAGAAATTTCTCTTCCTATGGCAAACATCATCCAAAACAAAATGTTAACCAAATTACGTTTAAAAAACCATTCTATAAAAGAAATCTTCGTAATTCATTTCGTCATAGGACTGTAAATCAATGTGCTTTTTGTGGACGCCAGGGGCACTTAATGAAAACATGCTTTGAATTTAAAAAATTTGTTCAAAATATGAACCAAGCTAACTCTCATAATGGTGTTAACATGCTTCAAAATACTGCTAATGAATACCAAGCTAATCAACAAAATACTCATGAATATAATGATGGATTTTCTAAAGATAAGAGTTTAAACTAATGCAGGAGGCAGATCTATCTGGCACTCTGTCCTCCAATACTTCACATTTGCCAGAAAATACCTCAAAAACTCAATTATATAGAGTTACTTCTCAAGGAATTTTATCTTCTGAGAGTATACTTAAAAATGACCAATGTTTACCAAAAAATGGTATGCTCAAAGATGCAGAATCACAGACTATTTTTCAAAATGAAAATACTTATGATTATATTACGAATTCTGGCAATTGTTCTCAAGTCGATAACGCAAATACTTTAGTTGCTGAATCCCAAAATGATAGTGATGCCATTGAAAACTATGTAATTTATAGCACATTTAATTACAATGACTCTCTTCCTTGTATTACCTTAAATGTACAACATCATAATGTTATTTCTTTGTTAGACACTGGGTCTATTATTTCTTTAATTGATCAACAACATTTCAATATGTTAAAACCCACTATAAAATATAAATTTCTCTCTCGAAAAGTATCTATTTCGATCATAAACTCCCAAGTTGAATTTTTTGGATGTATTCGTTTGTCTTTCAAAATAGACAAATTGTTTTTCAATCATGTATTTTATATTACTAACATACGTAATAGAAATTTTGATATCATTTTGGGTTATGATTTTATTTGTAAATATGGTATTTCCATAACACCATCCTTTAATTCCATTCTACTGAAAGAAATTCTTGTTCCGTTAGTAAACAAACACCAGATATCCAATGATTCTCATATGGATCAGGCACAAGTATTTATGTGTCAAAAAAATGACGTTACTAATACCTCTACTTGTACTATGGACCCTCAAAGTATAAATATGTCTGCACCAGTAAATGATTTTAGTGAACATCAGCAAACAAAAATTGACAGCTCTGGGATTGTTCATGAAAGTTCAAATTCCCCCCAAAATGAGTTAAAAATTTCAAACTTTCATAAAGTAACTATTCCAGCCAAAACATGCATGTACATGCAAGCTCAATATTCTTCACAACCTGAGGAACATTTCATGTTTATTCCAACACTAAATAACCGTAATATTGTATTTATGGAATCTCTCCATTCCTTATCAGCCATAAAAAAAAAATTCTTTTCTGATTGTAGTACAAAATATTTCAAACAAACCATTTCACCTCAACAAGGGAACTGTCTTGGGTGTATATGAAAATATTGATGAAAAAGATATTCAGCCTTACGATTTTAATGATGAAGCTGATGAAATGTGCAATTTAATCCAACCATCAGAAGACATTATAAAAATGAGAATAAATGATTTAAGTCCTACAGACTTTAAATTAGAACATCTTGATAGCAAACAAAAAGAGACTCTATTGTCCTTGCTATGTGGAAAAGCCCAAGCGTTTTCGAAGTCTCTGCGTACTCTTGGTCATACTGACCTAGTCATTCCACAAATAAGTCTACTTAATTCGCATCCTATAAAATCTCTTCCATTTCCGGTGCCACAAGCATTAGAGGAAGAAGCCTTAAAACAGATTAATGAGATGTTAGAAGCTGATATCATTGAGCGTTCCAATTCATCTTGGGCATGTCCCATGTTATTGGTTAAAAAAAAGTCAGATCCATCAAAGCCTCAAAAATATAGACTCGCCTTAGACCTCCGTCTACTAAATGCTGTAATTATTCCATCTACCTATCCTTTACCTAAAATTCCAAATTTACTAGTTCAATTGTCTAAAAAGAATTTTTTTACAACGCTGGATCTCCCTTCTGCATATTGGCAAATAGCTATGCCCAAAGAGCTACAAGATAAAATGTCGTTCACAACTCCATTTGGCGTTTTTACCTATAAGCGATTAATGTTTGGTTTACGCACAGCAGCGTCTACATTCCAGCAACTCATTGACACGATAATTCAATTATCTGGTGTAGATGCTTATGTTTATCAAGACGATATTATTGTTGGAGCCAACTCATTTGAAGAAATGATCCATAATTTAAAATTACTTCTTGATACATTCATCAAATACAACATAACATTATCACCTGAGAAATGCTCATTTTTTCATACCAGCATAGACTTTTTAGGTTTCCACATTCAAGAGCATAAAATTTTTCCTATTTCCAGCAACATAATAAAAATTACATCTTTTCCTCATCCCAAAACTAAGCGACAAGTTAAAGCTTTCATTGGTATATGTTCATTTTATCGATCACTTATTCCATACTTTGCAGATCTAATTAGCCCTCTACTCGAGTTAACAAAGCCAAAAACTAAGTTCAGTTGGCAATCTGTACATGAAAATGCCTTTCAAACACTACAATCATTATTTTTTAAGAAGCCCGTGTTAAATCTACCTAATTGGGATAAAGAATTTATTGTTAATACCGATGCTTCACAAACTGCGATTTCAGCTGTCCTCATGCAGGAACAAGATAATTTAAGGGTACCTATTTCATATTTTTCAAAGGCTTTGTCTGATGCTGAAAAAAAATTCCCTGCCATAAAGTTGGAATTGTATGCATTATACAAGGGTATCACCTCATTCAAGTATTACCTTTTTGGAAGACATTTTCTCGTTCTATCTGATGCTAAACCACTTGACAACTACAAAAGTTCTTCTTCTGCAGATGTCACGACCAGATGCTCATGGAGCTCTCTCAATTTTCTTTTTCGTTTGCTCATATACCAGGCAAAGAAAATGTATTAGCGGACTTTCTTAGCAGAACTGCTCAACCACCTACACAGGACTTGACATCTAATCCTGAAATTATAAATTCTGAAGAAGTTCTACCAGTAACGATGAATATAAATGATCTACACGATGAAATAGATGGTCAACTTCAATCAATCAAATCACTAGTAGAATCACATCCCACAAAGCTGGATAAAGTACCACAGCAACATGAAGATAAGTGCCAAATTAATTGCTTGTCACAGACAAACTCATCTACTCAAGATCCATTATTAGAAATTTCAGATGCAACAATAGCAAGTGAACAAACCAAAGATTCAAATTTAAATAAAATAATACTTGATTTACAACAAAATATTAATCTCCAGAAACACAAGGGTTATTATCTCAATCCAAATAACAATATTCTTTGCTACAATAATTTTTTTCCTGCTGAAGAAATTGATCTGCATCGTGCTGTCTTACTCACCTCATTGATTCCCAAAGCACTTACCATTGCTCATATTACTCATCCAGGAATAAACAAAACCTTACAGAACCTCCGAAAACGTTTCACATGGAAAACAATCATTGCTGATACTCAGAATTATATTAATTCATGTGAACTATGTCTTATTCACAAAAATCGCAAGAAGAAAATTGCTCCATTTATGGCTGCTCCTGTTCCAACTGCTCCAAATCAAAAAATATCATTAGATATTGTTGGTCCTCTCAATAATCACTCAAATGTCCTAACAATAATTGACCACTGTTCTCGTCATCTAGAATTGGCTACTCTTAATAATATCTCTGCTCCAACTGTGACCAATGCTCTTTTAAACTACATTGCTACCCATGGTAGACCTGATATAGTATTGACAGACAAAGGATCCCAGTTTACTAGTGACATATTCTCGTTTTTTAATAAAACATTAGGTATCAAGCTGAATCACATCACAGTGGCCCACCCAGCCGCAAATGGCCTTTCAGAGAGGGTGAATTCTCAAATCAAATCATCACTGAATACTATGACTTCACAAGGTTTTGACACCAAAACTGCTGCCAAGATACATCAATCAATATACAATGCTACAGTACATCCTGCCACCAAATTCACTCCTAATCTTATTCATTTTGGGCGTGAAATTAATGATGTTTACATGAATTATAAAGGCCACCCCTCTTGGAAAATTCTTGACACCGCCCATGACATCTACAAATTAACAGATCTCTTGGATAAAATTTATTATCAATCCTATCTCAATAATGAAACAAATCGTCAGAAAGTCTATGAAAAGTCTAGACAACAGCACAAATTTTCAGATATAAAAGTCAATGACACAGTATTCATTACACTCCCTAATGTATTCAAGAAAAAGCCTCAAGGTCCATTCATAGTGCAAAAGATAATTTCACCTGTTTTACTGCAAATTGTGTCACAAAAAGACAGCCGTTCCTCACCTATCCTTATACATACCAACCGAGTAATAAAATTACATCCTAGAGCTCCTAAATTACAAGATACCACACAAGCAATTCCACAAACTGTCAGTAACAATAATAATCAAGCTGCAACTACATCTCAAAATTTCTCTTCTACCAATCAACAGTCCAGCTCCTCTTATGCTCTACGACCTAAGCGACCAAAATTTGTGCCACACAGTGATGAATTCCAGTATTATTAACCTTTTTTTTTCTCTTTCAGCTGTTGTCCAGTCATGCCTGCTGATAGTGTTTGATCGCGCGCCTTGAACACTATCGAACTGATAAGAACTTAAGAACTCTTTTTTTTCTGCTGGTCAGAAAGTCTTTTTTTTTTACTCCTCTTATCACAGACATGTGGACTACCTGCTGTATAAGTATTCCTTTTTTTTTCCTTTTAATAATTATCCATCAATAGCCCACTTGACTGTATATTATCAAGCTCTGCATTTTGCACTTTATGAATAATACATTTGTAACTTTTCTTCTTTTTGAAATATATAATTCATATTTAAAATATGTTTAAGCTAAAATTGTAATAACAATACAATAGCATTTTGATTTATTGCATTTCTTTACATAATGTTGCTTGCTATAGGTCACCATCAAAATATATAATACATGTTATTATTTAACTCTTGCAATATTCTCATAGTTATTTTCTTTAAAAAAAAAAAAGTATGGGTGAATTATTTTGTTAAAAAATATTTAACAATATCAGTTTGTCACCTATTGTAATTTACATGGTTTTCTCAAGAGGATCATGTTACTAGTGGTATTGTGAAAGCACAACTTAATGGTACATTATGTATGGTATGTACATAATTTTATTGCTTTCTTTTGTATATATGTATATTATAGTATGACCTGAATGACATTTAATTAAAAAGTCCTAGGCAAATGTTGTATTATGAATAAGGTCTGTTTAGTACCTTGCCAATTCTGTTAGATTGGTTTTTCTCTAGAGTGGCCACTCATTCAAAAACTTTTTGAAAATGATTAACCATACTATTTTATAAATAGTTATAACTTTTGTATTGTTTGAATGCGTATTTTACTTTTGTTTATATTTTTGCATTGATAATGTGTATTGTGAAATTAGGTTATTACATCTCACTTTGGATTTTTGTGTAATAACTATTAACTACATCTTCGTAAAAATGTGTTGGTAAAAGTTGAGTTTTTGTTATTGTATTATGTATTGTGTATTATACTAGATTTCTTTTTAGTAAAAGTTTATAGTTATGAGTTTTATATAGTGTTTGCATAGACAGAAATGAACGAGCATAACTTGGTTTTACTTGACATAGTTATGTAATTGTAAAAGCAAATATTGTTTCTGTCAACATGTTACATAATTTATGACTTATAAAATTGGGTACAATTACTTTATTCTTTTTCTCATTATGATATTTATATGTTATGATACAGGATATATACAAATATGTTGTGGTATGTTATTTTCTTGATATTTTATGCTGTATTTGGACTCCATCATTCATTCTGCCCCTATCCATCTCTGGCTCAATTAAAAAAAAAAAAAAAAAAAAAAAAAAAAAAAAAAAAAAAAGGCTTGCGCAAGTGCTTTTAGTGCCTCGCATTTCCCCTTCTCCATTTTTTTTTTTTTTTTTTTTTTTTTTTTTTTTTTTTTTTGTGGAGGTGTGGGTGAGTGTGGTAATTTTACCACATTCATGTTCCGTTTAGCACAATTTAATTTTTTGTTTTTTCCCTTCTCTCTTCTTTTATTTATTTATTTTTTTAGTTGCCTGGCAGACTTTATTCATAGTTTTCCTTTTTGTCTAAAATTATTATTTGATTTAGTTATCCTATTTAGCCCATCGGCTTCAAAACGTTTATTTAGTATTCTTTATTTTCAATTTCGTCTTTGTGACGTCAGGTTGATTTCATTTCATTTTTAACAAATCAGATTCATATTTTTTTCCGTTTGTTTTAAATTTTAATTATACCCTCCCTTTGCATATATTTAGCCCTATGTTGGCATTCCGTTATTTTTATGTTTTTCATCTTGTCAATGAAGTTTCGATGCCTGTAGTGGCAGTTGTCACTGTTTGGCGAGTTTTTCCATGTTACGGCAACCCTATCCTTTCGCCAGTGACAGGTTCGCTTTTTTTTTTAATTTTTTCGGAGTTCTTCTTCGGTTGTTGTTGGAGATGGAGTGTATTATAAAATACGTAATTTTGTGTGTCATAGATGCATCATATACATATTAGATTATCTTATGTCAGCTTGTATATTATAATAAGTATGATGTGGTCCTCTACCTGGTTAATTTTTGTCTTTTTTCGTCGAATTTTCAAGGAAAACAATTCTTAAATTCGTCGACCTCCCACTTATCATCTTATGAAAATAAATGATTGATAATTCAAGATATAGTGGTCCAGTTGAAGTGGATATAGCCAAACTAATATTTGCATATCATGTTAAAATTATCACAATTTGTAATAGTCAAATAGAAGCAAGATTATTGATAAGTATAATTTTTTTTGTTCTCATTTGATGTTACATAGAATTGATATATATTTTTTACGAGTTAAATTTGTTTCCGAATAAAGCAAATTGGTGTATTATATATAAAAAATATATTTTACTTAACCTTTTATTGTTATTCAGTGAACATATTTTTGAGGATAAAATATATCTATTTTCGTCAAAAGAAAAATAAACTGTTCCTATAGTTAATTAAGTCTCCCTTTTTTTTAATGTAATTTTGTTGTTATTTTGTGGATAAAAATTAAAAAATATATTAATCATCTAAGTTATTTTTTGAGCATAGAATCCTCTGAAGAAACAAAAATAGAAAATATATTCTGTGTGCTCAAATAATTAAAGATATATGTTCTTAAAAAAAATAAAGAACAGATACCTGGGTATACTAGAACATTATAAATTATAATGCAGCTCACCCTTTATTCTTTGAACAAAAAAAAAAAGAATTTAATTAAATCACAACTGTTGGAGAGATTTAAAACATATATATGAAACTTGCAGGGCGTTACTCAAACCCATAATAATTAACTCCTCCTGTCAGAGACACACCAATTATCTTAACGGCAATTTGAGGGGAAATTGTGATCGTGCAACCTGGGATAGCTTTTTTGTATTAAATAAAAAAGGATGTACGGCGTTGTGTTATTTTTTGGAGAAACTTATCCTTAAGGTTGACCCCTCAAGCCCGCTGTAAAATCTTACTGAAAGCAGTAGTTTAAACCAACATATATATTACTCTAGATTAAACATCACACTATACACTAAATAAATGCTGGAGTCTAAATTAAGGATAAAATAAAAAGGGTTTTATTTACAGAAGATAGATATAAAACATAAAAAAAAGCAAAGAGTAAAATAATCATACAAAAAGGTAATACACATTATATTCACGAGACTTCATTTTAACAATATAATATATTAATCAATTGAGTTATTAATTTCTTATTTTAATTATTTAAATTTAAGTAAGTGCTGAATAAGTTTATGATAATAATTTAACCTTTACATACATCCTTGATCCTGGGGATGGCAAGAGAAGCATAATCTTCTTAACGTTAATTAATTAATTTAAAAATATTTACACAGTATCTGGGTGAATAATATCTACCTGTACCTCTCAGGAGAATAGCAGTCATAGAGTAGTTCACCAGTAGTTCTTGCTTCCACGGGCACATATTTAAAAAAAGGTTTGAATGACTTAATTATAATTGTAGGCTGTTGCCTATAGCACTGCAGCCTATATAGAAAAGCCAACTTTCATGTTGGTAGCAAGCTGCTGAAAAAGATGTCCTCCTCTTAAGGATTTTTTTGATGGAAGTGATTTTTGAGTTCTAGCGAAGTTTTCGTTATTTTTTTCCTTCAGAGGGGTGTAAAAAGTATTTACCTCCTCTTAAGGATTTTTTATCCAATGATGATGTTGGCGGTCAATTTCCCTGCTCTCTCGAATCACTTTTACTGGTCGCCGCGTATATCTGATCATCACGACGTTTGTCATTCGCTCCAGCCATATTCCGTCTCTTAGGGACTCCTATGTACCACTCCTCTCCTTGTTTTCCTGGAATCGCCGGTTCAATGTATATCTTAGCACATTTTATGACCCCTCTAGATTGTCTGTCATAAATCCTTGTTTGTTCAGCATTGCTGAACTGTCAGTTTCGGCGCCTGCCTGCTTTCTGCCCTTGTAAACACGGCCACCCATATCGTTGCCGTTGTTTTGATTATTTTAACGTGGGATGCGGGATATACCAATATCTTAGGTTCTATCCAGCATTATCTCCCCTCTTGAAAAAAAAATGTAATCGGAGAGGACATTTTTGTGTAAATTTGTTTCCGGAAATCACTGCTCATGTAGAGTGTCCAAGCTGATTCTAGAAGATTCAATGACAAACTCGTATAAAGTTGACATAACACATGAGTCCTGAGAACTGGAGGTTAAATGTGAATGTCTGTACAAAGTCCACAGAAAATGTGAAAGTTCGATATAGAACACTGTAGAAAGTTCACAAAGAATGAGAAAGTGTGATGTGGTGAAGACTGTGAAAAGTTCATAGACAATGGGAAAGTACGATGAGGCGAACACTGTGAAAAGTTCACAGATGATGAGAAAGTACGATGAGGCGGACACTGTGAAAAGTTCACAGATGATGAGAAAGTACGATGAGGCGAACACTGTGAAAAGTTCACACACAATGATGAGAAACTTGCCATTGCGTCATTTAACTTTGAAGTGTTGTGACCATATTAATTGTAAATCCAATATTGTCATTTACTGACCCAGTACTGAACCGCCAAAATATATAACCAAAACGCCAAAACGTGCCAAATTATGCGCAATGCTATGAAATATAGCACAATTTTGTATACAATTTCACAGGAAAGTAATATAAATTAGCATACATAAGCATATAAAAAAAAAGATTGGCAGTCATTTGCATTTTAGACACTGTAAATAACACATTAATACAATATAAAAAATAATATGTGAGGATTACAATTCCATTTGGCCCATTACATATACTATATGTGAGCGAGTACAAAAATATAATGCAAACTTTTCTTATATATACATAAGAATGTAATCTCATAAATAACATATTACTGTTTCTTTTAATTTTGCAATAAGAAATAACATACTTTAACTCATGAACCAGAAAAATATACATAAATATACATGTTTTCATTTATATTGATTTGTTGGGATAGAGAAAAAAAAAAAAAACATATCAATGTAGTCAAAATTTTCCCATCTTTCCTTCTTTTCTTTTTATTGAAGAAAAAAAAATCGTTTAATAAAATATTCTCAATTTTATAAAATGAAAACAGTTCTAGCATTGATATTTTAATAAATTTATGTAAAGAAACAATTTATTCTTCGCATTATATATACAATTCCGTCGAATTATTAATTAACAGATAATGAATTGAAATAGAAGAGAAAAGGCAAAAAAAATGAATTATTCGTTTTCATTTGATAATATTTATTTCTATTATTATTTCCTCTTTTTTTTTTTTTTTTTTTTTTTTTTTTTTTTTTTTTTTTAATTTGCCCAAGTTTTGTATGTTTCCTAACAAAAAATTCAGTGTAATTTATCCTCCATATAAGGTTGTTATCAAAAACAAAAGAAAAAAAATAAATTCCTAATCCAAAAACATTTCTATAATTTTCATCAATTTTTATTATTATTACAATAAACAAAATAAAAACTGGATGATGCAATCTCCCTTGTTTATAAAATGAGCATCGTAACTGAAGAAAAAGAAAATCAAAAGCAACCGTTGCCTTTTAATCTAACCAGGGATAAACGAATTTCTCTTAGCTGAAAAGATGATGGAGAGCAAGTCCCTCGCCCTTTTCCTCTACCTTTGAGCATCCTCAGCTGACCCTGTAATACGTCGCGCTATCTCCCTTACAAATTCTCCCCGCGTAGATCGTAAAAATCGATTGTACCAGGTGCGTTTGGTACACTACACCGGAGAATCTTCGTCACCCTTTTTTTTGGAACACGCCCACGGAACGAACCCCCCCTTTTTTTTTTTTTCTTTTTTTTTTCTGCAGGTGCATCGGGATTTGCGATGCGATCTTTCTTCCGTAACCTTAACCTTTCAACTTTGTTCAATCAGAAGCAGGTAGACTGGTGTGTTGCCTGTTTAAAACCGTCACGTGGAATATGCCGCTAATTATAAAGTAAGTTTTCGAGTTATTATAAGAATTATTTATTTATTTAGTCCTATAACATATTGTGATCATATTGTGTTGTGTTTGTCCACAAGAAACTAGTTTTAATTTCTTATAGAGTTAACTTTAAGATGTAAATAATTTAAGACATACTGCGCACGTTAGCACGTGTTTCAAACCATGAAACTTTTGCATTATGTGCTTAAAAATCCAACTTCCCACTAGAGACTAAGCATAAGATTTTAAAATCTCATTAATAATCTGAAAGATAAATTTAATTACCTTTATTTATCAAAAACCAGTTTGAACTGATGTTTTTTTTTTTTTTTTTTTTTTTTTTTTTTTTTTTTTTTTTTTTAACACGAAGCCTAAAACATGAAATATACCTGAACGCACGTGTATGTCAAATGCATAACTACTTTCCCAAAAACAATATTCATGTCTGTCAACATTAATTAATAATAATCTAAAATATATGTAATTAAAATTTTATTTTATTTCTTAATATAATCGTTAATCTTAAAAGTTAATGAGGTTGAATATCAAGAATGTGAAATAGCGGTGTCGTGGCTATAACGCATGGTAAAACAATAGTTTATTTAATCATTTAAATAAAAACTGGTCAATTTATTTATTTAGACCGAACTAAATTATTTATTTAGACCAAACTAAATTATTTATTTAAATTAAACTAAATTATTTATTTAAAGTAAGATCAATTATTTTTTATTTTATTTATGTATTCTTATATTTGAGAAAAAAAAAGTGTGACTCATACCCGCCGATCTCAACTAAATACTGCAGTTAGGATTTTATTCGCCCGCGAATATCTTCCATTTAAAAGAGTCAGAACGGATTAAGTCGCAATGCTTATATAAGAGAATACTTTAAATTAAATAAAGTTTATAATATATGAAAATCTTTATCTATATCTTACTTTATTTAGAGGATTCTTAAAATAAACGTTATTTTTATTTATCTATACAATTTATTTTATTTTATTTATTTATTTATTTATTTATTTATGTATTTTAAATCATTATTATTATATATTTAAATTTTTTTTTTTTGAAATTTTAAAATGTTAAATATTTAGAAGAGGAATCACTCTATTTATATATTAAGATCGCGAACTTTATGCTTAAAATCTGATTAAATCAAAATGTAATACATTTATTTTTATTTAAATTTTATACTTAGCTTTGATGTCCTGTAAAATTCCTTTCTAGTTAACCGACACTCCTGTATTATATTTCATTGTTACTTATCTCTGTTATTTTACGTTAATCAAAATTTATTTATTTACTTAATTATTATTATTAGTATTATCATTTTAAATCTCCGCTTAATAATTAGCTAACGAGATTAAGTTTTAAATCCAAATTGTTTATTTAAATTAAAAAAAATGAATAATGTAACTTGTTATTATTATTATTATTATTATTATTATTTTAATATTATTTATTTATTTATTGATTCCGTTTCTTTATTTCATGATGGAATCCTTGCCAACCTGATGATGAAGTGGACGAGCCAGAAACCATCGTCGTCGTCCCACGTTCCTTGAAGAACAGATTTTTTTTTTTTTTTTTTTTTTTTAATGTGGTTCTAAACATCCATCCGTGAGAAGACCGGGGGACGCAAAAGGAGGAACCCCCCCGGTGTGTGTGTGTGTGTTTTATAAATTTTTTTTTTTTTTTTTTTTTTTTTTTTGTGAAACTGTGGATTCCACCACTGTGTTTGGTGTGTTTGTCTGGGACGCCTGTGGATTATCCCCCATGGAATAGACACACACCTCAAGAGTGCACCATCGCGACGAAGACATCCACCTAGTAAGTTTATTTATTTATTTGTTTATTCGTTATTATTTTTAATAAGTGAGGTTGATTTTCATTTTATTTCCTGTCTTATGCGACCTGCCCTGATGAGAAAATTAAATTGAATTAAATTAAATTGAAATCTAACAATTTTATGTGATTATTTTTTTTTTCCTATCTCCATCCCTGTGTATTTTATGCCGGCTTACACAGTTTCTTGCGAAGAATATCTGCAGAGATATAAACGAGAAAAAAAAAATAAACATCCTCAAATTAAATCTTAATTATATGACATTATTATGTTTTGTTTAGTCGTTAAATGTTTTTAGTGATATTTTATGTGGTTTACTTGTCTTGCATGTTATGTAAAGTTTGCGTTCCGTGACTGTAGCGTTAGTATCTCCCCTTGAGATAAGATGCTTTACGACCCGATATTTGTGGGTGGTCCCCTGTGTTGTACGGCAGAGAAGGCGAGTAGAAAAGGGAGTGCAAAAACTTCGATTGCTCCCCCTCCATTCGAGTGCTGAATCGAATCTCCGCGAACGATTGTAACCTTGGTTACGATGGCTTTGTTGTCCAACAACTTCGTATAATCCTGATATTAAAAGTTTCCCTTCGTTTTTATTATTTATTTATTTATTTTTTTCTTAATATATATCAAACTTTTTATATATTTATTTTAAATTTATCCTTAATCTATGATATATATATATATATATATATTTTTTTTTGTAGTTAATTATTTATTAATTTTTTTTTTTTTTTTTTTTTTTTTTTAAACTTTAGCTGAGTATGCAATAGCTTGTTTCCTGATCATTTTTAATTATTACTAATCAATGAATATATTATCCCGTTGACCTAGGAAACTTATAAAGGTTTTTGCCTGCATAGTTTTGTTATATATTCATGATTATTATCTTTTTTTTCTTTTGTGAGAAGTAGGAATGAATAATTCAAAATGGCAAAAATGTTTTTTGTTTAAATACCGAAAACCCTTGTGAATTTGTTTATAATGTAGCTAAACAGTGTACTGTCCTATGAAACAAATATAGGTGTAGTATTTAATGCTAAATATAAAACATAAGTTGCCCCTCTTAACAGAATCAATCCTTAATTTCCCTGTAAAAAAAAATATAATACTCGTTTTTCCTTTTTTATTTTATTTATTTATTTATTTATTTATTTTTTAAATTATTTTGTGGAGTTTCGTATATGTATATTTTTTGTATTTTGCTAGTATAAATAATGCGACCTCTTCTCGCACTATTTTGTGAAGTCTATGGGGATATTTTTTTATACATATATATTTACTTTTGTTACCGATTATCTGTACATTTTAACTCAATACAAATTTGGCTCAATGTTAGTCCTGGGTGACTTGTATCTTTGACTTGATATTGTCCCAGTATATACTTATTTTTGAAACCTAATTATAACCAGTATGAGCTAAAAAAAAAAATTTTTTTTTGAGCTTCAAAATAAATTCTTGACTAAATTTTTGGAGAGAATAAAAAAAAATTATTTACAAATTTTTCCTATATTATACAATTTGTTATATTTCCTCCGTAGATTCTGTATCAGAAAGCGATTGTGTAGACTGATTGTCTATGTCCTCGTTACATGGTGTTGCATGCTTGGGTACGAATAGCAAATCAATGTGTCTCTTAATGTTGCTTTTATATACCCCTGACACCAACGCAAAATAAAATTTGTAAGGCATTTTAACAAGAGATCAGATTACTACAAAACTTGTTCAATTTTAGTTATTTTTAATTTTACGTTAATTCTGCTGATATAAGTATTAATAATTATTTAAAAATCTAATAATTCCTACACTTATTCTTTCCTTTATTATTATTATTATTATTATTATTTTTTATTAATCAGCAGTTTAGTGAAAAAAAAAAAACATCTCAAAAATGAACTTTTTTTTTTTTTTTTTTTTCAATTGTTCACTTATAAGTATGCAAGAAATACACATAAAATAAATAGATAATAAAAGTTTATCAGCTTATCACTGGTATTATCATTAATTTTATCTTTTATTTTTCTTTATATGTATGTATATATATATCTTTTTTTTTTTTTTCAAGGATTAGAACAAATAATAGTTCATTTTTTTATCACTTTCAAATATATTTGCATGAATAAGTCAAATAAATATTTCAGAGACAAAAATAATATGCAATCTTTCAACAAAAATGGTCTAATTCTTAGGAATTGACCTTTGAAACCTTTGTTTTCATAT
This sequence comes from Maratus michaelseni, assembly GCA_963931845.1. Lineage (NCBI taxonomy): Eukaryota > Metazoa > Arthropoda > Arachnida > Araneae > Salticidae > Maratus > Maratus michaelseni. Next base: position 142,382,871 of record OZ007597.1, read on the forward strand.
GAAGATTATTTGCTTGTAATTACAATCGCGACATATAAATATACAATATAAAAGACAATTTTAATTATGCAAATGCAATTGAGTGCCAATACCTTTTTATTATTTTTTTTATGTATAACCCATACCCTAGGATCAGGATTTTACACTTTACAGCTGATATTATTTATCATTTATTTTGTATTATTATTGTTATAATTGTAATTATTCTTATTATTCATGCAATTACCGAAATAAATTATATTAAGTAGTGCGATGTTAGCTTACAAAAAAAATATTAAATACTACTAGCAGAATAATATGAGAAGTAAAAAAAAATATATCTTATTATTATTATTTTTTTTAAATGGATATGTTTAGAGTAACTAATTATAAAAATTTATGTAAATAATAACTTCTATACATTTATTGAGTAAATTTATCAATTCTAAAAGAGAATATTGAATATAAATAAATTTAGTTTCTTTAAATGTCCATCATTATTATTACTATTTAAGTTATTTCATTAGATCTAAGATATAAGTTCTTAATCCAGTACAAAATATTTAATTATCTAAAATAAGCTATAAATTGAATAATTAAAAGGGCTGGATATGAAGAAAGCTGAACACCAGAGAAATTCCTGTGTCACATGCACCAGTAATAATTGGGGTTTCTATCTGTTGGAGAGATTTAAAACATATATATGAAACTTGCAGGGCGTTACTCAAACCCATAATAATTAACTCCTCCTGTCAGAGACACACCAATTATCTTAACGGCAATTTGAGGGGAAATTGTGATCGTGCAACCTGGGATAGCTTTTTTGTATTAAATAAAAAAGGATGTACGGCGTTGTGTTATTTTTTGGAGAAACTTATCCTTAAGGTTGACCCCTCAAGCCCGCTGTAAAATCTTACTGAAAGCAGTAGTTTAAACCAACATATATATTACTCTAGATTAAACATCACACTATACACTAAATAAATGCTGGAGTCTAAATTAAGGATAAAATAAAAAGGGTTTTATTTACAGAAGATAGATATAAAACATAAAAAAAAGCAAAGAGTAAAATAATCATACAAAAAGGTAATACACATTATATTCACGAGACTTCATTTTAACAATATAATATATTAATCAATTGAGTTATTAATTTCTTATTTTAATTATTTAAATTTAAGTAAGTGCTGAATAAGTTTATGATAATAATTTAACCTTTACATACATCCTTGATCCTGGGGATGGCAAGAGAAGCATAATCTTCTTAACGTTAATTAATTAATTTAAAAATATTTACACAGTATCTGGGTGAATAATATCTACCTGTACCTCTCAGGAGAATAGCAGTCATAGAGTAGTTCACCAGTAGTTCTTGCTTCCACGGGCACATATTTAAAAAAAGGTTTGAATGACTTAATTATAATTGTAGGCTGTTGCCTATAGCACTGCAGCCTATATAGAAAAGCCAACTTTCATGTTGGTAGCAAGCTGCTGAAAAAGATGTCCTCCTCTTAAGGATTTTTTTGATGGAAGTGATTTTTGAGTTCTAGCGAAGTTTTCGTTATTTTTTTCCTTCAGAGGGGTGTAAAAAGTATTTACCTCCTCTTAAGGATTTTTTATCCAATGATGATGTTGGCGGTCAATTTCCCTGCTCTCTCGAATCACTTTTACTGGTCGCCGCGTATATCTGATCATCACGACGTTTGTCATTCGCTCCAGCCATATTCCGTCTCTTAGGGACTCCTATGTACCACTCCTCTCCTTGTTTTCCTGGAATCGCCGGTTCAATGTATATCTTAGCACATTTTATGACCCCTCTAGATTGTCTGTCATAAATCCTTGTTTGTTCAGCATTGCTGAACTGTCAGTTTCGGCGCCTGCCTGCTTTCTGCCCTTGTAAACACGGCCACCCATATCGTTGCCGTTGTTTTGATTATTTTAACGTGGGATGCGGGATATACCAATATCTTAGGTTCTATCCAGCAACAACAATGGGCAAAATCGAAATAGGGGGGGGGGTGAAAACAGAAAAAAAACCATAACTTCTTAATTATGATACGTATCAAATCCGTTTAAAGTTATTAATACTTCTAGGAAAAGGGCCGAAAATTTATGTATGACAGATTTTTAATATCATTAAAAATGGCCTCAAGGAAGGGGGGGGGGTGGGATTTTAAGAAGAAAAAATTCATAACTTCGTCAATTCACAAGATATCCATCCGCTTCTTGGAAAACATGAAAAAAAAATTGAATGCACTTAAAATAAAATTTAATATAACAAAGCATACCTTTTATTATACACGTGAAATACCACTGCTTCGACCGATCGATGGTGTCTTTATTTTCTTTTAAACATTTCAATATCAATTTTGCTTTTTAACCATAAATATAAAGTAAACCTATGTGGCGAATTGATATTTTATCTTTTTTGTACTACTATTTATTTTTTTTTAATCATTGTTCAGCACTATATAATGCGGTTATTTTATTTTTGTGGCAACACTAATTTGAAGAAAAATCTCGCATTTCATTTATAAAAACAATGCCGGTATAATTTTTAATTAATAGCAATATTTAATCAAAAACCATGTTTTAACGGAATGTGGTGGTGGTACTATGTCAGAAGCTGCTTCAAAAACCTTTCGAAGGAGGTTACCTCATTTATTGTTGTGTGTTTTGTAAATTCATGGAAAAAGGGATGTTGACAACAGAAATATGTATGATTTTAGAATAATAAACTAAAATACAGGATAAATAAAATTAAAAGTTGACTTATACGGTGGATTCAGGGGGACAGAGCCCCACACCCCATCTCTCACAAAAAAATCTTAGTCCCTTATTTTCGTGGTGTTTAAATATTATAAATTCACCGGGGAATAATATGTATTATCCTTTTTAAAAACAATTTAATATTATATTTTTTAAATAATAATTTTTAGCTGACATTTTAAACAGAAACGTCTTTTTAAACTTTCCATAAACGATCGCAAAATTCCAATTACGATGTGACACTGATTGGTCTCTATAAAGTTTAACAACAGTGATTTCAAAGTTGTATATACAAATAGTGACCACTCTAGTTTTAATAACGTATGGAAATTCAGATTAAGTTTTAAAGGCTTTCAAAAGTTAATGGATGAATAATGTTTTGGATTTTCATATCTAAAGCAAAAATCTGAAATATGAAAATTGCTTTTAAATTCTTTAAAATTCGATATATTATATGCAAGTGTTACGTCAAAATCTTTTTTTTTAAAGCTATTTTCCCTCTGTCTGAAAATATAACAACTGTAGTAATTATATTTTGATAATTGATAAATTTAACGCCAGAAAATAAAAAGTTTCTGCCCGCTACGCTGATAAAAAAAAAAGTTTAATGAGTCAATTGGGTCAGAGATCACACCATTAGCAATGCTGACGTAAATATTGTCTTTTTTTTTTTTTTAACAGACCGCTGACGAGGACCATTTTCATTCTTGGCAGACGTCTATGACGATTGGCTGACGCGTTAATACTTCGATTTAAAATGTTAGTTCAACGGTTTAGTAGTTAGAAGAGATGTTCGTAACTTTGATACTGAAAAATTATGTGCTTATAATTTTGCGTCAGTCCTTATGTGTGGATGTGGATTACAAGTAATTTACAGTAATCATGAAAAGTTACATAGAAATAATATACGCTGAAGAAAATGCTTGTAATTTATATAATGTTATAATTGTTAGAACATTGGTGTGTATTTTATTAATTTTTTTTTTTTCGTTCATCACGAAGATTGTGCTTTTTGAATATTATTTTTATAAAATCCGACTGGTAAGTTTTTTTTTTTGCAGTCGGATGTGTTTTTTTTACCTTTTTGAAAGGAAAATATGTGTGATTTATTTTCAATGAATATTTTTAACAAATCGGTTTGAAAAACAGTGCTTTTTTTATGTTTTGCCAAAAGTGTGCAACTGCCGTAATTGAGGGAGTACGCTCTATGACTATTCCATTGAGAAGTCATAAATATTATAAAATCAACATTTAATCTGAGAATTATCTATTTTCGTATTGTGCTTTTTGAATATTATTTTTATAAAATCCGACTGGTGAGTTTTTTTTTGCAGTCAGATGTGTTTTTTTTGTTTGTTTTTTTCCTTTTCGAAAGGAAAATATGTGTGTTTTATTTTCAATGAATATTTTTAACAAATCGGTTTGCAAAACAGTGCTTTTTTTATGTTTTGCCAAAAGTGTGCAACTGCCGTAATTGAGGGAGTACGCTCTATGACTATTCCACTGAGAAGTTATAAATATTATAAAATCAACATTTAATCTGAGAATTATCTATTTTCGTATTGTGCTTTTTGAATATTATTTTTATAAAATCCGACTGGTGAGTTTTTTTTTTTTTGCAGTCGGATGTGTTTTTTTTTTGGTTTTTTTTTTTTTTTTTTTCCTTTTCGAAAGGAAAATATGTGTGATTTATTTTCAATGAATATTTTTAACAAATCGGTTTACAAAACAGTGCTTTTTTTTATGTTTTGCCAAAAGTGTGCAACTACCTTAATTGAGGGAGTACGCTCTATGACTATTCCATTGACAAGTCATAAATATTATAAAATCAACATTTAATCTGAGAATTATCTATTTTCGTATTGTACTTTTTGAATATTATTTTTATAAAATCCGACTGGTGAGTTTTTTTTTGCAGTCGGATGTGTGTTTTTTTTTCCCCTTTTCGAAAGGAAAATATGTGCCATTTATTTTCAATGAATATTTTTAACAAATCGGTTTGCAAAACAGTGCTTTTTTTTATGTTTTGCCAGAAGTGTGCAACTACCTTAATTGAGCGAGTACGCTCAACAACTTGTTATAATATTCATTCAATTCTGACTATTCCATTGACAAGTTATAAATATTATAAAATCAACATTTAATCTGATAATTATTTATTTTCGTGTTATATTTGTTTAAAATAATTTACTATTATGGTTATGACTAACTCATCAAAGGTAGGTAGGATTATAAACAACTACTAATTTTCGTTTTCAAATAAAGCTTTTGTTGGAATATAATTGCTTATATAACATTATTTAATTACTATTTAAATTAATTTGATAAGAATAATACGTATTTATTATATTTGTATCTTTTTAAATCCAAATAAATATATTTTAATGTTAAAATATTTGTGTATTTTTTATGATTTTCAAATAAATTCATATCAATTTCAAAATTAGCAAATTTGTTTAATATATCTTTAGATCTCCACTTTATCAATAAAAGTTTTTTATTGTAAAGAATCTGGATTATAACTCACAGCATTGATTTTATTGAAGTTCAGAAATATATATACATATATATTATGCAATTATATGTTATTACTATGACTGTAAAATATCAGTAATATATATATATATTTTAAATACGTACTTTAAAATATGTCTTTTTAAAAAAGCAATAACAGAAAGTTATCAAACCTTATGCTGAAAAAAAGAATGCTGTGTTTATAATTTTTTTTTTTTTAACACTTTGATATGTAAAGGAATTTTTAATGTTGCTTTGATGAATATGCGGAATACTTATAACATTTTCTTTCGCGGTCAAACTCCTGTGGTGTTTTATATTTTATAATTAGAGATGTACAATTTTCTTCGAGAAATCTTTTTACATTTTTTTTGTCAAATCTGATTTGTTAAACCTAAAAAACTTATTGTCAAACTGGCAGAACGTATTTTTTTTTTTTTTCAATTTGAGAATGTGAATTAAAAATAATCTTCTAAGTTACACATAATATTATTTGGTTTTAAAGCAAATTTTAATTGTAAAACAAATATATCATTACTTACTTTGATTTATTGCTCAAAACTTTAGCTTTCGGTTTTGCAAAACTTGAGATATTGAAAACAAATTTTAATATTTAAAAAAAAATATTTTTAGTAAAAAGGTTAAAAATAGAAAATGGAAAATAAAAAAAGCTAGACATTTACATTTTTGCATAATTTTGGTCCAAATATTTTTCTAAATGGTTTTCATTGTTGTAATAAAATTCGAGATCTAAATTTACTGGTTCTATTATTTTTCTTTCTTTATATATATTTTTTTAAACTCTAGATTGTTTAACTGTGTTGTATAAGATCTAAAATGCAGGGTTTTCAGTAAATTTTAATATGTTTTTACGTTAAAAAGGAAAAATATATTTCTTCACACATATTATATATATATAAAGTTTCCCATAACATAAACCTGGTTTTTATATATGTTAGTATTTTAAAAAATATATAAAACATTCAGAGAATGAAAAAACTATAGTTGTCATTATTATTTTTTTATTATCATTATTGAACTGTTCTATTCAAGTCTTAAAACAATTCAAAGCATACTTCATGGAAATAAACTTGTACTTTCTTCTAAGAAAACTAACTATATGGTACACTTAGAAAACGAGCTATATGGTACAAAATTATTTTATATCAATTTTAATTTGATGATCCTTTAAAACAATTCAGCAGAAGTATTTTTCTAAAAGAAGTATTTTCTATCTAAAATAAATACAGTGGACTCTCTCTATCTGAACACTCTCTAATGTGAACACCCCGGTATTATGAACACTTTCTGATGGTCCCGGCGAAACTCCATAGACTTAACAAAAGATGAACTCTCTGTATTCTGAACACCCTCTAATCTGAACACCCCACTATTATGAACGCTATTTTTGATCCCCATTCTAACCCGCCTCTCCGTAAACTGAACGTGTGTTTGCAGTCGGAATACGGGAAATTCTCGCATCATGGAAATTCGGAAAAATTGTTGCAGAAGAATAAAAGGGTTCGATGAACTCGATTTAAAAATAAAGAAACAAAATCATTTCTAGATTTTTAGATCTACCCGATGCTGAAATTTGTTTCAATAATTCAGATAAAATCTTCAGTTAACAAAACAAAAAAAAACATTCATTCGAACCAAAAAACAATTCAAAGAATATTTTTGTTTTTAACGTACGTGTTCTGAAATAACTAGAACATTCTTATATATTTTTAATAAATAAAAAAGTGCAGATATGAAATTGTTTTCCATTTCAGAAAAAGTAAATCATGATAATCAAATTAAATGAAATGATCAAAACAATCAATTTTTATGCAAAGAGATACAAGAAAAAATAATGTAAAAAACATGTCACGTGATTTCCCCTCTCCCGAGCTGAGATAAAAATAGAAAGATTGCGCAACAGAAATGCCCACCCCCCAATGACAGATAAGAGACAACAGGTGTTAGAGGGAGTGGTTAAAAAAGGATTATGGTTTCTTTTCTGCACACCTGGTTGGCAGCATTATCAAATAATACGACAAAAATTTAAATCAAAAGTATGTCAAATAAAAATTGCATCTGAATTTGGAATTTCAGTAGATCAAGTCAATGCCATCAGCAAGAAAGAGAAAGAAATTATAGCCGCTTTTGAAGCAAATGAACCTTCCTGAAAGTGTAGAAATTTCGAAAAGAAAATGGGAAACGAGAACATAAACAATCACGTCTGGAAGTTTTTTTGCCAAATGAGAACGAAGAATCTTCTGTCACTGGGCCCCTGTGAAAGCAGATTGCTCTGGATTTTGCAGAAAAGGAAAAATCACGGAATTGAAGACATCAGGAGGATGGCTGACTTGCTTCAAAAGTCGGCATAACATTGAATTCAAAATAATTAATGGTGAAGCTGCAGATGCGCACTGTGATTCTGAGAAAGACTCCGGATATAACGAAGGATTTCGATGCCGCTGACATTTTCAATGCCGACGAAGCCGGCCTGTTCTTCAGAGCTCTTCCAAATAAACCTTATCAGAAAGAAGCGAGAAATGTGTGGGCGGCAAAATGTCAAAAGAAAGACATACCGTCATGCTCTGTGCCAGTTTACGGGTGAGAAGTTCAAACCACTTGTGATCGGAAAAAGTGAAAAACTACGGTGCTTCAAAAATGTGAAGATAGCTTCATTGCCTGTGCATTATAAATCAAATCGAAAAGCCTGAATGACATTCACAATTTTCTCACAAAGGTTGGAGGGCATTAACGAGATGATGAAGAGAGAAGGAAGGAAAATTCTTCTTTTTGTGGATAATGCCAGATCACATACAAATGTGCAGCTGAGGAACGTGAGCCTGAAGTTCCTTCTATAATCCAACCACTGGATCAAGGAGTAATCAAGACCTTTAAATCTCACTACTGAATTCATTTTTTGAAGAAAATGTCCGTGGTGATGGAGGAGGCAAATTCGGCAACCGAACTAACGAAGAATATCAATGGCTTGGAATGAAGTAATCCCCTACACCATCCAAAAATGCTTCTACAAAGCTGGATTCCCGTGTGAAAATGAGCAATCACGGACAGAGGACCAAGAAGCAACAGCTGTGAGTGACTTGGGGTCAATTCTTCAGGAGCTTCATACTGAAATTGAACCTGGAGCTTATCTCGAAGCCGACGGAAGCCTTCCTGTTTGCGACAACGTCGTTGAAGAGACAGAGGATAGTGAAGACGATGCAGAACCAGAAGAGACCGATGAAACAAGAAGTACGATTACCTTCAAGCAATATGGCCAAGGGATTCAAGACCTGTTGAACTATGCGGCTGAACATCACCCGGAAGCCTTTCCACTTCTTAAACAACTAGATAACATGTACACTGCACGAGCATACACTATACAAAAACAGACTAAAATTACTCAGTTTTTTAAGTAATGTGCCGATTATGTTTTCAAGTAATGTATTGTAAGGGTGTAATTGTATATTTTGTAAAAATTTTTAATATAACATTTAATTAACTTTTTTTAATTAACTTTTTCAACAGTTTCTAAATTCAGAACCTCCATCTCGATAACTTGCATGGTTAACCAGGCTAAGTATTCTATACAGTCTATAAACTCAATACATAGTAGTAGTAGTGCATTTCCCAATCTCCCTCTATAATGAACACCCCCATAATCTGAACACTTTTGGTCGGTCCCATGAGTGTTCAGAATAGAGAGAGTCCACTGTAGTCAATTTTGATGAAAAGTTGCATTGTTCTTCTAAAACAACATTACAGTTTTAATCTAATATTGCAGTGTTAAATTTTCATTCTAAAATGATTTTTTTTTTTTTTTTTTTTTTTTTTTTTAATGGCCATTCTAATGTGCGCCGCTAATGAAGTCGTTGCCGACAACAGTATTCAATGACTTCATTCGTGTAATCGGGCAGTGCAGAAAAGTTGTAATCAATATTGTACATGCTTTTAGCATAGAATGAAGTTGAATATAAAAAATATTATATAAAAACATATTTTTTATATGCTCAGTAATCGAATGAATTTAATTTTTTGAGGGGAGTAGTCATTGTCCCTCGAATTGTTTTAGTGCACATCTTCTATACTATGACAAAAAATTAAACACTTTCATGCTTTAGAATACATATACATATTTGGCCATAAAGCAAGATTCGATTTCTTCCATAAGAGACTTGATTATAGCATGGGCAAACTGGGCCGTTAGCCATTGCCACTATGATTTTAGGGTTCTCAAATTAGTATGCAATTTTCATAAAGCTGATATTTTATATCTATTTCGACGTTGCACTGACTATAATCAATATTTTGAACATTTAGAGTAGGATAAGTTTAAAAACCAAAAATATATTTATCTAAGTACAGTAAAACTTTTCAATAGCGGACACCCCAGGACGACGGAATTTGTCTGTTATTCGGAAGAGTCCGCTTTCTCCGAATAGCAGACAAATTCTACGATGATGCGGTGTCTACTATTGAAAGATTTTATTGTATTTAGATAAATATATTTTTAGTTTTTAAACGTATTCTACTCTAAAAGTTCAAAATATTGATTATAATCAGTACAAAGTCGAAAGAGATTTAAAATATCAGCTTTACAAAAATTTCATACCAAACTTGGGGCCCCCTCAAATCGGGGGAGAAGGGGGGGGATTACCCAGTTTGCCCCTGCTTTAATCAGGTTCTGCTTCCGGAACAAACCCCAGCCCTGCTTTATGGTCAAATATTTTCCAATTTATTCAGGATTCACTGTGGTCAAACATGGCTGTATTTAATGCTAAAAAAAGTGTGGTCAGAAATATCTGCATATTGCTCACAAATCAGAGCACAAAAACGGCTACAATTCAGACATTTCAAGTGTCTGTAATTCAGACACATTTAAGTGTTTTAAATTTTTAAGACACTTTAAAGTGTCTCTTTTTTTAACCATCCGTCTCAGACACTTAAGTGTCTGAATTTCAGACATTTCCGTTTACAGTGTAAGTAAAACTTAATGGGTATTTGAAAAGGAAAGAAATAATATTCACTGATTAAGATTTTGGTTAATTACTTGCCCTTATGGGCATTTTAAAACTATCATATCTTTATAAGGCATGCAATGAAAGAAAACACAATAGTGATAAGCTTGGAATAAAATATTTTAGTTTTTTGTCAGTAATCTAATTTAATTCATTATGTAACTCTAATTGAATTTTTCCTTAAGAGTTCAATTACTGTTACAAACTGAATTAAATAAATATTGCCAATAAAGTATTTTAGTCCAATCTTTACCACGCTTGTGTCTATTTTCATTGCATGCTCTAAAATATATGATTCTTTTAAAATGCCCAAAAAAGAAACAAAATTTTTTTTATTCACTCCATAAAAAGTGAACATTCACTCCTATGAAAGAGTGGCTATACACTCCTGTTAGGAGTGAGAAATCCACTCCTTTTGCCAGAGTGAATAGTCACTCCTATGAAAGAGTGGATAGCCACTCCTATGAAAAAGTGACTATTCACTCCTATCAGGGTGAAAAAACCCACTCTTTTTGCAAGAGTGGATAGTCACTCCTCTGAAAGAGTGAGTATCCACCCCTGTTTAGAGTGACTATTCACTTCTCGAGAGTGAGTATTCACTCTTTCAGAGAGTGAACAATTTCACTTTTGCCTAGAGTGAATAGTCACTCTAAAGAGGTTGGGCAAATTTTGACTCTGCGATAGAGTGAATATCCACTCCTCCGGAGTGAATAGTCACTCTTTCTTATTTAGAGTGTAAACAAATGTCAGTCGAAACAAAATTTGCTTGAATTACAGATCAAGTTTGTTAAAAGCTATTGAAATTAAATTAATTCAAACTCTTTTTCGGTTAATTTCCTTTTACAAAAATTACGTTTATAATTTTCTCTTCTCCGAAAAACACATCCCTCATCATCATTGGTCTGTCTGTCTGTCTGTCTATCTGTCTCGCCATGTTACAACTAGAGTAAATATTGTCGGATTGTCATGTAGTTGATATAATGTTATTGAGTTTTATCATGGCATGTTCGATATTGAAAATGAAGTGTCTAGCATTTACAGTTCGTTTACAGGGGCACAAAAAGAATGACATTACATTATAGTCTATGGAGAAAAACCATTTGCAGTGTACTTTAATGATTATTACAAACATATTGCGATTGATATCACTGTGGAGCACTACCAGATGATAACTGTAGAATATTGTGTGCATAGTATTTATCATTCATTTACAGGGACACGCAAAATAATTCGGTTACAGTGCTGTCTACGAGCAATACTTCCTGCAAGTGCGTTCTTAATTGTGTAACATGATTTTTGCGTACTATGTAGTACATATGCAAATCTATAGATCATATACAGAGCTGCACAAAAACATTCGGATATATATATATATATATATATATATATATATATATATATATATATATAATTATAATATCTATGAATTTCAAAAAACATATCAAGTTCTTGTATGATATATATATATATATATATATTCTTTTTTTGACAATAGATGGTCATTTCTGATGCACTGCAAAAAATAACTGTCGATTTTACAGTATAAAACTGGCAGCTGGGGTGCCAGTTTTATACTGTAAAATCGACAGTTATTTTTTGCAGTGTGGAGTGTTCTGAATAGGTTGGATAATCTATGCTTGGCGCATGATTTTTGTTTCTTGTTTTTAATAATTTTATTGTACTTTTCAAGCCAGTTAAGAAAAAAAAAATAGTTGACGTTCTAGACAAAAATTAATCAAGGAAAAATGTTTAGGGATAATTGTTTGATAAAATTATGTTGTTTTAAATAATAATAATAAAGACTTTCTTGTTCATCATGGTATTTTTACAAATCGCTCATTCTCTGGCATGTTCATTGACTATTTTTAATGGTTTTATGAAGGAGCAATAGTAGGTGGGAAAAGCCGGTTTCACCCCATGAGGCGGTGCTGCGGTCCGGCGGCGGTGCTAAATTGTTGTAAAAGACTACGATGATAAAATTCAAACTTAAAATCGAGGGTGGGGCGAAAGGGTGTGCTATAGGAGAGGGGGTTTTAGGAGGGGGCAGCATGTTATAGTAGGGGGGTATTTTTTTTAAAGGGGGGGGGGCTTAATTTAAAAAAAATTAAAATTGTCTTATATTACGAGGTATCGGTTATGGTAGAGTACGACTACTATCCCCTTGCCCCCCCCCCCTTTTTTTTTTTTTTTTTTAAGGAGAGATAAAGTTTAAAGTGGTGTCGCCCTCTATCGGTAAGTATGAAAATTATGGAATTTAAAATGACTGCTTCTGAATTTTAAGTTATAGCATAGTATAAAATAAAATATTCTAAAGTATCTAACCATACTGCTTACAATGGAATTTTAAGTTATAGCATAGTATAAAATAAAATATTCTAAAGTATCTCATCATACTGCTTATAATGGAAATTTAAGTTATAGCATGGTGTAAAATGGAAATATATAGTTATAGAATAGCACTTAATAAATAATTTTAAAGTATCTTAGCAAACTGCTTACAATGAAAATATTTAGTTAAAGCATAGCACTTAATAAAATATTTTAAAGTTTCTTACCAAACTGCTTACAATGGAAATTTAAGTTATAGCATGGTGTAAAATAAAGTAACTTACCACTGCTTACAATGGAAATATATAGTTATAGAATAGCACTTAATAAATAATTTTAAAATGTGTTACCATAGTGCTCACAAAGGAATATGAAATAGAAATTTAAGTTCTAACATAACGCTAAATAAATAATTTTAAAGTTTCTTAGCAAACTGCTTACAATGAAAATATTTAGTTTAAGCATAGCACTTAATAAAATATTCTAAAGTATCTCATCATACTGCTTACAATGGAAATTTAAGTTATAGCATGGTGTAAAATAAAGTAACTTACCACTGCTTACAATGGAAATATATAATTATAGCATAGCACTTAATAAATAATTTTAAAATGTGTAACCATAGTGCTCGCAAAGGAATATGAAATAGAAATTTAAGTTCTATCATAAAGCTAAATAATAAATAATTTTAAAGTTTCTTAGCAAACTGCTTACAATGAAAATATTTAGTTACAGCATAGCACTTAATAAAATATTTTAAAGTTTCTTACCAAACTGCTTACAATGGAAATATTTAGTTATAGCGTAGCACTTAACAAAAATTTTAAAGTGACACATGTAAATAATTATAGTTATAAACCGACATATAGGCAGATAGGCAGGCACACAGACAAGCAGGCAGGCAGGTAGGTAGGCAGACAGACAGACACACAGTGAACTATTTGTTACGTACACAAGCATGCATATACGAAGTGAACTAATTGTAATAAAATACAAGACGTGCATACGTTTTAAAACATTTTTTTTTTCTTCACAGAAATTAAGAAAATATTAAATTTCGACTACAACTTTCACTTTGAAATAGCGTACTCCCTTGTTAAAATTATTAGCTTTTAACAAACATGTAAATGAAGCGGGGTTCGAACCTCGAACTTGACAAAATGATCTCATGATGTGTTGATTTGCAGTAGGTTTAAACGAACACACCATGAGACCATGTTTATTAGACGCGATTTAAGATATATAAGAAAAGGTGTCACGTGACTGAACATATTGGATTATTACTATACAGTACTAATGATATTATAAATTTTGTAAAATAATTTAAGCTTTACGATAAACTTTAATGTTTAAACTTACAAACACATTGGAATATATTTATAACATATAAAATAACCTTATAAAAGGTTGGTTGGTTTGTTGGTTTTATAAACTTGCAAAGCAAAGCGTATCTTACCAATTTGCATACAAGAGATTTTGTAACATAAATTATATAATACAGCAAATTTTAACTTACCAAGTGGGGTTTAAGGATACTGTAATAGAATTTTTAATTGTATACTTTAAAAAAGAAAGTTTAACTTACCATTATGTTTATGCTCGGATTCGAACTGTCAACCTTTTGGCTAGCTTTCCAATGCGCTCCCAATTACGCTACGATAGCTCCGTACAATTAATATAAATAATGAAACCTAACACAATGTTACTTTTTTTTTCCCTAAGATTTTCAAGTTAATAAAACAGGATATGACGACATTTATAGAATAACATCCTGTTTTACAACGATAAGAATAGCAATATAAGAAGCTTGTACACCATAATGAATTTACTGTTTAAAGTTTTGACTTAAACGATTATTCTTCTAATTACTTAAAACCTTGCTGTATATTTGCTTGATCACCTATCTGTTTACCCTGCTTTTTGGATACTTCTAAACCTGAAAATGACTACTTCGCTTAACACATCTTACTATGAAATTTCAGAAATCAGCGAATTTAGTAGAATATTTCAGTATTTTGACGTTTTTACCCCATACCATTGGGACTTAGGGGAGGATACGATTGTCGAAGTGCAAATGAATAAGGACTGTGAGTTAAACGTTCACATTCAAAAATATAAAGAATTTGAGAATAGTGGTAAAATGTACCCTACAAATGAAGGAATTACAATATCGTGCGCAACCTTTGATAAATTTGAAACGAGAATGACAAAATTTAATTTTGACTCTGCAGAAAAAGAAACATTCGTATCTAACAACGATTTACTAACGATTTATGTGGATAAGGAATCATGCATACTGCAAAAACTATTGAAACCTGATTGTTTACTACTTACAAAAGAACAATTTCTCAAACTAGAGAAAAACTGTATTGAAATTAGCGAATGTCTTATTCAAACTTTTTTAACAAAACTTTTACCTGTTTATGTTTTAAAAAACGTAAAAATATGTAAATGTTCTCACTTTACAGAGGAAGAGGCGATGGACTATTTTTTAGAATGCTTCGATCATGAATTAGAGAGATCAGTATATCGCACGTTTGACTGTTATTTATGTTTAATCGGCCAACCAGTAGAAATGGATCATGAATGTATGAGATATAATTTAAGAAAACAGTTTAACTGGTGCGCAGAGAGTGCTTTGTTAAATTTCAACATTAAGGAATTTGTGAAAAACCTGCTAGAGAAATGTACATGTAATTATACTTATTTATTTTTTGAATCTATGAATGTAGACTTTTATAATAAGCATTTGAGCAATGTATTTATAAATTAACGTAGAAATGTTTTATATTTAATAAATATTTGTTTAGTTTTTCATCATGTGTTTGTTTTTTATTTATGTATAAGGAATAAATAAGTTTAGTTTTCGGAAAGTTTTACAATTTTTATTCAGAAAATGTAGAAACTTGTTTTATTTTTCTACAAAAATTAAGGATTTTATACTATTTCATTAAACATGTGTACCATTATTATAATATAACTTACATATTGTATACAAAATACTACCCTTTACTTGATAAATTATTTAAGATTTTAAACCAAAACTGAGCGAATATTATAAAGATTATCGAGTTTGAAAATAGATCTGTTGTCTACCAGAGCAAAAACAGGAAACTACTTATTTGCGGATAACATCCCTGTTTTCTTACTGATAACGATACTTCTTGTATAGTTTAAGGTATAAAAATTATTTCATTTACTTAATTACCATATAATGAACGAGTATATTCACACATTTAAATTTGCATTTTAAGCCACGATGAATACATAATAAAACATTACTTGTATACTTTTACATAAAAATTGAAAATACATTTATACTTAACGAAATCACCCACTGTATAATAAAAGATACTTTGCTAAATTACTTATGTTTAACATACAGACTAATTTCTGTATACGATATATATCACATGACGCTATTTTTAATTATTTTAAGCATGCGCGCCCTCTACAATTAAATAAATATTCATGAAAAGTTTTATTTGAAATAATATTCATACTGTTTCTGTGCCGTTAAGACGTTCTAATTTTTTCTCCGTTTAAGTGATCTGCGATTTTAATTGATTTAAATTAAATAAGTACAATGCAAGACATGGTGTTAGACGAACCAACCAAGATAAGAAAAGCTTTGACATCGGAGTTTAAGGAGCAAATAGATAGTACTATTTTAATGAAACCTGTTTTGAATAAGGAACCGATGGCCTCTTCATCAGATCAAGTCGATCAAAAGTTACCTTTTACATGTGATACATGTAAAAAAGTATTTACTAAAAAATATATGTTATTAAGACATATGAACTTACATTTAGAAAATAACCCCTCTAAGTGTGATAATCTGTTTACTACAAAGAGCGCTTTACAGGGTGATATGCTAATTAATCCCAAGACATCTGCCACATATAAATGTGAGAAATGCAGTAAGACTTTCTCACGAAAAAATGTGTTAGTTAGACACATGAAATTTCACTTAGAGAAGAAACCTTTTAATTGTAAAATGTGTTCGAAATCATTTGTGCAGAAAAGCGACTTACAAAAGCATAACTTAGTACATTCTAAACAAGGCGTTATGCATAAATGTAATGATTGTGATAAAAAGTTTTTACGGGAAAAAAATTTAATAAATCATACTATGATTCATAACACCCCTCAGCAAAAGCAAAGGAATATTGAACCGTTTACCAGACACTATAAATGTGTCGATTGTTCTGAAATATTTAATCACAGATTTGACTTAGTGAAGCATAGAAAAATTCATCTCTCGCCCAAAGAACATATATCTGAACAGCGTACTGAACTTTTAAACCATTTACAGAATTTATTACTACGTATAGACACTTTACAAAATGCTATAAAAAATGAAACTATTCCTTTTTGAAATATTGACTTTACCAATTTATTTGAACTATACAACTTCTTGTATATACTAATGTATGTGTTTAAATAATTAAATAAATAATAGATAAGTGAAAAAGCTTTTGTGTTTTATTTTTCAATATGATTATATTATATCACTATTATGTGAATGAATGGACTTGTAAATTTAAACCTTATGTATAAAAATAAATTTCTTGCACTTTTACAAGAAGTAAAAATTTAATACAAGTTACTTAAATTATATATTTAATAAATTTTTTAAATATATTATTGATTCACATATGATAGTTAAATTAATATGCTATTAAACATATAATTTTGTATAATCTATATTATTAATTTTCTTTAACACATATTACTTTTTTACAATAAATCGATTTAACTAATTATACATTTGTGTAATTAAACAAACTTATTTTACTAAATATACGTATCGATAATTAATTTTTATCGTATGCGATTAACTATTTATACATTTAATAAGCGTTGCCATACCCGCTTTTATAAATAATTAGATATTATAAAGCATACGGATTTCACACAAACAAGCAATATACATTTTCGTTAAATGAACAACTTGAATCTTTAAGCTATAACGTCATATTTACTTTTAAACTTGCTTTTAACTGTAACCATCACTTTTTTTTAACCTATGTTAGTAACTGTTTAGATATAATATAATCAGTTTACTGTTGACTTTTGTGGTGACTGAACCTTTTACTGTTTGGTATTTAAAAAATGGCTTGTGAATTAGATGGGATTAAACGGTCGTGTGAAGAAATGGCTTCTTCAACAAAGTTTCAACGTTTAGATAAACCTATGGAAAATTCTGATTTTTATAATAATGAATTTTTACCCAAATCTAATGCACAGGAGAACTATGAAACACTATCACCTACATTGGACTTGTATGCAGCAGAGCCTAAGATTACCAAGGATTCTACAACACCAATATTTACTAACTGTGATAATGACGAAACGTCTTTCCCCGGCACCTGTTGTGAGTCTACCTCTGCTAAAAGCTTTTTGGATACAATGTTTAAGGATCTAGATTTTAAGAATTTGGAAACATATCTTACCTCACAGCCTACAAGTGGTTTAATTTATTCAAATAAACCATCAACTAGCATTACACATAGTATTGAACAATTATATAACATATCCCCTCCCATCGCATGTGTGAATAACATTTCCAAAACCAAACATGGTAAATCTCGCATTTTTGTCATGTTTCGGATTAAACTTGCTGATTTTATATTTTTAACTTTAAAACGACATTATAAACAGTTTTATGTACATATTGAAGAGATCAAACACAATGTATTTACAAATGAAGAAATTTCATCAACAAATAGAATTTTTATGGATATTTCAACATGGTATGAATTCCAATATAAAATTTTTGGATTTAATTTAAAATATAAAAGTTCATCGTTTATTGCTAACAATACAGTATTAGTGTTAAATTATAATAATTCTATTATGCAAATAAAAAATTTAAAGAATTATACACATTGTGTTTTAAACGATTTTCAGTTAGAAAATTTAAAAGAAAAAGCTATTGATTTTAATAGCAATCTTATTAAACACTTGTATACAGTTCATCTACCGCAGTTAATTAAGCAAAAATGCACACTCGTTAATTTACCTTCTGAAATCGAGCGTGTTTTACTAACGAAACTTATCTCTTCTATTGAGGATAATGTACTGACAATATTAAACCAAATTTATGAATGTGTAGGATGTATATTTAGACACCAATCCCAAAGTCTACATACATGTTTCACCTTTAATAAACGTGAAAGATTTAATCACTTAGGGGATATGATTTTAATGCTTGTAAATTTTGATTATGTTATTTCAAGGTTTTTAAACGGAGTTGAATGTATCAGTGAAAACTTTTTACGTAACATTAATGTGGAATTTATTCGAAATGTATTATTTAAGTCATGAAAATAAAATATTTTGCTTTAAATCTGTGTGTTTATTTAAACAAAATGTGTGTGTGTTTATTAATATTGTTTAACTTGCAATTTAAGATTAATGATTTCTCTTATATGTTTATAACAGAAACATGATAACATAGTATGTATACTAAATGTTAGTAACATACTACACATGTTAGTGAATGTATTTTTGAACTATTATAAAAGTTTTTAAAATTTTACAAGATAACAAAATTATTTTTCAGTTAAAAAAGTTTTATAAATTTACAATTTTAAATTTAAAACTTAATAAAAGTATTTCATACTTTATCAATGTTGATTCGTCTTGTATGTTAATATTATATAATGGTAACATACTATATAGTTGTTATGTTACTACATATACTTATAAAAATAATTTAAACATGTTATATTATTGTAAAAGTTTTTAAAAAAAATTACAAACTAACTTAATTAAATTAAAAAATTATAAGTAAACAAAATAATTATTTTTTTAATTAAAATAAATTAACAAAAATGAAAAGTTATCAAAATTATTTTATAAATGTTTTAAAATAACTTAATTTTAATAAATTGTGTCTATGTATACATATATATGTATGTACCTATATACATGTGGAACTTTATTTAAATAATAGAAATTCTCAAACTTTGTCATTAGAAACCCTATATTCTGATAATTAATAACAATTAGCTTTAAATTAAAGAAATAGATTAATTTATACTTACAAATATAACCCCCTTATAATAGCACGTCCTTCTTACATAGTTACTTCAGACATTATGCTTGTTTCTATCCTAGCAACAGGATGTTTTTGTCGTACCACGTGATTTCCTTTAAAGTCACGTGATCATGAAGATAAGAATTAAACACAACGTGTTTGACATTTTCACTTCTGCTATAGAAGAGGCTTGTTTGGTAAGTTATAATGTCCTGTATTCTTTATTTTACACTTTATTTTACAATTTATTAAGAAGATCTAATTTAAATAACGTTTATATTGCAAACGTAAGGTAAAAGCACTAAATTATTGTTTTAAAAGCCTTTTATTTTGTAATTCTGTCGACAATAAGATGATGTAATACATTTAAAATCTTACTATTGGGTTTTATTTTAGCATAAACATTATTTATTCAACTGGCTATTGCTTTTAGAAGTAACTTAATTTTCTTACACAAGCGGAAAATAATATTTCTTCATTAATATATCATGTTTACAAAATTTTTAAATTATATATAATATAACTTGTAAATACATAGTATATTTATATACCAAATCCATAAGTATACATACATACTTAAATAACATGTAAGTATACATATACTTATAGATACTTATAGTATAAAAATATTATAATATATAATATTAATATTATATACCAAATCCATAAGTATACATACATACTTAAATAACATGTAAGTATACATATACTTATAGATACTTATAGTATAAAAATATACTATGTATTTACAAGTTATATTATATATAACTTAAAAATTTTGTAAACATGATATATTAATGAAGAAATATTATTTTCCGCTTGTGTAAGAAAATTAAGTTACTTCTAAAAGCAATAGCCAGTTGAATAAATAATGTTTATGCTAAAATAAAACCCAATAGTAAGATTTTAAATGTATTACATCATCTTATTGTCGACAGAATTACAAAATAAAAGGCTTTTAAAACAATAATTTAGTGCTTTTACCTTACGTTTGCAATATAAACGTTATTTAAATTAGATCTTCTTAATAAATTGTAAAATAAAGTGTAAAATAAAGAATACAGGACATTATAACTTACCAAACAAGCCTCTTCTATAGCAGAAGTGAAAATGTCAAACACGTTGTGTTTAATTCTTATCTTCATGATCACATGACTTTAAAGGAAATCACGTGGTACGACAAAAACATCCTGTTGCTAGGATAGAAACAAGCATAATGTCTGAAGTAACTATGTAAGATGGACGTGCTATTATAAGGGGGTTATATTTGTAAGTATAAATTAATCTATTTCTTTAATTTAAAGCTAATTGTTATTAATTATCAGAATATAGGGTTTCTAATGACAAAGTTTGAGAATTTATATTATTTAAATAAAGTTCCACATGTATATAGGTACATACATATATATGTATACATAGACACAATTTATTAAAATTAAGTATTTTAAAACATTTATAAAATAATTTTGATAACTTTTCATTTTTGTTAATTTATTTTAATTAAAAAATAATTATTTTGTTTACTTATAATTTTTTAATTTAATTAAGTTAGTTTGTAATTTTTTTTAAAAACTTTTACAATAATATAACATGTTTAAATTATTTTTATAAGTATATGTAGTAACATAACAACTATATAGTATGTTACCATTATATAATATTAACATACAAGACGAATCAACATTGATAAAGTATGAAATACTTTTATTAAGTTTTAAATTTAAAATTGTAAATTTATAAAACTTTTTTAACTGAAAAATAATTTTGTTATCTTGTAAAATTTTAAAAACTTTTATAATAGTTCAAAAATACATTCACTAACATGTGTAGTATGTTACTAACATTTAGTATACATACTATGTTATCATGTTTCTGTTATAAACATATAAGAGAAATCATTAATCTTAAATTGCAAGTTAAACAATATTAATAAACACACACACATTTTGTTTAAATAAACACACAGATTTAAAGCAAAATATTTTATTTTCATGACTTAAATAATACATTTCGAATAAATTCCACATTAATGTTACGTAAAAAGTTTTCACTGATACATTCAACTCCGTTTAAAAACCTTGAAATAACATAATCAAAATTTACAAGCATTAAAATCATATCCCCTAAGTGATTAAATCTTTCACGTTTATTAAAGGTGAAACATGTATGTAGACTTTGGGATTGGTGTCTAAATATACATCCTACACATTCATAAATTTGGTTTAATATTGTCAGTACATTATCCTCAATAGAAGAGATAAGTTTCGTTAGTAAAACACGCTCGATTTCAGAAGGTAAATTAACGAGTGTGCATTTTTGCTTAATTAACTGCGGTAGATGAACTGTATACAAGTGTTTAATAAGATTGCTATTAAAATCAATAGCTTTTTCTTTTAAATTTTCTAACTGAAAATCGTTTAAAACACAATGTGTATAATTCTTTAAATTTTTTATTTGCATAATAGAATTATTATAATTTAACACTAATACTGTATTGTTAGCAATAAACGATGAACTTTTATATTTTAAATTAAATCCAAAAATTTTATATTGGAATTCATACCATGTTGAAATATCCATAAAAATTCTATTTGTTGATGAAATTTCTTCATTTGTAAATACATTGTGTTTGATCTCTTCAATATGTACATAAAACTGTTTATAATGTCGTTTTAAAGTTAAAAATATAAAATCAGCAAGTTTAATCCGAAACATGACAAAAATGCGAGATTTACCATGTTTGGTTTTGGAAATGTTATTCACACATGCGATGGGAGGGGATATGTTATATAATTGTTCAATACTATGTGTAATGCTAGTTGATGGTTTATTTGAATAAATTAAACCACTTGTAGGCTGTGAGGTAAGATATGTTTCCAAATTCTTAAAATCTAGATCCTTAAACATTGTATCCAAAAAGCTTTTAGCAGAGGTAGACTCACAACAGGTGCCGGGGAAAGACGTTTCGTCATTATCACAGTTAGTAAATATTGGTGTTGTAGAATCCTTGGTAATCTTAGGCTCTGCTGCATACAAGTCCAATGTAGGTGATAGTGTTTCATAGTTCTCCTGTGCATTAGATTTGGGTAAAAATTCATTATTATAAAAATCAGAATTTTCCATAGGTTTATCTAAACGTTGAAACTTTGTTGAAGAAGCCATTTCTTCACACGACCGTTTAATCCCATCTAATTCACAAGCCATTTTTTAAATACCAAACAGTAAAAGGTTCAGTCACCACAAAAGTCAACAGTAAACTGATTATATTATATCTAAACAGTTACTAACATAGGTTAAAAAAAAGTGATGGTTACAGTTAAAAGCAAGTTTAAAAGTAAATATGACGTTATAGCTTAAAGATTCAAGTTGTTCATTTAACGAAAATGTATATTGCTTGTTTGTGTGAAATCCGTATGCTTTATAATATCTAATTATTTATAAAAGCGGGTATGGCAACGCTTATTAAATGTATAAATAGTTAATCGCATACGATAAAAATTAATTATCGATACGTATATTTAGTAAAATAAGTTTGTTTAATTACACAAATGTATAATTAGTTAAATCGATTTATTGTAAAAAAGTAATATGTGTTAAAGAAAATTAATAATATAGATTATACAAAATTATATGTTTAATAGCATATTAATTTAACTATCATATGTGAATCAATAATATATTTAAAAAATTTATTAAATATATAATTTAAGTAACTTGTATTAAATTTTTACTTCTTGTAAAAGTGCAAGAAATTTATTTTTATACATAAGGTTTAAATTTACAAGTCCATTCATTCACATAATAGTGATATAATATAATCATATTGAAAAATAAAACACAAAAGCTTTTTCACTTATCTATTATTTATTTAATTATTTAAACACATACATTAGTATATACAAGAAGTTGTATAGTTCAAATAAATTGGTAAAGTCAATATTTCAAAAAGGAATAGTTTCATTTTTTATAGCATTTTGTAAAGTGTCTATACGTAGTAATAAATTCTGTAAATGGTTTAAAAGTTCAGTACGCTGTTCAGATATATGTTCTTTGGGCGAGAGATGAATTTTTCTATGCTTCACTAAGTCAAATCTGTGATTAAATATTTCAGAACAATCGACACATTTATAGTGTCTGGTAAACGGTTCAATATTCCTTTGCTTTTGCTGAGGGGTGTTATGAATCATAGTATGATTTATTAAATTTTTTTCCCGTAAAAACTTTTTATCACAATCATTACATTTATGCATAACGCCTTGTTTAGAATGTACTAAGTTATGCTTTTGTAAGTCGCTTTTCTGCACAAATGATTTCGAACACATTTTACAATTAAAAGGTTTCTTCTCTAAGTGAAATTTCATGTGTCTAACTAACACATTTTTTCGTGAGAAAGTCTTACTGCATTTCTCACATTTATATGTGGCAGATGTCTTGGGATTAATTAGCATATCACCCTGTAAAGCGCTCTTTGTAGTAAACAGATTATCACACTTAGAGGGGTTATTTTCTAAATGTAAGTTCATATGTCTTAATAACATATATTTTTTAGTAAATACTTTTTTACATGTATCACATGTAAAAGGTAACTTTTGATCGACTTGATCTGATGAAGAGGCCATCGGTTCCTTATTCAAAACAGGTTTCATTAAAATAGTACTATCTATTTGCTCCTTAAACTCCGATGTCAAGGCTTTTCTTATCTTGGTTGGTTCGTCTAACACCATGTCTTGCATTGTACTTATTTAATTTAAATCAATTAAAATCGCAGATCACTTAAACGGAGAAAAAATTAGAACGTCTTAACGGCACAGAAACAGTATGAATATTATTTCAAATAAAACTTTTCATGAATATTTATTTAATTGTAGAGGGCGCGCATGCTTAAAATAATTAAAAATAGCGTCATGTGATATATATCGTATACAGAAATTAGTGTGTATGTTAAACATAAGTAATTTAGCAAAGTATCTTTTATTATACAGTGGGTGATTTCGTTAAGTATAAATGTATTTTCAATTTTTATGTAAAAGTATACAAGTAATGTTTTATTATGTATTCATCGTGGCTTAAAATGCAAATTTAAATGTGTGAATATACTCGTTCATTATATGGTAATTAAGTAAATGAAATAATTTTTATACCTTAAACTATACAAGAAGTATCGTTATCAGTAAGAAAACAGGGATGTTATCCGCAAATAAGTAGTTTCCTGTTTTTGCTCTGGTAGACAACAGATCTATTTTCAAACTCGATAATCTTTATAATATTCGCTCAGTTTTGGTTTAAAATCTTAAATAATTTATCAAGTAAAGGGTAGTATTTTGTATACAATATGTAAGTTATATTATAATAATGGTACACATGTTTAATGAAATAGTATAAAATCCTTAATTTTTGTAGAAAAATAAAACAAGTTTCTACATTTTCTGAATAAAAATTGTAAAACTTTCCGAAAACTAAACTTATTTATTCCTTATACATAAATAAAAAACAAACACATGATGAAAAACTAAACAAATATTTATTAAATATAAAACATTTCTACGTTAATTTATAAATACATTGCTCAAATGCTTATTATAAAAGTCTACATTCATAGATTCAAAAAATAAATAAGTATAATTACATGTACATTTCTCTAGCAGGTTTTTCACAAATTCCTTAATGTTGAAATTTAACAAAGCACTCTCTGCGCACCAGTTAAACTGTTTTCTTAAATTATATCTCATACATTCATGATCCATTTCTACTGGTTGGCCGATTAAACATAAATAACAGTCAAACGTGCGATATACTGATCTCTCTAATTCATGATCGAAGCATTCTAAAAAATAGTCCATCGCCTCTTCCTCTGTAAAGTGAGAACATTTACATATTTTTACGTTTTTTAAAACATAAACAGGTAAAAGTTTTGTTAAAAAAGTTTGAATAAGACATTCGCTAATTTCAATACAGTTTTTCTCTAGTTTGAGAAATTGTTCTTTTGTAAGTAGTAAACAATCAGGTTTCAATAGTTTTTGCAGTATGCATGATTCCTTATCCACATAAATCGTTAGTAAATCGTTGTTAGATACGAATGTTTCTTTTTCTGCAGAGTCAAAATTAAATTTTGTCATTCTCGTTTCAAATTTATCAAAGGTTGCGCACGATATTGTAATTCCTTCATTTGTAGGGTACATTTTACCACTATTCTCAAATTCTTTATATTTTTGAATGTGAACGTTTAACTCACAGTCCTTATTCATTTGCACTTCGACAATCGTATCCTCCCCTAAGTCCCAATGGTATGGGGTAAAAACGTCAAAATACTGAAATATTCTACTAAATTCGCTGATTTCTGAAATTTCATAGTAAGATGTGTTAAGCGAAGTAGTCATTTTCAGGTTTAGAAGTATCCAAAAAGCAGGGTAAACAGATAGGTGATCAAGCAAATATACAGCAAGGTTTTAAGTAATTAGAAGAATAATCGTTTAAGTCAAAACTTTAAACAGTAAATTCATTATGGTGTACAAGCTTCTTATATTGCTATTCTTATCGTTGTAAAACAGGATGTTATTCTATAAATGTCGTCATATCCTGTTTTATTAACTTGAAAATCTTAGGGAAAAAAAAAGTAACATTGTGTTAGGTTTCATTATTTATATTAATTGTACGGAGCTATCGTAGCGTAATTGGGAGCGCATTGGAAAGCTAGCCAAAAGGTTGACAGTTCGAATCCGAGCATAAACATAATGGTAAGTTAAACTTTCTTTTTTAAAGTATACAATTAAAAATTCTATTACAGTATCCTTAAACCCCACTTGGTAAGTTAAAATTTGCTGTATTATATAATTTATGTTACAAAATCTCTTGTATGCAAATTGGTAAGATACGCTTTGCTTTGCAAGTTTATAAAACCAACAAACCAACCAACCTTTTATAAGGTTATTTTATATGTTATAAATACATTCCAATGTGTTTGTAAGTTTAAACATTAAAGTTTATCGTAAAGCTTAAATTATTTTACAAAATTTATAATATCATTAGTACTGTATAGTAATAATCCAATATGTTCAGTCACGTGACACCTTTTCTTATATATCTTAAATCGCGTCTAATAAACATGGTCTCATGGTGTGTTCGTTTAAACCTACTGCAAATCAACACATCATGAGATCATTTTGTCAAGTTCGAGGTTCGAACCCCGCTTCATTTACATGTTTGTTAAAAGCTAATAATTTTAACAAGGGAGTACGCTATTTCAAAGTGAAAGTTGTAGTCGAAATTTAATATTTTCTTAATTTCTGTGAAGAAAAAAAAAATGTTTTAAAACGTATGCACGTCTTGTATTTTATTACAATTAGTTCACTTCGTATATGCATGCTTGTGTACGTAACAAATAGTTCACTGTGTGTCTGTCTGTCTGCCTACCTACCTGCCTGCCTGCTTGTCTGTGTGCCTGCCTATCTGCCTATATGTCGGTTTATAACTATAATTATTTACATGTGTCACTTTAAAATTTTTGTTAAGTGCTACGCTATAACTAAATATTTCCATTGTAAGCAGTTTGGTAAGAAACTTTAAAATATTTTATTAAGTGCTATGCTTTAACTAAATATTTTCATTGTAAGCAGTTTGCTAAGAAACTTTAAAATTATTTATTATTTAGCTTTATGATAGAACTTAAATTTCTATTTCATATTCCTTTGCGAGCACTATGGTTACACATTTTAAAATTATTTATTAAGTGCTATGCTATAATTATATATTTCCATTGTAAGCAGTGGTAAGTTACTTTATTTTACACCATGCTATAACTTAAATTTCCATTGTAAGCAGTATGATGAGATACTTTAGAATATTTTATTAAGTGCTATGCTTCAACTAAATATTTTCATTGTAAGCAGTTTGCTAAGAAACTTTAAAATTATTTATTTAGCGTTATGTTAGAACTTAAATTTCTATTTCATATTCCTTTGTGAGCACTATGGTAACACATTTTAAAATTATTTATTAAGTGCTATTCTATAACTATATATTTCCATTGTAAGCAGTGGTAAGTTACTTTATTTTACACCATGCTATAACTTAAATTTCCATTGTAAGCAGTTTGGTAAGAAACTTTAAAATATTTTATTAAGTGCTATGCTTTAACTAAATATTTTCATTGTAAGCAGTTTGCTAAGATACTTTAAAATTATTTATTAAGTGCTATTCTATAACTATATATTTCCATTTTACACCATGCTATAACTTAAATTTCCATTATAAGCAGTATGATGAGATACTTTAGAATATTTTATTTTATACTATGCTATAACTTAAAATTCCATTGTAAGCAGTATGGTTAGATACTTTAGAATACTTTATTTTATACTATGCTATAACTTAAAATTCAGAAGCAGTCATTTTAAATTCCATAATTTTCATACTTACCGATAGAGGGCGACACCACTTTAAACTTTATCTCTCCTTAAAAAAAAAAAAAAAAAAAAGGGGGGGGGGCAAGGGGATAGTAGTCGTACTCTACCATAACCGATACCTCGTAATATAAGACAATTTTAATTTTTTTAAAATTAAGCCCCCCCCCCCTTTAAAAAAAATACCCCCCCTACTATAACATGCTGCCCCCTCCTAAAACCCCCTCTCCTATAGCACACCCTTTCGCCCCACCCTCGATTTTAAGTTTGAATTTTATCATCGTAGTCTTTTACAACAATTTAGCACCGCCGCCGGACCGCAGCACCGCCTCATTTAGCACCGCAGCACCGCCTCATGGGGTGAAACCGGCTTTTCCCACCTACTAGCAATGGGCAAGAAAATATTGTTTTACATGTGTGCAGTATCCGTTTAAAATTATTTTATGCATGTTAGTGAAAATGTGCAGATAAAAAGTGTATAAAAAGTTTAGATGAAGATGTGCTTTATTTTAAACAATTTATGTGAAGTGAAGTGTTTAGTTGATATGACATGTAAGATATAAGCTGTAAGTGTAATAGTTTTAAAGTTTTTCTGCACGTATAAATATTTTTAAACTTTCTTTAAAAAAAAAATATTTTATTTCAAAGCGAATTATTAAATTTTCTTTATTGTTCGGATGTTTGTTATTGTAATAAATTGAATTTTATTACTTGAACTTTATCGACATATTGAACATACACTATATAGCCAAACGATGCAGGGCACTGTCAATTTCAGATATTTTTTTTCGAATTAACAAGGAAATACAAAAAGGAACTTTTCTTAAATTTCAACACTGTAAGGAACATGCGCAAAATTCACATTTTCCACGCTGTAAAAAAATATTCTTATTCTAGGAAAATATAATATAACCAAGAACGAAAATATGCATTAACATCTTTCGAGTTAGTTACCTACGATTCCGAAAAAAACGTTTTTTTTTTTATCTTTAACAAACACAGAAACCAATATATTTTCAAGATTTAAAAAAATATATTTATAAAAACAAGTTTCTTTTGATGTCACTGATTTTTGAAAACGTTTCAGAGTACTTTTATAGGCTATTGGCCAATTTTCTCCACCCAGAATATAGGTTTTTCGGATGTTATCCATTCTCAAGTAAACATTTTCATGTTCTACAAACGTGTTTTACATACGAACACGATAAATTAACAGCATTAACATTAACATTAAAAATTTATATTATTTTGTTGCTCTTACATTTATAAATTCAGTTATGCAGCTGAAAATGTTTAATTCAGAATTAGTAGCATCCTAAAAACCGATATTATGAGGTTTGAAAAAAAAACTGATTAATACACTATAATAAAAAGAAAACTGCCCAGTTAAACTGAGGGCATTGAGCTCACAGGCCATTCACACTAATTGTATATTATACTCTTATTTCAAATTTGTGGCCTTACCACAATGAACCTATATACAAAATTTGAAGAAAATCGGATAATTCTGCATGAAAACACCATTTATCTAAATTGAGGGGGGTAGCCCCCCCCATTTCCTCTCTTTATACTTAACCAATGGACACCCCAAACTAATCAGGGAAGTGCCTTACCACAATGAAGCTATACACAAAATTGGAAGAAAATCGGATAATTCTGCATGAAAAACCCATTTATCTAAATTGAGGGGGGTTAGCCCCCCCCCCGTTTCCCCTCTTTATACTTAACCAATGGACCCCCAAAACTAATCATGAAAGCTCCTTACTACAATAAACCTATATACAAAATTTAAAGGAAAACGGAATAATTCTGCATGAAAAACCCATTTATATAAATTAAGGGGGGATTAGCCCCCCCCGTTACCCCCTTTATACTTAACCAATCAATCCCGAAAGCTAATCAGGGAAGCGCCTTAACACAGTGAACCTATAAACAAAATTTCAAGGAAAACGGATATTTCTATGAAGAGTTATCTCGTTACGTACATACATACGTACGTACATACATACATACAGAACCGGCGGGCACATAAGATCTCAGGCTTTGATAGCCTGTGAGCTAAAAAACTACTCAGAAACGTTTCCAAAAATCAATGGCAGCAAGAGAAACTTTGTTTTTATAAATTATTTTTTAAATCCCAAAAAGGTATATGTTTCTGAGGTTTCTAAAGATAACGGACGCTTTTCGGAATCGCGGGTAACACATTAGAGGTTATTCTGTATTTTTGTTCGTAGATATATTATATTTTCGTAGATTAAGAAACATTTGCCTATTCTTTAGCTCACAGGCTATCAAAGCCTGAGAGCTAATGTGCCCGCCGGTTCGGTATATGTATGTATGTATGTATGCACGTATGTACGTAATGCGATAACTCTTGATAGAAATATCCGTTTTGCTTCAAATTTTGTTTATAGGTTCATTGTGATAAGGCGCTTCCCTGATAAGGTTTGAGGGTTCATTGGTTAAGTATCAAGGGGGGGACGGGGGGCTAATACCCCTTAATTTAGATAAATGGGTTTTTCATGCAGAATTTTCCGATTTGATTCAAATTTTGTTTATAGGTTCATTGTGATAATAAAGCCCTTCCCTGATTAGTTTTAGGGATTCATTGCTTAATTTTAAAGGGAGGGAACGGGGGGCTAATCCCTCTTAATTTAGATAAATGGGTTTGTCATGCAGAATTATCGGATTTGCTTCAAATTTTGTGTATAGGTTCAATGTGATAAGGCGCTTCCCTGATTAGTTTTGGGGGTTCATTGGCTAAGTATAAAGGGGGGACTGGAGGCTAATCCCCCCTTAATTTATTGTCGATTTCTTTATTTTTTCGAGAGGCATTATTCTTTGAAATAAGAGTAAAATATACAATTAGTGTGAATAGCCTGTGAGCTCAATGCCATCAGTTTAACTGAGAAATTTTCTTTTTTTATTTACAGTTTAGGGAAGATTTAGTCACGAGTGCATTTAAAGAGGGGTATCTATCACATTGAGCAGCTTGAAAATGACAACAATTAAACCAGTAAGAAATATCTTGGCTGTAGTTTCAAAACCAATGAATGAAATACAACATTTTTTTTGTATACTTTCACACATTCTTATGAATTGAAAAAATCATTTATATATATATATATATATATATATATATATATATAGCAATATTGATCAATTAAATAATAAAGACAAACATGGCTTTTTAAAAATATGAATACTAAAGTATGCATTTTGTGCATAGGATTTTAAACATTCTACTAGAGATACATATTTAATATTTCATTTATTTTTCACTTATACTACTATATCTGAACCTAAACTTAAAATTTTATTCAAATTCATTAGCATCATTAATGGATTTTATAATCATATTTAGTAAATTTACCAGAAAGTTTGAATTTCATTTTTCAATACACAATTTTCTATGACTAACATCAGACTATATTTAGGTTCAGCATAAAAATAATGCATGAAAATTAATAATACGCAAAATTTCAAGGTTCTGTGACAATAGTTTTTAAATGAGAGTGCGCGCAATGAAAAAATTACTGTTTTGAGAAAAAATGGCTTCAAATTTATCTTTATAGCATAACAGAAAAGATATTTTTAGCGACAACTTTTGTTCTAATTGAAATTTTACTTTAAATTCATTTTGCAGTGGATTTGTAACATTTCAAGATTTCCATGCTAAAATTGTTGAAAAATCGATTTTTTTTTTTAAATCTTTAGCATGATCTCCCCCTTTAAGAGAAAATAGAATGAAATATATTTGTGATCACCGTGTATCATAAAAATTTGAAAATGACCAGTTACTTTCCCAAATAATTTTACTTGCTATGTGCAATATTTCTATGAATTTTCGTGAGAATAGCACTTTTCTTCCGGAAAATACAAATGTTTCTTTTCAATATTCAAATGTTTTTCGCACTTTATTTTATTTTATTTTTATAACATGCTAAATTTATATAAACATCGTCTAATGTCTAAAACATGAACATTTACATCTATCAATCTAATATTAATCATAATCAGGATTCCTGCAGTTCGAAATAGGAGAAAAAAAAAGTTCCCAGCGCAGACAAAAGAAGTTAGTAAACATCAGGTAATGACATAACAGTTAAAAGCTAACTTATTCTAAAAAAGTTTCTTGCAAAGTTTTCCTTACCTTTCTTTCTACAAAAATAATTAGTTAATATTTTAAGCATATTCCTTTTTTTTTTTTACTTACCCATACTACATAGGGTAAGTCTTGTAATCGTTTTGAAAATCGAAAAAAAAATTTTGACGGATTTACACGTTTCAGACACTGGAGATTCCGAAAAACATATTTTTAGAAAAAAAATTTTGCCGTCCGTCTGTGTGTCTGTGTGTGTGTGTGTCTGTGTGTGTGTCTGTGTGTGTGTCTGTGTGTCTGTAAACGCTCTATCTCCCGAAAAAATTGAGATAGAGACTTGCAATTTGGTATGTACTTAGTATGTAATAATGGGAAGAAGCCTATTTCATTTCAATAACCTCGATTAACCGGAACAATTTTTTTCGGACTCTCGAAATATTCGTTCTGATGAAAGGTATATAAAAATTTTCGAAATTGTTTATTTTAAGAAATGAATATAAAAGACAATAAAAAAACATAAATTTTGAATAAAGCATGAAGTTGATCGGATAATTAGTTGCCGAGATATTTGTAATCCTATTTCCCACACTCTTCGATTTTTCATGACCCTGTATTTCATCCAAATTTCACTTCAAAGATATATTTTAATTGGAAATTTGACGCTTAATCAGATGCAATAAACCGCTAGTTAATAGGATTATTATTTTTGGAGTTATAAGGATGTTTCTTTCAAGCAATTGAGTAATCGAGCCTTTAAAGTTTATGACGTCATCAAGCCACGATTTTATTTGAATTGCAATGCATTTTATAAGTAGTTTACACTTTTTTATTTTAATATTTTACATTATGCATATCCATGATGGGTAAGTATTACGGTGGCCCCCAACGACTAGTTTTTAAGAACATTTGTTAAATTGCCTTTAGTTGTTTGTTAAATTAGTTATACCAAAGAAGAAAAAAGGCGTTAGAAAATATATATATGTATAAAATTGTAAAAGTCTAATTGTTTGCAAAATTTTTTATTTATTTTTGTTTTTTAAATATGTTTTTCACTGTATTTTTACTAACCCTTATTCTTTGTTTATATTCATTAACTAGTTTTGATGATTTTGTGCAGGATAAAGGATCAATAAAATAAATAAATAAATAAATAAATATAATAAAACAAAAATATCATGTCTTCAGTAGCGGTTTAAGATTAATATAGAGGGATTTTATGAGTGTTAGTAAAAACCTGTAGATAAATATCGTGCGAAAATGTTAGACGATACTTTACTTTAAACAATCTACTGTAGTGACGATAAATGTTTATTTCATACGATTATTTAAATTGTTAAGTTTTAATTTAAACAGATTTTGACTTTTTTGTGTACGTAGAATCTTTTAAAATTTTAATTAAGGAAAATTATCTCAAAGCTAAACTTTCATTTTCTGTAATTGTTTGTATGATCTGTTTTGTAGTAAAATTTAATATGTTAAACAGTTTTGACACCTACAAAAAACTCAGAAATCAATATATTTTCGAGATTTAAAGGAATATTTATAAAAACAAAGTTCATTTTGCTGGCATTAATTTTTGCATACGTTTCCAAGCTGTTTTATAGACAGTTAATCAGTTTTCTCAACCGGAACATAGGTTTTCGGATGTTATCAATTCTCAAGTAAACATTTTCATGTTCAAAAAACATGTTTTTCAGACAAACATGATAAATTAACAGTATTAAATTAAAGTAATTAACAGTAACTTTAACATTAAAAATTATATTATTTGTTATTCTTGCATGTATAAATTCAGTTGAAAATGTTTAATTAAGAATTGATAGCGTCCTAAAAACCGATATGCGGATTTGAGAAAATTGATTAATACACTATAAAAAAAACTACCTAAGAACGTTTAGAAAAGGTATTATATAGTCAAAAGTCGTCGGATATTTCTTATGTTAGCCTTTTTTCGAATTTCTAGATAAATACTAAAAGAATTGTTCTTCAATTTTCCCCGTGGGCAAGGCTTTTCATTCCGACACCCTTTGAAGGATTTCTCTACTATCGTACGAACGTTTCTGTTGCTAGTTTTTTATTAAACATGAAAGCAATTTAAAAAAATACTTAATTTTTAAAATTTAAATCATTAAGGTTTGCATTTTTTTTTAAATTGTAGGTAGAATCAAGTTTTTTTTTTTGGCTCTTTACCCTACAAAATTTTTTAGTTATTTCTAAATTTCTAAATGCTTATTAAAGCGTGTTTTAAAAAAAACTAATTTTACTTTTATTATAAAATATTATCTGTTAGAAAAGCATTGTACAATGAATTAAATATTTAAATTCGGAAATCTGTTTTGGCCATTTGAAGGGTTCAGGAGTAAAACACACACACACACACAAAAAAAAAAAAAAAAAAAATCATATATATTATGTCTGTTGTCAGCATCTCTTTTTTTTATGCATTTACAAAACGCACAACAACGCATGAGGTATTATTCGAAAGGATTATCTTTTTTAAGATTTATCTTGAATATCTATCTTTTTAAGATTTCTAAATTGATTTCTTATTTTATAAACATAAATTAATTAATATTAAACTATTAATTGTTAAAAGCGTATATATTTTTTAATATTATACTCTTCATTTTTTTATTTATAATTTATTTTCTACTTTTTAGTCTTTAAAATGTTTCCTTGTTGTAGGACATTTGGCATATTTCGGAGAGCGTGAATTGACGCATAATTAAATTCATTGTTGTTTCAACTCTTATACAATTGTACGAGTTACAAAAATATTTCGCGATTAACCTTTGGCGGACTAACGGAAAAATATATTAAAAATGAATCTATTAATTTATAATTACGTTCTAAAATATCAAACTATATTGTCATTGGACTTGTAAACGTAATTTTTATAATTCTAGCCTATCAGGAAGTGGGTATAAAGTCAATTGCAAAATTTCATCTTTACATATGAAAACCAGGTTGTATTAAATAAAAGAGTGTAAAAAGCTGACAATTCTTGTAACTAAAAAGGGCATTATTTAAAATTCATCCAAACTATCTTTAAAACGAGAAAAACAATCGTTAAAATGAGGATCATTCAACATAGAAATAAATATAGGTGGATCCGTATCGTTAAATTGAGGAAATCGTTAAATCGAGTATCATGAAATCGGGATTTTCAAACAAGAGTAAAAAAAAAAATCAAATTAGCGAACAATGCGTTCATTCTAATCTTGCCTAATTCTTGCAGCCAACAAATCACATATTATGAAAACTTTACAAAATCAATAAATACTCCAGACTAGAAAATCTGTTGAACATTTATCTAATACAGATACAGTCTTTTATTTTCATTTGCTATATTACTTATCTTATCGACTTCTACCTTTCCTTCGTTAAAAAAAAAAAAAAAAAGAAGGGAGGGGGAAAGGGGGGGGGGGTATTTTCAAAATAGCAAACAAAAATTGATCGCCTTAAAACATACTTTATTCTTTGTATATTTCCCTTGAAATCAAGCAGAATTTTTAAATATAAGAATATAAAGCCAATGCAGAGTCAACCCCCCCCCCCAAAAAAAAAAATAAAAATAAAAATAATAAATAAATAAATAAATAAAATAAAATAAAATAAAATAAAATAAATAAATAAATAAATAAATAAATAAATAAATAAATAAATAAATAAATAAATAAATAAATAAATAAAATAAAATAAATAAATAATATCTACAATTGTGTAGATTTCTAAATAAAATAAAATCTGTTTAAATAAAATTACACCGAGTATCATTAAATCGGGATTGCTCTGTATTTTCAGACAAAAGTTAAAAATAGGAATAGCATTCAATTTTGTTTCTCATGTTTTCAACTACCCCAAAAAACTACGGTGTAAAAGAATAGCATACTATGCGAACCTTGCCTAATTCATGCAGGATTACAAATCATATATTATCAAAACTTTACAAAATCGATAAATACTCCAGACTCGGAAATCCGTACAGTTATACTCTTTTATTTTCATTTGCCATATTACTAATCCTCCACATTCTCTTCGTTATTTTTTTAATGGTATTTACAAACAAGCAAATAAAAAAATTATCAGCTTAAAACATACTTGTTCCATTGTTTATTTTCCTTAGAAATCAAATAGAATTTTTAAATATGAGAAAATAATGCCACTTCAGAGTCAAAAACCAAAAAAATCTACAACTGTGTAGCATGATGTTGACAAACGAACAACAGATGGGTTCTATTTCAAACTTTCGAGAATCCAGTCTTGTTTCTCATTTGCCTAAACAAAGGGGGTGAGGGGGGAGGCAATCTGTAATCATATATTTGTCATTCTATCTAAATACTTTGCAAAAAGAAAAAAATCAATTGTCTTCAGAATGAATCAGTTGTGAGCAGGTGTTGTACTAATGACAATCGAATTTTTAGTTTAGTATTTTGCCATTTTGCACGAGGTTTTCTTTAATAAAGAAAAGTATTATCGATTGCATTAAAAGAGAGCACAGATGGCGAAACTTAGATACGTAAATTTAAATG
Organism: Maratus michaelseni; assembly: GCA_963931845.1. Lineage (NCBI taxonomy): Eukaryota > Metazoa > Arthropoda > Arachnida > Araneae > Salticidae > Maratus > Maratus michaelseni. The sequence continues at coordinate 142,419,554 of OZ007597.1, forward strand.
TTTCCCAAACATATATTTTCTTCTTTTGTTTGTTTTAATTATGAATGATAATATATATTTTTTTTTAATCCAAATTTATTTTATGTCATAATTGACATAAGATAATTTCGGAGTGTTAAAAACGAAATATTTTACATATTGCGTAAATACTTAATAAATTGTCATTTTTAAAATAATATTATATTAAATTTTCTTTTTTAATCTTATAATTTATGCATTTAATAAATCATAGACAGCATATAAACAGAATAGATGCATTACTTCACCTAGATTGTTTTAAACCGTTGAAAGACGGTGGTATATCATCTACACCAATTCATTTTAATACCGAAATGCACAATCGAGCCAGAATTTTTAATAAAATGTTGCTTATTTTTCTACGAAAACATTCTATTTTAATATATTCCGCTTCAGCCTACTACTTTTTTCTTAATCAGTCGACTCTTAAATTGCAAGTTAAATCTGATTGGCTGCTTTACGCAAGATAATCTTGAATGGATACCTTACTAATTTCGGATTGGCTGATGAAGTTGATGGTGAAATCCTCTGCTTCTCTTTCATTTTACAGTGCAATTTTGCTACTTTTATACTCTTTTTTACATGGCTCCTTTAAGATGTGATACACAAATACTCATATTCAGGGAGTGGAGTTGCTTGCAACTGAGAATCCTCTTAAAACGATCAACTACGTTTAACTGTTTAAGCTATTATTAATTTCAAATAAATTTGTTCGCAAATTATGGTGTCATTCAATCATTTCAACATTTTAACAACGGGAGTTTCCCTGAAAGGATTTAAAAGGATTCCGTTTCAGTTTTTTTTTTTTTTTTTAAATAGATTTTCTGAATATAAGTGTTTATGATTGTAATTTCCTTTTATAATTTTTTTTGAAATGATAACAAAATTCTATAAAGATATGGCAACTTTGCTTTATTAGTGCGTTTTTCCTCGTTTCAAAGACACACATTTTCTTAGTTGGTTGATTCATTTGATGAAAGAAAGCCTGCAAGAAGGTCATCTCATATGTCACAGAATTTGAGATGCTTTTAGTTGATGAATTTCTAATATTTTTAGACACTTTTTCTGACGATCAACTTTTGAGCCGATTTTAACTCTTATTTCTTCGTGTACAAACATAAAAGTTATTATAATGAATAACTTTTCGGTCAATGAATAACTTTTTTAAGCCGATTATTTGAGCCGATTTACCAGGAAAAATTTCCTAAACACCAAATGTGATAGCGATAAAAATATGAGCAATGTTTTACCAGTTATTAATAAAAAGTTGTCCTTAGGTAAATTTCTTTTCCGATAACCTAATCTGAGATAGGTGTTTTGAAAAGTCACTCGCCAGTATGGACGACACAAGGAAATCTGCGAGAGAAATTATGAAGATGAACCATGAGAAATTACATATGTTAATCAATTCAGTAAGAGATGAAAAGTATCATTGGCATATAAAGCGTAATTTATATCCATATAGAACCTTAAAAAGGAGTTCCTATCAAATATTAGCAGAGATTAGCGAACACATTAGTAGTGTAGCGATTAATTTGTGCCAACGTATGAGGGTTAAATAATAACTAAATAAAATAACAGGTTTTACACCCAACATTTGTGACGACAGTTCTCCTTCTTTCAACTTGTACGCGGAGATATTGAAATTAAGATCGGATCAAAAGTTGGTTGACCTCGAAAATTATTGAATCTGATAGCAACTGTTGCAATTGACGTTGCAAAAATTGCATTATTTGGTTATTAGTTACTGTTTATCGCTTTTTCGCCGACGTGTGGAAATATTGTTGCAAAACGTCTATCAATTATTGGGTTATCGGAGAAGAAATTGATCGTACGAGAAACTTTTTGTGAGCTATGTGTAAAAAGTTGTGCATATTCTTCATCGCTATCAAAAAAGATGTTGAGTTAATTTTTCTCGAAAAATCGCCTCAAATCAAGAGTTGACTTAAAAATAGCCCGAAAAAGTTTTTAACGCATATTTACGCAAAATCATAAGAAAACTGCTCAAAAACTGTACGGTTAGGTGTACGAGCGTGATCTAGAATCAAAACCGGAATGTCTCGAATACAAATTATTGACTGATGTGTTTTTCGGTTTAATCAACCTAGAAAAACTAATTCTTAGTGAAAAATGAACATATTTTATAACTGCCATACATAATATTGAAAAATCCAACCTCGGGAGTCTTTTGAATATTTACTGAACATATTCTCAGTCCTTTATTTTTATTCTGTAGATTACAAATCTTTTCGCCGAACAACTTATTCGCTTAGAAAAGCAAAATTTCAAGTATTTCCAAACAAACAATTAAAAATATATATAGGCAATAAATTTTGTTTTCTTTCGAAATGAAACATTATTTTTTCAATCTGAGACAATAATACCGGTGCAGAGTTATAAACATAAATTATTCTACTATTGTGTTTGCACGATATTGACAAATGAACAACAGATGGTTCTACTTCAAACTTTGGAGAATCCAGTCTTATTTCTAATTTCCTCAAACAAAGGGGGGAAATTTTTCAGCAATCATATCTTTGTCATTCTAAATCAGCTACGTAAAAAAAAAAAAAGGTTGTCTCCAAAAAGAATCAATGGTGAGCAGGTGTTGTACTAATGGCATTCGAATCTTTAGCATTTTGCGATTTTATTTTACACAAGTTTTATTTAATAAGGGAAAGTAGTATTGATTGTGTTAAAGAGAAAATAGATGGCGTAACTGAGCTCTGTAGATTTAAATATTGCCCAAACATGTATTTTTCATCTTTTACTTGTTTTAATTGTAAATGATAATATATTTAATGCTGTAATTATCTTTTTCGAAGGCTAAAAAGAAATATTTCTGATATTTCATGAATAGAGGGTTTCGTACACTTTTACCACAATTTTTAATAGAATTTTTCGCCTTGTTTAAATGCAGTAAAGTACAGGGTGATTATAAAAAAACTATCCCGATATATGAGCCCCTAACTATCATACCGTTCACAGAAACTGAATGAAACTTTTGTTTAAAGTATTTTGAGGTTTTGATTGCTCAAGAATCATATGAAAGACAACAGTTAAATTCGAACAGTTACGGTTACAGTGACAAAATTTCGAAAATTTCAAATGGCAACACCTACTTTTTTTTATTGGAATGTGATCTTCATAGTGAAAAACCATAAAAAGCGTTGGAACGGTACCTGTAGCCCGAAAATCGCCGGCGCTAGACAGACTAAGAAGAATAGTGAAAACAACCAATAAGGACACAGAAGCAACAGAAAACAAAACACTTTATTGTGTTTCATACATTTTCCATTTTACACACGACGACACTTTACATGCGGCAGATGGTGGATAGCACTGAACAATAAAGTGTTTTACTTTCTGTTGCTTCTCTGTCCTTTATTGGTTGTTTTCACTGTTCTTCTTAAGTCTGCCTAGCGCCGGCAATTTTCGTGCTACAGGTACCGTTCCAACGCTTTTTATGGTTTTTCACTACGAAGATCACATTCCAATTTTTAAAAAAGTAGGTGTTGCCATTTGAAATTTTCGAAATTTTGTCACTGTAACCGTAACTGTTAGAATTTAACTGTTGTTTTTCACGTGATTCTTGAGCGCATATACCTCAAAATACTTTAAACAAAAGTTTCATTCAGTTTCTGTGAACGGTGTGATAGTTATGGGCTCATATATCGGGATAGTTTTTTTATAATTACCCTGTATTAGAAATCCTGGAATTAAACGGGGCGATTGCAATTTCTGCTATATAAATATTAAATAGAAATTTTCTATTAAAAAATTGTGGTAAACGCTTTCGAATCCTGGAATAATCAATAAATTTAACCATTTATTGCAATAGTGTGTATTTTTAATTACGTTAAATTATCTCATTTAATCTTATTATAGTGAAGAGCTAATATTTATCACGCTTATGCTTTACTTGAATAACTTGAGAACTAAAACAAGTAGAATGACAACAAGAAAAAAAAAATTATGCGTCAAGCATAGATTATGAAATATTTTCCAACACATTCAGAATACTGTAACAAAACTTCATAGATTAATAAGGTGAAAGATGATGTCTAAGTAAACAATTTGGAAAACGCATAACATATTTGAATACTTATTTTTCAGCATATACCATCAATAGTCAGGAAAATATTCAATTTATTTTGTGAAGCCCTGTATATGATCTACAGTTTTGTATAAATTACATAATATGTTAAAATTTAGTTCAGTTACACTCCATAAAAATTGTTGATTTTACAGTATGATACCAGCATACCAGCTGCCAATATTATACCGTAAAATTAACAGTAATAAATAGTAAAATAAGCAGTAATGCACTGCCGCGCATGCGCGGTAGTGTATTATTGCTTATTTTACTTTTTTATAAGTCTTATTTCCTGTTTTTTATATCATAAAATTTTCTTTGTTGGTTGATCATTTTAGTATCTTTGCTATGTTGTATGTAATATATTAACATTTCTGTTCTTAAACATTTTTATTTATATTTCGATAGATCCCGTTAGATAAAAATAAGTGTTTCAAACTTGTGATATTTTTTTTAAAATCTCACCTATAAGTTAACTCCCCCCACTTTGTATCTCGCGTTCTTTGTCCTAAATTCCTTGACCTATACGAGAATATATACGATAATTTATTTAAAAAAAAAACGGTTGCCTTCATAAAGAATCAGGTAAGCAGGTGTTTTACTAATGACAATCAAATCTATAGTTTGGTATTTTGTGATTTGGAACAAGTTTTCTTTCATAACAGAAAGTTTCATTGATTGGGTTATGGAGAACACAAATGACGAAATTTAAATATTACTGATACACATAATTTTCATCTTTTATTTATTTTAATTGTCAATTATAATAAAACTTTCCAAATATATCTGTTCTTTACAATTCACTGTTTGAAGAGTAAAAGAAAAAAAAACCTTTGGCCACATATTGAATGAATAATTCACAAATACATCATGTTTAATTATCATATTAAATTACGTTACTTTATCTTATTAATTATGCCTTTAATAAATGGTAGATTATTTGGCAGGAGAATAAAAACATTACTAACTGGTGTTTAGATTAAAAAGGATTTGTTCTGAATTATTAAACAAAAATTATATCAATCTAATGATTACGATTATTTACAATTGGAATTCCTTATTATAGATTGTTTTGGAAAGATAACAAAATTCTATAAAGGCGTTCCAACCATGCCTTAACTCCTTGAAGGGCGGTGGTACGTTTTTATACAACTGTAATTCAATACCCAAATGCCAAAGTGGCACCAGAATTTTGGAGTAAAAATTTATATATTCTATCTATATATAATCTATTCTATCTATTCTATTATATATCTATATATAACTTTGAAAAAAAAAATAAAAATTGAATATTTGTGAGTCTGTTGAATATTTATACTAACCACATTATTTGTCAGATTATACTTTTTATTCTCTTGTCAACTTCTTTGTTAAGAAATACAAAACTTCTAGATTTTTACTTTCTTCAATCTATTGAAAAAGAAAGTATTGGATTCGGGAAAATTTGCGACTTCCGGTTTTTGAAGGATTTATACGTTTAACACGATTTTACTGTTTTTAGAAAATGTCTGTACATTGGTCCGTGTGCCTGTCCAGTATGTGACACAAATTTTGTGGGCGATCTAACTCACGAACTACTCCGTAGAATAAGATAAAATCTTATATGAAAATCCTTATGTGAACTGGTACTGATTAGTTTTTGAGCAAAATCACCCAAGAAGGGTGCCGCAAATCGATTAATTGTGTAATATATGTGATATTTATATTTCCAGTGTATATACGTAGATTCGGAAGTAACATCAATCTTAGAATACTCATGATAGGGATAGATTGTCATTGAATTTTCGTTGCGGACATCTAAGAAGAAGTGCCGAAATTCGATGATTTGTTCGAAATATGCGATGCTTATATATCACCACTTTAAATGCACAGATAATTGAACGAAACTTCACGCTTAGCATCCTGAATATGGGAATACATTGTGTAAAAAACCAATTTACTAAATCGATGTAATTTCTTGTACTATTTAAATCATTTATTTCGTTTGTTTTATATAGAGGAAAGTTTTGTGATGGCCACAACAATATTAGTTCAACAAGGAAATATAAAAGGTATAAACTTAAAACACACTTGTTCCATTGTATATTTTCCGAAGTCGGATTAATTTTTTTAACGTGAGAAAATAATACCACTGCAAAAGAAAAAACATAAAGAATTCTAAAATTATGTAGAACGATGTTGACAAATGAAAACTGCATCAAAGTTTCGAGGATGCAGTTTCGTTTTTCATTTTCTCAAACAAAGGGGGCAGATTTTTCAGCAATCATATTTTTGTCATTCTAAATAAGTTACGTAAAAAAAAGCGGTTGTCTTCAAAAATAATCAATCGTGAGCAGGTGTTGTACTTATGACAATCGAATTTTTAGTTTAGTATTTTGTGATATTACAAAAGTTTTCTTTAATTAGAGAAAATCGTATTGTTTGTATTGCAGGAAATACAGACATTAAAACTTAGATATGCAAATTCAAATGCTACTGGGATATATATTTTTCATTCTTTATTTATTTTATTTGCTTATGATAATTATCTTTCTTTTCTAAATCTATTTTCAAATTGAAACAAATAAGAATAACATAGGCATGTTCAAAGATGAGCTAAACTGTAGATCTATATACGAATTTATCGGTCCACAGGCAAAGATATATTCCACTATGTCAGTCGATGTGGAGAAGAAAACAGCCAAGGGGATGGCCAAAAGTGTAGTGAAAAATAAAATAAAACATGAGCAATATAAGTCCTTCTGAGATAATCTGGTTAATACGAGAGAGATCCAGCATCGAATTCAAAGCGAGAGGCACCATCTCCACACAGTCAAATTGTTGTTGTTGTTGTTGTTGTTGCACATCCTCTTAGGCTAGCAGGTCTAGACCAGGTACATGACATTATACACCCTAAGGAGACCCAGAAGCATCAAGGGATCATCAGCAAGATCCTGCTTGGAGAGCCCCAGGCACACAAGGATATGATCAAGGGAGGCCTGCTCAGTGGAACACTTGGTGCATATTTAAAAGCACTTGGTGCCCTCAGAAAATTTCATAGTTCTAAGGTGCCCACTACGAAAGCGAGCAAGAGTGGTTTTGTTCCTGCCTGTTATAACCAAGAGCAAGAGATCCTCCCGGTCGAATACGCTGGTACCAGTGGTGCTCTGGTGGAACAATCCAAGTTATCCTATTCTTGTTTTTTGTTCTTGAGTAAGTCTCTAAATATGTGAGGGGTGCAGAAGGCACCGACACATCACATGCACTCACCTTGGCCAAGGTGTCCTCAATCCTATTTCCCTCAAGATCGACATGGGAAGGAATCCACTGTAGATGTATCCGATGAGACAAAGAAAATCGTTTCAGTCTGTTAAGAATAGTCACTACTATATTATTCCGCACACTATGCAAATTGGCCAAGTCTTGGATTGAACTTCTGCTATAGGACAAATGTTGATTTTGAAACATCATCACACAGTCAAATTAACCCTTTGTATCACCGGGTTGCATGTCTGCAAATTATCCAAAAATCAATGTTACTTATATACAGTGGGCTTTAAAAGACGATTTTATTTATTGCTGCTGTCTCCCAATACAGCAGTTAATATAAATTGTTTATAGAATTCTCGTCAGATGGCGATACTAAGTTAATTTTTCATGCTATATTTTTATTTATCATTCGAGCAGTTTCGCATCGTTATTGCTAAAAGGAACTTCGTAAATTTCTAAAACTAGAAAGGCTGGAGACCATTCAAAATAGATTTTTTACAAAGGTAAGTTCGTATACTTTACCATTTTGTATTAGAAAATTGACAATATGTATGAGAAATATGTAATTTTCTGTTTATTGCAGATGTGAAAAAGTACGATTTAGTCAATATATTTTTTCATGTTCCAATTTTTTAAAATTATTTTTTACATGCTTAAAATGATGTATTTCAACATCTGACTAAATATTTTTCGAATGGGAGATGTTGAGTCACAAAGGGTTAAAAAAAAAGTAGCACCTTCCTTCGATGACGAACGCTCATTTTGGAAGGTGGTGTCCATACGCTCGCACACGACCATTACAAAATTCAAATTAATAATGATAATATTTTTTTTTCTTTTGATGCGATACAATGTATATTATAAAATTTCTTATTATTTTAAATTTTTAATTCAACTTATCTGAACTATTTCTTCAAGGAATGGGCACGTTTTTGCCTTTGCAGTAGTGTTATTTTCTCACGTTAAAAAATTAATCCGACTTGGGAAAATATACAATGGAACAAGTCTGTTTTAAGTTGATTGTTGATAACTTTCTATTTTCTAGTTGAAAAATACTGGAAGTTTTGCTTTTCTAAACGAAAAAGTTGACATGGGAACAAAAATTGTAATCAAATATAAATTAAATCGTAAAACAGATTCACGATATTCGATTTCTTTTTTTAAAGATTTTTTATTAGAATCCATAATCTTGAAAAAAGAAAGCAAACATCGTGAGTTTGTTGAATATTTATTTGTCATATTATAATTTTTATCCCCTGCTAATTTCTTCGTTTAGAAAAGCAAAAATTCTAGTATTTTTCAACAATAAAATAGAAAGTTATCAACAATCAACTTAAAACAGACTTCTTCTATTGTATATTTTCCCCAAGTCGGATTAATTTTTTTAACGTGAGAAAATAATACCACTGCAAAGCAAAGCCGTAAAGAATTCTAAAATTATGTAGAACTATGTTGACAAACGAAAACTGCTTCAAACTTTAGAGAACTCAGTTGTATTTCTCATTTCACGAAACAAAGGGAGCAAATTTTTCAGCAATCATATCTTTGTCATTCTAAATAAGTTACGTGAAAAAAAAAAAAAAAAAAAAAAAAAAAAAAAAAACGGTTCTCTTAAAAAGAATCAATAGTGAGCAGGTGGTGTACTAATGACAATCGAATTTTTAGTTCAGTATTTTGCGATATTGCCCAAATTTTTCCTTAATTAGAGATAATCGTATTGTTTGTATTACAGGGAATACAGGCGGTAAAACTTATGACGGTATGCAAATTTAAATAATACTGAGACATATATTTTTCATTTATTTTAACTGTTAATGATAACATTTTTTTTTCTTTTCTAAATTTATTTACACATTTCGAAGCTCTTTTCGGAGAATAAAAAAAGATCTTTCCGATATTGTATGAATAATTAATAAATACACCATTTTTAGTTGTGATATTAAATTATTTTAGATAATTTATTATTTTTGTGTGTAATAAATCATAGATTGCCTGTTAGCAGAATAGATGCATTACTAGTATTAGGTTATTTATTTTTTGATCACGAATTTCTATGATTTTAATTCAGTATTATAAAACTTTTCGTAAAAATAATAAAGTTATAACGTTTATATAAGTAATCTTTCTTTATTAGAGTACCCTTTTTAGTTTCCACAGAAACATCTTACACAGGGTTGCCACATGCGACTGTTTTTGAGGTACGTTCGTAATTATATAAATACGTAGCAGCTATAGTCGTCGTCTGGCCTGTCCGTCTGTCCGCATATAACAGCCAAAAATTACCCAACCGAATGGTTTGAAATTTAATAGATATAATCGTTGCAGAATTTTGTCGAGTCATTTCAAATTTTATGAAAATCGAATCAAAACTCAAAAAGATATTAATAAAAGTTTTCTTCATTCTATTAAATCCTATCCTACGTAGTTAATTCAATGATATCCCATGATAGGTAATAATTCTAGGCTGCCATGGTGGTTATGTCCTATTTAAAATGGAGCCATTTAATTTCCGTATTACTGAATTTAAAAACCGAATTTGTATACCAAAATTGTTTAATTATAGCAATCCTATAATCTACCGACAGTATTTTGGATAGCTGTTTCCGGAGAAATCAATATTAAATGGGAAAAAAGTCTGAATAGGGATTTCAAGTTCTGAAATTTACAAAACTAGGCTTAAATTTCACATTGGTATGTTCAGTAAATGTCAACAAAAAATAAAATGTTGCCAACTTAAAATGTACTTATTTTATTACGGAAATTAATCACATCATAACAACTGACGATAGAATTCATTTCACTAAAATAATAAAGGTAATTTTTAAAATTTTTTTTTTTACATTTTCTTGTATTGGATATTTGCGCTTAGTATAATTTTAATGTAACAGAATTGTAAATAATTGTTTGTAATAGTGTATTGAAACTTAATTTCATAACATAAATTTAATATCTATAATATGAAATCTGCACATAAAATATTTCTTGTAATCATGCATTTTTGCATAAGCGTGCAACAGCTATTACACCAAAATCTGAATATTTATAAAACTAGTTTTAGTACGAACGCACCTCATTTGTCACGTTTAACGTACAATTTCCAACTTGTTTTTTTTTTTTTTGTTTTTTTTTTTTTTTTTTTGTTTTTTTTTTCAATTCTAGTCGTACCACTATTTAAAAAATACAGGGTGTTTTTTTTTAAACTGACACTATTCAGAGCCGCCTGTAGCTCGTTCTAATAACTGGATTGACACAAAATTTTGTGAATGGACTAAGAAAACCATGGGAAAAAAGATTCCAAAAAAAAAAAAAAAAAAATTAGTTCCGATCACCGCCGATAGGGGGAAATGTGACGCTGTACATTGAAAAAAAACATCAGAAACAGACAAAATTAATAATTTGGATAAAATCCCATGTTTTATTCATCATTTATGTTTTATTCATCATTTCCCTTTCGTTGATCGCAGTTGAAGCATCCATTATCACTTTTTCTGCCACCGCTTTACGTCCTCTGCCGGACCGAACTGCTAGCGAGCCTGTTTCTTCGAATTTCAGAACCATTGCTTTCAATACATTAACGGATAAAGGTTCTTTGCGCAGTTTATGACGTGTTCTAAGTAAACGAAGAGCGGCTGGTGCATTGCACTGGTTACAATAATAGAACTTCACAAAAGTAACGCGCGCTGCGGTAAGTGAGATTCATTTTCAACCTGAGCTGAAATTGTTTCTCGGTGTTTTTCGCATGCATTTATAACTTAAACTATTGGCGCTACTGTCGCTTGCGTAAGTAAAAATTTGCATTTGCATTTATTGCCCGCATTTTATACCAATTCTGAATTGCATAACTTACCACAGCGCCACATTTCCCCCTACGGTGGTGATTGGAACTAATTTTTTTTTTTTTTGTTGGAATCTTTTTTCCCATGGTTTTCTTAGTCCATTCACAAAATTTTGTGTCAATCCAGTTATTAGAACGAGCTACAGGCGGCTCTGAATAGTGTCAGTTTAAAAAAAAACACCCTGTATATTCTTTGTGGTAGATTTCTCTGGCAGTCGTAAAAATATATCCCAAAGATTATAGTTTAGAAAATGTGGTACGAGCTTTTTTAAATAGAAAAAAAAATGTTGCCTGTGGCAAATCTAAATATAGTTTTTTAGTTTGTTTGTTTTTTATGTATGACAAGGATGTGAGAAGTTAAAATGCCACAAATTTGGGAGTGCCCTTGGCTGAGGAATTTTTGTGGTAATTTGAACTATATGTACGAGGTTTGCAGAAAATAACACAAAACTTGGAACGGTTAGGTCGTGATTGAGAATCATAGGAATTGATGTGTCTAAATTTTTAAACCATATTAACAGAGTGGGCATATATTTGTTTTCTATCCAAATTGTTAATTTATTTGAACAAATATTTGTTTTCTATAATATTTGCTACCACTTCAAAAAATATATATAATGAATTTGAAGAATTAAAAATAATTTTTATGTCAAGAAATGTAATAAACTGGTAACATAGTGGGACCATGTGCTTGGCAAGAATTGGCCATTAAATAAAAAGAAAAGTGTGGAAAAACTTACATTTTTCATAACACGAGATACTAATGTAGGTAATTAAAACAAAAAAATATGTGAAAAAAAATCGGGACAAAACCTATTTCTGAATTGTAACCTTTTTTCAGAATGTAATTATTAAAGCATTATATAATCATGAAAAACACCAACCTCCACAGTCTGCTGAATATCGATTGTACACAATTCAAATCTTTATTTTCGGCTAATCTTATCCCTGCTAGCTTCTTAGACTAGAAAAACGGTTAGGCTCTAAAGTATCTACTTCAAGTATTTTAAACTTTAGAGTCCAGAGTTCAGTCTTATTTCTTAGTTCCTCAAACAAAGGGGAGGAGGGAATTTTTCAACAGTCATATCCTGAGCGCTTGCTGTGGAATGAATGGGTTGCCGTTTGCTGAGGAATTTCTGTGGGAATTTAAATTATATACACGGTGTCCATAATTAAACGACCCTACTTTAAAGTTGTCTACAGACGAAACTATTGGTCAGAAAGTTGTGAAACTTTGAGAAGGACATCATAAAGGAATGGAAATTTGTTTAAGCGAAAAAAAAAATGTTCAAAGTTTTGCCACCAGATGATGTTTTTAATGAATTACACATTTAGCATACATTTACGATAGTTTACATATTTTATTGCAACAAAACATGTTCCACATGACGTCATCATTTTCAGCTACTTTCTCGAATCGTAAGATAGCATGTTCCACAGTTGACCGCACAGTGTTCTGGGAAATTCTAAAAACAAATCGCGAAAAAAGTTTTGTTCAACATGTTTTGTTGTAATAAAATTTGTAAATTATCGTAAAGGTTTGCTAAATGTGTAAGTCATTAAAAAATGTCCTCTGGCGGCGAAATTTTGAACTATTTTTTTCTTAAACAAATTCCTATTCCTTCATTATGTCGTTCACAAAATTTCACAACTTTCTGACCAATAGTTTTGTCTGTAGACAACTTTAAAGTAGGGTCGTTTAATTATGGACACCCAATATATACCAGGTTCGCAAAAAATTGCACAAAACATGGAACGGTTAGGTCCTTATTGATAATAATTAGCTGGCACCTCTCCCAAAGAATTTATTGTCCTTTTTCTAAGCAGTTTTACCTGGTCAAACGAATTCTTATTGGAAGTTAAACGCATTTTCTTAAAGCATTACATGATCTTGAAAAACTTCAATTCTTCTGTCTGCTGAATATTTACTGTACACAATTCAAATCTCTCATTTTTATTTGTCTAATCTTATTCCTGTCAACTTCTTGGACTAGAAAAACTAAAAGTTCGAGTATTTTTAAGCAACCAAAAAAATTATCAACTTAAAAAATGGACTTATTAAATTGTTTGTGTTCCTTAGAATTACAAGGTGGCCATAATTAAACTGACGGTACTCAGAGTGTTCTGTAGCGTGATCTAATTGCGAGAATGGCGCCAAATTTTGTAGGAAGATTAAACAAGACTGGGGACGAAGGATTCCGCGAAAAAAATTTAGTTCCAAAAGTCACCGCCAGGGGAATATGTGGCGCTGTGTATTCGAAAAAGAGAGTTTCAAAAAAGAAGAATCAATACTGAAATAAAATTACCGTTTATTTAGCACATCCAACTCAGGTTCGATGTGGCCGCCGTTTTTGTGGACCACATATTGCATTCTGTGCACAGCATTTACAACAGCAGAGAGTAACATGTCTGCAGGAATCTCCCGTACAGTTCGCGATATGTTATCCTTCAACGTAGCCAGATCCTGGACACCTCCGTGATAGACCTTGGACTTTAGGTAACCCCATATCCAAAAGTCGCAGGGTGTAAGATCAGGGGACCGAGGTAGCCATGCAGTTGGAAAACAGCGGCTAATGACTCTTTCTGTTGTGAATTTCTGTCGTAGCAGCTGCTGTACCCGCAAAGCAATATGTGGAGGGGCTCCATCTTGCATGAAAATGATTTTCTCCAGGCACTGTCTTTGCTGAAGTGCCGGAATAACAAAGTTGTTTAGCATTTGGCGATATTTGTCTCCGGTAACAGAACAAGTTACAAGTCCTGTCAGAGTAATTTTCTCATAGAAGAATGGACCTATGATCATATCTTCTGTGAAACCACACCAAACAGTTATCTTTGGTGAATGCAAAGGAATTTCCTTGAATGCTCTTGGTGACTTGTTATCCCAAATTCGGCAGTTCTGGGTATTTACAGTTCCATTCAGGTAAAAGTGGGCCTCGTCTCCCCATAAGATTTTCCAGAGCCAAGCATCATCCAACTCCATTCTGGCAAGAAAAGTGAGAGCAAAAGTCAATCGCTTATCATGGTCGGTGTGACGTAACTCTTGTACACGGCTGATCTTGTACGGATAGAAGTGGATAATCTTTCGTAGGATTTTCCATACCGTACAATAAAGCATATCCAGATTCCGAGCTATCCCACGAGCGCTGGAAGTGGTAGCAATATTGTCTGTTGCTCTGTTGACAATCGCCGTTGCCACTTCTTCGATTGTATCCTGTGATACGGGTTTTCGTCCTCTGCCTGACTGAACATTTAGAGAACCTGTTTTCTCAAACTTCTCAACCATTGCTTTTAAACCAATACCTAACAAAGGACCGTTACCTTTACGGATTTTTTTTGTGGTTTCTAAAAGCACGAAGAGCGGTTGGCGCATTGCACTGGTTGAGGTAAAAGAATTTGACTAGTAGAGCTCGCTATACTAAAGAAGGAGCCATTATGAAAGACAACTTTCTATGAAATTGCTTCTAACAGTAGCACATTACCTTTTAAACCCGAACAAGCTGGCACTCTGCCAAAAGATGTAACGTGAAATTTGAATAAAGAACTTCTTCTTCTGCTTTTGCTTTCTTTGGGGCTCTGTAAGTGATTGCAGATAAAGAAACTTTAGCAGTGTTTATGTGAATTTTTAGCTTTTTATAAACTGTTACCATTTTGAGCTTGGATTGAATTGCTGAATTCGTTAAATAAACGGTAATTTTATTTCAGCATTGATTCTACATTTTTTGAAACTCTCTTTTTCGAATACACAGCGCCACATATTACACTGGCGGTGACTTTTGGAACTAAATTGTTTTTGTTTTCGCGGAATCCTTCGTCCCCGTCTTGTTTAATCTTCCTACAAAATTTGGCGCCATTCTCGCAATTAGATCACGATACAGAACACTCTGAGTACCGTCAGTTTAATTATGGCCACCTTGTACAGCGGATTTTTTAAATATTGGAAAATAATATCAATTCAGAGTCAAAATATAAATTATTCTACAATTGGGTAGAATGATGTTGAGAAAACTGTAACAGATGATTCTACTTCAAACATTCAAGAGTCCAATTTTATTTCTCAAACAAAGGGGATTGAGAGGGGGGAGGGTGTCAGCAATCATACCTTTGTCATTCTAAATAAGTTTCGTAAAAAATCGGTTGTCTTCAAAACGAATCAATAATGAGCAGGTGTTGTGCTAATGACATTCGAATCTTTAGTTTACAATCTTAAGGTATTGCACAAGTTTTCTTTAATAAGACAAAATCTTATCGATTGCGCTACAGGGACCGCAGATGGCGAAACTTAGATGTGTAAATTTAATTGTTACTGAGATATATTTTTCATATTTGATTTGTTTTAACTGTCAGTCAGAATAGTTTTTCCCTAATGTACGTTGTGATTTTTTTTATTTCCGCAGAAAACAGGTTCTACGTCAAACGTGATAAATGAGGTGCGTTCATACTATAACTAGTTTTATAAATATTCAAATCTTGGTGCAATAGCTGTTTCAATCTTATGCAAAAATGCATCAATACAAAATTTATTTTATGAGCTTATTTTAATATTATAGATACTAAATTTATTTTATGAAATTAAGTTTCAATACACTTTTACAAACAATTAATTACAATTCTGTCACATTAAAATTATACTATGCAATTATTATATTATCCAATACAAGACAATGTAAAAAAATTCATTGTTATTATTTCACTGAAAAAAATTAATTATACCGTCTGTCATTATGATATGATTAATTTCCGTAATAAAATAAGTATATTTTAAGTTGGCAACATTTTATCTTTTGTTGACATTTACCGAAAATTCCAATGGGAAACTTAAACCTAGGTTTGAAAATTTCAGAGCTTGAAATCCATATTTAGACTCTTTTTCCATTTAATATCTATTTCTCCGGAAACATGTATCCACAAAACTGTCGGAAGATTCTAGGATTTCTATAATTAAACAATTTTAATGTACAAATTCGGTTTATATATTCAGTAATACTTAAATAATAGGACTCTATTTTAAATAGAACGTAATCACCATGGCAATCTAGACTCATTACCTATCATGAGATATCATTGAATTAATTACGTATGATAAGATTTAATAGAATGTATAAAACGAGATTGTATAAGGCGAGTTTTTCTATAAGAAAATATTGGTAATTCCCTGAAAATTTTCTACTTTTAATATTTTCTCCTTTTTAGTATTTAAAAGAGTTCGCTGTTGCGATTTAACAGTCTGTTGGCGCATAATTAACTCCATTGCTTATGTAACTCGTAAACAGTTGTAACCATAAAGATTATTGGGCGATTTATCACTTGCAGCCGACTAACTGAAAAATGCCCTAAAATTAATTTATAATTAAGTTATAAAAATATTGTATTGTCATATGAAACACACCTGTGTAAATAATATTTATAATTCTACCATATATCAGGAAATTAGTGCAAAATCGGTTATGAAATTCCATCTTTACATACGAAAACTAAGTTAAGTTAAATAAAAGAGTTTAATAAAAACACCGTTTATTTTGGTTAACAACCGACAATGTCAACAACTCCATTGTTTTTGTAACTCGTATACAATTTTAACCATAAAGATTATTAGGCGATTTATCAGCTGCAGCCGGCTAACTAAAAATGCCTTAAAATTAATTTATTAATTTATAATTAAGTTCTAAAAATATTAAAATATTGTATTGTCATCTGAAACACATCTGTGTAAATAATATTTATAATTCTACCATATATCACGAATTGAGTGAAAAATGGGTTATTTAAATTCTATCTTTACTTACGAAAACTAAGTTAAGTTAAATAAAAGAGTTAATAAAAACGTCGTTTATTTTGGTTAACAATCGACAATGTGAACAACTCCATTGGTTTTGTAACTCCTATACAATTTTAACCATAAAGATTACTAGGCGATTTATCACTTGCAGCCGACTAACTGAAAAATGTTTTAAAATTAATTTATTAAGTTATAATCAAGTTCTAAAAATATTAAAATATTGCATTGTCATCTGAAACACACCTGTGTAAATAATATTTATAATTCTTATCATATATCAGGAAATGAGTGCAAAATCGGTTATGAAATTCCATCTTTACATACGAAAACTAAGTTAAGTTAAATAAAAGAGTTTAATAAAAACATCGTTTATTTTGGTTAATTACCGACAATGTAAACAACTCCATTGTTTTTGTAACTCGTATACAATTTTAACCCTACAGATTATTAGGCTATATTATTCGGTTGCAGCCGACTAACTGAAAAATGTTTTAAAATTAATTTATTAATTTATAATCAAGTTCTAAAAATATTAAAATATTGCATTGTCATCTGAAATCAAGTTCTAAAAATATTGTATTGTCATCTGAAACGTCCCTGGGTAAATAATATTTATAATTCTACCGTATATCAGGAAGTGAGGGAAAAATCGGTTATGAAATTTCATCTTTACATACGAAAACTAAGTTAAGTTAAATAAAAGAGTTTAATAAAAACATCGTTTATTTTGGTTAACAACCGACAATGTGGGCGTTTGAGATACACTGGAATGAACTTATTTTATTCAAGATTTATTGGAGAAAACTTGTGGTAATAAATAAGAAAAAGGGAGAAAGAAAGTTTATTTAATGAACTGCCCTCCGGATACTCTTGTACTACGTTCTTTTTCAATCTCTACCCTAAATAATCTGCAACTTTTCCGAAGGTGTCTTATCTCCTGGAAACAGAAACAGATGGGATACGTCCGAATAAAATTGGAGAAAAAGGGGTTCTTCATCAAAATTATTTATTTTTCGAAATCTTTTTTTATTTTTATATTTCGAAAATATATTCTTATTTTTCTGAAAATTGATTATAATAAATCTTAAAGACATTTATTCTAATAAATTTCCGGGTTTTGTTTTTCATTTTCATTATTTTAGTCTGTTTTCAATTCACCAAAATTTTCAGTGTGTTTTGAATAAAAAGAAAACTGAGCTGAGAAAATGTTCAACACTTTAAGGTGGTTCTTAAATTTCCTACTCAACAACGCGAAATCTTAAAAATTGCGACTTTTCACGTCCCGCACAGTGGTTACACGGGACAGGCCTCGGAAACTCTTAAAAATTGCGACTTTCCACGTCCCGCGCAGTGGTTACACGAGACAGACCTTGGAAAATCTTTCAGATTGCGACTTTTCACGTCTTGCGCAAGTGGTTACACGGAACAGACCTTGGAAAATCTTAAAAATTGCGACTTTTCACGTGCAGCGCAGTGGTTAAACGGGACAGACCTCGGAAAATCTTACAAATTTGGACTTCCCTTGTAAATTGGGACACCTGACAACAGCAATTCTGACTAAAATGAAAACTGGGCTTTAGAATGTTCAAAATTTTTAATTCTACCAGGGACGCAACTGAATCAATTTTGAGACTAGTCATAATCTTCAAGCGTGATAATTTTGTTGTTATAAGACTTATTAGAATTTTAGAATCTACACTGTTAAAAATGATTAAATAAAAATACCGAGAATGTATGTTTTTTTACTTTCTTCTATCTATAATAGATGAAAGTATCGTAATCGAGATTATTCGTCTTCCAGTTTTCGACGGATTTAAACGTTTTAGGGTCAGAGATCCCGACAAAACTAGTTTTTACAAAATGTCTGTCTGTCCGTCAGTCCGTGTGTCTGCGTGTTCGTCTTCATTTTATCATTGAGAAAAGTGTATGAAATTATGCATAGAATTGAACCAAATTTCATTTATAGGTTTTTGGCTATGGACAGCAGGTCCTACTTGAAAATGGGGATATTCCTCTGGAAGGGGGCGCTGGAATAGCGATTTCTGTTCAATTTTCATTATTGTATCATCGAAAAGTGTATGAAGTTATGCATAGAATTGAACGAAATTTCATTTATAGGTTTTTGGCTATGAGCTGCAGGTGCCACTTGAAATTGGGGATATTCCTCTGGAAGGGGGAGCTGTGATAGCGATTTTTGTTCAATTTTCATTATTGTATCCATGAAAAATGTATGAAGTAATACATAGAATTGAACCAAATTGTATGTATATATTTTTTTACTATTGCTTGCAGGTCCCACTTGAATTTGGTCCTATTCCGGCGGAAAAGGGCTCTGTGGTAGCGATTTTTGTGCGATTTTCACGATTTTTCGTTGTTGTGTTGTACATCGGCTGCTCATGCAACGAAGGGTTCTTCGCATCTAGGTAACCCGGCGCTTAGTAAGCAGCTGACTTACAACAGAATGACGAAAAATATTGATTTGATTGTCGCTCTGATAGCAAATTTTGAAGTATTAACATGTATGATATAAAAGAAAGTTTGGAATTGGCACATCCGACTCATTTACATTTGCTCGGAATATAATAGCTTCGTTTACTTAACAGCTTACGCTAGTAATACGAAGATACTGACAAATTAATGTTAAACCAATGTGTTATTTTCAAATTACTCATTTGCATTTCAATATTTTAAAAATCTGGCAAAATCTGATCACCCGATCCAATGCAAAATCGTCACAAATTTCACAAAATGGTCAGTGTGACGTCACAGAAAAACAGCCAGAACGATTTCACATTCTTGTCACTGTGACTTCTCATCGACTTTCCGTGACGCCATATCAATGGTCAAAAAGTCACAATGGGACGTCCGAGGCTAACGAAAAAGAAAGGCTACCGCGGTGCTTTACGCGTATCTTTTTTTACAGACTGCCAGAGTCACGTGATGCTTGAATGCACCAATGCAGGTGTACGAAAAGAGCATCATGTCACTCTAGCGGTCTATAAAAAAAGATAAGTGGAATGCACCGCGGTAGCCTGTCTTTTTCGTTAGCCTCGGGGACGTCAGTGTGACGTCGCCGTGAAGTCATAATCGCATACCGATTGTACTGCGGAACTCTACCTACACTCTAACCAACATCTAGAAGAAAACGAGTCCAAAAGGTGCATTCTTCAATAAAAAATATTACTAATTTTATTTTTGAAAGTTCAAAATATTGCATTATGCAAAAACCTATATATCTCTATCTTACTCCCAATCGTAAGGGGCGGAGGGAAAGAAAAGGAAAAGAAAGGAAACTTTATCAAATAAGCTCATTTTTCCTTTAAATATGTCTTAAATTTGTCCTTTGAATAGAAATGTTTGACAGAAACTTTGCGACTAAGTAAATCGAAGATTATCTTTCGTAACTTGTAGTGGCAAACGGCTTTCAGAAAAAGAGTTGAAAACCTTGTAGTTTTATCAGTTAATGGATTAATGCGAGTGTCATATTGTTCCTTTTTTGTACCATATATTTTTTCAAAGTTTAAAAATGTTTTCAAATATTATTGGAGGTCCCCTTAAACGCAGTGAATAGGTAAGGCCCGGATGCAAACATTATTGAGACCCTAACTTTTTATTTGAAATATCAAAAAAAGGGTGGCTTTTAGTTTTGTTGAGGCTACTATAAGCATGAGGCCCGAGTGCATTGCACCCGACGCTCTGTTATTATTGTTGGCTTTAGTTATAAGTTCTTTTATATGATCAGGGTTCAATACATTGTGAAAGTAATAGTGAATAATGAAAAATCTATATTCCTAATTCACATTCGTCAAAACTCGTTACAACAATGGATTTTTTCCATGATCGAAATACTTATCATAAATCACACAATGTTTTTCTGGCGATCCAAAGATATAAGCAATTCTGTCGCTTAAATAAATTATAATATGAGAAAAATTTGGAAAAGTATTGGTATAATTTTTTGTATTTTATTGCGATTATTAAAAATACATAATTAAAGAAAAGACAACTTCTATAAGAAAATTTAAAAAAAAAAAGAAAAAAAAAATAGTTTGACTTATTAATATATATATTGTTATGCCTGTAACCTCATAGATATAGCTAATACATAAAATTTTCTTTTCATATATATCCATCCATTCTCATCCTAATTTGTTTTTCTCCGATTGCGATTATTAAAAATACATAATTATTAAAAAGACAACTTTTATAAGAAAATAAAAAAATAAATAATAATAAAAAAATGGATTATTTAACCGATTAATATATATATTGTTATGCCTGTAACCTCATAGATAGCTAATAAATAAAATTTTCGTTTCATATAAATCCATCCATTCTCATCCTAATTTCCTTTTCTCCGATTCCCATTTTTATTAATTTCATTCGTTTTTATTCACTACGACAGAAATTCGCAGAAATCGACCATCTCTGTAGCCGGAGCAACCACGTGCAGGTGTCAGATACGATGGAACGCAAGCCTTATCATCGTCGACCTTTGGTGGAGAAATGTTGAGGGTGACAAAAAAAAAAAAAAAAAGCGTTTATTTAATGAACTGCCCCCGGGATACACGTGTACAGCGTTTCTCCTTACTCTTTACTCAATCTTAGTGTTAAGGTAATCTGCAAATTTTCAGATGGGTCTTATCTTCAGGCACCAGAGGCTGACAGAGAACGAACGAAATAAAATTGCAAGAAAAAGGTGTTCTTCATCAAAAATAGTTGTTTCCTAGAAATCTTTCGAAAGATTGATTTAAATATTATGCGAATATGAATTTCTTTTCTGACGATTAAAATTACCCTAGTAGTTTTGTTGAAAAGACGAGAGGAAACTCATGCGAGGCGCACAGACTTTAGAACATTTACATTTCGTTGAAACATGTTTTTTGATTAAAAGTTGCAGTTAATTAAAAATTAAATTAGCATTGTTTTCATAAATGAAATGAAATATTTTTCTCAAATCAGTGTTGCCACAAAAATAAAATACCGCATTATATATCGTGCTCAACAATGATTATAAAAACATAAATAGTACAAAAAAGATAAAGTGCGACGTCTCCGCAAGGGTTTATTTTATATTTATAATTAAAAAGCAAAATTGAAATTGAAAGGTTTAGAAGAAAAGATGCCATCGATCGATCAAAGTATTGGTATTTCCCGTATAGCCTAAAAGGTATGCTTTGTTATATTAAATTAAACTGTATTTATATGTATTCAATTTATTTTTCTTTGTCCCGTGTTTTTCCCGAAGCGATCATGTGATCCTTTAATACAGTTAAAATATGATTGTTAATTTTTTCTCGCGCGTGCTTTTTGCGATTTTCGATCATTTTTTATTGTAACTTTGATGGAATAAATGATATGATATATTCTGGCTTGACTAAATATTCTTTGCAGATATTTTTATCCTTATTATTATTCTTTACTTATTATTATTTTTTTAATTTAAACCTGCATCTAAAAATATTAGATATTGCTAAAAATGTTAGACTGCGTTGCGAAACCTTCTCACGGATTCATTGGTATATTTTTTATTTTCAATACCAACTTCCCTTTTTCTATGCACATACAAAACGCACAACAATGAATGAGGTATCATACGGCAAGTTTTTGAACAGGTTTTTGACATAATACAATCAAATATCGTTAAAACACGTTGTTTGATTAAAAATTACTGTTAATTAAAAATTAATGAAGAAAGTATCAGCAAATAATATTAAATATCGCAATGCGAAAACCTCGCACGGGACCATAGGTTTATCTCTATTTCTCTAAATATCTAACTTAGTTTAAACATTTGTTAAACCGTTCTAATTTAGGTTTAACGAAATAAAATTTTGAGAAAAATGTGTTCATCAAAAATAGTTGTTTCCAAGAACTCTTTCAAAAGATTGATTTAAATATTATACGAATAATGAATTTATTTTCTTATGATTAAAGATATCCCAGTAGTTATATTGAAAAGACGAGAAGAAATTCATGCGAGGCACAGTTTCCAATGTCCTGTAGAAACAGCATTTAAGAGAGATTGAAATTTACCTTTATTTTTCCAAATAGCTAATTTAGTTTAAACAAAAATAATGGTTTTTGGAGTGGAATTTTGAGTTGGAATTTTGGATTTGGAAATTATGTTTCGATAGGTTTAGAAAGTTGAGGTTGACAAAATGATGTTTATGTAATGAACTGCCTCTGGGAGACACTTATCGTTTCTTCTTTATTGAATCTTAATGTTAAGGTAAATCTGCGAATTTTCAGCTGGGTCTTATCTGGAGTCGCCAGAGGCAGAAAGAAAACTAGTATCCGACTGAAAAAAGTTTTTAATGCAGAAACTTTTTTATGCTAATTTAGTTTAAACAAAAATAAGGATTCTTGGAGTTGGATTCAATTTTGTAGTTTCGAATTATGTACTTTGGTTGAGAAGATTGAGATTGATAAAAAAAAATTATTTTATTTAATGCACTGACCCCGGGATACACTACAGTTTCTTCTTTATTGAATCTCGGTTAAGGTAATCTGCAAATTTTCAGATTGGTCTTATCTCCTGGCACAAGAGGTTGACAGACAACGAAAAAAATAAAATTGTACGAAAAATGTGTTCTTCATCAAAAATAGTTGTATCCTAGCATTCTTTTAAAAGATTGATTTAAATATTATGCGAATATGAATTTATTTTCTTACGACTAAAATTACCTCAGTAGTTTTATTGCAAAGACGAGAGGGAACTCATGCGTGGCGCATAGACTTTTGCACAGTTTCAAATGTCCTGTAGAAATAGCATTTAAGAGAGATTGAAATTTACCTTTATTTCTCCAAATATATAATTTAGTTGAAAGAAAAATGATGATTTTTGGAGTAGAATTTGGAGGATTTTTGGAAATTGGTTAGATTTATGTACTTTGGTTGAGAAAGTTGAGGTTGATAAAGAAATATTTTATTTAATGCACTGACCCTGCAGTCTTTTCTTTACTCAATCTTAGAGTGAAGGTAATCTGCAAATTTTCAGGTGGGTTTTATTTCCAAGCATTAGAGGCTGACAGAAAACGAGCGAAATAAAATTGTAAGGAAAAAGGTGTTCTTCATCAAAAATAGTTGTTTCCTAGAATTCTTTCAAAAGATTGATTTAAATACTATGCAAACATGAATTTATTTTTTTACGATTAAAGTTACCCTCGTAATTTTATTAAAGAGACGAGAGGAAACACATGCGTGCTGCATAGACTTTTGCACAGTTTCAATGTGCTGTAGAAGTAGCATTTAGGAAAGATGGAACTTTATCTGTATTTTTTAAATATCTAATTTAGTTTAAACAAAAATAATGCTTTTCGGAGAAATTGGAGTATTTTTGGATTTGGAAATATAGTTTCGATGTGTGTACATTGGTTGAGAAAGTTGAGGTTGATAAAAAAAAAAGATGTTTATTTAATGAACAGACCCCTTAATATACTATAGTTTATTTTTTATTGAATCTATATTAGTGTTAAGGTAATCTAAAAATTTTCAGATAGGCCTTAATATCTAGGTACTAGAGGCTCACAGAGAACGAACGAAAAAAAAATTGTAATGGAAAAAAAATTTCTTTATCAAAGATAGTTATGTTTCCTAGAATTCTTTTAAAAGCTTGATTTAAGTATTATGCGAATAGGAATTTATTTTCTTGCGATTAAAATTACTTCACTAGTTTTATTGAAAATACGAAAGGAAACTCATACGTGGCGCATAGACTTTTGCACAGTTTCCAATGTCCTGTGTGAATAGCATTTAGCAGACAGCGAAATTTACCTCTATTTCTCTAAATATCTAATTTAGTTTAAACAAAAATAACGATTTTTTTTTTGGAGTAGAATTTGGAGGATTTTTGGATTTGGAAATATAGTTTCGATTTGTGTACATTGGTTGAGAAAGTTGAGATTGATAAAAAAGATGTTTATTTAATGAACAGACCCCGGAATATACTATAGTTTATTTTTTATTGAATCTTAGTGTTAAGGTAATCTAAAAATTTTCAGATAGGCCTTAATATCTAGGTACTAGAGGCTCACAGAGAACGAACGAAAAAAAATTGTAAGGGAAAAACATTTCTTTATCAAAGATAGTTATGTTTCTTAGAATTCTTTTAAAAGCTTGATTTAAATATTATGCGAATAGGAATTTATTTTCTTACGATTAAAATTACTCCACTAGTTTTATTGAAAATACGAAAGGAAACTCATACGTGGCGCATAGACTTTTGCACAGTTTCCAATGTCCTGTTTGAATAGCATTTAGGAGAGAGTGAAATTTACTTCTATTTCTCTAAATATCTAATTTAGTTTAAACAAAAATAATGATTTTCGGAGTAGAATTTGTAGGATTTTTGGATTAGGAAATTTAGTTTTGATTTTTGTACATTGGTTGAGTAAGTTGAGATTGATAAAAAGATATTTATTTAATGAACAGACCCCGGGATACACTATAGTTTCTTCTTTTTTGAATCTTAGTGTTAAGGTAATCTAAAAATTTTCAGATGGGCCTTAATATCTAGGTACCAGAGGCTCACAGAGAACGAACGAAAAAAAATTGTAAGAGAAAAAAAAAATGTTCTTTATCAAAGATAGTTGTTTCCTAAAATTCTTTTAAAAGATTGATTTAAATATTATGAGAATATGAATTTATTTTCTTACGATTAAAATTACCCCACTGGTTTTATTGAAAATACGAAAGGAAACTCATACGTGGCGCACAGTTTCCCATGTCCTGTTTAAATAGCATTTAGGAGAGAGTGAAATTTACCTCTCTTTTTCAAAATATCTAATTTAGTTTAAACAAAAATAATGATTTTTAGAGTAGAATTTGGAGGATTCTTGGATTTGGAAATATAGTTTTGATTTGTGTACATTGGTTGAGAAAGTTAAGGTTGATAAAAAAAGATGTTTATTTAATGAACAGACCCCGGGATACACTATAGTTTCTTCTTTATTGAAACTTAGTGTAAAGGTAATCTAAAAAGATTCAGATGGGCCTTAATAGGCTCACCGAGAGGCTCACAGAGGCTCACAGAGCTCTAAGAGAAGCCTGAACGAAATAAAATTGTAAGGGGGAAAAAAGTGAAATTAATCTTTTGAAAGAATTCTAGGAAACAACTATTTTTGATAAAGAACACTTTTTTCCCTTACAATTTTATTTCGCTCGTTCTCTGTGAGCCTCTGGTACCTAAATATTAAAGCCATCTGAAATTTTGAATTGTTCGGCCCAACTGTTCGTTACTGATATTATGCAGATATGGAATGCTTTTCTTACGATTAAAATTATCCGTTTAGTTTTATAGAAAGGCGAGATGAAACTCATCCGAGGCGCATAGTACATTTTACAGTTTCCGATGTCTTTCAGAAGTAGCATTTAGGAGAGATTGAAATTTACCTCTATTTCTCTAAATATCTAATTTAGTTTAAACAAAAATAACGATATTTGGAGTTGGATTTTTGGATTTGGAAATTTAATTTCGATTTATGTACTTTGATTGAGAAAGTTGAAGCTGATAAATGATGTTTATTTAATGAACTGTCCCGGGGTACACGCGTACAGCGTTATTCGTTACTGTTTACTCAATCTTAGTGTTAAGGTAATCTGCAAATTTTCAGATGAGTCTTAGCTCCAATTACAGGAGGCTGACAGAGAACGAACAAATAAAATTAGAAGAGAAAAGTGTTTTTCATCAAAAATAGTTGTTTCCTACAATTCTATCAAAAGATTGGTTTAAATATTATGCGAATATAAATTTCGTTTCTTTCGTTTAAAATTACTCCACTAGTTTTATTGAAAAGACGAGAGGAAACTCGTACGTGGTTCATAGACTTTTGCACAGTTTCCAATGCTCTGTTGAAATAGAATTTAGAAGAGAATAAAATTTACCTCTATTTCTCTAAATATTAAATTTAGTTTAAACAAAAATAACGATATTTGGAGTTGGATTTTTGGATTTGGAAATCATGTTCGGATTGGTTTTAGAAAGTTGAGGTTGACAAAGAGATATTTATATAATGGACTGCCTCTGGGATACACTACCGTTTCTTCTTTATTGATTCTTAATGTTAAGGTAATCTACAAATTTTCCGCTGGGTCTTATCTGGAGTTGACAGAGGCTGACGGAAAACTAGTATCCGACAGAAAAAAGTTTTTTTTTTTTTTATGCAGAAACCGAACCAAAATCAAATTTCGGTTCCTTATCGACTTCCGGCCGAAAGCGAAAACGAAACTTTTCAAATGAGAATTTTAAGCTGTTACTATATACAGACATAAAAAAAATAATAATAAATCACAAACACACATAAACATTTTGCAGAAACAATTTTACCTATGCATGCACGTGGATAATGCACATGTTTGTTTTCAGCAAAAACAGAAAAAATATTCAGTCATAATTTTTTTTTTTAATTTAAAAAAAAAAAAAAAAAAAAGCTCAGACATTTATTTAGTTTTATTATTACTAGGGACTCGAACACGGTCTTCCCGTGTTACAGAACATAGGCGAAAACCATTTTTTTTTTCTAATTCTAATAGATTTTTCATATTTAATATAAATTTTTTAAACTGATTCATTAACAACATAGAAAAGAATTTTTATAAGAAAAATATCAATAATATATTCAAAAAAAATTTCGACATTTAATAAAGAGATACTTTTGTATTAGCCGCTCAAGATTTTGCTGCTTACTGCAGGTTTTTTATTCTGAAAATTACAACTGCTTAAGCGCGTAGTTCGAGAACATGTGTGTTAAATTTTTCATTTATTTTATATTATAATATTATTTATATTTATATTTTAATCAGAGCTTGACAAATGCGGTCGCCAGGTCGCCACTGGCGACCAAGTTTTTATATCTGGCGACCAATTTATTTAATCCGGAGTTTTTATTTATTTATTTTTTACAAAAATTGACCGCAGAAAGGAACACAAACGACATTTTTTCTCTCATTTCTCATAAGACGTCTCATTATATGTAGATGTTGGAAAGTTACGAAATTATATTCAAGCAAAAAATATTTTTTACTTTTGTTTTTAATTAGATAAAATAAGTTCTTCAAATGCAAATTTTAAAAGAATTAAATCAGAATTATTTGACTGACTCTGACAGGAAAATAGGCAATAAATTGTTTTCCTGCTCCTCTATTTCATCGATGATCCTCTCATCAAATATAGATTTTGTAGCACTGAGCTATGTGTCAATCGGCATTTCCCGAATACTCCGGTTAATTGAGCTTTTACAGTATTTTTTTCATATATATATATATATATATATATATATATATATATGATAAGTTTTAATAGAAAACTTAGTTTATATTATCTTTTTAAATTATGTAGTATTCTAAACTATGTAACTAATAATTGTAAACTATACTTGTTATTATTTTTTCTCAATTATTTCATTAAAAAAAATTGTGCTTTTTTGAAAATCAAAGGCAAAGAAAATGTGTGTGTGTGTGTGTGTGGGGGGGGGGGGGGTAATATTTTTTACTGGCGAGCAGAATTTTCTGCTGGCTACGACATTATATCAAATTTGTAAAGTCCTGATTTTAATGAAGTTTCAATTTCGTTCTGTAATATTAGCCGGGAATAAATGCGGAACTATTTATATTGTTTTAAATGCAAACGGATTAATCTTTCGCAATCGGAATGCACGTGATAGAGATAGATTTAAAATTAATTCATGCTTGCAAATTATTCCAAAAATCATTAAAAAAACCAGTAAATTCAAATACAGTTTTCAAAGAAATTAATTTTTTTTTCTATTCGACGGTGTAGAAATTGAAATTGTGCGATGTTTAGAAGTTTAAATAGATGCAGTGAAAGCGAAATTTATTAGTCAGTTCGTTGCTACCATAAAATGGACCAGCAACAATCAGACGTGTATTGGTTTATAATACAGACTATTGTTATCACTAAACCCTTTTCTTGATAACATAATTTATGTGTAACTCTCCCCTGACATGGACCCGATTACGTAAGATTAGCATCAAAATTTAACAAAAGAATTTTATTCTATATGTTTGAATCAAGACTTCTCTTAAGTTGCCAGCAAATCAACTACTATTCCAACAGCTAGCGAATTATTTCTTTAAGCGTACGGTCTACACATTCAAATACTAACTTACTCATCAAGGGTGCTTCATCCCAGGCTATTAACTTCGTTTCTTTTATAAAATCAGTAAGGTCAGATTGCTTGCTAATGGCACACATAGATGTTTCGTTCAAATTAAACAATATTTAGAATTTTGAATGTGCTATTCTACCTTAATCTAATAACAAAGTTGTGATCCTCAGATGAAGCAACAGCTAACTCAACCATATTATATGATCTCATCATTTTTAAAAACTGTATTAAGTACAAATGTTTTTCCCGTCCTGGCGCGTCAATAGAATAAACCTTAGAATTTTCATTTAAAACAGCAAGCAAAACTTGATCATAAATTGATTTTTGAACATGATAATCCTGGCGCAAACGATAAAAATCCAAATATTGTTTTGAGTCACAATTTTTTTATTGAAATATATTTTTATGTATCACAAGCATTCATTTGATTTTTATATTAAATTATTTTGATTTATAAAACTATCGCTGATCAAAACGTTTATTATTATTATTATTATTATTATTATTATTATTATTATTATTATTATTTTGTATTTTATAGAAAATCAGTAAAGGTTTTTTTATTTTACTTTTCAAGGTGTCCTCTAACTAATAATAGTAATTTCAATTCTTTAATCAACGATAATATGTGGTCGCCAAGAGAAAAAAAAAATTAAAAATGGCAACCATTAAATACAAAAAAAAAAATACCATTTTTTTGTTAAAATTTTAAAATGTATAATAAATCAGCCAATTAAGATACAGTTTTCAAACAAATTTCATTTCAAAGTAGATTTTTTTTCCTATATAACGGTGTAAAAATTAAAAATGTGAGATTTTAGAAATTTAAAAAATTGCAATAGTAAAAATCGCAAAACCAAAATTTCCTTGTCAACTGTTGCCATTCTCAAAATGACGTCAGCGTTACGCACGCACATCACGTTTGTCCTTTATAGTATAGATAACTATGCATAAAGTAATATATATGCAGAAAAAAAAGTTTTTAATATTTAGCTTTTAACTTGATCAAAAAGAAATATTTAAAATATGAGGATTTAGAGGACAATAGCATATCAGTGGTTATTTAGAAAGTCTAAAAAAAAAAGTATGTTATTTTCAATTAACAATTATTACTATTGCAATAGAAAAGTATAAATATAGATGTATATTTAAATAATTTTTTATACTACAGGTATGACAAAGATTTTTAATTTGTTATCGATATTTCAAGTAATTTTTAGTGGACTTGATAGCACCATTCAAATCATCAAAAAGACGAAAATATAGATTTTTTTTTTTTTCGCTAAAATAAACTTTGACACCTCTAGTATATTTGAGAGAAGTTTTGAAACAATCTGACAGTTATAAGTGTAGTAAAAATACCCTTTATTATTTTGCCTGCCTTTGAAATGCCACGCACACTAAAATGTTATCACAATAAATTTTTCACCAATACAATCGTAAAATTGTAACTTAGAAGCATATAAGCAGGAAAGATGTTTAGTTAGTATTAAGAAATATGTAAGACTTTTTATTAATTTTTTTCTAAGCATAAAATCTTTAAATTGATTTTTTGCAGTTTGCTCTTTTTTGAAAACTTGCTGTATTTCAAATGCTAAGACTTCAACAATTATTTTTGAAATGTCTTGATTATCTTTTATATATTCAATATGATCTACTTAATAAAATTAAGGATGGATTTTGCAATATAATGAGAAGAAAAAAAAAATAAATGGAACAGAATCTGTATTTTTTTCCAGCATTTTCAAAAATATATGCATTTTTTTTTTCTCAAAAACTAATTAATTTATTTCAAAATATATAATTAAATTAATAGAATTTGTGATTTTTCAACAATCGGATTACACGCCAAATTTACATTTCGTAACGGTAATTCCTTGGAACAAGATGAAATGCAGTCATGAAATTAGGCGCGATTTTTAAGATAATGCTTATAAGAGAGTGGTTTTTAAAAAATATGTATTTTTATTTTTTATTATCATACATTATCATACAAAATCTCATTAGCGAATTTTTTTTTTTTTTTTTTTTTTTTAGTCTGAGTAAACAACGTTGTTTAGTTTGAGTTTGTGGGCTCTTGCATAATCAGTTGCTTATGCTAAATAATGCTAAAACATCAACAATTATTTTTGAAATGTCTTGATTATTTTTTATATTTTTTACATATTTTATGCAAATGAGTTTTTGTTATCCATTTCGTAGTGATTTTAAGCAAACGACAGAGCAAATCATTTTATTAGAAACATTATTAAAACATTGTTGATTATATTATATCTTAAAAAAAAAAAAAAAAAAAAAACCCTATAGATTAAAACTTTTGCATTTCTTTATAAGCCCCCATGATATCTGGGTGCCCTAGACATGTGCCTGCTGTGCCTAGGCTAATATCAGGAACTGTACACAGCAAAGAGTAATAAAAAAAGAATTTTTTGTAGAAATTTTATCTTTTCTTTTTCTTTCTTTCTATTTTTAAAGGAAAAGGGGATTAAAAGGAAAGATTATCAAGTTATGTAAGGAAAAAAAGATTATTAATTTTAATATAGCTTTCAACACTTTTTAACAAGAAAAAAAAAATCATCAGCATATGACCCATCCCCCTTATAGCAAAAAATCAAATAGATTTGGCTAAGAAAAATATCGTCTGCCCGAATAATCAATGGAGTGCAGGTGTCGTACCAGAGGCAAACGATTTAAATTTCGAAGGGGCCCAGCTTGCGTGGGTTTATATAATGAACAAAATTTTCAATCGATGCTACAAAAACGTTCGCAGATGGGACGGGCAAGAAGAAGAATGTAAATTTTTTGCATATCCTGTGAGTTTTTTTCTTTTACACGTTTCTTTCAATTGCTAAAGTACTTTAATAAATCCTTTGTTTTGATTTCTTTGATTAATATTCTTTTCTGATATATGTAGACGCCAACGAAAAACTCAAGTTGACGATATTACAGAAATATTACTCTAAATAATGTTTTTCTTAAATTTCTCTCAGGTAGAGAGAGTTATTATTGTTTATGGTCATTAAAAGGTGCCATAAAGAAACTATTATAGAAGTAAAGTTAGCACAATTTAAATTAATAATCTGACTTATTTTTAGGGATATTTATTAGAGGTATTCTTATTCAAATCATTACGCAGGTGGTTTTTCGGTAGTTTTCCGCTATAGTGGCCTTTGGCATTTTTTTTTTAAAGCTTGGCGCAATTCAGGCTTCAGAAAGTGAGATTTGTTGCTAAATGATATTAAAAGCTATGAAAAAAAAATCTTATGAACTTTTATTCTTGTTTACATAATTTATATACATATATAAGCATTTTATTTATTTGTATATTATTACTGTTTTTTTTAAATATATAATTTATTTCTGTTTGTATATAAAAATAGATAAATGGCTTCTTTATATGATATAAATTATATAAATATTGAAACATTTGCTTATCCGTATGAAACAGTGAATAGGTTGCCAGAAAATATGTTGCCAAATTTCCTTCTCTCGCCAAGGCAATTTTCTCTGTCTCATCAAGGCTCCTACACTGAAAAAGTACGCATTTTTCACATATTTTCTATATCTTAAATAATAAAAGTAGCTGTAAATAATTTTTAAAAAAATCCCAGATATTTAATCCGATAGATTATTACGCTTACACCATCACTTAAATTGTAGGTGATCAGTTTTATATGAATATAACTATAATTAAGTAAGTGATTTTTCATGAAAATCATATTTATAAGGAAAAAACATTTAATGTTTTTATTTCTGAAATTATATTAGAAATATTCACCTCAAGTTCCTGAAAATCTTCAGATTTATATATTTTACTTCCCTTAATCTCAATATTAGAAGACATTATTTTTATTAGGTTTCTTAAATACACCCTTTCAGATTACAATCCTGGTGACTTAAATGCGCATTTCCCGGTTTGAGAACTGAAACAAAAACAGAAATAACTAAACTTCCAATGATCGTACAAAGAAAATAAAAACTGTTTTGGATAGCTAATCGAAATCTTTCACCTAAAATAATAATAATAATAAAATCTGCAATATTTGCGAAAAATTGACTTATTTAAACGCAGTAGGATAACTTGAGGAAAAAAAGTGTCAAATATTATATAAGAAACTCGTTTTAACTAAGGAAAAGCGATTATTGATTTTAATCTGCTTTTAACACTTTTCAGTGAAAAGAAAATTTATCAACATGTGTCCCATCTCTCTTACAGTAGAAAATCAAATACATTTGACTTGAAAATATCATCTGCCTGATTAATCAATGGAGTTCAGGTGTCATAGCACCGGCAAACGATTTAAATTTCGAAGGGCGCCCAGCTTGTTTATATAATGAGTAAAATTTTCGATCGCTACTGCAAAAACGTTCGCATATGTGACGGGCAAGTAGAGGAATGTAAAATTTTCGCATATCAATCTGACTTTTTTGTACACGTTTCTTCCAATTGCCAAAATAGTTTCATAAATTATTTGCTTTATTTCATTTGATTAATATTCGTACTTGATATATTTCGACAACAACCCAAAACTCGCATAGATTTGATATTACGAAAATATTTCTCTAAAAAATGTTACACGTAAGTTTCTCACATCTAAAATAATAAAAATGATTACAATTTGTGAATACTTTCAATAAAAAAAAGCTATTAAGTGTAATAATCGCTATTCAAATTAATCATTACGAATGTAACCTTTTCGCATATCATCCAAGTCTTTATTTATTTATTTTTTGTCTAAACATTTCTTTTAAATTCAAAAGTACTTTAATGAATTAGTTAACTATTGCTCTCAGGTGATTCTCACTTTGTGACTCCGCTCTGACGTCACAGTTTCTACTTTTTGAGACATTTGCAATTCGTCAAGCGATTTAAATTTCGAAGGGGCCCGTCTCGCGCAGATTTATATAATGAACAAAATTATCAATCGATGTCACAAAAACGTTCGCAGATGGGACGGGCAAGAAGAAGATTGTAAATTTCCCCCACATCATCTGAGTTTGTTTAGGAACGTTTCTTCCAGTTGCCAAAATACTTTAATAAATTCTTTGTTTTATTTGCTTTGATTAATATGTTTTGTATATATATTTTGACGACAATGGAAAACTCCCGCAAATTTGATATTACAAAAATATTTCTCTAAAAAAATCAACTAAAATTATTAAAAATATTACACTTTGTGAATACTTTCAATATAAATAATTATTAAATGCAATAAAAGCTATTTAAATTAATCATTATGAATGTAGTTTTTCGGATATCACTGACTTTTTACCATTTCTTTCAACACATTTATTTCAAATTTCAAAGTACTTTAATAAATTAGTTAATTAAGGTACTCAGGTGATACTCACTAGGTGACTCCATTGTGACGTCACAGTGTCTGATTTGAAACAATTGCAATTCGTCCCAAAATGGAACATAGTGACGTTACAGTAACGACACATCTTCAACAATGACGGGTACACATTATATGAAAAGCGCACCATTCAACACTGCGAAACGAAAAATAATTAGACAGAATTCTTTGTGGAAATTTAGACCTTTTTTTTTTTTCTTAAGAAAAAAAAAAAAAAAAATGACTATCAAGTATTTATCTCAGAAAAAACGTTTAATAATTTTAATCCAGCTTTCAACACTTTTTTGTCAGTGAAAGAAAAAAAAAAATCATCGGCATCTGCTCCCTCCCTCGTATAGCAGGAAATCAAATAGAACAGGCTAAGAAAAATATAGTCAGTAGTAGGAAAAGGAGAGTTCTGGCTCAGCCGGAGGCACTGAGGCACCGTGCCTCCGGCCGGAGGCACCGCTCCTCCGACCGGAGGCACCATACCACCGGCCGGAGGCACCGTGCCACCGGCCGGAGGCACCATACCACCGACCGGAGGCACCGTGCCACCGACCGGAGGCACCGACCCTCCGACCGCCCCCGCAACGCACCCTAGCGGGAAAAATGGAAATTGTGAAAAAAGGGTTAATTTTCTACTGTAACACGAGGGGTGAAAATAAGAACTCTAAGAAAAGTTAAATGGACAAGATTATCATACTATAAGATGAATATTGATTTTATATACTGATTTTGAATGACAAACACCTTAATGAGTATCACTAATTAAGCGAAACAATGGAAAAATATCAACCTTAGCGAAAAAAGCAGATTTCTTTAGAATTTTTCAACTATAAGATGACGATATCAACTTATATGAAGAAATTTAAACTTACATTTTAGTTTTGCACAATGGACACCTTAACGAGAATAATAATTAAGCAAAATAAAATAACAATTTTAACGAAACTGCTGATTTCTTATGAATTTTTCAACTATAACATGAGAATATCAAACTATAAGATGGATTTTAAACTTATATTATAGTTTCTGAACAATAGACACCTTAATGAGTATAATAATTAAGCAAAAGAAAATATTACTTTTAACGAAAATGATGATTTCCTATGAATTTTTTCAACTATAAGATGTGGATATCAAATCATAAGCCGTAGAATAAACATATATAATTATTTTAAATGACGAACATTTTAATGAGTATTACTAATTAGACGAAACAATTGAAAAATATCAATTGTAAGGTATAAAGCTGATTTTTTAAGAATTTTTCAAGTATAAGATGAGAATATCAACTTATAAGAGGAAATTACACTTTTTTAGTTTTTCAACCGTAATACACAGAAAATATTCAAAATTTGAATGAATTTATACCTAATCAATTGATTTTCCGCACAATAATAGGAGTTTTAGCAACCATTATCTAATTTTACTGTGTATACTTGATTTAATTCTGTTTAGACGTACGTAATATAATCTTTTTATATCATTTAGACTTGAAATAAGAACCATATTTAAATAAAAACCAGTTGTTTATTTATTCTTAATACGCAAACTTTTTTTCTTTCCTAAAATGTAGCATTTCTGAGGAGGGATAATAATTCCACCCCACATTCTAAGGAAAAGGGGAGTCTAACAATGACCGTCTAGGTCACAACTTTTACTATAATATAAATATTATTCGCTATCAATATGTTTACAAAAAATCCATGTTGGGAGATAGATATGAGTTATATTTTAATAAAGTTTACCCTCCTCCATCTTCTACACGATGCTAACAATTATACAAAACAAAAGAAATACCGATTTTTAACGAAAAAGGGTGAATTTTAATGAATTTTTACACAAGTTTTCGGTATTATTGTACACTAACAGGTATGATATTATTTCTTAGGTGATTACAATACAGAGAAAATTATTCACCTTTAGATTACTTTTCGTGAAATATTTAACAGTAATTATATAAACTCCTGTTTACATCACTAATTTACATTTGAAAATAAGGATTTATAGGATAAAATAAATAATCTTAACTTATACTTAGTAAATTTTACACAATTCCAATTATTTTATACCGTGTTTTTCACGAGTTTTATATTAATTAGTAATTTTATATTAATTAACTTTGAATATTTTCTATGATATGGTTAATCCATTTTTATCACAGAAATACCAGTACCTAAAATTTCACTTAAACTCATATTCTAAGTATTAATATTCACTTATAACTTTACTTTTAGTTATACTTTTACTTGAAACCATGTGAACTTGTAGAACCCTGCTTACGCATATGGAGTTTAGTACATCACACTGTTATCTAAATGAATATGAATACCTTATTGTTTTAAATTTTCCAATTTTAACAGAATATGCACGAATATAAACTTTAATTTTATCTAAACATTTTATTTCAAATACCCTAGTTTATGAAAACGATACATATTACCAAATATTAGACAACATTTTAACATGAACTTAGATACTGATCACATACCTATTTTAGCATAATTTATTAGCATACATAGCATTTCTTCCATTTCTTTCAGAAATATACATATAAAATTATGGATTTACCGAGTATATATCCAATTTTAGCTTTCACTTACCAATTTTTACACCATTTCAATGATTTCAATGATTTCAAGCTATTTTATATTACAGAAACGAAAAAATAATTGAATACAGACGCGAGTAAATAATATTTGTATTGTATTTTCCATTCAAAGATTTGAAACTCAAGTTAAAATTTATGTTATAAGTATTGATATCCACTTTTAGTTATACTTTTACTTGAAACCATATGAACTTGTAGAACCTTGCTTACGCATATGAGTTTAGTACACACTGTTATCTAAATGAATATGAATACCTTATTGTTTTAAATTTTCCAATTTTAACAGAATATGCACGAATATAACCTTTAAGTTTATCTAAACATTTTATTTCAAATACCCTAGTTTATGAAAACGATACATATTACCAAATATTAGACATTTTAACATAAACTTAGATACTGATCACATACCTATTTTAGCATAACTTATTAACATGCAATAGCATTTTATCCATTCCTTTCAGAAATATACATATAAATATATGGATTTAACGAGTAAATATCCAATTTTAGCTTGCATTTAGTGATTTTTTACACCAATCCAATGATTTCGAGCTATTTTATATCACAGAAACGAAAACATATTTGAACATAAACGCCTGTAAAATAATATTTGAACTGTGTTTCCTATTCAAAAATTCAAATCTCAAATTAAAATTTATGTTCTATCACTTATCAACTATTTATCCCACATAACTTTTACCATAAAAACATCGTAGAAATTAAATATACGTTAAATGAAAATAATAAATTGTAAGTACCTAAAAATATCAAACACAAAATCTATTAATCAAAACTTAAAAAAATAAAAAAAAAATTAAAAGTTCTTACGAAGTTAAAAAAAAAAAATTTACAAATGAAAAAAAATTAAAAGTTCTTACGAAGTTAAAAAAAAAAAATTTACAAATGAAAAAAAAAAATTTACAAATGAAAAAAAAAAATTTACAAATGAAAAAAAAATTTTACAAATGAAAAAAAAAATTACAAATGAAAAAAAAAATTACAAAATTAAAAAAAAAAGTTTTTACAAAAAAAGTTAAAAAAAAAAGTATTTTACAAAATTAAAAAAAAAAGTTTTTTACATAAAAAAAAGGAAAAAAATTACGAAGGTTTAATATATTACAAAAAGTACCCATTTTTTACAAATTTTTTTAAAAATTAGAAGTTTAATTGCTATTATTACCACTATCACTTCTCAGAATTTAGCAGCCTAGACTTTTGTACACTATATATTTTTAATACTATAAAGAAAATTTCAACTGCAATTGTACCAACACTATTATTAAGTTCGCATAAACCAAATTTCATACTGTATTTAGCAAATTTCCAATTAACATCTTCCGTGTAGAGTAACCTTTTCCTCTAACATTTGAAATCGTGTATATCTGCTACTTTCATATTTATAATTAATATTTCAGAATTAAGACCATACTAACCATTTTAATATAAGACCATATTTAAGCAAGATTCCATGATAAAGCTTATTATACTGATTATTTTTATTTAGTACGCATGCGCAGTTTTGTCACATGATCACTTTAACTGATGATAATATAAAATTTTGAAAAGTGATGCAGAGGTTCTCATTTCCCAAGTCAAATTCTTGCAGATGACTGTATAATGTATAGCTCCAGTAAATTTCCTGATTTTAACCCAGTTGGGGAAACAATTTATCTGTTAACGAATAAAGTAAGTTGTACTATATCATTGTAAAACATCAATAAATGATTATTTATCTATTAAATTTTTTCTAAGTATATAATTATATTTCTTTTATTGTATAGATGTTACACCAAGATGAATCAAAACAGCAGAAACTCTCTTTACCAGAAATGGATACCCCGGATGATTCATCGTCAACACATATAGAGTTAAAGAATAATATACATGTGAGTACTTATATGTGATATATTAGAATACATATATTAAACATAATTAGAGTGAATTTACAATAAAATATTGTACCAGATGTTCTATAAAATGTGATGTTTTTTCGTCTATAGTGTTAGAAGGAATTCTAAATATATGCATTTATTTCTCTTGCAGATGTGTTTCACCTGTAACAAATACTTTTCAAGTAAATGGAATTTAAAAGAACATATACAAATCCATACTAGTGAAAAACCATATACTTGTAATCATCGTCAAAAATCATCTACAAGAAAGCGTGAATTATCTTTTACTAGAAAATACAGACCATCAGTTCATATGAAAACACATCCTGTTAAAAAATTGTTTCAGTGTGAAAAGTGTGAGAAAATATTCGTTATTCGTAATAAACTGAATAGACATATGACTGTTATGTTGAACTTGTCGAAGACAGTATCCCAAATCATATTGAAGATGGATATTCAAAAATTAACCAGTAGTTTGAAGAATTTAACAGTCAAAGATCAGATTGGATACTTCGAAAAATTGACTGTATAGAACATAAACCAACATAACATTTACCCAAACTACTCATGCAGCATTATTGATTTGACATATGATATCCAAAAAGTGAAATTTGTAAAGAAAAATCCAAAGTGTTGTAAAGAATTTTATTGATATAATTGATAAAATGTATTGAAGAGAAAATGATATAAATGTAGACAATATTCACAATGTATTGTTTAAATACCCATAATAATAAAAAATGTATCTATACACATCTGTGTTTATTTTTATAAAACATATTTCATTGTTAAAATATATTGTATGATTTTTAACATGAAATTTCTACATGACAGTAAATAACTAATTTTGCTTTACGTAAGACTTGAGATTTATCATAACTTGTTCAACGAAACAACATTTTTCCCCAATGAATATCCAGTTTACACACATACATATGAAAATCAACTTTTGATAATACTATACATCAGATTAATGAAAAATATATAAAATTCATTAAAAAAATGTTTTTACAAATAAAAAATTAAAAATTTTTTACAAATTTAAAAAAAAAAGTTTCTTTACAATTAAAAAAAGTTTTTACAAATTAAAAAAAAAAGTTTTTACGTATATAAAAAATGTTTCTACAAAGTTAAAAAAAAAAGTTATAAAAAAAGTTTACAAAACTAAAAAAAAAAATAAAAATTTAACAAAAAATAAATAAATATTTCAAGTTTTTCTAAAAATATTTACATATTAACAAAAATTTACTCAAAAGTCAGAACCAGACCTATGTCTAACATAGCATTTTTTCGACTTCAGTTGTTAAAATCATAGTGTTAGCGCTGTGAAAATACAAAATAATACCTTCAAATGGTAATCTATCTTGGATCCAATATATGGTATATTAAGAATCATTTGTGATTTCAACAAATTAAATATGCATGAGAAAACCATTAATGTATCAGCAACTGATGGGACTCATTTTGCTGATGTTATATCAATCTATAAATCTGGAAGTTACCGACAGTAACAGTAACCAAAGACTAACAGATAGAGATGCTTTAAGGGTGTTGACATTACAGACAGATACAAGAAACAATTTATATCAGTCTTAATCAAATAAAAAATCTTCAGAGTTTCCTTTAGATTTACCTATTGAAGTGTAGATAACTGAAAACATATCTATCGGTCCAGAAGTGACTAATATAACAGCAAAGCATACAGATAATGGGTATCGCGGACTTTTAGTTTATGTTATCACTTCAAGTGATAAATACTGCTGATTTCGGATAGATATGCATACAAGTAAATTATATGATGAGTCGAAAATGAACTGAGAATTCATATCGGAGTATAACTTAAACATGTGTACCTGCTTATGACTTGAAAAATTCACGACATTCTACAACGACTGATTTCAAATTACACAACCAATAAAATATTTACCTTCAAGGAAAGAAAATGAAACCCCATTCAACTGTTTCAGATATCCAAATTGATCACGTGATCGATGTTGAACAGCAGGATCAGGCCTAAATCTAACATCCCATTTTTTCTCGATTTCGATTGTTTAAAGTGTTATTTTAAAGAGTAGTATAATGGTTGCCTAACCATTGTACATTTCTTTAAAATAAGAACTTTAAACAACCGAAATCGAGAAAAAATGGGATGTTAGATTTAGGCCTGATCCTGCTGTTCAACATCGATCACGTGATCAATTTGGATATCTGAAACAGTTGAATGGGGTTTCATTTTCTTTCCTTGAAGGTAAATATTTTATTGGTTGTGTAATTTGAAATCAGTCGTTGTAGAATGTCGTGAATTTTTCAAGTCATAAGCAGGTACACATGTTTAAGTTATACTCCGATATGAATTCTCAGTTCATTTTCGACTCATCATATAATTTACTTGTATGCATATCTATCCGAAATCAGCAGTATTTATCACTTGAAGTGATAACATAAACTAAAAGTCCGCGATACCCATTATCTGTATGCTTTGCTGTTATATTAGTCACTTCTGGACCGATAGATATGTTTTCAGTTATCTACACTTCAATAGGTAAATCTAAAGGAAACTCTGAAGATTTTTTATTTGATTAAGACTGATATAAATTGTTTCTTGTATCTGTCTGTAATGTCAACACCCTTAAAGCATCTCTATCTGTTAGTCTTTGGTTACTGTTACTGTCGGTAACTTCCAGATTTATAGATTGATATAACATCAGCAAAATGAGTCCCATCAGTTGCTGATACATTAATGGTTTTCTCATGCATATTTAATTTGTTGAAATCACAAATGATTCTTAATATACCATATATTGGATCCAAGATAGATTACCATTTGAAGGTATTATTTTGTATTTTCACAGCGCTAACACTATGATTTTAACAACTGAAGTCGAAAAAATGCTATGTTAGACATAGGTCTGGTTCTGACTTTTGAGTAAATTTTTGTTAATATGTAAATATTTTTAGAAAAACTTGAAATATTTATTTATTTTTTGTTAAATTTTTATTTTTTTTTTTAGTTTTGTAAACTTTTTTTATAACTTTTTTTTTTAACTTTGTAGAAACATTTTTTATATACGTAAAAACTTTTTTTTTTAATTTGTAAAAACTTTTTTTAATTGTAAAGAAACTTTTTTTTTTAAATTTGTAAAAAATTTTTAATTTTTTATTTGTAAAAACATTTTTTTAATGAATTTTATATATTTTTCATTAATCTGATGTATAGTATTATCAAAAGTTGATTTTCATATGTATGTGTGTAAACTGGATATTCATTGGGGAAAAATGTTGTTTCGTTGAACAAGTTATGATAAATCTCAAGTCTTACGTAAAGCAAAATTAGTTATTTACTGTCATGTAGAAATTTCATGTTAAAAATCATACAATATATTTTAACAATGAAATATGTTTTATAAAAATAAACACAGATGTGTATAGATACATTTTTTATTATTATGGGTATTTAAACAATACATTGTGAATATTGTCTACATTTATATCATTTTCTCTTCAATACATTTTATCAATTATATCAATAAAATTCTTTACAACACTTTGGATTTTTCTTTACAAATTTCACTTTTTGGATATCATATGTCAAATCAATAATGCTGCATGAGTAGTTTGGGTAAATGTTATGTTGGTTTATGTTCTATACAGTCAATTTTTCGAAGTATCCAATCTGATCTTTGACTGTTAAATTCTTCAAACTACTGGTTAATTTTTGAATATCCATCTTCAATATGATTTGGGATACTGTCTTCGACAAGTTCAACATAACAGTCATATGTCTATTCAGTTTATTACGAATAACGAATATTTTCTCACACTTTTCACACTGAAACAATTTTTTAACAGGATGTGTTTTCATATGAACTGATGGTCTGTATTTTCTAGTAAAAGATAATTCACGCTTTCTTGTAGATGATTTTTGACGATGATTACAAGTATATGGTTTTTCACTAGTATGGATTTGTATATGTTCTTTTAAATTCCATTTACTTGAAAAGTATTTGTTACAGGTGAAACACATCTGCAAGAGAAATAAATGCATATATTTAGAATTCCTTCTAACACTATAGACGAAAAAACATCACATTTTATAGAACATCTGGTACAATATTTTATTGTAAATTCACTCTAATTATGTTTAATATATGTATTCTAATATATCACATATAAGTACTCACATGTATATTATTCTTTAACTCTATATGTGTTGACGATGAATCATCCGGGGTATCCATTTCTGGTAAAGAGAGTTTCTGCTGTTTTGATTCATCTTGGTGTAACATCTATACAATAAAAGAAATATAATTATATACTTAGAAAAAATTTAATAGATAAATAATCATTTATTGATGTTTTACAATGATATAGTACAACTTACT
The DNA here is from genome assembly GCA_963931845.1 of Maratus michaelseni. Classification (NCBI taxonomy): domain Eukaryota; kingdom Metazoa; phylum Arthropoda; class Arachnida; order Araneae; family Salticidae; genus Maratus; species Maratus michaelseni. The sequence goes on from OZ007597.1 coordinate 142,462,886, forward strand.
TTATTCGTTAACAGATAAATTGTTTCCCCAACTGGGTTAAAATCAGGAAATTTACTGGAGCTATACATTATACAGTCATCTGCAAGAATTTGACTTGGGAAATGAGAACCTCTGCATCACTTTTCAAAATTTTATATTATCATCAGTTAAAGTGATCATGTGACAAAACTGCGCATGCGTACTAAATAAAAATAATCAGTATAATAAGCTTTATCATGGAATCTTGCTTAAATATGGTCTTATATTAAAATGGTTAGTATGGTCTTAATTCTGAAATATTAATTATAAATATGAAAGTAGCAGATATACACGATTTCAAATGTTAGAGGAAAAGGTTACTCTACACGGAAGATGTTAATTGGAAATTTGCTAAATACAGTATGAAATTTGGTTTATGCGAACTTAATAATAGTGTTGGTACAATTGCAGTTGAAATTTTCTTTATAGTATTAAAAATATATAGTGTACAAAAGTCTAGGCTGCTAAATTCTGAGAAGTGATAGTGGTAATAATAGCAATTAAACTTCTAATTTTTAAAAAAATTTGTAAAAAATGGGTACTTTTTGTAATATATTAAACCTTCGTAATTTTTTTCCTTTTTTTTATGTAAAAAACTTTTTTTTTTAATTTTGTAAAATACTTTTTTTTTTAACTTTTTTTGTAAAAACTTTTTTTTTTAATTTTGTAATTTTTTTTTTTCATTTGTAATTTTTTTTTTTCATTTGTAAAATTTTTTTTTCATTTGTAAATTTTTTTTTTTCATTTGTAAATTTTTTTTTTTCATTTGTAAATTTTTTTTTTTTAACTTCGTAAGAACTTTTAATTTTTTTTCATTTGTAAATTTTTTTTTTTTAACTTCGTAAGAACTTTTAATTTTTTTTTTATTTTTTTAAGTTTTGATTAATAGATTTTGTGTTTGATATTTTTAGGTACTTACAATTTATTATTTTCATTTAACGTATATTTAATTTCTACGATGTTTTTATGGTAAAAGTTATGTGGGATAAATAGTTGATAAGTGATAGAACATAAATTTTAATTTGAGATTTGAATTTTTGAATAGGAAACACAGTTCAAATATTATTTTACAGGCGTTTATGTTCAAATATGTTTTCGTTTCTGTGATATAAAATAGCTCGAAATCATTGGATTGGTGTAAAAAATCACTAAATGCAAGCTAAAATTGGATATTTACTCGTTAAATCCATATATTTATATGTATATTTCTGAAAGGAATGGATAAAATGCTATTGCATGTTAATAAGTTATGCTAAAATAGGTATGTGATCAGTATCTAAGTTTATGTTAAAATGTCTAATATTTGGTAATATGTATCGTTTTCATAAACTAGGGTATTTGAAATAAAATGTTTAGATAAACTTAAAGGTTATATTCGTGCATATTCTGTTAAAATTGGAAAATTTAAAACAATAAGGTATTCATATTCATTTAGATAACAGTGTGTACTAAACTCATATGCGTAAGCAAGGTTCTACAAGTTCATATGGTTTCAAGTAAAAGTATAACTAAAAGTGGATATCAATACTTATAACATAAATTTTAACTTGAGTTTCAAATCTTTGAATGGAAAATACAATACAAATATTATTTACTCGCGTCTGTATTCAATTATTTTTTCGTTTCTGTAATATAAAATAGCTTGAAATCATTGAAATCATTGAAATGGTGTAAAAATTGGTAAGTGAAAGCTAAAATTGGATATATACTCGGTAAATCCATAATTTTATATGTATATTTCTGAAAGAAATGGAAGAAATGCTATGTATGCTAATAAATTATGCTAAAATAGGTATGTGATCAGTATCTAAGTTCATGTTAAAATGTTGTCTAATATTTGGTAATATGTATCGTTTTCATAAACTAGGGTATTTGAAATAAAATGTTTAGATAAAATTAAAGTTTATATTCGTGCATATTCTGTTAAAATTGGAAAATTTAAAACAATAAGGTATTCATATTCATTTAGATAACAGTGTGATGTACTAAACTCCATATGCGTAAGCAGGGTTCTACAAGTTCACATGGTTTCAAGTAAAAGTATAACTAAAAGTAAAGTTATAAGTGAATATTAATACTTAGAATATGAGTTTAAGTGAAATTTTAGGTACTGGTATTTCTGTGATAAAAATGGATTAACCATATCATAGAAAATATTCAAAGTTAATTAATATAAAATTACTAATTAATATAAAACTCGTGAAAAACACGGTATAAAATAATTGGAATTGTGTAAAATTTACTAAGTATAAGTTAAGATTATTTATTTTATCCTATAAATCCTTATTTTCAAATGTAAATTAGTGATGTAAACAGGAGTTTATATAATTACTGTTAAATATTTCACGAAAAGTAATCTAAAGGTGAATAATTTTCTCTGTATTGTAATCACCTAAGAAATAATATCATACCTGTTAGTGTACAATAATACCGAAAACTTGTGTAAAAATTCATTAAAATTCACCCTTTTTCGTTAAAAATCGGTATTTCTTTTGTTTTGTATAATTGTTAGCATCGTGTAGAAGATGGAGGAGGGTAAACTTTATTAAAATATAACTCATATCTATCTCCCAACATGGATTTTTTGTAAACATATTGATAGCGAATAATATTTATATTATAGTAAAAGTTGTGACCTAGACGGTCATTGTTAGACTCCCCTTTTCCTTAGAATGTGGGGTGGAATTATTATCCCTCCTCAGAAATGCTACATTTTAGGAAAGAAAAAAAGTTTGCGTATTAAGAATAAATAAACAACTGGTTTTTATTTAAATATGGTTCTTATTTCAAGTCTAAATGATATAAAAAGATTATATTACGTACGTCTAAACAGAATTAAATCAAGTATACACAGTAAAATTAGATAATGGTTGCTAAAACTCCTATTATTGTGCGGAAAATCAATTGATTAGGTATAAATTCATTCAAATTTTGAATATTTTCTGTGTATTACGGTTGAAAAACTAAAAAAGTGTAATTTCCTCTTATAAGTTGATATTCTCATCTTATACTTGAAAAATTCTTAAAAAATCAGCTTTATACCTTACAATTGATATTTTTCAATTGTTTCGTCTAATTAGTAATACTCATTAAAATGTTCGTCATTTAAAATAATTATATATGTTTATTCTACGGCTTATGATTTGATATCCACATCTTATAGTTGAAAAAATTCATAGGAAATCATCATTTTCGTTAAAAGTAATATTTTCTTTTGCTTAATTATTATACTCATTAAGGTGTCTATTGTTCAGAAACTATAATATAAGTTTAAAATCCATCTTATAGTTTGATATTCTCATGTTATAGTTGAAAAATTCATAAGAAATCAGCAGTTTCGTTAAAATTGTTATTTTATTTTGCTTAATTATTATTCTCGTTAAGGTGTCCATTGTGCAAAACTAAAATGTAAGTTTAAATTTCTTCATATAAGTTGATATCGTCATCTTATAGTTGAAAAATTCTAAAGAAATCTGCTTTTTTCGCTAAGGTTGATATTTTTCCATTGTTTCGCTTAATTAGTGATACTCATTAAGGTGTTTGTCATTCAAAATCAGTATATAAAATCAATATTCATCTTATAGTATGATAATCTTGTCCATTTAACTTTTCTTAGAGTTCTTATTTTCACCCCTCGTGTTACAGTAGAAAATTAACCCTTTTTTCACAATTTCCATTTTTCCCGCTAGGGTGCGTTGCGGGGGCGGTCGGAGGGTCGGTGCCTCCGGTCGGTGGCACGGTGCCTCCGGTCGGTGGTATGGTGCCTCCGGCCGGTGGCACGGTGCCTCCGGCCGGTGGTATGGTGCCTCCGGTCGGAGGAGCGGTGCCTCCGGCCGGAGGCACGGTGCCTCAGTGCCTCCGGCTGAGCCAGAACTCTCCTTTTCCTACTACTATAGTCTCCCCGAATAAACCAATGGAGTGCAGGTGTCATACCAGCGGAAAATGGTTTAAATTTCGAAATGGCCCAGCTTGCATAGGTTTATATAATGAACACAATTTTCAATCGATTCTACAAAAACGTTCGCAGATGGGACAGGCAAGAAGAAAAATGTAAATTTTTAGTTTATCATCTGTCTTTTTGTACATGTTTCTTCCAATTGCCAAAGAGCTTTAATAAATTCTTTGTTTTGTTTTCTTTCATTAATATATTTTCTAAATATATATTTAGACGATAGCGGTAAACTTCTGTAGACTTCATAATACTGAAATGTTACTAAAAATAATCTTAAGCGTAAGTTTCTCACAGCTAAAATTATTACTAAATTTGTAATTAATTAGTGTTATTTGAAATAAACAAATATCATCATATATCAACTGATTTTGTTTTCACGTTCTTATAATTGCTAACGTACTTTAATAAATTATTTTCTTTGCTTTCGTTGATTAACCCTTTAACGGATAAAGCACTTAAATTGCTAAAATGTTGAAATAAATGATTGACACCGGTAATTATGAACAAATTTATTTGTATATATAAAAAAAAAAAAAAAAGCTATATTTCACATACATAATAAATGGGAAAAAATTCTATTAAAATTCTGCTGTCATTGTTGAATTTCGTAATTAAAATTTTGTGGTTTCGTGAGGAAACCTATGTCCGTTAACTCCTTCGCGACGAGCGTCCTTTACAGAATTTTTAATCTTTTACCACTGGTTTCTCAAAACAAAAATTTTCGCCTAATTGAATCTCAGAAATGCTGTCATTAAATAAGACAAAGCTTATAATAAAAAGTTACTGGTGGGAATAATCGAGGATTCTGGGCATCTTTTGCGTCACGTATACGTGTCGCTCGTCCCCAAGGGGTTAAATGGTTAATACATTTTACATATATATATTTTTCTGATATAATTTGATGACGCATGGGTCCGATATTGCAAAGATATTACTATGAATACTGTTGCGCTTAAATTACTGACAGTTGTAGCTAAGGCTGTATTCTGAGTACGTGCAAAAAGTGCAAGCTTCCACCGGTAATTTAGAATAGTAATTATCGCCTCATTTAATCGCTGATAAATAAAGCGAAATTTACATTTCTGAAATGCTGGTAAAAGTTTGGGCATGTTGCACGCATTCAGAATACTTCCCTGATTGTAGTTATTGTTGCTTGTTGTCGATGATACCCATATAAATAATTATAACAAGTGCCGTAACCGTATTTCGTTAATTCCAGATAGTTATTTACCATTAACTTTGTTTAAAAAAAATAAAAATAAAAATTAAAAAACTTTCTTTTTCGACATTTTTCGATTTTTCGATTTTTTTTTTTTTTTTTTTTTTTAAACAAAAATACTTTCACTTTCGAAACCGGTTCCGAAAGTAAAAGTATCTTCGTAAAAAAAAAAAAAAAAAAAAAAAAAAAAAAAAAAAAAAATCCGCAAAGAAAATTGAAAAAGTAATCAACGGCGGAAACAGAGATTGATCTCACCTATACAATGCAAAAAAAATCGTTTAAAAATATCGAAATGCAAACCAGATATTAGAAAAATAATGCCCCATAGGATTAACATTAGCGAGACGGGCAAAAAAAAAAAAAAAAAAAAAAAAAAACCGCGCTCGCACTTTCGAATCTTCTCTGCGTTGGTGATCGGGAGGGGAGTTTCAAGCGCTCACCGTGCAGCAACGCTTTTTCGGTAACTCCTTTTTTATTGCGGTTTTCAATTAATATCTCGGCTAATTATCAAAAAATGAAAAATCGGAGCTTCAGGTGCATTAGGACTTGCCATGGACATTCTCGTCGAAAATTTCAGACCTCTACATGCGATAGTTTTTCCTAGCCATCGCACACAGACACACAGACAAATATCTTTATTTTATTATAATAGATTCTACATTCACGTGGTACATTATTGCAGAATTTCGCTTTCAAATTTTATAACTCGTGACACTGTTGTTTTATAAAGTGAGGTTTAAACATTTTTCTCCTCAGTAAATGTGTGTAATCTGTCAATATATGACGTTGCTATGTTAATTTGCTACGAAATTATTATTATTTTTTTTAAATGTGCAAATATACGTTCTTAGGTACATGTAGAAAAATAATACTTATATATAACAACATAAATTAAATTAAATTTAATTTTAAATTAAAATTAAAATTAAAATTAAATAAAATAAAAACTGACTGGATTGATTATAAGAAACTGTTTATTTTACACAAAAATTCTGTTTTTAGTATTCCGTACTTAAAAAGTAAAAACGGAACCATTATAAGATCACTCGTGTGTCTGTCTGGTCGTCTGTCAGAGCCCTTTTTCTCGTAAACTATAGGACGTGAAAAGTTCAAAGTTGGGAAAGTTATTAAGTCTTTTTATCCACATATTTTACAGTATATTAGCCATTCACAAATATATTTAGGGAACTAATTAAATTATATCGTGTGAAAGATCTCGTAATATCGAACTCAAAAATATATTTGTTTTAATTTTAGGTATTATATTTTCAGGGATATTGACGAAAATGCACTCCAAAAACATGTCCCTCCCTCCTCTATTTCCGAATCTACTGAAACTAAAATTAAGAAAAAATTAGGGGTAATAGGAGTTTATTTAAACCTTTCAGGAAAACTATAGCGATTTTCCTAGGTAACATAGTTTTTGAGCAAAACGCATTTTTCCGTTACACACAAACTTTACTTTTCGGGCGGTCAGCAGAGGAGTTGACGGACGCTCGAGGTATCTATAAACTCAGAATCATCTAAGGATATTTTTTATTTATTTTCGAAAAATATTGTCGGTATTTAGCCAAGATATTAAATAAGTTACTTAAATATATATATGTATTGTGTAGGGTGTCGTTTGAAATATCTCGTAACATCGAACTCAAAAATATGTTTTTTTTTTTTTTAAATTTTAGATATTATATTTTAAAAGATATCGCCGAAAGTATGCTTGAAAAATATGTCCCCTCCTCTCCTATTTCAAAATCCACTGAAACTAAAATTATGAAAAAATTAGTGTTAGTAGGAGTTTATTAATTAATAAATAGTAATTAATAAATTTAATGTACGGAACTCTTTGAGCGCGAATTATACTCGCACTTGATCGATTTATTTAACCGTAAATGCAATATTTAACTGTTAAAAAAACGAAGTTTTGTAAAAAGAACGATTTTTCTTCGTAAAATAAACCTTTTTCTTTTTATTATTATCGTCTCAGCTGATTGTTTCCCCCATTAAATTTATACATATTTTTTTCTTTTCTAAAGCATTGTACAAAGTTTAAATTGAATTTATAAATGGGTTGAATTACACAATTTAATAAAACCATACAGAAATCTCTCTGCGCTTAAAGTAAGCCTGATATACAAATGAAAACTCGCAATTTTCCCACTGTCAGGGAAATCCAGCTGGATGATAGGGGAAAAAAATTATTTAATGAACTACCCGGGCAGACAGCTGTACCACCCCCTCCACTCGCATTATGCAACTTTATCTGCAATGTTGCAGAAGGCGTTTATCGTCTGCTGCAGAAGACGATTTTCGAACAGAATGATTAAAATATTTTCAGTCAATTTTCAGGAATTATATTTCCTGTGTGGCTAAGATAATAAATAATTCTAGTACTAAGTTGTTACGAAACTAGTTATACTTGTGCTACATTCCATTGCATTGCAATTAGCAATATTAAAATATTTCAAAGGATTTAGAAAAGATGCAACAAATCTCTAAAGTACGTAGCAATAAATAAAATGATTTTAACTCATTACCTGCCAAATAAACTTAAAACTGGTAAAAGTTGATTTTTTTCTATATTATAATCAATTACGTCACTAAACTAGTAAATCTGCAGATCAGGAGCCTCAATTCAGCTCTAAAAGTCATTGTTTTTTAATCTCGCTTTTCATATTATTTAGCATCTTACAATCCGCAATTTAATTTTTTTTTTATAATACATACATATTTATAGGCATATAAAATACTTCGGAGATTTCACAAATTAGAAGCGTTAAATTAAACACCGTTTATGCAATGATATTCTGACATTCTTATGAACTTCTTATTCATGTAACTTTTTAGATTTAATAAAAAAAAAATAAAAAATAAAAAACTTCTATTAAAATAAATTCTTTATTTATGTCAATGGAATACAAAAATAATTTATTTTGATAATAAAATATTGCAGCAAAATAGTGCGATTTACTTGAATTTTATTATTTCGATATTCTATGAAATGGGGTTGCCAAGCAACTCATAAATTAAACAGCAAAGTAAAAAGAAATGCATTTTAAAATTTGTAAAAAAAATATGAAAATAAATTGTTTTATATTTCCCGAACAGATGCAAAAAATTTTCCAATAATTTAAACAATTAATTTTTAAATTCTAATGAACGTATCCGCAAATTTTCAAAGCTATTGGATATATTTAAACCCTTCAGATCGAAAATTTAGCATTAGTAATTTTATGTTTAAATCCATTATTCAAATATGCGATTTTCATTTCAGTTAATGAAATTTGAAAATCGTCTGCATTCCCATAGGAAAGCACTATGACCTAAAAAGAAATGTTCTATATTTTTCGAACGAATGAACCAAATGTAACTAAAAACTATACAGCTGATTCCGGGTACCTCACCAACATACCCACGAAAAATTAACCTAATAGGACGATTTTTGCGACAGTTATCGTGGAACAGACAGACAGACAGACAGAAACCAAAAACTTTTCGCGTCTCTACAGTGAGCCTCAACTGACGTATCGGCAAAAAATATAATTTAAAGGGAAAGCGTTCATTATTTTTTTTTCCAGTTACAAAATATTACAAAAAAAATGACATGAAGTATTATAATTTATTTCGAAATAGATGGATTTGCTTCAATTGAAACATTTCGCATAAAACTGAACATAACACTAGCAGAGAATGGGATAAAAATTGGGTTCTTGCAAAATAAAAAATACAAACTCAAGAAGAAAAATACAAATGTTTGTTAAACAAAACAACTTAGTAAAGCCTTTCAAAAATCTCTGCAGCTAAATAAACCACAATATATAAATGAAAATTCTTATAATTTCCTCCACTGTCAGAGAAATCCAGCTGGACGATTAGGGGAATAAATTATTTAATGAAATATCCAGGCAAACAGTTGTACTATATTAACCCCCCACCTCCACTCCTCTCTCATAATGGAATTTTATCTGCAATGTTGCAGAAGGCTTTTATCACATTACTGCAGAAGGCTATGGTCGAAGAAAGTTATTAAAATATTTTCAGCCAATTTTTATTATTTATTTTTGCTGTGTGGCAGCAGTTCCGATAGAGATTCTGAAGGAATAACTATAGTTAAAGTTATTCTATATATCACAGTAACTATTAAGAAATAATACAATAATATTGTTTTATACGCAAGGCTTAATTTCCAGCAGAAAAGTATAGTTACCAGTGGTGGCTCGTGGATTATTTAAATAGGAGTTCACGATACATAAGTTACGGAAATAAAATCGGCAAGTACGACTTAATGTACGTGTGAAATACCTCTGAGTTTTCAAAAGCTAAATGAAAACATTGCAACTAAACAAGAGGAATTTTCAACTGTGCTATGTATGTATTTCTTAACTGAAGTACATTTTAGTATACTGTGAAATATACATACAAACCTACGGATCATATACTGCGCTGCACAAAATAATTCGAATATTTTGTTTGACTATTGGTAGTAATTGCTGAAATTGTGTTTTCTAATATGTTATGCGTTTGTTTAATTATTTACTTAGTAAACGTTCTTGTTTTTTTTTTTTTTTTTTTTTTTTTACTTTCTGAACTCTTACATCAGTGTTCGGAAAATCAAGCAGAGCCACTCCAGATAGTTTTTATTTTAATTACGTGCTACAAATGTTCATTATTATACAATACACCATGTAAAAAGAAACCATATATTTTCAAAGAAAAATTCTCATCCAGCTTCTGTTAAAAAAGTATTATTTTTTCTTATTTTGTATTTCAATCTCCTCTAAAGATTCCCTCTTCTGTAAGCATTTGTTACTTATTAAACATTTAAAAAAGAAAAAGAAAGAGAAAAAAAAAAAAGAAAAAAAAAACATGCAATCCTAACTATATAAGAAGAAAATAGTGTGACAATATGATGAAAGTAAAATGCGTGAGGAAAAAAAAAAGAGAGAAACAATTAGTTTACTTCACTCTTTTTAAGTAACTTTCTGACACTTACATCAGCGTTTGGAAAATCAAGCAGAGTCACTCCAGATTGTTTTTTTGTTTGTTTTTTAATTACGCGCTACAAATAACCATTGTTATACAATATACCGTGAAAAAGAAACCAAAGATTTTCAAGGAAAAATTCTCATACAGCTTCTGTTTAGAAAAGTATTATTTTTTCTTATTTTGTATTTCAATCTCCTCTAAAGATTCTCTCTTCTGTAAGCATTTGTTACTTATTGCACATTTAAAAAAGAAAAAACAAAAGAAAACACGCAATCCTAGCTATATAAGAAGAAAATAGTGTGACAGTATGATGAAAGGAAAATACGTGAGGGGGAAAAAAAGAGAGAGAAACAATTAGTTTACTTCACTCTTTTTGAGTAACTTTCTGGACTCTTACATCAGTATTTGGAAAATCAAGTAGAGTCATCCCAGATTGTTTTTATTTTAATTACGTGCTACAAATATCCATTATTATACAATACACCGTGAAAAAAGAAACCAAAGATTTTCAAGGAAGAATTCTTATCCAGCTTCTGTTAAGAAAAGTATTATTTTTTCTTATTTTGTATTTCAATCTTCTCTAAAGATTCTCTCTTCCTTAAGCATTTGTTACTTATTGAACATTTAAAAAAGAAAAAAACAAAGAAAACTCGCAATCCTAGCTATATAAGAAGAAAATAGTGTGACAATATGATGAAAGTAAAATACGTGAGGAAAAAAAAGAGAGAAACAATTAACTTCACTTTTTACTTCACCTTTTTTTAGTACTTTCTGGACTCTTACATCAGCGTTTGGAAAATCAAGCAGAGTCACTCCAGATTGTTTTTTTTTAAATTAAATTTTGTGCTACAAATAACCATTATTATACAATACACTGTGAAAAAAGACACCAAAGATTTTCAAGGAAGAATTCTCATCCAGTTTCTGTTAAGAAAAGTATTATTTTTTCTTATTTTGTATTTCAATCTTCTCTAAAGATTCTCTCTTCCTTAAGCATTTGTTACTTATTGAACATTTAAAAAAGAAAAAAACAAAGAAAACACGCAATCCTAGCTATATAAGAAGAAAATAGTGTGACACTATGATGAAAGTAAAATACGTGAGGAAAAAAAAAGAGAGAAACAATTCACTTCACTTTTTACTTCACCTTTTTTTAGTACTTTCTGGACTCTTACATCAGCGTTTGGAAAATCAAGCAGAGTCACTCCAGATTGTTTTTTTTTTTTTTTAATTAAATTTTGTGCTACAAATAACCATTATTATACAATACACTGTGAAAAAAGAAACCAAAGATTTTCAAGGAAGAATTCTCATCCAGCTTCTGTTAAGAATAGTATTATTTTTTCTTATTTTGTATTTCAATCTCCTCTAAAGATTCTCTCTTCTGTAAGCATTTGTTACTTATTGCACATTTCAAAAAGAAAAAAAAAAAAGAAAACACGCAATCCTAGCTATATAAGAAGAAAATAGTGTGACAGTATGATGAAAGGAAAATACGTGAGGGGAGAAAAAAAGAGAGAGAAACAATTAGTTTACTTCAATCTTTTTGAGTAACTTTCTGGACTCTTACATCAGTGTTTGGAAAATCAAGTAGAGTCATCCCAGATTGTTTTTATTTTAATTACGCGCTACAAATATCCATTATTATACAATACACCGTGAAAAAAGAAACCAAAGATTTTCAAGGAAGAATTCTCATCCAGCTTCTGTTAAGAAAAGTATTATTTTTTCTTATTTTGTATTTCAATCTTCTCTAAAGATTCTCTCTTCCTTAAGCATTTGTTACTTATTGAACATTTAAAAAAGAAAAAAACAAAGAAAACACGCAATCCTAGCTATATAAGAAGAAAATAGTGTGACAATATGATGAAAGTAAAATACGTGAGGAAAAAAAAAGAGAGAAACAATTCACTTCACTTTTTACTTCACCTTTTTTTAGTACTTTCTGGACTCTTACATCAGCGTTTGGAAAATCAAGCAGAGTCACTCCAGATTGTTTTTTTTTTCTTTTTTTTTTTTTAAATTAAATTTCGTGCTACAAATAACCATTATTATACAATACACTGTGAAAAAAGAAACCAAAGATTTTCAAGGAAGAATTCTCATCCAGCTTCTGTTAAGAAAAGTATTATTTTTTCTTATTTTGTATTTCAATCTTCTCTAAAGATTCTCTCTTCCTTACGCATTTGTTACTTATTGAACATTTAAAAAAGGAAAAAACAAAGAAAACACGCAATCCTAGCTATATAAGAAGAAAATAGTGTGACAATATGATGAAAGTAAAATACGTGAGGAAAAAAAAAGAGAGAAACAATTCACTTCACTTTTTACTTCACCTTTTTTTAGTACTTTCTGGACTCTTACATCAGCGTTTGGAAAATCAAGCAGAGTCACTCCAGATTGTTTTCTTTTTTTGTTTTGTTTTTTTTTGTTTTTTTTTTAATTAAATTTCGTGCTACAAATAACCATTATTATACAATACACTGTGAAAAAAGAAATCAAAGATTTTCAAGGAAGAATTCTCATCCAGCTTCTGTTAAGAAAAGTATTATTTTTTCTTATTTGGTATTTCAATCTCCTCTAAAGATTCTCTCTTCTGTAAGCATTTGTTACTTATTGCACATTTAAAAAAGAAAAAACAAAAGAAAACACGCAATCCTAGCTATATAAGAAGAAAATAGTGTGAAAGTATGATGAAAGGAAAATACGTGAGGGGGAAAAAAAGAGAGAGAAACAATTAGTTTACTTCACTCTTTTTGAGTAACTTTCTGGACTCTTACATCTGTGTTTGGAAAATCAAGTAGAGTCATCCCAGATTGTTTTTATTTTAATTACGTGCTACAAATATCCATTATTATACAATACACCGTGAAAAAAGAAAACAAAGATTTTCAAGGAAGAATTCTCATCCAGCTTCTGTTAAGAAAAGTATTATTTTTTCTTATTTTGTATTTCAATCTTCTCTAAAGATTCTCTCTTCCTTAAGCATTTGTTACTTATTGAACATTTAAAAAAGAAAAAAACAAAGAAAACTCGCAATCCTAGCTATATAAGAAGAAAATAGTGTGACAATATGATGAAAGTAAAATACGTGAGGAAAAAAAAGAGAGAAACAATTAACTTCACTTTTTACTTCACCTTTTTTTAGTACTTTCTGGACTCTTACATCAGCGTTTGGAAAATCAAGCAGAGTCACTCCAGATTGTTTTTTTTTTTTGTTTTTTTTTTTTTTTAAATTAAATTTCGTGCTACAAATAACCATTATTATACAATACACTGTGAAAAAAAAACCCAAAGATTTTCAAGGAAGAATTCTCATCCAGCTTCTGTTAAGAAAAGTATTATTTTTTCTTATTTTGTATTTCAATCTTCTCTAAAGATTCTCTCTTCCTTAAGCATTTGTTACTTATTGAACATTTAAAAAAGGAAAAAACAAAGAAAACACGCAATCCTAGCTATATAAGAAGAAAATAGTGTGACAATATGATGAAAGTAAAATACGTGAGGAAAAAAAAAGAGAGAAACAATTCACTTCACTTTTTACTTCACCTTTTTTTAGTACTTTCTGGACTCTTACATCAGCGTTTGGAAAATCAAGCAGAGTCACTCCATTTTTTTTTTTTTTTTTAATTAAATTTCGTGCTACAAATAACCATTATTATAGAATACACTGTGAAAAAAGAAACCAAAGATTTTCAAGGAAGAATTCCCATCCAGCTTCTGTTAAGAAAAGTATTATTTTTTCTTATTTTGTATTTCAATCTCCTCTAAAGATTCTCTCTTCCTTAAGAATTTTTTACTTATTGAACATTTAAAAATGAAAAAACAAAAGAAAACACGCAATCCTAAGAAGAAAATAGTGTGACAATATGATGAAAGTAAAATACGTGAGGAAAAAAAAGAGAGAAACAATTAGTTTACTTCACTCTTTTTGAGTAACTTTCTGGACTCTTACATCAGCGTTTGGAAAATCAAACAGAACCACTCCAGATTGTTTTTATTTTAATTACGTGCTAAAAATATCCATTATTATACAATACACCGTGAAAAAAGTAACTAAAGATTTTCAAGGAAAAATTATGATCCAGCTTCTGTTAAGAAAAGTATTATTTTTTCTTATTTTGTATTTCAATCTTCTCTAAAGATTATCTCTTATGTAAATATTTGTTACTTATTGAACATTTAAAGAAGAAAAAAAACAAAGAAAAAAGAAAACAGGAAATCCTAGCTATATAAGAAGAAAATAGTGTGACAATATGATGAAAGGAAAACACGTGAGAGAGAAAAAAGAGAGAAACACTTAGTTTACTTCACTCTTTTTGATTAACAAGATTTTAAAAAATGACAAAAGAAACTTCGTATAGAAAACATTGTTTAGAGAACAAACTGAGTTCAAATTTCTTTACTTACCTTTTTATATGGATTATCGCTAAGTTTTAAACAGTAGTTTTCTTCTTATCGAGAATTTCCAGAAGTTTACTACAAATTTTTGAATTGTATTTTTTGTTAGTCTCTAAATAAAGATCCTACGGAAGAGAGAGATTAGACATTGACGAAATATCCGCCATCTTTGTTCAAAAACAGATGGACCGCCGTAGAATGCAATATATATTCATCAGCGTCTAACACTTTTGATTCTAAGTCGAGTACAGTCCCTCCAGATTATTTTCTTTTAATTAAGTGTTACAAAGATCCATTATTATACAATATACCGTTAAGAAGAAGTCAAAGATTTTCAAGGAGAAATTCTCACCAAGCTTCTGTTAATAAAAGTATTAATTTTTCTTATTTTGTATTTTAATCTGCTGTAAAGATTCTCTATTCTGTAAGCATTGTTACTTGTTGAACATTTTTTTCGAAAAAAAAAAAAAAAAGAGAGAGAAAAAGATATATTCCTGTTAAATGCTAAAGGTGTAAATTAACAACATAATATAAATTAAAATAACTTTTATTAGTTGTTTTACATGTTTCGACTCTTTCCGAGTCATTTTCAAAAACAAAATGAGAATATTCCAAAAATTGCACGGGCTTTGAAGTTATTATTTTCTAAAAATTACGCACGTTATCCATTATTTTTTACTTGGTTGTTTATTTTCATATCTGTGACCATGGATGGAGTAACTCTAGCCACAGTTTCGGTAAATTAAAAGATGCCGCATCGTTACATATTGTATTGCGTTTTAGTATCTCTGTGGTTTCTCTTATTATGGATGGATAGTATAGACTGGAAGGAAATATTATTTTACTTTCATTGAAATTTATTTGGATGGTTTCTTCTTGATATATTTCTAAAAAATAATAGATAACGTGCGTAATTTTTAGAAAATAATAGCTTCAAAGCCCGTGCAACTTTGGAATATTCTCATTTTGTTTTTGAAAATGACTTGGAAAGAGTCGAAACATGTAAAACAACTAATAAAAGTTATTTTAATTTATATTATGTTGTTAATTTACACCTTTAGCATTAAAAAGGAATGCAAGGTGTTATAATTTATTATATTGAGAAAAAGATAGGGGAAAAAAAACACGCAAACCTATTGTAACAATTTCATTAAATCTCTCACAGTCTGCTAATTAGGCAGAATAATCAAAGATAGAAGTTCCCAAGAGTTGGAAAACCTTTCTCACGCTTAGCTGTGGTGTGACAAGAATGTCGTTTACGACAATAGGAAAAGATGAGCTTCGATCAATCTTGTGAAACTGAAATTGCTAGACAGCGAATATTTCTCTGATCTGACCGTCTATATGTGGGGTCTCAGATCGTGGGAAAATTTCCTGCGAGAACATTTAAAAGTTCAGTAAGACCTCCCTAAAAAAGGCTTTATCCAATGACGTAAACTAAAACTTTTTTGATTGGTGATCGGAGAATCTTTTGTTCGGGAAGCGGACCGGAGAAGAGAATCGAGGGGAAGTTAGTTAGAGCTTCGGCAGGAGAACGAGTGTTGGTGGAAAACACTCAGCTCAGGACGAATTCCCATCTAGTAGGGAAGGAATGGTTTGCTGACAGATTTTTGAATGAGAGAGTGCGATCTCTCTGAAGTCAACGCAAAAGCCTTGGATTTGATCTTTCGGGGAGAGTGAAAAGTCGCTCTAGTTAAGACTTTAAGATTTTTAAACTACTGTAAAAGACTGGACTATTTGGTGATTTGCTATAAATTACAAGTCGAGCGAACTCAGCTAAAACAAAGTGTTGTAAATAATTTTTACCTCTAGAAATTTCAAGAACGCTTTTTAATAAAATTTGTTCTGAAATATTTAATGAAGGTGATCCATTGTGAAACGGTTCCACGCTACCCCATTTCAAAAACACACAACATCATGGATTCTTTACACTATCTATAACAAGAAAATAGTGTGGCAATAGGAAAAAAAAAAAATACATGGGGGAAAAAAAGAAGAAAATTTAGTTTACTTCGCTCTTTTTAATTAACAATATTTTCAAAAATGACAAAAGAAAAGTCTGTTTAAAAAATAACTGAGTTCAAATTTCTTTACTTACCTGTTTATAGGGATTATCCCTAAATATTGAGCAGCAGTTTTCTTCTTATCGAGCATTTCCAAAAGTTTACAAATTTTTGAATGGTAATCATCACTGTTTCTAAATTATTGTTCTAATTTTTTTTTTTCCCGTTAGACAATAAAGATCCTACATAAGACAGGGATTGGACATTGACGAAATGTCCGCCATTTTTGTTCAAAAACAGATATATCGCTGTAGAACACAATATATATTTTTTCAGCGTCTAACACATTTTATTCTATTGAAATCGTGTAAAATTCATTTTATATGCTTTCAATGAGACATGCACAACATACGTAGGAGGGTATTCTTACTTTAGTGAATGCGATTCTTGGAAAACGTATAAACGTATTTAGAATTAGAACGCACCAATTTTTAGAAATGAAGAAAAAAACAAAAAAACAGATGATGCATTTTTTAGGAAGTATTGTTTACTAAATTAAAAATGAACTTATATTTACGTTCTTCATCCCTATCTGAAGGCATATGAAACGAATTTTCAATGATTTTAAAAGAATTGAAATGTTAGACGCTGTTGAAAATACATTGCGTTCTATGGCGATCCATCTGTTTTTTAACAAAAATGGCGGATATTTCGTCAATCCAGTCTCTTTCTTATGTTAGAATCTATAGTTCTAAACACGTAATTAAAAAAAAAAAAATCAAAATTAAAAAAAAATCTAGAATTTTTTTTTCTAATTTGCTTCCCAGAATGTGTAAGTACGTATGTTTGTACGCACCATTTGTTATTTAAAGGGATAGAGATAAAAGGAAATTTTCTTATTACGGTTTTTTATAATGCTATTTTTAAAGAATACGCCATGGATGCTAGAAAAAGATTTGATAAAAACCAACAGATGTATAACTCGTTTTTAAGATCTGGAATCTTTCAAACACAATTTGTAAGCATAAATTTAAACGTTTTATATTCTAAAGGATTTCTCGTAATTCGGTGACCAATATATCTGGAGTGCAATTGCATTGGAGTACTCGATTGTTAAACGTTTTCCACGTAAACAAAACAAAAAAAAACAAAAAAAACAAAAAACGGAAGAAAGAAAGAACAGAACACAGTTTTAAAAAACTTTTCTCTTTAATCTAGAAATGGACATTAAAAATGAGATCGGGCTTGTTTTTCGAAGCTCGAGCCCGACTTTTTGAAGTCCGAGCCCGAAACATTTTGTGCCATTAGAGTACGACACCACCCGAGAACGATACAGAATTGTCAATAACATTTTTAACATGTTTCAAGATTGATTTTCTCATTTAAAAATGTCTTTGTACACAGGAATGAGTATTAATCCTAAATGCTCTCTTATGATAACGTTTCGTAATTTTCATGTCCCCGAAAATCTGTTTAAAATAGCAAATTTATTATTTATACAGAACCACTGGCAGAAATCAGCATGTGTAAAAATTCTTTTTCTTTTAAAATATCATTGTACAACTATGGCAATAAGACACGAGTTCCGTTTTCCGGGACACAGGAAAAAGAAGGACAAATAAAACAGGAAAAAGAAGCTTTATTAGTACGAATTTAAGTTTATACAATTTATTGACATATATAATTAATGTGTTGAAGACTTATATAATAGATGCTTATAGATGAAAAAATTGTACCTCGCCCCCGGGTGGGCTCGAACCACCACCCTTTCGGTTAACAGCCGAACGCGCTAGCCGATTGCGCCACGGAGGCTTCGGTCAGGAAAGGTGATAAGTTGAAAAGTGGAGGATATCACTTTCAGTATATTTTTGAATAATGGTGATAATTATCATAATCTTTTGAATGATAAGTCAAATACTACTTCCTTAATACTGATAGTGAAATGAAGGCTCGACGACCGAGTAAGCAATCTTGGGAACCAGGGCAGATAATCACCAATATTTACGAACAGTAATTTTCGACTTATTTACGGCAGAAAATCTGCGTTTAAATAAAGCAACATTTACTATTCGGAAATATTGGTACACCCTGACCAGGATAGCTGCCTCACATACCCTGCCATAATGAGACTCTATGGCGCAACTAGAATCATCGTTATTTTAATAGCGGTTTTGAACCATTATTTACTTGTATAAAATACAAAAAATTAAGAAATTCGTTGTTTAAATGTAAGACACCGTTAAAAGTGTTGAATACTTCCAGATGATTTTATTTTAAATGTTTTACATACATTTAATTTCTCAAGATAAATTATCTGCAACTATTATTTTAATAATAATAATAACCTGCTAATAACTATCTAATAATAACAATCTTCTATTATTTAATAATAACAATGATTATTATTAACATAAAAAGCATTATTTATTTATAATTAATTTTTTTTTATCTCTTAATTTAAACAACTCATACGATCAATCAGTTATTATTATTATTATTATTTATGTAAGTAGATAATGTAAGATTCTGAAGAAATTGGACAAATCTCTCTACGAACTAGAAGTAGGCTCCAGTCTATCCAACATTAAATTATCATTAAAAATTGTTAAAAATCCTTGTATTTCTCCCTTTTTTTGGTATGCAGAAATTAAGTATTCAATAAAATTATAGTGCTGCTATTGAACTATTAAACGTTTTCAGTTTTGATATGTAGATAACGTATTGTATCTTGTACTGTATATGCACTTCTTTAGTATCTTAAGCATATCAAAATAGATATTTTAATCAAATTTCAATATATTTCAGGAACACTTACTGCCCGCAGAAAACTTTTTTCTTAAACAGTATGAGATGTCTTACTTACATTATAAGCATGTATGGTACATTGTATGTAACTCTACTGCGAGGTTCACAGCGACATAGAAAGTCATGGGAAATCTGGAAAGTCAGGGAATTTCAAAGTAGTCAGGGAAAGTCAGGAAAGTTTTAAAATATATAGCAAAAGTCAGGGAATTTACAAATATTTCCTAAGAAGTTATGGAAAGGTCTGGGGAGGGGGGGAGGGGATTTGAATTTGAAATAATTTCTTTTTCCAGAAAAGTGTTACTATATTTCTCGCTACATGGCCCATCTAAAAAAATCTCTAGACTCTTGTCAGTTTCAAGATCGAGAAATTCCCCCAAATGCAATGCAGAAAAACCATAATATGGATAAAAAATTTCTACATTTTTCAGACTTTTCATGACATTTTACATTCTAGACATTGTTGTAATGGCATTCATTTGAAAACTGAAAAAGTTGAAGGTTTCTTGCATTATACTAGTATATTATAGGATTTCATTTTGCTATTTTCTTGAAAGGTGCTTGAATTTTTTCCTGGGAAAAGAGTATGAACCCTGTTATTACGATACAAATTTCTGATTTGTTTCTTTCCTTTTTTTTATGCTGCTTGTTATTTTGTGTTATTTAAAGCAGATTTTGCGTAGGCATGTTTGGTCATGGAATTTTTTTATTAGCGAGTGCAACTATTAGTGAGCTGCAGTCTGCCCAGCACTAAGTTATTATTAAAAATTGTTGAAAAACCTTGTATGTCTTTCTTTTTCGGTATGCCAAAATTAACTATTCAATAAAATTATAGTGTTGCTATTGAACTATTAAACGTTTTTAGTTTTGATATGTAGATGACGTATTGTACTTGTATTCATGCACTTCTTTAGTATAATCATATCAAAATAGATATTTTCACCAAATTTCAAAATATTTAAGGAATACTTACTGCCCACAGTTAGTATTAAAAATAAATACATATAGTTTACGCAAATTATTTCTCTACAGAAAATTGTTTTCACAAACAGTATGAGATGTCTACTTAACATTAGAAGCAATACATGTTTTAAGTTAAAGTCACGTATTATATATGCTTACTTAACTGGTGGTAAAACTTTTACTGACATTAAGAAACATATTAGAAGTTTCCCATACATATGCACACAGAGAAAAACAAAGCTTTCTTTGACTTAGTTGAAATTGGTCTTGCCTGCATTTGTAACCAGACTAAATTTTAAAGTTCACAACTCTACAAACGTTTTTCATTTTCTGTGTTCAAATTCAAATTAAGTTTAACGATAATTTCTTATACAGGGCACCTACCCCCCTAAATAACAACTCTAGTGAAATTTTAAAACATTAGAAAGAGTCTCCATAAGTATATTTATTTGTTCGGTAATTCTTTGTTATAGTGGCCCCAGAGGATGAATTGCCAAGTGATCAAATTATATAAGACAAATATAACATTTTAATAATATAAAAAAACTGATAATTTTTTTATGGCATGCATATAACACATATCTGATGTATATATGACATATAAGAGGAAAATATCACGTATATACTGACGCATATGGCTTATACATGAGCGTTTGGAGTAAATATATGCATATGTAAGTTTGGCGAGGATCTTGACGAAATTGGGTAACTGCAATTAACATAATTGTAATTGTGAGGGCCGCTGTAACAAGGATGTGCTATTTGTTCTAAACTGCAAAAAACGTTCAAAATGTCACCCCCCCCTCTAACTACAAGAGACACACATGTGGATGCTGGTCATGCACAAAGACTAGTTTCAACATGTCAGGTTATTGTACGACATATATGAAATCGTTGAATTATTCGGTTAATTGGTGAGCCAGACTTCTCTTGAAACAGTCTTTTTACTTTTCAAAAAGATTTCTCCAAGGTAAAATAAACTTTCGTATTGTAACAACACTGTTATGGGAAAACAACATGTTGACATACCACATGCATGCGCGTTTCTCGACTTTATTTTGAACTCCGTTCGTTACGCCGATTTAGCCTTTAATATAGCAGGCTTCAGCATTGTACCTGGAGGTTTACAAAAGTATCTTACGCAGATCTTATTAGCGTATAAATTATTAAAATTCCCACTAGCGGTTTTTTTCTTTTCTTTTCTTTTCTTTTCTTTTCTTTTCTTTTCTTTTCTTTTTTTTTCTTTTCTTTTCTTCTTTTTTTTTTTTTAGTTTGAACGCTCTGTAGTTCTTCAAAGAAAATAAAATGATAAAAGTGGAAAAAATATATTTAAAATAAAAGAAATTTTATTTTTTTCTTCAAATTTTCAAAAAATCTTTTTTAAGCTTATTTTGTCTGCTGTTTTCTTTTAGTGTGTAAAAAAGAAAATATATAAATAAACATTGTCGAAAGGAAAAATAACAATGCTAATGCAGTGAAAGTAAAACATTTGGTGAAAAAGATAAAGAAAAATTCCTATTTATTTTTTCTTTTTTTCTAAAGATGACAAAAAAGAAAAAGAAAAAGCTTAATGAATCGTTCGAAAAAGAACTGAAGTTGAACTTTCAACGAAACCTGTTAAAGGATTATCCTCCCCGATTTAAAATGTCGTCTTTTCTTATCGTCTGCTTGCAGCAAAAGCAAACTTTTTAAAAACTGCAGTTAACAAGAATTTAAGAAATTTTTGCATTTTGAGTGTTTTGTAACTTTTGAAGTAACATTTTGGAAAAGCATGTTGAAAATATTAAAATGTATTCATCCTAAATTATAAATTAGCCTTTATGTTATAATGAATTTTCTGCAGTGTGAAAATGTTTTCAGTTAAAATAATGAAATTGTACTGCCAATTGGAACGTGAGTACACAATCCTCTTTTTCAAATATTGTTATTTTTTGTAGATGCATTTTAATGAAGCAAAAGCAAGGTAGGAAAAGGTAGGAAATATTTCTTCGGTATATAGATTTTTTTTCAACTGAGTATAATTCTGAATGTTTTACATATTTTCTCTCTATAATTTTAAATACATGACTGTTTTATGCTTTTTAAAAGATACATTTAACTTGTTAAGTATATCATATGAGTAAAAAATTATATTAAGAATAATGAATGCTTCTTTTTGGAAGATTCTTTTTTTCAAAAGTAGCAACATTAAAAAAAAAGAAAATGTACTTTTTCAAATTATTTGTATGATTCTGTACTATCAACTCCAGTAAAGATGAAAGTTGTCGTACGCAGAAGTATTTACTACATACTGTTAAAAAAAATCTTTATTATAACTTAGGGATAGATAAAGATAAACAATAATTTTATAATAAATTACTATATTTCAAATATGAAAGCTTTTGTGTGCATGTTAAACTGAATAGTTGTAAAAAGACTAAAATAAAAAAAAATCGATTTTTAGAGAATTTTTTTAAAATGATTTACTTTGTGGTAGATGTAAGTCCAACTTTAGTTTATACTAATAATCAAAAAGGCGCTATAATATTTAAGTCTTCAGATTTAAAATAAAATAATAAGATTTTAGTTTTTCTACTTTTTCTTAATATTATAAAATATGTTAGCTTTTTATTAAAAGAGAGAGAAGGAAAATATTATTGTATATTGTTTAATGTAATACATACATACAAATGTCACCATGAATTTTATTGGTCTTATTGAAAATATAACAAACGTAAAACCAACGTTTAGCCAACGTTGACATATCATTGAAAGCAGTTCCAATGTAGAGTCTGTATTGGTGTTTTATTGGAAATATTTCCATTTTAAAGCCAATATTTGTATATTTTTCCAGCTTTTTAAAAAAAATAGAAATATTTATGTCAATATTTATAGAAAATATTTGTAGTAGAAATAGTTAGAGATATATTTTCAGCATAAATATTTTCAATATAAAACAATCGAATACTTCGCATTCCAAACACAGAGACTTCTATATACACAATTATCTAAAGATAAATTGTACTGTTTTGAAAACAATGCGTAAATTTCCCATAAAATTTACAGAAAGCGTCTTGCATTTTTGACCGATTTGTAATCTCAAAATGTCAATTATGGAAAGTGTACTGTTGTTTAGAAAAATAAAACTATTCCGTAAAATTTTACAGAAAATTTCCGGCATTTTTACGGATTGCTTTTACCGTGTAGTGTGTGTTAGAAATATCGCATAAATCACGCTTAAATAATTCATAGTTTGAAAATTTTTACTTTATTTTATTGTATTTTATTTTACCTAAAAACTTTCATAGGTATGTTGTAAAAAATTGTGGAAAATTTTCTTAGTACAGCAGAAACGTTTACAAAAATTTAGTGCAACCTTGAAATTATCCATGATTCTGAAGTACTTTCCTTTATCTTCGGGAAATATTTGAAGAATAACCAATCAGAAACCTCGAAAAGCAATAATTTTCCAAAGTTTTTCAAAACAGTTTTGAAAAGAACCTTAAACGCCTGTAAATTTCAAAAAGTACATTTCTGTTACTTTCGAAAACCGACTGGTATCCAATGTGGCTAACTGATTAGCTCAACAACTGATGTGAGCTCTGATTGGCTCAACTCTTAAATGATTCTGAAGAAAATATAGAAAGTTTACCAGTATCCTGAGCAAGTATGAGGTTATACTACAGCGCCTAGAATACATAGTGTGGAAATCTGCTACAAAAGAGTACTAAAAAATTGAATCCAATAAATGTACAACGTTGCTGAAAAGATAACGATGGGATCGCAGCGCCATCTGCTAGCTCTTCTCAACATAAACATTGTATTAGCATGTTTCGCCTGGTGGTAAGTATTTTAAATACTTAAATTATATCCTTTTCTCCTCTGACTCATTGTGATTTTTATAAGCTTTTTTTAAATTATGAAAACGTGGCTAAAAAAGTGATACGCATTGTTTTGAATCTGGCTGCAATACTCGATACAAGAAAAGAACAGTAGGAGCACCGTTGCACATTTATAGGCTACAACTTTTTAGCACTTTTTAAAACATTACTGGGATAGACGGTTTCCACACTATGTATTCTAGGCTCTGTAGTTATACTGAATATTCGTAAGAGCTTCTTAGAAATTATTCTTGATTCTGAAGTCATTCCCCTTAGCTTCAAAAATCATTTGGAGAATGACCAATTAGAAACCTGAGAAAGCAAGTTTCTGCGTAAGATGTCTTTATATGAGAGTAGCAACATACGTACAGCGCGCATGCTCAGGCTAAAATTTTTGTCCAAACTATGGAAAAACTACGCTCTCCAGAACTAGGCAATACTCGCTTGGAGGAATTCGATTAGACAGTAAAACAAACTAACAACTAGATGGAACCCGTCAAAACTTGACGGAAAAAAATTACAATAACAATATTAGTAAAATAAGCTTCTTTATTACGTAAGAAGGGGTGCGTATGAAACAGTCTTTCAAATATATTATTTTAAAACTTTTTCCCACCAGTGAATTACAGTACTAATTCCGAAGCAAACTCCAAACAAACAATCCGTAAACAACTGTGTAATGCAAATCAGCTTGACATTACCGCCATATTCCCCACGGCAAGAAAGAAAATTTCCTGGACCTATGAAGTATCATACAAATAGTATATCCCTACGTTCATCTCATATTCAGTCAATAAAAGAACATAGTAAATAAAGCACACATCTCCCCCCCCCTGTGATAATGCAACCGAATGAGCTCCTATGCGCATGTGCATTGCATCTCACAAAAGGCACCGTCAAAATTCGACGTTAAAAAAAGTTTTAAAATGTTTAAATAAAAAGTTTTAAAATATCTTCTTTAATCATTGTTCGTTTCAAATCCATATCTTCTGAAACGCATCCATTGTTTTAAGCTAATCATATTCTATGTAAAGATGAAGAATTTTTTTTTACAATAATAAATCAATCTGCAGATAAGGGAGATTTTTAATGTTTTCAAGTGTAATTTATTTGTATGGTTTCTTCGGTTCCTTTGCATAATCAGGATGATTATTTATTTTCCATCACAGTCGGGGATCTTTTCCTTCTTATACAGTTAAATATCCAATGAGTCTTTAAAAAAAATAATAAAATACAGTTCCTAGAATATTCTGATGCAACATATACATCAACGAATTCAGCATATCAATTTTATGTTAATCATAAACTATAAATAGTTTTTTTTTCTTGACAGATTTTAGTTTAGCGCCAAAATGCTCTTTCTTATGGATAATCTGATCTTATGATTTATCAGGGGTTTTTATTATTTTTCTTTTTCAGTTTTTATGATGGTTAAGAAAATCTATTTTCAATTGGGGCAACTTTCCCAGGGAATATGTTACATTATGATCATTTATGCAAACTGATGATCATTGTTGAGATAGAATTGAAAAATATTTCATGCTTGGAAATTATTTAAAAAGTCGTTAAATTAAGCAGCAGTTTTCAAATAAATTTCAATCGAAAGCGAATTTTTTTCTAATTGATGATGTAAGAACAGAAATTGTAAAATGTAGTAAAATGTAGTAAAAAATTGAAATTTGTAGTATTTAGAAGTGATGTAAGCGCGATGAAAGCTAAAGCGATAGGGCCGTTTGTTGTCACAACCGTTATACATTTCTAAAAATTGCCACTAGGTTTTGGCTGGCGTCCAAAAGTAGATTATCATATTTTGACATCGAAAGAGAAATTCACAGTGGAAGAAATAGGACATTGCCACTAATAAGGAACTGTTAAATGAACTTATAACAAACCTACCAAAATAATTCCTATAAAATATTATCCTTACATTATTTATTCTAGCTACAAATACAATCATTATTTCAAGTTTTTTTCCCATAACACTATTTTTAATAATTTTAATTTTCCTGAAATTCTTTACTTTTGTGAATTTTTTTATAAAAAAAATGAAATCTTCTAACCTATAATTAAAAAAAAACAGTAATTGGTAACATGTAATCAAGGTACGCAATCAAGATGAAGGAAGCAACCAATAAAGGCTTAAATACTGACCTTTAAAATTAAAAATTGAAAAATCAGTTAAAATTACGTCATGTTGACACAATTTTTCTTTTTAGTTTTATCAATGTTAAAATGCATTTCAAGCTAAGCGTAACGTCATTTTCCCCTGCGCAAACTTTTCACACGTACTTTGTATAAGTTACATTTATGCTTAAACACCATGTTACAAATAAAAATATATTTTGTATTTAATTGTAATGAAAAAATGGCATCAACAAAGTTATAATGCATAATGATAAAATAAACCTAATGGACAATATTCCGGTGACGTCACAATAAATATGAATTATTATTCGCTTATAAAACACGCGGATAAATATTTTCACCGAAATTTAACTTGCAAATTAAAAAATTCGGCCTAAAAGTTCTCGTCAAGTGATTTTTAATTCAACGTTAAATGTATTTATAATGATGTTTTACTGATTTATTAGTTATTACATTAATTAAAATAAAAATTAGTCTTCGGAACCATGATATTAAAATAGAAAAAGCATTGAAAAAATGTTGTGATTTGTAGTTTCGTACAATCGATAAAATTCAACTGACGCGACGTCACAAATATTTATCCAACAGTCGAAAGGGATAATTACGAGAAATAATATAAATAAATAAATATTCAAGACTATTTTTTATTCTGTTTTCATTAATATATTGTAAATTTTATTGTTTAAAATTACTGATAAATGATACTTTAGTAAATGGGACTTTTCCTAATTATTATTATTATTATTATTATTATTATTGAAATTTAATGGCAACATTCTTCTGTTTGTTTATTGAGCGCTACAGTTTGGCGAATAATTTGGGGTACTTTTCGGTGAGCCGGGCGCTAGTGAAGTATATATATATATATATATATACATGTATGTCTTTCTATAAACATAATGTATTCTAGGCGCTGTAACTGGGGTTAATTTTTGACGCCTAAATGACGATTTTTGCTTTGTATGGCAACCTGGTGTTTTATAATAAAATTGAATATGCGTGTAAATAAATAAAATAAAATTGGTACTTTTATGTTAGCTGAGCGTCAGGGATAACTCTCCAAATCTTCTTTCAGTTGGAATAATTTAAATTGCAATATTTTACTTGAGATTTGTTATTCATATTGATATGTTTATGTTTAGATATTTTATTATGATTATATTATCTAATTTTAAGTAAGTTTTTTAATATTTAATATTACAATGTTAAAATATTACCTAGTTGATATTAGCTAATGTCAAAAGATTGGCGAACCACAGAGCTCAGAAAATAACTCTATGCCTTGCAACAGTGGGAGTTGCCGACTTTATGACGTCATAAGCAGCAGTAAAAGTTTAATTGAAAATTACGTCTAATTAATTAAAATTTCGAACAAACGAATGCACGATAACAAATCTGTGTCCAAATATCTTTCTTTTAAAAAAAGAATGGTGTAATTTGATGCAGTAGTTTGTTCTCACGGATTGTCGAAAGAAATCGCTTAGCGTTTTAAATATATAGATAGCTTGGCGATAATGACAGACTCGCCAAGTTGTTTGTCAACTTGCTTTTGTTCAAAATCATCTATACAATTAAAATATAGATAAAATGCTTAAGTATGATACAAAGAGAAACACAAAAGACTTATAAAAACCTTTTAATGATCGACATATGTTTCAGCGCTCATACGGCGCCATTTTCAAGATATTCAACGATAAACAAAATATTATCGCAAATTTGTGAAAATAAACTCGAAAAAACATAAATCACGAGAACATATATGTAAAAAAGCAGATGCTTAAAATAGTTTGAAAAAACTTGAAAAAACATAAATCATGAGATCATGTATGTAGAAAAGCAGGTGCTTAAAATAGTTTGAAAATAAACTCGTAAAAACATAAATCATAAATAGGAGATCATATATGTAAAAAAGGAGGTGCTTAACATATGTTGATCATTAAAATGTTGTTATAAGCCTTTTGTGTATATCTTTGTATCACTTAAGCATTTCATCTATATTTTAATTATAATTAGTGATCTTATTATGAGATTATGTCATCTGAACAAATCAAATTTTATTTCCTGATGCTGCCACGCTCATATAGAAACACGTGAATTTTCCGTAGTTTAAGAAAACTTTCTGAAATAAGAAAGAAACCTTTTCTGCCAAACTAAGCCTTATTCCGAAAAAATGCTTATGAAATCAAAACAAAACACGTTTCTGCTACTTACCGAAAACCATTGATTTCCGCTGTTTCTGACTGGTTCATCTCTCAAAGCAGTGGCGGCTCCTCTATTGATGCACATGAGCACGTAAAACCCTAAAAAAAACCGAAGAAATAAATTAACAAATAAAATAAAATAGCATTTAACACATTTCCAGATTTTTTTAATTTCTAGACTGAACTGAATTATCCCCTCCCAACAACATACACACAATCTCTTTTAAATATGTCCATGGAAAACTTTACTCTAATATTTAAATTTCAAAAAATATCAATAGAGGGCACCGGTCTTTCCAGGATCGCACGTGCGATTGAAGAAACCAGGTAATGCTGACGAAAGCGGCGAGGGCAGTGTGAGGCAAAGGCACTGCTCCTGTATTTCCAATCGTACAATCTTCGGTGTGCGGTAGCTGGCATATTTCGCTTTTTCTTTCTTGATTGTTGATTATCCAAGATCTACCTTGGTTCCCTATATTAAGGTAGTTATTTTTTGTTTGTTTTATTTGTTTGATTGTATGATCGTTCTTGACTACATTGGCATGACAAGCAGGAAAATTAGTTACAGAAAAAAAGAAGCATGTAGCTGATGTTAAGTATAATAGAAAAACCACAGCTCTGGCGAGATTATATCAAGAAGAAACCATCCAAATAAATTTCAATGAAAGTAAAATAATTTTTCCCTCCAGTATATACTATCCATCAGTAATAAGAGAAACAGTAGCGATAGTAACACGCAAAAATACAATATGTAACGATGCAGCATCTTTTAACTTACTGAAATAGTGGCTCGAGTTACTCCATAGTTACAAATATGAAAATAAACAACCAAGTACAAATAGAAGATAACGTGCGTAATTTTTAAAAAGTACATGAAAATTAAATGATAGCATTTCCAATAATAACTTCAAAGACCGTGCAATTATAGAATATTCTGATTTGTTTTTGAAAATGGCTGGGAGTGAGCCGAAACATGTCAACAACCTAATAAAAGTTATTTTACTGTATAATATGTTGTTAATTTACACCTTTTAGCATTTAAAAGAAATATTTTATTACAAGGTGTTATAATTTATTATATTATTATATTGATCTTTCTTCGTTGAAAGTAAAACGTTACATTTTTTTCGACTTATAAGTGCTTGTTACTTCTTTCAACTGCATTGTTTTCATTTAACTTTGGAAAATTCAAATGCATTTTAACCTGTACATCAAGTCGTAATTGTCGATTGTAATTTCTCAATTTATGTACTATGAACCTCTATTTAAATAACCTACGAGCCGCCACTGTCTCAAAGTTTTCTGAAGAAAATGAAAAAGCTTCCAGAATCATGGGCAGGTACGAGATTACACTGAATATTTGTAAAACACATTTCTACACCAGGAAACGTGTCTGAATATTTTTATCGTTTGTAAAGAAAATAGAAAAAAGAGAAATAAATAATTTAAACACAAAAACGTTTTATTTTCTTTCCAAACTTTCAAAAACCCTTTCTTTAAAAAAGTTTATTTTCAGGTATTCTTCTTCAATGTGTAAAAAGGAAATAACGAAATGACTAAGCTATATCAGAGAAAATAGTGCTATTGCAGTTTAGTGTAAGGATTATCTCTTATGCTTCTGTAAAAAAAAAAAAAAAAAAAAAAAAAAAAAAAAGTTTAAATAAATAAATTTAAAGCCAAATAAATTTTATTTTCTCTTCAAAGTTCGGAAGTGTTTTAAAGTTTATTTTGTCGTCTGTTCTCCTTTGATAGATAAGCAATCAAGTAAGTAAATAAATAAACATTGTCAAAAAAAAAAAAAAATGCTAATGTAGTCAGAGCAAAATATTTGGTGAACAAAATAAAGAAAACTTTGTACTTTTCTTTCTAGAACAAAAAATGCTTACTGCTCATCAGTAAACTTCCCGATTCCCCTCGCTAATGTTATTCCTATGGGTGTAGGATGCATTCGTATTTTTAAAATATCTCCTCGGAAAATTAATATTTTTAACTTCTGTTTTCTTTGTATTGTTCTTAAAGAATGTTTCTTTTTTTCTTAGTTGTCAATTTTTTTCTAAAATATATACTTAATTTTATATGAAATGTTAAAATCGTATTCAATTTCGCAAAGATTTTAACACATAAAAATATAAATTAAGCACATAGTTTAGAAATATTTTGATAACTAAGAAAAACAGAGACATTCTTTAAGAATAGTACACAGGAAACAGAAGTTAAAAATATTAATTTCCCGAGGAGATATTTTAAAAATACGAATGCATCCTACGTCCATTGGATTAACATTAGCGAGGGGAATCGGGACGTTTACTGATGAGCAGCCTTAATGAATCGTTCAATAGAGAATTGAAGTTAACTTTCAACGAAACGTGTTAAAGGATTATCCCCTGCCTGCTTTGAAAAGCCGTCTTTTCTTATCGTCTGCTTGCAGCAAAAGTTCACTTTTAAAAGAAGTAGCTAACAAGAATCGAAGGAATTTTTTGAATTCCTGAGTGTTTGATAACTGCTGAAGTGAAAATTTTAAACACATTGAAATGTCTATATCTCGAAAAATAAAGAAAACTTTATTTTTCTTTCTAGAATAACAAAAAAATTCTTACTTTATGAATCGTTCAAAAAGGATTGAAGTTAATTTTCAACGAAACATATTAAAAGTTAAATGATTATTCTTTCCCCTGCTTTGAAAGTCGTCTTTTCTTATCGTCTGCTCGCAGCAAAAGTCCACTTTTATAAGAAGTAGTTAACAAAAATCGAAGGAATTTTTGAATTTCTTACAGTTTGATAACTGCTGAAGTGAAAATTTTAAACACATTAAAATAATTATCTATAACTCGACACTGCTTCTGGAGTTATCCGAGTGTTGAATTCTTAGAGTACTGAGTTAATTGGTTCCGTACCATATTTATATTAGCAGTATTAAATGCTTTAATTTAACACTACATTACATTATGTAAAAAAACCACAGATTAATAAAAATAATATGTAAGTTTTTATTTGTCACCTGTTCTCCTTTTAATAGATAAGAAATCAAGTAAGTAAATAAATGAATATTGCCAGAAAAAAAAATGCTAATGGAGTCAGAGCAAAACATTTGGTGAACAAAAGAAAGAAAACTTCATATTTTTCTTTCAAGAATAACAAAAATGCTTACTTAATGAATCGTTCAAAAGAGAATTGAAGTTAACTTTCAACGAAACGTGTTAAAGGATTATCCCCTGCCTGCTTTGAAAAGTCGTCTTTTCTTATCGTCTGCTTGCAGCAAAAGTTCACTTTTAAAAGAAGTAGCTAACAAGAGTCGAAGGAATTTTTTGAATTTCTGAGTGTTTAATAACTGCTGAAGTGAAAATTTTAAACACATTGAAATGTCTATAACTCGACACTATTTCGGGAATTATCTGAGTGTTGAATTCTCCAAGTACTGAGTTAATTGGTTCCGTACCATATTTATTTTAACAGTATTAAATGCTTTAACTTAGCGTTGCATTACATTATGTAAAAATCCAGGGATTAATAAAAAATATATATATTAATCTCAGAGTTTTTATTTGTCAGCTCTTCTTCTCTTTTTGATAAATGAACAATCAAGTAAGTAAATAAATGAATATTGCAAAAAAAAAAAAAAAAAAAGCTAATGTGGTCAGAGCAAAAAAATTTTTGAACAAAATAAAGAAAACTTTGGATTGAAGTTAAATTTCAACGAAACATATTAAAAGTTAAAGGATTATTCTTTCCCTCGCTTTGAAAGTCGTCTTTTCTTAACGTCTGCTTGCAGCAAAAGTCTACTTTTATAAGAAGTAGTTAACAAGAATCGAAGGAATTTTTAAATTTCTGAGTGTTTGATAACTGCTGAAGTGAAATTTTTAAACAGATTGCAATGTCTATTACTCGACACTACTTCGGGAGTTATCCGAGTGTTGAATTCTCAGAGTACTGAGATAATTGATTCCGTACCATATATATTTATATTAGCAGTATTAAGTGCTTTAAGTTAACGGTACATTACATTATGTAAGAAAACACGGATTAATAAAAATAATCTGCAAGTTTTTATTTGTCAGCTGTTCTCCTTTTGATAGAAAAGCAATCAAGTAAATAAATAAATGAACATTGCCAGACAGAAAAAAAATGCTAATGTTGTCAGAGCAAAAAAAATGTTGAACAAAACAAAGAAAACTTCGTAATTTTCTTTCTCGAATAACAAAAACTGCTTACTTTATGAATCGTTCAAAAAGGATTGAAGTTAACTTTCAACGAAACATACAGTGTCTCACAAAAGTGATGGGACACTTGTGCTTTATAAAAAGAAACTGCAATAAAATAAATAAACAAACATGTGCAAAAATTTTTTGGGTGTGTTTCATATTTAAAGTTAGTAACAATTATTACATAACATACATTTTGTCAAAATATTAAAATATTAATTTAGTAAAAATACAATTGTTCAGAACGGAGCAAAAAATGGCTCACATAAGTGATGGGACACTTACTTTTCCATCAAATATTTATCCACAAATTTTACTTTTTAAAAGGTTTTAATATTTTGTTGGATTTCCTTTTACTTTTAAAACATGATTTAATCTTTTTGGGATGGATTCGACTATTTTTTTTGTGATTTCTGGAGTGATTTTACCCCATTCTTCTTGAAGCACCGATTTTAGTTGTTGTTTTGAAGAAATGGTGTGTTTGCGAATTCTTGATTCCAATTCTTGCCAAATATTCTCTATGGGATTTAAGTCTGGAGATTGTGGTGGTGTTTTTATTATTTCAGGACAGTTATATAGCAGCCAGAGTCTAACGTTCAGAGCAGTGTGCTTGGGGTCATTGTCCTGGTAGAATTTAAAATCGTTATGAAGGTTCAATTTTCGTGCTGAAGATTTCAAATTTTGCTTTAAAATATCAATATACTTGTACTGATCCATTATACTGTCAATAAAAACAAAATTACCAACTCCAGCGGACGACATACACCCCCATACCATAACTCCTCCTCCACCATGTTTTACTGTTGGTACCAAGTTCTGTTTGCGAAGTTCTTCCCTGGGTTTTCTCCACACCAAGATTCTACCGTCAGAACCAAATATATTAAATTTACTCTCATCAGCAAATATAACTTTATTCCAGTAATCAGAATTCTTATTTATGTTGGATTTTGCGAAAGCTAGTCTGAGTTTTCTATTCTTTTCACTTACGAAGAATTTTTTCCTGGCTACTCTA
Organism: Maratus michaelseni; assembly: GCA_963931845.1. Taxonomy (NCBI): domain Eukaryota; kingdom Metazoa; phylum Arthropoda; class Arachnida; order Araneae; family Salticidae; genus Maratus; species Maratus michaelseni. The sequence goes on from OZ007597.1 coordinate 142,496,644, forward strand.
CCGTGATATCCAGCAGATCGAATTACCCTTCTAATAGTTTCAGGATTAACAATTATTCCATATAATGCTTGTCAATCAGCAGCAACTTTTGAAGCACTAATTCTTGGATTTTTTTTAATATTTCGAACGATAATTCGCTTTATTCCATTGGATAGCTTTGATGGTCAGCCAGGTCTTCTTTTATCCTGAATCATATGATTCTTTTTATATCGTTTAATGATATTGAAAACTGTTGAACGACTCAAGTTAACTGTTTCAGCAGTTTTTCTAATAGATTTTCCACGTTCAATATGCAAATTAATAACTAATTTTCGAATTTCAGGCGAAGTTTCTTTTCGTTTAGCATTCATGACTACACAGAGCTAAAAAACACAAAAATTCCAAAACAAACTGGAGAGAAATACTGCAGACGATTTTATAAATTATTGCCAATTGCTTTTAAGTAAAAATAAAACCCCAAAAAATATTTTTATTGCTTATTTCAGGCGATTTTTGTTGCATATATAATGGTGTCCCATCACTTATGTGAGCTATTTTTTGCTCCGTTCTAAACATTTGTATTTTTATTAAATTAATATTTTAATATTTTGACAAAATGTATGTTATGTAATAATCTTTACTAAATTTAAGTATGAAACACACCCACAAAAAAAATGTGTACATGTTTTTTTAATTTATTTGATTAGTTTCCTTTTGTAAAGCACAAGTGTCCCATCACTTATGTGAGACACTGTATTTAAAGTTAAAGGATTATTCTGTTCCCCGCTTTGAAAGTCGTCTTTTCTTATCGTCTGCTTGCAGCAAAAGTCCACTTTTATAAGAAGTAGTTAACAAGAATCGAAGGAATTTTTGAATTTCTGAGTGTTTGATAAGTGCTAAAGTGAAAAATTTAGACACAGTGAAATAAATATCTATAACTCGACACTGCTTCTGGAGTTATCCGATTTCTGAATTCTCAGAATACTTAGTTAATTGGTTCCGTACCATATTTATATTAGCAGTATTAAATGCTTTAACTTAACGCTACATTACATTATGTAAATAAACAAGGATTAATAAAAATAATCTAAGTTTTTATTTGTCAGCTATTCTCTTTTTGATAGATAAGCAATCAAGTAAGTAAATAAATGAACATTGCCAGAAAGAAAAAAAAATGCTAATGTGGTCAGAGCAAAAACATTTGGTGAACAAAATAAAGAAAATTTCGTATTTTTATTTCTATAATAACTAAAAATCCCTGACCGCTCGGCCTACAGGCACAGGTAGATTTCGAAGACGCAGAACGTGGGGTGCCTGTTTGTCGGGAATTGCTGAAGAAATGACCTTTTTGCGATGATGCTGCAGTTGGAACCGGATACTTCGAAACGAAACTTGTTTGCACGCGGAGCCAGCAAGGATTTTTTTTTTTTTTTTTTTTTTTTTTTTTTTTTTGCTATAAGAGTTGGTCCTATAAAAACATGTCAATATAAAAGTTTTAGATAATATTAAGAGGATTTATAATATATTTAAGCGGATTTGAAATATTGGGAATTGACGAAGTTATGAATTTTTTTCTTCTAAAACCCCCCTTCCCTCCCCTTCTTAAGGCAATTTTTAATTATATCAAAAATCTGTCATACATAAGTTTTTGGCCCTGTTCCTAGAAGTAATAATAACTTCGAACGGATTCGATACGTATCATAATTAAGAAATTATGGGTTTTTTTTTTCTGTTTTCACAACCCCCCCCCCCCCCCCCCTTGGTTTGATTTTGCCCATTAACGAACTTGACCGAGATTTTATGTCCCTTGATTTTATGTATCAGTTTCGAAAAGATGCGGGAGTTGGAACCGCCTACTTCGAAAAATAACTTGTTTGCAGGCGGAGCCGGCAGGGATTTGTTTTGTTTTTAATTTTTTTTTTGCTATAACGGTTGGTCCTATAAAAAACTTGTCAGTATAAAAGTTTTAGATAATACTAAGAGGATTAATAATAATTTACGCGGATTTGATATCTTGTGAATTGACGAAGCTATGATTTTTTTTCTCCTAAAACCCCCCTTTTCCACCCCTTGGGGCCATTTTTAATTATATCAAAAATCTGTCATACATACATTTTCGGCCCTTTTCCTAGAAGTAATAATAACTTTAAACGGATTCGATACGTATAATAATAAAGAAATTATGAGGATTTTTCTGTTTTCACAAAAAGCCCACCCCCCCCATTTCCCCCCCTTGGTTCGATTTTGCCCATTAACGAACTTGACCGAGATTTTATGACCCTTGATTTTATGTATCAGTTTCGAAAAGATGCGGGAGTTGGAACCGCCTACTTCGAAAAATAACTTGTTTGCAGGCGGAGCCGGCAGGGATTTGTTTTGTTTTTAATTTTTTTTTTTTGCTATAACGGTTGGTCCTATAAAAAACTTGTCAATGTAAAAGTTTTAGATAATACTAAGAGGATTAATAATAAATTTACGCGGATTTGATATCTTCCGAATTGACGAAGCTATGATTTTTTTTCTTCTAACCCCCCCCTTTTTTTCCCCCCTTGGGGCCATTTTTAATTATATGAAAAATCTGTCATACATACATTTTCGGCCCTTTTCCTAGAAGTAATAATAACTTTAAACGGATTCGATACCTATAATAATAAAAAAATTATGAGGATTTTTCTGTTTTCACAAAAAGCCCCCCATTCCCCCCCCCTTGGTTCGATTTCGCCCATTAACGAACTTGACCGAGATTTTATGACCCTTGATTTTATGTATCAGTTTGGAAGAGATTTATGCAGAATTTTTCCAGTTATCGTGGTCAGAAAAAAGTAACATAGATAGATAGATAGATAGATAGATAGATAAACTTTTGAACTGGGGGTGGTTTTGGGTTCTGGGAGTCATGATCGGCGTAGATCTGCAAAAAGTTTTCAAAATTTCCAACTTAGGTGAGAATGTAATAGGTAGTATTTCTTACGAAATCTACCTAAAATGCTTACTTATGAATCGTTCAAAAAAGAATTGAAGTTAGCTTTCAACGAAACGTGTTAAAGGATTATTCCCTGCCCGCTTTCAAAACTCGTCCTTTCTTAAGTCCACTTTTAAAAGAAGTACTTAACAATAATCCAAGGAATTTCTGAGTGTTTGATAGCTGCAGAAGTGAAAAATTGAAACACAGTGATATATATCTATAACTCGACACTGTTATTTAGGGAGTTATCCGAGTGTTGAATTCTGCGATTACTGAGTTAATTTGTTCCTTACCATATTTATTTTAACAGTGTTAAATGCACTACATTACGTTATATACTTAGCATACTTATACACTTTGGACTACACTACATTACATTATATAAAAAACCACGGATTAATAAAAAACATTTAATATTATTATTTTTTTTTATGTTTCTAGGGGGGAGAGGGGGAATACGAAACATATTTTTCCAAAATTTTCGTGCCAAAATATCGTATCAGTTGGCAGCTGTGTATTAAATTAGAAATTAATCCTTGTGTTATAATTAATTTATATTATATTATGATGATTGTTATACTCAAAAGAATATATTTTATACCTTAGTACAAAACGGATGGTTTGATGTCGATACATGTGATTTTTTAAGAAAAGTGTCAAGTTGTCTTGGTTTAATCCTACAGAAAACTTATCAGTCTAATCATTTGTATAAGAAAATGTCGCTTACGTACATTGTCAAGTTATTCAAACGTGGAGTTATTAAGGTTTCATTGTATATGTTGAACCATATTACAATACATCCACATTAAACATAGTAGCTGCCAACTGCTACGATTTTTTGGCACCGCTATTAAAATAGTAATATTCGCCTTATCTTATCAGAGATTTTCTGCATTGAAACAAGACGAAAAATATTTTTACAAAATAATCGGGCCAAAATATCGCAGCAGTTGGCAGCTAGCTATGTATTAAATTATAAATTAACCCTTGTGTTGTGTTGTATTTTATATTATGAATTAACGATATCACTTTCAGTAATCAAGTTAAAAAAGACAAAGAATTACTTATCCTTTTTCTTAGAGAGATTTTTGAACATGACAAAAGAAAAATCTCGAAGTTGCAACTCTTTAAAAAAAATAACTGAGTTCAAATCCCTTCTTACGTATGTTTATAGGGTTTATCCATATATGTTTTCAACAGCAGTTTTCTTTTTATCAATTATTTCCGTAAGTTTACAACTTTTTGAATGGTAATTAATGCAGTTTCTGAATTAATCACCATCTGGGGGAAAAAGATCTACGTCTATCTGTTTGTTATCACCAGTTAATTAATTCACTAAGTTAGAAAATAAATATTGATTAGATTCTACGAAAAACTTATGCTCAATTAAGAATTTTCTAATTATAGCATTTTAAAATGTGCTACGTTAAATTTTAAGACAAATAAATAGACGACAAATATCATATTAGTTGCATTTCAAATGCATTAATTTTAATTTGATTCAGACAGGACTAGTCAGAATTATTGGTAGATCTCCTCATTGTACTCTTACTGTAGATTCCTTTAAAATTATAAAGGGAAAATGTAATGTTAAAAACAACAGAAAACTGGTGTTTTATCCACATTTTATTATAAAGAAATTTATTTAAGTTATTATTATAAATTTACAAAATACTATTTCGCCCCCGGGTGGGCTCGAACCACCAACCTTTCGGTTAACAGCCGAACGCGCTAGCCGATTGCGCCACGGAGGCCTCGGTTGTGTTCGAGGATAATTTGAAGAGTGGCAGATATCAGTTTCAATGTATTTTTTAGAAGAATATTTCATGAATGATTACTAATTACCATTGTATTTTTCATGTTAAATGAAAGGCCGAAGTTTAGATTAATTGATATTTAAACTGATACTGATACTGATATATTCTTAAGAGCAATTTTAAACCATTATTACTCGTAAAAAGCATAAAAAAAAGAAATTCTTTGTTTTAACCTAAGACCCCCTCAACGAAGTTGTAAAACATTTCCAATTGATTTTATTTTACTTTTTTTTTTTTAATAAATTTTATTTCCTAAAGCAAATATACTTTAACTCTTTAGTGGGCGCGCTTATTTTATTTTATTTTTATTTTTACTTTATTTTTTACTGATACTAAAAACGCATTAAAAGTTGCATATAGACACACAGCCACAAAAGAAAACAAAATCACATTCTTTGATTTCGCCGACGTGTCCGGACAAGAAAAGCTTTAAACTTGGCAATGCCAATCCTGCACACATTTCAAATTTTCTATGCATGTTCAAGTTTAAGTTAAATTTAAGGCTTATCTCTTATACTTCTGTAAAGAAAGAAAACAAAATTATCTATAATATAGTGTCTGAGAATATATTGTCTTTTTTATATAAAACAGAAAGTATTATAAAAATAAGTAATATAGTATCAAAGAGGTATCTTTAGCTAATGATACAAATTTTGAAGAAAGATATACAGACTAGCGGAAAAAATTCTGCCTTAAGACAGAATATAAATTGCCACACACGGCTTCTATTTAAAATAATAATAATAATAATAATAATAATTTTTTTAGAATAGTTTTGTTTTTTTAGTTAGATTTTGATTTATTAATAAAGAGGGTCCATTAATGAAAGAGCCGCCGCCAGGTGGCGCGCGGTCAAGTAAAATAAATGTGATATTTTATAACAAGAACGAAAAATCATGCGTCAAGCATAGATTATGTAACACTTTCCAACACTTCCAAAATAATTTTGAAAATCTTTACCGTAAGGTGTAAAATGATATCTAACTAAACAATTTTGAAAACGCATAACATATTTAAAAATCCAATTTCAGGAATTACCAACAATATTCGGATAAATATCCGAATACTTTTATTCAGCTCTGTATAGGATCCAGAGATTTGTATATAGACTTCATAGGATGGTGAGTTTTAGTTTAGTTAGGAAACGCGTAGCACAGTTTAAATTTCTCCTTCTGGAGTTTTTGTTAATAAACGGAAATGTGTTCGCGAACTTTTGTGCTGCCCTATATAGGATCTACAGAATTTATACACACCAAATAATAGGCAAAAAGTGAGTTAAATTTAAAATTGCGTTCAGCAACTTAAAACGCACTTCCAGGATTTATTGTTACCAGACAGGAGTGAATTCTTTTGTGTGTCCCTGTAAATGAACGATGACTGCTATACACACAATATTGTGTAGTAAGCTTCTTGTAATGCACCTTATTGATATATATCAATTACAATGTGTTTGAAATTGTGTAACATCATTAAAATAAACCGCAAATGATTTTCCCCATAGACCGTAATGTAACGGAATTCTTTTGAGTGTCCCTGTAAAAAAAACTATAAGAGCTACACACTTCAGTTGAAATAGGGAACATGCTATAGATAACGACAATAACATATAAAAATTGCAGGGCAATCCGAGCCTATTTACGGGAGTTAGAGCACGGACAGACGGCAGACGGCCATACGGCAGACAAACCGAAGTCATAAACACTTTTCAACTAGGTTGGAAAGTGTTAAAAAGCTGTGTACCCCCACCCCTCCCCATGCCCGCAAATTTAACAAATAATCTGTTAAATAAAGTTTTCTGTATTAATAATCTCTATCATACTAATATATATCATTTAAAAAACCCTTAAACCCAGCTAATTATGATTCATTAAGTCGATAAAATCCTTTAAAATTAAGGTTTTAGCATTTGGCAACTGTTAATAATTAAGTTGATTGTCTACATGTTATATAATCTCTGATCCATCGATTTTAAACACTCGACTTGCAATTGCAATGATCCCGATGATCCCTATCTTGATTTATTTAATGACTTCTGCGGAGATTTTATACAACCAACCAACCGAAGATAAAAAAGCGTATTTTTGATGAGATCTCTTTGTGGATGGATTTTAATTAATATTTAATCTATAAAAAATCTATTTAAAATTTTCGAATTTTTTGCCCCAATAGTTCACGAGCCCCCTACCAGCAACCCGTGTCCCAAAATTCGTAGCCCTGCGCCTTGTGGTTTCCGAGTTTTTGAGGTTTCATAGATACGTGCATATATTTAGTGGCTGTGACTTTTCATAAACATGAATTTTACTGTAGACTGAAAGAATTAGCCATGTGTGGCTAAAAAAAAAAAAAACTAGTCGGATGTGTCAATCCAAAAACTTTCTTTTATCTCACACAGGTTTCGCATACACTAAAAAGAATCGGCACCCACTTATATCAAGGTCTGACTGAAACTCAAGTTTTATTAAATTCCGTGCATTATTTCTTGAGATATGACTATCGCTAAAATCGTGTAAATCCTGCAAAATGCTGCATAGCAGCGCCACTTGCTGCGCGATTTTTACCAAAACCTAATCAGTAACAATTTATATCAGAGACTAACTGAATATAAAGTTTTAATAAATTCGGAACATTAGTTCTTAAGATAGAGCGATTGCGGAAATCGCGAAAAATGCTGCATAGCAGCGCCACCTGCTGGGCGATTTTTACGAAAAACTTATCAGCACCAATTTATATCAGGGACTAACTGAATATAAAGTTTTATTAAATTCTGATAATTAGTTTTTGAGATATAGTTATTGCGGAAACTCCGAAAAATGCTGCATAGCAGCGCCACCTGCTGGGCGATTTTTACCAAAAACTAATCAGCACCGATTTATATCAGGGACTAACTGAATATAAAGTTTTATTAAATTCCGAGCATTAGTTCTTGAGATAGAGCGCCCACAAAATTTTTGTCACATACAGACAAACAGAGTCACAGACAGACATTTTCTAAAAATAGTCAAATCGTGTTCAGGACCATCTAAAACGTATAAATCCGTCGAAAACCGGAAGTCGAAAATTTTCATGTATCCAATACTTTCTTCTTGTAAAGATAGAAGAAAGTAAAAAAAAAAAAAAAAAAAAAAAAAAAGAAAGAAAGAAAAAAAAAAGTAAATAAACATTGTTGAAAAAGAAGTAATAATGCTAATGCATTAAAGGAAAACATTTAAAGGACAAAAAGATACAGAGAACTTTGAATTTCTTTTTTTGTTAAAGATGACAAAAGAAAAAAAAACAAGTTGGAAATTGTACGTCAAACGTTACAAACGAGGTGCGTTCGTACGCACGTTTTAGAATTAAATTCATGATATCCCGTGCGTAGAACGGGCTAAACAGCTAGTTAAGTATATATTTTATGACACTGTTCATACAAATATCTTAACTAGTTATATAAATATTCAGATATATATGTATCAGCTAGTTATATAAATATTCAGATCTTGATGATTTTTAATTCTGTGAAATGAATTATATCGTCTGCAGATTAATTTCTGTCATAAAATAAGTATCTCGGTCGCTTGACGATTTAACATCCATCGGAAGCTCCTCTAACAAAAAAGCACCGATTTAAAAAAAAAAATCAAATTTCTTAATAAATATTTTTATTAATATCTCCTAAAGTTTTGATTCGATTTTAATAAAATTTGAAATGTCTCGACAAAATTCTGCAAAGATAATATATTTTAAATTGCAAACCATTTGGTTGGGTAGTTTTTGCGTTGTTATATGCGGACGGACAGACAGACGGACGGACAGACAGACAGACGGACGGACAGACGGACGGACCAAACGACGACTATAGGTGCTACGTATTTATATAATTACGAACGCACCTAAAAAAGAATGCTTATTTAATGAATCGTTCAAAAAAAGAACTGGAGTTGAATTTTCAACGAAACGTGTTAAAGGATTATCCCCTGCCTCTCCCTACTCTGAAAAGTCCACTTTTCTTATCGTCTGCTTGCAGCAAAACTCAATTTTTAAAAGCGGTAGTTAGCAAGAAATCAATGGTGTGAGTGTTCAATAACTGTTGAAGTTAAATTGTGAAAATGCATGTTGAGACTGTTAAAATGCATTTATATTAACCCGAGAGTAGTCGCGTCGGGTATGACTTACCCAGGGTGAATACGGTTTTTACCATTGTCACTATTATTTTCCGAAAAGTAATCTTCAACTTACTTTATTGCAGAATTTCTAACAAATTTCTCCGACTAAATATAAGGATAAGGATATGATTATTACCTTATATACTCGTGTATAAGTCGACCCCCTGAACTCTTTTTAAAAAGGGGGTTAAATGTTGAAAGGGATGTCCCTGTATTGGAGGGGATTCTCTCCCAAGAGAAAATGGGTGCAGAAAAATTACAGGGACATTATTGTTGAGCTTTTTTTTTTTGTCATTCACAGGGATATGACCACTGTTCGCTTTTATTTCTCTCTTCAACTTAGACTCATGTGTGACTACTTAAAAGACTTGCCGATTCACCGAAATTATTTTTTTTACTATCTCGTGTATAAGTCGAACCCCAATTTTCAATTCCTAAAATCGTCTAAAATTCTTCGACTTATACACGAGTATATACGGTATTTGTATTAATTGGTGACAAAGTAAAAAACATTCATACTCTGGGTATGCGCAACTTATTCCGGGTTAAATTATAAATTAGTCATTGTGTTATAATGATTATTTTATTGTCAATTAACATTTAGCAATTTCGTTTGAATCAAGGTAAATATTTTATGATTTGAAATTTTTTATTTTATTTTACCAAAAATCTCTTTTAGATAAACTGTAAGAAAAATCAGAAAATTTGTTTGATATAGCAGAAATGATTACGAAGATTTAGCGTAACCCTCAAATTATCCAAAATTCTGAAGTCCTTTCTCTTATCTTCGGAAAGCATTGGAAGACTAGCCAATTAGAAACCGCATAAAGCAATAGTTTTCTGAGATTTACGAAAATGTTCCTGAAGTAAAAAAATAGTCCCTTTCCTGCCCATAAATTTCAGGAAAAGACTAACTTATATATTAAAGCGAGGAGCAAAAGTCTTAATTTTTCAGTACAAATTCAACTTTACTGCGCATGTCTCAACTATTTTTCAACGGTGAATAAAGAAGGAAATAGAATTAAGAAGAATCAAGAGCGCTGGGGAAAGAATAGCTCCCTATTGGTGTGCACTGCTCGCAACCCTACCGCTAGGAAATACCCCTTCTAAATTCTTCTTAATTCTATTCTTATTTCCCCTTCCTGAAGGGGCATCCATTCTACCACCTGCTTTGTTTGAGAGAAAGGTGAACAAGTGGGAATTGGGGATTGGTAGGGAAAGGGAAGGAGGCGCTTTCACTTTTCTGAAGGCTGGAATGAAAAGGGAAATGGGAGGGCAGGTTCTCCCCTTCTATAGAATTTTAAAAAGGGTCATTTACCTGGGAGGAAAACATATTTATTTTACAACCAGATAACAATATTTCTGACGTAATTTTTACACGGGCTGTAAGATCTTTATATTTATAACCATTAAAAATTTCAAAGGGTTTGGAAACAAAAGCTTTTTTTTTAATGTTTTCTTACGTGCACTTTTATCGCTAATTATCAGTATTTTTTATTTGGGGTTCATTTAAGGTTTTATCTTGGACTCGGGCAACGCCGGGCGGGTCAACTAGTGTTTATTGGAAACTCATTATTTTCCCTAGGTTTCTGACTAGTTCATCTCCTACAGGTTGCTGTGGAAAATGGAAAGGTTTCTTTAATCGTGGGCAGGTACGAGGTTGCACTGAATATTCGTAAGCTTTTATTTTATGTCAGAAAATGTTGATGCAATGTTTTTCGTGTGTACATAAATGAAAAGAAAACAAAACAAATGGAAATAAATAAATTTAACGTACAAATGCTCTATTTTTAATTCAAACTTTAAAAAATTCTCTCTTTAAAAAATATCTGATCAACTTTTCTCCTTTAGTGTGTAGAAAATAAAATAAATAAATAAATAAACATTATCCATGAAAAAATATTGCTAATGAAGTCAAAACAAAACTTTCTCATTTCCTTTGTCCAATTTTAAATTAAGTTGAACGATTTTCTTTTACATCTCCTGTAAAAGAAAGAAAGAAAAAGTTGAAACAAACAAAAGACAAATTAAAATAAATAAGTTTTATTTTATTTACAAACCTTCAAAAATTCTTTCCTTAGAAAAAGTTTATTTTGTCAGCCATTCTTCTTTAGTGTATAAAAAAGGGAAATGAATAAATAAATATACATTATCGAAAAAAGATAATATTAATTTGGTTAAAACCAAATATTTGGTAAACAAGATAAAGAAAATTTCGTATTCTTTTCTTTCTTTCATAACGATGTTAAACTAGTCGTTGGGGGCCACCGTAATACTTACCCATCATGGATATGTATAATGTAAAATATTAAAATAAAAATGTGTAAACTACTTATAAAATGCATTGCAATTCAAATAAAATCGTGGCTTGATGACGTCACAAACTTTAAAGGCTCGATTACTGAATTGCTTGAAAGAGGTTTTTCCTTATAACTCCAAAAACAATAATCCTATTAACTAGCGGTTTATTGCATCTGATTAAGCGTCAAATTTCCAATTAAAATATATCTTTGAAGTGAAATTTGGATGAAATACAGGGTCATGAAAAATCGAAGAGTGTGGAAAATAGGATTCCAAATATCTCGGCAACTAATTATCCGATTGACTTCATGCTTTATTCAAAATTTATGTTTTTTTATTGTCTTTTATATTAATTTCTTAAAACAAACAATTTCGAAAATTTTTATATACCTTTCATCAGAACAAATATTTCGAGAGTCCGAAAAAAATTGTTCCGCTTAATCGAGGTTATTGAAATGAAATAGGCTTCTTCCCATTATTACATACTAAGTACATACCAAATTGCAAGTCTCTATCTCAATTTTTTCGGGAGATAGAGCGTTTACAGACACACACACACACAGACACACAGACACACAGACGGACGGCAAAATTTTTTTTCTAAAAATATGTTTTTCGGAATCTCCAGTGTCTGAAACGTGTAAATCCGTCAAAAAATTTTTTTCGATTTTCAAAACGATTACAAGACTTACCTTATACTACGTATGATGGGTAAGTAAAAATACTTATTTAATAAATCGTTCAAAAAGAAAAAAAAGAAAAGAAAAGAAAGAAAGAAAAGAAAAGAAAGAAAGAAAGAAAAGAACTAAAGTTGAACTTTCAACGAAACATGTTAAAAGATTACTCTCTCTCCCCCCACCCCTCCCATTTTGAAAAGTTATTCTTTCTTATCGTCTGCTTGCAGTAAAAGGTAAACTTTTAAAAGTGGCAGTTAACAAGAAATTTTAAAGGAATTTTAAAATCGCTCGTGGAGTTATCCTAATATGAGTTAACTAGGGGGCTCAGCCCCCTACTCGCTAACGCTCGCCAACCCCCCGTGAATTGAGAAGCAATTCACAATGAAACCTCTACGCGGTCCAGCTCGCTTCTCTCGCTTGCCCCTTTTTATTTTTGCAGTAATTCTAGCCGGAATAAGTACTACTATAAATCATTTGAACATATGAAATTGACAATTTTTTTAATGTAAAAAAGTAATTGAACTCCGTTGAAAACACAACTAAAAATGCATTTAGTTGGAGCTACTAATGAGCATATAAATCATTTAAATACTATGAATAAAGGATCTTGGAAACATAATTTGTTTAAAACTTATTGCCCCTAAGTAGAGAGAAAATGTCGGTCCGACCCCAGGAGGAGGTGTGAGGTGCTGGTGCAAGGTGCAGCACCTGCACCTCACACCTCCTCCCAAGGACTCCTCCTCCCGAAGTGCCCTCCTCCTCCTCCCAAAGTGCTCTCCTCCTCCCGAAGTGTCCTCCTCCTCCTGAAGTGCCCACCTCCTCCCGAAGTGTCCTCCTCCACCACCTAAGATAAGGGGATTAGTGTTAATTAATTTTAATTGCGAGACTTAGAAATTTTTTGAAGCAATTTTTTTTTTTTCCGCGGAGAATTTCCTACTAGAGTACGAGGTGTGTTTCAAGGGATTTATTTTAGCGAATTAGAAATTTAATTAATTTTAATTGGAGAACTTAGAAATTTTTGAAGCATTTTTTTTTCAACGAGAGTAGGACATTCAATATACATGTTACAGGTGAATTTTAAAAGTCAATAATGGTTTAATTAAAAAGGGTCATTCATTAATTTTAATTAGGGAACTGAGAAATTTTTTTGCGATTTTTTTTTTTTTTTTTTTTTTTTTTTTTTTTTTTTTAACTAGAATAGGCTATTCAATATATATGTTAGAAATAATGATTCATGCATTAAAAAAGGTATTAAGATTTTTTTTCTTTTAAACCAAAAATAGAATTTAGAGTTAAAATAGAATTTTTAATTTTAAAAGTCGCCAAAAGTAGGATTTTCAACTGAAAGTAATCTAAGATATAAACTCTCAACTGAAATGAATTTTGCCTTAAGGTGTGAGCTTTTGGCTAGAAGTGACCTAGAGTCAAAACTTCCTGGTCCCAGGAATCACCACGAGGAGGTAGATCACACAATCGATTCCCAAAAATTTGTTTGGAGGATTTTGATATCTTCCTTCTTTTTTTTTTTTTTTTTTTTTTTTTTTTTTTTTCCTAAAGATTTTAGATTTTTTTTTTTTTTTTAACTATCTTGGAATTTTATAATGTCCGTAAGCTAGGCTACTTACTCCATCTTCTAGCAGGTAACGCTTGTCGTCAAAGGGTGACAAACACTTTTTATTCTGTTTAAGGGTGTAAAGTATGTGTGATTGCTGCCCTATTCTTGACTGTTCTTCAAAGGTTGTAGCTTGTCTTTCCAAACATTTTACATAATCTTCATGTTTCAATTTATTTTTAACTATAGATGTTGAGACCCCCTTGGCTCGCTTTTTTTCTTCTTTGGAGGATTTAATCGAATACATTTTTGACTTTAAACCTACAAACTGATGAATAGGCGCGCCATTTAATTCGTCTTTAAATTTCCCCAAGACTTTCTTATTCGTGTCAGAATAAAGGGGGTGTTCTTGGGGGTAATCTGAAAAATCAAATCGCGACCTATTGAGAGACATCTCATTTTGTAGGTTTTCAGTCGTGATAAGATAAGTTAAAGTATCTGTATCCGTGAAAAGCAGAATTGAACGATTTCCAGGATAAATTGGTTTGATAAATTTATAATGGAATTCGTACATGAGCACCTTTGATAGCTCTAGTATCGAAAACCCGACGTAAATAGGCCGGTTCATCAAGATACTGGGCTTCTGCCTTTCAACAGCTACGAGATTCTCATCGAATATCTTGAAATTTTTGAAGTAGGGAGAGGCCACTAGTTTCTCACATCTTCTTTCTTGGTTAGATAATTCAATATTTCGCCTCTTTCTCAGATTTTCGATGCACTTGCCATAAATGCTGTTATTTAGTAATTTGAAGAAATCCTTCTCAAAGGCACTAGTTGCTTGCTTCCGTTTTTCAGTGTTAAATTCGATATATTGTTTGAGCCAAGGGGACTGTTGGAACTGGAGAACTCTGTGAATTTTCGTTAGCTTTAACCCCAATTCAATGTATAATTTAACGTTTCTATAATGAGAAATATATTTGACTTTTCTCATTAAGTTAGGGATGAGTTTTGGAGTACCTCTGAACCCCTTCTGTAGAAGATTCTTTGCGTAATCAGACAGCATTTCGTCTTGTAAGGTGAGTCTTTGCGGGGCAAGAGGATAGTCGTTATGATCATCGTGAAGGGATTCAGGGTACTCAAAGTCCACCTCGAAAATGTAACCTGTACTTGAGTCATCTGGTATCTGTAATATGCTTTCTTCTGTGAAGTTGGTGCCATCACACCACTGGAACCCTCCATGGGGCATGCACTGAGACATCGCCCAACCGTAAAGATTGTTGGCATCCCAGTACATGATATGGGATGTTTCTTCACTAGGGACGTGATTTGGAACATCTTTATTATTGGCGGTCGCAAACCTGTGGGAGATCTGCGACACACCCCCGCGTACGCCTTCTTCAATAAAAAGCAGCATGTCCACATCGGTCAATAATTCCAACTCCACCTCAGTCATTTTCAAACAGGCCTGCCAAGACAAGCCTGGTGAAGTGACGAGGTGGGATGGGTCAATATTATAATATTGACTGCAGAGACGTCTAAAATTTTCGAATACATCGGCTAGTAGAAGCACATCGGTCTTTAAATATAGATCGTGATATTCCCCGAGATTGTTTATCCTGAATGTATTCCACACATTTTTCGCATGTGCATAGTCTGATTCTGTGATATCTTGATTCGATAATGTGTTGTGGAAAGCAGAGGGTGAAGGAAGCTGGGTTTCTTGAAATTTTTTAAACGAATTCATATATTCATAGGGATAAATACCTTTGCGACATAGTAGTTCAGTTCTTGTATTTTGAGCAAAGTTTTCTCTTAATATATTAAAGTCGCATGGTTTCAGATTTGATGTTAATTTGTTCAAGGAGACCGGGAGGAAGAGCAGTGAGTCAATGAATGAGAATTGAATAGAGGAATCATATTCTTGTAATTTGAATGTGATGTAGTCTTCTATAAAAGCTTCTTCCTCTTCGTCACTGAGATTCATCGGGGCGATGGTTAATAATTTCGATGTGATTTCCTCTTTGAATTTTAGGATGGCTTTAATAAATTCTTCTGCAGCATTCTCACCACGATACACTTCTATCTTCTTATAGGTGCGTCCGTCAGAGCCCACAATAACGAACGCAAACCCACAAGCCTCGTGACGAGCAGTCTTTACTTGGTAAGATGACTTATTGGAGGGTTCAGTAGTGTGAATGGGTACGAGCAGGGATTCGAAATCTGCATAGATGACGTAGGGCATAGGAGCTTGCAAATGGATTCCTGTAAATGAGAGTATATTTTCACCGGGTTTTGGCATTTTAATTACTTGAGGGGTGTGGTTACTGCAATAGGGCTTGTGATCTTCTAGTAATTCAGGTCTTATAAATCCATGTAGGCAGGTATAGCAGTAATAGGCACACCCGTCATGTTTGCTTCGACCACTCATGAATCTGGAAAAGTTCCTTATAAGGGTGTAATGAGTATTTTCACCATCACAAAGAAGAAGTAAGTTAATCACATCCTCGTTTGTTTTATTAGACACATATAGGATGTAAAGTTCGCCCTCCTGGTACCCGAAAATATTGATTCTTAAATCATTCATTGACTCAATTAGAGGAATCTTCTGATATGGTACTGGATAGGATATGCCATTCATGTTGACTGAATTTTCAAACGGTTTGTACTTGGTGACTCTGTTGGGATGTTCCTTAAAATCTAGGTTTAATTGGTGTGCCAGGACGCACCAGAGAAAACATTTCTGATCTTCGAAGTTTTGGATATTAAGTATGGCTTCTTTACCTTTTAAGTCTTTTGGGAGTTGAATATAGCTGCTACCTTTCAAAGGGGAATATTTTCCCATTTTAAGTTCAAGATATGATACTTCCTTGAGAAGCCATCCGGACCCCCTTTGGACAAATTTTTCGAATGAACTGATAATTTTCCGATGTGCTTCTTCTAAATTTTCTTCAATGGAATCATTCGTAAATTGTTCGTAAGTATCTGAGTGGAAATACGTTGAGAGTAGCTCCTGCTCGCCTTCTACAGATATTTTTTCAAGTATAACCTTTATCATCACATGCCACTTGATTGCATCCCTTTCTGCAACAGCTTCCCCCAGAGCCTCCCTTAATTCTTCACGAGCAGAGTCAAAGAAAACTGTGATGTCATGGTGAGTGTCCTCATCAGAATCAATCGTGACTACTTTAAAAACATTTAAGGCTGTAGTTTCTTTTCGAGGTCTTGTACTGGATCGTGCGGTTGTCCTGGGTCGCTTCACCGAGACGTATTGAGAAGTGCTGCCATGCTGCGTGCGGATATGCTGATTTAAATTTTCCTTCCTTGCGAATTTTCCTCCGCATTCAGGGCATCTATATTGGGGGTTTTCATGTGATATTAAATGCCGTTTTAAGTTGTCAGCCCGGGTGAACATTTCTTGACAAATATCGCACTTAAAACAGCTTTCATCTTCTGAATGATACTTCTTGTGTCGAAGAAAATTGTCGATTCTGGTGAATGTTGATTGACAAATTTCGCAGGTGAATAGACTGTTAGATGACTTTGTGTGGGTAGCACGATGACGTCTCAAACTGAACGCATTGGAGAAAGATTTTTGGCACACATCGCAAGTGTGAACGTCCTGAAAAGAAGAAAAAACCCTCATTTAAAATTTTATTAAATTTTTGTTTTTAAAAAGAAAATCCCTTAATTTTTAAAAAAAAGAAAACCCTTCATTAAGCTTTATTAATCAAAACATAAAGTTAAACAGAAAATTTAATTCAAACCCACCATATTTTTTAAATGATACTATTAAAAAAAACTCTCTAAAACTATTTAATCTTTCTCGAGGACTAACATTAAAAAAAAAAAAAAAAAAAAAAACATAAAAAATATATTTAAAGAATTACCTTAGGGGACTCCACGTTTGACGGGCCTGCGACTGAGACAGAAGGGTTAAGATCAGATTGAACTCCTCTTTGCTTTGTGTGAATCAGTTGATGACGTTTCAGGGTAAACGCCCTTGAAAACGATTTTTTACACAATTCACATACATGCTGATCCTGAAAATAAATACATACCCTAGCTTTATAAACATGGCTATTAAAAAAAGGATCTACTAATTATCAAGATTTAAACTTTAAGAATTAAACTTTACGTTATCAAGAATTAAACTTTATCTTATCAAGATTTAAACTTTATCTTTTCAAGTTTGAAATAGGCAATTTTAAAACAACTTATAATTATTATATACTAAAGAAAACATACCTTAGGAACATCAGAATGGGGTTTTGATGTGGTTGCTTGAACCATACTGGGCAGGTTACGCTAAAAAAAGAATATCCCCTATAAGCTTTTACCAAAAAAAAAATTAATTTAAACTTTAGTTGTTTTATAAAGTTTTAAAAAATACCTTCAGAGACTTCATCATTTGATTTTTTTTCTCTCTTTCACTTCTATACATCTTCTCAACTTGGTCGATAAGATTTGTTTGGTTAGACGTGAGGGAAAAATCCATGTCCCACTTTAAAAGAAAATTCTTATTTACAATCTACATTTATTAAAATTTTTACACACTAATAATAATAAATAATAATAGTAATAATATACCAGAGAAGACTCTTGCGTTGAAGGTGCTGGGGTTTTTTCAGCCATTTCCTTCAAAACTCTTATTTCTATGGCGTCGATTTTGCTGGGACTGATGTTTAAATCAGTTTCCCACTAAATTAGAAAACATAAATCATTTTTTGAAAAGGGTTCATCAATAACATGTTATAAAAAATTTCACATAGAATAGTGCTAAAGAATAATGACTTTGTTTATATTTTTAATTAAGTTAAAATTTCATTCACTAAAATAACTATACATTTAGCACACATACAGATATTAATATCGAGATCAAAACAGAAAAGTAATATCTTTCTAAAAGAACAATTTTTTCTAATTAGAAATTTTTCAAGAAAATTAGTATCACAATAGATAGGTATTTGAATAGATTCATTTAGAGAGTTTCAAAAATAAATCGTTTAGCAACCAAATAACATATGGAAAACTCTTAGGTTAAAATCATTTAGAAAGGAAAATAATCTTATAAAAAAATAGAGAATGATACTAAACGATTTATTTTTGAAACTCTCTAAATGAATCTATTCAAACACCTATCTATTGTGTGGACCTTCATTAGAATAATACACTGTATATTCTAAAATGTGATTATTCATATATTTTACTGTAATGCATGATAAAATCTATTTTAAAATTTTATGAAGCGTTCTGTATATTTTAAAATTACTATTCTAAGCTGTGATATTTTACTTAGTATAAAGCGTGAATAATTTTTACCCGAGGGGTATATTAAATAGAGGTACTTAACCAAACTAAAATTTTATGAAGGGCTCTGTATATTTTAAAATTAATATTCTAAGCTGTGATATTTTACTTAGCCTAAAACATGATAAAATCTATTTTCAAATTTTATGAAGGGAAACCGTATATTCTAAAATTACTATTCTATGCTGTGATTATTCATATATTTTACTGTAATGCATGACAAAATCTATTTTTAAATTTTATGAAGGGTTACCGTATATTCTAAAATTACTATTCTATGCTGTGATTATTCATATATTTTACTGTAATGCATGACAAAATCTATTTTTAAATTTTATGAAGTATTCTGTATATTCTAAAATTACTATTCTAAGCTCTGATATTTTACGTAGTATAAAGCATGAATAATTTTTACCCGAGGGGTATATTAAATAGAGATACTTAACTAAACTAAAATTTTATGAAGGGGTCCAGTATATTCTAAAATTATAAAGGTTTTATTTACGAGACAGGAGTATAATTTTTTGAAATATAAGATTGATTAAGTATAGCAATGATTTTATTAAGGGTAACTATTTTTAATGCCTATTTAAACTATTTTTAATGTATATTTAAAATATTTCACCTTAGAAGTGTATATGTCTTAATAATGCTACTTGTAATTTATTTTCATACCAGTATAATGTATTAGTTCTAAATAATTTGGAAATATATATCGAAATGATTTTATTCTGTGGAAATATCTCTCAATATTTTTAAAAGTTTTGTGGAATGCTATTATTCATATGGAAAACTTTTTAGGACTCTATATTTTTAAATTGTTAGTTTAAAAAGAACTTTATATACATTTTAATACTTCTCACAAGTAAATGTGTTTATTATAAAATTTATATGTAGTAGGGAAAAAGTTATTTGAAACAGTTTTTCTTATTATTATAAATTTTTAATCCAATGTGTGGACCTTCATTAGAATAATGCAAAGTTAGTTTATAATGTCAGCCATGAATATTTAAAATAGATCTTTTTTATTTAAAGTATATTTCCTTTTACTTGAATATTTAAAACAGTATTCACATTTTTTCTTTTAACTCGTTAAGTATTCTAATTAAACAATCTTCATTAATTAGTAGCGATATCTTGTAATGACTCATTGTGGGAAATCCCATGACGTCATACTTGGGAAAAACCGATGAGGTCATAGATCTGATAAGACTCGCTTATCTGATTAAATAGATAAGCGCGCTGAGGTGGGTTCATTCTTATAGTAGTTGTCCTAGAGACTGTACGTTATAATTAGTGCTCCAAGCATTCTACATTATTAATCTTTGTGAAAAAGTAATAAACGATGAATTCAAAAATTCCAACTCAAGTAAGTTGAAAAACTGTTTAGTATCATTCTCTATTTTTTTTATAAGATTATTTTCCTTTCTAAATGATTTTAACCTAAGAGTTTTCCATATGTTATTTGGTTGCTAAACGATTTATTTTTGAAACTCTCTAAATGAATCTATTCAAATACCTATCTATTGTGATACTAATTTTCTTGAAAAATTTCTAAATAGAAAAAATTGTTCTTTTAGAAAGATATTACTTTTCTGTTTTGATCTCGATATTAATATCTGTATGTGTGCTAAATGTATAGTTATTTTAGTGAATGAAATTTTAACTTAATTAAAAATATAAACAAAGTCATTATTCTTTAGCACTATTCTATGTGAAATTTTTTATAACATGTTATTGATGAACCCTTTTCAAAAAATGATTTATGTTTTCTAATTTAGTGGGAAACTGATTTAAACATCAGTCCCAGCAAAATCGACGCCATAGAAATAAGAGTTTTGAAGGAAATGGCTGAAAAAACCCCAGCACCTTCAACGCAAGAGTCTTCTCTGGTATATTATTACTATTATTATTTATTATTATTAGTGTGTAAAAATTTTAATAAATGTAGATTGTAAATAAGAATTTTCTTTTAAAGTGGGACATGGATTTTTCCCTCACGTCTAACCAAACAAATCTTATCGACCAAGTTGAGAAGATGTATAGAAGTGAAAGAGAGAAAAAAAATCAAATGATGAAGTCTCTGAAAGTATTTTTTAAAACTTTATAAAACAACTAAAGTTTAAATTAATTTTTTTTTGGTAAAAGCTTATAGGGGATATTCTTTTTTTAGCGTAACCTGCCCAGTATGGTTCAAGCAACCACATCAAAACCCCATTCTGATGTTCCTAAGGTATGTTTTCTTTAGTATATAATAATTATAAGTTGTTTTAAAATTGCCTATTTCAAACTTGAAAAGATAAAGTTTAAATCTTGATAAGATAAAGTTTAATTCTTGATAACGTAAAGTTTAATTCTTAAAGTTTAAATCTTGATAATTAGTAGATCCTTTTTTTAATAGCCATGTTTATAAAGCTAGGGTATGTATTTATTTTCAGGATCAGCATGTATGTGAATTGTGTAAAAAATCGTTTTCAAGGGCGTTTACCTTGAAACGTCATCAACTGATTCACACAAAGCAAAGAGGAGTTCAATCTGATCTTAACCCTTCTGTCTCAGTCGCAGGCCCGTCAAACGTGGAGTCCCCTAAGGTAATTCTTTAAATATATTTTTTATGTTTTTTTTTTTTTTTTTTTTTTTTTTTTTTTTTTTTTTTTTTAATGTTAGTCCTCGAGAAAGATTAAATAGTTTTAGAGAGTTTTTTTTAATAGTATCATTTAAAAAATAGGGTGGGTTTGAATTAAATTTTCTGTTTAACTTTATGTTTTGATTAATAAAGCTTAATGAAGGGTTTTCTTTTTTTTAAAAATTAAGGGATTTTCTTTTTAAAAACAAAAATTTAATAAAATTTTAAATGAGGTTTTTTCTTCTTTTCAGGACGTTCACACTTGCGATGTGTGCCAAAAATCTTTCTCCAATGCGTTCAGTTTGAGACGTCATCGTGCTACCCACACAAAGTCATCTTACAGTCTATTCACCTGCGAAATTTGTCAATCAACATTCACCAGAATCGACAATTTTCTTCGACACAAGAAGTATCATTCAGAAGATGAAAGCTGTTTTAAGTGCGATATTTGTCAAGAAATGTTCACCCGGGCTGACAACTTAAAACGGCATTTAATATCACATGAAAACCCCCAATATAGATGCCCTGAATGCGGAGGAAAATTCGCAAGGAAGGAAAATTTAAATCAGCATATCCGCACGCAGCATGGCAGCACTTCTCAATACGTCTCGGTGAAGCGACCCAGGACAACCGCACGATCCAGTACAAGACCTCGAAAAGAAACTACAGCCTTAAATGTTTTTAAAGTAGTCACGATTGATTCTGATGAGGACACTCACCATGACATCACAGTTTTCTTTGACTCTGCTCGTGAAGAATTAAGGGAGGCTCTGGAGGAAGCTGTTGCAGAAAGGGATGCAATCAAGTGGCATGTGATGATAAAGGTTATACTTGAAAAAATATCTGTAGAAGGCGAGCAGGAGCTACTCTCAACGTATTTCCACTCAGATACTTACGAACAATTTACGAATGATTCCATTGAAGAAAATTTAGAAGAAGCACATCGGAAAATTATCAGTTCATTCGAAAAATTTGTCCAAAGGGGGTCCGGATGGCTTCTCAAGGAAGTATCATATCTTGAACTTAAAATGGGAAAATATTCCCCTTTGAAAGGTAGCAGCTATATTCAACTCCCAAAAGACTTAAAAGGTAAAGAAGCCATACTTAATATCCAAAACTTCGAAGATCAGAAATGTTTTCTCTGGTGCGTCCTGGCACACCAATTAAACCTAGATTTTAAGGAACATCCCAACAGAGTCACCAAGTACAAACCGTTTGAAAATTCAGTCAACATGAATGGCATATCCTATCCAGTACCATATCAGAAGATTCCTCTAATTGAGTCAATGAATGATTTAAGAATCAATATTTTCGGGTACCAGGAGGGCGAACTTTACATCCTATATGTGTCTAATAAAACAAACGAGGATGTGATTAACTTACTTCTTCTTTGTGATGGTGAAAATACTCATTACACCCTTATAAGGAACTTTTCCAGATTCATGAGTGGTCGAAGCAAACATGACGGGTGTGCCTATTACTGCTATACCTGCCTACATGGATTTATAAGACCTGAATTACTAGAAGATCACAAGCCCTATTGCAGTATAACCACACCCCTCAAGTAATTAAAATGCCAAAACCCGGTGAAAATATACTCTCATTTACAGGAATCCATTTGCAAGCTCCTATGCCCTACGTCATCTATGCAGATTTCGAATCCCTGCTCGTACCCATTCACACTACTGAACCCTCCAATAAGTCATCTTACCAAGTAAAGACTGCTCGTCACGAGGCTTGTGGGTTTGCGTTCGTTATTGTGGGCTCTGACGGACGCACCTATAAGAAGATAGAAGTGTATCGTGGTGAGAATGCTGCAGAAGAATTTATTAAAGCCATCCTAAAATTCAAAGAGGAAATCACATCGAAATTATTAACCATCGCCCCGATGAATCTCAGTGACGAAGAGGAAGAAGCTTTCCAGCAAGCCACAGAATGTTGGATATGTCATAAGTCATTGGGCAAGGAACGCGTCAGGGATCACGATCACATTTCTTCAAAGTATAGGGGAGCTGCCCACCCCTCTTGTAATATTATCTTCAAGCAGAGTAAAGTGATTCCTGTCGTGTTTCACAATCTTAAAAAGTATGACGCACACCATATAATACGTAAGCTAGGTTGCTTTAAACAGCTGAAAATAAGTGTGATTGCTGCCAATATAGAAGACTACATCACATTCAACTTACAAGAATATGATTCCTCTATTCAATTCTCATTCATTGACTCACTGCTCTTCCTCCCGGTCTCCTTGAACAAATTAACATCAAATCTGAAACCATGCGACTTTAATATATTAAGAGAAAACTTTGCTCAAAATACAAGAACTGAACTACTATGTCGCAAAGGTATTTATCCCTATGAATATATGAATTCGTTTAAAAAATTTCAAGAAACCCACCTTCCTTCACCCTCTGCTTTCCACAACACATTATCGAATCAAGATATCACAGAATCAGACTATGCACATGCGAAAAATGTGTGGAATACTTTCAGGATAAACAATCTCGGGGAATATCACGATCTATATTTAAAGACCGATGTGCTTCTACTAGCCGATGTATTCGAAAATTTTAGACGTCTCTGCAGTCAATATCATAATATTGACCCATCCCACCTCGTCACTTCACCAGGCTTGTCTTGGCAGGCCTGTTTGAAAATGACTGAGGTGGAGTTGGAATTATTGACCGATGTGGACATGCTGCTTTTTATTGAAGAAGGCGTACGCGGGGGTGTGTCGCAGATCTCTCACAGGTTTGCGACCGCCAATAATAAAGATGTTCCAAATCACGTCCCTAGTGAAGAAACATCTCATATCATGTACTGGGATGCCAACAATCTTTACGGTTGGGCGATGTCTCAGTGCATGCCCCATGGAGGGTTCCAGTGGTGTGATGGCACCAACTTCACAGAAGAAAGCATATTACAGATACCAGATGACTCAAATACAGGTTACATTTTCGAGGTGGACTTTGAGTACCCTGAATCCCTTCACGATGATCATAACGACTATCCTCTTGCCCCGCAAAGACTCACCGTACAAGAAGAAATGCTGTCTGATTACGCAAAGAATCTTCTACAGAAGGGGTTCAGAGGTACTCCAAAACTCATCCCCAACTTAATGAGAAAAGTCAAATATATTTCTCATTATAGAAACGTTAAATTATACATTGAATTGGGGTTAAAGCTAACGAAAATTCACAGAGTTCTCCAGTTACAACAGTCCCCTTGGCTCAAACAATATATCGAATTTAACACTGAAAAACGGAAGCAAGCAACTAGTGCCTTTGAGAAGGATTTCTTCAAATTACTAAATAACAGCATTTATGGCAAGTGCATAGAAAATCTGAGAAAGAGTCGAAATATTGAATTATCTAACCAAGAAAGAAGATGTGAGAAACTAGTGGCCTCTCGCTACTTCAAAAATTTCAAGATATTCGATGAGAATCTCGTAGCTGTTGAAAGGCAGAAGCCCAGTATCTTGATGAACCGGCCTATTTACGTCGGGTTTTCGATACTAGAGCTATCAAAGGTGCTCATGTACGAATTCCATTATAAATTTATCAAACCAATTTATCCTGGAAATCGTTCAATTCTGCTTTTCACGGATACCGATTCTTTAACTTATCTTATCACGACTGAAAACCTACAAAATGAGATGTCTCTCAATGGGTCGCGATTTGATTTTTCAGATTACCCCCAAGAACACCCCCTTTATTCTGACACGAATAAGAAAGTCTTGGGGAAATTTAAAGACGAATTAAATGGCGTGCCTATTCATCAGTTTGTAGGTTTAAAGTCGAAAATGTATTCGATTAAATCCTCCAAAGAAGAAAAAAAGCGAGCCAAGGGGGTCTCAACATCTATAGTTAAAAATAAATTGAAACATGAAGATTATGTAAAATGTTTGGAAAGACAAGCTACAACCTTCGAAGAACAGTCAAGAATAGGGCAGCAATCACACATACTTTACACCCTTAAACAGAATAAAAAGTGTTTGTCACCCTTTGACGACAAGCGTTACCTGCTAGAAGATGGAGTAAGTTGCCTAGCTTACGGACATTATAAAATTCCAAGATAGTTAAAAAAAAAAAAAAAATCTAAAATCTTTAGAAAAAAAAAAAAAAAAAAAAAAAAAAGAAGGAAGATATCAAAATCCTCCAAACAAATTTTTGGGAATCGATTGTGTGATCTACCTCCTCGTGGTGATTCCTGGGACCAGGAAGTTTTGACTCTAGGTCACTTCTAGCCAAAAGCTCACACCTTAAGGCAAAATTCATTTCAGTTGAGAGTTTATATCTTAGATTACTTTCAGTTGAAAATCCTACTTTTGGCGACTTTTAAAATTAAAAATTCTATTTTAACTCTAAATTCTATTTTTGGTTTAAAAGAAAAAAAATCTTAATACCTTTTTTAATGCATGAATCATTATTTCTAACATATATATTGAATAGCCTATTCTAGTTTAAAAAAAAAAAAAAAAAAAAAAAAAATCGCAAAAAATTTTCTAAGTTTCCTAATTAAAATTAATGAATGACCCTTTTTAATTAAACCATTATTGACTTTTAAAATTCACCTGTAACATGTATATTGAATGGCCTACTCTCGTTGAAAAAAAAAATGCTTCAAAAATTTCTAAGTTCTCCAATTAAAATTAATTAAATTTCTAATTCGCTAAAATAAATCCCTTGAAACACACCTCGTACTCTAGTAGGAAATTCTCCGCGGAAAAAAAAATTTTGCTTCAAAAAATTTCTAAGTCTCGCAATTAAAATTAATTAACACTAATCCCCTTATCTTAGGTGGTGGAGGAGGACACTTCGGGAGGAGGTGGGCACTTCAGGAGGAGGAGGCCACTTCGGGAGGAGGAGAGCACTTTGGGAGGAGGAGGAGGGCACTTCGGGAGGAGGAGCCCTTGGGAGGAGGTGTGAGGTGCAGGTGCTGCACCTTGCACCAGCACCTCACACCTCCTCCTGGGGTCGGACTGTCATTTTCTCTCTACTCCCCTATAATATTGTACAACACGGCTTATTCATTTAAAAAAAAAAAAAAAAACACTACGTAATAGGAAGATAATTTATCATCAATGATTGTTTAAATTTCGTTCGACATTTTACTATTCTAATTGATTATAGATTTTTGCAACAGATGGCAGCAGGTGCAACCTAGACAGTTGATATTTTCACTTCTCTCCGATTTTTCATGTGAGTGAAACTCATAAATACATTCTAAATAAGAGTTGAGAATTCATTTGAAATTAGCAATATTACTGATAATTAAAATGAGGAATAATCTCAGACACTCTGGATTATGTACATGTTATTTTATTTTTAATATTTGCTAGCTTGATTTTCACTGCTCTGACACTGACCGCCATATTGGAGTAGGAGCTGATCTATCTAACACAATCTAGTCTTTTCATTGGTCTGAGCTTTGGAAACTACGGTTGTTGCCAACAATAAGCTAGAAATTCAGCCCTATTTCCGCGCCACGTAAGACAAATATATATATATAGATTGATTTCTCTCCAGATCAGATCTATTTTTAAGACTATACAAATACACTAATTTTATTTTCTTCTATCTTGCAAGAAGAAAGAATCGTTAAACTTTATTTATTCGTGAGAAATTTCTGATTCGTGAAAAATTTCGGCTTACAGTTTTCAACGGATTTATACGTTTTGGAAGGTCCTGAACACGATTTGACGTTTTTAGAAAAAAAGTGTCTGTTCATAAGTCTGTCTGTCTGGCTGTATGTGACACAAATTTTGTGGCCGTTCAAACTCACGAACTACATGTAGAATAGGATGAAAAATTCATATGAAGTATTCCTTATGTAAAGTGGCGTTGATTAGTTTTGGGGCAAAATCCTCCAAGAGGGGTGTGCCTTCCTCATGATCGGAATACATTGTTATTCAATCTTGGTTGCGATCATCTAAGAGGGGGTGCTGAAATTAGATGAAAAGCCGTGCTTTAAAAGCACACCATCCAAGGAAACTACACGCTTGGCAGCCTGAATATAGGAATACATTGCCATTCAATTTTGGTTGCAGCCATCTAAGAGGAGGGGGGGAGGGTGCCGGAATTCGATGATTTGTTCGAAAAATGAAAAATGCGATGTTTATATCTCCAGTTTAAATGCACGCAAAACTTCAAAAGTACTTACAAGGAAAATAATGCAATCTTTAGCATTTTTAAAATATTATACATTTATTTATTTAAAAAAAGAAAATTATTTGCTAAATCGATGTAATTTCTCGTACTATTTAAATAATTTTATTTATTTGACTTATATAGAAGAAAGTTTTGTGATTCCCACAACATAGTAGTTTTTATTATTATATATTACATTATTTTTATTACTATATTATTATTATTATTTTATATTATATTATATTTACATTACAATTACACTGCAAGGGGGATTCTGTAAGTCCGTTTAACCTCAAATATTTAGTGAACCGAATTAAATATATGGGGAGTCTAGGTATAGGAAAACGGATTTGCGCAACATGAGGAGGTACCTCCCAGCGCTCCCAAGCTATAATTTCCGTAGTTAGAGATTGTATCTCGAAAACAATAGAGGATACGACCAAAAGTTTCAATGACAAAGTTGTAGAGTGTCTTAGATTTAAAAAGAAAAAACATATTGTGCGCACGGATCCTGTAATAGATAATAATACAGACCAAAATATTTCATACTGGATGTGAAACCTTTTGTTTATGAAAATTACAGATTTTCTCTGAAGGCGAAATGAGATTTTATTTTAACGTATGCAAATACAATTGTATCAAATCAGGATGCAACCGTACGGAAATATGCAGCAAAGACTATATACAAGAAAGGAGAAAAATGAGTAAAGATATCTTTTAGAGCCCAGAGGCGTTTTTTATTTCTGCAAATGTGAATTTTAAAATTATACAAGAAATTTATCGTCAACTATTATTTATTTTTCTCTACTAATATATTTCGCATTGGTTCCTTCTCGTCAGTACAGGTAATTATTTGTCGTATGCACAATATATCTTTTCTTACTAAATCAATGATGTTCTATAATTTTGATACTGGTCGTATCTCCTAATGTTTCCGAGATACGATCTCTAATTCCAGAATTCACCACTAGGAGCGCTGTCATGTAGGTCATAGTGCAGCGCATAGCCCTTTTACTATACCTAGATATTACATTCTTGGGTGTCGCAAACTCAGTTCACCAGTTATGTGAGGTGAAATGGACTTCAGGAATCTCCCTGTATATTAAAAACATACAAAACTAAAAAATACTATTGACAGGATGTTTCACATTTATAAAATCCAAACATAAAAGAATATTTTTTCAGTTCGAAATCGTTGATTTGATGACTATGTATCCGGATTTTTGCCAAAATGTGCTAAATCGAAAGATCTTGAGCCCTGCCTACTTGTAAAAATAAATTAATGAATTATTTACATATACATTTGTAATGATATTTTAACAGGATATAAAGACATTAATTTTTTAATTACATTGTGCTATATTACATAATATAAAATCACGTGTTAATAAAGTATTTAAACAAGTTTTTTTTACAGGATTTTTTAAGATTCTATAATTTTAAACTTACCGGATTATGTCTTTCATGTATTTCATTTCAAAATTGTCGATTTGATATACGTTTTTTGTTAAAAATATCAAATTATAAGAGTTTTATTTCCTAGAAAAAGTATTAGTCAAATCATTTGCATTTGTCAAAAAATGC
This sequence comes from Maratus michaelseni, assembly GCA_963931845.1. Lineage (NCBI taxonomy): Eukaryota > Metazoa > Arthropoda > Arachnida > Araneae > Salticidae > Maratus > Maratus michaelseni. The sequence goes on from OZ007597.1 coordinate 142,525,746, forward strand.
CGACTAATCCGAGCGTCGATTTATCCAAGTGTCAATTTATATGTTGAATATGCACAGTATCCATACAAAAATTTGAATTAATCTTTCTCGTATAATGGATTTTATATTATGAGCTGGCAATACTATTTTCAGCAGTAAAGTTTAATTTAAATTTAACGATTATCTCTTATGTTGCCCCAAAGAAAAACAAGAACGAAAAATCATGCGTCAAGCATAGATTATGTATCATTTTCCAACACTTCCAAAATAATTTTATAAATTATTACCGTTTACTAACGTAAAATAAACATTTTGGAAAATGCGTAACACATTTAAATACCCACTTTCAGGAATTACCAACAATATTTTGAAAGAATCCGAATTATTTTGTGCATCCCTGTATACGATATATAGATTTATATACATACCACATAAAATGTTAAATTTTACTACAGTTAGGAAACAGTTTAAAATTCTCCTTCTGGAATTTCCGACAATAAACGGAAATGTACTAGAAATCTTTTGTGCTGCACTTTATATGATCTGTAGAATTTGTACACACCAATTAATAGGCAAAAAATTAATTGTTTAAAAACACTTTGCTCAACTGAAAACGCGGACTTCCTGCGATTATTGTTAACAGACAGTACTTTAATCGAATTATTTTGTGTATCCCTGTAAATGAACTGTGAATGCTATATACACAGTCTCTTGTAATGCACCTCGGAGATATATATTAATTTCAATATCTTTGAAAGAGTGAAACATTATTTAAAAAAAAAAAAAAAAAAACGCAAAGGATTATTGTAACGGAATTTTTTGAGTAAAGGAACCATATGAGCTATGCACATCATATTGTATAAGTCTTTTGTAGTGCATCTCAATGATATATATCAATTTCAATATGTTTGACAAAGTGTAACACATCAAAACAAACCTCAATATATTTTTCCCCATACACCGTAATGTAACGGAATTCTTTTGCGTGTCCCTGTAAAGGAACTTTAAGTGATACACACTCCATTTTCAAAACCGAACATGCCATAGTAAAGTTCAATAACATATATATATGTTAAAGTACTTTAAATTAAAGAAAGGATTTCCGAAAGTTTGTAGAGAAAATAAAACTTTTTCAACTTTAAATTTCTTTATTTCCTTTTTTTAACACTTTCCAATATATAGTTGAAAAGTGTTTATGAATTCAGTTTGTCTGTCTGACGTCTGTCTGTCTGTCCGAGCTCTAACTCGCGTAAATATGCTTCGATTGTCCTGCAATTTTTGTATGTTATTATCGTTTACTATAGCATGTTCCCTATTCCAACAGAAGTGTGTAGCACTTATAGTTTTTTTACAGGGACAGTCAAAAGTATTCCGTTACATTACAGTCAATGGGGAAAAATTCATTGAGGTTTGTTTTGATGATGTTACACTGTGTCAAACATATTGAAATTGATATATACCATTGAGATGCACTACAAGAGACTTACTATAGAATATGGTGTGCATAACTCTTATGGTTCCTTTACAGCGATACACAAAAATTTCCGTTACATTAATCGTTTGCATTTTATTGATTTTATTTAATCGTTTGCATTTGCGTGCTGATTACGTTTTTTTTTTTTTTTTTCTTTTCTTTTTTTTTTTTTTTTTTTAAATAATGTTTCACTCTTTCAAAGATATTGAAATTAATATATATCTCCGAGGTGCATTACAAGAGACTGTGTGTATAGCATTCATTAGTTCATTTACAGGAATACACAAAATAATTCGATTAAAGTACTGTCTGTTAACAATAATCGCTGGAAGTGCGTTTTCAGTTGAGCAAAGAGTTTTTAAACAATTAATTTTTTGCCTATTACTTGGTGTGTATAAATTCTACAGATCATATACAGTGCAGCACAACAGATTTCTAGTACATTTCCGTTTATTGGCGGAAATTCGCCCATTAGATGACAATTTGAGTATATTTACGCGAGTTAGAGCTCGGATAGACAGACAGACAGACGTTAGGCAGACAAACCGAATTCATAAACACTTTTCAACTATATGTTGGAAAGTGTTAAAAATAGGAAATAAAAAAAAATTCAAGTTGGAAAAGTCTTATTTTCTCTACAAACTTTTGGAAATCCTTTCTTTAAAGAAAGTTTATTTTGTCGTCTGACGCATAAAAAAGATCATAATACATAAACAAATAAATAAACATTGTCGGAAAAAATTGAATGTTACTGCGGTCAAAGAAAAACATTTGGCAAACAAAATACAGAAAGCTTTGTATTTTCTTTTTTTTCTTTTTTAGCGTGTGGCAGAAAAAAAAAGCCTATTTAATGAATCGTTCAAAAAAATAACTGAAAGTTGATCTCTCAACGAAAAGTTTTAAAGGATTATCATCCCCGCTTTGAAAAGTTGTCTTCTCTTATCGTCTGTTTGCAGCATAAGTAAACTTTTAAAAGCGGCAGTTAACAAGAATTTAAGGAAATTTTGAATTTTTGAGTGTTCAATAAATGCGGAAGTTAAAATTTGAAAATATGTGCTAAATGCATAACATAGATTAAACGTTCATATTAAATTATGATTTAACATTTGTGTTTTTATGAATTTTTATATTGTGTGTTAGCGATATCAGTTGTATCAAGGTAAATATTTTACAGTTTCAAATTATTATATTTTACTAGTAGCCAATGTAGCACTCGGGTATAACGTTTTGTAATTAATAAATTTTGCAAAGCCCTACACCAGGGCTTTGCAAATTTGATAAAATATGGTAGTCATGAAAAAATTCTAGTCGCCAGTAAAAAATATTTAACAACCGCCCCCCCCCCTCCCCCAGGGGTGCAAAAATCTAGGCGCCAATGGGCCGATTCCCACCACTAAATTTTTAGTATTCTTCGCCTAATAAGAATACTGATAAAATTTAAGCAAAGTATACTAATAACATTTGACGAAGAATACTAATAAAATTTAGTGGTGGGAACCAGCCCATTGGCGCCTAGATTTTTGCACCTCTACCCCCCCCCCCCCCCTCCTTTTTTTTTCTTGTCATCGATTTTGAAGAAACCCGATAAATTAACTGAGAAAAAATAATAAGCATAGTTTACAGTTATTAGTTACATAATTTAGAATAGTACATAATTTAGAAAGATAATTTAAACTAAGTTTTCTAATGAAACCGAAGAGCCTGAATTTTAATTAAGTTTCATAGATTTACTTCAACGGAATTAGTTATAGTCACTTATATGTTATTATTCTTTAAAATGAATGTGATAGATTAATCAATTTTTATTTTGAAAACAAAAATCTGATTTGAAACTTACAGAAAAATATGAGCATGTTATAGCATTGTGCCCAATTTTAGATGACACAGAGCATGGATTGGCACTATTTCGTAGATTTATTAAAACTGCCCCCTACCCCACATTGTAATCACGTGACACGCTAGCTGGCTAGAGCGGAGAAAAATGACTTTTCTGTGCATGAGATGGAAAATGCCATTTAAACTTGGTTCCTCTATTAAAAGTACTAAAGAAGAGAAAGATCACTGCTTGCCGCGCACGAGTAGAGGTGAGGGGAGAGAAAAAAATGCCGTCTGTGCTCATTTCTTACGTACCAAGAAAACAAAACCTGCCAGATTAAATAACTTCTTTGCCAGTGCGACAGGGTGACCGCATTTGTGAAGCCCTGCCCTACACTATTAAAAATTTGCAGCAAATTGCTCGATTCAACCGTTTTTATAGATAACGGTTACTCACCTGTAATTTTAATCGACCCTGACCCTAATATGGTCATAATACCTTCATAATATGGTCAAGTAACCGTTATTTGCATAAACGGTTGAATGGCCCAGACAGTTTGCTGCAGATTTTTAACAATGTACATTTGTGTGCCCAAACTAGATGCATTTTTCTACCGCACACATGACCACAACATGTTAGTTTTAAGTTTGTTTTTGCATAATTTCTTATTAAAAGTAAAGATTATAACACTAAACAAAAACTTTGCTCATAAACAAATCTTCTAAATGGAGTTTCTCTTTAACAGGGAAAAACAAGTTGGAAATTGTACATCAAACGTAACAAATGAGGTGCGTTCGTACTATAGCTAGTTATATAAATATTCAGATCGTGGTGATTTTTAATTCTGTGAAATGAATTATATCGTCTGCAAATTTCTGTCATAAAATAAGTATCTCGGTCGCTTGACTATTAAACTTCGAAAGCTCCTATAACAAGAAAGCACCGATTAAAAAAAAAAAAAATCAAATTTCTTAATAATGTTTTTATTAATATTTTCTAAAGTTTTGATTCGATTTTTATAAAATTTTAAATGTCTCAACAAAGTTCTGCAAAGATAATACATCTTAAATTTCAACAAAATCCGTTGGGTAGTTTTTGTGTTGTTATATGTGGACGGACGGACAGACAGACGGACGAACCTATGATATAGAATCATTTATACATATCTTTATTCTAAATTATTGTCTTCCTAACTTAATTTTTAATATATTAATTAATATTCTGTTCGCTCAAATATCTCTTATTCTAAAACCTCAAGTGTTACTTCCTTTTCTCATATGAAAGACTATCTTTATTAAATGCAGCATGTACGTTATAAATCTATTTTAATTCCAATGCGGTTACAACAGATGTAATGTTATGTGTTCTGGACATTCATTGACAGCTGCTTGGGCGCCCAACCTTTTTCTGTTCATAAACAAATTGTGCAAGTAATGTAATTTCCCAGATACAATGTTTAGCTCTTTCCTTTGACTAAAATTCCTTTCCCACCGGGTTGCCCGCCTGTGTCCTCTAAAATTCACAAAAATTACGGGTTCGCCAAATGTGGTAGCTTTTTCATTACATCCTCCCAAAACATTTATATTAATTATCCTTAACGTACATAAATTCTTTTGCGCGTCTGCGGTTTGCTGGCTCGGTGTATTATCGAATCTTGGTGAGACAATCTACTGCCCAAAACGGCAGATCACTCCTAGCTCTTGGTCTGTCAACAACTGTTCTAAGCCTCTAACATCCGAGACCACCCCATTCTTACCATCTTATACTTGCTATATATCAATAAAAAACTTTCAGCTGAGATGTCTTCGCTCATTGGATATTTCATGTCTGCCTTCCTGGATGTAGAACCTTTGGGTAATTGTTTACAACGCAAATGGTAGGAACGAACGGCCCAAAAACTATCTCAATTCATGCGTTATGCATTAAAATATTTCAGCCCAACATCAATTTTCACCATACACAGTTGGTGCCGTGACTTTCACCATAGAACCAGACGACGACAATAGGTGCTACATAGTTATATAATTACGAACGCACCTAAAAAAGAGTTCGAACACACAAGGCCGTAGCCAGAAAAATATTTCGGAGGGGGATTTGATGCCCATAAATTTTATGATTGTCTTATTTTATATTTGTTCTTTACTAATTGAATAGAGGTGAGAGTTAAAAACCTTATTAAACTTTATTGTGAATTCAAATAAATTAATTTAATAGAACTAGAAAAGAAAAATTAAGACTTTTTCATTGCAAATAAAATTGTAATCTACTTTGGGTTTTTAGGGCAAAATCAATTCGAAGGGGAAGTATTATAATCTTCGTTCATTTTCAAAATATATTATGAAGAGGTCCCCAAGTCAAGCTCTTTTGATTTAAACCTCGAATTTTAAAATCGATTTCATTCTTTGTATATTGCTTACATTTTATTAATTGTGTTTTTTTTTTTTTTTTTTTTTTTTTTGTGTGTGTGTGTGTGTGTGTTATTATTTTAATACGCGATTTTTTTTATATCAGTTTAAATAAATAAACAGAAAACTTCAGAAAAAAGAATAGAAAAATTATGAACATTTCATAAAAATTAGAGTGCTTACGATCCTTGCTGTCGAATATGCCTATTTCTGAATAGAAATTTTTGCCTTATATTTAATTGCAGAATGTTTTGCGATTTCGCGATTTTTTTGCAATCAGATATTGCGTTAAAATGGTTGAAAAATAAATTAATGCAAATACATTGTAAAAAAGGGCAAAAATTTTCAATATATATATATATATAAAGTTTAAATTTCGACTATATTTTACTACTCAAATTTTTGCAGACATTTTTTCAGGACGATCAACTGTAAATAATACTATGGATTTTCGAACGAAGCCTTGTCATAGAATTAATTAAATTTTTAGAAGATTTCTTTTTATATTTTAATTATTAAAATTTTAAATATTATATAAGCTAAAGCAATCTGCTTTTATCGTTTGCTTGCAGAAATTGCCAACTTTGAAACAGTATAAGTTAACTGAAATCCCCACATTTTTGTCTATGTCAGAATAACAAGAAAATTTGTGATGAAATTTAAAACTTATAAAGGATTTTTGTAAACATTTTTGAGAATGATCATCAGTAAAAAATATTACGAATTTTGTGAACGAATACTTGATATTTAAATAACAGATTATTAAGGATTTTTTTTTTTTTTTTTTTTATCAATTTAAATATTGAAAAAGAGAAAAAACAAATAAAATAAAGTTTATTTAATGAACTATTTAAAAAATAAATAAAAGTGAACATCCTTTTTAGATAATTTACAGGTTACCACTCCCCCTACCCCCACTATTTGAAAATCGTCTGCTTCTTATCGTTTGCCTGCAGAAGCTGGCAACTTTGCAACGGTAATTAACTAAACTTCCCGTCGTGTTTGTCTATGTCTACAAAAATTTTTTATCATGAAATTTCAAAATTTTAAACCATTTTCGCAAATTCTTTCTCAGGGTGATTAGTATGAATTTTGCGAAGAAAATCTTATTACTGACATAGTTGAATTTTAAGAAACTTTCTCTTTCTCTTTATATTTTATTTATTAAAATTTTAAATATTGAAAAACAGAAGCAAAAGAAAATTTATTTAATATACCATTTAATACTAGTCGGCTGTGCCAATCCCAAAACTTTATTTTATCTCATACATGTTAATACTTCAATAAGCGTAATTTTTAAAAATAATTATGCATTTTAGAATTTAAAAAAAATGCCGCGTAGCAGCGCCACCTGCTATATGATTTACATGAAAACATAATCTGCTCCAACTGATGTCAAAGTCTAACAGAATATAAAGTTTTATGAAATTCTGTGCATTAGTTCGTGAGGTATGACTATCGTGTAAAATCGTGTAAATCCTGAAAAATGCAGCATAGCAGCGCCAACTGTTGAGCGATTTACACCAAAACCTAATCAGCAGCAATTTATATCAAGGTCTAACGGAATGTAACGTTTTATTAAATTCCGTACATTAGTAGTTGAGATATAGTATTGTGAAAATCGTGAATAATGTGGCATAGAAACGCCACCTGTTGGGCGATTTACACCAAAACCTAATCAGCACAAATTTATATGAGGGACTAGCTGAATCTAAAGTTTTATTAAATTCCGTGCATTAGTTCTTGAGATAGAGCGCCCACAAAATTTTTGTCACATACCGACAGAGAGACAGACAGACATTTTCTAAAAACAGTCAAATCGTGCTCAGGACCTTCCAAAACGTATAAATCCGTCGAAAACCGGAAGTCGAAAATTTTCATGAATCCAATACTTGCTTCTTGTAAAGATAGAAGAATTTAAAAAAAAGTAAAGTGCGACTTCCTATGCTAGTACATTTATTTTAAAATTATCCTTTGCTATGTGAGTCATCTGCATCTTATCGTTTGCTTGCATGAAGTTGCCAACTTTGAAACAGTATTTGTGTAAACTCCCCACATTTTTGTCAATGTAAGAACAACAAGAAAATTCGATGACGAAATTTCAAATTTATAGAGAATTTTCTTAAACATATTCTCAGAATGATAATACTAAGAGTTTTTTTTTAACTAAGAACAAAGAATTATTATCGAAATAGTCGAATTTTAAGAATTTATGATTGTTATTATTATTAAAAGTATTGAAAATTTAAATATTGAATAAAAACAAGGAAAGAAAAAGAAATTAACTTTTATTTAATGAACTATTTTAAAAAGAAGTGAAGTTAACCTTCCATTAAATACATTTAAAAATGATTCTCCTCTATGCAAGTAAACTTTTCTTATCGTTTACTTTCAGAAGTTTGTAACTTTAACACGGAGTTAACTAAATTTCTCGGCATATTTGTTTATGTAAGAACAACAAGAAAATTTGGTGATCAAATTTCAAAATTATAGAGAATTTTCTGAAATATATTCTCAAAATGATAATACTAAGAGTTTTTTGAACAAAGAACAAAAAATTATTATTGAAATAGTCGAATTTTAAGAATTTATTACTATTATTATTATTATCATTATTATTAAAAGTATTAAAAATTTAAATATTGAAGAAAAAGAAGAAAAGAAAAAGGAAATGAACTTTCATTTAATGAACTATTTTGAAAAGAAGTGACGTTAACCTTCCATTAAATATATTTGAACATGATCTTCCTCTATGCAAGTCAAACTTTTCTTATCGTTTACTTACAGTTGACAACTTTAACACGGTAGTTAACTAAATTTCTCGGCATATTTGTTTATGTAATAACAACAAAAAAAATTAACGGTAAAATTCCAAAATTATATAGTATTTTCCCAAATATTTTATTAGAATTATGAATTATAAATAATGCTAGGAGTTTTGTGAACGAAGACTTATTATTCTAATACTTGAATTTGAAAAAAAAAAGTTTATATTTTAAGTATTAAATTTTTAAGTATTGAAAAACAGAAACAAAATGATAAAAGGAAATGGACGTTTATTTAATGAACGACCTTACCTCTGTTATAAATATAATTTGCTTTCCGAAGTTGACAACTTTGAAACAATAAATGTTTGAATAAATGAAGAACATTAAGCTCGAAGCCGCAGAGGTCGTCCGATGATCTCAGAGCCCTGAGCCCAGCCCTTCCACCTTTTCGATGCATCAAATTTCTGGCATTTACCGTTTAAATTTTTGCTGTATTGAATTCAGCTTTTAAAGAGTTTGGTCAAGTGTGTCGGGAATGGGCGTATGGTGACGGTCGCACGCCACCGCTCCGCGAATTCGGCGGTGTTAACAATTTATTAAACAAATTATTAACAAAGCGGTGAGGCACAATAAACTAGCCTCTAGGCATTTTGAGTTGCATAACTAAACTATAAAAATAAAATAATAACATGCGGAATCTTCAAAATTGTAATGAATTTTCAAAAGAACTGTAATACTGTAAAATCTGTAAAAGAAGAGACTGTCTATAAGAGGATCCTGCCTTAACCGGAAAATTTTGAGTGTCCCGGTGGACAGGAGGCTATACAACAGGGCGCGAAAATTAAAGTTAAAAAGGCAGGCAGTTGTCACAATTTTTTTCAAAGTGAAAATACTTTCCTTACTGCCAGAAGATGTAATGATAATTTTTTTTTCTATCTTTTTTTGTCTGTAATACTTATGCGATTTATAAAAAGGATAAAAAACTATTATCTAATGAATAAAAAATATTTAAATTTTATTTATGCTTTGGTATAAAGTTTTAAAAATTTAAATTAAATTATGGGTATAATTTATACCAACATGCTGACAAATAGCAGTATTAAGTTGCAAAAATACGCAAAAAAAAAAAGAGAGAAAGAAAGAAAAAAGTCAATCAAATATAGCATTGAATTTAAATTAGTAATTTTATTCTGAAATTTAAAAAAAAATGTTTTAATGCATTTAAAGATATATTCTTGTTTATTTAGGTAATCATAGGGTAAACTACGGTATCAAGTGGTGAGAAAAGGCCTTTTAAGAGGACAAGTAAATAAAAGGAGAAAACTATGTTTGAAATGATGATTATCAAGTGTTAAAGACAGTAAGTAAAATATTGCTTCGAGATCCGAAAGCATAAATAATTTACACAAGTTGAAAATTTTGATTCCGGGTCGTCCAATTCAAAAAACAAAGTCGGAAATGCAATCCTAACGAGATAGGGGGGTTTTTAGGGCTGAATATTCGTGATCGAAAATTGATATTTAAAAACTATATGCTTAAAATCATAAATATTTTATCATAATCTTTATCATAAATCATGACTTTCATGATAGTGAAGTTCCCCGAAGTTTTCTGCCTACACTGTAAAAAATAATCAATGTTTCTTATTTTATGAAAATATACTATAACCACGAACGAAAATATAATATAATTTCCCGAGTTATCCGACATTCGGAAAAGCGTGTTCCATTGTCTTTTGAATCCCCAGAAAGCAATACATTTCCAAAATTTAAAGAATTATTTATAAAAACAAAAATTTTCTAGCTGCCCGTATTTTTCAGAAACGTTTCCGAAGGGTTTTTATAGTGTATTAATCAGTTCCTCAGCCTGGAATACCTATTTATCGAATGTCATCCATTCTCAAGTAAACGTTTTCAGCTGAATAAATCAATTTATACATGAAAGAGTAAAGAAATAATCTTCATTTTAATATTGCTGTTAATTTTGCATGTTTGTCTGTTAAACATATTTGTTGAACATGAAAATGTTTACTTTAGAATGAATAGCATCGGAAAAAACTATATTCCGGGCTTCGGAAAGTTACGGGCAGCTAGAAAAATTTTGTTTTTATAAATGATTCTTTAAATCTCGAAATGTCATTTATGTCTGAGGTTTCTAAAGATAAAGAAACACTGTTCAGAATCATGGTTAACAAGGATGAGTTTATATTATAAATGTCTTCGTCATTATATTATATTTTCGTAGATTCAGAAACATGCGTCATTTTTTACAGTGTATGTGCCAGGTTCTTATCATCTACAGTTTTGCACGTTCGAGGGCGCTGGTTATCTGCGTGAGGGTGCTTTTCGCCAGAGTTGTAGTTGAACCCCTCAAACGTGCAAAATTGCACATAGTAAAACCGAGGCACGTAGTTCGGTTCATTATCAGGAAAGTCGTGGCTTATTTTAAGCCAGTAGTTTTTAAATGTCAATTTTCAGTCATGATGATTCAGTCCCTAACAACTCTCCTGTCTCGTTAGGATTGTTGTTCCGAGCCTGCATTGCTATGTAATTCCGAGTCATATAGGTGTACCCCATACCTCCTATAAGTTTGTTCCTCAAGTTTTGAATCACCCTGTATATATATAGCTTAAAATTTTTTAGAAATGTCATTAATTATCAACAGGCAAAAGGAAAACCATCGTAAAGCCATGTGACACATTATAGCGAAAGCGAGAAGATGATTTCAGTGAAAAAAAGTACAGAATATTTATAAAAGGCCTCAAATAATGAAAAATTTAATTAACTACAACTTTTTTTTGTTTCCGCATATCAACGCCAAATGTCATACAAGATTTTTTATACCTAAGTAGGGCCTTCAAACCACCAAAGTGTGAAAACGACCGGAGCGTAACAGTCGGCCAAAAAAAAAAAAAAAAAAAAAAGTAAAAGAAAAAAGAGAACGACCCATGCATTTTAATTTCCAAATTGTCACAGAAAAAAAAAAATAAAATAGTCATACGACTGGAAATTATGTCTTTTTCCAACTTATAATAAAAAAAATAATAAGGTTAGGGTGTCGTCTTCATACTGAAATTGTACCAAAATCTGCAATTTTCAATATGAACAAATTTGACTCCATATTTAGATTTTTCGGTAAATTTAACCGTTTGATACTAAATAGAAAGTCGTTGGGTCGAATAGTTTAGAAATTATGATGGTTTTAAGTAGTGCCTGATCATCACATTGGCACACGGGGCAAGGGGCATGTTTCCTTCGACCACCTTTCCAGGGAACCCCGCGTTTTATTCACTCTCTGAAGATACAAACTAATACAGTAATCCCTTAACATTCGCGAGGGTTACGTTCGAGGAAAGCCTCGCGAATGTCAAATCCGCGAATGTTGAGTCTATCTCTCTGCACTAAAAAAGGAGTTATGTTCTATAAAATTTTAATCAGAGTGACACAACATTTCAAAGAACAAAAGAACATAAGTATTAACAATACGTTATGCATAACATATATGTAGAAGGTGAATGTACACACATATTCATAAATATGAAATTCATTTATTGAAGATTATTCAAACTAACTGATTGGAGAAATTATCACTGCTAAAAAAGCATAGGTTTTTGTATAATTTCGACTCTCTCTATTCGCAAAGAGATAATAATGTATTAGTGGGTCAGTACAATTTTAAAACAGGATATTTAAATACAGCTAAATACTTTAGAAATACTTTTATTTTCTATCTAAGTGCAGCTTCAGCTCTATCTCTACGAGAACCTGCACCTGTTACTTTACTACTTCTAATATGCCCATTGTAATGCCTATTCTGCTGCTGATATTATATTGCAATCCTGAAACATTCGCTCCTTTTTCAGTTCACAATGAATGTTGATTTTTAAATAGATATTAAGAAAACACGGGGAAAATAATTTTTAACCACTATAAATTCTGAAAACGAAAGAGACAAAAAAAAATCGCGAATAATCATGTCAGATTCTCCGCATTTTCATTTTCGCGAATAATTAAAACTCGCGAATGTTAAGGGATTACTGTACATATTTCCATCTATAGTGTATAGGATTTCTTTTTCATTCATGTAAGGTAAAGCCAGGAGAGATGACACGGTCGGAGAGATTGTGCACATAGAGGTTCGGGGGGAAGGAGTAGCGTGAGCGCTCAGCGACTCCATGTAGTTGTACAACAGCAGTAGTGGAGTGTCTACTTGAAAGTGCACGTTGATTGCTTTGAGCGTTTAAGATAAAGTATTGCTATTTTGTTTTGTTTTCCCAAAGTAAGTGCTTGAATTTTCATAGTTATTCATCAGAATTTCTATACAATGTCAATAGTACAAAATATTTTAAACTGAAACGATTTCTCATAAGCTACTAATCTAGACAAACAATGTGAACATCAACGGTTCGTTTTAGAAGAGGTCATTTTTAAATAAAAGGCCGCGCAATCTCTCCTACCGAAATTGGAGAGTTTGCGCATCTGCTACTTAGGAGAGATGGCGCAGTGTTCCCATTAGTTTCCATGCTAGGAGAGATTACGCAGCTTATTGGTAAATTTGCATTAAAAAATGAAAAATGAAAATGGACCAATTTTAAGTTAAACGTGTTATTAAGTAACATAATTTTATTTTGTAATCTTATTTGGACTTGCTTTTTCTGATTCTTTATTTTTTTTCCTTTAATTAGAAATGTTTAATCGTTTTTAAAATTATTTCCTTTTTCTGATTCTTTAATCATTAGGTTAAAGTATTCACTCCTAATACAATGATATTTGTCCACAAAAACCTTACAGCAAAGTCATTTAAGTGTAATTATTATTGTTAACAATTTAATTGTAGTTACTATTAGTAACAATCTCTCCTACCCATGCGCGCAATCACACCAGCCCTGTAAGGACAGATTGCGCAAAATAACTTTATTGGTTTTATCACAACTGTTCTAATAATTTGCAACGTAACAACAAAATAGCAATGGAAATGCATAAAAAAACAAATGAAGTAAAAATTATTCATGAATAGTTTAGCAAAAAATTAATATTTAGATTTTTTATTGCTATTCTTTTGAATTGTGCGCAGACTCTCCTAGCTTTACCTTAAAGTAAACTATATCAGTATTCTTCACTAACGACAATAAAATGTAATGTAACTTCGAAAATCAGAGAAGAGCAGATATTACATCAAACTTGTTTCATACAATCCCTTATGGTTTAGACTTTAGAGTATTACTTAAATTAAATAGCATATAGTGCAAAACAATTTACCTTTCCATAATTTTTAATGCATTTTTGCGTATGTCTATAATATATCCCTCTTTCATAAAACTATAGTTTAAATTTTAAACTGGACATAAAGCTGTTTGTCATGTTTATAAAACAATTTTCTCGAGAAAGGAGGCCCTACATGACCTATGTGTTCTAGGTCACACATATAGAGTTGATCATGTCATGGTTTTAAGAAGCTACTTCACTCACGCGAAAACAATGTCCGCTCGCTAATGTTAATCCTATGGACGAAATATTTTAAGATATCTTTTTCACATTTCAATATTTTTAAATGATTTATTTATTTTTGTTTTTATTTTTTATTTTTTGCATTGGATATATGAGGTCAATCTCTATGTATCATGTATAAGGTAAAGCTAGGTAGTCTGCGCACAATTCAAAAGAACAGCAATAAAAATCTAAATATTAATTTTTTGCTAAACTATCCATGAATATTTTTTACTTCATTTGTTTTTTATGCATTTCCATTGCTATTTTGTTGTTATGTTGCAATTTAATAGAACAGTTGTAATAAAACCAAGAAAGTTATTTTGCGCAATCTCTCCTTACAGGGATGGTGTGATTGCGCACATGGGTAGGAGAGATTGTTACTAATAATAACTACAGTTAAATTGTTAACAATAATAATTACACTTAAATGACATTGCTGTAAGGTTTTTGTGAACAAATTTCATTGTATTGGGAGTGAATATTTCAACCTAATGCTTAAAGAATCAGAAAAAGGAAATAATTTTAAAAACGATTAAAAATTTTTAATTAAATGAAAAAAAATTAATGAATCAGAAAAAGCAAGTCCAGATAAGATTTCAAAATAAAATTATGTAACTTAATAACACGTTTAACTTAAAATTAGTCCATTTTCATTTTTCATTTTTTTAATGCAAATTTACCAATAAGCTGCGTAATCTCTTCTAGCACGGAAACGAATGGTAACACTGCGCCATCTCTCCTAAGTAGCTGATGCGCAAACTCTCCAATTTCGGTAGGAGAGATTGCGCAGGCTTTTATTTAATCATGCCCGCTACTAAAACGAACCGTTGATGTTCACATTGTTAGTCTAGATTAGTAGCTTATGAGAAATCGTTTAAGTTTAAAATATTTTGTACTATTGACATTGTATAGAAATTCTGATCAATAGCTATGAAAATTCAAGCACTTACTTTGGGAAAACAAAACAAAATAGCAATACTTTATCTTAGACGCTCAAAGCAATCAACGTGCACTTTCAAGTAGATACTCCACTCCTGTTGTTGTACAACTACGTGGAGTCGCTGCGCTCTCACTCTACTCCTTCCCCCCAAACCTCTATGTGCGCAATCTCTCTGACCGCGCCATCTCTCCTGGCTTTACCTTATGCCAATCTTTTGTACTTTTTCGATTTTGATTACAATTTTTTTTTAATTATGATACTTTTACTTTCGGAATCGGTTTCGAAAGTGAAAGCCTATGCTACCAAAGTGAAAACATAAAAAAGGGCCTATATAGAAATCGCCCTATGCAAAAAAAAAAAAAATCATTTAAAATTATTGAAATGCGAAAAAGATATCTTAAAATATTTCTTCCAGGATTAACATTAGCGAGCGGGTGTTTTCGCGTGAATGAAGTAGCCTCTTAAATTTCGAGTTCCTAATGTCAAATTCATCTGTGATCGTTACAATACAGCTAGTAATGCGGGTAGTTCTTTAAGCATAACTCAAAAACTACTTTGGCGGAATTATCCAAAATTTTGGACACGCACATGTAGAGCATCTAGAAATCAATTTCTATTAAAGAATTCATTGGTTAATTCTTAATTTTTTCGAAAATTTATTTCGAATATATATATTTTTAAAGTAATCTTTGTAAAAAGTATGAGTATAGTAACCTATGAATTTTTTAACAGAAATCGACTTCTACATGCTTCAAATATGCGAATCAGAAATTACAGCTAATTTCGGCAAGTAGTTCTCGAGCATGCTTAAAAAGCTACCTGCATTGGAATCTATTTTCTTACGCTCGCAAATGAATTTACAATTAGGAGTTCCAAACTTTAAACCACCAAAATTCCTAAATTACTTGACCGAACCACTTCCCGTTTGGTATTATGAGGTAAAATTTACCGAAAAAGCGAAATTATAATGTGAAAATTAAATTTGTTCGTATTGAAAGTTTCAGAGTTTGAAGTAGTTTCAGTATGAAGATGATTCCTAAGTTTATTATTAGGTGCGTTCGTAGTTATATTAATACACTTCAAAAAATAATTGTTGATTTTGCAGTATAAAACTGGCACCCAGCTGCCAGTATTATACCGTAAAATTAACAGTATTAAACAGTAAAATAAGCAGTAATACGCTGCCGTGCAAGCAGTAATAGGCTACGGCGCATGCGCGGTAGCGTATTACTGCTTGCACGGCAGCGTATTACTGCTTGCACGGCAGCGTATTACTGCTTATTTTACTGTTTAATACTGTTAATTTTACGGTATAATACTGGCAGCTGGGTGCCAGTTTTATACTGTAAAATCAACAATTATTTTTTGCAGTGTACGTAAGCACCTATTGCCGTCTTTTGGTCCGTCCGTCTGCCCGCCTGTCCGCATATAACAGCGCAAAAACTACCCAACCGAACGGTTTGAAATTTAATATATATAATTGTTGCGGAATTTTGTAGAGTCATTTCAAATTTTATGAAAGTCGAATCAGAACTTTAAAAAAAATATTAATAAAAGTTTTCTTCATTCTATTAAATCCTATCATACGTAATTAATTCAATGATATCTCATGATAGGTAATGATTCTAGGTTGTCATGGTGATTACGTCCTATTTAAGATGGAGTCCTATTATTTCCGTATTACTGAATTTAAAAACTGAATTTGTGTACTAAAATTGTTTCATTATAGCAATCTTTATAAACTACCGACAGTTTTTTGGATAGATATTTCCGGAGAAATAGATATTAAATGGAAAAAAAGTCTAAATATGAATTTCAAGTTCGGAAATTTTCAAAGCTAGAATTTTCAGTAAATGTCAACAAAGGATAAAAAGTTGCCAACTTAAAATGTACTTATTTTTTTTACAGAAATTAATCACATCATAATAACAGAAGATATAATTCATTTCACTGAAATAATAGCGATGACTTTTTTTTTACGTTGTCTTGTATTGGATATTTGCGAATAGAATATCTTTACTGTAACACAATTCTAATGAATTGTTTGTAAAAGTGTATTGAAACTTAATTTCATAAAATGAAATTAACATCTATCATATGAAAATCTGCACAAAATATAAATTTTGTATTCATGCATTTTGGCATAAGAGTGCAACAGCTATTGCAGCAAATCTAAATATTTATATAACTAGTTATAGTACGAACGCTCCTCATTTGTGACGTTTGATGTACAATTTCAAACTTGTTTATTTTGCTTAACACTTAACAACATAGGTGAAAAGTATTTATTAATTCGGTTTGTCTGTCTGCGTATATCCGTGCTCTAACTCCTGTAAATATACTCGGATTGCCATGCAATTGATTTATGTTATTGAGGTTTATTATGGTTTGTTCAGTATTGAAAATGAAGTGTGTAGCATTTATAGAGCTTATAGTTAATTTACAGGGACGTTCAAAAAAGAATTTCATTACATTACGGTCTACGGGGAAAAATTGTTTGAGGTGTACTTTAATAAGGTTATACTATTACAAACATATTGAAATTGATATATATCATGGAGGGGGGCTACAAAAGGCTTAATATAGAATAAGGCGGACATAGCGCTCATCGTTCATTTACAGGGACACACAAAATAATTCGTTTACAGTATTGTCTATCCATAATAATCTCTATATAATAAAACACAGTGTAACGGTGCCGGTTCCGACCACTCTGGTTTGCGAATCGACCGTAGCTAAAACGCAATGTTAGGCTTAATGAAAACCATATGCTAACATATGAAGCTAAATGATAATTTCTTCTACTTAAAATCATGTCTGTTCAGCATATTTTTGTATAAAACATGTATATTATATCCGGTTATAATGTTTTAAGTTTTAAATTAAAAATAACAGATTAAACCACGGATTACCTGATGTAAACAAACGAATACTGTTGCCATTCAGAATCATAAATCCCATAGCTAGAAAAAAATGAATGACTCTTTGAACGTTTCATTAAAATATCCGATTATGCTCTTAAAATATTTGTAAAAGCATATTAAAGTCTTTAAATGTATTAAAGAATTTCTTTAATTTATTTCTGTAAGCATTTTTTTCCTGTAAGCACTTTTTTCAGAAATAGCCGTGATAGCTTTTATAGAGAGGATTTTTTGCGATGATCCCTCAGTATTTTACATTTCGTTCCTAAGTACTGTTTTGGCGCCATCTATTGGCATTAAATATAAACGAAGGAGGTTTCTGTTGTTTTTTATTTGATAATTGAAAGTTGATAGTTGATATTTTATATAACATACTAATAAAGTTGTAAAATAATATAAAATGTATATAAGCATATTTTTAAACTAAGAAAAATTCAGGGTGTATTGATTTATTTTAAGATCAACTTTTAAAAGCTTCAGCTTAATATCGTTTCTTTCTTAAAATTTAACTTGGTTAAATCAAATTTTAATCGCCTAGCTTATATCCAATTACATTCTGAAATTTTGCTTGCATTGTAAAATGAATATTTCTAATGAAACACAATTAAAATATAAGGAATCTATAGTAGCACATATCACATATGTTAATTATATCAATGCAGATCAAATTTTGATTTTTAACATAGTAACATTTCAACCTAACTTTGTAGTGAGAAAAAAATTGTAATTTAATAAGAGAATGTGAAAAGATATTTTTCAGTTATATTAATGCATTTAATAATTTCAATTTACTTATGAGATAAAATAAGAAGATTTTTAATGATCAAAATTTATTATAGATTTTTCAGGCATATTTTTAAAATAAGACAAAATCAGGTTTTAATTTGATGAATACTTTTAAAAGTTAAAGTTATATAATCTACTTTCATCGTTGTATTTATTTTAACTATTTCTTAATTACTGGAAAACTTTGTTTTTTCTGTCATTTTAAATGGGATATTTTCCTACTGTGAATTAAGAAGCAAATATCCATAAACATGCAATTTTCTGTCTCTTTTTATGTCTTTCTGCTATGTAGTTGTTTCTTCATGACTGGAAAACTTTGTTCTTCAAGAAATATTAAATTTCAACTCGATTATACTATTAACTTAGACAATTTAAAACGAACAAAATTTTAATGTTTTGTGCAATCGTTAAACCATTTCAGAATTTGCATTTAATTTTTCTTATGTAACCAAACATTGAGCTGTAACACTAGATTAATTTTAACACAATTATTTCAAATTGGTAAATAAATCATACGAGAAGTAATTTTCCAACTGGACGAAAAAGTTTTTTCGTCCAGTTGGAAAATTACTTCTCGTATGATTTATTTACCAATTTGAAATAATTGTGTTAAAATTAATCTAGTGCAATCACGTATCCAGCGTTTACTGGAGTTCCTTTACCTGCGATCTTTTCTGTTGAGCTGATTAAAATATCAGACCAGATTCTCTGATCAATAAGGTTAACTGGATGAATTATGCCCTCCAGATTCGACCGGGATAGCTCAGTGGTAGAGCGTGGCGGCTTCAGCCAAGCGATCCCAGGTTCGAATCCTGGCCCGGACATTTTTCGTCCAGTTGGAAAATTACTTCTCGTATGATTGAGCTGTGTAAGTCAAGTTCTTTAGAAACTAATTAATATATATGTATTTTTTAAAACCTTTAGCACATGGATTATTTTTTTAATATTTTTGAATATTTTATCCAATCGTTGAACTATTTCAGAAATTGAATATTGGGTAAAAAAAAAGACCTCATTATTTGTATTTGTAGAAATCATTTGCCGTTCTTAAAAGGTACTTTTCTACAATACAAACCTTTCAATAACAAAATCTTCATGCTGTTTGTTTGTATGAAGTCTTATGAAAATGAAACGCAGATCAACATTCCGTCATTTTTGACGGGCGTTATATACTAGTTGAATAATAATTGTTGGAAGTGTTTTTTCAGTTGTGGCATTCGAGTTTAAATGTAACGCATTTTTTGCATATTACTTGGTGTATATAAATTCTATATATGCTATACAGGGCTGCACAAAAGATCTCGAGTACATTTCCGTTTATTGGCAGAATTTGCTGTAGAGGAATACTAATTCAACTGCGCTATGCGTTTCCTAAATGCAGTAAATTTTAGAATACTATATGTAGTATATATACAAATCTATAGATCCTATACAGGGCTGTCCAGAAGAATTCGGACACTGACTATTGGCGGTAATTGCTGGCATGTGGGTTTTCAAA
Source organism: Maratus michaelseni (assembly GCA_963931845.1). Taxonomy (NCBI): domain Eukaryota; kingdom Metazoa; phylum Arthropoda; class Arachnida; order Araneae; family Salticidae; genus Maratus; species Maratus michaelseni. Next base: position 142,545,822 of record OZ007597.1, read on the forward strand.
TGTGTCTGGTGTTTTCCACATTGTTTACTTAGACATTAAACTGACTATAAAATTTGTAAGAATAAGGAACTCAGAATGATTTAGTAGGACCAAATTCAAATTTAAAATCAGTAACATATGTTAAAGTACCTATACAATCTTATACAATTTGATAATTTATTATTATATAAGTTTAATTTTCTGTAAATTTAATTTGTATTGAAACTATTTTGTTTACATTTAAATATTTCCTTTTTTTATTCTGTAATTACATACCTTTCCAGATGGGCCCTTCAACAGCATAGGTAATTTTCTTTAATTCTTATGTTAAGTTAGCATCTTCTATTGTTGTTTTAACTTTGTTCACGTATTAATATTAATTTAAGCATTAAGTCTGGTCCCAGCTGGATTGAATTTTCTTGTACATTTTAATTTGCTTATATTTTATGTTTATTTGCTCTTGTATTATTATTCATTCATTATTGTTCATGTATAGTACTTACTTCTATCCATTACATAGTATAATTGTAGCTTAGTATCACAAAGTATTATTTAGTATTATCAGTATACTTAGTAAATTATCAAAACTTACTCCTCCTAAAAATCTTAGTTATTATATCATCAAAATTTGAATTTTTGGAAATTGTGTTTCAGTGCTACTTTTCTAATTTCATGGTGGTATTTGATTTGTGTTTATTATATGAATATTTCATTATGTCCTTATTTTATATGTCTTTATCGTATTTATTAATTATTTATCGTTCAATAAGTGAACTATTAGTATTGTTTTGTATTTATAGTCTTCTCTCAACTGTAATAATTATCTTGTAAGGCTTTGCCGCATAGTAAACAAACTTTCCGGGGCGTGGCTAGTTGAGCTTAAGCCGAAAGGTAGGTCTCCCCGCCCGGTTTGACTTTGACTTTGTTTACTTAGACATCATCGTTCACCATATTGCTCAGTGAAGTTTTGCTACAGTATTCTGAATCTATTGGAAAGTGTTTCATAATCTATGCTTGACGCATTATTTTTCTTTCTTGTTTTTTCTTTGGCCGATTGTACAACTTTACTAACTCTGCTTGTCAGAATTACGGATAAAATTGGACCTTCCTCCAAAACTAAATCCTGTTTGATCTTGTTACTGATACATTTTTTACAGATATATTTAACGTTCATGACACAACTCAATATGCTTATAGATATCAACGCTTCGGGCACACCGCTTTATGTTATATCCAACAAGGAAAATGTGAGAGACCACTGTATCACGCCCATAATTGTGGACCATCGTAAAAGAAGGCGCACTTTCTTCTACTAGTCTCAGGGTAATCCGTTTTCGCGGTCAATGCCACTAAAGTCACTTTTTTATTTGTTTCCTTCCTTGATTCGGCTGATGAAATTCCCATCGGTAGAATTTTCCAGTGGGTTAGTAGGATATCGAGATCACCACTAGCTCAGAATTTACGGAAGATCTGGTTTTGTTTTCGCCAGAACGCGCGTCTTCCATAAAAGAGAAACTAAGGTGAGTGCTTTCACTTTTCTACCGGTGTTTGTGTTTGGATGTTTGCTTGCAGCTTTTTCTCACAGGGTCTGTTTTTGTAAAAAATTTTGAACTCTTTTTATATTTGTGAAAAAAATCTAATCAAAATTTGTGAATCTGAAATTAGCGTTATATTTAGGTTCCTGTTTAGACAGTTGAATTATAAAAAGTTACTGTTTTAACCCTATCACTATGTCCTGGGGTCCACGCGGATCCCAAGCACTTTCAACAAGTTGTCAAAAAAATCTATCATTCACTGAGTAGTTTCAGCCGGTGACATCTCATATCATAATGTTTGTAACACACGGTAAAAATTAAACTGTACAAATATAAGTGGCACTTGTGTTGTTTTTTTTTTTTAATTTGAAAAATAGATAGCATATTTGTCCTGGGCAACAACAGGGCATGTTTTGATAGGACATAGTGATAGGATTAATGAACAAATCTATATATGTATTTATATATATAATATATACAAAGGAATTAAATTTAGTTGTATTTATATGTAAACATATTTACATTATACATTTAGCTAGATAATAAATCGCCAGAACGTACTTCTTCGATAAAAGGTGAGTGATTTCACTTCTACCGGTGTTTGTGTTTGGATATTTGCTTGCAGCTTTTTCTCACAGGGTCCTGTTTTTGTGAAAATTGTGAACTATTTTATATTTGTGAAAAAATCTAATCAAAATTTGTGAATCTGAAATTAGCGTTATATTTAGGTTCCTGTTTAGAAAGTTGAATTATGTTTAAACAAAATTTTTGTTTGAATATAGGTCAATGGAAATTTGTTTGAATCAACAAAAGAAATTTTTTTTTTTTTTTTTTTTTGCAATTTAAAAAAAAAAAAAAAAAAAAAAAAAAAAAAAAAAAAAAATTGTATCGTCAGCAAAAAATGTTTTGTTAATTCAAGTAAAATGGTTCAATTTTACTTGAATTTTGCTAAAACAATCAAAATGTACTCAACAAAACATGCTTTGTAGTTTTAATCAATTCCTTTTTCTGGGTGGATTGTCAACTTCAGTGCCGAGAAAAATCTTCTGATTTTTTTGTAAAGAAATAAAGTTAGATTATAATTTCTTTATAATAGCTACGACCAAAATCTTGAAACTTAATAGAACTTAATAATTATCTTATTTCTAAGTAGTAAGTTCATAATTCATTCATACTGTACATTTATTATTTACTGACATGTTTGGATGTTAACGAAACTTTAATAAAAGTGTAGTAATAATATATATTTTTATCCAATGTGCATGAAAATTTCCATTTATAAAAACACAATATTGTAATTTCACATTAACGAATTTTTCAGTATAACGAATTTAGTCGTTAGTCTCCAGAAATTCGTTATAGCAAGATTTTACTGTTTTGATATTTTTATAAATTATTTAAAATTTTAAAAGAAAATCATAATTCTTATACCCAACGTCCTAGGACGGGCATTTACAGTTGTATATATATACAGGGTGTCCGAAAAGTCTGGAAACGGTCAAATAATTCGAGAAATATACATCGGATTGAAAAACGGCAAAATGCATGTTCAATACTTTTGAAAAATCTGTTTAGGGATATGAAAGTTGCCCCCCTCCACTTTGCCCCCCCCCTGGGGGAAAGGGTGGCAACGTTGAAATCTTAAATGATGACCCCCATTTTTTATTGCAGATTCGGATTCTATGGGAAAAAATACGTAACTTTTGTATTGAACATTTTCTTCGAAACATTGTAGATGGCGCTGTAATCGAGTGCAATGCTCTGAGAATCGTTAACCATTGCAATGTCTGGAAACGCTCGAATAACTCGAGAAATATACATCATATTGAAAAACGGCAAATTGCATGTTCAATAGTTTTGAAAAATCTATTTAGGGATATGAAAGTTGTATATTTGTGAAAAATCTAATAAAAATTGTGTGAATCTGAATTTAGCATTTTGTTAGGTTCCTGTTTGGACAGTTGAATTATAATGAGTTTCTGCTTTAATGAAAAGATATACAGGGTGTCCCAAAATCTCGGCTTTTATTCCTTAAATATTGATCATAGGCATTTAATATAAATTACAAAGTTACGTAAAAAAAGTTACGGAATTTTATGAAATCGATTAAATTTTTCAGAGGATTAAATTTAAAGAAATACAAAAAATTAAATTTTTATACGGCCCCCGTACAAAAAATTTCCCAATGAGTAAAAGGTTCAATAAGATCATGTGCAAAATTTCAGCATTTTATCATAAAAAGTCGCAGAGATATGCTTAAACAAAGATGGTGTTGGTGAGTTTAATCATAAATTAAAATGTAAATGTTTACAGCTAGAGTGCAGATGACGCGACGCAGAAGTGCATCATAAGCAAATAAAATATGGTTCTTATCTTTAGTTTTATTTACAAATTTACAAAGTACTGTACTTCTTGAAAAATACCTCTAAAATTTAACATGATGAATAACAGGACATGATTTTTCCTCTTTTCGAACTCATATCCAGGCATCTAAAAGTAGTTTAAGTAAGCATTTATATATTTTCATATTTCTGAGACTTTTTATGATAAAATGCTGAAATTTTGCACGTGAATTTATTAATGTATGGGACACATTTTAATCATTGAGAAAAAATTTTACGGGAGCCGTATAAAAATTAAAATTTTGTACTTCTTCAAATTTAATCCCTTGAAAATTTTAATCGATTTCATAAAATTCTGTACTTTTTTTACACAACTTTGCAAGTAATAATATATGTTTATGATCAATATTGATCGCGTAAAATATTTTTTGGGGGAAATTTTTGCACGTGGATGTGAAAATGTTCGTCGCACCAGCACTAAGTCATCGAAAGGACTAAAGGATTATGTTTGCATTTGCAAACTTTGCAATAGTTTTCAATCTATTTTTTGGATGAAAAACTGCAAAACTGCGCTAGACGACTCCGATACTAAGCCTGCAAAATGTTCTTCAGGTCGTGATTTAGCCTATGACTAATTGCATTCCTCAAATCTAAAACTTTTCATCACTGGACTATACATGTTCTTAGGGTAGGAGCATCCCTTTTCTCGAACGAGCCTCCTTTTTAGGGCCTCTGACTAACCTAGAAAACCGATGTTTGCGTATAAATTCGTGGTCCGTGTTCCAGATTTCTCTTTTCATAGCATTTTGAGCGTAATTTTTGTAAAACAAAAATCACTCCTTAACGAAAATAAAATTACCATACGCTGTTATTAATTTTGCTTAAGTAATTTGTTAAAATATCATAGATTTTTTTGTAAATTTCTTTTTTTTAAACTTTTAATTATAAATTCAACTGTAAATAATAATATTAATAGTTAATCTTGTACAGCATCAGATTACCATTATGAAAATTTCTGTTTTTCAAGTAAAGGAAAATTAGTATTATATAAACAAAGTATATTTATATATGATCATTTTGAAGGTTTTTGCTACTTTGAATAACATTAATAATCTTTAGTTTTAATTTTTAATTTAATTGTTTACATATCAAATACACGTGTGAATTATGAATCATTGCAGTTAAATTTCTTATTATTTCATAGTTTCTGCCAGTTTTTGGCATTTACTGGCAGAAACTAGTTTCTGACATGCCGGTTTTAACCGGTTATAACCACTGGTTTTAACCACCCCGGCAGAAACTTGCCAGTGTAGTAAGTTCAGTCTAGGGGTTGTCCATAAATGATGTCACACTTTTTAGAATATTTTTTACCCCCCCCCCCACCTTAGTCACAAAGTGTCACATTTCACCATACCCCCTCCCCCCACTTGTCACATGTCACGCTATATTACATAGACATATACTTGCAGTTCAGAAACACAGCACTACGTTATAGATCATATTTAAAATTTTATTTTTTAACCTTAACTTATGACATTTGTGAGCATAACAAAAATGATTCGTGTACTTATTTTGTATGAAATAAGATTAAAGTTTACAACAGAAAACATAATTAATATACAATACATTAATACAAATTGTAATAAAATATTAATATATTTTTTAAAAGAACGGAATATAAGCAAGAACAAATTACATGAAAGTTGTTTTAGCCCCGATTAAAAAATACCCTCATATTCTGGTAATTTCAAAATTTAATCTGCTGATTTTAAATAATTTTATTTTAATCAAAATGTGTGATGTCACATTTCACCATACCCCCTCCTCCCACTTGTCACATGTCACGCTATATTACATAGACATATATTTGCAGTTCAGAAACACAGCACTACGTTATAGATCATATTTAAAATTTTATTTTTTAACCTTAACTTATGACATTTGTGAGCATAACAAAAATGATTCGTGTACTTATTTTGTATGAAATAAGATTAAAGTTTACAACAGAAAACATAATTAGTATACAATACATTAATACAAATTGTAATAAAATATTAATATATTTTTTAAAAGAACGGAATATAAGCAAGAACAAATTACATGAAAGTTGTTTTAGCCCCGATTAAAAAATACCCTCATATTCTGGTAATTTCAAAATTTAATCTGCTGATTTTAAATAATTTTATTTTAATCAAAATGTGTGATGTCACACTTCTTCTTACCCCCTTCCACCCTCTTGTCACAAACTGTCACAATTTCATGAACCCCCTTCCCCCCCTCCAAACGTGACATCATTTGTGGACGGCCCCATAGGATGGAACTTTGTACCATATTTACATTGCGGTAATTTGGAGTGTTGCAAAACATAGCTAGCAAGTAAAAAACATATATTTCTTAGCCTACAGTTTTTTAAAAGACTTCTTAAAAGATTCATTCGCCCTGTCAGAAATTCCACTTGCCAGTGGCGAGTAAAATGATGCCATTCCCCAACCCTGTACTTGTGTTATGTGTTTCTTAACTGGACTAAATTTTTGCATACTATGTAGCATGCCTACACAAATCTATATATCATATACAGGGCTCTGCGAAAGAAATCGGTTAATTTTCCGACTGTAGATGGGAATTGCTGAAATTGTGTTTTCGAATATGTCATGCCTTTTCCAAATTGTTCACTTTTCTTTCACCTTATTAAACGGTGAGATTTTATTACATTATTCTGAATGAGCTGGAAACTGTTTCATCATCTATGCTTGACAAATGATTTTTCTTTCTTTTTTAACACTTTCCAACCTAGTTGAAAAGTGTTTAAGACTTCGGTTTGTCTGGCCGTGCTCTAACTCCCGTAAATAGGCTCGGATTACCCTGCAATTTTTATATGTTATTGTCGTTATCTATAGCATGTTCCCTATTTCAACTGAAGTGTGTAGTACTTATAGTTTTTTATAGGGACACTCAAAAGAATTCCGTTACATTACGTCTATGGAGAAAAATCGTTTGCGGTTTAATTAAATAATGCTTCACTATTTTAAACGCATTGAAATATATATATATATATATCACTAAGGTGCGTTACAAGAGGCTTTCTACAGAATAGTGTGTGTATAGCAGTCATCGTTCATTGACAGGGATACACAAAAGAATTCTCTACTGTCTGTTAACAATAATTCCTGGAAGTGCGTTTTAAGTTACTAAAAGCGATTTTAATTTTAACTCGATTTTTATCTATTACGTGGTGTGTATAAATTCTGTAGATCCTATACAGGGCAGCATAAAAGTTCGCGAACACATTTCAGTTTATTGACAGAAACTCCAGAAGGAGAATTTTAAACTGTGCTACGCGTTTCCTAACTAAACTAAAATTTAGCATCCTATGTAGTATATATACAAATCTATGGATCATATACAGGGCTGAATAAAAGTATTCGGATATTTTTCCGAATATTGTATGTATTGGAAATATATGTTGGGAATTCCTGAAATTACATTTTAAAATATATTATGCGTTTTCCAAATTGTTTACTTAGATGTTATCTTTCAGCTTATTAAACGGCAATGTTTTGTAAAATTATTTTGGAAGCGTTGGAAAGTGTTACATAATCTATGCTTGACGCATGATTTTTCTTTCTTGTTTTTATCCCTACTATATTTTCTTGTTTATTTGCTTAGATCAAGTGGCTTTTGCTGTATGTGATTTCATAGAAAATGTCTCTGTAATAATGGGGATAATTAAAAGCTTGTTTGATTAGATATTGTTTAAAATCTATCAGTGTTTATCAGCTATTGTTTTATAAATATAATTCAAATATAATTTGGAGATTTATTGATATCTTCGCTAGTCATGATAAAGCAAGCATCAATTTGTTATGAAGTTGATGGTTTGCTTTCTGATCCAGAATATTTTTTTATAAAAAGTAACCTTAATTAATATACTGGATGATCCTGAATTCATGGTACAAACTTTAAGGGTTGGTACAAGACACTGTAACAAAAAATTTTTGCTTTGGAAACCAGAGTTGGAAATCCATTTATATAGTGAAAAATACAGGGCGTCTCACTCCTATCCGAAGTCGCGTTTTCGTTCATAACTTTAACAGTAGTGTAAATACTTTAACGAAATCCTTACAGTATGCTCACAATTCATACAAAGATGAGTCTGTTGCAAATTTTGTTAAAGTATCTTCACTACTGTTAAAGTTATGAACGAAAACGCGACTTCGGATTGGAGTGAGACACCCTGTATTTTTGACTAAATAAATGGATTTCTGAACCCGGTTTCCTATACAATAAATGATTTTTACAGTGTCTTGTACCAACTTTTTAAACTTTGTACCACGAATTCAGGATCACCCTGTATTAATTAGTAATTAATAACTCTAGTCTACAAATTTTAAAATAATTTTCGGAAAAAGACATTTGGGCACAAGGCCCAGCAACTTTTAGGGGCACCTCAAACTAAAAAAAAACAGCTAAAATTTTGAAACAGGCGTGAACGAACAGAAGAATGCGCCATCTATTCAAAACATTCTCTGATGGTGCAGACATATATAAGGGCATGATTGTATCATAGGCATCGTGTATATGATACATTTGTATAACATTCAGACACTTAAGTGTCTGAATTTCTAAATGTTTTAATTTCAGACATATAAGTATTTTTAAGTTATTTTATTCCATGATCATAGTAAGACACTATGTGTCTTAAATTCAGACATCTATGATGTCTGAAATTTCTTTCTTTTTCAGACACATATGTGTCTTAATTTAAGACGCCTCTATTTACAGTGCAGTATAACTCTAAAAAAAAGGCAAATGTTTCTAATCTACAAAAATATAATATAACCACGTACAAATAATAATAATAATAATAATAATAATAATAATAATAACATCTTCCGTGTTATCCATGATTCCGAAAAGCGTTCTTTATCTTTAGAAAACTCATAAACCAATGTAGTTTCGAAGTTTATAGAATCATTTATAATAGCAAAGTTTATTTTGCTGCCACTGATTTTCGGAATCGCTTCCGAGTGTGCTTTTGTTAGTGTATTAATCAATTTTCAGAAATCGGAATATCGCTTATTAAGATGCTGTCCACTCTCAATTACACATTTTCAGCTCCATAATTGAATTTATACATACAAGAGTAACAAAATAATACTAATTTTAAAGTTAATGTTAATAAAAAGTTAAAATTTCAGTGCAAATTCACTTTGTTTAATAACTAAAATTCATAAAGATACAACTAAATGTAAATATATTGCTTGAAGGTGCGTAAAAACATACATAAAGCATTTAAAAGCACATTAAAGTCCTTTTAAAAATTCAAAACGTTTTCAACCGAACTACTCGGTCATCATCAGTGAAAAACTAATTGTTGAGTTGAGTTGTTGTCTCCTCGCGTTTGCTTGCTTGCCCGGAATAAACTATTTTACTTCAAGGGTTTGGAATATAAGGTGGGATGGGAAAGGTAATCAATGATGTATTAATTCATTCCAGACTGCGTGGATATCATATGATAATAGATCGTTACAGACTATTTCTTTTTCAGATATTATTTCTAGAGACTCTCTTATGATAGCTTCCTGGTGATTATTTGTGCGGAATATAATTTTGGATTCATTGAAATCTACTTTTATAGGTTCAGTTTGTGCTAATCTTGCTAACGCAGTGTGGGGTGTATTTAATCTCAGATCTGCTTCATGTTCTTTTATTCTGTCCCGAAATTTCCCCAGTGTCATACCTACGTACATAAAATCTTTGTTATCTTTCTTGAATGGTATAATATATACCCCTGATCTATCAATAGCCTGGATTGGGTCAATTTTCCTGTTTGCAATTTTTCTGGGTCAATTTTTCTGATATCCACGCAGTCTGGAATGAATTAATACATCATTGATTACCTTTCCCATCCCATCTTATATTCCAAACCCTTGAAGTAAAATAGTTTATTCCGAGCAAGCAAGAAAACGCGAGGAGACAACAACTCAACTCAACAATTAGTTTTTCACTGATGATGACCGAGTAGTTCGGTTGAAAACGTTTTGAATTTTTAAAAGGACTTTAATGTGCTTTTAAAAGTACGTAAAAAAAGTAGTTTAAAAGTACTTTTTTACGCACCTTCAAGCAATATATTTACATTTAGTTGTATCTTTATGAATTTTAGTTAATGTTAATGTTGTTAATTTATCATGTTTATCTGTAAAACGTGTGTGTGTTTGTTGAACATGAATATATTTACTTGAGAATAGATAGCATCCGAAAAATCAATATTCCTATTTGATAAAACTGATTAATACACTATAAAAACTACTCGAAAACGTTTCCGAAAATCAGTGACAACAAAATTATTTATTGATGGTTTTAGTGATTGAGTTATGGGTTGAGGACAGGGGACAGTAGTGACTTTTGAGACATTTAAATTTCCATTTTAAAGATTAAAAAAACCCCAGATTTTCACAGTAGAAGTATTTATATTGCAAAGAAATGGCAAGAGGTATACTGGGGACAGTGAAATCATACTTATGAGATTTTCGCTCATATATGTTATTATTTTATTACTTACCCATCATACGTAGTGTAAATATCGTCCGTCCTAATAATCAATGGAGTTCAGGTGTCATAGAAGCGTCAAACGATTTAAATTTCGAATATAGGGTAAGTCTTGTAATCGTTTTGAAAATCGAAAAAAAAAATAATAATAACGGATTTACACGTTTTAGACACTGGAGATTCCGAAAAACATATTTTTAGAAAACAAAAATTTGCCGTCCGTCTGTGTGTCTGTAAACGCTCCATCTCCCGAACAAATTGAGATAGAGACATGAAATTTGGTATGTACTTAGTTTGTAATAATGGGAAGAAGCCTATTGAATTTCAGTAACCTCGATTATCCGGAACTATTTTTTTCGGACTCTCGAAATATTCGTTCTGATAAAAGGTATATAAAAATTTTCGAAATTGTTTATTTTAAGGAGTGAATATAAAAGACAATAAAAGAGCATAAATTTTGCATAAAGCATGAAGTCGATCGGATAATGAGTTACCGAGATATTTGTAATCCTATTTACCACACTCTCTGATTTTTCATGACCCTGTATTTCATCCAAATTTCAATTCAAAGATATATTTTAATTGGAAATGAGACGCTTAATCAGATGCAATAAACCGCTAGTTAATAGGATTACTGTTTTTAGAGTTATAAGGATGTTTCTTTTAAGCAATTCAATAATCCAGCCTTCAAAGTTTATGACGCCATCCAGCCACGATTTTATTCGAATTGCAATGCATTTTATAAGTAGTTTACACATTTTTTATTTTAATATTTTACATTATGCATATCCATGATGGGTAAGTATTACGGTGGCCCCCAACGACTAGTTTTTACAATGTACCCAAAAATCGTTAAAAATTAATAATATCAAGAAAAAATAACTCTGACATAGAATTTAGCTTTTCAGTGTTCAGAACAAAGTTGTTTTTCTTAAATTTTAACTGAATGAATGATTTCAAAATTCGAGGAAAAATTTGGATGAGAAAAAGGAATTATTTGATATAAATCACGCAAGTTTTCTCTTCGCGACATTATTTACAAGAGAGAAAAAAAATAATAGGAATCTGAAATGAGAACAAATTATTCGCTCGAATGCTGTTGTTTATTCCTATCATGTTTTCTTTGTTTGCATAGAATGATTCATAGTATTCTTTCTTTTTTGCTTTCTTCTATATTTATAAGAAGAAAGTAATGGAGGGGTGAAATTTTCGTTTTTTGTTGGATTTACTTGTTGTGAGATGTCCTGAACACGATTTGACTATTTTTGGAAAATGTCTGTGTCTGACTGTTATGGTTTGTTGAGAGAAAAAAAATTGGCCGCTCTAAGAACTAATGCACGGAATTTAATCAATTTTCAGATTCACTTAGAACTTGATATACAGGGTGTCGACTCTCAACGGTACTCAATGACTAATTCTTAAATCGTTAGTTGCCGAAACGTCAGTGAAGGCTCACTGTGGAGACGCGAAAAGTTTTTGGTTTCCGTCTGTTTGTCTGTTTGTCTGTTCCTCAATAACTGCCGTAAAAAAATCGTCCTGTTAAGTTGATTTTTGGTGGGTATGTTGGTGAGGTACCCGGAATTAGCTGTATAGTTTTTAGTTACATTTAGTTCATTCGTTCGAAAAACATAGAACATTTCTTTTTAGGTCATAATGCTTTCCTATGGGAATGCAGACGATTTTCAAATTTCATTTTTAACTGAAATGAAAACCGCATATTTGAATAATGGATTTCAACGTAAAATTATGGATACTAAATTTTCTATATGGATGTCTTAAATATATGCAATAGCTTTGGAAATTTGCCGATACATCTATTAGAATTTAGAAATTAATTGTTTAAGTTATTGGAAAATTTTTTGCAACTGTTCGGAAAATATAAAACATTTTATTTTCCTATTTTTTACAAATTTTAAAATGCATTTCTTTTTCTTTCCTCTTTATTTTATTAGTTGCTTAGCAACCCTAAAGAATATCAAAATAAGAAATGCATTTTTTTATGTAAAAAAAATACAAGAATAAGAAGTTTATAAGAATTTCAGAATATCATTGCATAAATAATTTAAAGCTTCTAATTTCTTAAACCTCTGAAGTATTTTATATTCCTGTAAATATGTATGTAACATAAAAAAAAAATTAAATTGCGAATTGTAAGATGCTAAATACTATGAAAAGTGAGATTAAAAATTAATGACTTGCAGAGCTGACGCTGAGGCTCCTGATCTGCAGATTTACTAGTTATAGACATATAGTTTCAATTACAAAATTTTTTTAAATAAGGTAAAGAAGTATTTTAAAAGCGATTTGCGTCAATAAAAAACGTTTCTTTATGAATTGCGAAATTTAAATTTTTATATGGTCCCTAGGTCCTACAGGTGATATTTAGTAACAATTTTCTATTAGGGGCTGTGCAGTCTAACTGCTACCACTGCTAAAGTGAGATAATATTGTTGCATCTAATCATGTGAGTAATGACAACCTTCATTGTGTGCCACAAGCTGAGGTGCACCCTTACTTTATGAAAGGTTAGACAGGAACTACTCTTCACTATTTGTCTCTCAGTGAGAAGACATATTTTCTCATATATATGGTGTGACGCAGTTAATATAGCTTAAGTTACTTTCTACTATGCACTAGAAAATAAGACAAATGTTTCTTAATCTAAACAAATTACAAACAAATATGCAATAACCTCTTCCAAGTTATCCATTATTCCGAAAAGCGCTCTTTATCTTTAGAAAACTCGGAAACCAATATGTTTGCGAGATTTAACGAAGCATTTTAGGTAGCTTTCAATACAAAAAAGTATAAAGCTACCTATTGCAGCTGTTCGGAGGAAAGCAGTTCCGGAAAATTTCGATATATTTTCACCGATCATGACCCCCAGACCCCAAAACCACCCTCCGTTCAAATGTTGATTTATATATATATATATATATATATATATATATCTCCATATATATATATATATATATCTGACCTATGTCATACGATAACGCTCGTGTTTATAAATCAATTTTTATGAAACTAATTGTGTGTATTAAGTTCACCAATGTCTCGACCGAGTTCGTTGGCCAGCTTGGTCCGCCATTTTGTTTCAAGATGGCGGCCAATTAAAAATTTAAAACTAAAATAAATGTACAAAAAAGTTAAAAATTCAAATTTATTTTTTAATTCAGTGTTAGGCCTTGAAACGAGGATTCCAGAGCATTTTTTGTTTTACCTCTATCTTAAAAAACGGCTGAGATAGAGCAGTTTGAAATTCTAGGGTGGCTGACATTTTGAAACAAGACAGCACATTACAAAAATTTTCATTGTTGTAATAATTTTCCCAATCAAACGCATAAAACTATATATTCATATCCGTTAGCGCCAAATTCTCGCCAAACTTGGCGACATTTGGCGAAATATCGCCAAATTTGGCGACCAAAATAAGTCTCCATAAATGAAGCCAATTTGGCTATTGCTCAATAATTTGGCGAATTTCTTATTCAAATTCAGTATTAACGAATCTTTTGTAAACGTTTTATTTGCATTTTAAGTTGCTGTTTTCGTGTAACATTAGCTAAAATTTTAAAACGAAGATATAGGAAAGCTACCTTTTCCTCCCGGTACAGGCCGGAAGGACTTTTTAAAAACAAAGTTTCTTTTGATGCCATTGATTTTCGAAAACGTTTGTGAGTAGTTTTTAGGTACGTTCGTAATTATATAAATACGTAGCACCTATAGTTGTCGTCTGGTTCGTCCGTCTGTCCGCATATAATAGCGTAAACACTACTCAACCGAATGATTTGAAATTTAATATATATTATCGTTGCAGAATTTTGTCGGGTCATTTCTAATTTTATGAAAATCAAATCAAAGCTTAAAAAGATATTAATAAAAGTTTTTTCCATTGTATTAAATCCTATCAAATTATCCTATCGTAATTAATTCAATGATATCCCATGATAGGTAATGATTCTAGGTTGCCATAGTGATTACGTCCAATTTAAAATGGAGTCCTATTATTTCCGTATTACTGAAATTAAAAACTGAATTTGTATACTAAAATTGTTTAATTATCGCAATCCTATAATCTACCGACAGTTTTTTCGGTAGATGTTTCCGCAGAAATTAATATTGAATGGCAAAAGAGTCTAAATATGGATTTAAAGTTATGAAATTTTCATATCTAGGTTTAAGTTTCCCATTGCAATTTCCAGTAAATTTCAACAAAAGATAAAATGTTGCCAACTTAAAATGTACTTATTTTAGTAAGGAAATTAATCATTTCATAATAACAGACGATATAATTCATTTTTTAAGTGAAATAATAACGATGCATTTTAACATTGTCTTGTATTGGATATTTGCGCATAGTATTAATTTAATTGTAATTAATTGTTTGTAAAAGTGTATTGAAACTTAATTTCATAAAGTAAAATTAATATCTATAATATGAAAAGCTGCACATAAAATAAATTTTGTGTTCATGCATTTTTGCATAAGAGTGCAACAGCTATTGCACCAAGATCTGAATATTTATAAAACTAGTTATAGTACGAACGCACCTCATTTGTCATGTTTGACGTACAATTTCCAACCTGTTAAAGTATAGGAATCTGTTTTCTCAACCCGGAATATAGGTGTTTTGAATGCTATCCATTCTCAAGTAAATATTTTTATGTTCAACAAAGCTGTTTTGCAAACAAACATGATAAATTAACAACATTAACAATAAAATTAAAATTAGTATATTATTTTGTTATTCCTGCATGTATAAATTGAATTACAGAGGTGAAAATGTTTAATTGATAATAGATAGCATAGTAAAGCCTGATATTCCTTTTCAGAAAACTCATTAAAACACTATAAAAGTCTTTTCGGAAACATTTCCGAAAATTATTGATTGTGAAAAAAATTTTGTTTTACTTACCCATCATACGTAGTATAGGGTAAGTCTTATAATCGAGAAAAAAATTGAGAAAAAAATTGACGGGTTTACACGTTTCAGACACTGGAGATTCCGAAAAACAAATTTTTAGAAAAAAAAAAAAAATGCCGGCCGTCTGTCTGTGTGTGTGTCTGTAAACGCTCTATCTCCCGAACAAATTGAGATAGAGACTTGAAATTTAGTATGTACTTAGTATGTCATAATGAGAAGAATCCTATTGAATGTAACCTCGATTATCCGAAACTATTATTTTCGGACTTTCGAAATATTCATTCTGATAAAAGGAGTATAAAAATTTTCGAAATTGTTTATTTTAAGGAGTGAATATAAAAGACAATAAAAAAATATAAATTTTGTATAAAGAATGAAGTCGATCGGATAATGAGTTGCCGATATATTTGTAATCCTATTTACCACACTCTTCGATTTTTCATGACCCTGTATTTCATTCAAATTTCAATTCAAGGATATATTTTAATTGGAAATGAGACTCTTAATCCGACGCAGTAAACTGCTAGTTAACATGATTATCATTTTTTTAGTTATTTTCATATTTTATATTATGCATATCCATGATAGGTACACTCAGAAAAAGGAATTGATTAAAACTACAAAACATGTTTTGTTGAGTACATTTTGGTTCTTTTAGCAAAATTCAAGTAAAATTGAACCATTTTACTCCAATTAACAAAACATTTTTTGCTGACGATACAATTTTTTTTTTTTTTTTTGGAATTGAAAAAAAAAAAAAAAAAAAAAAAAAAAATTGTTGATTCAAACAAAATTTCCATTGACCTATATTTAAACAAAAAGTTTTGTTTGAATCAACAAAAAAATTTTTTTTGCAATTCCAAAAAAAAATTTTGTATCGTCAGCCCAAAAATATTTTGTTAATTGGAGTAAAATGGTTCAATTATACTTGAATTTTGCTAAAACAACCAAAATGTACTCAACAAAACATGTTTTGTAGTTTTAATCAAATCCTTTTTCTGGGTGTAAGTATTATGGTGGCCCCCAACGACTAGTTTATAAATGCTTCGGTAAATCTCGGAAATATATAGGTTTCTAAAGATAAAGAACGCTTTTCGAAATCATGGATAGCTCGGAAGAGGTTATTGTATATCTTCGTTTGTGGTTACTGTCGGCGGCGCAGTTTATTTAATGTGTAAAATAGTTTCTTTAATTGTATAAATAATACTTCATAAATAAAGTTAAGTAAGCATGCATTCGCTTACCTGATTATAAGGTGATGAAAGCATTTAGTGTATCCAATGAATAGATTGGTGACGTGTTGCAACTTCCTCACGTATATTATTATCCGTTAGAGTATTCCGGATATCTATAAGATCACTTCTGCAAAATAATAAAATTAGTTTCGTTGAATAATCACTGTAGAATTAATAGAGTATTTCCTTTCGATTAAATTTAGGTTTAATATACGTTTTTTGATTACATAATTACACAGAGCATTTACATCGCTCTGACATTTTCACACACTACATTTTATAAAGAAATTCACACAACAACTGATTAAAGTCTAAAGAGTTTTTCAGTCCTTGCTAGCCTTGGATGACGTCACTGGGAAAAGCACATGATAGCACGTGATAATCATTCTTTCACGTGGGCGTTTATTCCATGTACTTAGCTGAGTTGAAAACAGTTTATGAGTTGGTATATCCGACGAGATAATTAAAGTTGTTTACTGCAAATTTAAAGTACTTTATTATTATCTGACGATTGAAGAGTAGTTGATTCCGAATAGAAGATTACCCTTTAATTGCAATTTCCGTCACTCCCCCTTAATCTTCTATGTAGGATAAGGAAGTAAGTTCAGATTGTTTCGGTGTTTAATGAATTCAGGTTTGGGGTTGGGCTTGGTGAGTGAATCTGCGGTCATAAATTCTGTGGGACAATACTTTAAATCTATTATTCCATCTTCCTTGAGTTGTCTTATCGCGTGGAATCTGATATCTATATGTTTACTTTTTCGAGTATGTTTTTCACTTTCAACCATTTTTATACATGGCTGATTGTCCTCGTATATTGTTATGGGTTTCTGTTGTGGTAAATTCAAATCTTCCAGGAGTTTTATCATCCATAGTATTTCCTGTGCTGCGTTACTTACAGAAATGTATTCAGCTTCTGCTGATGACAGAGCAACGCATGTTTGTCTTTTCGTTGTCCAATGTATGGGACATTTTCCTAACATAAATATATTTCCGCTGGTGGATCGTCTAGTTTCTGGATCACCTCCCCAATCTGCATCTGCGTAAACTTCGAGAATAGGCTTATTTTTCGAACTTAGCGTCAGGTTGAGGTGTTTTGTGTTGTTTAAGTATGTTACGATTCTTTTGACTGCTTTCCAGTCTTTTTCTCGAGGGGTTTCATTTCTACGGCTGAGTATGTTGACCGCTGCTGAAATATCTGGCCTGGTTAATGTTGAGATGTAGAGTAATGTTCCCGTTGCTTGTCTGAATTTAATATTGTTAGGTAATAGATTTTCATCATCGTTGAGTCGATTGTAACCTGCTTCCATAGGTGTGCTGTAAGGTTTTGCGTTTTGAAGATTGAGTTTATCTACCAATTCTTCAATTTTTGAATTTTGGTTTAAGTAGAAATTTTTATCGTCTCTTTTTATATTTATTCCGAGATAGTTATTGACTTCTCCCAAATCTTTCAATTCATATTCCCTTTTGAGATTGTTTATTAATTCAATTATATCTTCGTTTTTTCCGGCAATTAACAAATCATCCACATATACTATAATGTATGTCGAGTTTTCACCATTTTCGCGTATAAAAAGACATGAGTCAGATGTACTTTGTACAAAATTTAATGCTTTAAGACTCTCGGAGATTTTCGTGTGCCATGCTCTGGCGGCTTGTTTGAGCCCGTATATTGCTTTTTGTAATTTACATACTTTGTTTTGTTGATTTGGAGCTATATAGCCTTCCGGCTGTTTCATGTATACCTCTTCTTGTAGGTTTCCGTGTAAAAACGCTGTATTCACGTCGATATGATTAACTTTAAGGTTATGATTTAATGCTGCTATGAGAAATGCACGGATTGTGGTATGAGAGACAACTGGAGCAAAGGTCTCGTCATAATCTACTCCGAATTTCTGACTGTATCCCTGTGCCACGAGTCGTGCTTTATAGGTTTGCACTTGGTTTAGGTTGTCGCGTTTTAATTTAAAAGTCCATTTTGAACCTATCACTTTCTTGCCTGGTGGCGGATCGACTAATGTCCAAGTTTTATTTTTAGCTAGGCACTTGATTTCGTTTTCGGTGGCTTTGAGCCAATTTTCCCTATCGTGTGGATTTTTCATTTCCATGATATCGTTCCAATTCTTTGGTTCATTTGATTGTGTGTCTTTAACTAAACAGACAAATCTATCTGGTGGTACTCCTCTGTTAGATCTATTTGACCTTCTTGGTTCTATTTGTGTTTGTTTGGACTCGCATGGTTGTTTTTCTTTATCATTAATGTCAATTTCAATGTAATTTTTATTCTTCTCTTCTTGATTTCTATCATCAGTGGAGATTTCTTCGAGATTTGAATCTTCCTCAATGTTGTTTGAGTGTTTTATTTCATGTTCTATGAATTTTACAGTCCTGGCAATTATTATTTGTTTGTCTTTTGTGTGTATGCGATATCCTTTGGAACGTGTGTCGTAACCTAGAAAAATACCTTCTTGCGCTCTATTATCTAGTTTTCCTCGATGTATTTTATTGATGTAAACAAATGCTTTACATCCAAAGGTTCTTAAGTGTTTGAGATCAGGTTTGATACCTTTCCATAGTTCGTATGGAGTTTTGTCGTTCGCTCTTGTTGGTAATCTGTTTTGTAAATATGTCGCTGTGTGTATTGCCTCTCCCCAAAATTGTTTATTTAAATTTGCTTCTAAAAGCATGCTACGTGTCATATCGAGTAGGCTTTTATTCTTCCTTTCTGCCACGCCGTTCTGGCTCGGGTTGTGTGGAATTGTGAATTGGTGTAATATCCCGTTTTCCTTTAGATAATTATCTATTTCGTTGCTATTATATTCTCCTCCATTATCTGATCTTATTTCTTTTGGTTTTCTACCGAATTGATTATTTACCATTGCAATGTATTCTTTTAATTTATCAATTACTTCGCTTTTCTTAGATAGTAAGTATATAGTTGTATATCTCGAGTAATCGTCGATGAATGTGAGAAAATATTGTTTTTCTCCTAGTGTTGGTGTACTTATAGGTCCACAGACGTCGCTGTGTATTAAATCGAGAACTTTGTTTGCTCTATTTGTAGCCGATTTTGGATATGGCGCGTCGTTTAATTTAGATTTGATGCAGGTTTCGCATAATTTATTATTGTGTCTGCAGTTTTTAATTTTTATTCCGGTAGCTAGCTGTTTGTTAACAATTGTTTTGATTGCTTCATAATCACGGTGTCCTAGTCTTCGATGCCATACTTCTAAACATTCTTTATTATTATTACAGCTTAGTGTGACGTTTGCATAGTTTTCTGCATTTTCTGAGTGGTTTGTTTGTTCGATTATGTATAAATTATTTTTGTTCTTCGCTCTTATATAAATTTCACCGTCGAACGTTAAGTCGCACTTGTCATTTTCAAAGATTAATTTGCATCCATTTTTAGTTGCTTTGCTTACGGATATTAAATTGGATTCTAGTTCTGGGACGTATAGCACTTCCTGTAGTCTTGTGAGTTTTATTTCTCCATTTGGGGATTTCGTTTTTATTAAAACGTCGCCTGAACCAAATGCTTCGAGTTTGTTGCCGTTTGCGATGGTGACTGATGATTTTTCAAAATTGTTAAATTTATCAAATAACCTCTTATCATTTGCAATGTGTGAGGTACTGCCACTGTCGAGTATCCAGTTTTGTTTTCCTAATTTTTCTGTTATTAGTACGCGATCTTCTGATTGATTAGTTTTTGAGCTTATTTTCTGATCATTCGCGTTATCGTGACAGTCAGTATTCTCTTTATAATTCTCTGTGTTTTCATAGCATAGTGATGATGAAAAAGGTTTAGCTTTATTTTTATTATTAAAGTTATTCACATTTTGATATGTGTGTTTGTTTTTGTTGTGCTGTGTGTATCTGCTCTTGAGGTGATAGCACTCGCTATTATTATGATTCGTCATTTTACAGTGACTGCAATATTTTGAATTTCTTTTGTAGTCGTTATAAGTGTGTTTTCTTTGTGTTTTAAATGCCTTTTCAGAGCTGTTGTTTTGTTCAGACATTTCTTGTCTGCGATTATACTCATCTATGAGTTTACTTCTGATAAAATCTGGGGATAATTCGGCTTCGGGCCTTGCCTCTAATGCTGTGATAAGCGTGTTGTAGCTGGGCGGTAATGAGCATAGAAATAGTGCAGATATGTGTGAGTCATTTATATTCTCGCCTATGGCGGATAATTTATCTACTATTTGTAGAATATTTGTTATATGATTTATCATATTACCGTTTTCGGGCAGTTTAGTACTGTACAGTTTTCGTAATAAATACAGTTTGCTACTCAGATTTGCTCTTTCATGCGTACGTTTGAGAACTTCCCAGGTTTGCCTGGCTGTGGTAGAATTTTTTACATGCACAATTTGTGCGTCATCTATGCTTAGATTAATTAAAGCTCTCGCCTTTCTATCTCTTTTGTTCCAATCCTCATTTAAAGGAGTTGGTGGTTGATCACTTATTACTTCAAATAAGTCTTCTTTAATGAGAAGCATTTCGAGCTTAAATTTCCAGTTGGAATAATTGCTCAAATTTAGTTTCTCGATGAATTGGCTTTCTTTAAATGTAGCCATTTTTATTTTCTATCTTTAATTATTTTTAAAGATATTTAATTTAATTTTATACGAATCGCTTTTCTTTGCGTTCGTTTTATTTTCTATAAAGCGAGTTTTTTCAGCATATAGCTAATGTGCTTAAAATTTTTATTTAATACATACTATCAGTCTTTCATAATCTTTCGGCGGCGCAGTTTATTTAATGTGTAAAATAGTTTCTTTAATTGTATAAATAATACTTCATAAATAAAGTTAAGTAAGCATGCATTCGCTTACCTGATTATAAGGTGATGAAAGCATTTAGTGTATCCAATGAATAGATTGGTGACGTGTTGCAACTTCCTCACGTATATTATTATCCGTTAGAGTATTCCGGATATCTATAAGATCACTTCTGCAAAATAATAAAATTAGTTTCGTTGAATAATCACTGTAGAATTAATAGAGTATTTCCTTTCGATTAAATTTAGGTTTAATATACGTTTTTTGATTACATAATTACACAGAGCATTTACATCGCTCTGACATTTTCACACACTACATTTTATAAAGAAATTCACACAACAACTGATTAAAGTCTAAAGAGTTTTTCAGTCCTTGCTAGCCTTGGATGACGTCACTGGGAAAAGCACATGATAGCACGTGATAATCATTCTTTCACGTGGGCGTTTATTCCATGTACTTAGCTGAGTTGAAAACAGTTTATGAGTTGGTATATCCGACGAGATAATTAAAGTTGTTTACTGCAAATTTAAAGTACTTTATTATTATCTGACGATTGAAGAGTAGTTGATTCCGAATAGAAGATTACCCTTTAATTGCAATTTCCGTCAGTTACGATATATTTTCGTTGATTAAGAAACATTTGTCTTTTTTCACAATGTTTGTCAGGCGTAAAACAAATAAAATATTTCTCTTATTGGTGCCATTTTTAGAAAATAAAATATTCAAAGTTCTTTTCAAAAATTTTAAAATGTTACGTCCGATATTATACAATAATGATCATCATTCTTTGTAGGTAACACTTGGTAGAAAGAATGCAATCCTGAAGAACGATTTTTAGCGTTTCGTTCATCTCACAAAACCCTATTCGTCCCGCTACGTTTTCTGTCCGTCACGGAGCCTGTTCTCAGAAGCTATATAACTTACAGACTTGAAATTTTGTGTACTTATAGCTGAATACTTGCTATGAAGCTGAAAATCACAAAATTATGAAAAAAATCGTATTAATTTAATATAGAGAGATAAAAAACAAAAATCTAACAGCCTTTTCCTATTAAATTGAAACATTTTTCGTTCTAGCAGTTGGCAACAATTTAAAATCCATAATAGAATTCTTTCTAGAATAATTAATTTTCTATTGAAAGATTTCCACGTGAAAATGAAAATGAAATAAAAAGTTTCACCAGTTGAAAAAAGATTAATAGGACGTCATATTGGTAATAAAACGGAAAATATCAAACAAGTCATAATAATACAAGGAGTATGAGTATGTGTAAATACAGAAAGCAGGTTAATAGGATGTCATTAGAGAATTAAAAAGTAAATTAATCTGACGTCATATTGGAAGTTTAACAGACTTTTTCAAATGTTTGAGAATAATAAAAAGAGAGTATCAATACGAGTAATAGACAAAGCAAGTAGATATAACGTCAGCCAGTCATTATAACGTCATATGAATTTGAGGCACGTATTGAATCATGATAAAAATCCGATGATGCAAATATTGGCATATTTTAACATTTTGAAGGTCTCAATACAAATGTTTAATTTTAAAATTATTATTTTTTTTAATATCGCATTTAGTCCATGTTGGCCGTACCAATAAAAAACTGTGTTTCATGTGACATGTGGAAGACTTAAAAATAACAGCTCCTCTAAAATCATAGTAGTTTATTATGAACATGATGACATACAATAAGACAGCATAACTTCGCTGTTAAATAAACGAACTGAAGAAAAATAATATGCAGCTACATTTTATATTACAACCAGCATTACAAGCTGGAGGAAGGAAAAGTGAAGGCAAGGCATCCAGGAAAGTCCAGCCTTTTAAACACACCATCGGCGAATGTTTTGCATAAACATGTTGCCATTTAGAGGTACACAAATTCGTATCCGAAACGCCATTGGCTACGAATACTCGCAAGTCGCGAATAGCAGACTACGGTGACTAGCGCGATCCTGACATCACCGGTTACTTACTGTTACTGAGTAACGTATTTTGAACTGGAAGATCGTGAATGAAAACATTAGCGCTGGACGTTTCAGATACGTGAGTATGTTTATTCAAGAGATGTTGAAAAACTGAAATGCATCAATGTAAAACTAAATACCTTTACTTATATTTAAAGAAAAGCTTTAAGCCAAGGATTTATAAAGATGCACAACAATCGGCCTCCTTTTTCATCATCTCTAGAATATTACAAAAGCATGAAAAATTTGCATAAACATGAAAAAGTTCAAAAAATTTACAAAAAAATTACACTTGAAAAATTCAAAAACTAACAATCTGATCAATGTCAGGTCACATAAGACTTTATTGGCAGGACACTGACCAGAGTGAACAACATTGTAAGAAAAATTATAACCCCCCACATAAAGATTTAAATATCAAAAATTCTTTTACAAAAATTCAACAGCTGCTCTTTCACTTGTGGCTTAGTAAAGCTATCTGCAAGATTAAGTTTACTAGGAATATATTTAAGTTTAAACATTTTATCAAAAACAAGATTTCTTAAAAAATGATACTTTATATGAATATGTTTTGTTTTCTGGTTTTCAAAAGGGGAATTAGAAAAGGCTATGGCGGCTTGGTTATCACAGAATAAAGTGCAATCTCTCAAATTTAAGTTAAGTATTTTATTTTGTAAGACATTTTTTATCCAGATTAATTCCTTAGCAGCTTCAGTTAAACTAACATATTCGGCCTCCATGGTTGAAAGACTTACACATTGTTGTTTAAATGTCTTCCATGAAATAGGAGTTTCATCCAAAAACAAAATATATCCACCTATGGAAACACGATCGTCTCTGTTTGCTGCAAAATCTGAATCAGAATAACATGAGAGATTTAAATTATTAACTCTAGATAACTCAAGTTTGAAATTTTTAGTATATTTTAAATAACCTAACAATTTTAATAAACAATTCCAATGAGCAATGCCAGGATTGGTTTGAAATTGGGACAATAAATTTACTGCATACATAATATCAGGTCTGGTCCTTCCCGCTATATAAGATAAACATCCTATAAGATTTCTATAAGGAAAACTAGACATTTTATCAAATTCTTCCTTAGTGGAAGGGGAATCTTGCTTTGACAACACTAAACCCTTAGGGATAGGTAAAGAGCTAATTGGAAAGTTAAAGTTTGAATACATTTCACAAACTTTCTCAATATAAGATGTTTGGTGTATGTAAAGTCTATTTCCAATCTCTTCAAACTCTATGCCTAATAGCCTTCTGGTTGCACCCAAAATTTTTAAGTTAAAATGTTTTTGCAGCAAATCTATCCCAAAATTCAAATCATCTTTAGTTTTGCCAAAAAGAACAATGTCATCAACATAAAGCAAAAGAACCAATCTGTCTTGAAACATATATACACAATTGCACCAATCTAGTTTGCAAAAATTTAATTTGGATAAAGCATCATCCATTTCAAAAAACCACTGTCTGCCACTTTGATGCAGACCATAAATGGCTTTATTTAACTTACAAACTTTATTTTTTTCTTTTTCAAAACCCTCAGGTTGGTGCATGTATATAGTTTCATCAAGACCAGCATAAAGATATGCATTGTTGACGTCTACCTGGACATTAACCCATTTTAACAGACATGAAAATATGGCAAAGAACAACCGAATTATTGAAAAACTAACAACTGGACTGAAAACTTCATCGTAACTTTCTCCTTTAACCTGATTAAACCCCTTTGCAACTAACCTAGCCTTATACCTTACAATCTCATTATTTTCATTTCTTTTTAAGGTATACACCCAACGATTACCAAGTATTTTTGTATCCTTTGGAGGTATCACAAGATCCCATACGTTACGTTCATACATAACATTCATTTCCTGGTTCATTGCGTCCCTCCAACTAGATGCTTCTGGGGTTTTTATGGCTTGATTGTAAGTTTTGGGGATTTTAACCTCGGTCAAGTTTGCTTCATCTATTTTTAAAAAATTAGAAATTTTACCAGATTCTTTATTTTTACTGCTGAAGTCAAAAAGGTTTTTATCACATTCTATTTTATTTAATTTACAATATTCTAACAATTCATTAAAAGATCTTATTCTAGTATTGGTTCCTTCGATGCCATAGTAAATGTCCGTTTTATTTCCAATTTTTCGAGGTACTGCTTTACGTATCCAAGGAATAGTTGCACAAGTCTTTAAACTACTCTGTTCTAAACTTTGGTTAGAATCTGATGCCCCTCCCAATTCAGATGTAATCTCTGGTTCTACATCAAAAATATTTCCGTCCTCTGGGAAATCAAAAAGTGAAAAATTTAATTTAGGTTCTTTAATTTTTGAAGCTATATCTACCCCCCTTTTAGTTTCATCAAAACGAACATTAATGGTTTCTACAATTTTCTGTTCATCTATTAACCAAATTCTGTAGCCTTTAGTTGCCTGAGCATACCCGCACATAATCCCTAGTTTAGCTCGCATATCAAGCTTCCTTCGGACTTGTTTGGGCACTCCAACATAAGCTAAACAGCCAAATGTTTTTAAATGAGAAACTGAAGGTTTTATACCAGAGTACATCTCAAAAGGGGTTCTTTTTTGTTTGTGACAGATCCTATTCCAGGTGTAAGAAAAACACATTAAGGCCTCAGCCCAAAATTTTTGTGATAAGCCACTTGAATTAAGGAGAGCTTTAACACCATCAAGAGCAGTTAAATTAAAACGCTCCGCGACACCGTTCATTTCTGGACTGTACGGGTTCGTTTTCTCATGTAAAATTCCCTGCTTCTCTAAAAATTTCTCAAATTCGTTGTTGCAGAATTCTAAACCCCCATCAGTTCTAGTAGAAATTACTTTCTTACTTAAATACCTTTCAGCCCTATTCTGAAATTTTAAGAATGTCTGAAAAACGTCTGATTTATTTCTGATGGTATATACTGCAACATTACGAGAAAAATCATCAATGATGGTGAAAAAGTATCTATTCCCTCCATGTGATGCTACAGGTAAAGGGCCACACAAATCCATGTGTAAAAGTTCTAGAGCAGTTTTTGATCTAACATTCCCTATTGATTTAAATGGCACTCTCTTCGATTTTGCAAGTTTACAGGAGATGCAATCCTCGGTTAACTTTGACAGCTCTGGCAAACCTCTAACACTTTCATTTTTACTAGTATTAACCAAATATTCACTATTTACGTGACAAAATCTCTCATGCCACAAGTTACTCAAATTTAAATTTTCAATTTGGTTAGCTGAAATGTCAACCGAGTTGCTTTCTCCTTTACAAGTTTTATAACTGAAAGGTTTAACAAAATACAAATCATTTTTCCTTACTGCATAAAATAACCATTGCCAGTCCTTGTCATACACAATTAGTTTGCCTTTACTGCCAACAAAATTTATGCCTAGTTTTTCAAGTTTACTACCAGACAAGAGATTTCTACGTAAATGAGGATTATACAAAACATCTTTAAGAATTATTTGATTGAAACTTCCATCTTTACATTTAATAAAAAAATGTATTGTACCCTTTCCCTGAACAGGACTTTCTTTTTCTCCAACAGCAAGTGACATCTGCATATTTGAAACTGACTCATAATTCAAAAAAAGATTTTTGTTATTACAAAAATGAGCAGTAGCAGCTGTATCAAACACCCAGCTACTATTTTGGCCAAAATCAGATGAATTTGCCTCAAGAAAATTACTTTTAAAATTACTTTGAGCTACTTCAATTAAGCTAGTCTCATGTTCAGAGAAGGTACATTTTACATTACTATCACTTTTTTCATTACTACATTTAACATTACTATTGTTTTTTTCATTACTACATTTAACATTACTCTTTAACTCTGCGTTACTAGATTCTTTAAATTTACTATTTGACTGATATTTCTTAGTTTGAAAATTTTTAGACTGAAAATTTTTAGATTGATTTTTCAATTTACAGTTAGCAATTAAATGACCATAAGATTTACAAAGAAAACAAGGACCTATTAATTTACTTTGATTAACATTATAATTCTTAAATTTACCTGTTTTACACTTTACCATTTCTCCAGAAAAAGCAACACTAGAACTAGAAAAGTCCTTTTTGGCCAGTTTCAATCTATTCTCCTCCAGTAGCAATTCAGCCTCAATCTTGTCCGGTACAAACTCTGCATCTGGCCACCTGTAAATCGCTTGGACTGTAGACTGGAACTCCTCGGGTAAACTTCTAATCATCTGGTAACCCATATACAAGGGCTGAAGGGTATGTCCTACATCACGCAGACGCTCTGCTGCTTGCTTGACACGACACAAAAAAAGTCCCAAATTTTCTCCAGGAAAATAACGGACACCAAAAAAATCATCTAGCAGTTGTATAACACGAGCTCTTGTGGTAGGTTCAAAATGCTCTTTAAGGATCTTCCAGGCTTCAGCTCCATTCGTTGTATGCGAAATTAATGGCTTAAACTCAGATGACAAGGTCTGGTAGATAATGGTATAGGACCGGGCTTTTCTTAAATTCACCTCACTCTGTTCTCTCCATGTCAGCTTGTCTGTTACAGGAACTGTTTTTTCCGATGTCTCACCGCTTCCACTCTTGACGTTCTCGATATATTCCCAAGCACCATAATGCATTAGCAGAACTTTTACTTCCATCTTCCACGTCTCCCAGTTTGACGAGGTCAAAAGAGCAACATTCTGAAACTCCATTTTCTATACGGCCTCCGTCAAATAAGTAGGAAAAACACTTTAATACACATGAGAAAAAGCAAAAGTCTCTTTAAAAGCGCACTCCAGGGAAAAAAACATCAGCTGTAAACATCGGCGACACGTCAGCAGAAAAACAACATCGCAACGACTTAGAGAAACACATCGGCGACGACGTCTTCACTTCCACAAAACAAACTTTAAACTGCTTTAAAAAACACAACCGCGCAACTCTGCTACCACTTGTTGGCCGTACCAATAAAAAACTGTGTTTCATGTGACATGTGGAAGACTTAAAAATAACAGCTCCTCTAAAATCATAGTAGTTTATTATGAACATGATGACATACAATAAGACAGCATAACTTCGCTGTTAAATAAACGAACTGAAGAAAAATAATATGCAGCTACATTTTATATTACAACCAGCATTACAAGCTGGAGGAAGGAAAAGTGAAGGCAAGGCATCCAGGAAAGTCCAGCCTTTTAAACACACCATCGGCGAATGTTTTGCATAAACATGTTGCCATTTAGAGGTACACAAATTCGTATCCGAAACGCCATTGGCTACGAATACTCGCAAGTCGCGAATAGCAGACTACGGTGACTAGCGCGATCCTGACATCACCGGTTACTTACTGTTACTGAGTAACGTATTTTGAACTGGAAGATCGTGAATGAAAACATTAGCGCTGGCCGTTTCAGATACGTGAGTATGTTTATTCAAGAGATGTTGAAAAACTGAAATGCATCAATGTAAAACTAAATACCTTTACTTATATTTAAAGAAAAGCTTTAAGCCAAGGATTTATAAAGATGCACAACAGTCCACATGACACAGATATTATTATGAGAGAGTATAATAACGGGCTTCACCCGCTATCGGACCGGTTCAAATTTTCTAAAAAACGAGAAAAATAGACCGGTAAATTTTTACTTTATAAAAAACATGACTTTTTTTTCCCCATGGAAAATGAAATTTATTTGGATTTATTAAAGGGAGGATAAAGTGTTTTGAAAGGAATATTAAACGAAACCCTTTGTGCGATGTTCGATCACACTTACCCACTTGTTTTAAATTTCTAAAACATTAGCAAACAAGTCAGTTCTTCAAAATTCTTTTCTGCATGTTGAATTGAATGTCTTAAAAGGGATCCAGAACTGCTGTAGACAGCCAAGCGTTAAGCTGCTTATATATGCTTGGCAGTTACTCAGTTTGGTAATGTATATTTAAAGATTGGCATGCTCGAACAGATAAAACAATAAAAGTTACAATTTTGTGAGACCAAGCTTATCGAATTATGATTCAGGTGAGCACATGGGGAAAGTTTTTTTCAAAATATAACTTATATAAAAATTTTAATTTCGTAACTTTCACAAACAGAACTATATTAATGTAAATGGATTTTAATATGATGAAAAACAATATCTAAAACATTTTTAGGTGCGTTCGTAATTATATTAAAAAAAGTACTACAGTCGTCGTCTGGTCCGTCCGTCCGTATATGTAACAGTGCAAAACTACTCAAACGAACGGTTTGAAATTTATGTATATATAATCGTTGCAGAATTTTGTCGAGTCATTTCAAATTCTATGAAAATCGAATCAAAACCTAAAAAGATATTAATAAAAGTTTTCTTCATTCTATTAAATCCCATCATACGTAATTAATTCAGTGATATACCATGATAGGTAATGATACTAGGTTGCCATGGTGATTACGTCCTATTGAAGATGGAGTCATATTATTTCCGTGTTACTGAATTTAAAAACCGAATTTTTATTCTAAAATTGTTTAATTATAGCAATCCAATAATCTACAGACAGTTTTCTGGATAGATGTTATACTTATTTTAATACTGAAATTAATCATATCATATAATAACAGACGATATAATGCACAAGAGCGTAACAGCTATTGCACTAAGATTTGAATATTTATAAAACTAGTAATAGTACGAACACACCTCACTTATCACGTTTGACGTACAATTTCGAAATTGTTTTGTTTGTTTTTGAAGTATAATCAAGAAACAACTTAATAAGCAGTATAATGGCTCAAAATTATTGAGCCTGGACTTCGATTTTTGTCACTTCAAATCTTTCACGCTCCTGCACTCACGCGAAAAAAAAAACCCATGTTAATCCTATGGAAGAAATTTTTAAAACTGTTTCCTTTGCATTTTAATATTTTTAAATGATTTTTTATTTCATTTTATTTTATTATTATTATTTTATTTATTTATTTATTTATTTTTTTTTTCGCATTGGGATCTCTACGCTGGCGTTTTTAATTTTTCCGATTTTGTTTACAGTTTCTTTTATGGTGATACTTTAACTTTCGAAACCCGTTCCGAAAGTAAAAGCATCGCGGGTGTTTTCGCGTGAGTGAAGCACAGGAGCCTACACTAACTCGCACGCTAAACTATGGGAACGATCTTTTCAAATTTCTCGCTTGCATTTTAAATGTTTTTTTTTTTTTCATAAGATAGCAGAGGTCGATCTCTAATCTGGTAGTTTTTATTTTTTCTATTTTAATTGTAGTTTTTTTTTTTTTATATATATATAAAGTCACTTTTACTTTCGAAACCTGTTCCGAAAGTGAAAGTAGCCTCATTGGAAAAAACTCCAGCCAAAACCGAAAAAGTAAAAACTAGCCAGATTAGAGATCGACTTCTGCTATCTTATGCAAATATATGTATACCAGTGGACCCGTGCGAGGATTTTGCACTGCAGCCTAATATTTTTTTTTTTTTTTTTTTTTTTTTTCAATATCTAATATTTTTAGATGCAGATTTAGACTTCTACAGAAAAAATAAGGACTGAAAATATCTGCAAACAACATTAGTCAAGCCAGAATATCATCTCATTTATTACACGGAAGTTACAGGAAAAACTGATCAAAGATTGAAAAAGGCATGCTCGACAAAAAATTAACAATCGTGTTTTAACTGCATTAGAGCAGATGACGTCATCCACTATTTCAAAAACATGGGATGGGACAAAGAAAAATAAATTGAGTTCCCATAAAATACTATTTAATCTAATATAACAAATGTAATAAAACTATGCAAAAAAAAAAAAAAAAAAAAAAAAAACATTTAATATAAAAACAGCCCAACTGTTTTGGGCTACACGTGATGCTTAGATCCATCGAGGGTGTTTTTTTTTCTTCTAAACTTTTCAATTTCAATTTTACTTTTTAACCATAAATATAAACTAAAACTAAACCCGTGTGCAGAAATCATACTTTATCTTTTTTGTACTATATATATATTTATAATCATTGATGAGCATCCTATAATGCGGTATCTTATTTTTGTAGCAACATTCATTTGAGGAAAACCTTTCATTTCATTTATGAAAACAATGCCGATTTAATTTTTAATTAACAGCAACGCTGTAAAAAAAATCCGTCAAATTTACGGCAAAAACTGCTGGTAGCAATGTTGCCAGCAGTTTTTACGTAAGACTCACAGTAAAATTCGATGTAAATTTTATCGCATATATTCCGTCATTTCAACGGTTATAATTGTAGTAAATTTCACAGTCATTTTTCCATACAAATTACCACAAAAAGTTCTGTAATTTTAATAGTCATATTTCCGTACAAAATATCACAATAACTGCTGTAATTTTAAAAGCCATATATATTTTTTAAATCGTTGAATTTAATCAGCTTTCATTTTTAGATGATTATTAGAATAATCATAAAGTTCGTCGTTTGTTTGACAAACGACATTGGAACTCATTATTTTATGTATAGAATTTCAATCCAACATTAAAACATTTCTTTATTGCTTTGTATATGATATATATAAGAATTCAGAATTTATTAATAGAAATTTTTTTAATGTGGCAAAACTGAGACATCAAATATTCATTATACTATGTGTAAATACATATATAGAAAGATAATATATTTGTACTACTAAAAATAGAAACACTTCAGTTCTGAAAGGCGAGAAGAATTTAGATAATATATGTATATATATATTGTTTTTTTAGATAATTGGACTAGAATTACAAACGTACTTTAGAATTACGTTTATCTAATACAAATATAAAAAACTATTTGTAATTAAACGCTGATATATAAACAATGCAGGCTCCTAAGCGTAAGTTTATACACCATTTGTTCGCTTTCGCTGTCGCGCTAGAAAAAGCTCGTACACAGAAGTAGAACTTCTTTGCGCAGATCATGTTTGTAAAATGTCTTTGCTTGCGCAGACGCCGATTACGATGTGATCTGATTGGTTGTTTGCATGAAAGGATCTTGAAATCGGAAACACTGGTTAAATCTACTGTTATATTTGCGGTATTTTTACATACGGAAATATTACGTTGCGATCTACTGCAATAAATGCAGTGAATTTGACAATCATTTTTTACAGTGAATTTTTAATCAAAAAACGTCTTTTAACGAAATGTGAGTGCACTATGTCAGAAGCCGATTCAAAACCTTTCGAATGATACCTCATTTGTTATTGTGTGTTTCATAAAGTCATAGGAATAGGGATGTTGACAACAGAAATAATATATATGATGTATATATATTTAAAAATATTTAAATGCAGTCAATAAATTGGTAAAAAAAAAAAAAAAAAAAAAAAACAGAGCCTAAACTAGTTCGCGAAGAAACTCGCAAGCTAATGGTGGGAGTTTTGTATTCAAATTTCTCGTTTGCATTGCCATATTTTAAAATTATTATTTTTGCATAGGATAGCTGAGATCGATCTCTAACTAAACTCTTTTTTTTTTTTTTTTCGATTTCTGTTGCAGTTATTTTTTATGAAGATACTTTCACTTCCGGAATCGGTTCCGAAAGTGAAAGTGACTTCATTCTGCAGTGATATTTTGCAAGCAAAATCGAAAAAGTAACAAAAGGACCAGTTATATATACAGGGTGTTTAAAAAATGACCGGTATATTTGAAAAATCAATAAAAACTAAACGGGCAGCGATAGAAATACACCGTTTGTTGCAATATGCTTGGGACAACAGTAAATTTTCAGGCAGACAAACGCCCCATCAGTGGCTGAGAGGTTCTGCTCTCGAAGCTGGTAGACGGGAGGTGCTGGGTTCGATCCCAATCGCGCCCGTCGGCCAAATCGTTCGGAGTTTTCGTGATTTTCTTCGAGCCGTGGATTTATCCATGCGTAAATACGGGTTAGGTTCCCTTAGAAAGACCCCCACGAAGGGCACTGCCAGGGTCGGACTGGGTCCTTGTAAAGGGCGCAGACCTTGGATTTTCGAAGGGCGCAACTTTACTAAAGAAGCTCATTATTTTACCACTTTTATAGAAAGCCAATAATATCCATTAATAATTAATAGACTGTAAAAATATAATCCGAAATATCAACATTTTAAAAATTTGATTTCTGTGTTAAATTTTGGAAATTTCCAATTATTTATAAAGATCTCTACACTGTACAAAATTTCAGAAATGTTTTCTGATGCAAAATAATAATAATAATAATAATAATAATAAAATACGAAAATTTATTTGTAAATTTTTGTCTGCAATAAGTCCTTAATTGACCATGCAATCATGAACCAACCACAAGCTTCCGATATTAACAGAAACCTCTTTTCCAAAATTTATAGACAAACAAAGGAACTTTTTTTTTTCCATAAACATCGCCGAAAACTTCTAAAACCCGTTGTTTCCAGGAGTTTCTGGTCGGTTCTTTTCCAAATGATTTCTGAGGACATGGTAAAGAGTTACGGAACTGTGCGTAATTAAATAGCTACAGTCAAAAAAATTTTCGTAAACTTCTCTGTTATCTATAGTAATAATATAAAAGAAAGTTTTTGTCTGTCTGTGTGTTTGTTGACGATGGCTAGCGAAATCTACAGCTCGCCACAGCTCTGAAAATTTCGATTTAGGCAGTGCAAGGCATGTCCTAAAGGCTCAGATTTTTAATATTTTGATAATTAGCCAAGATATTAATCAAAAACTCATATATTTCTTTGAGAGCCAGCAAAAGCATCTGCGCATGCCCAGAACCCGATTTACGCATCGGGAGGGAGTGATTAAGTAAACACGCGTTTCCTTTTTTTCTTTGTGTGCGTGTGTGTGTGTTTGTGTATGTATTATTTTATAGTTTTAAATCGGCAAAAATAATTAGAACTATTGAAATTGGACGTCATATTCAGAAAGATCATACTCTTACGTCTCAAATGCTGCAATATATTCGATAAAATATCTTTGTTAACCTTTGGAATTTTTTTTTTCAAAAAGGTAGTTTTCCCGAAGGACATTTTTCTCCCTTATGTTAACGTTTCTCTAGGGCAGGCATGTCAAAACTGTTTACCTCCGCGGGCCAAATTAAGCATTATAT
Source organism: Maratus michaelseni (assembly GCA_963931845.1). Taxonomy (NCBI): domain Eukaryota; kingdom Metazoa; phylum Arthropoda; class Arachnida; order Araneae; family Salticidae; genus Maratus; species Maratus michaelseni. The sequence continues at coordinate 142,580,185 of OZ007597.1, forward strand.
ACAAAGCCGCGGGCCACATTAAAAAAATGTAGATACTAATATTATTACCATTGCACAGGATAAAATTTGTATTTACAAAACACAGCCATGTTAAAGAAATATTCACGCCAAGTTTCAAAGTTACTGTAATACATAGTTTAGTTTATCTTATTTTTGAAAAATACTCATTTTTTTTCATTAACGAAATCTACAAAATTTAATTGAATTTCCTAAATTGTATTTATTTCAAAAATTGATTGTACACGCTGTTTTGTCCTACTGTTCTAGCAAAAGCATAGCTGCCAATCTTCTGTGTTTTCTTCGAGTAAAATAAGCATATTTTGAAAGAGAAAAGTTATTTAATAAAATGTGTGTTGTATTCCATGGGCTACTTATTTAATTTGATTTATTAAATACATTTTCTGATTCAAATTATGTTTATTTGGGGAAAAAAAGGTTGGCAGCTATGAAAAGATGTCGTATAAAAGTGCGCTACCGAACATAGCTAAAATATGCCTAATTGCACACTTATACTTTAAAAAATCGGCCGATTGATGAATAATTACAGAAATTTTGAAACCCCAAATCCATATATTTTCACTTTAATATGAAATCGCACTGAATTTTGATTAACAGCAGTATTGAATTCTGAAGAATAATTTCAACATCAATCATTATATTTTTAAAAATTTCCACTTTGATGGTTTTTTATAGTGCCTGGCAACATTTAAATTGAAATACATTTCCTTTTAAAGAATTGTTTTATCAAAGTAATAAATTCTATTTGAAAACGCTAATACTAACAAATAACATGATAACATACTTCTGTTAATTGCTAAAAGGTATAAAATAAAAACATTATAAATAGTAAAATAACTTTTATTAGTCTGTCTCGAGCCACAATTTCGATAAGTTAAATAATGCTGCATCGTTACATATTGTATTTTTGCGTGTTTCAACATATATGGTTTCTCTTATTATAGATGGATAGTGTAGACTAGAGTGAGAAATTATCTCACTTTCATTGAAATTTATTTGGATACAATATGTAACGATGCAGCATTATTTAACTTATCGAAATTGTGGCTCGAGTTACTCCATGGTTACAAATATGGAAATAAACAACCAAGTAAAAATAAAAAATATGTGAAAGATTAAATGATAGCGTTTCAAATAATAACTTCAAAGACCGTGCAATTATAGAATATTCTAATTTGTTTTGATAATGGCTCGGATAGAGCCGAAACATGTCTACAGACTAATAAAAGTTATTTTACTCTTTATGTTTTCATTTTACACCTTTTAATAATTGAAAGAGGTATATTATTACAAGGTGTTATAATTTCTTATGTTTTTAACAAGATAGCATTATGAAATCTGCTTTGAAATTTTCTCAGGTGCTTTGTAATTTGAAATGAAAACTCCAAGTACTTTGTCTGTTGGTAGACTTTTATAATTTGTGGATTTAAAATGAAAATTGTAACATTTCAGTTAAGCTTTTATAATGGAAAGCCGTCAAATTCCGTATAAAAAGGTAGATTTGTTTATCTTCATACCCACATTTCTAAGATATTTTTGTGCAGATTGACGATTATTAAGAATGTTACGTACAGATATAAGTTTAAAAGCACAAACCCGGCTTTTAGAAATCAGTCCGTTATAAATAAATATTTTTAGCAACGGTACCTATACTTGTACTATTTTCAAATTTCTTTAACTGCGCTAGACATCATTTCTTCAATTTCGTTTTGAGTGATTTCGACTGCCGGGACAATCAATGTGCTAAAAACAATAATTATTTTTTTTAAGCAAATGTATTTCATTCAATAGGCTTGGTGAAAGCAGTTTGATTCTCTTTTAAAGAAGTATCAGTTTCAATTCTGACAGTTTATCCTTTCTATGTTTAGCCAGATTTTTGTGAGTTTTCTTTATACTTTGTGCTGTAGCACTTAATGTTACATTCTTTTTAAACTCCAACAGTTTCTACATATCAAGCATAAAATTTCAGTTTTCTTTTGAACATAATTGTGTTATAAATCACCTTTAGAAAAGTATGCAATGTCCATAGGGTAAAGAGCTTTAACACATCTTTTTTATATAAATCTTGGAATGTATGAGAGTATGTCAATAAAATGTGTGTATATCAATAAAAAAAAAGGAAAGAAAGATCATACACAATTACTAACCTAAGTAATAAAAATAATTAAAGAGCTTAAATCCGACTAAAAGCTAAGTTCGACTAATGCCCAGATGAAGAACCTGGATCGCATATTCGGGGTTTTTACGTCAAACACAAAAGTGATTATTTATGCCACTTTCAAAGCAACTCATTTAAAGCTATATAATTTTATATTTAATTTTTTTTTAAATTTTAACTGTTCTTAATTAGTGCTGAATTTCATTATTTTATAATGCATTTCTTAGTAATTAATAAATACAGAATATTATTTTGTAAAATGGTGTAAAATCTAAGATAGTAGTAAAATAAAGTATTAGTTTCAACATAAACAAATTAACATTATAAGTAAAAATACTTTAAAAAATTTACAACCCTTTGTTACGTTCCGATTGGTAATCTATGTATTCTCAATGTTTTTGTGCCAAAATGTAAAATTGAATTATATCTGTCTATAATACATTACTGTTGCCAGAGAGCAGGACTTTTTTAAATTCAGAATGCTACCACATTCTGAAGACAAATATTTTCCTCATACAACATAATAAATAAGATACATATTATTATTCAAAAATAGTGGAAGCATTTTGAATATTTAAAGATGCCTGTCAAATTGGTAACACTAATTTACATATATTTCAGATATTCGCCATCTCTAAGACCACGATTGCTGCAAGTGTTCGTGCTAAGTGTATTTTTAGCATCCGTGTTCTAACACAACTAAATTAAACAAGGGTAAATTGCCTAAGGATTCGCAGGCCACAGATAGGTTGTTCGCGGGCCAGTTGTGGCCCGCGGGCCACGTGTTTGACATGCCTGCTCTAGGGTGTAATTTTAAAGGTACCGGAAACCACAAATAAACTCTAAAAGCTAAATCCTTCTTTTAATCAATGTGAAATCGGTATTTTAAAATGCGAATTGTAACCCTTTCAACAACACCGGCGAACGCAGGTCACTTCACGCCTCACGGAGATGATCTTTTTTCTATGCTAAAAGTATCTAAACGTCGTATTTCGACACAGTATTTCTAGAGCATCTCGGTAGACAAGATTTACATAACTTACAAAATTTTCGAAACGTTCGAACATGCAAAGAAAAAAAAAAAAAAAGAGAAATTTTTGAAAAAAAAAAAAAAAAAAAACCCGCGGAAAACCGGGTATGACGTTATAGTCGTATGTGACATACATGACATTTTATAATCTCTATGACTAAGTTATAATCACATTCTCCATTCTATTAAATCCTATCATACTTAATTAATTCAATGATACCCCATGATAGGTAATGATTCTATGTTGCCATGGTGATGACGCCCTATTTAAGATGGAGTCCTATTATTTCCGTATTACTGAATTTAAAAACCGAATTTGTAAACTAAAAGCGTTTCATGATAGCAATCCTATAATCTACCGACAGTTTTTTGGATAGATGTTTCCGGGTAAATATACATTAAATGGAAAAAGAGTCTAAATATGGATTTTAAGTTCTGAAAGTTTCGAAGCTAGGCTTAAGTTTCCCATTGGAATTTTCAGTAAATGTCAACAAAAGATAAAATGTTGCCAACTTAAAATGTATTTATTTTTCTACGAAAATTGAAGGAATCGCGGCAAGAGAGTGCCAAGCCACATTTTTGAACTTCTGAGATATTTCTATTTGAAAATTTGATCAAATAATCAAATCAAGATATATAACCTAAAGTTTTTTCGCCAATGTCCTACTAACATTTGAGATATTCTGAATAATAATATGGCATTACTTTAATGATATTACTATTACGTTTATTGCAAATTAGCTATCTTCATTGAGGGCATAAACATCTGGGGCAAAAACAAAACCTGTCATATATGCTACCACCAAGTGACATTAGAAACAAATTATATGTTGGATATTACATTTTACAATATTAAGCAACAGATGACAGTGTTAGATTTATTTCACCAAAACTGTGGCTTGGCACTTTCTTGCCCCGACCCCCTCAATTAATCATATTATAATAACAGACAATATAATTAATTTCACTTAAACTAGTTATAGTACGAACGCACCTTTTTGTCATACAATTTTAAACTTGTTATTATTACATTTATAAACAATTCTGAATCAGTTCTTTTTTCATATTAAAATGTAATTGTTAACAAAAAAACAAAGTTTGAATTACCTTCCAATTGCCGGGATAAAATTCTCTGAAACCTATTTTATAAACATTTACTAGGAATTATAAGATACATTTGAATTGTTACAAATACAGGAACACTACACTTTTCAGATAAGTATATGACATATATATAATAAATGCTTTTTCAGCAAACTCAATAATGATAATAAAATATTAAATAGAAGCGACACTCTTTGGTGCCAGACAGTCTGAAATTTATTGCACGGAGACTGCCGCCATTGGTAACAGATTGAATATACTTCAGGTTTTAAAAGATTTGGATTGGATGCTCTCCTGAAACAAAGAAATGTTCAAAAACAAACAGTGCTTGCAAAGAGAAAAATAGTTCACTATATATTTTTTTTATTGCAAAAAATGAATGTTATTTTAAAAATATATACAGAATAGTATTTTTATTAATGTTGTAAAGTTAGTTACTCTAGTATTTGCCGTCATTTTTTTAAACTTCATCTGGGTTTTTTTTTTTTTACATCATCTGGACGAGGGCGCAGATTTAATAACCGAGGGCGCACCGGCCCGCGGGCCAGTCCGAGCCTGGGCACTGCCCCCGGGCCTATATCCCAAGTGTAGATAATTGGCCGTCAATAATCAACCCAACTCAGGCAGACAAACTTTCGAAATTAGTTACAATTTTCAACAACAGATGGCACTGCAGTCTAGAAAAATCTAAACCACGATATTTTCCACATATCTACCACAATAATATGGCGTAGTCTCTGAACGAAATTACCAGAAATCTTTGTAAACGTGTCAGGCGGGATGGCTTCACATGCAGAAGAGATGTACTGCTTCAGTTGTTCAATTGTTTCTGGATTGTGGCGGTACACCTGGTCTTTCAAGTGTCCCCACAGAAAGAAATCACTAGTTTACAAAGGTTTCTGGTAATTTCGTTCAGAGACTACGCCATATTATTGCTGCGCATGGTGGATATGTGGAAAATATCGTGGTTTAGATTTTTCCAGACTGCAGCACCATCTGTTGTTAAAAATTGTAACTAACTTCGAAAGTTTGTCTGCCTGAAAATTTACTGTTGTCCCAAGTATATTGCAACAAACGGTGTATTTCTATCGCTGCCCGTTTAGATTTTATTGATTTTTCAAATATACCGGTCATTTCTTAAACACCCTGTATATATTTTTAAAAATATGGAAATGCAAATGAGAAATTTGAAAAGAACGCTTCCATAGGTTTATCATTAGCTTGCGGGTTTTGTTGTGTGGCTAGCAATTCAAACTGGTTGCTTTCTGACACATTTTTTAATACATTTCTGCCCTCAAACTTATCAAATTGGCCGGTGTTCTTATTAATAAACTATGCAATCGAATTGGGATTATTTTTTTCGATTTTCGGTAAAGGCAGAGCATTTTTTAGAAAATGCTGTCAAAATTGGCGTTTCGAACCGAATGTCCGGACGCGGTAGCGTAGGAAAAACGACAAAAACCTTCTCTCCTGAGACAACAATTGCTTTTAACTCAAGATGTAATTTATTTATCGACAAATGAAAAAAAAAGTTAGATTACAAATCACTTCAATAATCACGCCTGCAAGTAACATGCTTTTATGTTCAAAAATAAGTCAGAAAATCTGTCAGAAAATTCCGCGTTGTTCAGCGGGATAAATACTTTTAGGTAGATTTCGTAAGAAATACTACCTATTACATTCTCACCTAAGTTGGAATTTTTGAAAAAAAATTTGCAGATCTACGCCGATCATGACTCCCAGAACCCAAAACCACCCCCCAGTTCAAAACTTTATATATATATATATATATATATATTAAACTTTAAGTAAAATTTAACCTTTGAAACATAAGAAACTGACCATATACATTGAAATCTCGATACCAAAGAGCCCTGTCAAATTACAAATTAAAATTGTAGTCCTAATAAAATATATGTCACTTTTTTATGGACACGATAACTGGAAAAATTCTGCATAAATCTCTTCCAAACAGATACATAAAATCAAGGGGCATAAAATCTCCGTCAAGTTCGTTCATGGGCAAAATTGAACCAGGGGGGGGGGGGCTTTTTGTGAAAACAGAAAAACACCCTTAATTTCTTAATTATGATACGTATCAAATCCGTTTAAAGATATTATTACTTCTAGGAAAAGGGCCGAAAATTTATGTATAACAGATTTTAGATATCATTAAAAATGGCCCCAAGGGGGGGAAAAAAGGGGGTTTTAGAAGAAAAAAAATCATAACTTCGTCAATTCACAAGATATCAAATCCGCTTAAATTTGTTATTAATCCTCTTAATATTATCTACAACTTTTATATTGACAAGTTTTTTATAGGACCAACCCTTATAGCAAAACAAAATTAAAAACAAAAAAATCCCTGCCGGCTCCGCCTGCAAACAAGTTAGGTTTCGAAGTGGGCGGTTCCCATCTGTCGTATCATGGCAAAAAGGTCATTTTTCCGCAATTCCCAACAAACAGGCGCCCTACGGTCTGCATCTTCGAAATCTACCTGTGCCTGTAGGCCGAGCCGTCAGGGATTTTTTTTTTCTTTCAGAAAAGCCTTAAGAGAAAAACGGTCGAAAGTACAGCTTATGATAGTTTGCCCTCGTAACTAAGCCTGTTCTCAAATTCTAACTGGCTACTTTATGACATACTTGATTAATTTTTTTCGGAAACAGAAGAAACAGGCAGGTCTTCTTATTCAGAAACTATATAATCGAAACACATTTTCCATTTTTTGGCAAAGGCAGAAGATCTTTCAGAGAATACTGCGTCGACGTTTTGAACCGAATTCTCGCCCTGTCGAAGCGAGCAAGGGGTAAAATGTGTGGTCACGTGACAAGAATAAATAATCGATAAATAATTTACTCGATAAATAACACTAGTTTAAAAACAATTTTTTGTTGTTCATGAAATGAAACATATATTATTTATGTAAGCTATGGATGGTAGTTAAAAAAATATTTTTTTATTTTTTGTAGCACGTCACAATTTTTAGATATGAAGGTCTTTGTTTTTTATCTACCCCAATTGTTTAACCCTTTCCGGCACAGACAAATTCTATTCGTAAAATGAGAAATTACTGACTGACACTGGAATTTACAAACGACCTTTTTAGTAAATAAGAACTCGTTATTTTAAGCTTACATTGTAGAAACAAAAGTTTATTAAAATATTCTTGGTGACTATTTTTACTTACCCATCATACGTAGTATAGGGTAAGTCTTGTAATCGTTTGGAAAATCGAAAAAAAAATTTTGACGGATTTACGCGTTTCAGACACTGGAGATTCCGAAAAACATATTTTTAGAAAAAAAAATTTGCCGTCCGTCTGTGTGTCTGTAAACGCTCTATCTCCCGAAAAAATTGAGATAGAGACTTGCAATTTGGTATGTACTTAGTATGTAATAATGGGAAGAAGCCTATTTCATTTCAATAACCTCGATTAACCGGAACTATTTTTTTCGGACTCTCGAAATATTCGTTCTGATGAAAGGTATATAAAAATTTTCGAAATTGTTTATTTTAAGAAATGAATATAAAAGACAATAAAAAAACATAAATTTTGCATAAAGCATGAAGTTGATCGGATAATGAGTTGCCGAGATATTTGGAATCCTATTTTCCACACTCTTCGATTTTTCATGACCCTGTATTTCATCCAAATTTCACTTCAAAGATATATTTTAATTGGAAATTTGACGCTTAATCAGATGCAATAAACTGCTAGTTAATAGGATTATTATTTTTGGAGTTATAAGGATGTTTCTTTCAAGCAATTCAGTAATCGAGCCTTTAAAGTTTGTGACGTCATCAAGCCACGATTTTATTGGAATTGCAATGCACTTTATAAGTAGTTTACACATTTTTATTTTAATATTTTACATTCTGCATATCCATGATGGGTAAGTATTACGGTGGCCCCCAACGACTAGTTTATTTGGATGTAGTTTTTTGTAAAAATCTTCTTAATAAATATTTCAAAAATCTGACGTGCTGGATTTTTTTCAATATTTTTTCCTAGATGTAGATACCCAAAGTAACATAACCGTATATCTTTCATTTCATGAACAAAAGTCGTGTAAACTAGTGTAATTTATTGATTTAAAAAAAAATGTATAATTCAATTCCAAATCATTTCCATAGTCAGGGCTACCAATTTTACGCCTTTGCGTTTAAAAATAAGTCTTAAATTGTGCCAGAAAGCTTCGCGCGTCATTGAGCAGGTCATTTGAGAACCACCTTAATGACGTATTTATCGCTGTTTGCATCTCCTATGATATATATCATTGCAATTCCATGAATCAGAACATTCTAAAAGCAATTAGTTGTTCACAGATCTCGGGATTTTTATGACTTTTGAAACATTGTATAAGCCTAGCATCGATTACTCGCCAAATGTTCCGCTTGTTGCTTACATTTGCGGATTTTGGTTCAATCTTGAAAAACAAAACCCCATTTGCAGCGTGAAAGAGCCGCTTGAATGAAGCCAGGGGCAATAGCATATATTCAAGATCGAACGATTGTATGTGTGATAGAAACTTTACTCTTTTCATTAACTTAACTTGGGTTTTGTATGTAAAGATGGAATTTTGTAGTACATTTTTCATTCATTCCCTGATAGGCTGAGAACTATAAACAAGTTGAAACTTGTACGTCAAACGTGACAAATGAGGTGCGTTCGTACTATAACTAGTTTTATAAATATTCCTATCTCGGTGCAACAGCTGTAGCACTCTTATACAAAAATGCATGATTCCAAAATTTATTTTATGTGCAGATTTTCATATTATAGATATTAATTTTATTTTATAAAATTAAGTTTCAATACCGTTTACAAATACATTAAAATTACACTATGAGCAAATATCCAATACAAGACAATGTAAAAAAATCATCGTTATTATTTCAGTGAAATGAATTATATCGTTTGTTATTATCATACGATTAATTTCCGTAATAAAATAAGTACATTTTAAGTTGGCAACATTTATCTTTTGTTTATATTTACTGAAAATTCTAGTTGAAACTTAAGTCTAGCTTTGAAAGTTTCAGAACTTGAAATCTATATTCAAACTATTTTACCATTTAACGAGCAGGGAAGACCGAGCTATGCTCGGTCAAAATTAAATTTAAGTTCAAATATCATGACCCATGACCAAAATGACCCACTTATTGAATTTTCTCGAACATGTGACTTAGCCCAACAGTTTTCTCGTGCCCGAAAACCATAGGATGCAAAATTTAGTGTAAATTGAGCCGCTTTTTAGATCTTGACCCACAATGACCCAGAAATGACCCACTAATCGAATTTTCTCGAACATGTGACCTAGCCCAATGATTTTCGCGTGCCCGAAACTCGTATTATACAAAATTTAATCAAAATCGTTAGAGCCGTTTTTTAGATAAAATTAATTTGACCCGCTTTGACCCAAAAATGACCCACTAATCGAAAGTTCTCGAACATGTGACCCAGCCCAATTGTCTTCTCGTGCCCGAAAATAGTCGGATAGAAAATTTCGTCAAAATCGTTTGAACCGTTTTTTAGATACAATTAGCTTAACCATGACCCAAAATGACCCACTAATCGAATTTTCTCGAACATGTGACCTAGCCCAATGGTTTTCTGGTGCCCTAAAACGGTAGGATACGAAATTTCGTCAAAATCGTTAGAGCCGTTTTTAAGATAATTTTTGCATATATATATATATATATATATATATATATAACTACACACAAGATTTGCTCGTATTAGAATATATTATATGATATCTATTTCTCCGAAAACATCTGTCAAAAAAAAAAAAAAAAAAAAAAAAAAAAAAAAAAAAAAAAAAAAACTGTCGGTAGATTATAAGATTGCTATAATTAAACAATTTTAGTATACAAATACGATTTTTAAATTCAGTAATACGGAAGTAATATGACTCCACCTTAAATAGGACGTAATCACCATGGCAACCTATAATAATTATCTATCATGGGATATCACTGAATTAATTACGTATGATAGGATTTAATAGAATGAAGAAAACTTTATGAATATCTTTTTAAGTTTTGATTCAATGTTCATAAAATTTGAAATGACAAAATTCTGCAACGATTATATATATTAAATTTCAAACCATTCGGTTGGTTAGTTTTTCCGCTGTTATATGCAGACAGACGGACCAACCAGACGACGACTATAGGTCTTATACGTATCTATATAATTACGAACACACCTAAAACCCCCTACTTGCAGCGTGAAAGGGCCACTTGAATGAAGCCAGGTGCAATAGCATATATTTCAGATCGAACGATTGTACGTGTGATAGAAACTTTGGGGGAGAGGGGGGCAGATTTGAACACTTTTCACTAAAGTACAATTTTCCCCACTATATATAAGTTCTGAGAAATAAGAAGTTTCAAGGTTTATTGGAAATGACAACAAGCGCATTGCTTGTTCTGTTCCTCCTTATAACAATGGTCTAGGAAACTTTAAAATAATATCATTAAAAGGAACGGGCCACTTGTCTTCATGGTCTGGGAAGAAAAATTTGTAACAACCCTCCTTCTTTTTCAGGCAGGGGCGCCATTTCGGGGGGGCTGGGGGGGGGGCAACCGCCCCCCCCCCAAGGAATTTGAAATTTCAGAAAATTTATCAGTTATCACAGGTTAGACCAAAAAAAAACAATCAAAATATGATTAAAAGCTAAAATAACGTCAGATTTCACAAATTTGATTACAATATAAAAAAACTAGTCTGATGTGCCAATCCCAAAACTTTCTTCTATCACATACAGGTTTCACATACACCAAAAACAAATCAGCACCAATTTATATTAAGGTCTAACTGAATCTAAAGTTTTATTAAATTATGTGCGTTAGTTCTGAAGATATAGCTATCGTAAAAATCGTACAAAATGTAGCATAGCAGTGCCACCTATTAGGCTATTCATACCAAATCGTAATCAACTTCTATTTATGTCAAGATCTAACCGAATCTGAAGTTTAGTGAAATTCTGTGCATTAGTTCTTGAGATATAGCTATCGCAAAAATAATGAATTATGTAGCATAGTATCGCAATCTGTTAAGCGATTTACACCAAAAACTAAACACCACCTATTTATATCAATGTCTAACTGAATATAGTTTTATCAAATTCCCTGCATTAGTTCTGGAGATACAGCGCCCACAAAATTTTTGTCACATACAGACACACAGACAGAGTCCAATTGTGTTCAGGAACTTCTAAAACGTATAAATTCGTCGAAAACCGGAAGTGGCAAATTTTCATAAATCCAATACCTTTTTCTTGTAAAGATAGAAGAAAATAATAAATATTTAATAAACCCTTTAAACATTGAAATGTTTTCTAAAGCCTTGCTATTGCAACATTCTATAAGTGAGACATTTATCTTTAATGAGTATGTTGGCTAGTTTTAGAAATATATGTGAAAAAAAACACTATGAATTGCTTCTGAGCTGTGTACAGCATGATTAAAAGAAAACTCGTCACCCCCAAGGCTAGAATTTCAGTGATAAATTCTCTCTCTACCCAAAAATTTAAGGGGAATTTTTTAATTTTTTTTCGGGGGTGGGAAGTGTATTCAATTTCCTAATTATATCATTTGTTAATTTAGTTTTATTAGTGTCACATTATATTTACTCCAATCATTATAATGCAGTTAAATCATATGCTTTATTAATTGATACTGTATATATAGTATGCTCTTAAAAATCTCCACAGCCTGACACTAGAGTCCTGTGCAGATTTGGTTGTAACCGATCCGAATCATGACTTTAACCAGACAGACTCCCCTACCCAATGCAGTAGCAAGGAACCTGAGACCAAGGGTTTTGCAGATTTCTGAATTGTATGAAATTTGGATCATAGTCTGAAGAGGAAGGCAGAAAATGATTGAAGAAAATTTTTACTGAAAGAAAATCATTAATGAAAATTTTCTTATACCTATAGATTACAACATTTGTAAATTTCGTAACTTCTTGATGGTGTTCGTGTGCTGATTATCTCGTGACCGATTGAATTTCACGACTTTTTTTCGCGATTATTTCTTTTTTTTGTGATAATTTTCCAAAATTCGCTATTTTCTGTGAATCATTGAAGGAATTGATTTTTTCGACCATTTGTCTAAATTCGCGATATTTTTTTCAACCGATCGACGAAATTCGCTATTTGTTTTCGCCATCGACGAAATTCGCGACTCTTTTCTGCCATCGTTTGTTGAAATTTCGGGAGTCTTTTTCCGCAACCGACTAACAAAAATTGCTATTTTTTTGAACAACCTTTGACGAAATTCCGATTGCTGATGAATTTTTTTCCACCATTTGTCGAAATTTCCGACATTTTTTTTTGGCAACTGATCGACGAAATTCGCTATTTGTTTTCACAATCTTTTGACGCAATTCGGGAATCTTTTCTACGATCGTTTATTGAAATTCGGAAGTCATTTTCTGCAACCAACTGATAAAAGTAGATATCTTTTTGCGCGATCTTTGACGAAATTCCCCTTTTTTGCGCGATTGTTTGACTAAATTCGTGATTTTTTTGTTCAATCTTTTGATGAATGTCGCGATATTTCCCCGCAATAGTTATACTAAATTCGCGATTTTTTTCCGCGACGGATTTACGAAAATCTCTATTTGTTTCAGTGATCTTTGGCGAAATTCGCAATATTTTTTCACGGTCGTTTGAAAAAATTAACGCTTTTTCCCGCGACTAATTTTGCCAATTTAACTATTCTTTTCTAATTTCAATTTGTAAAATTCGCGATGTTTACCGCGATCGGTTGACGAATTGCTTTTGCGTAAAAAAGAAGAAGAAAAATTCGCGGACTACCACTAAAATTATATATATATATTCGCTGAAGAATCACATGTTTGTGAAAGAAGTTAAGATAAGAAGACAAAATCTCACACTGCATTTTTTATTGTGGGGTCCTATTTCTATTTTGTGCACGATATTTCAGCCCCTGTCTCTAAAAAAAAACTTTGCCTCCCCCCAAGAAACTCATGAAATGCCGCCCTGCAGTAAAACCTGCAAAGATGAGTTGAAAAAGACTGTAAAAAAGTTCCATTTTAGAGAAGTCTCCATCTTAGCAAGTATAATTGTATGACTTTTTTTCGTCGAAACATGATTTTTTTTGCCCGTTTGAGAAAGAATTATGTTATAGACAGGTTTCGCTTTGACACGTTTCACTGTAATACACCTATGCTCTTCAGAAGTGCTTTATAGAAAGGAGGTTTTAACTGTTTTTAAGAATACCTGAAAAAAAGGTACCTGTCTATAACTGAAAACTTTCTTAATATTTTAAAATTCTACTTTCTAAGACGAAAACCTGTCTAAAAAGGAATTTTCCAGAGGTCACTTAAGATTCCGTATTAGAAGTATTGTCTCTGTATATATGATTCAGTAAACGTTTTTCGTTCGGAGAGGTTACGGGGGGGGTTAAGCCCCCCCCCCCCCCCCAACTCCACCCTCACTACTCCATCCTCCATGACACTACCTTAAAAAAAAAACTTTGCCCCCCCAAGAAAGCTCCGAAATGGCGCCCCTGTTTTCAGGTAATTTACCATGCATTCTTCTGCTTCATTGTTTTTCTTTTCAACTTGTCAACATAATGGAGAATCCTTTTTTTCCTTGCAATATTTATTAAAATGAAGTTATTTATTTTAATATCAGCAATACTGAATTGTTCTATTTCAATACCTTCTTCATTTTCTGCATGATGAAATGACTCATTATCATCACTGTCTAATAAGAAATCTGCAGACATATCATTGCTGCTAGTCTCAAAATTTTTTTGATGATATGACTTTTTTTACAGATCCTGCTTTAACTTCTTTGAAACTATTTTAGTTCTCTTTCCTAATTTTTTAATACTTTTAGCTTCAATGCGATTTTTTCTGGAGTGGGTGTTAAAATCCTAGATTTACCTTTATTTCTCCATTTAGATGTTTTACGAGGTGAAGCTATCAGGTAAGGTCGGACCAATTCTGGTGTTAGAGTAGTAGCAACAGTGTCATTAACTTTAGAAGTACTTGCTTTTGGTTCTACATTTGCATCAATGTAGGTATTTTCTGGGCAATATTTCCGCAGCAGCATAAGAAAGATCAACTTCAGTCTGCATTACTTCAATGGTGTTCAAATAATTTGCTACAGATTCAACCTCTGAAACATAAGGTGTATTATATAATACTGGCCTGTCAGTTACTGTAGAGGATTCAGAATCATCATCATTGTAAACAGTATCAAAAGGCCTGCCAAAAGGCCTGTCAAAAGGCCATCATACACCTGTTTTTGTAAAGCCTGCAATAATATTCATTCGAATAAATGGCAGATCAAATGCTTCATTAATCATACCTGGGAGATTAATATACGGAAATTGTTTTACCAGGATTACTAAAGTAACCAGCTATTCTGCTTTTAATCAAGTTTTGCTTTCAAAAGCCCGAGTACTGATACATCTAACGGCTTCAGTCTATGTGTACAGTGAGGTGGAAATGTACACAAAACAATGTTATTTTCACAAATGAACTGAATCATAAGTCGTAACATTTAAAATTATATAAATGATAGTCAATATACTTCATAAATACATATTAATTTTGAAAGTCACTTTAATTTAAACAATAAGAGGCAGTTTTGAACATGTTCAAAACTACCCCATTAGATTTGATCAAATCAGCCCCTTATGCCACCATATCGGAAAAGTAGGCTTATATATTTTATAAACAGATTTCATCACGATTTGTTATAACGATAAGAAAAGCATAAATTTACTAACTAATATGTCACTAACGATGAACAGCCGAAGACAATAACACAGGCTTCAGAAGCTTACAAAAAGTAACTTAAAAGTTTAATCAAAAGATGTCAAAACACGTAATCCCTATTCATAACTGAACTATAACTACAATGTGGTAAAAAGCATGTGACACATATGTAAGTTAGTGTTGCGAACATTACTTCTGAAAAATAGGAATATTGCATTATCAGATAAAAAAATATGGGCACTGTTCAAAACTGCCCCCAGTTCAAATGTGCCCCCCTCTCCCCTACTCTTTTCATTAACTTAACTTGGGTTTTGTATATGTAAAGAGGGAATTTTGAAATCGTTTTTTTAACTTATTTTCTGTTAGGCTAGAATTATAAAAATTATGTACACAGGTGTGTTTCCGGTGACAATACAACGTTTCATTATTTTTAGAACTTAATTATACATTAATAAATTAATTTTAAGGCATTTTTTCGTTAGTCGACCGCAGGTGATAAATCGCCAAACTTCTTTATGCTTACAGCTGTTTATGAGTTACAAAAAACAATGGAGTTAGTTATTTATAAGCTAAATCACTGTTGCAAAAATAGACCAAAAAGGCTGTAAAACTGCAATAACCAAATCTTTTAAACACTAAAACGTAGAAAATATAAATAAAAAATAAAGAATGCAAAATATTTAAAAGAAAACTGTTATCATTTAAAGTTTTAAAATCAATTAAATTATGATTATACGTTGAGACAACGACGTAAACATCCTGAATAGATAGTTTAAATGATGATTTCATTTTTCTTTTTTTTTGTCATATTTTGAAAATGGAAACAGAGTAAAATTGTATATATTTTTTAATCAATTCAGTAGTTTGCCCATTCTATCAAGCGCCAATCAAAGCGGCGAATTTTCAATAATCAGGGCTAACGCCAGATGTAACGGAGTTTATAAAATTGGCTGGCCTAACTATTGAAGCGATTTGGAATCAAATGGTGTTTTCTAGTTTTTGATAAATAAATTATTTATCGAGTTTTAAGCAATTGTTGTAATACGAGGCGACAGGTTTTTCTTCTTTTCCGTACTGTCACGTCTGGAAATTCGATTCGAAATGCCCCCTTTGATAGTATTTTCTGAAAGATTTTCTGTTTTTACCTAAAAATGGAGCACACCCTTCGAATACATAATTTCTCAATAAAAACACTTGTTAATTTCATGCGTTTCCGAAAAAAAAAAAAAAATTCAGAAATATGTCAGAAAGCAGATCTTTTGGATTTGAGAACTACTTTAACTATTTTTCGGTACAATTAATTCGAATTTATATCAATCTATGATTTCAGTTGCTCTGTCGCACAGGGTGCCACTATGCATTTTTAGAATGTTTTAATCACAATTCTGATAGAGCCAATTCAGTTAATTATGAATTTTAGAATTGTCTGAAGAGCATAAAAATTGCTCTATTTTTTATTATGTTTTAGCTTTTCTTCGCCCATGTTGGCTGAGGATTTTTTTTAGTTTAGTTTAAGGCTTTCACGTAAAATGAAAGTAATTTGAAAGAAGTTTATTAATTATATTTTTCAACTACGAATGTTCAGTTAACTATGAATTTTAGGATTTAAAAATTGCTCAAATTTTTATTGTTTTAGATTTTCTTCGTCCACGTTGGTTGAGTACTTTTATAATTTAGTTTAAGGCTTTCATGTAAGATGAAAGTTATTTGAACGAATTTTATTAAATATATTTTTGAATTAGTGAATTATTAGATTTGAAACCAGAACTGCAACTGCAATTTGTTATATGCTGTGTTTTGTCAAGAGGTATGTTTTGTGAATATACAAATAAAATAAGAAAAAGTCAAGATGGATTCTTTTCTTTAAAAATTCTCTACATTTATGTCATACACATACATCTCTACATTTCTCTTCTTGTTAATATTAATTTCAATTATCATATAAATAAACTGGTCAATATGTATCTTAAAATATCTCTATACTTCTTTTGCAGGCAATATGTTACGTAGTATCCTTCTTCTTGAAGTTCTACTGATTGCGGCTCAAGTTTTCGTAAGTCAAGGTTTTGAACCAATCGTGACAGAGCAAGAAGCCTTATCTCTCCCTCCTGGCAGACTTTTTGTGCAACTTTTAACTGAACCACGGAGTCTCATAAGATTGTTTGAGGGTTTAAATCTGTCATTTCAAATGCTTCGTCATGTGGGTAGAACAGGCACTGCTATATTAACATTACCCTTTAACAGTGGTATCCTGAACCCCGAATATGATCCCGTTGGTCTAGATTATTGGAAAAGGCCGTTCTATTCACGAATGCCAACAAGATTTCCAGCTGAAGCTCCGCGTTATCTCAGAATGCCTCCAATGTGAAAACTAGTAACGTTGTGGCCATCACAAAACTTTATTCCACATGAATGAAATCAAAGTGATATAAGCATTGCA
The DNA here is from genome assembly GCA_963931845.1 of Maratus michaelseni. Taxonomy (NCBI): domain Eukaryota; kingdom Metazoa; phylum Arthropoda; class Arachnida; order Araneae; family Salticidae; genus Maratus; species Maratus michaelseni. Next base: position 142,597,703 of record OZ007597.1, read on the forward strand.
TATTTCGAACAGATCATCAAATTTTGGCATCCCCTCATAGATGACCGTAGCCAAAATAGAATGACTATCTATTCTTATTATAAAGATTCTAAATTTGATGTTTTGCTCATAAACTAGAGATATAAGCATCACATAGATTTAATCATCCGAATATGATAGCATTAGTCCAGATTATTGGATAGAATTCCAACACGATTTCCATCTGAAGCTCTGCGTTATCGCAGAATGCCTCCAACGTGAAAACTAGTATATGTTGTAGTCGTAACAAAACTCTCTTTTATGTAAATATTCATTACATCATTATAATTATTCATTACATATTATCATTCCATTATTTCAAATAACTTCAAAGCCCGTGCAATTGCAGTACATTCTTATTTATATTAATAATAGCTCCGATGGAACCGAAACATGTCAACAATCTAATAAAACTTATTTTACTGTTTATAAAGTTTTTATTTTACGCTTTTTAGTAATTAAAAGGAGCAATAATGTATTCAAATAAAGTTTTGAAATTTATTAAAAGCGATATTTTCCCTTCTTCTGTTTGCCAATGGAATATTTTAACTACACATATAGTTGATTTAAACTTAAAGCTGTTATCTAAAGCACAGTACAGTCGAATAGAATTGATGACACAAAACCGAAATAATTATTTACTTGCAGTATAGGGTGAAACCCCTAGTTACTGACACTTAACCAGTAACTGACACTTGAGCAAAAATCTAATAAGCATTTTGTTGTAAAATTCTGCAAAGTAATGTCATTGAGTGGTAAACGAGACACTTACTTTTATTTTGGAGCCAATTTATTCACCACTAGAGGGCCAAGAACATATTCAATGAGGAAGAAACTTTTGAGAATACAAAAAGTGCCATTTTGAAGCAACCATCTTAATTTCTAAAATTAAGGAAGTGTTTTTCTAATCTATTTGTAATGCAACCATCCTAAACTTTTTTTTCTTAAAGTTATACTTGTAAAAATAAGTTTAAAGATGCATATGATTATGATATACAGGGTCATTCATAATTCCCTCCGTGGTTTCGAAACGTTATAGTAAAAAAACGAAGACGAATATGAAAAAAAGAAACATATGAAATTATTCCGAAACTTTTCAAGTTTTACTTACATACATTACAGGTGTTCTATGTGTGAACCCTTGGTCACACGGCATACATCCATGCGATAGTCCAGTTCCTGCCATACTCCGTTTCTTTAAATTTCCGGTACCACACATGAATTGTTTTGTCAGTTGGTCCCTGTTTTCGATATTTATTACGAAAGGCCCGTTGAACTGACACCACTGATTCAGATTTAAAGAAACGGAGTATGGCAGGAACTGGACTATCGCATGGATGTATGCCGTGTGACCAAGGCTTCACACATAGAACACCTGCAATGTATGTAAGTAAAACTTGAATAGTTTCGGAATAATTTCATATGTTTCTTTTTTTCATATTCGTCTTCGTTTTTTTACTATAACGTTTCGAAACCCCGGAGGGAATTATGAATGACCCTGTATTAGGGCCATGGTTTAGGTTTATAGTTATTTAATTTAGCTTAATTGGGAGTGCCAGTTATTGGTTTCTGGAATTTCATTTCACCAGTCTCTGACAGAGGTGTTAGTTATTGGTTACATTAAAGAAAGTTGAAATATATTAGTTGAACTGTTTAAAAATGCATAATAACAAATTAAATATATCTTGTAGTAAACACAATTAAAATTTAAGTTGTTTTACCTGTGTCGGACACCAGATATCCAGTTACTGGTTCATAAATGTCAGTTATTGGATATCTGCATCCTTAATAATGCAGTACTAAATATTATTCATATGTACTCTTACGATATACTCTACATTACTAATAATGCAGTAACAGCTTACTAAATCCCATTTTTTATAATAAATACGAATGTATTTTGTTTTTATAATAAAGAATAACGTTTTTTAAAGGATTTTAATCTTGAATGAAATAAAGTGTCAGTAACTGGATCACTTTGTGTCAGTTAATGGTGTTCCAAAATAGGGATGGTGTCAGTTACTGGAGTTTTTGACCATACTTATGAATAAAATTAATTTTTAATAATAAAATGTATATTTTTTCAAAATTTTGCCAACAATAAATTTTTAATATATCTCTACTATCCTTTCAAAAGCAAAGATAAGTATAAAATAGATTTAAATCTTTGTAATAGTGATTTGAACAAGAAAGAATCCTTAAAGTATCAGTTACTGGGGGGTTTCACCCTGATTATTCACAATTTATCGAAATTTCAGGGTTGCCAAAGGCGACTATATTTTCACTGTTTACACTTCTACTATTTTCCTACAATAATTTTCGTCGTTGATTTCTACTAGAAATCTAGTACAAGGATTATTGTTTAGAAATAGCGGTACACGAAATAGTAAAAAAAAAAATAGCCGCCTGTGCACCCTGAAATTTTACAATTGCTCTTCGAATTATTTTGTGATCTGTGCAACTTTCCTTTTCTAAATTTAAAATTATTAAAAGCTACACAATGGTAAAAAGAGATTTTTAGATCGTTCAAAGCCATTATATATCCACACAGTCAAACATTAATGAATCAAACTGATTACACGATGTTATTTAAATTTTTCATAAATGCGGAAGCGAGGAAAGTTCAGTTCACTAAGTGATATTTTTTAAATAATTAAATGCTTATTTACCTATTATTTTACAAATAAGGCTTATAATATGTTAATATTTTATATACTTATAAGTTTATTTTTTCCTATTAATAATTGTACAAAGTACAAATGACAAAAATTAATTTTCTTAACAAATACAAAAAAAAAAAGAGTTTAGTTATTTTATTTTTTTTTCTTTATAATTTTGTATTTTTGTTTTACTTTTATGTGAAATGTAAATCAATAGTTACGTAAGATGCGATTTCTTTTAACACATTGTAAAAATTACTTTATTATCTCGGTTATTTTTGTACTTTTTTTTTATATATATATAATTTTTTTCAATTAATTAATGTTCAATATTTTTCGCATTACATTTGTACTCACTTATAAGTTTTTATGAAGTGGGACTTTTTTGGGAGGGGCAGGGACTGATTTACATATTTAGGGGCCCTGAGCACAGATGCTTATGTGGGGGGGGGGAGGGGCTTGCGCCAATGCTTACAGCTGCCCTGAATTAAAAAATATATCAATTAAAAAAAACTGTAAACAAAATCGAAAAAGAAAAAATAACGGCTTCTGTAGAGATTGTCCTCAACTAACCAAATGAAAAAAATCATTTAAAAATATTGAAATGCAAACGAAATATTTAAAAAAATGTCTGCCATCGGGTGTTTTCACTTGAGTGAAGTAGCCCCTTAAAAATTATTTTTAAATGAAATAAACGATAAACAGATTTTTCCGTATTATTTTATTTAATAGTTAAAACGTCATCAGATTTTGGCCAATAATTGGAAAATCTTCAGTAGCATTTGGGGGCCCTGGGCCCGTGACCTGAATGCAGAGCAGGTGTCAAATGAAGTTCTACACAAAGCGACAGACATTCTTTCCGTGCATCCTGCCCAAAATCTAGAAAACATGATTTTTTTTTTTTCAATTAAAAGAAAATAGATTTAGGGAAAAAAAAAAAAAAAAAAAAAAAAAACACGCAAATAATACAACTAGTCTTTATATCCAATTCCTACAAAAAAGGGGAAAATATTTATTATATAAGAAGAGGTTTTCCTACTACTGGAATTATCATTAGTGCCACGGAAGATTTCATGGTTCTTTCTCCGTGATTAGTGCATTCATCTTGACGTAAAAATGTATGGTGTCGCCATCTATAGTGACTGTTCTAGATTAAAATCTCATATTTCTGTTTATTGTGGATAATTCTTAAGACAGTTTTTTAAAATTGCAAAAATTCTGAAATACATTTACCTATCTGTCTGTACATAAAATTTTTAGACATTTTCTCTAACTGAAATGCGTTTCTAATTGATCTGTTTAAATAACGTATTTTTAATAGGCTGATGGCAGCGTTCTTTTCAAAATTTTCACAATTCAATATTTTTAAATATATATTTTTTTTGCATGCGATAGCTAAGGTCGATCTCCTAATGGTCCCTTTTTTACTTTTTTAATTTTGGTCACAGTTTATTATTATTATTATATTACTATGGGAACATTTTTTACTTCCGCAACCGGTTCAGAAAATGACCTATGAAAAGAAAAAAAAAAAGAATCTTTTATACTCGACTACGCGCGGAAAAGGAGGGTAATGTTTTTGATTTTGGACAATGTAATATTTTTAATTCCCTGGTAAAATGACAACAGGTGAGTGGGTTTTAATAAATGTAGTACCGAAATATTTGTCTTCGTTCACCCAGTGTCATATGTTATAGTTATATAGCCTATGTTTTCTGGGATTACCGGACATTTCCAATATGCTTATAAATGATTGTTCTAATAAAAAACACATGTTGAAGTTATGTAAATTTAACAGTTATTCATCGCCAATTATAATAAAATGTACTTAATAAATTAGAAACAAACTAAAGAGAGAGAGAAAAAAATAAGAATAATTCCACGTGAAATCGTACAGCCCATAATCAGGCCCTGACTACCACACCGGCATCCGGGCCCATGTCCTGGGCACGAAATTTTTCATAATTTCATCTAAATTTCCATTTACAGAAATCACAATTGTGCCAACGTTTTTATTTCTTTTAGGACTTTTGTTTGCACTCGGTATCAGTTTGGATTTATCATTTAATATCAATAACATCACTGATAAGTAGACTTCTTATCATTATTTTCTACAAATTGATGTACTGCATTTATCAAGTCATTCAATTTTATGATATTGCACATTTATTAGAAAAGTGACACAACTGAAAAAATGCGATATTTGAGATATTAATACGATGAAGTGACAAAAATATATCACAATCTATGGTTAAAAGCCCATTTCAATAAATAACAGAAAAAAATATTTTATTTTTATTCCTGGAACCGTTTTTCCGGAAAACATAATTTTTTGAGTTGACACTTTTCGAATAAGCGTGCAATATGTAACAAAAAAAACTAGTATCAGTAAATCAACCAATCTAGGGGAGCACGAAAAATTGAAAGTGCCCTGGGAACAAAAACTTGCTAGTCGGGCACTGCTCATAATATTAAAATAATTTGATTATAACATAAGAACGAAAAATCATCCGTCAAACATAGATTATGAAACACTTTCCAACACATTCAATATACAATAACAAAACATCAAAGTTTAATAAAGTGAAAGGTGATGTCTAAGTAAATAATTTTGAAAATGCATAACACATTTGAAAACCCAATTTCAGCAATTACCACCAATCGTCGGAAAATATCCGAATTATTTTGTGCATCTCTGTATAGGATCTATAGATTTGTGTATATACTACATAGTACGCTAAAATTTAATTGAGTTAGGAAACGCATAGCACAGTTGGAAGTTCCCCTTCAATAATTTCCGTCAATAAACGGGAACGTAACCAAGATATTTTGTGCAGTCCTATTATCTATAGGATTTACACACACCAAGTCCTATGCAAAAAAATTAGTTAAATTTAAAAACGTGCACCTCAACTGAAAACGAATTTCCAGCAGTTATTGTTGCTAGATGTAATACTTTAACCAAACTTTTAGTGTCTCTCTGTGAATGAACAATGAATGCTATGTGCACCATATTCTATAGCAAGCATCTTGTAGTGCACCTCTATGATATACAGTGCGTTATAAAATTATAAGACCACTTTGATTTTGAAAATTATGAAGTAAACTAGCAAAACCCGCGGCTTTGCTCGCGTAATTCTTGAAAACTGCCAAGTGGTATTCGTTGGCTTATTTTCATTAGAGGAAATTTTACTGCCACAGATAATTCAGAAATTACTGATTAAACCACACTAATGGCACAAGAAAAAAAAAAAATAGAACGTTTTTCGCTTTTTTACCTCTCCCCCCTTTGTGTTGCAGCGTCCCCGATTTAAAATATAGATGTTACAGCAGGGACTTTTTACCATTACTTTTGAAAATGGTTCTGTAGTTCCAGAGATTCCATATAAATTGTAATTTAAAATGTTTTTAGTCCGCTTTTCGCTTATCTCACCCTTTTAAATTTCGAATTTTTTTAGAATTTGTTCTTAGAGAGAATTTACATCTTATAAGTAACTAACATGCCAAATTTCATGTTTCTAGCTCCTTCAGTATTAAAAAAAAAATCGAAATTTTAAAGCTTTTTCGCGCCTTCACCCCCCTCCCCCCTGCAGAGGTGGATCAACTACCACCCGGGCCCCTAGGCTTGATCTTTTTTTGCCCCCTCCGCTCCTACAAAGCAGTATATACAGGGTGATTCAAAATACATGTTTGCTCATTTATCTCTTAGACCACTTATGATAGAAACGAAATTCCAATTACAACAAGTACAGATTTTAGTCATGGCATTTGTTTTACAAGGGGCTTTATACATATTAAAATCAGAAATTTAATTTTTACACGGCCCCTATAAGTTATATTTAGAAAAATGTCCTTCGTTTATGAAGAACATAAAAAAATCCTATTTTTTTATGGCCAAAACTTACTAAATTATTATACTTCATATTTTATGAAATTTCAGTGTTTCCTGACACTAAAAACGGAAAGAAGCAATGTTAGTGCAGGTAACTATTGAAATTCCATTAATTTTAAAGTGCTATAATTCGGTACAAACTGGAAACCAAAAATTTTCATGAATCCAGTATTTTCTTCTTATGAATATAGAAGAAATTAAAAGGGGAATAGCATTTGGAATACCATCTATATGTTGATAACATGAAAGATTCAATAAATGAATGAAACAAAGAATGTTGTACATCAATTCTCTTTTGCATAAAATATCAGCCCAATATGAAGTAAAAACCCCAAAGAAAATTTTAGCACAAGGGCCCTTTTCTTCCGGGCTCTTTAGGCTTCAGCCTACTCAGCTTAATGGCTAATCCGCCTCTGCCCCCCTGGGGGTAGTGGAACCGACATAACAAATAGCCTATGTTGGAACAGGGACTGTCACCATCAATTTGCCGCCATCACTTTTGAAAACGGTTAAGTAGTTCCAGAGATTGCATAGAAATTATAATTTAGAATGTTTTTAGAACGCTTTTCGCTCATCTCACCCTTTTTAAATTTCGATTTTTTTTTTTTTAAATTGTTCTTAGAGAGCATTTACGTCTTATAAGTAACTACCATGCCAAATTTCATGTTTCTAGCTCTTTCAGTATAAAAAAATCGAAATTTTAGAACGTTTTTCGCTCCTACACCCCCCCCCCCCTGGGGGTAGTGGCACTGACATAAAATATAGCCTATGTTGGAGTAGGGATTGTCACCATCAATTTGCCACCATCACTTTTGAAATCGCTTCAGTAGTTCCAGAGATTACCCCCTACAAACAAACAAACAAACAAAAAAAACAATCTTTACTACTTTATAATATTAGTATAGATAAAGGTTCTAATTATAATTTAAACACATGAGATATCAAGATACAACATATTTATTAGAATTAGTTTGCAATAATTTTGAATAATGAATAAATAAGTATGTTAACATAAATATAAGCAATAATTGAAAAATACACTGTTAACAAATTATAAGACCACGTGTCTAAAAACAAAAATATTATGTAAATTAATACGATATTGGTTCTCAATTTTTCCTTATAACCTCAAACACTCTGTTTTTCACAGAAGTGTCCAGGTGATTAAGTACAGATTTAGAAATATTGTGCCATTTTTTTACAATGGCTACTTCTAGTTCATTGGCAGATAAAAACTGTTTATTATTAGCATAAACTTTGCGACTTAATACGTCCCAAAGATTTTCCATAGGTTTCAAGTCTGGACTTCGACTTGGCCATGACAAAAAAAGATTTTTTTTCTTTTTTAAGCCATTGCTGGGTGGATTTAGACAAATGGCAAGACAATGGCATTGTTCTGCTGAAACATCCAGTTAGCACCACATAAAAAAGGTCCAAACAGTATCAAATAATCATATAACATAGCCTGATATTGCGCAGAGTTCATACATCCCGAAATTCGGCTTAAATCGCATAATCCATCATGACTAAAAGCTACCCAAACCATTACTGATCCTCCTCCCATTTGTTGACTGAAGCATACTGGTGGATCAAAACTGCGATGTCTCCCTACGAAGATTGTTACCGCGCATGCTCTTTCCGAGTTTCGTTTTGAATTTCGAATTGGCGAGTTTTTAAGACTAACCTTGGCGGAGGGAGGCATTGCTGTTTGCGTTAGTGTTACATGTGATGTGCTTTTAGATAGAGAGAGACGTTGCTGGTTTCATTAACCATGTGCTTTTGCTTTATAATTTAATTGTTATCAGTTATTATATATTACATCGGAAAGGGTTTCGTATGTAAAGACAAGCTTTATAGTTTAGCTGTTATCAGTTATTATATATTACATCGGAAAGTATTTCGTATGTAAAGACAAGCTTTATTTATAGTTTAGTTGTTATCAGTTATTATATATTACATCGGAAAGTATTTCGTATGTAAAGACAAGCTTTATAGTTTAGTTGTTATCAGTTATTATATATTACATCGGAAAGTATTTCGTATGTAAAGACCAACTCATAAAAATGCAGCACCAAATTGCCTTTTGAAAAAAAATGCATCTTGTTTGTTAAAAAATTGTTTAGAAAATGAAAAAACAGTCATTCAGTAAATATTTTCTTCAAAATTATATGACAAGACTTGAACAATGGTCATTCTGCTTTAGGTTAAATGCCGGTGTCAACACCAATATGAAAATTGAAACTGTGCCATTTAATATGATGAGGCTAATGGCAGGACAATTAAGAGGCTGGATAAGTTCTTAAATATTGTTTTGAATGCTGTTAAAATCAAAATTACTGGCAGAATTATAGCACTAGAAAACAAAAAATTGACATCTATGATAAAAGACAAAAATGAGCATCATAATAGTAAAATGCTTAGCATTGGAAATTTCTTCTTCCGGAAATCTTCAGGAATGCCCGACGAAGAAAAATATATCATATGATATACGCAAGAAAAGCTGAATGTGAAATTCAATACAATGCATGCAAAATTGGAATTTCATGAATTTGAATGCACTTGTAGGTATTATTTGATAAAACTCATTATCTGTAAGCATATTCATTTTGTAGTAATTAATTTCGTTTCTAAAACTTCCTTTTCATGAATATAATCATTTTCATCAATTACCAATTCCCCAGAATTTAATTCTTGTGGGATGTCTTTCATAAAACTTCTGCAAATGAGATGTATACGTTTGCAAATAACAAATTTAATTGCATAATCTGGACACGAACAATGAAATTCGTGAATGCAAATATTGCAATCATTGCAGTGAATTTCACATGCACATGATTCTTTTCGAACAACGCCGTAAGTTTCTAAATAAGCAGAACCTATTGATCTCCTTGATCATGTTTAATCGCTCGATGCCATCGTTCCACTTTCATACTGGTATTTATACCAGCATTCAAGCGGTAACAAAAAGCCCATTGCTCTGGTCGAGTCATGTAGTTCTTCACAAAATGCCTTTGTTTTGTTATTAGCAGCAATACTACTGATAAAAGCATTGCTTTCTTTCTGAAATGTTAATTGATCAGTTTCTTTTCGAGTTTTCAAAAGTTTGTTCTTTACATCATGCCTAATATCACTGTCTTTTATTTTAGAGCATAAATTTTGATTCCATGATCGTAACACCTGCCACGTACACAAAAGGGGAGTGCTTTCTCCAAATACATCTTTAAAGGCATTATAGTAGGCTGGGTAGTCATCGGACATAAAATAACGTGGTTTAAAATTGGGAACCTGCTTTTTTATTTCGTTGAAAAATGGAATGAATGTCTCTTTATGCGTTTTTGGAACAGTACTAAAAAGCAATAGGGAAACCTTCACAATTGCTATTATTTATCAATATGCTTGTTAACTGGAATCCATACTAGTTAGTTCCATGAGTGGAATCTAGCATTATGATGTTGTTTCCATATAATTCAAGCAATTTTTTCTGTGCCCGATTCATATATCCTAACAAAAAATCTGTTGAATCAATGTTAGGATATTATAGTAGATTCACCAATCGGTTTATACAGCAAAATGCAGTTTGGTTCATCTTCACGGAATTTATTTACATGCATATCAACTGAAGTTGCATCATCTGAATGCAGAATTCCCTCATCATCCAGTTTAAAATCTCTTTTGATGTTGTTCAGATCCTTATTTGTAGAATAAGAAATTCTTTTTGTAGAAGAAAATGATGAGGCAATGTCTAAGAATTTTTGACTTAGGAATTCCTAAATAAATTCATTTGTGCAGCCAACAACTCCCTTTCATCTTTTGCTAAAGATTTTTTCCCAACTTCTTTTTAATGACCTAAATGTACGTTTTGATAATGTACAGATATTTCACATAGGTTATCCTGTTCAACTTGTCAAACTGTAATAGAAGCTGGACATGATTTGCCAATTTTTACTGATCCTGCATGCTTCAATCTTTTACTTCGCTCAATATTTTCAGAAAATTCTCCACTTCTGTTGCAATGGTGATAAAAATTTTTTAACACCATCAGTGGTTGTCACACAGCCTCCCTTAACAAATCTGGATCAAGACTGTTTCAATTTTTGACAACCATATTTTGAAATCATCTTCGGTGTAAAATGTGATGTCTTCAAAATCTAATTTATGTCCATGTTCCGTCGTAACATGCTCTTGTAATAATGAAATTGTGGCAAATTTTTCATCACAAATAGGGCAAACACTATTTCGCGACAGTCTGTTATTTCTAACGGGTGAAAATTCTGCATGTGTCTGTGATAATTTTTTCGTGCAGTGAAGGTCTGATTACATAAAGTACACAAAACATACTCAAACTCATAATAATTCAACACAAACTCTGTAATTTTGCAATTTAAGTTTTGGTTCCAGGAACATAAAACATGCTTATGCACAGTAAATGTTGTGCACCAACCAGGAAAAATTCCTTAAAATAAGATGGTTAGTCACCTAACATGCAAGTATCGGTGTTTATATGAGGTATATGTTTCTTAATAGTTTAAAAAAAGGGAATAAATGCTTTATTCTTTTTAGACAAATATATGAATGTGACAAGAAAACCATGATTGTTGTCATTAATAAGGCAGAAGAAATAATTCTTATAAATACCATCAACAGCTGTGCTTCTTTTAACAAACACGTTTTTTCAAATATCGATTCACCATTCTTCAAATTATTTTTCTGATGTAAATGACAATTCTTCATATTTTAGTCTGATTTCATGATCTTTCATCAGATGTTCTTGGAAATCAGCCATTTTAAAGACTTTTACAATAAATAATAAATCTTTACTTAATAAAAGAAAAATTGCAAAACAATTAGTACTCTTTTTATACATAATTTATTGACCTTACTATTTTGTTTAATGGATATAATTGCAAGTGTATATTAAAGAAGTGTGTTAGAATTTTGTTGTTTTATAAAATGAATCATATATATAATTTTAAACTTATCCATAAATAATTTTAGTTAAAAATTAAGTAAAATACATTTCCTAATATTGTTGCTACTGATTGTTTATTCTAGTATATATACATTCAACTTATAATACATAAAGTTGGTGTAAATTATAGGTCATTGTTTATGTTTTTCTTCTGCATTTTCAAAATGAATTATTATTAATGCATGAATAAATATTAAAAAGTTGTAAGATAATGTCAAATAAGTTTTGCAATAAAATTTATCTCAATAACAGTAAAAACAAATATCAATTTCAGAAAAGTAAATAATGTTAACATATTCAAATACTTAGCTATAAAGTAAACATACATTTCATTGAGACCTAAGCCTAATCTCACATTATTTAACTCAATATATAAAAAGTGTTTTAAAACAAAAATATTCAGAAAACATTCTTATAATCTGCCCATTAGTTTGTTTTAAGAATTTGGCTAAATAGTTTTGTATTAAAGATAAGTAATAGTAATTACTTTGCTACAATAAAATCCTTTTCTCAATTTCTCTCTTACCAGTGTAAAGTTTGTTGTCATGTGAAAAGCATTCAGGTTGTCGGTATTAATCCATTATGCACACTAGCATCTGTAAAATAAGTCAGCTATTATGAAAAGTACAGTATATAGCCTATTTCATTAGTTATTAATTATTTTAAATCTTGTAGATGAAAATTATTTGCTACATAATAACTAAGGGGCAAAGTTAATCTGAGAGTGTTGGTAGGGAGAGGGATAATTATTTTTGATGGCTACCAGTTTTTGTTCCTATTGATAAAGTCCTGATCATCATATGTCTTGTATATGGTCTTGATGTTTTATTTACTTTTTTCCCACATATTCATGAGAATTGTGTTCAAGTGATCATTATTTTTATTTAATTAAATGTATGTATTGTTAGATTTATGAAAGCTATCAATTGAATGCAAAAAGTACAATATTTCCCTTCTCCCGAAGTTACTGAAATACCTCCCGGAGAAAAGTGTCTGAATTCAACACTGATAGAATGGGTTCTTAATTTTATGCTTAAATTGTCAGAAAATAGAAATATGTATTAATTTTTAATGATATGATTAATCAAAGTACAGTTATATGTTTCTGATGACGATATTTTCAAATTAACATTAATAAATGTTTAAGCTGAGAAAGAAATTTAGGAATCTTACATAGACAGTTCAGATATCGGCTTTTTTTCTTTAGTGCCATATCTTAAAATGAAACTGAGTAGAATTAATTTTTTTTCTTTAAATTATTAACACAATACAAATTATTTACACAACACTCAGCAAAATATCGGTGAAAGAGGTGAATTTTCCATATTCAGGATACATATCAAATTCATGTACTGAAAAAAACATGTTTTTGGAAGAACATGCACTCATGAAATTAATTTTTTTTTTCTTTTTTAATATTGAATGCTTATAAAAATGTGTTTTTCAAAAGAACTATTGTTTGCTTATATAACTGTTACAAATGTACATAATTTATTCGGTTGTCCTGAAAATTTCCAGTTCTGTGTTTTTGCATATTAATTATCTTGTACATAGTTTTCTTAACTGTATCAAAGTTTTCTTAATTTATGAAAATTGTATCAGTGGTTAATTCAAAGCTTTTTTTTTTTTTTTTTTTGCTACTTGAATGACTGGTCTTTTTAGGTAGATTTCGTAAGAAATACTACCTATTACATTCTCACCTAAGTTGGAAATTTCGAAAAATTTTTGCAGATCTACGCCGATCATGACTCCCAGAACCCAAAACCACCCCCAGTTCAAAAGTTTATATATCTATCTATCTATCTATCTATCTATCTATCTATCTATGTCACTTTTTTCTGACCACGATAACTGGAAAAATTCTGCATAAATCTCTTCCAAACTGATACATAAAATCAAGGGTCATAAAATCTCGGTCAAGTTCGTTAATGGGCAAAATCGAACCAAAGGTGGGGGAATGGGGGGGGGGGCTTTTTGTGAAAACAGAAAAATCCTCATAATTTCTTTATTATTATACGTATCGAATCCGTTTAAAGTTATTATTACTTCTAGGAAAAGGGACAAAAATGTATGTATGACAGATTTTTGATATAATTAAAAATGGCCCCAAGGGGGGGGGGAAAGGGGGGTTTTAGAAGAAAAAAATCATAGCTTCGTCAATTCACAAGATATCAAATCCGCGTAAATTTATTATTAATCCTCTTAGTATTATCTAAAACTTTTATATTGACAAGTTTTTTATAGGACCAACCGTTATAGCAAAAAAAAAATTAAAAACAAAAAAAATCCCTGCCGGCTCCGCATGCAAACAAGTTATTTTTCAAAGTAAGTGGTTCCAACTCCCGCATCTTTTCGAAACTGATACATAAAATCAAGTGGCGTAAAATCTTGGTCAAGTTCGTTAATGGGCAAAATCGAACCAAGGGGGGGGGGGGGGGGGATTGGGGGGGACTTTTTGTGAAAACAGAAAAAAAAACCATAATTTCTTAATTATGATACGTATCGAATCCGTTTGAAGTTATTATTACTTCTAGGAGAAGGGCCAAAAATTTATGTATGACAGATTTTTGATATAATTAAAAATTGCCTTAAGAGGAGGGGGGGAAGGGGGGTTTTAGAAGAAAAAAATTCATAACTTCGTCAATTCCCAAGATTTCAAATCCGCTTAAATTTATTATAAATCCTCTTAATATTATCTAAAACTTTTATATTGACATGTTTTTTATAGGACCAACTCTTATAGCAAAAAAAAAAAAAAAAAATCCTTGCTGGCTCCGCCTGCAAACAAGTTTCGTTTCGAAGTAGGCGGTTCCAACTGCAGCATCATCACAAAAAGGTCATTTCTTCCGCAATTCCCGACAAACAGGCACCCCACGTTCTGCGTCTTCGAAATCTACCTGTGCCTGTAGGCCGAGCCGTCAGGGATTTTTTTAATATGTAAAATAGTAGGTAATAAAAAATATAAACTTATGTTACATGTATTTTTCTTTTTCGTAATCAAATAAGTTTTCACACGAAGAACATGAAGATTGAATTGTTAATTGTCTTCATATGAAGCATTTAAAATAGTAGTTGTGTAAGTCCCTTGTTTTGAAAATTAGTATTAAGTGCATTGTAACAAACATGAGTACATAATAAATAATGGGAGGGGATTAATAGCAAAATATAGTTCCACAAAACTGCTAATAGTAACTGAAAATATTGTAATGCATTGAAATTCACCATAATGCTTCTACAAAATATTTGTCTTTTAAGCTAAGCATTTAAGAAAATGTGACTTACACCGCTATGCAATAGCATAATATATGTATTCAGCTTGAATAATATCTTATTTTCTGTTTTCTCAGAAGTATTGTGGAAAATTTTTGGTTACTTGATTTCCATCAACCAAAAAACTATATCGCCAAACTGCAAAATTAAGTGCCAATAATGGATGATTTTACATGTCGCATTCACTTTACATTAAACATGTTATATGTGTTTGTTACATCATCAAGTGACTTCTAATTAGATGTTTTATTTGCATTTTTATGAATGTTTTAATAATTTATTTGTTCTTTCATTTTTTAAAATAAAAATGTCAATTTGTATAATTTGGCATAATTGGTCTACTGCATAATCAAGTAGCAACAAATTTTTTAAATTATTTTTGAATTTTAGAAAGAAACATTGTGCTGTCCTCTAAAAAAACCCATTTTTCGAAATTTTCTCTATATAAAGTCTAATAAAAAATTTAAAGAAATTAAATATGGTTAAATTTTTATAGCTTGTTCCGACTAAGATTTTAATGTTGAGCATTTTTCATTTTATCACTTTATTACAAAATAGCAGCCAATTAAGCAGGAATTTGAAAAAAAAAAAAACATTTTTCCAAAAAGTAACCCATGTTACTTGAAAAAACCCACACCTGAACTAATCAGCAAAAAATGAAGCATTAAATTACATATTAATGGTTTAACAAAAAAAATAAAATAAAAATTTATACAGATCATTCTAAAATTCTATTATACATATCAAGAAAATCTGTAAAAATGAAGCTCATGTTTTGCCAGAATTCTGCAATTGCTAGTTAAAATTATTTTAAAACTAAATAAGAACTCCTTAGGTATTTTTTAACAATTTTTATTATTTTAAATAGGGCATAAAAACAGAAAAAAAATTGATTTTAATGAAATATTTGATGTTGTACTAGTGTGGTTGTTTTTAAGGATACATTTCACTATGGGTTTTTTAAGAGGACACCACAATACTACTTCTTACTTAATAAAGCCAATATTTATTTTCCAGCATATTATTTCTTATTCATCTTAATATATTTTTAAAGTATTCGACATATAGCCTAATTAGGTATGGAAAAAAAATATTTTCTTCAGGTATAAACTGACGAAAATGTATTGAAGACTTAAAGACATATATTGAAAATTAAAGACATAACAACGTTGATCATGTCTTTAGTGGAAAGACATATTTTCATCTGGTTTAATCTGATTTATTGTTGATTATGCCTTTAGATTTCGCATTTTAGGTTTTTTCAAGACCTTTAAACAAATACAATATCAATATATATACACAGATATTTTGTCTCTCACATTAACATGTTAAATAACTTTCAGCATAAAATTTATTAATCTTAAATACCTATTTGTTTTAAAAAAGTAACATTCCAATAACAAAAATATTCCATTATGCTGGAATATTCTATGACTACTAATTAATTTTGATTTTTATTCTTAACTTATTTCAAAATCTAAATGCTATTAAAATGTTCATTATTTTATAGCTAGTATAGCTGGCTCAAAAATCAAAAGTGTGGAGGTAAACTCAGTGGTCTAAAGTGATCAAACTTTTAATCGGAGAGCTGTTAAATATTTAGCCTTTAACAATTTACTGTGTGTATGTCATATTGCTGGGAAATTACTAAAATTTCATTTTGAACACCACTATTTTCATGTAAAAGTAGCCGCCTTATTTAACTGCAGAAATTTTTATATTAAATCGGGCAAATAATTATGTACAAAAATAGTGGTATTCAAAATAATTTTTTTCTAGTATGGGAAACCTGTGTATAGTGCATGTAAAATCTACAGTACAAGGTAATTATTTATTGTTACAAATAACAAAAATATATAAGAGTTTCAACTTTGTGTTCTTTGTACTGTGTAAAGCAGATAATTTCAGAGAGTGGAGAAATTTAGATGAACGATCATTTATTGTTATAATAAAGATACAAACAGAACATAAAGGTTTAAATATTTAAAACTTTGTATGCTGGCCACAGGGAGGGGTACTTGCAAATTGAGAGAAACATTTTTTTAGGGAGGGGAACGGGGTGGAGAAAGGTTGATTAAATGATTTCTTAGTTGTTTATTATTACTAAAGATGTATAAATAGCACAGAGAAAAATCAAACCGTTTTAAAGACTTTAAATTTGTGCACTAAGAAAATTCATTTTAATAATCGCTATCATTGCTAATCATTATTTCATTAAGGCTTCTTCATTTTATTAATTGAAGTTAAAATGAGTTAATCTTATTCATATTTAATAAAATCAATATATTCTGTTGTATGTCATTTGCTTGTGAAATGCTGGATGAGAAGGGCCCATCGCTTCGCGAAAAGTCGATGTACAACAGATCAAGAAAATTGCAACAAAAATCACTATCACAACGCCCCTTTCTGGGAGAATATCCCCATTTAAAATTATATTGGTGTCCACAGTCAAAAACACATATATAAGTTTGATTTAATTCTATGTATAACTTCATACACTTTCTGATAATACAATAATAAAAATGGTGCAAAAATTGCTGTCACATCGCCCCTTTATGGCAGAATATCCCGATTTCAACTTCTACCTGCTCGCCTTTGGCTGAATTCTATGCATAACTTCATAATTTTTTTGATGATATAAAGAGTGCACACATACGGACAGACAGATATTTTGTAAAATTATCATTTTCAGAATCTCTGACCCCTAAAATGTCTAAATCTACCGAAAACTGAAAGTAAAATAAACTTTTGATTACAGTACTTTCTTCTATTACAGATAGAAGAAAGTAATAACCTTTGTTTAGAGCTATTTTTTCACATCATTTCTTAACATTATTCCTTGACAAGCTGCAGAATTTTTATGTTTCAAACAAAAATCTTTGGACCTCATATAATTCATCTCTAATTTACAGTGCGTGATAGAGCCCTGTGTGATTTGGTTTATGTCAAATCTGAATCCAAAGATTCTATATCAATTGAATTCGAAAACCATCCCAAAAGAAACTTGTTTACCCAAACTTCATCAGAATAATTTTTGTAAACCTCAACTTGACTTTGTCAAACTGAAATAGAATTATCGGTTATACTCAAGTGCACACTGGACTCTGATCCATATGGTACATGTAAATATATGAGGAAGTGAGTTTCAAAACTCGCCTTATCCTAAAATTAAAAAAAATGAGTTTTCTTTATCAATCTATTCAATTGGTAAACCTGCACTGGAAAAGCACAACAATCTGCAAAAAAAAAACTAGTTTTATCCTGTATTTTTGTCATTGTACTTGATTTACTATGAAAACCAGTGACCACAGTCTGAGGTTTTTGGTGATTTCCCAAAATTTGATTCTCTGGATAAGACGAGTTTTTTAAAACTCATGTTCTCATATATAAAGTAACAGTTTGCCCCCCCCCCCCCCCCACACACACACCTCTTAATTTATACAACATCTAATAAAATATGCCAACCTATTTTCAAATATTTATTTACGTCTTCTGAGATTGACCATATTCTTTTTCAGCATTTAAGGATTTTTTTAATTTTTGTGCTCATAAAAAATTAAATGCAGTATTTTTCATATTCTGAGGGGAAAAAATGGTTCTTAACTATACCGTAATGAAAGAATAATTTGTTATCACATTTTTTAAAAATTTTACTTCTCATGCAGTAATATGAATGTATACTGTATTTTTTGGGAATACCCGCCGCACCAATGTTTAAATATATATATATATTCACATATGCGCTGCACCATCGTAAGTGCCGCATCTATGAAAATCCATTTTTTAAAAGTATATCCACATAAGCACCGCACTTAAGAAACTCAAATTTATTTATATAAATATTTTCACTAGCCAGGAAAAAATAAATTAAATACAGTGCAACATCTTAAATCTGGATTTCCAAAACCCAGATTCTCGAATCTTCTTGTCATTTTAGTTATTCAGAACAACACCAGATGGTGCCACCATGTAAACCACGCTAAAAGTATTTTGTTAAAACGTTTTATACGGAAACCAATCACAGTACATGTTTCTTCCCCTTTTTTGTTAAATAATATACGATTGGAGGATGTTCAACCTTGCAAAATAGACTAATGGAAACTACCATTCAATGTTTTAGCGCCATTTTTATTTTTCTCAGTATCTGGATTAGTATATTCCGCTCTTTCTTACTAAATTCAGACATTTAGTATAGCATTTGTAAGACAAATACAAATAAAAAGCTTACATAATGAGTACTTGAAAATTGCTAAGACATTTTCATATGAACAATGAAACGAACAGTTAGTTAGCAGGATGAATCATGGTTCAGCAAACATAAAAATTACAGCGTCATGCAACCGCGGAACACCTATACACCATACAAAAACAACTTATCCACCTAAAACGACTGTGAGTTATGGCCAAATGTTCTAAAAGTTTAACCCCCTTGGGTGGGGATTTTCAAAAACGCTTTCTTCGTGCTCACTTATACCATAAGAAGTATGTTTTTCCCAATTTTCATGCTTCTAGGTTCAGTAGTTTGGGCTGGGCGATGATGAGTCAGTGGTCGGGACATTGCCTTTTATATATAGAGATGAATGCTATGCCCATCATATTCTAAATTTCAATGAATTTGAAATTGTGAAACACTATTAAATACTACTGAAAACAATTTCTCCTCATAGGCCGTAATGTAGTGGAATTCTTTTGAAGTCCCTGTAAAAGATTGCAACTCTTACAGACTTCATTTTCAATACCGAATATGCCATAGTGCATATCAATAACATACATCAATTTCATTGCGATCCTATTATATTTTTTGAATTGGAGCATGGATAGACAGACAAATTGAAGTCCAGGGATGTAGTGGAAGGTATATGGTGTCGAATACCCTCTGTTTCTCAAAAAAGCTATAGTACATACTCTCTAGGGTTATACTCTGTGGTTCTTTTACAACTACACCACTGACAAAGTCATAAACACTTGAAAAGTGTTCAAAAGCGAAAAAGAAAAATGTCCCCCTCATGCTTTTCTAATACACTCCTCTGTCAACACCTATGGCTAGAAACAATAAATGGCGTTCAAACAATGCTTTTATTCCATTTGTATAAACTGACAATCTTTTTCTTTCACAACTTAATTCTCACAGTGAGATGTTGCATTTTCATGTGATATTTCACCATTAACTGAATAATCTACTGTCAGCTTTATAGAAATAAAAGATAGTGAAATGATTAGAGGGGGCTCTAGAGGATGTTACGGGAGACTCAGCCCACTCTGCCCCAATTTGGTTGCAGATCTGGTCTATGAATGTGCATTACTTCTTGCTCAAAGATAAAATTTTGTTGCTCAAGAACAAACAACACATGTTGCCAATAGACAATTTAAATGCCAAAATTTAGAAAAACATTGTTTTAGTGAATAATTTGGAGAGGTTTTCTCCATTGCTACACTAATTACTGATCAATTTGAACGGAAATGCCTATTTTCATTCGCCCTGGGGAAACATCACTTTTAAACTATCCCTAACAAGATTCAAAAGATGTAGCACCAAAACATGTGTTGACTAGTTTATGCATCTGGGCTTAATTTTTTTCAGGAGATTGGTTGATTGGGATTTTATGGCGTCAAGTCTCATGAGGCACATGCTGCGCCTTTTTCAGGAGAAGGGAATTTTCTTATTTATCTTGTGTTTTGATAATTGTACCACAAGATAATATAATACAACTAATATGCTTCTGAATAGAAAGTTTTTTTTTCAATATTCCATTCTGTTGCATTTAAGTATTCAAGGACACTGAAACATCCAAAATAATTTTCTTGCAAAAAAATATTTTTTTTCCACGATTAGTTAAAACATACATTTTGTTAAAGAAATAAAAGATAGTAAAATGATTAGAGGGAGCTCTAGAGAAAACTAGGGAGTGACTCAGCCCACCCTGCACCTATTTGGTTACAGCACTGGTCTATGAATATCCATTACTCCTTGCTCAAAGATAAAATTTTGTTGCTCAAGAAACTTTAAATGTTTATATATTTATTCTTGCATTTGAATTGCTTTCATGATTATATTGCGATATTTTATTTTTGTATCGTTAACACTTCTCGGGCTTTTGCCAAACTCTTTTATAAGAAAATTCACTGACGATCTAGCATCCAATTTTTGGATCACTTGTACTCTTTGAAGAATCAAAGAACTACATGAATCATGATTACTTATTATTAAAAATATACTAAAATATATTTTACTGAAGGAAATATTCATGTGTATTGTAAAATAAACAAAAACATGTTAAGATAAGAGTCAGTTAACTTTGCAGTTTCATTGATGATCGAGCAAATTTGCATTATGTATAAACAAAGAAACAAACATCAATGCCTATTAAAAATAAAAATTTCAATTTGGCTGTCACTTTTACTTAGCTCAAATTATTTTCGAATACAGGGTACAAAATATATGAATTTTCTTAAATCACAATTCATTTCATTTGAAAATTGATAATTCATGAAAAAAAAACACATTATTTAATTACATCTATGAGCTTAAACATTAACTGTGATTTTCATTGTTTGCATTCCAACACATAGTGTTGATAATAGATGTTTGCAGATTTCACAGAGATGTATAAAATGATATGCCTAGATACCATCCATGCATTTAATAAAGTTTTTCAAAATTAGTTACTTATATCACTCTGCCTTTAAATCCTTCAATTATAGAATGATATTCTCTCAAAACCAATCAGAAAAATGCTTTCTGATGATTAAGAAATTAATTTTAACCAAATATGATATTCATTAATAGTAGGAAATGTCAATTAAATGAATCCCTGTAACCAAGGAAAGATTTCAGTGCTACATAATGAAATATACAATGTACCTCAGTATGGAATTTTAGGTCCCATGGTTTTTTTAACGAAATTAAACCATGTAAATATGAAGAACCAACATAAACATACACAAAATTGCTCTTGGTCAAAATCAAAATTCATGTTCAATTAACAAATTGTAATTATCTCAAAGCTCTCAATTAAATAGCTTTGTATGAATGTGGTCCATTATGCATTCCAATATTATTTTTGACACTTAAATAATTTATGAATGCATAATGATCTAGCATCAGTTATAAAATGATTTACAGATGTAAAACTGATTGTTGAAAGATTTGAGATTATTAATGATAATTTGTGTGTTATTAAGGTGGTTCTCAAGTCCACAGCCCAACAAGCACAAAACTTTCTACAACATTTATTGATTCATTTTTAAATGTATTGGCACAATACATTGACTGTTAAAGTGATTTAGAATTGAAACCAGTTTTCTACTTTTTTGACAAATAAATTTTTTATAGAGTTATAAGTGATTTTGAGCCACATGATAACTAGTTTTTCTCCTTTCATCCATAAATTCAGTTCAAAATGCCAACTTTGACAGTATTTTCTGAAAAATATTTTGTGTTTACCTAAATATGGAAAAGGTCTTTCAGTCACATAGTTTCTGAATAACAACACCTGCCAATTTCATGCATTTCTAAACAAAAAAGAATTAAAACATGTATCATAAAGTTGCTCCTTGGATTTGATTTTAGAATAGCTTTAATTCTAATTTATAAACAAATTTAGATGACTCAGCATTATAGTCTAATTTGTTGGTCTTTTTAAAATTGATCGAAGATTTCATCTATAAACCTCTACAATGCATTAAAGACCAAAATCACAAAAGCTGCTTTCAATAAAAGTTTTTAGACGTTCAATTTTTTTTTAACTTCTAAAACTTCAGACATCAGTATTTTTTATGGCAGATAAAATAAATTTATGGAATGTTATTTAATTTTTTTTTTTTTTTTTTTTTTTACTGAAATAGTATTATTGGGACAAAATTTTCAGTTGCATTTATTTAGGTGATAAAAAATTTAAACTTTTTTTAATATAAAAGTGTTATACACTTTAAATTATAGTCTCTTGGGTAATCGAAAATGTTTAAGATGTGCAATATGGAAATTTGTTTAAAGGAAACGCGTTTGGTTTAAAGGAACTTTTATATAAAAATAACCTTAGATTATTGAGAAATCTAAAAATGTTATGTATGTAGAAATGAAAACAAAATATTTTTTTTCCCCACAGTTATAATATTTTCCATTCTTACATAAACAAAACTTTTAAATATAGTTATTGATCATAACAATGGATATGAATAAGAATATTTAAAAAAAGTTATGAAAAAAGGGATAATATATATATATTATATATATAATATATATATATATTTCGTGAATGTGTCAAAGCAATCAGCAGATTGCAGAAGTCTTGAAAGAATATTACAAGGAAAAATATTAAAAGTTTTAATAGACAAATATTTAAATAAATATATAAAAGTGTTCTACATTTTAAAATGCTAAAACGTTTTCTACTGAATTTTTATGTTTTACCAAAAATATTTATTTATATTAGTTTAAATCTTCATTCCACAAATCTTTTTCATTTCATTCTCTTTCACAAAATGAAATTAAACACAATTCTCTTTTAACTATCTTTCGAAATGCTATTGAGCTTGTGCGAATTATTGGCATTTCAAAAAGTATTTGGCGATTCTTTTTAACGCTGACCTGCCAACTTTGGTTACCATTACCGCAAGAACTGGGCATGCGCAGAGAATCTCCATAGGGAGACATTGCAGTTTGGATCCGGCAGTCTGAAGCATTGTTTCGATTCCTTCCTCAAATCATGCCAATAGCGTTTAAAACCATCCGGACCGTCAAGATAATTTTTTTTTTCATCTGAAAATATCACTTATTTCCATTTCTTGTCCCATGACATGACATTTTTAGCCTATTTCAGTCTTTCTGCTTTATGATGTTTCATTAACACCGGTTTTTTCAACAGATTCATACATTTTGCATTACTATTTGATTTCAGACTCTTCCAAACTGTTACGTGTGAGGTTCTTTTGCTGAAACGGTTCGAAATTTCCCGAGTTGAAAGACCTTTTTGAGTTGATAATCGAAATCTTTGTCGATCATCCGGTGCTGTCAAAATACTTTTTCTTCCAGATCGTTTAATTTTATTTGAATCGTGTTTTGTAATTATTTCATTAGGAATGGCAAATTTAGAACGCTTCATTAACCGAGCTATTTCTCGTTCAGATTTATTAGCACCCTTATAAAACCAAATTTTTGTTACTTCAGTCGCAGATAACTCTTTACCACGCGGTATCTTCAAATATATCGTAAATAACACAATCGAAACCCGCACCTTTGCTTCTCGGGATTATTTTTACGACATATAAACGCGTACGTTTAATAATGATTCTGATGTGACGTATAATAAGCTAATTTTCCACGTTTAAAAAAAAATAGAAGATTTTAATAAAATGTAACTTAAATTGTAATGTAGCAATTATAACAGAAAACGTTCTACGATCAATTTTAAATACACACGCTAAAAATGTGCATATTGTGTCTTCTTCTTCAGAAGTGCACCAATTCGTTAGTGGTCTTACAAATTCTTAACGCACTGTATATCAATTTCAGTATGTTTGAAATGATGTAACCCCACAAACGTTTTTCCGCTATAAACCGTAACGTAACGAAATTCTTTTGTGTGCCTCTGTATACGAACTATAAATGCTACGCACTTCATTCTCAATACCGAATGTGCGATGGTAATTCTCAATAAAATATATTAATTGCATGGCAATCCCAGAATATTTACGCGAGTTAGAGCACGGACAGACAGACAAACCGAATTTATAAACACTTTTCAACTATGTTGGAAAGTCTTTAAAATGGAATGCTTGTTCTTTTCCTTCGTTATGTTTTAATTTTTACTTACCCATCATACGTAGTATAGGGTAAGTCTATCGTTTTGAAAATCGAAAAAAAAAATTTGACGGATTTACACGTTTCAGACACTGGAGATTCCGAAAAACATATTTTTTGAAAAAAAAAAATTGCCGTCCGTCTGTGTGTCTGTGTGTCTGTGTGTCTGTAAACGCTCTTTCTCCCTAAAAATTTGAGATAGAGACTTGCAATTTGGTATGTACTCAGTATGTAATAATGGGAAGAAGCCTATTTCATTTCAATAACCTCGATTAACCGGAACTATTTTTTTCGGACCTTCGAAATATTCGTTCTGATAAAAGGTATATAAAAATTTTCGAAATTGTTTATTTTAAGAAATGAATATAAAAGACAATAAAAAAACATAAATTTTGCATAAAGCATGAAGTCGATCGGATAATGAGTTGCCGAGATATTTGGAATCCTATTTTCCACACTCTTCGATTTTTCATGACCCTGTATTTCATCCAAATTTCACTTTAAAGATATATTTTAATTGGAAATTCGACGCTTAATCAGATGCAATAAACCGCTAGTTAATAGGATAATTATTTTTGGAGTTATAAGGAAAAACCTCTTTCAAGCAATTCAGTAATCAAGCCTTTAAATTTTATGACGTCATCAAGCCACGATTTTATTTGAATTGCAATGCATTTTATAAGTAATTTACACATTTTTATTTTAATATTTTACATTATGCATATCCATGATTGGTAACTATTATGGTGGCCCCCAACGACTAGTTTCCTTTCGCTGCCAGATTTTTATTTTTACTAAGAAATTGTTATCGGTTCCATCTTCTTCTATCACTAATATGAAGTGTGGGATTTCGGAAGTTAAACCTCCTAAGAATTTAAAAATCTTCATATTTATATATGTGCATAATAACATAGACTCAAGATTAAATTTTTTAAGTAAAAAAAAAAAAAAAACAGTTACAGAATCATGTTATCGAAACAAAACTTAAAAAGATATTAATAAAAGTTTTCTTTATTCTATTAAATCCTATTGTATGTAATCTATGTAGTAAAAGCGCAAGTGATGTGACTGAAGAAAACAAATACGGGCTAACCGCATCTTTTTCTATATGCAAATGTGGCCATTTTTATTCAAAATTATTTTTTCGAATAAAATTGCATAAAAGCTACATTTTTAGAAAGATCGTTGAAAAAAATTGTTTGCTTGAGAGATGAGTTACATTAAAAAATGTATAGATTCTGAGATAACTTCAGTGGAAATTATGTTAACAGCCGACTATGTCAATCCATTAAAGTAAATAAACAAAAGATTGATTCATCGGGAGTCATAGAAATATTAAACCATGGTGGTAATCATTCGCAAAGCAAGATCTCCATGGTGAATTTTACAGCGCTGCCTGGTGTCGAAAAAAATTGCATTTGTAAACATGGCATACGTAATGAGGAAATAAAAAAGCATCCCCATTTCGCTCATAACAGACGATATAATTTATTTCACTGAAATAATAACAATCCTTTTTTTACATTGTAAAACTAATTATAGTACGAAACGAACGCACCTCATTTGTCACGTTTAACGTGCAATTTCGAACTCGTTTAATTCATTTTCGTTCACAAATGTATCAAATTGGGAGGTGCTCTTATTCAGAAACTTTGTACTCGAACGACGGTTTCTATTTTTTGGTCAAGGCAGAAGATGTTTCACACAATACTGTCAAAGTCGTCGTTTTGAACAGAATTCCCGAAAGAGAATGGCAAAAAACGTGCCGTCACGCGACCAAAAATCGCTTATAACTCGTTAACCCGTCAGCACACGCGCTGGGATAAAATCTACCCCAGCTCACAACTATTGCTTAAAAATGTGCGAAAATCGTTCATGATCATTCTGAGCTTTATAGTACCTTTCAAGCTGAAAGATATCAAGATGTGGCCAAAAAGAATTTACCTCCGGTTGTGGATTTTCCATTCTTTTGTTACAAAAATATCACGTGGGAAGACATTTACCCCACACGTGTTATAACGTAACCCATAATGATAGAAAAATGTTAATGCAAATGTTTATGCAATGCAAATAATAATTTTTTTTCTTTTAAACGTTAACATTTAACTTACATTTAACTTGCACATGCAGTTTCTACATATCAGTTTTATATTTTTTTGTATTTGCATGGCTGAATTTGTATTGTAAAAGCTTTGTATGGTAATGATATGCAGAAAAAAATCTTAGTGCTAGATTTTTTTTTTCTTTAAATATAAAAGAACTTCTTATTTTAAGTTAAATTACCTTCTTTATTTATAGTTTATTTAAAAATATAATTTTTTGTTTATAATCAAACCGGGGGGAAACTGACACAAGAAACCCTATTGGAGTAAAATTTATCCCGCGCGTGTAGTAACGTAATGGAAAGGGGCGCGTGTTCTGACGGGTTAAGTAACGTATTTATCAAAAAATAAAAAACTCATTTCGATTCCAAATCGCTTCCATAGTCAGGCCTGTCAATTTTATGGGCTCCGTTTAAAAATGAGTCAGAAACTGTGTCAGAAAGTTTCGCGTTGTTCAGCAGGTCATTTGAGAACCATATTAAAGATATTTATACGTTCAATTTAAAGATACTATTTATAGTTTTTGTATGATTAAATAATTTTGGCCAGTTTTTCTCATCAGATACTCCCATGCCCGCTACCTTTAACTTTTGAACGACAACAGCTACAGCGATAACAAGAACGAAAAATCACGTGTCAAGCATAGATTATGAAACACTTTCCAACATATTCAAAATACTGAAGCAAAACTTCATAGATTAATAACCTGAAAAAGTATAAGTAAACAAGGTCAAAGTCAAACTAGGCGGGAAGGCCTAACTTTCGGCTTAAGCTCAACTAGCCCCGCAAAGCAGGTTTCTTTACTTATATATATACTGAGCACTACTAAATTATATTTTGTGATATTGAGCAATAATTGTACTATGTAATGCTGAAATACAAATTCTGAAAATACAAAATTCCAAAGATACTAATTCTGAAAATACAATTTACCAACCCTACTGAGCAATACTAAATACTACTATATGGTGCCAATCAGAATATGGTACATTTTTTATTTGGAATGTTTATTTATTATTACTTTTTTAAAGATCTAACACGAAGTGAATATTTTCTATTAAGTCAATTAGCATTAGCTTTAGGCTTGCAAATTTTTAGACTGCTATTCTTCGCGAGTGCTAATCACAGTTTATATGAAAATAAACATTAGTGATTCTATCAGTTTTTCATCTTGAACTCCGCTCATTCTGTGGCTCTTCTTTGTACATTCATGAAGTCATTTTTATTCGTAAGTAGATAAAATTGGCATGTATATTTTTATTCCCTATAGAAATCAATCAAGCAGTATTACTTACATGATTATTTCCTTTTACTTATTAATTCCTTATGAAGGAATATGTAATCATTAATATATATCCATAACTTCCCTTTCGTAATATATATCCATAGATAAAATTGGCATGTATATTTTTATTCCCTATAGAAATCAATCAAGCAGTATTACTTACATGATTATTTCCTTTTACTTATTAATTCCTTATGAAGGAATATGTAATCATTAATATATATCCATAACTTCCCTTTCGTAATATATATCCATAGATAAAATTGGCATGTATATTTTTATTCCCTATAGAAATCAATCAAGCAGTATTACTTACATGATTATTTCCTTTTACTTATTAATTCCTTATGAAGGAATATGTAATCATTAATATATATCCATAACTTCCCTTCCGTAATATATATCCATAGATAAAATTGGCATGTATATTTTTATTCCCTATAGAAATCAATCAAGCAGTATTACTTACATGATTATTTCCTTTTACTTATTAATTCCTTATGAAGGAATATGTAATCATTAATATATATCCATAACTTCCCTTCCGTAATATATATCCATAGATAAAATTGGCATGTATATTTTTATTCCCTATAGAAATCAATCGAGCAGTGTTTTCTCTTCCTATAAAAACCTTACAAATTGGATCTTTAAGGTAATGTTGTCAAATTTAAGCAGATTTTCAAGGACACAAGAATTACGAAAGATGTACACATTTTATAGAAAATAGAAAAACGTTGTTCGATTCTTCGTTATATAAATCATAATTTTCAATTATTTATTCATAAAACGCATTTCGTTAATGTGTCCATCAGATTTACTTGTTGCGGGAGAAAAATATGAGAATCTTTTTAGGGATGTGTATTTTTATTTGATACTAAAATTCTCTTTTGATAAGACTGAATGTGAATTTCTTAAAATTAATTATATGCTAGGGATTAACAGTTATTTTCATGTACGAAGTTGTTAAGAAAATGAGATATTACATTTTTAGAACAAGTTTTAAATATTAAGTAATTTTTATTGTACTTTTTATTTTAGTATAATTTTTGGTATCGGGCTCGGGCTCTAATGAAAGAAAATGTTTCGGGCTCGGGCTCTAATGAAAGAAAATGTTTCGGGCTCGGGCTCTAATGAAAGAAAATGTTTCGGACTCGCGCTCTAATAAAAGAAAATGTTTCGGGATCGGGCGGGCCCGGGCTCCAAAGAATGAGTCCGAACACATCTCTAATCTACACATGCCTTTTCTTAAGCACACGCCCCACACCTGCAGTACTTTTCTTTATTTTCTAAAAGAGTCCTTTTACATATAGTTCCTTATGAAGGAATATGTAATCATTAATATATATCCATAACTTCCCTTCCGTAATATATATCCATAGTACTTTTATTATTAAAAGAAATATAGTTTCTTCTCATACAAAAGCAATACCTATGCACAAAAAAAAAAGTTAAATTTCAAAAGATTTGCTTGTATTCAAACTGTTTTCGTACACAGGTGTTCAAAAACAAATCTTGTGATTCACCAGGTCATTTGACAAATGGGAAAACTTACAGTAACATATTCATTAAGCGAAAACTCTAACAAAAAACGAAAAGTTAAGAAAAATAGCTATTTCTCATATAAAAGCAAAAATAATTATAAAAAGTAGACAGGCACCTTGATATTAGGCATTTTCAGATAAACATTTAATAAGCATTTACTTTCGCCCTTGTCATAAGCAAGTGTTGCCAAATTTTTAAATTAAAAAAAAATGAGTAAACTCCAGTATTTATCCCCATTTCTACCTCAGCTGTGAAAAAGAAAACATATCGGATAAACAAAAAATAAGAAAAAAATAAGTGAGGGAAAAAAAAACCCTGTTACGTAAAAAACTTTTTCTTTCCATAAAATACCAGCTTGTCATTAATTAAGTAATCTGCGCTTCATTTAGCAGAGTTAACCAGGCAGTATTAACAATATCTTTCGAGTCATAAAATTGGCTGATGTTTATTAAAATCGATTTTGTCGTCAGGATAAAATAAGTATAATGTTTCTATTTATTTTTAAGGAATATTAAAAGAGATATATTTTTTAATTATCTGCTATATATTCACAGATTTTATTTGAATTTTTCTCTTACATATAATCTATATCAATACATTTCTTTCTATGTATATCTATATTTATAAAAGGTGTTCTGTTATTTCGGCGACAATTTTAAAAGGGTGTTAGCGCACGTCGAGACAAACAAATTTTGCATTACACCCTAAGGTCGCAATCCATTTGTTATGTCAAAAATACAGGACATTAAAAACTGAACCTGGATTTTCGTTCATAACCTTAACAATATAAACGTTATTGCAAGCGACCTTTTCAACTTGTTCGAAATGTGAACACATAACAGTTACGGATATTGAACTCCAAGAACAAAATAGACTGAGCTTTTGAAATGTGGCTGGAAGTCTATTTTCTACTTGGTGGAGTTTAATTCCAGTAATTGTTATGATGCGTACACATTTTGAACAATAGAAGGATATTGAAATGTTTGTTACGAAATCTTTATTATTATTATTAAGGTTATGAATAAAAATCCGGATTTAGTTTGAAGTGTTGGTCTCCCTATATTTGTGACATAACAAGTAAATTGTGACCTTAAGTTCATTGGAATTTTTTTTTTGTCTTGACGTGCGCTATTACCCTATAGAGTTTGTTGCCAGATTAACAGAACACCCTGTATATCTATCTATATGGAATATTCAGTTATTGCGGCTGCAATCTCAGAGGAGTAATATTTCAAGTCAAGAAAAGCAAGTTTTCTAATAAAACCCAGGGTAACAAACTTCTTGTTATGCCAAAAATACAGGGAAACTCAATCCAAACTAAACCAGGATTTTCGTTTATAACCTTAACAATAATAAAGATATGCTATACCTACATTTTGAAAACACTTGTTCGAAATTTGAACACATCATAACAATCACTGGAATTGAACTCAATTGAACTACAAAATAGACTGAGCTTTTGAAATGGTGGTGGTCAATTTCTGTTGGTCAATTTTGTACGTGGATGAAGTTCAGTTCCATTAATTGTTATGTTGTGTGCATACTTTGAACAAAAGAAGATAAATATGTTGAAATGTTCTCTACAATATCTTCATTATTATTAAGGCTGCTCGTCAGTAAACTTCCCGATTCCCCTCGCTAATGTTATTTCTATGGGCGTAGGATGCATTCATATCTTTAAAATATCTCCCCCGGAAATTAATATTTTTAACTTCTGTTTTCTGTGTACTGTTCTTAAAAAATGTCTCTTTTTTTCTTAGTTATCAAAATATTTCTAAACTATGTGCTTAATTTAATTTATATTTTTATGTGTAAAAATCTTAGCGAAGCTGAATAAGATTTTAACATTTCATATAAAACTCAGTATATCTTTTATAAAAAAATTGACAACTAAGAAAGAAAGATACATTCTTTAAGAACAGTACAAAGAAAACAGAAGTTAAAAATATTAATTTTCCGAGGAGATATTTTAAAAATACGAATGTATCTTACGCCCATAGGAATAACATTAGCGCAGGGAATCTGGAAGTTTACTGACGAGCAGCCTTAAGGATGCCTATTATATTAAGGATACCTATTAACGAAAATCCATGTTTATTTTGGAGTGCGTCTCTCTGTATTTGTGATATAACAAGCGAATTGTGACCCTAGGTTCCACTGGAAAATTTGTTTGTTTTGACGTGTGCTATTACCCATTTAAGTTTAAATAAAAAACAAAACACCCTGTATATCTACCTATACGGGATATTCCGTTATTAAGGCTACGAACTCAGGCGGGGGGGGGGGGGGGGAGTAGTACTGAAAATCAAGTTATCCAATAGAACAGAGTGTTGCAAGCTTCTTGTTATGCCAAATATACAGCATTCCGAACTGAAACTGGATTTTTATATACAACCTGAACATTAATGAAAATATTGTACCGAACTTTTCAACATATTTAGACTGATTCGAACACGCTTAGAGAAGCTCAAAACACCATACAATGCATGGTCGTATTTCACAGAGCACAATGCTCCACATTTTAAAATGTGGCTGACTATACATAGGGTAACTCGGGATTCCTGGGTAAAACTTTAAATGGTGATAGAACACGCCTAGAGAAGGTCAAAACACCATGCAATACATGGTCGTATTTCACACAGCACAATGCTCCACATTTTAAAATGTGGCTGACTATACATAGGGTGACTCGGAAGTCCTGGATAAAACTGTAAATGGTGATTAAAACACGCCTAGAGAAGCTCAAAGCCCCATACAATGCATGGTCGTATCTCACACAGCACAATGCTTCACATTTTAAAATGTGGCTGACTATACATAGGGTGACTCGGGATTCCTGGGTAAAACTTTAAATGGTGATAGAACACGCCTAGAGAAGGTCAAAACACCATGCAATAAATGGTCGTATTTCACACAGCACAATGCTCCACATTTTAAAATGTGGCTGACTATACATAGGGTGACTCGGAAGTCCTGTTTAAAACTTTAAATTGTGATTCGAACACGCCTAGAGAAGCTCAAAACACCATACAATGCATGGTCGTATTTCACAGAGCACAATGCTCCACATTTTAAAATGTGGCTGACTATACATAGGGTGACCTCAAGTCCTGGTTAAAACTGTAAATGGTGATTAGAACACGCCTAGAGAAGCTCAAAACACCATACGATGCATGGTCGTATTTCACACAGCACAATGCTCCACATTTTAAAATGTGGCTGGCTGTACATAGGGTGACTCGGGATTCCTGGGTAAAACTTTAAATGGTGATAGAACACGCCTAGAAAAGATCAAAACACCCTGCAATACATGGTCGTATTTTACACAGCACAATGCTCCACATTTTAAAATGTGGCTGACTATACATAGGGTGACTCGGAAGTCCTGTTTAAAACTTTAAACGGTGATTCGAACACACCTAGAGAAGCTCAAAACACCATACAATGCATGGTCGTATTTCACAGAGCACAATGCTCCACATTTTAAATTGTGGCTGACTATACATAGGATGACTCGGAAGTCCTGGGTAAAACTGTAAATGGTGATTAAAACACGCCTAGAGAAGCTCAAAGCCCCATACAATGCATGGTCGTATCTCACACAGCACAATGCTTCACATTTTAAAATGTGGCTGGCTGTACATAGGGTGACTCGGGATTCCTGGGTAAAACTTTAAATGGTGATAGAACACGCCTAGAGAAGGTCAAAACACCTTGCAATAAATGGTCGTATTTCAAACAGCACAATGCTCCACATTTTAAAATGTGGCTGACTATACATAGGGTGACTCGGAAGTCCTGTTTAAAACTTTAAATGGTGATTCGAACACGCTTAGAGAAGCTCAAAACACCATACAATGCATGGTCGTATTTCACAGAGCACAATGCTCCACATTTTAAAATGTGGCTGACTATACATAGGGTGACTCGGAAGTCCTTGGTAAAACTGTAAATGGTGATTAGAACACGCCTAGAGAAGCTCAAAGCCCCATACAATGCATGGTCGTATCTCACACAGCACAATGCTCCACATTTTAAAATGTGGCTGGCTGTACATAGGGTGACTCGGGATTCCTGGGTAAAACTTTAAATGGTGATAGAACACGCCTAGAGAAAGTCAAAACACCTTGCAATAAATGGTCGTATTTCACATAGCACAATGCTCCACATTTTAAAATGTGGCTGTGACTCGGAAGTCCTGGGTAAAGCTGTAAATGGTGATTAGAACACGCCTAGAGAAGTTCAAAGCCCCATACAATGCATGGTCGTATCTCACACAGCACAATGCTCCACATTTTAAAATGTGGCTGGCTGTACATAGGGTGACTCGGGATTCCTGGGTAAAACTTTAAATGGTGATAGAATACGCCTAGAGAAGGTCAAAACACCATGCAATACATGGTCGTATTTCACACAGCACAATGCTCCACATTTTAAAATGTGGCTGACTATACATAGGGTGACTCGGAAGTCCTGTTTAAAACTTTAAATGGTGATTCGAACACGCCTATAGAAGCTCAAACACCATACAATGCATGGTCGTATTTCACAGAGCACAATGCTCCACATTTTAAAATGTGGCTGACTATACATAGGGTGACTCGGAAGTCCTTGTTAAAACTGTAAATTGTGATTAGAACACGCCTAGAGAAGCTCAAAGCCGCATACAGTGCATGGTCGTATCTCACACAGCACAATGCTCCACATTTTAAAATGTGGCTGACTATACATAGGGTGACTCGGAAGTCCTGTTTAAAACTTTAAATGGTGATTCGAACACGCCTAGAGAAGCTCAAAACACCATACAATGCATGGTCGTATTTCACAGAGCACAATGCTCCACATTTTAAAATGTGGCTGACTATACATAGGGTGACTCGGAAGTCCTTGTTAAAACTGTAAATTGTGATTAGAACACGCCTAGAGAAGCTCAAAGCCGCATACAATGCATGGTCGTATCTCACACAGCACAATGCTCCACATTTTAAAACGTGGCTGGCTGTACATAGGGTGACTCGGGATTCCTGGGTAAAACTTTAAATGGTGATAGAACACGCCTAGAGATGGTCAAAACACCATGCAATAAATGGTCGTATTTTACACAGCACAATGCTCCACATTTTAAAATGTGGCTGACTATACATAGGGTGACTCGGAAGTCCTGTTTAAAACTTTAAATGGTGATAGAACACGCGTAGAGAAGGTCAAAACACCATGCAATACATGGTCGTATTTCACACAGCACAATGCTCCACATTTTAAAATGTGGCTGATTATACATAGGGTGACCCGGATGTCCTGGGTAAAACTTTAAACGGTGATTAGAAAACGCCTAGAGAAGCTCAAAACACCATACAATGCATGGTTGTATTTCACAGAGCACAATGCTCCACATTTTAAAATGTGGCTGACTATACATAGGGTGACCCGTATGTCCTGGGTAAAACTTTAAACGGTGATTCGAACACGCCTAGAGAAGGTCAAAACACCATACAATGCATGGTCTTATTTCACAGAGCACAATTCTCCACATTTTAAAATGTGGCTGACTATACATAGTGTGACTCAGAAGTCTTGGGTAAAACTTTAAATGGCGATTAGAACACGCCTGGAGAAGTTCAAAACACCATACAATGCATGGTCGTATTTCAAGCGGAGAAAGAGATACAGGGCGCTTTCTGATTGTGAACGGAACCATGTTTTTTACACAATATCTAACAAACGATTGCTGATTTTATTTATGCGAAATAGTGTTACTAACTAGGATGCTAATATGTCTGAAAATTAGACGAAGAAATAAAGAAATTCGAAAGTAAGTATGTCAAGAGAGTGGGAAGGGGGAGGGGCTGTATCGTAAGGATCAAATTTCCTTCAGCCGAGTTTTTGAGTCCTAAACGGAGGAAACTGGGTGAAAATTACTTTTCCAATATCCTTAATGTTATGGAGGTTAAAACTTGTAAATTAGACAGCAAAATAATTCATGAATAAGTTAGATTGTATTTACCAATTTCGCTGTATGGCAGGGTGCAGAGTCCTGTTGACAAATGCAATTTTTAGCACCTTTAAAACCATCCTTAATAACTGGTTTTAAACGCGCCTCTAAAATCTCGGTATAAACGGGTGCATTCACAGTTCCAGTAATAAGTTTCAGACATCCAACACATTTGCTGGATATACGTCCCCAGACCAATTGGCCGATTGGGAATTTTACAGTAGGCGATATGCAATCTGGATGATAAGCTTCACTTTTACGTCTTCCCGCTTACCGTCTGATCTATGTAGTTTGAACTTAGATTTGTCCGAAAACATTACTGAATCCCACTGAACCTTTGTCCATGAGACATGCTCTTTTGCCCAAGAAAGTGGTTTCTGCATCATGTTTTTGTAAGTAAAGGCTTATTCTTTGGACGATGCGCATGCAAACCGCATTCCACAAGTCGTTTTTGGATAGTTCTTGCGCTTAAATTAACACCACAGACTTTCTCAAAAAAGATTTTTAAGTCAGGAGCACTTGCATGACGATTACTCAGATACATGCGTTTCAGATATCGATCATAAGAATTTAGTGTCACCCTCTTTCGGCCCGATCCAGCCTTTCTCTCAACATTACCAGTTTCACGTTCTAATTTAATCGTCCTCCAGACTATCGATTGATTGCAACCATTTTTTTTAGAGATCACACGTGTCGAATATCCTTCTTTAACTAAAGCAAGTATCACACATTTTTTTTTCTTGCGTCAATTGTACATACGAAGCCATCATTTGACCACTTAAAGAACTAGACAAATGACCGTTTTCCCTTTTGCCGCGCTATTTTTAAAAATTTGATGACGCAATACTTCATAAGGTGTATATTATCCAATAGAAATGTAGAATGATATCTTATCTTGCTTTGCAGCAACTAAGATTAATATATTTGAACGAAATAACTCATTAGCATTACAAAATGTTAATTTTTCTAGGTGATGCAGTTTTTTTGTCCGCCACTGTATATATGTATGTTCAACTGAACCTAGCTCTCTGTACCCTAGAAGTCACTGTAAATACAAAAAAAAAATAAACACATACTAGATACTATGATTTATTTAACATATAAAAATTTCAAAGCTGTAGAACAATTTAAGTTATTGAGAAAAATATACGATTGTCGGAAAAAAAGAGCGAGAGAGAAGGGGGTAGGGACTTTTATACCCTAATATCAATATTTTTGCATCAAAATTATACACGGTCATTCGACACACACTTTATATAATATATAAATTTTTTAAAGTTTTGGTATAAGTATTTAAAAATATATATTAAATATGCTCAATATTTATATCTGATCATATAATATATTAAAGCGAGAAGCAAAAGTCTTAATTTTTCTGTGCAAATCTGACGTTACTTCGCATGCCTCAACTTTTTTTGAAGGGTGGATAAAGCAGGAAATAGAATTAAGAAGAATCAAG
The DNA here is from genome assembly GCA_963931845.1 of Maratus michaelseni. Lineage (NCBI taxonomy): Eukaryota > Metazoa > Arthropoda > Arachnida > Araneae > Salticidae > Maratus > Maratus michaelseni. The sequence continues at coordinate 142,634,694 of OZ007597.1, forward strand.
ACGGTTGGGGAAAGAATAGCTCGCCTATTCAATGCTCACAACCCTACCCCTAGGAAATACTCCTTCTAAATTCCTCTTCATTCTATTTTTATTCCCCCTTCCTGGGGGGAGCATCCATTCTTCCACCTGCTTTATTGAGAGAGGGGTGAACGAAAGGGAAAGGGAAGAGATGCGCTTTCACTTTTTTGAAGGCTAGAAAGGTAAATAGGAGGAGGGAGTTCTTTCCTTCTATAGAATTTGAAAAAGGGTCGTTTTCTGGGGAAGAAAACATATTTATTTTACAGCCAGATACCAATAAATCTGACGTAATTTTTACACGGGCTGTAAAAACTTTATATTTATAACCATTAAAAATTTCAAAGGGTTTGGACAACAAAAGCTTTTTTATTAATGTTTTCTTACGAGAACTTTTATCACTAATTATCAGTACTTTTTATTTGGGGTTCATTTAAGTTTTTATCACGGGCCCGGGCAACGCCGAGCGGGTCAACTAGTAGATGTTAATAACCGAAATAAAACAATTTTTAAAACACAAAATGTCTAAAAATTAATATTTTTTCACCGAAATTTCTCCCAAGCAGCAGATTTATAATTGTTAAATAATATAAAAAGTTCAAAACACAGACATATTTTTAAGTACATTAAATAAAAATAAAATGCAACCAGGTATAATGTTGTCAAATGTAAAAAAAAAAAAAAAAGGAAATATCCAACTGAGTTCTTTGTACCCTAGAAAACATTGTAAATACCCCAAAATTTAACACAGACAACTTCAGAATGATTTATTTAATGCATAAAAATTTGAAAGCATTGACCCAGTTTTAAATTATTGGAACAATAAGGATTGTCGAAAGATAGCGAAAAAAAAAAGTGACTTTTTTTTTTTTCAAGCAGAACTTTTATATTTTAAATATCAATATTTCTGCACCAAAACTATACATGCACATTGGATACATATTCTATTTAATATATTATACCATTTTCAAAGCTGTATTACAAAAATAAGTACTTAAAAAAAAAAAGAAAAAAAAAGTGTTCAATATTTACCTCAACAGATGTCAATTTTTTCATACACTCAATAAATGAAAATAAATTTTCAGTAGAATAACACACTCGCAATGAAATTTACATTAATTTTACTTATTATTTAAGAACAATCTAATTATCAAATCGAAAACACAGCCGCAGAAAACAAACTAAGTGGAATTCTTTTGTTTGATAGCTGCGCATCAAAGTACATTTTGGATAAGACCGCGACTGTCACGTGATTTTTAACCACGGTAGCCCAGTACGTAAGCCCCGGGTAATAAAACGGAAATTTTCAAAGATTTCTCAATAATACAAGGAGCATGAGTATCTGTGTGTACAGAAAGCAGATTAATATCATGTCATTAGAGAATTAAAAAGAAAATTAATCTGACGTCATATCGGAAGTTTCGAGGCTAACGAAAAAGACAGGCTACCGCGGTGCATTCTACTTATCTTTTTTTACAGACCGCTAGAGTGACGTGCTGCTCTTTTCGTACAACTGCATTGGTGGATTTGAGCATCACGTGACTCCCTCGGTCTCTAAAAAAAGACACGCGTAAAGCACCCCGGTAGCCTTTATTTTCCGTTAGCCTCGGGAAGTTTAACGGATTAGAATAATACAAAGCGAGTATCAATGTGAGTAATAGAGAATAGTAAATATATGAGTTTGAGGAACGTATTGAATCATGATAAAAACCTGATTATGGAAATGTTCGCATATTTTAACATTTTGAAGGTGTACAACATGTTTAATTTTGAATTTTTTTTTTTTTTAAGTATCGCATTTAGTCCTCATGATGGATATTATTATGACAGTGTATAATAGCGGGCAAGTTTAGGTATTCGAAAAAACGAAAAAATAGACCGGTAAATTTTTAGTTTATGAAAAACATGACTTTTGTTTTTGTTGTTGCTAAATGAAATTTATTTGGATTTATTAAAGAAAGGATAAAGTGTTTTGAAAGGAATATTAAACAAAACACTTTGTGCTATCTTCGATCACACTTACCCACTTGTTTTTATGTTGTTGTTAATTTATGAGCAAAATAATTTCTCACCACCATGAATTCCAAAACAAATTACTTCCTTGGATGCATCAGCTCATTTGACAAATGTGTAAACTTAAAATAATATATTCACTAAACGAAACATAAAAAAAAGTAAAGAAAAAGGTTTGTTTCTTTATCTCACAAAATCAAAAATAAAATAAAATAGAAACACTTTGATATTAAGCATTTTAGATAAAGATTTAATAAGCATTTACTTACACCCTTGTCATAAACAAATGTTGTCATAATCTTAAATTTAAAAAAGGAAAAATTCAGCAATTACTCGGACTTCTAATTCAGCTGTGAAAAAGAAAATATACCAGAGAGCGAAAAATAAGAAAAAAATATTGAAAAAAAAAAATTATTTGTAAAAAAAAATCTTTTTCTTTTTGATAATACCACTTTGTCATTAACTAATTAATCTGCGCTTAATTTAGCATTGTTAACCGCGGGACATTAACAATATTTTTCCAATCATAAAACTGGCTGATGTTGATTAAAATCGATTTTGTGTTCAGTACAAGATCATTATCATCATTTTTAAAGAATGTTGGTAAAGAGATTTCAACAGTTTTAATTTAATTTTTTTACACGCTTTCATTTAACTTAACTTGCTACATGTATGTAAAGATGTAATTTTGTAATTCAATTTTCTATCGACTTCCTTATGCGAAAGTTGAATTCTGTACGATTGTGTGTTCTCGATGACAATACAATACAGTGACCTCTCACTTATACGCGATGTTCAGAAATTACTTTTTCGTACCACTATTTTAAAACAGTAAAATTAGATTTATAAATTCTGCGATTAAATAAGGAGAAAATTGCTTTGAAAAGAAACTGGTGTTGAAAATTAATTACCGTGTATCGCGTATAAGTGAGAGGTCACTGTATTTGTATATTCTCAGAACTTAATTATCAAGTAATAGATTAATACTAAATAAAATTATGATCATACGTCGAGAAAACAATACGGAAATTCCGAATAAACAATTTAAATAACCTTTTTTTTCTTTCTTATTATAATATCTTAACAAGAAACAAAAATCATACATCCAGGATAGATTATGAAACACTTGCCAACATTTCCAGTATATTTTTAAAAAACTGCGCTATTTAATAGCGTAAATCAGACACTTAAGTAAACACTTTAGAAAACGCATGACACATTTGAAAACCAACTTTCAGCAATTGCTGCCCATAGCCAAAAAAATACTCTAATTCTTTTGTGGATCCCTGTATATGATCTACAGATTTGTATGTATTCTACATGGCATGCTAACATTTACTTAAGTAAAAAAACGCATAACACAGTTTAAAATTCACCTTCAGCCATTTCTACCAATAAACAGAAACGTACTTGAATTCTTTTATACAGCCCTGTATATTACCTACAGATTTTTATACACGCCGTATATTAATTCTGACAAAAACACACTTAAAACTACTGAAATCAAACTTCTAGAAATTACTATTCGTAGGTGGCCGTGTATTCAGTTCTGTGCACAGCCCTGTATATGATTTTGTTTAAATTCTACTAACATTTCTTATACTAAATAGAGTTAGACTTGAAAATGCATAGCTCAATTAAAACCACTTTTGAGAAATTCACGCTTATACTCAGTAATACTTGCGAATTATTTGTATAGCACTGTATATGATCTGTAGCATTTATACACACAACGTAATATGTGAAAAAATACTTAAACGTAAAAACGCATACTACAACTAAAAACGCACTTCCAGCAATTATCGTTAGTAGGCAGTACTTCGGATACAGTACTGTATCCGAAATATTTTGTAGATGAACGATAAAAGCTATGCATATCATATTCCACAGCAAGTATCTTGTAGTAAACCCCAGTAATGTATATCAGTTTCATTATATTTCAAGTAATGTAACATAATTAAAATACCTCAAACCGTTTTTCCCCGTAGACCATTATGTAACGAAATTTCTTTGCGTGGCCCTGTAAATGAATAATAATAAATACTTTGCACCCCATTTTCTACAGTATGCATATTTTAGTGCACTTCATAAAAGCATACTAATTCCATTATGTTTGAAATGGTGTAACATCATTAAAATAAACTTGAAACATTTTTTTCCCATTGACAGACTATCCTTTTGACCGTGCTTGTAAACGAAATGCAAATGATAAACGAAACTAATAAACGAACTACTAACTATTTACGAAATTTAGAGAACGGAAAGACGGACGGACAAACCGAAGTCATAAACACTTTTCAACAATGTTTAAAAGCGTTAACAAAATCATGTAATTTTTTTTTAATTAAAACTGTTAAATTTTTTTTTTTTACTAACATTCTTTAAAAACAAAGATAATGATCATATATTTGAACACAAAATCGATTTTAATCAACATCAGCCAACTTTATGAGTGGAAAGATATTGTTAATGTCCTGTGGCTAACAATTCTAAATTGAAGCGCAGATTACTTACTAGTTAATAAGAAGCTGGTATTATAAAAAAGAAACAGTTTTTTGTTAATAAGGACTTTTTTTCAATAACTTTTTCTTATTTTTCGTTTTTCAGTATATATTTTTCTTTTCCACAGCTGAGATAGAAGTGCGAATATTTGCAAAATTTTGCCTTTTTTCATTTAAAATTCCGGCAACATTTGCTTATGACAAGGCCGTAAGTAAATGCTTATTAAATGTTCATCTGGAATGCTTAATATCAAGGTGTTTCTCGACTTTTTTTCTTTTTGATTTTGTAAGAGAAACAAACAGTTTGCTTTACTTTCCTTACTTTTTTTAGAGTTTTCGTTCAGTGAATGCATTACTTTAAGTATATAAAACAAGTTCGGAATGCTTAAATTCATTCTTTGTTAAATTAAAATAAAAAGTGCACACAAAAACATGTGATTCCATTACCTAAAAGATGATTAAAACTTTAACTAGATTTTAATTTAGAATTAAAATCTAATTAATGTTTTAATCATCTTTTAGGTAATGGAATCACATGTTTTTGTGTTACTTTAAGTTTTCCCATTTCTCAAATTATCTGAAGCATCCAACGAAATAATTTGATTTGGAGTGCATATTGTTGTTGTCGTGTCAGAGAAAGTGCCATGACACTTCTCTGAAAGAAGTGGTGCCAGAGCCTCAAGAGAGGTTGGACTTCTAGAACTGGTCTTCTAATTTTGAACCAATTCCAGATGAGAGACCTGCACCTGGATTAGCACCCCCAGAGATATATTTTTCAAACTTAAAGGGCATTGGAGCCACGAACAGATTTTACGTGCACCAGCTCTCATTAACGTATGCGGTCCCACCACAGCCGCAGTCGAGAGAGGTTGTCACCCTCCCAAACAGTGACCATGGTCGATGCTGCTTCATTTCGGTGATCTTGCCGGGAACCGAGCTTAATCTTCTGCGCCACTGAGGGACTTTGGAGTACATGAGTGTGAGAAATGATTTTGGTCATAAAGAAACGAAAAATTTTTCTTAGACTTTAAGAATAATGAGAATAATGTAACAAAAGTTTCAACGGACTTAAAGTAATATGATGACACTGCAAGACGTGAGGGAAATACATAGTTATTCAATCAGTGATATCATGCGTACTGTCATCCATATTTTGAAGTGTTGAGCATAGTGAGCTGAGTATATTTTTTTCTTGGTTAGTGTCCCCTTCCAGTACTTGTTATTATGATTGAGCTGGACCGTCACACCATCAAAACATTATCGCATAATGTGAATAATATTTAAAGATAAAGGTCTTTTGTTTATAAGTGTATTAGTTACTTAACATCATATTCTGAAGATTGTCATAGAAGTTGACCGAAACGTCAATTTGATGTAATTTTAAAGTTTAATTTTACATAGATATTTATGCACCATTCTGTAAAAACGTGTGGTTTAGTATACACAATTTTTTTTATACGACTTGTTACTATGTTATCACTTTTTGGGCAAAGCAAGATAGTCTGTTGAAAAGTTCGCTACAATATTATTAAAGTTACATTGTTAAAAATTTGCAGCAAACTGTTCAGACATAAAGAAACAAAAACTTTTTTCTTAGATTTTAAAAATAATGAGAATAATGTAACAAAAGTTTCAACGGACTTAAAGTAATATGAGGACAGTGGAAGATGTGCGAGGGAAATACACAGTTATTCAATCAGTGATATTATGCGTACTGTCAACCATATTTTGAAGTGTTGAGCATAGTGAGCTGAGTATTTTGTACTTGGATGGTGTCCCCTTCCAGTACTTGTTATTATGTTATCACTTTTTAGGCAAAGCAAGATAAGTCTGTTGAAAAGTTCGCTACATTCATTATTATCAAAGTTACATTGTTAAAAATTTGCAGCAAACTGTTCAGACATAAAGAAACAAAAACTTTTTTCTTAGACTTTAAAAATAATGAGAATAATGTAAAAAAAGTTTCAACAAACTTAAAGTAATATGAGGACAGTGGAAGATGTGCGAGGGAAATACACAGTTATTCAGTCAGCGATATTATGCATACTGTCAACCATATTTTGAAGTGTTGAGAATAGTGCGCTGAGTATTTTGTACTTGGATGGTGTCCCCTTCCAGTACTTGTTATTATGTTATGACTTTTTAGGCAAAGCAAGATAAGTCTGTTGAAAAGTTCGCTACAATATCTTCATTATTATTAAAGTTACATTGTTAAAAATTTGCAGCAAACTGTTCAGACATACAGAAACAAAAACTTTTTTCTTAGATTTTAAGAATAATGAGAATAATGTAACAAAATTTTCAACGGACTTAAAGTAATATGATGGCACTGCAAGACGTGAGAGAAATTCCCAGTTATTCAGTCAGCGATATTATGCGTACTGTCAACCATATTTTGAAGTGTTGAGCATAGTGAGCTGAGTATTTTGTACTTGGATGGTGTCCCCTTCCAGTACTTGTTATTATGTTATCACTTTTTAGGCAAAGCACGATAAGTTTGTTGAAAAGTTCGCTACATTCATTATTATTAAAGTTACATTGTTAAAAATTTGCAGCAAACTGTTCAGACATAAAGAAACAAAAACTTTTTTCTTAGACTTTAAAAATAATGAGAATAATGTAAAAAAAGTTTCAACAAACTTAAAGTAATATGAGGACAGTGGAAGATGTGCGAGGGAAATACACAGTTATTCAGTCAGCGATATTATGCATACTGTCAACCATATTTTGAAGTGTTGAGAATAGTGCGCTGAGTATTTTGTACTTGGATGGTGTCCCCTTCCAGTACTTGTTATTATGTTATGACTTTTTAGGCAAAGCAAGATAAGTCTGTTGAAAAGTTCGCTACAATATCTTCATTATTATTAAAGTTACATTGTTAAAAATTTGCAGCAAACTGTTCAGACATACAGAAACAAAAACTTTTTTCTTAGATTTTAAGAATAATGAGAATAATGTAACAAAATTTTCAACGGACTTAAAGTAATATGATGGCACTGCAAGACGTGAGAGAAATTCCCAGTTATTCAGTCAGCGATATTATGCATACTGTCAACCATATTTTGAAGTGTTGAGCATAGTTCGCTGAGTATTTTGTACTTGGATGGTGTCCCCTTCCAGTACTTGTTATTATGTTATCACTTTTTAGGCAAAGCAAGATAAGTCTGTTGAAAAGTTCGCTACATTCATTATTATCAAAGTTACATTGTTAAAAATTTGCAGCAAACTGTTCAGACATAAAGAAACAAAAACTTTTTTCTTAGATTTTAAGAATAATGAGAATAATGTAACAAAATTTTCAACGGACTTAAAGTAATATGATGGCACTGCAAGACGTGAGAGAAATTCCCAGTTATTCAGTCAGCGATATTATGCATACTGTCAACCATATTTTGAAGTGTTGAGCATAGTTCGCTGAGTATTTTGTACTTGGATGGTGTCCCCTTCCAGTACTTGTTATTATGTTATCACTTTTTAGGCAAAGCAAGATAAGTCTGTTGAAAAGTTCGCTACATTCATTATTATCAAAGTTACATTGTTAAAAATTTGCAGCAAACTGTTCAGACATAAAGAAACAAAAACTTTTTTCTTAGATTTTAAAAATAATGAGAATAATGTAACATAAGTTTCAACAGACTTAAAGTAATATGAGGACAGTGGAAGATGTGCGAGGGAAATACACAGTTATTCAATCAGTGATATTATGCGTACTGTCAGCCATATTTTGAAGTGTTGATCAAAGTGTACTGAGTATTTTGTACTTGGATGGTGTCCCCTTCCAGTACTTTTTATTATGTTATCACTTTTTGGGCAAAACACGATAAGTCTGTTGAAAAGTTCGCGACAATATCTTCATTATTGTTAATGTTACACTGTTAAAAATTTGCAGCAAAATGTTCAGTTATTTGACCTTTTTTGCAAATAATGGTTACTTGACCATATTATGAAGGTATTATGACTATATTATTAACCAGATTATGATCAAGATCAATTTCAATTACGGTTAAGTAAACGTTATCTATAAAATCGGTCGATTGACTGCACAGTTGGGTTCACATTTTTAACAGTGTATGAACGAAAAGCTGGGTACAGTTTGTTGTATGTATTTTTGACATGTATTTTTGACATAATGAGGGGCTTGCGTCCCTGGGTTCTATTGAAAATATTGTTTTATTGACGTACGCTATCACCGATTTGAGTGTGTAGTCGCTATAACTGAATTACCCATACAGCGTTGCTAGTACGCTACTTCTTAAAAAAATCAGATTGCTTGATTGTCATCGCTTTTTAAATACGTTCGTAATTATATAAATACGTAGTACCTATAGTCGTCGTTTGGTCCATCTGTCTGTCCGTCCGTCCGCATATAACAGCGCAAAAACTACCCACCCAAATGGTTTGAAATTTAAGATATATTATCTTTGCAGAATTTTGTCGAGACATTTCAAATTTTATGAAAATCGAATCAAAACTTTAGACGATATTAATAAAAATATTTATTAAGAAATTTGAATTAAAAAAAAAAAATCGGTGCTTTCTTGTTACAGGAGCTTCCGAGGTTCAATCGTCAAGCGACCGAGATACTTATTTTATTACAGAAATTAATCTGGAGACGATATAATTCATTTCACAGAATTAAAAATCATCAAGATCTGAATATTTATATAACTAGCTATAGTACCAACGCACCTCATTTGTTACGTTTGACGTACAATTTCCAACTTGTTTAAAAATAGTAATATTCGCCTTATTTAATGACAAATTAAAAAGGTCGAAAAACAAGGCGCATTATCTCAAAAAAGCTGTGGCATTCAAGCAATATGATTTTTTTTTAAAGTAACGAACAGACAATAACTGTAGCCCATACAGATAGGTATATAAATGTAGCTAGAGATGGACAGATGGATAGATATAGATTATATGCAACAGAAAAATTTGATATGAAATCTATGAATATATAAATAAATAATTAATTATAAAATTTTTAATATAAAACGTATTTTTTTATTAATATTTCTTAGAAGTAAAGGTAGAAACCTTATACCTATTTTATTCTGACGACAAAATCGGTTTTAATAAACATCAGGCAATTTTATGTCACTCGAAGGATATTGTTAATATCCCGTGGTTAACAATGTTAAATGAAGTGCAGATAACTTCTTTAATAACAGACTAATATTCTCTAGAATTTTTTTCCTCTAAATCATTTTTTTTTCTTATTTTTCGTTCATCGGAAATGTTTTTCTTTTTCACAGCTCAGGTAGAAGTAGGAGTAATTGCTGAATTTTACTTTCTTTTTTATTTGAAATTTTGGGAACACTTGCTTATGACAAGGGCGAAAGTAAATAAATGTTTATTAAATGTTTATCTGAAATGCTTAACATCAAGCTGCTTGTCATTTTTTTTTCTTTTTGATTTTGTATGAGAAAAATAGACATTTTTCTTTCCTTTTCGTTTTATTACAGTTTTTGTTTAGTGGTTTGGTACTTTAAGTTTTCCCATTTCTCAAATGAGCTGATGCATCCAAGGAAATCGTTTGTTTTGGAGAACATGGTGGTGAGAAATGATTTTGGACATAACGAAACAAAAAAAATTCTTAGAGTTTAAGAATAATGAAGATAATGTAACAAAATTTTCAACTGACTTTATGTAATATTATGACACTGCAAGATGTGAAGAAATGGACAGTTATTTTACCGAACCCTGGATACAAGGCCTATGCGCTGACACATAAATGACGGCTGATGAAGGCGGATTTTTTCAGCGTTTGTACGGTCCCTTGAATTTGAATACCAATAATTTCTAAAAAAATTATCCGTCTTTTTTTCTAAGATTAAATAAGTCAAAGATATCTCTTAGAAATGACTGGTGTGTAAATTTAAGAGACCGTTCAAACGGTTAAAAAAATCCGCCTACGACAGCCGCCATTTTTGTGTCAGCGCGTAGGCCTAGTTTTCAGGGGGCTGTGGTTTAGTCAGTAATATCATACATGTAGTCAGTCACGTTTTGAACGTTGTACTCAGGGTATTTTGTTATCGATGGTATCCACTTTCAGTACCTGTTATAATGTCAACAATTTTCGGGCAAAAGAAGATAATGCTACGTTCACACCAGATATTTAAGATATCTCAAACTCCAATTTTGGAGGTGATACGCCCCGGGATTAGAATACCTGTTCACATCGAAAAACTCGTCTAAGTTAACTCATACTGTGTCTGATATCTATACAATTCAGAAGTGTGCGCATGCTTGCGCATTACTTAAAACGATCCTCAACAGCCAATCAGTTAAAGCGAAACTCCACACTCAGTCAAAGCGAGTGGTGTATTGGATGTATCTAGCCATAGATTGTTTAAGTGAGTTTGTTGAACTGACTTATACCCTGTTCGCATCGGTTATTTTAGATATCTTAGATCGCTATTTTCGAGGCGGTAACCTCCCGGATATGTATACCTGTTCACACCGCAAAACTCATCTAAGATAACTCACTGATTGTCACCGTGTCTGAGATCTGATCAAACATAGCATGGTCGCATGCGCATAAATTAAAGCCAGGCTCAACAACCAATCAGTTACAGCTAGCTTCCAGAGCCAATCAAAGTGAGCGGTAGTTACTGTATCTAGCAATAGATAGTTCGAAATCACTGAGTGAGTTTGTGAAACTTCCTCAGTGAGATATAGCGGTCTAAGATATGTTAAATATCCGATCTGAACCGGGTATGATACTACGTTCAGATCGGATAGTTAAGATATCTTAGACCAACGAACTCACTGAGGGAGTTCCAGAAACTCACTTAGTGAGTTCGCACTTTCTGTTGCTACATACAACCAGTACCACTCAATCTGATTGGCTCTGAAGGCCGATTGGCTGTTGAGGTTGCCTTTATCATATGTGCATGCGCACATTCTATGTTTGTTCAGATCTCGGATGCAGTGATGTTCAGTGAGTTATCTTAGATGAATTTTGCGATGTGGACAGGTATTCAATTCCGGGAGAGTACCAACTCAAAAATGGCTGTCTAAGATATCTTAAATGTCTGATGTGAACAGGGTATTAGAAAGTAGAGAGTCTAACTTATCTTAAATATCCGATTAGACCATAGTATGAGCCTGTTAAAAAGTTCGCTACAATATCTTCATTAATGATCAGGTTGTGAATGATAATCCGGTTTCAGTTTGGAAAGAGGTTAACCTGTACTTTTGGCATAACAAATTGCTTGCAACCCTGGGTTCCATTGGAAAAATTGCTTTTTTGACTTGCAATATTTCCCCACTGATTTTGAATTTGCAATAACGTAACATCCCATATAAATAGATATACAGTGAGTGTCTGTTCTTCCGGCAACAAACTTAAAGGAGTAATAGCGCACGTTAAGACAGACAAATTTTCCAATAGAACCCAGAGTCTCAATTCTCGTGTTATGTGTGAAATATAAGGAGACGTGCTTCAAACTAAACCCGGATTTTTGTTCATAACCTTAATAATAATGAAGATATACCCTCTTTTATTCAAAATATACACACATTATAACAATTACTAGAACTAACACTTGTTTATGACAAGAAAAAGCAAATGCTTATTAAATGTTTATCTGAAATGCTTAATATCAAGATGCTTGTCATATTTTTATTTATTTATTATGAGAAATAGATATTTTTGATAACTTTTCGGGTTTTTTTTTTAGTTTTTGTTTAATAAATACGTTACTGAAAGTTTTCCATTTGTCAAATTATTTGGTAAATCACATGATTTGCTTTGGAACACGTGTGTACGAAAACATTTTGGATAAAAGAAAAATGAAATTTAGTGATTTGTTTTCCTTTTTCTTATGTGCATAAGTTTTGCTTTTGTATGAGAAGAAGCTATACTTCCTTCAATAATAAAAGTACTATGGATATGTATTACTTTATAAGACATTAGATGGATGAGGACAGATTTAGAATCGGGTTGTACTTAACTCGAACCCAAGAATTCCATTTGAATTCAATCCGACACCCGAACTGAACACGCCAAAAAAAAAAAAAATCATCAACTCGAAACTCAACACATTTCAATTTGAACCCAAACCGAATTCAAAGTGGAAGAAAATAATACATACTTGAATACAATTATGAAAAAGTGGTTTACAATTATATCTCTCTTATCAATTTTACATTTCATGTTGACAAATCAACATATATATGTTAAGGGTCAATATGATTAATCCGGTCATTATTAATAATAACAGGTTATTATTAATAATAACCGGTTATTATTAATAATGAGCGGATTAATCATATTGACCATAACATATATACTCATTCCAGTAATTGCTATAATGTGTTCACATTTCGAACAAAAGAAGGTAAGTATGTTGAAAATGTCGCTACGACATCTTCATTATCGTTAACGTTATGAACGAGAATCCGTGTTCAATTTGGAATGCGTCTCCTTGTACTTTTGGTATAACAAGAAGCTAGCAACCCATTGGAAAATTTGATTGTCTGGACGTGCGATATTACCCCTTTAAATTTAGCACCGGAATAACAGAACATCCTGTATAAATATAGATATATATAGAGAGAAAGATATGTATTCATATACATTATGTAAGAGGAAAAATTAATATAAAATCTATGAATAAATAAACAGATAATTAAAAAATATATCTCTTTTAATATTCCTTTAAAATAAAAAGAAACCGTATACTTATTTTATACTAACGACAAAATCGGTTTTAATAAACATCAGCCAATTTTATGACTCGAAAGATATTGTTAATACTCCGTGGTTAACTCTGCTAAATGAAGCGCAGATTACTTAATTAATGACAAGCTGGTATTTTCTAGAGAGAAAAAGTTTTTTACAAAACAAGGTTTTTTTCCCTCAATTATTTTTTTTTCTTATTTTTCGTTCATCCGATATGTTTTCATTTTCACAGTTGAGGTAGAAGTGAAAGTAAATGCAGGAGTTTTACTTCCTTTTTTTATTTAAAAATTTGGCAACACTTGCTTATGACAAGGGCAAGTAAATGCTTATTAAATGTTTATCTGAAATACTTAATATCAAGGTGCTTGTCATATTTTTTTAATTATTTCTGCTTTTATATGAAAAATAGCTATTTTTTTTAACTTTTCGGGTTTTTTTTTAGTTTTTGTTTAATAAATACGTTGCTGCAAGTTTTCCCATCTGTCAAATGAACTGGTGGATCACAGGATTTGCGTTGGAACACCTGTGTACAAAAACATTTTGGATAAAAAAAATCTTTTAAAATTTAGCGATTATTTTTTCTTTTTTCTTTTGTGCATAAGTTCTGCTTTTGTATGAGAAGAAGCTATGCTTTTATTTAATAATAAAAGTACTATGGATATATATTACTTTATAAGAAATTAGACGTATGAGAACAGTTTTAGAAAATAAAGAAAAGGATAATGTGCGTATGAAAATAAGCATGTGTAGATTAGGCATGTGTGGGGATATGTAGAGTGCATGTGTAGTCATGTGTAGGAGAGCAGGTATGTGTAGAGTCCAGCACTGGTTGGGCCGTAGTCGTCTCTAACCCGAAAATTCCATTTAAATTCATTCCAAAACCCGACCCGAACTCAACAAAAGAAAAATTTCAACAACTCGTAACTCAACACATTTCAACTTGAACCCAAACCGAATTCGAAGTGGAAGAAAATAATTCATACTTCAATACAATTATGGAAAAGTAGTTTACAATTATATCTCTGTTATCAATTTTATCTTTCATGTTGACAAATCAACATATCTCATTAAAGTTAAAATATATAATTTTTTCATCTGAAAATAAAACCTAAACTTTTATGTTTTTTCTTAAATCTGGTCAGTCTAAAACCCAACCCGCAAGACTCAAATCCCAAGCAGAAACCAACGGGAACCCGAAACAATTAAAGTCAAACAGAAAAAAAATTAGCATTAACCCGAACCGCACGTCATGTCAAGTTCGGATAAACCACCGATATAGGACTCGATAGATGCAATGTAGATACAATAGAATCCCGCTAACTCGCCTTCCGATATCTCGACCTTCCATATAACTCGAAAATAATTTTTTTAATCGCTAAGTGGTTGCTAATAGTCCAGCAGAACATTATCTTTGCAATAATGTTTAGGCATATTTGAAAAAATACCATTTTAATGTGTTTTTGAAGTTAGACATTTTCCTTTCGAAAGGGATTTTCAAATCGACACTCACTTTTTAAAAACCGCTAAGTGGTTGCTACTAGTCAAGCAGAACATTATCTTTGCAATAATGTTTAGGTATATTTGAAATAATAATATTTTAAGTGTTTTTGTAGTTAGATATTTTCCTTTCGAAAGGGATTTTCAAATCGACAATCACTTTTTAAAAACCGCTAAATGGTTGCTACTAGTCAAGCAAGAACATTATCTTTGCAATAATGTTTAGTTATATTTGAAATAACAATATTTTAATGTGTTTTTGAATTTAGATATTTTTCTTTCGAAAGGGATTTTCAAATCAACAATCACTTTTTTAAAACCACTAAGTGGTTGCTACTAGTCAAGCAGAACATTATCTTTGCAATAATGTTTAGTTATATTTGAAATAATAATATTTTAATGTGTTTTTGAATTTAGATATTTTCCTTTCGAAAGGGATTTTCAAATTGACAATCACTTTTTTAAAACCGCTAAGTGGTTGCTACTAGTCAAGCAGAACATTATCTTTGCAATAATGTTTAGTTATATTTGAAATAATAATATTTTAATGTGTTTTTGAATTTAGATATTTTCCTTTCGAAAGGGATTTTCAAATCGACAATCACTTTTTAAAAACCGCTAAGTGGTTGCTACTGGTCAAGCAGAATATTATCTTTGCAACAATGTTTAGGTATATTTGAAATAATAATATTTTAATGTGTTATTGAAGTTAAGTATTATTAAAAAAGAATTTTCATGTCGTATATAGAGGGCTACCATTAAATTTCGAATATATTGGGATCTGTATGAACTGTAAAAAAGTACTCAAATTAGTATAATATTTGATTACGTTGCAGAGGAAAAATATGAAATTTAAACATTTGTAACCTAGTCATCACATCGTGCGTAGTTTTTCTATAACGGAAATCAAATGCATGTCATTGTACATGACCGTTTAATACGTGATCGTCTTTGATTTTTGCCTAGATTTTTTTCTAAAAAGAATCAGACATTTTTTTTTAGTTTTGTCTGTAAATTGTTTTTTAAACTTTTAACAATAATTTTAGGGTATGTTATACTTTTCTCTACCCTGTATTGAACTTTCGTTGGAATAACCAGGCATATACAACACGGGTTAGATTCCCGATATATTGCCCGGCGTACAGTATGCAGATGAAAATAGTTTTTAATTGAAAACTAGGATAGATATTTTACATTTATCATCATCATCATCCCAAAACATGGTTTCAGGCTATAAGCCTGTTCCGGCCTCAATCCATCTTTTTCGCGGCCTTCCTCTGTCTCTTTTCCCCCTTGGCTTATAATTAAAGGCTGCTTTTGGTATACGATCAGTATCCATCCTATCCTTTCAATGTGGTCCCTCCATTTTCTTCTGTAATTTCCTATTTTATTTAATATAGGTATAATTTCAAGCTCTCTTCTGATGTAATAATTCTTTATTTTGTCAATTATTGAACATCCCTTCACACTCCTCCAAAATTTCATCTCTGGGGATTGTATTTGTCTTTCATCATTTTTGTGAGTGTCCATGCCTAACTTCCGCATATAAAGTTGGTATTGCCATTGTTTAAAAAAAAAATTATTCTTGTGTCTTTTCTTGTATTTCGAAGAGTTCTTCTTATAGTACCACAGATGTATTAAAATTTATAAAGCTTTTTTTTTTTTTTTTTACATTTATTTTTATTTTATTAGATTGCTCACCAACTCCACCAAAAAGGATTTTAGGAATTTTCGTATTAGCCGCATGCAAGCTTTCGATCGCGAAGCAGTTCTCTGTTTATAAAAACCTAAGTGATGTTAATTATTTCAATGTTTAAGCACGTATTATGTGTAATGATGTTTATAGGTTTATGAAACATCTGTTCACCATTAAATTTAATCGCCATTTAATTTAAAATTTTATTCATATCTACTCTTTTCATTTACTTTTCCTAGATGTTTTGCCGAGCTTTAAAAATCCGTTGCTGGCATCAAATATTTATTCCAGATTTTGATAAGTTTATGAAACACCATGTATATGTACTAATCAATTCATTAAAAAGAATTAGCTTTATGAGCCATATGACTTTTGAATTTTATCAATTTATTTTTGTTATTATTATTGTTTGAAATGTGATTCCAATAATTTAGATTAGACGACATTTGATTACCAACCTTAGTTCGAACTTCGAGCTAATTCTCATTCAGTCCTTTAAAATTCGATTCTAGCCCGAATATTTCTGGAGACGCAAGTGATCGTAGGTACCAAGAATTACGGATTTTGAATACCACTATTTATTTTTAATTCATCTTATTTTATCATAGATTTCTGCTTAGAATCTATGATTATATACGACGAAGAAAAATAAATAAATAAATAATGGTATTCAAAATCCATAACTCTTGGCACCTTATGTAAGTGATTAATCAATATCAAGATCACATATTTAGATTTTATATGTTAAAATAAATGAACATTTACACATATCAAAAGCAACACACGATTATTTTTCTATTTTAATCATTTTCTTATCGTATTAATTCCATTCTATTTTTTGCATATCTCAGACAATTAAATTCTATGCTATGTTTCACATTACTCAAAAAATGTAAAAACACCCAGCATATTTGGAACAAATTGAACATAAATTAATATGATTTTATTAGTAATCATGTATCAGACCACATTTTTATACATTTCCAAAACAACGAATGTCATTAAATATTTTACACTTTGTCACTTTATGAAACACTTCTTATAGATGCCGAATGTTTTGTAGCTTCTTATTGATATGAAAAGTGGTTACCGGAAAAAGCTTTTGTAAATCTTGCTTTCCAAATAGCCGTGTAAATAGCAGAACAAATTCAGGCAGTCGGTCAAAATTTTGCAAGTCAGTCAAAACGATCGTTTCTATTGGCGATAACTTTGTATTTATGAAACATTTATTGGTTAAAATTGGCGGTAACATTGGTTAAAAGCACATTTTAAGGAGGATCAGATCTCTGTGCATAGTTGCTGCGGTAGGTGGGTTTTGAATCATAAGAGATTTGTATCCGTATTGGGAATTAAGATGTCGTACATTAATCATGTTTCATACGAATTGTACAGTTCAAATGTGATATAGGGTCTTCTACTATTCACCTATCTACCCTATTAAAATCCGTGCGCTTATCTATCTATGTAACCTCAAAAACTCGGAAACCACAGGGCGCAGGGCTACGAAA
Organism: Maratus michaelseni; assembly: GCA_963931845.1. Taxonomy (NCBI): domain Eukaryota; kingdom Metazoa; phylum Arthropoda; class Arachnida; order Araneae; family Salticidae; genus Maratus; species Maratus michaelseni. The sequence goes on from OZ007597.1 coordinate 142,652,613, forward strand.
TTTGGCACACGGGTTGCTGGTCGAGGGCCCATGAACGATTGGGGCAAAAAATTCGAAAATTTTAAATATATATTTTTTTTAATTTTATGTTTTAGACGAATTTTTGCTTTTTTTATGTTCAACCCGTAATCCCGCGAGTTCAGCGGAATCAGTTCTAAATGTTTACTGCAATGTGAGATATACGTATTACGTACGACACACTGCAATACTAAGAAACTGTAGCGGGTATTACGATAATTATTTTACCTCTCATGCAAATAATTAGAGATCCTTTAATTGCGCTTAATTATTATACCTTTTCTAAAAAATAAAGAAAAACCTTTTATCATAAACATCAACAAAACATTTTATTATATTTTTTCCCTTATTCCAAAGATATCGTTTTATCGTCTGCTGCCATAGCAACATGATAAATTAAGTTTCATTAAAAAAATGCACAATAGTAGAAAAATATTTTTTTAAATCGAATAGATGAACAACTCAACACTTTAACAGGGGAATTCTTATTTCTTATTTAGATATTTAAATGTTGTTTGTTGTCATTTTTATTTTTTATTTTATTTTTGGTTTTAGAATCAAATTCATGAACTCCCGTGCGTAGAACGGGTTAAACAGCTAGTTAGCTATTATCACTTGTATCACCTATTAGCAGTATACAGTTCTTTGATACTAACGCTGTCAACGTTATCCGTCCTTGTTGCAGTTAACAAACATTCGCTGCGGATATCATTTTTAGTAGCATTGCGGACATTACTAAATATTGTATACCACTTTACATCCTAAAAATTCTTTCTTAAAGTATACTTCCCTCAACTTCCATTGAATTTCATTTGAATAACATCTTTTCTGCACAAAGAACCGAAATGCACGCATTTGTACGCAATATCAAACTAAAGATTCATCTTTTGCAGCTGAAAACAGAGTAACGGCTGTAGCCACTTGCAGAAATTTGATATGCAGTAAACAAAAAAGTTTCGTCTTTGTTATCACAAAATTTCGTTAAAATGTGTTTTATAAATAGGAAGTTTTCACCAATAGCAACTAACCATATTGTTGTGCCATCTCCCATTCTTTCAGCGTATCGTACCCTCTCGTGGAGACAAATTGAGGGGGTCGGGGCAAGAGAGTGCTAAGCCACATTTTTGAACTTCTGATATATTTCAATTGGAAAATTTGATCCAATACTCAAATAACATAATTTTTTTTCGCCAATGTCTTAGTAACATTTGAGATATTCTGAATAACAATATGGCATTACTTTAATGATATTTCTATTACGTTTTTTGTAAATTAGCTATCTTCATTAGGGGCATAAACATCTGAGGCAAAAACGAAACCTGGGACATATGCTGCCACCAAGTGACATTAGAAACAAATTATATGTAGGATATTATAATTTACGAAATTAAGCAACAGATTACAGTGTTAGATTTATTTCACCAAAAATGTGACTTGGCACTTTCTTGCCCCGACCCCCTCAATTGTTTAGCCCATTCAGTCAGAGCCATGCTCTAATCGATGTAACGCAAAATCCATGCCTCTTGTCAACGGAGATAATAAAACAAACATTTCATTCATTTTATTAAAATGTGTCGGTCGAATAACATTATCACATATTTCAGCATTGGTCCTGGTCGAACCAGAAGACTTTTCAGTGAAAAATGGATAGGAAAAATACATTAAAAGAACTAAATAGTTCCCGCGGAAAAATCAAATCAAAATTGGCCAATATTTTGAAATCTATGGGAAAATATATTCTGTCAGATGATCAAAAATCTGACAGTTTAAATATTAAAGATAGACTATCCACTTTACAAGAACTGAAAATCAACATAAACAGATTGTTTGAAAAATATTTAAACATCAACGAAGGTACAAATGAATGAAAGGATCAGGGTCCATAAGCCGTGTTTTTGGCCCATGAAATAAGACTAAAACTTGATTTTGTTATACTGACTTAATTATTTCACTTTTTAATATTAGAAGGTTTATCCTGTACGATTTCAACAATTAGTTCTTGCACTTTGTTCGGATTTATATGACTTACACAAGCTCAAAGTTCGTATTATTCGTATTTTTTGATGAAAAATACGCAATTTCTCCTAATTTTACCTCCATTATTTATATGAGCGCAATCGTGCAACACTTTCTTCTTTACGTATATTATAAAATACATCAAAATGCACAATATTAGTAAAAATAAAAGTGTTGCAAAGCTGCGCTCATAGTAAAATATTAAAAATAGAGAATTAAGTAACTGCGTTCCCTCACGTCAGTAAAAGACATTAGGATGCAGCAACGTGTTTAAACGTGCTAAAATGAACGTAACTATTGCTATTATAGTAAAATATTAAAAATAGAGAATTAAATAACTGCATTCCCTCACGTCGGTAAGAGACTTTAGGATGCAGCAACGCGTTTAGACGTGCTAAAATGAACGTAACTATTGCTATTGTGAAGGAATGCAGTCATTAACAATAGTTACGTTCATTTTAGCACGTTTAAACACGTTGCTGCATCCTAAAGTCTCTTACCGACGTGAGGGAATGCAGTTATTTAATTCTCTATTTTTAATATTTTACTATGAGCGCAGCTTTGCAAAACTTTTATTTTTACTAATATTGAACATTTTGCTGTATTTTATAATATACGTAAAGAAGAAAATGTTGCACGATTGCGCTCATATAAATAATGGAGGTAACATTAGGAGAAATTGCGTATTTCTCATCAAAAACTACGAATAATACGAACTTTGAGCTTGTGTAAGTCATATAAATCCGAACAAAATGCAAGAACTATTGTTGAAATCGTACAGGATAAACCTTCTAATATTCAAAAGTGAAATAATTAAGTCAGTATAACAAAATGGAATTTTAGTCATATTTCATGGGCCAAACACACGGCTTATGGACACTGATCCTTTTTGTTTTATATCATCATTGAGGGAGTCCTGAATTTTCCGCTACTTCGATTAGAGCATGACTCTGATTGAATGAGCTAAACATTTTGTCGCCACGAGAAGGCGTACATGCTGAAGGAGTGGGAGATGACGCAACACAGATCCACAAATATGACAATCATAGTAAAAGGATGTACAAATAAACTGTAGTGTGAGTTGCACTACCTTGCTTTAAAATTTTAATAGGTTTAATCTATTTTTATGTCTTTTCAGTAAGATTCATTTTGGTGTGAAGCAAATTTCAAATTTCTTTAGTCTATATGTTATTCCAAGTTAAAATAAATCTGACAGTTTAAATATTAAAGACTGACTAGCCACTTTACAAGAACTGAAAATCGACATATATAAGAAATTTGCTTGAAAAATATTTAAACACCAACGAAGGTACAAGTAAATGAAATTTTTGTTTTTTTTTATCACTATTGGGGGAGTCTTGAATTTTCCGCTACTTCGATCACAGCATGACTCTGATTGAATGAGCTAAACATTTTGTCGCCACGAGAAGGCGTACATGCTGAAGGAGTGGGAGATGACGCAACACAGATCCCCAAATATGACAATCATAGTAAAAGGATGTACAAATTAACTGTAGTGTGAGTTGCACTACCTTACTTTAAAATTTTCATAGGTTTAATCTATTTTTATGTCTTTTCAGTAAGATTCATTTTGGTGTGAAGCAAATTTCAAATTTCTTTAGTCTATATGTTATTCCAAGCTAGCCACTTTACAAGAACTGAAAATCGACATATATAAGAAATTTGCTTGAAAAATATTTAAACACCAACGAAGGTACAAGTAAATGAAATTTTTGTTTTTTTTATCACTATTGGGGGAGTCTTGAATTTTCCGCTACTTCGATCACAGCATGACTCTGATTGAATGAGCTAAACATTTTGTCGCCACGAGAAGGCGTACATGCTGAAGGAGTGGGAGATGACGCAACACAGATCCACAAATATGACAATCATAGTAAAAGGATGTACAAATTAACTGTAGTGTGAGTTGCACTACCTTGCTTTAAAATTTTCATAGGTTTAATCTATTTTTATGTCTTTTCAGTAAGATTCATTTTGGTGTGAAGCAAATTTCAAATTTCTTTAGTCTATATGTTATTCCAAGTTAAAATAAATCTGACAGTTTAAATATTAAAGACTGACTAGCCACTTTACAAGAACTGAAAATCGACATATATAAGAAATTTGCTTGAAAAATATTTAAACACCAACGAAGGTACAAGTAAATGAAATTTTTGTTTTTTTTATCACTATTGGGGGAGTCTTGAATTTTCCGCTACTTCGATCACAGCATGACTCTGATTGAATGAGCTAAACATTTTGTCGCCACGAGAAGGCGTACATGCTGAAGGAGTGGGAGATGACGCAACACAGATCCACAAATATGACAATCATAGTAAAAGGATGTACAAATTAACTGTAGTGTGAGTTGCACTACCTTACTTTAAAATTTTCATAGGTTTAATCTATTTTTATGTCTTTTCAGTAAGATTCATTTTGGTGTGAAGCAAATTTCAAATTTCTTTAGTCTATATGTTATTCCAAGCTAGCCACTTTACAAGAACTGAAAATCGACATATATAAGAAATTTGCTTGAAAAATATTTAAACACCAACGAAGGTACAAGTAAATGAAATTTTTGTTTTTTTTATCACTATTGGGGGAGTCTTGAATTTTCCGCTACTTCGATCACAGCATGACTCTGATTGAATGAGCTAAACATTTTGTCGCCACGAGAAGGCGTACATGCTGAAGAAGTGGGAGATGACGCAACACAGATCCACAAATATGACAATCATAGTAAAAGGATGTACAAATTAACTGTAGTGTGAGTTGCACTACCTTACTTTAAAATTTTCATAGGTTTAATCTATTTTTATGTCTTTTCAGTAAGATTCATTTTGGTGTGAAGCAAATTTCAAATTTCTTTAGTCTATATGTTATTCCAAGCTAAAATAAATCTGACAGTTTAAATATTACAGACAGACTAGCCACTTTACAAGAACTGAAAATCGACATATATAAGAAATTTGCTTGAAAAATATTTAAACACCAACGAAGGTACAAGTAAATGAAATTTTTGTTTTTTTTTATCACTATTGGGGGAGTCTTGAATTTTCCGCTACTTCGATCACAGCATGACTCTGATTGAATGAGCTAAACATTTTGTCGCCACGAGAAGGCGTACATGCTGAAGGAGTGGAAGATGACGCAACACAGATCCACAAATATGACAATCATAGTAAAAGGATGTACAAATTAACTGTAGTGTGAGTTGCACTACCTTGCTTTAAAATTTTCATAGGTTTAATCTATTTTTATGTCTTTTCAGTAAGATTCATTTTGGTGTGAAGCAAATTTCAAATTTCTTTAGTCTATATGTTATTCCAAGCTAAAATAAATCTGACAGTTTAAATATTACAGACAGACTAGCCACTTTACAAGAACTGAAAATCGACATATATAAGAAATTTGCTTGAAAAATATTTAAACACCAACGAAGGTACAAGTAAATGAAATTTTTGTTTTTTTTTATCACTATTGGGGGAGTCTTGAATTTTCCGCTACTTCGATCACAGCATGACTCTGATTGAATGAGCTAAACATTTTGTCGCCACGAGAAGGCGTACATGCTGAAGGAGTGGGAGATGACGCAACACAGATCCACAAATATGACAATCATAGTAAAAGGATGTACTGTACAAATTAACTGTAGTGTGAGTTTCACTACTTTGCTTTAAAAAATTCATAGATTTAATCTATTTTTATGTCTTTTTAATAAGATCCATTTTGATGTGAAGCAAATTTCAAATTTCTTCAGTCTATATGTTATTCCAAGCTAAAATAAATCTGACAGTTTAAATATTAAAGACAGACTAGCCACTTTACAAGAACTGAAAATCGACATAAGAAATTTGCTTGAAAAATATTTAAACACCAACGAAGGTACAAGTAAATGAAATTTTTGTTTTATTATCACTATTGGGGGAGTCTTGAATTTTCCGCTACTTCGATCACAGCATGACTCTGATTGAATGAGCTAAACATTTTGTCGCCACGAGAAGGCGTACATGCTGAAGCAGTGGGAGATGACGCAACACAGATCCACAAATATGACAATCATAGTAAAAAGATGTACAAATTAACTGTAGTGTGAGTTACACTACCTTGCTTTAAAATTTTCATAGGTTTAATTTATTTTTATGTCTTTTCAGTAAGATTTATTTTGGTGTGAAGCAAATTTCAAATTTCTTTAGTCTATATGTTATTCCAAGCTCCGCTTCGAATGTTGGATTGAAACCTTTGGGAAAAGAAACTCGGAACTTTTGCAAGATGGATACGAAATACAAAAAGACTTCCATCACAGCCATAGTTTCCCCAGGACAGGATCTTTTACCTGAAAAGCAACGACATGAAATATTAGATATTCTTGCAGAATGGATATAACTAATAAAATCCACAAATAAAATGTTAATTTTAATTAATGAAATGTTTGTGTCGACTAGGTTATCCTCTCAAATACAGGACTGTATGTAAATTATGGTGACCAAACGTCCCCAAATTTGGGAACTGTGGTTCATGTAGCTCATGCAGTTTTTCAATTAAAACAGTTATTACATTTTTAAATTATGCAGTCCTTGGACAAAAACAAAGCTTAAAATGTTTTCAATTTTAAAGGTATGAAGGCTTTACAGGACTTTAGTCCTGTTATAAAATTTGGTGACACTTATGTAAATCCGCCATAAGATTTTTTGTATACTTTGAATTGTTTTTATGCGTTTGTATTGTCTTCTATTGTTATTTGTGTACTAAAATATTTTAATAAAGACTCACGAGATGGTTTTTGTGAAACTCAAGTTTTGCAGTGCTATGAGGAGAAAAAGCAAGGCATACATAAGAAAACATAGTCCCGTTATAAAATTTGGTGACCCTTATGTAAATCCTCCATAAGATTTTTTTGTGTAGTTTGAATTGTTTGTATACGTTTGTATTGTCTTCTGTTGTTACTTGTGTACTGAAATATTTTAATAAAGACTCACGAGTTGATTTTTATGAAACTCAATTTTTGCAGTTTCTTAAGGTGTAAAAACGAGACATAGAGAATATAACAAATTACATTGGCTTCATGCGAAAACTTAAAATTAACTTATATTCTTACCCACTGAGAAAGGCATGAAATAATTGGTTTTTAGTATTGTTCCATCTTCATTTAAAAATCGGTCCGGTTGAAACTCTTCCGGATCTTTCCAGTTCTTTCGATCATGGTGAACAGCCCAAAGATTCGCAATAATAATTGTGCCTTTGGGTATGTGGTGACCGGATAGTTCCATATCGTCCAGAGTGCTAAAAGACAAAAAGTACATTGTTACACTAGCATTTATACTTGTTATCCTTGTTATAAAAAAGGAAAATTGAAAAAGAAATGAGAGTAAATCATTTGTTATTTTAATGGGATAAAAAAAAAAACAAATTATCACAAATCAGTAAGTAGAAATAATTTTAAACAGAAGATTTTTACCTTCTTATATCTATAATAGGAGAAAGTAATTTAATCGAGATTTTTATCGACGGATTTACACGTTTTAGGGGGTCAGATATACCGGAAAATATATTTATACAAAATGTCTGTCTGTCCGTCTGTCCATGTGCTTCCGAGTGTCTGTCTTCATTGTATCATCGAAAACTGTATAAAGTTAGGCATAGAATTGAGCCAATTATATATATATATAATATAGGTTTGTGACTATGGCCAGCAGGTCCTTCTTGAATTCGGAGATATTCTACCGGAAGGGGGCGCTGTAATAGCGATTTTTGTGCCACTTTCATTATTGTACCATCTAAAAGTATATGAAGTTATACATAGAATTGAACCAAATTTTTGTTATATACTTGTGATTATGGCCATTAGGTCCGTCTTGAATTTGGAGATATTCCGCCAGAAAAAGGCGCTATAATAGCGATGTTTGTAGCATTTTCATTGGCGCTGTGATAGCGAATTTTGGAGTATTAGCATGTGTGAGATAGAAGAATGTTTTGGGATGTGCACATCCGACTATTACTTACCCATCATACGTAGTATACACTGTAAAAAAATTTCCGGAAGGTTCCGGAAAAAAATGGTGGCATTAAGATGCCACGGCTTTTTGCTGTTACGTTTCACAACAAAGTAGTAAAACATTCCAATTTTTCAGAAACATTCCGTAACATATACTCCGAAACCTTTCATATCAAAATACTAAAATATTTCATCGTCACGATACGCTTTTTTCCGAAACCTTTTATATCAAAATGCTGAAACATTCCAACTTGGAATGTTTCACTACTTTGTTGTGAAACGTAACAGCCAAAAAAGCCGTGGCATCTTAATGCCGCCATTTTTTTTCCGGAACTTTCCGGAATTTTTTTTACAGTGTGAAGATTTATTATGATTGCTGACTGTCCCTAATATTTTGTTTATTAATCGTTTCTCAGAAGTTTACAGCTGATTTCTTTTTTCGGAACCTTTCATATCAAAATACTGAAATGTTCGAGTTTCACAGAACGTCTTTTTTCGAAACTTTTTTTTTTTTTATTCTGAAAATATTATTTTTTATTTATCAGGTAACAAAATCGAAGCTGTACAACAAAAATATATTAATCGAAAAACTCATAACTAAACATATAAAAAATACTTGCTAAAACTGAATTCGAGCTCGTATTTACGCGAGTAAATAAAGTGTAAAAATGTTAATTATATTTTTAAAAATGCAAACATTATTTTTATTCCTTTATTAAAATCTTAAGTTTTTAGAAAATATAAAATTTCCTTTTAATCAATTTTTTTCTGATTTAATAATTTACATCCTTGCTAGAACATTCGATAAGCAATACAAAAGATAAGTATAAAACGTGCAAAAACTTCTTTTATGTGTTAATTTTTTTTCCAAATGTTACATAATAAAATGAGAGAAATAGTACATTAAAATTATTTTACATCTATCATATGTTATAAATAGGAAAGTTGGGACATTAAAAATTCTAAAATTATTTCAACTGCCCTAGACACAAATTTATTAAAATCATTGTTTATAAATAATTAAATGAAAAAAAAGACAATCTATGGTTGTATCAACGGATAAGATTTTTGAAAAAATTTACATATAACATAGGCTTAATGATGTATTTAAAAGACATTTTAATTAATTTATAAATTAAAGAAAATAACAAAACTGATTAACAAAATATATAATTTTTTTGAAAGATAACAAAAGGTGAACATGGACTTGATTTTATTACTCATTTAAAAAATACATAAATAAATAAAGAAAGAAAAACGCTTGTAGCACCAACATTTTTTCTATGATTTCAAATGCATTAATCCTTTGAAATGCACCGATATACAACATCAAAAGTACGATGTTTTACAACCAGTATTTTTCTATAATTTTTACGTGTAAAATCTCCAAAATATAAAAGCAAAAATTTCTATTCGAAAATACTTGTGGCAAATTTGTGAATATTTAGTGTTTGCGCCATGTAAACGGCATCCATTAAAGAGTTAAACAAGAACGGAAAATCATGCATCAGGCATAGATTATGAAACACTTTCCATTACATCTAGAAAACTGTAACGAAACTACACCGTTAAATGAGGTGAAAGAAGATATTAAATATTTTAGGAAACATCTAACACATTTAAAAATCCAGTTTTAGCATTTACCTTCCAAATATTAGTCAAAAAAGTAGTTAAATTATATAGTGCAGCCCTGTATATCACCTATAGACTTGGATATATATACTACATAGAGTGATAAAATTTAGTTCAGTTAAAAAATTCACATATCGCAATTTTCGCCAATCGATGGAAATGCACTCGAAATCTTTGCGCCATGTAAACGGCATCCATTAAAGAGTTAAACAAGAACGGAAAATCATGCATCAGGCATAGATTATGAAACACTTTCCATTACATCTAGAAAACTGTAACGAAACTACACCGTTAAATGAGGTGAAAGAAGATATTAAATATTTTAGGAAACATCTAACACATTTAAAAATCCAGTTTTAGCATTTACCTTCCAAATATTAGTCAAAAAAGTAGTTAAATTATATAGTGCAGCCCTGTATATCACCTATAGACTTGGATATATATACTACATAGAGTGATAAAATTTAGTTCAGTTAAAAAATTCACATATCGCAATTTTCGCCAATCGATGGAAATGCACTCGAAATCTTTTGTACAGACCTGTATATTATCTAAAGATTTTTGTACGCACCCCATATTAAGCTAAAATCTAATTAAGGTAAAAAATGCGTAAGGCAACTTAAAACTAACTTCCAGCAGTTACCAACCATAAACGACAACATATCTTGTTCTTTACTTACCCCTGTATATGAATTTATTTATATTCCACAAACTTCTATTAGTATACTAAATATAGTTGAACAGGAAAATGCGTAACACAAATAAAAATACCATTAAGCAATTTACTCTCATAGTTAGTAATACGTACGAATTCCTTTGTGTAGCCCTGTATATGATCAACAGAATATATACACACCACGTACTATGCAGACATTTAGTCAAACCTAAAAATCCAAACCAAAATTGAAAACACTTTTATCACTCATAGACTGTAATTATCGAACAAAGATTGTAACCGAATTCTTTTGTGTGTCCGTGTAAATGAACGATAAACTCAATGCACACCATGCTATTCAGTGAGCAATTTATAATGCATCTCAGTAATACATATAAATTTCATTATGTTTTAAATATTGAAACTAAATTACATTGCAAACGATATTTTCCTGTAGAACCTTGTGTGACAGAATTATTTTGTGTGACCCTGTAAATGAATAACAAATGCTTTGTGCACTTTATTTTAGAAAAAGCATGTTTTAGTACGCTACATAATTGTATATCAATTTCATCATGTTTCGAATGGCGTAACATCATCAAAATGCACTTGAAATGATTTTCTTCCATTGACCGTAATGTAACTGAATACTTTTGATTGCCCCTGTACATAAACTAAAAATTCTACACACTTCATTTTCAATAGGGATCATGCTATAGTAAGTGTCAATCACATACATAAATTTCAGGTGAATCCGAGTATATTTACGGGAGTTAGAGTACGGACAGACTGCCAGACGGCAGACAAACCGATGTCATAAACACATTTCAACTACGTTGGAAAGTGTTAAAAGGCTAAATTTCATGAAGCAATACAAAAATTATAAACACCGTTTGTGGCATATTTAAATATGCTTTATTTCATAAATTATTAAAAATATTAATTTTTAATAGCATAACTGAATTGGATTGTACTGCAATTCTATGAAATTTTTAAAGTTAAATATGATGTTTATCTTAAAAAATGTATATATGTCACAATGTTTTTAACTTATTAATGCAATTCTCGTATTAAATAGTAGGAAGCTTATTTCAAAAGAAAATTGAGAAACATTACTTATCTATACATTTTAATAAAAAGCATTTTCTCAATTGGCAGATACATTCAGTTTTTATTACAAAGAATAATTATTTCATAATTAGGCATTATAAAAAATAATCAATATGTGGTGTAAATAAATTATTGTTGATGTGGTGTAGTTACATATTAAATAGTTATGAAGTTCTTTATTTAAAATATTGCGTTGTATTCGCTAGACCCTTTAGCATTCTTTTTGGTCAAGCAGTGGTTAAAAATAAAAGGAAAAGAAACTTCTTACTTGAATGGTGTCAGCTGAAAACAAATGAAGAGGAGCCTTGTTAACGATATAATCAAATATCTTTATTCGCTTTTTTTTTAAGAGAAGAAAGAGGCCTTCATCCGTTGGTCACCTTTTTATTTTAATAAAAACGTTGGCCGATAAAAATGATCTTTTCCACTCGAAGAAATGTCTTTAAAAATTAAAATACAGCATTAATACAGATTTTAAAGATGAGAATTTCAATTAAAACTTTTACGCGCCATCAGGCAATAAATTCAGACAAGGAGACATCGTCGTAGAATTTCGCCGGACGCCGCATCCGTAGGCTGCAGGCAGGCAGGCAGGCCTGAGCCCGCGATCTTTTTGAAACGAAAATTACATTATGACAGTTCATCAACAAAACAGATTCTGATTTAAAATTAACGAAATTTTTAATTTATAGTAAGAAACGGGGACACCAAAAGTATCCGGACGACAAGATTTAAATCTATTAGAGAATTTAAAAAAATAGCTAATATCTTAATTAACAAATCCGAACAATTCATTTAAAAACATTTATTTCAATTTGTGCCAGCAATCGTCAAATAAACCACGTCTCTGAGAGATGAGCCTCCTTTTACAGCTACCCGATGCGTACGTCACAAGAGGGGGAAAGACGGCGCTTCGATGACGTCATCACAATACGAGGAGAAGGCAGAGAGCGAACACATCGGCAAGAGCGCAATACGGCCGCCGAACGATGCCTGATAAGAAACGCTCGCGTAAAAATAAATACGGAATGAATCAACATAATATCGAAGTGAAAGGCCTAAAGAAATAAAAATATAACATGATTTAAACATTGTGAGATTTCATATCACAATACCCCCATTTACCGATTAAAATTTTGGCAGAGCAAGTGATGTAAAAGGTAAAATGAAATAAAAACCTTTTACAGAAAGGAGATGACAAAATTTTGCACACCAAACACAGAGAAAAAAAATTAAAATGTTAAAGTAAAGCCAAACGTTAAACTGCTGCAATCAGAATTAATAGTGGTGACCAAACTGGAAGGGAGAAGAAAAAGAAAATACATCAAAAGTATACATAGTATATTCAATAGTATACATATAAAAATGCCAAATCTTCTTATTTATGGCAATCTCTTCTAGTATGATCTCATCAAATTCATCATCAAAATGTTAAACAAACATCAGAATTAGCATATATAAAATGAGATATATAAAATGAGCTCATTATCAAATATTTAAATTGGTACCATTAAAAATAGAAGTTGCACTTTACGAGCAACAAAGATCAACATACCTTCAGTATTTGATCAACTGCCTAGGACTTAAAATTTATTTAATATTTTATAAAATAGAGCATTTATTTTCACTTACTCTAAATAAAAACTGGCCATACTTAAAAATATCTTTAGTACAATTTTCATAATACCATATTCAATTTGTTTTTGTAATGTTATTTTATTTAGTACTAAATACTTAATTGACTTGAAATAACCAGCTGTACTCTACATGAACAAGTAGCCAAATCGTGCACTAAATGATTACTCACTAATAAAATACAGATAGTTAGGGTAGTTGCAACTATACATATATATATATATATATATATATATATATATATATATATATATAAGAGAGACATGTCTAAATAAATTAGGTGTTTTAATGCTGAAACATATACTCTTACCACTTTTCTCATTACACTGAAAATATTTGCAAAAGTAATATCAACAAACACCAATATAAATATTTCTCGGAAAATTCTGGATTATTTACTCAGCAAGAATTTTCAAAATATATACCATTCATTAAAATACGAGACATCACTTAATACAATTTTAAATATATATAAAGATAAACTCATAGATAAATCATGGTTTTTATGAATCAGTGGGTATTTGGTTGGGTGGGGATCCCCGCAAAAAAATTTAACCTTTAGTCTTCATTAAAAAAAAGACAAGTTAAAAAAATGACACTTTCATGGGAAGAAAATAAAAACACAGTGTACCTTTTGTAATGGCCATAATTATCATCCAGAAATATACATATATATTGTTATTGAGAACAAAAAAAATTGGCTATTGTAAAATGCTAATTTGAATCTACATAACTCACATAAGTGCTAATAATGCTAGCCATAGAAACTATCAGCAGTCGTGCAAATTAAGCAAAATCAAAATATAAATATACATTTGTTATAATTCACAAAAATACACTAATAGCTCTGGTACACAACCATCAGCAATTTATCAGTAAATCAAACAAATGTAAAATAAAACAATCAAATCTACAAAAGAGACAATAGCGATCTCCAAAACCATTGGTAATTGTGTACACTTGATAATACTATAGAAGCTATATAACTATTGCTGTAAAGAAAAAAATTATTACAGATGAGGGATGCGTATTGTTCAGCCACAATGAGATTTGATAGTTATAGTTAATAAATCAGTTTTTAATAACCACACAGTACATCTCCTTTAAATGCATTATCTGCTAGTAAAAAATGTTTGCAGAATAACTTTTGCAGATTTATGGCACACTGGTGGACACGATGGCACTCAAATCACAGCAATTTGGCCATAATCACTTATGATGACGCATCATAATTTTTAAGAAATGACGACACATTTGGGAATATTTAGCACTGACACAAAGCACTATGACACACTTCTTTTTCTCTTTTTTTTTTTTTTTTTTTTGTAGATACACTTAGTGACTTGGGGAAACACTGGAGCATTCACCATCACATAAGGTTTAAGACATAATAGGGAAATTTATCGACATAATCAGGAACAGAAGAAAGTCACATAGAAATTTGAGACGATGAATTAAAAAAAAAAAGCACTTTTTCTTTAAATTTCTTAGTAAATTTTGAAGATTCACCATGGAACACTTCTATATATTAAAAGGCGCTGTTAAATAGTACTAAGAACTGTGCTTTTCTTTTCTTTTTATATAATCTTGTATATAAATTAACTTGGCACTTAAAATCTTCAAATTTCTTCATTAATAATAATTCTTTAGAATTCAATTAGTTATTTCTTGTATAAAAATATGAGGCATATGACAAAATAATATTTAGAGACTTTGGGTATATTCACAAATGAAAACATAAAGGCACAATATAATATTTGAAAAATGGGAAATTTGTCCAATAAAATAAATTGATCTTGAGAATTCCTGTATCAAAATAGCAACTCTTGTAAGCACAGGTAAATATAAGAAAATGCATCATACAAAATCACTATTGAAAGTAACTAGTTATTTTTATAATATTTCATAATAAATAAGAATTTTCTTGATTTTGAAAATATAAAGCAAAAAAATATTGCAAAAGTAGCAACACTGACTTGTAGGAGTAGATATGTCAGCCAATCCATTTCGTAAGGATAATGCACAACTCACCAAAAGAAAAGGCCAACTAACAAAACTTCTATAATCAGGTTTTGCAACATAGGGTAGAAAAATATATTACTATTGCAAATAGACACAGCTGTAATTTGTAACACTTTTTTTTTTATATAAAAATGAGTAACTTTGATGAGGGAGAAACAACTTCCACAAGATGAAGAGGACTGACGAGAAGCAATCATACGGATATATTTGCCTTATATGAATGACGACCATCAACAGTCACTTCAACTCGCAAAAAAGTGCAGGTAAGTACTTCTTTTTTTTTAAATCACCATAATACTTGCAAACTGTAGCAAAGGTCATACAATAATGGATATTGGCACACTCTGAATGACTACTTCACTAGGTAAGCAAACAGCAGATGGAGAAAACTTGCATTGTTTTTTATATATAGACTGCAGGAACACAATTGAGGGGATGGTAAAATATATTCTATTGAGGCATGATTACCAGTTATTGTAGAAACAGGAACACAGATGATTCAGGATTGAAGAATATTTAAAGAAAATCTTCTCAAAATCGAAAAATAACATCATTCTCTTTATTTTTATTCTTGTAATGACGTGAGAAGTAGACGGAAAAAAAATTAAATATGATGCAGTACGAGCATTGCCATAAAATTAAAAGTCAAGAAATAGCTATTACTTGAGAAAAAATATTTAAGATTATTGTAAATCTTATTTTAGCTTTAGACACAAACATCGAAGATATTGAAGCGAATCCGACATTGTAAGGATAGTATACACATACATGACATGACTCTTCTTCAATAGTTACTTTAAAGTTGAAAATGAAGCATAAGTTTTAAAGTTATTGTTCTAAAACAGTTATTTAGGCAGGTAAATGTAGTATAATTATCTTTTACTGTAACACAAGGAAAATATTAGAGAAGTGGTTAGCACAAATGGATACAACTCATCAGTGAATGGGCAACTTCATCAGGTAAGGAACTGTTGAAAATGAAGCATAGAAATTTATTTCTTTATTTATATAGATGATGTAAAAGAATTTCTTGAATATAACTGTAACAGGAATGAAGTAGCCCTATGCCTACTTCTTCTCAAGAGTAGAAAAAAAATAATGTTGCTTTCGTTCCTTTTCTGAGAGCAACATGAGAATGCTGGTTGATGAAAACTGTCACAGCCTGCACATATAGTGAAGTGAAAAAGTCTTAATTCCACAATTACAACTTGCCATAGGAATATTTTTAAATAAAATGAAGCAACAAGAATTTTTCAAATATAATATTTTGTCAGCTGAGAGTTCCTTTACAAACAACATGAGAACAGTTGTGAAAATATTCTTAAATGCATATATTCTTAATTTGTAGACTTCATCAGACTTTGCACTAAGCCAAGCTGTATGATTATATTATAGAACATCACAGTACAGATGGCGTAAGAATAAATTTATGAACAAACCAAGAAGCATTCACATTAAAACTGAAATTTGAAGAGTTGAAGCATAGAAATCTGCAAGAATGTTATGTAGGATATTTACAACTACTAACTTCTATGAAGAATTTTTGCTTCAGAAAGAAAATGTGATCATAATAAATAAGTATGACATAATAAGAATAAAATTTCTCAGCATCACTAATCATAATTTCAAAAATAATGCTTCTTATAAAATTTAATCTTCTAAAATATAATATATATAATTTGTAAATTTGTTGCAATAGTGCCATAATTTTTTTTTTTTTTAATTTAAAAACCCAAAGTCATAGCCTCTTAAAATATGAAATATGTTTTTGAGAACAATTTTATTATTTCAAACTCATAAAAATTTTCTTAAAAAGAATACATAATTCATTTCAAAAATATAGATATACCAACTAAAAATTCTTGAAAAATATTATATTCTACAATAATTTATTACAAAAAAAGAATATGTAGAACTATTTAAATGGAATGATAAGTATGCATCATCAAAAATATAATTATTCTTCAAAGGAAATTCATTTCAATTTAAATGATTATTCCAAAAAAATATGGCAAATTTAGCAAAATATATTATTTTTCTTCAAGATGGAAAAGAATAAATTCATTCTAGAATTATGAAATTTAATTCTTCAAACAAAGTAGCAAAAATCAATTCAAGAAATTTTTGAGAACAAGAACTTCCAATATTAAAAATATTTTCATATGTCGTTACACAAAAATTCTCAAATAAATTATTCCATATTTCTTTAAAGAATCCTCTTTAAAATTCATTAAAAGAACAAATCTTGAATTCTATTAAACACATCATAACAATTTTCAAAAAGTTATTCTGAGAACAAAAAAAGTTCTAAAATATTTCGTTTTTCTTTAAATCAATTCAAACTTTCCTTCAAAACCACTGCCTTTTTAGGCACCAATTGTGGTGTAAATAATTTATTTAATGTATATTAATGTGGTAATGAAAGTTCTTTATTTAAAATATTGCGTTGTATTCGCTAGACCCTTTAGCATTCTTTTTGGTCAAGCAGTGGTTAAAAATAAAAGGAAAAGAAACTTCTTACTTGAATGGTGTCAGCTGAAAACAAATGAAGAGGAGCCTTGTTAACGATATAATCAAATATCTTTATTTGCTTTTTTTTAAGAGAAGAAAGAGGCCTTCATCCGTTGGTCACCTTTTTATTTTAATAAAAACGTTGGCCGATAAAAATGATCTTTTCCACTCGAAGAAATGTCTTTAAAAATTAAAATGCAGCATTAATCCAGATTTTAAAGATGAGAATTTCAATTAAAACTTTTACGCGCCATCAGGCAATAAATTCAGACAAGGAGACATCGTCGTAGAATTTCGCCGGACGCCGCATCCGTAGGCTGCAGGCAGGCAGGCAGGCAGGCCTGAGCCCGCGATCTTTTTGAAACGAAAATTACATTATGACAGTTCATCAACAAAACAGATTCTGATTTAAAATTAACGAAATTTTTAATTTATAGTAAGAAACGGGGACACCAAAAGTATCCGGACGACAAGATTTAAATCTATTAGAGAATTTTAAAAAATAGCTAATATCTTAATTAACAAATCCGAACAATTCATTTAAAAACATTTATTTCAATTTGTGCCAGCAATCGTCAAATAAACCACGCCTCTGAGAGATGAGCCTCCTTTTACAGCTACCCGATGCGTACGTCACAAGAGGGGGAAAGACGGCGCTTCGATGACGTCATCACAATACGAGGAGAAGGCAGAGAGCGAACACATCGGCAAGAGCGCAATACGGCCGCCGAACGATGCCTGATAAGAAACGCTCGCGTAAAAATAAATACGGAATGAATCAACATAATATCGAAGTGAAAGGCCTAAAGAAATAAAAATATAACATGACTAGGGGGCCTACCCCCTGCGAGCTACGCTCGCCAACCCCCGCTCAGACTTCAAAGCCTCTAAAAACATGACAGCGTGCTTTGTTTTAAAAATATTGGTAAATCTGTAATTGGGTTGCCATGCTTTTAAAGTTTTAATGGGACATTTTTTGATTACCATGGCCGCATACACAGCTGTTGCGACAACTGAAGACTGTTTTTGGGATTGATAAGTAAAATCAATTACAACTTGAAAACCAGCTTGTATAAAATGGTTAGGTTTAAATTGTGGCTACCTCTCGGACTTTTATAACAACGATCTGTATTCTATTCTTCCTTTGCGTTTAAGGATGAGAAAAATTCCATCTGCTTGTGAATACTGTTATAGACATTTTTAGTAACAGGTTTTAATTTTCTCTCTATTTTAGTGCACCATCATGCATATTTTCATGTTATTTTAAATATGTAAATTATTTATTTTAATTAATATGTATATACGAATTTTCTAATAATTATTTATCATACAAAATTAATTAAATATTTTGTGCATGCATGCCGCATTTATTCGGCATTAATTGATGACATATTTAAACAAATTTGCTATCCGCGATAATTTTACACCTTGTTATGTCACTTGAATATTGTCCATAAGAAAATCGGGTACTTTTCCAGTATAGGATCCTTTGCTTTTAGGTTTGGCGTAATTTGAGCTTCGAAAAGGGATAGATTCGTTAATATACATAGATTTGTTGCAAAAAGTTATGAAATCAAACCCAATGAGCTTTTGGTGCTTTTCTATTATAAGGGTTTTGACGCTTTTTTAAAAAGCTTGGCGCAATTCGGGCTTCAGAAAGTGAGATTTGGTGCCAAATGACATAAACAGTCATGGAAACAAATTCGACGATTTTTTTGTTTCTATGCGTATTTTAATTATACGTATATTATTATTGTTTTTTCTATACAAATTACTTCTGATTATATATACATTGGATAAATGACATTTTACGCTAAACAAATTGTATAAATATTTTTTTGCTCCTTTCTTTTGCGTTTACATAAATGACGTCATTTGGACGAATTTATTCAAAATATTTTCAGTTTATAAATTAAATTAAATGCTGACAGACGATTGAATCCTGACGATAGAAATGTGATTTTTTTTTTTCAAATTATCCTGAAAAACATAATTTAATCACAATCTTGTCTTCATTATCGATTGAAATAAAAGATAAATTCAATTTCAATTTGAAAATGACTAATAAAAAGAAATCAATAATCCCTATCGGGATCCTTTTCAATTTTTTTCCCTTTTTTGTCACAAAAAAACTGAGTAATTAGTTGCCATCATTACAGAAATGTCGTTAAAATTAGAAAAAAATTAATATCTCGAAAACTAATTCCAATTTCAGAATTCTATTACCAGTTTTGGCATCCGCGGATTTTTATGGACAATTGGTATTAATTTCACCATCAAGCTTTAATATTTTATTAAAAATAGCCCTGAAACATAATCAGTCGTTTAATCAGTCGTTTCATAAAATCGTTTCATAAATTCGTTTCATAAAATCGTTTCACAAATTTGTTTCATTAGGATTTTATATATATAGGGTAGATTTAAACATTGTGAGATTTCATATCACACAATATACTTTTTTTTTATTCGGTTTCTTATTTAAGCAATTAAATTTTAAAGTTTCGTATTACTGATAAAATGAAAATTCAAATAATGAAGCATAAAAAGATTTAAATTAGCTACTTACTTTATCGGTTGATATCCAAACAAAGAATGGCATTTGTTCAGATTGCTTTTGTCTCTACTTACTTAGGCAGCTGTTTTTTTTTTTTTTTTTTTTTTTTTTTTTTTTTTTATTCTTTAGTTATCAAAATGGCTAATGGAACATAAATCATGAAGCACGCATGCGCAGAATGTAGTTTACGGAAAAGTTGAAACCTTTCAAAAATATTACACGAATTATTGCCGTAATTGAAGTGGGACATAAAGAAATTTCAAATTCCGGTAAAATATGCGAAATGTTTCAGGATAATTTCCTGAAACGTTCCGAAAATTTTTTACAGTGTAAGGTCTTATAATCGTTTTGAAAATCGAAACAAAAATGTTGACGAATTTACACGTTTCAGACACTGAAAATTCCGAAAAATATATTTTTAGAAAAAAAAATTTGCCGCCTCTCTGTCTGTGTGCCTGTGTGTGTGTCTGTAAACGTTCTGTCTCTCGAAGAAATTGAGATAGAGACTTTAAATTTACTATGTACTTAGTATGTAATGATGGGAAGAAGCTTATTGAATTTCAGTAACCTCGATTATCCGGAACTATTTTTTTCGGACACTCGAAATATTCGTTCTGATAAAAGGTGTATAAAAATTTTCGAAATTGTTTATTTTAAGGAGTGAATATAAAAGACTAAAAAAAAACAAATTTTGCATAAAGAATGAAGTCGATCGGATAATCAGCTGCTGAGATATTTGCAATCCTATTTTCCACACTCTTCGATTTTTCATGACCCTGTATTTCATTCAAATTTCAATTCAAAGATATATTTTAAATTAGAAATGAGACGCTTAATCCGACGCAGTAAACCGTTAGTTAATATGATTATCAATTTTTGAGTTATGAGGATGTTTCTTTTATACGCAATTCAGTAATAGAGCATTTAAAGTTTATGACGTCCTCAAGCCACGATTTTATTCGAATTACAATGCATTTTATAAATAGTTTACACATGTCTTATTTTCATATTTTATATTACGCATATCTATGATGGGTAAGTATTACAGTGGCCCCCAACGACTAGTTTATTACTGTAGTCAGGGTTTATATTGGCTATTCAGTAACCTTAGCAATTTCGCTTATCATTAAAATAAAAAAGTATAGACAAATTTAATTAATGTTTGCTAGAGATTCGTCGTGAAACACTGATTCTAAAATCGTTCTTTAATTAAAGCTGTTTTCAAATTCAAAATGGCTATTTCCTGACGTATTTTTAAAATTTAATTTTGTTCGCAACATATCCAATTGACAGGTAAACTTATTCAGAAACCATATAATAAAACTATTTTCTTTTTTTTCAGTAAAGACAGAATATTTTTCAGAAAAAGGTGTCAAAGTTATCGTTTTGAACCGAATTTCCGGGCGCAAGAAAAGAAAAAGATTGCCCGTCCTGAGACAATAATCGCTTACAACTCAAAACATTACTTATTGATAGTAAAATGAGGAAAACTGTTCGATTTCAAATCTCTTCAATAATCATGCTTGCAAATATCATGCTTTTTTTAACACTTTCCAACCTAGTTGAAAAGTGTTTATGACTTCGGTTTGTCTGGCCGTCTGCCGTCTGTCCGTACTCTAACTCCCGTAAATATGCTCGGATTGCCTTGCAATTTTTATATGTTATTGTCGTTATCTATAGCACGTTCCCTATTTCAACGGAAGTGTGTAGCACTTATAGTTTTTTTACAGGGACACTCAAAAGAATTCCCTTACATTGCGGTCTATGGGGAAAAATCATTTGCGGTTTATTTTAATGATGTTACACAATTTCAAACACATTGTAATTAATATATATCACTAAGGTGTATTACAAGAAGCTTAATATGGAATAGGGTGTGGATAGCACTTATAGTTAATTTACAGGGACAGTCGAAGAATTCCGTTACATTACGTCTATGGAGAAAAATCTTCTCCGGTTTATTTAAATAATGTTTCACTATTTTAAACGCATTGAAATTTATAGATATCACTAAGGTGCATTACAAAAGGCTTACTACAGAATAGTGTGTGTACAGCAGTCATCGTTCATTTACAGGGACACACAAAAAATTCTCTACTGTCTGTTAACAATAATTCCCGGAAGTGCGTTTTAAGTTACTGAACGCGATTTTAAATTTAACTCACTTTTTGTTTATTACGTGGTGTGTATAAATTCTGTAGATCCTATACAGGGAAGCACAAAAGTTCGCGAACACATTTCCGTTTATTGACAGAAACTCCAGAAGGAGAATTTTAAACTGTGCTACGCGTTTCTTAACTGAACTAAAATTTAGCATCCTATGTAGTATATATAAAAATCTATAGATCATATACAGGGCTGAATAAATGTATTTGGATTTTTTTCCGAATATTGTATATGTTGGAAATTCCTGAAATTACGTTTTTAAATATGTTATGCGTTTTCCAAATTGTTTATTTAGATGTTATCTTTCAGCTTATTAACCGGTAATGATTTGTAAAATTATTTTGGAAGCGTTGGAAAGTGTTGCATAATCTATGCTTGACGCATGATTTTTCGTTCTTGTTTGTTTAAAAATGAGTTAGAAATGGTATCAGAAAGTTTCGCGTTGTTGAGCAGGGATTTCTTTTTCTTTCTTTTTTATTTTTTTTATTTTTTAAGGACCGCCTTAAATTTTTTTGTTCTTTTTTGTACAAACTAATAAAACAAGCACATCTCACGATCTACACGATTTTAGTGATAATCATATCTCAAGAACTAATGCACAGAATTTCATCAAACTTCATATTATGTTACATTTTCACATAAGTAGGTGTCTTACGCGATTATTAGGCTTGGGTGTATACTGTCAAACAGGTGTCGCTATTATGCTCTTTGGGCTTTGTATTTTGGTGGCATACATCTAATAGGATCGACGCCGAAATTCAAACATTTGTTAGGGTTCCTTACTTAAAAAGTAAAAACTGAACCATTATAAAATCACTACTGTGTCTGCCTGTCCGTCTGTCAGAGTCCCTTTTTCTCGTAAACTATGGGACGTAGAAAGTTTAAACTTGGGAAAGTTATAAAGTCTTTTTACCCACATATTTTACAGATTATTAACCATTCACAAATATGTTTAGGAAAAATTTAGGCGCCTAATTCAGTTATATCGTATGAAAGATCTAGTAATATCGAACTCAAAAATATATTTGTTTTAATTTTAGGTATTATAGTTGCAGAAGTAAATACCAAACTTCTGAATGTGTTTATTCCACAGTTGTAATTGTAGATATATCGGTCATCTAAAAAATTCTACGTACAAAGTTTGGCGAAAGGTACATAAAAATGATATGAACTATTATATCCACATAAGAAAACATGAGTGAAAACGAATAGATGTTGCTGCATACAGCGGTCGGGTTTGGCGTGGTGGATCAATTGCAGGGTCGCCACATTCATTTGATCAAGGGTGTTTGTGTTCCGGTATTTTGTACACCACTAAATTTATCTAGCAATATTCTTTGTATGTCATCTCAGAATTTATCGATTAAATAAGAAAAAGATTGCTATATAAATTTAGTGGTGTACAAAATACTGGAACACAATCACCCCTATTTGATTTATATAACATGATTTATGCCTATCCTTGGCCTTCAAGTTTATTGGTCAGAAATCTGAAACAGCTCTTGTGAAATCGTATTTTGAGTTTACTGATTGTTGTACTGTTAAATTTATCCTGTTAGTATTCGCTTGTTAAATTTCATCTCTTTATTCTACTATCTGTATAAAACATCCGTTATTCCTGACAGGACCTCGTGACAAGAATCCTTAGACTCACTGCTAACACCTGCGAAACTCCAGCGTCCAGATATCTTTGAATATATTCTGTGAAATCCATGTAGTACGTCGTCGGCGTTAACCACTATAAAAACTGGAAAATTAACGTAACTCTTGTGAAACCATATTTCGTGTCTGCCGATTGTTCTACTGTTAAATTTCGCCTAATAAAGATGTAATTAAGGATCCGGCCCGGGCTTCCCGGGTTACAAAATGTAGGTGAAAACCACTTTTTTTTGTAATTGAAAAGATTTGTTTCCAGCGTCCAGGTGTTGTTGGACAACTCATTTGGACAACGGCAACGACATTTGGACAACGACATTTGACTGCTGGACAACGACATTTGACTCCAGCGTCCAGATATTTTTGAATATATTCTGAAATCCATGTAGTACGTCGTCGGCGATTGTTGTACCGATTGTTGTACTGTTAAATTTCGCCTGTTAATATTCGCTTGTTAAATTTCATCTCTTTATTCCACTATCTGTATAAAACATCCGTTATTCCTGACAGGACCTCGTGACAAGAATCCTTAGACTCACTGCTAACACCTGCGAAACTCCAGCGTCCAGATATCTTTGAATATATTCTGTGAAATCCATGTAGTACGTCGTCGGCGTTAACCACTATAAAAACTGGAAAATTAACGTAACTCTTGTGAAACCATATTTCGTGTCTGCTGATTGTTCTACTGTTAAATTTCGCCTGATAAAGATGTAATTAAGGATCCGGCCCGGCCTTCCCGGGTTAGAGAATGTAGGTGAAAACCACTTTTTTTTGTAATTGAAAAGATTTGTTTACATTTAAAATATATTTTTAGATTGTCCACTAACAACACGAAAAAGGATTTTTATATGAAAAATATCAAATATGTATTCAAATTAAGTTTGCTATTTATTAAAAGTAATACTTTCGATTGAGCCGCTTTTCAGTAGTTAATAAGCAAATAAGTCTCCAAAGATTTATTTACCTCTTTGATTCTTATAATTTCAGTGGTTTGAGTACGTGGTTCGATTGCACATCTGTTAAATCTGTATTTTATTTATATTATTTTATTTATATATTGATGAAGTGTTAATTTCGTTATGGAATATTAGACGGAAACAAATGCTGTACTATTTATATTGCTTTAAGTGTAAACGGGTTAATCTTTTGCAATTGGGCTGCACTCGGTACAGATATATTTTTTTAAATCTATGATATTCGAATGAATCATTCGGATATGCGCAAGCGCATAAACATAACTCTTAACTTTTTTTATCAACTAGGGGGCTCTGCCCCCTGCTCGCTACGTTCACCAACCCCCGTTCTGATTTCAAAAAGCCTCTTAAAACCTGGTAATGTATCCTGTTTTAAAAAGATGATGATATCCCGAACGGCGACTGTCTTCTGTAATCAGGTTATAATGCTTTTTCATTTAACTGGTTATAATGCTTTTTCATTTAATTCATCTTTTTTATTTTTAATATTCATGTGTAAACACAATTTTTAAGACGTAATTTTCTTTATTTCCTGCTTTCAACACGTGATCATTTAATTATTATTTTAAACTTTCATTATTGTTTTTAATAGTCTCGCACAAATACATTTTTTATTTGAGATGAAACATAATCCTTTTCGCTTATTTAGAAATTGGCAACAATAAAAAAAATGACTTTTTCAATAAAAGATTTTGTACTCGTTTTTTAAGAATTTTTTGAGTTTTTATTGTCCGACCGTGGTAATTTTTTTAATTTCTGAAAGCTTGTTATATTTCGCGTCTGGTGGTATGATTTTCGAATCCGTAGGATGGCTAGAAAAAAAGTAATAGCTCCTCAAAAAAGTCCCTAGTAAAAAAGCGATGAGAATAACCCGGAATATCTACGCAGAATTTGATTGGTCCATTTCTAAATCGTTTTTGGCTCAGTTCCAGATTATTATTTTTTTAATATAGAAGGATTACTACCAGAAATTTTCTGAAAAGAAAGAAATTTCTTGTTTTAATTAGAAGTAAATTAAAATTCGCATAAAAATTTAAAAAACTTCTTTTTATTTAAAAAAAAAAAAAAAAAAAAAAAAAAATCTGGTATAATGATTAAACACAAATAAGAAGGTTGGCAATTATGATTTTGTTTTTGTTTTCTTTTTGGCAAAATTTCTGGTGGCAATTGATAAAAAAAAAAAAAATACGAAGGTTGGCAACAATGCTTTTGCGCATGATCGAATGATTTATTCGACTTACAAAGTCATTCATTATATCCATCACTAGTGAAAAGATAAACTATAGGTATTTATTTTACAGAGAAATTCAAAATAATATTGTAACTTACTATCTCAAAGGATTAATAGGGGCAACAGTTTTCCAGCGCAACACTTCCCGAATAACCGCCTGGCAATACGGCATATTTTTGTAGTCGACAAACTGCGGCAACTTGCCTGATCCTATAACATCATCTATTTCTTTGTGTACTTTCTTCTGGACTTCTGGATAGGTTGCCAGGATGTACATGCACCAGGAAATGGTGGTACGGACAGTTTCGCTCCCGGCACCAAACAGATTAAGCGTAATGCCTTTCAAATTTGATTCTGAAATAAGAAAAATAAATGTTAGAAGGGTAACAGCACTGTTTATCTTCCTGTCTTATCTCTATGTAACCGAACTAGAGTCCTGATTAGCTGATAAATACGCCTTTCACACCGGATATTTAACCGCTTCCCTTACAAATTTTTTTGAAAAAAATTGCAAAAAATAATCACATTTTTTTCATTTTATTATTAAATACAAGGAAACGATACAAAACAAAATATGTAGGTTTTAAGTTGAATTTTTAATATTTTTCAGGTGTAAAAGCATTTAGTTTTAACATTAGTTTACTATCCTGAGTTATCTCGGTCAAATGGAACAAAGTTAAATATTAGTCTTTGTATGATAGTTTTTGAAACAAGGGACACCTGACATTCTGTACACTGGTATCTGGTCTCTTTTCTTACTGGCTTACCTCCAGAATCTCTTTTATGGGAGTTTTTATCTCTTTTCTCTCGTCTTTAATAAGGTTTACATACAGAAAAATCACTTCCACTATTTTCAAAGTCTACCTCTTCATAATCACTATCTGAAAAATCATCGCTTTCGCTATCTTGCATCACCGCCATTATTATCCTTCTTTATACATTACCAGGGTGGCTAGTGGTCAGGGAAAAATACAGTAAAAAAAAGTGATAAACACCAGTATATTCTTATAGAAAAATTCATGTTGATTATTGGATCGAATAATCAAGATGAATTTTTCTATAAGAATATACTGGTGTCTATAACTTTTTTTTTTACTGTATTTTTCCTTGACCATTAGCCACTCTGATTACTAATCCACAAGCCGACGTATACTATAAAATAGGGAAAACACGTAACTAGTCCCACCAAAAGAACCGCGAAACCAACAAAACTTGGCAAACTGCTGCCAATCAAAGCTGAATATTTCATTTCATTCTCTCCAGACCGAGTAAAACCGCGATAAAACAAATCGTGGTGGCAAATTCTGCTTCGCCCGATTTTTCTCGGGATAATAATTAACTGCAATATATACGAACCCGAGATAGCTCGGGATAATCAGCAGGGCTGTGGAGTCGGAGTCGGAGTCTGAGTCGTGGAGTCGGAGTCGGGCCTATTTTTGGGCAAAAGAGTCGGAGTCGGAGTCACTAAAAAACAAACAGGCCGACTCCGACTCCAGAGACAGTTTGTAGTAAAATTAAACCAATTCTATGTAATTTTAAATTTATAAACTGAATTATTATTTTTATATTTGGACTATATATACAAGGAAACCCAGGTTAAACAGTCCTAATACTATCCAGTGTACAGCATATATGAAAACTGTTAAATAGCTTTCAATACAAAAAAGTATAAAGCTACCTATTGCAGCCGTTCGGAGGAAAGCAGTTCCGGAAAATTTCGATATATTTTCACCACCCCCAGACCCCAAAACCACCCTCCGTCCAAATGTTGATTTATATATATAGATATATATATATCTGACCTATGTCATACGATAACGCTCGTATTTATAAATCGATTTTGATGAAACTAATTGTGTGTATTAAGCTCACCAATGTCTCGACCGAGTTCGTTGGCCAGCTTGGTCCGCCATTTTGTTTCAAGATGGCGGCCACTTAAAAATTTAAAACTAAAATAAATATACAAAAAAGTTAAAAATTCAAATTTATTTTTTAATTTAGTGTTAGGCCTTGATACGAGGAATCCAGAGCATTTTTTGATTTACCTCTATCTTAAAAAATGGCTGAGATAGAGCAGTTTGAAATTCTAGGGTGGCTGACATTTTGAAACAAAACAGCACATTATCGTGATTACTCGCAAATTATTTTCTTTCATTGTTGTAATAATTTTCCCAATCATACGCATAAAACTATATATTCATATCCGTTAGCGCCAAATTCTCGCCAAAATTGGCGACATTTGGCGAGATATCGCCAAATTTGGCGACCAAAATAAGTTTTCATAAATGAAGCCAATTTGGCTATTGCTCAATAATTTGGCAAATTTCTTATTCAAATTCAGTATTAACGAATCTTTCGTAAACGTTTCTTTGCATTTTAACTTGCTGTATTCATGTAACATTAGCTAAAATTTTAAAATGAAGATATAGGAAAGCTACCTTTTCCTCCCGGTACAGGCCGGAAGGACTTCTTAAAATTGAAATCTCCAGTTTATATTTTATATTTAGTATATAGTTCGTTACAAAATGACATTTTTCACAAATATATAATAAATTTCACAAAAATAACCTTTACTTTTCACAAAATAGGCACTAAGAAAAAAAAACCCTGTATCGACCCCTGTGTTGATATGCACATGACATGCTTTTTAGGTCAAACAGGAATGTAACAGCAGGTTGCAGTGTTGCCAGTTGAGTTTTTTAGATAGATTTCGTAAGAAATACTACCTATTACATTCTCCTCTATATTGGAATTTTTGCAGATCTACGCCGATTATGACTCCTAGAGCCCAAAACCACCCCCAGTTCAAAACTTTATCTATCGATCTATCTATCTATGTCACTCCTTTATGGACACGATAACTTCAATAATTCTGCACAAATCTCTTCCAAACTCATACATGAAATCAAGGAGCATAAAATCTCGGTCAAGTTCATTAATGGGCAAAATCAAACCGAGGGGGGGGATGGGGGGGGGCTTTTTGAGAAAGCAGAAAAAAACCCATAACTTCTTAATTATGACACGTATCGAATCCATTTAAAGTTGTTATTACTTGTAGGAAAAAAGCCGAAAATTTATGTATGACATATTTTTCATATCATTAAAATGGACCCAAGGGGGGGGGGGGGTTAGAAGAAAAAAAATTCATAACTTCGTCCATTCATAAGATATCAAATCCGCTTAAATTTATTATAAATCCTCTTAATATTATCTAAAACTTTTATATTGACAAGTTTGTTATAAGACCAACCCTTATAGCAAAAAAAAAAAATAAATAAATAAAATCCCTGCCGGATCCGCCTGCAAACAACTTAGATTTCTAAGTGGGCGGTCCCAACTGTGGCATCATGGCAAAAAGGTCATTTCTTCCTCAATTCCCAACAAACAGGCGCCCCACGGTCTGCGTCTTCGAAATCTACCTGTGCCTGTAGGCCGAGCCATCAGGGATTTTTTTTTAATTCTGTTTGCTTGATTGCTGCCATTTTTTAATAGTAATATTTCTTTTATTTAATGACAAATTTAATAAAACGACTGTTACTATTTCAAAACAAATGATAACAATGAAACAATCTGAATAATTGGAATCAACAGGCAACACTAGTACTTTAGCCATCCCGGAATCGGAGTCAGAGTCGGAGTCGGAGTCGGTTCCTGTAAAATTTCAGGAGTCAGAGTCGGAGTCGGTGTCGGTCATTTTTCCTACCGACTCCGCAGCCCTGATAATCAGGCAAGCGGTTAAGATATCTCAGATTGCCGAACTTATTGAAAGATTCTGGAGTATAGCGCTCACACTTTCTCAATTTTGATCCCTGATACTTTGATCCTGTGGATCAGTACCCTGCGCATCAAGTAGCGATCCTTCCGTGAAGATTTCCGCTACTGGAAATTATGGTACGTTTTTTTTTTTTTTTTTTTTTTTTTTTTTTGGGGGGGGGGGGAAAGGCTGCCTACTGTATTGCATTGCAATACCTATACCTTATTTTACGAGGGAAAGTCATTAAGTAAGTCACAAAAGATAATTAAATAATAACTTACAATGATATTAACTTCAAAACTATTTTTATTTCTCAACATAGTCTCCACCAATATTTATGCACCTATATCACCGTTTTATCTTGCTTCCAAGAGGGTTTTTAGGGGACTAAACAGATGAAAATCACTTGGGGCTAAGTCGAAGCTGTATGGTGGATGTTGAAGAAGTTGGAAGTCGATTTTAACAGATGATGAAAAGGTTCAACTTGAAGTCCTAATGTGGTTGAGACAGCAACCGAAAGAATCTTATGCAGCTGATGTTGGGGCACTGATAAAACGGTGATATAAGGGCATAAATATTGGTGGAGATTATGTTGAGAAATAAAAATAGTTTTGAAGTGAATATCATTGTAAGTTATCATTTAATTATCTTTTGTGACTTACTTAATGACTTTCCCTCGTAATTATGAAAACTTGAGTATAAAGTTTACATACTGAATTTTTTCGTGTGTGTGATGAGAGAAACTGCTGCAGAGACCACATTTAAAAATGCTACTTTGTTTTTAAAACATTCTACATTAAATAAAAATCATTTGCTGTCAGCTTAGTACACAAATAACATCCATCACATATCACGTTTGTAACTGACCTGATTAATTCAGATTAACTTTAAGAAATATATATTATATTTAAGGAGCTGGAACTCTTAGCACTGATATTCTTGCATCTTAATAGTCATAAAAATAAAATTTGTTTGAATCTTGATGAAAAAATTAGAGTTTTAATTATATTTGTTAAATTACAAACAATTAGAGTTGCAAAGGCTAGAAAAAAACAGGTTTAAACCTGGGAATAAACCGGGTTTTTTGGGAATAAATTGGTTTTTTTGGGAATAAACCAGGTCTTTGGGGAATAAACATGGGAATAAATCGAGTCTATTGGAAATAAACCTGAGAATAAACGGGTTTTTTGCAACTCTACAAACAATAAATGAAGAAACATTTTGCAAAGTGCCTCAATACAAATTGCTTCAATCAAATGTCAAAAGGTATAAGAAATGTTTCCTGAAAATTCATTTGAAGTTGTTGAAGCAATTTGAGTTGAAATTCTTAGAAGGTGTTCTCGAAAATATGTTTGAATCACTTCAGATCTGCAAATATTATGATGAACGGGATTTATTATTATTATTATTATTATTATTATTATTATTTCCAAACGAAATTATAAATTATTTTAAAAAAAGGAAGGAAAAATTCAAATTTGTTTCAGTGGCATCTAGCCCATATTTATCCCTTTAAATGACTACATCCAACAAATTGTTATCAATCCAAACATAATCTTATATGTATACACAGCTACAGCGCCTAGAATATATAGTGTGAAAAACGGCTACAAAATAGTACTAAAAAATTGAATCCGATAAATGTAGAACGATGCTGAAAAGATAACGGGCCGATCACAGCGACATATTTTAGCAGGGGCGTAGACATATGTGGAGGTCCAGATGGTTTGGATACCACTAATTTTATAAAAATATTTTTGCCTTATCTAATCGGAGAATTTTGTGCGATACTGAAGGCGAAGAAAACTATCTAATATTACAGGTTTCAAAAGCATTTGGACTCTCCCCCTCTCTGGCTACGCCACTGTCTGCTAGCTCAACGCAAACATTATATAAGAATCGAACTGAGAAAACGTTTCAGCTGGTGGTAAATATCTTAACCCCTTAATCGTCGCGCCCTTTAAGTGTAGGCTACTTTTTAAAAATTCAGATTGCTTGATTACCACCAGTTTTTTAAGTAGAAATGTTCATCTTATTTAATAAACAGATAAAATAATGCAAGAATAAAGCCAATAACACTATTTTAAAAAACTGGTGGGAATCAAACAATCTGAATAAAACAGGCGTAACCTACGCTGCCCGTGAATGTCTCGGGCACGACGATTAAGGGGTTAAATAATTAAATTATACCCTATTTCCTTTGACTTGGATAGTGATTTTCATAAGCTTTAAAAATATGAATGATATTGACCATGGCAAAAAAACGTGATACGCATTCTTTTGTGCCTGGTTGCAGTACTCGATACAAGACTGCAAACTAGAACCTATGCCTATTTAGCATACCAAAGCATGAATCTCTGCTAGAAGAGTGGAAAAGATTAATTCCCTGATATGATAAAAAACTAACTTCAAAATCAGTTACATCTGAAATATACACTTACAAGATTTTATTAACAGAAATTATGTTCATGTTGTCAATAGTGAAAGGGTTACTTCTGCTAGAGGTAAATTTATTTTTAAAGCAGATGTCGCTGCGATCGCCCTATTATTGTACCGCATCGTTGCACGTTTATCGGCTACAATGTTTTAGCACTTTTTAAAGCATTACCAGTTTGGCATTTTTTTAATTTCGAAATGTCGCATTCATACCAGAAATTCCCTATAATGTTCTTTTGGTTACTTAATGGCAGATAGTTCGTGACTTCTTAAAGTAAAAATCCTTGTTTCAGAATTTCCGGTTTGAATTCGAAAATTTTGAATTAAAAAACGGTAAAACCGTTTTCCACACTGTGTATTCTAGGCGCTGTAAAACAACTAAAGAAGAATCAAGCGATTGATAAAAATGGGTCACCTGCGTTGTTTTGAGTCATTTGGTTTTCAGTTGAAAGTGGCTTAAAAATGCTCTTTTTGTCTTAATTTTAGGAGAGTTATTTTTACTTTTCCAAAAATTTCACTAGATTTAAGGAAGAGTTCCCTAAATACCTAAAGATATATGAATTTCCCTACAGGGCTTGATTACCTAAAAGGCACGTGAAGCACATGCTTCCCCTCTAAAATTTAAAAGAATGACTGTGATGACACGTCAAAAATGACTGTGAAGACACGCCCTCTAATTCCCATTTTCCTTTTCAAAATTTATTTTTATTTTTTTGGAAAAGAAAGTTTGCTCAATCCAAGAGGAAATCCATGCATTACTGCACGGAACATATTTAACAGGGGAATATGAATGTCATCAATAGGATGTAATTAGTCATATAGCATCCTCATGTGCATGTTAGAAACCATCCTAGAAATTGAGCATACAGCTATATGAACTAAATATATCTGAAGTACATGCAGGTAACATAAAAAAGCTGTTTAATGAAATATATGTGACCTCGGCTAAGTTACTCCCGGGAATAATATTAGTATCATTGGTGAGTTTTCATAAATGAAGAATTAAGAAAAAAATTCCAAATGAAAAGGGTCCCAAAAATGATACCGTGCTTCCTCTAGATTCAGAGGTTAATCGGGCCTTGTCTCCCTAAAGTATATAGTCGAATACGCATGGACAGCATGCCTTTCAATCAATTTTTCGGAACTTTTTCCCAGATGTGGCTAGCTATCTGATAGTAAATTTCCCTTGTTATAACCCTATAAATGCTGATATTTAATGAGATAAAAATGGGTTTTTTCCTTGTTATATAAAAACCAAAAACTTCTTCAGCGAACTAAAAGATTCATAACAGGGAATTTTTGTTCAATTTTCTTTGTCAAAACTGTGTGAAATAACGATAAGAAAATTAAAAAAATAAATAATAATCATATCTTATATTGATACGGAAATCTCAATTTTTTTGTCAAAAATTTCTCATGTGTTCCCGTATAGTATATAATAAATGCCGCAATTGTGTGGTGGGCAACATAAATAAATATTTGCATATAATGTTCAAAAATGCATAAACATCACATGAAGGCGGTATTTGAGGTGGAGCTACTCAAATGCGACATTCGGATACTTGGGATAAAGTCAGCAGGTAAAGTGTTAATTGCTATATTTTAGATTGAAATAAACATATGGGACATTATATTTTCACTATAATTTTCAATATACCGCTTCGAAATCGAAGTTTGAGTTGGTGTCGAAGACAATACTACAAGAATACAAGAAGAATATTTTTTCCATAGAAACCACCAATATTCTTTGGGTGTTGAATTTGAGTAGCTCCGCCCCATACACCGACTTGGAATGATTTTTATGCATTTTATACATATATTTAAAAATATTTGTAGGTGGTGCCTACCACCCAAGTTCAGCATTTATATATAGTACCAGCGGGAATGTCCGAG
The DNA here is from genome assembly GCA_963931845.1 of Maratus michaelseni. NCBI lineage: Eukaryota > Metazoa > Arthropoda > Arachnida > Araneae > Salticidae > Maratus > Maratus michaelseni. The sequence continues at coordinate 142,686,874 of OZ007597.1, forward strand.
CTATGCTCGGTTAAAATTAGCTTCAACACAATATAACAATAATACACAATAATATACACAATATTCCCTGTACAACATATAAAAGTCAGTCTATGTACCCTGATTGGTTGATTGGGGATTTTCCTATTGGGAATTTCCAAAAAATTCTTTCAGATTCTGAAAGCCAATTTTTTTGCCAACTGTCGGCAATATATAGCGAAAAGTCGGAAACTTGGCGACATTCTTTCATTTGGTGCAAGCATGTATTTTCTGATTAGTAATCATGAAATTTCTCACCAAATATCGCCATATATCGCCAAATTTGGCGATATTTAGCGAAATGTTGCCAACTTTTTGACATCGTTTACTGGTAACTGTTCAACAACTTAATAAATGTTTCAACCTTCACTCACATTGAAATGCATTGACCCGTAGTGACCCTAAAATGACCCACTAATCGAATTGTATAGAACATGTGACCTAGCCGAATGGTCTTCTCAATACAAAACGGTAGGATACAAAATTTAATCAAAATCGTTTGAGCCGTTTTTTAGATAACATTAGCTTGATCTCTAATGACCCCAAAAATGACCCACTAATCGAGTTTTCTCTAACATGTGGCCTAGCCCAATGGTTCTCTCGTGCCCGAAAACGATCCGATACAAAATTTAATCAAAATATTTTTCAGCCATTTTTTAGATAAAATTAGCTTGACCCTGACCCGTAATGACCCAAAATGACCCTTTAATAGCATGTGACCTAGCCCAATGGTCTTCTCGTGCCCGAGAATGCTAGGATACAAAATTTAGTCAAAATCGTTAGAGTCGTTTTTAAGATAAAATTTGCATATATACACATATACCCACACACAGACACACAAGATTTGCTCATATTATAATATATGATATAATACAGGTTCACATGGAGAATTTTTTTTTTAAAGTGGTGGTTTTCGTATAATATAAGATATGATTTTTATTTGTAAAAGTTTTCTTATCGTTATTCACAGAGCTTTTATTAAATATATATATATATATATATATATATATATATATGCATCTTTAGTTATTTCTTTAAAACCTATGTTAATGGAATGAAATTCGGGCCTGTAGTTTTTGAAAGAATTCGTTTTTATAAAAATGAAAAACATTTTATCTCATAAAATATGAGTATTTATAAGGTGATAGTTGGGGAAATTAATTGTCTGATAGGCAGATACATCTGGGACAAAGATTAGGGGAATTGATTGAAAGGCATGTTGTCATTGCTTGACAGCTAGAGTTGCTGGACGGCTGTGCCATTTTACGTATTTTTTCCTAGATCTGAAATCAGTGTTGTCAAAGGGCTACTTTTTTACTTTCTTCTATCTTTACAAGAAGAAAGTTTTAGGTTCAAGAAAATTTTCGACTTTCGGTTTTCAAGGAATTTATACGTTTTAGAAAGTCCTGAATACGATTTGACTGTTTATAGAAAATGTCTATTTGTGAGTCTGACTGTCTGTCTGTCTGCGACAAAAATTTTGTGGGCGCTCTACCTCAAGAACTAATGCACGAAATTTAATAAAACTTTAAATTCTGTTAGACTTTGATATAAATTGGTGCTGATTAGTTTTTGTTGTAAATCGCCCCACAGGTGGCGCTGCTATGCTACAGTTTTCACGATTTTCACTATCGCTATATATCAAGAACTAATGCACATAATTTCATCAAACTTCAAATTTTGTTAGATCATGACATAAATAGACGCTTATTATGTTTTCGTGTAAATAGCCCAGCAGGTGGCGCTGCTATGCTACATTTTTCATGATTTTCACGATAGCTATATCTCAAGAACTAATGCACAGAATTTACTCAAACTTCATATTCTGTTAGACATTGACATAAATAGATGTTGATTAAGTTTTGGTGTAACCAGCCCAACAGGGGGTGCTTCCATTCTACTTTTTTCATGATTTTCACGATAGCTATATTTCAAGAACTAATGTACAGAATTTCATCAAACTTCAAATTCAATTAGACGTTGACTTAAATTGTTATTGATTAGCTTTTGGTGCAAATTTTCTAACAGATGGCGCTGCTATGCTGCATTTTTCATGATTTACGCGATTGTCCTATCTCAAGAACTAATTCACGGAATTTAATAAAACTTTAGATTCAGTTAGACCTTGATATAAATTGGTGCTGATTCTTTTTTGATGTGTGTGAAACCTATATGTGATAGAAGAAAGTTTTCGGATTGGCAAATCGACTAGTTAAAATTGAGATTGCTTGATTGGCGCCACTTTTTTGAAATGGTACAATACGCTTTCTCTCCGCCTTATTAAATCTGTTATTAAATAAGGCGAATTTTATTCTCTCGAAAAGCTGGTGGCAATCAAGAAAACTGTTTTTTTTTTTTTTTTTTTTTTTTAAATAGCCCACTGGGAACACCGTCTGAGATAATAGAATGAGAATCAATCATACGGATGGGTGTCATTGTAGCGTCTAGTCCCTGCACTTTGGCTACGATTTCAAAAAACGGATCACTCTGAACGCATGCGTGCTTGTCTGATACTTTAAAATTTTGTTCTAAGCCATTCCAAAATGAGTGTGTATAGCTCTGTAGTATGTCATTTCTCTTCCGTTCTGTGGTCTTCAGTTCGAATCCCAGCGGCGGAAAGTTTTATTTTTCAGTATTTATTTGAGTTATAAAAAATAATTTGAATAAAAAAAAAAAAATGTAAAGTTTCCATTTTCCAACATATAAGCGATGGAAAGTTTGAAACAAAATGGAAATAAATATGAAATTTGGTTATAAATGAATTTCGTACATTCTAGAGAATGCTGTACAGCGAGTTTCATGCGTCCAGTGATGTTTTTTTTTTCGGTTAATGTACGCGAAGCGTACATACACAAGTTATTGACCGCGGCTTGAATGAATTTCGTGCATTCTAGAGATTGCTGCAAATCGAGTTTCGTGTGTCCAGTGATGTTTTTTTTTAATGTTAAAAATTGTTTTTTGGATGTTAAAAATTCTCTTTAAAACGCTATAAAAGCGTTAAAAATCCTTAAAAATTGAAAAATTCGGAGGAAAGGAAAAAAATGTATTTTAGTAGAAGTCTGAAATTGAATTTCTTTAAGAATGTTAAAAAAAAAAAAAAAAAAATAAATAATAATGAAAATTGTGAAAGAAAATATTTAGTTAAATTACGCTAAATGTTTTAAATCAAAATTCTTTTACGAATTTAAAAAAACTGCCGCGGAATGGAATAAAATTAATATGGTTCTCGTTGAAACTGTCTAGAGCAATGCGCATGCACGCAACACGATCCATTTTTTGAAATCGTAGCCAAAGTGCAGGGGCTAGACCAGTGGTTCCCAACGGGGGGCGTATGCCCCACAGGGGGGCAATTTGACTTTTCAGGGGGGCAATTCCAGATTTTTCTGAACTCATATCCTCTGAATTGTTTTTGTAATAGTAATGCTGTAGACTAAAAATTAAAAAAAAAAAAAAAAGAAAAAAGAAAAAAAGAAAAAAAAACAAGTTTTTTATTCACTTTTTAAAAAGTCTCCATTCAAAAGTTTTAAATACAAAAATACCAGAATAATTATAGCAAAAATAATTTAAGATATTTAGATACTTTTATATATTTAAAAATTCTTTATAATTTTTCTGATTTATAAGTGTTATAGGATTTTAAACAACTTTTTCGACTATTTATTGAATGAGTCCCACTGCAATATGTCACATGGAAATCCATTTTACACATGAAACTATTCAAGTGTATATTTAACAACAATTACTTGACGAACTTCCTTTACAGAAACTTTTATCACGTTTTATTCTGATTAGAAATTGTTGTATAATTTAATCTCAGAAATTCTGTGATTAAGACAAAAATGTTTTATTCAAAATTATTGATTGGTCTAATCAAGGATTCTGAGCACTCTATCATCACGCATACGTGGCGACCGTTGCGAGGAGATTAAAAGTGACCCTTTATGTGCCAACGATACTTTAAACTACGAGTAGTATCAGATGATTATAAAAATAATTTCATTCATCCATTACCTTCGGTATGTTTCAGGATCAATGTTAAATGTTTTTTACTCTATCAGTTCATTCATTTAAATTTTTATAAGAATTATATTTTTTAGGAGGAGGGGGGCATCATCATTTAAGAGATGCTTTGGTGGGGCACGGCCAAAAAAGGTTGGGAACCACTGGCTTGTAGTGTCATCTATATTTTTCAGATTAGACGGTTATTTAAAATCATTCGACCCTCCAGATAGCTTGTAATAACCACAACTACTTTACTAAATGCACAACCTCTATTGAAAGAGGCTATTTTCTAGAACTAGGAAGAAGTGGTTCTCAAGATTACTTCTCTTAATAACGCATAATTCCTGTATTATATTTCTGTAATGATTTAACTGGTATGAAAGTTTTTTTTTTTTTTTTTTTTTTTTTTTTTTTGATTCTCGCAGAATTTTTATGAAGATCGTGTTTCATAATACGAACGAAATACTTCGACAATAGTTTAGTAGGTAGATTTCGTTACATTCTCCCCTAAGTTGGAATTTCTGGGAAAATTTTGGCAGATCTACACCGATCATGACTCCTAGAACCCAAAACCACCCCTAGTTCAAAACTTTATCTATCTATATCACTTTTTTATGGACACAATAACTTCCATAATTCTGCACAAATCTCTTCCAAACAGATCCATAAAATCAAGCGGCATAAAATCTCGGTCAAGTTCGTTAGTGGGCAAAATCGAATCCAAGGGGGTGAGGAATGGGGGGGGGGGGGCTTTTTGTCAAAACAGAAAAAAAAACCATAACTTCTTAATTATGATACATATCGAATCCGTTTAAAGTTATTATTACTTTTAGAAAAGGGCCAAAGATTTATGCATGACAGATATTTGATTTCATTAAAAATGCCCTCAATGGGGTTGGGGGGATAGGGGTTTAAGAAGAACAAAATTCGTATCTTCGTCAATTCTCAAGATATCAAATCCGCTTAAATTTATTATAAATTTCTTAATATTATCTACAACTTTTATATTGACAAGTGTTTTATAGGACCAACTCTTACAGCAAAAATAATAATAATAATAATAACAATAATAACAAACAAAAAATCCCTGCTAGCTCCGCCTGCAGGCACAGGTATATTTCGAAGTGGGTGGTCGAAACTGCCGCATCATGACAAAAAGGTCTTTCTTCTGCAATTCCCAATAAACAGGTGCACCACGGTCTGCGTCTTTGAAATCTACATGTGCCTGTAGGCCGAGCCGTTTTTTTTTTTTTTTTTTTTTTTTTTTTTTTTTTTTTTTTTTTATGATGCAACTTCTCCTTCATCTTTGACTAGAGATCGCATGTCAACATTTTGTTAAACTCGCACTTTCTAATCCTGTATATACATTCTTTATATAGTAATATACAATTTAAAAATACATTTATAGAAGTAGTGGCAACAATAAGGATTCGCAAGGATTCAAGCTTCTGGATGTTTCTGAATGAATATTTCTTCACTAAAATTTCTTTTTAGATCGGGCTGAGATGGATTTAGAAACAAGTAGAAGAGACAGATTTTGAATATCTGGTCAGGGTACAGGATGTTGGAATGATAAGTTGAAGTTTTCAAGTTTTCAATGCTCTCTGTTGGTCGAATTATTGCTGGATCTTGCGGTGATATTTTGGATATTATCCCTCTTACTTTCGTTGGAGGTATATATGGAGACGGACTACCTCGCTTTTTATGTTTGCAGTTTATTAAATAAGATGTTAATGAATGAAAAATATTGTGAAGATTTCGTCCAATTACCCTATCCTAATCCTAATAATATTATAAATGCGATTGTGTGTGTGAATGATTGGCTGAAGCCAGCGTCAAAACGAAGGATTTAATGGTCCTGTATCTTTGCACATAGATGGATTATAACCCAGAAATGAACATAGGCTATGTTTTGTTTATTTTATTCAAATATTTTTCTTAATAATTCAAAATTTCATTATTTTCATAGAAAATAAATGGACATTTTTTTTCGTATAAAATTTTAAAATAGTTAAATTTACTTTATCGTTGCCAATACTAAATGAAAACGTGGAATAATAATTTTTACTCAACAATTTATTTTCAATAGAAACATTTCCACGTAAAAAATGAAAGGGAAATAAAAAAATTAAAAAGAAGATGAAATAACATTATTAGAAATGCTTTCAAAGGGTAGTGTGAAAGCAGAACTTCTTATCAACAAAACAAGTCAACAATGTTCTTTTTCTTTCTTTACTAAACTAGTAAACACAACAAGTATCATTTCAAATTTCAAACATATTTCACATCTGGTTTCTTCAACAGCGAATTACATGTACGCATATAGCAGAAGAACAGGAATGCCGAAAGTTGGGGTATTCCATCTCTTTTTTTGTTCCCTATTTTTGTGCCCTAAATTTTTAATAACTTGCCCCCTTTTTCACCGATGATCTTCGTTTTTGGGACTCCTTTCTCCATTTAGTTAATCCGCCATTTCTGCATTTTTCTTCAGATCCTTCATCTTAAGTCTCTGCTGAAAACTATCAACTGGCCCTTTTTGGGACCCCTACTATAGCTCCCTTAAAAATCGTCCAATTTACTAGCCTTTTTTTCTAACAACTTGTTAGGACTTCCAGCCGCTACATGAACAACAAAATTTTTTCTCGGTCAAAACCCGAGTCCCCTGGACCACTTTAAATTTTTGTGCCCTAAATTTTTAATCACTTGACTCTTTTTTTTTGGTCTGATTTTCTTCGTTGTTGGGACCCCTTTCTCCAGTTAGTTATTTTTCCATTTCTACATTCTAGTTAAGACCCTAGGGCCTGATACGCGCCCCCTTGAAGTTTTTGCTCCCTAAATTGTTAATAACTTGTCTCCTTTTAATCTGATCTTCTTCGTTTTTTGGGACTTTTTTTTCCATTTAGTTATTCCACCATTTCTACATTCCATTTAGGACACTGGCTTCCTGGGAACTGGTCCGGGACCCTTGAACTTTTTTGCCATGTATTTTTATCCCTCTAATTGTGTCACTCTCGCTGCATAACTTTAAAGTTTAGTCTTGGACTCTTCTCCCCGGGCCACCACCCTCATATTTTTATTTTGGCACTGAGAGTCTTCTTTAGCATTCCTTTAAAATTTTATTCTAATGATTAATTTATACCCTATGCTTAATTTCGATTAATTGACATTTTCATCAATAACCGCAAAAAAGTAATGATATCAGTACAAAAACCCTTAACGGGTTAAAAGTTGGGACGCAGCACTTTCTTTTGGCTCCAAGAATTTTAAATATGGATCTTAAAAGCAATGATATCAAATTTAAGTGACGCTATGTTAATATTTTTTTTAATCATAATTTTCTTTTTAGTTTTATTTATATTCACAGGTGCAATTATTATCTTAATATGAAAAAATATATAAAATTTATTCGCTGATGCTTTTTCATTCACATCTCTCATGAATTCAAAATATGGGTTTTAAAAGAAATTATATCAAAACTTGAGTGACACCTTGACGTGAATTTAATAGGACTCTTTTAAAATTCAATTTAAATTATTTTTGGTTTGTCTTCTAAAGTATATTTACACATACAAACAATATTTTTAATTTTTCCATACACTTTTAAATATATTACTTTCACTGAGCCTATATTATGTATTGAAATGTATTTATTTCAATAAATTGATTTATCTTTTTGCCACGCTATCCAAAATCATAAGTAAATTTTATGTAAATGATTATTTTGCGTCATAGTATCCAAACAAAGAGAAATGTATGCAAGTGAATAATATGACGCAAAATAATCATTTACATAATTCCATATTGTGGAATGAAATGATTTTATAATCATTTAATGGCTTTGATAATAACTTTACATTTTCATAAAAATAGATGAGAATGAACAGGGCTTAACAAATGCGATCGCCAGGTCGCCAGTGGCGACAGAGTTTTTTTTACCTCGTAATCAAGTTATTTAATCTGGCGGGGGAGGGGAGGGGGAAACCAAAAATTGACCTAAGAAATTAGCACAAACGGCTTTTTTTCTCTCCCCAACCCCTACTCGAGCGTGGCAATCTTTCTCGTCTCTTGTACTCTTAATGGAAGAACAGAATTTAAAAGCCATTATCCATCTCATCCACAGAAACCATTCTTTGTCACGTGATTAGAATGTTAGGGGTAGGGGATGGATCAATAAAACAGTAAGAGATAGTGTCATTCCAGATTCTGTGGCATCTAAATGTGGATACAATGTTTAAAAATGCTCAAGTTTTTTGTAAGTTTTAAGTTAGGTTTAGTAAGTTTTTGTAGTAAATCAGTGTTTTTTTCAGAATTAAAACTAATTAATCTATCACTTTCATGTTAACGAATAACAGCATATAAGTGATTATAAGTAATTCATCTGAAGGAAATCCATAAAATTAAATTATGTACTATTCTAAACTGTGTAGCTATAATAATTCTAAAGTACGCTTGTTATTATTTTTTTCTCAATTAATGCATAAAAACTTTTGTGGTTTTTAAAAATCGATGATGGGTGAGGGGGGGGGGGGATTTTTTTACTGGCGACTAGAATTTTTTTGCTGGCTACCAGATTTTATGAAATTTGTAAAGCCCTGAGAATGAAAATAAAAGATAACAGATTATTCTGATGTACAGGAAAAGTTCCAAAAATTTTTAGGATGTATAAAAAATGATAACGATATCAAAAGACACCCTCCCCCAATCCCCCTAGAAATATCTTACGATATCAAGTGCCAGACATCCCCTCCCCTACCCCCTAAAGGGATAACGTTATATATGCACAGCCCCTGAGCTGCTCGTAGAAAGTCGTTTTCTGGCTGCTGAGGCGTTACGTTCAGTGTGCAAAACAGATTGGAAGAAATTGGAATATCACGAAATTGCTTTAGGACAACAATCTAAACACTTAAAGGATATAAAAAAAATGCAAGATAGTAATAATAATAACAAGAGGGGAAAATTCTGCTATAAAGCAGAATATAGATTGCCACACACGGCTTTTATTTAAAAAATAAATAAACTAGCTGTAACTCAGAATAAAAACGCAATGACAAATAACAATTTTAAAATATCTAAATAACAAATAAAAATTCCCTTGTTAAAGTGTTGAGTTGTTGAATAACCATTCGATTTAGAAAAATATTTTTCTACCACTGAGCAATTTTTCTTAATGAAATTTAATTCATGTTGCTATGGCAGCAGACGATAAAACGATATCTTTGGAATAAGGGAATAAATAGAAGAAAAAATTTTGTTGATGTTTGTGATAATTATGTATTTTTTAAAAATGTATATACATAATTCACTTTTATATTTTAACAGAATAATAAGTTTACTATAATTCGTTACTCATGCTATGGCCAGTATACACGATACACGTCGAGCCACAATGCCTTTATCATTATCTTTTTACGCGTAAAAGTTTCGCTACGGTACTCCATTGTGAAGTTTTGTAATTTTTGAAATCTAATACTTGAAAAATGACATAATTATTAGATTTGAAATTTATATCAAGAAAAATACAATTTTTTACCATTCTAACGCAGTTTGTAAAACAATTTTGTGACAAATACTTTTCGAGTTATTAATTTTTTAAGTAACTTCAAATGTTTCATTTTCCGAGATTAAACTGTGGCAACGATGGATTGCTGTGACTTTTCATAAACATGAAAAATGATAGAGATTGAAAGAATAAGCCACCCTGTGTGTCTAATAATAATAATAATAATAATAATCGAGAATTTTTACCTAAAGAAGTAGGATTAATGTATTCTAGTATTCCCTTAAGGTAATCTGGCAATTTTTTTTTTTTTTTTTTTTTTTTTTTTTTTGCTGTTGTCGTTGTTTGTTTGTTTGCTTGTATACATTTTTAGGTGCGTTCGTAATTATACAAATACGTAGCACCTATTGTCGTCGTCTGGTCCGTCCGTCTGTCCGCATATAACAACGCAAAAATTATCCAAACGAATGGTTTGAAATTTAAGAAATATTATTTTTGCAGAATTTTTTCGAGGCAGTTCCAAATTTATGAAAATCGAATCAAAACTTTAGAAGATATTAATAGAAATATTTATTAAGAAATTTGAAATTTTTTTTTTACAGAAATCGGTGTTTTCTTGTTATAGGAACTTCCGAGATTTAATAGTCAAGCGACCGAGATAATTACTTTATTACAGAAATTAATCTGCAGACGATATAATTCATTTCACAGAATTAAAAATCATCAACATCTGAATATTTATATAACTAGCTATAATACGAACGCACCTCATTTGTAACGTTTGACGTACAATTTCCAACTTGTTAAACATATAATAGAATTAATAAAGCAGTCTACTCATTAAACTCCGCATCACTTGTTTTAATATTCGTATATCTAGAGAACTTTCCCTTCAGTATTTATGTTTGTCGTCAAATAATTTCCCAACAAAAAATACTGAAATAATAATAATAAATTACGACACACTACAAACGTAGTGATGGGCAGTATGAATGATTTTTTTCATTCGAATGAATCATTCGGGCATGCGCAAAAGCATAGTTGCCAACAATCGCACTTTTTATTTAATCAATCACAACCAGAGATTTTTCAACAAACAGAAGGAAAAGTATAGTTTCCAAAAATGGTGTATTTGTTTTAATCAATTTCTGCTAGAAATTTTGCAAATACATTTTTTGTTTTTATTTCGCTCTCCGACCCCATTAACCGTAAGCGCCCTAAATATGTTACTTTGTTTGATAATGAAGATTGAGTTTTCCTCATTCTCCCATTATACTTAACTTTTCTTGTCTTTTGTCTTTAAAAAACAAAACAAAAAAAAACCTTTTTTTTATAATGTTAATACTTTTCTATACTTAAACTTAATGTATGGTCTCTGAAAGGAGACTTTTTTTTTCTTTTATGAGATGGGTTCGACCCTCGGTAGGTTTCGTGGAACTAATGGAATTCTTTCTTTCTTTTTTTATTTTTTCTTAACTTTTATTGTTATACTATATTAATTCTTTATTATATTTAAAAATTCATTTATTTTTATTTTTATTTATTTAATTTTTAACTCTTAAACTTATCACGGCTCATTTTTGTCTCGCAAGTCAAACTACCTCCAGCCTGGAAGTTCAGTTGACTGCAACTAGGTATTCCATGATACTCACTACATTGCTCCATTGTTCCATTCTCTAATTCTAATTAAAATCAAAAAATTATTTTTCTTCAAAATTTCTGGTAGTAATTGAATAAAATAAATTTTGAAGTTTGGCATATATGCTTCCGCGCGTACCCGAATGATTTATTCGAATATGAAAATCATTCATTCTGCCCATTACTATACAAACGAAATATCTTACTATTTTTTCTCACCTGTAAATGTCGTCTCTGGATCTGTTGCCATCCTAGTTTGTGCTTCCAGCAAATAATGGTCTATAAAATCTCGGATATTTTTTGGATCTAATGTTTCTTTATGTTGATTCACTTTTTTCCTAAAACAACATATGTCAAACTGAGAAATGTCATTCATGAATTATACTATTAAAAATAATTTTATGATATCAAATATTAAATTTTTACGTAGATTTTATTTTTAGAATTGCAATAATGTGTGTTAATTCAAGTAGTTATTTACGCAATGTACGACTGTTGTCCGGCTAAATATGTATGACTTAAAACTAATAATTTTATTTAAGTTATCCACATTATTTTTTTTTTAAATTAACTATCTTCAAAAATAACATTAATAAATCTTCAGTATAGAGACTATTGGAGTTAGATCGCGCTAGTAGGCAATATATATTTTATTTTATCGAAAATGGGCGATAGGAAAGTATGCACAAGTTATGCACAAAAAATACTTTCACAGTTGTATAAAAAGAAGAGAAGATAATAATTACTTAAAATAAGCTTACCCAATAAGACTGAAAATTTCATCAAAAGCTTTAACAGCTTCTTCATAACCTAAAAATTTTAAAAGAATGGGCATGCACTTCGTCCATGGAAAAAACGTTACGACATTCGTCTGTGAAAGATTCCCTGAAACGTGATGCAGTGCTTGATCCATGGTAATTCTTTCTGAATTGTCATAATCGTATCTCTCACCAAAAACCAGAGAACAAATATTGTTTGACATACTAGGCGTTAGTGGTTTTATAAGATCAATAGGCCTGCCTTCCGATTGCTCTAAAACTTTTAAGAAGTACTGGATCTCCTCCTGTGAAAAACAAATAACAATAATAATACAAAAATAAGGTGTGTCCCACTGAAATAAAGCCACCGTGATTGTGTGCTGTAACTAGACATGAAACAAACCAATGAGAATGAAACAAATATATTAATAATGTCTATATATAAATACATATTTACAAGGAGTAATTCAATCCCTGCCCCACCTCGGAAGGAAACAAAATTTAAAATGTAAAAACAGAGGGGGAAAAGTGTCCCGCTGAAACAAAGCCACCACCCCTATCAGTGTTTATGGGAACTCCCGACATTCGAGCTACTACAGTTCAACAGGTTTATGATGTCAGGAAGTTGTCAAATATCTGTTCTATGATAGTCGAACTTTGTACAGACTTCAGAAGGTTGTATTTTCTATTTCTCCAGCAGTATTGCAATGGGAAAGGGAACCCATTTATCGGAGTTCAAGAAAGACCAGATAACAGCTTTTAATGAACAAGGTCGGTCTTTCTCGTAGACAAATATCTAAGCTAATCAAAAGATCTGAAACCATAATAGACAATTTTGTGAATCAGGGTAATGCGTACGGGTATAACAAATGGAGGTGTACAAGCAGAAAAATGACTTCCAGGCAGGAAAGAGATGTTGTGCGCCGTCTTTTTCGAGGTGATATTTATCTAAGACAATTGCGAAAGAGGACAACATCCCTGTGACTCAATCAACCCCGTCACGGATTGTAAAACGTACAAGCAACTTGCGATATAAAAAAAGGAAACAGCAGCCCATGTTGAAAGCTATCCACAAGCAAAGAAGAGTCGATTAGGCCAAATATCATCAGAAGGACCAGTGGCATCGTGTTATATTCTCAGATGAGAAAAAAATTAATTTGGATGGTACAGACAGTCTTGCCTTCTATTGGTATGACATGAGGAAAAAAAGAGGAAATTTTCTCCAAAAGACAGCCAGATGGAGGCTCATTAATGGTGTAGAGAGGCTTCGGCTATGGTGGTAAACTTAACCTGGATTTTCCCTCAGGCCGCATGAAGGCTACCGATTACCAAGAAATGCTAGAAATCCATTTACTGTCATTTGCAGAGAGAATTGGCAGCCTAAGTTGGATTTTCCAGCAGGACAACGCCCCTATTTACGTTGCAAAATCCTCCTGGCAATGGTTTTTGGATAATGGGGTGCATGTCATGGAATGGCCTGCTTTTTCCCTGATCTTAATCCCCAAGAAAATGTGTGGGGGTATTCTCAATAGGGCTGTATATGCCAATGGCAGACAGTTTTAGTCTGTGGCAGAATTGAAGGCCGCCATCATTGAAGGTAGAGATAATACTGATGCTCTGTCCTCTAAGGACTGGTAACTAGTACGCCACATCGTATATTCCAAGTCATGTATAAGCATGGAGGATATATTGGCTATTAACAGTAGTGGCTTTATTTCGGTGGGAAACTTTTTCCCCCTCTTTTTTAAAAAACCTTTATTTTTTTCTGCCCAAGTGGGACAGGGAGTGAGTTATTCCTTGTATATATGTATTTGTATATAGACTTTCTTAATATATTTGCTTCGTTCTTATTGGTTTATTTCATGTCTAGTTACGGCACACAATCATAGTGGCTTTATTTCGGTGGGACACATCTTAATACAAACAAGTAATTAAACATAATATTTCAAATTTTAATTTTTTAAAAGGCGTAAAGCCAACATAGCGAAAAAGTATTCAAGCCGGGACTCGAACACGGATCATCAGTATAGCGCACTAAGTTCTACCAACTGAACGATTGATTCAACCAACTGATTGATTTAAGTAATTAAACAACAAATATAACTTTATAAAAAATTACGGCGGTTCTGAAATTCCCTGCTCAACAACCCGAAATTTTCTGACATATTTTCTGACTCATTTTTAAACGTAAAGGCATGAAATTAACATGCCTGACTATTGGAGCGATTTGGAATCGAATAGCGTGTTTTATTTTTTTGATAAATAAATTAATTATCGAGTTATAGGTGAAAGTCAACAAACTACGTATCACGTGACGACAAGTTTTTCCCCTTTCTCGCACTGCAGCGCACGAGCTTCGGTTCGAAACGTCCACTTTGATAGAATTTTCTAAAAATTCTTTTTCAAAAAAAAAAAAAAAAAAAAAAAAGAGAGAGAGAGAGAACGCCATTCGATTACACAGTTTCTGAATAAGAACACTTGCCAATTTCATGCGTTTCCAAACAAAAATGAATTCAGAAATGTGTCAGAAAGTAATTCTTCTGGATTTGAGAACAGCCTTAAGTAATGTGCTTCTAGTCCAAAATTTAATATGATTTCAAAGAAAAATGAAAAAGATACTTTCGCCCCTGCAGAGGCACTGCCCTGAAACTACATGACCATTGCATTATCATCGACGATGACTTGTAAGCAAAATTTTTAGCAAACTCGGTACGTCAAATATGTGATTTCAATCAGAAATGTAAAAAAATGTTTTGCCCCTGTTTAGCATATGTACCTAACTACTCTCTTATGAATGTAGTTAAGGGTCGAATGGATTTTCGAGTTTTGTCTGCGAATGTGATGTCTGTTGTCCTGAGTCTAACATTTGTGCATGAACGGGCCACTTATTCTGTCGTCTCTTTTAAACTTCCCAAGTGTGTCTGAATATCCGGGAATTTGGTTTTCGCGGTTACTTGGAGCAATAATATGATAATTTGGTTTCTGTGGTCGGCCAGTTGGTATAAATACGGTGGTAGAAGTTCGATCCAGCGGGTTTTCTCGCATCTCGCCCGTTGTGGAAATTAAAACTAGATTTTAGCATCACAGAGCCGTCCACGTGCTGATAGTCAGTGACATTCCATTTTGACTAAGTTTGGAGTAGAATCTTCATTTGAGAGTTAGCCAGCGTGGTAAGGTGTTACAAACTTGATATTTCAAAATAAAGAGAACTGGAATCCACGGTGTTCCCGTGTTTGTGACATTGAAGAACAGAAAGTGACATTTTTTATTGTGGCAGAGTTTCCAGTAACATCTTTTCTGATGTCCCGGCGAAATAACAGAGTTGTAATTTTTCTGTAAGTTAGTGAATTTAGTGAAATTGATAGTTGAATTTGGTGAATTTCTTAGAAATAGCATTCTCCCACTCATTTTTCAGTGTTTCAGGCTTAATTTTAATTATTGTTAATTTAAAAGTACCCGCCCCACTACCACCATCCTTACTTATTGCTTTTAATAAGTCATTGTTATTGTTCATTTCTGTGTTATTGATATTTTCTTAGCTGAAAGGTCCGCCAAACCTGTATCCTATTCCTAATGAAGAATGGCCCTGACAATAGATCAGTTCAACTGACGTCACAGACATTTTGTTTGCCCACCGGTTTTTCTCGACTTTGATTGGTTGGGTGATAATATTAGTTAATAAATCGGTGATTTTGATTCGTTATTGGAAATTTGGAGGCTTGTGGTCACGTGGTTAAAACTGATCTATTCATGAATATTGAATTAACACTAACAATGAACATTTGATAATATTTGGTTCGTTAGAAATATAATTTCAATCAAAAACATTTAAAGAATGTTATTGCCCATGAACTCTGCCCCGAATGAAGTACGGGCGTCACAATACATGAAAAGTACATTGTAACTGACAGTAAAGTTTTGTGCAAAATTTCAGTAATATCGGTTTGACGGAAGTGGGATAAGAAATCAATTTAAAGATTTGCCCCAGACATTCAGACAACTTAAGAAAAGGCGTGTAAATACGTGAGTTCAAGCGATTGTTTTTTAATCCACAACTTCCTTCAAAAGTATTTTTGAAAATATTACATTAATAGATCTATTTTGTTATTAATTTACTTATTACATAGCTCATCAGCCTCACTAAAATTTTAACACTTAAAATGTAAAACTAAGAATATATACATGGTATTTCGAAGCCACCGCACAAACTTTGCAGAACGAGAATCCTGGCTATGAGAACATAAAGAATGTCCAAAGAACCATACATCGACGAAGCATAGTGTTCGGGAAAATGCAAAGAAAACTAGTGATGTGCCAATAAATCAGCCCAGGGAATATATAGTTTATGTACTTCTGCTAACAAGTTGACGGACACTTGCGTCTATAGCCGTCAAAGCGAAGTTCACTATGTGGCATGATGGCAATAGCCGTCCAAAACGAAACGGTCGTTTTTAGACACTACGGCTATAGCAGCACAAATGTGCATTTACTGGCGTACAAGTAGAAGCCCAGTGTCATGTTTTGGAAACAATTCTTTTAGGTTGAAGTTCGTTTTCCACCTGTTATACGAGTTGCAGCCTCAGTATGCACGTGCAGGGTGGCTAGGGTGTGAAGGGAGTAATGCAACCTAATTAAAGGTGCTGAATTAATCAAAATTAAGTTTATTTAAGCGGAAAGAGTAAAACTATACTTCTAATATTCTAAAAATTACAAAGACATATAGTGTCAATTTTCGAACTTCAATTGTTCCTACTGTCCGTCAATGTGTTAAATCATCATGCAGTTAGAAGAGGTCAAAATTTGAGGATGCTAATGGTAAATTCAGACGACAAACTTTAATTTATATCGTCCCAAAAAATCATCCAAATGAAAATTTTTGTTTTCAGTGAAATGCATTGAATGTACTCAAACATATTCGAGGCTTTTATTTTACTCAAAATCATAATTTTAATTATAAAAAATATTATCATAACCAAATTAAAAATATTATGACCTGTATCAATTTTTACATTAGCAGGATGGGCATCACCAAAAACATGGGGTTGTAACAGGATTGCCAATTTTGCTTCCTTTACCTCCCAAAAAATCATCCAAATGAAAATTTTTGTTTTCAGTGAAATGCATTGAATGTACTCAAACATATTCGAGGCTTTTATTTTTACTCAAAATCATAATTTTAATTATAAAAAATATTATCATAACCAAATTTAAAATATTATGACCTGCATCAATTTTTACATTAGCAGGATGGGCATCATCAAAAACATGGGATTGTAACAGGATTGACAATTTTGCTTCCTTTACCTGTATATGTCCTTCAATTTTAGATCTTCCAAGGCCAAGGTCCTTCATGGTCTGCACAACAAACCGTCTTTGTTCATGCCATAGTTGAAAATTTGCAGAAAAAAATGGAGCTAAAAAAATGGAAAATGAAAACTTTATTTTACAATAGAAAATTTATTCTGCATACTTCCATGTCTGAACACAGAGCCTGATTAAGGCCTAGGCCAACTTCCACCACTATTTTCGCCAAGAAATTTTCGCATTAACGCAGAATTTCTCTCATTTCTGTCAACTTAACACCGAAATTCTGTCATCGATAACCCGAAAATTAGTTTTCGAAATTAGTGGTGGACGTTTGCCTATGTGACAGGAATGCATTCAGAAGGCATTGTACGAATATCATGAAGATGAAATACATATGATAAATATAATAAATATGATAAATATAATAAATAAATAAATAATATATATATATATATATATATATATATATATATGATAAATATAATATGAATGATAATATGATAAATATAATATGATAAATATAATATAATTTATTATATTATATTATTTATAATTAATTAATATTATTATAATAATAGTATATTATTATTTCTTATTTTATATGTAAAAATCATAAAAAGAAGATATTTAAATTTGCTGGGACGGCTCGACGGTCAGACGGTAAGTTATCCTTACTTTGCTTTAATTGATTCGATTGAATTTTAATTAGATTACTTCCATTGATTAATTGATTACTTCTCTTATTAATTAAATATTTGAATAGTATTAAAAAACTACAATGGAAGTTGCGTGGCATCGTGAGTAAATAGTGGTAGTTACCCAGAATCGTACGCAAACCATCACCTCCCGCCTTCTCTGTATTGGTAAATAATTAAACATTAAATTAGAACTAAACAGTTTATTAGAACTTTCACAAATAGGTTACAATACAATTAAAGATTATACTCATAATTTGAATATAAGCTGAACTAGACTTGATTCTAAATAAACAAATAAATACACTTAATCTAAACACATTAGTTAGGATGCCTACGAAGCCCTATACAAGCTTACGTTAAAATCTACATTAAATTTTTGAATGAGAACAATTCGGAATACTTAGTAAATAAATCATACCTGCGGTCAACTGGAACAGTACGCTGATCATCCTAAAATCGGTCCTTTCAAACAGTTCAACCGGCACTATCACTCACAATTCGACTAATTTTCAATCGGCTATTCTATCCTCTCCAACACTTCAAAAAAAACCCATCACTTTTCTCTCATCATCACCAACCTCTTTTCTCGTCAACTCCTTGCCTCCGTATCCTCTCTCCTCTTTCTGCTCCCCTATCTTATTTCTCTGTCTCCTCCCCCAAAATATTCTCCCCGTTTTTTCTATCCCAATCCTGGCCACCTTCTCATTTTCTTATCATCCCTTTCCATTCACTCAAATGGCTAGAAACTTCTCATTGTCTGAAAACCTGCCTCCAAACAAAATTATTGGATATCTCTTCATTTAATAAATCCCACCTACTACGGGGTCATCTCACCCTTTTCCCGCCGAAAATTCTCACGTTTTTTTACTCTTAGGTGGTCTGGGGGGGGCGTTCTTGCACTCATAATTTTATCTAACGCTGTCAAGTATGACATTTACTATTCCCGACTTTCTTTTATTAAACTTACTTCTATCTATACAATTGTAACCTCTCTTCTTGACGTAACTAACTTTACACCTGGGTTCCCCATTATCGTTCACACGTGCACTCGCCACTTAAATTCAGCAGCTGAGCTAGCCTTTTATCTTCTTAGCCCAACCTAAAATTCCATGTTATTCACGAGCATCCCCATGCTCTATTTCTATTCTTCTAATATAACCTACCTGGCTCTTAACCGAAACTCATCTTGAGAAAGAATATTCTAAGCTTACAATTATCTCACGCCTTGCCGATAGTTATCCGGCAATATTAGAAAAGGCTAAATAAAAGAAAAAAAACAAGAAAAAAAAAAGAAAAAATCCTTAACTCCCTATTCTGAAATAACTAGGCATCCCAACAACATAAATATAACATAAAACTAGGAAAAATGCACAATAAACACTAAATACAATACAAAAAAACTACTAGCCATAAGACATAGGATATACCAACGCAATAAAATACCAGACAGCATAAAGTTATGTAAAATTGAAATACTAAAAGAGAAATTTTTTTTTTTTTTTTTTTTTTTTTTTTTTTTATGTCTTGTGACTAGCTAACAATAACTTTTAACGTGATTTGCAACAACAAGTAATGACAGTCGCGAGTGTTGTAATTATAATACAAATAATGAATAATGCAGCGCCTACCAATTTTAAAAAGAAAAATGTGCTGCCCAAATTTGGAATTTGCAGCCAATCCCATACTTGGGTTGTTGTAGTAGCACTAATTGAAGCTGTGTAATTTGTGTCTAGTTTTAATAATTCTACCGACGGTTCGTCTAAGCAATATTTAAAGGTGCGACATTGTGAGATAGTATTTGATTTAAGGCATAATTTGTCCGTATCACACTTCTTTTCCGCCTGAAATTTTACAACATGTTGTGAGTCTTCTAATTGAAGAAATATGGCCTTAGTATGTATTAATATATGCTGTAGTTGTACGGTGACCATTCCAACTTGACATGATGAATGCGCGGTGAAAGTTAAACGAGCCAAAATCTTACAATTATAACAGCCACTAATTATCAGATTAGCTTCGCTTAATTGCGGGCAAATAGTAGTAGTTTGCACTGCTATTTTAAAATTAGAAAAATGCAGCTGAACTCGTACTGCTGATGATAAAAGCTGTGTAGACTGGAGTTTCTCATTGTTGATTCTAAAGAAATGTATGTGTCTTTGGAGTGGTAACGCTGTTTCCTGTGTAGCTCTCAGGCGTTCTATATTGTCAGGCGCCGTAATACATCGTAATCTGTCTTCGAAAAAATCGCACTTTGTGAGGTCAGGTGAGAATATAAAATTCTTTGTAAAGGAAGTGTTCGCTTGGATAGCGCCAACCATATGTGCTTGTGGAGAATTTCGTTCTGAGGCTGGGGCTAAGTAAGCCTCCTCGGGGTTACCCACTCTTTGAATCAATTTATCAGTGAAATGTAAAACAGGCTGATTGTATGCGCCTAACACTGTAATTCTTATACCAGAGTCCGTGATAGCGGTATCAGAAGTAATAAGTCTCGAAATTGTGTTATTTTCTACGTGAGTGATTAGAATTTTATATTTACAAGAGTGTCCTACAATATTCGATACTTCGAAACACTGCAACAAATTTGGCTCGTACCAGACTCTATAAAAATTGCAACTTGGCCGCGTTAAAATAAAGCATCCTGAACCATTTTCTCCAGCTAGACAATCGGAAAAACCCGGAAATTCACGGCTCTCTGCAGTTTCAGCTTCGAATTTCAGACCATTTTCATTGATTGTTTTCGAAACACAATGCTGGCCTTGCCCACAAAATTTATTATAGATGCATGAGATCTGGCTAATTTGCTTAGCCCTCACAGGAAACGTAAAGTAAAGACGTTCTTTATTAAATGTACAAAGCACTTCTTCTAGTTTTATTTTTAAAGAGAAGAGATGGTTTTCATTCGCGTCAGAAAACCACAAACAGTTTTCCGCTAACAATGACGGTAGCGAAATCTCTGCGGTCGTGAAGATTTTACAGTTACGGGAACCGTCATTCATTGTCGTACATGACTTGAGGTCAGACTGTATGATTGTGTTCATGTTGCAGTCTGCCGTAGTGGGGGAGAAAAGACAAATACATGCTAGTATCACCACCGGCAGAACGGGAATGTTACCTCTCCGGTACTCATTTTGTTCCAGTTTTACATAGCAGGAACGTAAAATGTCCCGTATTGAGTGTCCGATAAAAGCACCTAATAACAATGAACACCGAGCGATGAATTTAAAGACACGAAGGACTGCATATAAACACATAAGTACAGAGAAAAATAAAAATTGCATACTTTTAAAAATCATTTTAACACACAAAAGTAATAAAATAAATGACACTGAAATTATAAAATAAAGAGAATAGCGAAATATGGCAGGATAACATTGAAAATGTGATAAGATTTCCTTACATAGGAAACAGTGTCTGATTTGGCACAACGATTTTCCATTGACATGTACCGTACCAAATACAACTTTTCCACTTTTGTGGAGGTAAGTGATTTCTAAATCAGTTTTATAAGCTAATAGTTCGAATGGGATATGAATTATATTGTCAGACGGTATGGTTAACACGTGTTCGAAATCAGAACTCCTAAGAATGACGCGTCCTGAGTCTGGAAAATGTAGCAACGGGTCCCGAAAGGAAAAAGTCAAATTGTTCTGTGTAAAAGACGCCGTTTCGCCTTCTAAGAGTTTTCTGCGTACACTGTGAACAGTATTAATCTTGGAGTCGTAGAAGCACACATCCAAATTAATTAATTTTGGATTGGTAATCGTTGAGTCCGGCATCACGGCGATTAGGTCCACTCGTTTAAATGTAGAAAAACAAAAGCATGTGCTATTAGGAAAACATGTATTATGTCCGCAAAAATGAGAATCACCATTACAGTTAGTTGAAGTACACGCACATTGTTGCATGATGTTCGTTAAACACTCATATGTAGTAGATGCACTGTCGTTTCGAATGGGGTCTGCACGTACCAGAAAATGAGAAGGATGAAAGAGTTCATTTCCCGACAAAACAAATGTTCGTTTAATGACAATACATGTCTTGCAGGAGTGAAAATAACAAGAGTCCTGAGGCAACTCTAAAGTTCTCCAAAGGCTTTTGGATATATGGGAGCAATTTCTCATATTTGTGCATATTTCACCGTGAAGATGCCTTTGGCGTGAACACACCTCCTTGGCGAAGTGAAGTAGCAAAACTGCAAGGAAATGATTTAGTTTACACAGTATTCCGAAAAAATTTAAAAGTTAATTTATATTAATAAAGACAAATGTGCTAATAACATATTAAAGTTTCGAATCTCACAAAATAATAACATTAATAATATAAATGTGAATTCGTTTTCATTCTTTTAATTTTTTTTTTTTTTTTTTTTTTTTTTTTTTTTTTTTTTTTTAATTTATTTATTTGTGTAATATTAATTTTCTTTCTTTCTTTCACTCTCTTTTTTTTTTTTTTCATTTAATATGAGAAACTCAACAGTGACGTGTTCTTTTCCGTAAGAAGCAACTAATAAAACAGCAGAAATACTACTGATAATCCACTAAGTTGTCGATAAATGTTATAATGTGGAACCAAAAAAAAATGCATATAAAAATTTTTCTATTAATGAAATTGAAAAAGCAAATTTTGAAAAGAATTATACATAAAAAAAAACAAAAAAAACAAAGGAGAGGAAATAAAATGTACATGGGTAAATGTCGCTCTAAATTGTTATTTCCACAACCCTGGCCAGAATGTAGCGAAAAACCCAAATTTGAGATCAATTTAGCCCACATTTTTAAATTAACAACTGACAAAATTACTTATATTATGCAGAAAATGTATAATTATAAAATCTACTTAGAGAGAAAGTGTAAAAAATAATGTAGCAAATTTATAGATAATGCTAAAGTTGAAAGTCAGTGCTGAAATGTAAAAGAGAGGAGAGAAAAAGTTATGAATTTTTAAAACCCTATCAAAAACTTAACTATCTATAAATTTAATATTAGAGATTTCAACAAAGATAAATGGTAATAAAGAAAATTAATTCTAAAACTTGTAAACGAACTATAAAGGTAAATAACATGTATTTTAGCGCCAATGGAATATTTATATACATAAGCTAAAATAGTAATTTCATAATACAAACTAAATACACTAGACATTTGTTTACGGTACTATAAAATATTAATCCTCATACTACTAGTTATCAGTTCAACTAAATGTCACTACAAATCCTATAAATTATCATTAGCTACAAAAAAAATTAATTAAATATGCACAATAATAAAGTATAAATGATAAAACATCACATCACATCAATATCTTTTATACTATGACTAAACAAGTGGATCTTCCATCCCAAATAATAAAATATATATATTTTTCTTTTTTCCTTTTTTTTTTTCTTTAAATCCTATTCTGTAACCTTGTACGCCCAGTCCAAAAAACGATCAGCTAAATAACGTGGTTCAATAGGCCGCAAGTCATAAATGTGACTCTGCCCCCCATTTATGTGTGTGGGTGGGGTGTATACAATAGTGTCCTGAGAACTATCACTTTCAGGTGCGTTCGTTTGCGACGCAATAATTTCTGAATCTTGACATGATGGGGTGGCAGGAGGACTTATGTCTGGAGGGGTAATAGCCGTGTGAGACATTTCAGTGTCGCTGAATGAATTGTCAACTGTAGGGGGAACGGTGATAATAACAGGAGAGTTTTGGCTGCTACCGTTACCCTGAAAACTTGAAGGCCATAATAAGTCTAAATTTTCATTGTCATCGAAAACCGCGTGTGGTCTCGCAGGTGAGATACACTGCCTGTGGGTGTTTCCCGGGGAGTCTGTAGCCTTAATAGGGGGGTGAAGATTTAAGTGTCTTCTCCGGTCGGGACAAGGAATAAGTCTTTCGGCGTGCACTTTAACGCCTTTTGTGTGTAATTTGAATGGGTCAAAAATAGTATAGTTAACCGCATTATGTCGCTGTTTAATTTCGTATGGACCAACATTAAAACGCTTTTTTGTAGTTAGTTTATATCTGTCACAATCTCTAGTATGAAGAAAAACACGTTGACCTGGAACAAAATCCCTATTCTTAGCGAAAGTATGTTGATAATCGCGTGATTTTTCAGCTGCACGTGCTATACTCTCTTTTATTTTTCGGTTAACATACTGCAATTGCAAAGCTCTTTTTTTCACATAATCTTGATGAGAAACATGTTCCACTGATGTCGGCTCATTTATAATATCCGTAGGCATTTTTGGTTCAAACCCGAACTGGACAAAAGAGGGCTTTTCATTTATAGAAGTGTGATGCGTGTTGTTGTAAATTAGAGCGTAATATGAGGTAAATTCGTCCCAATTTAACGTTTCTTCTGCAAAAATGGCAAGCGATTTCTTTATATTTTTGTTAATTACTTCAGCGGAACCATTTGACCTTGGTAATTGCGGGGTCGTTGCTAATTTCGTTACGCCGAATCGCTTACATAATTTTTGAAGAACTTCTGCCGTAAAACAACTAGCTCGGTCCGTTAAATATTTATCTGGGACGCCAAAAGTACCAATGTAATCTATTAGACATTCAGCCACATAAAATGCTGTAGTATTAGGCAACGGGTAAAGTTTAATATATTTGGAGAAATGATCTACAAAAGTAAGAATATATCTGTTATTCCTTGATGTTTTATTAAACGGGCCTATAAAATCACCGGATATGAATTGATTTACTTTTGATGGAAGGTAATGGGCCTGTATGGGGACTGGGGCAATCTTATGTGGTGACTTAAACGAAATACAGGTCTGACATGATTCGACGAAATTCTTGGTGTCAGAATAAAGATTATTCCAATAATATTTTTGACGAGCAGTATTGTAAGTTTTCATTACACCATAATGAGTTAAGTGTGAAATGTTAAGTATATGGGCTTGATATTTTTTTGGAACAACTATTTGCTCGACCATCTTAGATTTTCGTACGCTAGGAATAGATGCTGTATGCAATAATAATCCGTTTCGTAAAAGATAATTGGGAAATTTTTGTGAGATTTGCCTAGGGCTGTTCTCTAATTCAGTAATAATTTGTAGTAGTTTGTCGTCGTTGCGTTGTTCGGTCTTAATATCATTAATAGTAGGGACATCGATTTCAATAGCGTTTAATTTTAACTGATTTAAGTGCGACGTTTGATCATGAGCCGCTGTTTTAGCATACAATAATATATAAGCTTCATCATTAATGACAGTTTGCGGTGTTACCAACCTAACTTCAGAATCGTCCATTAACATCCAATTATTTTGTGCATCTCTAATATAACAATAGTAATGTCCATTATCACTAAAGGGACCTTTATGTACGATTACCGCTTTCAAATTATAATATAATACTTCATTAACCATTGAATTAACGACATATGAACTTAAGTCTAAGTCTAAAGGATATGAGATGATTTTAGAATTTTTGTTTTCGTGAGAATTTGAATATTCAAATCTTTTTATTTGAAAGGTGATTACTTCAGGAATTTTTGAAATAGAGATTTTCTTTAAAGCTTTAACATAATTTTTACAATTATAACATTTATAGTTTTCAGAAAGTTGCTCAAATGTCGTGAACTGTTGTAAAGCGTCTTCTAACGTATTTGTAGCTTGTGTTAATGATAAAGATAAGTCTGTAAAGGAATCGAATGCAAAACTTCGCTTATTACAGTTTAAACATTGGATTTGGCTTTGAAGTATCCCTTGGAAAATTGAATGAATCGAGGGAGATATATCATTAGCGGGGATAGAATTACAGTAAATTTTGTGAAATGGAGTAGCTAGCTCAATTTTGTGTAGTACTTGACATAAAAATTCGTGAGCATCTGCTTGCTTAAATTTTTGAAAATCTGTGCCTATTTGTTCTAAGTGATTATAAACATCTGTTGGTCGCATAGTTTTTCCTGTGGTCGTACTTAAAGAAAGGAAATGTTTCTTTAACAAACATATCATGCAAAAATTCGGATTAGTACAGTGTGACATGTCACATGAGAGATATTGTTTTAATGCTTGTAATGAAATAAGTGTCTGTAAAACAACATTCATATAACACGAATTTCCGAAATTCATAAGACCTACGCCTAAACTGGGATTATGAAAGTCTAAAGAATTATCTGGTTCGAATTTATGTAATACATTGACTCTTTGAGGTGCAAGGTTTCTCTTATCTTTTTTTTCGGAATTTGGAAAGAAATCTCTTGACAAAATGTCTGCGACCACATTTTCCGAAGAGGAAATATGCCTAAATTCATAGTTATACTCAGCTAAAATAGTAAACCATCGCGTAAGTCGATTTCCTGGCGATTCAAGTTTCGACATTTGAGTAATCGCTTTATTATCGCAGTTAATGAAAAAATGTCGTCCGTAAAGGTAATGTTTAAACGTAGATAAGCCACATATAACCGCCATTAACTCCTTTTCTTGAATCGTGTATTTCTTTTGAGTATTGTTAAGCTTTTTCGAATAGAATGCGATAGGTAATATAACACCATTTACGTCTTCTTGACCGAGCATTCCGCCGATAGAAAAATCACTTGCGTCCGCCGAAAGAATGAAATCTCTTTGAAAATCGGGGTGTATAAGTATGGGTGGGTTGGAGAGATGCTCTTTAAGTTTCTCAAAAGAAATCTGAGCGTCCGTTGTCCATCGAAATCTCGTATTCTTACGAGTGAGGTCGGTAAGGGGGGCTGACAGTTTAGAAAAGTCTTTAATAAATTTTCTGTAGTATGATACTAGTCCCACAAACCTACGGATCTTTTTAACAGTATTAGGGATCGGGAAATCTCGGATTTTTACAATATTTTCATCAATGGGTCGAATTCCTTCTGAATTTAATTTGTGACCTAGAAAATTAATTTCTGGCAGAAAAAATGAACATTTTTCTGGGTTTACAGTGATGCCAAACTGGCGAAATCTTTCTAATAATTGTCGTAATTTTGAAAGCATCTCTTCAATGCTTTGCGATCCGAACGCAAAATCGTCAATATAATTTGATATTCGTAACTCTGAAAGGGGCGCTAATATTTGATCAGCTAATTTCGCAAACTCCTCAGGACTATTAATTAAGCCCTGAGCCAATACCTTATATTGAAAATTGCCATTTTCTGAACTAAATGTAGTAATTTCTCTGTCACCTGGTCTCAAAGGAATTTGCCAAAAGCTATTACTTAGATCTAATGTTGTGAAAAATTTATTTCCTCTTAATCTTTCCAATAAATGTTGAATTATCGGTAGTCGATGTCTCGGATACTTAATGTGCGCATTTACTTTCCGATAATCAACTACCATACGCCACTTTTGTTTTGTTGGGTCGTTCGTAGGGTTTTTCTTTTTAATGAGAATTAGCGGCGAGCTAATATGCGAATCTGAACGCTCTATAATGTCAGCGTCTAATAATTCTTGAATCTGACGATCAACTTCGTGTCGTAAAGCTTCCGGTACCCGATACGGTCGGCTAGACGGTAATTTCTCAACGTCTACTTTTATTTTCGGTAGTATCGCCTCTGTTCTGCCTATCGTATACACTCTTTTACTAAACACGTCTGCGAATTCAAATAAAACATCTAGTAATTTATTTCTTGTTACAGTGTCTAAATGCTCAAGTTTAAAGTCAGAGGGCTGTAATTCTGATCGTCTTAATTGCTTTAACTTCTCAGTGTTTCTATTATCAAAACTACTGCTAACTGTGCCAAATTTAGTGTTTTTATTTATATGGATAGTTTCGTCTGAACAATTAGAAACATGTAGTCTTATAAATCGTTCATTTTCTATCGTGCATACATTATTCATAACTTTAATATGTTGGTTTTTCAATTTGGAAAAAAATTTCACTGCAGTACCCGTGTGTATAGTTTTATCTAAAGAAAGGTTTATGTCTTTACGTTCTCGAGGCGCCAAAATAACATTCTTTGGTAAATATGCATAATTTGTTTCGATCGCTCCAACGCTATCGTGCAAAGCATCCTTTATAGAGATAACGGCGTGTTTTGATTTCAGTTTATTTGTATCAAAACAAACACTAAATTTTCCCAACTTTAAAAAATCATATCCTACAATTGCACTATAATAATTCGATAATTCATTTTTCACTATATAAAACTTCTGCTGAAATTGTCTGGTACCAATTTGAATAGGTAAAATCGCCGCAGTGGTAATGTTCATATCTTCCCCTGTAACTGATACAATTCTTGCATCGATTTTTAACTGCTTGACTCTGTCATCTACCTTAATCAGATTAAATATTCTTTCTGTTAGAAGTGACGCACTGGAACCGCTGTCTACCAGGCATTTTATGAAATTACCCGCAATTCTCAATTCAATAACTGGTAAAGAATTTTTCCTTTTAACGCACCCGAAATCGCGTAAGACATTTTGCGTGTTTATTCTTTCAAGGTAAGAATCAGTCGTATGCCCTTTTTCTCCTGCGGCTAGTAGGGAACTAACATGCGGGCTTTGACGGTCAGTTCCCTTTAAGCGTTTTCCGGAACCGTGTAATTATTTCTGAAACCGCGAGAAGTTTGACCGCGTCTGCTATTGTTAAATCGCTGCGAACGAACAGGTCTTTGAAACCGTCTATCATTGTAAGTTCTCCCTCGGAAATTTCTGCTCTCAGGATTCGAAAAGCACTCGGAGGTGTAATGAGAAAATCGATTACACATATTACAGGTGGGCCGGTTACTGCGTACAAAAGATCTATTCTGCGATGTACGAAAGTCCCTTCCACGTCTATAATTACTTTGAAAATCGGGAGAATTATTAGGACGTCTAGATGTTTGTTCGATTTTCAAATGCTCAACTTCCTTAGCAAGATTATTTATTAACTGGGTCGTATTTGACGCATGGGCCTCTAGCATGGACTTAATCTCACTGTTGTTAGTAACAGCTGACGTATTGTTAGCAAACTGAGTCTCCAATATCTCATCATTCGAAAAGTCATTCGCCTGAAGGGATTGAACAAAATTTAAAGCCTCTTCAAATGATCTCGGGTCTTTTAAAATGACCGAATTTTTATAACGTGCTGACAAACCGTCTATAAATTTTGCCAACTTCGTCTCCTCAAATATAGCTTTAATTGCGGCGTTTGATAAGTCAGGTGAATTAAAAAACCGTTGAGTTGCCACAGAAACGCGTGCAGCGTACATTTTAACAGACTCATTTGGGGCCATAACACAGTTCGAAAATTGCTTTTGCCTGACTCCGAGACTGTATTGGGTATCAAAATAAGAGAGAAATTTCTTCTTAAATTCCGTGTAATCTTTCTCTTGATTCAAATCAGGGGAATTAATTACACTTGAAAGGGCTTCTCCTCGAATACGAGAACGCAAAATTAATAATTTTTCTTGGTCTGTACATCTAGCTAAACCTGTTACTGTTTCAACATTCTCAATAAAATAACTGGGTGAAATGGCAGAAATACTATCATATTGCGGTAAAACGGATTGAAATCCGGTTAGTTTTCTAATGAACGCCTCCGATTCATGATTATTATTCGGTGGAGGATCTTGGGCGGTATCTGAAGGGGGGTCTGAAGGGGGGTCTGAAGGGGGCATGTTTATTTAAAATACGGGAGAAAATATACCAATTTCCGTTCAAATAATTTAAACCGAAAACTAACCTCTCCTTATCTAACAAAATTTTAACCAGTAATAATAATATTAAAACCAATACAATATACAGTAATACTCAAAAGTTCATAAATCATAAAATACACTAGAATATGATAAAACCTATACTAATTCCATAATAAATAATGAGAATAGAAAATTTCGTATAAAAACATTTAAATGACCATCGTACTTTAAATCATAATGTCTCAAATTAAAGATCTCTAGATAATATAAGTAACATAATATTTTAAAATACATTTACATTCACCCAAGAATAATGTCATTTGTGGAGAAAGAGAAAGGAAAAGGAAGAAAAAAAAAAAATTCTTGACCCCTAGCATTCCACAATACAAAACTGTACGGAAAGAGTAACAAACACTGTATCATTAAACATATCTGTAACAAAGAAAGAGAAAAGTAACGAAAAGTTTATAATCCTTATTTTAATAAAATTTCTTTCATGTTTTTTTTTTTTTTTTTCTTTAAAAACAAATTGAATAAATTTGACGGTAAATTAAATAATTTACCACTACAGAGGTATACATTAAATTTTTAACAATAGTATAAAACTATAGGTCACGGTAACCATTGCTGGGACGGCTCGACGGTCAGACGGTAAGTTATCCTTACTTTGCTTTAATTGATTCGATTGAATTTTAATTAGATTACTTCCATTGATTAATTGATTACTTCTCTTATTAATTAAATATTTGAATAGTATTAAAAAACTACAATGGAAGTTGCGTGGCATCGTGAGTAAATAGTGGTAGTTACCCAGAATCGTACGCAAACCATCACCTCCCGCCTTCTCTGTATTGGTAAATAATTAAACATTAAATTAGAACTAAACAGTTTATTAGAACTTTCACAAATAGGTTACAATACAATTAAAGATTATACTCATAATTTGAATATAAGCTGAACTAGACTTGATTCTAAATAAACAAATAAATACACTTAATCTAAACACATTAGTTAGGATGCCTACGAAGCCCTATACAAGCTTACGTTAAAATCTACATTAAATTTTTGAATGAGAACAATTCGGAATACTTAGTAAATAAATCATACCTGCGGTCAACTGGAACAGTACGCTGATCATCCTAAAATCGGTCCTTTCAAACAGTTCAACCGGCACTATCACTCACAATTCGACTAATTTTCAATCGGCTATTCTATCCTCTCCAACACTTCAAAAAAAACCCATCACTTTTCTCTCATCATCACCAACCTCTTTTCTCGTCAACTCCTTGCCTCCGTATCCTCTCTCCTCTTTCTGCTCCCCTATCTTATTTCTCTGTCTCCTCCCCCAAAATATTCTCCCCGTTTTTTCTATCCCAATCCTGGCCACCTTCTCATTTTCTTATCATCCCTTTCCATTCACTCAAATGGCTAGAAACTTCTCATTGTCTGAAAACCTGCCTCCAAACAAAATTATTGGATATCTCTTCATTTAATAAATCCCACCTACTACGGGGTCATCTCACCCTTTTCCCGCCGAAAATTCTCACGTTTTTTTACTCTTAGGTGGTCTGGGGGGGGGCGTTCTTGCACTCATAATTTTATCTAACGCTGTCAAGTATGACATTTACTATTCCCGACTTTCTTTTATTAAACTTACTTCTATCTATACAATTGTAACCTCTCTTCTTGACGTAACTAACTTTACACCTGGGTTCCCCATTATCGTTCACACGTGCACTCGCCACTTAAATTCAGCAGCTGAGCTAGCCTTTTATCTTCTTAGCCCAACCTAAAATTCCATGTTATTCACGAGCATCCCCATGCTCTATTTCTATTCTTCTAATATAACCTACCTGGCTCTTAACCGAAACTCATCTTGAGAAAGAATATTCTAAGCTTACAATTATCTCACGCCTTGCCGATAGTTATCCGGCAAATTGTTTAGATTATTTCAAAATAAGTAAAAATATTAAATTATTGTATAATAAATTATAATAATTATTATATATTAAATATAATAATAAATTTTAAAAATAATTATAAAATAATTTTAAATTTAATAATAATAATAATAATAATAATAATAATAATAATAATAATAATAATAATAATAATAATAATAACTATAATTCATAATTATTATTATAATAGTAATTATAGTATAATTAAATTGTTATAATCATTAAATATTTTTATAAATTATATCTTATGACATATTTTATACATTTAAGCATTTTAATTTATACAATATGCATTTATCAAATTCACTAAAACATGCGTTTTGTAGAATATGGGTGCAAAGCATTTCTTATTCATTTTCGGGACCTCGCAAAAGAATTCCGTTATATAATGGTCTACGAGGGAAAAAACATTTTGCAGCGTATTTTAATTATGTTACACTGTTTCAAATGTAATAAAATTGCTATAATTACTGGGGTTTATTACAAGATACTTGCTGTAAAATATTATCTGCATAGCAGTTATTCGTTCATTTACAGGGACATACAAAAGATTCCAGATACTACAGTAATGTATCTGAAGTACTGTCTATTAGCGATAAATCCTGGAAGTAAGTTTTCAGTTATGATATGCATTCCTAAATTTAACTAAATTGTTTATTACTACGTGGTGTGTATACCGGATGTCTCAAAAATGACTGATGGATTTTAAAATTCAATAACTTGCAAACGGTGACAAATATTTTTAAAAATCTTGCAGGAGGGTTATGTATGATGTCACGAGTTTTTTTACTGTGATTCTTGATTTTAGTTCGAATTTCAAACAATAGAGGGCGCTGACAGTGATTGGAGCTCAGTCGAGACTGAAACTGACGCCCCTAAGCGTTGATGCATTGGTGTTGAAGATCAAGGGACCGTTCAAACGCTGAAAAAATATCTGCCTGCGACAGCCACTATTTTTATCAGTGCGCAGGCCTAGTATTCAGGGGGCGGTGCATCAATGCTGAGGGGCGTCAGTTTCGGCCTCGACTAATGGCCAATCGCTGTCAGCGCCATCTATTGCTTAAAATTTGAACTAAAATCAAGAATCACAGTAAGAAAACTCCTGACATCAAACATAACCCTCCTGCAAGAATTTTTTTTAATATGTGTCACCGTTTGGAAGTTATTGAGTTTCAAAATCCATCAGTCATTTTTGGGACACCCGGTAAATGCTATAGAGCATATACAGGGCTACACAAAAGAATTCGCAAGCATTAATGAGCATGAGCGTGAATTGCTTAAAGGTGGTTTTTAATTGAGTTATGA
This sequence comes from Maratus michaelseni, assembly GCA_963931845.1. Lineage (NCBI taxonomy): Eukaryota > Metazoa > Arthropoda > Arachnida > Araneae > Salticidae > Maratus > Maratus michaelseni. The sequence continues at coordinate 142,719,629 of OZ007597.1, forward strand.
ATTTTCAAGCTGAACTATATTCAGTATGCTAAGAAATGTTTGTTGAATATAAATAAAATCATATACAGGGCCACGCAAAGAATTGAATACATGATCACCTATGCATGATAATTTCTGTAAGTTTGATTTCATTATTTGTAAGAGTGTTTTAGGCTGAATTAAATTTTAACTTAATATCTGGCGTGTATAAAAATATGCATTAAAAAATTCAAGTATGATTCAGTCTATTGGTAGAAATTTCTGAAGGTAAATTTTCAACCTATTAGACGTTTTCTTATACCCTCTGACTGTCCAGCAAAAGGGCAAAACTGTAATGTTACTTTCTCTGTATTTTATAAATTCGCGGAGAAAATCGCTAAAAAAAGGATGATTATTCCAACATTTTATTAAAACTTAATTAAGGTAAAGCCAGGAGAGATGGCACGGTCGGATAGATTGCGCACATAGGGGTTCGGGGGGAAGGAGTAGAGTGAGCGCGCAGCGACTCCAGGTAGTTGTACAACAACAGTAGTGGAGTGTCTACTTGAAAGTGCACGTTAATTGCTTTGAGCGTTTAAGATAAAGTATTGCTATTTTATTTTGTTTTCCCAAAGTAAGTGCTTGAATTTTCATAGCTATTCATCAGAATTTTTATACAATGTCAATAGTACAAAATATTTTAAACTTAAACGATTTCTCATAAGCTACTAATCTAGACTAACAATGTGAACATCAACGGTTCGTTTTAGTAGCGGCCATGTTTAAATAAAAGGCCGCGCAACATCTCCTACCGAAATTGGAGAGTTTGCGCATCTGCTACTTAGGAGAGATGGCGCATTGTTCCATTAGTTTCCATGGCAGGAGAGATTTAATTTTTTAAAAAGTACATGAAAATAATAACTTCAAAGCCCGTACAACTTTGGAATATACTCATTTTGTTTTTGAAAATGACTCTGAAAGAGTCGAAACATGTAAAACAACTAATAAAAGTTATTTTAATTTATATTATGTTGTTAATTTACACCTTTAGCATTTAAAAGGAATATACTATTACAAGGTGTTATAATTTATTATATTGTTAATTTAATTGTAGTTATTATTAGTAACAATCTCTCCTACCCATGTGCGCAATCACACCCACCTTGTAAGGACAGATTGCGCAAAATAACTTTCTTGGTTTTATTACAACTGTTCTATTAAATTGCAACATAACAACAAAATAGCAATGGAAATGAATAAAAAACAAATGATGTAAAAATTATTCATGGATAGTTTAGCAAAAAAAATAACATTTAGATTTTTGTATTGCTATTCTTTTGAATTGTGCGCAGACTCTCCTAGCTTTACCTTATACAGCGTGTCCGAGAAAGGTTTTTATCATTCTAAACATTAATAACAAAAATACTAACTGGTGAAATGAAATGCAGGTTGCTGGAAAAAAATGACGAAATCTAATATTTTTTTCTTTTTACAGTACCTTCAACGTAGCTGTTTCCGTTAGTAGCGCGAAGAATGTCGGAGCCTGTACTCGATTTCCCTCCAAGTGTTTTTTAACATTTGCGGTGTAACAGTTAGGATTGCTAATTGTAGGCATTCCTTTAAAATGGATATATCAGAAACTGGTGTTTGATAAACCCTATCTTTAACATAACCCCACAAAAAGAAATACAGCAGAGTTTTGTCGGGCGATCGCGGAGGCCAAGGTATGGTATGGGCCCTCCACAACTAATCCAACAGCCAACAACTAGCGCCATCTACATCAGGCAATTGATACCAGAAAAAACTCTTAGATTTCTTCATTTTTTTGCAGAAAACTGCATTCTATTTCATCTGTTAGTATTTTTGTTATTAATGTTTAGAATGATAAAGACCTTTCTCGAACACGCTGTATATATGAATGCAATCCTTGAAAGTATTAATCATTACTCAATGTATTAAAACTGCATTGTATCAGTAGAATTATATTAATTCAAATGATGATTACAGTGAATTTAATTCAAATGATGATTACAGTGAATGATTGACCATCTTCATTACAGTGAAACCTGAAGCTTAATGAACGTTTTTACACATCAGTGAGAGGGTTGAACTAAATTTTAGCATACTTTGTAGCATATATATATATTATTAGATCAAATACAGGGCTGTACAAAAGAGTTGGATTACTTTTTCGGCTATGGACGGTAACTGCCGAAATGTGGTTTTAACACATTGACGGACAGTTAGGAACAAGTGAAGTTCGAAAATTGACACTGGGCTTCTACTTGTACGCCGGTAAATGCACATTAGTGCTGCTATAGCCGTCATGCCACATAGTGAACTTCGCTTTGACGGCTATAGCCGCAAGTGTCCGTCAACGTGTTAAAATATGTTATGCGTTTTCTTAAATTATTACTTAAGTAACTTGTTTCTGTTATTAAAATTTCGCATGTGTTGGAAAGTGTTTCATGCGTGACGCTTCTTTATTTATTTCTTTTTTTTTCTGACTGACTGTACTTGAATGAAATTTTTTGAATCTAATATCCAAAGAGAACAAAAACATGGCAGCACTTACTTTCTACGCCAAAAAATGTTAGTGCATTACTGGGCGGACGAGCGAGTGTTTCTTTTCTTGAAAAAGCATCTCGAATTTCGTCGCCATCGTTCAGAACTACTACCGGTTCAGAGCCCAAATGTAAGCTAAATAAATAAATAAATAAATAAATAAATAAATAATCAAGCACACCAGTAGGTCTCACATTCTAAATAAACTTATTTACAGACTTATTTACATTATATACACACTTATATTACACTTATATATTTAGACATTAAAATTACAAACTTATGTACTTCGATTGCATTAATTCATATTATGATTTTCATAAATAATACGCATACACAGTTTCGCCATTAACACTAAACTATCTGACCCACCCGACGTTGCCCGGGCCCGTGATAATATATATATTTTTTAAATCAAGTTTTTATTATTCTATATCTTGAACCCAGTTTTGTATGAAATTATATTTTAAAATAAAAATTCGCGAAAAAATATTGATGTAAGAGATAATAACTTTTTTTTAAATCAAGTTTTTATTATTCTATATCTTGAACCCAATTTTGTATCAAATAATATTTTAAAATAAAAATTCGCGAAAAAATATTGATGTAAGAGATAATATATATATATATATATATATATATATATATAAACTTATTGCAAAAATTAACCATTGAAATATATATATATATATATATATATATATATATATATATATATATATATTTAAATCAAGTTTTATTATTCTATATTTTGAACGCAATTTTGTATGAAATTATATTTTTAAATATTCTATATCTTGAACCCAATTTTGTATAAAATTATATTTTAAAATAAAAATTCGCGAAAAAATATTGATGTTTAGTGATAAAAGCGCTCATTTTCTTGTTCTTTTTGTTCGAACTCTTTGAAATCTGTATTGGTTATAAATAAAACGGTTTTACAGCCCGGGTAAAAATTTCGCGAAAAAATATTGTTATCGAGTTGTAAAAGAAATGTTTTCTCCTCGCCATTTTTGTTTGTTTGTTTGTTTTCGCGTCGGCTCCTTTAACATAGCAATAAAAAAAAATAGTTCTCATCTTCCGAACTCTTTGAAATTTCAATCGGTTATATATATAACTGTATCCAAGCTCTCTTTAAAATTTTACGTAAAATATGCATATTTAGTAGTAAAAACATGAGTTCTTAAAAAAAGAAAGCTTTCAACGCAATGCCATATTGCGCCATCCGTTTTGAATCCAAACTAGGCTAAACAGCTCGAGGCTAAACAGGCGAGAGCTTCCCGTTTCTGAGGGTTGAAACATGCGCAAAGAGACGATTTTCGTGTGGAAAAGAGAATGTGAATTTGACATAATGCACTTTTCTCTTTAAATATATATAGTCTAAGACATATAGTATATAGTATATAGATATATAGACATATAGATATATAGTCTATAGCAACGTCAGAAAACACGTGATTTTAGCAAGGCTCGTTTTTCTATATATTCTCCGTCTTTATTGTGTAGCACGAATGCGGCCGGTCTGGCTGGTGGAAGTGGTTGCGTTTACCTGTGGGGGGAGGGGCAATGCAGGTAAAAAAGTGACAAAATTACGTCATTTTAGCATGAATTTTAATTATAAAACTTGTTTCTGCTCACGTTGCCAACACCGTGCCAGACCCTCATTTATAGGCAAAATAAGGTGTCAAATTCACGTCATTTTAGTAAGTTGAAATTTTAGTATGTTATACTTTGGCTATCAGATAAGCTATAATTAATTTGCCAGACCGAAATTCCGTTGCTAAATTACTGCCAGACGCCGATTTAAATCTGCCGATCTGACAGAGAAAGCCCCAATTAGAAGAGTTGGCAGCTTTTGTAGTGCTTTGGCTATTGTCTGTACACTGCCAAGCCGTGACTGTTGCCAAAGCAATGATTGTTACTTTCTATAGAAGTATATATATATATGATTTGTCAAAAAAGGCTTAATTTATGTAATTAATGTATCAATTAATTGTAATTCTTATTTGGCTTAGTTAAATTTTGAGAATAAAATATTTATCCACAATTTTTTCTAATTTTTTTAAAAGAAACATTTATTAACAAGCCGGTCTTTGCCCGTCTAGCCAGTCACTTCCGTGTGGGGCCAAGTTTAGCCCGGACTTCGCTGTGGAACCAGAAAGTGCATTTTACATGCAAACAAAAAACTATAAATAAAATACTTTATTTTAAACTATACGAAAATAACTAATAAGTATATCAATAAAGTACATAAATAAAGCTTTCGCGACATAAATAATACGTTTTTCTCCATTAGCCCCTGACAAAGACACGCTCGGCACTGCCCATGGGAATGGAAGAGCTTTCAGATAAAATATACAAAAATGAGATAGCATAAGATACATGGCGATCGTTGTAAATGGGCACTGTGATATTACTCCCATAAATTGTTAATACGGTGTTCAAAATAACGGGGTCTTGTGTGCTTCTCAGCCATATATTGTCTGGTAAAAATTTACATCATACGGATTTCATCTATACGGCGTTAGAGAATTCAGTACCTTTTGCAACATATGACGATGTGGCGGATGATTTAATGAAAGAGCATTTTCTTGTGGATATAGTACCTCCGATCACTTACGAGTATATCTCACGGATGCAGTATGATGGAGATCCGGATTTCAGGAAGACCACTGATAAAGAAATTGAATATGTGATAAAACAACAGGCAAATGGAAAAGCACTGGGCCCAGATGAATTCGATGATATTATTGTGAAGCATATTTGCAAGAGATATAGGCTTTTTGCTAAACAGTTTTTTGATAAATGTTTGGGTCTGGGTCATTTCCCTAGGATTTGGAAATGCGGGCAGGTGATCTTTTTTAGAAAAAGGAACAAGAGTCCACATTCTTCCAGAGGTTATAGACCCATTACACTTTTATCTATTTTTGGGAAATTATTAGAAAGAATAATAAAAATTAGGATAATGACGAAACTTGAATCTATAAGTTATTTTGAAGCTGCTCAGCATGGTTTTAGAGAAGGAAACAGTACGATTACAGCATTATATTCATTGAAGAGTATGGTTAAAGAAAAACTAGAATCTGGTAAATATTGTACCTTAATTTCCTTAGACATTGAGGGTGCTTTCGATACAGTGTGTTGGAAGACACTATCTAAAATTATTGATGACTTACCAATTCCTGTTTATTTAAGATCTATTCTTAAAAACTATATTTCTAATCGCAAGATTGGCTTTTTATTTTCAGAGGGAATAAGATGGTTTGCCCTTAATAGAGGATGGCCCCAGGGCTCATGCATTGGTCCGTTGATGTGGATTTTAGTTGCAAATACGTTATTGAAAGTATATAAACAATCTTTTTCGGATATTGTATTGCACGCAGATGATTTCGTCATCATTATTGGTGGCAATACACGTCGTAGTCTTGAAAGGAAAGCTAATATGGCAATTGATCTCTTCAATGATGTTTGTCAGGAATTAAGGCTGAAATTAAGTGTGAATAAGTGTGAATCAATGATGTTTGGTAAATAGAAGACCGATATTTAAACTTCAGGATACTTCGATTCCTGTAAAAGATAATGTTAATTATTTAGGTTTTAAGTTGGACGGAAGGTTTAACTGGATGGACCATTTTGATCAAGTCAGGGAAAACATTATGAATTTTATTATGAATATAGGTAAAACGGGGTGTAGAGATACAGGTCTTGCTGCACATTTTAAGAAAACTTGGTATAAAGTTGTCATTGAGAAGCGAATTTTGTATGGTTGGGAGGTTTGGTTTCCAGACCTTAAAATACATGCCATTCGGAGATTAAGCTCTTGCCAGAGGTCTGGGTTAATGTCTATAATAAAGGCTTATAGAGACGTATCTACTGAGGCCTTATGTGTATTGGCGGGAATTGAGCCAATCTACATTAAGTTAAAAAATGATTTTGAAATATATAGTGTAGTGAATGGGTCAAGCCAACTTTATCTGGAAGACATTTGCATTAACAGAGAAAATGTAATGAGGAAATTGCGTACTTATGATTATCCAGAGTATTTAACTGAAAATAATATAAATATCTTATCTTCTGTAAGAGAGGTTAACCCAGTAATGCATGGGCTGGTGACTTATACAGACGGGTCTAAGATGGAGTCTGGCACGTCAGCTGCTTTTGCAGTCTATTTGCATGGTGCAAATATTTTTGATTATAAAATTAAACTACACAAATTGAATTCGATTTTTCAGGCGGAACTTACAGCTATTAAAGATGCAGTTGATTGGTTTGATAATTCCAGCTTTAATAGAATGATTTTATATTCAGATAGTTATTCATCTATTCAGGTATTGCAACATACTTTCCCAGATAATAAAATTATCATGGATACTTTTAAAATAATGTCTCAGTCAAATAATAAAAAATTGTCATTAGGATGGATTAAGGCTCACGCAGGGTACGCAGGAAACGAGCGTGCTGACACTTTGGCCAAAAATGTAATAGAAAATGAAGAGTTTGATATAATGGAAGTTATGCCTTTTCCAATTTCCACAGTTAAGAGGTATTATAAAGTCAAGGCACTGTCAGACTGGCAAGAGAGCTGGAATAGTTCAACAGTTGGAAGGGATACCTATAATGTTTTTAATGAAGTAACGACGGATAGAATTATAGGTAGTAGAGTGGTTCATTATTATTGTACGGGTCATGGAAGTTTTCCAAAGTATTTGAAGAAAATTGGTAAGCGAAGTAATGATTTGTGTGACTGTGGACAAAGGGGTGATATTTTGCACTATCTGTTCGGTAGATGCAGACTTATGCCACATCATTTTGCATTTGATAGCTTTCTGACAGTGAGAAAAAATATACAAAAAACATTGCTGAGTTTTGGAAATTACAATAAGTTAAGGGAAAATTACAATAAATTGAATGAGTTATACTCGTTCATTAGATATAAATTCTGATTTTGGAATTACTCAGTGTATCGTGGAAAATTATTTTAATCTCAGTGCATTTTGATGCGTACAGTAAATGTTTAGTGAACTGTTGCTTTATTGGACAATAAGTCACAATCGGGCTTGCATTTGCAGCAATGATGAGTCATTGTGTTATTGAAGTGCATAGTTTGAGTTATTTCTTGAGCAAGTGTGTTTGCAATGTTTTAATGATGAATTCTGAACTTTGGTTTTAATCATTGTATTAGTTGCATCATCATGAACGTTTGTTTTTAACAAATACCCGAATGAATTAATATTTTAATCGTTGTCTATAGAATATTCACATGGTAGTTGGTATTGACATTGGATACGTAATTGAAGTATTTTGAAATAGTTAAGTATTTATATAATTATGGTCAAGATTTTAAGACTGGCTTGCTGAGTTCATGGAGTGTATGCATCAATACAGATTTATTTACAGTGAGTTACCTTTGGTGTAGCGTGGCGATGTAAAACTGCAATTTGAATAAATTAATTAATTTAACAATGGTTACTTCTAATATGAATTGTGTAGCATCATCAACAATGATTTTTTAATTGTGATATTGGTTGTGGCATGACGAACACTTATTTTATTGGTTTTTGAAAGTTGCTGATCATCTGGATGGTAACCTAAATATTTAAAAGTGGATAAGCAAGAACTTGTTCAATCTCATCAGTGCATTGTAGTAAGAATCTATTTGGTCTAGTAAAGTCTGGTCATTTGGTCTTCAATCAAGTGAATGGAGATATTTACAATTATCTATGTCGAAGTGAGATAATAGTGATGGAAATGGCATAGTCCTAATAAAGCTCTTAATGTTTTACAGTTGAAGATTGTCTGATTGTAAAGTTATATTATATTTCAATTAGATTGTATCTTATTTTAGTTTAGTTTAGTCGGACACTTGTAACTCCAATTGTCCTTAAAGTTGTTATTATTTTAGGTTACTTTAATATTAGTTGACAATTGTAACTGAAATTGTCATTAAACTTTGTATAATTCAGTAGGTTAGTTTTTCATTTTTAGTTTGTATTTTAATATATAGTCTGGGCTAAGGTTTGTTTGGCCTTCTTGTGACTCCATTTCGGAGCTCTTGTTGTATGGTTTTATATTTGCTCATTGTTCTGAGTCTGTCTTGTTGGGGTGTTTTGCTGGCTAGCTCTGGGTATTTTTCCGCCGGGACATTGTATCCTATACCTTTTACGGTTGGTGTCCCGGTTGGGTGTTTCAAGCCATATATCGTTAGCTAGCCGGTCGCTTCCAAGTGGGGCCCAGATACCTTTTGCAGTGTACAGCGCTGCCTTTGTTTGGGGCCTAGAAAGTGCATTTTACATGCAAAAAGAAAAATGTAAATAAAATACTTTATTTTAAACTATATTAAAATAACTAATAAGAATATATATATAAAAAAATCATGCAAGTAAAAATTTCGTGACAAAAATAATATGTTTTTTTCCATGAGCCCCCTGAGAAAGTACTGCTCGGCCCTGCCCGTGATTATCTAAGAGGAAGGGAGAGCTTTCAGATAAAAATAATGACATTGGCTAAGATACATGGCAGTGTGGTTTCACGCCCATAAATTGTTAATGTCGTAGTAAAAAATACAATGACCTGTGTTTTTCTCACCCATATATCGTTAATACAGCGATCATTATAAAGAGGTTCAGTCATTATGCGTGCATAAATCCTTAAAATTAAATTATTTTAACAAAGTCCTTTGGGTTGCACGCCTGTCAACTGATTATACGACAATCACTGTAACGCAGCCTTGTGCATACCCGAGCACATAAATATGGCGACTAGTACTTAAATCGCAAATCTTTAAATCCAAAAATGTATTTTGAACAGAGAAGGAAATGTATTCTATTCTGTATAAAAATTTTAATCTTATTTTTAATTAAATTTTAATTTTAAAAGCGTAAAACAATTTATAAAATATGAAAATTAAAAAAAACTTTTCCTTGGAAAAATTCACGCAAAATATCTAATAAAAAATCAGCTATAGTTGTCTTATTCGTCTAATCTTCCATGATCGGGTTCATAGCTGATGTTGGCGACAAACTCGCTTCAGCTTAAATAGCTGAATTACGTGTTTAACTATTTTTTAGTAGATTTGTAATGCTATAATTTCACGCTCGTACTTAAAACTGCAGTTGAGAATGCCGAAATGATCTAAAACGTTCGACCCCCGTTTAACCCCCTGGTTGATGAATATTTAAAATCGCTGAAATATCTATTTAAATATTTTTAGTACATTTGTTATCCTTAATTTCACGCTCCTACCTATAACTTCTACTGAGTTATGGCAAAATGACTTAAAACATTCGACTCTCATTTAACTCCTTTTAGTGGCTGAATTTCTGAAATCGCTAAAATACGTGTTTAACTATTTTTTTAGTACATTTTTTATCCTGAATTCCAAGCTCCTACCTAAAACTGCCGCTGAGATATGGTGAAAAGACCAAAAGACCTAAAATGTTCGCCCCCCCCCCCCATTTAACCCCCTTAGTGGTTGAACTTCTAAAATATAGCTGAAATACGTGTTTAACTATTTTTTTAGTAGATTGGTAACCTGAATTTCACGCCTCTACCTAAAACTCCTGCTGAGATATGCGTAATCACCTAAAACATTCGAGCACTCATTTAACCTCCTTAGTATTTGAATAATTAAAATTGCTGAAATACATGTTTAACTATTTTTTTAGTAGATTTGTTATCCTGAATTTCTTGCTTCTACTTAAAACTTCTGCTAAGATATGGCGAAAAGACAAAATGACCTAAAAATTTCGACCCCCTATTTAACTTTCTTAGTGGTGAATTTTCAAAAATCCTTTCTTAGTGAGTGCTATATTGTGCAAGGGAACAAACATATCTTCCAAATTTCATAATCCTAGGAGCAGCGGTTGAAGCTCGGCATTGATTCTTTTATAAGTATAGAGATTTATGAAATCGCCAAAGAAGCGAAAAAAGAGCAAAACAAGAACTTCATGGCGTAAATTGTCAACCGTTATGTTTATTTAATTTCTCCCTTAATTTTTAAGTAATATTATAATTAGGGTTTATTAATATTCGCTTTTAATTTTAAATAATACATTATATAATATTTTCCCTTAATTTTCTGAATAAACTTATAGTGGCTAGCAAGAAATAGGCAATGTCAACTGCTACTTTTCAAGGTCAATAGGTCATTTGTGGTTTGAAATAATACGTTCATAGCATGTTATCTGTGTTATTGAAAGGAAATTTAATGCGTAGGCTAGTAATGGAAAAACGTGCGTTTTTTGTAGCGATAATCAAGGAAAAAACATTTTTCAGTGAAGACACGTTAAATAAGTGTAACAAATATTTTTATTTAAGCATTTATTTCGACAAATCATATATATATATATATATACTTTTATAGAAATCAAGGATCGTTGCTTTGGCAACAATCATGGCTTGGATGTGTATTGAAAGTAGCCAAAGCACTACAAAAGCTGCCAACCCTTCTAATAGGCGCTTTCTCTGGCAGATTTAAATCGGCGTCTGGCAGTAATTTAGCAACGGAATTTCGGTCTGGCAAATTAATTATAGCTTATCTGATAGCCAAAGATTAACATACTAAAATTTCAGCTTTGCTAAAATGACGTGAATTTGACACCTTATTTTGCCTATAAACGATGGTCTGGCACGGTGTTGGCAACGTTAAAAAGGTGCCAGACTAATAACTTAATATCACAAATAGTGAGCAGAAACAAGTTTATAATCAAAATTCATGCTAAAATGACGTAATTTTGTCACTTTTTTAACTGCATTGCCCCTCCCCCCACAGGTAAACGCAACCACTTCCACCAGCCAGACCAGCCGCATTCGTACTACACAATAGAGAAGGAGACTATATAGAAAAATGAGCCTTGCTAAAATCAGGTGACGAAAGCGTTGCTAGCTCTTAGACTAATAGATATACCAACAATCGGTTATGTGACCAGTATTAAAAATATTTCGAATTGAACCAGAAAAATTTTCCTAAAATAAATGAAATATAAATCACACAAAAATAAGTTAAATAAAAAGTTAAAATACAAGAAAAAGTAGCTACAGCTTGTTGCAACTTGGTCGACGCACTGGGTGTAGGTCTGGCACATGATATCGCAAGATAAATCTAGGGGGGAGGGGGGGTTGTTGTCTTTGATATCGTTATCATTTTTTATCCAACCAAAATTTTCTATTTTTTTATAACTTTTTCTTTACATCAAAATATTCTGCTATCCTACTGGGTGTTTTTTTGCCTGTTAACTTTTTTATGAAAATACTAAGTTATTATTAAAATCATTAAATGATTATAACATTTTTTTTCACTAAAAAAATATGGAATACCCAACATTTGACATGTATATTCTTCTGCCATATGTGTAAACGTATATAATCCGCTATTGGAAAAACCAGGCGCAAAGTATGTTTGAAATGATACTTGTTGTGTTTATTACTAAAGAAAAGAGAAATAATGTTGTCCATCTATTTTGTTGATAAGAAAAGTTTTACTCGGCCCCTCCCCTTAAGGGGGGCCAGTGCAAAAGGTATCATTACTGTTAAATGCATTATGTAACAAACACCTATAATTTAACACATTTAAATAGTAACTATTTTAATTTAAATTCTTGAAAATTACTCCTAATTTCATGACTGCAATTCATGACTTTTCCAAAAAAATTCCGCTAAAATACGTAAATGTCACATAGCACAAAACCCGAAAAATCACCGCTTCGATTTACTCTTGATAGAAAACTCGCGCTCGTGAATTTTTTTTTTTTTTTTTTTTTTTTAGATCTGATTCTTGCTCTTCTTTTTTATGGCTAACACGAAAAAAAAAATCCAACATTAATTAAACTATCTTTTTAGGATTTCTAAATGAATTTTTCAACATATAATCATAATTTAATTAATATGAAACTATTAATTGATAAAAGCATATTTTTTTAATTAATGCACGCTAATTTTTTATTTTTATTTTATTTTCTTCTTTTCAGTGTTTCAAATTGAATCGTTGCAGTTTCACAGCTATTTGGCATTTTGGGAGCAGCATATTTTGGTGCATAATTAAATCCATTGTTGCAGTAACTCGTATACAATTTTAAAACTTAGAATAAAGGGGAGTTATCAGCTGTGACGGGTAGAAGCAGATGCCTTAACCACTTAACGGGGAGTGTCTTAACCACTTAACGGGAAGTATCGTAACCACTTAACAGTTTTGCACGAGCTCTTCTCGGGCAAGGACAATTTGGTTGCTTCGTTAATAAAAGCTTTTATATACCACTAATTTTTAACTGTAATCACCCCTTTATTAATTTCAGACATTTTTCGGTTATATAATGCAAATATTTAGTATGGAAAAAGTGGTGTTGCATCCCTATTTTTTGTTTATTGCGTCAAAAAAAAAAAAAAAAAAAAAAAACGCAACTGTTAAGGAGTTAAAATTAATGCATTAATTTATAATTAAGTTCTAAAAATATTAAAATATTGCATTGTTATTGAAAACACGCCTGTGTACATAATTTTTATATTTCTAACCTATCTGGAAGTGACTTAAAAAGAATTACAAAATTCCATCTTTACATACAAAAACCAAGTTGAGTTATAAATAAAAGAGTGTAAAATAGCACTAACCTAAAAATGCTTCCATATTTCTGGCCAAGCTCTATAAATTTCAGATGAGGTGTCTTAGTTAAAAAGGGAAGGTATCCCACTACGGGCAAGCCTATAGGTCCTGGTGGCAAGTTCTTTTTTCGGCTTCTTATTCTGTCCACAACAAGGGCAATAAGTAAAATTCCAACAGCTATTAGAAGCTCCGTTGAAATCATTTTGGGAATTCACGGTTAATATCTTAACTCTCAATATAATAAATTATTGTATTATAAATTATGCTTACATTATCGAACAATGTTATCGATTAGTGTTTCCCGAATGTCAAAACAAGAAGATGTATCTGCGATATCCATATAATGTGATAACATAAACTAGATAACAAGGAGATAGCAGATTAAAAAGTTGCAGTATCATTACTATTGAGGAAGTAACGCGAATAATTATCCTTTAAAAACGCAGTCTTTAATCCCACCCCCTCCCCAACACACCCACCCACACATATGCCTCTTTTTTTTTTCCCCTTAAGGCTCCCATCACCTGACGCAAAAACACCCGCTCGAGAATGTTAATCTTATGGGAGAATTTTTTTTAATCAAATCTCGTTTGCATTTCAATATTTTTAAATAATTATTTATTTATCTATTTATTTATTTATTTTGCATTGGATAGCTGAGGTCGATCTCTATGTCCGTCGTTTTTTTACTTTTTCGATTTTGGTTGTGGTTTTATTTTTTTATTTATTTTCTTTTTGCTGTATGAGGATACTTTTGTTTTCAGAATCGGTTTCGAAAGTAAAAATATCTTCGTAAAAAAAAAAAAAAAAAAAAAAAAAAAAAGCTTAAAAATATTGAAATGCAAACGAGATATTAGAAAATAACTGCCTCGTAGAATTTTCAGTACTCTATAGGGCTCTGTCATAGAAATTCACTCTAAAAAGAGCTTCGCGAGTCAAAAAGTTTGGGAATCACTGATTTAGACAAAGAAGTTATAAAAGAGAAGAAGCGTAGCAACGAAAAAACGTAACTATTGCCCTCTAACATTCACCTTTGTTATAGTATAGAGGAGATCCTGAATCAAACATACAGGATGAGCTGCGATGACTCCCCCCCTCCTCCCCCCACTTTGTTTAAGCGCACTTTCAGGCCTCGAAGCGATCCCTACTAAAAAGACTAAATGAAAATTTTGACCATCATTCTTCCCTTACCAAAATTTCCGTTTTAGATTTCTCTTGCATATGCCGTAGAACCTCACTTCGTGATGAGTTTTTTCTTTTATTGTTGTAGAAATCTACCGCCAAAATAATTTTAAAAAATTGGTGGTGTACAAAAAAAAAAAAAAAAACCCTCCGAAGCTTGCAATTTTTGATGACTTGAAAAGGATTTCATCTGACATCGACACAAGTGAATTAATTGTTCTCGAAAAAAACAATGAAGTCGAACATAAGGAATTGGGAGAAAATAGGAAAGGGCTGCCCCCCCCCCCCCCACACACACACACACACACACCTCACCTGAATATTTAAGAATAGTAAAATATAACTTGAAATACTATTTGAAATGGGTGCCGGCATAAAGAAATCTTGAAAGGGGCAAAATTTTGGAACAGATGTGCCTATGGCCCTCAGCCTAGTCCGCCTTTTGTCAGAACTCTCCCATGCAAGGTAATTTTTAAACATATCAAAAAGCGATACAAAAAAAAATCACAATTAGAAATCTTAAATATTCTAAAATAAGTTCCTATCACCGTTTTTCAACAGTTATTACCCCCCTCCCGTTTATGATAGATTTAAAGCACATGAACGTAAAAAGTATAACATAATTAAAAATTGTCTACCACGGGTGCTTTAGTGGTGAAAAAAAAATATAATAATTTCTCTTTCTGTTACGTGTAGTGTAACTATTCCAAAATCATTTAGGAAGAATATACTTAATTCACTAAATTTAAGATAATAGTATTATAACAAATTTACAGAAACTTGCAGAAGAAAGCCAAATTTTAAAAGTAAAGGATCAGATCCATAAGTCGTGTTTTTGGCCCATGAAATGAGACTAAAATTCGATTTTGTTATACTGACTTAATTATTTCACTTTTTAATATTAGAAGGTTTATCCTGTACGATGTCAACAGCATTTTTTGCATTTTGTTCGGTTTCATACAACTTACACAAGCTCAAAGTTCGTATTATTCGTAGTTTTTGATGAGAAATACGCAATTTCTCCAAATTTTACCTCAATTTTTAATACATTTTTTAATATTTTACTACGAGCGCAGCTTTGCAACACTTTTATTTTTCCATATATTGTAAATTTTTATGTATTTTATAATATATGAGAAGAAAGTGTCGCATGATTGCGCTCATATAAATAAATGAAGTAAAATTAGGAGAAATTGCGTATTTTTCATCAAAAACTACGAATAATACGAACTTTGAGCTTGTGTAAGTCATATAAATCCGAACAAAATGCAAAAAACATATAGACCGAGAGCCGGCAGCACAGACAATCACCTCATCGAGTTCACGGATGAAATTCTAGGATTAGTTAAATCTGGATTCGCGTATTAAAATGCAATCGGTCTGCCAAGTCATATCTTGGTAGAAAACACCTGAAAACCCGATTTTAACGGCTGACTCGTAGGTTTACCATTGTGTTTTCCTGCTCCCAGTCCTCCATGTTTTCATACCTTTTGGTGCAGGAAAACACAATGGTAAACCTACGAGTTAGCCGCTAAAATCGGGTTTTCAGGTGTTTACCACCAAAATATGACTTGGCAGACCGATTGCGTTTTAATATGCGAATCAAGATTTAACTAATCCTAGAATTTCATCCGTGAACTCGATGAGGTGATTATCTGTGCTGTCGGCTCCCGGTCTAATAGGTGCCAACCTCTCATTTAATATTCCGTAATATGAGGGTTAATTTGACCAAGGTTTAATACGTTTCGCCCCAGAAATTTTTTTAAGAAATGAAATTAAATGAATTCCACGTAGAAACCTGATATTGAATAAATAAAGATTCATCCAATATTTTTTCTGGTTTGAAGCCTTGTTAAACTGGGTCAAATTAACCCGCACATTACGGAATATTAATGAGAGGTTGGCACCTATGAAAAACTATTGTTGAAATCGTACAGGATAAACCTTCTAATATTAAAAATTGAAATAATTAAATCATATAACAAAATCGAGTTTCAGTCTACGTCTTGGGCCAAAAAACGGCTTATGGACCCTAATCCTTTAGAAATAAATTGGAGCAGCACTTTTAAAATTCTCTTACTTATTATAAATATAAATTAACTGTAATATTAAAGCTATATTATCTTCCGCATTTCAGTAAACATTAGCAAGTTGAGACAATAATATTTAGTTATATATTAGAATTGATATTTAGAATGGTTCCATTAAAAATTATTAACGGAGCTTCTCTGCATAAAGAATAATGTGACATATTTTGTGAAAATTAAGGTACGCAAATGAAGCTAATAAAAATAGTTTAGAAAATAAAAACTGAAAAGATATGTTAGAATGCAAGTTGCCTGTGGAAATTAAACACAAAATTGCCAAACATTAAAGTTTAAATCGTCGTTAAGTAAAAGATTGAAGAAATATAAAAAATTAAATATAAGTCATTAAACGTAAAATATGCGTCTAAAATATTTTACGAGAAACTTTTTCGATTTTTTTTTTTTAGTGTGATGAGCAACTATTGTGATGAGGGAGTTGCTTGTTTACTTTGAAATCGAAGCAAGGCGAACGATGGCCTGATCTCTGATCAGCAAGGAGCGAGATTTCGAGTTGGAAGCTGAGTTAACTAAAACAGGTTTTATCCTTGGGCGAGATTATACCCCTTCACACCGGATATTTAAAATATCTTACAAGGAGAGTGCCAATCTTGGTAATTACATATTTTGATTATTTTTTTTATATGTTGTAGGGTAGAAGCCCCTTAGTCTCAGGTTCAATGGATTTTATACAACGCTCCTCAGATTCTAACTGTGTCCAAAATTTTATAGAAATATAAATTCCGAAGTACTTCAACGTTCTTAAATGGTTACTTTTAAGCACTGGTTAATGTACGGTACATCTGTATACATTTCCTTTTAAATCTTAAGCAGAATCCTAATTAATAACAGGATTCTCAACTCTACTTATATAGTAAAAGAATAAACATTTTTTTACATATACTAAATAACATCATTTAATTTTGACTGTGGCAACAGACTGTGGTTAGGCAGAATGCAGGTGAGCACTTAGGACTTTTAGTGATTTTGTTTAAAATTCACAGAATTGTAGAACAGTTGACTCCGTCGGGGGCTATCACAAACCCTTTATCACCCCCGATCCCGTATTCGGCAAAATTCTGTTCACCCTCCCCCCCCCCCCCACACACACACACTAAAACAGCCTTCGGCACGCCCCTGGGCTCACTGTTGGTGGGGGCCCAAAAATAAATAAAACGAAACAGATAAATGAAATTTTTTAAGAAGTGTACACAGAAAACAGAAGTTGAAAATATTAATTTCATGAGGAGATATTTAAAATATACGAATGCATCCTACGCCCATAGGATTAACATTAGCGAGGGGAATCTGGAAGTTCACTGACGAGCAGCCTTAAGTGATAAAAGAGTATTTAAATATATATATATATATTACACTCTTTACATTTTTATTTATACTTTCTACTTTTTAGTGGTTAAAGTATTTCATTGTTGCAGTTACACAGCGAGTTAGCCTACTTTGGCGAACGTGATTTGGACGCATAATTAGCTTCATTATTTTTGTAACTCGTAAACAGAAGAAAGATTGTTTGGCGATTTATCACCTGCGGCCGGCTAACAGGAAAATGCTTTAAAATTATTTCTTTAATTTATAATTAACATCTATGGGTATTAAAATGTTGTAATTGTAATCGGAAACAGACCTGTGTACATAATTTTTTATAATTCTAGCATATTGGGAAGTCATCCGTCGGCTTCGAAGCTTCCCAAAGGGCAAGATTTATATTTCGTCTCCTTATATTAGATCCTCCTTGGTTCAAGCGTACGGTGGTATAAAAAAGATTGAAAAACTCTGCTTTCTGCTCTGAACCATGCTGAAAAATCTATGTCTTACATACATACACAGCGTATTTTAAAAATAAGCTCCCTGAAATGAAAATACTACTCTTTTATTTTTAAATTCACACCAGACATATTTTAAAGATTATTTTATGTATTAGTAGAAGTGCGTTTCATACTTTTGTCAAAATTCGTTGCTTTAGGTTTTTTCAAAATACGAGTAAGCAGCTATCTTGTTTAGCTCCTCGTCAAAGTGTTTAAAGCAGGGGTTCCCAAATTTTTAGACCAACAAACCACTAAATCGAAGTTCATACTTTCGCGTACCACCAAGCAACCAAAGGCGGATTACCCATTAGGCTGAAGCCTAGGGGCCCGGAAGAAAAGGGCCGTGGTGCTAAAATTTTCTGTTTTTCTTTTCTTTTCTTCTTCTTTTTTTTTCATATTTTTGTTTTACTCATTTATTGAATCTTTTAGTTATTAACATATAAATAGTATTCCAAATGCTATTCCCCCTTTAATTTCTGCTATATTATTAAGAAGAAAATACTGGATTTATGAAATTTTTCGGCATCCAGTTAATGTAACCCGACGACGTCGCCTATTTATTCTAGCAAACTTCATTGTTAAATTAAGACAGTCCTTTTGAGGCTAGAGACTCCATATCAATGTCTACATGAAAATACTTTAATGTATAAAATTACTTACTGTAAATCCATTCTGAACGAAAGCTTATGCAAAAAATTTAAAAAAATGTTCTCATTAGTTTATTATTACCGTGTGATTCAAAATAGATGTCTCCTCGATTATATCTTAAACTTATTATCTGATGATAAAATTGTACTTCTAATTGCAAAAAAAAAAAAAAAAAAAAAAAAAAAAGAAAGAAAGAAAGAAAGAAAAATACAAATCAGGTACAGCGTTTAGATGTGGCATTTGTTTTATAAACGATTGTATACAAATTGAAATAAGAAATTTTATTTTTTGATATGGTCCCTGTGTCCTAATAACTTATTTTTTTAAAAGAAATGTTGTCCTCCGTCTAGGAAGGACCATTCAGTAATAATATAATAAATACCATTCTGTTACGATCAAAACTTACTGATTTGTGACACTTTGAAGTTTATGAAATTTCAATTTTAACCTATACTAAAAGTGCTTGTTTCCGTTTTAGTGCCAGGAAACACTGAAACATCATGAAATTTGAAGTATCATAATTTAGTAAATTTTTGTCGTAAAAGAATAAGATTTTTTTATGTACTTCGTAAACGAAGGACATTTTTCTAAATATAACTTGGAAGCCATATAAAAATTAAATTTCGTATTTTAATATGTATACAGCCCTTTGTAAAACAAAAGCCATGTCTAAAATCTGTACTTGATTTGTGTACTTTGTTATTGAAAGTGTGTTTCTATCACCAGTGGTTTAGGAGATAAACGAGCAAACATGCATTTTGAATCACCCGGTATATAGTGCTTTGAAAAAAGGGTGGGACAAAAAAGATCACGCCTAGGGGCCCGAAAGGTAGTTGATCCGCATCTGCAGGTAACAAGCAAATATAGAAAAATTTGTAAAAAAGAACTTGTCTAAAGAGAAACATATCTCCTGTCTTTTTTGTTTCCGTCATAGTTAGTTTTAATGTATTTAAAAATGAATGATTACATTACTAAATAGGTAGTTAGGTTGACTGCAACCTGAATAACATTCAAGTAACAAGTAGTGTCATCATTAAATTTTAATAATGCATATAATTTCAAAATACAGTGTTTTGATATAGGAAAAATGCCACAATACTTAATGACATATTAGCGCACACTGATTTATATGCTGTTATAGTATGCAGATTGCACTAATTTGCTTCTATCGCTAATGAGCTAATGAGAAGGGTGGACTTGTTTTATCAAGCACAGCTTCCTCATGTCTGGCTCAATATTATAGACCGGTAGGCGGCAGCACAGACAATCACCTCATCGAGTTCACGGCTGAAAATCCAGAATTAGTTAAAACTCGATTCGCATATTAAAACACAATTGGTCTGCCAAGTCATATCTTGGTGGAAAACACCCGAAAACCCGATTTTAGCGGTTGGCTCGTAGGTTTACCATTGTGTGTTCCTGCTCCCAGTCCTCCATGTTTTCATACATTTGGGTGCAGGAAAACACAATGCTAAGCCTACGAGTCAACCGCTAAAATCGGGTTTTCGGGTGTTTTCCACCAAGATATGACTTGGAAGACCGATTGCGTTTTAATATGCGAATCGAGTTTTTACTAATTCTGGATTTTCAGCCTTGAACTCGATGAGGTGATTGTCTGTGCTGCCGCCTCCCGGTCTATCAGGTAGTTTTAGTCATAAGTCAGAATCGATGTTTAGTTTATTCCTGTGTTTGTTTTTCATATATCGAAGGGGGAAAAGCACATTCACAGAGATATGTTGTGCTAAACACAAGCAGACCTTGACGAAGACGATATCAGACGGTATTCTGATATTCTTGACAGCGAAAATTCTGTTACATTCATCCTTTTGAATTTGGCCTCTAGTAATCCATCACAAGAAAGCTGAATAAGTTCACTTTTTTCTTTTCACGTGAGATACAGTGGCAGGTGTCTCAAATGAGATATGAATTTCTTATCCAAAGTTTAGTTAGTGCATTTAAAATAGACTCAATACAACTGTATTAATAATCAGCATACCTTTAAATGCGACAATAATGTCGCGCAGCAGGCAAACACTTGCAAGTTGATTCATACATTTATGTATATACCACTTCAATACATATGCACAATGCTTTACCTCAAATCCGCACTGCATATGACCACAGTTTTCTTTTATTCAAGATTTCCAAAAAATAGAAAGAAACTATACACATTTTGTACAAGTAAAGAAAAATATTTCTATTAACAGAATGAATTAATTTATGAATTATGTTTGAAATAAAGCTTTTATTTCAACACATCTTAGAAGCTGTTCTAGTGCCAAGAGAAGTAGCAAAGAGAAGTAATAAATTACACTTGTAATCTTATTTTGTTTTAATTCCTCCTACTCACACTAGCTCCTCCTACTTCCATGCATGCAGACTTCAGATAATTCAATTTATAAAGCATGTTTAAAAACCGCCCTTCTGCTAATTAAATATACTTCATTCTTTAATTAAAAAATTAGGTATTTATTAATAAATTCAATTTTTATCCATACAAATCTAATAATTATGTTTTTAATTCTGAAAAATTGAATGTATCATTAGCGGCGTGTGCGAATTTCTGCAAGTCTGCTATAACAAACACTTCTCGTAACGAAAAAAAAAAAAAAAAATAGAAAACGCGCTTACAGATTCTAAATCGCTTTCAAAAGATCTTTTAAATTTTCCAAGTTGATAAACACAAGCCGTTTTTGATTCCACAATAATATGTTGCATTCTGTATTTTATTCTATGTACCAGTATCGAACTTTTGCGTACCAGTACTGGTATGCATACCATAGTTTAGGAATCCCTGGTTTAAACAAAATGTTAATAATTTAAAAGCAATGAAAAATCCTACTTAAGGTATATGTAACTAAAATAAATACAATAAATTTTCCTTTTAGTATTATAAATTACAGACGTATTAGTATTATAAAAACAGCAAATCCTCCCTGCGGAGATTACTGCGCGTGCCCAGTTCATGCCGGAATGGTAACCAGGATTGGCAAGACAACGTGAAAATAATCACCAAAACTTTTTGGGCCGCCAAAAATTCACACTTGTTCAGTAGCATTTCGAAGGAATCTTGGTTTTGAAAAATGAAGCATTTAATCTGCGAATGAGAATGAAATTAAAACGATTTTTGTGAAAAAATGAGGATCTATATTAATATAAATACTAGTTTAAACTAATATACATACATTAAGTACTATTATTTACAAAAATAAATAAATAACAATTTAGCATTATTAAAAATTTTTTTTTCAATTGATGCAATCTATTTATATTCTAAAATCTAAAAAATCCTAACAATGCATTAATATCATCTCAAATTATTCATGGGAATTTAATAGTAATTTTATTTTAATTTTTAAATATTTATCTATTAAAACTTTTATAATATATCTATGTATATTTATATTCTTTAATATTGTTTCAAGACTTATGAAATCGATTGAGTACTTTGACACATTCACGAAATCTTTTTATCCCTGTATCCATAAAATTTTTAGATATTCTTATTCCGATACAATTTCATCATTATATAAGGGAATAATTCTTTCAGCATATCAATCTATATACTAGAAAGTATTGTCTGTGTAAAAACAAAAACTATTCTATAATCGCGACAAAAATACCTTTCTTCATGCCTACATGCATAAATTTTTTAGTTGAAAAAGTTATAAATGCAGAAGAAAAAAAGAATATTTATAAAAAAATATATATTATAAATATATACAGTGTGTCCACGTATAACCTGACCGACCTTTATTTTCGCAACTGTTGGTCCTAGATGCATACTTCCAATTACAAAAATGGTTTAAACAAGGTAAAGAATTATTTTTAAAGCGATTTGGCTCAAGAAAAACATTTATTAAAAAATTACGAAATTTAAATTTTTAAACGGTCTCCCGGTTCTATAAGTGATATTTAGTAAAAATTTACTGTGACACTAACAAGTAAGACAAAAAAAGTCCCATTCATCTAACATTAAAACTGACCGAGTAATAGCAGTTTAAAGTTGGAGTATATTTTTTGCTGCGAAATAGGGGTCATTCAAAAATGTAGTGTAGTAGAAATATAAATAATCGTCAGATATATCAAACAAATAGTTGAGAGCAAAGAGAACATTTCAATCTAATATAAATGTTAAATCTATAATCATTCTGACATATTAATGCAAAATATACAATTTGTACTGAACATATTAGAGGATACAAATAACAGAATTTTTGTTAAATAAAAGGATGAAAAACAACAACCTTAATTCTTTACAAAATGATACAAATTTTAAAATGCTGTTAGATTACACATGTCTTACAATTTTGAACTGTGCCATGTTTTTTAGCTTTTGAAAATTGATTCTTATTTTTTTTTTTTTTTTTGCGCTGAATCCGAAAATGACCTTCATTTTAAACCATCACTTCCAGATTTTTCTCAAATCGCAAATTTCAAAGTAAAAAAGCTTAAAGTTAAAATTGATCCCCCTCCCCTCCTAACCTCATCGGTCCCCTGAGCTGTTTAGCTGTAAGAAATCCAGTATAAGCCAAAAAATTGAATAAATTATTGAATTAAATAAAATTAAACTGAATAAAAAAATCTTACATCTATTTTATTGTATCAGATTTTTAGCTATTTTTTAACCTTGAAATTTACGATATGCGAAAACTCCTGACATGATGGTTAAAAGACAAGGTAATGTTTTAATTCAGCGTTAAAAAATACATAAAACATAATTATAAAAGTGAAACATTTGTTAACTCGTAGTTTGTAGTTAAGCAAAGAATTACACTGGATGTGAAAAGATTACTATCTTTATTATAGTGGATCCAAGATCCAACCTACATACATCGCGGCTAGCGTGAGACTCAGGTCCGATCGCCGATCGCGACCGGGAAACATTTACATGCGCATGTGGCGCCACCTAGCGAGATACAATACGACTAATCTCGATTATAACACTCTCTTCCTTCTTAAAGAAAGCTAAGAGCAAATATTTAAAAGTTCTTTAACAGGGAACAGTTCAAAATCAACAGCAATGCAAAAGAGTCCTAATGTCCATAATCAGCAATGCAAAAGAGTTCTAATGTCTATAATCACAGACGATCAGGTTTTCTCCTTGGGCGATTTGAACGTCTGAGTTTTGGGGTTCCTGGGTCCTGCCTAATCGCTTGTGGCGAGAGTGCAGGAGGGTCTGCTTGCGAACTGTTCTCCCTGTTTAGAACACTTACCTGTGGAGACAGAAGGGGGGGGGGTACCGGGGTGTTTGGAACTTCCACAGTTGGTGATTCTCCACTTAGAACATCAGCTGGCGTTAAGTCCACTGAGCATTCGGGCTGAAGAACAGTTGGAGCTGGCAGCTGTGGAACGAGAGGAACGTCACTAGCACCTTCAAGTCTGTGGCGAAGTTGGTCAATGTGCCAAGACCAATCTTCCCAACTGGTTTTCACTTTGCACATCACATTTCCCACTGGGGAAATAATAGTTCCAGCCACCCATTGTGGGCCCCGGCTAAAACAGCGCACCCAAACCGGAGTGCCTTCTGTAAATTTCCTTGCACTGGTTTCTGGTTTTGCAGGAGCTGGGCTACCTGAATCTCGAATCAGATCTAAGCGGGTGCGAAGAGGGCGTCCAAACATAGCCATAGCAGGGGATATACCTGTTGATGCTGATGGCGTATTCCTGAAATTCAGCAGGAATCTAGCCAGCCTCTCCGCAAAGCTTCCTTCCTTGTTTTTCCGCATTGCAGCTTTCACAGTGCGTACCACTCTTTCAGCTAATCCATTTGAGTTTGGATGGTAGGGTGCCGTTTTTATAGGAATTTTATAGGATTTTATAGGTTTTATAGGAATTCATCACTACGAAATCCAGGACCATTGTCACATACTAAACTCTGTGGTAAACCAAAGCGTGCAAAAAGATTGCGCAGAGTCAGTATTGTTGAAGCTGCTGTCGCATTAGGAACAGGGATCACTTCCAGCCACTTTGTTTTAGCATCGACTACAATCAATAGCCAATGACATTCCACAGGACCTGCATGGTCAATATGAATTCTCTCCCAAGGTTTCTCAGGTGCAAACCAAGAGCTTCGTGTAGAAGGGTGAGCTGTAGCATTTTCTTGGCAGTCAACACAGCTTCGAACCTTTGTTTCTAAGTCCCGATCAATACCGGGCCACCAAACATGTGAGCGGGCTAGAGATTTTATCGCATTAATCCCTTGATGAGCACTGTGAAGTTCATCTAAAACGAATTCACGGAATTTTTCTGGGACAAACACACGGGAACCTCTAAGAATGATATTTTCTTCCACTGATAGTTCATTCCGGATGTGCCAAAAGGCTTGTAAATTTTCTAACACTTTCTTCGGCCATCCATTCTGAATATGTGACCTCAGACGACTCAGTGCAGGACACTTGTCTATCTCCCTTTCAATTAGGTGTGCTGTCAGTGGACTATCGTTCAACTGTCTGATGAGTAAGACTGACTCGACTGGCACTGGAGGATCTACAGACTCAGATTTTAGCGGAAGTCTACTGCAAGCATCAGCATTTCCATGCAACTTCCCTTTACGATACTCAATCTTATACACATATGCAGATAAAGTTAAGGCCCATCGTTGTACCATCGTTGTATGCGAGCTGCAGCAACTGATGGCACTGGCTTATCTTCAGACAATAAGGTTACTAATGGGCGATGGTCAGTGACTAAAGTAAATTTGCGTTCTAACAGGTAGTTCCTGAAACGAGTCACTCCAAAAACTAAAGCTAAAGTCTCTTTTTCGATGTGACTGTAATTCTTCTCTGCTTTTGTAAGGGAGCGAGAAGCAAACGCAATTGGACGGTCGCCATCTGTTGTTTTGTGTGAAAGTACTGCACCAAGACCATAAGGACTTGCATCACAAGCCAGAATGACTTCTTTGTCTTGCTCAAAATGCACAAGTAAGGAAGAGTTCTGCAAAACATCTTTAGCTTTTTTAAAAGCTTCTTTCTGGGGTAATTCCCATTTCCATGGCTGCTTACTTTCTAACAACTTGTATAATGGTGCTAACAAGGTAGACATATTCGGTAAAAACTTGCATAATATGTTATTAAACCAATGAACGAGCGCAGTTGATCAACATTTGTTGGCTCAGGTGCCTCTGCAATTGCTCTCACCTTCGATTCAACTGGGTGCAGTCCATGTTTGTCTATGCGATGCCCAAGGTATTCCACAGATGATTTCAGGAATTCGCACTTCTCAGGGTGTAATCTTATACCTGCTGCTTGTAGACGGCTAAAAACTTCCTCTAAATTTTGCAAGTGCTCCTCTTTATCTTTACCAGTTACTAGCAAATCATTTAAATATATAGAAGCTCCTTTTGTGCCTTGCAAAATCTTCTCAATTTCTCTTTGGAAAATCGCAGGAGCAGAGGCAATGCCAAAAGCAAGTCGAGTGTAACGGAGAAGGCCCCTGTGAGTATTTATCACCACCAGGCGTCTCGACTCTTCATCTAATTCTAGTTGGCAATACGCATCCCGAAGATCTAATTTTGTGAATGCCGTACCACCTGACATTTCAGCAAACAAGTCCTCGATCTTTGGAAGGGGATATTCTTCCAGCTCTGTTGCTTTATTCACCGTCAACTTAAAATCACCACAGATTCTTATTCTTCCATCTTGTTTTAGCACCGGGACAATTGGAGTTGCCCAATCTGAGGTTTTTACAGGTTCTAAAATACAATCTGCAATGAGGCGATCAATTTCTGTGTCAATTTTCTCTTTGTAGGCATATGGAACAGGACGGGCTTTAAAGAATTTGGGAACTGCGTCCTTCTTACATGTAAGGTGAACATTGACTCCTTTAACCAACCTCAATTCTGGTGAGAAAACTTCACTAAATATTTTTAGAAGACCATCTAATGTGGGTTGACTAGCACTTACATTATGTAAACTGTGATTCATATTTGAGTCAAATGCATTCATGAGGCCTAGTGGAACAATCCAGTTCCGACCAGCTAAATTTGTGTTTCCTTCAGAAAACACGAGTAAAGGCAAATGTTCTGTTCTTGACTGGAACACCACATCTACATTTGTCACTTCCAGAATGCCAATGGGATGGCTAGTAAAGGACTGAAGTTTAATTCCTGTTTGCTCTAAAGGAGGGCGAAATCTTCTAATTTTTTCAAACAATTTTACAGGCATTAATGAAAATGGAGCATCAGAATCAATTTCAAAGGTTATGGGTTGTCCCTGCACTCTACATTTGGTTTTAAGTGGAGGGTAATTTTCCTTAACATCAGATAAGTGATACATAGTATACTGTGTATGTTCCACCTTTTCCTTTGTTTCTGATAAAAGATTTACTTTTGGTTTGTAACTAAATTTATTTTTAGACAAACATACCTTTGCTAGGTGCCCAAGTTTCTTGCAGGTATGGCATATTGTGTTTTTATGCCTGCATTCTGATGCCTTATGTTTTGGGTCTCCACAACGAAAACAATGTTTTCCTGTATCTGCAGGGGATGCCGATTTAGCGTTTTCGTATTTCCGTGGCCTTTGCGCCGTAATTTTCAGTTTCTGAACTTCAGAAATCGGAGATACCTTCAAATCAACTGCATCCCTTGCTGCTGCTTCCATCGAAACGGCGATTTCCGACGCACGCACAAGGGTTAAGTTCGATTCTGACAGCAATTTTCGTTGTATTCCTTCGTCCTGTATACCACACACTATTCTGTCTCGTAGCATCATGTCCAGAGTGGCTCCAAAATTGCCATATTTCGCCAATTTCCGGAGTTCCGCGATGTAATCGGCCACCGATTCGCCCGCGCGTCGCACGCGGCTATTGAACTTGAATCGCTCCACGATTTCTGAGGGCACCGGATCATAATGTCTATTTAGTATCCCAATAAGTTCTGTTAACGTCTTGGAGGTAGGTGCTTCCGGCGATATCAAGTTTCGGGGCAGTGCGTAAGTGGCAGGTCCAACCACCGTTAAGAAAACAGCACGTTTTCTATTAGCCTCTTTGATCGCGTTTGCGATGAAGAATTTCTCAATTCTTTCAGCATATTCGCTCCACCACTCGTTTCCAGGGTTGAATTCCCCAATGCAGCCAAAAGATGCCATGATAAAGCGTAAAGAAATCCACCACGCGGTTGCCGAACGGCGATTAGGCCTAGCACGCCGTCATCTGCCGAAGTCGCGATTTTTTCAAAAATACGCGAAAATACGTTATATTTTCAAAAAATACATCGATAAGTTTAATCCTCGTCGCCACTGAAACATTTGTTAACTCGTAATTTGTAGTTAAGCAAAGAATTACACTGGATGTGAAAAGATTACAATCTTTATTATAGTGGATCCAAGATCCAACCTGCATACATCGCGGCTAGCGTGAGACTCAGGTCCGATCGCCGATCGCGACCGGGAAACATTTACATGCGCATGTGGCGCCACCTAGCGAGATACAATACAACTAATCTCAATTATAACAAAAAGTTAAAAAATACAACCATCACAGCTTTATGTTATCTAATCTAAAGCTCTTTCTTAAACTTGTTGACGGTAATCTATTCGAATTTTTTTGTGTTATCATCTAATATAAGTATGTATAAGATGGCAAGCGTCGAAAATCATAATAATATTACATTGTCATCGGATTTAAGTCAGTATGTAAAATTTAACAGCGATCGGACTTTTGAAAGTGAGTTAAAGTTCGAGTACAAATTTTAAACTGGAAAGACGATCGTTGCAAGTTAAATAAAACCTTATGAAAATAACATAGTTTTTGTTAAAAGAAATCATAGCTTTAAATCCTTACAAAATAAAACGTATGTTAAAATACAATTATTTTAACTAATAAAAGTTAACTCAATCGTAATAGTTGTACGATTTTTTTGAAAGCGCAGATACCTTGAAATAAGTTTAAGTACTTTATATACGACCCCTGAAAGCATGGCCAAAATCGTCTGTTTTGAGATGCAAAAAAGTGGTATAAGTCATGCATTTGAAAGTTTCATAACTCGGTCAATTTTAATGTTAGATGAATGGGACTTCTTTTGTCTTACTTGTTAGTGTCGCAGTAAATTTTTACTAAATATCACTTATAGGACCGGGGGACCGTATAAAAATTTAAATTTCGTAATTTTTTAATAAATGTTTTTCTTGAGCCAAATTGCTTTAAAAATAATTCTTTACCTTGTTTAAACCATTTTTGTAATTGGAAGTATGCATCTAGGACCAACAGTTGCGAAAATAAAGGTCGGTCAGGTTATACGTGGACACCCTGTACATATATTTATTTATAATATATGATATATATATATAATAATAATAATATTATAAAATTATATATAATAATTATATAATAATATAGAATCTTATATATTATATATTTATTATATAAAATATATAAATATATTGAAATTTTTATATTCAATAAATAATATTTATATATAATAAATATATATAAATATACATATTTATATAAAAATATAAATAAAGAATATAAATAAATAAATATAATATATTAAAAATATATTGTATTATATTTTTATTAAAGAAAATCTATATATATAATGAAATATATTCTATATTATAT
Organism: Maratus michaelseni; assembly: GCA_963931845.1. Lineage (NCBI taxonomy): Eukaryota > Metazoa > Arthropoda > Arachnida > Araneae > Salticidae > Maratus > Maratus michaelseni. The sequence goes on from OZ007597.1 coordinate 142,749,043, forward strand.
TATATTACATTATATTATATTATATTTATACACTAGTGTGCAAAACTTAAGCAACAAACACAAACTGCTAATTTCTGAACACGTGAGTACTCAAAAGGAAATTCTATAAACCGCAAGTGTAGAAAACAGGTACTACCCTAACAGCACAGCCAGTCGATGTGATGTTTTCTTTACATCACAAATGGTCACAAGCGTCACAGTCACTACAATGAACTGAAATGAGATATCTTTCATTCGTCTCATTTATATTGTCATTTTGGTCACTGCACTGAGAAGACACCATGAATGCTGCTTTTTGACGTGTCACCAAGCGGCTTTACGATGAAGTCACCTCTTGTGACTCTCATGTGACTGTCATTTGGAGACTCCATTGTAAAGTCATCATGATAGCTGTTCTGTGACGAGTTTCCAAGTGACGGAAGTTGAAATCATCTGATGACTTTTCACAAAGGATTGCAATGGTGACTTCACAGTAGAGTCTCGGTCACCTAACAGTCACCATGCAAATTTATTGCATCATTATTTGGTGACTCATCACAATGCAATGCTCACAATGACTTCAAAGTTGTCTTCAAATGACAGTCACGTGAGAATCACAAGATGACTTCATTGTAATGTCACCTAGTGACCCATCACAAAGCAACAGTCACAGTGACTTTTCATTGATAACAATCATTTGAGAGTAATAATGAGACAAGTGAAAGATCCCACATTTTGATTCACCTTGGTGACTGTGACACTTGTAATCATATGTGACGTGAAGGAGACTTCACATTGACAGGCTGTGCTGTTACGGTTAGTACCTATTTTCTACACTTGCTGCTTATAGAATTTCCTCTTGAGTACTCACGTGTTCAGAAATTAGCAGTTTATGGTTGTTGCTTATGTTTTTCACACTAGTGTAATTATAATGTAAAATATAGTGTATATTATAATATAAAAATGATATATATAATATAGTATATATATAATTAAATAGAAGTAATAATAATAATGTACTAAAATAAAAATTTATCATATTCATTGTATTCAAGATTAAAAATTTTGTGTGCTGACGAAGAGGTAGACGAGAAAAGGGACGTTTTGGGGGTGAGTGGGAGGGGGGTAATTTAAATGAATATTTAATTATTGATTGTTACAATAAAATTCTAAATAGTGCAAAGAAAAAAAAATTAAAGATTTTAAATTTTCTTATATGTAGAGGGGGAGGGGGAGATCAAAAGAAGAGAAGCAGAAATTTTGAGAGGAGGGGATAATTTAGGTGATCGATTATTTATTATTTTTTACTAGAGAGCAATAAAATAGTCAGAAAAAATAATATTTAAGGGGTTTTAAAATTTAAACCGTACATGTTTGGTACTAGAGGGGGAGCAGGGTAGGTAATTGATTATTTGTTGTAAAAAGATAGAGCAGAAAAAAAAATGCTTTTTTAGGATTTGAAGTTTTTTGTGCTTGGATTTGGAAAGAGGGGGGGGGGCGCATGATTTTAGAAATGAGCTTTAGATCATTCTTTTTTTTTAAAGCGAAAATCCACAGAAATGCGGAAGATTATCACCTCTGTATTTACATTTTTCACTTATATATTAATCATAAAAAATGTTTTTAATGATTATTTTAAAAAATCTTTATTATAAGTGATATGTAATGTCTTTATCTATTTTTTTTAATAAATGAAAATTGTTCACGTGTCTGAGATATTTTTTTTTCGAAGCAATGAAGGTCTGTTTACACAGAGCATAAAAAATGGATTTATCCATTTTCTAATATGAAATACTTTCCGAGAAGTAAAAGTCCGATCTAATCAAAAAAATTAATAAAATTTTAGACAAGCTAAAACAACGATACGGAGTGCGGAAGGTTTAAAACAGGTGGTAAAGGTTTGAAGAAAACAGCACGGAAAACAGCAATATCTCCAAGGTTGCCTTTGGTTCTAAAAACTCGCCAAAAGTTAACCAGCAAAAATCCAAAGGGAAACTGAGAAAGATCATGCGCAGTGACAGCATTCGTAGGGAGCATAGATATATAAATATTAGATGCATATTACTACATATATGGTAGGGAGGCTTTGCGGTTTTGATCCACTAGTTTATAAATTTATCTCACATCATGATAGTTATCTCCGTTTTGATTTTGATTTTGGAAAATCCATTTCCACGATAATCTACATCTACGAAAATGCATAAAAACTGCGCAAGGCGTGGCTAAACTTTTACAGTTAGGCCATCTTTTTTAAATCTGAAATTCCGAATTCTTCTCGAAAGCTCCGAAAAGAGAATTTTTACTCTATGCAATCGCTGAAGTCTGTCATTAATCACAGCAAAAATTACTATTGGGATTTCTCGTATGAATTCCGAATTTTTGAACAAAAAATGCCAAAATGGGAATTCTGTTTTGCACAAACAATATTCCTGCCAATAATGTTTTAAAATAGAACATGTTATGGTACATTTTCTGAGATTGCGTATTCAAAATACTTAAAATAATAACAAAATGCCTTCTGATGTTCATATTTATATTACTTTGTGTTCAGAAACATGAATAAGCATAAAAATTATACATTATTTATTCTTCCATACGCTTCAACTTTATGAAAAGGTAAAGCGTACACAAAAAAGGGAATAAACTATTAGTTTTTATTTAATTTTATTACAGCTTCTTTAAGTAAATGAAGTGACGTATTTCACAATGTGGTGTTTTATAATTATACCAAAAGCGAAAGGAAACGTTTTAAGGTGATACGTGTCAGTATCACTCACTGGGAGTAAAACAAACAAACAAAAAAAAAGAGTTTGTAAAGTCTTTTTTTCTTTACTTTTTTATAACCAAAGTATTTAAAAAGATTAAAAGCAGTCAAAATTTTATGTTATTCAAAAACTTGGACGAATAATAGACAATTAAACTGACTCGTTTAAAATGTTGCATTCACTACAAACATTGAAATGACCTTACTGAACGTTCTTGAAATTCCAGGACATCATCTTAATTGCATATTGTAGTTCACATAGTTTCCAAAGATTTTGATTTGAAACACATATTACATTTTAAAACAGGTAATAAATTAGTGGCTCTATATATATAATACTTAAAAAAGATATAAATTATAAAGTTATGAAAGTTTTTTAAAATGTCCTGTTAAAACAGTTATAAAATTTTAATATTAAAAGAAAGATTTTTAGTCAATTTTATACAAGTTTTGTAAGGTTTGTTTGGCTTTGACAGTTGACAAGTAAATAGTCCTTTTTTTTAATAAAGTAATTTTTATAAAAACCACCAGAGATATTATGCCTAATAAAACCAAAAATTGACTACTCTTACACATCCATAAATTCCTACGTTGAAAATCATTTTATTGTATAATCCGAAGAAATGAAATACTTGAAGAGAAAATTTGTAATAAATTTTATAAGTAGTTCTTATGAAACACAAAATGTGTATCGTTTCAGAATGTAAATTTAAAAGAGACGGATGGAAAAAACATACTAACCTAGAACAACATGTTAAACTCACGACTCGCCCATTGGCCAATTCTCTGCGTGCTAATTTTCACAGCGAGCGTTCGACGTCTCGTGGTCAACACTAGAACAACTAACTGCGCTTTATAGAAAGCATGAATGTAGTGAATTTTTTTAAGTTTGTTTTTATATCTTAACAAATATGAGGTGTTGCATGCCTTTCTGCAATATCGACAGTCGAGTAGATTATTTTGATCTGTATGATAACAAAATATCCATGCATTATTTTCCTAAAGATGAAAAAATTAAGGAAACATGGATTTTTCTATGCATTTTTCTATTAATTTCTAAATTTAGTAATAATTAAAAATGTTTTATAACAGTTTTACAGTTGCTTCAATTATTACAATATTGTAGATTACAAACTTCAATGATTTTAAAGAAAAACAAAATATTCCTGCTTTTCTAAAAAGTAGCACACAATGCTACAGTTATGTTAAAAATGAATTTTAGAAATTGCAACTAAAAATGTTTATTTCACGCCTAAGTTTCAACATCTTCAAAAGGCACTTGTACATCTATCACTCATATACCATGTTTGTTTGTTTTTTTCCTATCAGAATAATTAAGTGGTACTAATAAAAAGTGAAACTATAACACCCCCCCCCCCCCCCCCCCCGCCCTACACACACAAAAAAAAAAAGTTGTAATTCGGTTTGCCATTTCACCTTCATGTATCTAAAATTTGCCAAGGAAGGTGGGGGGAGGGGGAGGCAGGAAAAGGAAAGCAGAGATCCAAATTATTTTGTGTGAATCTCTAAAATAATTATAAATGTTATGTGTATTACTTTCTGTAGGAAATGAGCTGTAGTCAGCTGTACTAAAATATTCAATTGATATTTTTTTTGGATGATGTCATTTTGTTTGTTTAAAAGCCAAGAATGAGTATTTGTACTATTATTTTAACTTCGGGTCTTAAGAGCATTATTATATTTTATTTGGAAATAAATAAATATTATGCAATTTTAATACGAAGTGTTAAATTTTAATAAAATAAAATATGTTGAAATGTTCCTTCCCTATTTTTATCCGATTCCCTCCCCCCTCCCTTCTTCACAAATAACAAAAAAAAAAAAAAAAAAAAAAAAAAAAAACAGTTTACGCGATGACGCGGCAAACAAGAATATAAAAAAAAAGATATATTTATTTCTTCGTAATTTTAGTTGTAAAATATTAATGTACTATCTGATAAAAATAATCGAACATGCAGATTATTCACTTTTTAATTATTTTTCATACTTCCATCCATTTTTAAGATTTTCTATTATCATGAAAAGTGTGCTTCATGACTATTTAATACTCTAATCAGTCTTGAATTCAGACATTTTTCTCTGGGAGGTATTTCGGAGGTTCGGAATGGCGTGTGGGGGGGGGGGGGGGGGGAGGGGCATTGTCATGAGCGCTGGCAAGGGAGGACTTTTGCCTCTCCCTGAATTTTGAAATTTAAATCTGTACATTTTTATGTTGACAAAAAAAAAAAAAAAAAACTAGTCGTTGGGGGCCACCGTAATACTTACCCATCATGGATATGCATAATGTAAAATATTAAAATAAAAATGTGTAAACTACTTATAAAGTGCATTGCAATTCAAATAAAATCGTGGCTTGATGACGTCACAAACTTTAAAGGCTCGATTACTGAATTGCTTGAAAGAAACATCCTTATAACACCAAAAATAATAATCCTATTAACTAGTGGTTTATTGCATCTGATTAAGCGTCAAATTTCCAATTGAAATATATCTTTGAAGTGAAATTTGGATGAAATACAGGGTCATGAAAAATCGAAGAGTGAGGAAAATAGGATTCCAAATATCTCGGCAACTCATTATCCGATCGACTTCATGCTTTATGTAAAATTTATGTTTTTTAATTGTCTTTTATATTTATTTCTTAAAATAAACAATTTCGAAAATTTTTATATACCTTTCATCAGAACGAATATTTCGAGAGTCCGAAAAAAATTGTTCCGTTTAATCGAGGTTATTGAAATGAAATGGGCTTCTTCCCATTATTACATACTAAGTACATACCAAATTGCAAGTCTCTATCTCAATTTTTTCGGGAGATAGAGCGTTTACAGACACACAGACACACAGACGGACGGCAAAAGTTTTTTTCTAAAAATATGTTTTTCGCAATCTCCAGTGTCTGAAACGTGTAAATCCATCAAATAAAATTTTTCGATTTTCAAAACGATTACAATACTTACCCTATATTACGTATGATGGGTAAGTAATAATTTACTTATCCCCAAGTAGCATGGTTATTTACGCACTAACAGAAGAACTATGAAATTTTGGTCACTGGGGTTCTGCCCGCTGAAACTCCCATAGAACAAAGTTTTTCTTTTTTTAATTTTGAGTTTATGTGTTGAAAAATTATCCCTTCTGACGAAAAAGATATGTAAAAAAAATTATATTTTTTTTATTTGTTAAATTTCTGTATTGCATGTTGAGGGTTAGCAGCACAACTGTTTCAATTTCTTACACCTCCCTGTATTTCGTCGGCGTCTATGGTATTATAGTATTCAGAGTGCGCGGGGGGGGGGGGGGGTGCACTTTACGGACATTAATTAACCGAAAATGTGGAAAATCTAGGGCCTCAGTGTCACCCCTGATTTCGTCACTGACTGTAATGCTAAGTAAAACAAATTCTGTTTAAATATTTTACATGATAGATAATGTTTCTCTGAAGTGTTTATTTCAGTTATTTGGGATTTTGAATATATCAGTACAGGGAATTGCTGATTGTTTTAATGTAATATATGCTGTTAAATTTATTATACAGGATCATTCATAATTCCCTCCGGGGTTTCGAAACGTTATAGTAAAAAAACGAAGACGAATATGAAAAAAAGAAACATATGAAATTATTCCGAAACTATTCAAGTTTTACTTACATACATTACAGGTGTTCTATGTGTGAACCCTTGGTCACACGGCATACATCCATGCGATAGTCCAGTTCCTGCCATACACCGTTTCTTTAAATTTCCGGTACCACACATGAATTGTTTTGTCAGTTGGTCCCTGTTTTCGATATTTATTACGAAAGGCCCGTTGAACTGACACCACTGATTCAGATTTAAAGAAACGGAGTATGGCAGGAACTGGACTATCGCATGGATGTATGCCGTGTGACCAAGGGTTCACACATAGAACACCTGTAATGTATGTAAGTAAAACTTGAATAGTTTCGGAATAATTTCATATGTTTCTTTTTTTCATATTCGTCTTCGTTTTTTTACTATAACGTTTCGAAACCCCGGAGGGAATTATGAATGACTCTGTATTATAAATTGAGTGGAGGAGGGCATGAAGCGAGCCAATAATTACAACGAGGAAACCCAAAATTTTTGTTTGAATTGTTGTAATAATCAGTCGCAATACTTTGTTAGAGATTTCACAAGAAGTTAAAATTTCATAAAGCGCAAATTGGCGAATAATTTAGTAAAACTTATTTTATATTATTTATAAAAAATTTTATGCAAGTAATGCTCTCTAAAAGATGTTATATGTAGTAATTGTTCTAATAATGGAATATGGTGGTATTTAAAGTTTCCATTTTTGGTGCCAGATGCGGTTTTACTAGCCCTGGTACCTTGAAGAAGAAATTTTTATTCATTGCTACGAATTATATTTTTTAAATATATCTAAGTTTTAACCAAATATTTTGTCTAATTCCCGCCAGTTTGATTTTAGCAACTCAAGCGGTCGCCCTAATTCGCTTTCGTCTAAAGCCAGCCGCCTATTGTGGAAATACGAGTAAAACTGATTTTTTTTTTCTTTCTTTCTTCTTCTCAAAATATTCCTTTATTCATCCTATATATTTAGTTTTAATATCAAGGTATATCGTCATATCGCGATATTTAGCTGACGATATATCACGATATTGAAAATGCGATATCGCCCAGGCCTACTGCCAGCATACACCGGAGAAACTGACACGTTTTTATGAATCGAAAGTCGGCGAATGGGCGGGTCGTGAGTTTAACATGTTGGTCTAGATCAGCCGTACTCAACCTTTTTTTCTCGCGGGCCGCAAACATATATTTGTGACGTTAGGCGGGCCGCAACACACTTGTTTTAAAATAGTGGTATAAAACTTTTTGCTGCCAATTTTTTCTGCGATAAATATTTAACCCCAATAAGCCTTATTAGCTATATGATAAGTATGAAACGTAACAATATAACAATGCAGCAATTCCAAATTCTCATATATATATATATATATATATATATATATATATATATATATATATATATAAAGGGATTTTTTCTAATAATATTTTTTTTTTTTCAATGCAAAAACTTTTTTTTTTTATGTATACATATATAGTGCAAATTAAATTAATTTGGAATAATGTTTGTTTAGTGTTCAGGATTAAGAAATGTATACATTACAAGTAAAACTCTAAGTCAAAAGAACTTTGACTAAGGAAACGACATTTAAGATAATTTAAGGTAATTTTAAATTTGTAATTATAAATAACAAGAAATTGGTTTTCCGTGAAAATATATAAAAGAGCAGTGTAAATATTAAAAACTTTTTATACACATCTCAATTAATTTTATAAATAGTGATTAATGATTATGTGTCTCGTGCCGCACATAAAAGTTCGCCGGGCCGCAGGTTGAGTATGGCTGGTCTAGATACTAACAAACAGTATAGAGTAGCAAACAAGCAAACTATCGACTTGAAATATTAAAAAGGCAATTTTCTCTTTTCCTTTAATGGATGAGCTTTATTTTCTCTTAGAGAAAAAGATTATTTAATGATCTCTTTACAGCTAAAATGGAAAACAAGAGCCTCTCCTAATAAATTATCGCCAGGGGAAATTGAAATTTTCTATGCAGAAACGTTACTTTTGCTAAATCGGGACGATTTTTTAAATGAATGAATTAATACAATTACAATTATCTCTCTTTTTTTTTTTTTTTTTTTTAAATAAAGGTTGATAACATTTAAGATGTTGAAAACCATGCATAAATAAATACTTTGAACTATTAATTCTATGTTCTTACTATTATTAACCATTGAAATATTCAAATAAATTCTGTCTATTTCTTTTACAATAAAATAAATATTTACAACATAAAAATATTTTGCACTAATTTATTAAAATATAAAATTGGAAACTGGTATCATTAAATAATAATAAGCGTGCCTAAAAAGTTTATTTTCATCGGATATTCTTAAAACCGTAGACTATAATTTCTATGCAGAAATTTTCTAGCAAAGCGAAGATATTTCTAGAAATTAATTTTAAATATTCTGCTCACATATCTGATACACTGCATTGAAATTTATAACTCACACCGGAAACATTAAAATCTATCTTTTTATTTTTAAATAAACTTTATTTTGCACTCTATCCGATAAAAAAGTTATGCTTCGCATGTCAATGTCAAACGAATGCTTGGTGTATTCAGCATTCGTTATAGTGAGAGAAGAACGTTTTCAGGTGCAACTTTGCTCAGATCTAGGCAGTTTTCAGTTTTGCCAAATTTGGTATTTCGTCTCCATTTTGAGGAATTTTGAACCTACAGTGGAAATTTTTGGAGACGAGTAATTTATGGGGACTATCAACATTTTTTGCGAAAACCTTGGGGAATTTCTTTCGTTATTTCGCATAAAGTTCACTTTTAGTAATTTAGCAAAACTGGATCTGTTCCGAACTCAATTTTGATTCGGAAAATGTAAATCATGAAGATAGAATATAATATCTACTTTCTACCTTCATAAAATAAAATTTGGAAATATCAATCATTAATCTCGGGATCGTGTTCGTCGCATGTCATTTATAACATTACAGTTTACACGTTTCATCATTTTCAACTTCTTGTGTACGTCTTTAACGTTGTGACAACGGAAGTTCTATTATTTTTTTTTATCCCAGGTTTAAGTTTAAAATTTTCTTAACTTTTCAATGCACCAATAAACAAATATAGTAAGTGAAAATCTGAATAATTAATATCACAAAGCATTGTTGCCTTTTTTTTTTTTTTTTTTTAACTGAATGTCATTTTGAATATAGTCAGGGCCTGTTTACCGAATAGGCACGTGAAGCCCAAGCTTACCCACTGAAATACAAAGGGGCCCCCAAATTTACTTTTCAAAACTAATTTTTAGGGGGGAAAATTTCATTCAGGGTAAAAAATGTATTTTTTTCCCCTTAATTATAGCTACTAAATTTTCCCTCAGACTATTACTGACATATTTATACTCTATTTTTTTTTTCTGTTGATATAATAAATGGTATAAAATCAGTGATTAAATTCAACTTATTTTCATTTTTCTTATGTTTACATTTTAATTTCAAACGTGCTAAAAATAACAAAATTTAATCTGTATAATTATATTTTGTTTATATTCATAAAGAGTGGAGAAATGATATAAAATATGGATAATAGGTAATTTAAATAAAGAGGAAAGTAATTAGCATACAGATGATACCAAATTTCTGTTTATAAAATAGAAGCAAAATTGTGTTGCAGCTAAGCATAAATTTACGTCAAATATTTGTTGTCTCTGCACTGTTCTTAGCACTGGCAAATCCTGCAATTTGTAAAGCATAAAAAATAATTTGAAGTTCAAATATTCGCACCTGTTCCATGTTTGTAAATTCATTTACAAAATTAATTTGTTATGTATATAATAAAAAAAAAAATTATATATATATCGGTAGTTAGTTTTAGTTTAATATTAAAAATATTGTTTACTCGAAATTTTGATGATAACAATTCAAATTGTTGAAGCATAATTGGCAGAATAAAAGGGGGCCCCCCTGTGTGACGTAGGGCTTCCCCTACTTCTAAGTCTTAAGCGGACCCTGAATATAGTATTTTTTTTTCTTGTATATTCATCAACACAAATTGTGACGGAAGTCGATCGATAAGAATTTAGATTTAGATATTTGGTAAACATAAATAAAAATGAAGCGACTGAACTGGACGACTTTCCGCTTTCAATCATGAATGGTAAAGTTTCAGAAACTATGCTCAGTAGGTTGCATAGATGGAAGATTTACGATAATCAGTTAAATATAATTTTAAATGTTTATTTTTGTAAATGGGGAATTCTTTTAAAAAAAGGCTTGATTTGAGGAAAATTTTTGAGCTTAAATTACTTAAATATTTTTTTTGTAGTGATAAACTGAAAATTGAAAATTTACATTTTTGAGTAAAAACGCTGTTGGGGATTTTTTTTTTTTTGTAAAAAAATCACTAATTTGGGGAAATTCACTTTCGACTACCTGGCAACACTGGATCTAGGGAAAAATCCCTAGATCTAGGGAAAAATCCCTAGATCTAGGGAAATTGAAGTCTCCTTGAGGATTTAGGGAATTTTTTCTTATTTCTAGCGAATTTTCAGAAGACTGATAATACGAACATCAAACATTTGCTTCCAACGTATATTTCGTTTAATTTAATATGAGTTACTTTAAAACTACATATATAAACAATTCTCGACGTTTCTGTTATTCTTTATAACCATCTTCAGGAGAAAACTTTCATAAATACAAACAGCAAAAAAAGAAAAAAAATTAAATATGTGTTATGTGTTACATGATTGAGTCAAATGTTCTAGCTGCAAATGTTCAGCTAGAACATTTGACTCAATCATGTAACACATATTTAATTTTTTTTTTTTTTTTTTTTTTTTTTTTTATGAAAGTTTTCACCTGAAGATGGTTATAAAGAATAACCGAAACGTCGAGAATTGTTTATATATGTAGTTTTAAAGTAACTCATATTAAATTAAACTAAATATACGTTGGAAGCAAATGTTTGATGTTAGTATTTATATGTGCAACGTAAAGTCCTTATTAATTATGACTGATAATACTTTTCCAAAATCTAGGGAAAAAGGGATTTTTTTTTTTTCTCTCTTCTGTGTTTTTCTGATAGTGAACATGAGAAAGTGATAAATGTGACATGTGTAATGAATGAACATTGAAGAAGGAAGTAATAGGATGAGAGAAAATGTTTTCAAGCAACTGTTTCATTAACAGGGGGAGGTTTGGAAATAGTAATCTCGCCTCCCTTTCGTTCTCGGAATCCTATATGGCTAATAAATGATCACCACCTGGACCTACAGTTGCTAATTGCTCCAACTAAGGGCACTGCATATTTTGTCATCCAGCCTCTTAGAATTAGAATAGAAAAATCATTTGCAGATTTTCAGCATCTCGATTGGAATCACTAGAAACATTTTAAAGTGAAACTACACCTCATAATGGTCCTACATTTGGAGCAAGTGGAGGAAGGGGGCCGGGGGTTAGATCAGATTTTTTTTCTTCCTGGAGTATTTTCAATTAAAACCAAATAAATCATCCATCTGATTTTCTTTTGTTAGAAAACCCCGTAATACGTGCATAGAGAGAATTCGTTATAATTATACCCGTAATGAAGTATAGTACTATGTATGACGTATGAAAACAGAAGAATATTAGATGAAAAGATCTGCTAAAAAATTAAACATCCAGATCCTATAATAAAGAAATTCATAACAATACCGAGCAAATTATGCAAATTGGTACTTTATTCCATTATTTTTTTTTCTTATTTAAGGATTTTTCTTATTATAGATTCTTATCAAAAATAATTTTAAAAGATGTTTACAACAGCCAAGGGCTATCTGAGAATATTTAAGGGCGATGTCGGATAAGAACGTGTAAAATTTGTTAAAAGCATATTAATGCCTCTTAATATAATTTTATTTTACCAGAAATTACTCTTTAGTGAACAATAAATTTCACAAAGTATCAAGCTATCAGTATTAATTTACAGATTATACGCCAGAAACCTATTAATATGTTTTTACACCTGTACTCCACCCTCGCTGTTTTTTTTTTTTTTTTTTTTTTTAACATTTAAATTCTGACATCGTCATTATGATAGATAGGTATTCGTTCAGAATAAAAGCACAGTGCAGAAAATCTAGCTGTATAAAGTAGGCGGAGCATCGTCTTCGCGGTACGATTTGAATTACAGATGTAAATTGTATTAATATTATTTGAGAAAAATATCTAATTTTTGAATATTGCAAAAAACTTTTTTCTTAAATATCATTGCACCATATTTCATTAATTAAAAATATGTTTTAAGGATACTAAAGGATTATAATTTGGCGGTTGTTTTACAATTTCTTTCAGTGAAAAATTGTGTAAAAAACGATGATATATATTCTTAAAAAGTTAAAAACATACCACTACCAATACCAATACCTCATTCTGTAAAAGCGATGTTTTTTTTTTTTTTTTCATTAAAAAAAATTTAAAAATTACACATATTTGTGTGTGTTAATATTTCTGTGGTTGATCATGTCATATATATTTATTTAGCTTCAAGTTGTGCAATGGGTATCACATAAATATTTACAAATACTAAAAAAAGGAAAAGGGGAATGGATTTCGGACGGAGCTACACATTATTTCAATTTTCTCCCGATAAGCCTTGTCTTTTTTCTGTTTATGTATTTCCACCAATAAATTTGGAAACATTCATGTGGACAAAATCACTTATGTTGCCGCCATCTGCTATTTCTTTTTACATTTTTATTGCCAGCCAATCAAAATATCGTATTTTTCTTCAAGTCATGTGATTTGAGAATATAAGGACTTTTATTTTGATAGTCTAGGGAAAAAACTAAAATCCATCTGAGAACGCTGACCGCACAGGAAGATTTTCTTGCAACGCCAAATTATCCCCTACCTAGACCTGGAAACTATTGCGTGGGATTTCGATAGTGTAGTCTGGTTTGGTGAATATGGCAACAAGTTTGAGCCGGTTTGGCATCGTTTGGGAAACGGACAATAGAACCCTTAATCGCCAGTTCTTTACCCACTCCGGGCAGAATGATTTCTTTTATTTTATTGCGATAATTAATTTCAATAATGTCATACATTACTTCAAGATGAGAAATTATATAATTTGTATTTTTTTTAATTCAAATGCAAACCTATTATGTCTAATCTATAAAAATAATTAAGTAAAATTTAACAACTTAACATTGGAACTGTGGAAAGTAAAATTTAACACACCACAATATTTTTTAAAATTACTAATTTTATATTAAAAATATTTAAATTAAAAGATTTTTCATGCAGTTATTGATTAAATAAATAATAAATTGATCTAAACTTTTATCTATATTTTGTATGACCATTATCAAGAAGATATTTTCATATACTAAGAAAAGTATGTGATTATTTTTTGTAAAAACAAAAGAGGAAAAAAAAAGGGGAAAATATTAATATAAGAACTGTAAAAGAAATCACCTTGATATCCATGATTTAATATATAAATAATGTATGAAAATGTAAAATAAAATTCAAGAAATTAAAAAATATATATTATAAATCGTTAGCGCGACAAACAACAAACTTTAAGTTCATGTTTTTTTGTTTTATTTTGGTAAGGCTGATAAAAATAAAACTGGTGAATTTTTAAGGGTTGCGTATTTAAAAATAAATAAATTAAAAAATAAATAAATAAATAAATTAAAAAATAAATAAATAAATTAATTAAAATAAAAACATTAGAAAATACTAAATATTAATATATATATATATATATTTAATATATATATATATATATATATTTAAAAAAAAAAAAAAAAAGGAAATGATTGTAGCGAGTAAAAATAAATTCCTTACTCATTCAATTAATTTTTTTGCTTAAACTCAAAGAGTATAATTTATAAATTACAAGCTTAAAATTAGTTCACTTTATTATTGATTGGGACTGACACAGCCCTCTATCGCATTATATGTATAGGAATCACTTACACTATATAACAATTCTTCAAGTTTTCAATATTCAATTAATTTAAAAGCAACTTATTATTATTATTTTTTTCTAATGGAACTTTCAAATTCTTTACCATCAAATCTTGACGTGTACTATCTAGTATTTTTTAATTGTTAAACTTCTTTTCACACGAAAATTTCGACTGATATTTTTCAATTAAAAATGGTGCATTTCCAATCCAAATCAATTAGAAAACAGAATCGAACATACTGAGTGACATCAAACAGCAAAAAAAAAATCTGATATTGTACAGCCTTAGTGTGTATTTCCTGTGCCGAGTGTCTAAAGAATGAGTTATAAATTGCACGTTGACATGTTGATTTGGAATTTGACTTCTTATTTTTTTAGGTAGATTTCGTAAGAAATACTACCTATTACACTCTCCCCTACGTTGGAATTTTTGAAGAAACTTTGCAGATCTAGAGCCGATCATGACTCCCAGAACCCAAAACCACCACCCAGTTCAAAACTTTATCTATCTATCTATCTATGTCACATTTTTATGGACACGATAACTTGAAAAATTCTGCACAAATCTCTTCCAAACTGATACATAAAATCAAGGGGCATAAAATCTCGGTTAAGTTCGTTAATGAGCAAAATCGAACCAAAGAGGGGGGGGGGGGACTTTTTTTGAAAACAGAAAAAACCCCATAATTTCTTAATTATACGTATCGAATCCGTTTAAAGTTATTATTACTTCTAGGGAAAGGGTCGAAAATTTATGTATGACAGATTTTTTGATATAATTTAAAATGGTCCCAAGGGGGGGGGGGCGTTAGAAAAAAATGAATTTATAACTTCGTCAATTCACAATACATCAAATCCGCTTAAATTTATTATGAATCTTCTTAATATTATCTAAAACTTTTATACAGACGAGTTTTTTATAGGACCAACCCTTATTGCAAAAAAAATTAAAAACAAAAAAATCCCTGCTGGCTTCCCCTGCAAACAAGTTAGATTTCAAAGTGGGTGGTTCCAACTGCCGCATTATGGCAAAAAAGGTCATTTCTTCTGCAATTACCAACAAACAGGCCCTACACGGTCTGCATCTTCGAAATCTACCTGTGCCTGTAGGCCGAGCCATCAGGGATTTTCCTCTTTACAGTGAAACAGGAGAAATAAATTTCAAAAGTTGTTATTTATTCATGTGTATTTTAATTATAACTTTTTTATATTACAGGTTAAATTAAATACAAATTATCTAGCTGTTCAGAATTTTCTGGTGTTTTCCTCTGATATTAATGCAAATGTGATTTGGATGGAAATATTTCCTCCTAATTTACGATGTTTCTTTGGCCTATAATTTATATTTAAAGTTTATTTTATTGTAATGTAAATTAAAAAAAATTTATTTTTTCAATAAATTGGGCAGAAAAATGTAAAACATGCATATCTATGTAATCACTTGTTGATTGGTTCTTTGTGATTACAGGGGCGCAAAATTTGCTTCAAACCACAGACTAGCTCCAATTTCGATTTACTGCTACATTCTGCTACTGAAATAAAGAAAAAAAAATTTGAATTATGCTCCAATCTGCTATAAAAATGGTATTTTCCATAACCTAAAAAAGTGGAGTAAAAAAAGAAAAACACCGTCTTATGGAGCATAGCATAGGCTTGAAGAAATGTCAACACAGTGATATTATCCTTGTAGCATCATTAAAACCAGTAACATTTATCAATAACTGAAAAATAGATTCTGCTACAGGTTCGGGGTCTAAATTTCAATTTTTTTACAGTATTTATTACATGTTATCTTAATTAAAAGAGGATGTTTACTCAAAAACACAGCTGCTGTGCTATCATTGAAAAATAAACATTATTGCAAAAGATTTTTGGCATAATTGTTCTCAAGAAAAATATTTTTCCCCCGCTTAGCAATGGGAAACATTCTGACATACTCATAAACTCATTTTTACTTACCCATCATACGTAGTATAGGGTAAGTCTTGTAATCGTTTTGAAAATCGAATAAAAATTTTTGACGAATTTACACGTTTCAGACACTGGAGATTCCGAAAAACATATTTTTAGAAAAAAAAATTTGCCGCCCGTCTGTGTGTCTGTGTGTGTGTCTGTAAACGCTCTATCTCCCGAAAAAATTGAGATAGAGACTTGCAATTTGGTATGTACTTAGTATGTAATAATGGGAAGAAACCTATTTCATTTCAATAACCTCGATTAACCGGAACTATTTTTTTCGGACTCTCGAAATATTCGTTCTGATAAAAGGTGTATACAAATTTTCGAAATTGTTTTTTTAAGAAATGAATATAAAAGACAATAAAAAAAAACATAAATTTTGCATAAAGCATGAAGTCGATCGGATAATGAGTTGCCGAGATATTTGGAGTCCTATTTCCACACTCTTCGATTTTTCATGACCCTGTATTTCATCCAAATTTCACTTCAAGTATATATTTTAATTGGAAATTTGACGCTTAATCAGATGCAATAAACCGCTAGTTAATAGGATTATTATTTTTGGAGTTATAAGGAAAAACCTCTTTCAAGCAATTCAGTAATCGAGCCTTTAAAGTTTGTGACGTCATCCAGCCACGATTTTATTTGAATTGCAATGCATTTTATAAGTAGTTTACAAATTTTTATTTTAATATTTTACATTATGCATATTCATGATGGGTAAGTATTACGGTGGCCCCCAACGACTAGTTATATGTAAAAGCATAAAATTCATCGGGCATGAATACTGAAGTAATTTGGAATTTAATAGTAGTATTTTTCGATAAATGAGTTAAAACCTTTGATACTGAATTCGTTCTTGAGTTGTAAGAGATTGTTGTGTCATAAAGACCGTTTCAGTGCCTTGAGAAATTAGGTTCAAAGTATGAACTTTGACAACATTTTTTGAAAAATGCTTTGTTTTTATGAAAAAAGAAAATGCTATTCGATTTCAATGGTACAGCAATTTTGTCCTGCTATAAAATCGCTAAATACTGCTACAAATTAAGTTTGCCCTGCTACAAAATAGGTAAAAAAAAAATTCCACCCCTGTAATTAGCATGGCTGCGAACTTTTCCATTGTTTTTATAGTTATTTTTTAATAAGAATCTTTGCCTTGTTTAATTTCAGAATTTCTGTGATTAAATAGGATAAAAATTTAAATAACATTAATTCTTTAATAATTAATATTGTAATAAAATATTGTGAAATTGTGTTAACATCAAAATTGGCAGTCATGATTCTTATTCACTACTAAGGGATAAAAAACAGGATTTTGTTTTTCAAAATGGAAATAAAGACAAAAAATTTCAAAATAAGGTAAGGGACAAGAGAAAATAAAATAGTAATCAGTGATAGTTTATAATTTATAGTCAAAATATCTATTTTTTTTCTACCTTTTTGTTGATTAAGAAAAGTAATTTTTTTAATTAGCTGTGTAAATAGTGAAACACTTTTTATAAATTATATAAACTGAAGATAGTTAAAATAGTTTTAAAAATTTTAGTTTAATCAAAAATTAATATTAAAATTTATACAAAATAAACAGGGTGCTCTTTATGAATATTGGAAAAGTCGCCATAAGTATTTATCAAGAAAGAAAAATCTCATTTATTTAACTTTACAATTTTAATAATGGTTTTAGAAGTAAACATTTTAAATAATTGAAAAAATATAAAAATAAATAAAACTATACAAGATTTTTTTTTTCTTTTTTGCAAGAGTAAAATAAATATTCAATTACAATTTAAATACATACCTACAAATTACTTGTGTAACTGCATACAAATTTATCGAAAATCACTCGGTAAACATTTTATGAAATACAAGTGAAAAAAAAAATATATAAAAATAAAGAATGAGAAAGATATTTAAAAAAAGCAGAAAGAAATAAAGTGTAATAAAGTTAAAATTGCATATATATATGCATTTTTTCCCTCACCTTTTACAAATCCCAGAGGGTACTTTAAACGATTTTAATAGGCTGAACACATGTAGATTTAGATATTAGATAATTTTCATGTATGTTTTTAATTAGATGGTATATATATATATTCAGTTCTGTTTAATGAAAACATAAAGATAAAAAGGGTACTTGTGCATTATAAATGCCAGGACATTAGTTTACCAGTATTATTAAAAACAGTAAATATACATTTAAGTACGTAACATGGATAAAAATGATTAATAATATAATAATAAAGTAAAATAACACAAAATGGTAGTTTGATATGCACTTATAAAATACATATTAGGTTGGTGGTTTTTAATGATTAAAACAAATTCTATATTTCTGGTGGAAGAATTAATGTTATTTATATACGTATATAAATATTTCTGCAATTGACTGTAATAGGGAAAATATGTAATATTTGGAAGAAATCAAAAGGTTATTGCAATTAGTATTCATTGTTTACATGGTGTAGTTTCCTAGCAAAAATAATATACAAGTACCAATAAAAAAAGAAATTAAGTCTGGCTGAAATATTATGAAGCGCATTTCATATTGGTTTTTTTAATTGACTAGAATTTCATTAAAGGTTAGCTTCAACTGTTTTCACTACACTGAACATAAATATGAATAAAATGCTGGAAGTGTGCATTAAAAATAAGTATATGGAGAGGAGAAAAACTTCAGAATAATTCTAAATATCTAAAAAGAAAAAAAAAATTGACTTTAATCGTTAAATAAAAATTTAATTCGGTTTAATGCGGTAGTTGAAAATTGAGATATGTAGTATCTATTGTTTAGATTTTTAGTTGGCACACATATTTATTGTTAATTTACTCTAAGTAAATATTTTAATGAAAAAAAAAAAAAAGAAGAAGAAGAAGAAGAAGAAGTGCAATAAAAATTCTGCATTTTTGATTTTTGAAGATTTTGAAACAAATTTTCATTAGACAAATGTTAAGAATATGTTGTGCCTAGTAGCTTTTTGTACACAACCCACATTTTAATTTCCATATTGAGAAATCTATATATATATAATTATGGCACATGGGAATAAACTTTTTTTTATGAAAACATTATAACTTTAAAAGTTAATAGTTTTCATGTAAATTTAGTTTAAAAAGATGTGTATTTTTGTTTCACTTAATTGAAATACATTTATTGAAATACTTCAACAGCTTTCAGAGTATCAAACACAAATATACTTTTAAAGAGCTGAAAATATGTGTAAAAAAAGTATATGGGGAGAAGAAAGACAAAATCGTAATCAGAAATCAATATTTCTTTTAATAAAAAAGTAATTATATTGTTTGTTTTTTTTTGTATTTTTTAAAAATAAAAAGCTTAATTCATATAATATAGCTATAATTAAAAATTGACAGATTTTATTATGTATCCATTTTTCATTTTAAAATATTGATTTAATCTTTAAATTTTTTTGAAAATTAATTAATGTCAATAAAGCTTGAAGTTCGAACTATTGCTTTTCACTATGTCAAAAATGCGGTTGTCGAGTAAGCTTTCAGCCGCGGTAAATAAATCTCAATGTTTACAAACAATCTCCTCTTTCCACCCACCCCCCCCCCTTTTTTTTTAACATACATTTTTGAAATGTCGCCAAAAAAGCGACAAATGGCCAAATGCTGTAGTCTTATGGCAATCATGGTGTGTGTTCTACTTCTCCCTCCAGCCGGCGCTAGTTTCTATGCGAATCCCATGTTAAATATAATTTCCATTGCAGCCAATGAGAGTATCCCGTCTGAATAAATTCTAATATCTGTGGTTTGGAATTAATACAATTTTGCTTTCGCTAATCCTTTTCAAACGTCCAATGTGCCTTTTCTTTTCTATTCAGTTACCTTCTATAACTTTTTTTTTTTTTTTTTTTTTTTAGTATAATATAAGTAGAGTTTCGGTTTTTGACAGACCTTTAAACGAAAAGACCTGGGCTCTTTAACAAAGAATTAAATATGAAGTAATATAGATCATTGTCAGTATGTTGTTAAATTACTCATTAACAAAGTATTTTGTAGTTTTCAAAAATATTTGATATATATATATATATATATATATATATATATATATATATATATATATATATATATATATGTATATATATAGTGGTGGCTCGTGACTGGCTTTATTTGGGGCACAAAATGCATGGCTGCCAAATGTATTCTTTTCTTACCACTATTATTAAAAAGGAATACTTTATTTGATTTACTGTCAGAAAGTTCTGATATTAAACAAGAAAAAGATCTCTTGTAAAAAAAAATGGTATGAAAATAATATGTGTTTCAGGTATTTGAACAGGTACCTTTTGTTCCCCAAAAACAGGCAGCCACGAGCCGCCAGTGTATATACAGGGTGTTCCGTTAAAGGGGTC
The DNA here is from genome assembly GCA_963931845.1 of Maratus michaelseni. Taxonomy (NCBI): domain Eukaryota; kingdom Metazoa; phylum Arthropoda; class Arachnida; order Araneae; family Salticidae; genus Maratus; species Maratus michaelseni. Next base: position 142,769,677 of record OZ007597.1, read on the forward strand.
CAATATTAATAGGGGTAATAGAGGAGATCACACGGAGCATAAATCAGTACATAATGCCTGGCCGGATCTCAATAATTTTCAAGTTACAGCAAATAGAATGAAAAATCGGAAATTTGTAAAAAAACCCTCATTGCTAAACTATCGATAATGCTACATAAAAACGAAGCACATATTTAGAAAGAGCAGAAAAAATCCTACGAAATGACATAAGTTGTTTTAGAATATTGAGAATTATTGGCGAGTTACAAGCTCTGAAACAGTGAAAAAATACAAAATCAAATATTTAGCAAAATAGTTAATCGTTAATTCCAAAAATGCAACTCTACCTACATCAAGGAAAATGTTATAAAATTTGGTCCATTCCGAAAGCTTTCGAAGAAGCTGACAATAAACCATATCAGTTTAATTGTATGGGAGAAATCAAGCAGTTCCCTAGTTACAACTCTGTACTGTTGCACGCTCGGAAAGAGCGAAACTCCACCCATGACGATTGTAAACACCCCGTTTTAATATCTTTCAATTATACATTTCTGATCAACCTCTATCAATACCCTTTCATTATTCAGTCTGGTCAAGTGAATGACATATTGTGCAGCTCTCGCCTTGTCTTAAAGCAAACTCCGTGACTGCTGCGTTTCCTCCATGAACTTTCAGGATGATGAAGAAGAAGTACTTTTTATGCAAATTTTCTATGTGTATAGGAAGAAAAATGTAATAAAACAGCAGTCATCAGTGGGCGTTATGTTAAAGGGAGGCTGTTGTAAGTGGGATTGTAGTAAGTTGATGTATAATAATTATGCCGGAATACTCTAACGAAGAATATGCGGACATGCATCTGATGTACGGGCAAGCTCATGGAAATGCATGTCTAGCACAGCGCATGTACCGTGAGCAATTTCCAAGGAGACGTTGCCCAAGTTCGAAACTCTTCATAAAAATCGATAGACGATTACGGGAGACTGGATCGTTTAATACAGCAAGCATTGATGCAGGGAAACCTCGACATGTACGAACACCTGCAATGGAAGAAGATGTACTGAATATTTTTAAAGATAACCCCTCCACGAGTACACGAGCTGCTGCGTCTGAAGTCGGTGTTTCTCACCAAAGTGTGTGGCGTGTTCTGCGTGCAGAAAACATGCACCCCTTTCATGTGCAGCGGGTACAACTGTTATCAGTAACAGATTGTGCTCAGCGGACAGAATTCGTACGCTGGTTGCTTAATGTAACAGAAAATAATCCACAATTTCTGGAAAATATTTTATTTACTGATGAAGCAACATTTACGAGAGAGGGCGTGGTAAACACGCACAATATGCACACATGGTCATATACAAATCCGCACACTGTTTTCCCGTCGAACGCACAACAAAAGTTCAGTGTGAACATATGGGCAGGTGTCCTCGGCGATTATCTCATAGGACCATATTTACTCCCAGATGTACTCAATGGCAGTACGTACTTGGTTTTCCTACGGGATATCTTACCGCAGTTACTGCAAAATGTGCCAGCAACATTGCGCCACAATATGTGGTTTATGCACGATGGCGCACCGGCACATTTTTTCATAGGTGTTCGCAATCACCTCAATTCAACATATCCTGGGAAATGGATTGGACGCAGTGGACCTGTTGCTTGGCCTGCACGCTCTCCAGACCTCAATCCGTTAGACTTTTTTGTTTGGGGACACCTTAAATCGCTGGTGTATGAAACGCCTGTGGATACACCGGAGGATTTACTAGCGCGAATCGTTGTCGCTGCAGGAGACATTCCCAACTCCGTCGGAGTTTTTCGGCGTGTTCGCCAATCTTTACGACGTCGCTGTCGGCTGTGCGATTCTGTTAATGGGCGCAACTTCGAACACCTATTATAATAATGTCCGTTCGTCTGCCTTCCGACATTGAACTGTGCAGCGCAGGCCAGAAGACTATGCTTCACATATGTCATAAAGTACGTGGAATGTAATTCTTTATTTGTCATTTTTCTTTTATTTTCAACACTTTTTGGCACAGTATTTTGTAAGTCACAGACTGTGGTGTACTCAAATTGTAAATTACAAAGTTTGTATGAATTAATTTAAAATTTAGTGTCTTTTTTAAATTTATAATTAATAAAATTATTATGCTATTTGTTACTATTATTTCCTATCATAAATTATGATGCACATATACATACAATAATTGTCCATGTAAAACATGTACTGAAACTTCTTGCATAGTTACAAATCGCAATATTTTTAATTATTTCCGAATTTTCACCACCAGTTTAATTTTAAGGAATTTAACTTAAGCTTTATATCAATAAAAGACCACTTTAAAATGTAGACTATTATTGTAAAGTTATTTTGGTTCATTCAACTCTTGAATAATTAAAAATGTTGCATCTCAGAAGAAGCATGATCGAAAATGTATAGTTGAGAGTAATTAAAAAGGCGGTGTTTCCAATCGTGATGGGCGGAGTTTAACCTTTGCTAGTGTCAAAGAAAGCGGAGTTGTAACTAAGAAACTGATTAATTTCTCTCACACAATTAAACCGATATGGTTCATTGTAAGCTTTTTCGAAAGTTTTCGGAATGGACCAAATTTTACTACATTTTCCTTGTTGTAGCTAGAGTTGTCTTTTTGGAATTAACGATTAACTATTTTGATGTATATTGGATTTCGTACTTTTTTCACTGTTTCAGGGCTTGTAACTCGTCAATAAATATTGCTATTTTAATACAATTGATGTCATTTTGTAGGTTTTTTTCTGCTCTTTTTAAATATGTGCTTCGTTTTTATGTAGCATTATCGATAGTTTAGCAATGAGGGTTCTTTTACAATTTTCCGAATTTTCATTCTATTTGCTGTAACTTGAAAACTATTGAGATCCGACCAGGCTTTATATACTGATTTATGCTCCATGTGGTCTCCTCTATTACCCCTATTAATATTGGACCCCTTTATCGGAACACCCTGTATATATATATATATATATAGGTGGTTATAATTAAAGTATTAAAGTTACCCTATTATTTAGACCTACGTAGAGTCCGCTCTGATTCACAGATATCGATGAAACTTCGAATATAAGTTATATGAACCAAGGGGAAATGAAATCTGCAAAAAAAAAATAATTCAAATCTCGACCACCAGGTGAGAAAGAGGTGCATGAAGACCAAAAATATCAAACTGGAAACACAAAACTTTTTTTATTTGCAGCATATGTTCAATGTACAATTAAGGTGGAGCGAAAAAACTTTTTTTAGAAATTCGCATTGCTTGAGGCATTTTACGGGGTGAAACTGGCAGAAACAAATTGTCACCAAATTTCGTCTCAAAATATTGATATCTTGAGGTTCCACATCTCAAGTGAATATTGTATTGCTTTTTTTTTTAAGTTTTAATGCCTTTTTATCAAAAAATAATAATTAATTAATTGAATAATTAATTAATTTGTAAATTAATATTAATTAATTACTTTTTCATTAATATATTGCTTTGTTAAAACGTTATTCTCATATGTCAGTGCTAGGAAGGGCATTTTGTACATAAATGGCAAATTTATTCTCCAAAATCTAATAGAGGGCAGCACGTATTCTATTCTGATAATTATTTTATCATGACTTAAGCAGACACGTGACTTTCATTGTGTGGAATAATTCGTTTTTGCGACTGTTGTTTTTGTTTGATGCTTGTCTTTGTTTCAACCACTAATTTGTAGACAGTAATTTGTTTATTTATTTATTTATTTATTTTGACAGGACAATACGGACTTTAACATGGCCTCAACTAGAAGTGAAACTTTTTATCGTGTTTTTGGAACTCCAGTACAATTGAATGAGACAGTGTTACCCACATATGCTGATTTAATGAAGCATTTCCTATGGATAAAAAATGATATATTATGTAAGCAGGGGAACAAGAAAGATCCTTCAGTGAAGTATATCAGTAAAATTGTTTCTTGTGACATTGAAAAAATTTGGAAGAAAGCCTCTTTGCCTGTGGTAAGTCATCAAGAAGTTATTCGTCTTATTAGAAATTACAATTGAAAGTACAAGAATATAAAAAGAATACTGAAATTTCAAAAGGGGGCTGACAAAATTAAGAAAGATTTCTTTGACAAGCCAAGCAGTACTTTGTTTGATATTTCTGTATGCATATGTTTAAATTACGAAGAATGCAAGTGTTCCGTAAAAGTTCCAAGTATGGAACGAAACTTTTTAGCAGACCAACGGCATGAGAGAAAAATGGCAATAGGATCTATTGACATTTCTGCAAATGAAAAATTGAAGCGTGTAAGAGAAAGGCAATGTAAAAGAGAAAATCAGGAATCTAAAACAAAGGAATTGAAAGATAATGCTTCTAAAAATATTACAGATTTAGAAGCAAACGCCGTCTTAGGATCTGATTCAGAAAAGATATCTCTGAAGATGATGAAGATTACGTTTGTCATACAGCCAAATATCGGAAAACGACTGACGATGAAACTCCCTCAACCTCTAAAATAGGCCAAATGAGAATATCACTACCAAATCTAGCCACTGCTTGTGATAGAACGGGAGTATCGGATACTTCAGCTGCTATCATTGCATCTTCCGTGCTTCGTGATATAGGGATTGTATCCAAAGATACTCCATCTAAAGTTATTGACAGGAGTTAGTTGGGGAGAGAACGTCGAAAGGTACGATCACAGCTTAATTCTACAGAAGTACGCCATACTTTGTACGCCATCTACTTCGATGGAAGAAAGGACAAAACTATACTGCAAGAAAAAAGGGAAGTTCTTTATATACGACTATAGCTGTGGAAGAACATATTGTTTTGTTGTCAGAACCTGGTTCTATTTATATAGGACATGTGACTCTAGATTCAGGCTCTAGTGCGGATATTATACGAAGCATCATCAAATTCGTTACACAAAAAGGAATTACACTTTCGGAACTAGTTGCCGTTGGCTGTGATGGAACGAACGTCAACGTTGGGAAGATAAATGGCGCAGTCAGACGGCTTGAAATCTTTGTTGGCCATAAATTGCACTGGTTTGTGTACTTATTGCACGCTAATGAATTACCTCTTGGCCGCCTTTTCCAGAAGATTGACGGAAAGACATCTGGGCCACATCAGTTTTCCGGAACAATAGGAAAGTGTGTAGAAACGTGCAAAACCCTTGCTGTGACAAGTTTTGTTTCTATTTCAGTTGCTTGTCCTGAAATTGATAAAAAAGACCTCAGTGCAGACCAAAAATATCTCTTCGATATTTCTAGTGCAGTATCCTCGGGGGAGTGCCTTCCAGATTTAGCAAACAGAAGTCCTGGAACGATGTCTCATTCAAGATGGCTCACTACTGCCAACAGAATTCTGCGCCTATATGTCTCAACTGCCGAAGTAGAATATGTCATGAAAGATTACGTGCTATCCTGGTTTGAAATAAAGAAAATCCCAGGAGTTACTCATGGAGTACGTCACCTGCACAGAATGATAAAAAGAAGCTCATTCTTACCAGAAGATTTTAACTCAATTGTTCACAAAGTTATTCAGAGAAACTCTCATTTTGCTCACTCTGAAAACATTCTGTTGGCAATGCTGTTAAATGAACGATCGCATATTCGAGAACTGGGCCTCACAAGAATATTGGAAACTAGAAAAACTGAATGGAACGGAAAAATACGCCAATTTGATCTTCCAAATTTAAATTTCGAAGCAGAGGAATATTTTGAGACGATTCACTGGGATAATCCTTTGGAACTACCAGCTACCTTGAATTTCAGCGACGAAGACATAGCTAGTATGATCAGACACGGTTCACAATTTGAAATAGAGAAGCTCCCTTGCCATTCTCAAGCAGTAGAAAGGCATTTGCGACTGGTAACACAAGCATCATTGCTAACATGTGAAACAGAAGCCAAGGATGGATACATTCGCAGTGGAATCAAGTCACGAAAGGAACTTCCAAAGTCTGACACCAAAGTTGAATTTCTTCGCTCTCATGTGGCATCCAAAATTGCAGACTGATTAAAGTATAAAATGTTTTCTTGTTCCGTTTTAAGAGCCTACGCTAGTCACGCGAAGAAACGCTTCAGCTAATGTTAAGTCTATGGGAAGTTTATCGCGCGATTTCTCGCTCGCATTTTAATAATTTTAAATGATTCTTTTTGCATAGGATAGTTGAGCTCGATCTCTAACGTTGTTAGTTTTCTTCTTCTTCTTTTTTTTTGGGAGGGGGGGGGGGTTACGGTTTTTTTATAAACGGACATTTTCAATTTTGGAACCGGTTCTCAAAGTGAAATTACCCTTATATAAAAAAAAGTGGAACCAAAATCAAAAAAGTAAAAACTAACAACGTTAGAGATCGACCTCAGCTATCCTATGCAAAAAGAATCATTTAAAATTATTAAAATGCGAGCGAGAAATCGCGCGATAACCTTCCCATAGACTTAACATTAGCTGAAGCGTTTCTTCGCGTGACTAGCGTAGGCTCTTAATAATTAGAACTACTTTTAAGTCAGAAAATAAAGCTACTATAAACATTAAAATTAAATAAAAGAAATTGATTTTTTTTTTAATTTTTGAGTTAATATTCCTCACTTTCACCCCCTGTGTGGAACCTGAAGACGATGAGTGATTGCGTTGGGATTTTTTTTGCAGTGTCTTTTTTGCCAAACAGCACCATTTGTTGAATCAGGAAATATTAAAATTAAAAAAAAAGTGCGTTTTTCACTCCACCCTAATGTGTATTCCATTTACGTCAAGCACATGTTCAAAACGTATTATAGCGTGTTCAACAGTAGCGCGCAGGGTTTCTCGATCAATTGCAACAACATGACGAGTTATGCTTGCTTTAAAATCAGGCAGAGTCCGTATGCTTCCCCAATACACACGATCTTTCAGGAATCCCCACAACCAGAAGTCACAGGGGTTCAAGTCCCGAGAACGAGAAGGCCAGGTTGTCGGAAAACTTCTCTAAATTACCCGATCATCTCCAAAGTGGGCACGAAACAGTGCCGTCACTGCTCGAGCTATGTGTGGTGGTGCACCATCTTGCATGAATACTGTAGTCTCTAAACACCGAAACACAATTTCCGCACAAAAATTATAAAAATGTTGGACGTGTAATTTGGATTGAAGTCTCGAAGTAGGAGTTTACATTTATAAAAGTACCTTTCTTACATGAGATGTTATTCAATTTCTGCAACAGATGTGAATGTTTCGTCGTTGAAAAGTTAGTATTCTTTTAAAAATAGGATAAAATTTCTCTTACAGTGAGATGGTTATTGTAAAGAAATTGGAGTAGTAAAACGCATCCATACGTATAGTCGAAATTAAGGTTAGAGTTATACGATGTATAGAGTAACATTACAGTTTAAATTTAATGAGGATACTATTAAAAGGCTATCACCAAAAAATACTTTACAGTTTCAAATCCCATTTGCTATTTAGTCAATTGATAGTAGAAACAATTATGAATGATTACCCATTAGCTTTTAAAATGTCCAAATATGCTTATTTTGGGGTGGTTTTAGTATGCTATAGTTATCAAGTAGATCAAGATGTATTTAGATACATCTAAATATTATGGAATGACCATCAAAACTGTTTTTCATCAATTAAAATTGTAAAAACATCAGATTTCTAAATCAGATATAAGTAAAATATAGTAGATTCCGTTTACATTTCCATAAGTTTCTTTTGTACATGAGATTTTATTCAACTTATCCATCAGATGCAGGTGTTTCGTGGTTGTCAGGTAAATAATTTTAGACGTTGAGGCTCCTGATCTGCATATTTATTAGTTCTATTTTTGAAGCAAATGCAGTTAAGTATGGTAAAGTGATCTCTTTCTTTCTTTCTTTTTTTTCTGTAAAATTTTGTGTGGCAGTAGAGTTAACTTTCTCTGGTAAAGTATGCTATTTGCATATGGCGACAAATTTACCCAGTTACAGCGTTGGCACATTTATAGCATATAGGTATGAAATTAATCTAGAAATGTTTCATTTTTCCATATTACCAATATATGACTTTTGAACCTTTTTTTCGGTAAATACCACTGAAAGAAATTTCCTTTTCAATTTAATTGATTGATATTGTATCGATATTGTATCTTCCATCAGCTTTTATGGGATTTAAACTATGTTAATAATAATTATATTTTTAAATGCACTATAAAAATAAAGAAGAATCGAAAGTATGAAACATTCTTCGTTAGACTAAAGCACGCATTTTTACTGGAAAAGCAGAAGCAGGGCTGACTGACTAAAAGGGAAAAAAAGGTCTTGCTTTTGCTCATGAGGTGGTAGCACATGCTTCCTGACTAATAATGAAAATTTGACGCTTTGGAAGCGTGTCATTTCTATTTCTCATTTATGTAGTTAAGATGTTAGTTTAACTTATTGTGTTTTGTAGTAACATTTCAATCAATTTTTTTTAAATTTAATAATAATAATGAAGAAATAGTAACTAAATAAAAATTGGATAACAACTATAATCATTTTAATAATATCTGAAGTCATTTGTATTTCTTAAGTAGGGTTGATTTTTCATTTATCATAAAAAATGGCTAAAATGAATACAAATGACATATCTTTATAAATTTTATAATTTATATATTTTCAGAAATTTTCCATTTTAACCCCTTGAGGGGCACCGGTATATAATATATACCACTTTTTAATATATAACTTTGCCACCAGTATTATTAACTAAAAATAATTAGTATTGTTTTTTGCAGATTGAGGTGGTAAAAATTCATTATTTAAATTTACTGGTGTCAAAACATCGCAAAATATAGTATTTTTAGACCATGTGCTTGCCCTTCAAGGGGTTAACATTCTACTACTAATTTAAATGTTAAAATAGAAATAGCGATACACACAATAGAGTATAACGATGTATTAAAATATGATTAATATCCAATTATATTATAGCCCGATTTTGCCATGGTACTGATCCAACATTGTTTGTAAAATAAAATAAAAATAGCCGGTAAATAATCTATCACATATAAGAGGATGAACCCTGATGGTGAGAAATACCACCATCTAGACCTAAACTAGCACACACTATAAAAAAAAAGTATTTGTTTTTTTTTCTTCATATTAGCAGAGTATTTGGTATCATTTTAATCAGTGAACAGTGAACAATACAAATTAATGATCCATTTTAGGATCAGCGCATACAGATAGATAATTGTGGAACAAAGTGAACCACGGCAGTCAAGAAAATATTTGTTTTTCCGTTCCCACGAATGATTTAACTACACCTAATAAAAATGTCATGGAGAAAATTGTCAGAACAATAATATGACACATTTATTTATGAGAGCTTAAATAGGCACGAAGACCTCCCAAGTCAAATCATCTTTACCTCCCAGACACAGCACGGCGTCAAGAGGAATCACTATTGTACCGACGGGCCTATGAAACACTCAAGGGGAGTACCAAATTTCTCCCGCCTGCCAATGGTCATCTCTCTAAAATCAGAGGTATGGCCGAAACATGCAAATTTTCAAGAAGTTAAATGTATAAGGCCTTAATTTTATGTGAAAAGGGAAGAATGATTCCATCCCTTTTTTTTTTGCTCCACGAAAAGAATGTGATTTTTCTTGAGAGTTCAGATTCAAAAAAGATGGAAAAGTAGAAGGTTGACTGCTCTCTAACTAAAAACAGATTTTGAGTGTGTGTGCCAATAGATGGAAATGTGTGCGCTAAGGAAAAGCGAAAACGCGTCAGCCATTACCTCCTGCTGTCAACGTTATCTAGTAATATAAGGTAACAAACAATCTTCCTTCACCATTGTTCCATTTTATTTAATTAAGCTATATTCTTTTAATAATACGAACTTACGCGTGTATGAAGATCCTACCCCGATCTAAACATAAAAAGGCTAATCAAAAAAAATACTTCTAGGGTATGGAACTCTGCCTTCAAAATCGAATTTGTTAATTCAGTAAGATAAACTGTAATTCTCAGAAAATAAATGTTGAGAATACAGTTCTCAGCTAGGATCGAATATGTTTTTTTTTTTTTTTTTTTTAAACATTTATGTTTGTTTTTTAATTAAATGCTTATAATTATCTTGTAAATAAACTCAATTTTATATTCAATTAATTTTAGTCAGTTTTCCTTTTGTTTACTTAATTTATTGAATTAATATTAATTCTTTTATTTTAGGAAATGTTTTCTTTAATATTACAATCTAGGTTTTAAAATAAGCCATTATTTATTTAATGTTACATAACTCTCTGCAGGTAACCTTTGATGATTGTAACTGGCTCAAAGAGGATCCGAACTTCAAAAATAATTCACAACGCAACTTTTTCTTTTCTATAATTAATTGATAATTTGTCTAATAAAATTTTCTGAGTATAAATTATCATATCAGATCCTTAGAGTCATAGGTGCAAAATAAATACTATACGTCTCGGACAATTTAAAATACTCATATTAATCAATAAACAGCAATATAGTGGTAAATCCTATGCAGTCAGACTTAAATTCAAATAATTTAATTGATCACTCTGTAGCATTCTATCATAGGGTTTACAGAATTAGAAGTGGTACCGTTACCTCTTTCTAAATTATTTTAATATATTAATTTAATTTTAGAAATAGAACTTTAGGTTATTGTATAATTTTTTTTAAAATATAAAAATATATATGCAATATTAAGACTGCAAAAAAAAAAAAAAAAAAAAAAAATTTTTTTTGCTAATTTTAAAATTCTTTTGAAAAATTTTTTTTTCCTCTTTTCAACAACTAATAAAAAAAAAATTTAAGCATTCATTGGGGAATCTTCATACACACTCTGTAACATGCATATACTTGGCAACTCTTTTTGGGTACCTCACTAAATATATAATGATATATTAAATAATAATAAGTGTTATTGGATTGATTTGTATTAACAAAGAATTGAAAATATGACTTGTGTTACATATACTGCAACAGCAGCAAATATAAAATAAATACATAATAATGCTCAAATATTGAAATGATATATATTATATATAATTAATTTCTCGAACAGTGCATAACAATTCACCATTGGGTATCTTTTATTTTATGTTAAACGATTTTTTTTTGCTCTCTCTCTATTTTATGATTTTTGTACTTTAATTGGATGAATAAGCGTAAAAGTCAAAGAATTAGTAGAATAGATACTGGTGTCAAAACTAGACAACAATTACGCGAATTAAATAATCAAACTGTAGACACTAATATTATTTGTAATAATAAGAATAATAATAATAAGAAAAAAAAGAAAGAGAAGAAAATTATAAATTCTGAAAAAGCTACTTCTAAAATTACTACAATGGACACCCCAAATGCAGACAGCCTAATTAATCTGATTCCATACTATGATGGAAAAAAGGAAGCAAATATTAACCATTTTTTCTTACAATTTGACAATCTCATCAATAAAACTGAATTGAATAATGATTCTAAATTAACTATATTAAAGGCGAAAATTGTAGGACCTGCTAAAGATAAATTGATGAGGGATCAAAATTTGTTCGTGGAACAGAACTTAGGAACCTTTAAAACAAAGTTAAAACAATTATTCGAACCCAAAACCACATTTCTAGAAGCGCAAAAGAAATTTTGCAATCTCAAACAAAAACCGGAACAAAACATGAACGAATTTATATTAGAATTTAATGCGGCAGCAGACCTTTATCTAAAAAAAAGTGGGCAAGATATAGGAGCTAACAACAGCTCTACATTCATGGAAATGATCAAATTATCTCAGTTTTTGGAATCAATTCGTAGTGATTTAAGTCTGGAAGTAAGAAAAAACTCTCCGCCGGACTTTAAAACAGCGTGCAACATAGCTTTAAAATTAGAGGAGGCTTATTCACATGTCAATTTAAAGGACATCAACAACATTTCCAAAACTAAAGATTCTGATTTGTTAAATGAACTGCTTAAACTCAATGTAGAAAGTGCAGAGAATATAAAATTATTAACCGCGGAATTAAATAACATAAAATTAAAGGTAAATGCCACTAACAATGATACAACTAGGTTTTGCAAGTACTGTAAATCCACATCCCATACGAACCCACATTGTTGGTTTTACAAGGGCAACGAACAAAACAGCAGTAATTACGTGGACGAAAATAAAAAAATTCCTGAGAATATTCAAATCGAAAAACCAAATTTTTATCAAGGGGGAAACCAACAAGCTCAGGGAAACTTTCAGCAAAACCCAAATTACACGCACCAAAACTTCAACCCTATGCAATATTCTGCTCCTCAGTACATGTACTATGCACCACCCCCACCCCACCAACAATTTATGCCGATATCATATCCCAGTTTCGGAAATTATGGAGGCAATTTCAACGAACAGAGATCATATGACCAGCGAAGAAATTATAGAGGGCATAGAGGGGGCTACAAGCAAAATAATTATAAAAAACATGATTATACAAAAAAAAATAATTCACAGCAGACATTTGAAAACAATAAACAAGATAAAGATCATGATCAGAATTCTAGTAACAATAAGGGAAACTAAAGTCGGGACTTACATTCTCAAATACAAGGCACCCGCGTAAATCTCACTGCGGGTCTAAAAAAATAACAAAATTATTGCTAGTGTCAAAAGTAATGACAATTCTCAACTTCCGATTATTACTTTTGAAATTAATGGTGTTAAGATTAATGCTTTGACAGACAGTGGGGCGGCAGTAACTTTGGCATCACCTATATTGTTCGAACAATTAAAGAATGCACACGTAAAATATAAAAATCTCTTTAACCAGGTAAAAATTCAAACATTAACAAATTCGACAATCTCTCTTAAGCAATGCATTAAATTAACTTTCAAATTGGAAAACGTTTTTGTATCGGGGCATTCTATGTTACAACTCAAGATTTTGGTCGGAACTACAATATGCTATTGGGATTCGATTTCCTCAAAACAAACAATATTATCCTAGATTTTGAAGATAAAACCATGAAATTAAAAAACAAAAACATTGCACTTCAATTTCTAGAAAATGAACCTCAAAGTCTGATAAGTAACTTAACTGCTAACTCTAATGAGAATCAAAATAAAGAAACAATACGCAAAAAGAAAAAAAAACGCATCTCGCACAAAAATTTTGTTACAGCAAAACTAACACAGACAACGGAGTTACTACCAGGCGAAAAAAAAATTGTTGCATTACTATTAGATCCAGATAAATTCGCGACTACAAATACAATACTCTTGGAACCGATTAAACATAATATGAAAATTTATTATAAAACATCAATTCACGAAATTGCCAAGGATAATAAAATTCATATAATAATCACTAACAAATCACAACAAAAATTAATCTTAACAGAGGGAATGAACATTGGCAAAATTTCTAAACATTTTGAAATAAAATCAGTTGACACTGAGGGTCAGGAAGTAACGAAGCAGGTAGTGCACATTAATAATCTGAATTTAGAGCAAGTTCGTGAACGGAGAAAAGCAGAACTTAGATCAGACGACTTTAATTTACAACATTTAGACTCGGACACAGCAGAAAAATTAAAAAAAATACTTCTAAATAATGCACATGCCTTCTCTAAGAATTACGATACACTCGGACAATCTTCATTAGTCGTCCCAAGATTTAATTTAATACATAATTATCCTCTGCAGACTAAACCATACAAAACTGCACACAATGTTAAAGAGTATGCTAAAAAAGAAATCGAAAAACTTTTGAGAGCAAATATCATTCGTAAATCCAACTCTGATTACGCTTTCCCTGTTATTTTCGTTAAAAAAAATCTTTGCAGAAAAACGAACAGGCTAATGAAGTTAAATATCGTATGGCGGTCGATTATAGACTTTTAAATGAAATACTTCAAAATTATGCGTACCCCATACCCGAAATTAAAGAGATTCTGCGGAGAATGAGTGGAAAAAAAATATTATACAGTACTGGATCTACACAGTGCGTTTTTCCAAATAAATTTACGTGAAGAAGACACTGAAAAATTAGCTTTCATAACGGAGCACGGTAAATTCTCCTTTTTAAGATTGCCTTTCGGAACGCGCCTCAGTACTGCGGTGTTTGCAGAATTAATTGATAAAGTGTTGGGCCACTTTAATGAAGATCAAGTCGCTTATTTTATTGACGATGTGATCCTAGCAGCCGACTCACTCGAAGAAATGTTAGATCTGTTAGACAAAGTCCTTAAAGCTTTTATTGAAAATAATTTAACTATTGAGCCTACTAAAATACAAGTCTGTATGTCAGAAATCGAATTTCTCGGTTTCACCCTAAATAGCGAAGGATACTCTCCTTCAAAAAGAAACATAGATAAAATTCAAAATTTAGTTAAACCTAAAAATAAGAAGGGAGTTAAATCTCTACTTGGTCTTTCGAATTATTTTAGATCGCTTATTAAAGACTATTCTAAAATAGTTGACCCATTAATTAATCTTACTAAAGACAAAGTGAAATTTAAATGGTCTGACATAGAAGAAAATGCTTTCAAAGAAATCCAAGCAGCGATAGTTAAAAATCCCACATTAAAACCCCCGGATTTCTCAAAAGATTTCATTTTAATCACAGACGCTTCTAAAACAGCTATTTCTGGAATTTTAGCACAAGAATACGACGGAGAACAGCTGCCAATTGAACATTTTGGGCGAAAATTAAGGGATCCCGAAAAGAACTACCCCAGTTTCAAACTCGAACTACTGGCAGTTCATGAAGCGGTGATGTATTTCAAGCATATTCTCGCAGGGAGAAAATTTAATATTTATACAGACTCTAAAGCGCTAACGTATTTTTTAAATTTGGAAAAGCAACCAGACATTGTAGCAAGGTGGTTGGACAATTTGTCCCCTTTTAATTACTCTTTTCAGCATATCGAGGGATCTAAAAATCCTGCTGATTATGTTTCGAGGAACATTAATAATATAATTTCAAGAGAAAAATTGCAAAATTCATTGTTTACGGTAAACAAAGCTCTATCAGATGAAAACATTAAACTACAACAATTAGAAGACGAAAAATTGAATAAAATAATAAACAAAATTAAAACTGACAAACAAAACAAAACCACTAAAAAATTCACTCTCAATCAAAAAGAAATATTAATATTAAAGCCAGGCTCTGATACAAATGAACTATTAATTGCTCCGGATAAACTTAAAGCTGAAATAATACAGGAAGCTCATAAACCGCATTTCGGATTTTTTAAAACTTATCAAATAATAAAAGCTAGATTCTACTGGCACGGGATGTACAGGGATGTAAAGAATTATTGTACTAAATGTATACCATGTAACACGACTAAACAACATCAAACTATTAAAGTTCCCACACAAAAAATAATCAAAGATAAAGAAATCGGATCAGTTTTGCATATAGATTTAATTGGTTTGCTTCCAATGACGCTACGCAAAAATAAATTTGTATTTATGATTATTGATTCCACATCAAGATTCTTGGAGGCTGTACCGGTTCGCAATTGTGAATCACAAACACTTCTAAATGTATTGAATCGTTATTTTAGTAATTTCGGATTGGCACGATCCATAAAATTGGATAATGGCCGGTATTTTCACTCCGATTTATTCAAAGAATACATGGATTCTCTTAACATAGACCTAGATTTTACGTCCGTGAATAATCCACGCAGTAATGGGCTCTGTGAGATATCTAATAAAATATTAAAAAATTCAATTGTTGCCATGTGTAAAAACTCTCTGGAATGGGATACCAGAATTGATTTTTTTAAATTAATTATAACAGTACACCGCATAGAGCTACGGGATTTTCTCCGGCACTTCTATTTTTCGGTAGGGAAGTAAGAACCCCTTTTTCCATACACTTGCCTGACCAAGACATAATTGTCAAAACCTACGTTAAAAATAGAGTCCAACATATTGAGGAAATAAAGAAATTAGCCTTACAAAACCAAAAAAAATGATGGCGGAGTACATCGACAGTACCCCAGTCCAAAAAGTAAAATTTCTACAAACGGGACAAGAATGCTACTTAAAAGTCGTGGGTAAACCAGGTGTACTTCAGCCAAAATTCTTGGGACCATTTGAGGTGGTAAGGAAGCTTAGGAATAACAATTACCTATTAAAGGAAATTGCATTCCCAGATAAATCGACTATTAAACGCCACATAAATAAATTATTCTCACCAACGAAAGTGGAATCACAGACTATACACATAAATTCCTAGATAGGGAAGCGAGAAATTTTTTTTCTCTTTTATTGCTGTCGAGGCAATATGTATATATTTATTTTAATTTTTTTATTGTTTATAGATGTCTTATTTTTCTTTAGTTTAGTACACATTTTATAATTTTCCATTATTGTTTATTTACAGTACATTGAGAACAGGTTACTATATTAAAAAAAAAAAAAAAAAAAAAAAAAGATCGTTTAGGGAGGATACTGCAAGTTTTTTTCTTTGCTACACAGTGTACTACTGAGGGATTTGGCTCGTCAGAGGGAGTTATGAACAAACATGCACGCTAAATAAATAAAAAATAATAATAATTACGATAAAAATAAAAACAGAGGCAGCCTTGCCATGGTATCACCCTTTCAAACCCATTTTATACTAATTTATATAACAAAACAAAAAAAATTTTAATATATAACCTTACCCCCTCTACTAAAAGTGAAAATAAAAGTCTTTATATGTAGCACAAAACATATAACTAATCGATTTAAAATTACAAGTCAACATCTATTCACTCGGCGACACAAATATAAATAATAATAATACAACATTTTATATTGACCAATATTTATAATAATTCATCCTTTGCTTAAAGCCACGGATTGACGAATCCACTTGAATTATTATAATTAAAAAAAAAAAAAAAAAAAAAAAAAAATTGGTCAGATTTTACAAAATTATTTTAGTTTAATATTTATGATATAATCTATAACTTGGTTAGAACAACGCGTTTCAATTTTAATTTTAGAATAATTGTACGATTGCATATTATAAAACAAACAAGTAAAAAAAAAATTATTAGTTGTCCCTAAGGATTAACATTTCAGATAATTTAATTACAAAAAAAATAAAAATAAAAAAATACCATTGAACGTTTCAATTATTACAAAACATAAATTGGATGTTTAATTTATACCTTAAATATTTAGGTAAATTATTTCATACTTAAAAAATAATAATAATAAAAGGTGTTGGATACATGTCAATGATCATTTCAGCAATTTATTGGATGTTAAAGTCTCGTTTTTGCAGGCGAAATTGAGACTATCTGCGCAGAGCATCTAATAATGCATTTAGCTGAGATATTTCTAATTAACTAAATTTCCAAACTTTACAAAAAAAAAAGGAATTTGTTTAATCTTTTTTTTTCTCTAACTATTATATGTAATATTTTATAAAACAAAAAAAAAATAAGAGAAAAGAAAAGCGAACGCTCGCTTTCCATTCCTTAAATATGTATATTTACACGTTAATATATTTTTAAATAATAATAATAAGAAGAATAAATAATTAAATAAACACTTTACAATTGCATGCACATTTTCGTTTGTGCAAAGCAACGCTTGTTCTCGCTAACTTAAATTGTAACTAGAAAATCAATATTATATTAAAAAATATATATATATTATAATACATTACGTTTTTATACATAATATAAATAAATAAGTAAATATATAAATTGACGAGAAGATAGTGCGATGCAAACGGATTTGACCACGTTACCACGTGTACCGATTTTTTTTTTGTATAGAACTATTCTCTGTAATTAAGCAGATATACACATTTAATGATTACATACCCCATTTTTTTTGTTAAATCCAAGCCGGGTATACACGACTTTTTTTTATTTTAATCACACATTTAATTTTATTTTAACAATAAAAAACAGATAGCTGGATTTTTGCGAGTAATCCTTTTCACAGACACACGTGCAATCAAATCGTTTCACTGATTTTTTTTTTCCACTGTCAGTAATCCAGGAGTTTAGTAAACATTACCCACAGGTGAGGAAAGATACCTAATACACGGCTTATCATTTCGCAAATCGTCCCCCGTGTACAACTGAATCCGAAGGTAGGGAGATGAGTCATTGTCCACAGGTAGGGTCATCTAGCTGTCATTCTCTATCCTTCCGCTTAGCGGTGATGGATTAGAGGGAGAAAAGATTACTGTTTTTTTCTTTTTCTTTTTTTTTCCAACCCCGTTCATTCCAAGGCAGACAGTTTAAAAGGGTATTGTGTTTGACTTTATCAACGGATATTTAAATTTTTGGTATCGAAAGAAAAAAAAAATCATTTTTTCGATCTGTTTCCTTTATGAAAATATATTATTATTGAGAATATCTTTCATTCAGAAAAGTAGCCTTTTCACATATTCCAAAACAATTGTTTTAGTAAGAATGATAAGATTTTTTTTAACATAACATTTTCTTTATATATAAAAAAAAATAAAGAAGTTTTCCTTTCTGCTCAAGAGAAAATAATTCAAGTGAGAATTATATTATAATGTTTATAATAAAGATTGTAGTACAACAGACATGTGATTATATAGATGTGTTTTCTCTCAATGTTTTTCATATATTATATAATTTTTTTTTTAATTGTATGGTATTCATTATCAATGCATACAGCTTACTGATTATATTGAGTATTTGTTTTAAATGATTCTGTATATTGTGTTTCCATTCATGGGTACCTAATTAGCTTGTAGTAATTAAAATAAAAGATTTGCCAATTTATATGTATGTAAAGCAAAATATAAGAATGGAAAAAAAAAATAATTTTTTTTCTTTCTTTTCTCGGGCATTTTATTTTATTATTTGGCTTATTCAAATTTTCCTGCTTTATTTGGATTTGGACCTATTAAAACTCAAAATTTTAATAAATGTTTTTGGAACAATGGAAATTGAAACCAACTACACATGATAACTTGCTGAAGAAGTCATGTCTTTCATCAGATTTTTCAACAGTGAACTTTTGATTACGCTTTATTTCACCAATGTGTAAAACTTTTTTTCGGGTGTTGCAAACCTACTTACACTCCAAACCTAGTGACATTCCAGCTTATCCCAAGTTCCTAGACTTTTCCATTTGAACATTTTCAGTTTTGATATTCAATATAATACGACGATGGACTTTCATCGAGTACTTTGTGGCTATATATATATATAAAAAAAAAGATACTGTTGACCTTTTTTTTTTCTAATGTCGGGGGAAGAGATGATGGTGAGAAATACCACCATCTAGACCTAAACTAGCACACACTATAAAAAAAAAGTATTTGGTTTTTTTCTGCATATTAGCAGAGTATTTGGTATCATTTTAATCAGTGAACAGTGAACAATACAAATTAATGATCCATTTTAGGATCAGCGCATACAGATAGATAATTGTGGAACAAAGTGAACCGCAGTCAAGAAAATATTTGTTTTTCCGTTCCCACGAATGATTTAACTACACCTAATAAAAATGTCATGGAGAAAATTGTCAGAACAATAATATGACACATTTATTTATGAGAGCTTAAATAGGCACGAAGACCTCCCAAGTCAAAGCATCTTTACCTCCCAGACACAGCACGGCGTCAAGAGGAATCACTATTGTACCGACGGGCCTATGAAACACTCAAGGGGAGTACCAAATTTCTCCCGCCTGCCAATGGTCATCTCTCTAAAATCAGAGGTATGGCCGAAACATGCAAATTTTCAAGAAGTTAAATGTATAAGGCCTTAATTTTATGTGAAAAGGGAAGAATGATTCCATCCCTTTTTTTTTTTGCTCCACGAAAAGAATGTGATTTTTCTTGAGAGTTCAGATTCAAAAAAGATGGAAAAGTAGAAGGTTGACTGCTCTCTAACTAAAAACAGATTTTGAGTGTGTGTGCCAATAGATGGAAATGTGTGCGCTAAGGAAAAGCGAAAACGCGTCAGCCATTCCCTTCTGCTGTCAACGTTATCTAGTAATATAAGGTAACAAACAATCTTCCTTCACCATTGTTCCATTTTATTTAATTAAGCTATATTCTTTTAATAATACGAACTTACGCGTGTATGAAGATCCTACCCCGATCTAAACATAAAAAGGCTAATCAAAAAAAATACTTCTAGGGTATGGAACTCTGCCTTCAAAATCGAATTTGTTAATTCAGTAAGATAAACTGTAATTCTCAGAAAATAAATGTTGAGAATACAGTTCTCAGCTAGGATCGAATATGTTTTTTTTTTTTTTTTAAACATTTATGTTTGTTTTTTAATTAAATGCTTATAATTATCTTGTAAATAAACTCAATTTTATATTCAATTAATTTTAGTCAGTTTTCCTTTTGTTTACTTAATTTATTGAATTAATATTAATTCTTTTATTTTAGGAAATGTTTTCTTTAATATTACAATCTAGGTTTTAAAATAAGCCATTATTTATTTAATGTTACATAACTCTCTGCAGGTAACCTTTGATGATTGTAATTGGCTCAAAGAGGATCCGAACTTCAAAAATAATTCACAACGCAACTTTTTCTTTTCTATAATTAATTGATAATTTGTCTAATAAAATTTTCTGAGTATAAATTATCATATCAGATCCTTAGAGTCATAGGTGCAAAATAAATACTATACGTCTCGGACAATTTAAAATACTCATATTAATCAATAAACAGCAATATAGTGGTAAATCCTATGCAGTCAGACTTAAATTCAAATAATTTAATTGATCACTCTGTAGCATTCCATCAAACCCATTACCGTCTGTGTGTATATATATATATATGTATTCTAATTTCTTGTACAAATGATATAAAATTAGAGAATAATTTATTTCGTGCAAAATATCCATCTTGCTTAGGAGGTAGTTGTTGAACATGCTTGGGGGAAAAAATACGCTATAAAGTAGCCTCAACATCCATACAAACGATGGAGCATGGGCTACGGTACATTTTATAAACTCGCATTCAAGATTTGTTTTCACAGAGATACGAAGAGCATAACCCAACAAGTGGCTCCAAAGAACTTAAACCAGGCATACGTTCTTTGTATATGTTCTTTCGACGGCTCACTCCTTGTTTTAACGCTGTTCTCAAATCTAAACTGGCTACTTTATGACATATTTCTTAATCCATTTTTCTCCGAGAAGGCAGAAGATATTTCCGAAAATTACTGACAAAGTCAGCATTTTGTACCGAATTCCCGCCGCCGCACAGCGAGCAAGGAGAAAAACGTGCGGAGCACATATTTAAAATTCATAGAGATACAACTAAATGTAAATATATTGCTTGAAGGTTCGTAAAAACATACATAAAAACATTTAAAAGCACATTAAAGTCCTTTTAAAAAATCAAAACGTTTTCAACCGAACTTACTCGGTCATCATCAGTGAAAAACTAATAGTTAAGTTGAGTTGTTGTCCTTTCGCAACAACAACGCAACAACAACTCTGGTTTTTCACTGATGATGACCGAGTAAGTTTGGTTGAAAACGTTTTGATTTTTTAAAAGGACTTTAATGTCATTTAAATGTTTTTATGTATGTTTTTACGGAGCTTCAAGCAATATATTTACATTTAGTTGTATCTTTATGAATTTTAATTATTAAACAAGGTGAATTTGCACTGAAATTTTAACTTATAGCGAATCACATAATTCGATAAGTAATTTATTTATCAAAAAATCGAAAACTCAGTTCGATTCCAAATCACTTCAATAGTCAGACCTGCCAATTTTATGCCTTTGCATTTAAAAATGAGTCAGAAATTGTGTCAGAGAGTTTCGCGTTGTTCAGCAGATCATTGTAGAGCCACCTTAAATTCGTATTGGTACTTCTTAAAGATATATTTCTATATTTCATTTGATTTTAAATATATAAATAAATTTTTGCTAAGTTACGGTGACAAACGTTTAATAAAAGAGAAGTGTTAATAAAGTAGCACTTTTTAATACCATCATATACCAATGTTATTCACTACGCGGCCCTCAAGTTCATTTAATGTAGCCACACAAGTGGATACACACCTTTGAATCTATGTATTTAAAGTGAAAAACGCGTGTTTTCACAACTAAATATGTATATTTATTTGGCAAAATTTTAAAGAGAGCTTGGATCCAGTTATATTTATAACCATTTGAAATTTCACAGAGTTCGGAAGAAGAGAACTACTTTTTTATTGCTATGTTAAAGGAGCCAACAAGAAAACAAACAAACAAACAAAAAAGCGAGAAGAAAACATTTCTTTTACAACTCGATAACAATATTTTTCACGAAATTTTTACACGTGCCGTAAAACAGTTTTATTTATAACCAACAAAGATTTCAAAGAGTTCGGACAAAAAGAACTTTTTATTTTAAAACTATGACACGACCCTACATAAAAAAACAAGAAAATGAGCTCTTTTATTACTAAGTATCAACATTTTTTCGCGAATTTTTCATTTTAAACTATAAATTCATACAAAATCGGGTTAAAGATATAAAATGATAAAAATCTGATATATATATATTTTTAATTTATTATCACGTTCCCGCGTAACGCCGGGCGGGTCAGCTAGTTTCTTACTATACGTTTTTTTTTTTTTTTTTTTTTTTTTTTTTTTTACTTCGCTACAGAATATGTTCTGGGTGCAGCATCTTTTTTAATAAGATTTATGTTTTAAGGAGATACGAGGAGCTTAACCCAACGGGCGCTCGCTTGTGTTTTTAATCACTTATGTCTGACTTACAGCATATAAACTCAAAATACAGTGGGTAATATCCACCTAATATACACTTCTTTAAACGCTTTAGTAACACTCCATAACTTTTTAATTGTATTACATTCATAAATACATATGTAAATATAACATATACATAATATCAAGATATCGTAAGATAGAATAAGATTCTGATCTGAATAGGAAAAAATCCGACTTGTTTGAATAAATTGAAACTGACATATCCATTAACAGTAACTTTTAAGTGATTAAAACTAATTAATAGTGATTTTTTGAATATATAAACTTTTAATTAATTTATTTCCTTTCAGTAAACTTTTAATTGATTTGATTTTGATCTCAAAATACTAGAGTTTCTAAGTATCTCATTATGTACATATGTTTTTAAAACACATTTTTGGCAAGCTTTCTCCTGGAATTGAAAAAAAATGAATATATTAATGAATATTTATTTAAGAACGTCACCTAAGATTATACTGGAGCTACCTTATTAGCCTACTAAATTGTTAAAACTAACACCTGTTTTATGTGAGTGATGATAATAAAATTACAATATTAAAATTAGCTAATGCTTCCAAACGCTTCTCGAGCAAGGATGAAAGCGGGTATTTTAGACACGCCTCTTTTTGACACAAAAATAGTTGAAATATTTTAAAAGCTGAAAAGTGCATTCTATTTTTCGGAAAAAGTATTTGTTCTTCAGAAACCACCTACACAAAAAATATGTTTTATTGTCTCACAAGCTGACCCGCTCGGAGTTGCCCGAAGCCGTGATAATAACCTCCAATATACATAAAATAAGTGTTGAATTCCGAAATTTTTCTCCATTAGAGATTTTTGTTGATCCTAGAAAATAATGTGAATTTAAGGTGGGAAGGTACGGGCGAGGGCGGAGCGGCGGATTCACACTTTTAGACTGTTAATTACCATAAAATTCCAAATCTCGTCAAAAATTAAACAGTATCGAGAAATGAGCATATAGTATCCTTAATATAACATTCAAATGAAAAATTGTTTATGGCTGTTCTCATATCCAAAGAAGCTACTTTCTGACACATTTTTTAATTCAGTTTTGTTCGGAAACGGATGGAATGGGCAGGTATTCTTATTCAGAAAGTATGTAATCGAAAAACGTTTTCCATATTTTGGTAAAGGCAGCAGATCTTTCAGAAAATAATGTCAAAGTCGACGTTTTGAACAGAGTTCTCGATTGGGCAGCAGGAACAAAGCGTCGTCATATGACACAAATCGCATATAACTCGATAAGTAATTTATTTATCAAAAAATGGAAATCTCGTTTCGATTCCAAATCGCTTCGTCAGGCCTGCCAATTCTATGCCTTTGCGTTTAAAAATGAGTCAGAAAATGTGTCAGAAAGTTTGGCGTTCTTGAGCAGGTCATTTCAGAAAACCTTAAGATAACAAAGAAGGTATCTTTCGACATTACACAACGAGTTGCAACAAAATTCAGATTGTAATAATTTCTTTGGAGATTTTTTTGAGTGAGGATACTTTTAAAATGATCTTTGAAATAAATGTTAGTTTTAGTTTTAAACGGCTATGAAAACACAATCTGCTGTAAATTCTCTACCTCTTTACCGATTCTTTCTAATTAAAAGTACATTTAAATGATAAATCAGTTATTTCACAAGTCAACTTTTTTTTTTTAATTATTATTACTATTATTATTATTTAATACTATATTGTACCACAAACAGTTTACTTTTACACTTTTTTTTATTAAACGAAATTTTTGTTTCAAATATTTGTTTGATGCCAATTGTAATTCAAGTCGAGAGCTTCTAGGGGTAGATTTTGGTTAATGGTATGAGTTTCCAAGGCAAAAAAATTGAGCTGAAAGTATGCACACGAAAATAAAACAAGTGGGCAAGTGTGATCAAATATCGCTCAAAGGGTTTCGTTTAATGATCCTTTCAAAACACTTTATCCTTTCTTTAATAAATCCAAATAAATTGCATTTAGAAAAAAAAAATGTCATGTTTTTTATAAAGTAAAAATTTACCGGTCGATTTTTCTCGTTTTTTCGAACCAGCCGATTTAAAAATGAAGTTTCTGCAACGGTGAATATGAAACAGGCAATTGACGTGATATAGGCTGTTTACCAAAATTAAAAATTGTTGGACAAAATCCGGCCTAGCACATTTAACAAATGAAGCACAAAAGACTGCGTCGATGTGTGCTGAATTCATTCAATTTCTTGCTGATCCTTGAACCATAGTTACAGAATATTTTCAACTTACAATCATCAGCTAATGATTACACTGAATGGATGAAGGAATCGCCACATGCTCTGATCTAAATGCAAATTACGTTTTTGAAACTTAATTAAAAGAAGTATAAAACTGAGCTGCGCCGCCAGGGGCCAGAGTGGCACCTGTCAGGCACGTCAACCATCGCACCCATGTCCTGAGGGACATACAACGCGCACGACCGGGAGATGCCTCCCGTATACGCTGCGACCGGTCGGGGCACAGTCACCTGCGCATCACCCTAATTGAACCCAAATAGGTGACGACAAAGGTCGTTACGATACGCGGAGGTTCTCATAATCAGAAGAGACATCCGCGAAGACATCTGATGAATCACCAGAAGACACCCGACGGCTTCGTCGCCGGAATCCCATGAGAGGAACCGGGTCCTAGGCCGAGTTCCCTGACGACTCTTGCTTTACCGCAGCGTCCGATCGTCAAGTCCTAGGGATGGAGGAAATGTTTAGTTCATCTTCTGCGGTTATCGCCATTGCGATAGGAGGAGCTTCTTGCCAACCCGGTACCACGAAGAAACTCGGTACCTGACGCATAGACATGCCTTGGCTAAGCTTGTCCCCTCCCAATGGCTTTGCTTTCAGTGAGCCCCGCAACGAAATACGGGAAGTCCCTGATCGACTCCATTGAAAGGATCATCCACAAATAAAAACAACACAGACAAACACAACAACAAACAAAAACACAACAAAAACAACGGAAGAAAGATGGAGGCCACTACCGGACTCAGATGGGCATGGAAAACATCTTCAAGCACGCTAAAGAAGCGGGCCCAGTCGAGATTAGTTGCGTGAAAATTAGGTGAGGACTCCTGCTCATCCAACCATCGGCACGGAAAGTTCCGATTACGCAAATACACGCTGGATTGATTTTCGAACTGAGGAGTCGAATTTTGGCTTGATCGCCGCTGCGTTAGTCGGCTAGCCACCCTTCCGGATGCTCGTAGTCAGACAACACAAGAAGTGGGTGATCCCCCCACCAAGATTGGCTTTGTCCACAGCGACCTGAGGGGCCGCCTTCAGACTGTAGCCTAGAGTTGAAAAAAACCCGTTTATTCCCAGGTTTATTTCCAATAGACCCGGTTTAATCCGGCTTGTTTATTCCCAAAAGACCTGATTTATTCTCAAAAAAACAAGTTTATTTCCAAAAAATCAGGGTTATTCCCAGGTTTAAACCGTATTTTTTTAACCTTTGCAATTCTACTGTAGCCCCACTTGGTTTTGGTTTTGGGCACCTCCTGCGCTGCTCAACCATTGAGGTCGGCACGAAACTGCTTCAGCTGCAGCGGATGACGTGGTAGTTGCGAGCCATACGTGTTATGCCCACATGCCGGTAACTATCCCACCTCTGCCGCTGGTACGGTGCAGATAGTTTCTGCACGTTGCATCTCTCACCGCCCAGCATCACTACAGTCACCACGCATCGTGCTCTACAAAGCTCGATCTCGCCGCCGTCAATTCCTCGGATAAGTTTGTGGAGACGGTCCAGTTACCGTTTCCTTGCCTTATCTCAGCGTCACCTAATTCGGCACAAAGGAGAGGGACTAGTCCCCCTAGTGGGAACCCTTGCCCGAGCAACTGGGATTGACCTATACGGAGGAGGCTCCGAGCATTGGCCGAGTCCTCGCGTCTCGGAGAGCCCACGCTTATGAGAGGAGGCCCAGACCCGCAGGCCCACTACAGGTCTTTGTGGCATCCCCAGCTTTTTCGGACGTCTCTTTTCCACGGGCGGTGACCACGATGAGGTGGTAGTCCGTCCGTCTCCTTTACATGTCGTGTCGACGAACATCTCACAGTGTCGAGAGTCGGGTCCTCTTCCCCACTTAAGGGGCCGAGCACGGCCTACTCCAGTTATCTTCCACGAAAGCCCTTCCGTGACTTCCGTCTTCCGTCCTAGCGTTTCGCTAGGAACAGAGTCTCCAATCCTCTGGCGCGTAAAAACATTAATTTTATCGTATATAAAGGCGTGATTTCTTGATTTCCAATATTTTAAAAACTTTAAGGAAGACGTTAGACAGACAATTACCCATTCTAAAATATTCAAAAAATATTTTAGGTAGATTTTTAATGTTTACATATTTTGTTTTGATTTCAATCAGCCTGTTATTAGACAAAACTAGTACTCCACTCACAAGAACACATTTCAATGTTAAAATAATTGCAAAGGACACCTGAAATTACTTTTACTTAAAAAATAATAATAAATAAAAAATCTGTGGATATCTTAGAAACTCATTATTTGATTATTATTATTGAAACAAGAATACAGTACATTATTTCAATTTTATATATTTAGAGTTATATGCCATGTAAAACAACTTGCTAAAATTTAAATAAAATTTTCTGTTATCAGTATATACAGATAAATACAAGTGTTTACATATTTTGTTTTGATTTCAATCAGCCTGTTATTAGACAAAACTAGTACTCCACTCACAAGAACACATTTCAATGTTAAAATAATTGCAAAGGACACCTGAAATAACTTTTACTTAAAAAATAATAATAAATAAAAAATCTGTGGATATCTTAGAAACTCATTATTTGATTATTATTATTGAAACAAGAATACAGTACATTATTTCAATTTTATATATTTAGAGTTATATGCCATGTAAAACAGCTTGCTAAAATTTAAATAAAATTTTCTGTTATCAGTATATACAGATAAATACAAGTGTTTACATATTTTGTTTTGATTTCAATCAGCCTGTTATTAGACAAAACTAGTACTCCACTCACAAGAACACATTTCAATGTTAAAATAATTGCAAAGGACACCTGAAATTACTTTTACTTAAAAAATAATAATAAATAAAAAATCTGTGGATATCTTAGAAACTCATTATTTGATTATTATTATTGAAACAAGAATACAGTACATTATTTCAATTTTATATATTTAGAGTTATATGCCATGGAAAACAGCTTGCTAAAATTTAAATAAAATTTTCTGTTATCAGTATATACAGATAAATACAAATGTTTACATATTTTGTTTTGATTTCAATCAGCCTGTTATTAGACAAAACTAGTACTCCACTCACAAGAACACATTTCAATGTTAAAATAATTGCAAAGGACACCTGAAATTACTTTTACTTAAAAAATAATAATAAATAAAAAATCTGTGGATATCTTAGAAACTCATTATTTGATTATTATTATTGAAACAAGAATACAGTACATTATTTCAATTTTATATATTTAGAGTTATATGCCATGGAAAACAGCTTGCTAAAATTTAAATAAAATTTTCTGTTATCAGTATATACAGATAAATACAAATGTTTACATATTTTGTTTTGATTTCAATCAGCCTGTTATTAGACAAAACTAGTACTCCACTCACAAGAACACATTTCAATGTTAAAATAATTGCAAAGGACACCTGAAATTACTTTTACTTAAAAAATAATAATAAATAAAAAATCTGTGGATATCTTAGAAACTCATTATTTGATTATTATTATTGAAACAAGAATACAGTACATTATTTCAATTTTATATATTTAGAGTTATATGCCATGTAAAACAACTTGCTAAAATTTAAATAAAACTTTCTTCTATCAGTACTTAAAAAATAATAATAAATAAAAAAATCTGTGGACATCTTAGAAACTCATTATTTGATTATTATTGAAACAAGAATTCTATTATTAATGGAGTTCACTAGTTTAAGAAATACTTCATTTTTTAAATCTACATCAATATTTACATACTTGTCAGGTCTGGTTATAGCCTTTATTTTTTAAATTATTTTAGTTTTCTTTCTTCATTCCTTTCCAACGAATTAGAAGAAATATTTTTTACGTAGTTGTTCAGACATATATTTGAAAAACTTTTGATAATTTGCAAACTATTATTTCATAAGGGCAGTCACATTCAAAACACTTGTTATTGATACATGCTATGTCATTTTTTTGCAAATATGCTAAAATTATTTTGGTTAGTATTGCATGTTGTTTAGTTTTTGCATGAATAAAATGTTTTTCATACTTTTCTTTAATGAGACTTTGAAATAGTAAATACGACACAGAAATAAGAAAAACAATATTTTCTGTGGGGTATTTTAAACCACCACTGTTGATAATATCTATATACGCATACATAGAATTATTTCTATTAGTTTCATCAAATGTCTCGACTTGGAGTTCCTTGTCTATAATGCAGAAATTAATACATGCTGTACATTTCGTTTTAATTTTGTTAGCACAATATCCAGCAATATATGTTAATACCTCCAGATCTGTTTGAGAAACATTTCCCAGCTCAACAGAGCTTGATATCAGGTCTGAAAATAATCCAACATCTCGATCAATTTTATCTTCATTATTATTTCCGGAAAATTCTGTCACAAATTTTTTTTAAGGAAATTGTTCCATGTGTATGGGAATGAAGTTTGAGAATAGATTTCAGTTTCAATTTTCTTTCAGATTCCAGGATTTGCTGTACAGAAATGTGGTAATTCCCACCAGACATCTTCCGATATTTTGAAAACCTATATTCTAGATTGTCAGTTTGAAATTTGGAAGTTAAAATAAACTTCGATCCACTTGAGAGTAGTTCCTGGAGTACGTCGATCATGGCATGTGTGGTTTGATACAAAGCAAAAAAAGTCTCTTCACTTAAACATCGAGAGCGAGGATTTTGATTGAGATTTTTCCAATTGTCTAGCCATTGACAGAAATTTTGTAGAAAAATCAGTCTATCATCATCAACAGAGGTAAACGCTTTGCTATCATCACATTTTAAATAATGTCCTTTTTTAAGATGACTCACATTGAAAATATTCCACCATTTCCTGATTATCTGGATAAAATGCAAGGTATCCTGCCACTTGATGAGGAGATTTTTCTCTCCTAGCCGCTGAAGTGCCGCATCATTATTCTGATGAAAGATGTTAACAACTAATTGCACGCTTTGTTTATCCAAACGTGAAGGATATAGGCTCTTGAATGGTCAGCATGTGAGCCGCTTTTAGAATTTTTGTTTTTTCCAAGTTATAAATTTTCCTTAAATTGGAAAACTTTGGCTTTATTATTTTTGTTGGGTCATCAAAATCTGGACAACAAAATGTTGTCTAATTGATTGATCCAATTGTTTCTGATCGATTTAAACAAATGTACAGGATCAAACAGAATAAATAATTTTGTTCTGTTATTTGCAGGGTTTGTAATATGACAGTGTATTTTTTCATGGCCCAACTTTTTAAACATGTTTCTATTTATTCTATTATTATCCGATATTAGTGATAGTGCTGAAAAACCTGCATCTTCTAAAATTTGAAGTGCTTTTAAAGTTAAACTATGTAAGTAATCGGCATTCATATTACTCACTGGAATAAGAGCAAAGACTTCCTTGTATGCTGAAAGTATTGAACTTATCATAAATGCTTGTACTGTAGTAGCTTCAGTACTTAATTTAATTTCAGCAAAACCTGAAATAGTTTGCCCTTTATAAGAAACTGATTTCTTCACATATATTTCATCAATCAGCAAATTAACTGTTTTGTCTTTCTCATTCAAAATATTAAATTTTTGCTGTATGTAATTTCCTGTATATGAACTACTTAAAGAATTATCAAGCTTCAAGATACTAGTAAGCTTAGATAAATGAGCAATTGTTGGCAACATCAACATATTACTATCTTGTAATTGTGAATAACAAGACGAGGACTTCATATATAAGGAATATGCAAAAATTAATAAATCATTCGTGTACCTGCGGGCCATTTTTGACAGTTCATACAGTTTCATTTGCTCTAAAATGAATTTTTTTCCATCATATGTTTCATTATTAGATGCAATATATTTTTCCCAGTAATGTATGGCCATTTCTGTCTCGGTGACATTTTCATGTACATCAGAAAAACAGTTTTCCATGTGACGAATAGTACCTAATAAATTTTCAAGTTCGCTCCACAGAGACAAATTATCTAAACTGTTCAGAATATTACTAAATTTGTACACGGAAATAACAGAATTTCCGAGAAAAAATTTCATACTCATATCCCGATTAACAATAATACTTGAATGTACTGTTGGAGCTAAATCCAAAATCATATTTATTATAAAAGTATCGTTAGTATTTTTAATAATCATTGGATTGTTCTTTAATTTGAAAGTACTTATCTTTTCTTCCACATTTTCAGATAAATCAAAAAAATCCTTTATTTTATCGCTTTCTAAGAACTTCTCCATAGCCTTATCATCCAATTTTTGAAGTTTTTCATTCCTACTGGGTCTGGGAATAGGCTTTTTTTCTGATAAATATTCAGGGCAATTTTCAAATATAGATGGATATGCATTTTCTTTGAGCTTCGGACATTTTCTTGGTACTTGTATTTTTTGCCCATTTCTGTCAGTTAGTTCATCTATCCTAATAACATCAGAATCTCTAAAATGTTTCACGCAAACAACACTACGTTCTTTCGGAAACCAGTCTTTCCGGGGAATCTTCCTACACCACAGTTCTTTCTTGGCTGCATCTTTAGGAAATTTGAAGACTGAAACATAAGTCCTAGTCTTATCGTAATTTGAAGAACACTTGGGAACACAGCAACGGTCAGGCATTCCAGAAATTAAATAAATATTAATAAATACTCTCAAATACAAAGAATACTACGATATCATACGTAAACATAATAAACAAAAAGACGAGCGGCGAGCAATGGCTGTCACAACACACGAACTCTGTAAGAAATTTCTTTCCCCCTCCAAAAAAAAAGACGGACCTCATGACGTCAGATCACGTGATCTTCAGCTCTTTTCTGGCCGATAACTGGAGTAGGCCTTGGACCGAGTCGGAACAACCCGACAGAGAGTAGCACAATGCTTGTTGGCTTCTGGTCATCTTCCCCACCAGGGAGATAGAGAGAAGGAGAACAAAGATAATGTTTCTACTTATGGAACTAAAAGAGGTACCTAGTATGGCGGCGTTTCTGGTCTTTTGGGCCTTTAGGAAGTGTAGCGCCCTCTATCTCTTTACCATGCTCGAAACCAAAATGCAGGAAGAGCAGACGACAATTTGTCATGTTTGACAGGTCACATGACCGGCCTTTGGGAGCACCAGCGCCACAAACTGGGTACTAATTCCCGGTCCATGTTGTGATCTTGAAAGCCTATCTTCACTGTTCTCCTTCTTATTTCTATCTCCATGTTCCCCACTTAAGGGGCCGAGTCAGGACCATCAAGAGGGACTCTCCAGTAAAAGAAGAAGAAACAAACGACAATGAAAGTTAAGATTGTGATTGTTCATCCAGTTGCACTATTTTAATAAGCACTTATCCCAGCAAAATAATGTGCCGGAAACATTTTTAGAATGTTGATTAGTATATATAAGTAAAATAAGAAAATTTCCTTATTTTTTGTAAAATAATAATAATAATAATAATAATAAATTACGTTACAGGTATATGAGTGTGAATTTTTCTGCAGTCAGGTATGGAAGATAAATTATAATTTATTTGTAGTTACGACTAAACTCTTGAAATTTAATGAATTTGATAATTATCATATAACAAATTGCTCCGCAATAATATACTGTGTATTCATTCTTTATTGCTATGTTTCCAGGAATTTATATAACTTTAGTAACAATATATAATTTTATTCAATGTATAACCAAATTTACCTTTTAAAATCGCCATATTCGAAATTTCCCATTAACGATTTTTTCAGAATAATGAACTTAATTGTTAGTCGTTAGAAAATCGTTGTAACGAGGTTTTATGTATATGTCGAAAAATACATTTAGAAATCCTAAAAGGGTAGTTTGAATAATATTTCATTTTTTTGTTTAATGTTACCCTAACTTAAAAATGAAACCGAGCAGAAATTATATATTTTTTTAATAAATTCACTTGCTTGCGCTTTGTACCAGGTGTAAAAAAGGCAGTGCATAATCGTGTTCGGTGTGCACAAACCAAATTAATGTATTGTAACGAAAATTTTTGGACTAAAACATGAAGTGCAGTTATGAAATTAGGCGTGATTATAAAGATAAAGATTGAATGCTTGTAAAAAAGTGTTAAAAAGATAATAATCTGATATTTATTTAGAATGAAATATTAGAACAGCGAAGTGCACACCCTGATAGGGTTAGCGAACCTTTCATATATGCATGCCAAATTTTTTTCAAAAATATTTTATTACCTATTAATTATTTATTTTATTTTATTAATTAAATTAACAATTATAATACAGTGTACTCTCTCAATCTGAACACTCTCAAATGTGAACACCCCGGTATTATGAACACATTTAGACGATCACGGTGAAAATCCATAGACTTAACAAAAGATGAACACCCAACTATTATGAACGCTACTTTTGATCCCCATTCTACCCCCACCTTTCTGTAAAAATTAATGTCCCATGAGTGTTATGAATAGAGATGACCCATCATATCCCCCCCCCTTTTTTTTTTTTTGATAGATTGACTATTAGAGAAATAATTTTTATTTAAAAAAGGTTATAAAATAAATTACTTTTACACTGAATGTGTGAACAATTTTAAAAAATTAGAGATCTAATGAGTTACTATAAAGAAACTACTCACACTGAAACTATGACAAACATGATGGTATAAACATATGATACAAATTAAACAATTCTAAAAAACTAATTTTTTTTTTTTTTTTTTTTTTTTTTTTAGCTTTTAGAACATAAAAATGCAATTTATATTCAAATAACTCTACTATATCCAAAGTATCCTAACATTGGCTACATATTATGTGCACATACTACATTAAGAAAACAATTCATATAATCTGTAAAGTTCTCTCTTTCCCTATCTCCGCCCCTTTTATTTACTTTTTCTTACATAGTCAAAAAAAAAAATACTAATATGAGCAGATAAGGATGGATCATTTGCTTATAAAACATATACAATGTATAAATCGGGTTCTTTAATTTTATTTGTATTTTTTTATTATTATTATTGGCCGTAGTTCAGACGATGATGTACAGCTATATGCCCAATTGTGGTTTGCTGGATACTACTACTTTTGAATAGAAATATCTCTCTTATTTTACCGCAGATATTGTACGATTAAATAAGGCACAGATTACTATTCAAACATAATTTTACCCGTGATCCGCAATTACACCAGGCCGATATTCGTATTTCATAAAGCGAAAGTTAACAATAAAAATTGGTTTCCAAAAACTCCTTTCATACCAGTAATATGTTGATGAACATTATTAAATTAAATATAAATCATCTTACGTACTAACGCGGTTAGGGTTGAAACATTCTAGCTAGAGAAGAGGTTTTTCACTCTCTGCTCTCTGACGCTCTGAGTGTCAAGTCCCTGCATATTTCGACTGCTGCGTGTTTGGAAAGGGGGCGTGTGATTCCCGCCCTCTTGCTATCCAGTATCTTCAGTTGTGTCTTTCTCGGGCGGAACTTGGATAGGAGGCGTGTTATTCCCGCCTTCTCCACCGCTGGTGATCGTCGCGTGGAAAAGAGGCGTGTTACTCCCGCCCACCTGATCTCTGCTAATCTTCCGTGACTGCTCTTTTGAATGCCATGGCCATGAAAGAGAACCAACAGCTTGACTACCTTATGAATGGGATCATAAACGGATATGTTCCTGCGGACTGGTTACGAGAATTCAACGCCTTCCCTACTCTAGATGAGCAAGTGAACGATGTTTTTCGAGAATTTTTATCCGGTATAGATGAAGAAATACAGTCTCTCCAACAACGACACCCACAAGACTCAGGTAAAATACCTCTGTCTTTTTGCTATATCTATTTTGGGGGAGCCATCTAGATTAGATTTAATTGATTTAGCCTGTAGAACTGGTTATATTAGATTTCTAGGGAATAACCAATGGGAAAAACTCCAAATTCTAAAGAATTTTAGCTCACACTCTAATCCCCCCCGTACAGGAAAAAGAAAAAATTCTGAATCAGAAAATCCAATTCCCCTCAAAAATAAATTCGGAAATCTAAATTCTGAAGCTAATCTTGATAACCATGATCTTATGGATCAGGAATCTGCTCAAGATGGTGCTGCAAGCACCGATGTTGAATGTTCAAAAAACGACAAGCACCCCTTCTTTATTGAATTCAAAGATATGGATTGGCGCAAAGTTGCCCAAGAGATAAAAGCCCTTGATTCTGATAATCCTCCTCAAGTCAGCCTCTCCGGGGAACTTCTAAAAGTTCTACCCAAATCTGTCAGCCAATTTAGAGATATCCAAAGATACCTAACTGACAAACATATGAATTTTAACACCCTTAACTCAAAAGAACTTCGACCAAAAAAAATCTGTATTAGGGGAATCCCCCTCAACACAGACCCCCAACTTATTATCGAAGACCTTGGTAACCATGGATTTAAGGCCACCCGAGCCGCCATGCTTAAGAGTCGCAAAACTGGCAGAGGTATGCCAATTTACATGGTCAACGTCCTCCCTTGCACTAACTTTGAGAAGATCTATAAAATTGAGGAACTTTGTGATATAAGTGTTCGTATTGAATACTTCAGAAACAACAATAACCCAAAACAATGTTACCGCTGCCAACGGTTTGGACACGCCTCCGAGACGTGCAGCTTAACACCAAAATGTCTTAAATGCTCAGAAGAGCACCTCACTGATAACTGCCCCAAGACAGGTAAAATAATTCCAAAATGTTCCAATTGTAACGGTGCCCATCCGGCCTCATACAGGGGTTGCCCAAAAAATCCAAACAACATTAAGAAAAAAATACCTCAACACCAAAACAAAATCGCAACACCAAAAACCAAATATAATTGCTGACATCGCAGACATTTTCAAACCCTACAATTACACCATTCATGATAAACCAAACGATATCAACAACAGTGAGACCACTACAGACGTGAATAACGATATCCAGGAAGCCCCAGTTGAGGACACTTCCAGTTACACCAAACAAAATAAAACACCACCTGTTATACAAAATAATTATACAAACACATTCAAAGATATGTTTGACACTTTCAAAGACATGAAGGAACTTCTCCAAATTACCAAACTCCTAAAACTTTTAAAAAACATCGCCATCAAATCAAAAAATTGCAACAACCCATTCGACAAAATGTATATCATAATAGAAGAATTAGACGCCTTTTCTACGGAGCTCAACATTACCAATTATGAATAATTACAATAACAAAAATTTCTCTTCTCTTCTTATTTTCTCCTGGAATTGCCAATCATTGCAACCCAGGATTAATGAACTCCGCTCCTTTATTTCCATTAATCCACAAATCGATATACTCTTAATCCAAGAAACACTTAACCCTTCCTGCAGTATCACCATCCCAGGTTACAAACTCCATCATACACCACGTGCCAACTCTCACTGGGGTGGCACAGCCATCTACATCAAAAATTATATCCCACATCACACAACTCAAAATATTCCACTCCCAGGCATTGACTACACCAGTATTGTCGTCAACTTGCCCCATGCCAAAATCAACTTCACATCTTTTTACGCACGACACGGGCGACGATACCCCATAAATGACCTGACACACATCATTACACAACACCAACACGCATTTATCGCTGGTGACTTCAATGCACATAGCAGGCAGTGGAACTGTCATTCCACCACTACCAGAGGTAGATCTCTTCACAACTTGGTTAGCCATTTCAATCTCAGTCTCCACGCACCTACTACACCAACACACATTCCTGTTGCTCGCAACCAGCATCCCTCTATTATTGACTTCGCCATCACCAAAAATCTTACCTTCCCTATCAACACTTCTGTTATTAATGACCTAAGCTCTGACCACCTTCCTGTCTTCTTCAAAATTGATCTTATCAACCCTATCTCTCCTCCTCCTTCAGTAGCTATTGACTGGAATAAATTCCAAAATTACATCAACAACACCGACCTTACCTACCCCACAATTAACAACACTACTGACATTGATAACGCAGTTAATAAACTCAACAACATCATTTACAAAGCTCAAAAGGATGCCACTTACACCAAATTCAAAAATAATAACTCTTACATCTTACCCATTTACATACATAATATCTGTAAACAACGCAACACACTCCGTCGACTCTACCAAAATACCAGAGATCCCACCCTTAAAACAGCTGTCAACAGGCTCAACAATAAAATTAAAACCCTTATTCAGAAAGATAAGCAAAAAAACTGGTCTAAATTTCTCGAAAGTCTTACTTGCGAGGATAACTCTCTTTGGCAAATCAAAAAGAAACTCTATAATAATTATACCCCTATTCCTCCCCTTACTGCCAATAATCAAACTGCGTATACTGACGAGGACAAGGCAGAATGCCTCGCTAGCTCATATGAAAGGCAATTCTCTCCGAATCCCTTCCTCGCAAGTCAAGCACACTTTAACAATGTCAATGATACTGTTAATGACTTCCTCTCAACCCCTCCTATCCCTCTCCCCGAAATTCAACCCATCATGATCAACAATATTATTCAAAAACTTAATAATAAAAAATCTCCTGGGTACGATAAAATTTCCAACTATACTCTTAAACAACTTCCTATCAACTGTATTCTCTACATTACGAAGCTCACTAATTCTATCCTCAAACACTGTTATTTTCCTAAACCCTGGAAAACTTCTATCATTTCTCCTATTCCTAAACCATCCTGCAATCTTAATGACCCAACTAATTTCCGTCCCATCAGTCTTCTCTCCTGTCTAAGTAAAGTCATCGAACGCGTCATTAGATCACAGCTCAATGACTTCCTTCACAACAACAACATTCTTATGCCTGAACAATTCGGCTTCAGAGCCAAGCACTCCCCCCAACACCAACTTCTTCGATTTGTGGAATTCTTAACTGAAAACTTCAACGAGAAGAAGCCTACTGCTGCCATATTTCTTGATGTCGCCAAGGCCTTTGACAAAGTCTGGCACGCGGGCCTCATTTACAAATTAATTCGGCTTAAGTTCCCGTCTGGACTTATCCATTTAATACACTCTTACCTTGGTGATCGTGACTTCTATGTCCGTGTAAACAACTCACTTTCTCTACTACACATAATACTCTGTGGTATTATTCAGGGTTCAGTCATTGGCCCTATTTTATTCATAATATACTTTAATGACATTCCACGCACACTCTTCACATCACTCGCACTCTATGCGGACGACACTGTTCTCTATGGCACTGCACATCACCCATACAATCTTTACAAAAATCTACAACACCACCTCAACATCTTCATGGAATGGTGTGATCAATGGCGCCTTAAAATAAACGAATCTAAAACTACTGCTGTTTACTTCTCTAGAACCTTCACTACTCCTAATAGATTAACCATCAATAACACTACCATTCCCTGGTCTGACGATGCCAAGTACCTGGGAGTTACCATTGACAAACGCATTACCTTTAAAAAGCATATGCTTAATATCCGCGGTAAAGTCGCCGGGATTTCCAAAACCCTCGCCCCCCTTCTTCGCAGTCACTCACTCTCCATACACAACAAACTCTTAATATATAATGCTTGCATTCTCTCTGTTATCACATATGCATGTCCAATCTGGGGCTTCACTTGCAAAACCAGTATGAACAGCCTCTCTAGTACCCATTACAAACAGCTCCGTTACATCAGGAACGGGTCTAGATACCTCAAAAACTCCACAATCCTCAAGGATCTGAAAACGACTTCACTCAAACATCGCATTAAATACCTTGCGAAAAAATTCTACAATGACATTAATCACATTCCAAATGAACTCATTTATGAGCTACCTGACTACGATGCTTGCAGTCCATCCAACCGGAAAAAACCAAATTATTCCACTATTCTTGATGAATAGTCCTTCCGAGCTATAATTCTTACCTCAAAATTTTTCTCTTTAATTAAATATATATATATATATATATTATTATATAATTTTTTACTGATAATTTTATATTGACTTTTCTCCTAAACTTCTCTTAACATCCTTACTTTAACTCGTCTGGCATATTTTTGTTTTTTTTTTAACTATGAACTATTTTTACTTTTATACTTTAACGAGTAAATTTTCATTATTTTATAGATATACTTAACACTATCCTATTTTATGTAGTCAATTGGACTACGGCTAGACATTTCATATGGCTCTCTCAGGATTTGATATACACCTACTCAAAGCCAGGGTGTGCAGTTGCTTCGCAACTTGGAAGCCCATTGAACCTATCACAAGTTCAAGTTTAAGTTCGTACTAACGCTAAAATTCATATTAAATGTTATGTTTCCGCTGCGCTACTAAAGGCCAGTAGAACAAAGTTTTAAGGATTAGAGGTCTGCACTGCACGGGCCAGAGTCGATTTTCATTTAGGAAGCTCGGCCGGGCTTGAGTCTTTCTTTATTCTGCATGGTCGAGCCTGGTGTTTACTCTTACCGGTCTTTGAATATTTATTTGAATTAGTGCTCCCGATGCGATACGTATTTCAGTTATACGTTTAACCGATATACGTATAATACATATTTAAGAAATACGTAGACCTTAAACTATACGTTTAAACGTATCCAGATACGTATAAGCGTATATCGGTTAAACGTATATTTCAAGTACCGTATTTACTTTTAATGCTAATGGATCTCATCAGTGTTACGTGACTGAACGGAGAACAAGTTGGAAATTGGTGGCGTTACTTTAGCAATCTGTATATAATATGTTTCATACATAGAATCTTGTTATTTTTCCCTATAAACGATTATCTATCTATATATATAAAAGTCGTTCTTGGTATGTATTTATGTATGTATGTTCCTTATACAAATCTACAGTTTTTGTCCGATTTGAACGAAACTTTATGTACATACATTTTAGAACACGAGTAAAATCACTGTCTACTTTAAAAATTTATCAGACCATTATTTACCACTGTTTTCAAACATCGCCCATAGGTTATCATTATAAAAATCTAATTTTCTTTTCAATTTCTAATGCAATTTCTTTCCCGTTGCCATTCAAAGAAACTGCGTATGGGCAATATTTTTATAAATCAATTTCAGATTCACCCACTATAATTTGAAAACCGAAACTGACGTCAATTATATCAGATGTGATTTTCTTCGCATATTACAAAGATTACTATAAGTGCTTTAAACGACACAATACGTTTATTTAAATGTGTTTAGAGATAAAAAATAAATAACTTAGCTCCTAATTTTACAAAGGCAAATTGTTTTCACTGGTTTGTTAATATTAAAGATAATTTTCTAAGAAATAAAAACACATTTTTGCGCATTCTGACTTCATGATTAAATTTATTCTACATAATCAAAAATCGTCTGTCAAATATTGACATTTAGCAACGTAACTTTTTTCAGCTTCAGCCTCAACCAAGGAAGTATATAGGTTCCTTGGATGTAGGTGGACAGTAGATGCCCTATTAATAAAAATTGGATTTAAAGAAAACAATACAGTATTTTCCATTATTATTTTCTTCAAAATGGGTGTTAAAACAAATGGGATTAAAAGTAAAATGGCGGGGAAAAAAATGTAATGCATTTTTTCAAATATAAAACAGTTATTTTAACTTTAAAAATTAATATATATTTTATAAGTTCGACAACGAGGCGACATTTTCATTTCACCAGCTTCGAAATTACGAGGGCAATTCGGAAAGTAACCTCCGTTTATGAATTTAAAAAAACACTAATGAAAGAAAACATGTTTTATTACTTACGTATGAAAGACACGTTCTTCAGCTACTTCTCAACATAATTGCCGTATTAATTAAAACAATTATCATAACGGTAAATCAGCTTTGAAATTCCATCGTCACAGACTTTTGCCGCCGGCCTATTCAACTGCGATTATTTGTAAATTCAACTCGCATCACTCTTTCAAGCCAAAGAATTTTAACATATTTTTCTATATAATTTGCTGATAAATGTACTACAAAAATGTTTTAAAAAATAGTGGGTCAAGTAAAATATTACGAGAGCAATTCGGAAACTAACTTTCGTTTTGTTGTATAAATGAAAAACACGCCTACTTTCAACAAATTTTTTATTTACATCTCAAAGGTACATCTGTCTGCTATTTTTCAACATAGTCACCATGTACATTCAAGTACTTGTCATACCGTTTTATCAACTTACCAATCCCTTCTGAATAAAACTCAGCTGTCTGCAAATTCAGCCAACTTGTCACAGCGGTTTGAAGATCCACATCGTCAGCGAAGTGCTGTGCTCCAAGCCACTTCTTCATTTCCTTGAACAGATGAAAATCAGAAGGAGCCAAGTCAGGGCTGTAGGGGGGATGATTAAACACGTCCCATTCGAATTGGCACAAAAGATTTTGTGTTCTCTGAGCACTGTGAGGGCGAGCGTTATCGTGCAAGAAAACAATTCCAGATGTCAGCAGGCCACGACGTTTGTTCTGGATGGCTCTTTTCAGTTTCTTCAAAGTGTTACAGTAAACTTCAGAATTTATTGTCTTACCACGTTTCATGAATTCGACCAGCAAGATACCATGAGCATCCCGAAACACGGTTAACATAATCTTCCTCGATGTCAAAGTTTGACGGGCTTTCCTCAGCCGGTTTGGACAACCGGTATGACCCCATGCCATTGACTGTTGCTTTGTTTCAGCATTTACATACGCAATCCAAGTCTCGTCGCCAGTCACTATTCTATTCAAAAACTTCTCCCCTTCCGTGTTGTACCGGGAAAGAAAGTCTAAGGCAGCGCCCATTCGAATAATTTTGTGGGTCTCGTGAAAATCTTTGGTACTCATCGAGCACAGAACTTCCGATAGCCTAATTTTTCGGTGACAATTTCGTACAAAACAGCCCGAGAAATGTTCGGAAATTCTTGTGAAAGTTCCGAGATTGTGAATCGACGGATCTGACGAATTTTGTCTTCAATTTGTTCGACGAGATTATCACTCACTACAGACGGCCTCCCACTCCTTGATTCATCATGGATGCTTGTTCTTCCTCCTTTGAAAAACCTGACCCATTGACGCACTACACCTTCACTCATAATGTTTGGGCCATATATGGCACACAGTTCACGATGAATGTCCGCTGCTGACAGTTTTTTCGCCCAAAGAAATCTTATTTCTCCTCGTACCTCGCATTTGGCAGGATTTTCAATAGCAGCGCACATTTTGTGACGCTATAACGAGGAAACGCGCGGTAGTTCGACACTCTCCCTAAGATTGCTGAAATTTTACGGAATTACAGATTGCTTGATTTAGCAATGGTTGCGCTCCGCCCACTACTAATAGTGCCACGCATCGAAGGAAGTTAATTT
Source organism: Maratus michaelseni (assembly GCA_963931845.1). Lineage (NCBI taxonomy): Eukaryota > Metazoa > Arthropoda > Arachnida > Araneae > Salticidae > Maratus > Maratus michaelseni. The sequence continues at coordinate 142,811,865 of OZ007597.1, forward strand.
TCGAAATGTCCTTTTATTACAAATTAAAAAAAAAAAAATAGTGGTGTGGATAGAATAGAACGAACAGCCCTGCTGAATAGGCCGGCGGCAGAAGTCTGTGACGATGGAATTTCAAAGCTGATTTACAGCTATGATAATTTTTTTAAATAATACTTCGATTATGCTGAGAAGTAGCTGAAGAATGTGCCTTTCAAACGTGAGTAATAAAAAACGTATTCTTTCATTAGTTTTTTTTTAAATTCATAAACTGAGGTTTCTTTCCGAATTGCCCTCGTATTATCCAATTCTTAAAAGAACACTATATCCTTCTATATATAAAAAAAAGTAATGGTTTAAAAACGGACCAATGAAAGTCTGCGTAGATATTCCGGGTTATTCTCATCGCTTTTTTACTAGGGACTTTTTTGAAGAGCAATTACTTTTTTTCTAGCCATCCTACGGATTCGGAAATCATACCACCAGACGCGAAATATAACAAGCTTTCAGAAATTCAAAAAATTATCACGGTCGGACAATAAAAACTCAAAAAATCCTTAAAAATCGAGTAAAAAATATTTTATTGAAAAAGTCATTTTTTTATATTGTTGCCAATTTCTAAATAAGCGCAAATGATTATATTTTATCTCAAATAAAAAATGTATTTGCGTGAGACTATTAAAAACAATAATGAAAGTTTAAAATAATAATTAAATGATCACGTGTTGAAAGCAGGAAATAAAGAAAATTACGTCGTAAAAATTGTGTTTACACATGAATATTAAAAATAAAAAAGATGAATTAAATGAAAAAAAAATTTAACCAGTTAAATGAAAAAGCATTATAACCTGATTACAGAAGATAGTCGCCGTTCGTGATATCATCATTATCATCTTTTTAAAACAGGATACATTGCATTTACCAGGATTTAAGAGGCTGTGAAATCAGAACGGGACGGTTGGTGAGCGTAGCGAACAGGGGTCAGAGTCCCCTAGTTTTTTTAAAATAATATTTTGCATCAAAAATCAGATAATTTCAAAACGCAATTTTAGCAAATTCTGTTTAAATTACATTGTAAATATAATTTCGGATTTAAATTTAGTATTTAATAATATTGTTTAAAATTTTTCTATGAGTACAGTAGTATTGGATTTCTTTAATCGCTTTCATGTTTTAAATACAAATGTGCATGTGACGTCACGCACTCAAGTAAAGTCGTTTTTCTCAATTAACTGTAGTCGAAAATTAACAATTCTTGCGGAGTTTGTAATTCGTAATGTAATATTTCCTACACATAATATAATGTATTTTAACTATTTAAAAATTACGAGACACTTGGCGAAACTTCAAGCAATTTAGCTCAACGTTTTGCTTACGTTAAGTTGACTAACATGCACATTATCTATAAATATAAATGCATATCTGTACATGATTCATGAAGTGAAAGAATTTGTTTTAACTAGACACGTATCGGTTCAGAGGAAAATCTACCCCGGTGAAAGTGTTGTCATATTTTAAATCATGTACATGTTTTCATTCACAAAATATTAGTATTTTATAGCAATTACACAAAGTAGCGTAATTTGCACAGAATGTATTGGTCGCCAAAGTATAAGTTTAACGTTCTTTTTCCCTACAATTTTCAAGAATATTAAATTTCTTTACAATTACTTTAAAATTCATAAAACAAAGGTAAATTGAGATACGCTTTTCAAACGAATAATATTGAGAGTACATTTATTTTAATTGACCGCATAAAAATTGAATGTGCTATGTTTAAAAATAAATGTTTTTACTTTATAAAGATCAAATAAGTTAATCTTTCGTAATTGGATTGGACACAGATTTAAAAATATACATGCTTTAAAATTACTTTAAAATCCATAAAAAATCAGTAAATTGAGATAAACTTTCAAACTACATTTGAAACTGTATTTTGTTTTAATTGATACTTTAAAAAATGAATTTATGCGATATTTAGTAGTTACAAATATGCAGTACAAGTAAAATTTAATGGGTAGGTCGTTGCTACAGTTAATATGATGTCGACTTTACTCACGGATATATTTTTGTTTTATAATATAGATAGATGCTATATGAAAGCGAATTTCGTAAAATGTTACGACATTTGCTAATTTCTTTTTCATTTTCAAGAAAATCGTATATTTTTATATTGTATGCGCAAAGAAAACGCGCATTCTCATTTATAAAGCTGAAAAATTTTACTATGGTTGAGTTAAAGTAACGCTTTTTAGCTCACAGGCTATCAAAGCCTGAGAGCTTATGCGCCCGCCCGTTCTGTATGTATATATGTATGTATGTATGTACGTATGTACGTACGTAACGCGATAACTCTTGACAGAAATAACCGTTTTGCTTCCAATTTTGTTTATAGGTTCCTTGTGATAAGGCGCTTCCCTGATTAGTTTTGGGGATTGATTGTTTAACTATAAAGGGGGGAACGGGGGGGCTAACCCCCCTTAATTAAGATAAATGGTTTTTTCATGCAGAATTGTCCAATTTTCTTCAAATTTTGTATATAGGTTCATTGTGATAAGGTTCTTTCCTGATTAGTTTTGGGGGTTCATAGGTTAAGTATAAAGGGGCTAACCTGGGGGGGGGAATCCTCCCCCTTAATTTAGATAGATGAATTTTTCATGCAGAGTTATCCGATTTTCTACCACTTTTGTTTATAGGTTCCTTGTGATAAGGCGCTTCCCTGATTAGTTTTGGGGATTGATTGGTTAACTATAAAGTGGGGGGGGAACGGGGGGCTAACCCCCCTTAATTTGGATAAATGGTTTTTTCATGCAGAATTATCCAATTTTCTTCAAATTGTGTATATAGGTTCATTGTGATAAGGTTCTTTCCTGATTATTGGGGGTTCATAGGTTAAGTATAAAGGGGGTAACGGGGGGGTTAATCCTCCCCCCTTATTTTAGATAAATTATTTTTTCCATGCAGAGTTATCCGATTTTCTTCAAATTTTGTATATAGGTTCATTGTGATAAGGTTCTCTCCTGATTAGTTTTGGGGGTTCATAGGTTAAGTATAAAGGGGGTAACGGGGGGGGGGTTAATCCTCCCCCCTTAATTTAGATAAATGATTTTTTTCATGCAGAGTTATCCGATTTTCTTCAAACTTTCTATATGGGCTCATTGTGGTAAGGGGCTTCCCTGATTAGTTTTGGGGGTTCATTGGTGAAGTGTAAAGGAGGGAAACGGGGGCTACCCCCCCCCCTTAATTTTGATAAATGGGTTTTTCATGCAGAATTATCCAATTTACTCCAAATTTTGTATATAGGCTCATTGTGGTAAGGCACTTCCCTGATTAGTTTTGGGGGTTCACTGGTAAAGTATAAAGGGGGGAACGGGGGGACTAACCCCCCTTGATATAGATAAATGGGTTTTTTAAGCAGAATTATCCGATTTTCTTTAAATTTTATATATATGTTCATTGTGATAAGGCGCTTCTCTGATTAGTTTTGGGGGTTCGTTGGTTAAGTATAAAGGGGGGACGGGGGTCTACTCCCTCCCCCCCTTATTTTAGATAAATTATTCTTTCCATGCAGAGTTATGCGATTTTCTTCAAATTTTGTATATAGGTTCATTGTGATAAGGTTCTTTCCTGATTAGTTTTGGGGGTTCATAGGTTAAGTATAAAGGGGGTAACGGGGGGGGGTTAATCCTCCCCCCTTATTTTAGATAAATGATTTTTTTCATGCAGAGTTATCCGATTTTCTTCAAACTTTCTATATGGGCTCATTGTGGTAAGGGGCTTCCCTGATTAGTTTTGGGGGTTCATTGGTGAAGTGTAAAGGAGGGAAACGGGGGCTACCCCCCCCCCCCTTAATTTTGATAAATGGGTTTTTCATGCAGAATTATCCAATTTACTCCAAATTTTGTATATAGGCTCATTGTGGTAAGGCACTTTCCCGATTAGTTTTGGGGGTTCACTGGTAAAGAATAAAGGGGGGAACGGGGGGGACTAACCCCCCTTGATATAGATAAATGGGTTTTTTAAGCAGAATTATCCGATTTTTTTCAAATTTTATATATATGTTCATTGTGATAAGGCGCTTCTCTGATTAGTTTTGGGGGTTCTTTGGTTAAGTATAAAGGGGGGACGGGGGGCTCCCCCCCCCCTTAATTTAGATAAATGGATTTTTCATGCAGAATTATCCGATTTTTTCAAATTTTGTATATAGGTTCATTGTGGTAAGGCGCTTCTCTGATTAGTTTTATGGGTTCATTGGTTAATTATAAGAAGGAGAAACGGGGGATGGTTCCGCCCTCTTAATATATTGTCGATTTCTTCATTTTTCGAGGGCTTATTTCAAATTCTTTGAAATAAGAATATAATTTACAGTTAGTGTGAATAGCCTGTGAGCTCAATGCCGTCAGTTTAACTGGGCAGTTTTCTTTTATTTTTCTAATTGTCTTTTTTATCGATTATGGTTGAGTATGCACAAATCATATTGTCGTCATTGTTATTGTCGTATTATTGTGTTTGAATTCATGTTAATCCGGGCAAGTCGGGTGGTCTGCTAGTTGTAAATATATAACGAAAGTAAGAAGACTTTTTGAGCAAATAAGGAGAATATACAAGTTTGAGATTTATTGTTAATCCTTATTAAGTATATTCTTTCTTTTTAAATAAAAATATATATTTATTTATTTTTGTGTGCGTATACTCAAATTGTGCCCGGGGTGTCAAATGTTGTTATTTCCACGGTGCTAATGTTTTCTACTCTGTGTTAATGTATAACGCAATTTCATTTTTTTTAATCATGACACTCGTGGTATTTTTTATACAAAGTGTACGTGCAATACAAGATATTACGCTTTAAGAATTGTTGTTAATCTTGACAAATTTCATTTTTGTGTTATTACCTGTAAATTTCGATTACTTATATCCTGACAAATAATCGTCACTGCAGGTTTCAGAACGCAATCACACAAGCTTACAATGACTTGCCTTCTCTTTTTTTTTTTTTTGCAGTGAAACGTATATTTAAAATATTTTTAATATAGAAAAAAAGTATTCTTAAATAAAATAAAAGTATGTTTAGTTAGTTATTTGTTACGGCCGATTATCGCTAGGGATATAGGCCGGTTGGGGGAGTGCCCTCTGTGGGGGTTTATGAAACTTACCAGGAGTTGGATTGATCATTGTCTGTATAAAATATGAAGTCAATGTAAGTTTATGTTCTGCAATACTAATGTTTCGGGCAAAATGTCCACGCCATAAATCAAAATAAGCTATGTGCGTGTGTTACAGATATGCGACAGGTAAATCATTTCATAATTAATAGTTTAGATTTGAGGGTGAATAAAACAAAATCTAAACTGAGGAAAAAATATTTCGATTTTTTTTTGTTGCAAGTACCGACTGCACAGGACACAGCGGGTGTTTATCAAAGTCTCTGATCCACAGACCAGCAGGAGAAAGGCATAATTTTTTAAGCAATAAATGAAAAACGTTTAAACGTTGATAACGTTTAACCGCTGGTGTAAGATATCCGTATATACGATGTACCGTATATGCTGTTTCGTATAATGCGTATAACCGCCTTGGTCGTATCATACGTATCCAAAATGCGTACTCCGTATAATACGTATTATACGTATACTCGTATAAACGTTTAATAGGGAGCACTAATTTGAATATAATTGTGTAAGTCAATTTTTGTAAATCAGTGCTTATGTACGTAATTGTCTAGATGGTCACTAAATTGTTGTTATTTTGTATTTCGAACATAACCTGAAAATAAAATCTATGTATATTAATTGTAATAATAGAATAATGTTGCTTCGGAAATATTGGCATGTTTTTCTGAAATTCAGTCGAGTCGGGCAGGAGTAATTAAATTTTTGTACCGGTCGGGCTCGGACCGAACTGTTAGCTTCCATATCGGGATGGGCTCGGGCTTTTGTAATCTTAGTTTTTATACTTTTTACCTTTTATACCGATCAGGGCTCGGTCCGAGAATTTAGCTTTTCTCGTATATCGATCTGGGCCAGTAGTTTGTTTTTTATAAGCCGGACCTGTATTTTTTTTTGTCGGGCTGGGGCAGAACTTTTATCTTTTATACCGGGCCGGGTCGGATTTGGACTACACTTTTAACTTTTATACCTGGCTGGGCCAATAATCTGTTTTCACGGGCCGGGCTCGGGCTGAATTTTAAGATTTTATACCAGGCCGGGTCGGGCCAATCACTTGTTTTACACGATCTAGGCCGGACTCGGGCCAAACTTTAGCTTTTATACCCGGTCGGGACAATCAGTTTTTTGCATGGGCCAAGCCGGGCTCGGGATAAATTTTAACTTTTATACCGGGCCATGTCCATGTACATGGTCAATGTCCTCCCCTGTAAGGATTTCTATTTGATTTACCAAATCAAGGAATTATGTGACATCAGAGTCTACGCTTCCGAAGCGTGCAATTTCTACCCTAAATGCGTTAAATGCTCTGATAAACACCTCTCCACTGAATGCCCCCCACCGGGGCAGAATTATCACTAAATGTGCTAACTGTACCGGTGCGCACCCTGCCTCGTACAGGGGCTGCCCGAAAAATCCCCAAAACATAAAAAATGTTGCTAAAATTCCTAGCCCTAAAAACAAACCACCCAGTGAAAATTACGACTTTGTAGAAATTCTTTAAAAGTTTCAACTATAATGCTAAAGCAAAAGAAAGCAATTCTCAAAATGCCACTGATGACGTCATACAGGACCTCCCCGAGGCTAAAGAAAAAGACAGGCTACCGCGGTGCATTCCACTTATCTTTTTTTTACAGACCGCTAGTGTGACGTGATGCTCTATTCGTACACCTGCTTTGGTGCATTCGAGCCTCACGTGACTCCCGCGGTCTGTAAAAAAAGATACGCGTAAAGCACCGCGGTAGCTTTTCTTTATCGTTAGCCTCGGGACCTTCCTGGCTCGTCTAACCCTGAAGAAATCTCTCAAAATCCCCCTATTCCAAATCCGAACCCAAACCCTTTTAACGAAATTTCCCAAACCTTCAAAGACTTGAAGGAAGTTCTTAAATTATCCAAACTCCTCAAATGTATTCAAAAAATCGCCGTAGAAACCAAAAAACGCCAAAACCCAGTCGAAAAGATGTTCGTAAATATCAAAGAGCTTGAAATATTCGCTAACGAGTTTGATCTCTCAGACTAATTCGCCGCATGGTGTCCTCTGGGCTAATATTCTAATTTATTCCAAATTTTTCCTCTATCTTTTTTTTCTTGTTGGAAAAAAAATTAGTCTTTTATTCTATTGTAAATTACTTGCTATACTTTAGTGAAAATTATATATTTTGTAAGTAACTGAAAAGTTGCCTTTTTCTTTAAGCAAAAACCTTGGGGTCTTTCACGCTACCTTATTCTAACATCATTGCCTTGCCTCGTCTGGCCATCGAACTATCATACTATCTATTTTTCCTTAAACTGAACTTATTTTTAACTATACATCTTTTTCCTTTTTTTATTTTTATTTTTATTGTAGTCCTGGACTACAGCTCGGCAGTTCTCATGCTCACCTATGTTTTGCTATACAAGTACTCATAGCCAGGGCATTATAGTTGCTTCGTAACTCGGTAGCCCATTGACCTTATCCAAGTTTGAAGTTCGGAACTTTCTTCTATATAAATCAAATCGTCTGCACCAAAATTAAATGACAATATATTTGTTCTTGAGATAGAGCTATCACGAACATCGTGAAAAACAGAATGTAGCAGTGACACCTTTTAGGCGATATACACCAAAACAAAATCAGCGTCTATTAATGTCAAGGTCTAACAAAATATGACGTATAAAGAAATTATGTGCATTGGTTCTTGAGATATAGCTATAGCGGAAATCGTGAAAAATGCAGCATAGCAGCGACACCTGATAGGCATTTTACACCAAAAACTAATAATCATCAATTAATATCAAGGAATAAACGAATCTAAACTTTTATGAAATTCCGTGCATTAGTTCTTGAGATAAAGCGCTCACAAAAATTTGGTCAGACACAGATTGACAGACTCACAGACGGACATTTTCCAAAAACAGTCAAATCGTGTTCAGGGCCTTTTAAAACGTATAAATCTGTTCGAAACCGGGAGTTAAAATGTTTTACAAATCCAACATGATTCCTCCATGTCTAGAAATTAGTTTAATAGAGGGCGCAACAGAGCGCATAAGAACTGTAATGATGTACGGGAAGATATCCCGTCAGATCAGTGATCAGTGTTTGGACGTAAGCGCAGTGCACCAACCGCTCGCTGCCTGTCACTTAATCTTTATTTTGTAAATAAAAGTTGTTGAGTTTAAACTGAATTTTAATTCACTGGATTTACAATCCACAATGAATGCAGTCCGCTAATTTCGCCGGATCAAGACATTTTCTTTTTGTGAAGATGTAAGAAAATAAAAATAAAGATTTCATAAAAGTCTGAAATTCGGAAGCATTTTAAAAAGATAAAAAGCATCACTTTAGAAATTACATAAAATAAATATATATTTTTTTTTTCATGCGACAACAGGATCATGTATAAAATATGTCTTTAGTTTTTGCTACATTTAAATATCTTTCTATTTTTAATCACAAAGAAATCTAGAGGATTATTTGCAGATTTTTTATTTTCGTAAAATTTCTTTTTAGCCAATATTTTCAAATTTTAATATAAAATACATTTTTAAAAGAGATTTTTGTATAGCAATCGCTATAGATTTCTACATAATATTTTTCTAAAGAAAATTTTCTATATTAATAAGTATGGATTCTCATGCAAAATCTTTACATACACTGTAAAAAAAAATCCGTCAAATTTACGGCAAAAACTGCTAGCAGCAATGTTGCCAGCAATTTTTACATAAAACTCACAGTAAAATTCGATGTAAATTTTATCGTATATTTTCCATCATTTCGACGGTTATAATTGTAGTAAATTTCACAGCCATTTTTCCGTGCAATTACAACAAAAAGTTCAGTATTTTTAACAGTCATATTTCCGTACAAATTATCACAAAAACTGCTGTAATTTTAAAAGCAATATTTTTTTTTAATCATTGATTTAGTCAACTTTCATTTTTAAATGGTTATTAGAATAATCATAAAGTTCATCGTTTGTTTGACGAACAACATTGGAACTCATTATTTTATGTATAGAAATTCAATCCAACATTAAAACATTTCTTTACTGCTTTGTATATCATTATATAAGAAATCAGAATTTATTAATAGAAATTTTTTAATGCGGCAAAACTGAGACATCAAATATTCATTATAATACTATGTGTAAATACATATATAGCAAGAGAATATATTTGTAGTACTAAAAATAGAAACACTTCAATTCTGAAGGGCGAGAAGAATTTAGATAATATATATATATATATTTTTTTAGATAATTGGACTAGAATTACAAACTTACTTTAGAAATACATTTATCTAATACAAATATAAAAAACTATTTCTAATTAAACATTAATATATAAACAATGCGGAGTCGTAAGCGTCAGTTAACACACCATTTTGCTCGCTTTCGCAGTTGCGCGGGAAAAAGCTCGTACGCAGAAGTAGAAGTTCTTTGCGCAGATTAGGAAAGTAAAATGTCTTTGCGTGCGCAGACACCGGTCAGTAAAATGAACGATGTAATCTGATTGGTTGTCCGCATGAAAGGATGTTGAAATCGGAAACACTGGTTAAATCTACTGCTATATTTGCGGTATTTTTACATACGGATATATTACGTTGCGATCTACTGCAATAAATGCAGTGAATTTGACAATCATTTTTTACAGTGTAGACTTTTTTGTTTCTTGTGAAAATTTCACGGCAAACGGGTCCATCGCATGCTGCTCGATACAAAATATTCTGTTAAAACAAATGAGAGATCCTTCAGTACCTTTCGTTCACTTAAGTCACGATTACAAATAATGTTGCCACGTATCCGATTTACTCGGGACGTCCAGATTTTCAGAGGTTCCAAGATCTGTACCGCGTAACCACTAAGCGGGACGTCAAAAGTCACGATTTTTCATGATGCACAAATCATTTTAAATTTATTTTCATGCCATTCTATCCGTTAGTCTGCATCGAGTGAAATTTAATATATCTGTGAAGAAAAAACTTGTCTACAACGGAAAATCATACCTCAGTATCTATCAGGCGCTTTACGGTGAAATTCTTGGAAATGTCTCCGGACCAGTGCTTTACAAATTTCATAAAATGTGGTAGCCAGCAAAAAAACTCTGGTCGCCTGTAAAAAAAAATATTTACCCTTCCCTCCGCCGTTATAGATTTTTAAAAACAGAAACGCTTTTTTAATTGATTGAGAAAAAATAATAACACGCGTAGTTTAAAAATATTAGTTACATAGTTTGAAATACTAAACTACACTAGTACTAAACTAGTATTATGTTATATTCTTCAAATTTTACTTAAGTTTTACGGATTTACTTCAAATGAAATATACTTGTAACCACTTATATGCTATTATTCTTTACAATGAATGTGATAGAAGTTTCAATTCTGAACACAAAAATCTGATTTGAAACTTATAAAAAAAACTTGAGTATTTTTTAGCATTGGATATAATTTTGGATGCTCCAGAGGCTGGATTGACACTATTTCTTATTGTTTTATTATTATTTAATATATCTGTGAACACAAAACCTGTCTATAACGGAAAACCATACCTCAGTATCTATCAGGCGCTTTACGATGAAATTTTTGGGAATGTCTCCGAACCAGTGCTTTACAAATTTCATAAAATGTGGTAGCCAGCCAAAAAAAATTCTGGTCGCCCGTAAAAAAAAATCTATTTACCCCCCACCCCCCACCCTCCCTTCACCCCTCCCTCCGCCGTTATAGATTTTTAAAAACAGAAACACTTTTTTATTAATCGATTGGGAAAAAATAATAACAAACATAGTTTAGAAATATTAGTTACATAGTTTGGAATACTAAGCTATACTATTACTAAACTAGTATTATGTTATATTCTTGAAATTTTTCTTAAGTTTTACGGATTTACTTCAAATGAAATATAATCACTTATATGCTATTATTCTTTACAATGAATGTGACAGAAGTTTTAATTCTCAACACAAAAATCTGATTTGAAACTTATGGAAAAAAAACTTGAGTATTTTTTAGCATTGGATATAATTTTAGATGCTCCAGAGGCTGGATTGACACTATTTCTTATTGTTTTATTATTATTTAATATACCTGTGAAGACAAAACCTGTCTATAACGGAAAATCATACCTCAGTATCTATCAGGCACTTTAAGATGAAATTTTTGGGAATGTCTCCGAACCAGAGCTTTACAAATTTCATAAAATGTGGTAGCCAGCAAAAAAATTCTGGTCGGCCGTAAAAAAAAATATTTACCCCCCTCCCTCCACCGTTATAGATTTTTAAAAACAGAAACGCTTTTGTATTAATTGATTGAGAAAAAATAATAACAAGCATAGTTTAAAAATATTAGTTACATAGTTTGGAATACTAAACTAGTATTATGTTATATTCTTGAAATTTTACTTAAGTTTTACGGATTTACTTCAAATGAAATATTTTTAATCACTTATATGCTATTATTCTTTAAAATGAATGTGATAGAAGTTTTAATTCTCAACACAAAAATCTGATTTGAAACTTATAAAAAAAACTTGAGTATTTTTTAGCATTGGATACAATTTTAGATGCTCCAGAGGCTGGATTGACATGATTTCTTATTGTTTTATTATTATTTAATATACCTGTGAAGACAAAACCTGTCTATAACGGAAAATCATACCTCAGTGTCTATCAGGCACTTTAAGTTGAAATTTTTGGGAATGTCTTCGAACCAGTGCTTTACAAATTTCATAAAATGTGTTATCCAGCAAAAAAAATTCTGGTCGCCCGTAAAAAAAATATTTACCCCCACTCCCTCTGCTGTTATAGATTTTTAAAAACAGAAACGCATTTTTATTAATTGATTGAGAAAAAATAACAAGCATAGTTTAGAAATATTAGTTACATAGTTTGGAATACTAAACTACACTAGTACTTACTAAACTAGTATTATGTTATATTCTTGAAATTTTACTTCAGTTTTACGGATTTACTTCAAATGAAATATACTTGTAATCACTTATATGCTATTATTCTTTACAATGAATGTGGTAGAAGTTTCAATTCTGATCCCAAAAATCGGTTTTGAAACTTATAAAAAAACTTGAGTATTTTTTAGCATTTGGATACAATTTTAAGTGCTCCAGAGGCTGTATTGCCCCCTCCCTCCCCACATACACACACACACACACACACACACACACACACACGCGCACACACATTCTAGTCACGTGACCTGCTAGCTAGCTTAGAATGGATCTTATGCACGCGACCTGAGGTGGAGGCTAAAATTCGTCTGCTGGCGGTATTTACTATTGAACATTAGCATAGCAGTCTTTGGAGTGTGAGTTATTAATGCTAGTTTGTTAAAAATACCGCAAAAAAAATTCTTTGTTGCAGCTGTATATATTTAATATATTGTAATGTGAATTCAAAATGTTGTTCTGTATGCGATAAAATTCCCTAAATTTGTAAAATTTCTGTTAAAATTTATTCACTCAACCTGGGTCGAGACTAAAGTCGTCTGCTAATGGTATTTGCGCCTGCGCATACTGGCATTTCTGTCGGTACAGTGGCGAGAATAACAGATTGTAAAGAATTGAGCTTCGACATCCAGCTGCACTATGTGTCATTCTAGCATTTCCTGTGAGTACACTTAACTGCATACCTTCCCTCGCTATTTTTGCCTTGAAGACTAGCAGACGCCGAATTCTATTGTACTGTGAGCGGAAAGTTCGGACAGTGATGAAGTGGTAAGGCGTTACCCAAAGAGGGGTCTTATGCTTTGATCCTTGCCGAGTTCGTGGGAAAGAGTTCATCTGCGAGAGAAGCGATCTCTGCACACGATTTTTAGGTTTGCGCCCGAAACTTTGCCCTTTGTCTTTGAACGTCCAATGACGGACTTAGTGAAAACGAAACAGAGGGATCTCAAGGCTGCTAAGAGGCTGGAGAGTTTCGAGGGGCCCGCCTCGACAAAATCCCCGCCCCTAGAAGAAGTTCTCCTGCGAGAATGAAAAAGTGAGAGAGGACAGTTTTTGGAGAGATCGAAAAGGAGAGTGTTGACTCTCTGGAGAAGGGAAAAGGAAACGTCAGTTTCGAACTCAGCGTGGTGTAAGCGCTAGTGAGGTCCGACCTCTAGAATTGATACAGCAGGCATCCGGTGAAAATCCCAGCGAAGTGAAAAAGCACACCAAGTGCGAGAGTGAGAGTTCTTAGACTCAGAATTAACGAGTATTAGTAGATCTTCCGAAGAGAAGGAACGGACGAGCCTTGGTCCGAATGAACTTTGTTTTGTAGTCACGACTGTCTGTAATGTTTAGAGACTTTTGTTTGTTTCAGTTACACTTGGAGTCAAGAGGTCATTAATTTATAAGCGATTGACTCACGAAAAATAATTAAATGCTGTATTGACGTCTTGTATATATTTTTCATTAGAATTAACATTGTTATACAATAAAATTCTATTTTCTAATTTATGCGAGAAATTCTCTGTGCCAACGATCCGATCTCGCTACCACTCACCATCTTTTATCGGGTCGGTATAGAGGAGTTACTACAACTGGTGGCTTGCGGTGATGGATTAATTAGCAAAAATTAATGACATTCTCTAAAGACAAAGAGTGGACTCCGAAATTTAAATCATCAAAGTGCTCTAAGAAAGAGTCTCCTTGTGACTTGTGACCTGAGTCTCCTTAGACGCCCCTGTGGATCAACACAGCATCAGAAAGAGAAATCTACCAAGAATTCTGGAGAGTGTTCCCCCATCAGAAAGAGAAATCTACCAAGAATTCTGGAGAGTGTTCCCCCATCCGGAAGAGTCCCCATCCGAAAAGTGTGACTGAGACCCCTGTCTGTGCTTCTGACGCCCTGAAAGACTCTTAGTAATGGAGGTAAGCTCTTTTTATACTCAGAGTGGCTTTAATTGTTATTAGTGTTTGTACAGGTGTTGTAGGCTTAAAAAAAAAGTTGTATGTTTATTTTTGTGAGAGTAAATTTTTGAGAAATTTTTCCGGTAGAAAAAAAAAAGTATTATGAGATACTTCCGAGATTACTGTAACTTATTTAATAGACAAATTTTGTAGTTAAAATTAAATTATTGTTGAATTAATTTAATGCAAACTGAGAGTTGTGCAGTGTTACAAAATTTTAGCTGAATCTATAAATGAGAGTTCATTGAAAAAAAAAAAGTATCGAACGCATTTCATATTTTACGATAACAGAGTTGATTTTATATGTTTTTTGTGAATTATTCTAAATTTTTTAAGAGTGGATGCAGAGATTAAGACCACCATTGATGTAAAAAAAAAAAGGGAATTGAATGAGACTTTTGCAATTTAAAATATTTTTACTGTGCTTTTTGAATTTGAAATTTTTGTTTTGTGTAGAATTTATCCCATATGTATTTTATAACCAAATACCAAGGTGAATGTAGACGTTAGGATAGAGTTGCTTATCTTTATATGTTGCATATTTCCTATATTATTGCTAAGCGTACTTTTTTTATGAGCGTATATTTTGGTAATATTTTGACGCACTTGGTAGGATTTGATTTAATCTTATTGTATTGTTTTATATTTGTGGGAAAGATAATTTCTAATTTTATACTTTAAAAATGTCGGAGCTTAAATATTTTAGGAAAGCTGATTTGCAAACGTTAGCTTACGAAATTGAGGAAAATGATACTGTACCGAAAATTATAAAAAAAAATAGAGTCGTCAGAAGGATTTGATAAAGAGCTAGCCTTAGCGCAGATTAAACTTATAGAAAAAGATAGGGAAAATAAATTATTGGCAGATAAGGAAGAAAAAGAGCGGGAACATGAGTTAGCTAGGTTAAAAGCGACACAAGAGTCAGATGACCGGAGTACCGCATCCAGTAGCATCTCAGTTAGAACGAATCATTTACCCCTAAAAACAATTATGCATTGCTTTGATGAAAAGAATTCGGATATTTCGTTGTTTTTGAATTTATTCGAGAGACAGGCAAAAAAATGTAATTTAAATTCGGATGAGTTGGTGACGAATTTACTATCATTATTACCTGTGGGAATGGCCGAGTTAATTTTGAGAGAACCCGAAGACAAAATTGATGATTTTCAATATGTGAAAGAAAAACTGTTAGAACGCTATCGTTTGAATGCAGAGACATACCGACAAAAATTTAGTCAACATCCACGAAATCCTAATTCAGTTTGGAAGGATCTGATATTCGAGCTTAATAGTTTTTTAGAAGGTTGGCTGTCATGCTTACAAGTTTCGGATTTTGAGGGTTTGAAAAATTTGCTTGTCACGGACCAAATCAAACGGAGAGCGTCTCCAGAAATGCGCGAACATTTTATAGATAACTGGGCGGAGATTAAAGATCCCGAAAAATTAGTAAGGCTTTTAGATGCGTACGAGGCAATCAAGCGCCCCTCTAAAAAGACGTGGAATCCGAAACTCCCTTTAGAGAAGAAATTTGAAAGACCCAAGACTTTTGAAAATGGGCGAAACGGTAACAGAAATCCGGAGACTAACTTTAACTGGAGGGATCGCGATGATCATAAAGAAAGGGAAAGGGTTTACGAAAAAAGGCGAGAAGTTAAGTGTCATGCGTGTTTTCGAAGCGGGCACTACAAAGTAGATTGTCCGGAGATTAAAAAGAGAGATGTTGCGCGGGTCAGTCACTTAATAAGTAAGCCGACACTTGAAGAAACCTTCTCCCCTTATTTGAGCAAAATATTAGTGAATGGAATTCAGGCGACTGCCTTAACGGACAGTGGGAGCCAGATAGATTTGGTCCCGCACCATTTAGTCAGTCAAGATAATTTGAATGGAGATCATGTTTGGATTAAAACCCCGGTGGACAGGAAATTGTACTGCTTACCTATAGCAGAAGTCACTTTAGAAATTGAAGGTGTAGGAATCATTGAAACCAAGGCAGGAGTAAATAATAGCGATTCAGACATGGATTATTATTTGTTGGGTAATCAATCTCAAAAGTTATTAGAGCAGGCGAATATAAAACCCGAGTTAGTAAATGCAGTTTTGACGCGGGCTCAAAAGAAAAAATTTGACCATACTCCAAAGCTGGAAGATAAGCGGATTATGTTTTCCGATAAGGAAGGGGAGAATGTTCACCGACGCGATGAAGCGGAAACTTTGAATCCGGTAAATAAACAAATTATGATTTCCGAGGGGGAAAAAGAAATTTCTAGCGAGAATGTTGAAGCGGAAACTTTGAATTCCGCGGAAGAAAAAGAAATTTCTAGCCGGAATGTTGAAGCGGAAACTTTGAATTCCGAGGAAGAAAAAGAAGAGGATATTTCTAGCGGGAATGTTGAAGCGGAAACTTTGAATTCAGTAAAAGAAAAAGAAGGGGGAATTTTTCGCGAGTGCAGTGAAGCGGAAGCGTTGAATTCAAAACTAGAGGGTGAAAATCTAGAAAGCCCTATTGAATTGGTTAGTGTGGATAAGGGATTATCGCCTTTGTCGACATGTGAGGGATCTTCGATCTTAGCAGAAATTGGAGGGAAGGATAGTCAAATTGATTTAGACAGAGATCAATCTCTCAAAGGGATTAGTAAAAAAACGGAAGGTGTAGTATCGCATTGTAATGCGGGAGATTCTTTGATAGTGGCAAAAGCCAGAGACAATCGCGTGAATGTGGGGAAGCAGGTGCTTGTCCCATTGCCTTATCAGGCAGATATTTTTGGCGCGTGCCTTGAAAAAGTGTCATTACACTTAGGGAAAGGGAAAGTTAAAGGAAATGTGTCAGGATACTTTGACTTTGAGAGAAGTTTGATAAATGATTTAGCGACCGCATTTCTAAAACGGTTCTGTGTTAAGATGAGAGATTCAATAAGCGATAGTATTGCATGTTGGCATCGAAAAGTTAGAAAGCTTTTGAAAGCGTTAGTATTTGGAGAATGGATAAGAGAAACGGAGGAAAATAAATTCGTGAAGGGATGTGTGTTTAATCTCACGAACAGGTTAAAAAGAGGTCGAGTTTTAGCCGTTGAAAATGTGTCAGAAAAACGAGAAAAGAGGAAATTTTGGTTTGACAGAAAGGCGGTAAAACGGAAGCTTAATGTGAAAGATGAGGTTTTAGTTTTAACTACCAGAAAGCCAATTAAAATCTCAGATAGTCGGATAGGGCCGGGAAAAAAGGAGTCAATAATTACGGAAACAAATTATATTGTGAGTGTTCCTGGGAGGCGACAGAAATCCCAGATTTCTCACTTGAGTTTAGTAAAGCCTTACAGAAAACGGGTGGAGTTAACAGATATCTTAACGCGGGAAATAAACGCACTTAAGAATTTCTGTTTACCGTATCTAGATGATATGGCGATTTTTTCAGATAGTTGGAAGGACAATATGCGTCATCTAGAAATAGTATTAAAAAGGGTTAATGACGCGAAACTAAAAATCAAATTGGCGAAATGCAAGTTCGCTCAGAAAACCGTAAAATATCTTGGGCATATTGTAGGTGAGGGCAGACGGAGGCCAGCTGAGGCGAAAGTAAGGGCAATTAAGGAATTACCGGTTCCGAAATCGAAAACTGAAATTCGTAGATGTTTGGGAATGGCTGGATATTATTCCCGGTACATAAAAGATTATGCAGTGATTGTAGAACCATTAACGAGGGCGCTTAAAGGGAAAAATAAAAAAGAAAAGATTGCATGGAGCGACGAAATGGGAAAAGCCTTTGAGACTTTGAAAATGAAACTTACTGAAGAACCGGTGCTTTACGCTCCTAATTTTCAGAAAGAATTCATAGTACAAACTGATGCTAGTGACTTAGGTATTGGCGTGGTTTTGGCTCAAAGAGAGGGATCGGAAGAGCACCCCATAATATATTTAAGTCGAAAATTTACTGATAGTGAGAAAAGTTTTTGCGCCACTGAAAGAGAGTGTGCAGGGATTATTTTTGCGATAAAAAAGTTAAGGCATTATATTGATGGACAAAAGTTTTCTATCGAAACCGATCACAATCCTTTGGTGTTTCTAAAAAGAAATTCTGGAAATAATCCCAGATTATTAAGGTGGTCCTTAGCTCTGCAACCTTATAATTATGCCATTTCTCATCGCGCAGGCAAAGACATTCCGCATGTTGATTGTCTGAGTCGAGTTTAATGAGATTTCTTGATAGACTTTTGTATATAATTATTTTAAGTTCTTTTTATTTTTCACTGTGTTTTATTTCAATATATGTTCATGATTTCTTATCAGAGCGCGCAAAAAGAAAATGAAGGTAGTATTATCTTATTCATGTATGTTTTATTTCTTGCCACTCTGATGTAATTTGAGCTTGCAATTCTTTATCCGACTCTTAGAGATTCTTAGTGTTTCACCCTTAAGAATCGTTTGAGGAGGGGGTGCTGTAAAGAATTGAGCTTCGACATCCAGCTGCACTATGTGTCATTCTAGCATTTCCTGTGAGTACACTTAACTGCATACCTTCCCTCGCTATTTTTGCCTTGAAGACTAGCAGACGCCGAATTCTATTGTACTGTGAGCGGAAAGTTCGGACAGTGATGAAGTGGTAAGGCGTTACCCAAAGAGGGGTCTTATGCTTTGATCCTTGCCGAGTTCGTGGGAAAAGAGTTCATCTGCGAGAGAAGCGATCTCTGCACACGATTTTTAGGTTTGCGCCCGAAACTTTGCCCTTTGTCTTAGAACGTCCAATGACGGACTTAGTGAAAACGAAACAGAGGGATCTCAAGGCTGCTAAGAGGCTGGAGAGTTTCGAGGGGCCCGCCTCGACAAAATCCCCGCCCCTAGAAGAAGTTCTCCTGCGAGAATGAAAAAGTGAGAGAGGACAGTTTTTGGAGAGATCGAAAAGGAGAGTGTTGACTCTCTGGAGAAGGGAAAAGGAAACGTCAGTTTCGAACTCAGCGTGGTGTAAGCGCTAGTGAGGTCCGACCTCTAGAATTGATACAGCAGGTATCCGGTGAAAATCCCAGCGAAGTGAAAAAGCACACCAAGTACGAGAGTGAGAGTTCTTAGACTCAGAATTAACGAGTATTAGTAGATCTTCCGAAGAGAAGGAACGGACGAGCCTTGGTCCGAATGAACTTTGTTTTGTAGTCACGACTGTCTGTAATGTTTAGAGATTTTTGTTTGTTTCAGTTACACTTGGAGTCAAGAGGTCATTAATTTATAAGCGATTGACTCACGAAAAATAATTAAATGCTGTATTGACGTCTTGTATATATTTTTCATTAGAATTAACATTGTTATACAATAAAATTCTATTTTCTAATTTATGCGAGAAATTCTCTGTGCCAACGATCCGATCTCGCTACCACTCACCATTTTTTATCGGGTCGGTATAGAGGAGTTACTACAAGATCGACATACCGCCAGCCCTGGCGTCTGACATCGCGTGCATAAGGTCCATGGAAAGACGTTTTATGTGCATGAGATGGAAAATGACTTTTAAACTTGGTTCTTTCATTAAAAGTACCAGAGCAGAGGAATATCACTGCTTGATCACACGAGTGTGGGTGAGAGAAAAAATGCCGTTTGTGCTCATTTTTTATGTCAATTTTTGTACAAAGAAAAAAAACCCGCCAGATTAAAGAACTTGGTCGCCATATAAAAAAAATCTTACTTGCCAGTGGCGACCTGGCGACTGCATTTGTTAAGCCTTGCTCCAGATCAACTGTACAAACAGGCAAATCTGGGCTTGTAATACTGGAAATAAATCTCAAAATGTAGCATATACCGGCATCATAACGATGGCCGTAACGACATGCACAATCGCTTTCGGTTTTATCGCTTATACATCACTTTGTAATATAACATAATTTCAACTTTTACATCATCGAATAGGGAAAAAAGTATACTTTAAAATAAAGCTTGTGTAAAAGATGCAGCTCAATTCACTGATTTTTTTTTTTTTGTGACTTTTTAAATAATTTTCAAGTGTGATTTATATATATATATATATATATATATATCACAACAACAATTTGTTTGCTACAATATTGTAAAATGACTAACAAGGAGAGGGCCAAGATTTTGATTATTTTTATATATGTTGTAATGTCGAAGACCCTTACTCTCAGGTTCAACGGATTTTATACAACGTTCCTTAGTTTTCGAGAAATGGGGTGGGGGGTACTATAATAAAACTTAAATACTTACCTTTTAACGAAGTTACTGCTTTGGTCGTAGATCAGTTCATATGGCGTTTGTTCCTTGATCCACGGGCTCGGGTTCGAGACCAGAGCGCGCTGCATTCGTTTTGTCATTTTTTATTTTATAAATATACATGCAATTATCATATATTCTAATACGAGCAAATCTTGTGGGTGGTTATATATATATATATATATATATATATATATATATATATATATGCAAAAATTATCTTAAAAACGGCTCTAACGATTTCGACGAAATTTCGTATTCTACCGTTTTGGGGCACCAGAAAACCATTGGGCTAGGTCACATGCTCGAGAAAATTCGATTAGTGGGTCATTTTGGGTCATTTTTGGTCATGGTCTAGCTAATTGTATCTAAAAAACGGTTCAAACGATTTTGACGAAATTTTGTATCCGACCATTTTCGGGCATGAGAAGTCAATTGGGCTGGGTCACACGTTCGAGAACTTTCGATTAGTGGGTCATTTTTGGGTCAACACGGGTCAAATTAATTTTATCTAAAAAACGGCTCTAACGATTTTGATTAAATTTTGTGTCCTACGAGTTTCGAGCACGATAAAAGCATTGGGCTAGGTCGCATGTTCGAGAAAATTCGATTAGTGGGTCATTTCTGGGTCATTGTGGGTCAAAGTCTAAAAAGCGGCTCAATTTGCACTAAATTTTGCATCCAATGGTTTTCGGGCACGAGAAGACTGTTGGGCTAGGTCACATGTTCGAGAAAATTCAATTAGTGGGTCATTTTGGGTCATGGTCAAGCTAATTGTATCTAAAAAACGTTTCAAACGATTTTGACGAAATTTTGTATCCGACTATTTTCGGACACGAGAAGACTTATGGGCTGGGTCACATGTTCGAGAACTTTCGATTAGTGGGTCATTTTTGGGTCAAAGCGGGTCAAATTAATTTTATCCCAAAAAACGGCTCTACCGATTTTGATTAAATTTTGTATCCTACGAGTTTCGGGCAAGCGAAAATCATTGGGCTAGGTCACATGTTCGAGAAAATTCGATTAGTGGATCATTTCTGGGTCATTGTGGGTCAAGATCTAAAAAGCGGCTCAATTTACACTAAATTTTGCATCCAATGGTTTTCGAGCACGAGAAGACTGTTGGGCTAGGTCACATGTTCGAGAAAATTCAATTAGTGGGTCATTTTGGTCATGGGTCATTATGGGTCAAGCTATTTTATCTTAAAAACGGTTCAGAGGATTTGAAATAAATTTAGCACCCTACAGGTTTAGGGAACAAGAAGACTATTAGGCTAGGTCACATGTTCGAGAAATTTCGATTAGTGGGTCATTTTGGTCATGGGTCATTATGGGTCAAGCTATTTTATCTTAAAAACGGTTCAGAGGATTTGAAATAAATTTAGCACCCTACAGGTTTAGGGAACAAGAAGACTATTAGGCTAGGTCACATGTTCGAGAAATTTCGATTAGTGGGTCATTTTGGTCATGGGTCATTATGGGTCAAGCTATTTTATCTTAAAAACGGCTCAGACTATTTACACTAAATTTTGCATCCTATGATTTTCGGGCACGAGAAGACTGTTGGGATAAGTCACATGTTCGAGAAAATTCAATTAGTGGTTCATTTTGGTCATGGATCATGATATTTGAACTTAAATTTAATTTTGACCGAGCATTGCTCGGTCTTCCCTGCTCGTAATCTAATAATCGCAATAAAAAATTATAACATTGTGCATTAATTATAATGTTAACTTATTTATTTATTTTTTGTTTGTAACTAAATCGTTGTATGAGACATCACTAAACTGTTAATTTATTTTAATCGCTTTTAAAATGCATTTCATATAATTTTTATCTATGCAATGATAATGAACAATTTTGTCAATTCGTGATTTTAAAGAAACATCATTTATATATTGCCTTAAGAAGGGAAGTCAATGCAATGATAATACTACTCTGTTTTTAAAGTAAGAAGCGCATGATTATATTAAAAATTAACATAATTAAATTACAACATTTTTTTTTTCATAATAAAGATTTTTAAATTTGCAATACGTATACTTGCACTTCGAATTATTTTGCTATCTCATTTATCTTCTTTCTGCATTTATTTATTTTTTTAATGTTTTATTTTATTATAACTAGAGGGCGCCACAACAGGCTTTGTAACAAAATAAACCCTTTACAAAGTAAGTATTTAAGTTGTGTTATAATATTAGACCCCCTATTTCTCGAGAACTAAGGAGCGTTGTACAAAATTCATTGAACCTGAGACTAAGGGGCTTCTACCGGGGCCTCCGAGATGGCGCTGTTTGCTTTTTTACCGGACCTGCCACAAAAAACAAATTCACTTGCGTGACGTCACAAGCGAGATCCATACTAATTTTTAAAATTTTCCACGTACTTTGTTCGGTCGTATGGATTGTTTACAATGGTATTTTATATTATTTATTGTTTTATTTTGTAATTAATAATATTTTTCAGTGTATTTAGGTTATAATGCTATAAATAACTACAGATTATAACTGTTAAGGAAAGTATATAGAATATATCTATAAAATAATGGGGATGAAATTTTGTGCTTCTGTTTTCAAATCTAACTACGATACTAAAATGCACTATGCTACAGTCTTCATATTCCCAGCGTATAGTGAAAATAAGAAATTGTAGCTAAGAAAATTACATCGTGATTATTTTACTCCTATTTCAACAGCATTGATCTGCATTAAACATTTTGATGAACGTTTTATAATTCGTGAAGATAGAATTAAACGAGATGATGGTACTGAACGTGTTAACCCTAACGACAGTGAAAATATTCCGACATATATGAACGAATCTTCAAAATCTTCTTATCTTCAAAAAGAAAAGAGCCAAATGATCGACGGAAAAAAATAAAAGAAGCAGACGATAAACAATTTAAGAAATGGTGCAATGGTGACATAAAATCTAAAATATTGTAAATAAGTTATCGAAACACAAAAAGAAAATTGGAAGCAAGAATACTATACACAGTTGAAAGTGTCAGAAAATTTCTTAATGATACTGACAATAAAATGATGATGAATATTTAAAATTAAAATTTATTGAGCATCAACTTTTACTTTTGTCCATGAACCGACTAAGGTATTCATGTAAATTTACTCTGTGGTGTTCATTATGTATTTTACCGTTGTTCCATGCTCCAAATATTTTAATTCGTAACGATAAAGTTTTTATATTACATTCTCCCTCTTTTTTCAGAAAATTAACTAATTTAGATAATAGTGTAATAAGCAATTGTGAAAGTTTACAATTTCACCTATCAAAGTTTTGAATTTGAATGATTACAAAAGAGAACATAGAAAATGGTCTTGACGTAAAAAAAAAATCAGCATATTTTATTACAACCTATTAACTATTTCATATACACAAGCAATTCTTTCAATTTTTATACAATTAGTTTAATATAAAGGAGACATTTATATATTTTTATATACTGTGGATCTATCTATTTTTATACAAACAGATGTAAATAAAAAACAATATATATATATATAATGTTTATATTTATAAATTCATGTATAAACAAACACAAAAGTACGTTACGTTTATTTTCACAGCTGTTTGTATCATTTGGCAACAAATCTCATTTTCTGAAGCCTGTTTAGTGCCAACCTTTAAAAAAATGCTACAGTTGAAAAATACTGATTTCGCTATTTAAATTGATACTTATTGTTTTTTGGTTAAATTATAGTATGTAGTAGTAAAAAAAAAAGGAGGGGTGAGTAATTTTGTAAAGTTTTTGTCAGATTTATTATATTTTTGGTACCTATATTTATTGTAAAATAACGTTTTTAGTAAAAGATAAGTCAATGTGTTCAATCAGATGTATTAATCTTAGCATTTTTTTTTATTTAAATCTTTTAATTTTCTTTTATGAAACAAGTCTATTAATTCCCTTTTATTTACAATTGTAAAATTTTCTAATATTATTTATGTAACTGCAAATTATAAGAGCGGAAATGCTCTCTTTAGCACATCTTTCTGCTGGGATACATTGAGCGGATTGGATCTTTTTTATGACATCACTAATACTTGTGGCAGGCCCGGTAGAAAGAGCACACAGCGCCATCTCGGAGGCCCCGCTTCTACCTAACAGCATATATAAAAGTAATCAAAATCTGTGATTACCAAGCTTGGCTCTCTCCTTTTAAGAGATTGGCAGAGTTATCACAAATGATAATTGATTGCTCGCGCTTGATGTGTAGAAATTAACGTTATTTTCAAAGGCTGGACAATTTTTTTTTTTGAAAAGAGAAGCAATCTAACAAATTGAACGCATCTAACAAGCTGAAAACTGTGCTATATTTAAAGAAGGATTTTGATTTCATTTTAAAAATATTTTAAAATTTTTGTATAAAAATCAAATTGTTCCTAGGTCAGGAACGGCGAAACTATGATACGTATGCCATAAGTGTCACGCGGCAGAATACTTATGGCATGCTGCGAACTGAGGTTCAATACAAGAAATTCCATAAGCTGATATTGTCTAAAATCGATTGAACAAAATAGAAGAATTCTAATTATAGCTAATTGAATTCCAATCTAGTTCAATATGTACTGAAAATTAACCAATCTAAGACAAGATTTGGAAACTATTGTAAAGGAAAGGCATTATAAGTAAAAAATTCGATGATAAAAGGATGACAATTTATAATTTAAATCCAGAGCTTTTTATAAAAGTTAACATTTGCCGCCCCCCCCCCCCCCCCCAAAAAAAAAAAAAAAAAAAAAAAAAAAAGTCTTATTATTTTCGCAAATCAATATTGTAAGAAAAATAAAATAGAAACCAGTTGTCAGATAACTCCACTTCAGCTTGCACTCTGTAAAAAGTTACTAAATATGAAACTAATATTAAGGATTTGTTTATCCAAGATTCGACAAAATAAATCGCGTTTAATCGGATTTTATTATTATTATTATTATTATTGCATTCAAAAATAAATTTTCCACTACAACCAACACAGTTTAAATCTACATGTTACTCATATTTATTAAATCCTGTTAGAAATATTTCACGTAATTTTGATTCATTATCGTTTGTTGATCCACGAAATTGTTTGTATTTCAAATTCACATAAAATATTTTTTGAAAAAAAAAAAAAAAAAATGGGCATGCAGATATGAAAAAGTTCGCCAACCACGTCATAGGGAGTGCTGCTCCCTGTTCTAATATTTTATTCTCATTTTCATTTTAAATAAAAAGACTTTCTTCGGTACTTACGTATTATCCGTGCCAGTTTTGAGCCAACTGCGCCAAGCATGGAGCCAATATTACTAATTATAGTAACCCTTATATATTTTCCCTTGCTACATGGTACATGCCTGGGAATAACCTATAATATTATTCTTTCTTATTTACTATGCTATTTACCATATATTAATTTTACTAAAATAATGTTATTTACTATTTTTTAACAATGTTATAGATTTAATAAACATATATTACATTTTATTTATTTTATATTAATTACCATTTTTAACTATGTTATTTGATAATGTTAAATTACTGCGTTTGAAAACATGATTGACAACGATAAACAAGATTGATACTTGGCAACCATTTTTGGCGATCAATCTCCTGGCACGGATAATACGTAAGTACCCTCTCTTCTTACATTCTTTTATTATACTTAACCCGGTTTTTGTATGTAAAGATGGATTTTTGTAATCGGTTATTATTTCACTTCCTGATCACAGCCACTTATAGACAGGCTGGCGCAACGATTGCAAGGAAGAGAGTTACGTGACCTTCCGCAGGCTAAATGCAACGACCGATTGATCTCTGTTCCTTATAACAATAACCAATCCTATCTGTTTTCTTAGCATAAATTTACTTATCTTTACGTCCATAGGTGTGTTTCCCATGACAGTACAACATTTTATTATTTTCAGAACTTAATTATAAATTAACTAGCCGCCACTGGCGACCAGTTTGGTCGCCCTTAAATGTATGTTAAGCATTGTAACAAATTATTTTTATTCATAATTTATTTTTTTCCTTAATCCTTCGCCAAACCGGAAAAATCTAATAGACAAATCAAGAACTTTTGCGATCGTGGTAGCATTTCGCATATTTTTTGTTGTTATGTATTTCATCTTTCTTGACAAAAACCGCTTAACCCACTTTATAATAAATTAATCATTGTGTGTGTGTTTTTAATATAAAATAAACTATTTCATAATAAAATAAAAGTATATGCTGTTTTAGTAATCTCTAATAGGTACCTGAAAATGGGATTTTTTCGCCAAAATGGCGCAAAACAAAAATTCCGCCAACCCTGGTGCGTCCGTGACAGCTGTTCCAATTTAAAATACATGACGTTCACATTTTTCTTTAAAATAGAAAATAGATAAATAAGAAATATTATCATAAATCAAAACATTTGATTTCAAAATTAAAATATCGTTTCTAATTAATACACACGAAAAATAAAAGCTGACAATTTGTTTCGAAATTTGATCCATTAAATATTATTACATGAGTTCAACCACGGAGTTCAACTTACATCAAGAAAAGATCCGAATGAAGTTGAGTTGTATGGAACAGAATTATGGTAAACTTTGACTGTCTCACTGGTGCTGATTATTTTTTTTACACCAGGCAGCGGTCCAAAAATTCATGGTTTAATATTTTAAACGTTCACAACGAATGAATCTTTTTTTTTTGTTGTTGTTGTTTACTTTCATGGATAGAGAATTTGAACAGCGAACCTAATTGAAACTGAAGTTATTGCAGAATGTATACATAATTGAACGTAAGTCATCTCTCAAATATTAATTTATTTTGAACGATCTTTCTAAAAATGTAACTTTTATGCAGTTTTATTAGAAAAAATAATTTTGAATAAAAATGGCTGCCTGGCATATGAAAAAGTGAAGCGGCATCCCGGAACTGTTGAGGACAGTCACATGACATACGGTTTTATTATATAGATGCATTAATTTTATGGTATTTTTTCGTTAAACAGCCACAGGAGATAAACCGCCAAATATTCTCTGTACCTCGCACATTTGCATACCAGTCGAAACAACAGTGGATTTAATTATGCGCCAATTCAAACTCGCATAATTAGTTCGCATAATTAGCATAATTAGTTCGCGAAAAAAGATGCCAAATGGCTGCCAAATGGCTGTGAAACTGCAACATTGAAACATTTTAAAACTAAAACGTAGAAAATAAATCCTTCTATATTAAAAAAAAGTAATCTGGAACTGAGCCAAAAACGAAATGGACCAATCAAATTCTGCGTAGATATTCCGGGTTATTCTCATCGCTTTTTTACTAGAGACTTTTTTTGAGGAGCTATTACCTTTTTTCTAGCCATCCTATGGATTCGAAAATCATACCACCAGACGCGAAATATAACAAGCTTTCAGAAATTAAAAAAATTATCACGGTCGGACAATAAAAACTCAAAAAATCCTTAAAAATCGAGTAAAAAATCTTTTATTGGAAAAATCATTTTTTTATATTGTTGCCAATTTCTAAATAAGCGCAAAGTATTATGTTTTATCTCAAATAAAAAATGTATTTGCGCGAGACTATTAAAAACAATAATGAAAGTTTAAAATAATAATTAAATAATCACGTGTTGAAAGCAGGAAATAAAGAAAATTACGTCATAAAAATTGTGTTTACACATGAATATTAAAAATAAAAA
Source organism: Maratus michaelseni (assembly GCA_963931845.1). NCBI lineage: Eukaryota > Metazoa > Arthropoda > Arachnida > Araneae > Salticidae > Maratus > Maratus michaelseni. The sequence continues at coordinate 142,839,780 of OZ007597.1, forward strand.
GATGAATTAAATGAAAAAGCATTATAACCAGTTAAATGAAAAAGCACTATAACCTGATTACAGAAGAAAGTCCGCGTTCATGATATCATCATCATCATCTTTTTAAAACAGGATACATTACCAGGTTTTAAGAGGCTGTGAAATCAGAACGTGGGTTAGTGAGCGTGGCGAGCAGGGGGCAGAGCCCCCTAGTTATAAAAAATTAAAGATGTTTTTATCAATTAACAGTTTAATATTAATTAATTTATGATTATATGTTGAGAAATCAATTTAGAATGCCTAAGAAAGATGGTTTAAATAATGTTTCATTTTCGCTTTCCTGTTGTTCTATCTTTAAAAAAGAAAGTGAGCAAAAAGTGTAGTATACATTTTTACTAAGTTCACTTGTTTGCACTTTCTAACAGGCGTAAAAAAAGAATGCAGTGCATAATCGATTTCGATACCCACAAATCAAATTAATGTATTGTAACTGAAATTTTTGGAACAAAATATGAATTGCAGTCATGAAATTAGGCGTGATTTTAAAGATATAGACTAATGCTTATAAAAAAAAAGTGTTAAAAAAATAATAATTTGATATTTATTTAAAATAAAATATTAGAACTGAGAAGTGCAAACCCTATGATAGTGTGGTAACGTGGACACATGTATATATAATTAATGAAATCCATTTATCGTTTGAAACGAAAAAAACTTTATTTTAAATTAACATAAAAAAATAAAAATGAAAATGAAAAAATAGGATAATCATATCCACGCTGTACAGTTACAAGGTCAGAAAAAAACTGATTCTGACGATCACTCCAAAGACAACTTCACTCTCGCTTGTTCAGCATCCAAGTCCCGTCTTTCATATATCTCCTAGCTGAGGTAAAGCAAGAGCCGTCGTGGTTGCTCGACATATGACCTAGCGACCGTCTCCCCCTATGGGGTCTCGCGAACGAAGTCGTCGGGGGTTCCATGGCGGTTCATCAAGGTTCCGTCTCTGCGGAAGTTTCCTCCGAGATGTGGGGTTACTACCGTGACGACCTATGTCACCAACCTTGGTAAAATGACCTGGGGGTCCGCAGTGGGGAGCGGCCTCAGGCCGATCGCAGCGCCGGGCGAGACAAAGCCCTGGTGCGTTATAAGCCCTTCAGAGGCTTGGGTGCGATGGTCGTTTACGCGCGTCGTCGACACCCCGTGGGCGACTGACGGCGCAGGATAGTTTTATATCTCCTAGCATTCCTTCCTCTCCGGCAAAACTGGTATTTTCTCCCTAAGGAAAGAAACGCCATCTAGCCTCCTATGAGTGACAGCTATTTTAATCCCATACTTATCCAGTTAGAATTTTCACCTCATATGGGCTAGATCCTTTGTATCCAAAGAATGCCTTTCACATTTCTTATCCACCCTTTTCAGATAACACATCTTTCAATACAAAGCCTGCATTGCAGCCTTGCTTATCTTAAAGTGAAATTGAAATTCACCCTTTTGATAGAATTTTTCTCAATAGAGATCAATCTGTCAGATTATTTTCTTCCAGAGAGATTATCCTTTTTCCACAAGTAAGGGAGGAGTTGATTCATGTCAACTCATCACAATAGGGTTGGCGAACCTTTTCATATATGCAAGCCAATTTTTTTTTTCAAAAAATATTTTATTAACTATAATTATTAATTTATTTTAAATAATTAAATTTAAAAATTATTAATATTTTAAACTAGTCGGTTATGCTAATCCCAAAATTTTCTTCTATCTCATACATGTTAATGCTTCAAAACGCGCTATCACACCGCCAAAAAAATCAAAATATTTAGTCATTCTGTTGTACATAAGCTGTTTGCGAATCGTCGGGTTACCTGGATGCAAGTAACCGATGCATTACACTAAACTAACGAAAAGTCCTTCTGGCATGCACCGGCAGGGGAAGATAGCCTCCCTATTGCTTAGTTTTGAGATTTTAGCTAATTCTACTGAAAATATATGAAGCTAAAATGCGCGGAACCCGATTAGAGGACAAGAGGACAGTCATTCCCAGTTCCCGCTAATATTGAATTTGAATGAGAATATTGCTAAATTAGACAGACATAGCTAAGTTAGCTTCATATATGGAAACGTATTTTTGTAGCCATGTTTAGCAATATTTCACCAACTGTCGCAAAGCTTGGCGAGAATTTGACGTTGGCGAATATAAATGTATCGTGTTAAGCATGTAAGTGTCAAAACGATGGTTACAATAATGAAAGAAAATTTGGCGAAACCATGTTCACTAAAACTCATAAATTAAACCAGTTTATTTAGGATTCCTGCTGTATTGTTTCAAAATGTCAGCCACCCTATAATTTCAAACTGCTATATCTCAGCCATTTTTTAAGATTGAGGCGAAACAAAATCCTTGTATCAAGACCGAGCATTTAACGCAAAAAGTTTTTAGGATTTCTAATTTTTTTGTACAACTTTTTCAAATTGAAATATTTAAATGGCTATCACAGCACCCCCCCCCCCCCCCACCCCCAAACGCAATATCCCCAAATTCAACTAGGACCTGCAGGCTATAGTCAAAACCTTATACAAAAAATTTGGTTCAATTATCTGCATAACTTCATACACTTTTCGATGATACAATAATGAAAATGGAACAAAAATCGCGATCACAGCGCCCCCTTTCGTCGAAATATTCCCAAATTCAAGTGGGAACTGCTGGCCATAGCCAAAAACATATACAAAAAATTTGTTTCAGTTATCTGCATAAGTTCAATAAACTTTTCGATGATACAATAGTGAAAATGGAACAAAAATCGCGATCACAGCCCCTCCCTCCCTTTCGTCAGAATATCAATAAATTCAAGTGGGACCTGCTGGCCATAGCCAAAAACATATAGGGCAGTTGCAATTGACGTCACGTTGGAGGTAAACAGTACAAATAGGCAGTTCTGATTGGTGGAATTACCCTTACCTCCAAGTGAACACAATGGTTGATCAGCTGATTGCAACTGCCCTATACAAAAAATTTGATTGAATTTTATACTTTTTTCGATGATACAATAGTGAAAATGGAACAAAAATCGTGATCGCAGAGCCCCCCTTCATCGAAATATCCCCAAATTCAATTGGGACCTGCAGGCTATAATCAATAATATATACAAAAAATTTAGTTCAAATATCTGCATAACTTCATACATTTTTTTGATGATACGACAGTGAAAATGGCACAAAAATAGCAATCACAGCGCCCTTTTACGTCGAAATGTCCCCAAATTCAACTGTAACCTGCAGGATATAGTCAAAAACATATACAAAAAATTTGGTTCATTATCTGCATAACTTCATATATTTTTCGATGATACAATAGTGAAAATTGAACAAAAATCCTGATGGCAGCGCCCTCTTTCGTCGAAATATCCCCAAATTTAATTAAGACCTGCAGGCTATAATCAAAAACATATACAAAAAAATTGGTTCAGTTATCTGCATAACTTCATACACTTTTCAATGATACGATAGGGAAAATGGCACAAAAATCGCGATCACAGCGCCCCTTTTCGTCGAAATGTCCCCAAATTCAACTGTTTGGCTATAGTCAAAAATTTGGTTGCATTATCTGCATAACTTCATACATTTTTCGATGATACAATAGTGAAAACTGAACAAAAATCGTGATAGCAGCGCCCTCTTTCGTCGAAATATCCCTGAATTCAATTGGGACCTGCAGGCTTTAGTCAAAATCATAGAAAAAAATTTGGTTCAAGTATAATGCATAACTTCATACACTTTTCGATGATACAATAGGGAAAAAGGAACAAAAATCACGGACAGACAGACATTTTGTAAAAAAATGTTTTTCGGAATCTCTGACCCCTAAAACGTGAAAATCCGTCGAAAACCGGAAGTCGAAAAAATTTTCGATTGCAATACTTTCTTCTATTATAGATAGAAGAAAATAAAAACACTTTGTGTTTCACACATCCTGTTCGTTTTTTCTTTGTTGTTGTTGTTTGTTTGCTTGGTTTTTATATATATATATATATATATATATATATATATATATTGAATGTTAGCGAAATAACTTTTATTTAAAAAAGGTTAAAAAATAAATTCCTTCTACACTGAATGTGTGGACAACTTTAAAAATTAACGATCTAATGAGTTACTAAGAAGAAAATACTCACACTGAAACAATGACAAACATGGTATAAATATATGATATAAATTAAATAATTCTAAACAAGTTGGAAATTGTACGTCAAACGTGACAAATGAGGTGCGTTCGTACTATAGCTAGTCACATAAATATTCAGATCTTTTCGGATTTTTAATTCTGTGAAATGAATTACATCGTCTGCAGATTAATTTCTGTAATAAAATAAGTATCTCGGTCGCTTGACGATTAAACTTCAGAAGCTCCTATAACAAGAAAGCACCGATTTAAAAAAAAAAAAATTCAAATTTCTTAATAAATATTTTTATTAATATCTCCTAAAGTTTTGATTCGATTTTAATAAAATTTGAAATGTCTCGACAAAATTCTGCAAAGATAATATATTTTTAATTGCAAACCATTCGGTTGGGTAGTTTTTGCGTTGTTATATGCGGACGGACGGACAGACGGACAGACAGACAGACAGACGGACGGACAGACGGACGAACCAAGCGACGACTATAGGTGCTACGTATTTATATAATTACGAACGCACCTAAAAATAATGTTAGTTTTTATAACATACAAACGCAATTTATATTCAAATAAACTTACTATATCCAAAGTACCACGACACTGGATATATATTACTAGCAGGCTACGCCCGCTACGCTGGTCAATTTCTCTTCACGCACCTTTAATCAAGTTAAATATTGACTTTGAATTTGAACTTGTATTTTAAAACCCTATGGATCTTTACTTGGAATGTCCTGCATTTCTAAAAACGATACCAACGCTATTGCGTTATTACATTTTTAATGTGTCAGACAAATTTGGGCTGTTAAGGACAAATTAGGCCAATTCTCTGTATACTTTATTATGGAATAGGTCAGGATTAAAAAAAATGAATAATTGTTTTAAATTATGGTGCCTATGGGGAAAAATATCATTTCCGTTGGATTCAAATTGAATTTGAATGAAGTTACAATTTACAATACTTCAAATATAATGAAATTGATATGCCTCACTGAGGTGGACAAAAATATGGTACTCGTCGAGAATTAAATAAAAATCATGCACTCGCGACATCATAATTCACTTTTATATTTTAACAGAATAATACGGTTACTATAATTTGTGACTCGTGCTATAGTCAGTATATATACGTCAGGACACAATACGTTATCATTATCTTTTTATGCGTGAAGATTCTGCTATGATACTCCATTGTAAAATTTCGTAATTTTTGAAATTCAATTTTTGAAAATCGGCATAATCATTAGATTTGAAATTTATATCAAGAAAAATACAATTTTTTACTTTTCCAATGCAGTTTGTCTAAAAATTTTCTGACAAATACTTTTCGAACTATTAATTTTTTCCAGTAACTTCAAATGTTTCATTTTCCGAGATTAATCTGTGGCAACGATTAGCGAAAATCCCAGTCGTCAGCAACACATAGCTTTTTATTAAAGAGGATGTGCACATGCTTCATTTAGAAAATAGTTCCTATATTCTGTAAAGTTCTCTCTTTCCCTAACTCCACCCCCTTTTATTTACTTTTTCTTACGTGGTCAAAAATAATACTAATATGAGCAGATAAGGATGGATCGTTTGCTTATAAAGCATATAGAATGTATATATCGGGTTCTTTAATTTTATTCGTATTATTTGTTTTTATTGGACGTATTTCAGAGGATGATGTACAGCACTATGGATCATTTGTGGTTTGCTGGATACTACTATTTTTGAATAGCAATCTTTCTCTTATTTAAACGCAAAAATTGTAGGATTAACTAAGGCAAAGATTACTATTCGTAAATCATTTTATCCACAGTCCGCAATTAGACCAGACCGATATTCGTATTTCGTATACAGAAAGTCAGCAATAAAAAATGGTTTCCAAAAACTTCTCTTATACCAGTAATATGTTGTAAGACATTTTTATAGTAAAATATGGATCAGCTGGTAACGCGTTTTATTAACAGGTTGTCTTTCTCGCGTTCCACTACGCCTACGAAGGTCCAGTAGAGCGAAGTTTAAAAAATTATGTACAGGGAGGGTGGGGACGGGACGCGCACACACTTTTCGTGTTAATATCTTACTTCCCCTCCCCCTCCCCAAAGCTGTCTTAGGGCTGGGCGATATCTCAATTTCAATATCGTAGTATATCGTCAGCTAAATATCGCGATATGACGATATATCGTGATATTAAAACTAAATAAAAGAATATTTTGAGAAGAAGAAAGAAAGAAAAAAATCCCTGACGGCTTGGCCTACAGGCACAGGTAGATTTCAAAGACGCAGACCGCGGAGCGCCTGTTTGTTGGGAATTGCGAAAGAAATGACCTTTTTGCCATGATGCCGCAGTTGGGACCGCCCACAATCTTACTTGTTTCCCAACTTGTTTGCAGGCGGAGCCAGCAGGGATTTTTTTGTTTTTTTTTTTGCTATAAGTGTTGGTCTTATGAAAAAAACTTGTCAATATAAAAGTTTTAGATAATATTAAGAATCATAATTAAGAAGTTATGGGTTTTTTTCTGTTTTCACAAAAAGCACTCCCCCTCCCCCTCCTGGTTCGATTTTGCCCATTAACGAGCTTGACCGAGATTTTATGCCCCTTGATTTTATGTATCAGTTTGTAAGAGATTCGTGCAGAATTATTGCAGTTATCGTGTCCATAAAAAAGTGACATAGATAGATAGATAAAGTTTTGAACTGGGTGGTGGTTTTGGGTTTTGGGAGTCATGATCAGCGTAGATCTGCAAAAATGTTTCAAAAATACCAACTTAGGGGAGAATATAATAGGTAGTATTTCTTACGAAATCTACCTAAAAATCAGTTTTACTCTTATTTTCACAATAGGGCTGGCTTTAGACGAAAGCGAATTTAGGAGACCGTTTGAGTCGCTAAAATCAAACTAGCGGGAAATAGACAAAAAATTTGGTTAAAACTTAAATATATTTAAAAGATATCATTCGTAGCAATGAATAAAAATTTCGCCTTCAAGGGACACGGGCTAGTAAAACCGCATCTGGCACCAAACATGGAAATTTTAAATACTTCCATATTCCATTATTAAAACAATTGCTATATATAACATCTTTTAAAGAGCATTACTTGCATAAAAAAATCTATAAATAATATAAAATAAGTTTTACTAAATTATTCGCCAATTTGCGCTTTATGAAATTTTAGCTTCTTGTGAAATCTCTAACAAAGTAATGAGACTGATTATGACAACAATTCAAACAAAAATTTTCGGTTTGCTCGTCGTAATTATTGGTTCGCTTCACACCCTCCTCCACTCAATTTATAATATAATAAATTTAACAGCATATATTACATTAAAACATTCAGCAATTTCCTGTACTGATATATTCAAAATCCCAAATAACTGAAATGAACACTTCAGAGAAACATTATCTATCATGTAAAATATTTCAACAGAAATTGTTTTACTTTAACATTACAGTCAGTGAGAAATTCAGGAGTGATACTGAGTCCCTAGAGTCTCCACATTTTCGGTTAACTGATGTCCCGAAAGTGCAAATCTCCCCCCCTCCCCTCTCAGACACACGCTGATGCCATGGACGCCGACGAAACACGGGGGGTGTAAGATATTGAAACAGTTGTGCTGCTAGTCCTCAACATGCAATACAGAAATTTAACAAATAAAAAATATAAATTTTTTTTACATCTCTTTTTCGTCAGATGAGATAATTTTTCAACACACAAACTCAAACAAAATAAAAAAAATAATAATAAAAACTTTGTTCCATGAGAGTTTTAGCGGGCAGATCCCCGGCGACCAAAATTTCATAGTTCTTTCTTCTGTCAGTGCATAATTAATCATGCTACTTGGGGATAAGTAAATTATATATTTTTTTCAACATAAAAAAAATACAGATTTAAATTTCAAAATTTAGGGAGAGGCAATTGTCCTCCCTTGCAGGCGCCCATGATAATCCCCCCCCCCTCCACACACACACAGCTACCCGCCATCCCGAACCTTCGAAATACCTCCCAGAGAAAAATATCGGAATTCAAGACCGGTTAGAGTATTAAATGGTCATCAAGCACATTTTTTCATGATAATGGAAACAAGTTGGAAATTGTACGTCAAAAGTAACAAATGAGGTGCGTTCGTACTATACCTAGTTATATAAATATTCCGATCTTGATGATTTTTAATTCTGTGAAATGAATTACATCGTCTGCAGATTAATTTCTGTTATAAAATAAGTATCTCGATCGCTTGACGATTAAACTTCGGAAACTCCTATAACAAAAAAGCACTTATTTAAAAAAAAAAAAAAAAAAAAAAAAAAAAAAAAAAAAAAAAAATCAAATTTCTTAATAACTATTTTTATTAATATCTGCTAAAGTTTTGATTCGATTTTAATAAAATTTGAAATGTCTCGACAAAATTCTGCAAAGATAATATAATCTTAATTTTCAAACCATTCGTTTGGGTAGTTTTTGCGTTGTTATATGCGGACAGACGGACAGACAGACGGCCGGACCAGACGACGACAATAGGTGCTACGTATTTATATAATTACGAACGCACCTAAAAAACACGAAGAAAATTTAAAAAATGGATGGAAATATGAAAAATAATTAAAAAATGAATAATCTGCATGTTCGATTATTTTTTTTATCAGATAGTACATTAATATTTTATAACTAAAATTATGAAGAAATAAATATATATTATCTTTTTCTTGTTTGCCGCGCCATCGCCTAAACTGTTTTTTAATATCTCATTTGTGAAGAAGGGGGGGGGGGTAAATCGCATAAAAATAGGGAAGAAACATTTCAACATATTTTATTCGATTAAAATTAAAATTGCATGATATTCATTTCCACTGTTGCAAATAAAATATAATAATGGTTAATGGTTTTAAAATTTTAAATGCAAAATTACCACCAAATGATTTTTGGCAGTGACCAGTGGTCATATATACAGAGGCAATCAAATACCAAATACTCATATCTGTCACGCGAACGCGATTTTTAAAATAAATTCTGGCGAGAAAAAAACTCGCGGTATAGAAGTAAAAATAGTTGCATTTTAAAAAATCCCTCTTTACCCTAGAATATGCATTAATAAATACTACTAAGGAATTAATTTTTTTTTCATAAAATAATAATTATAAAAAACAAATAAAAACATGTCTGAATTATTCTTTGCTCATTTGTCTCATTAAATCAACTGTTGCAAATAAAATACTTCCTTCCTTTATCGCCCTAAATTTACGCATCATTCAACAACTTCGAATATTCCTCCACTTACACACCGGTGCCACTGAATATCATAATGAAATGAAAGAATAGGCGATATCTCACGCATGCGCCCAGAGCTGGAGAAAATCACCCTTCCTCTTTTCAAAAACCTTATCAGCTGCGTATCCGGTGTATCATGGTTTAGGCTGGGGGAGCTCACACCGTTCGTATTCATGAATACTCGAAGACGAGGAAGAGATTTAATATCGTGGTTTTCATGGTTTTCGTCAAATTTATGATATTTGCGATATACCGTTGGGTAGGATTTTTTGATATCGGTATCACGGTATGCATTTTATATCGGTTTTATCGATTTTATCGATATATCGCCCAGCCCTAGATATCACAGACTAGAATGTATAAGGGTCTGTGGTCTGTAAAAACAGAGGGGAATACATAAAAAATAATTATTAAAGAAATGGCTGTTGTTTAAATAAAAAAAAATTATTATAGAAATATAAAAATTATTTTTATGGCTTCATATTTTAATATTATAATAACTAGCCGCCACTGGCGACCAGTTTGGTCTCCCTTAAATGTATGTTAAGCATTGTAACACGCATTGATATTTTTTGTATTATTTTAGTTTGATTCCATATTATTTACCAATTTTAATGATGGGTATTTTTATTAGCCGGGAGCAAATGATAAATCGCCAAATATTGCTCCTATCACCACTATTCATACTGCATTAATTTAATTTTAAATTATAAACCTGTCACTCATTTAAGTTAAAATATTTAGCTTTAATTTCAAATACTTATATTGCATACAATTTAAAATACATGCCATTCACACTTTTCATTTAAAATAGAAAATAAATGAATAAATAAGAAACTAGTCGTTGGGGGCCACCGTAATACTTACCCATCATGGATATGCATAATGTAAAATATTAAAATAAAAATGTGTAAACTACTTTTAAAATGCATTGCAATTCAAAAAATAAAATCGTGGCTTGATGACGTCACAAACTTTAAAGGCTCGATTACTGAATTGCTTGAAAGAGGTTTTTCCTTATAACTCCAAAAATAATAATCCTGTTAACTAGCGGTTTATTGCATCTGATTGGTAAAGTCCGGATTCGCCGAAGCAGTAATTTGTCTCTATCAATCAAATACTTCCGGTAGGAAAATGCCTGACGAAAGCTCCTGAAAGAGAACTTTTTTTTTATCCTAAAAAAAACCCAAGCCGGCCATTTTGATTCTCCTCCAAACTCATTCCGTCCGCACTGCATGCTCCAAACTTCCCCCAAAACTAGTAATCGATTAGTTGAATGATTGTCATTAGGGGGTAACTTTACTTGATACGTATAATGTTTCAAATCACCGAAGTACCAATCTATCTTACTCCGCGTATATATTCTCACATTACCTTTTTTCCTGTTAAAAATTTTTCGGAAGCATCTTTTACGTTTTTATTGTTTTTGAAATAAAATACAATTCAGATTTTTAAACATTTTTTATTACATATACATATAAATATTTATCACATATATACGTATGCACATATGTGAATACATATCCGTTCCGTAGTCTTTTATTTATTTATTTATGTATGTATTTCTTTATTATTAAATGCTTAAAATTGCAGCCATAACTATATGCGAATGATTTGGAATCAAACAGCGATTTTAAGTTATTGATAAATTTATTACATATTGAGTTATAATCTATTGAAAATAGACTTTGACACTATTTTATCAAAGGTAATTTATTGTCTTTATAGAGAAAATATATATATTGGATTTCTTGATATCCAAATAAGAATTTATACAAATTTCGTAAATTTACGAATAAATATAACTTCTTTGATTGTATTAAGGTGTTTTACAAATAATTTATTATTTTTGGAGTATCATGGAACTGGATAAAAAAAAGGAAAGTTCTTCAAAAAAAAAAAAAAAAAGCATTGAAAAATCAACATTTTCTCCCCCCCCCCTAGCCCCTCAAATGAAAAGAAACAGTAAATAAAATTCAGCGGTTCGGATTAGAATTCTCAATTGGGTCGGGTTACCCTACCTGACCGAACTCGCGGTTCGGGTCGGGTTGTCGCTATATATTTTCGTCGCGGGTCGGGTCCGGGTTTGGGTTGACTTTCATTGTTTCGAGCTCGGGACTTTTTCGGATTTTGACTCTTGCGGGTTGGATTCGGGTTGACGAGATTTTTCAAAGTAATGTTCACGATATTTTTTTCAGGTTGAAAATCTATATACAATAAGACCTCCATAATGGAAATTCCCGAAAAGCGGACACCTCTATTCAGCGAATACTTTTTCAATTCCTAAATATTCGTACGCTTAAATATACCTCTGATTAGTGGGCACTTCCTAATCTACACACACATGTGCGAGTGTATGTGTGCATAAATTATCACAAATACGATACAGGTATTTTTGTTTGTTTGAAAGACGAAATGTTGGTAACAATTCTCATATTCCGAGAAGAATAAATGGTCCTTAAAGAAGGAATAATTTATGATCACATTTTTTAGGGTTTCGTTCATCTCACGAAACCCTATTACTCCCGCTCCGTCGTCTGTCCGTCACAGAGCCATTCTCGAAAACTGTGTTACTTACAGAGTTGAAACTTTGTGTATAAAAAAGAATATCAGCTGTGAAGAGCCCAAAATATTAAAATTTGAAAAATTCGTATTATTTTAATAAATAGAGATAAAAACCAAAATTCTAATAGCCTTGTACCATTAAATTTAACTATTTTTGGTTATAGCCGATGCCAAAATTAAAAATCCACAATGAAATTCCTTCTACAATAATTAATTTTCTATCAGACGATTTTCACGTGAAAAATGAAAATGAAATAAAAAGTTTCACCAATTGAAAACAAGAACGAAAAATCATGCGCCAAGCATAGATTATGTAGCACTTTCCAACGCTTCCAAAATAATTTTACAAAACATACCGTTTAATAAGCTGAAAGATAACATCTAAGTAAACAATTTGGAAAACGCATAACATATTTAAAAACATAATTTCAGGAATTTCGAACAGATACAATATTCGGAAAAGTATCAGAGTACTTTTATTCAACCCTGTATATGATCTATAGATTTGTATATATACTATATAGGATGATAAATTTTAGTTTAGTTAGGAAGCGCGTAGCACAGTTTAAAATTCTCCTTCTGGAGTTTCTGTCAATAAACGGAAATGTGTTCACGAACTTTTGTGCTACCCTGTATATGAAATACAGAACTTATACACACTCAGTAAGACAAAAAGTGAGTTCAATTGAAAATCGCGTTCAGCAACTTAAAACGCCAGGAATTATTGTTAACAGACAGTAGAGAATTCTTTTGTATGTCCCTGTAAATGAACGATGACTGCTATACACACAATATTCTGTTGTAAGCCTCTTTTAATGCACCTTAGTCATATATATAAATTTCAATGCGTTTAAAATAGTGAAACATTATTTAAATAAACCGCAGACGATTTTTCTCCATAGACGTCATGTAACAGAATTCTTTTGACTGTCCGTGTAAATTAACTATAAGTGCTATGCACACCCTATTCCATATTAAGCTTCTTGTAATACACCTTAGTGATATATATCAATTACAATGTGTTTGCAATTGTGTAACATCCTTAAAATAAACCGCAAATGATTTTTTCCCATAGACCGTAATGTAACGGAATTCTTTTGAGTGTCCCTGTAAAAAAACTATAAGTGCTACACACTTCCGTTGAAATAGGGAACATGCTATAGCTAACGACAATAACATATAAAAATTGCAGAGCAATCCGAGCATATTTACGGGAGTTAGAGCACGGACAGACGGCCAGACGGCCATACGGCCAGACAAACCGAAGTCATAAGCACTTTTCAACTAGGTTGGAAAGTGCTAAAAAGATAAATATGAAATAAAATTGATTGACGTCATAGTCCTAATGAAACGGAAAATGTCTAAGATTTCTCAATAATACAAGGAGTATGAGATGTGTAAGTACACAAAACAGATTAATGTCACGTCATTAGATAATTAAAAAGAAAATCTGACGTCATATGGGAAGTTTAACTAATTTTTCAAATGTTTGAGAATAATACAAAGCGAGTATCAATATAAATAATAGAGAATAGTAAATATACGAGTTTGAGAAACATATTGAATCGGGATAAAAATCCGATTATGGAAATATTCGTATATTTTAACATTTTGAAGGTGTACAATTTGTTTAATTTTGAAATTATTTTTTTAAATATTGCATTTAGTCCGTATGACGGATATTATTATGACAGAATATAATAGCGGGCTTGGCCCGCTATCCGGCTGGTTTAGATATTGGAAAAAAATATATATATATATACAGAGACCGGTAAATTTTTACTTTATAAAAAACATGACTTTTTTTTCTAAATGAAAATTGTTTGAATTTATTAAAGAAAGGATAAAGTGTTTTGAAAGGAATATTAAACGAAACCCTTTGAGCGATCTTCGATCACACTTACCCACTTGTTTTATAAAGTACTCTCATGCAGTAAATTAAATATATGCTTAATCAGATTGAAATAGGTATTTATTTTCATCGGAAACATAATACTGCTGAAACTTTTTGTGAAAAGACCAAAAATCCAACTTGCAAAAAAACTTACTATGACACGCAAGAATTATTCTAGGGTGAAACCTACCCGCAGAAAGAAAATTAGAGTCATCCTGACCCGAAAAAGAAAATTAGGGATAACCCTACACCGACACGATGCCGAAGTTTCTATTCAGAGGTTTTACTATAATTGAATATTAAAAATATAGATTAGTCCATTTTATTGTATAAAACATAAAATTTGTATTTGAGATATAATTGTAGATTACTTTTCATTGCATTAAAACATGATTTACTTTCATTTTATGTCGGGTTCGGGTCGGATTGCCGGTTGAAGTATTTCGTGTTTGGGTCGAGTACGACCCGAAAATTTCTCTTTATTTTAATGATAATTTATAAGTCTGAATGAATCGAATTAGTAAAGTAATAAAATTTCAAGATTTTAATCTTATCATATACGATGATTCCTTGAAATAAAACGTGTGATTAAAATAAAAATGTTCCATTTAAAACAAATATCTTCAGATCAAAATTTGTGTGTATTTCTAAATATTAAACTGATTAAAAAGTGCTCGCATTATATGAGAAATACAGTTTGAGTTTTATTTAGACGTAATTAGTACAAAACTGTTTCGTGCCATTTTCTGAGTGCGCTGTACCAATTTACTATTAGACAATTCTAATTTTCATTCACTTGATATTTTTCTTTCTCTGAAATGCGAATTAGAAAGTTTCTATAACACTTAAGCTGGTTTTTTAAATATTTTCCCTCACTCAGTAACTCAAAACATATATTCACCGACTCATTTTATGCATAAATGTAAGGAATTTTCAGGCATGACTATTGGGGTAATTTGAAATTGAACAGTATTTTACATTTTTTTAATTGTATATCATACTGAGTTCTAATTAATTGCTGTCTCAAAACAACATTTCCCGGGTTGTAGAATCCAGAAACTCGGCTTAAAACGCCAATTTGGACGGCATATTCTGAATGGTATTTTATCTTTATAAAAATATGAAAAATGCTTTCCGATTCCTCAGTCCATGAAGAAGAATAACTGCTTATTTTGTGCATGAACAATAACTTTGTGAATACGTCAGAAAGAAGCCAGTTTGAATTTCAATTTAAAATAATTTGTTTCCTATAAAATATGTTTTTTCTCTCTCCTCTCTTTTAATAACCTTAGAAAAGTGAAAATATTGCAATAAAATATTGAAGAGACTTATCTAGCTTCATGAGAAATTAAATACAGACAAGTTCTAGAAGATACAAGACAAGTTCTAGAAAGTGCCATTTTTCGTGCCTAAACAGCAGGAACGTGCACTGGACATTGAATATGGCTAGTATTATGTGGTACCACTAGTTTAATTACTGTACTTTTCGCACATTTTTCTGGATGTTGTGTTTTAAATAATGCGAGGCTAATTTCATATTTTTAGTACAATATTTTCACTGCTATTAACAGTTTAATAGACTTTTATCCAATTACTTTTTTTCCAATAAAATTGTTAAACATTTTTCTGTAAATTTCCTATATATATATATATATATATATATATATATATATATATATAAGAGGTATGAGTTTAGTAATTCAGAAACTTTTTCCTTATTCATTTTCTACATTATTTATATTTACTGTAATTGTTGCAAAATGAAATTTCGTCAGCAACTGCACATTTATTTTCCATTGTAGAATTAAAAAATCATTGGCCACCGGTCAATTTCTGACGAACCCCCCCTATATAGATATCATTTAGATAGAACATCACGATTTGCTTCGGAATTGTGTACTTTTAATTTATTTTATGCCATGTCTTATTGGTATGTGATATAATATAAATGATAAATTTTACTAAAATGTTTACTTGAAAACATGCACTAATTTAAACTTCTCACGAAGTAGACACTCATAATAAAAACTGCTATTTAAAAGATATATATATATCGTTAATTATCCTATTAGTTATGTATAAAATCTTCACTTAGCTTCAAAATAATCATTTCATAAATATAGTACAAATCAAATAGACAGAAAATCAGGCAGAATGTATTTATTTCGTAAAACAAAACAGGACTAGTCATCCAAATGTATTAAATAGGATATTGAATTTATATATTTATGTAAATCAATGGTGCCATTTATCAAACTACGTTTTAAACTTTCAATCTTTTCATTTAATTTTCTGTATTTAGTATTCGATGTTGGTGCTCTTGAGCTCCCTACTCTCAGCATTCGCATCGTTGCTTCGTTCTCTTCTTGCACATCCTTTATTAATTTTATTAGGGAATAGATATCCATATTAGGATATCCTCTTCTATTAATTTTAGAGTGGAAGCCCTCAACATTGTTTGTTGTTCTTTCTGTCTGATTGTTAAAATGATTCCAAATTGTGCTGAAAAATAATGAATGAAATTAATAAACATACACATGAATCAATGCACAAACAGATATGTGTATATGTGTGTTTTACATGTGTGTGGGTGTATATATATAATGTTTACAATTACAAAAAGTTTTTTTTTTATATTTATATACAATACATGTAATATATACATATTTTTTTCCCTGAAAAAAAAATTATATGAAATGTCCCATTTTATTGGATTTAAAAGAATTCTTAACATTTTATCTGTACTATAAATAGACTAATTTTGTTTATAAATTATATTTACAAGTAAAGACGTGTTCAAGGTACTTAAAAAATGCTATATAATATCAATGATATATTTTTTAAATTTCAATAAACAATTAAAAATTAATGTTTCCCATTAATTCAGAGATTTTTTTCGAAAACTTAAAAAGTGTTATATGAAAAATATTAATCTTTTAAGGTTAAACTTCGTAATTTAACAAAATGATTTTATGAAATAAACCATGTTTTTATCTAGTTGAAGAGTAAGGATTTAAGGAATACTCATCAGTTGTAAACCATCAAAAAATTGATATTTTGTTTTTTCTATTTTTTCGTTTTATATCACACTAATCTGAAAATAATAAACCAAACCAAATGAAAATATTAAAATTAGAGCGGGTCATTTTCAAACTGACATGTATATTTTTAACTCAGACTCCAAATGATTTTTAACTGTGCAAGCTTTTTTTCTCAAGAATGTATTTTTGCTTGCTATTTGCACACATTGTAAGTAAAAAAGAAAAAATCGTTTTCAGAAAGATAATTTCTTTTTCACAGATATATATATACAATTATACCTACAATCACTGCCCACTGTTTTGTTATTTAAAGGGTTCAAGTTTTATTTATTGCTTTATTTATTGGAATATAACTTCCAACGTGTTGCAACTGAAAAAACAGCTTCTAATTACAACAAATAAAATTTGCGTCCTTTAAATGTCAAAATCTTAAGCAAGGTTTGTATGATCATCGTCATAATCTACCTTAAGAAAAAAAAAGTAAATTGAAAACGATTTTTTTTTCTTATGTATAACATTTTTACAGTGCGCAAATTGTAAAAACACATTTTTGATAAACGCACATGGAAAGTTAAAAATAATGTTTTCAAGCGGTTTATTTTGTTAAATTCAAAATACTACAACATATAAAAAAAAAAAAAAAAAAAAAAAAAAAAACGGATTTTTTAAAAATGTTTAAAATTGTCTCTTTAAGACTACAAAAGTAAAGGAAAATTTTGGAGTTGGTTGTAAAATTGCGTTTTTGGTACATTTATTATACAATTACACAATGATCACCATAATTAAAATAATATTTGCACAAGGGAATGATTCAAATTTTTGCGTTAGGAAGCAATATTTAGACATTTTTTTTTTTCCAAATTTTCATAAAATCTTATAATATTTTTTACATTACTTTTATTAATTTACTTCAATTTCTGAAGTGAATGAAAGTAATTCCTTGTGTCATGAATTTTGTTTAAATATATATATATATATATATATATATATATATAATAATAAAATAATTTTTTTTTTACTTTAATAAACATTTATTTCAGCGACATTTTATTCAATGATGGATTAATTAAAATGTAAAAGAATAACAATAAGTAAAGAACACTAGCTATTAATTTACCGTAAAATCCGGAAGTAAGCTTCCCCCTCCCTCGAAAGTAACCCACCTCCCCACACACACACACAAAAAAAAAAAAAAAAAAAAAAAAAAAAAAAATCCAAGGAAGAAATTTTTATTTTTTTGAAATTTTTGGCAGATTCCCACTTTTGCGTATATATTTTTTTAATGAAATCCCCCCCCCCCCTTCCCCCTCGAGTGAAATGTCTGATTTCCTTCTCTGACCTCCCCAACACAAACAGTTCAAATTCTTGAGAATTTTAAATTATTCTGGTCTTATTGCTCTCTAGTAATATAACAACAATAAGTAAAAAAATCAGTCCTCCAAACTACAATATCCCCCTCCATCCAAAATTTATGTTTCTCCCTCCTCCCTCAGCATACAAAGTTTAAATTCTTTAAAACTCTTTATTAAAAAATATATGCTCTATTTGTTGTTGTCTAGTGACAAAATAAATAATCAACTATTATAATTACCTCTCTACCCCCAAAATTTCTGTTTCCCCTCTCTTTGTCAACCCCTATAATTTTTTTAAACTATTTATTTAAAAAAAAAAATCATCTGTCCTATTTGTTGTCTCTGTTAACAATAAATAAAAAAAATAAATCATCTAAATTACAAACCCTATCCTTTGAAATTCGTATTACCCCCTCATCCCCAAGAGTACAAAGTTTAAAATTTGTAAAACTTTTATTTGAAGAAATATTTTGTCCTATTTCTTGCTCTCAAGTAAAAATAAATAAATAATTTGTCACTTAAATTTTATCTCTACTCCAAAAATAACCCCCCCCCCACACACACACACACACATATGCAATATGTAAAATCTTTAAAACTTTTTTTTTTTAATCTGCTGTATTTGTTTAGTAACACTTAATGAATAATCAATCATCTAAAATACCTCTCTTTCTCCCAAAAGTTCTATTTCTCCCTCTGTCCCCCCACTCAGCAAATACTTTAAAAAAATCTTTAATATATATTTGTTTAAACGCTGTTCTATTTCTTATTTTAAATTAAGGTAACTCAGCTCATGTACATCATCTTATATAAGTATCACTCATCTAAAATACCTTTGAAAATCACTTTGGAAAAGGTGATTTTCAAAAGAGGGATCATTTTACAGGAGGGATTTCAAATGTTTCACTTTTTGAAATCCCTCTAAAATCACCTTTGAAATTTTTGCTCTGTTCTTTTCTCCCAAGAGAGGGGGTTGAATTTCTAAATATGTGAAAGGAAAGCAAAAAATTTCATCTTTTTTACAGTTTGGCTGTTCTATCCTCCCTGAATCATGGGTATATGTTATGTTTCGAAATAAATATGTTTTCTAAAATAACTACCCTCCCATTAACAAAATATCACCTGTGAGAACAGTCAAACTACAAAAAATATTAAAATTTTCTCTCGGCCTCCCCTTCCCATCCATTCACCCCTTTTCTGGGGCTGGGGGATGGAAATTTAAGAGGGGAGTTACAATATCATTTATTTATTGTTTCTACAATCTAACAATAAAGCATAAAAATCTTTAAAAAATAATTTTAAAGATTTTAAAGTTTGTGTGCTGGGGGGCGGAGGGGAAGGGAGAAGCATAATTTTTTGGGGTGGGGGGGGGATTTAGATAGTTAGATAATTAGACAAATTAGATAATTATTTAATTATTGTTGAAAAAAAGGTAAACTATGGGGTTTTGGTACTATAGGGGAAGCAGTAATCTTGAGGGTGATTTAAATGATTGATTATTCATTGTTACAATAAAATAACAAATAAAGGAAAATATTATAAAAATAATTTTAAGATTTTCATTTTTTCTTTGGGGGGGGGGGGGGGTGCAGATTTCAGGGGGATTTAGATTTTATATATTTATTTACTTTTGAGTGAAAATCTGCCGAAATACAGAAGATTCTCGCGCTTTTTTACTTCTAAATTAACGATGAAACGGGTTTTTAAATGATTAACAACAACAACAAAAAAAAAAATCCCGATTATAAGCCCCCCTCCCACATTCAACCTTTTCGGTTTGAAAAAGGAGGGAAGGGGGGGGGAGCTTACAATCAGGATTTTACGGTAATTTAATAAAGGTTTGTTAACCGAAGAAAAGCTTTAAAATTATATTATAATTAAAAGGAAAACAGTCTTACACATCAAATACAGCTTCCTTCTCATCCCAAATTTCATTCAACCAGGTTTCCACTACATAATCATGCATTGTTACCGCTTCAGGCATTTGAGGAGCGTTTTCTACGATGTGTAAGAACGCCTCTCCGATGTCTTTGATCGGCACCAGTGGTAAGGCAGCGATTCTCCTTATCCATTTTCGCACGGTCAGATCATTTTTGTATGCCGAAAAAAGGCCAATGCTTTTAACCTAAAATATAATCAATAATTCAGCAATAATATTCGGGACTATATAATGTGAGAATATTCAGCATTGCTTCAAAATAAAAAAGTAATACGATGCATACACATTCACATACACACATATTATGTATACATACATACATATATAATCTAACAATACAATTAACTTTTTAGATCTTAAAATTACACTAAAAGAAAACAAAACAATAACTGATCTATATTACAAACATAAAGAATTTAAATTCAAAGTTAATACAGTTACTAATTTTAAATCTTGTCTTCATAATTCTGTCTATCGTAATATACTCCTTTATCATATATATAGAATAAAGTGTTTATGTTATTCTCATCTATTTAACAACAATATTAAAAAACTAATTTATGATGCATTAAAACATAGTTTTCCAAAAAAAAAAAAAAAAAAAACATATATTCTTTAATATATAATTAGTTCTTAAATGATCTTAAAAACCTAATTAACACATGCATAAAAAAATTATAAAAAATATGTAAAATAAGAGAATAATTATAAAAAATTAAAAATGTAAAATTATAAGAAAAAAATTATATAATAGGACGGAAGGATGGATGGGTAGATGTTAGAGTACGGCGGAGTGGTCTCATTTTCTAAAAAATACGCAATGGTTAATTTAAAAAAAAAATGGAATTTAGAACTACGTTGCTAATACACATTTTATAATGGACTTTGATTCGATACTTTTATATGTATATTGGTGGAGTTATATTTTTATATTTATTAATTCATATTAAACGTATTCATATTCATTATGTATAAGTTTAACGATTAACTTGTATTTAAATTTTAGCACACTGAGGACAATATCATATTAATTTCTAATACAAAGTATAATTTCTTAAACGGGAATAAAATGCATGTATTAATTATTATTTTTATTTTTCTACTACCCTCTCCCCTTAAATTATGTGTATTTAATTTTTAAGAAAGTTTGTAGGCACATTAAATGCAACTAATTTTTGAAATTTATTATTGTTTTGAAATTTGAAATTTTCAAAATTTAATTATTATTAATATTAAATCCTTAGCATCTTAATTCTAATCATTTTTTATTTTTTGTTTATATTTAATTATAAATTAATTTAAGTAATGATGCAATGTTATCACAGGAATTTAGATGGTGATATGTTACAGCTAGGTACAAATATTTATGTGAAACATTAATCATTAATCATCAATTTCACCATTTTACATATCATTTTTATTTAATACATCAATTACTCATTTTTTCTAATACAATTGTATATATTTACTAACATAATTTTATTTAATATTTAATTATCATTTGTCTGTCTTTTAACAGTATTTGCTTTAAAACTCAATTCACTAATAGTTATAAATAGTTTTTATTATGTAATTGCATTTATTTACTAATAGTTCAATAGATGGCAGCACCTCACTGACTCATTTGAATACAGGGTGAAGTTCAATTTTAAATTTTCTATGGAGGGCGCTGGTTATATATATTGGGGAGTGTGCTTGGCTATGCTGTACATTGTTGATACTAGGTCCATTGTCCATCATCATTTAAAAAACATTTTTTGGCAACATGTACTGGTGATCTCCAATGCTTGTATTATGTGCTGCCTCATACTTAGATCTTGCTTACAATTTGGTAATTTGTTGTTTTTCCCTCTATCCTTTTTAATCTTGTTTTATTTTGAACTCAATTGTTGTTTAATAGTTTATTTATCTGTTTTATGGGTGTTGTTGTCCCAAATTCATATTCTTTAGCTATTTTATGGCTAATATGAAGATGAAACCACACATTATATTTGTGGAACTTTAGGCATTTGGGACTTCAATTTCTGTTATTCAATTCCTGCTATTTTTTACAATGTTTTTGGAATCTAAGTTATGTGTGTTTGGGGGAACTGTTTTGTTGTCAATTAATTATTTTAATTTTATTCATAATTTCACAGTTTTTTTTGGTGGTCGGTAATGTTTATTTAATGGTTATATATATATATATATATATATATATATATATATGTGTGTGTACATATGTACAAGCTAATGCTCATCATCTTATTAAATAAATAATTTGTTTTGCCTTAATACCAATTCTCAAGCAAGCAATAAAAGTTATTTAAATAATTAGTAAATCAGTATAATGGCAGAAAAAAAATGATTTGTCAAATGAAAATTTTACAATATTTCCTCGTTATATTGCTGATATCAATATATCGCTCACTTGCTAGGATTTTTTTCATGTTTATGCTTAAGTTTCATATTTTATTTTCATCGTTCAGACTGACATAAGAGGAACAGATGAAAATTTTGTGTCTAAAAATATGAAAAATTCTAATATAATCATACGAAATATTCGAAGATTAATTCAGACAGTTTCTAAAAATGGGTCTAATTTCATAATTGTCTAATTAGATGAGAATATATATATATGTATGCTGGTATCTACACAAATATCTAAGAAATGTGTATTTGTGTTTACACACGGCTGTTGACAGAAACTGAGAGTCTCGGTTGTGCTAATGAGTTACACCGGTAACCTAGCATGAAAGTTTTGTCTGTGTTGTTATCAATTGCTTCTGTACCGTTATTGTTAACTGGTGGAGCTGATGAAGCACTTAACCAGAGCATAGCCAATGCCACTCTTTTTGCCATGTCACCCTCCAAATGGTCCTCTGTATATAGATGCAACCAAGGACAAATATATATATATATATTATCGACTCACCTTTCTCAAGATACATTGGGTGAAGTGAAACAAACAGTCTTTAATTTCGGTATCTTGGCTTGTTTCATTCAACCCTTTGATGGCTGCTGCCTCAAAATCCATCAATGCGGTTTTCGGCTTAAAATTTAAGCGATTCTGGGCACATAAACTTTTTACAGCTCTAAATAATGCTATGTAGCTAGCTTTCGTTCTTTTTTCCATGAAACAAAAAACAAAAGGAAAAACTTGCCCATAGTATTTCCCGTGTAATGTATACAATTGTTCGAAAATCGTTGGAACAATCTTGAATGTTCCATCCATAAAGATTTTCTCGGACAAACATAACCATCTTAAATTTTCCAGTGTACCAAAAACCTGTAATGATAAAGAAAAAATAAAATACATGTATGTTTAATGTAAATTATATTGAAAAGAAAAGTGAGATTTAAATAATGTTTAAAAATTTACTATAAATTTGTTTTATTTTAACATTGTACTGCGATTCTTTGTATTAACAATGGTTGACCTGCCCGGCATTGCCCGGGGCCCGTTGATTTTTCCAAACGAATGTTTAAAATCTCTATTCATATATATATTCTTAAAAATGCCTTTTACACCCGCTGCCTTCGGTAGCGTAGACAGAGCGTGATACGCAGTATTTTCCAAAAATAAAAAAAGACCCTCTCGGAACGAAACTCCGACACAAATCTAAGCTGGCACCGTACAGCAGGGTTGCTGCGCACGCGCCAGAAAAACTGAAGGCATTCGTAAGCTGAATTGAAAGAACAATTTTTTTTTTTTTTTTTTTTTTTTTTTTTTTTTTTAATCGGGCCCATAGAACCCGAAAAAAAAATGTGTCGTTAATGTTGGAAAAGGTGGTAGCTGAAGTCTAAGAAAAACTTTCGTAATGCCGAAAGAAGCTGAATCGTAAGCTATGTTGAATGAACCAAAAGGGAGAAACTCTTTTGGGCAAACTCTAAACTCCTTGCGTAGTATTTATAGTAAGTAAACGTTACTTGAAGCTGAAAAAGAAGATAAATATTCAGAAAAGAAGGTAGGTTGGCTCTAAGAAAATTTTAATTAGTTTATTAAATAGCGGGAAGACTCTAGTTCTATGTTAAAGCAAATTGCAAGAAAATCAGACTACTTTTAAAGAAGCTGCACTAAGGGGCCCAAGAAGGAGATTTGGCATCAAAAATGGTGGTAGCTGATATATGAGAAATTTTTTCTGCAGTTCCTATAGTAGTTGGAGAACCTCAGAAGTTTTTTAAAGCCAGCGAATAAGACTATTTTTAAATGAGCTGTAGTAGAGGGCCCTAATGGGGCCAACTTATTGTTGAGAGCAGGGCCCTAAGATGAAAACGTTAAAAGGCCCTAGTTCTTAGCGCTTAGAGAAATAATTAAAGAATACAAATTTTAAGAAATACGCCAAAAATGAGGGAAAAAGTTTTAGAGTCGGATTAAAAATATGCAAGGCCCGGGGAGAGGAGTCCAAAACTATAATTTAAAGTTATGCATTAAAAGTGTAATTCAATTAGTATGGACGGGTGAAAAAGGCATGGTGCACAAAAATTTCAAGGTCCCCAGACCGGGCCCCACGAGGATTAGGGTCTTAACTGAAACATAGAAATGAAAATAAAGTAAATGAAGAAAGAGCGCCAAAAACAAAGAATTTCGAATTAATAAGGACAAGTTAGTAATAATATAGTGGTTACAGGTATTCGGTTTTCTTTATTAATTCGATTCATTGTCAATATCCCCACCCCTTTCTCTGCCGTTCTAATTTTTAAGTTTTATATAAATATGTTTAACGATTTTCAAATCCATATCTTAATTATATTTATTTTCCCTCATTAGGTCGCAATTATTTCCTTTCATTTTCCGAAAGTAAATGGACGGATTAGTCAGAATATCACTTTTTAGTTAAATTTTTAATGAACGCCGACCCTTGTCTATATCATTTTTCAATTTTTGCGCCAGTTTTTTGGGGAAAATTTAAAAAAAAATTGCCAATGAATTTAAAAGAAAAAATTAGATAATCGGATGCAGAAATTGTTTCTACGTATGTATTTAAAGTTTCAAATTGATACCTGAAACTGTTTTTTTTATATATATATATAAATTAGTGCAAAATTAGAAAATTACATCGTCTGCTATTATTTCATATGAAAGCAGGTGTTTTATTTTCAGATTAAAACGATTGCATCGAATTGAACATTCGCGGGTGTGCTTCTGATTTTCAGGAAAAAACATGCGTTTTCGATGAGTTTTTAATTAATAACTCAACTGTTTATCAGAAATTTAAAATTCTGAGTCACAGGTACATTTGGACATACCTCGGACTATCCTCACCTAAATTTTCAGCCTTGTATGTACAGTAGATTTTGCTAGACATCGCGAACAGACACACAGACAAAGCGAATTTTTTTTTTTTTAGTAGTATAGATTTTGTATGTTTCACAACAAGGAGAAATGGAATCTTATATTTTTTAATTAAAACAAAATTTATAAAACAAAAAAATAAATGCTTACCAAAATTCTCCCATTTTCATTCTCGTCATGCAGTAGAAATTTATTCCCATCAATGGTTTGTGTGTATTCTCCTTTCAAAATTAAATCTTCGATTTTTTTGGGAATCTTTGGTCTATTTTTTGTCTTTACTGAATAAATGCTGGTTTTCACAGATTCATAACTTTGAATACATTCAGCGATTTCATCGGTTTTTGCTTTTTTGGCCAAGTTCTTACTGTAATAGGAATGATAAATAATGACAGGTCGTAAAAACTGAATATAAATATAAAATAAATGAATAAACTAAAATTACAAATTAAAATGCTATTCTAATGTACCCTTTAAACAACTAAACATTAAATTTATGTTCAAAATAAAATGTAATATAAATAAATTTTCGTTAACAGATTGTAGTAGATGTAAAATAAAAGGCACGGCATCTTATTGGTTGATGTCTTTTTTTAGGTAGCTTTCACTATAAAAAGCTACCTATTGCAGCCGTTCCACAGTGGGGTAAAATCCCGAAAAGCTGGTCAAAATATATAAATGTTATTCAAATTGGACGAAATTTCGTACACTGGTGTTTTTTAGAATGCTTATTACGATTCCGTAGTTAAAATTAAAAAAAAAAAAAAATGGGAGATCCAATATGGCGGACTAAAAATTTGAATGTTTTGAAAGTTATTATAATTTTTTTGAAATTCCGTATGCCGGTGCTTTGAAGGATGCTAATTTCGATTCAAAAGTTTAAATTAAAAAAAATGGCGAATGTTATAGATACCGAAAGCATGCAGTAGAAAATTGTTAATAACATTTAAAAATTGTTTCAAGAATAATTTTCGGATTTAAAAATCTCTTCTTATGTAGAAATAGTATTAATCGTAAACATTCCCTCATGACAACGTTTCTTGATTTTCATGCCCCTGAAAATCGGTTTAAATTTGCAACTTTTTTAATTATACCCAACCACTGGCAGAAATCTGACAAAACTCACAATTCTTATTCTTTTAAAATATCATTGTACAACTGCGGCAGAAAGACATGAACAGTTTTTCCCGGCAATTCTGCAAAAGAACAGTAAATAGAAAGCGAGGACAGATAAGGGATAGCCCACGGCTTCTTTATATTAATAATATCGACTATGCAAAGCTTTAAAAATTACACAGAATATTTCTTTTTATATTCTTATTAATAACAACTCATTCCCGTTTCAAACTGATTTTTAAAGGATTATAAAACATTTAAAAAAAAACTTAGACTACAACCTTGTTTTTCAAATAGCAAGTTTAAAAAAAAATCAATTTGTGAATAAATAACATTTTTACTTTGAGCTCGAGACCGAGCCCGACAAAGAGAAAAAGGAGAACTGTATCACGCTTTAATTGAACCCTTTTTTTTTTTTTTTTTTTTTTTTACAAAACTCTTGTTTTGACCTTTTCCTCCTGGTACAGGCCAGAATAATTTATATATATATTTTTTTTAATTTAAGCAATGAATTGCCAGTTGTGATAAACCTATCACTAGCTACTCCATAGTTTTGTGTCAAACAATACTATAAAATGAGTATATACTATGACACTATACTCATTGTGAATATAGATTTTAAAACTATATCCATGCTTGAAAATTATTTGAAAAGTTATTAAAAGTCACTGAGTTGTTCACTGAGAGTACACTGAGTTGTTCACTGCATTGAGATTTCAAATACATTCACATTTAAAAATACATATTTATTGCTACTGGATAATATAAAAATTTAAATTATGCGATATTTAGAAGGGATGTATGAGCGATAAAAATAGCCATGAGTTTCTTTGGAAGCCATCCAAAAGTGGCCTATATATTTCTGTGGAACACAGAATCCATATACAAAGAAAAGTGATAACTGTCACTGATAAATCATTAAAAAAACTGAATTATATGTACAGACAAATTTTATTTTGTGTCAACCAGTTTAATAATAATAATAATACATTCAGCTTTGTTAAATCAATCTCTCTCTGTATATATATATATCACTCTATTAATAATTATCTCATTGGAGATTTGGTTAGAATGTTGCGAGAACTTGATTAATGTTTTTTTTTAATTCAAAGATATTACAATTATATTTTAAAGTCCCTTTTACTTAAAAGATTATTTGTAAAGCTATATTCGATTAATAAATTATAAAACAGATACATTTCTTAGTGATTTGTTTAAAAATATATAAATTTTTTTCAAAATTTATAATTATGTGTACAAGTCTCTGTCGAAACAGTTGATCCTTAAACAAATAAATAAATAAATAAACCTTGTGGATGTATCACTGAGTTCAAGACAAAATCCTTGCTTATGCCGGACAAAACTGCGACGAATGGCAATCCTGCGTGTATTTCTACTTGTTGTAACAAAAACATCTATGCATAGTACTGAAATTTACAGTGGCTATTTACTGACACATTCACTAATTTTATTTTTGATGCATAGAAATAGGAAGTGCTTTTTTATTAAGACAGTTTAAAATCGAATAGCGTTTTCTATTTTTTGATAAAGGCAGACACGGTTCAGGAAATGCTGTTAAAATGCATGTTTTGAATAGAATTTTCGGGTGTGGCTGTATTTAGAAAGGTTGTCACGAAGCAGCAGTCGCTTATAACTCAAGCTGTAACATATCTACTGAAAAATAAAAAATAAAACTCTTTTCGATTCCAAATCATTCAATAGGCATCTCTGCCAATTTCTTGCATTTACGTGTAAAGGAGTTTTTCCATGCATGATTTTTCTTAGAAAATAATTAATAAACATTTAATTCTTTCACATTTTTATTAAAGCATTGATTAAAACCTATCCATATTTTTACACCTAAAAGTCACATTATACAACTAAAATTTTATATTTGTAAGAAAAATACTCATAATAGAAGGCGCTTTCTCAAAATAACGTATAAAAACACTTTTAATTTTCTGAAAATTTAGGCTACTACGTTAAAAAAAAAACATCATTTTCATGTCTTATTTTTCCCCCTTTTTATGGAGAAAACTTTAACAATGTTACTTAGTGCTTGTATTTTTATACTTTCTGCAGATTGGTCTTTAAAAAGTTTTTGTATTAACGCATATTACATTTCAAACACATATTATAATTGTATTAGGTGAATCACACAAGCTAAGCTACCCCGCTCCTTTTCTTAAAGTAAAAAAAAAAAATGCAGATCTATATGTTATCAATTCTTAAATTTGATCATATTTAAATCATTATAACAATGCTAGGCCATGAAAACGCTTTTGAGCTATATTCATTAATATTTGTGCCCAATACATTTTCATTAGTATTAATAATTACTTGAAAGTTAAATGGTTAAAGGAATATTGGTAAATTTAATATTCGTACACATTCAAGTAATTTTACAAAAATTGGAAACAAAAAAGTTTATAATGAAATATTTTTTTATGATTAACATTCATTTCATATGACATAATCTCGAAGTGCTCCAAACACTTTTAGAAAGAGGAGGAATGCTCAAGAATTGTATAACATTATAAGCAAATTCATAATTAGGACAAAGAAACAATGCTCAATTAAATCATATTTGTATCATATTAACAATGGTAGGTATCAAAATGACTGATACAACTTATATTTTGTAAAGAATGACATTGAAATGTTATTAAAAAGATTACAAAAGGAAAACTTAGAAAATACGGTTGTAACATTTAATACAGACTCATATTAAGATTGCCTGATCAATGTTCAGAAACAAATATTTTGAAATTCTATGTATGAAAAAATTTTGTGATGACATGCGCTTAAATGACAATATCCGAGTAAAAATTTTTTTAATTTTCAGACGAGGTAAGACTACATTTTTTTAGTTAAATTATATTCTGAAAGGTCTTTTTTTTAGGTGTTAGAAAGGCTTCATTAAACAGCTCAAAAATGTAAAAACCGATAGATGTGTGTGTGTTAAAATTGAAAAATAATTTGAACTCTGTCACATAAGATGGCATTTTTGTGTCAGTTGCATATTTTCCCGTCGAGATATGGTGGGGTTTTTATATATAAACCACGAGAATAAATGTGATTTATTTTATAGTTTATTTTGTAATACATTTAAAATAAACCTTTTTTAATTTTATAGCATTTAATTAATTTATAATAATATTTATAATTTTATAATAACATTTATAATTTTATAATATTATTTACAATTTTACAAGAATATAAATTTTAAATTTATAACATTTAATTTTATATACATAACATTTTAATTTACATAGCTACATGATAACTTACATAATACCAACTTTCATTTAAAATATTTGCAATATGATAATATATTCAATTCCTTTTGAGTCAATGTTTTAATTTAATTTTCCTATTTTATGTATCAAATAATCGAGAGCTAAAGTAATCATAAAATTATTTTGACTTTCAATGAGAGCAGCCGTAAATTCAAATCAATTATACTGGACAAATCTAATTGATTTATATCGTGGTTACACTATTTTGTGTTTTACGGAAAATGTATAAATATTAACAATGGGACACAATAAAGAATGTGAAATATTATTCCATATATGTATTTATACGATACTACAGAGTGTCTCCACGTATTGTTAACTAATAAAAAACATCCTACGTTACCTTACAAATAAAACAGTAAAAATTCCCATTTTTCTAACTTACCGAGCTAAGATACTTTTAATTTCTAGCGGTATCTTTCACTAAAATAAGAAAAACGCTTTTTTTTTTTTTTTAATTCTTCGCGTTTTGTGTATTGTTTTGTATAAATTGTTTTCTTTCTTTGCTTTCAGAATCCATTTAACAGAACGCTAAAAAATTAAGATTAATGCATAAGATATTGCTATTAACTTATAATTACTCATTATAAAATTTTAAAATAAATGTTGTACTTATATTGAAAGAAACAAATTATGTTCTGTTAATCCGTAAAACTTGTAAAATTAATCCTTAATTAATATAGAAAATATTGTTATTAATTGAATATTACTCATTGTAAAACTGTAGAATAAACAATGGACTTATCTTAAAAGAAGAAAATCGTTTTATATTAATCCATAAAACTTGAAAAATTAATCCAGCTAGTTCTGACTTAAATAAATTTAAATCAATGTAATGGATTCTAAACTGTATGTCTACCTTCTCAACACGCACATATATATGTATATAAAGTATGTTTTTAGAATATAGGATTTTAAAACATTAAAAGTATCTTTTAGTATTATTTCATGTGAAATGCAACATATTGTTACAATAAATTTTTTACCATTCAAATAAAAATTTTAAATGTTAAAAATTAAGAAAAATAGTTACCTATATAATGTTGGCACAGGTACATTGATATTTTCTCTGGCGGATTCTTTAACTTCTAACGCAAATTTCTTCCTGGTGATTTTGGAAGTATGATCTTCATGATTATGGTTATTATTGCTTTTCTTTATTTCTTTATTTTCAATAATAACAGTCGCGCTGCATTTGTCTGTAACGCATTTCCAATACTGCTTATTTTGTTTTTTTTTACTTATTCGAAAGAGAAAATTTTCATAAATTAATAGTAAACCTCCACGCTCACTATTCATATAACTAATTTCAGACATTCTTTTTATAAGAAAGGCGTACTGCACTTAAGGATTACAGTGGAATAACTGACTGTAAGCATTTTGGGTATACTGAGAAAGGGGAATTTCAAGGATTTTTATCAGTTTGTGAGTATTAAGTATAATTAATGAAAAAAAAAAAAACAGCTCCTCCTTCACATTCTAAATGGTTTCAGAAGTGCCATATGTCACACCTGTTTGTAGCTAGCGACCAGATGTTTAACAGAAAAATTCTAACTACTCCGACAGTGGAAAAATAGTAAAGAGTACGAAAATCATTAAGGTATTTAAAATATTGTACAGTACGTGCCATTTATATAAAATACTTTTAAAAGAAAAAAGCATTTATACATGAAACAAGTCAAATGAAAGAAATTACGTCATATTTACTTTCTAGTAAAATTAGCCACCTAACAGAATAAAATTGATTTTTACATAAATATTTATTTATAAATAATAAATATATAGTATATGAATAAATATATTTAAATAACAGATTGAACGGTTTATTTTTATTTTTATTTTATTTTTTCAGACTACGCAGGATGCTGTAATCAAAAGACAAAGAAAAATCATGCAGCCCGTCCCGGAAGATTTTTAATTCAGTTGAAAAATATATTTTAACTATTACCACCCATAGGCAGTACGGTATTCGAATTTATTTATGCAACAATTATGTTTTTATGTAGAACGTTATGGTATGCTAAAACTTAATTCAACGATAAAATTAAAAGTGCATAACACAGTTTAAAATTGACTTCCAACAATTTTCGACTGTAATGCATTCGAAATGTTTTGTGCAGTCCTGCATATGATCTTTAGACATTAATATATTTCACAGAATATAATAACATATATTTCAACTGTAACATTGATAACATAACTATAATCGCACTTACACTAATATTTCCATGCTATTATTAAAACGTAAATTTCTTATTTTAATTAATAAGTATGTGCAAATTTTCTAATATGTATTTATCAAATAGTAATTGGTATAAAATAAATCGAAAGTATTTTGCGCATGCATTTATTTCTATTTAGGCTGCATCAAGTGATGAAATATATAAACAAATTTGCTAGCCGCGCTGCTTGTAGAAAAAAAACTACGTAATACATTGTATTATGTAGTACATTGTACGTAATACCTTGTACATACCTTTTACATACATTGCACGTAATACCTTGTACATACATTTTACATACATTGTAAGTAACCCCTTGTATTACGTGAGTCGCGCTTGTATACCATGTGATTTGCAATGTAAACATCACATTAATAATGTCCATAAGAAACTCGTTTTAAATATATGATGTAATTTTCACCATTAAGTGCGTTTCGCGTGCAAAAATCTAATTAATGTTTTTTTTTACTTCTTTTCTTTTAAGATTTGCGTGTAAATATATTATTTAATTTAAATGTTTGGGAATATCAGTATATGAAAATTTTAAATATGAAATAATTTTCACCCTTAAAAGTTTTTCGCGCGCAATAATTTAATTATTTTAGGCATTTTTCATATGACGCTATTCAATATTTCGGTACTTTACATATGACGTAATTGTCCCCATTAAATGCGATTCGCGCGTAATAATTTAATTATTTTGAGATTTTCTTACTTTTTTTAATATTCACGTGTAAATGCAATTTGTATGGCGTTTTCCATATTTCCTGCTTTTTATACGTGATCATTTTATTATTAGTTTAAAGTTTCCTTTCTTTTTTTTAATAATTACGTGTAAATACATTTTTTATTTGAGAGGAAATATAATTCTTTGCACAGTTTTACAAATTGGCAACAACATAAAAAAAGACCTTTTCTAAATATGAAAAAAAAAAAAAATCTTGAAATAATGAAAATTTGAATAAAAAATTGAGTAAAAAAGAGCTCTAAAGAATTAAATTTAAAAAATAAGCGCAGTTTGCACACAGCTACACTCTAAAAACGACGTTTTCAAAACTGAGCAAAAAGTACTCAAATCTGAGTATGTTACATAGTCAAAATAGCTTTGAATCAAAATGACTCAAGTTTGAAACATGTATATACTCATTCTGTAAACATGCTCACACTTAAGAATAAAACATAATGTACTCATATTTGACTATGTCCATCTTTCAAAAATGAATATAAATTGACATCTATGTCTTTAGTTTTTAATATTTCCATGTTTCAAAAATGTGTTTGAACTGATTCTAATCATTTTTGAGTATGTCCATGTTTCAAAAATGATTATAAGTATAAACTGACCTCTATGTTTTCAGTTTTGAATATGTCCATGTTTAAATATTCTGGGAATTTCTGGTATTTCAGAATTGAAATCATTGGGTCGTCCTATTTGAAACAAAAAGTTTCATAACAAAATGAAAACATCGATTTGCTCAGATTTGAAAGTGTCATTTTTCTCAGTGTAGTTTGAGAAGTATATCCCTACAAAAAAAAAAAAAAAAAAAAAAAAAAATTATGCATTGTTTTGTTCTTAAAAAAATTTTTAATGGAACGATTCTGGCCGACTTTAATATTAAAAATCTCTTTAAATAATTCTTCGATTTAAAAACTGTCTATTTCAGCGTGTTTATCAAAGATTTCTCTATAATAATGCTATATAATTATTGTTAGTATAATTATTATTAGTAGTAGTAGTATAATTATTATTGTAGTTATCATTATTATTATTATCATCAATGCATTAAATATGCGAGATAAAATATTTCTTAATTATTTTAGCAAAGAAGATTGTTGCAAATTCATCATTAATTGTCAGAAAACTATACCAATTTTTGACTTTTCTTTCAGGCGCATATAAAATACAAGCATTAAAATTAAAAAAAATTGTACTTATATAAAATAAATATGTTTTTAACGTAAAAAGACCACTTTCCTCTTTGCTGAAGAAATACAATTTCATGTAATTTTCCAAGTTGAACTGATAAGAAAGATAATCAACAAGAAAGGATTTATCTTAATGGTTTAGTTTATTGCTTTTCTTACTTAATGGTTTGAGAAGTGTCATCTTGAAATTAATAGTCACCTCGAACATCTTTGGACGAAATCTTGTAATTAGTGGCCTAATCGTTTTTGAGGGGAAGATATTTTTTCTGAAAAGGGTTCGGAAATGTCCCATTTTTGAAGTTCAGTTTTTCGTGTTTCTTCAAACACGTTTTATTTTGCTTCCCTGTCATCTCCATTCGCTCGTAGGGGCTATCAGAGGAAACAACAGGGTACCTGGGGAATTCGTTCGGCGAAAGAGGACATAATCCATCTGATTAAGCGTCAAATTTCCAATTAAAATATATCTTTGAAGTGAAATTTGGATGAAATACAGGGTCATGAAAAATAGAAGAGTGTGGAAAATAGGATTCCAAATATCTCGGCAACTAATTATCCGATCGACTTCATGCTTTATTCAAAATTTATGTTTTTTTATTGTCTTTTATATTCATTTCTTAAAATAAACAATTTCGAAAATTTTTATATACCTTTCATCAGAACGAATATTTCGAGAGTCCGAAAAAAATTGTTCCGGTTAATCGAGGTTATTGAAATGAAATAGGCTTCTTCCCATTATTACATACTAAGTACATACCAAATTGCAAGTCTCTATCTCAATTTTTTCGGGAGATAGAGCGTTTACAGACACACAGACGGACGGCAAAATTTTTTTTCTAAAAATATGTTTTTCGGAATCTCCAGTGTCTGAAACGTGTAAATCCGTCAAAAAAAAATTTTCGATTTTCAAAACGATTACAAGACTTACCCTATACTACGTATGATGGGTAAGTAATAATATCATAAATCAAAATATTTGATTTAAAAATCAAAGTATATTTTCTAATTCGAACACGCGAAAAATAAAAGCTGTTATCGGCGATTTAAAAAATGGAGCAAATTAACATAAAAGTATTTAATAATGTTATGTATTTTATAAATGTATATTAAATTACTATTTTGAAAGCGATTGGTCATAACAATGATAAATATGATTGGCGATTACCAATCATTTTCCGTGATCTCTCTTCCTGGCGAGTATAATACATAAATACCAAATTAACTGATAATTCGTTTCCAAATTTCATGCATTAAATATTATTACATGAGTTCAACTTACGTCAAGAAAAGATCTGGAAGAAAGTTGAGTTGTATAGCACAGAATTACGGTAAACTTTGATTGTCTCAATAGTGCGAATTATTATTATTTTTGACACCCAGGCAGCGGTCCAAAAAATCATTCGCGGAGAACTTGCTTTACGAGCGAATACCTCCATTGTTGGATATTTTAAACATTCATTAATCTTTTTTTTTTTTTTTTTGTTTACTTCCATGAATAGAGAATTTGAATTGCGATCCTAATTTCAACTGAAGCTATTGCAGAATATATGCATAATTGAACGTAAGTCATCTCTCAAATATTAATTTATTTTGAACGATCTTTCTAAAAATGTAACTTTTATGCAGTTTAATTCGAAAAAATAATTTTGTATAAAAATGGCCGCCTGGTATATGAAAAAGTGAAGCGGACATCCCGGAATTGTTGATGACAGTCACATGACTTACACTTTTATTATATAGAATTTAAAACATTTTTAACAGAGTTAAAATGAAAAAAATACCGGGTTTCCCAAAAATGACTGATGGATTTTAAAATTCAATAACTAGCAAACGGTGACAGATATTTAAAAAATTCTTGCAGCAGGGTTATGTATGATGTCGGTAGTTTTTTTTGCTGTGATTCTTGATTTTAGTTCGAATTTTAAACAATAGATGGCGCTGACAGCAGTTGTCGCTCATTCGAGGCCGAAACTGACGTCACTCAGCATTGATGCGAAGAAAGGAGATTAAGGCTATGGAGTGAGTCTCATTCGCTAGTACAATCTTGCTCTTAGGCCCCGATTATGAACTCATTCAATATGATTTCAATGGAATGCGTTGCTGCCATGGAAACAACAAATTCTTCAATAGTGGAATACATCGTTCAGATCAAGGCATGAATTTAACAAGCAGTATTAGAGTTTGCTGGCGATTTTACATTTATGAGTATTTATAGGAATTTTATCTAACCAATATGAAAATTTAGTTTCGCGAGATGACGGCAATGCAGGTATGTGAGAGCTGCACAGAAATTGAATCCGCCACATCTTCATTCATTATTTTGCTACGCAATCTGCTAGTGAGTACTTTTAAAAGAGTGTACACTATTTATCGAAAATGGTTTATTTCACCTAGTAGTTTTAAAATACGATGAATAAAATATTCTTTAAATCAGGCCATAAAAAGTAATTAAACCGGGAAAATAAAAGTTCATAAATGTAAAATCGCCTGCAACTCGAATACTGCTTGTTAAATTCATGCCCTGATCAGAACGCTGTATTCCACTATCGAAGTATTTGTTGTTTCCATGGCAATAACGCATTCCATTGAAATCATATCGAATGAGTTCAGAATCGGGGCTAAGAGCAAGATTGTACTGGCGAATGAGACCCACTCCATAGCCTTAATCTCCTTTCTTCGCATCAATGCTGAGTGACGTCAGTTTCGGTCTCGAATGAGCGCCAACCGCTGTCAGTGCCATCTATTGTTTGAAATTCGAACTAAAATCAAGAATCACAATAAAAAAACTCCCGACATCATACGTAACCCTCCTGCAAGAATTTTTTAAATATCTGTCACCGTTTGCTAGTTATTGAATTTTAAAATCCATCAGTCTATTTTGGGACACCCGGTAAGTAGATTTGTTAATTTTACAATATACTTACATATAATACATTTATTCGACAATGAATAGTATATATAAATATATTTGGAAGTTATCTGAGTATATTCAAGAAATACTGTTTTTTTTTTTTTTCCTCTCTCTCAGAGGGCTTATCTTTAGATAGAGTATTCATTTTCATTAAGATTTATAAATGAATGATTTACCTTTCTGTCTGTTCACCTATCCTTTCTTTATGTAACCTTTGTTAAAACAGACAAATTGTCGTAAATATTTAATACTTTGTCTAGATCAGCAATAGTCTTTAAAAAATAATCATTAAATCCTACTCTTTTTTTTTTTTTTTGTTTTTTGTAAGCTCATGTTAAAAATTCCAGTTAATGGAATGCGATAACTTTTGAATATTTTTTTTTTTCATTTGAATATTTTTGACATGTTATTAAATGATTTTCTGAAGGAGATATGAGATAATAATCTTTTTAACGAGTACGCTTGGCAGTATTCGTAAAGGTAGATGAGATAATAATATTTTTAACGTGGCAGTATTCGTAAAGGTAGATGAGATAATAATCTTTTTAACGAGTACGCTTGGCAGTGTTCGTAGGGTGTAGAAGGGGGATTGGTATACATTTATTTTTTATTTCCAAAAAATTATGAAAATATCAATTTTTCAATTTGATCATTCATTTCACAGTAAATTAAATTTCCCTTGCGAGGTTGCAATCTTTAAAGTAGTTTTTTTTTTTTTTTTTTTTTTTATCAGTATATGGTTTTTCAATATACCAGTATGATCATATTTCTAAAATTTCGACATGTGTTTTTCAATTGACTCAATATTTTTAATAGACAACCCATATAGTTAATTTCATAAAATGAAGGAATTTTTTAAACAATAAACATTTTAAGAAAATAGTCATTTCTATGTGTGTCATGACATTTTTTTTTTTTTTTTAACTAATCAATTATTTGGAAATCTGCTTCTTACATTTTTATAACACACGTGCAAGAAAATTATGAATAAAAAAGAATGTGGCAAGAAATTCAAAATTGTAGAAGAAGTGTGGTTTTAAAATTTCATTCATTTATTATTATTATTGTTATTATTTTTATTATTTCAATTTTTATTATCCTTAGTAAAATCATTTTCTTCATAAAACCATTCAATAATATCTCAAAAAAGTATTATTTAAGAAAGTCAAAGGTTAACGAATTCCTTTAACTGGAAATTTCAACAAATACTTACAATATATATATATATATATATATATAAATTAATTAATTAAAAAGTTTACTATGATTATTTTTAAAAGGCTGTTGTTAATATCAACAAAATATTAAGCATTTGCGACAATTGGCGTATTTTGACAAAGGTTAGGAAAGGGTACAGTGTTGAATTCAGGGGGTGGCCCTGGGGGACATCCCTCCCCCCCCATTGAAATGTCCTCCCAGAGGCAGATTTGAGATTTTATACTTTTAATGGTTAAAGAGTGCAATTCCCTCCCCCCGGAAGCACTGAAATCCCTCCCGGAGAAAAGTGTCTGACTTCGACACTGAAAGGAAAGGTTAACACAGACAGAAAAGTAAATCATTCAACTTTCGAATTAATTTTTATATAATATTTATTGACGAATAAATATATTATATATAAATATACTACAGAATTGGCAAATCTGCTTATTTTTTTTTATTTTAATTTAAAAATAAGTTTACTTTTAATACAGACACTTTTTTTTTTCATTAAGGCGGTATTCAAAAAAAATATTTTTCCACGCTCAACAACTCAAAATTTTGAGACACATTTTCAGACTCATTTTTAAAAGTAACAACAGGAAACTTGGCGGCGTGGTTTATAAAGACATTTATAAGGGCCCCATGTTTTTATTTTTTGTTCAATTAATTAGAAATTGATTTACAGACAATTATTTTAAAAAGTACGATCATTTTTTTTTGTTTCAAGTGCTATCGCGTTGGGAAATTCGGTTCAAAATGTCCACTTTGACAGCATTTTTTGAAATATATTCTGCCTTTATGAAAAAAATCGAGACAGTGGGGACATTATAAAGTTTCTGAATAAGAGAACCTGCCAATTGGATGCATTTTAGAGCAAAAATGAATTTACAAATGTGTCTCAAAATAAGCAGTTTGGATTTGAATACACCCTTAAAACAAACATACATATAAAATATTAAAAACAAATGTAGACTTTTCGTTTGAAAACTCCACCCCTGTTCAATACAAATTACATACAATCTGTTCGCATACCCTGTTCGCTCTAGATATTTAAGATATCTTAGATCGCCATTTTTGAGGTGGTACCCTCCCGCAAAACACATCTAAGATAACTCACTGAACATCACCGTATCTGATATCTGAACAAACGTAGAATGTGCACATGCTCATAAGTTAGAGCCAGCCTCCACAACCAATCAGTTAAAGCTAGCCTCCAGAGAGAATCAAAGTAGAAGGCAGTTGCTGTATCTAGCAATAGAAAGTTCAAACTCCCTGAGTGTACTTGTAGAACTCCCTCAGTGAGTTCGGCGGTCTAAATATCTTAAATATCCGATCTGAACGGGATATAAAGATGTTAAAAAACAACTTACTCGTGTGAAACCTGCACCAAAACCACTATTCCAGTTAAATTTAATATTATAAAAGAACAGAATATTCAGCTGGAATATTTCCAGCTTCATTAATTGGAGTAGTTGCTGCATTCGTGTGCCAGGATTCAAGGAAAATTCGACCTCTGTAGACATTACAATTCCGCTCAACATCTGAATCAACGAGATACAAATGCCCACTCCTATAGATTACAATAAATTAAGTATTGACCAAAAAGAAGATGCTGAACTCAAGGAACTTATACAAAGTGGTCAATCCAGTTTGGAACTTAAATTAATCACCGTCCCTAATTCCACAACAGAAATTTATTGTGATATTTCTAGGGGCAAAGCACGTCCATATTTAACCCCGAACTTTAGAGAACAGGCTTTTTGGAATTTAAATACCCATCCTGGAACTAAAATCAGTGTAAATTTATTGAGACAAAGATTTATTTGGCCTTCCTTTGCTAAAGATTGTCGAACTTGCACTTGTGACTGTTTGGATTGTCAACGTTCCAAAATCATTAAGCACACAAAAACTGAGTTGGGAAAGTTTGATCTCTCAACAGATAGGTTCTCCCACATTTAGATTTAATAGGACCCTTTCCCGAATCAAATGATAAAAAGTATTGTTTAACAGTAATTGACAGAGCAACGCATTGCCCAAAGGCATATCCACTGAGTGACATCACGGCACCAACAATTGCTCACGCACTCCTGTCCGAGTGGATTGCCTCACTCCACTGAGTGGATCACGCACTGCACTGAGTGAATTGCTGAGTGGATTTTCGGTTGTCCTGAGAAAATCACCACTGACCAGTGACGATAGTTTGAATCCGAAGTCTTTCAGCAATTAGCCAAACTCTTAGGTGTTAAAAAGTACCGATCTTCGCCATACCACCCACAAAGTAAAGGAATTATAGAGAATTGACACGGACCTCTAAAATGTGCACTAAAAGCCAAACAAACTGAAAAATGGACGGCAGTGCTACCAAAAATTTTATTTGGGTTTCATGCCACACTAAAAACTGACCTTAAAGCTTCGCCAGCAGAACTTGTTTTTGGAACTGCACTCAAACTTCCTAGAGACTTTTTTGAACACAAGTTTATAATTTCTAACCCTGAGGAGCTAATACACCAATTACGAGATATTTTCCATGACGTTAAGCCTCAGGCCTACCAAGTCTCACCATAGTACTAAACCATTTATATCACAGGACTTTAAAACGTATACTCATGTGTCACGATGATGTTCGCCAATCCTTGCAACCTCCATATTATGGATTTTTCGAGAGTTGCCAAGTCTCCGGCTTTTTGTACATCAATATTTTCTTAGAAAAAATGTTGTTCTTTTAAATCGCAGAGTGCTCAGATGAAATAAAACGACATTTTCTGTACTAAAATACTGGTATCCAAAAAGCTGGAGACTTGGCAGGTTTGTTGAACGACATGACAAACTTTTCAAAGTAGCCATAAAAAGCAAATCTGTCAACATTTCCTTGATAGACTAAAGACAGCCTTTTTCGTCAAATATTCAAAAATTTCAACTACTTAAAAAAACTGTGACCAAACCAGCTCTTTTGGTGAACGATTCACCAGTTGCACCTAAAACAACGGTGACAGAACCACCACGCATCACAAAATCTGGAAGAACTGTTCGCTTTCCAGATCGTTTGGTGTTTGGTCGAACAATAAATCATTTCATATCGCTTCCACTAGGAAGTGGGTACTGAGGTGTCTGCAGCCTTCCAGAATTCCTCGATCCTTTACGAACAATTTAATCCCAAAGCAGACGACAGATGGCGCTACAGGCCTGTGTTCCTTAGAGATCCTCCATTAGAGAGAGATTGGACATTGCCGCACCGACAGATTGGAAAAATCCGCCATATAAGTTCCATCATCAGCATACGTCACTATTACGATCTGAAGAGTATTTGGATTTTTAATGTTACAACTTGTTAAATATTACAACAAGACGTGCTAATCTGTTAATAGGAAGTTATTTTCGTTTAGAGATACTTTTTTAATATATAGGAATGCTTAATTATTTTCTAACATTCTTTAAATTGTTCAAGCTCAAATGTAGTGCATGCAGTCGACTTAAAAAAGTTTCATTATAGATTTAACAACGATCGAAATGAGTAACAGAAACAAAGCAATTTCTTTTTGCTGCTATTGTTTTACATTTAAAAACAGGTTTTTATTTAAATTTTTGTGTTGTTAATGAGCAAAACGTGTAAATAATTTCGAGTTTCGAAGTCTAGCAGTAATTGGCATCCGTTGTTAGCGATGAAATTTTGTTTATATTTTTAGAAGAATCGTTTGAAGAACGTAATACATATTAAATTTGTATATAGTGCGCTATTTAAAATATTAAAATGTTTATAAATTATAAATACTTAAAATATTAATTTTTTAATATTATTTTCTTTTCAAAAAAACTGCTGAATTTAAGGGCACCGAAGACATGAACCTTTCGATTTTTCAGCTTTCCATATAAAAAATAACGCAGACTTTGGAAACTCCAACAATATATATATTGTATAGTTTCACAGTATATAAACCTCTTAAGAAGAGAGCCTTTAAGTTCATAAATAAACATTGCTAAGTACTATGTAGTTTCTTTAAAACCATCTAAAATTATGAATCTAACTATAATAATATTGCATGCAGGAATATATTTTGTAATGCCTCCTCTATGCAGATCCGATTAGGGTGCTAAGAGGTAGCGTATGGGAACAGATACAAAGAGAATTCTTCTATATTTTTAATAGAATTTTTATTGAATGAACAATATAGGTTCTATAAGTAAACATAGAAGTGGTATTTACAGCATTTAAAAATATATGAGGGTTATCAGCTTATCGATTAGATTCCTAGTTACATAGAGTCAGACTCCTAATGCAAAAGTTCTACAAATCTCGGCTTGCTGCCGGTTCAATGTTCAATCGTTCGGGCACTTGGTAAACCCGTTCCCGCACTGGGATTTTCCTGGTTGCTATTTGTAATTGGAACTGAGTCCTATTTCACTGGCACTTGTCGTACCTTTCCCTTGATGGGACTTTATCAGATACACGGAGTATCAATTGATCAGAGGTAAGACCTCTCCAGCGTCTTAGCTACGCTGACTCAGAAACTTCGTGTTTCTAATACTCTTCTCAGAGAGTCACCTCACTGTTCGTGATCTTTCTCCAAACTGAACTTCTAACTCTCCAAATCTCTCACACAGGATTTTCACTAGGGGAGGGGATTTGGTCAAGGAGGGGCAAAACGTGGCCACTCAGCATCTGAACAACTCTGGGAAACGACATCCCCTTTCAGAACAAGTCTGTTATTGGTTTCTCCATAACAGCGGACATAAAATCGTGCAACATTCGTTTTCTCAGGCAGATGCAATTTTTCTCACGGTTCCGGTAATGATCAAAGCACAGAGCTTCTTCTTGGGTGATCTTTACGATCCATCACTGTCTGAGAGCTAATCTCGATGCACAAAGACGTTCGGTATTTCACTTTACTTCAAAACAACACCGACGTGAGAAAGTATGCCGGAAATAGTTCTTTCCAAGCATTCTCACGGGAAACTCAGTGACCACACACACGAACACCTGGGTGAAGAAACTCAATTCTTTACTATTTCAAAAATCTATACTTTTCTGAATATTTCATAATTGTTTTTTTTAATTTCTTATTGCTTTTAAATGTTCTCCGATCCGATTCGAAATGTGAACCCTGCAATTCAACCGAAAAAAAAATCATTTTCTAAGAATTCTTATTCATTAAGCCAAAAATGCATTTATATTTATGTTCTAAATGACTCTCTGGAGGGATATAAAACGAATTTTTTATGATTTTAATAGCATAAACAGTATTAGACGCCGATGAAAATACATTGCGTCCTACGGCGTTCCATCTGCTTTGGAACTTACATGGCGGAAATTTCGTCAATGTCCAATCTCTATCCAATGTAGGATCTCTAGTGTTCCTGAAGTTCTGTGGTGGAGAAAAAATGCAGGCAGCGCGGTCGGTTAGTTGCTCTACCGCTCACCGAGAAATTGGACGCATTATTTTCGTTGTCTGTGGCAACGCATATCGCGTGTTTGTAACAGTTGGATTTTCCTAAAAGAACGTTATCTAATAATTAAATTAAATGTTTAATTAAGATGAGTAGTTACTAAAACAAAGTTATACGCTAGTTAACAAATTATGTTTAATATTAAGAAGCCGATGAAATAAGATTATTATCTGTCGCGGCGGAGCTACCTCATATTTTTTAATAAATTCACTTGCTTGCGCTTTCGACCAGGCTAAAAAAAAAGGAGTGCATA
This sequence comes from Maratus michaelseni, assembly GCA_963931845.1. NCBI lineage: Eukaryota > Metazoa > Arthropoda > Arachnida > Araneae > Salticidae > Maratus > Maratus michaelseni. The sequence continues at coordinate 142,883,618 of OZ007597.1, forward strand.
ATCGAGTTCGGTGCCTACAAACCAAATTAATGTATTGTAACGAAATTTTTTGGAACAAAACGTGACATGCAGTTATGAAGTTAGGCGTGATTTTAAAGATAAAAATTGAATGTTTATAAAAAAAAAAATAATATTTTGATATTTATTTAAAATAAAATATTAGAACAGAGATGTTCACACCGTATGATAGGGTTAATGAACCTTTTCATAATTGCAAGCCAATTTTTCTTTATATCTTATTAAATATAAATGATTAATTTCATTTAATTAATTAAATTAACAATTATTAATATTTAAAAAAAAACATTTTGTGTTCCCCTTATCATTTCATTTTTTTTTTTTTTTTTTTTTTTTGATTTATTGAATGTTAGAGAAATTACTTTTATTTAAAAAAAGGTTATAAACAGGGCTCCCACTGGTCCGTTTTTTTAAAACCAGTATTTTTTTAGAAAGAAAATTGTGGTAGGTATTTGTAACAATTGCAACTAAAACGCGCTTTGGAGCGAGTTTCTACAAAATTTATAAAGAAGATTTTTCATTAAAAAAAAGTGGTGTTCAAAAAACGGACCGAGTGGGAGCCTTGTATAAAGTAAGTTCGTTCTACACTTAATGTGTGAACAAACTTTAGAGATCTAATGTTAGCAATAAAAAAAATGGTTTTCAAAAACTCTTCTGATACCAGTAATATGTTCAAGGACATTATTTAAGAAAAATATGGATCAGCAGCCAGGTACCGTTGGTGAGAAAAAAGATGCCTTATCGTCTTCCACTGCGCTTCCAGCCAGTAGACCCAGTTTTAAAGAATATGTCTCGCTGTTGTTTCTCTTCTATCTTCTTTAATGAACTCCTCCACCCATAGAAATAGAAGTACTTAATTCTATTCTACTTTCTTTGACTCTACCTCCCAAAGCAATATATAGTACTGTACATCCAACTTTGCTCCCCCTCAGGGCGTATATCCGTCGTGTAGATAATCGGCCGTCATAAAATCAACCAACCAACCTAATGCTATAGAAAATTTAAAATTCCTTAAAGGTAGCAACAGCCATTAATTAAAAACTGATCAATAACTCATCTCTTTTTTGCGAGCCGGCTTTCAGAACTCGCGCATGCCCAGAACTCGATTTATCATACCGCAGGAGAATAAAGAACCATTTACATGAATAATCCGTTTATTTCGCAATTATGTTTTTAAATTATATCGACTAAACCGTTTTGTTTATTTATAAACGAAAAGCATATTCTGAAAGACCGTACACTTACGTCTCCAAAACCGTATCAATTCCCCCCCCCTCCCCCCCCCCAAAAAAAAAAATTAACACTTTGAAAAAAAAAATTAAAAAGAGTAGTTTTCCCGCGCTAATGTTTTCTCCCTTGCGCCAACGCCCCTCAATAGCACAATTTTAAAGATACAGACAAACCAAACACATGCTCTTAAAGCTGAAACTTTCTTCTAATAGACGGTATAATTATTTTTTTTTTAAATACGGATTTTAACCCTTCCAAAAACACTGGCGAACGCAGGTCATTTCGCGCGTCACAAGAAGATTTTTTTTCTTACACTAAAAGTTACTAAATATTCCTATTTTGATACAAACTTTTTAGAACAACGTGGTAGACCAAATTTACATCACCTACAACAATTTCGAAACGTTCGGACGAGAACAAGTTTCTAAATAAAGCGAAATCTGAGATATTTTCAGAGAAAACCCATAATAACAGGATGTTTCCCGCGGTCACGCTTGGCTTCTGGTACCGTTTTCACTATTTAAATTGCATGTATTTTCACATAATTTATAGAGGACTTAGAAACAGTTATATTTATAAACGACTAAAATTTCAGAGAGATCGGACGACGAATACTATTTTTTTATGTTAACGGACCCGCCGCGAAAAAAAAAAAAAAAAAAAAAAAAAAAAAAAACATATTTATTTTACAACCAGATAACAATATTTCTGACGTAATTTTTACACTGGCTGAAAACTGTTATATTTATGACCATTGGAAATTTCAAAGGGTTTGGACAACAAAAGTTTTTTTTTTTTTTCTTTTTTAACTATATAACGATCGTACTTGAAAAAAGAAGTAAATGTTTTTTTACGATTTTGTCATTAAGAGACTACGCTAGTCACGCGAAAAAACGCTCCAGCTAATGTTAAGTCTATGGGAAGGTTATCGCGCGATTTCTCGCTCGCATTTTAATATTTTTAAATGGTTCTTTTTGCATAAGATAGCTGAGGTTGATCTCTAACGTTGTTAGTTTTTATTTTTTCGATTTTGGTTCCAGTTTTTTTATATAAGGTTAATTTCACTTTCAGAACCGGTTCCAACCGGTTCCAATATTGAAAATGTCCGCTTATAAAAAAACCGTAACCAAAATCAAAAAACTAAAAACTAAAAACGTTAGAGATCGACCTCAGCTATCCTATGCAAAAAGGATCATTTAAAAATATTAAAATGCGAGCGAGAAATCGCGCGCTAACCTTCCCATAGACTTAACATTAGCTGGAGCGTTTCTTCGCGTGACTAGCGTAGGCTCTTAAAGATATAAATTCATACAAAATCGGGTAAAATATGTAAAATAATGTAAATTTGGGGTTTATTTAAGGTTTATCAAGCGCCCGGACAACACTGGGCGGGTCAGCTAGTTTTAATATAAAATAATTTTTAAAGAGATTTTTCTATAGCAATCGCTATCGATTTCTATATAAAAAATGTGCCAAAGAAAATTTTCTATGGCAATTTCTATCGATTTCTTCATAAGATTTTTCTAAAGAAAAATTTCTATATGAAGAAGTATGGATTCTCGCACGAAAACTTTACATAGTTGTTTTTTTTTTTTTTTTTTTTTTGTGCAAATTTCGCGGCAAACGGATCCATCACATGCTGCTCGATACAACTCTTAAAAGAAATTGGCGATCCTTCCGAACCATTCGTTCACTTCAGTCACGATTACAAATCGTGTTGCTAAGTGTCCGATTAACGCGGGACGTCCCAATGTTTAGGTGCTCCAAGACCTGTACTGCGTAACCACTAAGCGGGACGCCTAAAGTCACGATTTTCGTCAAAAGTCACCACGCCAAAAGTCACGTGACGACACGTTTTTCACTTTCTCGAACTGCCGCGCTTGGAATTCGTTCAAAACCCCGACTTTGACAATATTTTCTGAAAGACCTTCTGCTTTTACCAAAAAATGGAAAACATGTTTCGCTTACATCGTTTCTGAATAAGAACATCTGCCTATTCCATCCGTTTTCGAACAAACATGAATTTAAAAAAATGCGTCAGAAAGAAAAAATGTGTCAGAATCAAATCCTTTGGATTCGAGAACAGCCTTAAACAATTTTGCAATTGAATGTTATTTTAAGGATATATACTAGCTGCTCCCCACCCGGCGTTGTCCTGGCCCGTGATAATAAATAAATAAAACATCAGCTTTTTATTATTTTATATCTTTAACCCGATTTATATTTTAAAATCAAAACTTCACGAAAAAATATTGATATTTAGTGATAAAAACCTCATTTTCTTGTTTTTTTACGTAGGGTCATTTCATAGTTTTAAAATAAAGAGTTCTTTTTGTCCGTAATCTTTGAAATCTTTATTGGTGATAAATAAAACGGTTTTCCAGCCCGTGTAATAATTTCGTGAAAATATATTGTTATCTATATTGTAAAAGAAATGTTTTTTCTCGCTTTTTTGTTTATTTGTTTTCGCGTCGGCTCCGTTAACAAAGCAATAAAAAAATTATTCTCAGCTCCCGAACTCTCTGACATTTCAATCGGTTATAAATCTTACTGTATCCATCCTCTCTTTAAAATTTCGCGAAAAAATATGTATATTTAGTAGTAAAAACATGAGTTCTTAAAAAAAAAAAAAAAAAAAAAAGGCTTTAGCTTTTGACCTCAGAACAAAAATATATTAGGTCAATGCTTTCAATGCGATGCTACGACTCCATCTGTTTTCAATCAACCCTTTTTTAATCCCCCTAGGATGCTAATCAATCAGGTTTCCCCTTTCTGAGGGGAGAAGCCTTTAAAAAACGTTGAAGCATGCTCAAAGAGATGATATTCGTGTGGAAAATAGAATGTGAACTTGACCAATTTGACAGAATGCGCTTTTCATTTTAAATATATAGATGCTCATTTCTTGATACTGTTTAATTTTTGGAAAGATTTTTAATTTTATGGTAATTAGCAGTCTAAAAGTGTAATCTACTGACCTGCCCTCGACTGCACCTTTTCATCTTAACCCCACATTATTTTCAAGGATTTTCAAGGAAGAAAATTTTCGGAATTCAACATTGATTTTAGGTGTACGGGAGGTTATTGTCACGACTCCGGGCAATGCCGAGCGGGTCAGCTTGTGAGACAATGAAACATATTTTTTGTGTCGCTTGTTTGTGAAGAACAAATACTTTTCCCGAAAAACAGAGTACATTTTTCAGCATTTCAAATATCTATTTTTGTGTCAAAACGAGGCATGTCTAATATACCCGCTTTCATCCTTGCCCGAGAAGCATTTCGATGCATAAGCTGATTTTAATATTATCAATTTTTTTTTATCACCAATCACATAAAACAGGTGTTATTTTTAGCACTTCAGTAGATTTATACGGTTAGCTCCAGTATTATCTTACTTGACGTTCTTAAATAAATATTCATTAATATATTCAACTGTTTTTCAATTCCAGAAAAAAAAGTCACCTGAAGAGGTAGGGTTGGTTGGTTGGAAAGTAATTCAAAATAATATTTATCATGGAGCAATATTTATCGCAACTAATAAAAACTATCGAACATCTACTTTTTTATCAGCAAAGACTTTTCTCTCATTTAACATAAATTCTATAAAGATCATGTTCCTCCAAAGTTTATTGAAAAGAAATAAATCAATAAAAAATTTATTTATTAAAAAAAAAATCACTATTAAATAGTTTTAATCAATTAAAAGTTACTGTTAATGGTTATGTCATTTTCAATTTATTCAAACAAGTCAGATTTTTCCATATTCAGATCAGAATCTTATCCTATCTTACGATATCTTGATATCATGTATATGTTATATTTACATATGTATATATGAATGTAAAATATTTAAAAGTTATGGAGTGTTACTAATAGAGTTTAAAGAAATGTAGATTAGGTGAATATTCCCCACTGTAGTTTGAGTCTATATTAGAGTGATAATTCTTGGCGAAGGGATTTCTTGGAAATATAGCACAAAATGTACACCAATAACAGTATTTCTATTTCGAGAGGAAATAAGTGTATCCTCAAACTAAAACATTGTCTGACAATGTAATACATATATTACTTTCATTCTTATCTTTATTAAATATCAATGGTACTCACTCAAATTTCTATAAGGACCAAAATGGGGCGAGTTTTTGCAGTCATATTTCTACATGCTGTAATGCTACATTAATATATATTAAGCTGGACTTTCCTCTCAATGATATTGCTGAGAACATAGATTTAACAATAACGAAATAATGAAAATGAACAAATTAAATGGTAGAATTACAAGATATCAATACATACTGTTAAAAAATTAATTTTAAAAAAATATTGTTCATCCGCTTGTTTTCATATTTTTTTATATCATTTAGTAAGGAATCTCATTTTATTAAATGCTAAATACTCAAAGCTTTAAGGAAAAATAACACTGGAACTGTAATGATACATTATATACTAATTATAAATAATTATAACCAGTGTAAACAGCTTAGTATTAAAATCTATTTTGAATAATTTTATTAAACGTAAATATTAGCAGTGTTTAATAATCAAGGTGCGTACACTCTTTGGAATTTTAAAGGAATCTGTCATAGCTATTTAAGATAAGACAATTTCTATTTAATATTTAAATTGCAAAACTCAGGATCGCCTCGTTTCGTCACGGAATCGCAATATTTTTATGACGTTAAATAAGGCGAAAAATTCTATTAAAAATTGTGGCTAACAATATTCACCAAGAAAATTATACATAATTACTACTAAATTTACATAACTTTTCTCGATTATTCAATTTATGAAGTGTGAATTCTACATTTCTGCAACTCTACAATTCTTGCATATATACAATTTATGAGTTTCTATATGTTCCTGGGCAACAGCGATTAGTAGACGATTTTCAAAATTTTTATTTGTTAAGCTTGTATTTATTTTCAATGGACTAAATGTCATATAAATAGGTTGAACTTAAGGCTTAACTTCTTTCTAGAAAAAATGCTACATTCGCAACATATTAAGCAGCGAAAATTAAAATAAAATCTGTACAATAGGAAAATCAAAAGTCTGCATTCACTCGTGTGGCCTCATGAAATGAACTTGAGGGCCGCATAGTGAATAAATACCATTGGTATAAGATCGTACTAAAAAGTTCTACTACATTAACACTTCTTTTTTATTTAAAGTTTCACACCAGAATTCTTCAAAAATTTATTAGTATAGATAAAATCGAATGAAATTGTTTGTCAGATTTGATTACATACCCCATATCAAAACAACGAGTGATACCCAATTCGGGCCTCCTCGTTGTATCTCTTTAAAAACTAAATCTTTGAAAAGATGCAACGTCCAGAACATATTCCTTAGCAAATTAAGGAAAAAAAAATCCTCATAAAAAGAAACTAGCTGACACGCCCGGCGTTGCGCAGGCACGTGATAATAAAATTAAAAATTTTATATCAAATTTTTATCATTTTATATCTTTAACCCGATTTTGTATGAATTTAAAGTTTTAAATGAAAAATTCGCGAAAAAATGTTAATATTTAGCGATAAAAGCCCTCATTTTCTTGCTTTTTTAGGTAGGGTCGTTTCATAGTTAAAATAAAAAGTTATTTTTGTCCGAGCTCTCTCTCTCTCTCTCTTTGAAATCTTTATTGGAGATAAATAAAACGGTTTTACAGCCCTTTTAAAAATTTCGTAAAAAAATATTGTTATCTAAGTTGTAAAAGAAATGTTTTCTTCTGACCTTTTTTGTTTATTTTCGCGTCGGCTCCTTTAACATAGCAATAAAAAAATTGTTCTATATTCATGTGGAAAATAGATTGTGAACTTGACCAGCGCTTTTCGTTTTAAATATATAGATGCTCATTTCTCGATACTGTTTAATTTTTGGCAAGATTTGGAATTTTATGGTAATTAGCAGTCTAAAAGTGCAATCCGCCGCCCCGCACCTCGTCCGCATCTTCCCACATTATTTTCAACGATCAACAGAAATATCTCATGGAGAAAAAAATCGGAATTTAACATTGATTTTAGATGTACGGGAGGTTATTGTCACAGCTCCGGGCAACGCCGAGCGGGTCAGCTTGTGAGACAATTAAACATATTTTTTGTGTCGGTGGTTTATAAAGAACAAATACTTTTTCCGAAAAACAGAGAGCATTTTTCAGCATTTTAAATATCTTAACTGTTTTTGTGTCAAAAGAGGCGTGTCTAATATACTCGCTTTCATCCTTGCCCGTGAAGCGTTTGGATGCATAAGCTGATTTTAATAGTATCATTTTATTATCATCAATCACATAAAACAAGTGTTATTTTTAACACTTTAGTAGGTTAAGAAGGTAGCTCCAGCATTACCTTAATTGATCTTCTTAAATAAATATTCATTAATATATTCAATTATTTTTCAATTCCAGAAAAAAGCTTGTCAAAAATGTGTTTTAAAAACATATGAACTTAATGAAATACTTAAAAAATCTAATATTTTGAAATCTAAAACAAAATCAATTCACCTGACTCATCTTAAGAAGTACGGTTTGTTGGTTGGAAAGTAATTCAAAATAATATTTATCATGGAGAAATATTTATCGCAACTAATAATAAAAAGAAAACTGCCAGTTAAACTGATGGCATTGAGCTCACAGGCTATTCACACTAATTGTATATTATTCTCATATTTCAAAGAATTTGAAATAAGCCCCTCGAAAATTAAAGAAATCGATAATATATTAAGGGGGATTATCCCCTAATCCCCCCAGCCTTATAGTTAACATAATAAACCAATGAACCTCAAAAACTAATCAGGGAAGCGCCTTATTACAATGAACATATATACAAAATTTGAAGCAAATCGGATAATTCTGCATGAAAAACCAATCTATCTAAATTGATTAGCCCCCTCAGTTCCCCCTTTATACTTAACCAATGAACCCCCCACGCTAATCAGGAAAGCACCATACAACAATAAATCTATATACAAAATTTGAAGAAAATCGGATAATTCTGCATGAAAAACCAATCGTTCTAAATTAAGGGGGGATAACCCCCCCCCCCCAGTTTCCCCTTTTATACTTAACCAATGAACCCCAACACTAATCAGGAAAGCGCCTTATAACAATGAGCTTATATACAAAATTTGAAGAAAATCTGATAATTCTGAATGAAAAACCCATTTATCTAAATTAAGTGGGGGGGTCAGCCCCCCATTTCCCCTCTTTATGTAACCAATGAACCCACAAAACTAATTAGGGAAGCATTTTATCACAATGAGCCGATATACAAAATTTAAAAAAAAAAATCGGATAATTCTGCATTAAAAACCCATTTATCTAAATTAAGGGGGGGTTAGCCCCCATTTCCCCCCTTTATACTTAACCAATGAATCCCCAAAACTAATCAGGGAAGCGCCTTATCACAATGAACCTATAAACAAAATATGAAGTAAAACGGTTATTTCTATCAAGAGTTATCGCGTTACGTACATACATACGTACATACATACAGAACGGGCGGGCACATTAGCTCTCAGGCTTTGATAGCCTGCGAGCTAAAAACTATCAAACATCTACTTTTTTATCAGCAAAGACTTTTCTCTCATTTAACATATAAATTCTATAAAGATCATGTTCCTTCAAAGTTTAATGAAAAGAAATAAATCAATAAAAAATTTATTTATTAAAAAAAATCACTGTTAATTAGTTTTAATCAATTAAAAGTTACTATTAATGGTTATGTCATTCTCAGTTTATTCAAACAAGTCAGATTTTTCCATATTCAGATCAGAATCTTACCCTATCTTACGATATCTTGATATTATGTATAAGTTATATTTGCATATGTATATATCAGTGTAAAACCATTAACACGTTATGGAGTGTTACTAATAGAGTTTAAAGAAATGTAGTTTCAGTTTATATTAGAGTGATAATTCTAGGTGAAAATATTTCTTGGCTAATATAGCACAAAATGTACACCAATAACAGTATTTCTATTTTGAGAGGAAATAAGTGTATCCTCAAACTAAAACATTAATTGCCTGACAATCTAATATATACAGGCATCCCCCGACTTACGTATACTGCGACTTACGTAAATTCGCAGTTACGTAAAATTTTTTTGAAAATTACATTTATGAACTTTTGATATAATTGTATATCATATTTAATTATGCGCATTTAATACGCGTTTGCATACTTTTGATAATTATTTTATAAATAAAATATGTAGATAAAAATTATAATTATAATAACATAGTTTTATATATTAGAGAGAGTTATATTTTTGTTGGGAATATACAAATTAAAATGAGGCAAAAAAAAAAGCTCGTGTTCAACCGTTATCATTATGTTAAGAAATTTACAACAAAGAAGAAATTTACAACAAAGGGATTAGCCGAGGCTTTCAACCTGATGGACATGGTACTAGCAAAATTTGAATCTATAGATCCGAACACTGAGGAGTTTGAGAATGTTAGCCGACGTATACATTCAGATATGTCTAGCTATAAGGCCATCTACGTTGACAAAAAACGTGTGATCACACAATCTACTCTAAATAGATTTGTGATATGCCACCCACAGCAACATCAAGATGACAACCCCGACAACCCTCAGCCTTCAACATCGACAGGCGTAAAATTTATTAGAGAACAGCATTTTTGTTCAAAATCATCTTTGTCTAGCTTTAATGTTCGAATCTTTAATGTTCGTTATTCATAGTTGTCCTCTAATTCTTAATAAATACAATTTGTGCTTATCAATAATTATTTTATTTTGTGAATGTCATTAATTTGTCTTGTCATCGAAAATTCGTGGAGAAGAGGTAAGTCACTCCTCTTTAATTATTTATTATTTTTATAGTCGTTTGAAGTAATCTCAAAATTGTTATAAATCACTCCTTCAATGTTAAATTTATAAATCTCAAATATTTTTATTTGAAAAATGTTTTTTTCAGTTTACCTTTATATTTCTTCATATTTGTATAATTTATATCCGAGTAAATACTGCTGCATGATGCTTTATTTAAAAATTAATACTGTGTAAATAATCTATCTATCTATCTATCTATCTATCTATCTATCTATATATATATATATAATAAATATTGCAGTTTCTTACGAACTTTTACATAAGCAAATTACACATTCGACTTACGTAAAATTCGAGTTACGTAAAAGTCTGCGGAACGCATTACTAACCTAAGTTCGGGGATGCCTGTATATTATTTTCATTCTTATCTTTATTAAATATGAGTGGTACTCACTCAAATTTCTATAAGGACCAAAATGGGGCGAGATTTTGCAGTCATATATCTACATGCTGTAAAGCTACATTAATATACCGGGTGATCAAAAAGTCAGGACGAACTTTAAAAATGAATAATTCGAAAACGAATCAAGATACAAAGATACGGTTTGCACCAAACGGATAGAAAAGAAACCGTGTTTTGTGTGGCAACGAAATAAAAAATAGTTCTGTTGGCGACCAACAGATGGCGCTGTCGTATTTGTGATGTAGGATTATGCAAAGCAACAAACGATATAAAAAGAAACAACTGCAGCAGGTGATGGTAGTCGAAGCTCGTATGCGTCGAAATGCTGTCCATAGTTGAGAAAGCCCTCTTAGTTAAACTGTATTATAAGAGTTTGGATAGTGCCATTGCGGCATTGCGAGCATATGGCTACATGAAGGGTATACGAGATAGCAAAGGACCAATAACGTCTTCTTCATTGAACAAAATGATGAAGAAAATTTGAAGCTACAGGTTCTTTTGAGTCACGTCAAAGAAGTGGACGTCCCTCAACAGCCGTTGCTGTTGCAACGACAGTGGAGTAGACGGTGCAATCCATGTCGGCGGTTGCTGCACATGGGGAGTGCAGTGCTCGAAAAGTTTCGAGGCAGACAGCAGTGTCGTACAGAAGTGTCTGAAGAGCACTGCGAATAACTTTGCAACGGTATCCCTACATGTTGCAACATAATCAAGAACTGAAACATCCTGACTACGACTCTCGCCGAGATTTTGCGAATTTGGTATTCGATAAGATGAAAGAGCAGCACGACTGGCTTCACACTGTGCTTTGGACAGATGAAGCGCTTTTCACACTCTCTGGCACTTTTAACACCCACAATTGTCGAGTGTGGACCACAGAATATCCACATGCATTTGTTGAGGTACCCTTGCAACAGCCTAAAGTGACAGTCTGGTGTGGCTTCACTGCTGATTTGATAATTGGTCCATTTTTTTTCGAGGAAGTCACACAGACGGGTTTCAAATCAGTTTCTGTCACTGGTCAGCGATATATAGCACTGTTACAGAACAGCATTATTCCTGAACTGCAAACGCGACAGGCACTCCGAACAGTTACCTTTATGCAAGATGGAGCACCACCTCCTATTGCTCTGCCTGTACAACGCCTGCTACTCTCAACATTTGGGGAGTATCGCATTATCAGCAGGTACTTTAATCACGCATGGCCTCCAAGATCTCCCGATCTGACACCCTGTGACTTTTGGCTGTGGGGATTCTTGAAGTCAAAAGTGTACCGCGACCAACCGGCATCACTAGCAGCACTGAAAGATGCCATCCGCCAAAATGTGTCTGCCATAACGTAAGAAATGCTACTAAATGCTGTGAACGGTGTGGTGCCTCGTCTCACATCTATACTTCTGAACGATGGACAGCACATTGAACATTTACTGTAGTACTGTAATTAAGTTGACTTGTAAGCTGTCAACATTTTTTCATTTGTAAATCATCTTTTGGTGCAATAAAACACTATAGCGCCATCTGTTAGTCGCCAACAGAACTATTTTTTTCGTTGCCACACAAAACCCGGTTTCTTTTCCATCCGTTTGTTGCAAACCGTATCTTTGTATCTTGATTCCTTTTTGAATTATTCATTTTTAAAGTTCGTCCTGACTTTTGGATCACCCGGTATATTAAGTAGGACTTTCCTCTGAAAAATATTGCTGAGAACATAGATTTAACAATAACGAAATAATGAAAATGAATAAATTAACCCTTTCCGGCGCGGAGTAAGTCTGTTTTTAAAATGATGAAATTATGGACTGACACCAGAATTTACAAAAGAATTTATTAGAAAAGAAAAACTTGCTTATTTTCCCTTAGTTTATAAAATAAAAAATTTAATTAAATATTCTTGGTGCCGTTTGTTAGTTTTAGAATTAAAATTATGTGTCCTTTTTTGTGGACACCGCCCGCTAAAGGGTTTTAACCCCTTGGGGACGAGCGACACGTATCATTGCCACCTAGAGTAGATGCTATCTAGGTGGCAATGCACGTATACGTGACGCATAAGATGCTCAGAATCCTCGATTATTCCCACCAGTTATTTTTTATTGTAAGCTTTGCCTTATGTAATCCTAGCATTTCTGCAATTCAAGAAAGCAAAAATTTCTGTTTTGAAAAACCGGTGGTAAAAGATTAAAAATTCTGTAAAGGACGTTCGTCGCGAAGGGGTTAAATGGTAGAATTACAAGATATCAATACATAACGTTAAAAAATTAATTTAAAAAAATATATTGTTCATCCGCTTTGTTTTCATATTTTTTTATATCATTTAGTAAGGAATCGCATTTTATTAAATGCTAATTACTCAAAGCTTTAAGAAAAAATAACACTGGAACTGTAATGATACATTATATACTAATTATTAATAATTATAACCAGTGTAAACAGTTTAGTATTAAAATCAATTTTGAATAATTTTATTAAATGTAAATATTAGCAGTGTTTAATATTCAAGGTGCGTACACTCTTTGGAATTTTAAAGGAATCTGTCATAGCTATTTAGGATAAGAAAATTTCTATTTAATATTTAAATTGCAAAATTGATTATCTCCCCGTTTCTTCACGAGATTGCAATATTTTAATGAAGTTAAATAAGGCGAAAAATTCTATTAAAAATGCGGTTAACAATATTCACCTTGAATATGTGTACATAATTATGACAAAATTTAAATTTACATAACTTTTCTGGATTATTCAATTTATGAAGTGGGTATTCTACATTTCTGCAACTCTACAATTCTGGCATATCTACAATTTATGAGTTTTTGTATGTTCCTGGGTAACAGCGATTAGCAGACGACTTTCAAAATTTTTATGTGTCAGGCTTGTATTTATTTTCAATGCACTAAATGTCATAAAAATAGGTTGCACTAAAAAAGCTTAACATATTTCCAGAAAAAATGCTACATTCGGAATATATTAGGCAGCAAAGTTTTAAAAAAATCTGTACGATAGGAAAATCAAAAGTCTGTATTCACTCTTGTGGCCTCGTGAAATGAACTTGCGGGCCGCATAGTGAATATCATTGGTATAAGATTGCACTAAAAAGTGCTATTACATTAATACTTCTCTTTTATTTAAAGTTTCACACCACAATTATTTAAATATTTAATTTGATATATTAAATCAAATGTAGTTAGTTGAATTTGTTGTAAAATAACACAGTTAAAACAGCAAGTGGGCTGTCATCGGTTTAAGCTTCTCTCATCTCTTTGAAAACTAAATCTTTTTAGAAAAGACACTAAATCCAGAACATATTCTGTAGTGTCATAGCCATGACCATGATGTTCATAGTCATAGCAATGCTTTAGGAAATAATATTGATAATTTCTGTGCTTAAAATGTTTATGTAATGCTAATGCATATATATAGAAGAAATATGCGAATTAATATCGTGTTAGATTTTATCAAAATCTAACACGATACTTTACATTTGTGCATTTTTGAGTCTCGTTTCTGATGCAATCGGAAGTTTCAAATTCCTTAAAGGTAGCTACTGCTCTTCCTCCCCCACCCTTCCTTATTTTTCTTCAAAATACTGCCCTGTGCTCTACGACGTTTATTTAAATCTTATTTGTAAAGTTACTCAACTGTGATTCTTGAAATAGGGTCATTACACAGAATTTCGATGACAAGGGTTATCACATCTTTTATGATTTTTCCCCTATTTTGTACATGGAAACCTACATACAGAAAAACTTAAAATCCATCCTCTGCAAAAAAAAAAAAAAAAAAAAAAAAAAATTCTATTTCAATAACATTATAAATTAGAAGTATTCGATAACTGCGATTTTTTCTAAATTCAAACGTTTGTAAAATCTTGTTTGATTTACTGAACAAATAGATATAAATAGTAAAAAAAAAAAAATAAAAAAAAAAAAATAAATAAAAAAAAAAAAAAAAAACAATAATATAAATAAGTAAATAAAATCTTTTATTCAACTAAAACCCACTAAAACGTAGAAAAAATAAACTCGTATATTGTTGTTGTCACAAAACTTTCTTCTATATAAATCAAATCGTTTGCAACCAAAATTAAATGACAATCTAATCATTCTTGAGATATAGCTATCACAGACACAGTGAAAAACAGAGTGTAGGAGTGACACCTGTTAGGCTATTTACACCAAAACCGAATCAGCGTCTGTTTATGTCAAGGTCTAACAAAATATGACGTATAAAGGAATTATGTGCATTGGTTCTTGATATATAGCTATAGCGGAATTCGTGAAAAATTCAGCATAGCAGTGACACATGTTAGGCGATTTAATCCAAAAACAAATAATATTCAATTTATATCAAGGTATAAACGAATCTAAAGTTTTATGGAATTCCGTGCATTAGTTCTTGAAATAGAGTAATCAAAATATTTGGTCAGGCACAGATTGACAGATTCACAGACGGACACGTTCCAAAAACAGTCAAATCGGGTTCGAGGCCTTTTAAAACGTCTAAATCCGTTGAAAGGCGGAAGTCAATTTTTTTACGAATCCAACATTTTCTTTTTTGTGAAGGTAGAAGAAAGTAAAAAAAAAAAAAGTTTTCATAAAATTCGGAAATTCGAAAGCATTTTAAAAAGATAAAGAAGCATCACTTTAAAAATTACATAAAATAAACATATATCTATATATTTTCTTTTCTTTTCTTTTCATGTAAAAACAATATCATGTATAAAACACGTCTATAATTTTCGTTACATTTAAATATCTTCATAAGCACTACATTACTCTTTTTCAATTCAAAGAATTGTAGAGGAATATTTGAAGATTTTTTTTTTTGTTCATAAATTTTCTCTGTATCCAATATATTCAAATCTATACTAATAAAAGAAAGTTTCGCTCTGTGTCTGTGTGTGTGTGTTTGTTTGTTTTTCTGTCTGCGATGGCTAGCAAAATCTAGCCCATCTAGAAGTCTGAAAATTTAGTTGTGGATAGTCCAAGGTCTGGGCAGGTGCAACTAAGTGTCAGAATTTTAATACTTTGAAAATTAACAAAATTATTAATTAAAAACTGATCAATAACTCATCTTTTTTTTCTTTTTTTTTTTTTTTTTGCGAGCCGGCTTTCAGAACTCGCGCATGCCCAGAACTCGATTTATCATACCGCAGGAGAATAAAGAACCATTTACATGAATAATCCGTTTATTTTACAATTCTGTTTTAAATTCTATCGACTAAACCGATTTTTTAGCTCACAGGCTATCAAAGCCTGAGAGCTTATGTGCTCGCCGGTTCTGTATGTACGTAACGCGATAACTCTTGATAGAACTAACCGTTTTACTTTAAATTTTGTTTATAGGTTCCTTGTGATAAGGCGCTTCCCTGATTAGTTTTGGAGGTTCATTGGTTAAGCATAAAGGGAGGAAACGGGGTGCTAACCCTCCATAATTTAGATAAATGGGTTTTGCATGCAGAATTATCCCATTTTCTTCAAATTTTGTATATAGGTTCATTTTGATAATGTGCTTCTGTCAATAGTTTTGGGGGTTCATTGGTTAAGTATAAAGGGGGAAAGGGGGGATAACCCCCCCCCCCTAATTTAGATAAATGAGTTTTTCATTCATGCAGAATTATCCGATTTTCTTCAAATTTTGTATATAGGTTCATTTTGATAATGTGCTTCTGTCAATAGTTTTGGGGTTTCATTGGTTAAGTATAAAAGGGGAAAGAGGGGATAATCCCCCCCTAATTTAGATAAATGAGTTTTTCATGCAGAATTATCCGATTTTCTTCAAATTTTGTATATAGGTTCATTGTGATAATGCGCTTCTCTGAATAGTTTTGGGGGTTCATTGGTTAAGTATAAAGTGGGAAAGGGGGGCTAATCCCCCCTTAATTTAGATAAATGGGTTTTTCATGGCAGAATTATCCCATTTCCTTCAAATTTTGTATATAGGTTCATTGTGATAATGCGCTTCTCTGAATAGTTTTGGGGGTTCATTGGTTAAGTATAAAGGGAGAAAGGGGGGCTAATCCCCCTTAATTTAGATAAATAGGTTTTTCATGCAGAATTATCCGATTTTCTTCAAATTTTGTATATATATTCATTGTAATTAGAGACTTCCCTGAGTAGTTTAAGGGGTTCATTAGTTAACTAGGAGGGGGTTACGGGGGGATGACCCCTCCTTAATATATTGTTGATTTCTTTATTTTTCGAGGGGCATATTTCGAATTCTTTGAAATAAGACTATAATATACAATTAGTGTGAATAGCCTGTGAGCTCAATGCCCTCAGTTTAACTGGGCAGTTTTATTTAAATTTATAAACGAAAAGCATATTCTGAAAGACCGCACTCTTACGTCTCCAATACCGTAATCAATTAAAAAAAAAAAAAAAAAAAAAAAAAAAAAAAAAAAAAAAAAAAAAACACTTTGAAAAACATTTTTGAAAAGGGGTAGTTTTCCCGTGCTAATGTTTTCTCCCTTACGCCAACGCCCCTCCCTCAATAGCACAATTTTAAAGATACAGACAAACCAAACACATGCTCTTAAAGCTGAAACTTTCTTCTAATAGGCGGTACAATAATTTTTTTTTAAATACGGATTTTAACCCTTCCAAAAACACTGGCGAACGCAGGGCATTTCGCGCGTCACAAGAAGATTTTTTTTTCTTACGCTAAAAGTTACTAAATGTTCCTATTTTGACACAATCTTTTTAGAACAACTTGGTAGACCAAATTTCGAACCTACAACAATTTCGAAACGTTCGGACGAGAACAAGTTTCTAAAAAAAAGTAAAATCTGAGATATTTTCAGCCAAAACCCATAATAACAGGATGTTTCCCGCGGTCACGCTTGGCTTCTGGTACCGTTTTCACTATTTAAATTGCTTGTATTTTCACATAATTTATACAGGACTTAGAAACAGTTATATTTATAAACGACTAAAATTTCAGAGAGATCGGACGACGAATGCTATTTTTTATGTTAACTGACCGACGCGGGAAAAAAAAAAAAAAAAAAAAAAAAAAAAAAAAAAAAAAAACATTTATTTTACAACCAGATAACAATATTTCTGACGTAATTTTTACACTGGTTGTAAAACTGTTATATTTATGACCATTGAAAATTTCAAAGCGTTTGGACAACAAAAGCTTTTTTTTTTTTTTAATTATATAACGATCGTACTTGAAAAAAAAAGTAAATGTTTTTTTACGATTTTGTCATTAAATATATAAATTCATACAAAATCGGGTAAAATATGTAAAATAATGCAAATTTGGGGTTTATTTAAGGTTTTATCAGGCGCCCGGACAACAATGGGCGGGTCAGCTAGTTTTAATATAAAATAATTTTTAGAGATCTTTCTATAGCAATCGCTATCGATTTCTATATAAAAAATGGGCCAACGAAATTTTCTATAGCAATTTCTATAGATTTCTACCTAAGATTTTTCTAAAGAAAAATCTCTATATGAACAAGTATGGATTCTCGCACAAAATCTTTACATACTTTTTTTTTGTGTGTGTGTGCAAATTTCACTGCAAATGGATCCATTATATACTGCTCGATACAAACAATTATCTTAAAAGAAACTAGGCGATCCTTATGAACAATTCGTTCAGTTCAGTCACGATTACAAAAAGTGTTGCTAAGTGTCCGATTTACGCGGGACATCCTGATTTTTAGGGGCACCAAGACCTGTACCGCGTAACCACTAAGCGTGACGCCAAAAGTCATGATTTTCGTCAAAAGTCACCACGCCAAAAGTCACGTGACGACACGTTTTTCACTTTCTCGTGCTGCCGCGCTGGGAATTCGTTCAAAACGTCGACTTTGACAATATTTTCTGAAAGATCTGCTTTTACCGAAAAATGGAAAACATGTTTCGCTTACATCGTTTCTGAATAAGAACATCTGCCTATTCCATCCGTTTTCGAACAAACATGAATTAAAAAAATGTGTCAGAAAGTGTCTCCTTTGAATTTGAGAACAGCCTTAAATAATTTTGCAATTGAATGTTATATTAAGGATATACTAGCTGATCCCCGCCCGACTCTGCCCGGGGCTGTAATAATATATATATATATATATATTTAAATCATGTTTTTATTATTTTGTATCTTTAACCTGATTTCGTATGAATTTATATTTTAAAATGAAACCTTCACGAAAAAATATTGATATTTAATGATAAAAGCGCTTATTTTCTTGTTTTTTTTTTTGTTGTTGTTGTTTTTTGTTTTTGTTTTTACGCAGGAGAGTTTCAAATTTTTAAAATAAAAAGTTATTTTTATCCGAACTCTTTGAAATCATTAATGGTGATAAATAAAACGGTTTTACAGCCCGTGTAAAAATTTCGTGAAAAAATATTGTTATCTTGTTGTAAAAGAAATGTTTGTTTGTTTCGGCGTTGGCTCCTTACATAGCAATAAAAAAATTGTTCTCATATCCAAGTTTTAGCTTTTGATCTAAGAACAAAAATACGTTAGGTCTATGCTTTCAATGCAACGGTACGACTCCATCCGTTTTCAATCAACCCATTTTAATCCCCCTAGGCTGCTAATCAATCAGGTTTCCCCTTTCTCAGTAGAGAAGCCTTCAAAAAACGTTGAAGCATGCGCAAAGAGAGGATATTCGTGCTGAAAATAGAATGTGAACTTGACCAATTTGACAGAATGCACTTTTCGTTTTAAATATATAGATGCTCATTTAACAGTACTATTTAATTTTTGACAAGATTTGGCATTTTATGGTAATTAACAGTCTAAAAGTGCAATCCGCCGCCCAGCCCTCGCCCGCAATTCCCACCTTAACTCTACATTATTTTCAAGGATCAACAGAAACCTCTAATAGAGAAAAATTTCGGAATTCAACACAGATTTTATACGTGTGGGAGGTTGTTGTCACGGCTCCGGGCAATGCCGAGCGGGTCAGCTTGTGAGACAATGAAACATATTTTTTGTACAGGTGGTTTGTAAAGAAAAAATACTTTTTCCGAAACACAGAGTGCATTTTCAGCATTTTAAATATCTCAACTATTTTTGTGTCAAAAAGAGGCCTGTCTAATATACCCGCTTTCATCCTTGTCCGAGAAGCGTTTGGATGCATAAGCTGATTTTAATATTATCATTTTATTATCATCAATGACATAAGACAGGTGTTATTTTTAACACTTTAGTAGGTTACGAAGGTAGCTCCAGCATTACCTTAATTGACGTTCTTAAATAAATATTCATTAATATATTCAATTGTTTTTCAATTTCAGAAAGAAAAAAACTTGTCAAAAATGTGTTTTAAAACATATGTACATAATGAGATACTTAGAAAATCTAATATTTTGAGATAAAAAACAAAATTGATTCACCTGAGTCACCTGAAGAGGTAGGGTCGGTTGGTTGGAAAGTAATTCAAAATAATATTTATCATGGAGCAATATTTATCGCAACTAATAAAAACTATCAAACATCTACTTTTTTATCAGCAAAGACTTTTCTCTCATTTAACATAAATTCTATAAAGATCATGTTCCTCCAAAGTTTATTGAAAAGAAATAAATTAATAAAAAATTTATTTATTAAAAAAAAATCACTATTAAATAGTTTTAATCAATTAAAAGTTACTGTTAATGGTTATGTCATTTTCAATTTATTCAAACTAGTCAGATTTTTCCATATTCAGATCAGACTCTTATCCTATCTTACGATATATTGATATTATGTATACGTTATATTTACATATGTATATATGAATGTAAAATATTTAAAAGTTATGGAGTGTTACTAATAGAGTTTAAAGAAATGTAGATTAGGTGAATATTCCCCACTGTGGTTTGAGTCTATATTAGAGTGATAATTCTTGGCGAAGGGATTTCTTGGCTAATATAGCACAAAATGTACACCAATAACAGTATTTCTATTTCGAGAGGAAATAAGTGTATCCTCAAACTAAAACATTAATTGTCTGACAATGTAATACATATATTACTTTATCTTTATTAAATATCAATGGTACTCACTCAAATTTCTATAAGGACCAAAATGGGACGAAATTTTGCAATCATATTTTTACCTGCTGTAATGCTACATTAATATATATTAAGTTGGACTTTCCTCTCAATGATATTGCTGAGAACATAGATTTAACAATAACGAAATAATGAAAATGAACAAATTAAATGGTAGAATTACAAGATATCAATACATACTGTTAAAAAATTAATTTAAAAAAAATATTGTTCATCCGCTTTGTTTTCATATTTTTTTATTTCATTTAGTAAGGAATCTCAATTTATTAAATGCTAAATACTCAAAGCTTTAAGGAAAAATAACACTGGAACTGTAATGATACATTATATACTAATTATTAATAATTATAACCAGTGTAAACAGCTTAGTATTAAAATCTATTTTGAATAATTTTATTAAACGTAAATATTAGCAGTGTTGAATAATCAAGGTGCGTACACTCTTTGGAATTTTAAAGGAATCTGTCATAGCTATTTAGGATAAGACAATTTCTATTTAATATTTAAATTGCAAAACTCAGGATCGCCTCGTTTCGTCACGGAATCGCAATATTTTTATGACGTTAAATAAGGCGAAAAATTCTATTAAAAATTGTGGCTAACAATATTCACCATGAAAATTATACATAATTACTACTAAATTTACATAACTTTTCTCGATTATTCAATTTATGAAGTGGGTATTCTACATTTCTGCAACTCTACAATTCTTGCATATATACAATTTATGAGTTTCTATATGTTCCTAGGCAACAGCGATTAGTAGACGATTTTCAAAATTTTTATTTGTTAAGCTTGTATTTATTTTCAATGGACTAAATGTCATATAAATAGGTTGAACTTAAGGCTTAACTTCTTTCTAGAAAAAATGCTACATTCGCAACATATTAAGCAGCAAAAATTTAAATAAAATCTGTACAATAGGAAAATCAAAAGTCTGCATTCACTCGTGTGGCCTCATGAAATGAACTTGAGGGCCGCATAGTGAATAAATACCATTGGTATAAGATCGTACTAAAAAGTTCTACTACATTAAATTTTCTTTTTTATTTAAAGTTTCACACCACAATTCTTCAAAAATTTATTTATATAGATAAAATCGAATGAAATTGCGTATTTAATTTGCTTATTAATCACTTTAGTTAAAACGACGAGTGATACCCAATTCGGGCCTCCTTGTTGTATCTCTTTGAAAACTAAATCTTATAAGATAAGATGCAACGTCCAGAACATATTCGGTATTCGGTAGCAAGTTAAGGAAAAAAAAAAATCCTCATAAAAAGAAACTAGCTGACACGCCCGGCGTTGCGCGGGCACGTGATAATAAAATAAAAAAATTTATATCAAATTTTTATCATTTTATATCTTTAACCCGATTTTGTATGAATTTAAAGTTTTAAATGAAAAATTCGCGAAAAAATGTTAATATTTAGCGATAAAAGCCCTCATTTTCTTGCTTTTTTAGGTAGGGTCGTTTCATCTCTATAATAAAACTGTAAGTCATGTGACTGTCCTCAACAGTTCCGGTATGCCCGTATCGCTTTTTCATATGCCATGCGGCCATTTTTATTCAAAATTATTTTTTCGAATAAACTGCATAAAAGTTACATTTTAAGAAAGATCGTTCAAAATAAATTAATATTTGAGAGATGACTTGCGTTCAATTATGTATATATTCTGCAATAACTTCAGTCGAAAGATTCGCAGTTCAAATTCTCTATTCATAAAAGTAAACAAAAAAAAGATTGATTCGTCGTGAACATTTAAAATATTAAATCATGGAGGTAATCATTCGCAAAGCAAGTTCTCCGCGAATGAATTTTTGGACCGCTGCCTCGCTACAGTGTCTAGAATAATATAGTGTGGAAATCAACGGGCGAAAACGTATCCAAATAATTACAAATCCACCAGAGGGCACTATGATCCAGTTTATTGCTACGAATGAATAGAAATCCAATGTGTTTTCAGATATTTATGATGCAATTTAAGCTACGGGAAATTTATTTTTGAAAGATAAATTTTGCGAAAAATAGAATTAAAAAGATTTATGTTGTAATACGCGATACATTAGGAATAAATTTCAGAACACTTTATTTTCAGATTGCTCATTTATTATAAACAATGCAATCTCCGTACACACTTTTTTTTTTATTTTTTATTTATTTATTTTTTTTTTTTTTTAACATTGAGCTTTACTTATAACAGTAATAAGAAACTATTTCATAAATTTTCATATTATTACAGGTTTAAGCACTAATAAAACCTGCAAGATGATCCTCCCACCCAATCTTTTATTTACTTTTTGTTTTGATTTTAATAAGCTAGTTAATTGAAACTGTCATATACATGTAGTAACTAATTTTTGTGTAACGAGTGTAAGTACATAGAAAAAGTATTACAGTAAATAAATATCAAGCTTTTATAATCTTATGTTGATTGTTTGACAATTTAATATTTCTTGTTAGAAACAAAGAAAATCAGTAACTATCTTTTTAATTATCGTATTAATTTCAGACTGGAAATATTGTCTGGTATTTGATACGTAAAATTAATTAAAGAAAAATAGAATTTGCAGAACCAACTAAATGACTATAAAAGTTAATATATCAATTTTCTTTTCTTTTCTTTTTTTTTTTTTTTTAAATGTTGAAATCCAAAAAAACATTAATTTATCATTTTTTTTAAAATTACAAATTTGCTTTTAAATATAAAAAAATTCAGTTGATGTTCGTCATAAAATATGCCAACTGACATTGAAACTGCAGCAGTAAAATATTTTAAACACTTAAAAGTATAAAATATAAATAAAAAATAGAGTAATATATATTTTATCAATTAATAGTTTAATTTTAAAGCTTTTAAGTTATAGCTTTTAACAATTAACAGTTTAATTTTAAATTATGATTATTAATAAAGAAAATAATTTAGGAATCCTGAATACACAGATTAAATACTTTTTTCTGCTTTTTTATTGCCATATTTAAAAAAAAAGAGAGAGCAAAAATTAAAATTTTTAAAATAAAATCACTAATTTGCACGTTCTACCAAGAGTAAATAAAAGCAATGTTTTTTTCATAATGTAAGTCACACCAAATGATCATATTGTAACAAATTTCTTTTGGAACAATATGAATTGCAGTCCTGAAATTAAGCATGATTTATATGATAAACATTGAACACTTATAAAAGAGTGTTTTAAAAATATATTTTACCCATCTTCGAAATATTTTGCAAGTTTTTACATAATTATTAGTAATATCTTGGCACTGCAACTAACGCTTTAGTAAATACACGCAGCCTTGTTTTCAAGCAAGGAAGCTTGATGGTAGCGCCACCTACAAAATTGTAATTTTTTGGATACTTCTAAAGCCTTACGCGGTATACGCGATTGCCACACTATATTATTCTAGACACTGTAGCCTCGCGTCAAAAAAATAATTCGCACCAGTGAGACAATCAAAGTTTACCATAATTATGTGCTATACAACTCAACTTTCGGACCTTTTCTTGACGTAAATTGAACTCATGTAATAATATTTAATGAATCAGATTTTTAGCATTTTTAAAATCGCTAATACAG
Source organism: Maratus michaelseni (assembly GCA_963931845.1). Classification (NCBI taxonomy): domain Eukaryota; kingdom Metazoa; phylum Arthropoda; class Arachnida; order Araneae; family Salticidae; genus Maratus; species Maratus michaelseni. The sequence goes on from OZ007597.1 coordinate 142,907,704, forward strand.
CTTTTATTTATCGCGTGTACAAATTAGAAATGATACTTTGATTTTGAAATCAAATGTTTTGATTTATGATATTATTTCTTATTTATTTATTTATTTTCTCTTTTAAATGAAAAGTGTGAAGTATTTTAAATTTATGTAATATAAGCATTTTAGATTAAAGTTAAGTATTTAAATGAAATGAGTGACAGGTTTATAATTTAAAATTAAATTAATTGTAGTATGAATGACGGTGATGGGAACGATATTTGGCGAATTATCATCTGCTCCCGGCTAACAAAAATACTCATAATTAAAAAAAAAGAATAAAAATAAATAAATGATAGTTTGTTGTAAATAAATATTGATATACATATCAAAAATAATTTATAGAATTAAAATAAAAAATAAAAGTAAATAAACAACAATTTCCATAACAAAGTTTTCGCCAAATTGGCGGGGGAGGGGGGGGAATCGCGCCAACGTGCGTATGTGACATTTGTGCCCAAAAAATATGCGAAATGCTACCATGATCGCAAAAGTTCATGATTTGTCTATTAGAATCTTCCGATTTGGCGAAGGATTAAGGGAAAATTAAATTATGAATAAATGTAACGTGTTGCAATGTTTAACATACATTTAAGGGAGACCAAACTGGTCGCCAGTGGCGGCTAGTAGTTAAAATAAAAAGTTATTTTTGTCCGAGCTCTCTCTCTCTCTCTCTCTCTCTCTCTCTCTCTTTGAAATCTTTATTGGAGATAAATAAAACGGTTTTGCAGCCCGTTTAAAAATTTCGTAAAAAAATATTGTTATCTAAATTGTAAAAGAAATGTTTTCTTCTGACCTTTTTTGTTTATTTTCGCGTCGGCTCCTTTAACATAGCAATAAAAAAATTGTTCTCATCTCCCGAACTCTCTGACATTTCAATCCGTTATAAATATAACTGTATCCATTTTCTCTTTAAAATTTTGCGGAAAAATATGCAGATTTAGTAATAAAAATATAAGTTCTTTAAAAAAAAAAACTCTAGCTTTTGACTTCAGAGCAAAAATATATTAGGTCTATGCTTTCAATGCGATGGTACGACTCCATCAGTTTTCAATCAACTCTTTGCATTCCCCCTAGGGTGCTAATCAATCAGATTTCCCTTTTCTGAGGGGAGAAGCCTTCAAAAAAACGTTGTTGTTGTTGTGGCTTATCCTCCAACTATCTGACAAAGTCAGACAAGATCCAATATACCGTCAATCCTTAGAAAATCTAGAACCAGAAGGAGCGAAGCATATAAGTCTTCTCTGGAAAGACCCAAGCAGTCCAGGATGTGTGCTGCAGAGGCCTGTTGAGCTTGACATTTAGTGCAGATTTTAAAGATCTTTCTGCCCTCAAAGAACGAGAGACTTTTCGTGTGTCCACTTGCCAATCTTGAAATCGCCGTTCGAGAGGCTCTGTCACAGTTGATAGCGAACGAAGAGCCCGGCTCTTTGCCCGTGTACCAGTGGTGGCTGGGAGGTACCTTCCACTCCTTTGAAATTTCAGATTTAACTCTAGATTGATGCTCTGAGTAGGTAAGGGCTGAAGAGGAAGATATAATTGACAACGCCCTCTTTGGCAAATTGATGAGCTTGCTCATTGCCACAAATGTCTACGTGGGATGGAATCCACTGAAAATAAACATCATGCAGCTTTAAAATAATTTTAAGTTTAAGAAGGATGGAAATGCGTTGAAGCAAGCGCAAAGAGACGATATTCATGTGGAAAATAGAATGTGAACTTGACCAGTTTGACAGAATGCGCTTTTCGTTTTAAATATATAGATGCTCATTTCTCGATACTGTTTAATTTTTGGCAAGATTTGGAATTTTATGGTAATTAGCAGTCTAAAAGTGCAATCCGCCGCCCCGCACCTCGTCCGCATCTTCCCACATTATTTTCAACGATCAACAGAAATATCTCATGGAGAAAAAAATCGGAATTTAACATTGATTTTAGATGTACGGGAGGTTATTGTCACAGCTCCGGGCAACGCCGAGCGGGTCAGCTTGTGAGACAATGAAACATATTTTTTGTGTCGGTGGTTTATAAAGAACAAATACTTTTTCCGAAAAACAGAGAGCATTTTTCAGCATTTTAAATATCTTAACTGTTTTTGTGTCAAAAGAGGCGTGTCTAATATACTCGCTTTCATCCTTGCCCGTGAAGCGTTTGGATGCATAAGCTGATTTTAATAGTATCATTTTATTATCATCAATCACATAAAACAAGTGCTATTTTTAACACTTTAGTAGGTTAAGAAGGTAGCTCCAGCATTACCTTAATTGATGTTCTTAAATAAATATTCATTAATATATTCAATTATTTTTCAATTCCAGAAAAAAGCTTGTCAAAAATGTGTTTTAAAAACATATGTACTTAATGAGATACTTAGAAAATCTAATATTTTGAAATCAAAAACAAAATCAATTCACCTGACTCATCTCAAGAAGTACGGTTGGTTGGTTGGAAAGTAATTCAAAATAATATTTATCATGGAGCAATATTTATCGCAACTAATAAAAACTATCAAACATCTACTTTTTTATCAGCAAAGACTTTTCTCTCATTTAAGGGTGATCATCACTTCTATTTTCCTTATACTGCTAATGCTATATTTTTAACATCAGAATTGCGCATTTACTATTGAACCGATTTATTAAAAAAATTTTTTGGTGATAAATATGACTTATTTCTTTGAAACGACGCAAATTTCATATGTGAGATGTAATTACCCTTTTTTTAATTTAAATTTAAAAATTTTTAATTTGTTTCCAATAGATTTCACCAGAGGGCACTACGGGTACTGCAGATTTTCGGCATAGGTTACAAAACGATTGTTTCAGGCAGTTTTTATATATTTTCTTGTTAATTGTTGTCATTATCTTGTTATAAATTTAATAAGGGGTATTTTTTACACGATATTATATAAAAAATATCGTTCAACAAGCATTTTTGCCTTTGCTGCAGTAATTTCATTCCCAGCTGCCATGTCAGAAAGACAAATTTTTCCAAATTTTCAGCAACCCTAAAACACTTCCGTTGAGATTTCCGATATCACCTTTTTCTCTACGCTTGCCTTTGAAAGGGAAGAGAACGGGAGGAAGAGGGGGGGGTTACATTTGTGGTCATTTGCTTTTCTCTCTGTAAAAGGAAATTTGTCTGCTTTGTAGAAAGCATTTATTGAATCTGGGAAAGGGAACTGTTGGTTGACCCCTGACCTCCTGACCCACTCTCTATGTTCCGAAGGTTTCAAATTTTCAGTATCACTAGGTTTGCGAAGGGATATCTTCAAAATGGGTAACTTTCTGTTAGCGAAAGTTTTACTTTCTAAAAATAAAGTGAAGCAGGCGATTTTTGTTTCTTTGATTTTTCCCTTCAAATACATTCGTTGTATAACTTTTCCCTTTAAAAAAATAGTTTTCATTCCTTGTTACCTTTAGTTGACATTGCATTAGATGTACACAATTTTTAATTGAAAGAAATTAATGTACATTTTTGTGTGAAAGAGAATTTAACGTCTAAACAATGTAAATTGCGCCCAATGTAAATTCGACACACACAAGTAAGCCGAATACCGAATATTCGGTCGGCTGAATACTCCAATGTTCCAGGGTTAAAATATTAAAAGGTTAAATATTAAAATCGCTTTATCTCATATTTAATACAAATGCTGCCTCAATTTTAATTTTTTCTCTAACTTTTAACTTTATTCCTATTTTTATGAACATTACTTTCTCACAAGTAAACTTCACACTAAAAAGAGAAGGGAAAAAAATCTGTTTCGAATTATTAAATAAGATTATAATTGTAATACTTGTAAATAACGCTCTTAACTTTGGCTTTCTATGTGAATTAAAATAAATTAATACAAATTTCGTTTCTACCACTTTTCGTAATATCATATTTCAGATAAAGCAGTGTAAGTCTGATAAAAAATATCGTAACAATATCTTTACTATAATTAAAGTTGGGAAAAAAATTCAAGTTCGGCTTGAAGTGAAATACTCTGTATTTGAATAAATGGATTAGAACCTGGTTTCCTATACAAAAACTGTCTGAATGAAACTGTAAAGTAAAACCTATATTATAAATTCTTTGTAGATTTTTCAATTGCGTAAAATGTGTAAACTGTATCACGTCTTATTTATTTATAATCGGCTGCACTCTTGAATCCTCGAACACTTTTTTTTTTAATTTCTGAAGGAAACGGATATGTATTTCGAAGGAAACTGTAAAGTATAACCTACATTCTGAATTCTTTGTATAGTATAGATTATTCAATTGCGTGAAATGTGTAAAATGTATTATGTCTTATTTATTTATAAGCAGCTCTATTATTATTATTATTATTATTTTGCTGTAAGGGTAGATCCTATAAAAAACTTGTCAGTATAAAAGTTGTAGATAATATTAAGAGGATTAATAATACATTTAAGCGGATTTGATATCTTGTGAATTGACAAAGTTATGAATTTTTTTCTTCTGAAACCCCTCTTTTTCCCCTCCTCGGGGCCATTTTTAATGATATCAAAAATCTGTCATACATAAATTTTTGGCCGTTTTCCTAGAAGTAATAATAACTTTAAACGGATTCGATACGTATCACAATTAAGATTTATGGGGATTTTCTGTTTTCACAAAAAGGCCTCCCCCCCCCCTCCCCCTTGTTTCGATTTTGCCCATTAACGAACTTGACCGAGATTTTATGCCCCTTGATTTTATGTATCAATTTGGAAGAGATTTGTGTAGAATTATTGCAGTTATCGTGTCCATAAAAAAGTGACATAGATAGATAGATAGATAGATAGATAGATAAAGTTTTGAACTGGGGGGTGGTTTTGGGTTCTGGGAGTCATGATCGGCGTAGATCTGCAAAAATTTTTCAAAAATTCCAACTTAGGTGAGAATGTAATAGGTAGTATTTCTTACGAAATCTACCTAAAAAATAAATCGGTCTCTTATCACAGTTATTTTGCAATTTATTTTTAGTTTATATAATTCCTGTAATAAATCAAACTGTGTTTTAAATTTTTTATTACTTTAAGGTGATTTTGATGTTAAAAAATAGTAGAAGGAAAACAGCGTAAAAGTTGGCAGCTATGCAAACATCGTAGAATAGCTTTCACGTGTATCAAATGGTACTGTTAGTAAATGTATTGTTGCTAGCGATTTTCTGATTCATTTTTAAGCATAAAAGCATAATACTACTTGCAAGCATGATTATTGAAATGATTGAACAGTTCTTTATTTTCAAATAAAGGAATTACATCTTGAGCTATAGGCTATTATTGTCTAAGGACGGCAATTTTTTCCTTTCCTGCGCTGTCACGTCCTAAAATTCAGTTTAAAATGACAACTTTGACAGCATTATTTGAAAATCTTTTGCCTTTACAGGAAAATGAAAAAAATATATATTACATAGTTTCTTAATAAGTTTGTGAATAACAAGTAATATAATTTAAAAAAAAAAAGTCAATTCCTACTTTTTAATCATAAATATATAAAATAAACCCGTGCAGCATTAATGTCCCATGTTATCTTTATTGAACATTATTTTATAATCATCGTTGCGGTATTTTATTTCTGTGGCATCACTCATTTGAGATAAATCTTTCATTTCATTTATGAAAACAATGGGAGGAATTTTTTTCTCCCATTTAAAACTAAAATTAATTAATTAAATTTAATGAATTAATTAATATTTGAAAAAACTGTATTAACATAAAGTGTCATCCACTACAAGTTTAAAAAAAATTATTTGAACTTGAGTGGATGAATAGAAAATATTTTATTAACGATTGAAAATTTGAACAAGATATATATAGAGAGAGTGTGAGCTAATAGTAGGAATTTAAAAAAATCAATTAAAAAATGTGTCAGAAAGTGCACAGTTTGGACTTCAGAACAGCCTTAAGTAAATAAAACGTATATGCAAAAAAATTAAGTCAGAAAATAAAACAAATGCATTATGTAATAATATTTAATAAAATATATTTACTGATAATTATCATATATTTAAAATTCTAAATATTTTTTGTGTTTAATTAAATTTATATTTACAAAGCTTCGCTTAATCTTGATTACTTTTTTTTTCAATTTCGGTTCGGATTACTGGGTTTCTATTGATATGGGTAAGCAGAAATATTGATGTACAATGCTCCCCCCCCCCCCCCCCAAAAAAAAAAAAAAAAAAAAACATTGAACCATTAATTTGGATAGCTAAATACATTAGCAATTTAACTCCAAATTTGAGGAAATATAATTAAAACATATCAATATTTCGGAAATTCTGAATCTAGATCCTTTAACTTAAAAGCGTTATTGTTATTTAGCGCAGCTATTTTCCTCCTGTTACATTACAAAATCCCTTTTTAATTATAGCTAAACCCTGTGTTTCTCTCAATAACATGAGATTACAATTGACCAGTCGATATCTATTAAATTAAAAAACTGGCTTAAACCGCGCTGAGATTTGCATGGGCTGAAATATTCACAACTGGGCCCGGCCCGAATTAAGCCATCTTGTTCCGGAGTCCCCAGAAAGTAAAGTCCAAAACCAAAACCCATCCTCTGTACAGATCTATAACCAAAAGCTAATCTCTAATCTTCTAACTTACATTTACTTGGCACAGAGCCTCTGTGTTTACTCAGAATCGGCTTCAAACGGGAAGTGACGTTTCCTAGAAAATAGGGCTGCCAAGAACAGAAGTTATTCGCCCATGCGAAAGTCAGCGCCATCTATTGAGTAAAGGTGATTTTCATAATATCTGACGCTCCTTTTTAACATAAATTCTATAAAGATCATGTTCCTTCAAAGTTTATTGAAAAGAAATAAATCAATGAAAAATTTTTTTATTAAAAAAAATCACTGTTAATTAGTTTTAATCAATTAAAAGTTACTATTAATGGTTATGTCATTCTCAGTTTATTCAAACAAGTCAGATTTTTCCATATTCAGATCAGAATCTTATCCTATCTTACGATATCTTGATATTATGTATAAGTTATATTTGCATATGTATATATGAGTGTAAAATCATTAACACGTTATGGAGTGTTACTAATAGAGTTTAAAGAAATGTAGATTAGGTGAGTATTCCCCACTGTAGTTTGAGTTTATATTAGAGTGATAATTCTAGGCGAAGATATTTCTTGGCTAATATAGCACAAAATGTACACCAATAACAGTATTTCTATTTCGAGAGGAAATAAGTGTATCCTCAAACTAAAACATTAATTGTCTGACAATCTAATATATACAGGCATCCCCCGACTTACGTATACTGCGACTTACGTAAATTCGCAGTTACGTAAAATTTTTTTGAAAATTACATTTATGAACTTTTGATATAATTGTATATCATATTTAATTATGCGCATTTAATACGCGTTTGCATACTTTTGATAATTATTTTATAAATAAAATATGTAGATAAAAATTATAATTATAATAACATAGTTTTATATATTAGAGAGAGTTATATTTTTGTTGAGAATATACAAATGAAAATGAGGCAAAAAAAAATAGCTCGGGTTCAACCTTTATCATTATGTTAAGAAATTTACAACAAAGAAGAAATTTACAACAAAGGGATTAGCCGAGGCTTTCAACCTAATGGACATGGTACTAGCAAAATTTGAATCTATAGATCCGAACACTGAGGAGTTTGAGAATGTTAGCCGACGTATACATTCAGATATGTCTAGCTATAAGGCCATCTACGTTGACAAAAAGCGTGTGATCCCACAATATACTCTAAATAGATTTGTGATATGCCGCCCACAGCAACTTCAAGATGACAACCCCGACAACCCTCAGCCTTCAACATCGACAGGCGTAAAATTTATTAGAGAACAGCATTTTTGTTCAAAATCATCTTCGTCTAGCTTTAATGTTCGAATCTTTTATGTTCGTTATTCATAGTTGTCTTCTAATTCTTAATAAATACAATTTGCGCTTATCAATAATTATTTTATTTTGTGAATGTCATTAATTTGTCTTGTCATCGAAAATTCGTGGAGAAGAGGTAAGTCACTCCTCTTTAATTATTTATTATTTGTATAGTCGTTTGAAGTAATCTCAAAATTGTTATAAATCACTCCATCAATGTTAAATTTATAAATCTCAAATATTTTTTATTTGAAAAGTGTTTTTTTCAGTTTACCTTTATATTTCTTCATATTTGTATAATTTATATCCGAGTAAATACTGCTGCATGATGCTTTATTTAAAAATTAATACTGTGTAAATAATCTATATATCTATATATATATAATAAATATTGCAGTTTCTTACGAACTTTTACATAAGCAAATTACACATTCGACTTACGTAAAATTCGAGTTACGTAAAAGTCTGCGGAACGCATTAATAACGTAAGTCGGGGGATGCCTGTATATTATTTTCATTCTTATCTTTATTAAATATCAGTGGTACTCACTCAAATTTCTATAAGGACCAAACTGGGGCGAGATTTTGCAGTCATATATCTACATGCTGTAAAGCTACATTAATATACCGGGTGATCCAAAAGTCAGGACGAACTTTAAAAATGAATAATTCGAAAAAGAATCAAGATACAAAGATACGGTTTGCACCAAACGGATGGAAAAGAAACCGTGTTTTGTGTGGCAACGAAATAAAAAATAGTTCTGTTGGCGACCAACAGATGGCGCTGTCGTATTTGTGATGTAGGATTATGCAAAGCAACAAACGATATAAAAAGGAACAACTGCAGCAGGTAATGGTAGTCGAAGCTCGTATGCATCAAAATGCTGTCCATAGTTGAGAAAGCCCTCTTAGTTAAACTGTATTATAAGAGTTCGGATAGTGCCATTGCGGCATTGCGAGCATATCGCTACATGAAGGGTATACGAGATAGCAAAGGACCAATAACGTCTTCTTCATTGAACAAAATGATGAAGAAAATTTGAAGCTACAGGCAGTAGTGTAGTCCTGAGAAAAAAAGTGGGGGGACGCTCATAGTCTCTATCATTAAGGCCTGTAATCAGCCATAGGGCAAACTTGATTATGAATCTTGCTTTTCATTTTGAATTGCAGAAAAAAGTAATTAAATTTAAATTAAATTTAAATTTAATTAATTAAAGTTTCTTTATCTGTTGGTCGTTAAATATCTTGCCATAAAAAAAAAAAAAATTGAAAATCTTATTCCATGTCTGAAAATTTTTGGAATAGAATTCATAATTCAACTACGCTAATTCATGCAACTAGATTTTCGTTAGAAATTGTCTTGAATTATTTTTTTTAATTAGTCGTAGAATAACAGTTGTCCTCTGAGAACATTGAAAATTATTGCATTTTTACTTTACAGATACGTATAGTGTAAGGAAATTTTTGTAATCACGAGAAAATAAAAAGACTATGAAAATTATATTTTTACTTTCTGAGGTCCCCTGAATGTGTGTTTCCGATTTCTATGTATGTGCGTATTTATGTGTGTGAGTCGGTATTTTTTTTTTTTCAGATTCCCAAAGTCTGTTTTTGGTATTTTAAAGATGAGTCAACATGTGTTTTTGTGCATGATAGCGTTTAAACGAAGTTTTCGACTGAACTCAAATGTCGCAGATATGTTATACATAATAAAAGATTATTTAATATATCCTGAACTATATGTCACTGTCCAAAATCTGTATAAAATTTTGGACAACGTGTTTCGTATCCAGACAATTTTTAAGTCATTTTGTGATCAAATGTAAAAATAAGTGAAGTTTCTGTAGGAAAAATCATCAAAAAGCGTGACCGAGGCCGAGGATAACCGATAAATAATGCTTTTTATTGGCTCGAAGACTACATTTAGGATACAGATGCTTACCCAAATCGAATTTTTAAAAATACAATTTTTAAAGGAGTGCAATAGATTAAGTATCCTTCCGAAGAACATTTCTGAAAATGGTGTTTCATCATGATTTCTGTAGAATTAGCAATTCTTTAAATCGCAGTAGTAAAGGTTATAAAGGTTATTCTCAATATGTAAGTGCAATACTAGAGGGGTTTTTTGAAATGTAGAAAAAACGTTCAAAAATCTCGGTTTCATCATGATTTCGGTGGAAATATTCGAGCAAGAGCAAGTAACTTAAACCATGTGGAAGCTATTAACATGCAAATGCTCACGAAGAACGGTTTTTAAAATATTCGAAATTTTAAGTGGTGAAATGAGCGGAATTTTTTTTAAAGTCACTATTCTTCTGAAACTTTCAGGATTAGAAACTTCAAATTTGACATAGAAGGTATATAACGCGTCGATATTCCCTAAGAACAATTGAAATTTTAATGTGTGAATCATCTCAGTGAATGTTACCACACTATTAACAGAATATAAAAGTCTACTCTAATTATAAACTGATTTGAATGCATGCCATTCTATAAGTGTTTAGAAAGTCGAGCGGGATTTTTTTAAAGATATGATTTTGAAGTAAGAGTTTGTATGCAAATAACACTTACAGTAGTACCAAATGGCTTATTTAAGAAGCACTTTCCTAATAAATTATTTTTAACGTTAATAAAAAAAAATGTGGTTCATATTAATTTCTTTTATTTATCAAATATTTAAATAAGTGAAAAATGGGTTTAAAACAACAGCAATATATTTCATTCGTATCACAGTTTAATAATATGTATTACTTTTCCTCTTTCAAAGAACTTTCCAGAAATATTTATTCTCATTAAAGTTCTCAATTCTTTATATTTTCTAGATTTTGTGTCAGTAGCCCTTCTATGATTTTCAGCTTTCCAAATTTTGAGTAAGGTTGTGGTTTTCACTTAGATAAGGATGGATCGTTAAAGATTAGCATTAGATGATTAAACAGATTATTCATTAAAGTTAAATTACTGTTATAAATTAAAAGCATCACGTTTTGTCACTAAAAATACCACGTTGCAAGTCTTGAATATTTTCCGAAGTCTTCAAGTTTGAGCTAAGGTTGACGTATATAGGACGTCCGAAAAAAATGACACGGATTTTAATTTTTTAATTGTTAAAGATAAGTAGTTAATGTAAGACGCAAAACCATTAAAATAAGGTAGAAAATGTGCAGGGGGGAGGAAAGGGACAACGACTATATAAATTAGAAAATCTCTATTACAAGAAAGAGGTACCAGTAACATGGACGATAATAAACATAAGCGGTTGACCCACTAGTTACATGTACTGGAGCTTACGGAAAATACATAGAGAATGCTTAGTCAATTATTATAAGTTAAAAAAATTATGTATCTAAGTTTTAAAACTACATTATCTCTTTACATGATCTCTGCTCGTGTAGCTTTATAATTAGATATACTTGCGATGTATTTTTTTTTTCACACTTTTTAATATTTAATTTTGTTCTAAAAATACTATCGCCAATATGCATACAGTCCCAATTTTCACTTATGAAGTAATATTTAAATAGGTCGAAAAGGTTGTATAAGTCAGCTTTCTTCCTTCACTTTTTTACTTAATTTTAAAGATATGTATGATGATTTTTAATGATGTTGTTGCAGCAAAAAGGAAATTGTTTTTAACTGACAATTTTTGAATAGAAGAGTCGTATAAAAATTTAAAAAGTTATTGTATAAATGTTTGAAAATTAACGAGATAATTATTCCATTGACATTGATATTTTATTACCTTATTTTAGACAATTTTATAATTTACATTACCTACTTATCTTCAGCAGGTAAAAAATTAAAGCGCGCGTCAACCTTTATAATACACACTGTATACCGGTCAATATATATTATATTCCTTACACACAAATGTTTGTAAAATTCATTTTAAAACAACAATGTGTGAGGGAAAAGCATGTCTAGCATTTTTATTATTATTATTATTATCAAAAATAAAATTTTGTTCAGTTTAAACACAAATCAAGCAATAATTACCTATAAATGTAGTGTATTCATTTGAATTATTTTGAGTGGTCATGTATAGAAATTAATGATCATATGCGCATCACATAACACACTAAAATTTAAACCAGCTGCAAAACGCATTTAAAGAAATATTCCGCCATGATGGTAGTGTACTTGAATTCTTTTTTGCGACTCAGTATACGAATATCATTTACGTATCACTCAGGTAATAAATATTTTATTCAGCTGAAAAATACATAATGTAATCGAAAACATGTTTCGAGCAACTGAATCCATAGATGACAATGTGTCCGGATTCTTTCGTCTTGTAGTAAAAGAGCTATAAATGTTTCAGGCACTGTTTTCCATGCATTACAAAGAGTTTCATCAATCACATAAAACAAGTGCTATTTTTAACACTTTAGTAGGTTAAGAAGGTAGCTCCAGCATTACCTTAATTGATGTTCTTAAATAAATATTCATTAATATATTCAATTATTTTTCAATTCCAGAAAAAAGCTTGTCAAAAATGTGTTTTAAAAACATATGTACTTAATGAGATACTTAGAAAATCTAATATTTTGAAATCAAAAACAAAATCAATTCACCTGACTCATCTCAAGAAGTACGGTTGGTTGGTTGGAAAGTAATTCAAAATAATATTTATCATGGAGCAATATTTATCGCAACTAATAAAAACTATCAAACATCTACTTTTTTATCAGCAAAGACTTTTCTCTCATTTAACATAAATTCTATAAAGATCATGTTCCTTCAAAGTTTATTGAAAAGAAATAAATCAATGAAAAATTTTTTTATTAAAAAAAATCACTGTTAATTAGTTTTAATCAATTAAAAGTTACTATTAATGGTTATGTCATTCTCAGTTTATTCAAACAAGTCAGATTTTTCCATATTCAGATCAGAATCTTATCCTATCTTACGATATCTTGATATTATGTATAAGTTATATTTGCATATGTATATATGAGTGTAAAATCATTAACACGTTATGGAGTGTTACTAATAGAGTTTAAAGAAATGTAGATTAGGTGAGTATTCCCCACTGTAGTTTGAGTTTATATTAGAGTGATAATTCTAGGCGAAGATATTTCTTGGCTAATATAGCACAAAATGTACACCAATAACAGTATTTCTATTTCGAGAGGAAATAAGTGTATCCTCAAACTAAAACATTAATTGTCTGACAATCTAATATATACAGGCATCCCCCGACTTACGTATACTGCGACTTACGTAAATTCGCAGTTACGTAAAATTTTTTTGAAAATTACATTTATGAACTTTTCATATAATTGTATATCATATTTAATTATGCGCATTTAATACGCGTTTGCATACTTTTGATAATTATTTTATAAATAAAATATGTAGATAAAAATTATAATTATAATAACATAGTTTTATATATTAGAGAGAGTTATATTTTTGTTGGGAATATACAAATTAAAATGAGGCAAAAAAAAAAAGCTCGGGTTCAACCTTTATCATTATGTTAAGAAATTTACAACAAAGAAGAAATTTACAACAAAGGGATTAGCCGAGGCTTTCAACCTGATGGACATGGTACTAGCAAAATTTGAATCTATAGATCCGAACACTGAGGAGTTTGAGAATGTTAGCCGACGTATACATTCAGATATGTCTAGCTATAAGGCCATCTACGTTGACAAAAAGCGTGTGATCCCACAATATACTCTAAATAGATTTGTGATATGCCGCCCACAGCAACTTCAAGATGACAACCCCAACAACCCTCAGCCTTCAACATCGACAGGCGTAAAATTTATTAGAGAACAGCATTTTTGTTCAAAATCATCTTCGTCTAGCTTTAATGTTCGAATCTTTCATGTTCGTTATTTATAGTTGTCCTCTAATTCTTAATAAATACAATTTGTGCTTATCAATAATTATTTTATTTTGTGAATGTCATTAATTTGTCTTGTCATCGAAAATTCGTGGAGAAGAGGTAAGTCACTCCTCTTTAATTATTTATTATTTTTATAGTCGTTTGAAGTAATCTCAAAATTGTTATAAATCACTCCATCAATGTTAAATTTATAAATCTCAAATATTTTTTATTTGAAAAATGTTTTTCTCAGTTTACCTTTATATTTCTTCATATTTGTATAATTTATATCCGAGTAAATACTGCTGCATGATGCTTTATTTAAAAATTAATACTGTGTAAATAATCTATATATCTATATATATATAATAAATATTGCAGTTTCTTACGAACTTTTACATAAGCAAATTACACATTCGACTTACGTAAAATTCGAGTTACGTAAAAGTCTGCGGAACGCATTAATAACGTAAGTCGGGGGATGCCTGTATATTATTTTCATTCTTATCTTTTTAAATATCAGTGGTACTCACTCAAATTTCTATAAGGACCAAACTGGGGCGAGATTTTGCAATCATATATCTACATGCTGTAAAGCTACATTAATATACCGGGTGATCCAAAAGTCAGGACGAACTTTAAAAATGAATAATTCGAAAACGAATCAAGATACAAAGATACGGTTTGCACCAAACGGATGGAAAAGAAACCGTGTTTTATGTGGCAACGAAATAAAAAATAGTTCTGTTGGCGACCAACAGATGGCGCTGTCGTATTTGTGATGTAGGATTATGCAAAGCAACAAACGATATAAAAAGGAACAACTGCAGCAGGTAATGGTAGTCGAAGCTCGTATGCATCGAAATGCTGTCCATAGTTGAGAAAGCCCTCTTAGTTAAACTGTATTATAAGAGTTCGGATAGTGCCATTGCGGCATTGCGAGCATATCGCTACATGAAGGGTATACGAGATAGCAAAGGACCAATAACGTCTTCTTCATTGAACAAAATGATGAAGAAAATTTGAAGCTACAGGTTCTTTTGCGTCACGTCAAAGAAGTGGACGTCCCTTAACAGCCGTTGCTGTTGCAACGACAGTGGAGCAGACGGTGCAATCCATGTCGGCGGTTGCTGCACATGGGGAGTGCAGTGCTCGAGAAGTTTCGAGGCAGACAGCAGTGTCGTACAGAAGTGTCTGAAGAGCACTGCGAATAACTTTGCAACGGTATCCCTACAAGTTGCAACATAATCAAGAACTGAAACATCCTGACTTCGACTCTCGCCGAGATTTTGCGAATTTGGTATTCGATAAGATGAAAGAGCAGCACGACTGGCTTCACACTGTGCTTTGGACAGATGAAGCGCATTTCACACTCTCTGGCACTTTTAACACCCACAATTGTCGAGTGTGGACCACAGAATATCCACATGCATTTGTTGAGGTACCCTTGCAACATCCATTAAGTGACAGTCTGGTGTGGCTTCACTGCTGATTTGATAATTGGTCCATTTTTTTTCGAGGAAGTCACACAGACGGGTTTCAAATCAGTTTCTGTCACTGGTCAGCGATATATAGCACTGTTACAGAACAGCATTATTCCTGAAATGCAAACGCGACAGGCACTCCGAACAGTTACCTTTATGCAAGATGGAGCACCACCTCATATTGCTCTGCCTGTACAACACCTGCTACTCTCAACATTTGGGGAGTATCGCATTATCAGCCGGTACTTTAATCACGCATGGCCTTCAAGATCTCCCGATCTGACACCCTGTGACTTTTGGCTGTGGGGATTCTTGAAGTCAAAAGTGTACCGCGACCAACCGGCATCACTAGCAGCACTGAAAGATGCCATCCGCCAAAATGTGTCTGCCATAACGTAAGAAATGCTACTAAATGCTGTGAACGGTGTGGTGCCTATACTTCTGAATAATGGACAGCACATTGAACATTTACTGTAGTACTAATTAACTGTAATTAAGCTGACTTGTAAGCTGTCAACATTTTTTCATTTGTAAATCATCTTTTGGTGCAATAAAACACTATAGCGCCACCTATTAGTCGCCAACAGAACTATTTTTTTCGTTGCCACACAAAACCCGGTTTCTTTTCCATCCGTTTGGTGCAAACCGTATCTTTGTATCTTGATTCCTTTTTGAATTATTCATTTTTAAAGTTCGTCCTGAATTTTGGATCACCCGGTATATTAAGTAGGACTTTCCTCTGAAAAATATTGCTGAGAACATAGATTTAACAATAACGAAATAATGAAAATGAATAAATTAACCCTTTCCGGCGCGGAGTAAGTCTGTTTTTAAAATGATGAAATTATCGACTGACACCAGAATTTACAAAAGAATTCATTAGAAAAGAAAAACTTGCTTATTTTCCCTTAGTTTATAAAATAAAAAATTTAATTAAATATTCTTAGTGCCGTTTGTTAGTTTTAGAATTAAAATTATGTGTCCTTTTTTGTGGACACCGACCGCTAAAGGGTTTTAACCCCTTGGGGACGAGCGACACGTATACGTGACGCATAAGATGCTCAGAATCCTCGATTATTCCCACCAGTTATTTTTTATTGTAAGCTTTGCCTTATGTAATCCTAGCATTTCTGCAATTCAAGAAAGTAAAAATTTCTGTTTTGAAAAACCGGGGGTAAAAGATTAAAAATTCTGTAAAGGACGTTCGTCGCGAAGGGGTTAAATGGTAGAATTACAAGATATCAATACATAACGTTAAAAAATTAATTTAAAAAATATATATTGTTCATCCGCTTTGTTTTCATATTTTTTTATATCATTTAGTAAGGAATCTCATTTTATTAAATGTTAGATTTTATCAAAATCTAACACGATACTTTACATTTGTGCAATTTTGAGTCTGGTTTCTGATGCAATCGGAAGTTTCAAATTCCTTAAAGGTAGCTACTGCTCTTCCTCCCCCACCCTTCCTTATTTTTCTTCAAAATTCTGCCCTGTGCTCTACGACGTTTATTGAAATCTTATTTGTAAAGTTACTCAAATGTGATTTTTGAAATAGGGTCATTACACAGAATTTCGATGACAAGAGTTATCACATTTTTTATGATTTTACCCCAATTTTGTACATGGAAACATACATACAGAAAAACTTAAAATCCATCCTCTGAAAAAAAAAAAAAAAAAAAAAAAAAAAAAAATCTATTTCAATAACATTATTAATTAGAAGTATTCGATAACTGCGATTTTTTCTAAATTCAAACGCTTGTAAAATCTTGTTTGATTTACTGAACAAGTAGATATAAATAGTAAAAAAAAAAAAAAAAAAACAATAATATAAATAAGTAAATAAAATCTTTTATTCAACTAAAACCCCACTAAAACGTAGAAAAAATAAACTAGTGTATTGTTGTTGTCACAAAACTTTCTTCTATATAAATCAAATCGTTTGCAACCAAAATTAAATGACAATCTATTCATTCTTGAGATATAGCTATCCCAGTCACAGTGAAAAACAGAGTGTAGCAGTGACACCTGTTAGGCGATGTACACCAAAACCGAATCAGCGTCTGTTTATGTGAAGGTCTAACAAAATATGACGTATAAAGGAATTATGTGCATTGGTTCTTGATATATAGCTATAGCGGAATTCGTGAAAAATTCAGCATAGCAGTGACACATGTTAGGCGATTTAATCCAAAAACTAATAATATTCAATTTATATCAAGGTATAAACGAATCTAAAGTTTTATGGAATTCCGTGCATTAGTTCTTGAAATAGAGTAATCAAAATATTTGGTCAGGCACAGATTGACAGATTCACAGACCGACACGTTCCAAAAACAGTCAAATCGGGTTCGAGGCCTTTTAAAACGTCTAAATCCGTTGAAAGGCGGAAGTTATTTTTTTTACGAATCCAACATTTTCTTTTTTGTGAAGGTAAAAGAAAGTAAAAAAAAAAAAAGTTTTCATAAAATTCGGAAATTCGAAAGCATTTTAAAAAGATAAAGAAGCATCACTTTAAAAATTACATAAAATAAACATATATCTATATATTTTTTTCTTTTCTTTTCATGTAAAAACAATATCATGTATAAAACACGTCTATAATTTTCGTTACATTTAAATATCTTCATAAGCACTACATTACTGTTTTTCAATTCAAAGAATTGTAGAGGAATATTTGAAGATTTTTTTTTTCATAAATTTTCTCTTTATCCAATATATTCAAATCTATACTAATAAAAGAAAGTTTCGCTCTGTGTCTGTGTGTGTGTGTTTGTTTCTTTTTCTGTCTGCGATGGCTAGCAAAATCTAGCCCATCTAGAAGTCTGAAAATTTAGTTGTGGATAGTCCAAGGTCTGGGCAGGTGCACCTAAGTGTCAGAATTTTAATACTTTGAAAATTAACAAAAATATTAATTAAAAACTGATCAATAACTCATCTTTTTCTTTTTTTTTTTTTTTTTTTGCGAGCCGGCTTTCAGAACTCGCGCATGCCCAGGACTCGATTTATCATACCGCAGGAGAATAAAGAACCATTTACATGAATAATCCGTTTATTTTACAATTCTGTTTTAAATTCTATCGACTAAACCGTTTTTTTTTTTAATTTATAAACGAAAAGCATATTCTGAAAGACCGCACTCTTACGTCTCCAATACCGTAATCAATTCAAAAATAATAATAATAATAACACTTTGAAAAACATTTTTGAAAAGGGGTAGTTTTCCCGTGCTAATGTTTTCTCCCTTACGCCAACGCCCCTCAATAGCACAATTTTAAAGATACAGACAAACCAAACACATGCTCTTAAAGCTGAAACTTTCTTCTAATAGACGGTACAATTATTTTTTTTAAATACGGATTTTAACCCTTCCAAAAACACTGGCGAACGCAGGTCATTTCGCACGTCACAAGAAGATTTTATTTTTTTCTTACGCTAAAAGTTACTAAATATTCCTATTTTGACACAATATTTTTAGAACAACTTAGTAGACCAAATTTACGTCACCTACAACAATTTCGAAACGCTCGGACGAGAACAAGTTTCTAAAAAAAGTAAAATCTGAGATATTTTCAGCCAAAACCCATAATAACAGGATGTTTCCCGCGGTCACGCTTGGCTTCTGGTACCGTTTTCACTATTTAAATTGCATGTATTTTCACATAATTTATAGAGGACTTAGAAACAGTTATATTTATAAACGACTAAAATTTCAGAGAGATCGGACGACGAATGCTATTTTTTTATGTTAACGAACCCGACGTGAAAAAAAAAAAAAAAAAAAAAAAAAAAAAAAAAAAAAAAACATTTATTTTACAACCAGGTAACAATATTTCTGACGTAATTTTTACACTGGCTGTAAAACTGTTATATTTATGACCATTGAAAATTTCAAAGGGTTTGGACAACAAAAGCTTTTTTTTTTTTTAACTATATAACGATCGTACTTGAAAAAAAAAAGTAAATGTTTTTCTACGATTTTGTCATTAAAGATATAAATTCATACAAAATTGGGTAAAATATGTAAAATAATGTAACTTTGGGGTTTATTTAAGGTTTATCAGGCGCCCGGACAACACTGGGCGGGTCAGCTAGTTTTAATATAAAATAATTTTTAAAGAGATTTTTCTATAGCAATCGCTATCGATTTCTATATAAAAAATGTGCCAAAGAAAATTTTCTATAGCAATTTCTATCGATTTCTTCATAAGATTTTTCTAAAGAAAAATTTCTATATGAAGAAGTATGGATTCTCGCACAAAAACTTTACATAGCTGTTTTTTTTTTTTTTTTGTGCAAATTTCGCGGCAAACGGATCCATCACATGCTGCTCGATACAACTCTTAAAAGAAATTGGCGATCCTTCCGAACCATTCGTTCACTTCAGTCACGATTACAAAGCGTGTTGCTAAGTGTCCGATTTACGCGGGACGTCCCAATCTTTAGGTGCTCCAAGACCTGTACCGCGTAACCACTAAGCGGGACGCCTAAAGTCACGATTTTCGTCAAAAGTCACCACACCAAAAGTCACGTGACGACACGTTTTTCACTTTCTCGAACTGCCGCGCTTGGAATTCGTTCAAAACCCCGACTTTGACAATATTTTCTGAAAGACCTTCTGCTTTTACCAAAAAATGGAAAACATGTTTCGCTTACATCGTTTCTGAATAAGAACATCTGCCTATTCCATCCGTTTTCGAACAAACATGAATTTAAAAAAATGCGTCAGAAAGAAAAAATGTGTCAGAATCAAATCCTTTGGATTCGAGAACAGCCTTAAACAATTTTGCAATTGAATGCTATTTTAAGGATATACTAGCTGCTCCCCAGCCGGCGTTGTCCTGGCCCGTGATAAATAAAACATCAGCTTTTTATTATTTTATATCTTTAACCCGATTTTGTATAAATTTATATTTTAAAATGAAATCTTTGAAATCTTTATTGGTGATAAATAAAACGGTTTTCCAGCCCGTGTAAAAATTTCGTGAAAATATATTGTTATCTATGTTGTAAAAGAAATGCTTTTTCTCGCTTTTTTGTTTATTTGTTTTCGCGTCGGCTCCGTTAACAAAGCAATAAAAAAATTATTCTCAGCTCCCGAACCCTCTGACATTTCAATCGGTTATAAATATTACTGTATCCATGCTCTCTTTAAAATTTCGCGAAAAAATATGTATATTTAGTAGTAAAAACATGAGTTCTTAAAAAAAAAAAGAAAAAGGCTTTAGCTTTTGACCTCAAAACAAAAATATATTAGGTCAATGATTTCAATGCGATGCTACGACTCCATCTGTTTTCAATCAACCCTTTTTTAATCCCCCTAGGATGCTAATCAATCAGGTTTCCCCTTTCTGAGGGGAGAAGCCTTTAAAAAACGTTGAAGCATGCGCAAAGAGATGATATTCGTGTGGAAAATAGAATGTGAACTTGACCAATTTGACAGAATGCGCTTTTCATTTTAAATATATAGATGCTCATTTCTCGATACTGTTTAATTTTTGGAAAGATTTTTAATTTCATGGTAATTAGCAGTCTAAAAGTGTAATCTACTGACCTGCCCTCGACTGCACCTTTTCATCTTAACCCCACATTATTTTCAAGGATTTTCAAGGAAGAAAATTTTCGGAATTCAACATTGATTTTAGGTGTACGGGAGGTTATTGTCACGACTCCGGGCAATGCCGAGCGGGTCAGCTTGTGAGACAATGAAACATATTTTTTGTGTCACTTGTTTGTGAAGAACAAATACTGTTCCCGAAAAACAGAGTACATTTTCAGCATTTCAAATATCTATTTTTGTGTCAAAAAGAGGCACGTCTAATATACCCGCTTTCATCCTTGCCCGAGAAGCATTTGGATGCATAAGCTGATTTTAATATTATCATTTTTTTTTATCACTCACATAAAACAGGTGTTATTTTTAGCACTTCAGTAGATTTATACGGTTAGCTCCAGTATTATCTTACTTGACGTTCTTAAATAAATATTCATTATTATATTCAATTGTTTTTCAATTCCAGAAAAAAAAACTTGTCAAAAATGTGTTTTAAAACATATGTACATAATGAGATACTTAGAAAATCTAATATTTTGAAATCAAAATCAAAATCAATTCACCTGACTCATCTCAAGAAGTACGGTTGGTTGGTTGGAAAGTAATTCAAAATAATATTTATCATGGAGCAATATTTATCGCAACTAATAAAAACTATCAAACATCTACTTTTTAACACTTTCCAACCTAGTTGAAAAGTGTTTATGACTTCGGTTTGTCTGGCCGTCTGCCGTCTGGCCGTGCTCTAACTCCCGTAAATATGCTCGGATTGCCCTGCAATTTTTATATGTTATAATCGTTATCTATAGCATGTTCCCTATTTCAACGGAAGTGTGTAGCACTTATAGTTTTTTTACAGGGACACTCAAAAGAATTCCGTTACATTGCGGTCTATGGGGAAAAATCATTTGCGGTTTATTTAAATAATGTTTCACTATTTTAAACGCATTGAAATTTATATATATCACTAAGGTGCATCAGAAGAAGCTTAATATGGAATAGGGTGTGCATAGCACTTATACTTACTTTACAGGGACAGTCAAAAGAATTCCGTTACATTACGTCTATGGAGAAAAATCGTCTGCGGTTTATTTAAATAATGTTTCCCTATTTTAAACGCATTGGAATTTATTTAAGGTTCATTACAAGAGACTTACTACAGAATATTGTGTGTATAGCAGTCATCGTTCATTTACAGGGACACACAAAAGAATTCTCTACTGTATGTTAACAATAATTCCTGGAAGTGCGTTTTAAGTAACTGAACGCGATTTTAATTTTAAATCGCTTTTTGTATATTACGTGGTGTGTATAAATTCTGTAGATCCTATACAAGGAAGCACAAAAGTTCGGGAACACATTTCCGTATTACTTAACTCCAGACTGAGAATTTTAAACTGTGCTACGTGTTTCCTAACTGAACTAAAATTTAGCATCCTATGTAGTATATATACAAATCTATAGATCCTATACAGGGCTGAATGAAAGTATTCGGATTACTTAGATGTTATCTTTTAGCTTATTAAAGAGTATGATTCGTAAAATTATTATGGAAGCGTTGGAAAGTGTTACATAATCTATGCTTGACGCATGATTTTTCGTTCTTGTTTTATCAGCAAAGACTTTTCTCTCATTTAACATAAATTCTATAAAGATCATGTTCCTCCAAAGTTTATTGAAAAGAAATAAATCAATAAAAAATTAATTTATTAAAAAAAATCACTATTAATTAGTTTTAATCAATTAAAAGTTACTGTTAATGGTTATGTCATTCTCAGTTTATTCAAACAAGTCAGATTTTTCCATATTCAGATCAGAATCTTATCCTATCTTACGATATCTTGATATGTATATTAGGGTGGATCGAAAAGTATACGAAAAATTTTTTTTTTCGAAATTACTTTTGGCGCGGGGTGCAAAAGTTGCCTTTTATGTATATTAGTTTACACGTTTTTTTTAATTGAAATCCATTCATATCTTCCGGTGCCCCAAGCGCCCCAAAATAGTTAAAAATTGAAATTTTTATGAAAATTTATAATTTTTTTTGTTTTTTTATTTATTTAAAATTACTTTTAGCGAGGGGTGTAAAAGTTGTCTTTTATTTATATTAGTTTGCATGTTTTTTTTAATCGAAATTCATTCATATCTTCATTTGCCCCAAGCGTCCCAAAAATAGTTAAAAATTGAAGGTTTTATAAAAAATTATAATTTTTCTTTTTTTTCTTTTTTTAATTCCATTTGGCGTCGTGTGAGAAAGTTGTGTATTGGGTGTTTTACATAATTGTGTAGTTTACATATATATATTTTTTTTTATCGAAATCCATTCATATCTGCCGGTACCCCAGGTATAGTTAAAAATAAAATTGAAACTTTTAAGAAAATGTATCAAAAATTTTAAATTTACGAAAATTGTTTACAAAGTTGGCAAAGTGTTTAATTAATAACGTATAAACATATATAAATAATAATAATTTTATTATAATACATGAAGTATAAATTTAGAAATCAAAGCACTAAATCTTAAAAATTATAAAAATTGAACTTACGTAGCAAATTGTTTACTTCTTTTAATTTGGAGATTTACATATTTCTAAAGTTTGTAATCCATTTTGGGATTAAAATGTTTGACATGGCGTCTTGATTTTATTCTATTTAATATGAAACCGAGTCTCTTTCCCAGTCCAGATACACTTTCTGATGCCTCAGGCACAAGTTGAATGCATCTTTTATCATCTTGTGTATGACATGGATATTTTGACCATTCTTCCGTTTTTCTACTTTTATCATAGCCTCAATTTCCTCGCAAGTCACCTTCATCAAAAGAGGTGGTTCAAAACGTCCAATTTATTGCCAGTCAGTAAGTTCACAATAATACTATGCTCTGAAGTGTATTTTTGGTACTTGAAAAAATCTTACTTCTGGTGATCCTCTATTTTCATTTCAAGCACAACATAGTTTTCTTATTGCTAAAGACTTGATAGGCTCTGTGTTATCCGAGAGCATTGATAATAAAAAAATTTCAGGATGACAAAAGAAGCTATCTAATTAAACAACAGTGTCTACAAATTTTCTTAGATTGGATTCCAAATATCTAGAAAATGTGATAAGTTTTCCAATATACCGCTGTCCTTCTGTTATGGAGGGCATTATTTTGATATGGAACCCTATAGGTCCATACTTTCATAATATATGTTGTAAGAATAATGAGTTTTTCAGATGGATTTTCTGTGGCCATCTTGAGTAAAGAACTGGAACATGGTTTTTAAATGCCAGTTCAGAACCATTTTGACCACGTGATATGTCTGCACAAATATCATATAAATATTGCTGATCAATGATGAGAACCATTCTATCTATGTTATCTGGCATATTCTCCATACGTATTGAAGAAAAGGAAGCTACAGGTAGCTCCTCGAAGGTTTTGATTGCTGTACCAATTGGGCCCACAAAGGCTTTAGTACGAATTGTTGCACATCTAAAGAATGTAGTAAATGTCGTAAAGGCCTTTAGCTTCTTCTGTTGCAAATGTAAAGTGTCCAATATGCAGAGAGTCATGTTCCTTTACAAGAGTAAAATGTTCCTCCTTTGTGATCTTTGTGTAGTACATTGTGCTCTTCATCACTAGCACTTTTATATTGTCTTTTTCCCATCGGAAAATAATCCGGTTAAAATAGACAGAGACACGACTAAATTACTCGTCTGTACAACTAAATCTTGAACCTTTGTAAGCTATCGACGAATTTTGTTGCGATCTACTAAATTCGAAGTCTCTTTTTATGTACAATTCCAATATGTCGTAAAACAGAGCTGGCAAATTTAAGCAGCTGTCTATTCAAAATTTCGTATGTAACAATATAGTATAGAACTAATTTTATACATTAGAATAAACGATAAACGAATTGTCATCTCCTGGATCTAATAACTATGCTATACAAATGATTATTTAACTCTTCTTTTTACTTACAATTTTAAGTACAAAATTTGCATATTTTCGACGAATATTTAAGTGTCTTGGGGCACCCGGAAGACATTTATTGAAATTAAAAATATTTTGCATTTGTGTTAGTAGGTTTAAAAGACAACTTTCGCACCCCGCACTAAAAGTAATTAAAGAAATAAATAAAGAATAAAAAAACAACAAAAAAATTACAATTTTTTATAAAACTTTTAATTTTTAACTATTTTTGGGGCGCTTGGGGCACCGGAAAATATTAATGGATTTCACTTAAAAAAAACATGTAAACTAATATGCATAAAAGACAACTTTTGCACCCCGCGCCAAAAGTAATTTTAAAAAATATTAAAAATAATAAAATATGTAAATTTTCATAAAAATTTCCTTTTTTAACTATTTTTGGGGCGCTTGGGGCACCGGAAGATATGGATTGATTTCAATAAAAAAAAACAGATTTAAACTAATATAAATAAAAGGCAACTTTTGTACCCCGCACCGATTCGATTATCCAAATTTCGATTTTTCGATCCACCCTAATGTATATGTTATATTTACATATGTATATATGAATGTAAAATATTTAAAAGTTATGGAGTGTTACTAATAGAGTTTAAAGAAATGTAGATTAGGTGAATATTCCCCACTGTAGTTTGAGTCTATATTAGAGTGATAATTCTTGGCGAAGGGATTTCTTGGAAATATAGCACAAAATGTACACCAATAACAGTATTTCTATTTCGAGAGGAAATAAGTGTATCCTCAAACTAAAACATTAATTGTCTGACAATGTAATACATATATTACTTTCATTCTTATCTTTATTAAATATCAATGGTACTCACTCAAATTTCTATAAGGACCAAAATGGGGCGAGTTTTTGCAGTCATATTTCTACATGCTGTAATGCTACATTAATATATATTAAGTTGGACTTTCCTCTCAATGATATTGCTGAGAACATAGATTTAACAATAACGAAATAATGAAAATGAACAAATTAAATGGTAGAATTACAAGATATCAATACATACTCTTAAAAAATTAATTTTAAAAAAATATTGTTCATCCGCTTTGTTTTCATATTTTTTTATATCATTTAGTAAGGAATCTCAATTTATTAAATGCTAAATACTCAAAGCTTTAAGGAAAAATAACACTGGAACTGTAATGATACATTATATACTAATTATTAATAATTATAACCAGTGTAAACAGTTTAGTATTAAAATCAATTTTGAATAATTTTATTAAATGTAAATATTAGCAGTGTTTAATATTCAAGGTGCGTACACTCTTTGGAATTTTAAAGGAATCTGTCATAGCTATTTAGGATAAGAAAATTTCTATTTAATATTTAAATTGCAAAATTGATTATCTCCCCGTTTCTTCACGAGATTGCAACATTTTAATGAAGTTAAATAAGGCGAAAAATTCTATTAAAAATGCGGTTAACAATATTCACCCTGAATATGTGTACATAATTATGACAAAATTTAAATTTACATAACTTTTCTGGATTATTCAATTTATGAAGTGGGTATTCTACATTTCTGCAACTCTACAATTCTGGCATATCTACAATTTATGAGTTTTTGTATGTTCCTGGGTAACAGCGATTAGCAGACGACTTTCAAAATTTTTATGTGTCAGGCTTGTATTTATTTTCAATGCACTAAATGTCATAAAAATAGGTTGAACTAAAAAAGCTTAACATCTTTCTAGAAAAAAATGCTACATTCGGAATATATTAGGCAGCAAAGTTTAAAAAAAATCTGTACAATAGGAAAATCAAAAGTCTGTATTCACTCTTGTGGCCTCGTGAAATGAACTTGAGGGCCGCATAGTGAATATCATTGGTATAAGATTGCACTAAAAAGTGCTATTACATTAATACTTCTCTTTTATTTAAAGTTTCACACCACAATTATTTAAAAATTTAATTTGATATATAAAATCAAATGTATATAGTTGAAAGTGTTGTAAGATGACACAGTTAAAACAGCGGGTGGGCTGTCATCGGTTTAAGCTTCTCGCATCTCTTTGAAAACTAAATCTTTTTAGAAAGGATACTAAATCCAGAACATATTCTGTAGTGTCATAGCCATGACCATGATGTTCATAGTCATAGCAATGCTTTAGGAAATAATATTGATAATTTCTGTGCTTAAAATGTTTATGTAATGCTAATGCATATATATAGAAGAAATATGCGGATTAATATCGTGTTAGATTTTATCAAAATCTAACACGATACTTTACATTTGTGCAATTTTGAGTCTCGTTTCTGATGCAATCGGAAGTTTCAAATTCCTTAAAGGTAGCTACTGCTCTTCCTCCCCCACCCTTCCTTATTTTTCTTCAAAATACTGCCCTGTGCTCTACGACGTTTATTTAAATCTTATTTGTAAAGTTACTCAACTGTGATTCTTGAAATAGGGTCATTACACAGAATTTCGATGACAAGGGTTATCACATCTTTTATGATTTTTCCCCTATTTTGTACATGGAAACCTACATATAGAAAAACTTAAAATCCATCCTCTGCAAAAAAAAAAAAAAAAAAAAAAAAAAAAATCTATTTCAATAACATTATTAATTAGAAGTATTCGATAACTGCAATTTTTTCTAAATTCAAACGTTTGTAAAATCTTGTTTGATTTACTGAACAAATA
Source organism: Maratus michaelseni (assembly GCA_963931845.1). NCBI lineage: Eukaryota > Metazoa > Arthropoda > Arachnida > Araneae > Salticidae > Maratus > Maratus michaelseni. The sequence goes on from OZ007597.1 coordinate 142,935,102, forward strand.
GATATAAATAGTAAAAAAAAAAAACAATAATATAAATAAGTAAATAAAATCTTTTATTCAACTAAAACCCACTAAAACGTAGAAAAAATAAACTCGTATATTGTTGTTGTCACAAAACTTTCTTCTATATAAATGAAATCGTTTGCAACCAAAATTAAATGACAATCTATTCATTCTTGAGATATAGCTATCACAGACACAGTGAAAAACAGAGTGTAGGAGTGACACCTGTTAGGCTATTTACACCAAAACTGAATCAGCGTCTGTTTATGTCAAGGTCTAACAAAATATGACGTATAAAGGAATTATGTGCATTGGTTCTTGATATATAGCTATAGCGGAATTCGTGAAAAATTCAGCATAGCAGTGACACATGTTAGGCGATTTAATCCAAAAACAAATAATATTCAATTTATATCAAGGTATAAACGACTCTAAAGTTTTATGGAATTCCGTGCATTAGTTCTTGAAATAGAGTTATCAAAATATTTGATCAGGCACAGATTGACAGATTCACAGACGGACACGTTCCAAAAACAGTCAAATCGGGTTCGAGGCCTTTTAAAACGTCTAAATCCGTTGAAAGGCGGAAGTAAATTTTTTTACGAATCCAACATTTTCTTTTTTGTGAAGGTAGAAGAAAGTAAAAAAAAAAAAGTTTTCATAAAATTCGGAAATTCGAAAGCATTTTAAAAAGATAAAGAAGCATCACTTTAAAAATTACATAAAATAAACATATATCTATATATTTTCTTTTCTTTTCTTTTCATGTAAAAACAATATCATGTATAAAACACGTCTATAATTTTCGTTACATTTAAATATCTTCATTAACACTACATTACTCTTTTTCAATTCAAAGAATTGTAGAGGAATATTTGAAGATTTTTTTTTTTTTTGTTCATAAATTTTCTCTGTATCCAATATATTCAAATCTATACTAATAAAAGAAAGTTTCGCTCTGTGTCTGTGTGTGTGTGTTTGTTTGTTTTTCTGTCTGCGATGGCTAGCAAAATCTAGCGCATCTAGAAGTCTGAAAATTTAGTTGTGGATAGTCCAAGGTCTGGGCAGGTGCAACTAAGTGTCAGAATTTTAATACTTTGAAAATTAACAAAAATATTAATTAAAAACAGATCAATAACTCATCTTTTTTTTTTTTTTTTTTTTTTTGCGAGCCGGCTTTCAGAACTTGCGCATGCCCAGAACTCGATTTATCATACCGCAGGAGACTAAAGAACCATTTACATGAATAATCCGTTTATTTTACAATTCTGTTTAAAATTCTATCGACTAAACCGATTTTTTAGCTCACAGGCTATCAAAGCCTGAGAGCTTATGTGCTCGCCGGTTCTGTATGTACGTACGTATGTATGTATGTATGTACGTAACACGATAACTCTTGATAGAACTAACCGTTTTACTTTAAATTTTGTTTATAGGTTCCTTGTGATAAGGCGCTTCCCTGTTTAGTTTTGGAGGTTCATTGGTTAAGCATAAAGGGAGGAAACGGGGTGCTAACCCCCCATAATTTAGATAAATGGGTTTTTCATGCAGAATTATCCCATTTTCTTCAAATTTTGTATATAGGTTCATTTTGATAATGTGCTTCTGTCAATAGTTTTGGGGGTTCATTGGTTAAGTATAAAGGGGGAAAGGGGGGATAACCCCCCCCCCTAATTTAGATAAATGAGTTTTTCATTCATGCAGAATTATCCGATTTTCTTCAAATTTTGTATATAGGTTCATTTTGATAATGTGCTTCTGTCAATAGTTTTGGGGTTTCATTGGTTAAGTATAAAAGGGGAAAGAGGGGATAATCCCCCCCCCCTAATTTAGATAAATGAGTTTTTCATGCAGAATTATCCGATTTTCTTCAAATTTTGTATATAGGTTCATTGTGATAATGCGCTTCTCTGAATAGTTTTGTGGGTTCATTGGTTAAGTATAAAGGGGGAAAGGGGGGGGCTAATCCCCTCTTAATTTAGATAAATGGGTTTTTCATGCAGAATTATCCCATTTCCTTCAAATTTTGTATATAGGTTCATTGTGATAATGCGCTTCTCTGAATAGTTTTGGGGGTTCATTGGTTAAGTATAAAAGGAGAAAGGGGGGCTAATCCCCCTTAATTTAGATAAATAGGTTTTTCATGCAGAATTATCCGATTTTCTTCAAATTTTGTATATATATATTCATTGTAATTAGAGACTTCCCTGATTAGTTTAAGGGGTTCATTAGTTAACTAGGAGGGGGATAACGGGGGGATGACCCCTCCTTAATATATTGTTGATTTCTTTATTTTTCGAGGGGCATATTTCGAATTCTTTGAAATAAGAGTATAATATACAATTAGTGTGAATAGCCTGTAAGCTCAATGCCCTCAGTTTAACTGGGCAGTTTTATTTAAATTTATAAACGAAAAGCATATTCTGAAAGACCGCACTCTTACGTCTCCAATACCGTAATCAATTCAAAAAAAAAAAAAAAAAAAAAAAAAAAACACTTTGAAAAACATTTTTGAAAAGGGGTAGTTTTCCCGTGCTAATGTTTTCTCCCTTACGCCAACGCCCCTCCCTCAATAGCACGATTTTAAAGATACAGACAAACCAAAGACATGCTCTTAAATCTGAAACTTTCTTCTAATAGGCGGTATAATAATTTTTTTTTTTAAATACGGATTTTAACCCTTCCAAAAACACTGGCGAACGCAGGTCATTTCGCGCGTCACAAGAAGATTTTTTTTTTCTTACGCTAAAAGTTACTAAATGTTCCTATTTTGACACAATCTTTTTAGAACAACTTGGTAGACCAAATTTACATCACCTACAACAATTTCGAAACGTTCGGACGAGAACAAGCTTCTAAAAAAAAGTAAAATCTGAGATATTTTCAGCCAAAACCCATAATAACAGGATGTTTCCCGCGGTCACGCTTGGCTTCTGGTACCGTTTTCACTATTTAAATTGCTTGTATTTTCACATAATTTATACAGGACTTAGAAACAGTTATATTTATAAACGACTAAAATTTCAGAGAGATCGGACGACGAATGCTATTTTTTATGTTAACTGACCGACGCGGGAAAAAAAAAAAAAAAAAAAAAAAAACATTTATTTTACAACCAGATAACAATATTTCTGACGTAATTTTTACACTGGCTGTAAAACTGTTATATTTATGACCATTGAAAATTTCAAAGCGTTTGGACAACAAAAGCTTTTTTTTTTTTAATTATATAACGATCGTACTTGAAAAAAAAAAGTAAATGTTTTTTTACGATTTTGTCATTAAATATATAAATTCATACAAAATCGGGTAAAATATGTAAAATAATGCAAATTTGGGGTTTATTTAAGGTTTTATCAGGCGCCCGGACAACAATGGGCGTGTCAGCTAGTTTTAATATAAAATAATTTTTAGAGATTTTTCTATAGCAATCGCTATCGATTTCTATATAAAAAATGTGCCAACGAAATTTTCTATAGCAATTTCTATAGATTTCTACCTAAGATTTTTCTAAAGAAAAAACTCTATATGAACAAGTATGGATTCTCGCACAAAATCTTTACATACTTTTTTTGTGTGTGTGTGCAAATTTCACTGCAAATGGATCCATTATATACTGCTCGATACAAACAATTCTCTTAAAAGAAACTAGGCGATCCTTATGAACAATTCGTTCAGTTCAGTCACGATTACAAAAAGTGTTGCTAAGTGTCCGATTTACGCGGGACATCTTGATTTTTAGGGGCACCAAGACCTGTACCGCGTAACCACTAAGCGTGACGCCAAAAGTCATGATTTTCGTCAAAAAAGTCACCACGCCAAAAGTCACGTGACGACACGTTTTTCACTTTCTCGTGCTGCCGCGCTGGGAATTCGTTCAAAATGTCGACTTTGACAATATTTTCTGAAAGATCTGCTTTTACCGAAAAATGGAAAACATGTTTCGCTTACATCGTTTCTGAATAAGAACATCTGCCTATTCCATCCGTTTTCGAACAAACATGAATTAAAAAAATGTGTCAGAAAGTGTCTCCTTTGAATTTGAGAACAGCCTTAAATATTTTTGCAATTGAATGTTATATTAAAGATATACTAGCTGATCCCCGCCCGACTCTGCCCGGGGCTGTGATAATATATATATATATATATTTAAATCATGTTTTATTATTTTGTATCTTTAACCTGATTTCGTATGAATTTATATTTTAAAATGAAACCTTCGCGAAAAAATATTGATATTTAATGATAAAAGCGCTCATTTTCTTGTTTTTTTTTTTTTTTTTTTTTTTTTTGTTTTTTTTTTTTTTTTTTTTTTTTTTTTTTGTTTTTACGCAGGAGAGTTTCATAGTTTTAAAATAAAAAGTTACTTTTATCCGAACTCTTTGAAATCATTAATGGTGATAAATAAAACGGTTTTACAGCCCGTGTAAAAATTTCGTGAAAAAATATTGTTATCTAGTTGTAAAAGAAATGTTTGTTTGTTTCGGCGTTGGCTCCTTACATAGCAATAAAAAAATTGTTCTCATATCCACGTTTTAGCTTTTGATCTAAGAACAAAAATACGTTAGGTCTATGCTTTCAATGCAACGGTACGATTCCATCCGTTTTCAATCAACCCATTTTAATCCCCCTAGGCTGCTAATCAATCAGGTTTCCCCTTTCTCAGTAGAGAAGCCTTCAAAAAACGTTAAAGCATGCGCAAAGAGAGGATATTCGTGCTGAAAATAGAATGTGAACTTGACCAATTTGACCGAATGCACTTTTCGTTTTAAATATATAGATGCTCATTTAACAGTACTATTTAATTTTTGACAAGATTTGGCATTTTATGGTAATTAACAGTCTAAAAGTGCAATCCGCCGCCCAGCCCTCGCCCGCAATTCCCACCTTAACTCTACATTGTTTTCAAGGATCAACAGAAACCTCTATTAGAGAAAAATTTCGTAATTCAACACAGAATTTATACGTGTGGGAAGTTGTTGTCACGGCTCCGGGCAATGCCGAGCGGGTCAGCTTGTGAGACAATGAAACATATTTTTTGTACAGGTGGTTTGTAAAGAAAAAATACTTTTTCCGAAACACAGAGTGCATTTTCAGCATTTTAAATATCTTATCTATTTTTGTGTCAAAAAGAGGCGTGTCTAATATACCCGCTTTCATCCTTGCCCGAGAAGCGTTTGGATGCATAAGCTGATTTTAATATTATCATTTTATTATCATCAATGACATAAGACAGGTGTTATTTTTAACACTTTAGTAGGTTACGAAGGTAGCTCCAGCATTACCTTAATTGACGTTCTTAAATAAATATTCATTAATATATTCAATTGTTTTTCAATTCCAGAAGGAAAAAAACTTGTCAAAAATGTGTTTTAAAACATATGTACATAATGAGATACTTAGAAAATCTAATATTTTGAGATAAAAAACAAAATTGATTCACCTGAGTCACCTGAAGAGATAGGGTCGGTTGGTTGGAAAGTAATTCAAAATAATATTTATCATGGAGCAATATTTATCGCAACTAATAAAAACTATCAAACATCTACTTTTTTATCAGCAAAGACTTTTCTCTCATTTAACATAAATTCTATAAAGATCATGTTCCTCCAAAGTTTATTGAAAAGAAATAAATCAATAAAAAATTTATTTATTAAAAAAAATCACTATTAAATAGTTTTAATCAATTAAAAGTTACTGTTAATGGTTATGTCATTTTCAATTTATTCAAACTAGTCAGATTTTTCCATATTCAGATCAGACTCTTATCCTATCTTACGATATATTGATATTATGTATACGTTATATTTACATATGTATATATGAATGTAAAATATTTAAAAGTTATGGAGTGTTACTAATAGAGTTTAAAGAAATGTAGATTTGGTGAATATTCCCCACTGTAGTTTGAGTCTATATTAGAGTGATAATTCTTGGCGAAGGGATTTCTTGGCTAATATAGCACAAAATGTACACCAATAACAGTATTTCTATTTCGAGAGGAAATAAGTGTATCCTCAAACTAAAACATTAATTGTCTGACAATGTAATACATATATTACTTTATCTTTATTAAATATCAATGGTACTCACTCAAATTTCTATAAGGACCAAAATGGGACGAAATTTTGCAATCATATTTTTACCTGCTGTAATGCTACATTAATATATATTAAGTTGGACTTTCCTCTCAATGATATTGCTGAGAACATAGATTTAACAATAACGAAATAATGAAAATGAACAAATTAAATGGTAGAATTACAAGATATCAATACATACTGTTAAAAAATTAATTAAAAAAAAATATTGTTCATCCGCTTTGTTTTCATATTTTTTTATTTCATTTAGTAAGGAATCTCAATTTATTAAATGCTAAATACTCAAAGCTTTAAGGAAAAATAACACTGGAACTGTAATGATACATTATATACTAATTATTAATAATTATAACCAGTGTAAACAGTTTAGTATTAAAATCAATTTTGAATAATTTTATTAAATGTAAATATTAGCAGTGTTTAATATTCAAGGTGCGTACACTCTTTGGAATTTTAAAGGAATCTGTCATAGCTATTTAGGATAAGAAAATTTCTATTTAATATTTAAATTGCAAAATTGATTATCTCCCCGTTTCTTCACGAGATTGCAACATTTTAATGAAGTTAAATAAGGCGAAAAATTCTATTAAAAATGCGGTTAACAATATTCACCCTGAATATGTGTACATAATTATGACAAAATTTAAATTTACATAACTTTTCTGGATTATTCAATTTATGAAGTGGGTATTCTACATTTCTGCAACTCTACAATTCTGGCATATCTACAATTTATGAGTTTTTGTATGTTCCTGGGTAACAGCGATTAGCAGACGACTTTCAAAATTTTTATGTGTCAGGCTTGTATTTATTTTCAATGCACTAAATGTCATAAAAATAGGTTGAACTAAAAAAGCTTAACATCTTTCTAGAAAAAATGCTACATTCGGAATATATTAGGCAGCAAAGTTTAAAAAAAATCTGTACAATAGGAAAATCAAAAGTCTGTATTCACTCTTGTGGCCTCGTGAAATGAACTTGAGGGCCGCATAGTGAATATCATTGGTATAAGATTGCACTAAAAAGTGCTATTACATTAATACTTCTCTTTTATTTAAAGTTTCACACCACAATTATTTAAAAATTTAATTTGATATATAAATCAAATGTATATAGTTGAAAGTGTTGTAAGATGACACAGTTAAAACAGCGGGTGGGCTGTCATCGGTTTAAGCTTCTCGCATCTCTTTGAAAACTAAATCTTTTTAGAAAGGATACTAAATCCAGAACATATTCTGTAGTGTCATAGCCATGACCATGATGTTCATTGTCATAGCAATGCTTTAGGAAATAATATTGATAATTTCTGTGCTTAAAATGTTTATGTAATGCTAATGCATATATATAGAAGAAATATGCGGATTAATATCGTGTTAGATTTTATCAAAATCTAACACGATACTTTACATTTGTGCAATTTTGAGTCTCGTTTCTGATGCAATCGGAAGTTTCAAATTCCTTAAAGGTAGCTACTGCTCTTCCTCCCCCACCCTTCCTTATTTTTCTTCAAAATACTGCCCTGTGCTCTACGACGTTTATTTAAATCTTATTTGTAAAGTTTCTCAACTGTGATTCTTGAAATAGGGTCATTACACAGAATTTCGATGACAAGAGTTATCACATCTTTTATGATTTTTCCCCTATTTTGTACATGGAAACCTACATATAGAAAAACTTAAAATCCATCCTCTGCAAAAAAAAAAAAAAAAAAAAAAAAAAAAAAATCTATTTCAATAACATTATTAATTAGAAGTATTCGATAACTGCGATTTTTTCTAAATTCAAACGTTTGTAAAATCTTGTTTGATTTACTGAACAAATAGATATAAATAGTAAAAAAAAAAACAATAATATAAATAAGTAAATAAAATCTTTTATTCAACTAAAACCCACTAAAACGTAGAAAAAATAAACTCGTATATTGTTGTTGTCACAAAACTTTCTTCTATATAAATCAAATCGTTTGCAACCAAAATTAAATGACAATCTATTCATTCTTGAGATATAGCTATCACAGACACAGTGAAAAACAGAGTGTAGGAGTGACACCTGTTAGGCTATTTACACCAAAACTGAATCAGCGTCTGTTTATGTCAAGGTCTAACAAAATATGACGTATAAAGGAATTATGTGCATTGGTTCTTGATATATAGCTATAGCGGAATTCGTGAAAAATTCAGCATAGCAGTGACACATGTTAGGCGATTTAATCCAAAAACAAATAATATTCAATTTATATCAAGGTATAAACGACTCTAAAGTTTTATGGAATTCCGTGCATTAGTTCTTGAAATAGAGTAATCAAAATATTTGATCAGGCACAGATTGACAGATTCACAGACGGACACGTTCCAAAAACAGTCAAATCGGGTTCGAGGCCTTTTAAAACGTCTAAATCCGTTGAAAGGCGGAAGTAAATTTTTTTACGAATCCAACATTTTCTTTTTTGTGAAGGTAGAAGAAAGTAAAAAAAAAAAAGTTTTCATAAAATTCGGAAATTCGAAAGCATTTTAAAAAGATAAAGAAGCATCACTTTAAAAATTACATAAAATAAACATATATCTATATATTTTCTTTTCTTTTCTTTTCATGTAAAAACAATATCATGTATAAAACACGTCTATAATTTTCGTTACATTTAAATATCTTCATTAACACTACATTACTCTTTTTCAATTCAAAGAATTGTAGAGGAATATTTGAAGATTTTTTTTTTTTTTGTTCATAAATTTTCTCTGTATCCAATATATTCAAATCTATACTAATAAAAGAAAGTTTCGCTCTGTGTCTGTGTGTGTGTGTTTGTTTGTTTTTCTGTCTGCGATGGCTAGCAAAATCTAGCGCATCTAGAAGTCTGAAAATTTAGTTGTGGATAGTCCAAGGTCTGGGCAGGTGCAACTAAGTGTCAGAATTTTAATACTTTGAAAATTAACAAAAATATTAATTAAAAACAGATCAATAACTCATCTTTTTTTTCTTTTTTTTTTTTTTTTTTTTTTTTTTTTTTTGCGAGCCGGCTTTCAGAACTTGCGCATGCCCAGAACTCGATTTATCATACCGCAGGAGAATAAAGAACCATTTACATGAATAATCCGTTTATTTTACAATTCTGTTTAAAATTCTATCGACTAAACCGATTTTTTAGCTCACAGGCTATCAAAGCCTGAGAGCTTATGTGCTCGCCGGTTCTGTATGTACGTACGTATGTATGTATGTATGTACGTAACACGATAACTCTTGATAGAACTAACCGTTTTACTTTAAATTTTGTTTATAGGTTCCTTGTGATAAGGCGCTTCCCTGATTAGTTTTGGAGGTTCATTGGTTAAGCATAAAGGGAGGAAACGGGGTGCTAACCCCCCATAATTTAGATAAATGGGTTTTTCATGCAGAATTATCCCATTTTCTTCAAATTTTGTATATAGGTTCATTTTGATAATGTGCTTCTGTCAATAGTTTTGGGGGTTCATTGGTTAAGTATAAAGGGGGAAAGGGGGGATAACCCCCCCCCCTAATTTAGATAAATGAGTTTTTCATTCATGCAGAATTATCCGATTTTCTTCAAATTTTGTATATAGGTTCATTTTGATAATGTGCTTCTGTCAATAGTTTTGGGGTTTCATTGGTTAAGTATAAAAGGGGAAAGAGGGGATAATCCGCCCCCCCCCCCCCCCTAATTTAGATAAATGAGTTTTTCATGCAGAATTATCCGATTTTCTTCAAATTTTGTATATAGGTTCATTGTGATAATGCGCTTCGCTGAATAGTTTTGGGGGTTCATTGGTTAAGTATAAAGGGGGAAAGGGGGGGGCTAATCCCCTCTTAATTTAGATAAATGGGTTTTTCATGCAGAATTATCCCATTTCCTTCAAATTTTGTATATAGGTTCATTGTGATAATGCGCTTCTCTGAATAGTTTTGGGGGTTCATTGGTTAAGTATAAAAGGAGAAAGGGGGGCTAATCCCCCTTAATTTAGATAAATAGGTTTTTCATGCAGAATTATCCGATTTTCTTCAAATTTTGTATATATATATTCATTGTAATTAGAGACTTCCCTGATTAGTTTAAGGGGTTCATTAGTTAACTAGGAGGGGGATAACGGGGGGATGACCCCTCCTTAATATATTGTTGATTTCTTTATTTTTCGAGGGGCATATTTCGAATTCTTTGAAATAAGAGTATAATATACAATTAGTGTGAATAGCCTGTAAGCTCAATGCCCTCAGTTTAACTGGGCAGTTTTATTTAAATTTATAAACGAAAAGCATATTCTGAAAGACCGCACTCTTACGTCTCCAATACCGTAATCAATTCAAAAAAAAAAAAAAAAAAAAAAAAAACACTTTGAAAAACATTTTTGAAAAGGGGTAGTTTTCCCGTGCTAATGTTTTCTCCCTTACGCCAACGCCCCTCCCTCAATAGCACGATTTTAAAGATACAGACAAACCAAAGACATGCTCTTAAATCTGAAACTTTCTTCTAATAGGCGGTATAATAATTTTTTTTTTTAAATACGGATTTTAACCCTTCCAAAAACACTGGCGAACGCAGGTCATTTCGCGCGTCACAAGAAGATTTTTTTTTTTCTTACGCTAAAAGTTACTAAATGTTCCTATTTTGACACAATCTTTTTAGAACAACTTGGTAGACCAAATTTACATCACCTACAACAATTTCGAAACGTTCGGACAAGAACAAGCTTCTAAAAAAAAGTAAAATCTGAGATATTTTCAGCCAAAACCCATAATAACAGGATGTTTCCCGCGGTCACGCTTGGCTTCTGGTACCGTTTTCACTATTTAAATTGCTTGTATTTTCACATAATTTATACAGGACTTAGAAACAGTTATATTTATAAACGACTAAAATTTCAGAGAGATCGGACGACGAATGCTATTTTTTATGTTAACTGACCGACGCGGGAAAAAAAAAAAAAAAAAAAAAAAAAAAAAAAAACATTTATTTTACAACCAGATAACAATATTTCTGACGTAATTTTTACACTGGCTGTAAAACTGTTATATTTATGACCATTGAAAATTTCAAAGCGTTTGGACAACAAAAGCTTTTTTTTTTTTAATTATATAACGATCGTACTTGAAAAAAAAAAGTAAATGTTTTTTTACGATTTTGTCATTAAATATATAAATTCATACAAAATCGGGTAAAATATGTAAAATAATGCAAATTTGGGGTTTATTTAAGGTTTTATCAGGCGCCCGGACAACAATGGGCATGTCAGCTAGTTTTAATATAAAATAATTTTTAGAGATTTTTCTATAGCAATCGCTATCGATTTCTATATAAAAAATGTGCCAACGAAATTTTCTATAGCAATTTCTATAGATTTCTACCTAAGATTTTTCTAAAGAAAAAACTCTATATGAACAAGTATGGATTCTCGCACAAAATCTTTACATACTTTTTTTGTGTGTGTGTGCAAATTTCACTGCAAATGGATCCATTATATACTGCTCGATACAAACAATTCTCTTAAAAGAAACTAGGCGATCCTTATGAACAATTCGTTCAGTTCAGTCACGATTACAAAAAGTGTTGCTAAGTGTCCGATTTACGCGGGACATCTTGATTTTTAGGGGCACCAAGACCTGTACCGCGTAACCACTAAGCGTGACGCCAAAAGTCATGATTTTCGTCAAAAAAGTCACCACGCCAAAAGTCACGTGACGACACGTTTTTCACTTTCTCGTGCTGCCGCGCTGGGAATTCGTTCAAAACGTCGACTTTGACAATATTTTCTGAAAGATCTGCTTTTACCGAAAAATGGAAAACATGTTTCGCTTACATCGTTTCTGAATAAGAACATCTGCCTATTCCATCCGTTTTCGAACAAACATGAATTAAAAAAATGTGTCAGAAAGTGTCTCCTTTGAATTTGAGAACAGCCTTAAATATTTTTGCAATTGAATGTTATATTAAAGATATACTAGCTGATCCCCGCCCGACTCTGCCCGGGGCTGTGATAATATATATATATATATATTTAAATCATGTTTTATTATTTTGTATCTTTAACCTGATTTCGTATGAATTTATATTTTAAAATGAAACCTTCGCGAAAAAATATTGATATTTAATGATAAAAGCGCTCATTTTCTTGTTTTTTTTTTTTTTTTTTTGTTTTTTTGTTTTTTTTTTTTTTTGTTTTTACGCAGGAGAGTTTCATAGTTTTAAAATAAAAAGTTACTTTTATCCGAACTCTTTGAAATCATTAATGGTGATAAATAAAACGGTTTTACAGCCCGTGTAAAAATTTCGTGAAAAAATATTGTTATCTAGTTGTAAAAGAAATGTTTGTTTGTTTCGGCGTTGGCTCCTTACATAGCAATAAAAAAATTGTTCTCATATCCACGTTTTAGCTTTTGATCTAAGAACAAAAATACGTTAGGTCTATGCTTTCAATGCAACGGTACGACTCCATCCGTTTTCAATCAACCCATTTTAATCCCCCTAGGCTGCTAATCAATCAGGTTTCCCCTTTCTCAGTAGAGAAGCCTTCAAAAAACGTTAAAGCATGCGCAAAGAGAGGATATTCGTGCTGAAAATAGAATGTGAACTTGACCAATTTGACCGAATGCACTTTTCGTTTTAAATATATAGATGCTCATTTAACAGTACTATTTAATTTTTGACAAGATTTGGCATTTTATGGTAATTAACAGTCTAAAAGTGCAATCCGCCGCCCAGCCCTCGCCCGCAATTCCCACCTTAACTCTACATTGTTTTCAAGGATCAACAGAAACCTCTATTAGAGAAAAATTTCGTAATTCAACACAGATTTTATAAGTGTGGGAGGTTGTTGTCACGGCTCCGGGCAATGCCGAGCGGGTCAGCTTGTGAGACAATGAAACATATTTTTTGTACAGGTGGTTTGTAAAGAAAAAATACTTTTTCCGAAACACAGAGTGCATTTTCAGCATTTTAAATATCTTATCTATTTTTGTGTCAAAAAGAGGCGTGTCTAATATACCCGCTTTCATCCTTGCCCGAGAAGCGTTTGGATGCATAAGCTGATTTTAATATTATCATTTTATTATCATCAATGACATAAGACAGGTGTTATTTTTAACACTTTAGTAGGTTACGAAGGTAGCTCCAGCATTACCTTAATTGACGTTCTTAAATAAATATTCATTAATATATTCAATTGTTTTTCAATTGCAGAAGGAAAAAAACTTGTCAAAAATGTGTTTTAAAACATATGTACATAATGAGATACTTAGAAAATCTAATATTTTGAGATAAAAAACAAAATTGATTCACCTGAGTCACCTGAAGAGATAGGGTCGGTTGGTTGGAAAGTAATTCAAAATAATATTTATCATGGAGCAATATTTATCGCAACTAATAAAAACTATCAAACATCTACTTTTTTATCAGCAAAGACTTTTCTCTCATTTAACATAAATTCTATAAAGATCATGTTCCTCCAAAGTTTATTGAAAAGAAATAAATCAATAAAAAATTTATTTATTAAAAAAAATCACTATTAAATAGTTTTAATCAATTAAAAGTTACTGTTAATGGTTATGTCATTTTCAATTTATTCAAACTAGTCAGATTTTTCCATATTCAGATCAGACTCTTATCCTATCTTACGATATATTGATATTATGTATACGTTATATTTACATATGTATATATGAATGTAAAATATTTAAAAGTTATGGAGTGTTACTAATAGAGTTTAAAGAAATGTAGATTTGGTGAATATTCCCCACTGTAGTTTGAGTCTATATTAGAGTGATAATTCTTGGCGAAGGGATTTCTTGGCTAATATAGCACAAAATGTACACCAATAACAGTATTTCTATTTCGAGAGGAAATAAGTGTATCCTCAAACTAAAACATTAATTGTCTGACAATGTAATACATATATTACTTTATCTTTATTAAATATCAATGGTACTCACTCAAATTTCTATAAGGACCAAAATGGGACGAAATTTTGCAATCATATTTTTACCTGCTGTAATGCTACATTAATATATATTAAGTTGGACTTTCCTCTCAATGATATTGCTGAGAACATAGATTTAACAATAACGAAATAATGAAAATGAACAAATTAAATGGTAGAATTACAAGATATCAATACATACTGTTAAAAAATTAATTAAAAAAAAATATTGTTCATCCGCTTTGTTTTCATATTTTTTTATTTCATTTAGTAAGGAATCTCAATTTATTAAATGCTAAATACTCAAAGCTTTAAGGAAAAATAACACTGGAACTGTAATGATACATTATATACTAATTATTAATAATTATAACCAGTGTAAACAGCTTAGTATTAAAATCTATTTTGAATAATTTTATTAAACGTAAATATTAACAGTGTTGAATAATCAAGGTGCGTACACTCTTTGGAATTTTAAAGGAATCTGTCATAGCTATTTAGGATAAGACAATTTCTATTTAATATTTAAATTGCAAAACTCAGGATCGCCTCGTTTCGTCACGGAATCGCAATATTTTTATGACGTTAAATAAGGCGAAAAATTCTATTAAAAATTGTGGCTAACAATATTCACCATGAAAATTATACATAATTACTACTAAATTTACATAACTTTTCTCGATTATTCAATTTATGAAGTGGGTATTCTACATTTCTGCAACTCTACAATTCTTGCATATATACAATTTATGAGTTTCTATATGTTCCTAGGCAACAGCGATTAGTAGACGATTTTCAAAATTTTTATTTGTTAAGCTTGTATTTATTTTCAATGGACTAAATGTCATATAAATAGGTTGAACTTAAGGCTTAACTTCTTTCTAGAAAAAATGCTACATTCGCAACATATTAAGCAGCAAAAATTTAAATAAAATCTGTACAATAGGAAAATCAAAAGTCTGCATTCACTCGTGTGGCCTCATGAAATGAACTTGAGGGCCGCATAGTGAATAAATACCATTGGTATAAGATCGTACTAAAAAGTTCTACTACATTAAATTTTCTTTTTTATTTAAAGTTTCACACCACAATTCTTCAAAAATTTATTTATATAGATAAAATCGAATGAAATTGCGTATTTAATTTGGTTATTAATCACTTTAGTTAAAACGACGAGTGATACCCAATTCGGGCCTCCTTGTTGTATCTCTTTGAAAACTAAATCTTATAAGATAAGATGCAACGTCCAGAACATATTCGGTAGCAAAGCCCATACACGTAAAAGCCAAGACAGTTGTACGGGAGAACTATCGTAAACTTACTTCACATTGAAAGTTCGGGATTTGTAGTTCTAAACGCTATAGCTACGAGCGCTGCGGTCGCACTGACCAGCGAAAACTGCGCGCGCATCCCCCATTTTCACAACACAATACTTTTCAAAAGAGTTCGTACTTCACTTCTCACGTGTTCACACGAGTTTGTTTTTTTATATAGGTCCTGTAATTTAAGAATAGTTTTTAATCTATTGAGTATTAATAAAGGCACTTTTCAGAGCCAAATTTATTTTTTTGTGTATAATTTATTAATTAAATGATATGAATATCGAACAAAGTTGGCCATCGCGATATTGCCGTTTTAATGTCTGCAAGAATTCGAACAAGAATGCAAGAGGAATTCATTTCTACAGATTCCCGAAAGAAGAAAAAAGGTTAGCAGTAAACTGTTTTATAATTCTGTTTCTCTTTTGTAATGTATGAGTTCTGTATATAAGTCATGTATTAGTTGCTGGCACACACATTGTGATTCTCAGATTTTTCACTAAAATCAGTTTTTTAAGACCTTTTGATGTGTAATAGTCTTATTTTTCTCATACATATTTAAAATCATATATGCAGTCATATTTAATAAAAAGCACTTTCTCACCATTGAAATCTGTTATTAGGAATAATATATGCATGAATTACTCTTCTGGATTACAACAAGTATTTTCATAATTTATTTTAAGATTTATTCTGAAAACGTTTAATTATTATTTTTCTCTTTTTTTTTTTTATGCTTCATGTACTAAAATATCCTTAAACAAGACTTTAAAAATGTGTAGTATAATATGTAGAGCTAGTGCTTTACAAATTTGATAAACATCTGATAGCCAGCCAGAAATTTTAGTCACCAGAAAAAAAAAAAAAAAAAAAAAAAAAAAAAAAATGCCGCCCCCCTTTTTCCCCTCCGTCATTGATTTTCATTCTCACTTTTTTTTTTTTTTTTTTTTTTTAAGACTTAGTAATGGAAAAAAAAAAAAAAGCATAGTTTAGGTACTCAAACTTTATATAAACAAAGTTTCGTACTTAAAATTATCACAGTTATATAGGATAGGTGTGCCAGTAGTGGACACCCTCAAAGTTTTTGGTTTATAAAACATATAATCAATTCAAGGGTCGATCCAGGAAAAATTTGAGGCCTATTTAGACACCCTTCATGAAAAATTATTTAATAAAATGGGCCCCTTCACAAAAGTCAAATTGATAAAATGGGCCCTTTCACAAAAATCAATTTGATAAAATGATTGCAAAAATATATATAAAATATGCAAAATATAAATACTTCACAAAATTCTATTCCATAAAAACTTACTATTTATTATTTATTTATTATTTTGTGATGTTTTAAAATGTGTAATTTGTAAACAAACAAGTTCACCAGAGAGGAAAATTTCAGCAAAAAGGATTAAAAAAAGTTTTTGTTTATAAATGCTTGGTTCGAATTTGATTAACTGAATTTCAAATTTTGTTGCAAAATGTTATTTTTCACAAAAATATAATAAATTTCACAAAAATAACCTTTACTTTTCACAAAATGGGCCCCAAGAGTAAAAACCTGCATTGACCCCTGCAATTAAAAATTTATCTTTAATTTTTTTTTTTTTTTTTTTCATAATTTCCCCTTGTATGTTTTATAATCTGGGTTATTGTTTAAACTCTTAATCTAACCAATCAGGAGGCAGAAAATAATGCTTCACAATTCCCTTATTTTTCTGTGAAAATCTTAATGAACATGTTACAGTTCAGAGATGAGCAAAATACATCAAAAACCATTTTCGATACAAAATACATTGGTTTTAGAACCTAAAATGCAAAATATAAAATAGTTTTCAAATTTAAAAATATATAATTACTAGAAAATTCTAAACTTATTTCTACAAAAGATAGTTTTTTACACAAATGTGGCTAAAAATTCTCTTCTATGAGGCATTCTGACATAAAATATTTATTTTTCATGTTTATAGTCTTCATTTTTTAAAATTCATTAAGAGCTGCAAAGTACAGACACATCCATTCCAAAATATTATCCTCCCTATTTATTTCTGCCTATGCCCATGTAAAATATATTTTTTTTATGAATCTCTATTTGTGCACAGATGTTTGAATTATCATTAATCCATATTCCATGGCTTGGAGAGTTACAAATCTGTATATTGTTTCTTAAGCATGTCCTAGCTTGGAGGAGGTTAATTTTTAAATGAAGTAAAATAAAAATCTTATATTTACAACAGTAAAGTTCAAGTGATGATTTACTGCCATTCTAAACAAAATAAATAAAGCTAAGTTACTGTATCTTTTGTGTATGCCACATGGTTTTTCCCTTCAAAATTTACTTTTAAAACCCAAGTGCATGTGATACAAGATCAGTATTTGGGATTTGACTGGTCTCTCTCTATATATAACCATTGATCACTGCATAAAATAGTTTGCTAGCAATTTTGCATTCAAATTTATGAAACTAGTTAGCCAGTGCATTGTGAATATTTTGTAATTTTGGCACTAGGTATTAGATTTTAATAGAAAAAAATCTGTTTTTCTCTCTAAATGAGGTATTAAAAATTAGGGTGGGTTTGCGAATGTGCGTGTCACACTAGGGCACAGCATACATAAAAAAGTATGGTAAGTCGATTAAAAACCATATCTGCATGCCCGGTCAATTGCACAGAAAAGTCTCATTTTGAGGGGGAAATAAAATTTATAATATGTTTAATTTAAGGGTATAATTGGAAAGCTTGGTATTTTTATGTTGTATAATAAAATCTTAATAAAATGCCATTCTAAATTACTGTTTACAAACTAAGCTAAGAACCATTATTGTCTTTGTAAAGTCATAATGTTACGTCAGTTACACAATAAAAGTTACATCAGTTACATGTGTAAATGCCATTTTTTCTTTTTTATTCTTCAGAAATTAATTAAACAAGTTACTGTTATAATTTGTCATTACTTAGTGTTGTTGAGAACATTAAATCACTTTTTTTAACTGGATAGTTTTGATAATTTTTACACTTCAATGAAGGCAGAAAAATGTTTGTCTGTTTTACGTTACATCAGTTACAGCATTTTGAATTGCAATTTTTGTTATTAAAAGAGAGATTGAAGTAATCTGCAGGTATTTGGGTATTAAGTCCTTCGTAAGAAATATTTTAAATTGTAAAAATTTGTTCTAGCTTTATTAGTAAATTTTCTGCACAGTTTTGAAAACAAAATTTGATGATCAAGTGTTACGTCAGTTGCGATGGATTTGACCGTCCATGAAATAAGCCAACTTGAAAGAACTACAATCGAAATATAGGTTTGCCATCCCTGTTCCAGCTCAATAAAATGTCTTTACTGGATTTGCTTCAGAAAAATTTGGCGTCTTATAAAGGACCCTTTACAATTATTTTTTTTTTTTTAATCTTAAAACAGATCCTTCAAAAAAAAAATTGTCTTAAAAAACTGCCTTTCACAAAAAAATTTCATATCAAAAATGGATTCTTCACAAATTTAATCATCTTAAAGGGCCGATCTGTCTCAAAACAGGTAGAATCACAAAATAACCTATTATCTAGCTATAAAGTAAATTTATATATCTAAATTTAGTACATTCGTATATAATAATGTTCATTAGGATCAGGTGGGGTAAAATGGGTATGAAAATCTCTATTTTCTCATTCAGGGCTTGTTTTCATTGAAACAAAAATATTTAATTTTTTTTTTTTTTTTTTTTTTTTTCGTGTGTTTATTTATGCAACTGAAGTCTTGGCATAATATTTAAGTCGTTATATACTAGATTAATTTTGACACAATTATTCAAATTGGTAAAGAAATCATATGAGTTGTAATTTTCCAACTGGACGAAAACCCCTGGCCCAGACATTTTTCGTCCAGCTGGAAAATTACAACTCATATTTAAGTAGTTGTTAATTTATTTTTTAAATTTTAAGTAGTAGAAAAAATCTTTTTGTTTTATATACACTTTTTTATCTCTGAAGTGGGGTAAAAATGGGTGAATAAGTAATAAATAATTATCTAAATTTACTGGAAACTTTATTTTAAGCTTTTATTTTAACTATGTAAAGAAAATTATGCAATATTAATTAATGTTACTGTGTGGATGACACTTGAGCGATACTGTTAAAATATAAGCATAAAAAGTATTCCAGT
Source organism: Maratus michaelseni (assembly GCA_963931845.1). Lineage (NCBI taxonomy): Eukaryota > Metazoa > Arthropoda > Arachnida > Araneae > Salticidae > Maratus > Maratus michaelseni. The sequence continues at coordinate 142,954,596 of OZ007597.1, forward strand.
AGCAATTAAAAATATATTTCGTATAAAATAAGCCTAAGATTAAGAATAAAGCAAAAAAAAAAAAAAAAGTTTTTAGGAACAGCTGGGGTATTAGCCCGCAGTCCACCATCTCTAAGTCAAAACACATTTGTTTTGTTTCTCATTTCCAAAATAATGTTCATCCATATTTACTTATTATAAACACGTTATTTTATTTAATTTATTTTTAATTTATTTATTTATTTATAATTAATAATAAAAAGAAAAGAAAAAAGATTGTAGACTGCGAGCTACTATGCAAGTACAGCCAAATTAAATATATATATATATATATTTCAAATTTACTTTAAACAGTATCACCCTATAGACAGTATTATATCTGAATTTTTTTGTTGCCCTGTATAAGAACTATAAATGCTATGTCCACTGTTTTCAGTCAGAAGCAAGTTGTAATGTACCTCTGTTGAGTTTGGAATCATTAAAGTGTACTTAAAAATACTTGCTGTTCATAGAGTTTCACATTTTTTAAATGTATTTTAATACTTTTTCACAATTCTATTGTTATTTTTCTTTCAGCTAAGAAATAGAGATATACTTTTCTTAAAATTCAATAATTTACATAAATACAAGGTTCGTGATTTTTTTTATTTAAAAAAAAAATTCAAAATATAATTTTAAAACTACACATTTTAAAGTAAAATAATCTTTATTAAATCATTAAAATTAACAATTAGAAAAGCTCATTTAAATTTACTTGAAATAAAAATAAAAAAAAATCCCTGACGGCTCGGCCTGCAGGCACAGGTAGATTTTGAAGACGCAGACCGTGGGACACCTGTTTGTCGGGAATTGCGGAAGAAATGACCTTTTTTACGATGATGCGGCAGTTGGAACCGCCTACTTCGAAACCTAACTTGTTTGCAGGCGTAGCCGGCAGGGATTTTTTTTTTTTAATTTTTTTTTTTTTTTTTTTTTTTTGGTATAACGATTGGTCCTATAAAAAACTTGTCAATATAAAAGTTTTAGATAATATATATAACGATTGGTCCTATTAACGATTGGTCCTATAATTAAGACGTTATGGATTTTTTTTTTTCTGTTTTCACAAAAAGCTCCCCCCCCCCCTCCCCCTGGTTCGATTTTGTCCATTAACGAACTTGACCGAGATTTTATGTATCAGTTTGGAAGAGATTTATGCAGAATTTTTCCAGTTATCGTGTTCATAAAAAAGTGACATAGATAGATAGATAGATAAAGTTTTGAACTGGGGGTGGTTTTGGGTTCTGGGAGTCATGATCGGCGTAGATCTGCAAAAAATTTTCAAAATTTCTATCTTAGGTGAGAATGTAATAGGTAGTATTTCTTACGAAATCTACCTTAAAAAAAAAAAAAAAAAAAAAAAAAACTCATTTACAAAATTTTGAATCATATAAACCATTAAATATATACAGTTCAAACAATTGGAGCAACAGAAAACAGATTTAATTTAAAAATGTGACTTTTCTTTTAAAAACAAGAAATAAGTAAAACATTGTCTTGTGTTATGCTAGCACATACTTACATTTATTACAATTTAACAAATATCCTGTTCTGTATAATATATATATACTGCCTTAAATTGTCCATTTGATAAAATGGCTAAGCTTTGGTTTCTTACTGCTGTCCCGCTGTCCGCCATCTTGTTTTTAAATCAAAACATATTTGTTTTGTTTCTCATTTCCCAAATAATTTTCATCCATATTAGATAGATTTCGTAAGAAATACTACCTATTACATTCTCACCTAAGTTGAAATTTTTGAAAAATTTTTGCAGATCTACGCCGATTATGACTCCCAGAACCCAAAACCACCCCCAGTTCAAAAGTTTATCGATCTATCTATCTATGTCACTTTTTTATGGACACGATAACTGCAATAATTCTGCACAGATCTCTTCGAAACTGATACATAAAATCAAGGGGCATAAAATCTCGGTCAGGTTCGTTAATGGACAAAATCGAACCAAGTGAGGGAGGGTGGGTGGGCTCTTTGTGAAAACAGAAAAAAACCATAATTTCTTAAATATGATACGTATCGAATCCGTTTAAAGTTATTATTACTTCTAGGAAAAGTGCCGAAAATGTATGTTTCAAAGACTTTTGATATCGTTAAAAATGGCCCCAAGGGGGGGGGGGTGTTTTAGAAGAAAAAAATTCATAACTGCGTCAATTCACAAGATATCAAATCCGCTTAAATTTATTATAAATCCTCTTAATATTATCTAAAACTTTTGTACTGACAAGTTTTTTATAGGACCAACCCTTATAGCAAAATAAAAAAATTAAAAACAAAACAATCCCTGCCGGCTCACAAGCAAACAAGTTATTTTTCGAAGTAGGCGGTTCCAACTCCCACATCTTTTCGAAACTGATACATAGAAAAAAAGGGCATAAAATTTCGGTCAAGCTCGTTAATGGGCAAAATTGAACCGGGGGGGGGGGGGGGTTGTGAAAACAGAAAAAACCCATAATTTCTTAATTATGATACGTATCGAATCAGTTTGAAGTTATTATTACTTCTAGGAGAAGAGCCGAAAATTTATGCATGACAGATTTTTGATATAATTAAAAATGGCCCCAAGTGGGGGGGGGGGGGGTTAGAAGAAAAAAATTCATAACTTCGTCAATTCCCAAGACTTCAAATCCGCTCAAATTTATTATAATATTTTTTAAACTTTTATATTGACAAGTTTTTTATAAGACCAACTCTTATAACAAAAAAAAAAATCCCTGCTGGCTCTGCCTGCAAACAAGTTAGGTTTCGAAGTAGGCGGTTCCAACTGCCGCATCATGGCAAAAAGGTCATTTCTTCCGCAATTCCCAACAAACAGGCGCCCCACGGTCTGCGTCTTCGAAATCTACCTGTGCCTGTAGGCCGAGCCGTCAGGTTTTTTTTTTTTTTACTTATTATAAGAGATCTGAGAGAATGCAGCTACTTAATTCTCTATTTCTATGAAGTTCTAGATCGACGAAATTCATGATTTTTTAGCGTTCGATCTACGAAATTCGTGATTTTTACTCATTCGATCGACTAAATTCAGGATTTTTACACTCCCGAATAACGAATTTTCATTTTTACATAGCCCAATCGACAAAATTCAATTTTTTTCTGCACACAATCGACGAAATTCATTAATTTTTATGTGCACGATTTTCCAAAATTCATTATTTTTACACGCCGATCAATAAAATTCATGATTTTTACGCATTCGATCGTAGGTTGATCTGAGCCTGGTTATGATATCCTAATTATCATGTATGGCTTAACAAACGTAGAATGTAAGTTTTTATTTATATATATATATATATTTTTTTTTTTTTTTTTTTTTTTTTTTTTTTTCAGATGCAGGATGATCACCAACCTCTTACTTTTTCGACTATGGAGGATATTTTACAGAACTGGAATAGTCTTTTGGGAAAAGGACCATTGCCACTTGCTCCACGATTGCCCCTGGTCTAACAGCAGATGCAGATGGCGAAATGTACCCACTGTTCAAAGAACAATTAGAAAGGGTCAACTAGTAAATTGAATCCAGTAGAAGAAATGTGTGCATCAGTTAACCTGGGTGCACATCTAAGAAGTAATTTCTTATCTTCTTCATAAAAATCTTTGATATGCTGGAAGGAAACAAGCCCTCTATTAGTCTGCAAATCATACTTCATTAAATTCCTCCTTAAATTTTTGATAAGATGAGGTGGATCAAAGATGCAGTATACTTTTTGACCATTAAATTCAAAAAATGGCTTTGATACATCTGCTCCAAGTATGCTGAACAATCTTGTGTTGTTTCCTCCTTGATCACATATAAGAACTTTTACAGTAGCACCTGCATGATGCAACTCTGTAAGAGCTTTCATGACAATATTTTTTAGCTTGTCAGAATGAATGGCACAGCAAGAAAAGTAGAAACTAATGGGGAGTTTTTTCCTGCCTGTCGGAGTTCTTAACACGAGTACAGTGCCTAGAAGTAACTAGTGTGCTTATCGCCAATACAACCATAAGGAAAAAAATGTGTCAGAAAGGAGGAAAACCAAATTCTCCCCCAGAGGGCGTCGTGTTCCCACCGTGGTTATTTGCATTTGAAGTTTCATTTAAAAGGCTTGATCCTAATATGAGTTTTGATATAATTACCTCTATATTTTCAAACGAACTATACGAATTTTTCTATTTCTCTAATATTTTAAAGTAAACATATATTATAACATATACTATGCTTCTTTAATAATAAATTAAAATGGATAATTCCGCAAATACTACGAAAAGAAAAGCTGATCGAACATGCTTCGTTTCTGGATGTCCAAGTGGATATAAAAGTAACAAAACTAAAATAACTCTATTTTCCACCCCTAAAAACAAAAACCAATTTGAAAAATGGTTAAAAGTCACTCCTCGAGCCGATAAAGACTTGAACCAATATTCAGTTGTGTGTGAATCGCATTTTGATGAGCGGTTTATTGAGAGGAGAAATAACGATTTATTAATTATGGATATCCTAACTTTTAAATTTATTTTAACATGACTATTTTGTTTCATTAGTATGCTTTCATTGAATTAGGGTTTTAATACATTCACAAAATTAATTTCTTACTTTTTGTATCTATTACTGGAATTAAAATTGTTTGATTTATTTCTTTTATTAAAATTTTGATTCACATTGGAAAATGTGAGTATGAGAATGGTTAAATATTGTTGATAGATTAATATAATATTAAAAAAAAAAAAAAACTAAAATATAATAAAAACTATTAATTAAAAGAATTTTTTTAAAGGATGATTAGCACATCTACCCAAAATTTAAAGAAAATGCATTCTTGTGATACTTTCAGGAGAATAATTTTTTTTTTTCTAGATTTGAAAGAATCATAGATTTCTCATTTGATGTTTTGTTAGTATACCTTAAATTATTTTACCCAAAACTACCCTCTGAAACAACAGAAATTTTTAACAACTAATCATTATTAATTAAATTTATTATAGATTAAAATGTTTTGAGCTTGAATTTACATAGCTGTGTTATACAATTATTTTAAATTTAGTATTTTAACTTTTCTATCTAAATTAATTAAAATATTGATTTTGTGATAATGACAATAAATAGTTTAAAGAATGAATTATTATCATAAATATTTTATTAATTATTGATATCCTAACTTTTAAATTTATTTTAACATGACTATTTTATTTTATTAGTATGCTTTCATTGAATTATGTTTTTAATACATTCACAAAATCATTTTCTTACTTTTTGTAAGGTGTCTATTACTGGAATTAAAATTGTTTGATTTATTTCTTTTATTAAAATTTTGATTCACATTGGGAAATGTGAATATGAGAATGGTTAAATATTGTTGATAGATTAATATAAAAAAAAAAACTAAAATATAATAAAAACTATTAATTAAAATAATTTTTTTAAAGGATGATTAGCACATCTACCCCAATATAAAGAAAATGCATTCTTGTAATACTTTCAGGAGAATAATTTTTTTTTTCTAGATTTGAAAGAATCACAGATTTCTCATTTGATGTTTTGCTGGTATACCTTAAATTATTTTACCCAAAACTAAGCTCTGAAACAACAGAAATTTTTAACAGCTCAATTTACTCTTAGTTTGTTAAGTGGGTGTAAACAAGTTATGTAATAATAAATACCCATTAAAAAGTTGTCAGAATAGGGGTAAAATAATTTAACTGTATAAAAAAGGACATGTTTTTACAACAATATATCGTAGTATGATGTATTTATCCAATATATTGTTTTAGAAATAACTAAATATTGTTGGAAGAAAAACGTCCTATGATAAATTTTGTAACTGTTTGATTTCTTTACAATTAGTTGTTATGAAAGCAGTTACATTTCTCCCCAACTGCATTTTCATTATTAAATTTTTTTTTTCTTGTTTATTTTTTATCTAGAGCATTGTAAAGTACTAATTTATTACCGAAAAAATTAGATTTAAAACGATGTTTATGTACAAACGAAAGTTACCATAGCCGCGGCGAGAACACTAGCGCCATCTATCAGCGTCCTCTATTTCAGAGATATAATTTTGACGCCGATAACAACACTATTTACTTCTAGGCACTGTAACACGAGCACTAGGGCATGATTTGCAACATTGTCAGTCCGAAAATCTCCTGAGAAATCCTCGAAACCAACCACATGATCTTTTTGTTTGTCATACACCAGACAGGGTTTTATAGACATCTCATCAAATATTAAGGCAAACATCCTTTCGTGGTTTGGCTTGTCTGACAAAACCTTTTTCAGTGCATTCATTAAATCGGAACTTATGCCTGTTACTGATAACTATGAAGAAACAAAACGCTGAAGAGTTTTCTTTGCAGGAAGTTCTCATATGGGTTGTAAAATTTGTTACTGGAATCTGATGACAATGTTTTGTAGATTGTTTTTATTATATGCCAATTAATAAAAAGAAATCTAATGTTTTTCTTGTGGTTATTAATTATGACATTTAAAGAAATGGGAGTACTTGAAAAAGCATGGAGAGAGGGTTATAAGTTTATATTGTTTTTATGATATGCTAATTAATAAAAAGAAATCTAGTGTTTTTCTTGTGGTTATTAATTATGACATTTAAAGAAATGGGAGTACTTGAAAAAGCATGGCGAGGGGGTTATAAGTTTATATTGTTTTTATTATATGCTAATTAATAAAAAGAAATCTAATGTTTTTCTTGTGGTTATTAATTATGACATTTAAAGAAATGGGAGTACTTGAAAAAGCATGGAGAGGGGGTTATAAGTTTATATTGTTTTTATATGCTAATTAATAAAAAGAAATCTAGTGTTTTTCTTGTGGTTATTAATTATGACATTTAAAGAAATGGGAGTACTTGAAAAAGCATGGCGAGGGGGTTATAAGTTTATATTGTTTTTTTTTATATGCTAATTAATAAAAAGAAATCTAATGTTTTTTTGTGGTTATTAATTATGACATTTAAAGAAATGGGAGTACTTGAAAAAGCATGGAGAGGGGGTTATAAGTTTATATTGTTTTTATATGCTAATTAATAAAAAGAAATCTAGTGTTTTTCTTGTGGTTATTAATTATGACATTTAAAGAAATGGGAGTACTTGAAAAAGCATGGCGAGGGGGTTATAAGTTTATATTGTTTTTATTATATGCTAATTAATAAAAAGAAATCTAATGTTTTTCTTGTGGTTATTAATTATGACATTTAAAGAAATGCGAGTACTTGAAAAAGCATGGAGAGGGGGTTACAAGTTTTAACTTAGAATTATTTTTATCACAGTGCTCATTTTTTGGCACTGGTATTTAAACTTTATTTCCAATAATTTTTGTTGACCATGTTTTTTTCTGTTATTAAAGTGGGTGGTAAATCTATTTTGAGATACCAGGTGATTTTCCATTCATGCAAAACCCTATTTTAAAAATAAATTCCAAAAATCCTAAATCATATGGGAGCTTAAACGCATGGAACAAAATGCGAGTAAAAAATTACATCATCAGGATCCTATTACTTGAAGTATTTTTAGTTTTGTCAATAAAAAGGTACTTATGACATCATTTTGCAACGGTGAAGACATTTCATCATTCTGTGTTTTGAGATACTGGTCTTAATCATGTGTATTTTTAACTTTTAAGCATGATGTCACTTTAACTGGCAAAGGCATTTTTCTTCTTTTGAGAAATCCTAATCTCGATACCAACATAATTTTAAAAATATATATTTGAAATCATTTTGGCGTGACTGTATTGGATTGTAACATTTGATGAAAATATGTACTATGGTTTAAATATTATATAATCTTTACTAACAGATACATTCTGCCTTTCTGGGAATGGGGTTCTTTGCAAGTATAGGAGAAAAGAGGATTTAGGCATTAAGGGGACTCCTCACTCGCAAACTAATGTTAAACCTATAGGAGAGTTCTTTTCAAATTTCTCGTTTGAATTTGAATATTTTTAATTGATACATTTATGTATTTATTTTCACAGGATAGCTGATGTTGATGTTTAATAGGGCCATCTTTTACTTTTTTTCATTTTGGTTAGATTTCTTTCAAACTGGTTTGGAAGTGAAACTACCTTTATTAAAATAATCTGGAACCAAAATCTAAAAAGTAAAAAATGGCCTTATTAGAGTTTAACATCGGCTATCCTGTGCAATATATATATATATATATATATATATATATATAAATTCAAACGAGAAATTTGAAAAGAACTTTCCCATAGGTTTAACATTAGCTTGCGAGAGTTTTTACTTGAGTAAAGAATAATCCTGGTACTGGAGGAAGGTAAAGCCAGTGTAAATTACACAATTTAAGCACAATCGTAGTAGGTAGCAGTTTTCTAGATGAAAATGAACATTATCAGTTAGATACTTTTTAAAAATTACATCATTTTCATGTGTAAAGGCATTTTTCTCTTTCAAGATTTAACCGATAATTTTAGAACTGGTAAATGAAATATTTCCATTTGAAAATTATGTCTGTATAAAACTGTTTAAAAATTCTGCACTTTATCAATACAAATAAATATTTTCCTAAAAAATAATTTTAGAAATCAAATTTTAGAGCAAGAGAAAAAAACGAGAAAAAGTATTCTTTCAGAAAAAAAGACAAGTTTAAATGTTATTTAATATATAATAAAATATGTTTTATGTAGCTTAAAAATCAGAATATTTACAGTACTTATCAGATTTTATAAGAATATAATTTAGAAAAAAAACATCTTTTTTTTTTTTCTTTAATGAAAAAGTTTTTAATTTTCAAATTAAAAAAAGTGGAAATTTTACTTATCCATCCAAATAATTATGTATAATCTAATATTTTATGTAGTTTCATAAAACAAAAATTGGATATGCTTACAGATTATGAGATTTTTTTAGGTACAAGTTTTAAAGAAACAAAATTCACTAAATATTTGCTTATAAAAAAAAAATCCGGAATTCTAAATATTTCTTGTTTTTAATAAAATGTGTTTTATGTACCTCTATGGAACAAAACCACATACTTGCAGTATTTAATAAAAATTAAACAATTGGGCATGTTTATAACAGACTACTCAACATTTTAAAAAGCATTAACAAAAAAAAAAAAAAAAAAAAAAAAAAAAAAAAAAAACCGCTATTTCATGGCTCCAGAAACAGATTGCACGATACACTTTTTTTCTAAGTAATTTATGGAATTTGCATTTATTTTGCGGCTGTATGACTAACGGCAATCACGAATTTTCAATCCTGTCATTAAACAAACTCTTCGAGTGATGAAATATTTTAATTTTTCATGAAAACTAATCAAATTATGTATTTCTTTTGATGTTTAATTTTATTTTCTGTTCACTTATAATCGAAAAATACGAATGTTTTTGTTAAAAAGTATTTGTTGCAAATATTAACCTCCTATAATAAATATTCAGTTAAATTATTATACATTTAAAAATATATATACACTGTTTCAGACATTAATCTCTTTTAAAATATTCGTATTCTTCGCGCCATTATAAATTAAAAGAAGTAAACAGAAAATAACTAAGATTTAAAATTAACGCGAGTGTCTTCTCTTTCTTGTGTGTTCATCTTTGTTCGGTAGCAAGTTAAGGGAAAAAAAATCCTCATAAAAAGAAACTAGCTGGCACGCCCGGCGTTGCGCGGGCACGTGATAATAAAATAAAAAAAATTATATCAAATTTTTATCATTTTATATCTTTAACCCGATTTTGTATGAATTTAAAGTTTTAAATGAAAAATTCGCGAAAAAATGTTAATATTTAGCGATAAAAGCCCTCATTTTCTTGCTTTTTTAGGTAGGGTCGTTTCTTAGTTAAAATAAAAAGTTATTTTTGTCCGAGCTCTCTCTCTCTCTCTCTCTCTCTTTGAAATCTTTATTGGAGATAAATAAAACGGTTTTACAGCCCGTTTAAAAATTTCGTATAAAAATATTGTTATCTAAGTTGTAAAAGAAATGTTTTCTTCTGACCTTTTTTGTTTATTTTCGCGTCGGCTCCTTTAACATAGCAATAAAAAAATTGTTCTCATCTCCCGAACTCTCTGACATTTCAATCCGTTATAAATATAACTGTATCCATGTTCTCTTTAAAATTTTGCGGAAAAATATGCAGATTTAGTAATAAAAATATAAGTTCTTTAAAAAAAAAAAAGCTCTAGCTTTTGACTTCAGAGCAAAAATATATTAGGTCTGTGCTTTCAATGCGATGGTACGACTCCATCAGTTTTCAATCAGCTCTTTGCATTCCCCCTAGGGTGCTAATCAATCAGATTTCCCTTTTCTGAGGGGAGAAGCCTTCAAAAAAACGTTGTTGTTGTTGTGGCTTATCCTCCAACTATCTGACAAAGTCAGACAAGATCCAATATACCGTCAATCCTTAGAAAATCTAGAACCAGAAGGAGCGAAGCATATAAGTCTTCTCTGCAAAGACCCAAGCAGTCCAGGATGTGTGCTGCAGAGGCCTGTTGAGCTTGACATTTAGTGCAGATTTTAAAGATCTTTCTGCCCTCAAAGAACGAGAGACTTTTCGTGTGTCCACTCGCCAATCTTGAAATCGCCGTTCGAGAGGCTCTGTCACAGTTGATAGCGAACGAAGAGCCCGGCTCTTTGCCCGTGTACCAGTGGTGGCTGGGAGGTACCTTCCACTCCTTTGAAATTTCAGATTCTAGATTGATGCTCTGAGTAGGTAAGGGCTGAAGAGGAAGATATAATTGACAACAGCCCTCTTTGGCAAATTGATCAGCTTGCTCATTGCCACAAATGTCTACGTGGGATGGAATCCACTGAAAATGAACATCATGCTGCTTTGAAATAATTTTAAGTTTAAGAAGGATGGAAATGCGTTGAAGCATGCGCAAAGAGACGATATTCATGTGGAAAATAGCATGTGAACTTGACCAGTTTGACAGAATGCGCTTTTCGTTTTAAATATACAGATGCTCATTTCTCGATACTGTTTAATTTTTGGCAAGATTTTGAATTTTATGGTAATTAGCAGTCTAAAAGTGCAATCCAACGCCCCGCACCTTGTCCACATCTTCCCACATTATTTTCAACGATCAACAGAAATATCTCATGGAGATAAAAATCGGAATTTAACATTGATTTTAGATGTACGGGAGGTTGTGGTCACAGCTCCGGGCAACGCCGAGCGGGTCAGCTTGTGAGACAATGAAACATATTTTTTGTGTCGGTGGTTTATAAAGAACAAATACTTTTTCCGAAAAACAGAGAGCATTTTTCAGCATTTTAAATATCTTAACTGTTTTTGTGTCAAAAGAGGCGTGTCTAATATACTCGCTTTCATCCTTGCCCGTGAAGCGTTTGGATGCATAAGATGATTTTAATAGTATCATTTTATTATCATCAATCACATAAAACAAGTGTTATTTTTAACACTTTAGTAGGTTAAGAAGGTAGCTCCAGCATTACCTTAAATGATGTTCTTAAATAAATATTCATTAATATATTCAATTATTTTTCAATTCCAGAAAAACGCTTGTCAAAAATGTGTTTTAAAAACATATGTACTTAATGAGATACTTAGAAAATCTAATATTTTGAAATCAAAAACAAAATTAATTCACCTGACTCATCTCAAGAAGTACGGTTGGTTGGTTGGAAAGTAATTCAAAAAAATATTTATCATGGAGCAATATTTATCGCAACTAATAAAAACTATCAAACATCTACTTTTTTATCAGCAAAGACTTTTCTCTCATTTAACATAAATTCTATAAAGATCATGTTCCTTCAAAGTTTATTGAAAAGAAATAAATCAATGAAAAATTTATTTATTAAAAAAAATCACTGTTAATTAGTTTTAATCAATTAAAAGTTACTATTAATGGTTATGTCATTCTCAGTTTATTCAAACAAGTCAGATTTTTCCATATTCAGATCAGAATCTTATCCTATCTTACGATATCTTGATATTATGTATAAGTTATATTTGCATATGTATATACATAGATGCCAACTTTTACGCTTAATTCCTACCACTAAAATTTTATACTAAATTTTATCTTATTTAATTGACAAGATCGTGTGATTACATAACGAAAAAAATTCTATTAAATTTTAGTGGTAAGAAAAAAGCGTAAAAGTTGGCAGCTATGTATATATGAGTATAAAATCATTAACACGTTATGGAGTGTTACTAATAGAGTTTAAAGAAATGTAGATTAGGTGAGTATTCCCCACTGTAGTTTGAGTTTATATTAGAGTGATAATTCTAGGCGAAGATATTTCTTGGCTAATATAGCACAAAATGTACACCAATAACAGTATTTCTATTTCGAGAGGAAATAAGTGTATCCTCAATCTAAAACATTAATTGTCTGACAATCTAATATATACAGGCATCCCCCGACTTACGTATACTGCGACTTACGTAAATTCGCAGTTACGTAAAATTTTTTTGAAAATTACATTTATGAACTTTTGATATAATTGTATATCATATTTAATTATGCGCATTTAATACGCGTTTGCATACTTTTGATAATTATTTTATAAATAAAATATGTAGATAAAAATTATAATTATAATAACATAGTTTTATATATTAGAGAGAGTTATATTTTTGTTGGGAATATACAAATTAAAATGAGGCAAAAAAAAAAAAGCTCGGGTTCAACCGTTATCATTAAGTTAAGAAATTTACAACAAAGAAGAAATTTACAACAAAGGGATTAGCCGAGGCTTTCAACCGGATGGACATGGTACTAGCAAAATTTGAATCTATAGATCCGAACACTGAGGAGTTTGAGAATGTTAGCCGACGTATACATTCAGATATGTCTAGCTATAAGGCCATCTACGTTGACAAAAAGCGTGTGATCACACAATCTACTCTAAATAGATTTGTGATATGCCGCCCACAGCAACTTCAAGATGACAACCCCGACAACCCTCAGCCTTCAACATCGACAGGCGTAAAATTTATTAGAGAACAGCATTTTTGTTCAAAATCATCTTCGTCTAGCTTTAATGTTCGAATCTTTAATGTTCGTTATTCATAGTTGTCCTCTAATTCTTAATAAATACAATTTGTGCTTATCAATAATTATTTTATTTTGTGAATGTCATTAATTTGTCTTGTCATCGAAAATTCGTGGAGAAGAGGTAAGTCACTCCTCTTTAATTATTTATTATTTTTATAGTCGTTTGAAGTAATCTCAAAATTGTTATAAATCACTTTATCAATGTTAAATTTATAAATCTCAAATATTTTTTATTTGAAAAATGTTTTTTTCAGTTTACCTTTATATTTCTTCATATTTGTATAATTTATATCCGAGTAAATACTGCTGCATGATGCTTTATTTAAAAATTAATACTGTGTAAATAATCTATATATCTATCTATATATCTATCTATCTATCTATCTATCTATCTATATATATATATATATATATATATATATAATAAATATTGCAGTTTCTTACGAACTTTTACATAAGCAAATTACACATTCGACTTACGTAAAATTCGAGTTACGTAAAAGTCTGCGGAACGCATTAATAACGTAAGTCGGGGGATGCCTGTATATTATTTTCATTCTTATCTTTATTAAATATCAGTGGTACTCACTCAAATTTCTATAAGGACCAAACTGGGGCGAGATTTTGCAGTCATATATCTACATGCTGTAAAGCTACATTAATATACCGGGTGATCCAAAAGTCAGGACGAACTTTAAAAATGAATAATTCGAAAACGAATCAAGATACAAAGATACGGTTTGCAGCAAACGGATGGAAAAGAAACCGTGTTTTGTGTGGCAACGAAACAAAAAATAGTTCTGTTGGCGACCAACAGATGGCGCTGTCGTATTTGTGATGTAGGATTATGCAAAGCAACAAACGATATAAAAAGGAACAACTGCAGCAGGTAATGGTAGTCGAAGCTCGTATGCATCGAAATGCTGTCCATAGTTGAGAAAGCCCTCTTAGTTAAACTGTATTATAAGAGTTCGGATAGTGCCATTGCGGCATTGCGAGCATATCACTACATGTAGGGTATACGAGATAGCAAAGGACCAATAACGTCTTCTTCATTGAACAAAATGATGAAGAAAATTTGAAGCTACAGGTTCTTTTGCGTCACGTCAAAGAAGTGGACGTCCCTCAACAGCCGTTGCTGTTGCAACGACAGTGGAGCAGACGGTGCAATCCATGTCGGCGGTTGCTGCACATGGGGAATGCAGTGCTCGAGAAGTTTCGAGGCAGACAGCAGTGTCGTACAGAAGTGTCTGAAGAGCACTGCGAATAACTTTGCAACGGTATCCCTACAAGTTGCAACGTAATCAAGAACTGAAACATCCTGACTTCGACTCTCGCCGAGATTTTGCGAATTTGGTATTCGATAAGATGAAAGAGCAGCACGACTGGCTTCACACTGTGCTTTGGACAGATGAAGCGCATTTCACACTCTCTGGCACTTTTAACACCCACAATTGTCGAGTGTGGACCACAGAATATCCACATGCATTTGTTGAGGTACCCTTGCAACAGCCTAAAGTGACAGTCTGGTGTGGCTGCACTGCTGATTTGATAATTGGTCCATTTTTTTTCGAGGAAGTCACACAGACGGGTTTCAAATCAGTTTCTGTCACTGGTCAGCAATATATAGCACTGTTAAAGAACAGCATTATTCCTGAACTGCAAACGCGACAGGCACTCCGAACAGTTACCTTTATGCAAGATGGAGCACCACCTCATATTGCTCTGCCTGTACAACGCATGGGAGTATCTCATTATCAGCCGGTACTTTAATCACGCATGGCCTCCAAGATCTCCCGATCTGACACCCTGTGACTTTTGGCTGTGGGGATTGTTGAAGTCAAAAGTGTACCGCGACCAACCGGCATCACTAGCAGCACTGAAAGATGCCATCCGCCAAAATGTGTCTGCCATAACGTAAGAAATGCTACTAAATGCTGTGAACGGTGTGGTGCTTCGTCTCACAACTGTACTTCTGAATGATGGACAGCACATTGAACATTTACTGTAGTACTAATTAACTGTAATTAAGCTGACTTGTAAGCTGTCAACATTTTTTCATTTGTAAATCATCTTTTGGTGCAATAAAACACTATAGCGCCATCTGTTGGTCACCAACAGAACTATTTTTTTTTGTTGCCACACAAAACCCGGTTTCTTTTCCATCCGTTTAGTGCAAACTGTATCTTTGTATCTTGATTCCTTTTTGAATTATTCATTTTTAAAGTTCGTCCTGACTTTTGGATCACCCGGTATATTAAGTAGGACTTTCCTCTGAAAAATATTGCTGAGGACATAGATTTAACAGTAACGAAATAATGAAAATGAACAAATTAACCCTTTCCGGCGCGGAGTAAGTCTGTTTTTAAAATGATGAAATTATCAACTGACACCAGAATTTACAAAGGAATTTATTAGAAAAGAAAAACTTGCTTATTTTCCCTTAGTTTATAAAATGAAAAATTTAATTAAATATTCTTGGTGCCGTTTGTTAGTTTTGGAATTAAAATTATGTGTCCTTTTTTGTGGACACCGACCGCTAAAGGGTTTTAACCCCTTGGGGACGAGCGACACGTATACGTGACGCATAAGATGCTCAGAATCCTCGATTATTCCCACCAGTTATTTTTTATTGTAAGCTTTGCCTTATGTAATCCTAGCATTTCTGCAATTCAAGAAAGCAAAAATTTCTGTTTTGAAAAACCGGTGGTAAAAGATTAAAAATTCTGTAAAGGACGTTCGTCGCGAAGGGGTTAAATGGTAGAATTACAAGATATCAATACATAACGTTAAAAAATTAATTTAAAAAAAATATATATTTCATCCGCTTTGTTTTCATATTTTTTTATATCATTTAGTAAGGAATCTCATTTTATTAAATGCTAATTACTCAAAGCTTTAAGAAAAAATAACACTGGAACTGTAATGATACATTATATACTAATTATTAATAATTATAACCAGTGTAAACAGTTTAGTATTAAAATCAATTTTGAATAATTTTATTAAATGTAAATATTAGCAGTGTTTAATATTCAAGGTGCGTACACTCTTTGGAATTTTAAAGGAATCTGTCATAGCTATTTAGGATAAGACAATTTCCATTTAATATTTAAATTGCAAAACTCAAGATCGCCTCGTTTCGTCATGGAATCGCAATATTTTTATGATGTTAAATAAGGCGAAAAATTCTATTAAAAATTGTGGCTAACAATATTCACCCTGAATATGTGTACATGATTACTACAAAATTTAAATTTACATAATTTTTCTGGATTATTCAATTTATGAAGTGGGTATTCTGCATTTCTGCAACTCTACAATTCTGGCATATCTACAATTTATGAGTTTTTGTATGTTCCTGGGTAACAGCGATTAGCAGACGACTTTCAAAATGTTTATGTGTCAGGCTTGTATTTATTTTCAATGCACTAAATGTCATAAAAATAGGTTGAACTAAAAAAGCTTAACATCTTTCTAGAAAAAATGCCACATTCGGAATATATTAGGCAGCAAAGTTTTAAAAAAATCTGTACAATAGGAAAATCAAAAGTCTGTATTCACTCTTGTGGCCTCGTGAAATGAACTTGAGGGCCGCATAGTGAATATCATTGGTATAAGATTGTACTAAAAAGTGCTATTACATTAATACTTCGCTTTTATTTAACGTTTCACACCACAATTATTTAAATTTTCAATTAAATATATAGTATCAAATATATTTGGAGAAGTTTGTTGTAAAGTAACACAGTTAAAACAGCGAGTGAGCTGCCATTGGTTTAAGCTCCTCGTAGCTCTTTGGAAACTAAATCTTTTTAGAAAAGATACTAAATCCAGAACATATTCTGTAGTGTCATAGCCATGACCATGAAATTCATAGTCATAGCAATGGTTTAGGAAATAATATTGATAATTTCTGTGCTTAAAATGTTTGTGTAATGCTAATGCATATATATAGAAGAAATATGCGGATTAATATCGTGTTAGATTTTATCAAAATCTAACACGATACTTTACATTTGTGCAATTTTGAGTCTGGTTTCTGATGCAATCGGAAGTTTCAAATTCCTTAAAGGTAGCTACTGCTCTTCCTCCCCCACCCTTCCTTATTTTTCTTCAAAATACTGCCCTGTGCTCTACGACGTTTATTGAAATCTTATTTGTAAAGTTACTCAACTGTGATTCTTGAAATAGGGCCATTACACAGAATTTCGATGACAAGGGTTATCACATCTTTTATGATTTTTCCCCTATTTTGTACATGGAAACCTACATACAGAAAAACTTAAAATCCATCCTCTGCAAAAAAAAAAAAAAAAAAAAAAAAAAAAATCTATTTCAATAACATTATTAATTAGAAGTATTCGATAACTGCGATTTTTTCTAAATTCAAACGTTTGTAAAATCTTGTTTGATTTACTGAACAAGTAGATATAAATAGTAAAAGAAAAAAAAAAAACAATAATATAAATAAGTAAATAAAATCTTTTATTCAACTAAAACCCACTAAATCGTAGAAAAAATAAACTAGTATATTGTTGTTGTCACAAACTTTCTTCTATATAAATCAAATCGTTTGCAACCAAAATTAAATGACAATCTATTTATTCTTCAGATATAGCTATCACAGACACAGTGGAAAACAGAGTGTAGCAGTGACACCTCTTTTAGCGGATTTTTAGCGGAGGTCTTTTAGCGGAATTCGTGAAAAATTCAGCATAGCAGTGACACATGTTAGGCGATTTAATCCAAAAACTAATAATATTCAATTTATATCAAGGTATAAACGAATCTAAAGTTTTATGGAATTCCGTGCATTAGTTCTTGAAATAGAGTAATCAAAATATTTGGTCAGGCACAGATTGACAGATTCACAGACGGACACGTTCCAAAAACAGTCAAATCTGGTTCGAGGTCTTTTAAAACGTCTAAATCCGTTGAAAGGCGGAAGTTAATTTTTTTACGAATCCAACATTTTCTTTTTTGTGAAGGTAGAAGAAAGTAAAAAAAAAGTTTTCATAAAATTCGGAAATTCGAAAGCATTTTAAAAAGATAAAGAAGCATCACTTTAAAAATTACATAAAATAAACATATATCTATATATTTTTTTCTTTTCTTTTCATGTAAAAACAATATCATGTATAAAACACGTCTATAATTTTCGTTACATTTAAATATCTTCATAAGCACTACATTACTCTTTTTCAATTCAAAGAATTGCAGAGGAATATTTGAAGATTTTTTTTTTCATAAATTTTCTCTTTATCCAATATATTCAAATCTATACTAATAAAAGAAAGTTTCGCTCTGTGTCTGTGTGTGTGTGTGTTTGTTTGTTTTTCTGTCTGCGATGGCTAGCAAAATCTAGCCCATCTAGAAGTCTGAAAATTTAGTTGTGGATAGTCCAAGGTCTGGGCAGGTGCACCTAAGTGTCAGAATTTTAATACTTTGAAAATTGACAAAAATATTAATTAAAAACTGATCAATAACACATCTTCTCTTTTTTTTTTTTTTTTTTTTTTTGCGAGCCGGCTTTCAGAACTCGCGCATGCCCAGAACTCGATTTATCATACCGCAGGAGAATAAAGAACCATTTACATGAATATTCCGTTTATTTTACAATTCTGTTTTAAATTCTATCGACTAAACCGTTTTTTTTTTAAATTTATAAACGAAAAGCATATTCTGAAAGACCGCACTCTTACGTCTCCAATACCGTAATCAATTCAAAAAAAAAAAAATAATAATAATAATAACACTTTGAAAAACATTTTTGAAAAGGGGTAGTTTTCCCGTGCTAATGTTTTCTCCCTTACGCCAACGCCCCTCAATAGCACAATTTTAAGGATACAGACAAACCAAACACATGCTCTTAAAGCTGAAACTTTCTTCTAATAGACGGTATAATTATTTATTTTTTTTAAATACGGATTTTAGCCCTTCCAAAAACACTGGCGAACGCAGGTTCATTTCGCGCGTCACAAGAAGATTTTTTTTTTTCTTACGCTAAAAGTTACTAAATGTTCCTATTTTGACACAATCTTTTTAGAACAACTTGGCAGACCAAATTTACATCACCCACAACAATTTCGAAACGTTCGGACGAGAACAAGTTTCTAACAAAAAGTAAAATCTGAGATATTTTCAGCCAAAACACATAATAAAAGGATGTTTCCCGCGGTCACGCTTGGCTTCTGGTACCGTTTTCACTATAATTGCATGTATTTTCACATAATTTATAGAGGACTTAGAAACAGCTATATTTATAAACGACTAAAATTTCAGAGAGATCGGACCACGAATACTATTTTTTTATGTTAACGAACCCGACGTGAAAAAAAAAACATATTTATTTTACAACCAGGTAACAATATTTCTGACGTAATTTTTACACTGGCTGTAAAACTGACCATTATGACCATTGAAAATTTCAAAGGGTTTGGACTTTTTACGATTTTGTCATTAAAGATATAAATTCATACAAAATTGGGTAAAATAATGTAAATTTGGGGTTTAATTAAGGTTTATCAGGCGCCCGGACAACACTGGGCGGATCAGCTAGTTTTAATATGAAATAATTTTTAAAGAGATTTTTCTATAGCAATCGCTATCGATTTCTATATAAAAAATGTGCCAAAGTAAATTTTCTATAGCAATTTCTATCGATTTCTTCAAAAGATTTTTCTAAAGAAAAATTTCTATATGAAGAAGTATGGATTCTCGCACAAAATCTTTACATAGTTGTTTTTTTTTTTTTTTTTTGTGCAAATTTCGCGGCAAACGGATCCATCACATGCTGCTCGATACAACTCTTAAAAGAAATTGGCGATCCTTCCGAACCATTCGTTCACTTCAGTCACGATTACAAAGCGTGTTGCTAAGTGTCCGATTTACGCGGGACGTCCCAATGTTTAGGCAGAGTTACCAAGTCTCCGGCTTTTTGGACACCAGTATTTTAGTACAGAAAATGTTGTTTTATGTAATCGGAACATTCTGCGATTTAAAAGAACAACATTTTCACTATGATAATACTGGTGTGCAAAAAGCCGGAGACTTGGCAAGTCTAGTTTAGGTGCTCCAAGACCTGTACCGCGTAACCACTAAGCGGGACGCCTAAAGTCACGATTTTCGTCAAAAGTCACCACGCCAAAAGTCACGTGACGACACGTTTTTCACTTTCTCGTACTGCCGCGCTGGGAATTCGTTCAAAACCCCGACTTTGACAATATTTTCTGAAAGACTTTCTGCTTTTACCAAAAAATGGAAAACATGTTTCGCTTACATCGTTTCTGAATAAGAACATCTGCCTATTCCATCCGTTTTCGAACAAACATGAATTAAAAAAAATGCGTCAGAAAGAAAAAATGTGTCAGAATCAAATCCTTTGGATTCGAGAACAGCCTTAAACAATTTTGCAATTGAATGTTATTTTAAGGATATACTAGCTGCTCCCCACCCGGCGTTGTCCCGGCCCGTGATAATAAATAAATAAAACATCAGCTTTTTATTATTTTATATCTTTAACCCGATTTTGTATAAATTTATATTTTAAAATGAAAACTTCACGAAAAAATATTGATATTTAGTGATAAAAACCTCATTTTCTTGTTTTTTTACGTAGGGTCATTTCATAGTTTTAAAATAAAGAGTTATTTTTGTCCGAAATCTTTATTGGTGATAAATAAAACGCTTTTCCAGCCCGTGTAAAAATTTCGTGAAAATATATTGTTATCTAAGTTGTAAAAGAAATGCTTTCTCTCGCTTCTTTGTTTATTTGTTTTCGCGTCGGCTCCGTTAACAAAGCAATAAAAAAATTATTATCAGCTCCCGAACTCTCTGACATTTCAATCGGTTATAAATATTACTGTATCCATGCTCTCTTTAAAATTTCGCGAAAAACTATGTATATTTAGTAGTAAAAACATGAGTTCTTAAAAAAAAAAAAAAAAAAAAAAAAAAGGCTTAAGCTTTTGTCCTCAGAACAAAAATATATTAGGTCAATGCTTTCAATGCGATGCTACGACTCCATCTGTTTTCAATCAACCCTTTTTAATCCCCCTAGGGTGCTAATCAATCAGGTTTCCCCTTTCTCAGTAAAGAAGCCTTCAAAAAACGTTGAAGCATGCGCAAAGAGAGGATATTCGTGCTGAAAATAGAATGTGAACTTGACCAATTTGACAGAATGCACTTTTCGTTTTAAATATATAGATGCTCATTTTACAGTACTATTTAATTTTTGACAAGATTTGGCGTTTTATGGTAATTAACAGTCTAAAAGTGCAATCCGCCGCCCAGCCCTCGCCCGCAATTCCCACCTTAACTCTACATTATTTTCAAGGATCAACAGAAACCTCTAATAGAGAAAAATTTCGGAATTCAACACAGATTTTATACGTGTGGGAGGTTGTTGTCACGACTCCGGGCAATGCCGAGCGGGTCAGCTTGTGAGACAATGAAACATATATTTTGTACCGGTGGTTTGTAAAGAACAAATACTTTTTCTGAAACACAGAGTGCATTTTCAGCATTTTAAATATCTTAACTATTTTTGTTTCAAAAAGAGGCGTGTCTAATATACCCGCTTTCATCCTTGCTCCAGAAGCGTTTGGATGCATAAGCTGATTTTAATATTATCAGTTTATTATCATCAATCACATAAAACAGGTGTTATTTTTAACACTTTAGTAGGTTAAGAAGGTAGCTCCAGCATTACCTTAATTGACGTTCTTAAATAAATATTCATTAATATATTCAATTGTTTTTCAATTCCAGAAAAAAAAAAAAAACTTGTCAAAAATGTGTTTTAAAACATATGTACATAATGAGATACTTAGAAAATCTAATATTTTGAGATAAAAAACAAAATTGATTCACCTGACTTACGTGAAGAGGTAGGGTCGGTTGGTTGGAAAGTAATTCAAAATAATATTTATCATGGAGCAATATTTATCGCAACTAATAAAAACTATCAAACATCTACTTTTTTATCAGTAAAGACTTTTCTCTCATTTAACATAAATTCTATAAAGATCATGTTCCTTCAAAGTTTATTGAAAAGAAATAAATCAATAAAAAATTTATTTATTAAAAAAAATCACAATTACTTAGCTTTAATCAATTAAAAGTTACTGTTAATGATTATGTCATTTTCAATTTATTCAAACAAGTCAGATTTTTCCATATTCAGATCAGTTCCTTATCGTATCTTGCGATATCTTGATATTATGTATACGTTATATTTACATATGTATTTATGAATGTAAAATCATTGAAACGTTGTGGAGTGTTACTAATAGAGTTTAAAGAAATGTAGATTAGGTGAATATTCCCCACTGTAGTTTGAGTCTATATTAGAGTGATAATTCTTGGCGAAGGGATTTCTTGGCTAATATAGAACAACATGTACACCAATAACAGTATTTCTATTTCGAGAGGAAATAAGTGTATCCTCAAACTAAAACATTAATTGTCTGACAATGTAACATATATATTACTTTCATTCTTATCTCTATTAAATATCCGTGGTACTCACTCAAATTTCTATGAGGACCAAAATGGGGCGAGTTTTTGCAGTCATATTTCTACATGCTCTAATGCTACATTAATATATATTAAGTTGGACTTTCCTCTGAATGATATTGCTGAGAATATAGATTTAACAATAGCGAAATAATGAAAAAGAACAAATTAAATGGTAGAATTACAAAATATCAATACATACTGTTAAAAAATTAATTTAAAAGAAATATATTGTTCATCGGCTTTGTTTTCATAATTTTTTTAATATCATTTAGCAAGGAATCTCATTTTATTAAGCGCTAATTGCTCAAAGCTTTAAGAAAAATAACACTGGAACTAATGCTACATTATATACTAATTATTAATTGTAACCAGTTTAAACAGTTTAGTATTAAAATCAATTTTGAATAATTTTATTAAATGTAAATATTAGCAGTGTTTAATATTCAAGGTGCGTACACTCTTTGGAATTTTAAAGGAATCTGTCACAGCTATTTAGGATAAGAAAAATTATATTTAATATTTAAATTTCAAAACTCATGATCGCCTCGTTTCTTCACGGAATCACAATATTTTTATGAGGTTAAATAAAGCGAAAAATTCTATTAAAAATTGTGGTTAACAGTAAATATGTGTACATAATTACTACAAAATTAAATTTACATAACTTTTCTGGATTATTCAATTTTTGAAGTGGGTATTCTACATTTCTGCAATTCTACAATTCTGGTATATAATCTGCATTTTATCAGTTTTTGCAGGCTCCTGGGTAACAGCGATTAGCAGACGACTTTCAAAATTCTCATTTTTTTGGCTTGTATTTATTTTCAAAAGACTAAATGCCTTAGGTTGAACTAAAGGCTTAACATCTTTCTCGAAAAAATGCTACTTTCGGAACATATTCTGCAGCAAAGTTAAAAAAAAATCTGTACAATAGGAAAATCAAAAGTCTGTATTCACTCGTGTGGCCTCATGAAATTAGGGATCCTACATTAGAGAGAGATTGGACATTGCGTCGCCGGCAGATTTGACAAATCCGCCATTTTAGTTACGTCGTATGTATACGCTGGTGTTGCTTTCTGAAGAAAATTTGGATTTTAAAGATTCAACGTTTTAAATATTGTATTAAGACTTACTACACTATTAATAGGTAATTTTCTTTTGTTGTTTATAGTTACTTTTTAATATTTAGTAATGTTTATTTATTTTGTAATATATTTTAAATTGTCAGAGTTCAATTGTTGTGTATGCAGTCAACTTTAAACAGTTTCATTAAATAATAACTATCGAAATGAGTAACACAAACAAAGCAATTTCTTTTCTGCGTCTCTTGTTTTACATTTTAAAACTGATTTTGATTTAAATCTATTCGTAGTGAGTGAGCAAAACGTGTAAATAATTTGGAGTTTCGAAGTTTGACAGTTGGCGGTAATTGGCAAACGTTGTTGGCGATGAATTTCTGTTTACATTTTGAAACATTTATTTTAAGAACGTAATACAGAATAAAATTGTATATAGTGCACTTTTTTTAAAATATGAAATTGTTTACAAATTATAAGGAATAATTGAATAAATTGTTAAAATGTTCATTTTTTAATAATTTCTTTTTTAAATATCCGCGGAATTTGAGAGCACAAGACATAAGCATTTAAATTTTTCGCATAAAAAAATATCTATATATAAAAGCGCAGACTCTGACAATTGCAAAAATATATAAATTCACAATATATAAACCTCTATATAAATAAACATTACTAAGCATATGTGTGTAAATTTTTTTATTCAGTTTCTCGGAATGTTTTTTTTTTTTTTTTTTTTTTTTTTTTTGCATATTTAGATATACTTAGTATTATAAAGTTCTAGAGAAAATTCTAGAGAATTGAAGCTTTTTAATTTCATACAACCAATTAGTTTCTTTAAAACTATCTAAATGTATTAATGTAAATACATTAATAATGAAGGTATATTAGGAATATGTTTCAAAAATTTATACTTTTCTGAATATTTCAGTATTTTTTTTTAAATTTCTTATTGCTGTTAAATGATATATTTTTAACCTTATAAAATTAAAAGAGTTCCCTCTAAGAAATTTTATTTATTTACTTAAAAAAGTAACCTAACTAATCTATATCATAAGTCATGACCATTTAAACAGAGGAAAGTAAAAAATAAATACCCACACTACAAAAAATTACATTATGTAGCATTTCTTGTGTTATGCATAAATTAAAATGTTTATTTTAAGTGAAAAAAAAACCCCAAAAACTTGAATATTTGTTTATAATCAAATTCGATTATTTTAAGCATAATGTAAAGTCTCGAAATGTTAACTCTGCAATTCAGCCGAATAAAAGAAAAAGCATTTTCTGAGAATTCTTATTCATTAAAACGGAATTGTGCTTATGTTTATGTTCTGAATGACTCTGTGAAGGCATATGAAATGAATTTCTAGTGATTTTAATAGAATAAAAAGTCTTGGACGCGGATGAAAATGCATTGCATTCTACGGCGTTCCATCTGCTCTGTAACTAAGATGGCGGACTTTTCGTCAATGTCCAATCCATGAACCTCACGCCGCTGAAGTGTGACGTTTCAACATGGCGCTGGGCATAAACAGATTGAAGTGCTCATTGAAATAACATGGACGTAAAAAATAAAATCATCTAGAAATAATAATTTTCATATTTAAGAACTTTCAGGCACTGTTCTGCAAAGTTTAAGGTACGCTTTTCATTATGAATTCACCAAACTTCTGATTTTGTGATTTAAATTTTATCAATTTATTAAAAACTCATTAGCTTAACTCCAGTTAGACAAACATGGCTGGTTGTTTTCATCGGCTAAATCGGTGATGTTTACATTCATGTCTGTCAAGATGTATTTATCTTTCTTTACTTATAAGTAATTTGATGTTTTAATTATAAGTAAAAAGAAAATCATATTAAAATTAATAAATTATTAGATTATTTTTAATAATTTATATATTATAACATTTTATATATTTAATATATTAAAATTTAGTATTTTAATTTAATATATTATATTGTTAATTTAATGTAGTATTAATTTAATTCAATATAATATTATTTATATATATATATAATATTAATTATTTATTAAGATTAATACTAATAAAAATTATAAATATTTTATAATTATTAATTATAGTTTTTAATATTAAATAATTATTTTAAAATATTAAATATAATTATTAAATAATTAATATTTTAGTTCATATTATTATATTATAGTTATTTTTAATTAATAACTAAATTATTTTACTATGATAATTTAAATTTATAATTTGTAATAATATTATTATTTATGTTATTAATTTATATTAAATATAAATATATTAATATAATTATAAATATTGATAATAATATAATATAAAATTATAATATAATCTATAACATAATAATATATATATATATATATATATATCTAATTAAATAATTATTAATTATAATTATTAATAATTATTTTTGTATTATTTATTAATATAAATTATATTTATTAATCATTTAAAATGATAAATACTTATTTATTATTAGTATTAATTATTCATAATATTAATTTAATGTAATATATAATTTATTTAATATGTTTAAATTGATTTAATATTTAATTTCCTCGTTTTAGTATTATAATTTAATATATTACATTTATTTCTATTATCATAATATATCATATTTAATATATTATTTAATATATAATTTATATATTTAATTTAAATATTATTTATAATTTATGTATTATAATAATTTATGAATTATAAAATATCTTTGATAATAAAAAAAATTAATTAGTAAAATTATCAATTAAAATTAATAAAAGTTTTGCTTATAAGTAGAGAGACAGAGATATCTTGATAGACCTGAATGTAAATATCACCAATTTAGCCGATGTAAACAACCGCGATGTTTGTCTAACCGGAGTTAAGTTAATAAGTTTTTAATAAATTGATCAAATTTAAATCACAAATTCAGAAGTTTGGGGAATTCATAATGAAAAGCGTACCTTAAACTTTGCAGAACAGTGGCTGAAAGTTCTTAAATATGGAAATTAATAATCCCTAGAAGAGTTTATTTTTTACGTCCATGTTATTTCAATGGGCACTTCAGTTTGTTTATGCCCAGCGCCATATTGATGACGTCATGACTTCAGCGGCGTATACCAATCTCTCTCTAATGTAGGATCCCTACATGAAATGAACTTGAAGGCCGCCATTGGTATAAAATGGTACTAAAAAGTGTTGCTACATTAACACTTCTCTTTTATTTAAAGTTTCACACCACAATGTTTCAAATATTTACTTATATATATATAAATCAAATAAAATATACAAAACAGGTAGACGTTTATCTTTGTACTGAAAACAACGAGTGAGCGCCTGTTGGGTTATGCTCCTCGTATATCTTTGAAACATAAATCTTAGTAGAAAAGATGCTACATCCAAAACATATTCTGTAGCAAAGTTTAAAATAAAAAAAAAAACCCGTATAATAAGAAACTTTCTGACCCGCCCGGCGTTGTCCGGACCCCTGATAATAAATTTTTAAAAAACATCTTTTTTTTATTTTTATTTTTTATAGCTTTAACCTGATTTTGTGTGAAAATACATTTTAAAATGAAAAATTCGCGAAAAGATATTGATGTTTAATGATAAAAGCGCTCATTTTCTTGTTTTTCGACGTAGGGTCGTTTTATAGTTTCAAAATAAAAAGTTCTTCTTGTCCGAATTCTTTGCAATATTTATTGTTTAAACTAAAACTGTTTTACGGCACGTGTAAAAATTTCGTGAAAAAATATCGAGTTGTAAAAGAAATGTTTTCTTCTCGCTTTTTTGTTTGTTTTCGTATCGGCTCCTTTAATATAGCAATAAAAAAATAATTCTCATCTTCCGAACTCTCTGAAATTTCAATCGGTTATAAATATAACTGTATCCAAGCTCTCTTTATAATTTTGCGAAAAAAATAAAAAATATGCATATTTAGTAGTGAAAACACGAGTTCTTAAAAAAAAAACGTACTATATATGGATAGAGATACTTGTAATTGTATTAATTCATTCATTTAAAAAATTGTCCCGATTTAATTGTAACCATTTTAATTAACCCATATTAATTGTAACCATTTTAAACAGTTTAGTATTAAAATCAATTTTGAATAATTTTATTAAATGTAAATATTAACAGTGTTTAATAATCAAGGTGCGTACACTCTTTGGAATTTTAAAGGAATCTGTCATAGCTATTTAGGATAAGAAAAATTATATTTAAATTTCAAAACTCATGATCGCCTCGTTTCTTCACGGAATCACAATATTTTTATGAGGTTAAATAAAGCGAAAAATTCTATTAAAAATTGTGGCTAACAATATTCACCCTGAATATGTGTACATGATTACTACAAAATTTAAATTTACATAATTTTTCTGGATTATTCAATTTATGAAGTGTTATTCATATTCTACATTTCTTCAACTCTACAATTCTGGCATATCTGCAATTTATGATTTTTTGTAGGTTCCTGGGTAACAGCGATTAGCAGACGACTTTCAAAATTTTCATGTGTTAGGCTTGTATTTATTTTCAATGGACTAATAGTCATATAAATAGGTTGAACTAAATAAGGCTTAACTTCTTTCTAGAAAAAATGCTACATCGCAACATATTAAGCAGCAAAAATAAAAATCTGTACAATAGGAAAATCAAAAGTATGCATTCACTCGTGTGGCCTCATAAAATGAACTTCAGGGCCCCGTAGTGAATACCATTGGTATAAGACTGTACTAAAAAGAAAAAGTGCTACTACATTAACACTTCTCTTTTATTTAAAATTTCACACCACAAATTTTCAAACATTTATTTATATATAAAGAAAATCAAATGAATTTGATAAAATTAGTTAAAATATTCCAACATTTTAAAGTAACGAGTGAGTTTCCCTTAGGAGTTGCTCACCGTATCGCTTTGAAAACTGAATCTTATTAGAAAAGAGGCTACATCCAGAACATGTTCTGTGTCTCATAGCAATCCTTCAAGAAATAATATTGATAATTTCTGTGCTTAAAATGTTTGCGTAATGCTAATGCATATACAGGGGAACTCCAGACATACGTTACCTGAGTTGTACGTTTACTCAGTTATACGTTTCAACTTAGCGGTCCCGACCGCTTGCCATTCAAAATTATACATTTTGTAACCGGAAACACTGACGACCCGTCGAATGAGTCTGATTTGAAAGATCCTACTCAAATTTCGGAGCTGTCTGAGAGCTTTTGACGTAGTAATGCGATTCTTCAGTAGCAAAAGCAGCAACGATAAGGCGGCTGCATTATTAACAGAAATGCAAAGTTTGCAGTTCAGTGTCGGCCCTGCCGAAAAGAAACAACTGAAGATCGGAGACGATTTCAACAAGATTCGGTAAACTACTGAAATGTCTTTTGATAAATGATTTATATGCCAAGGCGATTCCAATGATTTATTTTAAGTACACTATGTGTATTTAAAATATTTTTAATAAAGCTTTTATGATAAAACAACTTCATGTGTACTTTTCTTATGTACCTTTTTTCTAGTCTGTTCCACTGCCGAATATTTATGTCATGGGTGCAGTGATGCTTAGAAAACTTCTGTTTCGGATAAAAAAAAAGTAACAAACTCCGCAGCGGAACAAAGTTTTTACCATATGTTTAAAAAATGGTTCCGGTAGACCATTAATTGAGCTGTACGTTTTACTGAGTTATACGTTTTGTTGTCCGGTCCCAGAAGAAACGCATAACTGGAGTTCCACGGTATATTTAAGAAATATTCAGTTTAATATTGTGTTAGACTTTGATAAAATCTAACACGATATTTCACATTTTGTGCAATTTTGAGTCTGGCTTCTGATGCAATGGGAAATTTCAAACTCCTTAAAGGTAGCAGCTGCTCCTCCTCCCCTATCCCTCCTTATTTTTCTTCAAAATGGTGCCCTGTGCTCTACGGCGTTTATTGTTATAAAGTTACTCAACTGTGATTCTTGAAATAGGGCCATTACACAGAATTTCGATGACAAGGGTTATCACATCTTTTACGATTTTTTCCCTACTTTGTACATGGAAACCTACATGAAAAAGAACTTAAAATCCATTTGCAAAAAAAAAATAAATAAATAAATAAAATAAAATAAAATAAATAAATAAAAAATAAAAATATATATTTCAAATATTTTTTTAATTAGAGGTATTCGATAACTGCGGTTTTTTCTAAATTCAACCATTTATAAAATCTTGTTTGATTTACTGAACAAATAGATATAAGTAGTAAAAAAAAATAAAAATAAATAAAAATAAAAAAATCAATAATATAAACAAGTAAATAAATAAAATGTTTGACTTTTATTCAACTAAAACCCACTAAAACGTAGAAAAAATAAACTAGTATGATGTGGTTGTCACAAAACTTTCTTCTATATAAATCAAATCGTTTGAAACCAAAATTAAATGGCAATCTATTCATTCTTGAGATATAGCTATCGCAGACACAGTGAAAAACAGAATACAGCAGTGACACTTGTTAGGCGATTACACCAAAATCGAATCAGTGTCTGTTTATATCAAGGTCTAACAAAATATGACGTATATAGAAATTATGTGCATTGGTTACTGAGATATAGCTATAGCGGTAATCTTGAAAGATGCAGCTTAGCTGCGGCACCTATTGAGCGATTTACACCAAAAACTAATAATCATCAATTTATATCAAGGTATAAATGAATCTGAAGTTTTGTGGAATTCCGTGCATTAGTTCTTGAGATAGAGCGCTCACAAAAATTTGGTCAAACACAGATCGACAGACTCACAGACGGACATTTTCCAAAAACAGTCAAATCGTGTTCAGGGCCTTTTAAAACGTATATATCCGCCGAAAAGCAGAAGTCGAATACTTTGACGAATCCAACATTTTCTTTTCGTGAAGATACAAGAAAGTAAAAATAAAGTTTTCATAAAAATCAGAAATTCGGTAGCATTTTAAAAAGATAAAGAAGCATCACTTTAAAAATTATATATATATATATATATATATATATATATATATATATATATATATATATATACAGTCACCTCTCACTTATGCGCGTTTGAAGGGACTGACTTAAAATCGCGCATAACTGAGAGGGCGTTGTATGTAGTAATTCCTTATACACATTATTCGAAAGAAAAACATATTGAAATATAAGAATTATGATTAATGATATTTTATAAAATAAATGGGGTGTAATATTAGTATAGTGTACTAAAAAATATATATATATATAAATATATCCTTACACTTTCACTATAAAATTTAGTTTCAAAAAATACAATAAAGTAATTTTTTTTCATTTGACATAGAAGATGATATACTTACATAAAAAAATGCCAATTAGTCCTCTTTTAAGAAGTCATCAATGGTAGTTTGTTTTTGCTTAGGCCGCGTTTGTACAACGACCTTTTCTAATGCATTAAAGTGCGTCATTGTATTTGATGCTATATAAGCATTTTGTAGGTAACATCTCAAAGTGTCCAGGGCTCCTAAAGCAGTAGCATAAGATGGGACAATTACAGTATCAGTTTCATCATTATCATCATCATCTCCTTCTCTTTCAGCTGTCACATCATCAAACACAGTTTCAATATCTCTAATTGCCGTTGATGTTAAGTTTTCATCAACACTGACGAAATCTTGAAAAGAAAGAGAATCTTGGCTTATTCTATTCCATTCTTCTTCGTCTATGTTAAAATCATTGCTGTTGTTTTCATTTTCCTGTAATGAAATAAGTTCAGCATTATTTGAATGAAAAATACCCGCTTTCCTAAAGCAGTTAGAAATTGTCATGGCTGTTACGTTATTCCAAGAGGAAACCAACATATGCATGGCATCCAGAATCGAAATTTTCTTGAATTCCTTTTTCTGCTCTAGTGATATAAACATTCTTCGCACCAAATCTTTCCTATACTGCGCTTTAACTGACCTTATTATACCGAGATCTAAGGGCTGGAGTCTGCTAGTACAGTTAGCAGGAAAAAATATAACTCGTGCATGTGTCAGCAATGGGAGATATGAAGGATGGGCGGGACACTGATCCATAAATAACAAAACTTTCTTTTTTTTTTTAGCCATCTTCATATCGAATTCCTTCAAAAAGTCTAAAAAAAATTTCGATGTCATCCAGGCTTTGGTGCTATTTGCGTAAGAACATGGCAATTTCTTGACATTTTTTAAACACCGTGGATTCTTGGATTTACCAATCACTATTGGCGGTAACTTTTCTGATCCGTCCCCATTGCAACATAAAAGCACAGTCAGTCTTTCTTTGCTGTGTTGCCACCATGGCATGTTTCTCCCTTAAAATCCATCGTTTTGTTTGGTAAAAGACGATAAAATAAGCCTGTTTCATCACAGTTAAAAATGTTCTTAAGATCAAAGTTTTGAATTAAATTTGGAAGGTCTGCGATCCATTCATTAGCAGTTGAATCTGAAACGGCTGCGCTTTCACCACTCAGACAATGATTTGTTAAACCGTGTCTTTTTTAAAGTTTTTCTAACCATGCCGAAGAAGCTGAAAAATTTTCGATTCCCATTTTGGATGACAAAGTGAGTGCCTTTTCTTTAAATAACTCACCGCTAATGGGTAAATTAGAAGCTCTCATTTCTCTGAACCACTGAATTAAAGTGGTTTCTAAAATCTCAAATTTTCCATTCTGAATTCTTGATCGTTTCTTCGCTTGTGCAGAATATTCACTAATAATTTTTTTGATCGAGTCCTTGTTCTTTAAAATCCCTCTGAGTGTTGATTCTGGCAAATCGAATTTTCGAGCTAAATTTATTTTTGACAGTCTAGGATCATTTTCTGCTGCTTTTATAACTTCCATTTTGAACGAAATTGTTAACTTTCTTTTGCTCATTTTTATTGCAAAAAAAAAAAAAAAAAAGAAAAGAAAAGAAAGAATCTAGATGCTACCGTAAAGGCAAGGACGAAATGTAACACACAGGTGACTTGATAAAATTAAAACAGAAAGAAAAGAAGCCACCATTAGAACTGAGGGTATGAGTGTAAAGTCGAACTGTAACATCCTCTCCACCCTCTCCACCCCGCTTTTCGGTACGGTCTTTTGACCTTGACAGGTGCAGAAAATTATTTATTGATTTAAAAAAAAAAAATGTGAATTGCGTTGTCATTTCCGCGCATAACTGAGAGAGAAAATTCAAAGTGGCGCTTATAAGTGAGAGATCTATAGCATTATTTTCCTATTCCTCGTGCCGGGACCTTCCGAAATTCGCGTATAACTGAGAGACGCGCATAACTGAGACGCGCATAAGTGAGAGATGACTATATATATATATATATATATATATATATATATATATATATATATATATATATATATATATACACCCAGATAACAATTTTTGATTTTTAAAACATTTTTCTAACCTTAACATGTAAATGACTAGATGCTTTTTAAAGGCTTTGTCTGAAAAGTGTTCAAACATTGTAAAAAGGATTATAAAAGGTTGCTAGTTGACACAATCCGAGGTACTTTGTAAGTGTTTTAGGACAAGCATACCAAAAGGTAGAAATGTAAGGCTAGTTACAGTATTTCTTATTAGCCATTGTAACAAGAATTACAATCAAAGGTAGATAATAATGCTTTTATTATATGCATCTATAAAGGAAATCAGAAAGGTTTTGATTAATCTGTTAGTTTTAAATCTTAACTGACAGAGGCATTAGATTTTCATCAAAATAACCTGACTTAGAAATTTCCTTTGTTGCTGTGGGAAACTAAATTTTAGCTTAATTTTTATATACTGAAGAAAAAAAATGGAAAATAAGGATTTTTATTAGCCCACATTATATTTAAGAAATCATAGTAAGTTACATATTTTAATTAATATATTTCTTTTTTTATTTATCTAAAATTCCTTTCCTATGTAATTGCTAAAATTTGAATATATTTTATTTTCTATATTTTAACTAATATACTGCTTCTAAAAAAAATATTACTTGTTGATAACATTAAAAATTTTTTAAACTAATATGCATTTTGTTAGAATGAACTGTGACGATAAATTTTACGAAAGTTTTCTAACTTTTGTTTGAATTTGACATAACTAATTAAAATAGATAACTTATTTTTTTTCCCTTGTATCTCTTACCACTAATTAGTTTTAAAAATAAAGTCTAAAATATACGGGGGATAATATTTTCTTTTTAAAGTGAATTCGGGCAACAAGAAAATTTGTATAGTATATTTTTGCTTAAGCCCTACTACATTATCCTGAAAGTTTCACAATAGTTTAAATTTCTGAGTTTGGAATTGTTTATGTCTTGGTTTTTATGTTGTCTTTATTTATTGTTTTTATATTTGGAAAGTGATAATGGTCAGCCCACTATCAATTACTGTTATTTATTAGTTTATTGACAAACTGAAGTAAGTTAAACATTACTGCATAATTTAATTTCATAAAGATTTAAGAACTTCATTTAAGAACTATATAAAACCAAATTTTGGTGTTTATATAATTACTGAGAAAAATTAGAAACAAATATGCAATTTCCATTTATAACATTTTTATATCATATGCATATTACCAATTTGTTTATTTTTAGTCTACTTTAAGCATGTTTTCATTTTACTTAAAACAGAAGAACAATAATTTTTCAGAATGATTTATCTCTGAATTAAATCTATTGATGCTCCATAATTAAAAATAAATAATAATAATCGGTTAAGATTATTTAGACTTTTCTTTTTCCCTTTTTTCTTTAAAATATAAAATTCATTTTCAAAATCTTTCATAATTATTAGTATGTATATTGAAACGTTAAAATTTTAAATAGTTTGATTTCATTAAAACTCATTTTTTTAAACTCCATGAAAATAAAATGTATTAAACAAAGTAATAAAAATAACAATATTTAAAACTTTTGTAGCAGCGCATGCAATAAAAATTTTATATCTTAAACGTACATAATATAAAAACAATTGTCATTGAATATTTTAAAATGAAATTTTATACAACATAAATTACTAAAATATAAGAAAATAAAACGTATGCATAAAAATAATTAACTTTGACTAAATTACAGTTTAAATACTAGTACAAAATCTATTATTATTATTATTACGCAAAATTTAAAACTTTTGACGGTAATTTTTAAGCACATGAACTATAAGATGAATATTTTAAAATTGGGGAGCATCAATAGATAACATAAACGATAATAATATATTGTAAAAGATAAACATAAACAAATGCTATTCTCTATCTATCGTATTTTGCAATGAAAATATGGTTAAAGAACTCGCATTAATTCGTTAAGAATAAAAAACATATTATAAATGGAAATTTCAAGAACTACAACAGAAATATGCGTATGTATGTAGTTCTTACAATAAGGTACATCTTTATGAAATTAAATATATACAAAATAGCTTAACATACTTTAGATGGAACATGATTGCACCAAATGCAAAGCCGGCACTGGCAGAGAGACGCTATAGTGACCTGCTCGCACGCCAATATCACCTTCAATGAGTCATGAGTGAGTGAACGCAAGCACATGGATAATTGGTAGCTCGAAATAAGTTGCGCATGCGCGAAAAATGAATGAGTAAAGATGATTTTAGAACGTAGGTTTTCTGACGGTTATTTAAAAAATCTAATATTGAAAACATTACTGTAACCGTGATATAAGGTAAAGATAATATACCTTTGCAGAAAAATTGAAAGAAAATGAAAAAAGACCGTTTTCGGAACCCTGCTTGCTATCTGGGCACTGGCTAGTCTTCGCCCGTCTAGTCGGTCGTTTCCAAGTGAGGCCCACACTGTATACGGAAATAACTAATAAGAATATAAAAAAAGCACTTAAATAAAGATTTCGCGACATTAATATTTTTTTATGAGCCCCCTGAAAAAATACTACTGGTCCCCTACCCGTGATTATCTAGGGGTGTGGCCCAAGCAGTACTTTGTATCTGGGCCCCACTCGGAAGCGACTGGCTAGTATA
The DNA here is from genome assembly GCA_963931845.1 of Maratus michaelseni. Classification (NCBI taxonomy): domain Eukaryota; kingdom Metazoa; phylum Arthropoda; class Arachnida; order Araneae; family Salticidae; genus Maratus; species Maratus michaelseni. The sequence goes on from OZ007597.1 coordinate 142,990,181, forward strand.
TAATAAAAAATCAACAATTTTCCGTCTAATCTTCCACAATCGGGTTCACAGCCGATGTTGCCCACGAATTCGCTAGCTCTAAAATCGCTGGGAAATATATGATTGACTACTTTTTTTGTAGATTTGTAAAGCGGAGTTTCACATTCTTACTTAAAACTGCTGCTGAGATATGGCACAATTACCTAAGACTTTCGACACACAGTGTAAACCCCTTGATGGATTATTATCTAAAATTGCTGAAATACATATTTAACTATTTTCCAGTACATTTATTATCCTAAATTTAACGCTCCTACCTATTACTGAGATATCGCAAAATAACATAAGAAATTCGACTCCCATTTAACCCTCTTTTGGGGCTGAATTTCTAAAATCGCGGAAATATATGTTCAACTATTTTTTAGTAGATTTGTTATACTGAATCTGTGATTTAAAGCTCATAATTAAAAATGCTGCTGAGATATGGCAAACATTCGAAATGACCTAAAATTTTCGACCCCCATTTCGCCCCCTTAGTAGTTGAATTTCCAAAATTGCCTAAAATACATGTTTAACTATTCTTTAGTAGATTTGTTATCCCGAAATTCACGCTCCTAACTATAACTTCTACTGAGATATGGCAAAATGGCGTAAAACATTCGACCCCCATTTAACCCCCTTAGTGTCTGAATTTCTAAAATCGCTGAAATACGTGTTTAACTATATTTTTTGTAGATTTGCTATCCTGAGTTTCATGATTCTACCTATAATTTCTACTGAGATATGGCAAAGTAACCTAAAATATTTAACCTCCTATTTAACCCCCCTTAGTTGCTGAATTTCTAAAATTGCTGAAATATATGTTTATCTGTATTTTTTGTAGATTTGTTATCCCGAATTCCGAGCTCCTAACTAAAAATGCTGCTGAGATACAGCGAACAGGCAAAATGACATAAAACTTTCGACCCCCCATTTAACCCCCCTAATGGATGAATTTTTAAAATCGCTGAAATATGTGTTTAATTATTTTTTTAGTAGATTTGTTATCCTGAATTTCACGTTCCTATCTAAAACTGCTGCTGAGATATGGCGAAAACGCGAAATAACTAAAAACTTTCGACCCCCCCCCCATATAACCCCCTTAGTGGTTGAATTTTTAAAATCGCTGAAATATGTGTTTAACTAACTTTTAGTACATTTTTTATCTTGAATTTCACGCTTTTAACTAAAACTGTTGTTGAGATATGGCAAAAAGGCAAAATCACCTAAAACTTTAGACCCCCCCCCCCCCCCCCCATTTAAACCCCTTAGTGGTTGAATTTCTAAAAACGCTGAAATACGTGTTTAATTATTTTTCTAATAGATTTGTTATTTTGAACTTCACGCTCTTACCTAAAACTGCTGATGAGATATGGTGAAAATGTGAAATCACCGAAAATTTTCGATCCCCCATTTAACCCACTTAGTAGTTAAATTTCTACAATCGCCTGAAATACATGTTTAACTAGTCTTTAGTAGAATTTTTATCCCAAATTTCATGCTCGTACTTAAAACTCCTCCTGGGATATGTCGAAAAGACGAAATTATCTGAAACTTTCGACCCCCCCCCCCCCCATTTGACCCCCTTATGCTGTGAATTTTCAAAAATCCTTTCTTATTACGCGCCTACATTGTGTAAAGAACATGGCTTCCAAATTTCATTGTTTTAGGACAAACGGTTGAGGCTCGGTGATTATGAGAAAATCAAGCTACTCTTTTATAAGTATCTATATATATATTTGTCTTACGTGGCGCGGAAATAGGGCTGAATTTCGGGTGCGCCTCAAACGTGAAAGGTTCCATTCTCCCATTGGTTGACAAAAAACCGGCATGCATTGTAGCTAACATAACAGCGTTTTGTGCTGCTGCCCTCTGTGGGCAGGATAATAAAACACAATTATGCCTTAATACTTCGTACTGAAAAATTAAACTGTGTAAATTAACTTGTAAATTAAACTGTCTTTTACAAAATAATTTTTAGGATAATATAAATTTATTATACAAATAACTAAGTACATTTAATGTATACATAAAATATATTTAATTTCCATTAAATACATTTTATGTAAATTAAAATGTATTTAATGGGATCTTTTTCATTAATTGATATTTGATTATTAGAAATACTAATTAATTATGTACGAGAATTGTTTTAACAAATTGTATAATATTAAGTTGTAAAATTTAATACATATTTCTTTGCATTTCTTATATTATAATTTTTGTAAATAATTTAAATTAAATATTTATAAAAATAATATTTCCCATGGTGATATTTTTATTCTTGGTCATGAAATCATGACATGGTAAATTCTAATAATAATAATAAAATTAATTAAAAAAGAAGAAAAATTAAAGAGAGATGTTATTGTATTCGATTAGTTTATAAAGTGACACCTAAAAATAAATTATATTTTGTTTAATACATTTTTACTTATTAAATATCAATTAAAATTTTTATTAAGAAAATATAGATTTTATACAGGGCCCCTAGATCAAACTTTTGTTGTTTCTTTCCAGTATGATAGTATAGTAATATACAAAGATTAATCAATTAATGTTTTTTTATAATCAGTATAATATTGGTGTATTATTGCTGTAGTTTTAACATTTTCTTACTCTTACACTGCAATCCAATAAATCTGACATAATTTTTTCTCGTAAAAGTGAAAACATATACAATACACATATGCATGTATGATATACGTATGAATATATATATGTATATAATTATACGAATATATATATTTATATACGTATGTATATTTATATTTACATATATTTATATATATGTATATAAATATATGTAATATATAATTATATGAATATATACATGCATACATGTCTGCATAATTTTTATATATGTATGTCTGTGTTTCTAACATCGTCGAAGATTTTATATGATTTAGATATTATTTGCTACTCCAGTTTTCAAAAATTTATTGAGATCACAATGATATTTTATTATATTATTGATGTAGGCATATACAATAAATGAAAAAAAAAAAAAAGTCAATACTTCTGGATTCTAATAAGAACCAAGAAGCATACGTTTCTATTATGTATTTTTAATAACAGATAATATTTATAAAAAAAGTTTAGTTTAATCCTAAACATACGTACATGTAATGTTTGGGCTTCTACAAAGTGTATCATCCAAAACTAAAATTCATTTTTGAGTTACATTTTGAAAAATCTCAAGTTTTTCTTTAAGATATATTGGCCTATTTTCTTAAATGTCTTATTAATTATTTGCTGAAAATGGAAGAGAATGTATTACAAGAAAATATTAATTATATGCATTTAAATAATAATATTTATTAATATTAATTATATATTTAAGTAATAATAATAAATATTAATTATATATGTATATACCCACACACACATATTTAAATAAACTACTAAATATTATTAATTATATATATTTAAGTATAATACTAATTACTAACATTAACTATATATATTAAAATATAATATTAAGATTTATTATATATTTACATAATAATTAAAAAAAAATTATACTGATCTTTAAGTCAAGTAAATAATCTCTATTAATTAATTCCGTAAAGATCAAAACAAAACTCTAAAAAAGGATTTTTTTTTTTTTAAATCAGAGAGGACAAAACTTAAAACCTCCAGTTTACAAGTCCGGTGCTTTAACCACCGCGCTATATTGTTCACAGACAGATTGTGCTTTAAGCAAACTTGTACGAAAATATAAAAATCAAGTGACTTCCGGGTTTTTTGTCAACCAATGGGAGAATGGAACCTTTCACTTTTGAGTTGCACCCTGAATTTCTACCTTATCGTTGGTAACAACCGTAGTTTCCAGAGCTCAGACCAATGAACAGACAAGATTGTGTTAGCTCTGCCTCCAATATGGCGGTCAGTGTCAGAGCAGTGAAACTCAAGCTAGCAATTATTAAAAATAAAATAATATGAACGAAATCCAAAGCGTCTAAGATGATTCCTCATTTTAATTATGAGTAATATTGTTAATTTCAAATTAATTCTCAACTCTTATTTAGAATTTATTTACGAATTTCACTCGCACGAAAAATCGGAGATAATAAAATATAAACTTTCTAGAATGCCCCTGTTGCCATCTGTTGCTGTTTTATTGAAGTAAAAGTAATTTCTTTTTCAGAAAATTAGAATAGTAAAATGTCGAAAGAAATTTAAACAATCATTGATGATAAACTATCTTCCTACCACGTAGTTTTTTTTTTTTTTTTTTTTTTTTTTTTTTTTTGTAAATGATTTTAAGCCGTGCTGTGTACAATATTATAGGTGCAATATTATAGGTTAAATTAATTATGTTTCCAAGATCCTTTTTTCATAGTATTTAAATGATTTATATGCCCATTAGTAGCATCAACTAAATGCATTTTTAGTTGTGTTTTCAACGGAGTTTTCAATTACTTTTTTACATTAAAAAAATTGTCAATTTCATATGTTCAAATGATTTATTGTAGTAATTATTCCGGCTAGAATTATTAGAAAAACAAAAAGGGGCGAGCGAGCGAAGCGAGCTGGGACCACGTAGTGGTCTCAATGTGAATTGCTTCGCAATTCACGGGGGGTTGGCGAGCGTTAGCGAGTAGGGGGCTGAGCCCCCTAGTCATTATATTCATGTAAAGACAATATCGTGTATAAAACACGTCTTTAGTTTCTGCTACATTTAAATATCTTCATAAGCACTACATTACTCTTTTTCAATTCAAAGAATTCTAGAGGAATATTTGAAGTTTTTTTTTCATAAATTTTCTCTTTACACAATATTTTCAAATTTTAATAAAAAATATTTTTTAAGAGATTTTTCTATAGCAATCGCCATCGATTTCTATATAAAATGTGCCAAAGAAAATTTTCTATAGCAATCTCTATAGATTTCTACATAAGATTTTCCTAAAGAAAATTTTCTATATGACACAAAATGTTTACATACTTTTATTTGGGGGGCAAATTTCACGGCAAACGGATCCATCACATACTGCTGGATACAAACTATTATCTTAAAACAAATTGGCGATTCTTCCGAACTATTCGTTCACTGTTCACTTCAGTCACGATTACAAAGAGTGTTTGCTAAGTGTTCGATTTACGCAGGACATTCCGATTTTTAGGGGGTCCTAGACCTGTACAGCGTAATCACTAAACGGAAAACTAATCGCCAAAAGTCACGATTTTTCATGAAGCCCAAATTATTTTAAGTTTCTTTTCATACCATTCTATCTGTTAGTCTGCATCGAGTGAAAGTGAAGGCAAAAACTGTCTTTAACGGAAAATCAAACCTCACCATCTATCAGCCACTTTAAAAATAATTTTTTTAGAATGTCTCCGGACCGACTGTATAAACAGGCAAAGCTCAGCTAGTATTACTAGAAATACATCTCAAAATGTAGTATATGCCGACGTCATAACGATGGTCGCAACAAAATGTCCTATCGATTTCGCTTTTATCGCTCTTACATCACTTTTTAATATCGCATAATTTAAACTTTTACTTCATCGAATAGAGAAAAAAGTGTACTTTCAAATGCATAGCTGCCAACTTTTACGCTTTTTTCCTATCACTAAAATTTGATAGTAAATTTTATCTTATTAAATCAAAAAAATTGTGTTATTACATAAGGAAAAAGTTTCTATTCAATTTTAGTGGTAACAAAAAAGCGTAAAAGTTGACAGCTATGCGAAATGAAGTTTGTGTGAAAACTGTACATGTTTGTGTAAAAACTTTGTTCAACAAAATTCACTGATTTTTTTTATGACTTTTTAAATAATTTTCAAATGTTATTATATATATATATCACAACAATTTGTTTGCTACAATATCGTAAAATGACTAAGAGAAAGTGGCAGAGTTATCACAATTGGTAATTGATTGCACGCGCTTGATGAGAACAAATTGACGTTATTTTCAAAGGCTGGACAATTTTTTTGTGAAAAGAAAAGATATCTAACAAATTAAAAGCTAACAAGCTAATAACTGTGCTATATTTAAACAAGGATTTTGATTTCATTTAAAACACATTTTAAAATTTTTGTATAAAAATCAAATTGTTCTTAGACTAGGGACGGCGAACCTATGACACACATGGATGCGTCACGGCTACGGGTATTTTAATCATTAGTGCGAAAGGATGTGTCAACGAGTACCTTTGACAGTATAGATTGCCCTTTCTTGTCGCCCTATATTTCCATCCCCTCCCGTAAAACTGACCTCAAGCCAAGTGGCACGCGGCAGAATACCTCCGGCATGGTGCGAAGTGAGGTTTAATACAAGAATTTCAATAAGTTGATATTGTCTAAAATCAATTGAACAAAATGAAATAATTCTAATTATAACTAATTGAATTCCAATCTACTTCAATATGGACAAAATTTAATCAATCTAAGACAAGATTTGAAAACTATTGTAAAGGAAAAGGCATTATAAGTAAAAATTTCGAAGATAAAAGGATAACAACTTACAACTTAAATCCAGAACTTTTAAAAATGTTAGCATTTTGCCAAAAAAAAAAAAAAAAAAAAAAAAAAAAAAAAATATATATATATATATATATATATATATATATATATTTCTCCGAGTCATTATTTTCGCAAATCAATATTATAAAAAAATGAAATAGAAATCACTTATCAGATAACTACACTCCAGCAGGCATTCTGTAAAAAATAACTAAATATGAAACTAATGCTAATTATTTTTTTTAGCCAAGATTCAACAAAATAAATCGCATTTAATTAATCGGATTTTTTTATTATTATTATTGAAAAATAAATTAGCCACTATGACCTACATTGTTTAAATCTACATGTTACTTATATTTATTAAATCTTAATAAAAATGTTTCAAGTAATTTTGATTCATTATCGTTTGAACCACGAAATTGTTTGCACTTCAAGTTCACATAAAATAATTTTTGAAAAAATTGGGCATGCAAATATGAAAAGGTTCGCCCTGTTCTAATATTTTATATTCATTTCATTTTAAATAAAAATGCTTTATTTTTACACTCTTTTATTAAACTTAACCTGGTGTTATATGTAAAGATGGATTTTAGTAATCGGTTTTTAATCCACTTCCTGAGATATTAAAATTATAAAAATTACGTTCACAGGTTATTGTTCTGATGTCAATACAACATTTTAATATTTTCAGAACGTCATTGTAAATTAATGCATTGATTCTATGGCATTTTTTGTTAACCCGCTACAGGTGATAAATTGGCTAATAATCTCTGCAACTCGTACACTTGCATACAAGTTGAAAGCATAGTGGATTTAATTATGCGTCAATTCACGCTCGCCTAACTATGCCAAATGGCTGTGAAACTACAACAATGAAACATTTTAAAACTAGAAAGTAGAAAATAAATTATAAAACATAAAGATGCTTTTATCAATTAACAATTTAATATTAATTAATTTATGATTATATGTTGAGAAATCAATTTTGAAATCCTAGAAAAATAGTTTAAATAATGTTTCATTTTCGCTTTCCTGTTGTTCTATCTTAAAAAAAAAAAAAAAAAAAAAAAAAAAAAGAAACCGAGCAAAAATTATATATTTTTTAATAAATTCCCTAGGTTGCGCTTTCTACCATTCGTTAAAAAAGTAGTGCATAATCGAGTTCGGGGCCCACAAACCAAATTAATATATTGTAACTAAAATTTTTGAAACAAAATATGAATTGCCGTCATGAAATTAGACGTGATTATAAAGATAAAATTTGAATGCTCATATAAAAAAAGTGTTTAAAAAAATAATAATTTGGTATTTATTTAAAATAAAATATTAGAACAGAGAAGTGCGTAACCTATAATAGGTTTGGCGAACCTTTTTTTTTTTTTTTTTTTTTTTTTTTTGCTAAATGAAATTTATTTGGATTTATTAAAGAAAGGATAGTATTTTGAAAGGAATATTAAACGAAACCCTTTGTGCGATCTTCGATCACACTCACCCACTTGTTGTAACATACCAACGCAATTTATATTCAAATAACCTTACTCTATCCAAAGTACCCGACACTGGATATATATTATGTGCACATGCTTCATTTAGAAAATAGTTCCTATATTCTGTAAAGTTCTCTCTTTCCCTATCTCCACCAGTTTTATTTACTTTTTCTTGCATGGTCAAAAAAAAAAAAAAAAAAAAAAAAAAAATTACTAATATGAGCAGATAAGGATGGATCAGTTGCTTATAAAGCATATAGAATATATATATCGAATTATTTAATTTTATTTGTATTATTTGTTTTTATTGGACGTAGTTCATACGATGAAGTACAGCACTATGGCCTATTTGTGGTTTGCTAGATACCGCTACTTTTGAATAGCAATCTTTCTCTTATTTAAACGCAGAAATTGTAAGATTAAATAAGGCAAAGAATACTATTCAAAAATAATTTTACCGGCGGCGGTCCGCGAATAGACCAGACCGATATTCGTATTTCGTACAGAGAAAGTTATCAATAAAAATTGGTTTCCATAAAGTTCTTTCATACCAGTAATATTTTGAAGGATATCCCTTAAGTAAAATGTGGTTCAAATGGTACTTTGTCATTGTTCCAAAATGATGGATTTCTCCAGTTCCACTGCGCCTTTTAAGGTCCAGTAGAACTAAAGTTGCAAATGAAGACGTTCTCGTGTTAGGAGGCGGCGCAGAGTAGAGTCACTGTAGTTGGAACAGTGGTTGCGATTAAAACTAAAGTTGGCGGCGAGGATGGTTCAGCCAAAGAATATTAACTCCGTAAAGAAGATTCACTCCCATAGGCGTAATGTAAAACGCATCGAGTCAAATCGACAGAACGAACAGTAATGCGCGATAGACAACTTTACAGGGGAGTAAGCGCAAATCAACCGGTGGTTTTTATTTTTTTTTTTTTTTCGATCATTTTGCTTTTCGTCATTCTTTATTCTGTTATTCTAAATTACGGAGATAATTACTTCATTTAAGTAGAAACTCCTTTCAAAACATCAGATAATATTTACACTTTAAATTTGAATGATTAAATAGCTAAAATATTTCTAAAAAAAACAGGTATTTTTTTTTTTTTTTAAATCAGCCAATAATATATATCACAAAACAATAATGTGTGAAAGCTTATTGTTTCTTCGAAATGAGGGAAATGATATATATTTTTTCAAAACAAGGCTTTTGTAAATCTACATTTGATTATTAGTAGACAGGGTTGATAAAAATCATGATTTTTTTTAATCAAAAAAATCTGATTTATTTGATTTCAATCAGATTTTTTTAATTAAAATTATTTGTGTACTGTGCATGTATTTATTTTATTTTCTCTGTTATATTTTGTTTTTTAAAACAAAGCTTTTGTAAATCTATATTTGATTATTAGTAGATATTGTGAATATACTAATTTCACACATATTTAAAAGGAAATACAACAAAAAAAATAATTCGTATAAGTGATGTTTTGAAATGAATTCTAACATTATTAAAACATTTCTCAGACTTTTTAAAAAGATATATTTGTAAAATTCCACTATTATTAAAATTTTAGTCTTTTGTGTCAATTGGAATAATATTTTGCATTTTTTTCAACCCTTCTTAAGTTGTATTAAAGTAAATGATTATTTACAACTTAATTGAAAAAATAATTACACCACAGCGATTTTTTTCTTCCTTTTCTATTGCTAGTGGAATAATCGTTAACAAAGTTTGTATTTTTAGAAGATCCATTTCATATATTTTAACAATACTTTTTCCTGTATGTATAAGAATGATTTATGAAAAGTAAAGCATATTTCACTTTTGTATTTCTGAAACGAATAACTTCACCTTTTGTTATTAACCCCATCATTCCATTTTTGCACCATATCCTTTAAATTTGTTTTTCTAATTTTAATTAAATGACAAAGACAGGTATTTTTTTTTTTTTTTTTTTAATCAGCCAATAATATGTATCAGAAAACAATATTAATTTGTGAAAGCTTATTGTTTTTTTCAAAATGAGGGAAATTATATTTTGTTTTTTAAAACAAAGCTTTTGTAAATCTATATTTGATTATTACTAGATATTGTGAATATACTAATTTCACACATATTTAAAAGGAAATACAACAAAAAAAATATAATTTGTATAAGTGATGTTTTGAAATGAATTCTAACATTATTAAAACCTTTCTCAGACTTTTTAAAAAGATATATTTGTAAAATTCCACTATTATTAAAATTTTAGTCTTTTGTGTCAATTGGAATAATATTTTGCATCCCCCCCCCCACCCCATTCTTAAGTTGTATTAAAGTAAATGATTATTTACAACTTAATTGAAAAAATAATTACACCACAGCGATTTTTTTCTTTCTTTTTTATTGCAAGTGGAATAATCGTTAACAAAGTTTGTATTTTCAGAAGATCCATTTCATATATTTTAACAATACTTTTTCCTGTATGTATAAGAATGATTTATGAAAAGTAAAGCATATTTCACTTTTGTATTTCTGAAACGAATAACTTCACCTTTTGTTATTAACCCCATCATTCCATTTTTGCACCATATCCTTTAAATTTGTTTTTCTAATTTTAATTAAATGACAAAGACATGTATTTTTTTTTTTTTTTTTTTTTTTTTTTTTAATTAGCCAATAATATGTATCAGAAAACAATATTAATTTGTGAAAGCTTATTGTTTTTTTCAAAATGAGGGAAATTATATTTTGGTTTTTAAAACAAAGCTTTTGTAAATCTATGTTCAATATGTTTGAAATAGTGTAACATCATTAAAATATACTGTAAGCAATTTTTCTTTACAGACCATAAGAGAGTGGAATTTTTTGAGTGCCTCTGTAAAAGAACTGTAAATGCTACACACGTTATTTCCTATATCAAAAATATAATGATAAACCTCAATAACATATATCAATTACAAGACAATCCAAGTATTTGTACAATTTTTGCTTTAAAATAGCAATGACAATAAAATACTCTCGTATACTTCAATTAAATGATTGTTCTATGCTAAATTATACTTTGCAATAATTTAAGGCATACTTTGTTTATTTAAGTAGCTCTAAGCACTCCTTGAAAACTTTTTCATTTCTTAGTAGTCTATGAACCCTGTTATCATTTTCAAATTTTGCAGGAAATTACCATGTAAAGAATACAACAATGCATTCAAAATACCCAAAATTATGTTTAAAAAAGTAAAATACATTTATCAGATTATGAGAAGTTATGAATTAAACTGTAATTAAATATTAACAAGCATAACAACATATAATAATAATAAATGGTAAGTTGTATTACATAAAAAAGTAATTCTATTATTAAAGCAATGCAAATATAAACAAAATAATCACGGGAGCTCAAATATATATATATATGTATAAATTATTCAAATAATAATATAATAATTAATGGTAAGTTGCATTATATAAAAAGGCAAATCTATTATTAAGTAAAAAAGTAAAATACATTTATCAGATTAAGAGAAGTTATGAATTAAACTGTAATTAAATATTAACAAGCATAACAACATATAATAATAATAAATGGTAAGTTGTATTACATAAAAAAGTAATTCTTTACTTTAAAAGTTTCAATATATATATATATATATATATATATATATATATATATATATATATATATATATATATATAAATTATTCAAATAATAATATAATAATTAATGATAAGTTGCATTATATAAAAAGGCAAATCTATTATTAAAGTAATGCAAATATAAACACAATAATCACGGGATCTCTTTAAAAAAAAAAAAAAAAAAAAAAAAAAAAAAAGAGCGGGAAGGGAACAGTGGAATGTTGTTTGCAGGGAGATAGAGAGAAGGAGAACAAAGATAATGTTTCTACTTATGGAACTAAAAGCGGTACCTAGTATGGCGGCATTTCTGGTCAAGCCTATCTTCACTGCACGGAGAAAGAACCTGGAGGGGAAACTAGAATAGGCGAGGATATCGAAAATGCAAGTCAGATTTTTTTAACGAAAGAGGGCGCTGTAAAATTTTGGCGGCTGTCTTTAAACAGAATCTCATTAGATTACATGTTAAATTCTGAAAGTATTTTACTCGATTATTTTTAATTATAGCAATTATATGTCATAAATTTAAGATGGGGTATAAATGTTTTATTCTGGGATGTAAATCGGGCTATGATGATGAGATAAAAAAAAAGAAAAATCGAAGGGGAAAAAAATTTAAGTATGTTTAGAGCTCCAAAGGTGAGTGCTTTATATTATTATACTTTAATATATTACACTAAAAAGTATTTTGGGGCTTCATTCAGAAGTGCAAATGCAAGAACTCATTTAAAAAAATATATATATTTGCCTCTCTCATAAGTGTAATTTAAAAATTTAATTTCATTACTTGGCTGTTCAATTAAATCAAAAAATTTTATTGATTGTAAATTAGGAAAAAGAACTAATTTAAAGAACAAATTTAATATTCACAAACAAAAAAAGATTTAAGTATATATTGTTTTTAATAACTGTATAATTTTCAAATTGTAAGGTAAGTATGTTACCTTTTCTATCTGTAGCAGTGTGTATGAAAGAGGAAGCATTTATGTATGATTAAAAAAAAAGAGAGAGTTTTTGGACCATTCATAACTAACATTATATTAAAGTCACAATTTACGATTCTTGCAAAAATTAGTTAATAGACCCTATTATTTATTCAAGTTTTATTTCCCAAATAATTAAGATAAAAATTTGTTTTTAAATGTACATAATATTAATTGCATAGCTATAAAAAGTTATGAGTTATTAAATTATTCAAAGGTTATCGATATATAAGCAAGATTAAAACTTATTTCAGAAAATTTGAATAATACTTTTAATCTGTAAAAATTATACGTTCATTCCGTATTTCTTCGCAGTACAATATCCGTGATATTTATTTTTAAATGACTATTCAGATGTTTTTGTCAGGATGAACTCTTATTTAAAGAGTTATAAAAAGCAATCGAAACGCCAAATATCTATTAAAATATATGCATGTTGAGAAGAAAACTTTATTTAATGAAATTTCTACTTGTTTGACTTTTTTAAAGTTCAAATTTTCAATCAAAAACATTTAAAAAATGAATGCTTTTCGCATTGAAAAGCATTGCAGAAGCAGGCTAAGACAGCCGTCAGTTTACCGTAGCGCCATCTATGAGGAGAAAAACTGTATTGTAAAATTTCAACGTTACTTTCCCCTCCATCTATCTTCCTCCGTGCTTCACTGTTCTCCTTCTTATTTCTATCTCCATGGTTGTTTGACTGGAAGGAAGGGTGAGAGGTATGTGACAGATTGGCGCATGCGCGTTATTGACGGCGCACCCTGTAATGTTTGCTTTTCCTTCCTGAAAATGTTCTATGGACTTTACCCAAAGGTCGAAGTGAGACTTCTTATCTATTCTATATTCTTTGGTTCAACGCTCAGGTTTTGGTTCTGCTTTCATGGCTGGAGTTGTAAATATTGAAAATTTCGTTTATTTCGCGGCAGTATGACAGTGACGACAATCAGAAATTTTCAATCAACTCAGAACAAAGCTATTAAATAATAAGCCCAGTCAGATAGTGTTAAATTTGTTAGCGACACACTAGCGCCAAACCTCTGCTGCGGAAGGCGGACAAAACAGAAGTGTGTCGCAGAGAAACGATACGATTTATTTATATCGATATTTTATACGATTTTTATCGATGTTTTGTTTTTGCACTTCCTTTAAAAGCTTGCTAATTATTGGGATCTTTTACATTAAAGTTAAACTATAATGAAAAAAAAAATGTGGAAATTTACTGGATTAATATTTCTATATAAATATAGTGGTGGCGTAGAAGTTGATTTATTTATTAAAAGTTAAATAAAAAGTGATGGAAATTTACATCACTATACAATTAACCCTTTCCGGCACAGACAAATTCTGTTCGTAAAATGTGAAATTACTGACTGACACCGGAATTTACAAACGACTTTCTTAGAAAATATGAACTCCTTATTTTAAGCTTTAATTTTAGAAGCAAAATTTTATTAAAATATTCTTGGTGCCGAATGCAGCACTCCTAATCGCTAGATGGCGCTATTTTCAACTTGCGAAAAGTTTCCCATTAATCTGACTGGGCTTATTATTTAATGGCTTTGACTCAGAATGATAAAATATTTCAATCTTTGCAGAATCGGAGATGACAATTCAGTATTTCAAGCGGAGTTGTTCGCGATTCTGCGAGCTTTGGAATGGATAGCATCTTCCCCCACTCCATTCACACTACTCTACTCGGATAGCTTGTCCGGACTGCAAGCTATCCTCGCACACAGAACAAAACACCCCATTGTCCTTCAAATTAAAGTAATCTTAAAAGTCCTTGCAAGACGCGTAGCCCTGGGTCATGTCAAGGCGCACATCGGAATTTCAGGTAACGAGCATGCGGACAAGTTGGCAAAACAGGCAACTGAAAAACCAGCCGTTGAACACTCCCTTCCTGTCCCCACCTCATTCATTCGTAGGTCCCTCAAAGGAAAAATCCTCCCGGAGTGGCAGGCCTATTGGAGTGCCTCGTCGAAAGGCAGGCATACCTTCAGACTTGTCCCCACTGTTTCGAGGAATCTCCTAAATCTTTCCCCATCTACCACCGCATTCCTCACGGGACATGGTCCCTTTCCCTCGTACCTGAACTGCTATAAAAGATCCCTTTCCGATGAGTGCGCTTGTGGCCAACAGGGCACCCCCTTCCACTATTATTTTAACTGCCCCCTCACCATGCTCTGGCACCTTCAAAAACCAGCTAAGCCCCCTCCTTCTTGGCTCATAAATATTCTCTCTCGCCCAAATCTACTAAATAATCTACAAAAAATCTACAAGCACCTAATGGAATTAACTAATCTAACTAACTAACTAATTTTACCAACCTGACTTCTCTATTAGTAATCATCATGTTAGCCCACATAGGAATTTTAAAGTACAATAGTCTTAAGAATCACCCTTACTATCACTCATCCGACTCGCCTAATGCAAGTCCTTTAAACTTAAATCTCTTAAACTAAGACATCCCCACTGAGCCACAATCCTCTCTTCTTTTCTCCTCTTATCCATAGACAGGACCCACTAAGGGTCATGCTCATTCCTCGCAGGTCCAGAACGAAACATCTCCCGTGCCTCAAGAGAACCTTTTCAAGGGCCGTCTTGGCAATGAACTGTGCGCCATGGCGCAGGAGTACTAAGAACTGCCCATCATCACCATCAACAGACCCATCGCTCCTTGTCGCGTGGGAGCGCTGGCTCCAGCGGTATGGGTCTTTACATCTGTACATCCCTATCACTTTTAGTCATCTCTTATCTGCCTTAGCCTGCCCACTGTCGCGTTGGGCAAGTCCCGGCAGTGCCGGCCTTATTGACCTAGTTTGTACATCTCTTTTTCTTTGAATAAATGTTGGCCGGGACCGTGCGCGCGAGGCATTGGCGGTCTCGGCGTGGGCCTTCCCTGTCCGTCGGGGACTGGACTCCAACCCACACGAATCCCCGCGTGCCGGGGAAAATTCCGGGTGGGGCGCTAAAGGTCTACGGTCTGCATTGTCAGACCGATCTGTCTCACTCAGGCATTAAATCTTTAATGAGCTAATCAGATTATGTATTTCTTTTAATTTTTAATCTTAGTTATTTTCTGTTTACTCCTTATAATTTATAACTTCGTGAAGAATACTAATATTTTAAAAGGTTTATTTCTGAAAGTGGATATATATTTTTTTAAATATAGAATTTAATGTGTTCAACAATTTGATTCAATTGAATATTTATTATGAGATTAATATTTACAACAAATAGTTTTTTACAAAAACATTTGTATTCTTCAGTTATAACAAGTGAACAGAAAAATCTGATTAGTTTTCAATCACTATAGTTTAATGACAGGATTGAAAATTTACGATTGCCGTTATTGTCATACTGCCGCCAAATAAACGAAAATTTCATAAATGACCTAATTAAAAATGTATTCTGTACCCTTTTTACAAACTCATGAAATAATTGCAATTTTTGAAAATTATTTTTTTCCCTCTTAAAAGGCTGATAAGTAGGTATGTTATAAATATGTATCAAAATCTCACGTTAGTTTAAATAAATATTTTTGAATAACTTTTTTTTCGTAAGATTCTCTTTTTAAGAAACATAAAAACAAAATTTAGAGCTTATATTAATTCATGGACAAAATCAGAAAAATACATTTTTTTAATAAGAAAATCTATCTTATATGCAACTTTGGGAGGGATTGCCTAGTTGCCAGCAACTTAACATCCAGTAGAAAGGTAAGCGATTTGCAAGGCAATATATATATATATATCTACCCTATATATATAAAATCCTAATGAAACGAATTTGTGAAACGATTTTATGAAACGAATTTATGAAACGATTTTATGAAACGACTGATTAAACGACTGATGATGTTTCAGGGCTATTTTTAATAAAATATTAAACGCTTGATGGTGAAATTAATACCAATTGTCCATAAAAATCCGCGGATGTCAAAACTGGTAATAGAATTTTGAAATTGGAATTCGTTTTCGAGATATTAATTTTTTTTCTAATTTTAATGACATATCTGTAATGATGGCAACTAATTACTCAGTTTTTTTGTGACAAAAAAGGGAAAAAAATTTAAAAGGATCCCGATAGGGATTATTGATTTCTTTTTATTCGTCATTTTCAAATTGAAATTGAATTTATCTTTCATTTCAATCGATAATGAGGACAAGATTGTGATTAAATTATGTTTTTCAGTAAAATTTGAAAAAAAAAATCACATTTCTATCGTCAGGATTCAATCGTCTGTCAGCATTTAATTTAATTTATAAACTGAAACTATTTTGAATAAATTCGTCCAAATGACGTCATTTATGTAAACGCAAAAGAAAGGGGGGGGGAAGGAAATAATAGTAATTATTATTTATTGATATTATTTTGTTATTTTTTGTAAAATTTAATTAAACGAATTTATAAAATCACTAATTCGGATATTTGAAACGAATATATAAAATAATAATTGCCCAACTGAACGGAAGGAGAATAAAATATCCTGCTTGGTTTTCTTTCCAATTTTAATGAGAATATGACATCAATTATGGTAAAATGATATTTATTCATTTCTCTTTTATTGGCACAGCAAGGAAAAAAAATGCTCCGTATATATTAGAAAAATGCTATTAAAGTTTAAAACAAATGAATATTTCAGTAGCATTACTTTTTTAATAATGAATTATATGTTTACACATAAATAACAAAGATAAGGGAAATCTACAAATAATTAAATTACTATATTCGAAGCACACTTAAAGTGTAAATTACGTTATATATTAAAATGATTTTCGTTTCTTTTCCAATTTAGGGGCCTTCGCGAGATACAGAAAGTGACTTTGGCGATGAATTGAAATTCGGCAACATGTTTTTTCTAACAATCTATTCGCTTTTTGATATACACAAGCAATTATTTCGATATTTATGCAATTTATTTAATATAAAGAAGCCATTTATCTATTTTTATGTACAAAAAGAGGTAAATTGAAAGACAATTATAAATTAATTGTATATATACATATAAATACATGTATAAACAAACAAGCATAAAAGGAAATTTGGCAACATACTTTCTGTCAACCTATTCACTTTGTCATTTCGTATACAGAAGCATTTTTTCAATATTTATACAATTTGTTTAGCGTAAAATATCATTCATCCTATTTTATATATAATCAGAAGTAATTTGTATAAAAAAACAATAATAATATACGTATAATTAAAATACGTATATAAACAAAAAAATCGTCGAATTTGTTTCCATGGCTGTTTAAGTCATTTGGCACCAAATCTCACTTTCTAATGCCCGAATTGCGCCAAGCTTTTTAAAAAAGCGTCAAGGCCCCTATAATAGAAAAGCACCGAAAGTTCATTGGGTTTGTTTTCAAATCTTTTGGCAACAAATCTATGTATATTTATGAATCTATCCCTTTTTGAAGCTCGAATTACGCCAAACCTAAAAGCAAAGGATCCTATACTGGAAAAGTACCCGATTTTCTTATGGACAATATTCAAGTGACATAACATGGTGTAAAATTATCGCGGATAGCAAATTTGTTTAAATATCTCATCAATTGATGCCGAATAAATGCAGGCATGCATGCACAAAATATTTAATTAATTTTGTATGATAAATAATTATTAGAAAATTCGTATATACATATTAATTAAAATAACTAATTTACATATTTAAAATAACATGAAAATATGCATGATGGTGCACTAAAATAGAGAAAAAATTAAAACCTGTTACTGAATATGTCTATAACATAGTACTTTTCAATACCGTGGTTCTTAATGTTATTCACAAGTAGATGGCATTTTTCTCATCCTTAAACGCAAAGGAAGAATAGAATACAGATCGTTGTTATAAAAGTCCGAGAGGTAGCCACAATTTAAACCTAATCATTTTATACAAGCTGGTATTCAAGTTGCAATTGATTTTACTTATCAATCCCGAAAACAGTCGTCAGTTGTCGCAACAGCTGTGTATGAGGCCATGATAATCAAAAAATGCCCCATTAAAACGTTAAAAGCATGGCAACCCAATTACAGATTTACCAATATTTTTAAAACAAAGCACGCTGTCATGTTTTTAGAGGCCTCGAAGTCTGAGCGGGGGTGGGCGAGCGTAGCTCGCAGGGGGTAGGCCCCCTAGTATATATATAAACTTATTGTAAAAATTAACCATTGAAACAGAAGAAATTGACCATATACAATGAAATTACTATACCATATAACAGTGTCAAATTACAAATTATAATATATGATCCTAATATATGAAGTATTATTTATTCAAATGGGAAAAAAAAAGGGAAACAAGAGTATAAACACATATGGAGGCTTATAATGTAATTCACTTTTTCAAGGGCAGGGTAACCACATTATAAGCAAAGAATGACTGTTTTCTGTAAATGACACCAGCTTAATGCCAAAAATTGTGCCAAATCTGTGCCCGAACAATCATTGGAACAAGATTGAAAAACAAGGATACCATTGAAAATGGAATATTATAAATCATACTAACAATTTGAATAAGAGGGGAGAAAATAAATAAATAAAAAGGAAGATAAAGAAAATTTATATATTACTACATTAATTATTAATTATTTACCCATATTCCGAAGCACAATTTGAAAAGCACATGGTTATAAAATTATATATATATTATAGAGTTTAGATAGTTTAACAATTTATAGATTTAAGCACAAATGAAGAGGGGGCGGAAATCCATTAGTTCCAAAAAAGAATGTTTATAAAGGACTCCACATTAAACCTTACTTAGAGCGGGGTGCACAAACTTCTTTTGGTCTTGTACGCGGACACGGCTGAGATCGCAATGCTTTAGCAAATATTATTGATAATTTCTGCGCTTAAAGTGTTTATTTAATGCGAATGCTTCTATTTTAATCAAATCTAACACGATATTTTAGCTTTTGTGCAATTTCTGAAAATTGTTGTTGAGTCTGCCTGCGTTGACTGATGCACTCTGATATACTGATCCACCACGCTTGATAGAAACCTGGAGCGAACTGCGCATGGGCGAAAATGGCTAGTCCATGTCGAAAATGGGGTAGTCCGTAAGCCGTAAGTACGCTGCCTAAGATAAAGAGCGGTGATTTCAGCTTCTTTTGCCGGGGCTATTCTCCCTAAAGTGTGAATGGAATCGGCTTGGCATTCTGCCAACCGGAGTTCTTAGAAGCGTGGTTGAACAGTATAAAATTCCTTAAAGGTAGCAACTGCCACCCCCCCCCCCTTTTGCCTTCTCCAAAATGGTGTCCTGTACTCTATGACATTTATAGTAATCATTTTTGTAAAGTTACTCAATTGTGATTATTGAAATGGGTCCATTCCACAGAATCGGGACGACAAGGGTTGTCGCAACTTTTATGATTTTCCCCCTAGTTTTTATATGAAAACCTATATAGAAAAGAAGTTAAAAAATTCATTTGCAAAAAAAAATTCTTTTCCGAAAACCTTTTTCATTAGAGGTATTCGATAACTGTGATTTTGCTAAATTCAAATGCATGATTTTCTGAACAAGTGATTTTCTGAACTGAAAACAAAAATCAATAATCCTTTCCTTCTATATTAAAAAAAAAGTAATCTGGAACTGAACCAAAAACGATTTAGAAATGGACCAATCAAATTCTGCGTAGATATTCCGGGTTATACTCATCGCTATTTTACTAGAGACTTTTTTGAGGAGCTATTACTTTTTTTCTAGCCATACTACGGATTCGAAAATCATGCACCAAGACGCGAAATATAACAAGCTTTCAAAAATAAAAAAAAATTATCATGGTCGGACAATAAAAACTCAAACAATCCTTAAAAATCGAGTAAAAAATCTTTTATTGAAAAAGTCATTTATTCTATATTGTTGCCAATTTCTAAATAAGCGCAAAGGATTATGTTTTATCTCAAATAAAAAATGTATTTGCGCGAGACTATTAAAAACAATAATGAAAGTTCAAAATAATAATTAAATGATCACGTGTTGAAAGCAGGAAGTAAAGAAAATTACGCCATAAAAATTGTGTTTACACATAAATATTAAAAATAAAAAAGATGAATTAAATGAATAAGAATTATAACCAGTTAAATAAAAAAGCATTCTAACCTGATTACAGAAAATAGTCGCCGTTCGTGATATCATCATCATCATTTTTTAAAAACAGGATACATTACCAGGTTTTAAGAGGCTATGAAATCAGAACGGGGGTTGGTGAGCGTTGCGAGCATGAGGCACAGCCCCCTAGTACAAATAAATAAATAAATAAATATTGATTTTTATTCAAGTAAAATCCACTAAAAAAGTAGAAACAAGAACAAAAAATCATGCGTCAAAATTAGATTATTTAACACTTTCCAAAACATTCAGAATACTATACTAAAAAAATTCTCCTTTTAATAAGGTTTAAAAGATTATGTCTAAGTAAAAAAATTGGAAAACGCATGATTCATTTGAAAATCCAGTGTCAGGAATTACCGTTTATAGTCGAAAAAAGTATCCGAATTTTTTGTACAGTCCTGTGTACGATATATAGATTTAGATATATATACTATATAGTATTCTACAATTTATTTCAGTTAGGAAAAATAAAGCAAAGTTCAAAATTCCCCTACAGTAAATTCCGCCAATAAACGGAAAAGTACTCGGGATGTTTTGTGCCGCTCTGTATAGGATTTTTAAAATTTGTATATATATATATACACAGTAATATACAAAAAATTAGTTAAATTTAAAAACGCATACCGCAACTGAAAACTCACTTCCAGAAATTATTGTTAACAGACAACACTTTAACCGAATTCTTTTGCGTGTCCCTGTAAATGTAAATGAATGATGAATGCTATGCACACCTTATTCTATAATAAGCGTCTTGTACTGCACTTTAGTGATACATATCAATTTCACTATGTTTGAGTTTTGTTGTAACATTATTAAATACACCGAAAACATTTTTTCCATAATGTAACGCTATTTCTTTGAGTGTCCCTGTAAATGTATGACTAGTGCTATGCTCATTATATTCTATACTAAACATCATGTAGTCTGTTTCACTAACATATATCACTTTCAATATATTTTATATAACCTAACATCATAAACATATACCGGAAACGATTTTTCTCCATAGACCGTAATGTACCGGAATTCTTTTGAGTATCCCTGGAAATGAACTATAAATGCTACACGCTACAGTTTAAATATCGAACAAACTATAATAAACCTCAATACCATACATCAATTGCATGGCAATCTGAGTATATTTACGCGAGTTAGAGCACGGACAGACGGCAGACAGTCAAACCAAATTCATAGACACTTTCAACTATGTTAGAAAGTGTTAAAAATAAACTAGTATACAGGGTTATTCCAAATGATGGACCCATTTTCAAAAAATTGTATTTATTAAAGTACAAATCCAAAATGAACAATCTTTATACCAATGAAAAGAGAAAGTTTCAAAGTTTTTTTTACGACATTATAAATGTTCAATGTGGCCACCGTTTGCTGCACGGCAAACATCTAGGCGATAGCCAAACTCTTCCCACACACGGCCTAATGCAATGCGACCTCTACCGGCCTCCTCTGGAACCATCACCGCTTTGAAAGCCGTGCACTCACAAGGAGACCGCCAAACATGATGCGCACAGAGTTTGATGATTTTAAAGTATGTTGTAGGGATCATACCTCTAACTATTCAGGTCAAAGGTTTCCTTCAAATGGGCTTTAGTTTTCGAGAAATTTCGGGTTAAAGTTCAGCATGCATTTCAAATGCCATTACTTCGCGATCCTGGGCAAGGTTTCAGTGGTTCCGTTGTAGCATTCGCGATTTGAGAGCCGCAGATGGGTGTTCTGTCCTCTCCTGTGACTTTTACCTTTTTTAACAAATTTTATATATTTGTCCCGTTATAAGTTGTGTGCAGAATTATGAATTCTGCATCTTTGAACTTTTTGATATTTTCCTAATAAATTCCATTTACATTTTCGAATATTTCGTAAAAATTTACGTTTTTTTTTTTTTTTTTTTTTTTTTCTTGTGCAGTTTTGAAATTAATATCTCTATTGACGAAATTCCAAACTAACTAATTCAAAAAACATATCTTGAAAGGAGTAATAAAATATTAAAGCAATAACGATTATATCCAAGTTTTAGCCAGTTATATATATATACAGGGGTGCAAAAATCTAGGCGCCAATGGGCCGATTCCCACCACTAAATTTTTAGTATTCTTCGCCTAATAAGAATACTGATAAAATTTACGCGAAGCATACGAATAAAATTTGTCGAAGAATACTAATAAAATTTAGTGGTGGGAATCAGCCCATTGGCGCCTAGATTTTTGCACACCTGTATATATATATTATTTTATGTTATTTAAATACATTTAACTGTAAAGTTCAAACTCACCGTCATTTTTGATTTGCACAAATAAAAAATAATGTATTACAATTAATTTTTTTTTCAGTCTAACAAGTCGATGCCATACAGAAAAATTCAACTAGAAATGAAAAATCGTTTGTAAATTACAATACATATAAAAAATGTCTGAAAAAAAAATCGTCTGCAACGACTTTTACGGTAATATCAGAATAAATAAAATTTTCTTTTTATCAATTTCGTTTCGCTTCCTTTGCAGACAACTACCACGTTTGAAATAATTTCTTTTTCAAATTTAATGCATTTTTAAATATATTTATCACAATTTAAGCAGAGTTGCCAAGTCTCCGGATTTTTGAACACCAGTAATTTTTTAGAGAAAATGTTGTTCTTTGAAATCGCAAAATACTCCGATTCAATAAATCATTTTTTTCTGTACTAAATTACTGGTGTCCAAAAAGCCGGAGACTTGGCAGGTCTGTTTAAGTATTTAAAGAATATATAATATGCTAATTTATACATTCTTCCAATATTGTTAAAACAATTATTTAAAGGCAATTTTTAATGCGAAATTTGTTTAGAATATTTTTGCGGTAGGTATAACACAATTAGTTCCATATTTAATAAACTAAAAATGTCGATGTCGGTGATGATAAATATTTTAGTATTTCAGCAGTTAACATATTTCAATATATTTAGAACAAATCAAATATTAAAAGGATATATTATTTTGTTAATTTTTTCTTAATCATTTAAAATTTTTTAAAATAGAAAATGTAAATTTAAAAAAAAAAATGTATTATTTTATAAATACAATAAATAAATAAGTAAATATACATAAATTTAAACAATAATCATTTTAAAAAGACGAGATATCAAGACATAAATTAGTTTGGATTTTCGTCAGCAGAAATATTCGAATAAAAATTGCGCAAAAACTATAAATTTTCACGCAATATTCGAAAATGTAAATGGAATTTATTAGGAAAATATCAAAAAGTTCAAAGATGCAGAATTCATAACGCGACAAATATATAAAATTTGTTTAAAAAAGGTAAAAATCACAGGAGAGGACAGAACACCCATCTGCGGCTCTCAAATCGCGAACGCTACCACGGCACCACGGAGACGATGTCCAGGATCGCGAAGTAATGGCATTTGAAATGCATGCTGAACTTTAACCCGAAATTTCTAGAAAACTAAAGCCCATTTGAAGGAAACATTTGACCTGAATAGTTAGGGGTATGATCCCTACAACATACTTTAAAATCATCAAAATCTGTGCGCATCACGTTTGGCGGTCTCCTTGTCAGTAACAGCAGATACGCTTTCTCATGTGTGGGGCGAGTTTGGTTATCGCGCAGATGTTTGCCGTGCAGCAAACGGTGGACACATTGAACATTTATAATGTCTTAAAAAAAAGCTTTGAAACTTCCTCTTTTCATTGGTATAAAGATTGTTCATTTTGGATTTGAACTTTAATAAATACAATTTTTTGAAAATGGGTCCATCATTTAGAATAACCCTGTATTGTAGCCATCATAAAACTTTCTTATATATAAATCAAATCGTCTGCAACCAAAATTAAATGACAAATCTATTCGTTCTTGATATAGAGCTATCGCAGGCATCGTAAGAAACAAAGCATTGCAGTGACACCTGTTGGGTGGCAAACACCAAAACCAAATCAGCGTCTGTTTATGTCAAGGACTAACAGAATATGAAGTTTGATGAAATTCTGTGCCTTTAGTTCTTATCTTGAAGTATAGCTTTAGCGAAAACCGTGGAAAATGCAGCATATCAGTGACACCTGTTAGGCGATTTCCACCGAAACCAAAACTCATGAATCCAACAATTTCTTTTTGTGTAGATACAAGAAAGAAAAATAAAGTTTTCATAAAAGTCAGAAATTCGGAAGTATTTTAAAAAGATAAAAAAGCATCACTTTAAAAATTACAGAAAATGAACAGATATGTAAAAACTCGTCTTTTGTTTTTGTTATCTTTATAGGCAAAGTCTGCATTATTCTTTTTAAATGCACTGCATATTTCTTTTTAATATTCTTATGCAACGCAGTATTCTTTTTAATATTTGCAGATTTTTTTCCATAAAATTTCTCTTTAGCCAACAACTTTAAGTTTTAATATAAAATGTTTTTAAAGATATTTTTCTATAGCAATCATTATCGATTTCTATTTAAAATATACCAAAGAAAATTTTCTTTAGCAATCTCCATAGATTTCTACATAAATTTGTCTATATAAATAAGTGTGGATTCCCACATTATCATGTATAAAACGCGTCTTTAACTTTTGTTATGTTTAAATATCTTAATAGGCTCTACACTACTCTTTTTTAAATACAAAAAATTCTAAAGGAAAACTTGCTGATTTTTTTCAGAAAATTTCTCTTTAACCCATATGATATCCAATATGTTCTATATGAATAAATATGAGTAACATATATCCAGAGCAACAATTTGTACAGTATTGGCATCATATCTTTACATAGACGTTTTTTTTCCTGCAAATTCCACGGCAAACAGATCCATCATGCTGCTCGACGCAAATTAGTATTTTCTTAAATACAAATGGGCAGTGCTTCAGAACCATTCGTTCACTTCAGTCAGGGTTACAAACTTCATCAGATCAGAAACGATGCTGCTCTATTACGGTAGATAAATGTTGAGTGAACACAAAAATATTTAATTTCAAAGTTTAGGCTATATATACTCTTTAAGTAAAAGGCTAATTTATGCCTAAAATTTTCTTTCGATGAGGGTGCACAGGCCCCAGGGCCGATGGGGCCAGTCGGAGCTTGAGCCTTTCAAAAACTTTTTTGAAAAAAGTTCGATTTTGCGGGGTTTCCCCACTTTTCTTTTTCGAATTTGCATCAGGCTCAATTTCAGAGATACACATAACCGAAAGATACCCACTTAATCCGGAAACGATGGTGCATTTCATTTTCAAAAATATTAATATTAATCCTTTCGAAAAATTCGCGACTGGAATTCAATTTGCGCCTCCTGGAGACACTCTGTTTTCTACGCTAAAAATAAATAAACGTTGGTATTATTATCTATATAATAAAACCGTAATTATCTATATAATAAAACCGTAAGTCATGTGACTGTCATCAACAGTTCCGGGATGTCCGTTTCACTTTTTCATATGCCAGGCGGCCATTTTTATTCAAAATTATTTTTGCAAATAAAACTGCATAAAAATTACATTTTTAGAAAGATCGTTCAAAATAAATTAATATTTGAGAGATGACTTACGTTCAATTATGTATACATTCTTCAATAACTTTAGTTTAAATTAGGTTCGCAGTTAAAATTCTCTATCTATGAAAGTAAACAAAGAAAAAAGATTCATTCGTTGTGAATGTTTAAAATATTAAACCATGAATTTTTGGATCGCTGCCTGGCGTAAAAAAAATAACCCGCACCAGTGAGACAGTCAAAGTTTACCTTAATTCTGTTCCATACAACTCAACTTCCGGATCTTTTTTGACGTAAGTTGAACTCATGTAATAATATTTAATGGATCAAATTTCGAGAAGAATTGTCAGCTTTTATTTTTTGCGCGTGCAAATTAGAAACGATACTTTAATTTGAAATCAAATGTTTTGATTTATGATAATTATTATTTTTCTATTTTCTATTTTAAATGAAAAATGTGAACGTCATGTATTTTAAATTGAAACAGTTGTCACGGACGCACCGGGGTTGGCGCGATTTTTGTTTTGCGCCAAATATGTTTAAGAAACTCCGCATTAGCGAACATATTGCAAGTGATAAGCAAACGGACATGAAGCATAAATTCTTAAGTGGGTTAAGCGGTTTTTGTCAAAAAAGATGAAATACATAACAACAAAAAATATGCGAAATGCTACCGCGATCGCAAAAGTTCTTGATTTGTCTATTAGATTTTTCCAGTTATGCGAGGGATTAAGGAAAAAAAATAAATTATGAATAAAAATAATTTGTTACAATGCTTAACATACATTTAAGGGCGACCAAACTGGTCGCCAGTGGCGGCTAGTTTTAACATAATCTTTTTACACATTATGTTAAAATACCAATAGCAATCATTAAATCATATTTTTGATATATAGTTCTGATTGTAAAAATTTCGAAACTTTCGGACGATTAGAAGTAATTAAAAAAGATAATAATAAAATCTTCAATATATTTGCCCAGAACGTGAACATGCGGGCGGCTTTTGCCGGAGGCTACGAGATGGCGCACACAGCGTCATCTTGGAGGCTCAGCTTTTGCTCCTGTTTTTACAACTAAATATTCATATTTTTGCACGAAAATTAGACACAATCTTCCTAAACGTTATTTTTATAAGTCATAAAAATTTCAAAGCGTTTGGACGAATAGATCTATTTTGTTTTTAATGGCAAAAACAGAAAGCGAGAAGAAAAGGCATACCTTTTACAACTAAACAGCTATATTTTTTCACCAATATTTTACACAGGTTTCAAAAGCATTATACAAGGACTATTCATTATTCATTCATTCACTCTATATTATTCAGAACTATATGTCAAAAATGTAAAGGCAGGTAGAGGGGACCTAAATAAGCAGATTTCGTATAGGAATGTGTATGCGGTAATTCCACGTTGAGCCGGAAGAGAGCGCTGATGAGTGCGGAGTATAAAAGCGCTGCTCTTCATTTCCCGCACGGATCTCAAGCCGCATTCATCGTTTCACCAATGCGGAGTTTGCTGACATCCATTTCATGTATGAGCCTGCACAAGGAAATGGATTAGCTGCGCAAAGGATGTACAGAAAGCGATTCTCGGATAGCAATCAACCGGATCGTCGAACATTCGAGCGTCTGCATCGAGAGTTAAGCACAAGTGGAGCGTTTTATGCTTCTAGGCGTGATACTGGCATTGTAAGATATCGCAGAACTCCTGCAGTGGAAGAAAGAATATTAAACACAGTAGAGAATAATCCGTCGACAAGCTCGAGAGCTGTAGGGCGTGTGCTGGGTGTGAGCCATGCAACTGTTTTGAGGACTTTACATGAAGACGGAATGCATCCGTATCATTTACAGAGAGGGTAAGCTATGACCCCTGACGATTATCTTCCACGTCTCAACTTTATTTGTTGGTACATACAGCAGACTGCAGCCAATCAAACCTTCCCTGCAAATGTTTTATTCACTAATGAGATTACCTTTACGCCGTCGGGTATGTTTAACATCCATAATTCTCACTTGTCGGCTCATGATAACCCACATGGCACAAGCCTGCCATGAAAGGTTTTCCATTAATATTTGGGCAGGCATTGTGCACAATAACTTAGTTGGACCGTACATTCTACCTGGTCGTTTAACTGGCCAACATACAGCATCTTCCTAAAGGAGGTCTTACCTGAACTTCTGGTCGATGTTCCTCCAGCTGTTCGCAGACGAATCTGGTTCCAGCACGATGGAGTCCCACCTCACTTCAGCCGAGACGTCAGGAATCACCTGGACGCTGTCTATGGCCAGCATTGGATAGGAAGGGGCGGACCAGTTCCCTGGCCACCGTTTTTTCCTGATTTAACCTGCTTGGACTTCTTCTTTTGGGGACATATTAAAAGCCTCGTGTATGAGAGCCCCGTCACATCTGTAGAAGATCTTGTTGCCCGCTTGTCTGCTGCTGTTGGACATTTGCTCGACATGCCTGACGTCTTTTCTAATGTACGCCACTCCATGCGCCGCCGCTGTGAATCTGGCATTGCTGTTGGTGGCCGCTCTTTCGAGCAGCTCTTGTAAACTGTTGATAAATTTTTGCTTTCTTTTGTCTTTTCAGTTTCCTGTGATTCATACTACTTTACGTGCTAGCGCTTTAATGCAGCATTACCGCATACATATTCCTTTACGAAATCTGCTTATATAGGTCCCTTCTACCTGCCTTTACATTTTTCACATATAGTTCTGATTCTGAACCACACTGTATTTATAAACGATAAAAATTTCAAAGATTCTGGAGAATAAGAACTATTTTTTTTTAAATTATTAAATAACTCGATGTGGGAAAAAAAAAGTTCTTCCAAGCGCCTATATCAGTAAATATCAATATCTTTTCACGATATTTTTACAGAGACTAACGAAACATTATAAGGAAAGGGCATGTTTACAAATAAACAGTTCCATTAACCAATCTACCACTACTTTTTTGTCGTAGCGATCATTGCAGGAATCGTTATGGCGATGTAGGCCAATCATATCATAGACCAGTTTAACGTAGACGAACCAAATCGCCCCACCTCATGTGTAGAAAAGGAGTCATACAGAACGAACAGGTTTTTCTGTTGAACCAACAGTGACGTCAGCTGCCTTTTCCTTGTACCTTTGACCGCTCATAAACACTTCAAAGAATTTAGACGCTGACAACTATTTTTTTAAACGTTTAATGTACCCGACGACTTACCTCCCTCCATTTTTTCGGCATACTTCAAAATTATGCATCGGCTTGGACGAAAAAAGGAAAAATACCAAATCACATGTATGTTCATTTCTCTTTTCAACGGTGCAATCTATTTAAAAAATATAAACCTTTGAAAAAAAAAATTACTTCCGAAAGTCACTTTTGGTCGGTTTTTTCCCATAGGATTTCGATATGAAAAAATATGAATGGAGAGAATAACACTGCTTTTTACAGTTAATAAATATCAATATTTTAGCAAGAAAATTATACGAGGCTTCGGAAACGTTATATTTGTAGCGCATAAAAATTTCGAAGAGTTTGGACAATAGGAATAAATTATATAAATACATACAATATAAAGTTGAAATGCATTTTATGGTAGTCGATTAAAAACAAATAAAAGCAAGACGAAAAATTATGCGTCAAGCATAGATTGTGTAACACTTTCCAACGCTTCTAAAATAATTTTGCAAATCTTTACCGTTTAGTAAGGTGAAAGATGATATCCAAGTAGACAATTTGGAAAACGCATAACTTATTTAAAAACCCAATTTCAGGAATTACCAACACTATTCGGATAAATATCCGAATTCTTTTTCGCAACCCTGTATATGATCTATAGATTTAATACTACGTAGAAAGCTAAATTTTAGGAAACGCGTAACATAGTTTAAAATTCCCCTTCTGGAATTTCCGCCAATAAACGGAGAGGTACTCGAAAACTTTTGTGCTGCCCTGTATATGATCTATAGAATTTATACACACGAAGTAATAGACAAAAAAGAGTTAAATTTAAAAACACATTCAGCAACTGAAAACGCACATCAGCAATTATTGTTAACAGACAGTAGCGAATTATTTTGTGGGTCCCTGTAAATGAATGCTATACACACAATATTCTATAGTAAACCTCTTTTAATTCACGTTAGTGATATTATACACCAATTTCAATATGTTTGAAATAGTAGAATATTATTAAAATAAACCGTAAACGATTTTTCTCCATAGATCGTAATGTAACGGAATTCTTTTGAGTATCCCTGTAAAGGAACTATAAGTGCTATGCACACCATATTCTGCAATAAGCCTCTTGTAATGCACCACAGTAATATAAGGAAAGGGCATGTTTACAAACAAATAGTTCCATCAACCAATCTACCACTACATTTTTGTCGTAGCTATCATTGCAGGAATCGTCATAGCAACGCAGGCCAATCATATCATAGACCAGTTTAACGCAGACCAATCAAATCTCCCCATCTCATGTGTACAGTAGGAGTCATAACGAATGAGCAGGTTTCTCTTGCTAACCAACCGTAATTGAACCAACAGTGACGTCAGCTGCCCTTTCCTTATATATCGATTTCAATGGACTTTACCCCTGTCACGTCATCTGCGGGTAAAGAGAAGAAAAACACCAATAGTTGTGAAGAACATTTTAACACAGCTTCCTCTTCGTCCAATAAACAGTCTTTTTCGGAGGGAATATACACTCAGAGACGTGGCTGTTGCCACTCGTGGGTAAGGTCCATGTGTTTGAAATTGTGTAACATCATTAAAATAAACCGCATATGATTTTTTCCCATAGATCGTAATGTAACGGGATTCTTTTGAGTATCCCTTTAAAAAAACTATAAGTGCTGCACACTTCATTTTCAATACCGAACATGCTATAGTAAACTTCAATAACATATATCAATTGCATAACAATCCGAGTATATTTACGCGAGTTAGAGCACGGACAGATGGCAGACAAACCGAAGTCATAAACACTTTTTAACTAAGTTGGAAAGTGTTAAAAAGAAAAAGAAAAAAAGAAATGCTTTTTGCAACTCTTCGAATCTTTCCTCTTCGATTTCCGATTAAAAAGCCTGTCCCACATGAACGTAGAAAACAATTCTTTCTAGTTCATGCTGTCCTATTTCCAAAGAAGTTGTATTATAGTATCCTATAAGGGAAGGGCAGCTGACGTCACTGTTGGTTCGCAAGAAAAACCTGTTTGCTCTTTATGACTCCTACTGTACACATGAGATGGGGTGATTTGATTGGTATAGGTTAAACTTGTATATGATATGATTGGCCTACGTCGCCATAACGATTCCTGCAATGATCGCTTCGACAAAAATGAAATAATAGATTGGTTGATGAACTGTTTGTTTGTAAACATGCTGCGTTTATCAGTTTTGAATTCAGGGGATGAACATTATTCCCCCCCCCCCGGAGCATTGAAATGCCACCCCCCCCCCCCGCCCCCCGAAGGTTTGAGATTTTATGTTTTTAATGGGTAAAAAGTGCAATTTCCCACCCGGAGCCACAGAAATCCCTCCCGAAGAAAATTGTCTGAATTCAACACTGGCGTTTATATTTCTATGCCATTTTCTTGCCCTCTGGAACAGACTAAAGAGGATTACCCTGTTTACTCCCTGGCCCTTGCCAAACATATGATTGGTTGGTTGATTAGTTTGCGATAACGTTCTGGCCTAACTTGGAGAAAATTTAAGATGGCTGGGATTGATATTTTAAAATATTGATAAAAACAAAATAGTAATAAACTAATTATTTTCCATTAATTAAGAAGCAATCATTTAACAAACTTTTAGAAAAGTTGAAATTTTCCGTTTATGAATTTCCACGTAAGGCTAATTGAGCTAAAATTACTTCTGTTCTTCATTTCGTTCTAGTATTATTAATATAGTACAGTTCTCTTTGAAGTAAAACAATTCAAACTGATTTTTAAATTAATTTTAAAGAAAAATATTAAACCACAAGTTTAGCTGTATATATTTGAGCGCGCAGCAGCTACCTCTCATCAACTAAACTCTTTCCTTTGATAGCAGCAGCAAGCTAGCAAATTTGCTAGTACATTCCACAGATACGAGTTATTTTTTGGTATTAATTAAAATATAATTAAAGATGTCTGAACCTGACTTATACGGATTGTTAGGAGTATCTCCGAATGCTTCTGATACAGAAATTAAAAAGGTAAGATGTTTAAGTAATTTTTTCCCAAAATCTTGTTTAGCCTAATGCTAGTTAATTTCCTTCCAAAAATATTATTTTCATGCTTTTCTCATTTTTCTAAATAATTATTCTCCGTTTCTCTATTTAAATTTTTATTATATGATCTATCAAACTTCCTAATGTGTTTGTATGTCGATTCAATCACTATTAATTATTGATGCATAGAGGATTAAGCGATTTTATTGTGCTATGCTAACAAAGGATTGTTTGTATGATGAATTTGCAAGTGGTGTTACAGATTGCAAACACAAAACTTAAGCGATTATTTCTATTTTATTCTAGTTTTGTAAATAAATTAAATATTAAAATAATTATCTCGCTTTTATTTTGAAATAGATTATCATGATTGCGTCTTTGTTGTTGTGTGTTATAATCGTATGACTTAAAATTTTCATTTTTGTCTGATAGTGTACATTACGATTTTCATTCTTATTTATTGCAACTGTATACAAAAAAATTCATATTCTGATTCGCACTAGATCATTCATTGCATTTATTAATGTTATTTCTATAAATCGTTAGTATCAAATCATACCATTGGTAGTTTGCATGTTGCATCTCATTTCTGCGTGGAAGACACTGGTGCGGATTTTGTGTATAGTTTGAGAAACAAAGAAATACTGAATTATATTTTCTCAGCATTCAGACTTAGATATTTTAAATTTATTATCTTCATTGGGATTTAGAGGTTAAAGTTGAACGAAATTTTCCAACAGAGTGAAGATAGGAACAGAGCTTGGGCTGGTTTTGTACTTATTTAAGTTTTCAACCTAGATTTTTGTTGTATTGCTTTTGCAAGAATTTTCCTTAATAATTTGAAGTTGTAATATGTGTGTGTTTGACTTGTATTAAACAAAAAATGCTACTCTTTCAGGCATACAGAAAGCTAGCCAAAGAATTTCATCCAGACAAAAATCCAACTGAAGGAGAAAAGGTAATTTCTTAAAAATTTAATTTATTTAATAATGTGCCATGTTTTATATTACTTTTTCTGTTTTGAAGTGTTCTATCAGCCATATTTATGCATACTAATATAGGGGGAAATGTAGAATAATTCCTTACTCTTTTTTTTTTTTTTTTTTTTTTTTTTACTAATGCATGCCTTGTATGGCATATTAGAGTATAAGTTCCCGATGCGAGTGAAGGGTCCACCACTGCTTAGCGTGTTTTCAAAAAATCGGCAAATTGGTGTGTTTTTGCGTGTTGTCTCTTGGAGTGGCAACCTCCAGAAGACAACACGCAAAAGCGCACAAATTGAAATGCCGACAATCAAAATAAAGCAAAAATACATACTTTAAAACATTTAAAAGTAAAATAATGTCAAAATAACATTTTTAAAAACACAGATTTTGTGTTAAAAAAATTTCGCTTACCTAGAAACATTAAAAAATTAAGCTGCTGAAAACAGCTTGGGAAGAGTATAAAAAGTGTTTATTTGTTGTCAGGGGGTCTCTTCACTGCCCCCCCCCCTGTTTTCTGTAAACGATTAATCCACATTTTGGAATGGATGGGTAAAAATTAAATTCACCTGCTTTTGTGCGGAATGTTCCGAAAACCATGAAAATTGAAATCGCAAGAATCAAAATAAAAGCAAAAATACAAAATTTAAATCATTAAACAGCAAAATAACATGAAAATTATGTTTTGAAAAACATACATTTTATGAAAAATAAAAGAAAAACTAATGAACTCATTTACCTAAAAGCTTTAAAAATAAAGATTTTTCTATAGAATTTGGGGGTGGTCTTAATCTTTTTCTAACTTTTTTGTCATGGGCGGGCTCTGCTCTCCTGAACCCCCTGGTAATCATATTGCATAAAACAAGGATAAATTTCAAATAACATTGAAAAATGGTCAAAAGACAAAAGAAAATAACACACATTTACTTAATACAAAACACTGGTTTTTTTTTTTTTTAATTGGGAAACGTAAAATAAGTTTTTAAGAATCTGATACAGCTTTGATAGCAAATAATTTTTTTCTGTTAAACGTAACTAAATTCAAACTAAAATGCATTGAAAGCAACTGCTATATGGATGAAAGTTATATCACCTACTGTAGAATAAAAAACAAACATTTTAATTTAAAAATATTTAATAAATGAGTGCAGGTAAATCGCTGTTTTAAAAGAATACTAGATGCATGTCACATTCAAATTAAAACGATTAAAAGGAAAATTCTAATTATAAAAAGCAATCACGTTTTTAAAATGCTCCCGCGAGTGAACGTAATTTAAATTCTAAAAAGGACGCTGACAAAATTATCAAATTCCCAGAGTGTTCTTTTTGTCCAATGAAACAGGAGAAAACAAAAGATTGAATTGAGCGAATGTGCGAAAAAAAATATGCTCTTGGAGCAATTTTGATCGGACGAAGAGAAACCTCCACTGGAAGAATTACAAGAGTTGCTAGGCACAGTGCACTATCGCATGTGCATTAGCATGCCAAAAAAGTGGACGTCAAGTAGTGGTGGACACTTCACTTCACCCAAGTTCCCTTTCAGAGGCTGTGTTAAGTATTTGCCATCTTACTAAATTCGAATAAATCTGAAAAGTAGCAATAAAATTTCAATAAGTTCCCTTTCAGAAGCTGTGTTAAGTATTTGTCACCTCACCAAATTCGAATAAATCTGAAAAATAGCAATAAAATTTCAATTTTGGCAAAATATTTGTCAAACAGTTGTTTTGACCAGGGTACACATTGATTTAAATCTTCTGTTTTTAAAGTGATTGATTTAAATCCATTTTGAAATTTTATATTTCGGAATGCATAATTTGCTCTGACTTAGAATATAATAAAATTTAAACAAGATTAGAAAAAACCTAAGTAGGTTTCATGTTTTCGAAGGTTCCAAAACTGGTAGGGAGGGAACTTCATCTGTAGGAGTAGAAGGACAAAAGACTGCGATAATTCTCGGAATGACCGATTGAACAGGAGAAAATTGCCAAGAAAAGAAAATGCCGGACTTCCCTAAAATGAAGTCGACTGACCAGTTACCCTGCCAAAAAAAACTGAGCCGAGACCGGTTGCATAGTCTTTCTTATCTCAGCAAAACAGTATATGCTTATTTAGATCAAATAACCCAGGTTAGGAAAAAAAAAAACTTACATTCCTACCTAGGTACTGGAAAGAGATGATTTCAGGCTCTCTTTTCGGAGCTTTGGCCCAACTATTTTTAATCAGTCTGATAAGTATTCTCATATTTTTCTACCACAACAAGCAAATCTGATGGGCATATTAACAAAGTGTTTGGAACAGATGTGTCTGTGATATGAGCTTGGCGATTTCCCCCCAAAATGCCATTTTGAAAATTATTGCCAATCTTAAATCCGGAAGAAACTCTGCTTGGCGGTCACTTTCCAAACTCTCTGAAATCCGTTATTTATTATTTTTTTTGACAAAGAAAAGCATCTAAACTAAGGATTTTTAAAAATCTCCCGTTTACAGTTTTTTAAAATAATAAATACAATATATACACATTTCTTTTTGTTTTAAAAGTGTGCATTTTTTAAGTTATTCTTATCAGCACTTAAAAAAGTTAATGGTAAAAGTTTTAGTTTTGAAAGTGATGGCTTATTGGGAAAAAGTAATTTCCTCAGCATTTTAGAATTGCAATCAATTTCGAAAAAAGCATTTTTAAGCGCATTATCTCAAAGAAAACAATAGAAAATGAACCAAAATAGTACTTACCTCATGCAGAGAATATCTATCAAATAAATTGAGTACAAGGGGGGGGGGGGGGGAGAGTAAATATAAAAAGAGAAATTTTCATTATTTTGTATTATCTTTATTTATATTAAAAATTCTTCTGAAAAAATTCTAAAAATGCTTTGACCGTGCCTCGCAACACAAAATGCCGACATTAAAAATAAATATATTCCATATCATTTCGAGAAAACGTGTAAATGGATCCATGTCAAATGATAAAAATTATACTCTGTGAGCATAATCTTAAATGGATCCATGTCAAAATTACCAAACTTTGACTTCATAAATGCAGTCTTAAACGGGTCACATCAAAATTATCAAAAAATGAAGTAAGGTAATCAATCAATCATATCTACATTGAAAAAGCTTGCTTTAACGGTCAGCCACAAAGGGGTGTAAAGGCAAAGTGAAAGAATGCTACCGTACCGTCACATGTAAAATGTATCATTAGAAAATTTAAATGAATGCTCTAGAATAAATGTGCTCACGTTAAAAAGCGTAAACTGTGCAGGCTCGTTATAAAATGACATCAGAAGTGCAAAAGATGATTCTCTCTCTCCTCCCTCCCCTACAAGCCAGAAGAGCGGCTATCATGAACCTCTATAGAAGGACTTCTAACGCAATAGTGATACATCGTGTCGAGACTTCGGCACTAAATGGCAGCTGCACAGCTACGCGCATGGTTCTGTGCAGCTGGCCAGAATCCGTGCTGCAGCAGCGACCATGGCTGTCACTGGTGTCAAACTGTGAAGCAGACGAATTTTAGTGACGTATGCAGGATCAGTCTTCACATGCGCCACCTATTTGAGGCTTTTTTCGAGGAACGATTTCCTTCTTCGAAAGGCTATTTCGTTAGAAGTCCTGGTATAGAGGTTCATGGCGGCTATGGTTGCCAATAAAGAGGAATTTGGCAGGGTAACCAGAAATAAAAGTGTATTGCCACACTTGGCAAAAAATTTTCGCACGTATATTTTGTAGATCCCCCAGCAGCATCTATACCAAGTGTTTTTTTTTTTTTTTTTTTTATGAATAAATACATGAAATTTGCACAAATTCCTATTTACATGCCGAAGAATTCCTATAATCTTTCGCGATTCTAGTGTGCCTGAAAACCTCTTAAATGAAAAATTTTACACCATTATCTGAAAGATCCGATGCTTTTATAGGAAAAAAAGAAATGTTTTCTATCGGAATACAATACATGCTAATTATATCTACTTATGAATGAAAGTGACTGCAGAGCAGAGCCGTTGCGCTGCATAAGTAGAGTTCATGATGAAAGATAGATATAATACCCTGTTCACATCGGACATTTAAGATATCTTAGACCGCCATTTTTGAGATGGTACCTCCCCGGAATTGAATACCAGTCCACACCGCCAAACGCATTTAAGATAACTCACTCAACATCACCGTGTCCAGTGCGCATGTGTTAAAAGCAAACTCCAGAGCCAATCAGAGTGAGCGGTACTGACTGTATCTAGCAATGGAAAGTTCGAACTCACTAAGTGAGTTTTTGGAACTCACTCAGTGAGTTCAGCGGTCTAAGATATCTTAACTATCTGATCTGAACGTAGTACAAGAATCACTAGTGTTATTTTCATATGAAAAGCGACTATGACTTATATACAATAGAAAAAAAAATTGCAAATCTTAAGCTATTGCTGGATGACTAAAAACAACAAAATTTTCGTTTCACATTATATCAAAAAACAAATTGTACCATACCAATTAAATATTCTACTGTCACAAAGGAAAACAAGTTATTCCAGCTAGGGATACACCGAATAGTGATTTTGGCCAAATACCAAATATTCAGCTAGCCGAATAGTAACAGTGAGGCCGAATATTCGGCCAACCGAATAGTAACTATTCTGCTGGCTGAATATTTTTATATTTCAGAGTTTAAAAGTTAAATATAAAAGAATTTTACATAATATTTAACACAGATACTACTACATTAGGAACTAGACCTTTTTACAAGAAACCTTTACATTAAAAAAAAAATCTGTGCTTTGAGTTATAACTTAAAAAGAGGATAGTCTTAAAACTTTTTTAATTAATAATGCTTTAAACTTCGTAGCTTCTTCTGTGAATTAAAATTAATTTATAAAATGTTCTTATGTTCTATAACAAACACTTTAAAAACAACATATTAAAATGCTGGTAAATCAGCAAGAATAACTTTCCTGCTCCGTTTGATTTGGCAAGGAAGTTTTTTAAATAACCAGAAAGAAGGTGTCTTGCACGGGCGATCATATTCAGAGGTTGTTAACATACATCTTGGAACAAACTTTCTGTGTAGATAGATAATGTGGTCAAGCCGAACCTTTTTTAAGCAAGAAATATTATCTCGATCCACTTATTTCATCAAAAATACAATACATTCAATCAAAAACACAGTGTGTCATCACAAGCTGAAACTGAATTTTTGTTTAAAACTTTAACAACAATGAAGATATTTTAGCGATATTTGCATCGTATTAATTTTTATTGTAAAAAATATGATGATACTATTGGAAGTGGCTGAATTTTGCCCAGTAACACAGTATAAGTAGTACTGCCAGCTGCACTCTGAATAAAGGAATATCTTGCTCAGTGTTGTTTGATATGAATGGTGGCAATTTCCAGTACTTATATTTCATAGAAATCAAAGTAACTATGTTGAAAATATAGTTACAACATCTTTAATATTATTAAAGTAACAAAATAAAAATTCAAATCTGACCTGGAGTGAGATGCACTTTATTTTTGACTGAATGAGTGTGTTCTGATTCTGGTTTCTTGGACAAAAATTGTCTGTATTGATGTCTATTATCATTATCACCTGTGAAAGTTCTTTTCTATTTTGTTAAGAGACATGATGTTTGCTAAAAACATTATATACTAGACAATATTCAGGAACTTGCATTTATTTGTTCATCATGAATTCCAATGAAGGTCATCATTAATGGTAATTTTCTTAAGTGACACTTTTCAAACAGCGAATAAATAATGTAAAAGTATTCTCTTTCATTGAAATATGATTTTATTTCTAATTTTTTTTAATATCTTTATTAATTGACAGTAAAAAGAAACTGGGTTTTAAAAAAAAATATTTTAAAAAGTTTTTTTTAAGTATTTGGCTTGGCCGAATATTTCGATATTCGGCCAAATCGAATATTCAGCAGGCCGCATAGTTTGATATTCGGCCTAGCCGAATATTCGGTAATATGGCCGAATACCGAATATTCGGTGCATCCTTAATTCCAGCCTCTTCTGATTGGTGCAATATCAAGAAGTCACCGATATCAATGCCAGGCATAAATCTGTAATTATACCAAATCTTCTTTCAAAATAGCATTATTATATTCCAATACTAGGAAAGAAAGACACTTTCTATTCTGAAATTCTGATCAAAATAGCATTCAAATGACTTGAAATGGAATAAGTAATTTTTAAGGGGGGGGGGGGGGGTTATTTTTTCTATACTTGAATAAGTAAAATTTTCAATTTCAGAAAGAATGAGCTCTGCCCTGAAGACTGGTATAAAAATCGAACCCTAGCACATCTCATCTCTTGACCACACCTGCCAATTGTTTCATCTGCACTTATTTATATTGCATTATCTCTAATGTCACTTCGTATCTCATTCATAACTTCCTTATAAAATATAGATACAAAGTTATTTCTAAGCGATGATTGATCAGGAAAGTTTTTGAATTTGGGATTATTTGATTTGTTTAATGATATATTACTCCCAACATCAGGCAAGAGTTAAGCAGATAAATCTGCTTTTTTTTTTTTTTTTTTTTTTTTAAAGCCTTTCTGGCTGTTTCTGAGATCAATGTAAATCCATTGAAAAATTTTGACCGAAAATTTTGAGGAGGAGGGGGGGGGGGTGCCAATACCAAATTATCTATCGCCAACAATAATTTTCCGCAACTCTGCATATGTTCATTGTGTTTCACCCAGAAGTGGAGCTACTCTTGTAATGTATGCAGTGCTTTCCAGAGAGGCTGAAAAGCTAGGTCCCTTTTCAACTCTACATTTTGATCACTGTAGTTATCGCAGTTTTGATTAATGTTATTTTATAACAGCAAATGACCGCTAAAGCAAAATAACTTAAAATTTCAATTTCAGTGTCTTATTTTTCCCCGAAAATCGCGCTATCTCTGTTCTGCAGTCTGCTGCACATGTGTGATGTGATCAGGCATGAAATTCTTCTGCGGATTTCCGCTTTTTAGTAATTTCCCATTTTCGGATTTTCCGAAAAACGCGAAAGATCGCCGGAAAAAATGTCAATTTTGTCAAAGAATCGCTCAAAAAACCCAAATTTTATCAAAGGATCGCTGAAAAAACACTAATTTTATCAAACAATCGTGTAAAAAAATGCAAAAATCGTCAAAAAAGCGTGAATTTTTTCAAAAGATCGCTGAAAAACGTGATTTTTGTCAAAAAATCGTGTGAAAATCACCAAAAGATCGCTGTAAAAATGCTAATTTCGTCAAAAAATCACCCTAAAAACGTGAATTTTGTCAAAAGATCGCTGTATAAAACACTAATTTTGTCAAAAGATCGCCGTATATAAAACACTAATTCTGTCTAAAGATCGCCGTATAAAACACTAATTCTGTCTAAAGATCGCCGTATAAAACACTAATTTTGTCAAAAGATCGCCGTATAAAACACTAATTTTGTCAAAAGATCGTCGTATAATACACTAATTTTGTCAAAAGATCGCTGTAAAAACACAAATTACGCCAAAAGATCGCTGTAAAAACTCAAATTATGCCAAAAGATCGCTGTAAAATCGCAAATAACGCCAAAAGATCGTTGTAAAAATGCGAATTTCACCGAAGGATCGCTGAAAAAAATGCGGATTTCGCCAAAAGATCGCTTATAAAAACACTAATTTTGCCAAAAGATCGCCGTAAAAATGCGAATTTCAAAGAAAGATCTCCATAAAAACGCGACATTCGGCAAAAGATCGCCGTATAAAACACTAATTTTGTCTAAAGATCGCTGTAAAAACGCAAATTACGCCAAAAGATCGCTGTAAAAACGCAAATTACGCCAAAAGATCGCTGTAAAAACGCAAATTTCGCCAAAAGATCGCTGTAAAATCGCGAATTTCACCGAAGGATCGCTGAAAAAATGCGGATTTCGCCAAAAGATCTCTTAAAAAACACTAATTTTGCCAAAAGATCGCCGTAAAAATGCGAATTTCAAAGAAAGATCGCCATAAAAACGCGACATTCGGCAAAAGATCGCCATAAAAACGCGACATTCAGCAAAAGATCGCCATAAAAACGGGACATTTGGCAAAAGATTGTCGTAAAAACGCAACATTTGGCAAAAGATCGCCGTAAAAATGCGACATTCGGCAAAAGATCGCCGTAAAAATGCGACATTCGGCAAAAGATCGCCGTAAAAATGCGACATTCGGCAAAAGATCGCCGTAAAAATGCGACATTCGGCAAAAGATCGCCGTAAAAATGCGACATTCGGCAAAAGATCGCCGTAAAAATGCGACATTCGGCAAAAGATCGCCGTAAAAATGCGACATTCGGCAAAAGATCGCCGTAAAAATGCGACATTCGCCAAAATATCGCCGTAAAAATGCGACATTCGCCGTAAAAACGCGACATTCGCCAAAAGATCGCCATAAAAACGCGAATTTCAAAGAAAGATCGTTAATAAGCCACGAATTTCACCAAAAGATTACCATAAAAACGCGACATTCACCAAAAGATTACCATAAAAACGCGACATTCGCCAAAAGATCGCCTTAAAAATGCAAATTTCGCACAAGACTATTCTTCTTAAATAATAATTGAAAGCATAGATTTTTTTAATAAATTATTGTAAAGTTTAATTGTGAAACTGTTTTGTTCATCAAAATTGTTTTTGTGTTTAATATTATGTAAAATTATTTTAAATTTCAACCTTTTAAACCCTGAAATATAGGAGTATTCAGCTAGCCAAATAGTTGCTATTTGGCTGGCCAAATATTCGGTATTCAGCCAAAATCACTATTTAGTGCATCCCTAATTTTTATTATGCAAGCAAATTTTTTTTATACAAAATGCAGTAAGAGCACAATTTTTTTGACAGAGGGTGCTTATTTTTTGGATGAGGGACAGGAAAGGTGCTATTTTTTTAAAACCAAAGGACAGGTAAAGTGTAGCATCTTTCTGAAACTGACCGGGAGGGAGGGGACTCTGAAGTTTTGTGGTAGTTTAGTAGAAGTTTTATGGTCCTTCAAAGTTCTTGAGTTACAGTGTCCATAAATTTTTTAACTCTTTTAAACAGACATCAGTCTAAAAATGTAAGCAAAACATGTAAATAAGCTTTAATATATGTATATATTATTACGCATCATACGTAGTATAGGGTAAGTCTTGTTATCTGTTTGAAAATCGGAAAAAAATTTTGACGGATTTACACGTTTCAGACACTGGAGATTCCGAAAAACATATTTTTAGAAGAAAAAAAAAAAATTGGTGTCCGTCTGTGTGTCTGTAAACGCTCTATCTCCCGAAAAAATTGAGATAGACTTGCAATTTGGTATGTACTTAGTATGTAATAATGGGAAGAAGCCTATTGAAATTCAATAACCTTGATTAACCGGAACTATTTTATCCGGGCTCTCAAAATATTCGTTCTGATAAAATGTATATAAAAATTTTCGAAATTGTTTATTTTAAGAAGTTAATGTAAAAGACAATAAAAAAACAAATTTTGCATAAAGCATGAAGTCGATCGGATAATAAGTTGCCGAGATATTTGTAATCCCATTTACCACACTCTTAGATTTTTCATGACCCTGTATTTCATCCAAATTTCAATTCAAAGATCTATTTTAATTGGAAATGAGACTCTTAATCAGATGCAATAAACCGCTAGTTAATAGGATTATTGTTTTTGGAGTTATAAGGATGTTTCTTTCAAGCAACTCAGTAATCGAGCCTTTAAAGGTTATGACGTCATCAAGCCACGATTTTATTCGAATTGCAATGCATTTTATAAGTAGTTTATACATTTTTATTTTAATATTTTACATTATGCATATCCATGATGGGTAAGTATTACGGTGGCCCCCAACGACTACTTTAATGAGAATTATGTAGTTGACAATTATTTGAATGTTATGTTTAATGATGCAGTAACAGTTTATGAAACAGTTAACAATAAACAGTTTAAGAACAATTTGAACTTCACATTAGTTTTATATGTATTTATCTAAATAATTCAATCAATTGTTCATTCTTGGAGTCTTATTTTCTGTTTTTAATATTTAATTTTCCTCTTTTTAGTTTAAAGAAATTTCATTTGCTTATGAAGTACTTTCTGATACTCGAAAGAGAGAAATCTATGATCGCCAAGGTATTAAAGGACTGCAAGGAGGTGGAGATGGTATGTACATGATTTTTTAAAAATAAGGAAAAGATTTCGCATAGTATTTGTAAAGTTAGAATAGAGCATGTTAGATTAAAATAGAAATCCAATAGTGATAATGAACTTTTCTTATCGGAATCTTTGGAGATACACTTTAATAAGTTATAATGCAGTGGTTGAATTGAAAAAAAAAAGTCACTGGTTCCAAGGACTAGTAAGCATGAGAATTTACTGGTCTGTAGTCATCATTACTGGTCCGCTACATAAAATTCTATTAAGAACCTTTAAACTTTTGTGACCCCCCCCCCCCCCCCCCTTCTCTTAGAATATAAACCAAACTTCCTTTGCAGTTATTCAAAATTTTCAGCATAATAAAATGTAAAATTATAATTTGCTAAAAATTAAATAAACAGTGCATAAGGAAAAACTATAAAATTATTAATTAGATATTTTATTTCCGATTATTTGTTTAAACTAAGGTTTAACACATTTTTCTTTTAATAAAATAGAATTGTGTGATTTATGTTTGGTTGCAGTTTTCTCAGGTACGGGAAAGTTTACGTTTACCT
Source organism: Maratus michaelseni (assembly GCA_963931845.1). Taxonomy (NCBI): domain Eukaryota; kingdom Metazoa; phylum Arthropoda; class Arachnida; order Araneae; family Salticidae; genus Maratus; species Maratus michaelseni. Next base: position 143,034,247 of record OZ007597.1, read on the forward strand.
GTCAGAGAGGGGAAAAAAGTTACTGGTCCTGCGGACCATTAAATTTTTCAAATTAGTGGTCCGATTGAATTTTTGGTAGTCTCGGACCAACGGACCACCAAGGATTTCGAATGCTGTAATGAAATGTTTGTAGCGGCCATCTTAAAATGTCCGCTGTGTGGTAGAGCACGAGGAAAGAAGTACAACTGTTTTAAAACCAAAAACTGGTTTATTAACACAATCAGTAGGGAGTTTGAGCGAGCTCCACGAAATTTTCCTAAAAAATTAAATTAACTAAAGAGTTCTTGCTAACACTTGTAGCTTAAACAAAAACGAAACAATATAATTAAACCTTAACCTTTTTAAATATATAATCACGATTCAATACTCTTATCCTTCAAATTACATAAGCACTGATGCAGGTTCAAGTCAGCTTTATCAATGTATAAAATTCCAGTATAAGAATACTAAGGCTGATTTTTAATCACGAGACTCGATGCGAGGTCTCAAGGCTAAACCTAAATCTCAGTCGCAATATTCAACTTCCCAGGCCACTTCTCTGCTGAGCGCTCACCAGCTCCTCTGAGCTCTCCACTCAAGTCAAAATTCGCTGCTTATATACTTCAGTGTCGATCGACCAGCTCCAGAAAATTTGCATAATCGAAATTACACGGCGACTCACAATTTCAGGGATTCAGCTGTCCTTCGAAAGTTAAAGAAAGATAGAGAGCCTTTATAACTTGTACGCACATAGTCGGTTAATGGACAAAAACGATCTCATTCACACATTGCCTACTCACGTGATGCGAGTAGTCAATACCTTACAACCCCTCCCGGAAATTGTGAAAGAAAAAGCGGTGGTTGAATGCAGACCATCGTCTTTTTCTTTTAAAAATTTAGAGTCCAAAAAAATGAACACAACATGTGACGGGTAAATTTAAATTTTGAATCCAAATGTAAATTTTGTACTTTTAACCCATCACGCAAAAACTGGTCAGATCGACGACACTTTCAACATAACCTCCTGTAAATGTGCAGTATCATGCAAAAGAATCTCACAAAATTTTCCTCATAAAATTTTCCTCACAAAATTCACAGCTTGCCAAAATAAATACGCAACTTTACCTGCAAAATTCCATGAAGTGCCGAAACAAATTGCAAAGTAGAACGTCACTACAAAACTATCTGTCAAAGAATAAAGTAGCTTTCCTAAAAATTCCCAAATTGCCAAAAACTCACATCCCCCGAAATTCAATGTAGATGACTCGCTCAATTACAATGGTCACAAACTAACAGCTAACAGAGCTGTGAAAGTGAAACAATTTTCTTTTATAAAATATAAAGGCATAAATATACATTACAAATTTCTTCAAGACAATTCTTCTTCTTGAGAACTAAAATATAAAAAAAACTTATAGACTATCTGCTTCAAGATGATTTACTTCCTGGAACAAATTTCATTATCTACATACAATGTTACGTCAGAACTATGAAATACACTAACAATATTCATAATTAACAACAGTAGAACTAATAAGTAAGTTCCTAACTAGGGTATAACGAACAACACTTAAAACTTCATAACTAGTGCATAACCAACAACACTTTTAAAACGACATAACTTGCGAAAACCCAACATACAACACTAAACCGATAACGACCACGAACACGACCGAAGGGAGAAAGTTAGATTTGGTAACAATGTTAGTAAAGTGAAATAGAATGCGCGTGTCAAGGGCAACTCTTGACCGCAAAACACGTGCACGCCTATCCGCGGCGCGTGTAAAAAACCCATAATACTAAATTCATATTTCAAAATTCAACATATGGAACAATCATACACATAATATATACATAATTTATACATAGAATATCCACAGAACACTTATAGAACAATTATACAAGCAATTTAACAATCTCTCGAACATTAAAGCAGTGAATCTCGAAAGATGTTCTCTGACATCATAACTTAAATTTTGGCAAAAAAAAAAAATTTTGAACAGAAATTAAACGCACAACTTGTGAAGCCGAGATACAAAATCAAACAATGGTCGAAAGGTAACTATAACAGTTCAGCTGCTTTGTCCAGTCCATAGAACTTGTTGACATTTATATAGGCACTTTAAATGAAATTGATAAAAATGGAACGTCGTCACCTGATTTTATAGTGAAGATGAACTGGAAGCTTGTAGGCTCATAGAAGAACTCTGGCGGCGTCCCCAAAATCCTTGGACGAAACTCCGTTCTGATGCAGACTGGTAAGGAGAGGCCACTGTCGCTTGCCGTGCCTGCAGCCGGGTGTTGTAACCATGGCGACGTCCTTTGGGAGGAGCTCGTGTAGTGTCCACTCGACGACTGCTCGTAGATTCCACTCGACGACTTCTAGGCGGGCTTACTGATTTGTCCATTTGATGATTGCTAGGCGGGCTTATTGAAGTGTCGACTCGACGATTTCTAGGCGGGTCTCGGCGATGGCGCCGCTGGGCAAGATTGTCTCTAGGGTTGAAGAATGTAGTATCGAAAGGCGTTCGTTTCCGTGAGGCTCCCGACATCGATGTGGAGGGCAAGGTCCGCTTTCTGCCGATTCTCCTGCGCCGTTTGGTTGTAGAGGGGAGATAGTCCATGCCACGTTTTCGTGCGTCACTTTGGCACTGTCGATGTGATGACTTCTGAGATGGTTGACTATCGGAAGATTCGTTGAGATCTGTTGGTGGATTGCCGTTCCGGCCTCTCTTGGCAGGAATGTCTGTCGATGACTTTGATAACAGTCTCTTGTGTTGTGGTCGATGTGACGTAGAAGGGTTCTGCATGAACTTCTTGTCTGGAGGCTTAGAACTACTTGTCGAGATCGAATGCGGGTGCTGTCTTTTGCCATATTTTCGAACCACTTTAGGTAATGTCTGTACAGCTGGCTGGTTAACCCTGTCTCGGTTAACTTGAGGAAATTTACGTTTCATCTCCGTTCGTATGTTATCACTATCATTATTAGAAGAATTATTTGCATAAGAAGATTGACTGACGTAAGGAGAATGAGAGGTCTTTGACTGAGGCATAGAGGATTCACCGTCTGACGTTTGAGAACCATTTGAGCTAGTGTCCCTAAACTTATAAACTCTGACCTGATCCAAGTTTACCGTGGTATGACAACCGTCAACATCAATAATTAAATTGTTACCTTTAACTTCCAACACTTTATACGGTCCCTCAAACTTAGGTCCAAACTTAGCGACTCGTTTCTGCCGACTAGAACTCAACCAATGTTTTTCTAACAACACAAAATCACCAACTTTAATTTCCAACTCTCTCCGACGCATATTATAATACAACGCTTGTTTTTTCTGAGCCTTTCCCATTTTTATTTGTGCTTCCTTAACCAACTTATCGATGTCCTGAATCATATATTCATTTTCATTTCCCGAAATTTTAATCAATTGTTGAAAAGGAGTAATGATTTTCCGACCCAAAAACAACTCTGCAGGGGTTTTCCCAGTGGATTCGTGAACTGCCGTACGCAAAGCATAGGCAAAATGCTGCAAGAATTGGTCCCAGTTTGAATGATGAGTGCCAATAAAGGAAGAAATCATTTGAATGAGGGTTCTATTGACCCTCTCAGCCATATTGGACTGTGGCCGGTATGGAACTGTAAAAGAATGAGATATCTCCAGCTGTGTGCACAATTCTTTAAAAATTTCGGATATAAAACAGGGACCGTGATCACTAATTACCTGGGATGGTGCACCATATTTCGAAATAAAACAGTTAAATAAAGTGTTAGCTACAATTTTTCCTGAAGCTTTTCTGAGGGGGACAAACTCAACCCATTTACTAAAATAATCTACAATTACTAATACAAATCTATATCTATTTCCAGTTAAAGGATAAGGACCAATTAAATCAACTCCGATACATTCTAGGGGAAAGGACTTTTTAATTGAAAGTAGTTTGCCAGCTGGTCTTATGTTTTTATAGTTATATTTTTGGCATGTGTCGCAGCTGGAGACATAAGCGCGCACTGCTTCCCGCATTTTAGGGAAGTAGCAGGAGTCACCTAATCTAGCGTATGTTTTCCTGACACCTAGGTGACCTGCTAAAGGGTTGTCATGGAATTCGTGCAAGATGGCCTTACGAAGAGAAGCTGGAATATACACTTTTAATTCACCACGCGAATTTACAGTTTTTGAATAAAACAGAAGACCATCGATAATTTTGAAATTCCGGGACCAATTTTGGAACATATGCGCGTCTGCGCTTTGTACCATGTCAGCATCCTGTAAATAATTATATAACTGACCAAATTCCTCATCCTTTTTCTGTTCCTCTATAAGTTGCTCTCTTGACTTCAAAACCAACGACGACAAAACACAAACCTTAACCTCTTCAGCTATTTCAACACCCTCCTGGGGATTCCTCGATAAAGCATCTGCTACTGCGTTTTCCTTTCCGGCCCTATGCTCAATTACAATATTAAACTCCGCCAATTTCAAACACCATCGAACCATTCGAGACGATAAACCTTTTCCGTGCGTTAACTTTGTTAAAGCAGAGTGATCCGTAACCACTTTGACCGGGATATCACAGAAGAAACATCTAAATTTGTTCAAAGCCCAAATTACAGCAAGACATTCGCGTTCCGTAATTGAATAGTTCCGTTCCGCTGCATTTAAAATTCTAGACGCAAAAGCTATGGGGCGATCTTTCTGAGCTAACATCGCACCAATTCCGACTGCGCTAGCGTCACAGTATAATTCAAATTGTGAAGAGTAATCGGGATGAGCTAAAACCGGTGAAGAAATTAAAGAATTCTTTAAATGTTCGAAAGCATTTTGAGCCGCTTTCGACCAAACAAATTTAACCCTCTTTCGTTTTAAAGCATATAGTGGTTCGCAGATTTCTGAAAAATGTGGTATAAATTTTTGAAACCAAGCCACCATACCCAAAAATGTTGCTACTTGTTTCGCATTCTTTGGAGGTGCCATTGCCGCAATTGCATCTGTTTTTTGTTTGTCTGTTTGTATGCCCTCTTGTGTGATTCGAACACCAAGATATTTTAACTCTTTACGAATAAATTTACATTTTTCTAATTTGACAGTGAGACCCGCGTTTCTGAGCAATGTGAAAACTTTACGTAATAAATTTATATGTTCCTCAAATGTTTCAGACATAACTATAATATCGTCGAGGTATACCAGAACTCCGAAACCAAGAAGGGGTTTCAGAATGGTATCCATTGCCTTCTGGAACGTGGCTGGAGCCCCCGATAATCCAAAACTCATGCGTTTAAATGCGAAACACCCATTATGCGTTATAAATGCTGTTTTAAGTATGTCTTCCGGTTTCATGCCGATTTGAAAATAACCGGAGGTTAAATCGAGTATGGACATGAATTTAGTACTTTGAATATTGCCTAGTATGTCATCTATTACAGGAATTGGATACTGTGGATATTGGGTTATTGAATTGAGTTTTCGATAATCTATAGCGAATCTCCAAGCCTCAGGATCCTCAATGCTTTTTCCATTGTTTTTCCGACATAATACTACTGGTGACGCGTATGGAGATTCAATGGGCATAATGATGTCGTCGCGGAGCATTTTGTGAATGTGATAATTAATGATTTTCTGTTTGACTTTATCGTAACGGTATGGTTTGCTTGCTACTGGTGCATGTGAACCGGTATTAATTTCATGCCAGGAAACGTGCGTCAACCCCGGTTTGTCTGAAAACACTTCCCTGAAGTCATGTAAAAACTTATTAAATTTGCTTATCTCCCCCTTTGTTAAACCAGATTCACTTAAATCAATTGAGAGTGATGAGGACTCGTTTGTACAAGTATTCTCATCATTATTAACCTCCAGTGTACGTGAAAAGAAATCCAGGCTCATCCCTCTATCTTTCATGAAATCAACTCCAACAATACAATGTGCTTTTAATCCATCGAATACTAGAAATTGCCACCTCGCTTTAACCGACCGTATTTCTACATCCAAATCCACCAGACCTTTTATACTGCATTGTATCCCTTGAGCCGATTGAACCACTAAATTAACATGTCGCAACCTTTTATACGAAAAATATTTCTTATACACCTCAAACGATATAAAACTTTTATCCGCGCCTGTATCCAGAATACTTTTCACCACTATTCCACTCAAAACTATTAACAACTCAGGTAATTCCACTGGGTTAACTATTACCGTGTTTAAATCGATCACAGAAGGCTTTGAAGAGTTAACCTGTGACTGCTGACCTTCAGCACAACAGCCACCTACCAGTTTAACCCCTGCTGACAATTTCTAGCCCTACCAGATCTTTCCTCTTTACGCTGAACGACTTTTTCGCCAACCACCAACTGTCTAACCCTGGACGAACTATTCTGCCGAGGGTTAACCTCGTTCCTTCTATCCAAACCATTGCTATTGCGACTGCTCACCCCCTCATTTCTTCTGAAACCATTATTATAAGTTTGATCATAATTCCGTAAACCACCACTAACTCTTTGAAAATTTTGCCTATCCCCATAATTAACTGGACCACGAACATTACGACCATTATATTCAGTATCATAATTCCTGGACCTATTAATAAACCTATCCCCCTCGTTGAATTCTCGTGTGGTTCTCGGTCTATGGCGATCCGCCTCATGTCGCGCTTCATACTTTATTAATAATTGATAGAGTTCAGCTGTATTCGCTGGGGCACGCAGCTCGATAAAGTCCTGGATTGACACTGCGAAAAGAGGAAGCAGAATATCCATCAGCTCCTGATGAGTAACGTCAAGTGCCAACTTGTTTTTTAATTCGAGCTTTCTCAGAAAAAATCCGGACGCTTTTTCGTAAATAGTCTGGCGTTTACAATAGAATTCACGTCTTAATTCCGCTGCATTACGCTGATTAGGAAAGGCTTTAGTTAACTCCGAGCATGTTTGCTCAAATCTTTTCGCGTCATCGGTCACCAAGAAACGTCCAATGTTCTCAAGCCAAAGCAAGGCTTCATCCTTTAGAGAGCATTTCAATACTACATATTTGTTTTTATCCGGAATATCGTTAAAGGCAATATAATCGTTCAATTTATTTAAAAATTCTGTGACATCAGAATGTCCGGCAAAGTAAACTCTGGGGACTATCTCTCGTGGATGTGGGCCATCGTACAACCCGTGAAGTTGGGCGCCATTTGTAGCGGCCATCTTAAAATGTCCGCTGTGTGGTAGAGCACGAGGAAAGAAGTACAACTGTTTTAAAACCAAAAACTGGTTTATTAACACAATCAGTAGGGAGTTTGAGCGAGCTCCACGAAATTTTCCTAAAAAATTAAATTAACTAAAGAGTTCTTGCTAACACTTGTAGCTTAAACAAAAACGAAACAATATAATTAAACCTTAACCTTTTTAAATATATAATCACGATTCAATACTCTTATCCTTCAAATTACATAAGCACTGATGCAGGTTCAAGTCAGCTTTATCAATGTATAAAATTCCAGTATAAGAATACTAAGGCTGATTTTTAATCACGAGACTCGATGCGAGGTCTCAAGGCTAAACCTAAATCTCAGTCGCAATATTCAACTTCCCAGGCCACTTCTCTGCTGAGCGCTCACCAGCTCCTCTGAGCTCTCCACTCAAGTCAAAATTTGCTGCTTATATACTTCAGTGTCGATCGACCAGCTCCAGAAAATTTGCATAATCGAAATTACACGGCGACTCACAATTTCAGGGATTCAGCTGTCCTTCGAAAGTTAAAGAAAGATAGAGAGCCTTTATAACTTGTACGCACATAGTCGGTTAATGGACAAAAACGATCTCATTCACACATTGCCTACTCACGTGATGCGAGTAGTCAATACCTTACATGTTTTTTTTTTAAATCTACTATATTATGTATATATCAGGGATGAGAATTTTCCGTCTTTTGGCGGATATCCGCTTTTTTGTTATTTCAAGAAATTTCCGCTTTTTTCTCGAAATTCCGTCTTTATTTCCACGGATTCCGTATTTTTTCTCCGCAAAATTTTGTTATTTTCGGAAATTTTCACGTTTCTATCGATCCCGCTTTCCTTCCGAAACCATCATCGTATCTTCCGATTTCGAAAGAACATTCTCCAAAGACCTCCTTTCATTCAGAAAAACGGCTAATTCATCCATTGATGAGTCACGCTGTTCGAAAGCGCACTAAAGATCGGGAGGAGGCAGACACAGACAATAGAATAGAACACCAATTATTCTTATCTCTTATCTGTGGAGGGAGATAGGTCCTAGGAACGCACTGTACCTTCTTTCTCTTTTCATTCATTCGGGCGAACGTTTGTGAATCGAAATTTTGAATATTTCTTGTGTAGATCAGCAATTTTGACGGAAATTTATTTTTGTTTTATACTTATTATGACTTCTATTAGAAGAGATATTGTAAATCGCTCCGATGAAGTAGACATTAGTTCTATTGATAAAGGTTTAAAAAATCCATGGCGGTGGAATTGGTTGGAAAAAAATGTTAAAGGCGTCTACGTACGTGAAGTAATTAGAAAATTACGCAGCTGTGGAGTGGCCTATTGCCTTGTATGCGCCCAGGAACTAAAATATGGCTCCCGTGGATTATGTGCCCTCACCAAGCATATGGAATCAACAAAGCATGCCGATGCCGTGGAAGCAAGACAGAAAAATGTTGCATTGCCCGGTAAGTCCGACTATTTATTATTATTAACTATAAGGACCGATTTACAAATTTTGGGCCCTGGGCACAGATGCTTATTGGCGGCCCCTTGTATCTATGCTTACAGCGGCCTTGAGTTAAAAAAATATATTTTCGAAAGCGGTACTTATTAAGATAACCACTACTAACTTTAATAATTTAATGATGTTTTTATAAATTTTCTTCTCAATTTTTTAGCAGTAAAAGTTTTTATAACATCTTCATAATCTTAAGTGTTCTATCTCGCTGACGATTTTTCAATCTTTCGAAATCTCTTCCAAAAATGAAAGTTTCCTAATAATTAAAAAAAAAAAAAAAAAAAAAAAAGTAAACAAAGTCAAAAAAGTAAAAAACGGCCTTTGTAGAGAACAACGTCAAATATCCAATAGAAAAAAAAAATATTTTCAAAATATTGAAATGCAAACGAGGTATTTTTAAAAATTTCTCCCATAGGATTAACATTAGCGAGCAGGTGTTTTCGCGTGAGTGATGTAGCCATTAAAAAATTATTTTTAAATGAAAAAAATAATAAAAAAATTTATCCATATTAATTTTGTTTTTAAATAGTTAAAACTTCATCCGATTTTGGCCAATAATTTAAAAATCTTCAGTAGCATATGGGACCCCCGGAAATTCGGGGACACTGGGCCCGTGCCCCGAATGCCCTGCCATAAATCAGGCACTGATTATCTATACCTACGTATGTTCCCCGGATTTGTAGGTTTTTAGTTTTAGATTTAACCTTTTTTTCTTTCTTTTTAAGATTTATTTTCAAGTTTTTTCTACTTAGTTCATAAAACATCGGTGTTTTTATTTTTGGAAAAGAAATTCGAATGTCTAATCTAAATCTAAGTGAAAGCCAAAATTCTCTAACTAAAGTGCGCCAGTAATTTGATGAGTCAGAGTTGTCCTGAACATATGCAAACTGATTACATCCGCAATCCGCACTTCTCTCTCCTATGTACAATAAAGATAAACAAATAGTGGTCTACATTTTTTGGGAGCAGATGGGGTAGTGGGCGGTTTTTCAAAGGGTGTAATTTTCTTAAAATTTATTGTATTTTAATAAAAATTTAGTACGCTGCCTAAATTATAATTATTTGAATTCGCTGAAGATTTCAACGCAATCGGACAATTAACAATGGAAATATCAATTTTTTTTTTTTTTTTTTTTTTTTTTTAAGAATTAAAAAAGAATAGAAAAGGATTTCTTGTTTCGTTTTTTCTTTAATTATTGTTTCTGTTTGCCGAGTTTTCTCAGAGATATTTTTCTCTGCTCTTTTAACAACGCAAACTTTGATACAATTTCCGTATTTTCGGTCATTTTTAGGATTTCGTTACGAAAACGGAACTTATTCTTCTCACTACGATGTCCGTATATATAGCAGTTTTTCTCCTAATGTTTTGTTGGTAGAAACTTGGCTTGAATATGTAAGTAAGCGCTTTATAAATACAGCAGTGTGAAAAATTTTATATTGTAGATCTTTACCAACGGCAAATTTTCATAAGGTCTTCAAAAAGTTTTAATGTTTAGACAAGAATGCTGTTTTTTGTGTATTTTTGAGGAAGTTCTAATCATCGGAGGAAAAAATATATGACATCGTTTGAACGCACAGAAAATTTCCTTTAAAAATTATTTCTACAGTAATTTCTCGATGTTTAGAAGCGTGATACACACGAACAAAAAGCGGCATAAAACGCGATTTGTTTTAACGATTTTTCGTTAAGTTCTTATCGTCGGAGGGAAAAAACAAACAACATCATTAGATAACGTTGAAAATTTAATTTACACAAGCTGTTTAAACGTTTAATTTTTTTATTATTATTGATGGGGAAGGGGGGGGGAGTGTTAAAGAAATAAAGAACACTTTTTTATGTGGTCGAGTTTGATATCTAATGAAAGAGCTCATTTTGTAGATCACAAAAATGCATATTTAAAAATTTTTGTTTCTCAAATGTTTTAAGGGTGAATAGATAGTGTTATTTGATTTAAATTATGATGAAAATAAAATGATTTTTTTAAATGTTTGATTAAAGTAAATTTTTATAGTTTTTCATAGGGAATTAATAAGAATAAAAATTGTCATTAATGGTAAAAAAAAAAAAAAAAATTAAAATATTTTTGCAGATTTTTTAAAACAATTAAATTAACTAAGTAAATCCAATATTGCATTGAGAAAAATATGTATGCTACAAGTATATATAAAAAAGACAATATATTATGCTAAAAATAAAATCTTGATGCATTCTTTTATTTTAAAACAAATCTCATTTCCCAGATAATCACTCAATTTTTTGTTCATCCAAATTCAAAATGCTGAAGTAAATTAACATTAATGAGTGCCTAGCTACTTATTAGTCAATTACAAATTTATATTGCTCTTTAAAACGTTACTGCAATGTTTTAATATAAATTTGAACTTTAAAAAAAAATGTATTATTTCGATGTAGGTCCTGGTCCGATTAACCCATGTGAGCAAAAAGTGATGACCATTGTGACCAAAAACAACCAACCATTGTGATTTTCACTAAAATTTTCATAATTTTTGCTCAAAAATTTTTTTATTGCGACACACACTAAATTTTTCATAATTTTTGCTCAAAAATTTATTAATTATGATACACACAAACTCTATTCTTAATTAAATAATTTCATTTTCAGGAGCTGGAGGTCATGATTCTGATAAGTCAAGCATTTCATATGGCCTACACCCAATGTTTAAGAGCTGTGTGACTGCATCTGAAAGTAATTTGCCTCAGCAATCAGTACCTCTTGCTGATCGTATAGCAAACACTGAAGCAACCCTATTGGGTTTTCTGGCAGAAAAAACATTGCCATTCTCACTTGCCCCTGACCTCCTGGATTTAGTGAAGGAGCTGTCTAAAGACATAAAAGCTCTGAATGGAGTTAAACTGCATCGCACTTCAGCAGCATACAAATTAAGGTTTGGTGTTGCAAAAACCTTCGAAGAAAATATTATAAAAGATATGAAGAATCAAAAGTTTTCATTAAATATTGATGAAAGCACAAGTAATAATGATGAAAAGATTGTGACAGTCCTTGTTAACTATTTACAGAATGACAAGATTGTGACAGAACACTTGCAATCATTTTCTGTGGCCAGTGTTAACAGTGCTGCTCTTTTTGAAAGCATTGTTAAACTTCTAGAATGTAATAATATACCATGGCATAATCTTATGTCTGTTCTTTTAGATTCCTGTAATGTTATGCGGGGCAAAAAGTCAGGACTAGAAAGCAGACTTAGAAAAAAATGTCCCCATTTATTAGACATTGATGGTGACTCTTGCCACCATGCCCACAATGCTGCAAAGCAGTTTTGTAAACCATTTGGGCTACACTTGGAATCATTATTTACAGATATACATAATGATTTCAAGTGGTCCCCAGATTTAAGAGCTGCATTGATGGAAGTTTGCGAAGTACTAAACATCAAATATACAATGCCTCAAAATTACATCAGCTTCCGCTGGTTATCAGTGTATACTGTTTCTCAAGACTTTTGTAGAATGTTGAATGCCCTCACTTTGTTTTATTTTTCTTTTCTGTCTCGTTCACAAAAGACTGATTTTCTACATACTGTTGTATGTATATATAAGATTCACAATGTTAGTGAATCTGGAAAAGAACACATTCGCAAAATACATTCCAGGCTTGCAGAAAAAAATACCACAGAAGCAGGAAATGAACGCAAAAATAGGATTACTAAAAAGCTGTTTGAAAACAGTTTAACCACTAAATTGATCACCAACCTGTTTGTGTCAGTTTTGCCATTATTACAAGAATATGTAAAATTATTTCAGTCTGGAAAACCACTTGTTCACAAACTCCACGATAAGCAATTTGAACTCATCAAATCTTTCTTTTCGTGTTTTGTAAAGCCAGAGGTTTTAGCATCATTAGGGGATTCAACTAAAAAAATAAAAGAACTTGATATTAAACAGAAATGCCACCAGCTTCCTATTCGTTCAGTCTTTGTAGGTGAGAAAGCAAAAGATTTAATTGCCTCAGCACCAAAATCACAGTGTGACAAAATTAAGTCATTTACAGAAAATGTTATGAAAGCATATGTTGCTTGCTCACAGGCATTGCAGAAGAAAATGCCCATTGGCAATGAATTTTTAAAATGCGTTTCAAGTGTTGACCTCATTTGTAGGAATAATTCCCTCGCCTTGAAATTAATGAAACAATTACCACAATTGGTAACAAACATTTTATTGCCAGAAGAAAAAGAACTTTTCAACTTAGAAGTACATAAGTATCATGCGGATTCACTTCAAACTGTAAATGAAGCTGGATCAATAGATGAGTGGTGGGTAGAGGTTCAGAAAACAGGAAAATATCCCTTACTATCCAAGATGGTGTGTGCATTATTGACTTGTTTTCATTGTCCAAAGGTGGAATCCAGTTTTAGTATAATGAACAGCATTATCTCTTCAAGCTCTTCAAGCTCTACAAGAATGAACATTCCAACATTCAGTGCCATTCAAAGTGTTAAATATCACCTTCTTGCAGAAAACAAAACTTCTGTGACATATTTTGCAAAAAAAGATTTTTTGCATGAACATGTTGATAGACAATTAGTTAAAAACATAAGATCATCTTGGAAAGTATATAAGGAAGAAAAAAATAAAAAATTGGAACAGAAACAAAAACGAATAAATGCACTACAGCAAAAAAAAGAAAAAATCTTATCAAAAGAAGCAGCCAAAAAACTGTGTGCAATTGCAGCAAAAAAACAGAGAATAAGGCATCAAAGAAATCTTCTGAATGTTCAAAACAAATCAGATAATGAAGGAACAGAGAAAGATAAAGATAGAAGCAGAAATGAAAAATCCACTTTCAAAACTAAAAGCTCCAAAAATAATTGTGTATCAAACATAAGTTTAGAATTAATTAAAAATGTAGAAACCAGCGAACAAAATTGCATGTCAACTCTGAAATCTACTGAATCTAAAGCAGAAAATACTGTTCACCCAAATCAGCACGTGCCAGAAACTGCTTTAAAAAGATCTTTGAATGAAGAATCAAGTTCCCAAGGAACAAAAAGAGTCAAATTTGAAGATAAAGAAATTTGTGAGAATGAAAAATCTGTTCTGAAAACAAAATGTGCCAAAAAAATTTGTGGGAATGAAAAATCTGTTCAGAAAATAAAAAGTGCTAAAAAGTATAAATTTATGTCAATCAAAGATATGTTTGCTAAGCAAAAGTTATAATTGGAATATTAATTAAAATAATTAATAATTTTGGAATTAATTTTTTTTTATTCAATTCTCTTTGGTTATCATTTTGACAAGAGTGTTTATTGCAAGATGTACCTTTATGGATTTTTTTTTTTTTGAGGAAGGAGTTCAAAAATAGATATTTTGGGAATAGAAAAGCTGCTTTAGCTTTATTGGAGGGGGGGGGGGGGGGGTTGAGAGGGAGCTCTTTTGGCATTGGAAATGGTTGGAAGACAATTTTTGTGGTATGGGCGGGAGGGGGGGGGGATAGTGGAAAGTGGGGTTATAGTGAGACAATTCTTTTTGTATGGGAGGGGGGAGAATTGGTAGACGGGAGAGAAGAGAAGGTAAAACTTTCTTCCTTTTTGTAATTTGGCTATTTTCACTTCTGTAATGTAATATACAGGCTTGCATCTTTCGCGAATAAAATGTAGTACAATTTTTCGTCCGCGCGTGTTTTCAGTCTTTTTGCTTTTTTGCAATTCTCATCCCTGATATATACAGCTTCAAATGGTATGTTAACATCTTTTTTCTGACTACATTATTTTATAATGAGTCTATATTTGAATGTAATGGTGTAATGGATCATTAATGTTGCTATTCTGTATTCCATGGCTTACAGAAAAGAATCTCAATTGTGTATGTTAAGAAATGTTGTCCCAATTTTTAGTCTTATTGCTTTAGTGGAGTACCTTAAATAATTTTACTTCTCTCTCGTATATATTTAGCCAGACAATCCTTCATCTCTTTATTTCATGCCCTCATTAATATTTACTCATCGTTTAATCGGTCTATTCAATTTAAATCGTGCATATCTTTCCCTAAATACATCGTTTACCTGCTTCCATCTCAGCCGGTCGTGATGCCATAACTTGCTACCAGATGGCATTAGACATCCGACCGAGTTTCACAATTTGCATCTTTCATAGTCTCCATTCGGGAGAGCACATGTCGTCCCTCTCTGAGATAGAGATATATATATATATATATACTGCATGGTTCGGTGGCTTAGTGACAGTACTATTGGAACAACCAACGATGATGGATGGTTAAGCATCTTGTTTTTGCATTTTATGGCAGAGTTTGGCTCAACCTAAATGTGGATCAATGCTGTAAAATAATTTTCCTGTATTTTTATAATGGAGTGCAGCTAATAAGAAGTTCTACATGCTTTGTGTTGAAATAGCATAGTGTTTCCAGGCAAAGTAGCAAGGAATCAGCAGTGAATGCCGGTAATGTTTTTGTTTATAAAAGGGGAAAAGGCATTGTGATGGATAGACCTAATTCAAATGAATGCTGGCTGTCTTTATAGTAAGGTTTTATGAACACTTGTTTTAGGGTATTTAAAGTTGTGTATAGTTTTTTAAAGGACCGGTTATTTGAGGGGATTGGTATCATTCCATCAGGTACGGAAATATCTGATATCCGTTTAGGCAGTTTAGCATCTCATTAATAAATTAATTAACATTGTATTTGTTTCATTAAAGGTTTAAAATTGACTTCATAATGTTTAATATAACATAAGTTTAATACATATTTTGGTTATGGTTAAAAGTAAATATTAATAGTGTTAAAAGTAACTGCTTACCTTTAATCTTACATTAAACATAAATTGGATGTTAATTCCAGAGAAGTTTTTTTTAACATTCAAAGATGCAATTTTCTTGTTTCATGCACTTTGAATATTTTCAATGGTTTTTGAAGCCATATGTTTAGATATCCTTTGAGCTCCAGTATTTATCACCATATTAGTTTTGGTCAAAGATAGTAGTGTTGAATGAATCATAGTTTGGCAGGGTTCGTACGCCTCCTGGAATTCCTTGAAAACTCCTGGAATTCCATTTTTTTTCTCAAGGGCCCTTAAAACTCCTGGAATTTACCTGTGACTCCTGGAAAAAAAAAAAAAAAAAACTCCTGGAATTTTAATTATTTTTTATTCTCTATAATTTTGAGAATATTAAACATTAAATATTTATTGATTTTGAAGGAAAATCGCAGAAAATCTAACTAAATTTCGTCACGGAGCAGTATTAACTGCAACTGACGCGGTTTTCGCAACCGGCGCGAAAAGTGTACTGCGCAGTAAACATGCGCAACCGCCAGCTAAGAAGAACGATTGTGCTCGTGGGGAAACGGATGGAATCAGCGATCGCTGGCTGTTTACTTCTTGTTTGTGTTTTATTCAGCATAGAAAAATGCCTGGAGGGAAGTGTGTATTTAATGAAATTTGGATTCGGAATGAAAGATATAAAGATTGGTTGCTACCGAGTGCTTCCTGTTTTAAAGCAGAATGTTTAATATGTAAGCGGTCTATAGACATTTCAAATATGGGCGAGTCGGCTCTAACATCTCATTTAAAATCGAAAAAGCATAAAAAGCTTAAAGCAGAAAAAGATAAGACGTTGATAAAAGATTTCCTCAATGCAACTAAGCCTAGTGTTTCTGCGATGAAGTGCGAAACGTCCGATAATAATGCTTCTGTGGTCCCGGCAGCAATCAGTAAACAACCAGAAACTCTTGATTCTACTGTAGTTAGAAATGAACATTTAAAAGCGGAAATAATTTGGTCGTTGAAAGTTTTAAGTGGTAATTATTCTTACAAATCTTGTGAGAATATCGACTTAACATTTCAAAAGATGTTTCCAGATAGTGAAATTGCCCGAAAATTCACCTGTGGAGAAAGAAAGTGTTCGTATTTATCAGTATTTGGAATTGCACCGTATTTTACCAAGTTGCTAAAAGATAAAGCAAAAAATGAAAGTGAATATGTTCTTCTGTTTGATGAATCAATGAATCAATATCTACAAAGTAAACAATTAGACTGCCACATAAGAATTTGGGATGGAGATAAAATTTGTTCACGATATTATTCATCAGATTTTTTAGGACATGCAACATCAGATATATTATTTGAAAAAATTAATAGTAAATGTTTAGAATTAGGATCAAAGAATCTTGTTCAACTTTCAATGGATGGTCCTAACGTCAATTGGAAGGTTTTTGAAATGATGTTTGAACATTTGAAGCAAGAAGGAAATATAAACTTACTAAATGTGGGAAGCTGTGGACTCCATGTCATGCATAATGCATTTAGCACAGGTTGCGCCGTATTTTCTGAAGTTGAAAAAACAGCTTCGGCATTATATCGTCTTTTTAAAGATTCACCAGCTCGGAGAGATGATTATCTAAACATTGATAAAAATGCAAAATTTCCCCTAAAATTTTGTAAATCAAGATGGCTGTAAAATGTTAATGTGCTAACAAGACTTTTAGATATTTTACCAACAGTCAAAACTTTTATGTCCAGTGTAGAAAAGAAAGAAATTCCAGATCCAAAGAATAAGTCTTTTGAAGTAATTAAAAATAATGTTAATGATGAACTGTTTTCTGCCAAATGCAGTTTTGTAATTTTCATTGCCAAAGAAATTGAACCGTTTTTGACTTTATATCAAACTGACAAACCGATGATTCCATTTCTTGCTGGTGACTTACACAAATTGATCAAAGGATTAATGGAGAAGTTTTTAAAAGATGAAATTCCTATATCTTCATTGAAATTACTTGGAATTAAAGTGGAGGATTTAAAAATGCATAAAGATGCTAGCCAGGTAAATATAGGATTTGCTTCAAAAAGAATTGTCAGAAACCTAATTAAGGAAAAGAAAATTAGTACCAAACAACAAATGGAGTTTTATACTAATTGTAAGGAGTTTTTAATCCAAATGACAAAAAAATTATTAGACAAATGCCCTTTAAAGTATTCACTAGTGAGAAATATGTCTTGTTTGGATCCTCGAACATTTGTAGAAAACAGAAAAAACAGCAACATGACTAAAATGAGTAACATTCTTATGCTACTCGCGGATTGTGGACGAATTAAGGAAACTGATTGTGATATTGCTTTAAAACAATATAACAATTTTTTTGAAACTTTCTGTAGTATGGATAACAATAATCAATACAAAAGTTGTTGTGCTAATGTATTTGATCCATTAACTGATGATGTAAGTAGATTTTTTTATGATTTCTTGGCCAAAGATCTCTCTTACTGCAATTTGTGGAATGTTGTAAAAACATTGCTACTCCTGTCTCATGGTCAGGCTTCCGTAGAAAGAGGTTTTTCAATAAATAAAAACCTTATTATTGAAAATTTAAGTGAAGAATCCCTAATTGCTAAACACATTATTGAAGATCACATAAGAAGTGTTGGAGGTATTGAGAACGTTGTTATAACTAAGCAGTTGTTGGTATCTTGTGCAGGAGCAAGGCAAAAATACTTAACTTACTTAGATGACCAGAGAAGAAATAAAATTAAACCTATTGCCAGTGAAAAAAGAAAAAAACTACTTAGTGATATTGATGAATTAAAAAAGAAAAAAAAAATTTTAGAAAATGATATTGTTGAGCTTGAAAAATCATCTGTGAAATTTGCCAATAAAGCTGAAGATACTGGTAAATTAACATTAATTGCTAAATCTAATGCTTTTCGGCGTAGTGCCTTGGAAAAAAAGCAAATTTTGAACAACATTGATGATGAATTAAACAGTGCCTGTTTAAATTTAAAAAATTGTTAATGTATATCTAAAATGGTTTGTTTTGTAGAAATGATATTAATTTCTCTTTGAAGTAAATTGTTTATGTTAGTAAATGTTTAATGATTAGTAACTTGTAACTTCAACAAGAAAAGCCAAAATAATTTATTATAATGTTTATGGTTCTTTTATTATGATTATCAATTCAACTTAAACTAAAGTTCTTAGAGAAAATGTATTTTGGTTAGTAATACTTATTTACATATTTATCTTCAATCTACTAATTTCCCTGTTACTTCATCTTTACTAAAGAACAATAATTCTAAATTTTATAGTATTGTTACATTTACTATAGCAAAATGTTCTATATTAAAGTTAAAGGGGTTATTTAGCTGTTTTGTTTGTTTGTTGTCTTTTCAATAGAATATATTGTAAAGAAACATAGAAAAAGCGCTAAACATACCCATTTTAAAATAACTCTCCACAAAAAATTTAAAAATAACTTTATTGGTGTTTTATAATTTATTTATGAGGAAAAAAATTTTCTCTCCAAGGAAATCTCCAAGGAAAAAATTTTTAAATCTTATTGGTGTTTTGTAACTTATTTATATGTACCATTTTATTTTAAAAATTGTAAGATTTTTAAATAGAAATTTATGAGTAGCTATATAAGAACACCAAGAAATAGAATAATTTTTACATACTTG
Organism: Maratus michaelseni; assembly: GCA_963931845.1. Classification (NCBI taxonomy): domain Eukaryota; kingdom Metazoa; phylum Arthropoda; class Arachnida; order Araneae; family Salticidae; genus Maratus; species Maratus michaelseni. Next base: position 143,053,390 of record OZ007597.1, read on the forward strand.
GCAATTTTATGATATAAAACACGGGATGTTCGCAAGATTTTGTTAAGAGGTAAGTGTTAAACTTTAAAATATAACTTAAATCTGAATATCTGATATGTTCTGAAATTGTATATTTATTTCACTGTAATTTTAATTGTAATTGTTGACTACAATCATAATTAAGTTTAATTAAAAATTTAATTTTTTAAATTAAAATTTTATAGATCTCTTGGTAAATCTCAAAATAATGCCAATTAAATCAATATTGCAAATTGAATTTTTACTGGTTTGTATTATTATTTTGTCATCCGTCTTTTTTACACACAAAAGAAAATTAAACTGGGAACTTCTAATTCTTAGCAGTGAATTTGATATTAAAATATTGAGGGAATTTAAACAAAAGTTTTAAATTAATTTTTTCTTGTGATATGTATCAACTGGTGCATTATAAATCCATAATGAGAAATATACATTCTCTTCAGTGTCATATTTCAAAAGTTTTTTTACTATTTTAAATTTAAAAATTTTTAAGATTCACATTTCAGGAGTCTCTGTATATACTATCTTGAAAAAAGATAACCAGATAGTATTAAAAACTCAAAGTAAATCTCCTGGAAAAAAGTTTTGAGACTCCTTGAAAACTCCTGGAATTAACTTTGTTAAAAAGGGTATGAACCCTGGTTTGGGATTTAAATATTCAGCTCTTACATTGACCTATTTGTTTATTGTTATGGTTTCAGAATTAAGTAGAAGTTAAACTGTGATATTTTATATTTTTAATAAAAACTTTTTATGTTTATCTCTGTCTTTTTATTGCTACACAAACCTACTGCCACAAAGAGAAGTTTTCGAACGCGATTTCAAGTCTCAAAAGGCCCAGATGGAAAAACAATTTGAGCTTTTCAAAAAAATTCAACAGACAGGCAACGTGGCTGATGCGAATTATTTTCACTATACAAAAATAGCGGTCAGATTTCAATGGCGAAATCTTCGACAGCTAGTCTTTCTATGCTTCTGAACTCTTTAGAAGGATTCTTAACGCTCTCAGCACCATCTATTGGAGCTATTTTTAACTAAATTTTGAGATTTACGTATAAGATTCTTAAGATTTTTTTAATAAACATACCACTGGTTTCATGTTTCTATCTATTACTGTTTCCGGGTTATTGATTTTTAAAATTAGGGGTCCTTTGTGAAACACCCTGTATATATTTCTATGTGGTTATAAATGTCTCTCATTTCAGTTTAATTTAAGTATTATTAAGTATCATGTTCTGAAATTTAGGGACATAAGTCACTTAAAGTAAGTTGATTTTTAAAACTTAAAAAAATTTAAATGTGACTATTTTCAGTAATTTTGTATGGTAACTGACTTGACATTTGGTAATGGATTTTATGCTAATCCATTTATACTGATTTATATCTCAACAATTTTTATTGATTTTTTAAGTTTTTAATTCTAGAAATATTTAATATAATCTTCTTTATATAATACATATCTCAAATTATACATTAAATATTAATGTATGTTTGAATTTTCTTCTTTTTCCTCTGGGACAGCATATGTAAGTGAATTTTGAAGATGGCCCAAATACACTCTCAGGATTTGATAAATTTTTTAAGCTTGTTCGAAAACTTTGACTAATGCAATTGAAGTCAATGAAAATTGAGATTTTATGTATTATACCTTTTTTTTTTTTTTTTTAAATTATGTATAATGGTATTATGAAAGTTTATCCTAAATTGTATCTAAATATATTTTCTTTATTTCTCTCCCAATAGCTAATATGGCAGCTGATGATCTATTTTCTCAACTCTTTGGAGGAGGATTGTTTGGAATGGGGATGGGTGGTGGCAGACGAAGAAAACGTGGTGAAGATACTATATATCCCTTAAAGTGAGTTAAAATTCTTTTATCTATTTTGTCATTCTTTGCAATTGGTATTTTCAGATAAATTGCCTTTTTCTCTAATAAGTTATTGATAGACAAAAATAGATTTGTATTATATCATTAGCATTTTATAGTGGTTGTAATTCTTACATTAATTTCGCTGTTTGCTTTATGATACATTTTCCATCATTAGAAATTTTCACGTGTAAACTGTTTCTACATGTGTTATTTATGAATTCGTTTAATTCAATGTTGTCAGGTTTTTGACTTGTGATAGGTTTTATCCAAGTTTTAACTATTTTTTAAATTGTCTATTTTGATCAAAAATCCATGTATAAAAAAATAAAAAAACAGATTAAGTGATTGTTCTTTACTTTACTAGTTAGTCAGGCCGAAATGTTGGTGTATTGAGTTGCATAAATTTAAAAGATAGTATTTTAAAGTTTAAAAAATATTTCTTTTTCCGTTTATTGTTTAATAGTATGAAACTAAGTTTGCAATAACAGCTATTGAATCTTTGTTTTCAAGTGGTTTTTTTAGTTGTTAATTGGCTCAGTTAATACTCAAATGCTAATCTGTCGTAAGTGCATCTATTTTAATTTGATCATATCCATTATGAAAGGCACTTCGAGAAAATCCTCTAAACGACAAACTACTAAAAAGCAACATTTTTTTTAAAATAAAAAATCATAATTCCTTAGTGTTCTGAAAGAAAAATGACATCCCCGATAACAAATATTTCAAAGTAAATGTTTTTAATAGCCATTGAAAAATGATATTCGTGAAACTACACCAGATATTTATTTATTATTATTAATCAAAAAATTCTTTATGATTTTCAAAGAAAAAAAAAACCAAAACTGTTTTAACAAAAAAAAAAAAAGAAGAAAAAGAAGTGGTATTTTAAAAAAACTTGGTTGTTGGGGCTACCATCATGGATGTGCATAATATAAAATATGGAAATAAAACATGTGTAAGCTATTTATAAAATGCATTGCAATTCAAATAAAATCGTGGCTTGATGGATGACGTCATAAACTTTAAATGTTCTATTACTGAATTGCATATAAAAGAAACATCCTTATAACTCCAACATTGATAATCCTATTAACTAACGGTTTACTGCATCGGTTTAATCGTCTCATTTTCAATTAAAATATATCTTTGAATTGCAATTTGAATGAAATACCGGGTCATGAAAAATCGAAGAAAGTGGTAAATAGGATTACAAATATCTCGGCAACTAATTATCCAATCGACTTCATTCTTTATGCAAAATTTGTTTTTTGTTTTTTTTATTGTCTTTTACATGTACTCCTTAACATAAAGAATTTCGAAAATTTTTATATACCTTTTTATCAGAACGAATATTTCGAGAGCCCGGGGAAAAAAAAAAAAGTTCTGTATAATCGAGGTTACTGAAATCCAATAAGCTTCTTCCCATTATTACATACTACTAAGTACATATCAAATTTCAAGTCTCTATCTCAATTTGTTCGGGAGATGGAGTGTTTACAGACATGCGCACACACAGAGACAGACAGGCGGGCGGATTGCAAAAAAAAATTTCTAAAAATGTTTTTCAGAATCTCCAGTGTCTGAAACGTAAATCTGTCCAAAAAAAAAAAAAAAAAAAAAAATTCAGATTTTCAAAACTATTACAAGACTTACCCTATGCTACGTATGATAAGTAATAAATCTTTTTTGTCAACTCTAGTTTCGTGTTTATATGTGTTGTAATTTTTTTTAACTCTCTTTGTGAATGGAATTTTAAAATTTAATTTGTATATATGTATATGCACGTATTTTTTTTATGAATTATGTAAATATAATTTAGTAATATGCATTTAAAAAGTTTTTATTATATTTGTTTAAAATAATTATTTTTATGTGTACTAGAAAATTGCATTAATGTTTTAAATACTTAGAAACGTATAAGATTCAACGATTGTAATAGGTTCTTAATTTTTTAACAGGGTAACTTTAGAAGATCTTTACAATGGCAAGACTGCTAAACTGAATTTGAATAAAACAGTTATATGTAAAGAATGTGATGGGTAAGTTTACATTAGTTCAATTTGGTTACCTTAATAAATTTGTTTTTATATAGTATAAGGTTCTTAACAGTCTTTAACTTTCCACACTGTCAGTGCGATCTCAAATTCCCCTTGCTTTTGTTAAACCTATCGATATGTGATATATTCGTATTTTAAAAAATCTCCTTAGGAAATTAATATCTAACTTTTTTCTGTGTACTGTTCTTATCTTTAGGATATCTTTCAGTTCTCCAAATATTTCTAAAATATATACTAATTTATAATTCTGTGATAAAAACTTTGTGAAACTGAGTATAACACTTCAAATAAAATTAAGTATACATTTAAAAAATATTTTAACCAAAAAAAAAAAAAAAAAAAAAAAAAAAAACAGACCTTTCAAGAAGAGTGCACAGAAAAAAAGGGTAAAATATTAATTTTCCGAGAAGTTATTTAAAAAAATACGAAAGCATCACACACCCCATAGGTTTATTAGTGAAGGAAATTTGAGATCTAACTGACTCAACACCCTTAATTACTCTACTCGTGCTGATGTATTTTGGACACCATTGAAGCTCTACCAGATGCCATTTTAATTTTGCTTCTTCCTTGAACTTTTCTTCTCACCTAACCAGCACTAGCCAACAAAATTATTTTAAGGAGTAATTTCACTCCCTTTCATAAGTTTTAGGAGTAATTAAAAAAAATATTTTCTCTAAATTTTATGCATTTGGATTAATTTAAAGTATTAAAAAGGTATATTATTTTAAAGTATCATTAAAAAAAATAAACTGCAAACTATTTTTTTCCCCATAGACTGCAATGTAATGTGATTCTGTTGAGTGTTCCCTGTAAACAAATTAAAAATGCTACACACTCTATTTTCAATAGCAAACATGCCACAGTAATTCTTAATAACATATTAATTTCACGACAATCATATGTACGAGAGTTAAAGCATGGACAGCGTTAAAAGGCTACTTCACTCAGACGAAAATACCCGCTTGCTAATGTTAATCCTATGGAGGAAATATTTTAAGATATCTCGTTCGTATTTCAATATTTTTAAATGATTTTTTTTTTTTTTTTTTATTGGATAGCGGAGGTCAATCTCTATGCACGCTCCTTTGTACTTTTTTGATTTTTGTTGCATTTTTTTTTTTATTGAGGATACTTTCACTTTCAAAACCGGTTCCGAAAGTGAAAGTATCTTAATAAAAAAAAAAAACTTGTAATCAAAATCTAAAAAGTACAAAGGAGTGTGCATAGAGATTGACCTCCGCTATCCAATGCAAAAAAATCATTTAAAAATATTGAAATGCGAACGAGATATCTTAAAATATTTCCTCCATAGGATTAACATTAGCGAGCGGGTGTTTTTGTCTGAGTGAAGTATCCTCTTAAAGTATAAAAACTGTTAAAAAGTTGAAATATAAAAATACTAGAATGCTCAGCCCCCTGCTTGCCAATTGAGACAACTACACAGTATCAGATCGCTCGCCACTTTTTACGGCATTTCTTGCCACAATAAGTACAATCATAAAGCATTTTAACATATGAAGTTTAAAAATTTTCTTAATGAAAAGAAAGTATTCGAAAACACATTGCATTTAGTTGCTGCTACCAATGGGCATAAATCATTTAAACATTATGAAAAAATTACCTTTCGATATACAATTAATATAAAACTCACTGTACAGCACAGTGTTCATTTTGCCTATAATATTGCACAGCACTAGAAAGTCTTGATCAGAAAGCTGAATTGCTGAATGAGTCACATCACCGTAAAACTAACCAATGAAAATCGTTGCTGTGGACATTATGGTTGTTGCCAAATGAGAAACTACAAATTCAGCCCTATTTTCGCACCACGTATGAGAAATGTATATACATAGATTAAAAATAGTGTGTCATACGCAAAATGAAATACCCGTTCTTTGCATGTGTAAAATGTCTAATTTTTCATAATCTGATTTGTAGCCAAGATTGGCGTTGAGCAAGACAACAATATACAATTTTACTAATATGAGAATTACAATAATGTGCAAAATTTCACCAAACATATGCCAATTTATTTTGAATCTAATTACATAACTTTCTCCAAGCAAAGAACTGAAGGTATAAAAAAGCATAAAATAATTGCCAAAAACTGAAATCCTTTACTATTTAATGAACTAATCTTCTATATATATTTACTGGATGTCTTAAATGGCTCTAATTATTGTGATGAGAACAATAGGTTAAATATCTAGGATTCGGATATAAAAATAAATTTCTCAATGTGTTATTTGTGAGAAAAATGGTTTTCATGCAATACCTGCTCTTCACACAAGTGAAAGTCATTAGATAAAGCATAAAAAGTGTACAAGCACTGCCAGAAATTTAAATGAAATGTAGAAATATTACAAATAGCATATGGTATTTCCACTCAGAGAAATTGGCTAATATTCCATAATCTGATCCACATGCAAGATTTAGCGTCAAACAAAAATAATAGCAATAATATTGTTTTAAACAAAACATGAATCAACTTTCGACAAATAATTATTTAGAAATATTAATATTTTTCTTAACCAAAGATACTGCCGGAACTGTAAAAGTAAGAATAAGTGGGTATTTTTCCCTTTTATATTTCCATTTGGGAAGCAGATTCCACAGTTTTAACCCTTTAACGGATAAAGCACTTCAATTGCTAAGATGTTGAAATTATTGACACCGGAAATTATGAACAAATTTATTTTTATATAAGGAAAAAGCGATATTTCACATATATAATAAATAAAAAACATTTGTATTAAAATTCTGGTGTTACTGTTGAGTTTCGTAATTAAAGTTTTGTGGTTTCGTGGGGAAACCAATGAACGTTAAAGGGTTAAAATGTAGAAAAAAGATAACTTAAAAACAAATTAGGAAAATAAAAAACAAACAGGAAATCGATCTTCAGAATTATTTTTCTTTTAAATAGTAAATATTAATATATATATTTTTTTAAATACACTGTTAGAAAATAAAAGATATCCCGAAAATTTGGATTGGGTACTTTTCTTTTGTATTTTTGTCAAGGAAAAGAATGAGACAGTTTGAAATTGAAGAAAAATGGAAAACACAAAGTGACACGAATCAATGTCTAATGAAAATGTAATAAATAGTAAATATTAATATTTTTAACACTTTCCAACCTAGTTGAAAAGTGTTTGACTTCGGTTTGTCTGCCGTCTGTCCGTGCTCTAACTCCCGTAAATATGTTCGGATTGCCCTGCAATTTTTATATGTTATTGTCGTTATGTATAGCATGTTCCCTATTTCAACTGAAGTGTGCAGCACTTATAGTTTTTTTACAGGGACACTCAAAAGAATTCCGTTACATTACGGTCTATGGGGAAAAATCATTTGCGGTTTATTTTAATGATGTTACACAATTTCAAAGACATTGTAATTGATATATATCACTAAGGTGCATTACAAGAAGCTTAATATGGAATAGGATGTGCATAGCACTTATAGTTACTTTACAGGGACAGTCAAAAGAATTCTGTTACATTACGTCTATGGAGAAAAATCGTTTGCGGTTTAATTAAATGTTTCACTATTTTAAACGCATTGAAATTTATATATATCACTAAGGTGCATTACAAGAGGCTTACTACAGAATAGGGTTTGTATAGCAGTCATCGTTCATTTACAGGGACACACAAAAGAATTCTCTACTGTCTGTTAAAAACAATTCCTGGAAGTGCGTTTCGTTTTAAGTTGCTGAACGCGATTTTAAATTTAACTCACTTTTTGTCTATTACTTGGTGTGTATAAATTCTGTATTTCATATACAGGGCAGCACAAAAGTTTGCGAACACATTTCCGTTTATTGACAGAAACTCCAGGAGTAGAATTTTAAACTGTGTTACGCATTTCCAAACTAAACTAAAATTTAGCATCCTATGTAGTATATATACAAATCTATAGATCCTATACAGGGCTGAATAAAAGTATTCGGATAATTTTACGAATATAGTAATGTTGGAAATTCCTGAAATTACGTGTTTAAATGTGTTATGAGTTTTCCAAATTGTTTACTTAGATCTTTCAGCTTATTAAACGGTAATGATTTGTAAAATAATTTTGGAAGCGTTGGAAAGTGTTGGATAATCTATGCTTGACGCATGATTTTTCGTTCTTGTTTAAACAAAAGTTGAGGTAAAAATTTTCGTTTTTTTTTTCTTTTTCTCTTTAACTACCCAGGAGACCTGGTAGTTCCTATTTCAAAATGCAGAAAAAAATGAACTCTTTGCTGTTGTCAGCATGAAGAACTGAGGAAAGTCCAGAGATGTTCATGCACAATCAGCAGAATGAAGGAAGCTTGCCATTTAGCTATGTTCATTATGGTTTTTAATTAATTTCGGCTGATTTATCAAAAAAATTTAAATCAGCCTTGGGTGCATTTAGACCTGCCTTCATCTATTCTTATCTAAATTTGCATACTTCTACATATGGTAGATTTCCACAACCATTGCCGACACACAAACATCTTTCTTTTATTAATATAGATTGTTTATACAAATTCTTTCTATTGTCTGCCATATGCTAATATTTATGGTCAAGGTAGGGTTTGTATAGTCTTTGAAAGTCCTTAATTTTTTATCCTGCTTCCCTTTTCCTTCAACACTTCCTTTATTTAATTTTTCTCCCATATGTGTTTTAGTAAAAATGTAAACTTTAAAATTATTTAGCTATTTTACAGAAAAATCTGCAATCTTCTTAAAGATTGAAAGTATATTTTTATAATCTAATGAAAACTTTTGTTTCAGTCGTGGAGGTAAACCTGGAGCTGTAATCAGATGTAATGCTTGCCAGGGACGAGGTATTAAAGTATCATATCGTCAATTAGGTCCCGGTATGGTTCAACATATGCAGAGTGCTTGTACAGAGTGTTCCGGTGAAGGTCAGTTCATGTATATTACCCAAGTTCTTATATACCTGTCATTTCTTTTTTTTCCCCCAACATGTTTTGTGAAGTTATTGATAATCTGGGTATATTGTTGAACGAACTGGTTTGCTCCAGTGGTAGTAGTAAAGTAAAAGCAAAATAACTTCTTAAAAACACCGTAAAATAAAGAAATGTGCGATGCAATGCCTTTTTGAAGGAACTTTCTTTTACTTACCCATCATATGTAGTACAGTACAAAGTCTCAAATCCGGACATTCGGAATTCTCCAAAATCCGGACATTTTGAAAACTAGCTTTTTTTTTTAATATTTCGTTTTTTTTTTTTTTTTTAAATATTTATTTATATATGCCTTGGACTGAATCGTTTTTCCCGCTTGTGTTATATTTATCTCCATATATTTTCCAATTTGATATCTTTACGCTTTTATTCAATCATTCCTTACTCAACGCCCTCCCCTCCCCACCAATCACCGAAAATTGCATCAATTTATTCAATAAATTGAAGCGATGTCCGATAATCTTTATTGGTGACTTGCCAATATTCCATAGGAAGCGCGGCATTCGGAATTGTATTTAGCTGCAGGAAAACAGAAAAAAATAATTAAAAGAAAATAATGAAAAAAAGTTTTCCTTACCATAAAAAAAAATATCTCTGTCGTTATTTGACGAATTATGTTCAAATTTACAGCAAGTTGCAATAATAGCAAATTAGGCTGTTTTCCCAAATTTTATCAAAATATGATAATTTATTCCAACATCCGAGCACCACACAAAAAAGGCCACTAGAGTAACTGAAAAGAAAAAGAAAGGATTGAATTATTTGGCTGTTTGTTTTGTTTGTAACTTCGGATGAGATCTTTAGCTTTCAGTAGATACTGATGAGATGTTTTCAGTAGATACTATGTTTCGTTATGCAGAAAGAAACCATGCACAGATTTTTTTTTTATTAGGCTAGGCTTGTTAAGCGGATTAGGAATGATGACATGTGAGTCAAAGCTTCTGTTTTCTTCTATTTTTGCACGAAAAAAATAAAGGAAAAATATTTTTAAAGGGAAAAAAATAGACGACTAAAGAGGATAACATGGAAAAGTGGTAAGACACATTTTTCACGTCTAAAAACAGCAGGGTGCAGCACCCTTTGAGAACATCAAATGGGAACAATGCATAAAAACAAATTAATAACGTTTTTTTAAAACCTTTTAAAAAATATATTATTTTATTGGAATATCGTATTAGTGTGTATCTTTATACAGCATTGCAAATGCCTTCCTGACGTAAATAAATCGGTGTGTGTGTGGTGGTGGTGGAGGGGGGAAGGTTGATTAGTTTTTTAATAACTGCAAATGATTTATAATTGATAAAGTACCGTAAAATAACGGACATATTCAATTACCTAACAGAAAAATTACGTTTTGTAAGTAAAATTTCCTGAAATTGTGATAATTAAAAATATATATATATATTCCTCTATTGAAATATTTGCTTTATTATTACCTTATTTCAGTAAAATAAACGGCGGTGGGGTGTAGATTATTATTATTTTTTTACCTTTTTAAAAAATATATTCATTTTTTTAAATATTTAATTTGCTTCAGTATTGAAATGCGTTCGTCATAAATAAATAACGGGGGGGGGGGGGGGGGGCAAACTGCAAATGATCCAAAATTCGGAAAAATCCGAAATCCGGAATCGCTGAAGTCCGGAGGATTTTGGACTTTGTACTGTATAGGGTAAGTCTTGTAATCGTTTTGAAAATCGGAAAAATTTTTTTGACTGATTTACACGTTTCAGACACTGGAGATTCCAAAAAACATATTTTTAGAAAAAAAAATTTGCCGTCCGTCTGTGTGTCTGTAAACGCTCTATCTCCCGAAAAAATTGAGATAGAGACTTGCAATTTGGTATGTACTTAGTATGTAATAATAGGAAGAAGCCTATTTCATTTCAATAACCTCGATTAACCGGAACTATTTTTTTCGGACTCTCGAAATATTCGTTCTGATAAAAGGTATATAAAAATTTTCGAAATTGTTTATTTTAAGAAATGAATAAAAAAGACAATAAAAAAAACATAAATTTTGCATAAAGCGTGAAGTCGATCGGATAATTAGTTGCCGAGATATTTGGAATCCTATTTACCACACTCTTCAATTTTTCATGAGCCTGTATTTCATCCAAATTTCACTTTAAAGATATATTTTAATTGGAAATTTGACGCTTAATCAGATGCAATAAACCGCTAGTTAATAGGATTATTATTTTTGGAGTTATAAGGAAAAACCTATTTCAAGCTATTCAGTAATCAAGCCTTTAAAGTTTATGACGCCATCAAGCCTCGATTTTATTTGAATTGCAATGCATTTTATAAGTAGTTTACACATTTTTTATTTTAATATTTTACATTATGCATATCCATGATGGGTAAGTATTACGGTGGCCCCCAACGACTAGTTTTCTTCGGGGTGATAACCTTAAATATACCTAAAATCAGTGTTGAATGATTTTATATTTATAAATGAAAATCTCTCCAAACAAATCTTATGTTGGAGGAAGGGGCAGCATACATTTTTGAATTTGTGATGATTTTATATTTTTAAATGAATATCTATCCAAAGTAATGGATCCTCATTGTAGTGATTACCGATTTGATTTCTTAGGTTTAGATATTTTGAACTCAAAATAATATATATCTCTCTGTTAAAGATTTAGTTTGTCCATCACATACACATAAATGAAAGCCTTCCAAAAATATTTTAGAGGAGAGAAAATAATTGAAAGGGTTAATATTGATATATTTTAAACAAATTGATTGTGCCGTTAGAAAAGTATGGAATTTAAGCATCTATTTTTTTTTTTATTATTATTGTATTTCAAATAGATGTATACTCCAAAAGATGCAAAAAAAGTTTTCTGACACTTCATTTTCAGAACAGGCCTTCTTCCACACCACTGCAACTTTTCATGCCATTTTGTGATATTCATTATGGTTTTTAATTAATATTTCTGTTAATTAACAAAGAAAAATCTGAGCCTCGTGTGCTAAGGGCCTTGGACACTATTATCTAAATTTTCAGACCTTTATATGTAGTAATTTACCCATCGCACACATCTATCTTTTATATGTATGATTTTTGACTGAAGCCTATTTAAATATCTAATTGTAAGACCTGTAAATTTAGTTTCTAAATTTGATAATTTTTCTGTAATCAGGTGTACTGTCAGTTGGTGTATTTTTAGCAAATGTTGTTTCGCACAATAATTTATTTCGTGGTTGTAACTCTCATACACTTGAAACCACATTGTTACAAGCAACACTCATGTGCAATGTCAATCTTAGTTGTGAACTTGATTAGGGAAAATTAGCTCTAAATTATATTTTAAAAAATCTAATTATCTTAGAAGAAAGAAAAATATTCTAACAGTATTTAATTGTTTAAGATTACAATTTCAATTTTTTATCCTTCGGATACTTGTTCTTTATGTTAGATTTACAGAAAGGAATGCAGCAATATATCATAAAAATAAAAAAAAAATTCTACTACTTTGTTAGGGAGCCTTGGCAAAATAGAGAAAATGGCAAGAGAAGGAATTTTTTTACATTTTCTGGCAACCTGTGTGCTGTTTCTTACACACACTTAATTTTTTCAGTATTTATACAATATAAAGAATCCATTTATCTATTTTTATACAGACAGACGTAATTCTTCTAATGCATGTAGTTAGAAGGAATATAGTATATGTAATACATACAGTAGCTCACAAAAGTTTTGAGACTGTATCATGTTTTTCTGTCCTAACTTTTTCTGTAAGCAAAATTTCTTAATGATGTAATGTTAGTAATTTGTACACCTTTTTAAAGCTCAACAAAATGCAACATTAGAACAACTGAGACATATGCCTGAATTAAAACTAATTCGGAAATTCGTAAAAGTTTTGAGACGATTCAGTTTTTCTAAACTTTTATTAAAATTAAGCGTCTTAATGTAACGAAATACAGCAGTATTTAATATTTAGTTGCATATCCTTTTGCTTTGAAGACTGCAGCACATCGTCTGAGCACGGAATTAACAAGGCTTTCTAAAGTGGACCTAAGGATTTTTGTCCATTCCGATTGAAGACCCTGAAGAAGGGTTCTGCCTTTGAAGAATGCTTCTGTATCCTGACTTTTCTTCCATTGTGTTCCCAAAGATGTTCAATTGGATTGAGGTCAGATGACTGACTCAGCCAGTCCAAAACTTTAATTTTCTTAGCTGTAAACCAATTTGTCACCATTTTGAAGGTGTCCGATCATTATCCTGCTGAAGCATCCATCCACGAGGTATCTTTTTACAAGTATAAGGCAGCATGTGATCTTTTAAAATGTTTTTATAAACATTTTAATCCATAATCACATCAATGTGTATGAAAGGGACAACGTCATCATAATGAAAAGCTCCCCAGATCATTACTGATCCATTTTCATGCTTCACTGGTGGACGTTTGTACTAGGGATATATTCTGGATGAATATAATGTTATATTAGTCGCCCGAATGGATCTCCGGTACCAACGTCCAACAAAAAAATCACGGAAACGGAACAGTAATGGTTGTGTTAGCTTTCCTAGGTTTATTTACATCATTTGTCAAGAATTGTCATTTTCTTAAGCCTAAATAGCACCAATCTTTTTGAAAATGCACCAAAACCCTTATAACAAAGAAGTACTGAAAAAACAGTTTGGCTTAATTTAATCATAATCAAACCTATACTACAAATTATGTCAAGCTTCAAAATGGAAACGTTAAACATTTAAATTTATTTATGAAAAAAAAAAAACTTTTTTTTTGCTGAATACATATAATTGTACTCTGGCTAGTATTTAAATAAAAATAAAATCTTGCTTAGGCATGCATCACCAGTATCTAGTATTAATTTTTGCTGAAATCCTTTGTTAATTTGAATAGTGCTATAGCCTTGAAAGTACATTCCTTGTTTTGCCTTGGGTAAAACAAAGGTAATAACATAGCCGATTTTTGAAATTCAATCTGTGGCCTCAGTATTTATAGGTCAAAGTTCTAATGCTAGCTCTATGGCAATCCTATGTATTTGGCATATCCCATACATATTCATTGACTGCAATAACTTAGACTTGATAATGCCGTTATGGACATTAATTCTCAATGAGACTTGAACTAACATATTTCGACTGCTCATGTGTAAATAAAAACTGAATCTGTTGTTTGACTGCAACTCAAATTGATCTTTTGCATAAAATTAACTGGAAGAAGTCATTATAACAGTTAGAGCATCCTTCAACCATTTAAGAGCCTACACTAGTCACGTGAAGAAACACTCACGCTAATGTTAAGTCTATGAGAAGGTTATCGCGCGATTTCCCGCTTGCATTTTAATATTTTTAAATGATTTTTTTTGCATAGCATAGCTGGTGGTGGGCGATCTCTAACGTTGTTAGTTTTTACTTTTTTGGTTTTGGTTACAGTTTTTTTATAAACGGACATTTTAAATTTTGGAACCAGTTTGAACCGGTTGTGAAAATGAAAAAACTTATATAAAAAAAAAAAACTGACCCAAAATTGAAAAAGTAAAAACTAACAACGTTAGAGATTGACCCCAGCTATCCTATGCAAAAAACATCATTTAAAAATATTAAAATGCGAGCGAGAAATCGCGCGATAACCTTCCCATAGACTTAACATTAGCGTGAGCGTTTCTTCGTGTGACTAGTGTAGGCTCTTAACGGGCCAAACAATTCTGTTGCTGAAAGGTTTAAACAATGGACAGCCACCAGAATCGACGAAGAAATTTATTTTAAAATACCACATTGTTTTCTTCTTGTTTATTATAAAGCAGAATATTATTTAAAAAATTTTTAGTATTAATCTAGCAATTGGTAATTAAAATTAAGTGGTAAATATATTACCACCACCTGCTAAAGGGTTAAACTTACAATAAACAATGTATGACATTTCTTAGAATTAAAACTTCATGAATTTAAATAGTGCACACAATCTGCTGAAAACTTGTGGTATTTTATTTTTAAGGCTGCTTGTCAGTAAACGTCTCGACTCCCCTCGCTAATGTTAATCTAATGGGCGTAGGAAGCATTCATATTTTTAAAATATCTCCCCGGGAAATTAATATTTTTAACTTCTGTTTCTTGTGTACTGTTCATAAAAAATGTCTCTTTTTTTTTTTTTTTTTTTTTTTTTTTCTTAGTTATCAAAATATTTCTAAACTATGTGTTTAATTTATATTTTTATGTGTTGAAATCTTAGCAAAACTGAATACGATTTTAACATTTCCTATAAAATTAAGTATATATTTTAGAAAAAAATTGGCAACTAAGAAAAAAGATACATTCTTTAAGAACAATACAAAGAAAACATAAGTTTAAAATATTAATTTCCCGAGGAGCTATTTTAAAAATATGAATGCATCCTACGCCCATAGGAATAACATTAGCGAGGGGAATCGGGAAGTTTACTGACGAGCAGCCTTAATACTTTTTTACCATTTTTCTTTTTTTTTTCTGTATTTTCTTAAGAGTTACTTTCAGCTGCAATACAATAAGTTCTCGGAATTTCATACATACTAGCTAACCATGTTTATAATTTTTAAATAATAACTTTTAAGTGATATTGTAACTATCTATTTTTTATTTTAACTGTGTTACTGTTTAAGCTTATTCTATGTACTTTGAGTAAATTGTATATAAACTAACCACTGCCTAGTTTCTAGTCAAACAAAAACTTTAAATCATAGGCTGTTATATTTAAAAATTGTTTATCATAGTATAAATTGGATACTTGTTTTAGATGAACAACTTGCTTTTGTTTCCAAGGATCCATATTTTAATTAGTGAAGTTGTATATTAATGATACTTAAAATTTATTGGACATTATGTATGATTTGCTATTCATACTTTTATAGATTACTGTAGTGTTAGATTTCTGCAATCAGCGTATAACCCTACGACCCCCTACTGTTAAGAGAGATTGATGTGTCACAGAAAATTCTTAGATCATTACCGGATATTGTAGATTTTTGATGTCCAATCAAATGTTTCATTTTTTAAACTATTGAAGTTAGTCTGAATTTCAATGAATTTGAATTTTTCGGAAAATTTCACCTCAAGTACATACCAAGCATGTTGATAAAATATATAAAATACAAGAATTTTCAAAAGAAAAAAAAAAGACAGGTTTTTTATTACATATTAACATATGAGATTATAGAGATGGATTAAAATTATTTCTTCAGTGTGGCCCAAAATGTGAATATGATTGTACTTATTTTATAATAGATTAAGGACAAAATGTTTTCCATTCTATTTCGATAGATTTTTTTTTTTTTAAGTGATATTATAATATTTGGAATGAAATTTGTACTGAAACTGATATTGAGATGAAATTTGTAACGAGATTTAATTAGATTATTGAAAATAATTGCTTTTACTTTAAATATGAGCATATTTGAGTTCTGTTAAGTTGATACTTTAAGAATTTGGGCTGCATTAAAATCTAAACAAACACTGAACAGGATTTTTTTAAATTTCAAAATTAAGGACAGAACAAATATTTTTATGCATGTTCTGTGTATTTTACAATCAATTTAATAAACCTAATGCATTCCAAAACGAGAACAACCGAAACAACGTTGTTTCTAAATATTTTTCAAATTAAATCATGAATAATTTTTTTAATTAAAGCACGTAGTGTATTTTCCGAAATAAAAAGGTACAGAGGCGCACTCTAAAAACAGCAGGACAACCTTTGAAAATGGCTCAACGCTGGGCTAGCATTTTTTAGCAGATGTTTAGCACTAAACTCGTCTTAGGAATAATTAGTTTATAGTTTTCTGGATAAAAACATCTTTACTGTAAAAAATACTACCTTCGAAATGAAGAATTGAAAATATTGCTTTTGTAATATCAGTTTTTTTTAAGTTGAAGAATATTTTAAAGATATTTTTAGAACTTCTCTCGTAATTCAAAACATGAAATGTGATTATGTGAATAATTATATGATGCGGAATGATTATGCATGTCACAGAAAAGGCATTGCCGCCTGAAATATTTAATTCAGTTTTGTTCACAAATAAATGTATCAAATTAGCAAGTGCTCTTATTAAGAAACTTTGTAATCAAAAGACGTTTTCCATTTTGTAGTAAGGCACAAGATCTTTCAGAAAACACTGTCGAAGTTGGCGTTTTGAACCAAATTCTTGATGTGGCAGCACGATAAAGGAGAAAAACTGTAAAAAATACCTTATTAACAGAAAATATTACAGAAAAACCTTACATAAGTATTACAGAGAACTATTACAGGAAAATCTTATTAAATACTGCTATTTTATGTCACAATAGATTTGACGTAATTTTAAAAATTGCATTTTTGAACATAAAATAAATGCATTTTAAAAAGTTATCCGCCCTGTCAGGGTGGTTCTCAAATGATCTGCTCAACAACGCAAAACTTTCTGACACATTTTCTGGCTCATTTTTAAACGTAAAGGCAAAAAATTGGCATGCCTGACTGGTAGCGATTTGGAATCGAAATGAGTTTCCGGTTTTTGATAAATTATTTATCGAGTTATCAGCTATTAATGTCACGTGACAACCGTTTTTTCTCCTTTATCGTGCTGACACATCAAGAATTCGGTTCAAAACAACTTACAGCAATAATATACACCAATAATAATAAACCATATAATTATATAACCAATAATAATATACAGTATAGCTTCAAAACGCCAACTTTGACAGTATTTTCTGAAAAATCTTGTGCCTTACCAGAAAAATTGAAAACGTCTTTTGATTACAAAGTTTCTTAATAAGAGCACTTACTAATTTGATACATTTATTTGCGAACAAAAATTAACATTTTTCTCCTCATAAAGTAGCCAGTTTGGATTTGAGAACAAACAGCCTTAAATTACAACATTAAAAAATTTAAATGCTCTTAAAAATATTTAAATATTAAACTCTTCCCTCCTCCCCACCCACTTAAAAGTGGTGTATATTATTCTAGTTGAAATAGCATGTATTCATGTTAGGCTGTATATAACCGATTAAGTAGTATATTTAAAGTTTTGGAAAAATGTGAAGAAAAAAAAATCTTGCAGTATATATATGTTAAATTTCAAAAGTGATTTCCTACGGGCCAAATCAATGCAAATCGCCGGTATGGTAATCCTACTAAGGTCAAACTGTGTAAAAAGGCAGGCTAGCCTTTCTCTCCACTGCCAAGATAAGTTTGCCTCAACTTTAGTAATAATGGTGATAACCAATATGAAAAAAAAATGTAAATTAATAGTAATGTGTATAAAGGGTTCCCAGTTGATAAGTGGATAGCTGACATAGCGACATTATCAAAGATGCCGAACTAGTTTCTTTATTGGGCTTTCCGCATGGTTAATGACGCATTAGACAAAGTTGTGTCATTTGAAAAGAAGTTGTAACCAGGGCTGTGGAGTCGGTGGGAAAAGTGACAGACAGACTCCTGAAATTTTAAAGGAACCGACTCACTCTGGGATGGCTAAAGTACTAGTATTGCCTGTTGATTCCTATTATTCAGATTGCTTCATTGCTGTCATTTGTTTTGCAATAGTAATAGTCACTTTATTAAATTTGTCATTAAATAAAGGAAATATTACTATTTTTTTTTTTTAAGTGGCAGCAATCAAGCAATCGGAATTTAAAAAAAAAACTACGCTGGCAACACAACAACCTGCTATTACATTCCTGTTTGACCTTGAAGCATATGATGTGCATATCAACCCAGGGGTTGATGTAGGTTTTTTTTTCTTTAGGGCCCATTTTGTGAAAAATAACATCTTGTAATGAACTATATACTAAATATAAATTATAAACTAGAGATTTCAATTAAAAACAGTTTTCATATATATATTGTACACTGGACAGTATATTGGGACTGTTTAACCTGGGTTTCCTTGTATATATATAGTCCAAATATAAAAATAATAATACAGTTTATAAATTTAAAATTACATAGAATTGGTTTAATTTCACTTCAAACTGTCTAAAAAACAAGCTGGAGTCGGAGTCTGCCTGTATTTTAGTGACTCAGACTCTTTTATCCCAAAATAGGCCTGACTCAAACTCAACAGCCCTGGTTGTAACAACTGAAGGGTAAATAGGATGAACAGGATAGAAGCATAGAGTCAAAGCAGGGCATAGGGCTTTTTTTTTTTTTTTTTTTTTGGCTAAAGGGGCAATGAACACACATTTTTCGCTGAATAAAGCATGTGTAAAGTGGTTTAGGCTGTACATCTGTGACCAACTAGTGCAAGAGTTTCCGACAAGGCAGACAGACAGTCGACGATGCACCGAGACCAGGTCAGGTCCTCGCTGCCATCACCGATGCATCAGTCGCCGCTGTCGATGAGATGGTACAGTCCAGACCTGTTGCCTTGTGATTTTCACATCTTCGGGCCACTTAAAGAAGCAAGTCCAAGGACAACAGTTTACTTCGGATGATGAAGTGAAGAATTACAGGATACGGACATTCTTCAGAGATCAGCCCCAAGAGTTCTACGCCAGGGGTATCAACCTACTGGTAACTCGATGGGACAAGTGTCTCAACAAATATGTCAATTATTTTTAGATTTGTAATAAAATACTTATCTACACTGAAAGTCCACTTTTCATTTGGGCGCCCCTTATAGATCAGTAAATTGTGATTAATAGTATCTTTTAAAATTATTTAAAGGCTATGATGACAGTAGTATTGGTGAATTAGTAACATTTATGTTGACTAACAATAATGATCACTTAATCTTCTCACTGAGCCTTAATTCTACATAAGAGATCTGCATATTTTTGTATTTTAACTTTTATTATTATTATTATTATTGTTTTTGGGGGGGGTGTGGAAAGGCGAGATTTAATTTTATCATTTAGTCATCAGATTTGAAATTGATATTTATAGCTTTAAAATTTTAGTTTTATTTGGTGTCTGATAATCTACAGTGTGACCTACTTATGTGACCAGTTTTCAAACTTTTGGTAAAAGGATTTTTAAAAAAATTGCTTTTTGGGAACAGAATTCTTGAAATACCTAGATTAGCAGTCTGCCACCATATGCATTTGTGTGTACTTGCCAACCATTTTTCTTGCATCCATATGAAATCTTTTGAAGCCATATGCATAAATATTTTTTACACTCGTAGTAAATGTGTAATCCATTGGTTTGACAAATTCATTATTGAACTATGATCTTAATTCTCCCAAAATTATTTCTGATTAGCAGCATATTTAATAAAACTGCTATTAAAAAATAAAGATTTTAAAATAGTGATAATTGTGAGCATATCTGTTTATGAACTATTAATTTTTGTTTTGATGAACTTTATTAATCTTGAAATTTTTATAGTATTGCAAGTTATTGGGCATTTATCCTTAGCAAAAATAATATAAGTTAAAGAAATGTCTTAAAAATCATCACTTTATTATAGGTGAAGTACTAAATGAACGTGACAGATGCAAAGTATGTAAAGGAAAGAAAATTGTTCACGAGACCAAACGTTTAGAAGTTCATGTTGATAAAGGTATGCAAGACGGACAAAAAATATATTTCAGAGGAGATGGAAATCAACAAGTATGTTAACAATCTTATTTTTCTGTATTTTAAGCTTTTTGAATTAGAATGAAATATTGAAAATATGTATTGTAATTCCTTGCCACTCCACATGTTTTTGACTAATGCTATATTCTTAAATAGAAATTATGTAAAATATGTTTCATAATTTTTATTTTGAATGATATAAAATTGTTTGGAACTATGCTCATATGTTGTTGAATCTTATAATATTTGTCTTAGTAATTCAAATGATTTAAAGGATGACATTTCCTTAATGAAATTACTATTTCAGTATGTTTAAAACTGATAAAAAAAAGTGTTAAGTTATTTAAAATAATTTTCATTCCTATATTATGCAGGCAGCTAGCTGTAAGAATTTGAAATTTTTGCAGTTTAAAAGTCAGTGCAATTTAGCCTTTTTGCATTTTTGTTTAGTCTTTATTTTATAAAAAATATAAAATAAATCTAAGTGTTTTATTTATTACTGATGTAAATAAATGCTTTCTGTTAGCAGAGAGGGGAGGTGCACAACCTTTGAATTTTGTCTTAGAGATCTTGTCTTGCAAGATTTTAAAAAAATCATTTATATAGATATAGATAGATAGATAGATATAGATTTTATTGACTTAACTGTCATGCATCTAAGAAATTTTTTTAGTCAACATATTTTAATTCGTAAAATTCATGCTTAAAAAAATTTGTATTTAAGTCTTGCTACATAAGTCAAACCTGATTACAAATAGCAGTAATTTTGTTGTAAACAACGACAGGAAGAAGCAATCCTAACAGTTTTATGTCCGTGTTTTATAACTATTCTTTTTTTACTTTACTTGGTCACATGAACCTAATCAAATAAGTTTTCCAATCTTGTCATTGTAAAGAATGCTCATAATCACTGTTGCTCGGCATCTGTAGTTATGATATGAACCATATCTGTAATAGTTGCCGTAGAGAAGAAGAAAGAACCTACAACTTTTCTTTTAAAATTGTTCTTCTTATGACCAAGCGGGAGCTTGGGGTGGAAGGGGGGGGGGGTTGCAAATTTCGTCAGTCAGTTGTGAAAAAAATAATCTTGAGCCCCATTGAGTACAGCACTTTGTACAATTTGTACTTGTTCATGAATACTTGGAATAAATTTCTTTACTGGTTATAGAATTTGAACTTTCCATATTTAGCAAGACATTGTACTCTCCATTTGATGAAGCCATCAGCTTTTAATGAAATTAATGTAAGTTTATCAAATTATGTTTTCTAGAATTGTACATTTCAAACAATGGCAGAAATTATGCTATTTTTATGTCGTTTGATAAACATGCAGTTACAGTATCAGTTACAGTATCAGTATCCTCTGATAAAGGTAGTGCACCCCTATTTTACATCAAACCTAACAAACACTGTATGACTAAAATTTTCCTTCCTGTTCTCCAAAATTTCTTAGATTTTAAAATATTAGTTTTTGTATATAAAAAAATCTTATTCAATTATTTTAATTCAAAAATAAAGTTTTAAGATCTTTCTCTTAAACTTAAGATCTCTTCTTAAATACTCAAAGCACAGATTTTTTTTTTTTTTTTTTTTATCAAGTATAAAGTTTACTTGTTCATTAAAATGGTAGTATTTGTGTTAAATATTATGTAAAATTGTTTTAAAATTTAAATTGCCTTTAAACTCTAATATATGAGATTCTTCAGCCAGCTGACTATTCAGTTGTGTTCCAAATATTTGGCATTCAGCCAAAGTCGCGATTCGATGCATCCCTAATGTAAATAGTATTGTACAATTGAACATGAGCAACATCAGTTGGTCAACAATATAACTAAGAGAGAAAAGAGAAAAAAAACTCAATTTGGCGACTTTGATTGTTCTTTTCCTTTCTAAATGAAGTATTTTGTAGGGATTTGGCACAATGGTTGTCAGCAGTGAGAAAGCTGATTATAGCACACAACTTCATCTATGAGATGCTGCGTAACTGATGCTTTATTTAGCACATTTTCCCTTCTGAGAATCAATGAATCAAATTCTGTGTGTGTTTGTGCACCCCATTCTTTTCTTTTTTTTTTTTTTTTTTTTTTGCCAAATCTTAATTAAAATTTTATTTATGTTGTAAATGATGTGCAGGTTTGTGATAGTTGACTGTACTTGTGCATCTCTTGCATAGCTGTTGTATTTTACAGATTAAACTTTTATCTGAATTCTCTCTTGCATTTATTTGATAAAAAGCTATAGTAAAATAAGTTGTGTAAAACTCTAGTCCAAAAATTTTTGTCATCTTATAGTAGGTTATATTACTCAAAACTTTCCGTATTATTTATTATTTCTTTCATATTTTTAGCCTGGTGTCGAACCTGGAGATGTTATAATTGTCCTACAACAGTTACCTCATGCAAAATTCCATCGACAGGGAGCAGATTTATTTATGCCTTATAAACTAACTCTTACTGAGGCGCTATGTGGATTCTGTTTGACTTTTAAACACTTAGATGGCCGTGATATGCTTGTTCGTAAACCGCCTGGAGAAGTAATAGAACATGGTAAATGTAATAAAATATTTTTAACATCAATATTTGTCACTCTAGTCTTCCAGCAGTTAGTGCTCATACAGTACTTTTACAGAGTTATTTTGTGTGTCCCTGTAAATGAACAATAAATGCTATGTGTATCATATTCTATAGAAAGCATGTTGTAGTGAATCTCAATATAATGCACATAAAGTTGCTTGGGAATGCTTGGAAGTAATGTAACATCATTTAAAATACACAGCAAACAATTTTTCTCCATAGACCATAATGTAACTGAATTTGTGTGTCCTTGTAAATGAAATATAAATGTTTTGCTCCATTTTCAATAGGATATGTCCTATGTAAACCTCAGTAACGTATACAAATTATGTTAAAATCTAAGTACATTTATGAAAGTTAAGAGTGTAGATAGACGTACAAAGCAAAGGGATAAAAACACTTTTCAACTATGTTGAGGGATGTTAAAAATGAGATAATAAGGATGCGATTCAAATTCAATACTACTGGACTAAAATTATTCAAATGTTTCCAATCTGGGAAAAGTTATGTCAAAGGCGCAACTTTTATTTTGCAACTAACTCCAGAAAGTAGCACATAAGCAGTTAGGAGCCTCTAGAATGATTGAAGGGGTGGGGGGAGATCTCAATGTTCGGATGCAATCTTGAATTATCAGTAGACGTTTTTGAGTTACCTGGAATTATTGGTGAAAATAATGGATTTCATATAACAGTGTTTTTAGCATGGCTGTGGAGTCTGTGGTAAAAATGACACTGACTCCTGAAATTTTAAAGGAACCAACTCCGGGATGGCTTAAGTACTAGTATTGCCTGTTGATTCCTGTTATTGAGATTGCTTCATTGCTGTCATTTGTTTTGAAATAGTCCTATGCACATGAAAGAAAGAGGGCGAAAACTTACAATTTCAGCATTACTCTTGGTCCCACAGACCTGAAGAATCTGAGGGGGGGGGGGGGGAATTTCCATGATGTTTTGGATTCTGTAGACTCCAAAAAGAGCAGATATTTCCAATTTTCGCATTACTTCGGGTTCCGCAACCTCCGAAAACCGAGAGAAAAGACTATATACTAAATATAAAATATAAATTAGATATTTCAATTAAAAACAGTTTATATGTGCTGTACACTGGACTATATAGGGCCTGTTTAACCTGGGTTTCCTTGTATGTATAGTCAGAATATAAAAATAATAATTCAGTTTCAAGGATCACTCTAGAGAGTTTCAGAGGGGCAGTTTACCCTCATGCCCTTTTTAGATAAAATCCTATCCTCCTTGCCCTTTTTCCAAGTAGAATTTTACCCTTCTTGCCCTTTTTACAGGTAGAATTCTACCCTCCTTTTATTTCTGATTAGAATCCTGCCTTGTTTGCATTGTACTTTCAAAAATTATTTACCTGTCTTTTATTTTTAGAATGCTAGTCAGGAATACTCTTCTTTCCTTCTTTATTTCTCTGTGAAAAATGCCCTGGTATGTCTAATCTTTGACTTTGAGTGATTCATCTTTCCATTTATCATTTTTTACATTGAACAAGACATAAAGGGTAACTAAGGGTCATTGATTAATTTCACCGTCTCTAGTGAAATATAGTATTAGATCAGACATTCTGGCCTTTGACCACATAACTTACATAAGTTCTATAAAAAGTTTGAGAAGTAGCTTTAGAACTTTTATTTTGTAGCTTTTTCAAAACCAGTTTTGCTAAAACATGGAAAAAGTTATCTGGTGAGTAAAAACTTTAGAAAGAGAAGTTTTTGAATATCGAAGGAAAAGGGGGAAATGACTGTGAATATAGTAAACAATTTTACAATAAAAATTGAGAACATAAGTTTCATTTTGCTATTTTTAATACTTTTAAAATGGTGAAGTTGTGGAAATTAGAAATATTATTGAATATTTTAAATTAAGGTGTACTTTAATTTCTTGACAGACTTCCTTCCCCAGCAGTATATTGGTATATGCACTTATTACAAAAATGCCCTTTTTATGAAATAATGTGCCCCTTTCAACAAAATTGCCCTTATTATGTAATATGTGCCCTGCCCTTTTTTATGCTCTAGAATGATCCCTGCAGTTTATAAATTTAAAATTACATATAATTGGTTTAATTTCACTTCAAACTGTCTAAAAAACAAGCTGGAGTCGGCCTGTTTTTTAATGACTCAGACTCCACAGCCCTGGTTTTTAGAAAAATCAAATTCCAAGCAACAGGAAGCATAGACAGTACCCAACCAGGATTAATGATGTCAGTAATGGTTAACTGTGTATGTGCTGCAAGATTAAATTTTTTTTTATTCATATACTGTATAGCATGGGTTGTGGGAAATCATGACTGAAGAAGAAAGGTGTTAAACCAGGTTGATAGAAAGGTTGATAAAAATACTTTTTTACACTTGCAATTAAATTAACTTCACATTTTATATCAGATATGGGTTTAAATTCAAGATATCTCTTTTGGGGATTTTATTCTAAACAACAAAATTAACAAGTAGTCTTAAACTTTTTTCCCCATACTGGATATTTAATTTTATAGTTATATAGTGTTGACAATCCTAACTCCATATGTTTTATGGCATTACACCTTATATTTTCTTGCTATGATATATATTATATACAGATACTGATACATTTTACCTTTTATTTAATCAGAATTTTTACTTTTTTTTAGATGCTGTAAAGGGAATTGTTCATGAAGGAATGCCCATTTACAAAAGTCCATTTGATAGAGGAAATTTGTACATCAAATTCAGTGTCACTTTCCCTGAAAATCACTTTGCTGATGCTTCCACTCTAAAAGTAAATGTGTTACATTTCTTATGCTATAATTATCTGAAAATAAGTAATATGTGCCAATCCGGGTTTAACATGGCAAACAATTTTCTTTACCATTTTAGCTAAAATGCCTGAAGTATTGTGAGATAGAGATTATGACATTTCAGCAATTCTTTCTTTAAAGCAAGTCTTACTTTCGTGCCTGCTGCAATTTCCGTGGGTTAAGTTTCACCCTACTAGCTTTAAAAAAAAAAAAAAATTAATTTAAAAGTTTTCTTTTTTTAAAACTAGCAATATTTGCATGCTACAGGTGCGATTAATGTTAATGACTTTTGTGGTAGGACTTCTGGGAAGAATGTTCTAAATTTACTGGTTTAGTTTTTTTCTACGAATTATTTTTACATGGAGTTTCTGAATCGCATAAGACTAGTGGCTACCACTGTGAAATGTATATGGCATTTGGGTATGTCCATTTTTACTCTTATGAAATCCAGTAGACGGTATATATATATATATATATATATATATATATATATATATATATATATATATATTTCTCTTACGTAGTGCGAAAATAAGGCTGACTTTGTAGCTTGCCGTGTGGCAACAATCATAGTAACATAAAATTAATTTGCTTTATTACATTCTACCAATCAAAAACGTGATTTCATCACTGAAACCTTGTCATATTTAAAAGAAAAATTTCAGTGGTTTTCATAAAATGTAAGCATATGAAAAGGATTCCGTTTAATTACGCACTAATTGCGGGAGAGCAGAACATTTACTATTTATTAAGAAATATTATTAAATAATCCGTGTAAAAAGAATAGCAGTAGATAATCTATCATAGTAAGTAATATGTAAAGCGAAATGTTTCCTATAAAGAAAATGACGTCATTCGGGGGGGGGGGGGGGGGGTGTATTTTCATCCATGAATATATTTTACTATAACTTTTTCAGTGATGACGTCATATTTACGAATGCTTATTCCTGCAGCTAAATAGACTGAACTTTTGTTATTTATTTAAAGATCCTTGGTATGCACAAAATAAAATATTTCTGAAAATTATATAATTTCCAATCATAAGTATTTTGTGAAACTCAGGTATTTTAAAACAATTTCTTGAATAATGTTCTAATCTCGGCAGGGATGAGTGGTTCTGATGGTGAAAATGTCAGATTTGAAAGAAAGGATGCATTCTCATATAGACTCCAAAAGTGTGATGGTACATGGTAGAATTGTTTCAAGCAAACAGATTTCTGAGTAGGTTTTCTTTTGTGTGTAGGAGTTATCTGCAGGAAAAGCATAGCAACAGCCAGGAAATGCACAGCAACGGTTTGTTAGGAACTCCCAATGATGTCATGATCTATATAAAACTAAAATAATTTAGTATACAATTTTGTCAATATGATGTCATATTCTCTGGCCTTTAGTTTTAATTCAGAAAATCCAAATTCAGAGCAGGAGCTCTTTTTAAATACAACACAAACTTTCGGCTGATGTATGAATAGCAATAGTCATTGGTTTGTTTTACTGTAACATGCATTCAGAAGAACAGCTTTTTGATCAAGAGTCTCTTTTAAACATAGCAGAAAACATGTTGTTTACTTTATCTAAACTTGCCACTGAGAGATATTCTATTTTTCACATTGAACAAACTTTGGACGATGATAGTTGATTTATATTGAACTATCTTGCTATCATATGGTGTTTTTCTAAGAGTTTTTTCATAATGAATTTAAGACATACTGTACTATATTATAGGCTCAATGAATGTTTTAAATTAAATTTTAATGAAGTTAAATTTAATTTCAATGAAGTTTTAAAATAATTGCGTTTCCAAGGTAATTTTTTAGTTAATTATTTTAAATATCTAAAATTTGTAAATTTCATAATGTTAAAATGATGTATGCCCATTGGTATTACCAACTAAATGCATTTTTAATTATGTTTTCAATAAAATTTTCAATAGCTTTTTTTTTTTTTTACATTAAAATAATTTGTAAATTTCATACGTTAAAATGATTTATGAGGGTACTCATTCTGGCTAGAGTTGCTTCAAAATGTGGCGAACGACCGAAGCGAGCTGGGATCACGTAGCATTCCCAATTTGAATTTCGATGCAATTCATGGAGGTTGGCGAGTGTTAGTGAGCGGAGGTAGAACCCCCTAGTTCTATATAATGGGATTCTCTATGCAACACACAAGTTCTCATATGTAAACAATGAATTTTGCAGATTGTGTGTTATATAGATACATTTCATACATCATTAAACTTACCTTGTACACATGGCCAAATATCTTTTAAACATATGAATATACAGTAAGGGATCTTTATATTGCATTCTTTGAGAACCAGAGTTGTGCAGATTATAAATTTTTGCATATGAACCTTATATAGGCTTGGCAACACACTGTTATTATAGTGCCTTTAGCTAAGATATGCGGTATCATGAAAGTAAGTGAAATTATCTCTAACTGAATAATGGATTCTGCTATAGATTCATTATCTTAAATTTCAGTTAAAAAAAATATATATTTATTACATATCTTAATTCTAAGAGGAAAATTATTGAGAAAAATTGTAAGATTTTTCTATCAGAAATACTAGTTTTATATGTATCCAAAAAAATTTTAACTGGAAAACTTTTATGTTGTGGTTCCAACCAGGGCTTAACAAATTTGATAAAAATCTGGGAGCCAGCAAAGAATTCTAGTTGCCAATAAAAATTATTTACCCCACCCTTTATCCTCTCCCCTCATTAATTTTTTAAAAGGACTAGTTTTTTATGAATTAATTCAAAAAAGCATAATAACAAGCATAGTTTAGAATCATTACTTGTATATTTTAGAATAGTACATAATTTAGAATGATAATATAAAATATGTTTTAAAACTTGTCAAATTATATGAGGGGGTTAGAATGACAGTGGAGTAAAGCAAAAATTTGGGAAATCAATGTAACCATATTTTCACTGAAAATATATTAAGTTTGGTGTGACAGTGAAATAAGTCATAGTTTACTTATGCAGTCGCTTATGGCAGAATTAGTTGAACCACTTAATGCAATGGGGTACTGCAACTTTCGCTAAAACCCTTCATTTCTCAAATCATTCAATTGTGACTGCCATTCTAACCTCCCCATATATCTCTTTAAAAAAAAAAAAAAATGCTGCAAAGGCTGAATCTGGGAGAAAAAAATTATGTTTGTCCTTTTTTCTTAGGCCAATATTTGTACAAAGAAAGCCAGCTTAAATAACTTGGTCGTCAGATAAAAAAGAAAAATACTTGGTTGCCAGTGGCGTCCTGGCGACCGCATTTGTCAAGCCTTTGTTCCAACAGGTGTTAATTCCAGAAGTACAAAAAATATTCTAATGTTATGTGACAATTACTAGGTAAATGCTTATTTCAGGGGTGATTATCTTGATTTCAATATTTTTTTAAAAATTGTTTTTCAGTAACTTTTAAAAAGAAAAATCTTATGTAATAGAGGGCAAAATTTGGAAATTTCATTAGTGGCCAGTAGTAGCAGTTTTATAAGTAGCCACTGTCTTTAAACTAGTGGCCACTTTTTTATTTAAAAGTCCTAAACAGTAAACTTTTGTTAAAATTTCTATTAATATTAATCTAAAATTAAATGGTCAAAATAAATACATTAATCTAAACATATTGCAACCAGCAAAAGTAGAATCCTTTATAGAAAATTTACTCTCTCCTTCTAGGAAAGTGGCCATAAGGTGGCCACTGACAGACAATTTTTGTTATTACATATTATGTAACCCTTAGGGTTGCATAATTGTACTTTTTATATAATTTGTGTAAGTAAAACCAATAACACTTGAAGTGTCAGTTAATATGTTCTGAATATTGTGTTACTAGGTTTGATATGTCAAAATGTGTAAAAAGAAAAAAACATGAAATGTCAACAGGGTTCCTACGCGACTGGAAAATATGGAAAACAGGGAATTGTCAGGGAAAATGACAAGTGCTCGAAAAGTCAGGGAAAATTGCATTTTTCCCCTAAAACCTGGAAAAGTCGGGGATTAAAATATCCTCTTCAATAAAAAGCTATGCGTTGCTGACGACTGGGATTTTCGATAATAGTTGCCACAGATTAATTTCGAAAAATGAAACATTTGAAGTTACTGAAAAAATTAATAGCTCGAAAAGTATTTGTCAGAAAATTGTTAGACAAACTTTGTTAGAAAGGTAAAAAATTGTATTTTTCTTGATATAAATTTCAAATCTAATGATTATGCCGTTCTTCAAATATTGAATTTCAAAAATTACCAAATTTCACAATGGAGTACCTTAGCGTAATCTTCAGGCGTAAAAAGATAATGATAACGGACATGTGCCTTGACGTATACTGGCTATAGCACGAGTCACAAATTATAGTAGCCTTACTATTCAGTTAAAATATAAAAGTGAATTATGATGCCACGAGTGCATGATTTTTATTTAATTTTAATATAATCATCTTAGAAACAAGATGTTGGAAAATTTCGAATGGGACTAATAAATTGGCCAATACTGTATATTATTTTGAGTTTAAAGAGGAAAGGTGGAGAGCGCTTTATATTATTTAGGTTTCCTCAGGAACTTTTGGTCAGAATTGAAAGTTTAATATATCAAAATGTCAGAAAATAAATCTACATTAAATCGGCAATAACTATAACGACTGTCCTTCAGTTCGTTTGAATAGATTTTCATTTAAAAATATAAAATCATTCAACATTGATTTTAGGTATTTTTAAGGTTATTATCATGGCCCAGGCAACGCCGGGCATGTGAGCTAGTATATATATATATGTATTATGTGCTATCGTGTCAAGATTCTTCCGAGTTCCGAATTTAGTCTGCAGAAAATTCTGATTTTTTACTAGCAAGTAGTATTTTTGCTACATTCATATTTTCAACATAATGATGTTTTAGTCATGCAAATTTGTTGCTAAATAGGTGATACTTCTGCGAAAGAAGTATTGAGCCATGTTAAAGTGGCTAGGATGAGACATCATGAATATTTAAATAAGAAAAAAAAAATTATAAAGCAAGTAGAAAAGAAAAGCTGTAGCTAAAATTAAATTGTTAAAAGTTACATAAACTGTTTCTGAAACAACACAAACAAATGACATGGTAGCAGAAATGTTAAAAAATATTTGAATGGTTGATATTTGAAATCTAATTATATCAATAAAATGTTATTTTGAATCCATCCAAATTGTATATTTTTAATTGTTTTTCATTTTTTATATTTTAAATTAAAAAAAATAGATTTTCAGTTTCCATTTTATAGATTAACTTTTTTTCAGAGGTATATATAATCATTGAGGTCTAGAATTGCTAATCATATTTCTAAAAATGTCGTGAATTGAGGGTATGGAATTGTAGGGAAAATGGTCTGGAAAAAACCTGGGAAAGTCAGGGAATTTTGTTATTCAAATAGAGTATGAACCCTGTGTCAATCAATATAATTTTCCCTGAAATTTCACGGGTTTTGTGGTATAGCACTAAACATTGACCTTTAAAATTGCCAAATTGGATGATTAGTTTCAAGATTTGGATATGGCCTCTGTAGATATGGTCATTGGTCACAGCATGAAATAGTTGGCTGGAAATTTTGTATTCAAACTTGTAAAAACAATAAGTTATACTTTGTAAATATTCTTCAACTTTAGCATTAGATTTTAATAAAATACAATATGCCCAAAAGAGGTATTAAAAATTATGGTTTGCAATTGCATGTTAACGAATTTACGGAAAAATATGTAAACTCTTTAAAAAATTTTTAGACACCTTCAGTTTTTTTTTTCTCCCCTTAAGTCTGTAGGAACTCTGATCAATTTCTAACTTCATTAAATTAAAAAAAATAATTAAATTAAAATGAAGAAGAGGGAGGGACGATATTGTGATGCCAAAAATGTAATCTTGCACAACTTTTGTAGCACATGTGCATCCCAAATGAATCTGGAACCTTTTTTTTTTAATCGTATCAAATTTGCAAGAGAAGTAAGTACACGGGATCATTAAAATATAAATATTTGTAAAAATGGCAAACAGGCAGAAATTGAGATTTTTTTTTTCATATAAAAATTTGACTTGGATCAAATATATCTTTTTTTTAAAAAAAACAGGGTACAATCAAAATAAATTTGTGTTCTCTAAAGTTATGTTGCAAACAATCTTCAAATAAATGTTTTAAGCACTGGGTACATGCTTCATAAAATTGTCTGTTAAAAAATATATATACTAGCTGACCCGCCCGGCGTTGCCTGAGCCTGTGTAATAAACTCAAATCTCTTTTAAAACGAAACGCTGGCCACGGTCTCAGATGGCTTCGACACCGTATACCGAGCATGCTCGTACGCTCCGGAAAATCTTTTATTACCCCCCTTCCACCGCCAGGGGAGCAACCTCTTTCGGAAAGAACCTCTAAAACAGGTCACTGTTGCCTGTGGTACTGTATAGTAGGCATGCTACAAAATTGAGCTGGTTTCGAGAAGATGGGAACATTATAAGCAGAGTTATTAAACAAGGCACAGATAGAGAAAATAACCATGAGTGAGGTGCCGGGTAAATGGGATGTTCAAGTGTACTTCAGAAAAATAACTAATTTGGAGGACTACGATGTATCTTTAAAAATTCGTTAGTTTGCTTAAGCTAGGAACTTAATTACAAATTTGGCTTAAACTATTCAGAAATAGTGGTAACCGCTACTCTAAATTTACTTTAATGTTATAGAAGTTGACTATTATAATGTTTGGAATCAGTTGCGTTGAAATTGGAAAGATAGTTGCGGAGATACGGAAACGGGGCATAGTTAGAGAAAAAACCTTGAAGGAGGGGCCGGGGGAAGGAAAGGATGTTCAATTGCCTTTCAGCAAATGCCTAATTAGGAGGACCATTATGCATCTTTAAAAATTCGTTCGTTTGGTTAAGCTATGAACTTAATTACAAATTTGGCTTAAACTTACTCGGAAATAGTGGTGACCTCTACTCATAAATTTAGTTTAATGTTATAAAGGGTGACTATTAAGTTAATTATAGTGTTTGGAATGACATGCGTTGAAATCGGAAAGATGGTTGCTGAGATATGGGAAACAAGGAATAGTTAGAGAAAAACCTTGAAGGAGGGCCAGAAGGGGGGAGGGGGATGTTCAAGTGACCTTCAGCAAATAACTAATTTAATTAGGAGGATCACTATACATCTTTAAAGATAGATTCATTTGGTTAATCTAGGAAATTAATTTGAAATTTGGCTTAGGCTATTATTCGGAAATACTGGTAACTGCTTTCTAGAAATACACCTTGAAGCAGTGAATGCTGATTTTGTACGACAATTTAGTAAAAATGGAACTAAATAGAAAAGTTCGGAATATTATTAGCTCAGATTTAAAATAGTGGTATTCTGTATATAAAACAGCAATTAAACTCTATGGGTGAAGCTAAAAATGTTAAATGTAATTAGATTCTTACCCCTCTCCATCCTCGCAAATCTAACAAATAATTTGTTAAAGTTTTCTGTATTAATAGTCTATCATAATAATATATGTCCTGTTTAAAAAAAAACCTTAAACCCAGCTAATTATCATGAAGAAAAACGTGCCTGGAAAATGTCTTAAACAGGTGGTGTTTGTGTAATTTGCCGTGAGTAGATGGTGCTACATTAGCTTGGCTGTACACCGGTAACTGCAATCCTTGTTGGCACTATTTCGTTATAAGTCCTTATCTATGCATCGTTGTCTTCAGTGAAAATTCTATACAACCAACCAACTGAAGAAAGAAAAGCGTATTTTTGATGAGAGTTCTTTGTGCATTTTAATTAATATTTCAGTAAGTAATTAAAATATTAAAATTCTGAGGTTTAGGTGCACCAGGAGAGGGTTTGGACTACCTAAGTTTAAATTTTTAGGCTTCTAGGTGGGCTAGATTTTGCTAGCCATCGCAGACTAACACACACACAGAGCGAAACTTTCTTTTATTAATATAGATATAATATATATACAGGGTTTCCCCTAGGTTTAAAAAGGGGCAGGGTGCTGGTGGTGAGAAAGAGACATTTTTATTCTTAAGGGCACTTTTCAGATTCTTAAGTGCTTTTTTTAATTGTTAAAGGTATTTTGGTTTTTAAAGCCACTTTTGATATTTAAAAGTCAGGGCACTCTTTTTAAGACAACATTTAGTCTGTTTTTGCTATGAAAGCAAAATTCTTAATGTAAAAAGGAGAAAGGGTACATTTTTGACTGAGGGGCAAGAAGGGTGCTAATTATTTTTATGAGGGGCAAGAAGGATGCTATTTTGTAAACCAAATGGCTGGCAGGGTGCAGCAACCTTCTGAAACTGTCTGTGGGAAACTCTGTATGTATGTATGTATATATATAACAAGAAATTTAATGGTATCGATACCGGCAAGAAATGGAATTTTTCGAAAGACCATTGTGCTCGGTCGGCTCCTGATAACATGGTAGGGGGCGGATCGTCAGAAAGTGACCATGTGGTTAATTATGTAGCGATTACAAGAAATGAGAGTCATAATGGATATGGGGAAGCAAATGGCAAAGATTATAAGAATGGTTTTATTTATAGCAAGAAGAATAAAATAC
Source organism: Maratus michaelseni (assembly GCA_963931845.1). NCBI lineage: Eukaryota > Metazoa > Arthropoda > Arachnida > Araneae > Salticidae > Maratus > Maratus michaelseni. The sequence continues at coordinate 143,087,744 of OZ007597.1, forward strand.
TAAATAATAAAAAAAGTTGTAAAAAAATATATGATAAAAATTGTGAGCATGATAATGGTATGAAAAACGAGAGTTCAGGAGATGAACGGAGTAATGGATATAATAAGTATAGTACAAGATATATATTTAATAGTAAAAAGGTGTTTAAACAATGTGGAATGAGGACTGATAAAATTACAAGATATAAAACTAGGTGGTTTTATAATAAAAATATAGTGAAAAATAGGGAGAGAAAAGTTTTTAAATTAAAGAAATGCATGGATAGGCGTTGTAAGGTGTGTTTGTACGTAGGAGAGGAGTACAGTAATATTGAAGATGAGAACTGTTTGAAGTTATGTAAGGTTTATAACTGTGTCTACAGACTCAGATGTAAATTCTGTAATTTGTCTTATATTGGACAAACATCAGGTCCAATTAATAAAAGGTTTAATAATCACAAATCGGATATAAATCATTGTAAAAGTGGTAAAGAAGAGCAAGAAATTGAAATTACCCACTTTAATAAACATGGCTTAGAGAATATAGAATTATCAGTTCTTCATATAATTCCGAATAAGAGGGAAAGAATGCTATGTGAGAGAGACATGATGATAAAATATGGTACTGTTTACCCATATGGGTTAAATGTTATGTTTAACCAGGTTAATGTATTAAAATGCTTTAGAGATAAAGTGTTGGACGTTTCTATATATGAAAGAACTAATCATGATATAAGAAATGAAGATATTAATAATAAAGGAAATTATAAAGATTTAATAAATCTTAATAACATTATGGAAATTGAAAGAGCCATACTTGGTTGTGACATTAAAGATAATGTAAATGGAATTAAATTTATTATATTCAATTTAAAGAAAAAACTTATTCCAGAACTGCTAAGTTCTATATATATCAAAAATAATGGTGGTATTAACATCGATATGAGTTTGGATTTGTTAAGATTTAGAGTAAGAAAACAAAGTCTAGAAGAATATTTGAAGCTACAGAATAAACATGATAAAATAGATAATAAAGTGTATTTTGTCATGGACTATATTAGTCACAAAATGAATGGCATTAATTTTAAAACAATACTAAACAAATATAACGAATTATTGCCAGTTAAGAAAATTGAGATTGTAAAGGCATTTAGATATGATAAGCCATTGGGACGTGAAATATTTAACTATAATGGATATGCTAAAGAATTGCAAAAGGGAATTGATAGTAGCGTCTGTCATTGTAATGACGCGAAATACAAGAGTTTTATAAATGAAACGTATGGACATGTTTTAACAGGCAATTTAAATATCGTGCAAAACATAAACCTTAGAAAATATATGCTTTACGGTACGAAGTATCGCCTGAAAAGGATTGTTACAAAAACTCATGCTATACAACGTATAACGAAAAATGTAGATATTTTTGTTCAAAAATTGATGAATAAATATGGCTTACCCGAAAGTGTTTTTTTGGAGTGGAAATTTAACATTTTGAAGGAAATGAACAAGATTTACAATAAAAAAAGTGATGGAGTTACGGGTGAATACTATAATGATTTAAAGAGTTCTATCAAGCAGCTTCAGAACAGCTTTATTATCACATACGTTGATAAAGCAAATTCTAACTATGCAATAATATGTAAACAACTATATGGAGACATTCTACGTGGTAGTTATGATAATAAGGCGAATTATAAGCTCTTAAAATCAAGCAAACAAGTAGTTGGTAATAGGATCAAGGCTTTCTACAAGAAATTAAATATTAAACAACATAGCAACGAACTGCCGTATCTCGTTTTAGTCCCTAAATTTCACAAAACTCCTGTGACCTTTAGAACTATTACATGTGGTATCGGTTCATATTTGGTTATGGCAAATAAAAAGTTTCTACACATTCTAAACAAAATATTTGCTAAAGTTTTAAAAGAAAAATCTACATGTATAATTAAAAACAGTTTTGAATTGATTGACAATTTAAGAAAATTGTGCAATATAATGGAATTTCATACTTATGACTTTGAAGATTTATACAATAGTATTAATTTAGATGATTTAAAGAGTAAAATTATGGATTTTTTTAAGGAGTTCAATACTACAAATATAAGCTCTGAACAGTTCACAACTCTTTTTAATTTTGTATTTAAAGAAAATTATTTATATGATGGTAAACGGGTTTACAAACAGATTAAAGGTATTCCTATGGGTGGGAGCTGCAGCTCCATCCTAGCTGATATTTATTTATATACATATGAAAAAGAAGATACTGCAAATCATAATGTAATACATTACAGATACATAGATGATGTTCTATTAGCCGGGATTAACAATTCCTTGAAAGATTTCAGCTTTAATCACTATCCAAATAGTTTAAGCCTGAAAATTGCGTCAAATAATTCAAAATGCGTCGATTTTCTGGATGTAACTTTAGATGTTTCTAATGGTGAACTGGTAACAAATATTTACGATAAGAGAAATTATTTTAATTTTGATACTATTAAAATGTTACATTTCACTTCAAATGTGCATTTGTCCATTTTCAGAAATATTTTTATAAATGGTTTATGCCTTATTGAGAAATTGTGCTCTAATTATGCAAATATTGCTAGGAATATAGCTGATTTTTATTATATGGCATTATCACAAGGTTATCCGGTTCAGTTTTTGTCCGATCTAACATACAAATTTATCAGAAATAAAGGTTATAGTGACGAACTGTTAGGAGTGTTCAATACGAGCGATGTTTTGTTGATGTGATATTTGTGGGAGTGTCGGTGTAGTGGGTTGTTTACCGTGTTGTAAGTTGAGAATTTGATAGTGTAGTCTGGTTTTAGTTTGTCGGTGTAGAGGGTTGTTTACCGTGATGTAAGTTGAAAACTTTTTAGTGTAGTCTGGCTATGGTTTTTCGGTGTAGTGAGATGGTTGCTGTGATGTAAGTTGAGAACTTGATGGTGTAGTCTAGCTATAGTTTGTCGGTGTAGTGGGATGTTTGCCGTGCTGTAAGTTGAGAACTTGTTGGTGTAGTTTGGTTATAGTTTGTTGGTGTAGTGGGTTGTTGGCTGTGATGTAAGTTGAGAACTTGATGGAGTAGTCGGGCTTTAGTATTTCGGTGTAGTGGGATGTTTGCCATGATGTAAGTTGAGAAATTGATGATGTAGTCTAGTTATAGTTTGTCGGTGTAGTGGGTTGTTTACTGTGGTGTAAATCGAGAATTTGTTGGTGTAGTCTGGCTTTAGTTTGCTTCCTTTTGTTATGTCTGTTTCATTCATTTTCAGTATGTACTTGTCAGGTATGGGGGAGTGTTGCATGCGTAAAACTAGTTTAACCCAGCAGTGCATGTCTCAATTCATGCCACCTGACACAGGTTGTTTTAGCTTTTCTTTGTTGTTTATTGGCTTTTTTAATTTTTGCTGCAATTTGTTGTGTTCTTTTGTTTTGAGTTTAAGTAGTTAGTTGCGTTTTCTGGTTCTGTGTAAATGTAGTTTGTTTAGTTATGTTTTTCTAGTATTGAATTTATGTGGTTTAAAGTTTTTGGTTGGCTTTTGTGATAATGGTTCTGCAAGTGATTTTCCATTGGTGTTTATTATTATATATATATATATATATATAGTTAAAGTCCCTAAAGTGACCATGAACCTTTCAATTAAAAGTTGGTTGTTCTAATGGTCATGTTTAAATCTAGTTTTTGAATTTCAAAAATAAGGTAACAAGTAATGTTATGAAAATATATCTTTCACAGTAGAAAATACATAAAAAATAATAATATCAAAATAAAACTTTTAATTTAAATTCATAAGTTAATTTAATTACTACAAGGGTTTAAAAAATGTATAAATTGATGTTTGCTTTGATTTTACAATAGTATCTTTTACAACTTTTATTTCTAAACCTTTTCAAAGTTTAGTGAATAAATGCAACATTTGTTAGTCTTGAAAGTTTTGCTTATCTGCATTTTTCCTCAGATAAACATTTGAGCCAATTTTCTTTTTGACTTTCCTTTTTTTTGTGTGTTCATTTATAACGTGTATATGCTCCTTTAAGTTTAAGAGTGATTTGCGCTACTGAAACCAAATGTGCGCTGGGAAAAGAGCATAAGCAAGCGGTCGCACTCTCAAACATGTTTTTAACATGGCGCCTTGATCGCAATAACAAAGAAGGAATTTGGAACTTCTAGGCAATAAGTAGACCATTTAAGACTTTATCTCTCTGAGATTCATCAAGCATGCTGTTCTAGGATGTGGGGGTTGATCCACATGCCATTCCATCTGGAACATGTACACTAGAGATCTGCACGGGCTGGGCCAAGGCCCGAAGCCCATACTCGGCCCGCGGGCCGGGCTCGGGCCTATTTTTCTTCACGGCACTCGGGCCGGGTCTAGTGATTACTCTTTACGGGCTGGGCCTTACTTTTTTCTTGAATGATAAGGCCGTGCCTTAAATTATTTTTTCCGTACAGAGCCGGGACTGGTTTCATTCTTCCTAGTCTTCACGCCTCAAAACTTTTAGTCCTGGTTTTGACCCGTATGAAAATCATTGTCTCGGCGTACCTGGTCCGTTCAAAGGTCAGAAAAATAAGATCTGGCATAAAAATCTTGCCAGAATCTTGCATAAAAATATTGAAAAGCATGCATACATTTTTAAATCACCATTATTTTATAATTAAACATTAAAATATATTCTTTTTAAAGAATAGTAGATTTATACACTTATTAAAATATGGCTAAATTAAAATATAGTAAAACTTGTGAAAAAGAACCTGCTCATGACGGAATCCTGTCTTAAATTGAAAAATGTGTTGATCCATTAAAAATGAATATACTAATACGTAAGAAAAGAATATATAATACATTTCACCTGATAAAAAGGCAAATTGTCTATAACTCATTTTTTTTCTTCCCTATGCAATTCCATCTCAGAAGATTTTACTGTATAGCAGTTTTCTGATTTTTAACACTTCAATAAATGGAATATGGATTAACAATATTGATGATAACTTAAACACATACATACAACAAATAGAGATTTATTAAAAAAAATAAACATTCCAGCTTGCGGCACCTCTATAAAAATGAAGATTATAAACATGAAAAAAAAAAAGGCTAAGATAGGAATTTTTGGTTAGATCTCCTCCTACGAGGCAAATTTTTAACCAAATCGACGTAAAAATTATATTTTGTAGAAATTCACTCGGGCCGAACTTTTAAATCGGGCCGGGCCAAAAAAAATTTTTGTATGGGTCGGGCCGGGCCCAGGCCTGGAAATTTCGGCCCGTGCAGACCTCTAATGTACACATCAGTCAAGTTACGGGTTAAACTCATTGACATCTCATACAAATAGACGCCGGATCAACAACCTTTTTTTTTAAAAGAAAAAATGTCCCTTCCCACCAGCAGGTGCTGGTGGGAGAATATTATATGCCAAACAGGTTTTTTCCCCGCTAAACTGTCACTGGAATTCCACCATCTGTTTCTTTTATTACAAGAACGGAAACAGAAAGTTGCCAAGAAAGGGATTACCGCCAGAAAGCAGCATCCTTTCGTCGTTTTTTGGTCATGAAAGGTGAAAGATGTTTTCTTCAACTCTCTCGAGAGAGAAGAAAGGGATATGGTGTCCATTTATATTAGAAGTCAGTGGTTAAACTACAAGGGAAGAATGGAATTTCTTTCCATTTATTCAAACAAATTGGTCGCTCATGGAGGGCATACCGCTGAGAGTGGTCTCTGAATGGAGGTAAAATTAGCATTGAGCCTATGGAAATAAATTTCATTCCATGAAAAAATGGTCAATGAGAGAGGTGGCTGTACAGAGAGGTTTCACTTCATACATTAGTTGTTAAAGGTTGATAAAGAATACCAATTTTTTTTCCCGATAGCTTTCTAAAATACATTATTAAAAATCAATGATTTTTTATGTGTAGTAGTTAGTTTTATCCTGTAATAAAGAAAAATATTCGTATTTTTCTACTTCTCGTTTTTAAAAAATTCATTGTGTATTTAATTTTTAAAATACTTATTTTTATACATACCCTTATATATATATATTTCCCCTTCTAGGCTCTTGAACTTATATTACCACCTAGACCTCCATTTGAAATGCCTGTTGGAGATAATGTTGAAGAAGTTGACTTGCATGAATATGACCCTGATGCACAGAGAGGTGCTAGTAGCCATCGCTCTGAAGCTTATGATTCTGAAGATGAAGACAGATACAGAGGTCCGGGTGTACAATGTGCACAGCAATAGATGAGACTCTAGAACTTAAAAATGGAAATTAAAACATTTTAATGAATGTTCGAGGGTTTTGACTATCATATTGAAAGGGAACTGTGTGTACGCATCTCGTCCTTTTATTTATACTGTCATTTCTTATTGCGTGCACTTGGATGTCAGATGAAACAATCTGTATAATAGTATTGTATCTATATATATATAAGCATCAGTAAATCTATGTTCTTTTATTTTTTTTTTTCTCATTGGAAAGTTAGTTATTTAGAAGGGGAAATAGTGTTTGTATCATGTGATAGTACCCTTTAATTTTTCTTTCTGTACAGCTTTTCATTCCCCTTCATTTCTATCATTTCTTCAGTTTAATTTTTAGTAAGTCTTTGTTTTCTCTATCAAATTATGAAGTCTGTCATATGTGTGGCAGATTAAATTTAGGCTGATGCATGCAAATGAGTCTTATAGAACTATGCAACTATACTCATTTTTAAAAAAATTGTCTTGGAGTGTATGATGAAACATTATTTAAATTTTGATCTGAAGTACTTCAACATGACCAATCCTGCTGCACTTCAAATTAATTTGTAAAGTACTGTGGAATGCTTCTTATAAACAACCCATCTGACGACTAATAAAAAACCTATTTTGAAAATTCTTCTGAGGTACTGAATTCAGTAGCTTTTATGTACTTTTAGATGCTATTAAAGAATTGTTTCTTTCTATTGGGATATATATCATTGTGCGTGCAATTCATATTACATCTTCAATTATTTTGTATATGTAACAATGTATATATATTCTATTTAGTATTTTAGGTCTTGAATATAAAATAATTAATGTTAAACTATGTTGCCTATTTGATTTTTAAAAGAAACACTTGTCAGCAATAAGGGACTTGAATATTGAAATATAGTTATGTCATGACTGGCTTCATTTACAATGATAGAACTGTAAGATGTCTTTAATCAACAAATATTTTATTTTTAAATAAATCATTTCCTTATCCTTTAATGTTGATTTATTTTTTGAGAGAATTTTTAAGAATGCTGGGGAAAATGTAGAATGCTTTTTCCTTGCATGTGCAGCCATGAGATTCTTCTGCAATTTTTTGTTTTTCAATATTTTGTTGTTTTCTGCCGTTTTATGTATTTTGTGTATGACTTTTGTTTTCTCTTCAGGTAAATCAAAATAGAATCGTAAAATCGAGACAAGTCTCCAAATTTAGCCGGGAGACTCCATATTTTTAATCATTCTCCTGCCTTTCTGTTATATCAAAAATGCTATTGTTTTTGCTTTATTGCATAAAACAGAACAAACCAACCAACTCATCTTTTGGGAAGATTTTGGGAAACATTTTTTTCTGTGATTGGTGAGTGGGTTTAGCGTCGTGTCATATGTGGATGTCACAATATAAATATCTAGACATGCAGAGTTTTGCATATAAAAACATCCAAGTTTACTTGAATTCTAATTACATAAACTTATATGTAATTGGATTGATAACAAAATCTGTATTTACTAGTTTGCCAAGTAATTACAGTAAATGTAAAATGTGAGCCAACATCTGAAAGGTGTAAGATTGATTCATCAAAACCGCCTTCTATAAAAGAACTGTTTGCTAGGTCTAGGCCAAAAAAGCTAGAAATATCTTTACTTCTAGGCACTAGAAATATATTCATTATTCACGGCTCGAATCAGTTTTTATTTGTTGGGTTTTAAAATGTGTAACTTACAAACTAAAGTTTACCAGAAAACTTTAGCAGGACGACTTCAAAAAAATATTATTAAATGCTTGGTTCGAATTTGAGTAAATGGATTTAATCTTTCATTGCAAAATGTTATTTCTCACAAAAGTAACTTTTACTTTTCACAAAATGGGGCCCCATGAAAAATACCCTTCAATCACTAGAAATATCTTCAATTAGTTTTTAGTGCCATTTATTTGGGGCAGTCTTTTATGCTAAAAGTATTGCTAGAGGGGTATTTATTTATTTACTAGCAAGTTACGCTGGTCAATTTCTTTTCCCCAGCGTTTGTGATTTTTTTTTTTTAAATCTGATTTATTTGATTTAAATTGGATTTTTTTTATTTTTTTAAAAATTCAAAATATTATTTTAAAGCTACACATTTTAAAGTAAATAACCCTTCACAAAATCACTAAAATTAATAATAATAATTTTAAAAAAAGCTTTATTTGTAAAAAAAAAAACATTCATTTGGTTAATTTGAAACAAAAACACGTGTTTTATCAGCACTTACACTAACTGTAATTTAAAAAATATTCTACATTATATAAAATATCTTCTATATTACCTTAACTTACCCATTTAATAAAACAAAAAATCACATATGTATACTTCATTACTAAAAGCTAAAACTTTTTTTTTTTTTAAATCAAATTTCTTTATTAAAATCTGGAAATATAAAAGATAATGTAAGCATGTTATTCAGAAGAAAAAATATGAATTTTGAAACATTTGATTGTGGAACTAGATACTTATTTGTATACATTCTTTTAAACAAAATATTTATTCTGGGTTACATATAAGTTTGAAAAAATTATTGTTTGTTATTAAACTGTTTGAACAGGAACACCAATTTTCCTGCTTTATCAGTTCCTAAACGATTACGGAGTTTAGAGTGAACTAAACCAAAAGTTGAGAAGATTCTCTCAACAGATGCTGAAGAAGCTTCTGCAGTAAATAACTGCGAAATAATTCCTTTAACCTTTTTTCCAGAACCATCATTCTCCGTAATTTGTGACTTCCACCAATCTATAGGATTTACTTTATTTATCAGAATCAAAAAGAAATTGATGAAAAGGTTCGGATTTTGCTTGAAATTTCATTAAAGTAGGCACTACTGATTGAGAATATTTTTCTTTTGCAAAAATTAAACATTCTGATTTTTCAGCAGCACTCAATTTAATTCCTGCATAGCGTGGATCTAACAGATATGCTAGAAAATGTGGTGGTCCTAGTGCTTGATTGTAACGGGTTGAAAAACTCTTCAAGCATGTTTTATCAAGATTTACTTCTGTAAGTTCTTCTTGCAAGTTTTTCCAGATATCAACAGCTGTTGATATAGTGCAATCCTTCTGTTGCATTTTATCAAGAGCTATAGAAATTGGTTTTAGAAGGTCCTCGGCATTCCGTTTAATTCCAAAATTTGTTACCTTGTTATAAACAATGCTATCAATATTACAGCGATTTTCTTCGCAAACTGAAACAAGAATTGGCCAGTTTTTTAAATATGCAGATACACAGTCAGCCATAGTATTCCAACGGACTTCTTGGGGTATTAATAATTTGGATCAATCAGCTTCTCTATATTTTGCATTTGCAAAATGATTGTTTCTGAAAAACTTAACAATATGTAATATTTGTTCCTTAATATTTGGAATATTTAAATCTTCTGCAAGCAAATTTAACAAATGTGCAGAACATCCATATGTGATCAAATCAAAATCTGGGTTACTTTGAATTTCAGTGCGCATACCCTTTACATTGTTAGCATTGTCTGTTACAACACTTCGCACAATGCATTTAAATTCATTTTCACATTTTATCATACAATTTTTTTACAACTTCTATAAGGTATTCGATTGTATGTGGGCAGCCAGATGTATCAATAGTTTCTAATAAATAACTTTCACCTTTCTTATTGGTTACAACAGCACATAATATCGGTTCATTATGAACGTTTGACCATCCATCTATACTTAAGTTTACTATTTGTCCACTTAAATACTCAGTACATTTTTCTTTCTCTTGACTATAGATATTGTCAAGTAATGATCCACCTATTTCAACTTCATTTGGAGCTGTATATCCTGGTGTTAAAGCTGAAATCATCTTTTTAAATTGAGGGTGTTGCACATGATGAAAAGCAGAATTGGTTGCATAAATATACCTAGCAACTTCCTCATCTGACATCTGTTTGAGTTTTAGAAGTCTTTATCACATAAGAATTCGTATTCTTCTTAGAATCATTTTCTATTTCAAACATCTTCCTCTTTGTGGGTTTTCTTCCAATGTCTAACACTTCAGTTTTCACATTAGTTGATGTTGATGCACCAGTTTCACTTGTGATGATTTTTTCATATAATTGATTGTCATCATCATCCTTTTTATCATTGGATAAACATTGTTCCACATGCTTTTTTAATCTTGCCACTCATAGGTGCAAGTCTTCAGTCTCAGGACTGATTTCAGTCCTGGAGAGATTTTTGATTAATAGTAAATTCTGCTTCTATATACTTAATAATTAGCAATTTTACTATCAAGAACTTTTAATTATTATCATTTATTGTAAGAGATCCATTTTTAGCTGTAATGTAAGACATAGAAATCTTCTAGTCCATTTCTACTTGGTTATTCTTAATACTCAGAAAATTTTTCAGTCTTGGCTTGGATGGACTTCTTGCACCCATGTTGCACTATTCCCATTATAACTTTTCCACAATTCTTGCATTTTGCCTTAACACCTTTTCCTGAAAATGTAGGCTCTTCATTAAAATATATCCAAATGTCATCCTTTTTTCTACCTGCCATTTTCTAGCTAACTTGTGCCAAGTAACTAACCCAACTACTAAACACTGAATCTTTCACAAACTAAAAACTTCCTTATCTGTGGAATCTTTTTTCAGACTATGAAATCATGCCTTTTGACCAACAATACAGTGCAGTCCAGGTATTCATTCCAGGATTATAAGAAAGCTGTTTGACATGTTATCACAATAGCAATGGTATGCTTTTTCCCTATTCTATGTGAACAAAAACAGGGGGAAAAAGGAGTAGAAAGAATTAGGCCAGTTAAAACACTATAAGAAAAAGCACTCTGAAATAACATATCCATGCAGTTTTTTCTCTACTAGGATAATGTCTTTGATTACTACAAAAATTTTAAGATTAAAAGTGTATTGTAATGTAATTTTAAATGTTATTTTATTTTAAAGCATCATTTGTGATTTACTTTTCAGTTAAAAAAAATAAAATAAAAATAAGTTTGAAATACAATAATTTTTACATTAATTTATATTTAAATTATTTTTTTAAACAAATTTTTTGTTATTGAAGACTTTAAAAATTTTAGTTATTTTAAATTTATAAATAATTAAAATTGAAATTATATTAAATATATACTAGATGGAACCCGTCAAAATTTGACGGCAAAAAATTTGATAGTACCATAAAAATAAAATTCATAGCTGCTTTAAAATGTTTGAAACTTTTGCAGAATAATTCAAATAAATAAAAAACCCACTTTGAATTAAAGCTAGGTTGAAGAACAGCAATTGGCTAAGTTTCACTGGCACATGCACTCGCGGAATTTCTTTCATCTGACACATTTAGCGCTGTTGTGCAAGTAAATGGTAAGTGCCCCCTTGGGGAGGGGGAAATGGCGGGATGGACCAAGGAGATGCATAATATGAATAAGCAGTCAAAGACCTTTCAAACGATATGTAACATGAGGGGTGTGTGCAAAATTTAAAAAAGTACGCCCTTGGGGGGGGGGGGGGGGGGTAAAGTAGGGGATGGACACGGAACATGCATAATATGATTAAGTGGTCACAGACCTTTCCAACGATATATAACATGACAGTTGTGTGCAAAATTTAGAAAAGTACCTCTTTGGGGGGGGGGTGCAAAGTGGGGAGATGGACATCAGAGATATGCATATGATTAAGCAGTCACAGACCTTTCCAACGATATATGACATGAGGGTTGTCTGCAAAATTTAGAAAAGTACCCCCTTGGGGGAGGGGGGGGGGCAAAGTGGGGAGATGGACATTGGAGATGCATAATATGATTAAGCGGTCACAGACCTTTCCAACAATATATGACATGAGGGTTGTTTGCAAAATTTAGAAAAGTACCCCCTTGGGGGAGGGGCAAAGTGGGGAGATGGACATTGGAGATATGCATATGATTAAGCAGTCACAGACCTTTCCAACGATATATGACATGAGGGTTGTCTGCAAAATTTAGAAAAGTACCCCCTTGGGGGAGGGGGGGGGGGCAAAGTGGGGAGATGAACATTGGAGATGCATAATATCATTAAGCGGTCACAGACCTTTCCAACAATATATGACATGAGGGGTGTCAACAAAATTTAGAAAATTGCCCCCTTGGGGGGGGGGCAAATTGGGGAGATGGACATTGGAGATGCATATGATTAAGCGGTCACAGATCTTTCCAACAATATATGACATTAGGGGTGTCAACAAAATTTAGAAAAGTGCCCCCTTAAGGGGGGGGGGGAGTGGCGGGATGGACCCCAGAGATGCATAACATGAATAAGCAGTCAAAAACCTTTCCAACAATACGTAACATGAAGGGTTTGTGCAAAATTTACAAAAGTACCCCCTTGGGGGGGGCAAAGTGGGGGGATGGACACCGGAGATGCATAATATGAGTAAGCGGTCACAGACCTTTTTAACGATACATAACATGAGTGGTATGTGCAAAATTTAGAAAAGCGTCCCAATTGGCGGGGAAGGGGGGGGGATGGACCACACAGATGCATAACATGAAAAGGCAGTCGCAGGCCTTTCGAACGATATATCATATGAGTGGTGTCAGCAAAGAAAAGTCTCCACCCCGTGTGGGCAAAACATACTACCCCCGCTGCCACAATTATTGATGTGGACTCATTTTTTAAATTCGTTCGCAAAATGTTGTGAATTTTTAAAAACTCCCCTTCCGAATTTTTTTTATACCAAAAGCACTTATGTCCGTCGTCTGCATGCAGAGTTTTGTGCTTACAGATGCCAGACACAACACACACACAGACAGACGTTTACCGACATTAATAGTATAGATGATACTCAGTGCCTACACATTTCACCCTTTATAATTCAGCCAATGAGTTGACGGTTGTTCATTTCCAGAAACGAAACAATAATTCTTTAGGATGAATTTTGTTTGTTTGATACACCGTGGCAGAATGCGTGCAATGCAGCGACAGGCATCACAAACTTTTTAGGGCACCTGCAGACTAAAAACAAATAATCAATCTTCGCGGGAAAAAAATCCTAGATTTCGTCAAATGATCACGGGAAAAACACTAATTTCATCAAAGGATCATGTAAAACGTGAATTTTGTTAAAAGGCCACAGAAAAACGCGATTTACGCAAAAGATGAGCAAATTTTGTCAAAGAATCGCAAAACAGGAAATTTCACCAAAAGATAGCGCTTTCTTGCCAAATTTCGTCTAAAAATTGCGGAATAAAACGTATTTTATCAAAAAATCGCTGGAAAACGTACATTTCGTTAAAGTATCGAGAGAAAAATGCGAATTTCTTCAAAGATTGCTGAAAAAACGCGAATTTCATCGAAGGATTGCTGAAAATTCATGAATCTTATCAAAAGGCAGCAGAGAAAATGTGATTATTATCAAAGCATTGCGAAAAAAGAAAAATTCGTCTAAGGATCACAGAAAAACGCAAATTTCATAAAAGAATCATGGAAAATAACAAATTTCGTGGAAAAAAAAAATCGCAGAAAAACACAAATTTCGTCAAATTATCGCTGAAAAAAACACAAATTACGTCATAGGATAGCTGAAAAAATTGTGAATCTCGACAAAAAAAAGATACAGAAAAAAATGCGAATTTCATTAAAGAATCATGAAAAAAAATGCAAATTTTGTTAAAGGATTGCGCAAAGAATGTGAATTTTTTTAAAGGTTCGTGTGAAAAATGAAACTGTCTTTATTAAAAACAGCACACACACAAACATCTATACAAACCTCAATACACACAAACATATTATAGGCAGGGCTTGAAATTCAATTTTTCCAAGGAGGGGAGTCTCCCTACCAACATTTTTAAATGGAGGGGAGTTGTAATGTTTGAGAGGGAGAAAAAAAATCTTTAAACCCCACTATTATTTTACGTGCTATTTAAAGAATTACATTAATGCAGACATGACAAAATACCATTGAAAAAATTAAGTCAACTGAGAATGATTATGTAAAATGTTTATTTTTATTATAAAAAAGGGAAGAAAGTTAAGTTTTATATATGCAGTGTATTTTTCAAGTTCCATTAAATGTGTTAGGGACCCTTAACAATTAGGTTGTTAAATAAATTTCTGACTTTAGATTTTACTTGATTGAGATTCACCGATCGATCGTGGAAAAGACACAAAGTTCATCGATCTGTCGTGGAAAAGACACAAAGTTCATCGATCTGTCGCGGAAAAAACGCTAAGTTCGTCGATCTGTCATAAAAAACGCAAAGTTCGTCGATCAGTTGCGGAAAAAAGCAAATTTCGTCGATCGATTGCGGAATAAATGCAAAGTTTGTCGATCAGTCAGGGAAAAAAGAAAAATTTCGTCGATAGATTGCGGAATAAACGCAAAGTTCGTCGATATGTCCCCAAAAAACGCAAGGTTCGTCGATCAGTCACTTAAAAAATGCAATGTTGTCGATCTGTCGCAGAAAAAACTCAAAGTTCGTTGATCTGTCAGGGAAAAAACCACAAAGTTCGTCGATCAGTCGCGGAAAAAACACAAAGTCCGTCAATCGGTTGCGGGGAAAAAAAATCATGAAATTTATCGTTCGGTTGCAGGTAAATTAAATAATGCAAATTTCTCCAAAAATGCTGAAATTTTTTGGGCGGGAGGCTCCTACTCATTGTCTTTTTTTGGGCGGGATTTCAAAATTTTCGGCGCAAATCCCGCCCTGAAATTCAAGCCATGATAGATATAGTTTTAATCTGAAATAATATACTGAACTTGAACTAACTTTTGAAAAATCGGGTTAACCCAAATCCAACTTGCAGAAATCTACACTCAGTCTGAAATAGACTCGAACCATAAAGACAGTTAACCCAACTTGCAACAAAAATAATTATTGCCGAGAGAGCATTTACCCTCTCTCCCTGTGCTGAAACTTTTCAGATTTTTTCTTTTCTCAGAAATGCTGTAATCATTTTGTCCTTATTTTGCCCTTTACAATTCAGCCAATGAGTGGAGGGGGCCAAAGGAGCGTTCCTTATCACAAACGAAAGATGAGATACGTTCGTTTGATGTCGTTGTTGAAAATTTATGGATTTCTATTACTAAAGTGATTTTTTCATTTTACCGTATTTATTTTCTTTTTGTGTTGTATGTATTTTGCTACTTTGAATTTTTTTAAACTAACCTTTTTTTTTTTGGAGAGTGAGAGAGAGAGATTTAGTAATTTGGTGACACGAAGTTCCGCAAATTCTTAAAATCCACAAATCGTTTCCAATGTAAACAATGAAATTTACAATTAAGTTGCAAGTGCAAAATTTCAGTTTTTTAAAATTTTCATGTCATTCTGTACACATTTTAATATGTCATTCTGATCATTATACATATTTAGTTATGCATTATTAATTATTTACTTGACCTTTACTTTTAATATTTTAAATATTTCAAACTTACAGCTAAATGTAATTATTAAAACATTTGAAATACTGCATTCGAAAAATGAAATTTCAGCTTAGAAACGCGACAATTACTATTTAGGTTAAAAAAATTTAAAGTAGAAAAGTACTTATGATATAAAAAGAAGAAAAAAAATACACCAGAATTTATCTGTATTACGAAAGCGGGAGAAATGATTTTCTGTGCTATACGAAAAGATATCCAAATAACTCAATCATGAACATAGAAATAGGTATCGGTTTCTATGTTCATGTGCACGCAATCCAAACTTGAAACTTTTAAAAAGGTCATTGAATGAATGAAATTCATCTCCGCCTTTCACATCCAGAAAACTTGCTGTGTCGCCAATTATGTTTATTTTATATATATATATAAAAATAATAATTTAGGCACTTTTCCGTTATACGGACACCATTGTCGCCAAACATACATACATACATTTTGGCATAGTGTCCGTATAACAGAAAAGTACTAAAGTTCATGGTTTAAAATCACAATAAAATATCATGAAATTTATTTATTAGTTGTGGGAAAAACCATTGTCGCCAAACATACATACATACATTTTGGCATAGTGTCCATATAACAGAAAAGTACTAAAGTTCATGGTTTAAAATCGCAATAAAATATCATGAAATTTATTGATTAGTTGTGGGGAAATAATGTGTTTTTGTGAAATTTTTTGTTTTGTGTTGTTGTGTTTAATTGTAAGCATTCATTATAATTTTCAGTGCATTATTAAATTGAAATTTTTGTTTAAAATATGTAAACAAAACAGTGACCAGAAACCTGCACAATTTCTAAATATAGATAGATAGATAGATAGATAGATGCATGCATGTAGTACTTTTAATTATTTGGTAAAAATACTGTGATCGTCACTGAGAAAACCTGAATTTAACCTAAAAGTAATTGTCGAGTGTTTAAGCTAAAATTTCATTTTATGAATACAGTATTTCAAATGTTTTAATAATTACATTCAGCTATAAGTTTGAAATATTAAAAGTAAAGGCCAAGTAAATAATTAATAATGCATAACTAAAAGTAATTGTCGAGTGTTTAAGCTGAAATTTCATTTTACGAATACAGTATTTCAAATGTTTTAATAGTTACATTCAACTGTAAGTTTGAAATATTAAAAGTAAAGGCCAAGTAAATAATTAATAATGCATAACTAAAAGTAATCGTCGAGTGTTTAAGCTAATTTCATTTTACGAATACAGTATTTCAAATGTTTTAATAGTTACATTCAGCTGTAAGTTTGAAATATTAAAAGTAAAGGCCAAGTAAATAATTAATAATGCATAAGTAAACGTAATTGTCGAGTGTTTAAGCTGAAATTTCATTTTACGAATACAGTATTTCAAATGTTTTAATAGTTACATTCAACTGTAAGTTTGAAATATTAAAAGTAAAGGCCAAGTGAATAATTAATAATGCATAACTAAAAGTACTTGTCGAGTGTTTAAGCTGAAATTTCATTTTACGAATACAGTATTTCAAATGTTTTAATAGTTACATTCAGCTGAGATTTTTTTTTTCTTGAATTATTCAGTGAAACTCGCCTTATAAATGTACGCAAATAATTCACATCAAAATCTTAAAATAACAAAGTTTTCTTTCGTGTTTAGCTATGCTTAATAACCAAAAAAGCTTGATTAATACAAAAATTATTTGGTAAAAATACTGTGATCGTCGCTGAGAAAACCTGAATTTAATCATCTGAAATTTTACAGTTGCATCTTAGTTTGTTTACATCGGAAACGATTCGCGGAATTTCGTGCCACGAAATCTCTCTCTCTCTCTCTCAAAAAAAGGGTTAGTTATAAAAAAATTCAAAGTAGTAAAATACATTCGACTTAAAAAGAAAATAAATACGGTAAAATGAAAAAATACCTTAATAAAAGAAATCCATAAAGTTTCAATAACCGAACAACCAAATGGAATCGTAATACACATACACTTCTAGAGAGAGGAAAAAGCCTTCACCTCATTGGCTGAAACATCGCGTCTGAAGATAGTAAAAGCCTCTAGCTGATTAGCTGAATGCTCGCGCATGCGTATAAATAGCATTTTTGCACGAAAAACTAAAAAGCAGGTTAGCTTTAAGTATATGGATGTATAAACATTCAGACTATTTCTACCATGAAATCATTTTTATTTTTGAAATATTTCCATAAATAAATTACATTGAAAATTGAACAATTTGTTATTTACATATGCTTGAGGACATAATGAGATACCTATATAAATATCAGTAAAAGTAATTTTGAATGACCTATATTTAAATTTCAATGACCTATATTGAATCTGAAGTTTTCATATCCTCAAACTACACAGTCACCTTAAATACAGAAAGTCTGTTTCTGTATTAAAGAAAAAAAATAAGATTTACTTTCTGATAGGTGAATATATGACTAATCTTTTAACATTTTTCAGGTAATATTCTCTACTTTTAATTTAAGATTTTTGATTAAACAAATGTTTTACAAACATCTTGACCTACGTTTGAAGTATTTTTTAAAAAGTTGATTTAAATCAATGATTTTTTAAAAAAAATCAGTTGATTTAAATCAACGAACCCTGCTTTTAACGCACCTTAAATCAACCGAAATATTGACCTTGAATTTGATCTTGTTTTAAATCTTGTTTGAGTTTGTTTTAAAACCATATAGACCTTTACTTGGAATGTCCTTCTGCATTTCTGAAAATGATACAAATGCCATTGCGTTATTACATTTTTAATGTGTCAGACAAAATTTGGGCTGTTAAGGACAAACTCTTTTCGTTGATCATTTACAGTAGAATTTGTTAAAGAACGATAAAACGATATGCTACATACTATAACCATCCTTGAAAACAACTAACTAACAGTGAAGGTTCCATCAAAATCCATTCGGCAGAATATTTTTAAAAGGCTAAGCTTTCATAATCGGGTTCATCTGATTATAAAACTTTACCCCATAAATCTATAACTAAGCAAATTAGAACAATATGTGAGATACTAAACGATCTTTGATAAATTATATAACTAACAGTTCAAGTCCTGCCAAAATCCATTCCTCAAGGTTAGTAAACATTTCCTTTTTGAATCAGCGAAAAATGTAAGTTATAACTTAAGAAAAAGTATTTACGATTCAAAAAATAGTAAATTTAAAATGTTTTGCATGCTTACAATTAAATAATTTTCCAAAAAATGATTCACGTTTAATAAATAGCAAGTCACAGTGCTTGGCACAGTTTGAATAAAAATTATTTGCACATTCAGGATTGAAATAAATGGCACATTAGCATACATTTTGGCATGATGTTTGTAAATGGAAAAGCATTAAAAGGTATCCAAAAAACTTCGTTCCAAATTAGGCCAATTCTCTGTAGACTCTATTATGGAATAGGTCAGCTTTAAAAAAAGAAAATGAATAATTGTGTTACATTATGGTGTCTATGGGGGAAAATCATTTCCGTTGAATGAAGTTACAATACTTGCAATATAATGAAATTGCCTCACTGAGGTAGACTAAAATATGCTATTTGTTGAGAATAAAAAAAAAAAAATCATGCACTTGTGACATAATTCATTTTTATATTTTAATAACAGAATAATAAGGCTACTATAATTTGTGACTCGTGTTATAGCCGGTATACATACGTCAGGACACATTGCCGTTATTATCATGCGTGAAGGTTTCACTGTAGTACTCAATTGTAAAATTAGGTAATTTTTTAAATTCAATATTTGAAAAATGGCATAATAATTAGATTTGAAATGTATATCAAGAAAAATACAATTTTTTACCTTTCTAACGCAGTTTGTCTAACAATTTTCTGACAAATACTTTTCAAGCTATTTTTTCAGTAACTTCAAATGTTTCATTTTCCGAGGTTAATCTGTGGCAACGATTAGCGAAAAACCCAGTCAGCAACGCAAGAGGGGAATCCTTTTTATTAAAAAGGATTCCCCTCTGGCTGTTTATATTTTGAACCTGTATATTAAAAATAAAAATAAAAAATCCTTGCATCTTTGTTACATACTTTCTTTTAACTTTCATTTCTGTATGTATGTGGCAGTCAAATCTTTCGACTCATTTTTCACCCACTTCTTATTGACATAGAGCTGTGAAATTTGGAATATATATGTATTCCTGAAGGCAATACATAAATTGGACATTAGTTTTTTTGGTTTTTTAATTTGATCCCTAAGAATGTCAACCCAAATCTTCCACTTTCCTTATAGAAATAATGCTACGATTAATTATTGTTTAATATTATGGTGGAATCCTATATTTTAATTCATTTTTATCAAAAATCAGTTATCATTCTAAATTCTTTTTCATATAAGATAATGTAATCCCAAAGTTAACACTTCTTTTATTTTATCGTGATTTATTTTTACTTTTATTCCAAAATTTAAAAATGCTTTTCCATTAATAAAAGATCAGAAATCTCTTTCTAGTTATTATCAGCTTTGCTTATTTTTACATTTAGGCAGTCTGTATTATATACAAATGTGAAGCAATCAAAAATCTTCACTAACATCTATTTACAATTTATTTAAACATTAACTGTCACTAAATCATTTAGTGATTTGATTTATTAGATATAATAATTTTCTTTTCATATTGCTGATGCAATTGTAAACATTTGATCAGTTAATTTCATTTCCTTTGATAGGGTTTAACTTAATATAAAAGTGTTATAAATCTTTCACATTATTTATTTAATGACTATGTACAATTTTCATTTCACTCTTTCTTTATCTGATGCAATCGTTAATTACTTTTTACAAGCTCTCATAGATGTAAATAGATATAAACATGTCAGATTTTAAATCAATTGTAGTTATTTAATGACACTTTCTATAAATATATTTTTGATTATTACAGGGTTTCCATACAAGGATTTTATTTTATGGAAATGATAAATAATGTTTGATAGCAAACCTTCTAATTCAAAAATATCCATTCACCTCAATCTAACGGTCATTTTGAAATTGGCGACTTGGCTCCATCATGATCTGAGCCAAGGAAATGTTGGCATAAAAATGAAAAGATTCTTTGACACACTTGGATTGTATCTCTTCTACGAACAACACCTGTATCTAAGGGGGCCATCCCATCTCGTTAACTATCAACTTTTCGTACTTCATGCTTCAAAAAATAAACAGACTTCTGCTTTCAAAACTAGTCTCCTGATTTTTATATTTCTTTAAATTAGCTTCCTCGGCAACGTACTTGTGGTTCTTGCATCGCAATGCACCCCTTAGATTATACGGCTATAGACAAGAAAAGTAACAATACCATAAATATTAATTGAAAAGAATAGCTCCATTGTTGCAACATTTATCCATTTTAACCATGTTGCCCGCATCATTATGAAGTCAGCATTGAGTGATACACACATTTGTGCTTTATAATATAAGTTGACTTTTTTGCGAATTTTAATGAAAGCATGTTTAAAAAAAAAAATTGTTTCCTTTAATTTATTATAATAAGAATTGAGGGTATTTCTACTAACCACCTGCTCTTCTGTATTGCATATTATGTTAAATATTAGTTTGTAGTGAACGTTAGTGTTACTAAAGAAGAGCTAGATTTAAAAAATGTAAAAATTGTTTATAATCTTTCTTTAATAGTGTTTGCAATTTCATTGCCTAAAAACTAAATGTATTGTATGTAGGGAAAAATATGGCTAAATGTTCATATAGGAAATTTGCTACATCATCACTGTTCTCACCAGATTTTTTTGCTTAGCTTGCAAGGTTCTTTGATATATCATTAAATATATCTGATATTTATTTTCAAAATATGTTTTTGATTATTTCAGTCAAAACAGGTATAAATGAATTTTTCAACTGTTATTGATTGTGTTGTTTAGTAGGTAAATGACTTTTTTAATGTGTGCATCCCCCCCGCCCCAAAAAAAAAAAAAAAATTTAATTAAAATCTGTTTGTGGTTGAATTTTTAACTGCAGAATCAATCATGTGCGCAGGCATGAAAGAGTTCCTCCTATTAAAGCAACTTTGGACATTCTCTGAATTAATTCAAAAATGCAAAGAAAATATTGGAAGAGTATGGGAGTCTGCAAAATTTAATAATAGGACATTTTGTCTATTCAAATCCTTGGAGTTGGCTTTTTTGTGCAGCAATTCGGAAACAATCAAATCAAAGGTGAGCTTACATTATAAGCATCTGCAAGTCATCTAAATGAAGTTGTTTTAAGTGTTGTTTTTTTTTTCAGAGTGAAATTTTTTTAGAATTAAAAGAAAAAGAAGTTTCCATAGGCTTCTTTTTGGGAGTAGGATATTTTATCCTATTCATGCAATACTTTTGGGTAATTTCAGTGATGCATTTTTGAAGATGTGTTTCTGGAACAAAGATCAATTAGTCGAGCATATATTTTTTATGAAAGGGGGGCGGGGGCCATTAGTGCCATGACCATGGGTGCAAGACTTTAGTCTGAGGACTGATTTCAGTCCTGGAGAGATTCTTGATTGATAAATTTTCTACTTTATGTACTTAAATTATAGTAATTTTACTAGCAAAAACTTTTAATTACTTTCTTTTATTGTAGAAGATCAATGTTTAGCCATAATGCAAATCATTGATATGTTGTAGCCCATTTCTATTTGGTTATATGTAATACTCAGAAAAGTTTTCATTTGCACCCATGTCTTAAACAGCCAAACCATCCAGAATAAATCCGTTTTGAAAAAATAATCAATGAACTTCTCATACATTCATTAGTAATATTTGGATTTATCCCTTTAAGCACACTTTTATTTTCTTTTTTGATTCAATAAATGTTTTTAATACTTCCTAACTTATGAAAAGAAAATAACAATCATGTATAGTTATATTTTATTACATAAGTAAAAGTTAAAATATGTCTAAATTATAAGAGTTTCTCACCATTATAAAAAAAAAAAAAAACTGCTCAACAGGTTAGAGAATGAAAAAGCAGACAAGCTTACATTCATGTTCAAAATTTTCAATTAAAACACACTATTTTGCATTTAAAATTTTGTTGTATAAAACATAAGTTTTCTATACTTAATCCTGTAGTTTTTGGTTTTTAAATTCACAACTCAGGATCATTTATGTACTAAAATATGACAAGTAATAATATAGTTCTCTTATTATTAATTTGGGCGTTAACTGATTGTCTTGTACATTCATTATTTTAAATTTTCCATTTCACGTACGTTTCCTGTTTATTTTTTTATCTCTGTAATCTCATGCCTGCATGTATTTACATTGGTGCTTGTATCATGGTTAAATCTGGATATGCTAACAATTATCGACTCTCTGTAATTAAGTTATAGTAGAAAAAGCTAATCGAAAACTCAGAACTGAAATTGTGCTGCAATAATTTTGCCAAATATTAGTGAACAATTTGCTTGTAGCAATCCTTATTCAGAGCCTGATTAGAGTAAAAAGTCCAAGAACGGATTTCTCTTTCCCTTTCTCTTAGTGTGATAATCCTGTCTGTCCCAAGTTCTTTGCTTGCCCATCTTGCATTATGAAACTTTTACAAAATGCAGGGATCCTACTCGTCCTGCATTTCCCGAAAAACTGAAAAGTCCTCAAATGTCTTAAAGTCTGTCCTGAAATTTTGCGAGTTTTGTGCTTCCAACCATATGCAATAAAATATTTATCGCAATCATAAGTTTATGTACACAGTGCCAAGTATTTTTGCACATGTTTTTTCTGCTATAAGTAATGTGCTGGAGTTCCTTGGTCAATCTTCTAGAGCAGATGCAGAAATTCCTGGCGATGAATGTGCAGAAGGTAGGGGGTGAAAAAAGTGAGGTGAAGTATGTATGCTCGCGAATACCTGCGCAGGAGGAACTTTAGTTTTTCTGGTAAAATTTTCAGATTGGATAGTTGTAAATTACAATTGGCAACAAGTACTCTTTAATCTTAATCGATATCCTATCATTATTGTTTGTTGAATATATTTTGCAATTGCAGCACCGTAAAGATTCAAATTGTTGACAATATGTTAGATGTTTTCGTTTTAGAAAAAAAGCTTGTAGTTCTTGGCATTTTAATTTTACATAACAAAATACTAAGTTCTCAAAGCGTTGAATGGCTGCAAAGTTTTTTTAAATAATCAAGAATTTACACATTTTGTAGTTTTCATTTTCCTGTTTGCTTTTGTTTTAATGACAACTAGAATTAGGCAATTGAAGCACTGGGAGATTCCAAACAGTGACAATCCGTTAAATGTTTCTGTATTAGCAAATTTGTATAAAAATTTCTGCATGTGTAGTAATGAAAGGGGGAGGGGGGCTAGATGAACCTTTTTGCAGGTGCATAACAATAACAAAGGTCACAATTTTATTCAATCTATTGTTAACAATAGTGATCACAAAAAAAATTGGGATTTTTGATCATTGGTTACCAAAAATCACTATTTTTATGGATCAGTGATTTAAAAAAGATTGTGATTTTTATCTATCATTCACAAAAAATTATAATTTTTACTAATCAGTTATCAAAAAAAAATTTTTTTTTTGATCAGTGAAGGAAAAAGTTTTTCGTCCATCAGTAGTGCAAAAATCACTATTTTTTGGCGGCTTGGTGAAAAGGTGTCGGTAAAATAACTTTTATTTAAAAAATAAAGTATATAGTGTACTGAAATAAGTGTATTGGACGTGTATCAATTTTAGGTTTTTTTTTTCGGCTAGTATGCCAGGTAAATGTGTCTTGAAATATCGAAAAAAGCATGTTCTGAAATATCATCTAGAGCCAGTACTACCCCTGCAAATGCTGCTTTTCAGACAGTGGGGGGGGGGGGGGGGTGCCACTTCTCTATACTTTCAATTAGGCGTCCCTGCAAGTGCTAAGGAGAATTCCTTCAACAGAAAAGAACCCCCCCCCTTTTTTTTTTTTTTTTTTCGTTTTAAATAGAATTTCTGCTTAAAAATAGGAACACTATTTTTTGGTATTCCAAGATTTTTAAAGAATAAAACTATTGGGTTGTTTGGAAAGTTCCTTCCATTTGTGAAAACCAATTTGTACAGGAAAATTCTGCCCGTCATTTATTAGACATTAGATTAGATATCGAAGTTAATTACGAATTAGTTTTCCGTGTTTTCCCAAATGGAAGGAACTTTTCGAACAACCTAATGTTTAGACGAAATTGTAAGATTTTTCCTTCAAGCAAAATATATTTTATTTTTTTGCTAAGAATCTTTAGTTGATCTTTGAAATCCAGGGCAGTTTTACCCGCACTTGAAGCTTTAATTGCTTCTCCAAAAGATAAATTTTTGCTCACTTTTCCTAAATATGGGACAGATATTTCTTTGCTTTCATTAGTGAAACATTTCATGAAGATGCTCTAAACTCATACTTAGCATTAATTTGTCTAAAACATTTCCACTATTTGTTTTATTGCAGCATGTACTAATTGTTCGGTTAAAACACAATGTTTATTGTATATTTTTGAAGAAATCTGATATAAAATAAAGATTAATCTTTGTATGCAAATGCACAGATAATAGCTTCAATGCTGAAAAAAAAAAAAAAAAACTTTAAATTTGTCCATTGCCATAAATGATTTAAAGTGAAACACTAAGACTCCAAGTGGGACACTATGTCCCAGTGCAACTTCAAAAATTACCACTGGACACAGCAGTCCCTTGGAAAACCATGTCTGCTTGTCCCACTGGTTCTGTGGCTTTTAGACCTTATTAAAACAATGTGCTAAATTTGATTTAAAATATCTCACAAAAAAATTTGGTAGTCAAGGGTGTTAAAAAACTTATGGTTGAAAATATTGTAAAAAATACCTCCAGAATTAGCAAGAAAGATAAACGAGCACTGTGAAAGTCTATCAGATATTAAGAAATACTAGGGGGCTCAGCCCCCTACTCGCTAACGCTCGCCAACCTCCCGTGAATTGCGAAGCAATTCACATTGAGACCGCTACGCGGTGCCAGCTCGCTTCGCTCGCTCGCCCCTTTTTATCTTTCAGCAATTCTAGCCGGAATAAGTTCTACCATAAAACATTTGAACATATGAAATTGACAATTTTTTTTTTATGTAAAAAAGTGATTTTCCATTGAAAACATAACTAAAAATGCATTTAGTTGGCGCTACCAATGGACATATAAATCATTTAAATACTATGAAAAAAGGATCTTTGAAACATAATTAGTTTAAAACTTGTTGCACCTATAATATTGTACAGCGCGGCTTAAATTCATTAGAAAAAAAATGATTATAGATTTTTACAAAAAAAAAATATTTTTTACTTCAATTTATAGCAACAGATGGCGGCAGGTGCAACCTAGACAGTTGATTTTTTTTTTTTTTTTTTTCGATTTTTAAGTGAGTGAAATTCGTAAATGAATTCTAAATAAGAGTTGAGAATTCTTTTGAAATTAACGATATTACTCATAATTAAAATGAGGAATCATCTCAGACGCTTTGGATTACGTACATGTTATTTTATTTTTAATAATTGCTAGTTTGAGTTTCATTCTATGGTTTCACTGCTCTCACAGTGACCGCCATATTGGATTGGAGGCGGAGCTGATCTAACACAATCTAGTCTGTTCATTGGTCTAAGCTCTGGAAACTACGGTTGTTGCCAAACCATAAGCTACAAATTCAGCCCTATTTTCGCGCCACGTAAGACAAATATATATATAGATTTTCCTGAAAATTTAACTTATAACCTTTTTATAAGAGATTCATTTCTTATTGGAGTTCTTATTCATATCTCACTGTCTCTCACGAGAGAAGAACAAAGTGAACTTATTCAGCTATGTGATTGATTACTGGAGTCTCCATTTAAAAGGATAAATCTAACAATTTTGGTTGATAAGAAAAGCCGAATACACTTTGATATCTAAAATCTCTGCTTGTTTTTTAGCACAGCATAGCTATGTAAATGTGCTTTTCCTTTGTTTGTTTTCTGAAAAACAAAGGAATAAACTAAACATTGAATCTGACTTGCAATTAAAACTATTATTGATCCAGACATGAGGAAGTTGTGCTTGATAAAAAGAAAGAGCAGGCCCATCCTCCTCATTAGTCATACAAGATAATTGGTGCAATCAACCTACTAATATATACGAATCAGTGTTATTAAAATGTAATGATGATAGTGTTTTAATGCTAATATAAAGCAATCAATCTAGTATGTACCAATTTAGTAATGTAATCATGCATTTTTAACTACAGTAAAACCTGCTAAAATGGAACCACAAAAGCACTTCTCTGATCTTTTGTTGTTTTGACAGGGTTTTTTTTTTTTTTTTTTTAATATTTGCTTTAAGTTTGTTTGTCTAGTGGTGCACAAAAGTATGAACTTCGATTTAGTGGTACATCAATCTAAAAGTTTGGTAACCCCTGCCCTGGAGCAGTTAATGGAATTGGCTCTAAAAAAATGAACATTTTCTTCAAAATGCCACAACATATTGTCGATGGTACATTTACAGTACAGATAATGATGTCGATAAGTCAAAACCCCACAAACATCTTCTCTATTTGGAGAATTAGCTGAAAGCCAATGAAAAGATTTTAAGTGTTCTGGGGGGGGGGGGGGAGAAAAATATGTCCTTTATTAATTTTCTGTGCCATACCAAAAAACCAGTGTCCATCATATATATATATAAGCTGTACCACTTCGTAATTTTCAGTGGTACAACTGGTAAATTTGGCTCATCATTAAAATAGATATTGTTTGATAACCATGAACATAGAAATAGATACAGACTTCTAACAAAATAGTTTTCATATCATGTTGAGACTTTCGAACTTAATGTAAGTTACGTGCAAGGTTCTGCGCAGCTGGCTGATTAGCATCCCTGCTAATGTAGCGTCACCTATAAATGACAAACTGAAACTGTCACATTATTTCATATTGCAATGTTAATCGGATGAACTGTTGATGTATAGGGCAACTGCCCTACACAGACGGACCACCTATTTGAAACATTTTCGAGGAACGGTGTTCTTCAAAAAAATTCTATTTCATTAGAAGTCCTTATCTATTTCTATGTTCATGATCATAACTGATACATTTTGCTCCAATACCATCTTTTGACAAGGTATGAACTTGTGAAGTCCTCATATTTCAGGGATATTGTAATATATATTTTTCATTCTAATTATTTTGTTTTAAAAGCTTTTTCTAAACACATTCTGACATGTTCCTTTTCTAAATATGCCAGAATGTGTTAAAAAAAATGCCTTTAATAATATTTATATATAAAATGGACTATGCACTAAATTTAATGGGGAAAAAATTTGCAGTCATAGAAAAATTTTGTCTGGTATTTTTCCGTTAGATGAACACCTCATGGCACCAAGTGCAAATGTTGACATGAAAGCTAACAAAGATGCATTTACAAATAATTATGAAAAGAGTATGTGGAAGCTAACTTAGGTAGAAGATATGAATGACTATTTTATTATGGCTACTCTGAAATTCAAGGGAGCTACTTTGACACATTTCTTAATTTTTGGTGGGAAACTCATGAAATTGGCAGGTGTTCTTATTCATAAATTATGTAATCGAATGATAGGTTTCCTTTTTTGGCAAAGACAAATCTTTTTGGAAACACTGTCAATTGTGATGTTTTATAACTAATTCATTTATTTATCAAGAAATAGGAAACTTCTTTCGATTCAAAGTCGCTTCAATAATCAGCCTGCAAGTGCTTGCTTTTGCGTTTTAAAAATGTGTCAAAGTTTTGTTATTGAGCAGGAGAAATTATTTTTATGAGAACCACCCTAAATACAAATACAGAGAAAATGTGCAAAAAATACTTCTGCTGCACTGCCTACATAAAGTTGTTGATTTCATTTAGTATTTCTGAAAATATCTTAACTTTTTCTATAATATATAAATTTTATAAAGGTTCTATGTATAAGTTCAATTGCGTATAATTCACAGAATATTTACAAAAGCCTATGGATGTACTTCAGAAGTATATAATATAAATCCACCTGGATAACTTAGAAAAGTTATGGACTGGAAAATTTGAAAATTCTGAGAAAAAGTTAGATAACTATAAGTTAGAACTTTCAAGAAGAAAAAAAAAATAGGAAAATGTTTCTTATAAAACACTAAGAATTTGAAATTGCAATGCCATTAAAATTAAACTTTGCTCATCATAAATACTGTAAAGAGTATTTCCACCTCTCATGCAATTCATTTTGTCTACTCCCTTTCAGTCCTCTTTTGTAACTCGGAGATTTTCCAGTTTCAGCTTCACTGAAACTTTCTACTTAATGTTGTAGGATTGATTAGGTGTTTTACTCTGCTTACTTATCTTTGCTTGGGAACTGAACATTTGTTAGCTTAATTTATTGAATATTTATTTGTATTAAAATATGTCAAAGCAATATGTATTTAAAACTGTGACTGATGTGATAAAGAATTTCATCCTGATTAGACAAAATGGATAGAACCTGATGCTAAAAGTGTTATCTGCAAAATGTTTAGCACTTAAAATGTTCAGCAATATGTAGATTTTGTAAATAATATGTAACAAATCAATAATTTGTAACTCTGAATCTGTTGTGAAAGTTCCACTCTCAAATTCGCAACGTTTAAGATATTTTGTGTGTAACATAAAAAAATCTCGATACCTGGAATTTTTTTGTTATTGGTATGAAAAAGTCAGGGAAATTCGTTGCCGATCTGGAATAGACACCCTGATAAATCGCAACAGTTATTAAAATAATGCGAAAACTCTTGAAATCAAATAAAGATGCATATACCTTCATTCTTTTGAACGCTGAGCCATTTTGGTGCCCGAAATCAGGAATACATTATTTTAATATATACTTTTTTGAAAAAAATCTCACATTATGAATAATGTCTTGAAAGAATTTAATCTCGTTCATTATTTAGCAATTGCCGAACTGAGTAAGTCAGGTAAAATCTTTACAAAAAATAAAATCTTCAAAGAAGCTAATTTTGCAAGAAAAAATGATTTCTATGTGGGTTTAATAATCTGATAAATATACTTGATAACATTAAATAAGCAGTTTACAACATTTGCTCTTTGTCATAAAATTATAACCAGTGTTCGTATGGAAACGTAAAAGTACCTTTTTTTTTTGGCTGAGGAAACAAAAAATAAAGCGTCACTAGCATATATTATGGAACACTTTCCAACACTTATTGAATATTGTAACCAAACTTTACCGTTTAATAAGGTGAAAGATGTCTATATAAACAATTTGAAAAACTATAACATTTAAAAACCCAATTTATGTCATTACCATCTACAGTCAGAACTATATCCAAATTTTTTTGCGTAGCCCTGTATAGGATCTACAGATTTGTATACATATATATACTACATTGTCTCCATTCTGCAAATTTGATCTCTCTCAAATAAACAAGAACGAAAAATCCTGCGTCAAACCTCCTAGATTATTAAATACTTTCCATCACATTCAGTATACTATTAAAAAAAAAACTTCCCCGTTTAATAATGTGAACGATGACATCTATGTAAACAATTTTGAAACAGCTTAACATTTGAAAACCCGATGCCAAGAATTATCGTCAATAGTTGGAAAAAAATCTAAATTGCTTCTAATTTAAAAATGCACTTCCAGCATTTATTGTTCATGGGCAGAAATGTAACTGTGTTATTTTGTGTGTCCCTGTAAATGAACAATCAATGCTATGCACACCCTATTCTATTGTAAGCATTTTGTAGTGCACCCAGGGCCCCGAGCTTTTATACAATTTAAAATAACCTTTCCTCTGTAATTTTTTTTTTTCCTTCTGGATTTGTTTTTAAATCCTTTTAATTGTTCTTCGTGAGAAAATAGTGAGCGATAACTTTATTTCTTTCGGGCAAAAGTTTATATAATTGTTGGAGAATGTATTGATTTGCTGATCCTGAAAGTAACTGTGAAAGCAATTTTTTTTTCTAATATTGTAAAGATAAGATTTTTCTAAATTAAAAATAATTATGCACATTAAATGCAAAATTAGCGGTAGTTTTCATACTTTTTATTTTCTATATTATCATTCTTCGATATATGCAATTAAAAATTAAATTTTATTAGTCCAGTATTGCATTATATACGTTGGACTCCAATAGCTGCTTCTCCAGGGCTCCGTGTGACGTTTTGCCAGTCATGAGTGCATGTCAGCGATATATACAGGGTGGCCATAATTAAAGTGACAGCACTCAGCATGCTGTGTAGCGCGATCTAATTGCAAGAATGGAGGAGCCAAATTTTGTATAATGATTAAAAGAGGCAGGGGATGAAATATACCGAGAAAAAAATTATTTCCAAAAGTCACCACCAGGTGGAAATGTGGCGCTGTGTAATAGAAAAAAAGAATTTAAAAAATGCAAAGTCAACACTGAAATAAAATTAACTTATTTAGCACATTCAATTCAGGTTCAATGTGGCTGCAGACAAAGTAGCATGTCTGCAGGAATGGCAAGTCCACGAAAACAGCGGCCACATTAAACCTGAATTAATGTGCTAAATAAAAGTTAATTTTATTTCAGTATTGATAATGCATTTATATTTCCACCTTTCGGGGACTTTTGGAAAAAAAAAATAATTCGCGGAATCCTTCGTCCCCTGTCTTAATCATAATTTAAAATTTGGTTCCATTCTCGCAATTAGATCGCGCTACATAACACGCTGAGTACTGTCACTTTAATTATGATGGCCACCCTGTATATCAATTTCAATATGTTTGAAATAGTGTAAAATACACCACAAATGATTTTCTCCCTTGGATTGTAATGTAACTGAATTCTTTAGAATAATTTCCTGTAAATGAATTATAAATGCTACACACTTCATTTTTAATACCAAACATGCCATAATAAACCTCAATAACATATATAAATTTAATAGCAATCAGTATATTTATGCGATTTAGAGCGCAGACAGACAAACCGAATTCATAAATAGTTTTCAACTATGTTGGAAAGTGTTAAAAAGAATAAACTTTGATTTGCAAATAATTAAAAAATAAAAAGGAAACTGCCTAGTTAAACTGAGGACATTGAGCTCACAGGCTCACTAATTGTATATTATACTCTTATTTCAAAGAATTTGAAATAAGCCCCTCGAAAAATAAAGAAATCGACAATATATTAAGGGGGGTGATCGCCCCCCCCCCGTTCCCACCTTATAATTAACCAGTAAACCCTCAAAACTAATCGGGGAAGCACCTTATCACAATGAACCTATGTACAAATTTGAAGCAAATTGGATAATTCTGCATCATGCAGAAAACGCCATTTATCTAAACTAAGGGGGATTAGCCCACCGTGTCCTCTTTATACTTAACCAATGAACCCATAAAACTGAGGAAAGTGCCTTATCGCAATGAACCTACATACAAAATTTGAAGAAAATTGATAATTCTGCATGAAAAACCCATTTATCTAAATTAAGAGGGTTAGCCCCCCCCCTTTATACTTAACCAATGAACCTATCAACAAAATTTGAAGTAAAACTGTTATTTCCATCAAGAGTTATCGCGATACGTACATACCGAATCGGCGGGCACATTAGCTCCCAGGCTTTGATAGCCTGTGAGTTAAAAAAAAAAGTGCTTGTCAAATAATAAATTCGACAATTCATAACTAAAATGTCTGAAGTATAAACTGTTTTTAAAGGGGAAAAAGGTGAATTTTCAGCTGCCTTTTAGTCGAGAGCACTTTAGTAACATGACAAAAATTGAAATGGAAGAATGAGTCATTTTGGTTCCTTAGTATGGGAAATGGTTCCTTAGTATGGGTTCTTCCATTCCAGGGTTAAACTTTGGTTTGATTGTTCTGCCATTAAAAATTACAAAAATTATTTTTTTTAATTTGCATATTTTTATTTATTTACAAACTTGAGACCCAGAGAGACAATTTTTTGAAGATTGAACTGCAGTCTCAAAAATGTGCGATTTGCATGGTTGTCAACTTCTATGCCGTATTTTAAGCCAAATAAACATATCTGGACCAGAAATTTTACAAAATAAATAAAATATGTACTGCAATTAATTAAGTAAACTTAACCCACATTTTATTTATTAGTATTTCTGGTTTAAAATATGTCTATATGATTTTAAAAAGCGTAGAAGTTGGATTTGTTGAAAGATCCAAAATTTTGATCCACCCTCCCCTCCACATTTTAAAAACTATGAGGTCTAGGAAAAAAATAATAACTGCATGAGTATTTAATATAAAATGAACATCAAGTAGATTATGAAATTTCTTCTGATGAACGATAATTTATTTAAATGATATGACTCAACCAGTGTTGAATACAAGAGGGGGGAAACCCCCCCCCCCCCGACAGATTTGAGATTTTATACTTTCAATGTTAAAAAAAAAGGCAATTTCCTCCCCGCAGCCCCAGAAATCCCTTCCGGGGAAAAGTGTCTGAATTCAACACTGCGCCAATCTATTATATTTTGTTTTAATTATTACAGAGTTTGGAAAATTAACATAAATATTTAAACAGATTACAGTTTTGTAATTATGTGAATGTTGTGGTTGACGCAATTCCAGACAGACTGGTGAAATTAATCTTGCTGCCTGAGGTATGGAATTAAAAAAAAAAAACAGTAATATAGTAAATAGTTAAAAACAAGTAATATAAAAAAAAAAAATTAAGTCGATTCCTACTTAGGTCAAAAATATTTTTTTTTCCAGCGATCTACACGCTTCGCCACTGACGGTGTTTATTCTTAAATTTATATCCTGCTAAATATCTTATATAAGAGAAATTTTTGAAATGTATTAAAAATTAAATAAAAAACAAGTAATATAAAAATGTCTTTTTAAGTCAATTCCTACTTTTTAATCATAAATATATAAAATAAACCCGTGCAGCATTAATGTCCCACGTTATCTTTATTGAACATTTTTTTATAATCATCGTTGCAGTATTTTATTTTTGTGGCATCACTCATTTGAGGAAAATCTTTCATTTCATTTATGAAAATAATGGGAGAAATTTTTTTCTCCCATATAAAACTAAAATTAATTAATTAAATTTAATTAATGAATTAATATTTGAAAAAACTATTAAAATCAAGTGTCATCCACTACAAGTTTAAAAAAAAAATGTATTTGAACTTGAGTGTATGAATAGAAAATATTTTATTAACGATTGAAAATTTGAACAAGATATATAAATATATAGAGAGTGTGAGCTAATAGTAGGAATTGAATAAATAGCTAAAATACTAAAAATTAATAGCTCAAAGTATTTCTCACAAAATTGTTAGACAAACTGCGTTAAAAAGGTAAAAAATTAAATTTTTCTTGATATAAATTTCAAATCTAATGATTATGCCGTTTTTCAAATATTGAATTTAAAAAATTACTAACTTTACAATGAAGTAACATAGCGAAACCTTTACGCGTAAAAAGATAATGGGGCTGTTCACGGACGAAGATCAGGCGGCGAGCGGGCGAACGAGACTAAAATGTGGAGTGGATCTATACTTTTGAACAGAAATGAGATATAAAACTAAAATTAATTAATTTAATTAATGAATTAATATTTGAAAAAACTGTATTAACATCAAGTGTCATTCAGTACAAGTTTTAAAAAAATGTATTTGAACTTGAGTGGATGAATAAAAAGTATTTTATTAACGATTGAAAATTTGAACAAGATATATAAATATATAGAGGGTGTGAGCTAATAGTAGGAATTGGATAAAGCATTATAAAAACTGATGTAATACACAATATAAGGGAAAAACACCATAAAAATGAGAAATGCACAGCGCGTTTCGAAAGAATGATCTTTCTTCTTCCTGTGCAAAGAATACGTCAAAAGCAGGAACGAGATTGTTTTCTTTGGAAACGCGTTCTGCATTTTTCATGGTACTTTGACGGCGCTAACAACATTGGTGAAAATTTTCCCCAGAAAGAAACGAATGGGGGAATTTGAATTTGTAATTTTCATATTTTGTGTTCGTTTCTATTGTATGTGTGTGGTTGATTGTTATATTTATGGTACAATAATATTCATCTGATATCTCAATCTACCTTATCTGTAGATTTTGTTATCGCACCAGCAAATAAAAACTAAAATTGTTATTATTTTTTTTAATGTTAGTCACTCAGAGCGCTTAAATAAAATCTACTGATAAAACACTAAGTAAAATGAACTTTCGCCAACTAGTACTTTTTTTTAATTCTCGAGCTTATGTAAGTCCGGAAATATTCGAGTCAATGTCCTTTGACTTTCACAGAGTGCTAAGCCAGACGACCTTGAATTCGTTTAGAGCACCATCCGTAAGGATTTTATATCCCATGTAATTCATGTTATCCAGGCCCTTTAATTCGGAAAAAAGTTCAATCGAGCAGTCTGGAATATTCTTTTCTTTCACTCCCCACCCCCCTTTTCTTTCCTCCATCTCGCTGCTTGAATCATTTTTTATTTGAACAAGCTCGTAAAGGGCTGCCATTATGTTTCTAGCTGTTTATTGATTCTCTGTCAGTAGTGGAATAATATTAGTGGTAGTAATTAAGTTTTAGATTTTGTAGCGGTGATACTGTGCAGAACGGGAGAGAGAAGATGCATATTCTTTACAAATCCGAAATTTTAATGAAGTAAAGCTGGAAAAATCGCTTCGGAATACTTGCGACAAAATTTGCTAGGCTTTTTTTTTTTTTTTTTTTTTTTTTTTTGTTCAGTTGAATTATTATTTTAGCGACGACAATCGGTAGGAAAACGAGAAATTTTTGAAGAATGCAATTTTTTTCGTACCAAGTGCCAAATAGAGTTGCTGTGGCGCTGGTTTTTGTACTAGCTGTTAAACGAAAGGTGATCAGATCAAATCAAATCCCCTTTAGACCGTTGATATTTGTAGTGATTTAGAATCCATTTTTAGCTGGAAGGACTCAGTTTAATTAATCCTCGCTAGAGTCCTGCATCGGGTTTTTATTAACCATTGGGAAAATGGTTCTTGTTTTTGGTCGAGAATGGGCCTCTTGACGTCGTCACTTTACTCTTTTAACCGTTTTTAACGAAATTCTGTAACTTTAGAAGAATTTTTCTTTGAATAGGCAATAGAAATGCATAAAATCGTTACAAAAATGGTAAAGTTTTAAAAAGGATAGATGCAAATTATCAGATATGAAAAAAAGCCGAATTCAAAAATTGACGTTGGGATGAGAAATCGTCTCATAAAGCAAAAAAGTGGTCTTCAACTTAAAGGCATATCGTAGAATTTAGACTTTTTTTTTCCGTTAGGGATTTTTAATGTTTCGTGGGGATTTAACTCTTTGACTATAAAACCTCAGACAAATCGGAATGTGTGGGAGATCTCTGGTTAACGAACATTTTGTCGGATTGTGTGTTAACTTCAGATTTAACGCTCGGTTTTGATTCATTCAGGACTAGGCTTCCAACAAAAACTTTAAAAATTCTATCACAGAAACAGAATGGCGATCACATTGATTTAATCAGCCTTGATTTATATTTTTGTATAGGCAGTAAATCTCTCGTGTGTTGTCATAGTAACCGTTGTTACTGGAGTAATTCTGGAAATTTATATTGACATTTTTTAAGAATCAAATGTCTCATTCAGATATAAAATTGTTCAAAATTAAAATATGCATGAATTCTAGATAAATCTCTCTTATGTTATGAATACCTTTGAATAATACTTCTTATGTACCATAAATCTATATTTAAAATAGGTGGATTGAACTTTGTGCCGTTATATTAAAATAAATGATCAACGTAAAAATAGCACAAATAAAAGTATATAAAATTAGCAAACAGCTGTTTCGGAGCCTCTAAAGCTCCATCATCAGTGCCAAATTTAAAAAGATTAAAAACTGATTTAAAAGTTTAAGCCATGTAAGTATGCTTGCGTCTACGCTATTTTATATATTTTTATTTGTGCTATTTTTACGTTGATCATTTATTTTAACATAATTCTATACTAATAAAAGAAAAAGTATGTTTGTGTGTTGGCGTTGCGTTGGCTAGGAAAATCTACCGCACGTAGAAGTCTGAAAATTTGGATAAGGATAGCCCGAGGCATGTCCACAAGCACCTCAGATTTTTCTTTTTTTGTTAATTAACCTAGACATTAATTAAAAACCATAATGAACATCGCAAAATGACGCGCCGCCGATCGTACAGATTTCGAAGTTTTGCAAGCAGAGTATAAAGAAACGGGGGGGGGGGGACCTGTCGATGTTGCAGATGATGATCAACCAGCAAACGATAAAAGTTTTGCGATACATAATAATATTTAAGAACATACTGTCTGGAAGAATTGTTTAAACGAGTAAGTTGATAAGAGAAGCAATTGAACACCATTAAGTCGTGCAAATAAAGGGAAAGTGCTAACCAATATACCTTAATATTTTGTCGGGTCCTTCCTACAATAACTTTAACTCTTATTTAGATTGATGTCTGCGCTAAAGGTATTTTGAGGAAATTAAAATTGAAGACCACGTTTTTTGCTTTATAAGACGATTTCTCATCCGACGTCAATTTTTTAATTCGGCTTTTTTTTTCATATCTGATAGTTTGCATCTATCATTTTTGTAACGATTTTATGCATTTCTATTGTCTATTCAAAGAAAAATTCTTCTAAAGTTACAGAATTTCGTTAAAAACGCTTAAAAAAAATGAAGTGACGACGCTAAGAGGCCCACTCTCGACCGAAAACAACAACGATTTTCCCAATGGTTAAAAAAAGGCGCCACCCAGTGGAGAGATCTAAAACTTTAATTTATGAATAATAAATAAGTAATGATTAGGGGTGAAAGAAATATCGTCTATATCTTCTAAATTCGTCTGGCTAGTTCAGTATTGCCAAAGACAAATAAACAAAACGTTCACAACAATTCAGTAGCAACATTGTTTTTTACTGTTGTATGTTTTTCTGCACATGAAACCTTAAAATATCTTCCGAAAAAAATAAAAGTTTTTCACAAGTAGTTGCTGAAACAATTACAGTTGCGAAATTTTGGGGTAAGTGAACATTTAAACATTTTTAAGAAAAAACAAAGCACGCGGAAATGTTTGTCTTCCGTGATAACAAGCAATAACAGTAAAAACAACTGAAAAAAATAATAAAGAAAAAAAAAGCAGTCCACGATTCAGCTTTCGTAGAATCAACTGACATTCAGGGCAAATCCAACGCTGTCTGGACGGACCTCCAGCTGCTTTATTTAGCTCCATAGTAGTATTTCATTCTTGGAAGCGACATGTGAGTGAAGTCGCCAACAAATATTTTCTAATTTCGCGTCATTACTGATGTCACGGATGCTTCCCCAGTTCGTGTTTCAGATCACGTAACTATTTGCCAATGCGGTCATAGCTACCTTATGGGAATACATTTTAATTCGATAAAAGGTTTAATAAGATGTAATTGTTTCAGATCGTCTGCTCTTCTTGTATTTCTATTCTTTAATTTCTATCGATTTTGACACTTTCCGTGTGTTTAACATAGGCTTCGAATTTACTTTTTCTTCTTTTTTATCAACCATATTGCAAACTTTTTCTACTTTATGGCGTGCATTGCATATAATTATGAATCCTCGAGGGAGAAAAGCATTTTCATTTCATTATTAACTGTCATGTGTTTCTTTCTTTCTTTTTTTTTTTTTTTTTTTTTTTTTTTTTTTTTTATCACAGTGTTAAGGAAATGCCGAAAGGTAAAATCTTTATTATCAGGCGATCGTATAATTAATTCCCTTACTTTTCATTTTTTTTTTTTTTTTTATAACTGAAATAATATGTGCCGTACACTTGATTAAAGTTTATAAGCACAGAGGAAGGATAAAATGAATTCAATGCCATCCTTATGGCATTTTAAATCGTACACAAATGAAAATGTAATGGGAACTTTAACCTTTAGTTTCATGATCACAATTTAGTTTAG
The DNA here is from genome assembly GCA_963931845.1 of Maratus michaelseni. Classification (NCBI taxonomy): domain Eukaryota; kingdom Metazoa; phylum Arthropoda; class Arachnida; order Araneae; family Salticidae; genus Maratus; species Maratus michaelseni. The sequence goes on from OZ007597.1 coordinate 143,126,237, forward strand.
GAGGTCGTTTTTGCGATGATTTATAGACCAGTAAAATTGGGGAATCGTGGATCTAGTATAATTATAATAAATGAAACCGAATAAAGTTTACATTGTGTTCAGTTGAATAAATTCGAAATCAGAGCAGCATAAGTTCTGGATCTCGGTTATCTGATCTGAACTGAAACAGTGTTGAATTCAGGAGGTGGCTTGGGGGTCGGAAGATTTGATACTTTACGTTTTTAATTGTCAAAAAGTGCAATTTCCCATCCGGAACTTTATAATGCCCCCACTCTCCGGAGCCACAGAAATCCCTCTTGGATTAAAAATATCTTAATTCAACACTGAACTGAAATCAAATTGTTACCAGTGGTTACAAATATACCTTAACTTTCTTTAACCCTCTCAAGGGAAGTAGTTGTGTTTCTGTAATGTTGAATTCATACCAGAATTTTTGAAAACAAGAAAATGCAATTTTATAGCTTTTTTTTTTCTTTTCTTTTCTTTTCTTTTTTCTTTTCTTTTTTTTTTTTTTCTTTTTTTTTTCTTTTTTTTTTTTAACAAAAAATTTAAAAGTAAAATTTTATTCAAAAAATCTCGTACAAGTCTTGATTAAAATTAAGTGATGTAAAAAATATCCTACCGTCCTTCAAGAGATTAAAAAGCAAGTTAGTGAGTAGCGTCTGGACCAAAAAAAAAAAAAAATCCATTTAAAATGGGATACTGTTACGGGCAGATTCCGTTTCTAGAGGTTTTATTGTATATTAAATTTCATTTATGAACACTGGTTGTTCTACGAATATTGTTAATTATTTCAAAGATTAGCAGTATTGAATTACTTCATACTGTGTGGCTTAAGAATTATTTAATTCTCATAAATTTAAAATGATGACAGAAAACTATTCATAATTCTCGACTTAGAAGCTACCGTTCTGCCTCTTTATGGTTTTGGTTTCTGTACAGTTATAAAAGTACAATACTGCTTCTTGCGATACTGGACTTGGCAACACTTAGTACAGTAGAGTGTTGTCAAATCAGCGGAATTTTTATTCAAAACATTTTTACCCCATTTTTTGAATAATAATATTTGCTTTATTTAATCACCGAATGTCTGTCATTCAAGAAGGCAAATATTACTATTTAAGAATTGTGATAAATATTTTGAATGACATAAAACCCTGCTAAATTGACTACACTGATTGAGTTTGACTTTTTACAGAAAGTTGTTTTAAAAATTGAAGTATTTTTGAATAAGGTACTTAACTTAATGCGCAATGTTTGAAAGAGTGCTATAATGTTCCTTTCCTGATTAATTTTGTAAGCTGAGTTTTAATTTTGCCAATTCAGCGAAATTTTTATTCAAAACATTTTTATCACAATTTTTGAATAATAATATTTGCTTTATTTAATCACCAAATGTCTGTCATTCAAGAAGGCAAATATTACTATTTAAAAATTGTGATAAATATTTTTAATTTAAAAAAAAAAAAAAAAAAAAAACTTCTAAATTGGAAAGTCTGATTGAGTATGACTTATCACGGATAGATGTTTTAAAAATTGAAGTATTTTTGCATAAGGTACGTAATTTAATGCGCATGTTTGAAAGAGTGATATAATGTATATGCGTTGCTCTGTGTTCCTTTCCTGTTTAATTTTGTAAGCTGAGCTAGTGCGTAATTTTGCCCTTTCCTCGGGCAATCCTTCTGACCCCCATACCTGGGCGTCTTTCATGCATCTCAGTATCTATTTTAGAAGGCCTCTCTCTATTACGAGGGCCGGGAATTGAGAGCAAGGTTTAATTTACAGGCAGGTGAGGCGAAAAAGTACACAGAATAATGCTATTGCTCTATGTTTAGCGTTTAGGGCTGACCCTAATTGTTCAGAGATGCATGATGTTGCGCTGTCATTAAATGCATCTCGGGGCATTTTATATTTCGAAATTACTAATTTAAAAGAATTTGACAGTCTAATTTAAAATTTACTTCTTCAGTAAAATTTTAGAGAGCGAAGTCTGAGTAAAACGAAATCGTGTTTTAAATTTGTTTTCATGGTGTACAAATAAAATCTTTTACACTTTTTCTTAGTACCATGCAATCTGCATCAAGTGGAAGATTATGCAGTAAACCTGTGAAAACAGAGCCTGTCTACCCCGGAAAGTGTTTATGATCTCGCAGAAAGAAATCTATATCTGTTCAGTCAAAAATTTGTGTAAAACGAAATTTCTCCAGTCATTAGCGATTCGGTTTTTACAGTCCAGTACTTCCTGTCTATAATGGAATCCTGACTTACACTAGCTTTACACTAGTCACGGCAAGAAACACTCAAGCTAATGTTAAGTCTATGGGAAGGTTCTTTACAGATTTTTCTCTCACATTTTAATATTTTTAAATGATTTTTGCATAGGATAGTTGAGGTCGATCTCTAACGTTGTTGGTTTTTACTTTTTTTGATTTTGGTTACAGTTTTTTTTGTTTTTCTTATAAGCGGACATTTTCAATTTTGGAAGCAGCTGAAACCGGTTCTGAAAGTGAAAGTACCTTTATATATATATATATATATATATATATATATATATATATATATACTCAGAGGAGGACTTAAAGGAATCGACTGGGAGCAGAGACTTAATGTCCAATCCGCACCTTCCATCGGTGCAGCCTGTTAGTACTCTTGCCTAGTGCATGGGGAACGAACGCGGATGGGCTTCCTCCAACCCGCTTGGCCAGCGTGGAGGAATTTGGCCACCTCCACCCTTATTTTACCATGAAATCACAAAACAAATCACGGCCCTCAATTCCCGGCAGTCTGCATGTTCCTGATTACGGCAGCGATCAGAAAAACATGAAGACAGAGGGTGCTAAGAATCACCGGGCTCGGCTTGGCTGCCATAAGTTGATGACCTTGGCTACGTATAATGGACGATCCTTATCTTCTGAAAGTCGTTTACAGGAACTTGAAGAAGAATTAGAAAGAATCAACTGGGACATTCTAGGATTATGCGAAGTAAGAAGAAAAGGTGAAGAGAAGATTGATCTTGCCAGTGGACATGTATTGTACTACAGAGGTACAGAAGATGGAAAAACAAGTGGTGTAGGATTTCTGATTCATAAAAGGTGGAAGAATCAAATCGTAGAATATGATAGTGCATCAGATAGAGTTGCAAGGTTAGTTATACAAGTGTCAAAAAGATACAAGCTGCAAATTACCCAAGTTTATGCACCAACAATTAGCTATACTGATGAAGAAATTGAGGATTTCTATGAAGAAGTAGCTTCAATGCATCAAAAAGGAAAATGCTACATAAAATTAATAATGGGAGACTGGAATGCTAGAATTGGGGAAAAAAAGAAAGGTGAATTCTCAGTAGGAAATCATGGATATGGGGTGCGTAATGAAAGAGGAAACAGATTGATTGAATTTGCAGAATGTGAACAGATGTATATCATGAATTCATTTTTCAAGAAAAAGCCACAAAGAAAATGGACATGGCGTAGTGCAAATGGCTCAACAAGTGAAATCGACTACATCTTGACAAACAAAAAGCATCTTATTCAGGATTGCAGCGTTCTCAATAACTTCAATACAGGAAGCGATCACAGGTTAGTTAGATGCAAACTGCTTTTAAATACTAAAGTGGAAAGAATGAAGCTTTTGCAATGCTCAAAGAAATCAGTCGATATTATAAATCTCCAGAAACATAAAGAAGAATTTAATTTAGAACTTAAAAATCGTTTTCAAGTACTTCAATCAATCTTAGAAGAAGAACAAGATGTTACAGTAATGAACAAGAAAATAACAAATACTCTACAAGAAATTGCAAGGACGATAGCTGGTGAAGTACAAGTAAAGCAAACAAAGAAAATAACAGAAGAAACAAGAAGATTGATGAAGAAACGCAGAGAATTTAAAATGAAGAAAAACTATCCTAAATCAAGAGTTGAATATGCAGAATTATGTAAAACGGTAAGAAAATGTGTTACAGAAGATATCAGAAAATTTAACTGTGATCTTGTCAAAAAAGTTCTAGAAGATAACAAAAGTTTAAAATCAGCTAAGCGCAAACTGTGTGTTGGAAGAAAAGGTATTTTTGCACTGAAGAGAGCAGATGGAACAATCACCAAAATCAATAATGAAATAGTACACATTGTCGAAAAATTCTATAACAATCTATATAAATGTGAAGATCAAAGGGAAATCAACCTACGTGATCCACTAGTAAACATAACAGAAACTGAAGAGATAATCCCAGTGATGACAGATGAAGTTGTACAAGCCATTAGAGGCATGAAAAAAGGTAAATGCCCTGGCGAAGATGGAATTACAATTGACCTTATCAAAGAAGCAGGAGAAGAATTTGCAAAAATGCTAGCCATACTGTTTTCCAAATGTCTCGAGAAATCAGATGTACCAGAAGATTGGAATAATGCTGTGATGGTGTTACTTTATAAGAAAGGAGAAAAGGAAAACATTAAAAACTACCGTCCAATCAGCTTACTGTCAGTGATTTATAAAATTTTCACCAAAGTTTTAACGACAAGACTTGAATCAGCTCTGGACTCAGCTCAACCTAGAGAACAAGCAGGATTTCGAAGTGGATTTAGCACAATGGATCATATTCAAACAGTAAGGGAAGTTATAGAAAAACATAAAGAATATAATTTACCTCTCTGCCTTGCCTTTATTGATTATGAAAAAGCATTTGATTCGGTCTACACATCTGCAGTAATTACTTCTCTGGAGGACATTGGTATAGACAAACCTTATATCAATATCATAAAGAAGATCTACAAGAAAGCAACAGCCACCATCCGTTTGGACAAAGGAAAAGCGAAGATCAAGCTTGGAAGAGGAGTAAGACAGGGAGACACCATTTCGCCTAAGCTTTTTACTGCTGTCTTAGAAAGTATTTTCAAGAAGCTGGATTGGGAAAACAAAGGGATTAGAATAAATGGGGAATATTTAAGCCATCTCCGGTTTGCTGATGACATTTTAATTTTCAGTAATAGCCCTGAAGAATTGCAAAATATGCTAAAAGATTTGGCAGAAGCTAGCATTAATGTGGGATTAAAAATAAATTTGGAAAAGACTAAGGTGATGTTCAACTCATTTGCATCAAAAAAGAAAATCGTCTACAACAACACTGAGATTAAAGATGTTGAAAGTTATGTGTACCTTGGACAAGAAATATCATCAGACAACAGTATCATGAATGAAATCAATAGAAGAATAAGAAATAGATGGAGTGCTTTTGGGAAGAACAATATTATTCTGAAGAGTAACATGCCTCTTTGTTTGAAAAGAAAGGTGTTTAACCAATGTGTTTTGCCTGCACTAACTTATGGAGCAGAAACTTGGACACTAACAAAACGGATGGTACAAAGATTACAAACAACACAGCGAAGTATGGAAAGATGTATGCTAGGCATAACCAGAAGAGACCGAAAGAGAATAACGTGGATAAGAAGTCAGACGAAAGTTTTTGACATCATCGAGAGAATTAAACGGCTAAAATGGAAATGGGCTGGGCACATTGCAAGAAGACAAGACAATAGATGGAGCACAAACACCCTACAGTGGTATCCCAGAGATGTAAAACGACCAAGAAGACGACCTCAAGTAAGATGGAGTGACGAAATCAGAAAAGTGGCCGGTGTTAATTGGATGACTAAAGCACTAGACAGGCAACAATGGAAAAATCTGGGGGAGACCTACATCCAGCAGTGGATTGAAAACGGTTGATGATGATGATGATGATGATATAAAGTGTAACCAAAATCAAAAAGCTAAAAACTAACAACGTTAGAGATCCACCGCAGCTATCCTATGCTAAAAAAATCATTTAAAAATATTAAAATGCGAGCGAGAAACCTGTAAAGAACCTTCCCATAGACTTAACATTAGCGTTCGAGTTTCTTCGGATGACTAGAGTAGGTTCTTAAACGTAAACAAAAAATCGTGGTTCTTACGGAAGGAATACCACATATACTATACAATAACCAATAACTGCTCAATCGAAAACCTCTCCAAAACGGAATTTTGTTTCGGCATCTAGCGAATCCGCTTTTACAGATTTTACTATAAAAGATTATTGTATTTATTTAATACAGTAGAACCTGTTAAGATAGAATTTCAAGTGACCAGAGAAAGATTCATATTTATACAAGTTTCCATCTTAGAACGTAAATTTGTATGGAACTTTTTCCGTAGGGACCATGGATTTTTTGCGTTTAAAACAGGATTCCGTTATAGACAGGTATCGCTTTCATAGAATTTACTATATATTTTATGTCTCGCTTTTTCTGTCTTCCTGTCCCTCTTTTTTTGTGATAGGGGACCTGTTAACACATAACTGTAGCTTTAGTTTCCCACATAAAAAATTTTTTTGTTGTAGTGTGCACTATACATCGCGTCTTAAAAGTTTGTTCAATTTTTTTAGCACTTTCCAACATTGTTGAAAAGTGTTTATGAATTCGGTTTGTCTGTCTGTCCGTGCTCTCACTCGCTTAAATATAATCGGATTGCCATGTAATATTGAGGTTTACTATGGCATGTTTGGTATTTAAAATGAAGTGTGTACTTAGTTTTTTTTACAGGGACACTCAAAAGAATTCCGTTACATTACGGTCTACGGGGGAAAATCATTTGCGGTTTATTTTAATGATGTTACAGAATTTCAAACACATTGAAATTGGTATATATCACTGAGGTGCACTATAAGAAGCTTTACTATAGAATAGGGTGTGTGTAGCACTTATATTTCTTTTACAGGGGCACTTAAAATAATTCCATTACATTAAGATCTAAGGGAGAAAATCGTTTGCGGTTTATTTTAATAATGTTTCACTATTTCAAACATATTGAAATGTAATATTTATCACTAAGGTGCATTATAAGAAGCTTACTATAGAATATTGTGTGTATAATAAATGCATTAATATAAATATATTATTATAAATTATAGCATTTATCGTTCATTTACACTTTACGTGGTTGAATTCAGACACTTTTCTCCGGGAGGGATTTCTGTGACGGGGACATTATAGAGTTCCGCGGGGGGGGGGAGGGGGATTCCGCTTTTTGACCATTGAAAGCATAAAATCTCAAACATTCCAGGGGGGGGGGGGACATTTCAATGCTCCGCGGGGGAATGTCCCCCCCCTCCCCCCGGGTCACCCGCTGGATTCAACAATGACACATAAAATAATTCGGTACTGTGTTTAACAATAATTGCTTAAAGTGCTTTTTCAGTTGCTGAACGCGTTTTTAAATTTAAGTCATTTTTTTGTCTATTACTTGTGTTGTACAAATTCTATAGATCATATAAAGGGCAGCACAGAAGTACACTTCCATTTATTGACGAAAATTCCTGAAGGTGAATTTTTAACTGTGCTACGCGTTCCTAACTGAACTAAAATTTCTCATTCTATGTAGTATACATAAAAATCTATAGATCATATACAGGATTGCACAAAAGAGTTTGGATATTTTTTCCGAATATTGTTGGTAATTCCTGAAATTGGGTTTTTAATATATCACCTTATTAAACGGTAAAGAATGTAAAATTATTTTGGCGGAGTTGGAAAGTGTTACATAAGATATATGTTTGATGCATGTTTTTTCGCTCTTGTTTTTAATCTCCTCACTTACCAAATTTCATTCTATTTGTATTTTGCGTATGAACTTTTGAATATAGCTCAATTTTCAGGACTATAAGGTATGCAAACCCACTTTAAAGAATCAGCAAATTTCTGTTCTAATTAAGTAAAATGCATTTATTAACTGCATTTGAATCTCTTAACAAATAGGAAAAGGTCATATAAAATGAAATTATTTCCCCCAAGCGTATTTCTATATCTAGTAAATAACATATTTATTTGGCCTCAAAAACTACACACTGGGGGGGGGGGGGGGGAAATCAAATGTTCTTTAATTATAACTCTATTATTCAATCGAAGTCATAAATAATATACATCAATAAGACATTATACTATAAACAATCATTATCTGCTCGGTAAATCAAGGGGTTTTTTTTCCTCCCATCTTCTTTAGGCATCTGAAACAGAGAATAAAAATATGTAACATAAATTTCTAATACACTTGTCAATTATTATACCATATGATAGATTCACGCTTGCAGTTCATTCACTGCTTAATAATAGACTGATAAAATACGTCGATTAAAATCATGCTAAATATGCCTGAACTATTTCCCATAAACGACAACACATGCGATGTTTTTCTTTCTTTCTCTATCTTTCAAACCTACCCTCATCTGAAAAAAAAATATACCTAATTAATTAAATATATTTATTGACTGTACTTAAATCAGCAGTGAACAGGAAAACGCCATACAAACCCATATCAAGACGCACTCTCGATATAAAGATCTTTCCTGCAAATTTCCTCATAGAAAATAAGTAACATACTTATTCGACCTCGAAAATTATGCACTTGAAAAAAAATTAAATGTTCTTTAATTATACATTCTATTATTTGACCAAAATCATAAATAAGACATGAAATAAGACATTATATATACAATCACTATCTACCCGGTAAATCTAGGTTCTTTTCTCCCATCTTCTTTTGGCGTCTAAAAGAAAAAAGAAAAAAAAATCAGATAAATTTATAAACCATTTGCTAATGATTACGTAATAACATTCACGTTGAGAGTTCGTTCACTATGCATTAATAAGGTACTTTTACCGATTAAAATCATGCTAAATATGCTAATACCGTTTTCCCATAAACGACGCTACCCGAAGTGTTCTTTTTTTCTTTTCACTTTTTCTTTTATTTACTTAGCTATGCAATGCATGTCACCTTCGCACTGATTTGGTGACCCGGTTTCGTACATTCGAACCGCCACTTCCCGTTTCAGGTTTCGCTTCTTAGATCTTTCTCTCGATATTAACAACTACTTCAACTTCATTGATTCAAATTCTCTTTACTTACATGATTTTATCCATTGTCTAATTTAGGCTGTTCTTAAAGCTGTTCCCAATTTTTTTTTCTCTTGCACCTTTATGTATGCACCTTCAGGGGCATACATATAATGGTCCCGTTAAATGTTTCCCATTCAAACACATCCCCCCATGGTCCCGAAAGGGTTAATGATAAATCGGGTGGTCTGAAAAAAATCCTTTTAATTTTCACATTATAGTACAAATTCTGAGATTTAATTGAAAATGACTCATTTTCACACAGTCGTAAGTAAAATGCTTCAAAATCATGGAAGAATAATATGTGCGTTTTCTTTCAAAAATGACCCAGTTTCAATGACGGATTTTTGACATTTAGATTCTGTAAGGGGTCAAGTAACCTTTAAAGTGTCAGAAATTCGATGTTTTTTTATTAGCTTATAATTAAATATGATTCTTTAGGAACAATTTAAAATAAACCCCATGCAAAAATTCACTTTAGAAGTGGAGTTATGTGTAAAACAGTCTGAGCTTTTTTTTTTATATGATCAAGGGACAGTTTGATCTTTGAAGTCAATTTTCTCAAAACGACGATTTTGGCCATTGCACGCGCGATTTAAGAGAAATGGTTGGTTAGAATTTCATGAAATTTTGACTGAATGTCTTAACCAGACAGATACACAAAATGACCTACTATTATTTTTCTCAAGTAACAAGTTTAGAATTTATGACTACTTTTGTAGCGCAAAAAACTCATATTGCGAATTTCTCTAAAAAAAAAAAAAAAAAAAAAAAAAAATTCTCAAGATCTACACATTTTATTTTTTTCATCGTAGGTCATTTTGAGAACACATTATATATGTACTCATTAAAAAAAATTGGCTGGTTTTAGCCATTCAAATGTGAAAAATCATGCGCGCAGTACATGCAAGAATAATTCTTTCGTAAAAAATGTATTATATTTTAAAATAAATTTAAAAGCTTTATATGAGTGTATACATTTTTGGAGAATTTTAATTTATAAAATAAACCTTTTTTAATATGCATTTAAAATTTTATAATTCAAAGTCAAATAGTTACGGAGTTATGGTAATTCTTACAGAGGTCCCTTTTTCATGTATTTTGTGAGTTCAAAGGTTACCTGACCCCTTAATAGCTTCACTGCTTGGTTCATCCGGAAAATTAAAACAATTTACCTTTGTGATGTGGGATTTGAATCTTAGTCTAGGGTGAAAATAAAAGTGAAAAGTGCATCTGATTTAAACAATCATTGTAACATGTTTCATTTTTATGGATGAAATTGCCGATTAGCTTTTATCTATCGATATATATATTTCTCTTACGTGGCGCGGAAATAAGGCTGAATTTCTAGCTTATCGTTTGGCAACAACTGTAGTTTCAGAATCTCCAATATGGCGGCCAGTGTGAGAGCAGTGAAACTCAAATTAGTAATTATTAAAAATAAAATAACATGTGCGTAATCCAAAGCGTTTGAGACGATTCCTCATTTTAATTATGAGTAATATCGTTAATTTCAAATAAATTCTCAACTGTTATTTAGAATTTATTTATGAATTTCACTCACACGAAAATCGGAGAGAATAAAAATATCAACTGTCTAGATTGCACCTGCTGCCTTCTGTTGCTGTCTTGATGAAGTAAAAAATAATTTCTTTTACAAAAATCTACAGTCAATTAAAACAGTAAAATGTCGAACGAAATTTAAACAATGATTGATGATATATATAAACTATCTTCCTATCACGTAGTTTTTTTTTAATGAATTTAAGCCGTACTGTACAATATTATAGGTGCAATGAGTTTTAAACTAATTGTGTTTTCAAGATCCTTTTTTCATAGTATTTAAATGATTTATGTCCATTGGTAGCACCAACTAAATGCCTTTTTAACTGTGTTTTCAACGAAGGTTTCAATTATTTTTTTACATTAAAAAAATTGTCAATTTCATATGTTAAATTGATTTATTATAGTACTTATTCCGGCTATAATAGCTGCAAAGATAAAAAAGGGCGAGCAAGCGAAGCAAACTGGGACAGCGTAGCGATCTCAATGTGAATTGCTTCGTAATTCACGGGGGTTGGCGAGCTTTAACGAGTAGGGGGCTGAGCCCCCTAGAATGTTATATTCATGGATAGTAACGTTGCGTCTTTCAATATTTAGGGTTGATGATTTTTTTTTCTCATTTTCTCAGGCGGAGAACCGGTATAGTGATAGTATTTTATATAAAAAAAATAACATTAATAGTGAAATATTGTTATGAAGGTAAAAAGAGAACAAAATCGAAAGATAATGTTTATCAAACCTCAACGTCTTAAAGTCCAAGAAATTTCTTTAGAATATTTTTAGATGGAAGATAGAGGTGTGTGTTGTGTGCGTAGACTTATTTTTTTCTAACGATATTTTCTAAAAGGAAATGCTAGACCCTAGACTTGTGAATTTTCAATAATACGATAAATCAAATTAACTTTAGGGACGATAAAGAGGGCCGCCACTGGTGAAATTTTTAGGTAGATTTCGTAAGAAATATTACCTATTACAATCTCCCCTAAGTTGGAATTCCTGAAAAAATTTTGCAGATCTACACCGATCATGACTCCTAGAACCTAAAACCACCCCCAGTTCAAAATTTTATCTATCTATCTATCTATATCACTTTTTTATGGACACGATAACTTCCATAGTTCTTCAGAAATATCTTCCAAACTGATACATAAAATCAAGCGGCATAAAATCTCGGTCAGGTTCGTTAATGGACAAAATCGAATCAAGGGCGGGGGGCTTTTTGTGAAAACAGAAAAAAAAACCCATAACTTCTTAATTATAATACGTATCGAATCCGTTTAAAGTTATTATAACTTCTAGAAAAAGGGCCAAAAATTTATGTATGACAGATTTTTGATTTAATTAAAAATGCCCCCAAGAGGAGAGGGGGAAATAGGGGTTTAAGAAGAAAATAATTAATAACTTCGTCAATTCAGAAGATATCAAATCCGTTTAAATTTATTATATAAATCCTCTTAATATTATCTAAAACTTTTATATTGACAAGTTTTTTATAGGACCAACCCTTATAGCAAATATATATATATAAATAAAAACAAAAAAATCCCTGATGGCTCCGTCTATAGGCACGTGTATATTTCGAAGTGGGCGGACCCAACTGCCGCATCATGGCAAATAGGTTCCTGCGCCTGTAAGGCCGAGCCGTCAGGGATTTTTCAACTCTATCTCGCACCACTTTCTCCAAAAAAAAAAAAAAGAAAAAATCACATACACTTTGACAACATATGAGAACTATAGTACTAAATTTATTTCTTAAAAATAGTGGTGGGATTAAAATATAAAAATAGTCGCCAGTGGCAATCCTGATTCCGAGACGTGAATTATCTAAGAGTTTTTAGGCGGCTTAATCCGGGACTGCATACAATAGTAGTTCAAGAAATATTAGCCGTAATATGAGATTTTTAATCCATCACTTTGAATCAACCTGTGCATTAGTTTTATCTTGAAAATACGTTTTTTTCTCGGGTTATTGACAAAATCGAAATAGAGAGGTTTGAGACATTGACCGACGTTCGACTATATTTAAGAGCCTACACTAGTCACAGAAAGAAACGCTCAAGCTAATGTTAAGTTTATTGGAAGGTTCTAGCGCGATTTCTCTCTCGCATTTTAATATTTTTAAATGCTTTTTTTGCATAGGATAGCTGAGGTCAATCCCCATCGTTGTTAGTTTTTAGTTTTTCGATTTTTGCTGCAGTTTTTTTTTTATAAGCGGTCATTTTTAATTTTGGAACCGGTTGGAACCGGTTCTGAAAGTGAAAGTACTCTTATATAAAATAAATGAAACCAAAATAAAAAAAAGCACAAACTAACAACGATGGGGGTTGACCCCAGCTATCCTATGCAAAAAAAAAAAAAGCATTTAAAAATATTAAAATGCGAGCGAGAAATCGCGCTAGAACCTTCCCATAGATTTAACAATAGCTTGAGCGTTTTTTCGCATGACTGATGTAGGCTCTTAGGTGCTCTGTAACTATTTCAGTTATTGTTAAAAGATGTGATCGTGTATAATATATTCCTAATGATTTATCTTTTCAAAATCTCTAAAAGCTTGGCTGTATTTACATTATGGTGTATTTTACTTCTTATTTAAGTAAAAAAATCGTTTACATAAAAAAAAAATGTTTTTAAATCATTTGTTTATTCTTACTTAACCCCAGAAGTTGGCAACTGAATATCTTGGAATCATTAATGCTTATTCGTTAAGAGTGATGCCAAGTCCTGCAACTTTGAACCATAAAAAAATGCTATTCAATTTGGAAAAGAGTAATGAGTTGACAGTTATTTTGGAATTCGCTCTCCTAACTATTATTATCACGTAAATGATGTGAGGCGAAAAAATAATCTATAACGTATAGATTATAACGCCCTTTTTCCTTTTTACGCATTATTCCTATTAATTATCTTTAAATTATAGTGTTAATTATTTTATAATTTGTTTTATTAATAAGAAGAAACAAATAAAATAAAACAAGAACGAAAAATCATGCGTCAAGCATAGATTATGAAACACTTTCCAACACAGCCAGAAAACTGTGACGAAACTTCACCATTAAATAAGGTGAAAGAAGATATGCAAGTAAACAGTTTCGAAAACACATAACACATTGAAAAATACAGTTTCGAAATTTCCTTCCGTTTAAAAAAGTAGTCGAATTATTTTGTGCAGTCCTGTATATGATCAATAGATGTGGCTATATAGCATGATAAAATTTAGTTCAGTTAGAATATTCACATTTAGCAATTTTCGCCAAGCGATGGAAATGCACTCGAAATCTTTTGTACAGCCCTGTATATTATCTGAAGACTTTTGTACACACCACATATTAAGCTAAAAGGCAACTTAAAACTCACTCGCAGCAATTACCAACCGTAAACGAAAATGTATATTTTTCTTTGCGTAGCCCTGTATACGAATTTATTTATATTTCACAAACTTCTAATAGTCTACTAAATATAGTTCAGCAGGGAAATGCGTAACACGATTAAAAACTACCCTTAAGTAATTCACTCCCATTGCCTGTAATGCTTATTATACGGATTATATAGTAATGATATAGTAATACGGATTCCCTTGTGTAGCCCTGTATATGAACAACTGAGTTTATAAACACACACGTAATATGAAAAAAATTAGTTAAACTTAAAAACGCAAATCAAAGTTGAAAACGCACTTATCACGCATAGACTATAAATATTGCATATGTACTGTAACCAATATATTTTGTGTGTCCCTGTAAATAAACGCAATGCACACCACACTTTCAAGAGACCAATTTATAGTGCACCTTATATTTATTTATAATTATAAATAAATTATTATATTTATTTATAATGTATAATGCATATAATTTTCTTTATGTTGGAAATAGTGAAATATCACTAAATTACACTGCAAACGATTTTTCCCCGTAGAACAATGTGTAACAGAATTCTTTTGTTTGACCCTGTAAATGAATAATAAATGCATTGCACTCCATATTCTACAAAAAGCATGTTTTAATGCCCTTCATAATTATATATCAATTTCATCATGTTTTAAAAGACGTAGCATCATCAAAATGCACTTGAAACGATTATTTCCCATTGACTGTAATGTAACGGAATACTTTTGATCGTCCCAGTAAAAAAAAAAAAAAAAAAAAAAAAAAAAAAAAAAAAAAAACTATAAGTGCCACACAATTCAGTTGAAATTGGGAACATGCTAAAGTAAATGACAATAACATACAAAAATTTCAGGGCGATCCGAGTATATTCACGCGAGTTAGAGCACGGCCAGACAAACCGAAGTCATAAACACTTTTCAACTAGGTTGGAAAGTGTTAAAAATCACCCGTAATGTATACATGTATACTTCATCTACTCACATTGTACGCATTTTATTACAATGTTTGATTCTAGATAAATTATTAGAAGCACAAAACAGAAAATCAGCCACATTGCATATGTTGTAACCCAGTTTCTCTCTTCAGGCATATTGCACATTAAGTTACAGTGCAGAACTTTTGGTAAATGATGAGAAGCAAAAATAAAAATGTAATCCATATTGCATACATTATTATAACTCACTTTTCTTCTTTATGCATTACACATTAAATTAGTTTGATTTTTGATAAATTAAGTCATCCATATTGCATATATTATTATAATTCGCTTTTCTTCTTTATGTATATTACACATTAAATCACGTTGTTTGATTTTTGATAAATTAAGTCATCCATATTGCATATATTATTATAATTCACCTTTCTTCTTTATGCATATTACACATTAAATTACGTTGTTTGATTTTTGATAAATTATTAGAAACAAAAAAGAAAAAATCAATCACAATGCATATGTTGTAACTCACTTTTTCTCTTTAGGCATATTGCACATTAAGTTACAGTGCATAACTTTTGGTAAATGATGAGAAGCAAAAATTAAAATGTCATCCATGGATGCAATATGCATATTGCATACATTATTATAACTCACTTTTCTTCTTTATGCATATTACACATTAAATTACGTTGTTTGATTTTTGATAAATTATTAGAAACAAAAAAGAAAAAATCAATCACAATGCATATGTTGTAACTCACTTTCTCTCTTTAGGCATATTGCACATTAAGTTACAGTGCAGAACTTTTGGAAAATCATGAGATGCAAAATAATAATAATAATAATAATAAAATAAATAAAAAATAAAATCATCCAAATCATATACACTATTAAAGCTCACTTTTCTTCTCTGTGCATATTACTACACATTAAATTACAATGTTTAGCTTTTTGGTAAATGATAAGCAAAAGAAGAAAATCCATCTATATTGCATACATTGTAACTTTCTTTTCCACTTTACGCATAACACTTATTAAATTTCAATATCTTGGTAAATAATAAGAAACAAAGAAGACAAATCACCCATAAGGTATCCAGTGTTGTGTAAACTCGTAAAAAAAAGGGAACTAATTAAAACATGATTCATCTTTTAAAAAATTAGATAAATTCGCGCAATTAAAAATTTATCAAACAAATCCACTTAATTCAAGCTTATTTAAAAAAAAAAAAAAAAAAAAAAAAAAAAAAAAAACAGAACTTATTAAGTATTCTCTTAAGGCTGTTCTCAAATCCAAAGGAGCTACTTTAAGACACATTTTTCTTAATTTATTACTTACCCATCATACGTAGTATAGGGTAAGTCTTGTAATCGTTTTGAAAATCGAAAAAAAAAATTTTTTGACGGATTTACACGTTTCAGGCACTGGAGATTCCGAAAAACATATTTTAAGAAAAAAAAAAAAAAAAATGTGTGTCTGTAAACGCTCTATCTCCCGAAAAAATTGAGATAGAGACTTGAAATTTGGTATGTACTTAGTATGTAATAATGGAAAGAAGCTTATTGAATTTCAGTAACCTCGATTATCCGGAACTATTGTTTTCGGACTCTCGAAATATTCGTTCTGATAAAAGGTATATAAAAATTTTCGAAATTGTTTATTTTAAGGAGTGAATATAAAAGACAATAAAAAACATAAATTTTGCATAAAGCATGAAGTCGTACGGATAATGAGTTGCCGATATATTTGTAATCCTATTTTCCACTCTCTTCGATTTTTCATGACCCTGTATTTCATCCAAATTTCAATTCAAAGATATATATATTGATTGGAAATGAGACGCTTAATCAGATGCAATAAACCGGTAGTTAATAGGATTATTGTTTTTCGAGTTATAAGGATGTTTCTTTTAAGCAATTCAGTAATGGAGCCTTTAAAGTTTATGACGTCATCAAGCCACGATTTTATTCGAATTGCAATGCATTTTATAAGTAGTTTACACATTTTTTATTTTAATATTTTACATTATGCATATCCATGATGGGTTAGTATTATGGTGGCCCCCAACGACTAGTTTTTATTCGGAAATACATGAAATGGGCTGATGTTGTTATTCAGAAACTATGTAATCGAAATACGTTTTCCATTTTTTGGTAAAGATCTTTCGGAAAACACAGTCAAATTCGGCGTTTTTAACCGAATTCCCGATTCTTCAGCTCTAGAAAGAAGAAAATCGTGTTCTCATGTAACACGAATTCTATATATAATCTATTTATCAAACACAGGAAAACTCATTTTGATAAAAAATCGCTTCCATAGTCAGGCTTGCCAATTTTCTGCCTTTGAGTTTAAAAATGAGTCAGAAAATATGACAGAAAGTTTTGCGTTGCTGAGCAGGTCATTTGAAAACCACCTTAATAAATTTCATTGTCTACAAAGATTACTGATATTTTGTTATAGTACAAAGAACACGATTATCAATTTAACACAAAATGAAAAGTTTTATTAATTTTTATTATTGAATAATTTTGTTTGACGTAATTATCTCAAAACAGAGACTGATGTTCATGAGTACTTATAACGACAAAAGATCGATTGGTAGTTACAACTCTTTTCACTTAACTCTCTTAAGAGGCTACTTGACTCAGGCTAAAACACCCGCTCGCTAATGTTAATCCTACGGGAAAAATAATTTACGATATCTCGCTGGCATTTGAATATTTTTAAATGTTTTTTTTGCATTGGATAGCTGAGGTCAATCTCTATGCACTCTCCTTTGTCCTTTTTCGATTTTTGTTGCAGTTCTTTTTTAATTGAGGATACTTTCACTTTCGAAACCGGTTCCGAAAGTGAAAGTATCCTCAATTAAAAAAGAACTTGTAATCAAAATCGAAAAAGTACAAAAGAGCGTCCATAGAGCTTGACCTCAACTATCCAATGCAAAAAAAAAAAATCCCTTAAAAATATTGAAATGCGAACGAGATATCGTAAATTATTTCCCCCATAAGATTAACATTAGCGAGTGAGTGTTTTCGCCTGAGTGAAGTACACTCTTAACTCTCTTTTTAATAGTGTAAAAAGTCAAAAATAAAAACTGATTCTTCAATAAAATTCAATGTTTAATGTAAAATAACTGTTATTACTTACCCATCATACGTATAGGGTAAGTCTTTTAATAGTTTTGAAAATCGAACAAAAAAAAAAAAAATTCACGGATTGACACGTTTCAGACACTGGAGATTCCGAAAAACATATTTTTAGAAAAAAAAAAATGCCGTCTGTCTGTCTGTGTGCGTGTCTGTAAACGGTCTTCTCCCGAACAAATCGAGATAGAGACTTGAAATTTGGTCTGTACTTAGTATGTAATAATGGGAAGAAGCTTATTGAATTTCAGTAACCTCGATTTGCCGGAACTATTTTTTTCGGACTCTCGAAATATTCGTTCTGATAAAAAGTATATAAAAATTTTCGAAATAGTTTATTTTAAGGAGTGAATATAAAAGACAATAAAAAAAAAAAAACATAAATTTTGCATAAAGCATGAGGTCGATCGGATAATGAGCTGCCGAGATATTTGTAATCTTATTTGCCACCACACTCTTCGATATTTCATGACCCTGTATTTCATTCAAATTTCAATTCAAAGATATATTTTAATTGGAAATGAGACGCTTAATCCGACGCAGTAAACCGTTAGTTAAACTGGATTATCGATTTTGAAGTTATAAGGATGTTTCTTTTACTCAATTCAGTAATAGAGCATTTAAAGCGAGGCTAACGAAAAAGAAATGCTACCGCGGTGCTTTACGCATATCTTTTTTTACAGACCGCCGGAGTCACGTGTTGCTCGAATGCACCAATGAAGGCGTACGAATAGAGCAACACGTCACTCAAGCGGTCTGTAAAAAAAGATAAGTGGAATGTACCGCGGTAGCCTGCCTTTTTCGTTAGCCTCGATTTAAAGTTTATGACGTCATCAAGCCACGATTTTTTTTCGAATTGCAATGCATTTTATACATCGTTTACACATGTTTTATTTTCATATTTTATATTATGCATATCCATGATGGGTAAGTATTACGGTGCCCCCAACGACTAGTTTTCTATAGGAATAATCAAATCTTCTTTTTATGTAGCAACGTCTAGTTGTATAAATATTTAATGATTTGTCAATCAGTATGCAGCTAGCTCTAAAACTTTTACGATTGGTTAAATCTTTTCTTACTGGATGGTCAAACGCAACTTTCGTACAGAATTCAATCCACATAAAAGTATTTCGATGTCAAATATTTGTCGCAATAATTCTAGACCCAGAAAATCCAAAATGTCAATACTTTTCATTGATGAATGAAAGAAATAATCGATAATAAGGAAAATGTATTTTTTTTTTCTCTTATTGAGTCTCCAAAACATTCTCAAACATTTCTTACTGCAAAGCAATATTTAACAAGTAATAGTAGAAAAGCTGGAAAAGACCGTTATATTGTAGGGATGTCGAACCCGCGTGCCAGAAGGCCAATTGCCACTTCTTTCCCTGAATGTTTTTCTTCACCTTATTTAATCTTTTCATTAAATAAGTCGAAGAATAATTTTCAAAAAAGTGATGGCAATTGGCCTTCTGGAACACGGGTTCGCCGCGCCGTCCCTGTTATATTGGAACATTTGGTCTGCTTTCGCTGTACTGTATATAAAAAATAACATTGCATGAACGAACGATTGCTATATATACAATCGACTCCTATTATAAGTAGTAATATTTGAAATAGTTTACATTTTACCCAATAGATGGCGCTCCGCTGATAAAATCTGTAAGAAAAAGCTCAAGCTGACACCAAAAATATCAAAAGGTAAGCGCTTCCCTCTCTTTTCTCCATTTGAACAGCTAAACATTAAGAAAAGTGAGTGACTTTTCATCCATCTTTAGAGCTTTAACGGAGCGCCCTCTTTTGGTTAAAATGTAAACTATTTTTTTAATTACTGTATTCAAATCTTAATAGCTACTATATAAAAATATCATTTTTGTCATCTTTATACTTTTCATAGTTTAAGAATTATTGAAGGAAAAAGTTGTGATAATCAATACATTAATCGGAAGATTCTTTTTCTTTTGTTATATACTCATATACTAACCGTTAATACTGTCTATTCACAGCTGGCAAATGGTGTAAAATTTCTAATTTGAAATAGCCTTTATTTATATTTTCTTGTCATCCAAACATCAACATTAACGAAGCGTCTTTTGGCGTCTTTTCAAAGAAGTGTTTACACCATTAGAAGATTGCGTAACAGGAATATTAACTGCAACTGCCAAAGTCTTCTGTAGAAACGCAAAGCACGTTTTAATAAATAGCAGAGTTCATTGCGAACATAATCAAATACATAATTTCTTTTTTCTTTGATAAATGTTACATTCTAAATGCCAGCGCTTTTAATTTAATCCAAGTTTTAAAAGATTGCATATAAATAGAAATTAAAAGAAAAAAAACTACTTTATTTGCAAATTTTATTTCTTATTCTCTCAAATGACCTTTTCAACTTTGCGAAACTTTCTGACATATTTTCTGACTCATTTTTAAACGCAAAGGCATAAAATTAGCAGGCCAGACTATTGAAAAGCGATTTGGAATTGAAATGAGTTTTTCATTTTTTGATAAATAAATTATTTTTCGAGTTATACGAGTCCGTACACTCTGTTTTCGAGTTTGACAGTATTTTCTGAAAGATCTTCTGCTTTAACCAAAAAATGGAAAACGTGTTTAGATTACATAGATTCTGAATAAGAACACCTGCCAATTTCATGGGCTCTGTAACGCGATCTAATTGCGAGACTGGAGCCAAATTTTGTATAACATTGATTAAACAAGACGGACTATGATTAAAATCGACAGGCCGAGTGCTTGGCTCAGATGAAATAAATCCTGCTACACCCCTGGGTGGACCTATCGTTATGTAACGTACTGTATAAGCTATGCTTATACGGTATAGCTTAAAAGAGCTTAGAAAATCGATTAAGGCTTCCTTTTTAAAAATTCTTTTAAATATATGTACAGTGTCTCACATAAGTGATGGGACACTTGTGCTTTACAAAAGGAAACTAATCAAATAAATTAAAAAAAGCATGTACACATTTTTTTGTGGGTGTGTTTCATACTTAAATTTAGTAAAGATTATTACATAACATACATTTTGTCAAAATATTAAAATATTAATTTAATAAAAATACAAATGTTTAGAACGGAGCAAAAAATAGCTCACATAAGTGATGGGACACCATTATATATGCAACAAAAATCGTCTGAAATAAGCAATAAAAATATTTTTTGGGGTTTTATTTTTACTTAAAAGCAATTGGCAATAATTTATAAAATCGTCTGCAGTATTTCTCTCCAGTTTGTTTTGGAATTTTTGTGTTTTTTAGCTCTGTGTAGCCATGAATGCTAAACGAAAAGAAACTTCGCCTGAAATTCGAAAATTAGTTATTAATTTGCATATTGAACGTGGAAAATCTATTAGAAAAACTGCTGAAACAGTTAACTTGAGTCGTTCAACAGTTTTCAATATCATTAAACGATATAAAAAGAATCATATGATTCAGGATAAAAGAAGACCTGGCCGACCATCAAAGCTATCCAATGGAATAAAGTGAATTATCGTTCGAAATATTAAAAAAAATCCAAGAATTAGTGCTTCAAAAGTTGCTTCTGATTTACAAGCATTATATGGAATAATTGTTAATCCTGAGACTATTAGAAGGGTAATTCGATCTGCTGGATATCACGGTAGAGTATCCAGGAAAAAATTCTTCGTAAGTGAAAAGAATAGAAAACTCAGACTAGCTTTCGCAAAATCCAACATAAATAAGAATTCTGATTACTGGAATAAAGTTATATTTGCTGATGAGAGTAAATTTAATATAGTATTTGGTTCTGACAGTAGAATCTTGGTGTGGAGAAAACCCAGGGAAGAATTTCGCAAACAGAACTTGGTACCAACAGTAAAACATGGTGGAGGAGGAGTTATGGTATGGGGGTGTATGTCGTCCGCTGGAGTTGGTAATCTTGTTTTTATTGACAGTATAATGGATCAGTACAAGTATATTGATATTTTAAAGCAAAATTTGAAATCTTCAGCACGAAAATTGAACCTTCATAACGATTTTAAATTCTACCAGGACAATGACCCCAAGCACACTGCTCTGAACGTTAGACTCTGGCTGCTATATAACTGTCCTGAAATAATAAAAACACCACCACAATCTCCAGACTTAAATCCCATAGAGAATATTTGGCAAGAATTGGAATCAAGAATTCGCAAACACACCATTTCTTCAAAACAACAACTAAAATCGGTGCTTCAAGAAGAATGGGGTAAAATCACTCCAGAAATCACAAAAAAATTAGTCGAATCCATCCCAAAAAGATTAAATCATGTTTTAAAAGTAAAAGGAAATCCAACAAAATATTAAAACCTTTTAAAAAGTAAAATTTTTGGATAAATATTTGATGGAAAAGTAAGTGTCCCATCACTTATGTGAGCCATTTTTTGCTCCGTTCTGAACAATTGTATTTTTACTAAATTAATATTTTAATATTTTGACAAAATGTATGTTATGTAATAATTGTTACTAACTTTAAATATGAAACACACCCAAAAAATTTTTGCACATGTTTGTTTATTTATTTTATTGCAGTTTCTTTTTATAAAGCACAAGTGTCCCATCACTTTTGTGAGACACTGTATGTTATAGAATTGATGAAGGCCTCTACTAACTACACTCAAATTACATTTAGCTTTCTTTTATATTTTAAAAGTATTTTATTCTATCTTTTCCTGAAACCATTTAATTAATATTACTGACCCCTTACTCGCTAGATTAAATTTCTATATTTGTCTCGAGTTAACACTTCAAATAGTTAGAAACCCATAAGAGTTATAAGTCACAGTAACGTTTAGCCCAAGTGGCTGTCAAATACATAAAAATGAAAATTTGTCGTCGATACAAATCTATTTCTTACAAATCCACAGTTTAGAAGCTTTAATCGGGAAATTATACGCACAGGCGTATTAAAACACAGCCGAGGCAATTATACTCTATGTAATTTCTATCTTCTTCAGAATATACTGTCAAAGTTGGCATTTTGAGCTATAAATTCCCGATGCTTCAGCGCGAGAAAGGAGAAAAACATGTTATCACGTGACTCGAACCGACTGTCTTAAATGAAAAAATTACATGGTCCCAACAGAAAAAATATCAACAATTATACATGCTAAAACGGAAATCTGCATAATACGGAATTTTTTCCTGTTTTTTTCCGATTCCGGCGGTTTCACATGTTTTATAATAATTATTTGACAAAGTTATTACATAGTTATATGTAGTTATAGTAATATTACGTATTTTATTATTGCATATTTTTAATTTTTAAATAAGTCAGCTAAGGAGCTCTTGGCTATTAGCTATTAGAAACTTAGTAAAATTCTCTTTGTAAGTTTATTTTGCGGAGAAGGGGCCAAAATTCATGTAAAAAAAATCCTCGTGAAAAAAAAAAAAAAAGCTAGTTTTGGCCCGGCTTATTATTCTTTACGTTTCCCATGTTCAAATTTAAGTTAAATTTAAGGATTATCTCTAGTACTTCTGTAAAAAAAAGAAGAGAAAATTGTCTATAATATATTGTCTGAGAATATATTGTCTTTTTTACTTTCCATTAATGCATGAAAAAAAAAAACAAAAAAAAACATTGTTGAAGAAAAAAGTAATGAAAAGTTTAAACAAAACATTTGATGAACAAAAATATGCAAAATACTTTGAATTTATTTGGAGCTGTTTATCTCCATTTGACGATAATATCAGAATTCTCTCATAGATAACATGTGAAATGTTGCCTTTCTGCCGGTTCAAATAATCACATTACCCATTCGTCGCCTCCGTGGCGCAATCGGCTAGCGCGTTCGGCTGTTAACCGAAAGGTTGGTGGTTCGAGCCCACCCGGGGGCGAGTAGATCTTTTGCTCCAGGTGCTTACGCTTTTCGGTATAGTGTTTTATGTGATTTAGTATGTTCTGCTTCTGCTCCACACATTTCACAAATGAAATTTTGGGGAAATATGGGTTTCTTCTTTTATTTGCCCATACTTCTATGCATTCGTATTTTTAAAATATCCTTCAGGAAAATAAATATTTTAAACTTCTTTTTTTTTTTTTTTTTTTTTTTTTTTTTTTGTTCAATTCCTACTATTAGCTCACACTCTCTATATATTTATATATCTTGTTCAAATTTTCAATCGTTAATAAAATATTTTCTATTCATCCACTCAAGTTCAAATACATTTTTTAAAACTTGTAGTGGATGGCACTGGATGTTAATACAGTTTTTTCAAATATTAATTCATTCATTAAATTTAATTAATTAATTTTAGTTTTATATGGGAGAAAAAAAAATTCTCCCATTGCTTTCATAAATGAAATGAAAGATTATCCTCAAATGAGTGATGCCACAAAAATAAAATACCGCAACGATGATTATAAAAAAATGTTCAATAAAGATAACGTGAGACATTAATGCTGCATTATTTTATATACTTATGATTAAAAAGTAGGAATTGACTTAATTTTTTTTTTTATCATACTTGTTATGTGTACTGTGTATCAAACTTGTTCTGTGTACTCAAAGGATTTCTCGCTTGTCCCCCCCCCCCCTTCTCTCTCTCTCTTTTTTTTAGTTGTCAAACTATTTCTAAAACATAAACTTAATTTATAATTTTATGGTGTTAAAATCTTAGCGAAACTGGTTTAGATTTTAACATTTCGCATAAAACTAAATGTATTTTTTAGAAATAAGAGAGAAGACCTTTAAGAAGAGTACACAGAAAACATAAGTTAAAAATATTAATTTACTCAGGAGATATTTTAAAAATAAGAATAGATCACACGCCCATAGGTTTAACATTAGCAAGAGAAATTCGAGATCATACTAACCAACAGCTTTAAGGCGTTCTCAAAGAAATATTTTATCCCACTCTATAACTCGAAACTTTCTGACACATTTACGGACCTATTTTTATACGAAAAGCATGGCACTTGCACGTCTGACTATTGAATCGATTTGGAATCGAATGGTGTTTTAAGGTGCGTTCGTAATTATATAAATATGTAGCACCTACAGTCGTCGTCTGGTCCGTCCGTCTGTCTGTCCGCATATAACAGCGAAAAATCTACCCAACCGAATGGTTTGAAATTTAATATGAATAATCGTTGCAGAATTTTCTCGAGTCATTTCAAATTTTGTGAAAATCGAATCAAAACTTATATTAATAAAAGTTTTCTTTATTCTATTAAATCCTATCGTATGTAATCTATTATAATAAAAGAGCATGTCATGTGACCGAGGAAAACAAATACAGGCAAACCACTTCTTTTTTCATATGTCAGGTGGCCATTTTTATTCAAAATTATTTTTTCGAATAAAATTGCGTAAAAGTTACATTTTTAGAAAGATCGTTAAAAAAACTTGTTTGTTTGGGACTTAAAACAGCCTATAGAGGCGCTGATCGCAGCCGTCGGTACAGGAAAATTGTCCCTTTAACTAATGCTAAAGTGCCATTGAAACCATTATTTATTGTAAACGCGTTTCAAAGTGTTTGATATTCCAATTTGGATAATTTTTACCTTGCCATATAAACACAGAACACAAATATCCCATCAAATCTGAAATTGTGCAAAAATATAATCATTATGAACAAAGTAAAAATGCATGTAATTCAATGGGCTTGAAAAGGATTTTCCTGAAGCGAGCAGTTATATCTTATCTCCACCAGATGGCGTAATCGAGTGCTTGAATTCCCATTTGAGAGATGAGTTACATTCAAAAATGTATAGATTCTGAGATAACTTCAGTGGAAATTACGTTAACAGCCGAATATCTCAATCCATTAGAATAAATAAACGAGAGATTCGTTCATTATGAGTCATAAAAATGTTAAACCATGGACGTAATAATTCGCAAAGCAAGATCGCCATAATGAATTTTACAGTGCTGTCTGGTGTAGAAAAAAATTCTCATTTATAAACGTGTTATACGTAATAAGGGAAAAAAAATATAGGCATACTCATTTCGCTCATAGCAGACGATATAATTCATTTCACTGAAATAATAAGGATGATTTCTTTACATTGTGAAACTAGCTATGTCACGTTTAACGTACAATTTCCAACTCGTCCGTTTTTTGATAAATGAAATATTTATTAAGTTAAAAGCGATTCTTGTCACATGACAGCAGGTTTCTCCTTTTCCGCGATGTCGCGTACGGAAATTCGGTTTAAAACACCAACTTTAGCAGTATTTTCGGAAAGATCTTCTGACTTTAACAAAAAATTGAAAAACTACCTTCGATTACGAGTTTCGGAGTAAGCAGAACACTTGCCAATTTCAAGCGTTTCCGAACAAAAAGGAATTCAGAAATGTGTCACAAAGTAGTGATTTGGATTTGAGAACAGTGTTAAGAAAAACTGGTTCTAAATTATTAAGAATTATGTATGGGACGTTCGTCGCAAAGGTGTTAACTAACAAGAGTGAAATAATGAAATTACATTTGAAGTGACAATCTTTTATTTGGATATAATAAATATTACATTAAAGTGCAGGGCTAAGCCGGGGCCTCCGAGATGTCGCTGTGTGTCCTACACCGGGCCTGCTACAAGTATTAGTGACGTCACAGTAGTGATCCACTTTGGTCAAAGTATCGCAGCAGAAAGATGTAATAAAAAGAGCATTTTCGCTCTTATAATTTGTGATTACATAAATAATATTAAATTTCATAATCGTGAAATAAAAGGGAATTAATATACTTGTTTTATTAAAGGAAATTAAAAGTTTTAAATTAAAAAAATGCTAAGATTAATAAATCAGATTGAACCCATTGACTTACCTTTTCCTAAACACATTATTTTACAATAAATATACGTACAAAAAATATAATGAATCTACCAAAAAATTTACAAAATCAATCCCATTCCTCCCTTTTACAACTACATACCATAATTTAACCATCAAAACACAATAAATGTCAATTTAAATACAGAAATCGACATTTTTTAACTATAGAGACCTTGGCACTTTTTTTTAACGCTTTATAAAATTATATACACAATTATGAAAACAAACCTAATGTACTTTTATGTTTATTTATATATGTATAAAATTATTTATATATACAATTCTGTTCTACCTGCATATAAAAAGAGATAAATGGCTTCTTTATATTAAATAAATTATATAAATATTGAAAAAAAAAATACTTATTTATATGAAACTACGAATAGGTTGCCAGAAAATATTTTGCAGCTTTCCTTCTCTCGCCATAAGCCTTTTTCGGTACTTTTCGGTTAGCCGGGCGCCAGTGATACATGTACATATATAAATATATATATTAATTCATACATATATGTGTGTGTAGATATGTGTATATATATATATATATATATATATATATATATGTGTGTGTGTGTAGATATATGTGTTTGTATATATGTATATATATCACTGGCGCCCGGCTAACTGAAAAGTACCCAATTTTCTATCTTGACTTTGTAACTGATTTGTAATATTTTAAAAATTGTCTATTTATTGTACTTGGGTTTAGGACATAATAACCACTCAAAATAACTATCAAAAGATTTATTTTCATAATATATTTGTACACTTAAGTTAGCTAAAATGTTAAATTGAACTACGTAGAATTACTAAGTTGTGTAAATCAGTTACTTTTAATTTTATAAACAAAGCACATCACTCACTTCTAACTAAATGTATCCAGATATTAGTCACTTTATTACAGTATTTCTTTCAAAATCATTTTTTAAACTGTTTATCGTCTGCTTCTTTTATTTATTTTTTTTTTTCTAAAGATTATTTGACTCTTTTCGATTTGGAAGTACAAATTCAATCAAATATGCCAGAATATTTCCATTACAGTAGGCTAGACATTTGTTGTTAGGTTTTTTTTCTCTGCACAAGTTCAATACCATCATATTAATTCTAGCTTCACGAATTATGAAAAGTATATCGAAACATTTAATGCAAACCACTTCTGTTGAAATGTAAAAATAATTATCACAAGGTAATTTTCGTAGCTAAAATTTCTTCTTTTCATTATCAGTAGCGAATTTGAAGACTTAGATTAGAAACTAGGAGCACAACATTTTCTTCTCTTTATTTTATAGATATAATCTACACTTTCTTTAATAAATATAATCAATAATTATTGATAGCATTATAATCTAAATACACGGAAAAATATTATTAATTACTATATAAAACAATAAATAAAATCAAAATACTGTCGTAAACAATCCGTACAAACGAACAAAGTACATGAAAATTTTTAAGTTATTATGGATCACTGTTTTGACGTCAGCAGGTTGTGACGTCACCTGTAGCAGGCCCGGTGTAGGACACACAGCGACATCTCGGAGGCCCCGGCTAAGCCCAGACTTTTTTCCCAGGGTCCTGTTTTTGTGAAATTGTGAACAGCTTTTCATATTTGTGAAAAATCTAGTCGCAATTTTGTGAATTTGAAATGATTATTACACTGCAAAAAATAACTGTTGATTTTACAGTATAAAACTGGCACCTCAGCTGCCAGTATTATACCGTAAAATTAACAGTATTAAACAGTAAAATAAGCAGTAATACGCTGCCGTGCAAGCAGTAATACGCATACCGCGCAAGCAGTAATACGCTGCCGTGCAAGCAGTAATACGCTACCGCGCATGCGCGGTATGCGTATTACTGCTTGCACGGCAGCGTATTACTGCTTATTTTACTGTTTAATACTGTTAATTTTACGGTATAATACTGGCAGCTGGGTGCCAGTTTTATACTGTAAAAGCAACAGTTATTTTTTGCAGTGTATATTCAGGTTCTTGTTCATTTTAAAGAAACTATATGGATGTAAAATACACATATTTTCTTTATATATGTAAAAGTGACAGGTCAGATTTTACTTTTAAATGATTAAATTTGTAAAAAGTTCAGTTTAAAGCTGGAAAGTTTTCTAAAAAGCCTCTTTTTAAGACAAAGAATTTTGTGAAGGATTCTGTTTTAAGATGAAAAATTTTGTGAAGGGTCCTGTTTTAAAATGAAAATTTTTGTGAAGGGTTCTTTAAAGTACCCAATTTCTTTCTAAACAGATCCCTGACGTGATATGTCAATACACATGAAACTCAAAGATACCACATTTTAATTTTTTACTTAAAAAATACTCTAAAAGTTTTCTAATAAATTGCGCAAACCACACATGTAAATACAATAATTATAGGTCAAAATATATATAACTCTTTTTATATTGTGCGGTCTGTTTGGTTTAAGAAGTACTTAAAACTTTAAATCCATTTTATGTACCTAAAATTTAACACTTTTGTATCTGAATTTCTATGAAAGATTAAATTATGAAATTTCGTAAAAATCATTTTCAATAATATATTAATTAAACGATTAAACGCACGGGTCAACTGGTATATACATAATATAAATAAATAATTTTTTTAAAAAACGAGTAAAAAACATTTATAAATTAAAAAAATAAAATAACATTTTGTGTCCTGAACTTTAAAACAATTAAAAATATATGTATTATTATATTTAAAAGTTACTCCAAAAACACCTGTTTTACATTATACATAAAATTATAAATAAATGACGACCTTCCAATCACATTGAGTAACAACCTACCTCAAAGTAAATAGATAATGCAAATTAAATAGGAGAAATCCTTCACTCGATAAAACAAAGATGCAAAAAAGGTAAAGGACTTTACCACGTCTGGCGCAAAGAAAACAACAAGATATCAAAGAGAAAAAAAAATAAAAATAAACAATCCCAATAAGAAAACAATTCCCACAGAGTGATTATTGGTAAGTGGGTCAATGTTAGGAGAAATGTGCCACGGTATTCTTGTCTATGCTGAAGATTATCACAGAAGGAATAATAATAATAATAATAAAAAAAGTCTTGTCGGTTTTATTATGCAGGTTTTTATTACTGTAATTTTGATTTAACAAGACACGATAAAAATAGGCAAATGATGCGCGTGAAGCGGACAAGTAATGTCTTCCAGGAAAAATAAAATAAATGTTTACGGTCGCCGAGTCAAAGAAGAATAGAAGTAAACATGGATGTAGTCTTGAAATTTAATGAACTAAGTTTTCTGTATCTGTGATAATTTTACAAAAAAGAAGAAGAAAAAAAAGTACGTAACCCCTTATTATATCGCGCCTCGATATATCGCACATTTCTCCTTTTTTTTTAGTTGTCCCCCGATAAATTTAGTATGACTTTTTTTCATATGCCAGGCAGCCATTTTTATTAAAAATTATTTTTTTTTTAATACAATTACAAAAAAGTTTTTAGAAAGATCGTTCAAAAAAATTGTTTGTTTGAGGGATGAGTTACATTAAAAAATGTATAGATTCTGAGATAAATTCAGTTGAAATTAAGTTGACTGCCCAATATCTTAATCCATTAAAGTAAATAAACACAACAGATTCGTTCATCGTGAGTCATATAAATATTAAACCACGGAGGTAATCATTCGCAAAGCAAGACGTCCATGGTGACTTTTGCAGCGCTGTCTGGTGTCGAAACCGTCAGTTCGAATCTAAACTCGGCAAGCGGGGGAAAAATTCTTTTAAAATATTAACATATAAATATGCTAAGATGGCTCATAGATGACGCAACTAAAAAAAGAAAGAAAAAGAAAATAAAAATTTTGCAAAATTACGGCAGTAATTTTGTAGTTGTGTCGACCTCAAAAATTGCATAGTGGAATCGGCCAAATCATCACAGTTTTCCACTTGCATTTTTTTTTCTTTTTTGCAGATTTTCGCAGTTAATTATTAGTTAGGTGGGGGACACACTGCCTTTGGAGGGTACACCCGTGTGTTTTCTTCTCTCTCTCTCTCTTTCCCCTCTCCGGTTATTTAATACGTAAAAAAATTGTTCTTATCGTCCAAACTCTTTGAAATTACTACGAATTATAAATATAATGTTTTCGAAACACGAGTAAAAATTTCGCAAAAAATTATTGATATTTAAGGGTAAAAGATAATGTTTTTTTCTCACCCTTTTTTCACATCGGGTCATTTAATATTTAAAAAAAACTAGCATTTATTGTCCAAAAGTAAAATGTATTCATCCCAAATGTCTTGAAATAATTAAAGATTAAGACAAGAAGGAAATAAGAATTTTTCGTTTGGGGACTTTGTCCCCTCCTTCCCCTCCGTGTGACACAAGTTTTAATTAAGTATATTAATTTTACTTCATGTGCTTAAAAATGACCTTTCAGGTGGGCCCCCCTCCCCCTTTCAGGAAAAAGATAAATAAATTTATTAATGTTTTTTAATTGGTCTGAAATGCTTGTTGCGGACACTATCACGGTTCGCGTAGTTTCCGTATGCAGAATATAAGAATTTTAGTTAAGAGCCTACGCTAGTTATGCCAATGCGAATACACTCACAAGCGCAAGCTAATGTTAAACCAATAGCAATTCTTTTCAAACTTCTCGTACGTGTGGGGCAGTGTTGAATTCAGGGGGTAGCCCGTGGGGGAGGGAATTCCCCCGGGATCATTGAAATGCCTCCCCCGGAAGATTTGAGATTTTATACTTTCAATGGTCAAAAAATGCAATTTCCCCCTTTCCCGGAACTGTATAATGCCCCCCCCCCCCCCCCAGCTTCAAAAATCCCTCCCGGGGAAAAGTGTCTGAATTCAACACTGGTGCGGGGTACAGCTAAGTACATAATAATACATTACCTATCACCAGAATCTATATTAGAAGCAGTACATATTACACCAATTTTATTATTATTTTATTTTCCTTTCAAATAAAATCATCAAATTACAGATTCATATTTTCAATCTCGTCATACATTGCGAAATGATTAACCCTGTCTATCATTTTAGAATATTCCTTGAAAAATGTTGCGAAAGGATAATTGCGAAATCGTCTGCTTTCCTTCACTGAGAAGGATTGGCAAAATGCAACAAAAAAAGGCAGACGCAAAACAAGGTATCTATTTGACCTAGAGTGCTTCAGTTTATTAAAATAAGCATTTCCCGTTAGGGTTTACACCTGCTATTTTTTCTAATTTTTCTAAGGGCGGATCTAAGCAGCTGTTGATGCTAATGATAGCGTAATATTTACGAAAGACATCCACTTTGTTTTGGAAGACCGTGGCATAGTTTTGTATACCATTGACCAATATTTCCTTACGGTATTTTTTGGTACAATTATCTTAATAAAAATATAAAGTTTTTTTTTTTTTTGGGGGGGGGGTGAGGGATGGGGGGGGTCTCTCTTTTAAAATCATCTGTAGTCTCAAAATCAGAGACAAAAATAAAATAAAATAAATAAATAAACAAATAAAAATAATAAAATTAAATAAAAGTCAATATTGGTTTAGTTCTTTGGATTGGTACTCTAATAGCATACGTTGAGATAGCGTTCCCTTTTATACCTTGGTTGGTAAATGTTTTTGTTTTTTTTGCAGATTAATTTGATTCAGCATGCGTAAGTTCTGTTTTAACTTTTGAAGTTCACTGTGAGTGCAGTTTTACCACAAATTTTTAATAGAATATTTCGCCTTCTTTAATCGCAGAAAAATATTACAAAATCTGCAATACAACAAAGGCGACTACAAATTCTGTGATTTAAATATTAAATTAAAAAAAATTCTATCAGAAATAGTGGTATCAGATTGCTTAGAATTTCCAAGGAGTGTATGTATTTTTCTTACATAAGAAATTTTAATATCAATAAGAAGTAAATTATACCAATGGCTTATATTTTAATTTATCTTTTAGAAAATTGAAATTTTATAAAATGAAAGTTTTAAATGAAAAATGATTTTATGGCTCAGTTTCGAAGAAGAACAATAATTCTGGTTCGGTTCTGGAAAAAGAAAAAAAAAATGTTTATTTTCGGTTTTCGTTCCATTTTGTTCCAAACTAGAAACAAAACAAGTTGGAAATTGTACGTCAAACGTTACAAACGAGGTGCGTTCGTACGCACGTTTTAGAATTAAATTCATGATATCCCATGCGTAGAACGGGCTAAACAGCTAGTTAAGTATATATTTTATGACACTGTTCATACAAATATCTTAACTAGTTATATAAATATTCAGATATATATGTATCAGCTAGTTATATAAATATTCAGATCTTGATGATTTTTAATTCTGTGAAATGAATTATATCGTCTGCAGATTAATTTCTGTAATAAAATAAGTATCTCGGTCGCTTGACGATTTAACATCCATCGGAAGCTCCTCTAACAAAAAAGCACCGATTTAAAAAAAAAAATCAAATTTCTTAATAAATATTTTTATTAATATCTCCTAAAGTTTTGATTCGATTTTAATAAAATTTGAAATGTCTCGACAAAATTCTGCAAAGATAATATATTTTAAATTGCAAACCATTTGGTTGGGTAGTTTTTGCGTTGTTATATGCGGACGGACAGACAGACGGACGGACAGACAGACAGACGGACGGACAGACGGACGGACCAAACGACGACTATAGGTGCTACGTATTTATATAATTACGAACGCACCTAAAAAATGTAATGATTTTTTAAAAATCAAAATGGTTTTACGGTTCAGTTTCGAATAAGAAAAATAATTTTTACTCGGTTCTGGAAAAATAAAAATAAATAAAGGTTTATTTTCGGTTTTCGTTGTTTTTCGTTCTAAACTAAATCTTTTTAAAATGAATTTTTAAAATCAAAATGATTTTACTGTTCAGTTTCGAAGAAGAAAAATAATTTTGGTTCGGTTCTGGAAAAAGAAAATTACATAGGTTTATATTTTCGGTTTTCGTTCCAAACTGAAATTTTATTAAATACATTTTCAGAAATAAGAAGGATTTTACGGTTCAGTTTCGAAAAAGAAAAATAATTTTCAGTCGGTTCTGGAACAATAAAAATAATTTAGATTTATTTTCGGTTTTCTCTCCTTTTTGTTCCAAACTGAAATTTTATAAAATACATTTTTTTTTTAAATAAAAATGATTTCGCGGTTCAGTTTCGTAGAAGAAAAATAATTTTATTTCGGTTCTGGAACAATAAAAATAATTTATTCGTTTTATTTTCGGTTTTATTTCCATCAGAATATTTATTTTCGGTTTCCTAACAATGTGCTTGCTTTCAGACGAAGATGCAAAACTTACAATAATTTAGATTTATTTTCGGTTTTCGTTCCATTTCATTCCAAACTGAAATTTTATAACATAAATTTTTAAAAATAAAAATGATTTTTCAGTCCAGTTTCGTAGAAGAAAAATAATTTTGGTTTGGTTCTGGAACAATAAAAAATAATTTAAGTTTATTTCCGGTTTTCTTTGCATCAGATTTTATTTTCGCTTTCCGAATTTTGGTTAGGGTTTGGTTCGATGCCATGATTTTTTAAGAAAAAGAATTCTAGTTAAGGATTTATCGTCATGTTGGTAACTAAAACAGACAAATTGCCAAGTTTCACGCTAAGGTCCATATTTGTCGTTACAAAATACACTTATATGAATGCCTGTAAATCTACTTTCACAACAACAATACTATGGACGCGGGAAAATAACTTTTGGAATTTCCTAACAATGTGTTTGTTTTCAGACGAAGATATAAAATTTACAATAATTTAGATTTATTTTCGGTTTTCGTTCCATTTCGTTCCAAACTGAAATTTTATAAAATATTTTTTTTTAAATAAAAATGATTTTGCGGTACAGTTTCGTAGAAGAAAAATAATTTTGGTTCGGTTCTAAAACAATAAAATAATTAAGGTTTATTTCCGGTTTTCTTTCCATCAGAATTTTATTTATTTATTTTTTATTTTTTTCGGTTTTTGAATTTTGGTTAGGTTTTGGTTCAATGCCATTATTTTTTTTAAGAAAAAAATTCTAGTTAAGGATTTGGTGTCGCGCTTTCACTCCGCCTTGAGCAACTGAGGATGCTATAGCCGGAGTGAAAGCGCTTTTGTGTAATGGTGATAGTTTTATGTGAAACTTTTTAACATTTTTAATAATGAAGGTCTGTTTTATGGAACTTTTAACCATGTTTTTTTAGGTAATGTCTGGGTGTAAAAATTGGCAATAGGAAGAATAAATATTAAAATGTAGTCAATTGTTGTTTTATTTATTTTAGATTTATTTGCCAATGTGCACATTTTATTTTTAACAATTAAAATAATAATAAAAGTTATTATTTTTATAGTTTTATTTATTAATTTATTTTAATTATTATATGTTTATTAAAATTTAAAAAAAATCAAATAAAGTTACCCAAGGTTGTTCTCATATCCAAACAGGTTACTTTCTGGCACATTTTAGGTAGATTTCGTAAAAAATACTACCTATTACATTCTCCCCTAAATTGGAATTTCTGAAAAATGTTTGCAGATCTACGCCGATCATGACTCCCAGAACCCAAAACCAACCCCAGTTCAAAACTTTATCTATCTATCTATCTATCTATGTCACTTTTGTATGGACACAATAACTTCAATAATTCTGCACAAATCTCTTCCAAACTGATACATAAAATCAAGGGGCATAAAATATCGGTCAAGTTCGTTAATGGACAAAATCAAACCAAAGAGGGGGGGGGGGCTTTTTGTGAGAACAGAAAAAAACCCCATAACTTCTTACTTATGATACGCATCTAATCCGTTTAAAGTTATTATTATTTCTAGGAAAAGGGCCGAAAATTTATGTATGACAGATTTTTGATATCATTAAAAATGGCTCCAAGAGAGGGAAAACAGAGGGGTTTAAGAAGAAAAAAATTCATAACTTAGACGATTCACAAGATATCAAATCAGCTTAAATTTACTATAAATCCTCTTAATATTATCTACAACTTTTATATTGACAAGTTTTTTATAGGACCAACCCTTATAGCAAAACAAAATTAAAAACAAAAAAATCCCTGCCAACTCCGCCTACAGACACAGGTAGATTTCGAACTGGCCGGTCCCTGTCGCATCATGTCAAAAAGGTCATTTCTTCTGCAATTTCCAACAAACAGGCTGCGTCTTCGAAATCTACCTGTACCTGTAGGCCGAGCCTGTCAGGGATTTTTTAAATTCATTTTTGTTCTCAAACGTATCAATGTGGCAGCTGTTCTTATTCAAAAACTATGTGATCGAACTGTTTTTTTTTTCCCAATAAAAGCAGAATATTTTTCATAAAAAGCTGCCAAATTTGTCGTTTTGAACTGAATTTCCGGATGCGAAAGCACAGGAAAGGAAAAAATTGCCATTCCGAGACAACAATCTTTACTTATAACTCAATCATTTATCGGAAAGTGAAAAAACTGTTCGATAACAAATAACTTAAATAATCATGCCTGCCAATGTCACGATTTTACGCTTAAATTTGAGTCAGAAAATAAATCAGAAAATTTCGCGTTGTTGAGCGGAGAAAAATATTTTCTTGAGAATCTGAATATTGCAGAGCTATGTAATCGAAACACGTTTTCCGTTTTTTGGTAAAGGCAGAAGATCTTTCAGGAAACAGTGTCAAAGTCGGCGTTTTGAACCGAATTCCAGATGCTTCATCGCGAGAAAGCGGGAAAACGTGTTGACACGTGACACGAATCGCTTATAACTCGATAAATAATTTATTTATAAAAAAGAAAATAATAATAATAAATAAATAAAATAAAGGAAAACTCATTTCGATTCCAAATCGCTTCAGTAGTCAGGACTGCCAATTTTATGCTTTTGTGTTTAAAAATGAGTCAGAAAGTTTCGAGTTGTTGAGCAGGTCATTTGAGAACCACCTTAATTTATTTTTGTTTGGAACCGCATGAAAAGGGCAGGTGTTCTTATTCAGAAATTATGTAA
The DNA here is from genome assembly GCA_963931845.1 of Maratus michaelseni. Taxonomy (NCBI): domain Eukaryota; kingdom Metazoa; phylum Arthropoda; class Arachnida; order Araneae; family Salticidae; genus Maratus; species Maratus michaelseni. The sequence goes on from OZ007597.1 coordinate 143,162,937, forward strand.
TCGAAATACGTTTTCCCTTTTTTGGTAAAGGCAGACGATCTTTCAGAAAACACTGTCAAAGTCGGTGTTTTGAACCGAATTCACGCTGTGGTACCGCGAGCAAGGCAAAAAACGTGTTGTCACGTGAGACGAATTGCTTATAAATCGATAAGTAATACTTATAAATCAATAAGTAATTTATTTATAAAACAACGGAAAACTCACTTCGATTCCATAAATCGCTTCTATAGTCAGGCCTACCAATTTTATGCTTTTGCGTTTAAAAATGAGCCAGAAATTGTGTCAAAAAAGTTTCGCGTTGCTGAGCAGACCATTTGAGAGTGGCTACTTCACTGACGCGAAAACACCCGCTCGCTAATGTTAATTCTATGGGACAGTTATTTTACAATACCTCGTTTGCATTTCAATATTTTTAAATGATTTTTTTTTTTTTTTTTTTTTTTTTTTTGTATTAGATAGCTGAGGTCGATCGCTATGTGGACCCTTTTTTACTTTTTCGATTTTGTTAACAAGTTTTGTTTTATTAAGATACTTTTATTTTCGGGACCGGTTTCGAACTTGAAAGTATCCCCATGAAAAAACCTGCAAACAAAATCAAAAAAGTAACAAGTTGGAAATTGTAAGTCAAACGTGACCAATGAGGTGCGTTCGTACTATAGCTAGTTATATAAATATTCAGATCTTGATGATTTTTAATTCTGTGAAATGAATTATATCGTCTGCAGATTAATTTCTGTCATAAAATAAGTATCTCGGTCGCTTGACGATTTAACATCCATCGGAAGCTCCTATAACAAAAAAGCACCGATTTAAAATAAAAAAAATTCAAATTTCTTAGCAAATATTTTTATTAATATCTTCTAAAGTTTTGATTCAGTTTTCATAAAATTGAAATGTCTCGACAAAATTCTGCAAAGATAACGTATCTTAAATTTCGAACAATTCAGTTGGGTAGTTTTTACGTTGTTATATGCGGACAGACGGACAGACAGACAGACGGACAGACAGACGGACGGACCAGACGACGACAATAGGTGCTACGTATTTATATAATTACGAACGCACCTAAAAAAGGGCCTGCATAGAAGTCGACCTCCGCTACCCAAAGGAAAAAAATCATTTAAAAATATTGAAATGCAAACGAGAATATAAATAACTGTCCAATAATCTAAATAATGTAAAATAACTGTCCAATAATGTAAATAATGTAAAATAACTGTCCCATAGGATTGACATTAGCGAACGGGTGTTTTCGCCTGAGTGAAGTAACCCCTTAACCATCGCAAAACAAAACCGACTGGCTGCGCTCTGCGCTTTGTTTGGGTTTTGTGTGGCCTCTTCCTCATCATTTTTTGCATGTAAACACAGCTTGTGAGTGTGACCCATTTTATGTAGCTTTGTGAAAGTAATAAAATGTTTCTCTGGCTGGCGAAATTATCCAACAAGTTATATCCAAATGGCGGTGTTATTTGCTCTCACCTGAGGCAGATTTCTGTAATCTTTCTGTAAGCGATCCGAGATAATGTAAACAGTCTGAAGGAAAAGAACAAAGTGTCTTTATTTTCCTTTAAAGTGGTTCTCATGAAAATATTTCATCCTCGCTCAGCAGTGCGCGAAATTTTCTGACACATTTTCGGGCTCGTTTTTAAAGGTAAAATAAATGATACTCCATGGATTACTCCGATGACATCTATGTTCTTATTGATAAAGCATAAGGATTTAATAATTTTAATTTAATGATTTGGATTTATTATTAAAGAATAAAGTGTTTTGAAAGGAATATTAAATTAAACCCTTTGTGCGATCTTCGATCACACTTACCCACTTGTTTTAATTATATATATATATATATATATATATATTAATAAATAATTAAAAAAAACAGTTTCAAATAATAAATAAATAAATTACTTTTATGCTTTATGGTTATTTATCACTATTTTATGTTATTTAAGCAGAAATTTTATTTATTTATTTATTTAATTAAATAAAAATAAAATCTGTAATGTTACTTAATATTTATATTTATGATGTTGAGAGTTCGCAATAATCACGTTATTTTTCTTTCTAGATCTTTTCTATTTTTACTTTTTATAATTTGTTAATAAATATATACAAATCGTATATATAATAATATATAATAATATATTTAATAAATATTTAATAAATATATAATAATATATTTATTAATATATAAAGTAAATAAAAAAAACAGTTTTAAATAATTAATAAATGAATAAATTGTTTGTTTTTATGCTTTACCTGTATATATTTATTTTATTTATTACTAACTAACCCGCCCAGCGATGCCCGGGCCCGAGATAATTACAATCTCAGAGAAAGGCGTTAACCCCTTGATTCCCGATACCCACAAATATAATGAAAAAATTTGTTCAAGAGAACCACCGTCACCTACATTAAAAAAAGAAATACATTTTTCTGATAATTAGAACATAACGAAGACGCTACGCTAAAATAGCCGGCAGATGACACCCTTTCCCGACCTCAATTTCAGATCTATATCTTAATTAGTTACCTAAATTTTTGTTCATCAGTAAAAATTGGCAATTATTTCCTTTCTTTTTCGCAAACTAAATGGAGGGATCTGCCAGAGAAACAGATCTCTTTGTAGTTCAGTTTTTAATGAAAGCAGATCCCTGTCTGAAACTTTCTCGGATCGTTTTCACTGGCGCCGGCAGATTTTTGGCAGTTTTTTGCATAAATTAAAATAAATTACCGACCGATTTTTTTCAAAAATCACATAGTCAGATGTAGAATATTTGTTTACATACGCTCCGAAATTTTCAAATTGATATCTCAATTAGTTTTCTTAAAATTCGCTAATTAGTAAAATAATTTTGAATTCGTTCATTTTCGCTTCCAAATCCAATGCAGCGGTTCGTTTCTTTCACCATTTTGATTTAACCCTTTCCGGCGCGGAGTAAGTCTGTTTGTAAAATGATGAAATTATGGACTGACACCGGAATTTAAAAACGAATTCATTAGACAATAAAAACTTGCTTATTTTCCCGTACTTTATAAAAGGAAAATTTTAATTAAATATTCTTGGTGCCGTTTGTCAGTTTTGGAATTAAAATTAGGTGTCCTTTTTTGTGGACACCGCCCACTAAAGGGTTAAAAGATGTCATTTTAGAAGCGATGGTTAATGAGAATCTAATTAATATCTAGGCTAATTATCAAAATATTAAAATTCTGAGGCTCAGGTGCACATCGCCAGACCTTGGACAATCCACACCTAAATTTCCAGACTTCTAGGTGAGCTAGATTTTGCTAGCCATCGCCAACAGACACACAGACACACACACAGAGCGAAACTTTCTTTTATTAATATAGATAGACTAGCTGACCCGCCCGGCGTTGCCCGAGCCTTTGTAATAAACTTAAATCTCTTTAAAAACGGAACTCTGGCCACGGTCTACGATGGCTTCGGAATCGTATACCCGGCATGCTCATACACTCTAGAAAATCTTTTATTTCCCCCTACCACCGCCAGGGGAGCATTCTGTTCTAAACAAACCTCTTTCCGAACGAACTTCTGAGACAGGTCCCCGCTGCCTACGTTACTGTATAGTATAGGCGCACTACAAAATTGAGCTGGTTTCGAGAAGATTGGAACATTATTAGCCCAGTTATTGCAATAAGGCACAGTTAGAGAAAATAACCTTGAGTGAGAGGCCGAGGGGAGAGGATGTTCGAGTGTCCTTCAGAAAATGACTAATTAGGAGACCCACTATGCATGCATAAAAATTCGTTCGTTTTGTTAAGCTAGGAACTTAATCACAAAGTTGGCTTAAACTCTTATTTGTAAATAGTGGTAACCGCTACTCATAAATTTAATTTAATGTTATAAAGGGTGACTATTAAGTTAAATATAATGTTTGGAATCACTTGCGTTGAAATCGGTAAGATAGTTGCTGATATATAGAAACGGGGCATAGTTAGAGAAAAACCTTGAAGGAGGGGCCGTAGGGGGGGGGGGGGTTCAAGTGTCCTTCAGCAAATGACTAATTAGGAGGACCACTATGCATATTTCAAAATTCGTTCGTTTGCTTAAGCTTTGAACTTAATTACAAATTTGGCTTAAACTATTATACGTAAATAGTGGTAACCGCTACTCATAATTTTAGTTTAATGTTATAAAGAGTGACAATTAAGTTAGTTATAATGTTTGGAATCACTTGCGTTGAAATCGGAAAGATAGTTGCTGAGATATGGAAACAGAGCAGAGTTAGAGAAAAAACCTTGAAAGACGGGCCGGGAGGGGTTGTTCAAGTGGCCTTCAGCAAATAACTAATTAGGAGGATCACAATACATCTTTAAAGATTGATTCATTTGGTTAATCTAGGAACTTAATTTGAAATTTGGCTTACACTATTATTCGTAAATTCTGGTAACTGCTTTCTAGAAACACACCTTGAAGCTTAAATGTAATTAGACCCTTGCCCCTCTTCATTCCCGCAAATATAAAAAAGAATCTGTTAAATAAAGTTTTCTGTATTAACAATCTCCCCATCATAATAATAAATGTCAGGTAAAAAAAAAAAAAAAACTCGACTAATTGTCATGAAGAAAAATGTCCCTGGAAAATATTTCAATCAGTGGGACGTATGTGTAATTTGTCATGTACAGGTGGCGCGACATTCGCATGGCTCCGCTACGCTGATAACTTCATTCCATATTGACACTATTTAGTTACAAATCCTTATTTATGCATCGCTACTCTGGTTTATTTAATTACTTCTGTGAAGAATCGATGCAACCAACCAGTGAACCAACCAACCCAAGACAATAAAAGCGTATTTTTGATGAGAGTTCTTTGTGCATTTTAATTAATATTTCAAAAAGTAATTAAAATATTAAAATTCTGAAGTAATGTTGCACCAGGAGAGGATTTGGACTATCTAAATCTAAATTTCCAGCCTTCTAGGTGGGCTAAATTTTCCTAGCCATCGCCCACAGACACACACACAGAGCGAAACTTTCTTTTATTAGTATAGATGTTATTTTTTAATTTTTCTTTAGATAAAAAAAAATTAAACACAAATTTCATTTATTTTTTAATTAAATAAACATAAAATCGCTAAAGTTGCTTAGTTTTTATATTTATGATGTTGAGAGTGTGCCACAATCATGTAATTTTACTTTCTAGTTCCTTTTATTAATTATTTATTTTTTTAAACAAAAAAAAAAGTATTTTTGTTTAATAAATAAGAAACAGTATTAATAAATAAATAAATAAATAAATAAATAGACAAGTTGGATATTTTTATGCTTCATGTGTATGTATTTTTTTAATATTATTTTTAAATTTCCTTTAGAATAATAATAATAATAATAAAACATAAACAGAAATTCTATTTATTTTTTAATTAAATAAAAATAAAATCTGCAAAGTTACTTAGTATTTATATTTATGATGTTAAGGGTGTGCCGCAATCACGTGATTTTTTTACTGTTTTTTTTTTTTTCCTTTGTTATATTTACAGAAATTTCAGAGAGAGATTTAAAAAAATGTTTTGAATTTACTTAAAACACTACCAATAAAAGCATAACTGTACAAAAATAAAAACGACTGTATTGGAGATTCCCTTTTGCTTGAGTTTTGTGCAGCTTCTTTCTCGTCGGTTTTTGCACGTGAGCACAGCTTGTGATCCATTTCATGTAGCTTGGTAAAAGTAATGCATGTTTCTCTGGCTTGCGATATTATCCAACAAATTCTATCACAGTGGTGGTTTATATACAGCTGGCAGCTGCCGTAGATTTCAATAATATCTTGAAAGCAGTCCAAGATAAAAGTGAATCAGATGTAAACAGTCTCAAGGGAAAAGAAAACAAAATCTACTCTTCTTCGTCTTCTTTCTTTAAAAATTTGCTTCTGATATCTGACATTTCATTTTTTAACAAGTACATAAATTATATCATTCTAGAGTAATTAATCAGACTCAGAATCTGTTATATTAGAATTAATTTTATTATTATTATCAACATTTAAAATATGAATTATTAGTAATTAAATCAATTAAAATAAATTATGTAAAAGTAAAGAAAAAAATAGAGACCAAATGGTTGAATATTTACTAACAGTAGTCAGTAAAAAAATATAATTATAATAAAATAAAATAAAATAAAAATACGATCCAGGGTATTTAATATATATATGTATTTTTTTTTTTTCATTCTTATTTACTGATTTTTGATTTTTTCTAAAAAATATAACATGTTTTCCTTGATTTATAATTTTTTTAAACACAGAAAATAACTGAAAATTTTAAAATGTTAATATAGTTTTTAAAATAATAAATAATAATAAAAGTTAATTACTTCTATAGTTTTTATTATTGATTTGTTTTATAGTTTCAATTTTTATTTTATTATTTTAATTAAAAATAATGTTTTTAATTTTTTAATTAAATAAAAACGAAATAAAATAAAATAAAATAAAGTTACTTGATGCTCATGTTTGTAATGTTGTAGAGTGTCCCATATTCAATGTGTACTGCATAATTCTAATTATTTTCTGATTTTTTAAAATTTTCTACAAATTCCATAGAAAAAAAAATGACAGTTTACTTACAGCACTTCGATAATAAAAACGTAACCATATAAAAAGAAAGCCGATTGTGCTAAACATTCCCAAGTAATTGTTTTGTTTGACTTTTGTGTGGCTTCTTCCTCGTTGGTTTTTGTTCGTAAATACTACAGCTTGTGACCCATTTTATGTAACTTGGTAAAAGTATTAAATAGCTGGCGGAATTATCGAACAATTTCTATCAAAATGGTGGTTTTCGTTGCTGGCAGCTATGCCAGATTTCAATAGTCTTTTGGAAACGATCCAAAATAACGGTAAACGAAATGTAAACAATCTCAAGGAAAAAGAACGAAAAAAATTAGTTGCTTGTCTTTTATTTAAAAATATATGTTTCTTTTTTAACAAGTACATAACGAGTTGCTCCGTTCTAGTGAAACTGAGAAAAGTCACCACCTGAAAATAATAATAATAATAATAATAATAATAATAATAAAATGAATAATAATAATAATAATAATAATAATAATAATAATAATAAAATGAATAATAATAATAATAATAACAAAATAAATAAAAAAAATTGAAAAACACAGCTTTGGTTATTATTTAATGAATGTTGAAAAAAAGTAAATAATGCATTTTTTTCCCTTAAAGAAAAAAAAAACAATAATTTGTAAACAATTTTCTAAAAAAAAAAAAACTAATAATTTTTAAACAATTTTCTCAAAAAAAAAAAAAAAAAAAAAAAAAATTTGAATAATTAAAAATAAAAATAATAATTTTTGAATAATTTTCTAAAAAAAAAAACACACACACACACACAAAAAGAAAGAATAAATTTTCTGAAAAAAGAAAAAAATACTAACAAATTTTAAAATGCTATGCATTTTAAATATCTAATATTGATTTATATATCCATTAATGTAATGCTTCACTTTTCCTACTTGAATCTCCCAGTCTTCAATTTCCCTATTGCTCAGTTCGTAATATTAGTCAGGAAATTTAAATAAAATATCGAATTTTGTTCATTGGCAGTAGTTTCAGAGGAGAATAGTTTGAATAAAATGAAAAGTCATTAATAATCACACACTTGGATTTCTTTCTTTCTTTCTATTTTTTTTCTTACACCGTTTTTCTTACATCTTTTTTTCTTAACGCTTTCCGGTAAGATTTATTCATTAAAAATTATTCGTGCAAAAATCATTCAAAAAAAAAAAAAAAAAAAAAAAGACGCGTTTTGTTTTATAATTTATACATTTTCTTAAACAAAATATATTATGGATTTAGATGGAATTGAAATTAAATTCATTTTTAATTAGACCTGTATAACAATATAATAAATTATAACACCTTGTAATAATATATTTCTTTTAAATACTAAAAGATGTAAATTAACAAGATAATAAATATACAGTAAAATTACTTTTATTAGGTTGTTTGACATGTTTCGGCTCACACCGAGCCATTTTAAAAAACAAATGAGAATATTCCAGAATTGCACAGTCTTTGAAGTTATTATTTGAAATGCTATAATTTAATTTTCATTATAATATGATATGAAAATAAACAACCAAGTAAAAATAAAAGATAACGTGCGTAATTTTTAAAAAGTAATACATGAAATTAAATGATAGCATTTTAAATAATAACTTCAAAGACCGTGCAATTCTGGAATATTCTCATTTGTTTTTGAAAATGGCTCGGAATGAGCCGAAACATGTCAAACAACGTAATAAAAGTTATTTTACTGTATATTTATTATGTTGTTAATTTACATATTTTAGCATTTAAAAGAAATACAGACCTGTATAAATTTTATGGTAGTAAAAATATTTTAAGTGACTTTAGTTTCACGACGAGTGTAGCTAGCTCGTCGTTTCACCGTTCGGCACGAAATACTCATGGAGAACTGTGTTCGTCATTTTACTGCACAGGATTGGGTTTCAAGATATTTCAAATCTAATCCTTAAATTTTTTTTACACGCGATATAATGTTGAATTAGAAAAAGCTTGAAACAATTTCTTAAACATTTGGTGAAATCTTATAATTTTGAAAATAATAATAATTATCCCTGTGATAAGCGCAAATAAAGCATTTATTGTCTATATCAAGCAATTGTCAAGGGCTTCTAAAAACAGCTGTAGCTGTTCCAATTTTGTTTACTGGCAAAAGTTTCCATGGAAAATAATTTAAATTAAAGGAAGAATAAGTAATAATCATACAGTTTGATTGATTCTCCCCCCCCCCTCCACGCTTTTTCCTCTCCCTCTCTTGCTCTCTTAACCCTTTTCGGTAAGATTTATTCATGAAAAACCATTCATGCAAAAAGAAGCCGTAAAAAAAAAAAAAAAAAACGACGAGTTTCATTTTATGATTTGTACGTTTTCTTAATCAAAAATATATTATTGATTTAGATGGAATTGAAATTAAATTAATTTTTAATTAGGATCTGTACAAATTTTATGGCAAAAGAAACATTTTAAGTAACTTTAGTTTCATGACGACTGTAGCGCGTCATTTCATAGTTCGGCACGAAATACTCATGGCGAACTGTGTTCGTCATTTTACTGCTCAGGATTGGGTTTCAAGGTATTGCAAACCTAATTCTTAAATTTCTTACAACTGATATAATGTTGAATCAGAAAAGACTTGAAACAATTTCATAAACATTTGCTGAAATCTTACAATTTGGAAAATAATAATAATTATCCCAATGATAAATGCAAGAGCGAGCATTTGTGAGGAGTTTGCTAAAACAGCTGTAGCTGGTATTCGATTAGGAGTATGACTCTGGAATTTTGCTGTGCCGTATTTTAGAATGCATGGATGGTTTTGGTATGAAAAATTTTAAATGGATTTTTTTCATCATACTTCAAAATTAGGTATACTGAACACCATTAAATATTCTTTGAAACCCTTATTTTATATTTAAAAAAATCTTTAAAGGTTATAAAAAAGGTATATATAGTTATATTATACCGCTAGTGCTCTAATATATAGTTTTTTAAAATGTGTGTTATAACAGGCTTTCCTGTTATATATTTTCATCTTGGCTTTTTAATTTATTTTAATGCTTTCCCTCCCCCCTTTGATTCCAAAAGCTTGTCTAAATACTCTTATCCCATACGTTCAAAAACTTGTGTAAGTGTACCCCTCCCCCCGGATTTTAATTTCTACAACCTAATTAAAAATTCTTTAGATTAATTGATTAATGTAAATTTTACAAATGTTAATTTTCTTTGTTCCCTAAGTAAATGGTTTCACTATTAAAATTTCTCCCTTAAAAAAAAAAAAAAAAAAAAAAAACGCTTTTCTGAACAATCAACGTCACATTTGTACCTTTTCAACACTCCCTAAATTTGAGGCGTGTATAAATAAAGGTAATTTCCTGATTTTTAAGAGAGTAGGGAGTTTGAAACTGAAAATAACTATAAAGAATATATGATTATAATAAAATCCGATTAACAGAATCACAGCCATTATAATTACCCGGAGCCAAGCCCCAGATTAATAGATGCTTTATCAGCACTGTTCGTTATAATTCTCTCTACCAAAATGCTGATGTACCAAGGACTGGTTGAAAAGCAAAGAAAACTTTTTGCACCAGGTACCAATTCAATTTGCTGCGGTGCTGAGAGGACTGTAACTCAGGTTATATCATTGAAGTGCGAGCTTTAGAAAGGAGTATGGGATAGAACGACATAAAAATTATTTCCACAAAATTTTAGTAGAATTATTAGATGTGACATTAGAGACATGCACAGAGGCGGGTGGTAAGGGTAGCGGGGCTTAAAGCTGTATGGGCATATATGAAGCAAGTAGGGGCCCATAAACGTAATTCGTACCGGGCATGGCAATTTTTTTTAACATCCCTATGCAATAATAGTAACCATACTCGGGAACTCTTAGTGATTTTGTTACACGGCCTTGACAGTAATGGGGTATCATAATTAATTAGCATGAAGTGTGTTTTTCTTTCTCATTTCAAAAGTATCTACAAAATAATTTACAATTAATACATTTACATTTAATACAATTTACAATAAATACAATATTTTTGAACATCCCTATGCAATAATAGTAATCATACTCGGGAACTCTTAGTGATTTTGTTACACGGCCTTGACAGTAATGGGGTATCATAATTAATGCATGAAGTGTATTTTTCTTTCTCATTTCAAAAGTATGTACAAAATAATTTACAATTAATACATTTACATTTAATACAATTTACAATAAATACAATTTTTTTTAACATCCCTATGCAATAATAGTAACTATTACTCGGGAACTCTTAGTGATTTTGTTACACGGCCTAGACATAGTAATGGGGTATCATAATTAATGCATGAAGTGTGTTTTTCTTTCTCATTTCAAAAGTATCTACAAAATATGTTTTTGACTTACGTAATTCCGAAACGATTTACTATCGTTTGTGTTATGTCATTTACTTACAATCACAAAACCGTAATCATGCAAATAGAAAGCCGATTATGATGGAGATACCTATTTTATTATTTTGTTTAAGTTTTGTATGGTTTCTTTTTAACTCTTTTTTTCGCTCGCAAACACAGCTTATGACCCATTTTATTTAGACTGTAGAAGCAATAAATGTTTCTTGTTGGCGAAATTATTCAAGAAATTCTGTCAAAATGGATTTTTTTTTTTTTTTTTTTATGCTGGTGGCGGATTTCAATAATTCTTTGGAAGAGTTCCAATACAACTAAGAATATAAAGTAAAAATATAGCTACAACGTTTCTGTCGCTGTTAAAAAAAAGTGTAAAGTAATGGGTTACACTGTTAAAAATTTGCAGCAAACTGTCCAGTCATTTGACCGTTTTTATAGAAAACAGTTACATAACCGTAATTTAAGTCTATTCTGACCATAATATTGCCTATATTATGGTCAGAATAGAGTTAAATTACGGTTATGTAACCGTTTTCTATAAAAACGGCCAAATTACCGGACAGTTTGCTGCAAATTTTTAATAGTGTACTTTACCGTGAATTTATGGAGTAATTTTACGAGAAATGTCATCTTTTCTTAGCTAAGCGGTCAAATCCCGTAAACTTCATGTTTTTACGGACAAAACCCGTTTATCCAAGTGTAAAGGTCCTTTATTTAAGAGCAAATCCCGTTTTTTTACGGGCTTTGCTTGGAATCTCTACTGCAATAATTTTACTGCAGCAAATTTTTATAGTTTATAAAAAGCTCAAAACGAAGTAGAATTTTCATCTTAATTGTTAAATTTATCTTTGAAGGGCTCAAAGAGTGTTAGATAGATTTGTTACCCCCCTCTGTACCCCAAACTTAATAAAAAGTTTTTTTTTTTCATTTATCTTATATAAACCAAATGAAATAAAAGTGATTAAAAAAGCTTCTTTCTTATTGCAGAATCACATAAAAAAAAAAAAAAAAATTAATTAATTAAGAAATACACACAAAAAAAAAAAAAAAAAAAAAGAAAAAAAAATCTCGAGGCAAGATTATATAAAAACAGTTATTTAGTTTAAGAAGATCTCTTTCTTTTCGCACTGTTTTTCTTTCCCAACATTTTTTATCGCAACTTTTCTGTGCTGTTATCTTTTTATATCATTGATAGATTTCATTTCATCGGCCATTTTTTTTTCTCGAAGCAAAGTTTTTGGATTAAGGCACAGCTACAACATTTCTCAATAATAAACTCAAAGGAAGTAGAAATTTCTTCAAAACTCTAAATCTATCTTAAGAGAAATTTAAAGCTCTAAAATTGCTAATTTTTGCCAATTCTTTGTAAATAAATACCCAAGATTAAAACTTTAAAACACAATTTCTAAAGTGCATCTTTTTATTTAAACGAAAAGAAATAAAATTTATTTAATGATTTATTTAAAATGTTTTTATTGATTTTATTCCAAATATTCATGGTTATCTATCATATGAGCAAATCTTGTGTATGTGTGTGTGTATGGAAATTTTATCTTAAAAACGATCTGTAACGATTCTGACAAAATTTTGTATCCTACCGTTTTGGGGCACCGGAAGACCATTGGGCTAGGTCACATGTTCGAGAAAATTCGATTAGTGGGTCATTTTGGGTCACAATGGGTCAAGCTAATTTTATCTAAAAAACGGCTCTGACGATTTTGACTAAATTTTGTATCCTACGACTTTCGGCCAAGAGAAAATCATTAGGCTTAGGTCACATGTCCGAGAAAATTCGATTAGTGGGTGATTTTCGTGTCACAGTGGGTCAAGCTAATTTTATCTAAAAAACGGCTCAGACTATTTAGACTAAATTTTGCATTCTACGTTTTTCAGGCACGAGAAGACTGTTGGGCTAGGTCACATTTTCGAGAAAATTCGATTAGTGAGTCATTTTGGTCATGGGTCATTATGGGTCAAGCTATTTTTATCTTAAAAAGGCTCAGACGATTTGAAATAAATTCTGTATCCTACAGTTTTCGGGAACGAGAAGACTATTGGGCTAGGTCACATGTTCGAGAAATTTCGATTAGTGGGTCATTGCGTAAACATGGGCATTACGCCCCATGTAGGCACAAGTGAAACAATTCTTGGTTCTTGATTTTGGTCATCGGTCAAGCTATTTTTATCTTAAAAACGGCTTAGACGATTTGAACTAAATTTAGTATCCTACTGTTTCCAGGAACAGAGAAGACTACTGGGCAAGCTCACATGTTTGAGAAATTTCGATTAGTGGGTCATTTTGGTCATGGATTATTATGGGTCAAGATATTTTTATCTTAAAACGGCTCAGTCGATTTGAACTAAATTTTGTATTCTACGGTTTTTGAACACGAGAAAATCATTGGTATAGGTCACACGCTCGAGAAAATTCGATTAGCGGGTCATTTTTGAGACACTGTCGGCCAAGCTAATTTTATCTAAAAAACGGCTCAGACTATTTTGACTAAATTTTATGTCCTATGGGTTTCGGGCACGAGAAAACAATTGGGCTTGGTCACATGTTCGAGAAAATTCGATTATGGGTAATTTTGATTATGGGTCATTATGGGTCAAGCTATTTTTATCTTAAAAACGGCTTTGACAATTTGAACTAAATTTAGGATCCTTCGGTTTTTGGGAACGAGAAGACTATTGGGCTAAGCCACATGCTCGAGAAAATTTTATTAGTGAGTCGTTTTGGTCATGGGTCAGTACGGGTCAAGCTATTTTTATCTTAAAAAGGCTGAGATGATTTGAACTAAGTTTTGTATCCTACAGTTTTCGGAAACGAGATGACTATTGGGCTAGGTCACATGTTCGAGAAACTTCGATTAGTGGATCATTTTGATCATAGGTCATTATGGGTCAAGGTATTTTTATCTTTAAAACGGCCCAGACCGATGGAACTAAATTTTGTATCCTACGGTTTCTGGGCACGGGAAAATCATTGATATAGGTCACATGCTCGAGAAAATTCGATTAGTGGGTCATTTTTGGGTCACTGTGGGTCAAGCTAATTTTATCTAAAAACGGCTCAGACTATTTTGACTAAATTTTATATCCTACGGGTTTCGGGCACGAGAAGACAATTGGGTTTGGTCACATGTTCGAGAAAATTCGATTAGTGGAAAATTTTGATTATGGGTCATTATGGGTCAAGCTATTTTTATCTTAAAAACGGCTCAGACGATTTGAACTAAATTTAGTATCCTACACTGTTAAAAATAAATCCGTAAATTCACGGTAAAAGTACTGGCAGCGAAGTTGCCGGACTTTTTCCGTTCCATTAGTAGATTTTCCGTTTTGAAAAATAAAAGAAGGAAAATCGCCGTTTGCAGAAGCGGTAACTTCCCGTTAACGCTCTCAGAAATCACGGAAATATTCCTCGTAGAACTGACAGAAAAGGACATTTTCCGTTTTAGATAAACTCGGTTTAAAAAAATCTTGACATCTCACTTGGTGCTGCCATCTGTCGACTTTGCGGGAGTATTTACTATCTGACATACGTCAAGAACAGCTTTTGGTCGACATTGGGTTTTGAACCAGGGGTGATAATGCCTCGAGTCCAGCGTCTTGCCGGTTTGACCAGCGGGCGCTTGCTAGATTAGCAGTTTGAACGGATCATTTGGAAATTCTCAAAATGGCGGCTTAGAACAGACATAATTTGGGGTTTAGAAGCTTGGTACTTTTGAAGTTAATTGCGAGGAGATTTCGTTATGAGATGATGTTGATGTTTTAAAATTGTAATATTAATACAGGATAAAAACATGAATTATATATATTCTTAACTTGATTGTTAGATGTAAAATATGAATATTATATTTGAATTAAATTCGATAAAAAATATTTGCTTGTTTAAGAACAGCGATTTTTTTTCCAACTATTATATATTTTAGAATATATTTTCAGTGCGAGTACTTTTTATTACTTTAAAAACTAAATTGCGAATAATTTTAAAGGAATGAGAAAAATATTATTTTCTTTTTATTTGAAAGCATTTTTGTATGTTGCTTTTTTGAGTAAAATAGATTTTTTTTTTCACTTAATTTAACTATTATATATATACTAGTATATAACCCCGTCAAAAATGACGGATTGTTGATCTGCGTTTCATTTTCATAAGTCTTCATACAAACAAACAGCATGGAGATTTATTATTGAAAGGTTTGTATTGTAGAAAAATACATTTTAAAAGGGACAAATGATTTCTACAAATAAAAATAATAAGGATATATATATATATATATATATATATATATTTTTTTTTTTTTTTTTTTTTTTTTCACTTAGTATTAAATTTCTGAAATAGTTCAACGATTGGACAAAATCAAATATTAACAAATAATCCATGTGCGAAAGTTTTTGTAGAAAAGTGTGTTATCAATGAGTTTTTAAGCAGCTTGACTTACCATATAACTCATTGTTTGATTACATAAGCAAAATTAAATGGAAATTACGCTGTACTATGCATTTCTTATATTTTAATTACGTTTGATAAGAAAGAATCATTTTACAGTATATGACCCATTATCCGAAAATCCAAAATCCGGAAAAACCCGAAGTCCGGAAAGAAAAAATCGAAAAATTTCTAAATTTGTAAATTTTTACTAAAATTTTAGATTTTCTGAAATTTTTCGAAAATTTTACCGATTTCTAATTTTTTTTCAGTCCATTGTGTTTCAATGTTTAATCACTAAAATATTGTTACTTCAGTGGCGGGTGAACACGGTCCCCCCCCCCCTTCTCTTTCCGAAATTAAAAACAAATCATTTTTCTCTCAAATTTTAGTTTAAAATTAATTTATATTACGATTCGTTAGAAACAAAAAATAGTTATGTATTTATTTCATCAGGGGTGATTCTGTTCAAGTTTTCCTAAAAATTTAAGGCATTCGATTTCGAAAATTTAGGTCTTCAGTCCAAAATTTCGAACATAAATATCTCTAATTTTGAACGATAGTCGCCGAAAAAAATCAATTATGTCTATCGTTCGCAGAAAAAATAGAAAATTTCATCAAAGGATTGTGGAAACAACGTGAATTTCGTCAAAGTACCAAAAATAAAAACGCAAATTTCGTTTGCAAAAAAAAAAAAAAAAAAAAAAAAAAAAAAAAACGCTAACTTTGTTAACAAATTGCAGAAAAACGCGATTTCCTACAAAGGCTGTAAAATTTCATCAAGGGATCACAAAAAAAAAAAAAAAAAAAAAAAAAATTGGTTAAAGGATCGCAAAAAAAAAAAAAAAACTGCGAATTTCGTCAAATAATCGCGGAAAAACATGAATTTCTTCAAAGGGTCTAGAAAAAAAAACACAAATTTCTTCAAAGCACTGCGAAAAAATGTCTAATTTCGTTAAGCGATCGCGAAAAAAGTGAAATTTCGTCAAAGGATCGAAAAAAACAACCGCTAATTTCGTCAATCTCAGAAAAAACTCGAATTTTGTCAAAGGATCGTGAATAAAAGGCAAATTTCGTCAGAGAATAGCAAAAAACGCAAATTTCCTCAAAGGATCGCAAAAAGAAAACGCAAATTTCTTCAAAGGACTACGAAAAAATGAAATTTTGTCAAAGAACAGCAGAAAAAATGCAAATTTTGTCAAAGAATCACGAAAAAAAAACATGAATTTTGTCAAATAATCGTGGATTTCGGGTCTGGAAGCAAATTTCAAAATCCACCAGTAGATGGCGACACTATACTGAATCAATCTCAAATCTCTCCCAAGGAAATCAGAAAGAATCTTTTCAGAAATCACTGCATTCTGAAAAAAAAAAGTGTTTACAGAATTTTTTTTTTACAGAAATGTTAATATACATTTTTTTTTATGAAATAGTGTTTTAAGGTTTTAAACAAAATTAAAAGATTTAAAAGCTTGAATATGCTTTTACAAATATTTAAACGACGAAAGTAGATAATATAACTTCTTTTTCAGTAAGCCTAACATGGCGTTTAACTACGGTCGAATCGCAGAGTGGTACAACCCGGTACCGTTACAGACACTTTCTCGCCTTTGGATTTTATTATAAGTAAGAAGATTTTAATCTGCTTGTTTAGAATATATTTTAAGTGCGAATATTTTCTTATAACTTTAAAAAATAAATTGCAAATAATTTTAAAAGAATGGGAAAATTATTACTTTTTTTAATTCGAAAGTACTATTTTTTTTTTTTTTTCAAATAAACTCGAAATTTTAATTTATTAAATTTTTAGTTTTTCTGTGCAACAACATGTCAGTTTTTTAAACATTGAAAATAAATATGCAGCAGATAAGATAACGGAATATCTCCGTTATCCCCTTTCGTCTCCGTCCGTTCCGTTGTTTTCAGGAAATATGAGGAAATTTTCTGTTTTTTAACGGAAAATACCCTTTTGTCGCAAAAAAGGACTTTTTCTGTGAAATTCAGGAAAAAAATACCCGTGAATTTCAGATTTTTTTTAACAGTGTACTGTCAGAGCCCGATTAAGGTCGTCTGGGGACCAAGGCCCAGCAACTTTCTGGGGCCCCCTCAAATTAAAATAGTAGCTAGAATTTTTTTCGAGGATTGTTATTAGATATTATGATGCAGTTGACAAGTTAAACAAAATCTTTTTGCTCTGTTTTTGAGAAAATAATTGCCGAAAACTTCATTTTTAAGAAACTTTTTCTGAATCATTTTACTCATTTTGGGGCCCCCATCAGCAGTGGGCCCAAGGCCGCGCCCTAGGTGGCCTGTGCGTTAATCAGGCCCTGCCTACTGTTTCCAGGAACGAGAAGACTATTGAGCAAGCTCACATGTTCGAGAAATTTCGATTAGTGAGTCATTTTTGGGTCACTGCGGGTCAAACTTATTTAATCAAAAACGGCTCTAATTATTTAATTGAATTTTGTATCTTATGGTTTTCGGACACTAGAAGGTCATTGGGCTTAGTCACATTTTCGAGAAAAAAAATCGATTAATGAGTCATTTTGGTGTCAATGTTGGTCAAGCTAATTTTATCTAAAAAACGAATCTAACTATTTTGAATAAATTATTTATCCTACCGTTTTGGATTACGGGAAGACCATTAGGTTAGATCACATGTTCGAGAAAATTCGATTAGTAGATCATTTTGGTATCACTATGCGTAATGCGTTTCAATGGAAATGAAGAATGCAACAGTTATTAAGTTGTTGAGTAGTTGGCAGTAACCAAAGTCGGAAAGTTGTCATCATTTCACAAAATTTGGAGAAATATTTGCGACATTAGGCTGGAAAATTGACTTTCAGGATTACCAATGACAAAGCACATACTTGACGCAAATTGAAAGATATTTCGGGATATTTGAACTCAAAGCTAATTTTGAACTAAAAACTAAGCTCTGTCCTCCCTGCTCGTATTACATAATACAAAAAACTATATCCGTCGGTTTATAAGAAGTATGTAAAGAAGTTTTTTGAGAGGTAAAATTGTAATCTACAATTGCTTTCCTCTGTTCATTATGATATATTTTTTAGGTAGATTTCGTAAGAAATACTACCTATTACATTCTTCCCTAAGTTGGAATTTTTGAAAAATTTTTGCAGATCTACGCCGATCATGACTCCCAGAACCCAAAACCACCCTCAGTTCAAAACTTTATATATCTATCTATCTATTTTAGAAGAAAAAAGTTAAAATTCATAACTTCGTCAATTTCGTCAATTTACAAGATATCAAATCCGCTTAAATTTATTATAAATCCTCTTAATATTATATGAAACTTTTATATTGACAAATTTTTTATAGGACTAACCCTTATAGCAAAAAAAAAAAAAAAAAAAAAAAAAATCCCTGCCGGCTCCGCCTGCGAACAAGTTAGATTTCGAAGTGAGCGGTCCCTTATGAAACCCAACTGCGGCATCATGGCAAAAAGGTAATTTCTTCCGCAATTCTCAATAAATAAATAAACAGGCACCCCACGGTCTGCGTCTTCGAAATCTACCTGTGCCTGTAGGCCGAGCCGTCAGGGATTTTTTTTTTTTTTTTATTATTATTTATAAAACAACCGAAAATGTAAAAACAAGAAAATGTCTTCTTACGAGCGCTTTTACCACTAAAAATCAATATTTTTTCACGAATTTTTCATTAGAAAAATATAAATTCATACAAAATTGGGTTAAAGATAAAAAATCATACCAATTTGAGGTTTATTTAAGGTTTTTATAATACGGGTTCGGGAAACGCCGGGCGGCTGAGCTAGTAATAAATAAATAAGAATCGCAGTGTAACTCTAAAATAAAAGTTGCAAAAAATGGGATGTCACAACAAGGGAGGGAATATCACAAGACTGTGACAATCTGTGACATACGGAAAAGGAGAGGTAAGAAAAAAAAGAAAAAAAAAAAAAAACCCACGAAATTTCCGTGACGTCATTAACGGATGAGCCCTAATAATATTTATAACAATCTCATTCGAAAAATATTTCTGAATATATGTGATATTTATTATCATTTTTTATTTTTTCTTAATAGTGGAAACAATACATATCCTTTCATCAATCATACAAGTTTTTTTGACCCATTTCTGATAGTATTTGTGTTTACTCAGATTCAAGAAGTTCGATTCATTCTTTTTACAATACACGATAAATAAACAAAAGTACGGCCATTGTTATTTCCATTCAAAAATGGAACGATTTCAAGGACAAGAAAAAATAAAGTCGAATCTGTGACGGCATAATGCACTTCCCGGGTTTCGGTTAAAATTAATCTGACAAAACAGCCGTGTAACTTTTGAAACAAAAACAAAAGGAAGGATAATGGCGAGACATTCAGACAGTTTCTTTTTCCTTTTTATCTTGATTTTTAATTTGTTATTATATAATACTTGTTGTGAAGAAGTGTTAGAAAGCAGGCGAAGACCGCTATAATAAGATTCAAACGATACTGGTGTTGGGGCTGTACATATAACGTTATCACTTTTTTGGGAATTTTGGACCCCTCCTCCCCCTTTTACGATATCATACGTTATCATTCCTCGAAGCCCCCCCCCCCTCCCTCCCCATCGATTTCTAAACATTCTTTTTATTTTTACATTTTATTTTATTTTTTTGCGTTTGCAGTGATATACAGATATTGTTATACATTTATTATTCGCATACTTTACGGATTCAAATGAAGAGAATAAGTCCATAAATATCACTATTATACACGTGAAATAACTTCATATTGACGGAGAAACCTTTTTTATGCAGTTAATTAATCTCCACGTGCAGGGAACGATTGAAAAACATGTTAAAAACCAGACCCCAATTAACTATAAGTACTTTAAGTGACAACCGCAGATGCAAAACAGTGAATAAAACCAGAGACTGTCGAAACTAACTAAGTGGAGAGATACTGCAGATCTCCCTCCTTAAATCTACAGCTGTTTGTCCCGCGCGAGTGCACAGAACTCAAATAACAATCTCCCTTCAGTTTCCAAAATGTATCCGAGCAGTTAAGACGCTCTTGTATATATATGATGTAAATATATTTAATATAATGTAAAATTGGAGCACTTATACGCAGCCTCCAAAACGCGATTTTAAACATGTACATCTAGCCAAGAATTATAATATTATATTCAAAGGAAAATGAATCTTCTGCTCATTTCACACAATTGTTATTTTCTACTAATACTACTTCTTATTACTCCAATATAAGTGAATAAATGGATAAGATAAATATCGCTACAACACTTTGGATTACTGTGGATATCACTTGGCGCAAAAAGGAAAATTTCAGGTAAGCTGAACAAACTTCTTTAACATATCAAAAGATGAAAATGTATATTAAATTTGAAGACTGATTTAACTATTTATAAAAATAAGAAAATTTATTACGCTACCGACGGTTCCCCTAACAAAGATTATGAAAGACTGAAAAAAGAATATCCCAGTATTAAAAAAAAACAAAAAAAAAACGATAATTTAACAAATTTCTAAAAATATAATAATAAATAAAAGAACACTAAAAAAGTAATAATGAATGCGATAAAAGAAAATACTCAATTTATTGAGAAACTCAATTCTACGAATTATAGTACATGGAAGTTCAAGATGCAGATGTTCCTGATTAAAGAGGAACTCGACGATATTATAGTACAAGATCCACCGGATCCAGCCGATCCCGCATGGCACAAAAAAGATCGCAAGACTAGAGTTCTAATAAACCTAAGCATCGATGATTCTCAAATCGTAAATGTAAAAAACTTAGATACTGCCAAATTAACATGGGAAGCTCTGAAAAATATACATGAGAGAAGCAATTTATCATCTAGTAAGCTTTACCTGTTACGGAAACTATACAGTACTAAATTAGCTGAGGGTGCAAACATGATCACGCATATCACTAATATCTTGCAAATTATAGATAAACTTAATGCCATTGGAGAAAATATTAGCGATTCACATATTTCCGCGCTATTTCTGTGTTCTCTTCCCCCCAGTTACAATACTTTGATAACTGCGTTGGAGGCGAGACCAGAAAATGAGCTCACCCCTGATTTTATCAAAAACAAATTAACGGATGAATATAATCGTAGACATGAAATGCCAGAACAATCACATAGCGGATATAACAACAACGAGAGAGCATTTAAAACAAATAGGAGATATACACACACTGAAAATAGAAGAGAACAAAAATATTGTAACAACTGTAAAATGAAAAATCATTCTACTTACGAATGCTGGCACTACAAGAGCAGAAACACGGTACAATCCGGAAATCCTCGTAACAATCAATTCAAAAATAAAAAGAATTTCTCATCTTCATTATGTTATGAAAAGACCGAAACTCGTAGAGAAAATAAAATTCCAAACGAAAGAAAATACGCAAATGATCAAACGCAAAATAAAGCATTAATCACCGAAAAAGTAGGCAAAAATAACTGGATTCTCGATTCAGGATCTACCTCGCACATTTGTAATGATAAAAGCCTATTTAGTAAATTTATTGATTATAATAAAACTTCAGTAACGATCGCGAATGGTAATAAACTGACAGCGTTAGGTTCAGGAGAAGTTTTTATAAAAACATTAACCCCCGAAGGAAAAGAAAAACTAACAAAATTACGCGAAGTGCTTTATGTCACAGAATTAGAGTCAAACCTAATTTCGGTTAGTAAAGCCGCTAAAAACGGGTGTAAACTAATCTTCGACGATAATAAATGCGATTTGATCTTTGATGAAGAAATATATATTAGGGCGAAAAATGAGAAAAATTTATACATTATTGAGGAAATGGACGATGTGGAAGAACCACAAAATTATGTAAACATAACGTATAACTGTGACAGCAAACAATGCATAGATCTCTGGCATCGCAGACTCGGTCACAGAGATTATGACGCGATTAAATCTATAATAACAAATCAACTTGCGGACGGAATAAAGATAGGAAAATGTAAACATCAAAATAAAACATGCGTAACTTGTATCGAAACTAAATTAACTAACATGCCGTATCCTAAATCAGCAACAAACCGAGCTACTAATATCGTGGATTTGATCCATAGTGACGTATGTGGTCCTTTAGATACACCGACTTTAGGCGGAAAAATTTATTTTATGACTCTTATTGATGACTATTCCCGATATACTACGATATATTTATTATCTAAAAAGAGCGAAGTTGCTGAAAAGATAAAAGAGTATATAACGATGATATACAATCAGTTCGGTAAAAAACCTAAGGAAATTAGATCGGATAACGGTCGTGAATATGTAAATCAAGAGATAGATGAATACTTAAAACAGAACGGAATTTTACACCAATTGACTGTCCCGCATAACCCGAGCCAGAATGGAGTTGCGGAGAGAAAAAATAAAAGTTTATTAGATATGACTAGAAGCATGCTATCACAAGCAAAATTAAGCAAACATTTTTGGGGTGAAGCCATAAACACTGCAACATATTTACAAAACCGACTCCCAACTAAAGCAAACAACAACAGAACACCTTACGAATTATGGAAAGGAGTTAAACCGAATTTAAAACACTTAAGAACATTCGGTTGTAAAGCGCTATTTTACGTCGATAAAGTAAATAGAGGAAAACTCGATAACAGGGCTCAAACCGGAACGTTTGTAGGTTATGACACACGATCGACTGGTTATAGAATTCACACACAAGAAAAACAAATTATAATAGCGAGAACGGTAAAATTTCTTGAAAATGAAAATGTACACTCAGATAACATTGAGAAGATACAAAACACCACAAAAACATCAGATGACAATACACAATTACCGGATAGGCATGAAAATCACTTAGAAATAAAACTTGACAGTGAGGAGACACCATCCGTGCCCAAACAGCAACCAATTGAACCAAGAAGGTCTAATAGGACAAATAGAGGCGTTCCTCCTGACAGATATGTTTGTCTCACAAATAGTTCATTTGAAAACATTCCCGAAAATTGGGAAGATATCGAAAAAATGAAAAATACTAATGATAAACAAAATTGGATAAAAGCAACACAAAATGAAATACAATGCCTAAGAAAAAATAACACTTGGACACAAATCCACCACCCGGAACAAAAATTATCGGCTCAAAATGGACTTTTAAACTAAAAAAGGACAATGACAATTTAGGAAATGTTCAAAGCTATAAAGCGCGTTTAGTAGCACAAGGATATAGTCAAAGATTCGGGATTGACTATGATCAAACTTTCGCACCTGTAGTTTCGCACGCTACAATACGAGCATTTCTCATCTCTGCATTGCACAAAAATTTGAACGTGAAACATGTTGACATAACCACAGCATTCTTGCATGGTGAATTAACTGAAACTGTTTATATGAGTCAACCAGACGGGTATATTAAACCCGGCGATGAAAGAAAAGTTTGTAAACTTCAAAAAACCATCTACGGTCTTAAGCAAGCCGCAAAGGCCTGGTACACCAAAATATCGGAAACACTCACAAACAATAATTTCATACAGAGCAAAAATGATCCATGTCTGTACTTTAAATCAAATCAAGAAAATCCGATATACATCATCATTTATGTAGATGATATCCTGATAGCAGGAAAGGACAGTGATATCGAAGAAACAATAAACCAACTTAAGAAAGAATATGAACTAAAAAACTTAGGAGAAGTGAATAATTACATAGGCATAAACATTAATAAAATCAACGATACATATTACCTAAATCAAAACAATAAAATACAGGAACTAGTGAAAAAACTGAATTTAAACGACATGAAACCTCATTACACACCCATGATTGCTGGATTCAACAGACTTGAAGACGACGATAATCTTTTACCTAATAACACGAAATATCGACAAGCGACAGGCACATTACTTTACATATCAACAATCACGCGTCCTGACATATCTGCAGCAGTAAACATATTATGTCGTAGAAACGAAACACCACGCCAAAAGGACTGGTCAGCAGTAAAAAGAATCATTTCATACCTCAAAACTACAGAAAATTTGAATTTAAATCTTAGCACAAACAGCAAGCCCATCCTAACAGCATACGCCGATGCAGACTGGGCTGGTGACTTGAAAACACGTAAATCAACGTCAAGAAATCTATTCATGCTAGGAAAATCGCCGATTTACTGGATTACAAAAAGGCAAAATTGCATTGCACTTTCGTCAGCCGAAGCTGAATACGTTTCAGCTAGCAACGCAGCACAAGAATTAAGTTGGATAACAAACTTGCTAAGCGACCTCAACATTCCACAAAAACTACCCATCACGATATTTGAGGATAATATGTCCTGTATAAAAATGACTGAAAACGATAAAGATACTAAGCGATCCAAGCATATCGACATACGTTTCCACAACATCAAACTTATGAAAGAAGAAGGAAAAATCGATCTACAATACTGCCCTAGTGAAGAAATGATAGCCGACACTCTCACGAAGCCCACTCCCAAGCCTGTGTATGAAAAACACCGTAAGAAACTGAATCTTCAACCATTCCCCACACAGGAGATTACGGGGGAGTGACGGAGAAACCTTTTTTATGCAGTTAATTAATCTCCACGTGCAGGGAACGATTGAAAAACATGTTAAAAACCAGACCCCAATTAACTATAAGTACTTTAAGCGACAATCGCAGATGCAAAACAGTGAATAAAACCAGAGACTGTCGAAACTAACTAAGTGGAGAGATACTGCAGATCTCCCTCCTTAAATCTACAGCTGTTTGTCCCGCGCGTGTGCACAGAACTCAAATAACAATCTCCCTTCAGTTTCCAAAATGTATCCGAGCAGTTAAGACGCTCTTGTATATATATGATGTAAATATATTTAATATAATGTAAAATTGGAGCACTTATACGCAGCCTCCAAAACGCGATTTTAAACATGTACATCTAGCCAAGAATTATAATATTATATTCAAAGGAAAATGAATCTTCTGCTCATTTCACACAATTGTTATTTTCTACTAATACTACTTCTTATTACTCCAATATAAGTGAATCAATGGATAAGATAAATATCGCTACAACACTTTGGATTACTGTGGATATCACTTGGCGCAAAAAGGAAAATTTCAGGTAAGCTGAACAAACTTCTTTAACATATCAAAAGATGAAAATGTATATTAAATTTGAAGACTGATTTAACTATTTATAAAAATAAGAAAATTTATTACGCTACCGACGGTTCCCCTAACACATATCAAATAACATCTAAAAGAGATAGTTACTATTTAAAAGTATTTAATAATAGCTTATTGTCACATAATTGATACATTCAACAGTAATGTTGTCTTTTTGCATATGCCCTTCAAAGGGAGTGTGAAAGCGGAACTTCTTATCAACAAAACAGGTGAACTGTTGAACAGTATAAATCCTAATACGAAAAAAAAACTTTCATTACTTCTATTAGATAAAAACTATTGACTCTTTTTTTTTTCTTTCCTGACATTTGTGAGCAGTTTCGTTGCGTTAGTAATTTTCGCACTTGTCTGCGGTTTCATGTAGTGTGTACTACTCCTTTTAATTCATTCTATCTGTTGATTTTCTGATTTATATAGTCGTATCTAAATGTTCGGGTTTTACCGTTGCCCGTTAATAATAGTCTTTAATGTATTTATAATATTACTCATAATCAAGAAGATTAAAAGTGGATCCCAAGTCATACCTAACTCGAGTCTCTCAATAAGAAAAAACGCATTCACACAGTGTTAAAGGATTAACATATTACTTAATATTTTTCATATTTATCTAGCAAATTAAGCCCGAGCGCACCCTGTAGATGTATCAAGACATCAGCGAATTAAACGTAAAATATGCAGAAGGTGGATACAGAGATTTAAAAGGTAAGCAAATATTTTTCTTACCTGTATTTATATTGTGAAAAATATTAGAATTATAAACATTTCCGTCCATTAACTAGTGCGCATGTTTATGAACAACATTCGTTTTCTTTCTTTACTAAACTAGTAAACACAACAAGTATGATTTCAAATATATTTCGCACCTGATTTCTCCAATAACGAATTATATGTGTATAGGCAGAAGAAAAGTTATGCCGAATGTTGGGATATTCCATATTTTGGAATGAAATGATTTTATAATCATTTAATGATTTTATAATCATTTAATGATTTTAATAATAACTGTATATTTTCATAAAAATAGATTAAAAAAAAATGGTTGGATCAAAAATTATAACGATATCAAAAGACAACCCCCTCACCCTCCCCCTCGAGATATCTTACGATATCACAGCCCCTTTATGGACGGCAGGCACAGGCCCAGTGACACGACTTAGTTAGGTATCCAATATTAACAAAATCGAAGTTGTCGTACATTTTTTTTTTTTTTTTTTGTAATATTAAAATTAAAAAGAAATATATTTAGAATTTACTTGAATTGTAATTAATGATAGTAGGTAAAACTTCTTTTGTTGTTGTTATTATTATGATTGTTATTTATTATGATGTTGTTGTTATTATTTATGTTGTTATTATTAACTGCAAGTCGCTATTATCATTACTAGTCACTAGAAAGAAATTATCTCCAGAAATATATTAAGTATCATATTTTTCTAGTTTAGATCTTATTAATTAAAGCTAGCATAAATGAAGTTACCATCATATTGTTTCTTTTCTTTTCTTTTCTTTTCTTTTCTTTCTTTGTTTCCCTTTTTTAAAATTTTTCATAAATTTAAAAAGAAATATATTTAGACCTTACGGGAATCATATAATAAAAAGCAACAGCTAAAACTCCTTTTATTATTAATGTTATTGTTATTAATAATAATAATTGTAGCAAGTTATTATATTTTATCAATTGTAAGAGATTGTCTGTAGGATTGTGTTACATAAATATCATACTTTTTTTTTTTTTTACTGCATGTTACATAAAATTAGCAGAATCGAAGTTACGTTTATTTTTTTAACTTATTGAAAATTAGAAAAAAAATGTGTTCCCGAGAATCGTAATGACTAATAACAGCTAAAACTCCTTTTTATTATTATTGGTATTAATATTAACTAGCAGCAACTGTAACAAATTATTATTACTTAATAACTATAAAAAATGATTCCCAGGATTATGTTAAACATCATAATTTTTATAGCATACTACCTAAAATTAGCAGAACTGGAGTTATCATATCTCTTTTCTTTCGTTTACTTTTAATTAAAAAAAATTCATTTAAAATTTAGAAGAAGCATAATGAACAACAATAGCTACGAGGGTAGTTTGATAAGTTTTCGGCTTGACACAGAGATGGAACAAGTATGACCAAATGACAATGATGTTTGTAAAGTATGTTCCTTTTGATGACATGCTGCCAAGTTTCAGACGTGTGAGTTTATTGGTTATTGCTGGGCGACAAAATAAAATAAACAAGTTTTGTCATTTTCTAAAAATGGAAAAAATCGAAGTTCGAGCTGTCATAAAATACTTAGTTAAAAAAGGGTTTTTTTTTTTTAGACCGCTGACCAGGCCCCTACCTGCCAGGCTTTTGCCTAGCTTAACGAGTTGATACCTGGCAACGGGGCGAGGATTCGCCTGCTCTCCACTTGGCGAAGATGTGTTTGTTAAATCTATAGGCCGACGTGGCTTCAGTGCGTCTTGTTGCTTTAATTGCTTTTTCTAAGTTGGCCGGTTGCTAATTGAGTTTTGATGAGGCGGTTAAGCACTGCGCAGTGTAGCGAAGTAATGCCGGACGGATGTGAGATGCTGGAATATTTACTATTTCCTCGCTACATTGCTCATCCATACGTCATGCCATCGCTACTCGAGTTGGTCTCGTAATTCAGAACCTTGAACTGGTGACGAGACCTTCACCAGACTAGACACCCACAGAGGTGTAATTCACAGGTAACTTGGAGGACTTTACACCCACGACGAATTTTACATGCACCGGGCGCCATTAGCGTACCCGATGTTAAAAAAAGGTTTAACCCCAACAGACATACAAAAAGAGTTACATTCCACCTTAAAGAATTCTTGTCCTTCGTATCCGACGATAGGCTACTGAATTTAAACATGGTAGGAAATCAATTCACGATGATCAGGACGCCCAAAAATAGCCATCACTGACGAAATCATCTCAAAAATTCACAATACCGTATTGAATGCTCACCGATTAAAGATACGCGAACTTGCTGTTGCTGACATTGCAAACATCTCGATAGACCGTGTACTCTGTATTTTACATGATGTTTTGGGTATGAAAAAGCTTTCCGCTCGATGCTTGCCGCGTTTGTTGCACGTCGATCAAAAACGCCAAGGAATGAACATTTCTCAAGTGTCTTCTGAAATGTAGTGTGTTGCAGGTTGAAAAATAAAATGAAATAGTGTGAAAAATCTTGTATTTTCTTTGTCAGGCTGATAACTTTTCGAACCACCCTCGTACAGGGCTGCACTAGAATTCGCACACAGGAGTGTCTCTTAAATGTATCAAGTTGCAAGGGGACTACATTGAAAAATATTATGAAATTATGCCAAAAATCTTGTGCTTTCAGTGTCAGGCAGAGAACTTATCAAACCATACACTCGTAAAACCCCATTTTTTATTATTCTCATTAATAATATTATTAATAATATACAGGGTGGGCCAAAAGTCCCGCATCATAGGAAACACATGTATTGTTACAATATGTTCTCAATATGATTGCCTCCGTTGTCAAAAAACAGCTGCAGGGGATCCTTCATGCGTTCCTCAGAATGTTGGCCACAAGATTGGTGTTATGGCATGGCACTCAGTAGCAATTCGCTCAAGCAAATGGTTTTTATCCCTGATTTTCTCACTGTAAACTTTCGATTTAAGGTAACCCCATACAGCAAACTCTACACGCTCTTCAGTAGTTAGCATTTTCACCTACAAATTAAAAAAAAAATTAAAAACCAAATTAAAAAATTAAAAAAACTCCTTGATGCGGTACTTTTGGCCCGCCCTGTAAATTATTAACTGGAAATTTTTTTATGATCATTAAGTGGCAGTTACTTACTGCCAGAAAGTATCCCCAGAATTATGTTAAATACTAAACTTTCCTACAGAATTCAACTAAAATTAGCAGAATCGGAATTATTGTTATTCGTTTTTAACACTTTCCAACATAGTTGAAAAGTGTTTATGACTTCGTTTCGTCTGGCCGTCTGTCCGAGCTCTAACTCGCGTAAATATACTCAGGTTATTCTGTAATTTTTTCATGCTATTGACGTTTACTATAGCACGATCTGTAGTAAAATTGAAGTGTGTAACGCTTATACTTCGTTTACAAGTCAAAAGTTATCTGTTACATTATGTTCAATGGAAAAAATAATCGTTTCAAATGCAATAACGTTTAATGATGTTAAATCATATCAAATTTCGTATTATACATAAAACATTCATGGTTCTTGCGGAAAGAACACAATATGATAATAACAGCTCAATCGTAAATCTATATGAAAAGCAAGAGAAAACTGAAAACGTTTCAAATATTAAAAGGTAAATAAATATTTTTGAGAATTTTCTTTCCAAAATAGCTTTATAATTAATGAGATCTGAAAGGTGATTTCATTTTTTTCTTTCAGCTTAGGTTTAAATCGCTAATTTATAGCTTTAAATATCCGTAAAAAGCCTTGTTAATGGGATTTAGAATCAAAATCGCTTAATGTAATCCGTGGATTATTTACGCTTGACTCAGTCTAAATTATAAGTGTTTCAAAAATCGACAACTGTGAACAAAATAGTTACCGTTTATTCCGAAAATGAACGTGATGGTGAGAAATACCACCATCTAGATCTAAACTAGCACACACTATAAAAAAAAAAAAGTATTTGGTTTTTTTTCTGCATATTAACAGAGTATTTGGTATCATTTTAATCAGTGAACAGTGAACAATACAAATTAATGATCCATTTTAGGATCAGCGCATACAGATAGATAATTATGGAACAAAGTGAACCACGGCAGTCAAGGAAATATTTGGTTTTCCGTTCCCACGAATGATTTAACTACACCTAATAAAAATGTCATGGAGAAAATTGTCAGAACAATAATATGACACATTTATTTATGAGAGCTTAAATAGGCACGAAGACCTCCCAAGTAAAAGCATCTTTACCTCCCAGACACAGCACGGCGTCAAGAGGAATCGCTATTGTACCGACGGACCTATGAAACACTCAAGGGGAGTACCAAATTTCTCCCGCCTGCCAATGGTCATCTCTCTAAAATCAGAGGTATGGCCGAAACATGCAAATTTTCAAGAAGTTAAAACGTATAAGGCCTTAATTTTATGTGAAAAGGGAAAAATGGTTCCATCCCTTTTTTTTTGCTCCACGAAAAGAATGTGATTTTTCTTGAGAGTAGAGATTCAAAAAAAAGATGGAAAAGTAGAAGGTTGACTGCTCTCTAACTAAAAAACAGATTTTGAGTGTGTGTGCCAATAGATGGAAATGTACGCGCTAAGAAAAAGCGAAAACGCGTCAGCCATTACCTCCTGCTGTCAACGTTATCTAGTAATATAAGGTAACAAACAATCTTCCTTCACCATTGTTCCATTTTATTTAATTAAGCTATATTCTTTTAATAATACGAATTTACGTGTGTATGAAGATCCTACCCCGATCTAAACATAAAAAGGCTAATCAAATAAATACTTCTAGGGTATGGAACTCTGCCTTTCAAAGTCGAATTTGTTAATTCAGTAAGATGAACTGTAATTCTCAGAAAATAAATGTTGAGAATACAGTTCTCAACTAGGATTGAATATTTTTTTTAAAAACATTTATGTTTGTTTTTAATTACATGATTATAATTACCTTGTAAATAAACTCAATTTTATATTCAATTAATTTTAGTCAGTTTTCATTTTGTTTACTTAATTTATTGAATTAATATTAAGTCTTTTATTTTAGGAAATGTTTTCTTTAATATTACAATCTAGGTTTTAAAATAAGCCATTATTTATTTAATGTTACATAACTCTCTGCAGGTAACCTTTGATGATTGTAATTGGCTCAAAGAGGATCCGAACTTCAAAAATAATTCACAACGCAACTTTTTCTTTTCTATAATTAATTGATAATTTGTCTAATAAAATTCTCTAAGTATAAATTATCATATCAGATCCTTAGAGTCATAGGTGCAAAATAAATACTATACGTCTCGGATAATTTAAAATACTCATATTAATCAATAGACAGCAATATAGTGGTAAATCCTATGCAGTCAGACTTAAATTCAAATGCTCACTCTGTAGCATTCCATCAGAACGAAATATTAATCAGAAAGCATTTTGTTTATCATGATTCTGCTTTTATACCCGACTGCTGGCTGTAGTTAGGAGTTTTCCCAATCTCTTTGGATCATCGAAAAAAATTTTTAACATAAAATTATCGTAATGTCGTGTATTGTTTATTACAGAATATTGTAAAAACAATTTTAGAAAAAAAAAAAATGAAGCGTTTTTGGGAGATTTTATTTACGCGCTAGAGTGTTTAATAATCAATACTTTTTCCATTTTAAAAAACTTTCATGCTAATTACTTCATACTTTTATGTACTTTTATGTCTAATGGTTAAAGAGTCAAGATCTAACGTCAAGATGTACAGAGTTCAAATCCAGATTTATGCTTGGATGTTTGCAAAAGACGAGGGATCAGTGTATTTAGTGTTAGAGCCATTTCGGGGTTTGCTGCTAAAATAATACTGTTTCTTTCTTTTTTTCTTTCCTTTTCTGTTATTTCTTTTCTTTTCTTTTTTCTTTCTTTCTTTTTTTTACCTCTTTAAAAATCTATTATTTTATTTTATGCAAAAATTAAGTTCTTACATTTCCAAAATTACTGTGGTATCCTATTTTCTTTAAAAATACCCGCTTATTTTAGGTAGATTTCGTAAGAAATACTACCTATTACATTCTCACCTAAGTTGGAAATTTTGAAAAATTTTTGCAGATCTACGCCAATCATGACTCCCAGAACCCAAAACCACCCCCAGTTCAAAACTTTATATCTATCTATCTATCTATCTATCTATCTATCTATCTATGTCACTTTTTTCTGACCACGATAACTGGAAAAATTCTGCATTAATCTTTTACAAACTGATACATAAAATCAAGGGGCATAAAATCTCGGTCAAGTTCGTTAATGGGCAAAATCGAACCAAGGGGGGGGAGGGTGGGGGGGCTTTTTGTGAAAACAGAAAAAACCCCATAATTTCTTAATTATGATACGTATTGAATCCGTTTAAAGTTATTATTACTTCTAGGAGAAGGGTCGAAAATGTATGTATGACAGATTTTTGATATAATTAAAAATGGCCCCAAGGGGTGGAAAAGGGGGGGGGGGGTTAAGAGAAAAAAAATCATAGCTTCGTCAATTCCCAAGATATCAAATTCGCGTAAATTTATTATTAATCCTCTTAATATTATCTAAAACTTTTATATTGACAAGTTTTTTATAGGACCAACCGTTATAGCAAAAAAAAAATTAAAAACAAAAAAATCCCTGCCGGCTCCGCCTGCAAACAAGTTATTTTTCGAAGTAGGCGGTTCCAACTCCCGCATCTTTTCGAAACTGATACATAAAATCAAGGGGCATAAAATCTCGGTCAAGTTCGTTAATGGACAAAATCGAACCAAGGGGGGGGGATGGGGGGGCTTTTTGTGAAAACAGAAAAAACCCCATAATTTCTTACTTATGATACGTATCGAATCCGTTTGAAGTTATTATTACTTCTAGGAGAAGGGCCGAAAATTTATGTATGACAGATTTTTGATATAATTAAAAATTGCCTTAAGGGGGGGGGAGGGGGGTTTAGAAGAAAAAAATTCATAACTTCGCCAATTCTCAAGATTTCAAATCCGCTTAAATTTATTACTAATCCTCTTAATATTATTTAAACCTTTTATATTTACAAGTTTTTTATAGGACCAACCGTTATAGCAAAAAATAAAAAAATTAAAAACAAAAAAATCCCTGCCGATTCCGCCTGCAAACAAGTTAGGTTTCGAAGTAGGCGGTTCCAACTGCCGCATCATCGTAAAAAGGTCATTTCTTCCGCAATTCCCGACAAACAGGCGCCCCACGGTCTGCGTCTTCGAAATCTACCTGTGCCTGTAGGCCGAGCCGTCAGGGATTTTTTTTTTCCTTACTCTGCAGCCACCAAAACCACTTCTGTTATCTTCAAAGTCTCCTTTACCACCACCAAAACCTCCTCTGAGGCTTCAGTAGTGAAGATGTTGGTGGTGGTTGAGGAAGGAGGTTTTGATGGCGGAAGAGGAGGAGTTAGAGGTATGCACGGACCGAAATTTCCAGGCCCACACCCGGCCCGTATCGTATAAAACATTTCTGAACCGGCACGGTCCAGTATAAAATTTAAAAGTTCGGCCAGAGCCCGGCCCGGTAGAAAAGTAAAGAGTTTGGTCCAAACCCGGCCCGAGTCCTGGTATAAAAGCTAAAATATCGGTCTGAGCCCGGCCCGGTATAAAAGGCAAATGTTCGACCCGACCGAATTTCTACAAAAAAACGCCGATATTTTTGAAGCAACATTATCCTACAAATAAAATCATTCAAAAAGCACACTTAATACTTTTCCATAGATTTTATTTTCAGATTATGTTCGATATACATGGAATACAAAATATCTACAATATTAATGACCATTTAGACCAATGACCCCAACGACCAATTACGTACATAAACACCGATTTTTTAAAAAAATGACTTAGACAATTAGAGTGGATTCAGTTTATCATCTGACTGTAGACAGACGACAACGCATCTGCCATGAAAGTGATAGGGCTTATCGACCACGCCTAGAAAATTTCCATGAAAGGGAACGACATGGTACTTGTATGTATCAATCCAAATGTAATGCTGGCGACGCCATCTCAAACTTACAATCAAAATCTGTCGACAATGGGACATATACAACAGCTCTCCGGGCTTCTAAGTTTTAGATATTAATAGCATAATTCGGAATGTTGTAAGATTACTGACAAGGAGAAAGCCAGACGTTTGGATCACCCATTTGCTTAATACAGTCAGTGGTGTAGTGCTGGTGAAAAAAAGTGGGCAAGACGTTCATAGTCCCGAACATAGTGTATGAGTAGTAGAACAATAGAATTCGTACTTCAGTAACGCCAATAAACGCAACGAACTTTTCGTTAAAATTTAATTTGCAATTTTGTTTTTTAAATAGTTGTAGAACAACATTAAATCTGCTGTCAAATGAAGATTCAGTAAGAGAAATATCATACTGCAAGTAAGAGAAATATCATACTGAGAAAAAATAGTTATAGACAGGTTCCATTCGTAGAAGGTACATTATATGTAATATTATATACTTTTTGCACCTATTATCTTACTCATTTTGCACAGATCAAGACATTTTTCCGCTTAAGGTTTTTGTCATAGACAGGTTAAAACTATACAGCTATTAAACAGTTAAAAGCAAAAGTGTTTACATTAATTATTTAAATTCATTATTATAAATTAAAAATATAATTATTCAAAATATTTTTGTTTCGTATATCATACAAATATAATTAACATACAATAAATATCCATTAATCGTAAGAACTAAATACGTTTTTCAAATACCCATTCTAATATATGTACCAGACGCTGTTGTATTCGTTGAAAGACAAACAATATAAAAGTAATAAAGGGAAAAGAAAATCGTTTCGAGGGCGTGTCTCATCAGTGTATCTGTCTTGAAGCGTGATTTGTTTAAGAATTTTGTTCCAGTTATATTTCATCAAGAAGTTTAGGAATAGTTCTTTTTTTTTTCTGATTTTGATAGATTACTCTATCTGTTAGTTTCATCACTCCTGTTTCGTACGAAATATATAACTCTGAGCAAAGTATTTTTATCTTTTCACTTGGCATAACAGACATATAAATAAAAAGATAGACAGTTAAATGAGGAGCTAAAAATATTTTTTAGATGGTTTTCATTACAAAAATTAAGAAGCTACCTAATGCAGCCATTCAGAGGAAAGCAATTCCAGAAAATTTCGATATATTTTCAACGATCTTGGGCCCCAGACCCCAAAACCACCCTCAGTCTATATATATATATATATATATATATATATATATATATATATATACATATATATAAGCCCAAAAATCGGCGAGTCTGCCATTATTGTAAAGCTAATATTTATTTATTAGTCAAACTCGTCTAAATAAATGCGGCCGGCAGATTAAAGCAAATTTCTGTAATGTGGGTTGACGGGACACTGTGAAGTTCCGGGAGAGGGAGAAATGGCACTTCTAGACCATTAATTATCATAAAATACCAAACCTTCCAAGAGGATCTCCAATTGGCCAATACTAATGCAAACTCTGTGTATGTCGCCGCTCTTTTATAAAGGCACTCTGAAGAAACGCCATCAAAAAAGAAGTAGAATGCGCTCTATGGTATAGATTCATATATATGCATTTTATTAATAAGAAAAAAAAACACATTTTTTAATTCATTTGTTTAAAACTATCTCTTCTCTTTTCCTTTTATTCCAAAATCATATATCATTTATTAACAGATTAACGCTTTATTCTTTTTGCATGCAGATGCAATTTATTCTCGCATCTCTTGCCTTTTTGTACACCGCACATTATTTTACATGTACTCGAATATTAGAACAATTACCAATATGTTTCTCGCTGTGCGTGTATGCAGACTTTGTCCAGTATCATTTTCTTTCTTTATTTAATTCTGAACTTTGAGCTAGTTCAGACTAGTTTGGACTAGTTATCGAAATACATTTACTTTTAACCTTGTAATTAATTCACTTTAACACAAAATTTATATACATCCGCATTTTCTGTTTTTACAAATTGTTATTTCTGTTTCTATATTTTAGCTGATCTCAGGGTCTAAATACCACAGAAAGGTTACCGATGTACTTTCTAAAATTACAACCCCCACTTTCATCGCCAAATTTAAATATATCTATTTCCTATCATTAACGGTTATTTTTGTCTGGCGTTAATGAGTCTTGCCAATTGTTATTTGGCGTAAAATCCTTCGCTGACCTGTGAACATTCTCATGATTTTAGATTATCATTCTTTGCTGAGATGTAAATGTGAAAACACTTCTCTTTTTGCTCTCTGATATGGAGTGAGCCAGCCACCTGTTTGCTTTGATTATTATGCTACGTTTCGCTTCAAATAAAGGACTAATTTCGACAGAATGAATTCTTAATACATCTCCAAACGTTGTTGTTTCTTTTTACTCCAGGAAACGCATCTGAAGGTTTTGCTTTACAACGAATTTGTGTTTTTAATCGCAATGTACTATCACAGTGAAATATTCGCTGTGACGATCACTATCTCTTCGATAATATTATTGGAAAGCAAACTACAACTACTGTATACTAAAACTATTGTATACGCTCGTGCATTGTATAATTCGTTTTCTATATTACCTAGACATCTACCAATAATAACAACTACAGGATCTCTAGGTTTATTATAGTATAGAGCCGATTTGGGTATAAATAATTAAATGTAGTTTTTATTTGAAGGATTGTTTGGATCTATTAAGATTCAAAGTGATCGTAAAGAATCGTGGCAGGAGTACATTTGCACGGTAAGTTGTTCCGCAAAATCCAGCAGGTACGTATTCCTGTAATGGAAGAAGATTAATCCAGAATAAAGTCCAGTCATTTTTATTCTTTGCATACTGTAGTCTTTATTTATCCAAGACGAGAAAGAACACTTCAAAATAATATGGGATAGAACAACTCAAAAACATGGGATGGCCTCTCAGTCGATTTTTAATTAGAACTTTACTCTATGAGGAGGCGGTAAAGTGATTAAGAATCGCGGTTACATTTTTTACAGCCAAGATTGAAATATAGAGTCATGGCGATTGCGAAAATATGCCAAAGCATAACAGAAAAAGATTCGTTAATGTTAAACCAATGGGGGTGGTTTGAATTTGCTTGGCGCGACGTTGTGCTACCAGGAGAGCTGAAAACCATGGATTTTGTAACATTAACCCTTATGGGAAAGGCCGAAATAACATCTGCTATTACATGAAAGTTTATCAAAACCAGGCGTCTGCCATCTATAATGTTTAGGGTATTACATATAAGTGAAGTGCCTCAACATCCTTTGTTTTTATAAATTATTTCATTTTGAACGCGGAGAAGACATCTGGTGAATGCTGATATTAATTCTTTATGACTATTGCACTTTTCTTTCCATTTTTATTATTTTTTTTATTATTATATGTGGTCGCCTTGATAGAAGAACGGATATGAGAGATTGCCTAGCAGAATAAAATGAGTTTAAATAAAATGACCTTGTTCTTTTAAGAATAATAGGATTTTAAATTTGGAAAGAAGGGATGAAAAATAAAATATAATTTATAATGTAAATTTAATTTAAAATATATATGATTCAACATCATATTTATTGATCTCTAGGTCTGGGGATGATTGTGGTTGGATAAAACATAGAAAACTGGTTCGAAAAATCAAAAATTCGAATAACCGAAGATCGAACTATAGAAATTCAACTGCAAATCTTATATCCCGAGTTTTGCAAGCGACAACAGCTACAAATAATAATAATAATAAGAAGAAAGCAATTAAGTAGATCATCATTTTAAATTAAATACAAAACATTATCCATATCAAAGGAAAAATTACCACACCACTACTCCAAAAAACTACATAAAAGATCTCTTTGAGTAGGACATTACACATAAATAGTCATTGTTACGTTCTCTAATTTTCTCCTCTATTTGAGAAACAAAAACCAAGAGGTTAAACAAACAAACCAAAACAAAGAAGCAGTTTTATGATTTCATTGGCCTTGCGTCTGG
Organism: Maratus michaelseni; assembly: GCA_963931845.1. Classification (NCBI taxonomy): domain Eukaryota; kingdom Metazoa; phylum Arthropoda; class Arachnida; order Araneae; family Salticidae; genus Maratus; species Maratus michaelseni. The sequence goes on from OZ007597.1 coordinate 143,201,187, forward strand.
CGAGAATTTCGTAAACGATGAAGCACTGATAGCTCATTATGAACAAACTTTTAGAATGCTCAAATTTTCAAGGAAAACAGATCAACACAGCAGCTAAAAAAGTAGCCTTGAACCTTTGGCCCCGATTCCCGCGATCCTTTTCCCGCCAAAGGGTTCGGTTGGATAACCCACGAAAAGGTAACATTGCGCAAGTTCTACTTTCCACAATCGCATGACTTCACTTCAATTCATAGACCGCGAGGAAATAACAAAAGCCGGTCGATGACGATTAATTTTACCGAATGAAAACAAAAAGAGAAATTGAATTGCCTAACAGGAATTAGAGTCATGGAATATGGATCAGAGTAATCGCGTAGGTTTCATCTTCTTGCTCTGTTCTGTTATTAAAAGAAAACTTTTATCCTTCTATTTGTTTTGTTTTTCAGGATCACTGGTGATAAATTTCCTTTTTTAGAGAGGTAAACATTGCGATAAAAATAGCTTTCGCTAAATATAGAACAGCTATGTTATTAATATTGTAGGTATCATTTTGTTCTATTTAATCGAATTAAGAAAGCTGCCATAACTAATTATATTACTTGTAAAATGGTTACGAGATGTTCTTCATTTATTTCTTGCCGTTTAAATGGTAATAAAAAGAAAAATGATTAAAATTTATCCTCACTTAACTCAGTTATTTTTTTTTAGCTTTGCAAAAAAATGAAAAGAATGTTTAAATAACTACTCGAAGATAAATAAGATTTAAAGAGATATCTGATATTTAAACACAATACTTTTTCACTGACACTACTTTACTTTCTTCTGTGATCATACTGAATCTTCCATTTCCAACTACCTTAATAAATCTCGAAAATTGGAAACAAGATTTCACTTAATAAAAGAAGAGCGATGAAGGTTTAGAAATTTACAATTTTTAATATTGGGAATTAGTATCTAACACAAAATACTTAAACATTTACAATTATTATGACACCATAATCTATATTAATAAAATAGAGTGTTCGTCTATGTGTGGGCGATGTGCAGAAGAATCTATGGCACGTAGAGATCTGTAAATTTCGATCAAAATTGACGAAGACGGTCCATATACCTAGACCTCAGATTTTCGACTTTTTAATTAGCTTGCCGATATTTATTTTCCCAAAATAATTAGTGATTAATTTGTCTATTGACCTGTTGTGTATGTCTCATTGTCGAGAGTTCCCGCCATTGTGCCCATTTTCATTGATTGTAGATGACAACTGATCTGCCATGAAAGTGATAGGGCTTATTGCCCACGCCCAGAAAATATCCATGAAAGGGAACGACATGGTACTTGTATGTATCAGTCCAAATGTAATGCTGGCGACGCCATCTTAAACTCACAATCAAAACCTCTCAACAATGGGACATATACAACAGCTCTCCGGGCTTTTAAGTTTTAGATATTAATAGCATAATCCGGAATGTTGTAAGATTACTGACAAGGAGAAGGCCAGACGTTTGGATCACACATTTTGCTTAATACAGCCAGTGGTGTAGTGCTGGTGAAAAAAAGTGGGGAGGACGTTCATAGTCCCGAACATAGTGTATGGATAGTAGAACAATAGAATTCGTTCTTCAGTAAAGCCAATAAACGCAACGAACTTTTCGTTAAAATTTAACTTGCAATTTTTGTTTTTTAAATAGTTGTAGAATAACATTAAATCTGCTGTCAACTGACAACAATGAAAATAACTGCATTTTTACTTTCCGGACGTGTGTAATGTAAGAAAAGTATTGTAATAATAATAAAAAAAAGACTATGAAATTTTGGCATAGCTTTATGTTTTGGTGTTCCCTGGACCCGCTTTTGCTTTTTTTACAACGATTCGGTATGTATAGACATATTTTGGTATTTCCCTACATTTTCAAGTCCCCAAAGTCTTTTTTTGCTGTTTGGTTCGACTATATACACCATTTTCAATAGTGATAATACAGCAATAGACATAAAAAACATTCTTCAAATTTGTCGCAATTCAAGCTAACTTACGTAAGTTAGAGTAAGAAAAGACAAACAGACAGACGATCCGAAATCATAAATACTTTTCAACTTTCTTGGAATTCTAAAAATTGTTAATTCGTTAGTGTGCTTATCCTTCAAAAATAAATAAATAAATAAATAAATAAAATAAAATAATAATAAGTTTCAAAAGTCTGCATCCCCCCGTGTCCCTAGCGTCCCCTCAAAATAAAAAGTAGGGGAAGATAAAATAAAAAAGTGGGGGGACGCCGGACGCCGTCCTCCCGCGTATCCCCTCGATTTTTCCACTGAGCACAGCGTAGATTAATAGAATACAAAGGTAGAAATTAGCTTTGAAGTAAATGTGTGCCTCTCAAAAATAAAAAAATAAAACTGAATTTACTATTACACCACTGATAGTGTTTTGTCGCACTCTTCAAACGAGCGCTTTGGCCGAGTGGTCAGCATATTGGGCTAGAGTTTTAATGGTATGGATTCAAAATTCGTTGCAGATTTATCTTAATAATTTTATATATCTAAAAATGTTTCACGGATAGCTTTATGTTTTCCCTGATAAATTGAATACGCTTGATGAAACAACATTTTTTTTATTAATAACATGTATCAAATTTAGTTCTATTATTAAAGTACGATAATACCAGCTCTTAAAATTCTAATAGTTTTATTTTACAATTCAGCACCTTTAAATTTTTAAGTTTCATTTCAATATAATGCTATCAAGTATGTTTAATTTTTGAAGCAAATAAAACATTAGAATTGTGCGAAACTAACTGTTTTGCGCAGACAATAATTTCTTCAGACGTATCTTTAATGAAGGACTATTAAACCCGCCCGTTGTTGCCTACCCCTGGCCCGGCCTCAGTGCGCCGAGAAAAAATAGGCTTACGCCTGGTCACAAGACTAATAACAGAAAATCGGCACGAGACAGGCCACGAGCCGCTTCGGGCTGGGAGAAAAAAAAACTGACATGAAAATTTTGATCGTTAACTATAAATCGTTAAAACGACAATCACTATAAGGGGGATCAATCTTTCGCGATTTATACGCGACGTAGCATAAATAACCTTTTTCGTTAAAACACGCAGTCGTAAAATAACTATATAAAGATACAATTAAAAATGTCTTTCAAAAAAAGGAAAAAAAAAAAACCCTGAAAATTTTGACTGTGCCAAAATAAATTCGTTAAATATATATATAATCAGAACAATGGACAATATTCCGGTGACCTTACAGTGGGGAAAATGGCAGTGCGATCGTTTATTTTCGTTTTCTGTTCGCGAGGTTTTTTTTTTTTTTTTTTTTTTTTTTTTTTTTTTTTGCTATTTTTCTGAGTCACACAATTTTATTGTCACATTTGCAGGCTCAGAAACAGAATTAGTAGAAACAAAAGCCCATTCTTTATTCTTTAATCAATAAATAATGAAAATTTTGACAAAAGAATCATCAAATGAATCTCATAAATGTTATTAGGTATCATAATTTAGTCTTATTAACAGTATTGTGAAAAATATAAAGCAACGGACGAAAAACTTTGAGATAGATAAAAATAGAGAATGTAAAATAAAGGAGTGTTCAGACTCTATAGTAGTCCAGGCATGTTAAACACGTGGCCCGCCGACACCTTATCTGTGGTCCGCGAAACCTTTTGGCATTTTATCTGAGTTTAATTTAGTTGTTAGAGCACACATGCTGAAAATACACTTTAAAAATACACAATTGTACCAACCGTGGTCTTACAGATGGCAAACATAAGAAAAATGTGCGTATCAGTGTTACCAGTTTGGCGGGCTCTTTATTATTCAGAATGCTACCACTGTTTTTAAATAGTAATATTTGTTTCATTTATTCTGTCATTAAATAAGAAGAATATTTTTCTTCAGAATGTGGTAGCATTCTGAATTTTGAAAAAAAAATCTGTTCATCTGGCAACAGTGATGTATGGAGATATTTTTGCACGAAAATAAAAACATGTGGAACAAAGATAACCAATCGGAACGTAGCAAAACATGGGATATCGAGTTTGAAAATTTAAAGATTTGTAAATTTTTTCAAGCATTTACTGCAATTTTTTTGTTTGTTTTCCGTCGAAAGTAATATTTTATTTGACTACTCTTCTCGATTTTACACCACTTTAGAAAATAATATACTGTATTTATTAAATACTAAGACATGCATTGTAAAATTAATAAAATTCGACGCTTATTAAAAACAGTTGAAAGATATAAAAAAATCAAAATACAAAATTAAATAGTTTTAAAAAAGTCGCTTTGAAAGTGACACAATCATCGCTTTTGTGCTTGACACAAAAACTCGGAATATGTCATCCAGGTTCTTCACTTGGGTTTTAGATATGGATTTCGAATTTAAGCCCTTTAATAATTTCCATTACTTACCTTAGTAATTTATTGTGATCTTTCTGTAATCCTTCATGATCTTTCTTTCTTTTCTTTCATTTTTTATTGATATGTATACACATTTTATTGACTCTCACACATCCCACCATCCCAGGATTTAAAAAATATATATATACAAGCAGGTAAAAATTTTGCGACGATATTTCTTTTCTGTCCTAACTTTTTTTCTGTAAGCAAAATTTCTTAATGATGTAAATTAGTAATTTATAGCTTTAGTCATTCTACATGGTGCGCAACTAATGATATGTGTGAAAATTGTTAATTTAAAAAATACCAAACGTGAATTTGAAAAGTTGAAAGCAAAAGTTTTGAGACGATCAGACAAAATTCAAGTATTTAATACTTGACTTAAATGCACGTGATACTGTCACACACACACACAAGATCTCCGCTAGCTGAGTGGCTAGAGCAGAGAAATTCCACGCAGAAGATGTGGGTTCGAATCCCAACCCTGGCTTTTAAATTATATTTTCGTTATTTCCTTTCTATACGAGCTGTATGCAAATGAATTTATAATTTCGATAACTTTACGCAGATACGCAAAATAGTAGCTTTACGTAGTCATGTTCTCAGAATGTTCTAGAATATGTGATGCTTCATATTTAAAGCACGAAACAACCTGGCACCACAGCCGAGTCGTTGCATGCAAAACTCACTTGCTTAATCCTTAAAGCATTAGAATTCTATTTTGCACGTGAAAATCTTACTGTTAGTATCTGTATCAGTTTCAGTATGAAAACATGGAAAAATACGTCTTTGGTCATTCGTCTTTTAATAATTAAAGAAGCGGGGGGAGGGGGGATGTCATATTCTGCTATCGTCAGCAAGTTGGGAATTCCAAAATCAACTGTTGGCCACATAGTAAAGAAGTGGAAGAATGGTAAAGGTATGCGCGATCTTCCAAGATTAGGAGCCCCCCCAAAAAACGACTCAACGTCAAGACGCGTTGATCCGAAGGTCGCTGACCCAAACGAGAATGCTGCTGAAATATGTAAGGAGATGGCTCCCGGACATGGACTCACAGTGAGTAAGGACACCATAAGACGTCGTTGGATGCCGCTGGATTGGGTGCATGGGTCCTTGCAAAAAAACCTCTCATCTGGGAAAAGAATAGGAAAATCCAATTGAAATTCGCTAAGGAGTATGAAACGTGGACAACCAAAGATTGAAAGTAGGTCCTTTGGAGCGATAAATCCAAATTCAATTTGTTTGGAAATGATGGCCGACGTTATATTCGTCGTCCAAAAGGTACCAGAAACGGATCAGTATTGGTCTGGAGAGCATTCCATCATGATGGCGTCATCCCACTCGTACACATTGATGGGATTATAGATCAAAATGTTTATAGAAACATTTTAGAAGATCACATGCTGCCTTATGGTCGTAAAAAGATGTCTCGTGGATGGACGTTGCAGCAGGATAATGATCCAAAGCACACCTCCAAAATGGCGACAAATTAGTTTACAGTTAAGAAAATTAAAGTTTTGGACTGGCCGAGTCAGTCACCTGACCTCAATCCAATTGAACATCTTTGGGAATACATCGGATGAAAAAAAGTTGGGACACGGAAGCATTTTTCAAAGGCAGAACTCTTTCAGGATCTTCAATTGGAATGGGCAAAAATCCCTAGGTCCACCTTAGAAAGCCTTGTTAATTCCGTGCACAGACGATGTGCCACAGTCCTCAAAACAAAAGGATATGCAACTAAATATTAAATATTGCTGTATTTCGTTATATTCAGACGCTTAATTTCAATAAAAGTTTAGAAACACTGAATCGTTTTAAAACTTTTCCTTAAGTAATTTTGCGATTTTTAATTCATGCATATGTCTCAATTGTTCCAATGTTGCATTTTGTTTTGAGCTTTAAAAGGTATACAAATTACTAATTTACATCATTAAGAAATTTTGTTTTCAGAAAAAGTTAGGGCAGAAAAACATATCGTCTCAAACCTTTTGCCAGCTACTGTATATGTGAAAGCTCTTTACCACTATGAATAAATATGATAAACTGAAAATGAACATCGCAGCTTTTTTTAAAGGTGATTTACTTTGCAATTATATTCAAAGAGAAACTGGAATTTGATGTTTGATAGGTAGACACTGTTGGAGTTTGGAAAAAATATAACATTAAGAGGTGCTACCACACAAAGTACAAAGAAAACCCACATAAATCTGGCTAACACCGGAAAGATAAACTCTCAGAATTGAAACTGATACTTCTTGAAAGAGAATCAAAGTGGAGAAATGCATTTGCTTTAAAAAACTAATTATTGTCTTTATTATATTAAATGTCCCCAGCGTCCAAATCATTCACTACGAAATTGAAGAAATGATGTCTAGAGCAGTTAAGGAAATTTGAAAATACTGTATAAGTAGAAGTACAATTGCTAGAAAGATTTTTTTTTTTTAAATAGCGGATAGATTTACAAAAGCCGGATATGTGCTTAAAATCTTATAGTGTTCATAAACTTACATTATATTCGTACACTGTAAAAAAAAATTTCCTGAAAAAAAAAACGGAAATTGTACTGGCAATCGAGACGCCAGTACTATTTCCGTATTTTAACGGGAAAAAAAATTCCGTAAATTCCAGGAAATTATCCGTGATTTCTGAAGTATCCGTTTTTAAATTTCCGTTTTTTAACAGATATCTCCCGTATTTTTTAGATATTTTTATATCGTTAAAATAAATTTTATAGGACCAGAAAAAAAAAAAAATTCTCAAAGAACATCTTATAACACTTTTTATTTTTTTGTCTTTCATTTCTGTGCGAGTTTTCAGTAAATAACCAACACTTGCCACGGAGGGGGTTCGAACGCGGAAACTTCTGTGTAGTAAGCTGGCGGGCTGTACCATTACGCTATGACTGGACACTTCGTTTTCTCAAATGTGGTTATTTATTTTAGATGCTTTTAGTAATGCAAAAACTTAAAAGTTCCATAGTTAGATGGATCTTTTCAATATTTTATTTTCATAATTTTTAATATCTTGTTTTATTATTTGATGCTTTATAACAGATAAATTTTAACTTTTTATGTATTATATGCGTAAAACATTGTATTAAGACTACTGATTGCTTTTTTTTTTTTTTTTGCAATAGTACATATACTTTTTAAAATTATTTATCTGTTGATCTATTTATCAATTCCAGTAAAAACAATTATCTTAAGTAGACGTATTTATTACATGCTATTAAAGTAAATTTTCTTTATCTCTTATTTTAAAAACTTATGTGAATAAACAATTTTATAATAAATTAAATTATTATATTTAATCTTTGCTGAGAGCTTTTGTGAAAAAAAATCGAAACAAAAAATAGAATTTTAGAGAACATTTAAAAATTAATGACCTTAGGATAGGTAAGTTTAAATTTGGACTTTGATAATTTAGTTTAAATTAATTTAGTTTAATTTATAAAATTATAAACTAACTAAATAAATTATAAACTTTATAAAATTATAAACTTCATTTTTATAAAAGTAAACAAAAAGTTATTAATTATTTTTTATAAATTTAAAGAAAAAAATATGAACTTCGTAAAATTATAATTTATAAAATAATAAATTGTAGTTTAATTCACAAATTTATAAGACAAATCAGCTTAGTTTAACACCTATGTACCGATAATTTGCAAAAATATTATTTTATGAAACCTTAAAAATATTTTTTTTTTAATTGATTTTTAGCGAAATTTTTGAAAATTAATCACCTTGGGATAGGTATGTTTAAATTTGGATTTATTAATTTAGTCTAAATTAATTTAGTTTAATTTATAAAATTATAAACTAACTAAATATATTATAAGCTTTATAAAATTATGAACTACATTTTTATAAAAGTAAAGAAAAAATCATTAATTATTTTTTATAAATTTAAAGAAAAAAAAATATAAACTTTCTAAAATTATAATTTATAAAATAATAAATTTTAGTTTTATTCACAGATTTATAAGACAAATCAGTTTTATTCAATACCAATAATTTGGAAAGTTATTATTTTACGAAACCTTTAATAACCTAATATTGCCTCACGTTAATAAAATTAAAATAAAATTTTAAAATGTCAGTGAAAAAATTCCTGGATCCTAGAAGACCCTGGACCCTAATACAAATACAACAATCTTAATTCACATTTCAAGCAAGACGATATCTGTATACAAGCCTCTGAACGTTATTTACGGAAATGGGGAAATACGGACATTGTACTGTTTTGAAAAAAATCCATCAAATTTACGGAAAACTTTCTGCATATCTACGGATTTGAAATCTCCTTTACGGAACTTATGTCATTTACGGAAATTGTACTGTTGTTTTGGAAAAATGAAACTTCTCCGTAAAATTTTACGGAAAATCTCTTGTATTTTCACGGATTTTTTAGAGTGTACGCACATGCTTAATCATCGTCAATCTAGGAAATATATCTTGGAAAGATGGGTAGTGAAGATAAAGAGATCTACCTCTGATATTTGACGACTTTCCTTCATAAAGTTTTAACTGTTAACTTTGAACTGTTAAACAACGTTACAATTTTCATTTTAAATTGACAAATTATGAGTGTGGATTATTAAAGGACCACTAATAGACAAAGTACTTGGAGTTCTCATGAGTTCTCATTTGAAATTACAAAGCACCTGAGTAAATTTCAACTTCAAGGCAAATTTCATAATGCTACTTTTTTATTTGATAGTATTAGCATTTTCAAATAGAATTTATTGCTTTAATAAATATTTAACATACAATTTTAAAAAAGAAAATGTATTTCATTTTAAATGCCAGGTATTATTACAAAAGTCATCGGAGTCAAAATCTTTAGAATATACAAAAAATACATAAAAAATGAATTCAAAAGAAGATTTTTGAATTTAAAAAATATGAAAATCAGTTCATCTATTTACTTCACCTCTACTGATTGTTGTTGAACTTATTCTTCAGAATTTATTACCGCAATTAACCAAAATTCAGCGCGATTCCATATTAGAGCGAAAATATATGGATATGGGGTTTCCAAATTTCTATAATTTATTAATCAATCAACCAATTTTTTAAAATATAGTGTGCAATTAGGTATATTTCAGCTGCGTTCGGTAGCGCACTTTTATACCACATCTTTACGTGGTTGCCACCGTTTTGTTATTTTTCAAGTCAAATAAACATAATTTGTACCAGAAAATGTATTTAATAAATGAAATCAAATAAGTAGCTCATAGATACAAGACACATTTTATTAAATAAATTTTATAATTCAAACTATGTTTATTTTTATTTTTTACTTGAAGAAAACACGGAAGATTGAGAGCTATGCCTTTGCTAGATCAAGATTAGCAGACCAGCGTGTACTCTGTTTGAGATACATACCTTTTTCAAAAAATTCTTTAAGGCTGTTCTCAAATCGAAATTTTCTTTTTCTGACACATTTTTAAATTCATTTTTATTCGAAAACGATCAAACTGGCAGGTGTTCTTATTAAGAAACTATGTAATCGAACAGTTTTTTTTTTCGTTCTTCGGTAAAAGCAGAATATTTTTCAGAAATACTCTCTTTTTGAATCGAATTTCCAGGCGCGATTAAAAACACTGCCATCCTGAGACAACAATCGCTTATAATTCAAGATGCAACTCATTTATCGGAAAATGAAACAAAAACTGTTCTATAACAAATCACTTCAATAATCAGGCTTGCTAGTATCAAGCTTCTATGTTTAAAAATGAGTCACAAAATATGTCAGAAAATTTCGCGTTTTTGTGCGGGAAAAATATCTTTTGAGAACCGTCTTAACTCTAGATTCTAGAATGACACATTGAGGTCTCACAAACCCCACGAGTTTTTATTTTGTCAATTCCTAGAATGACACTCTGGCCTCTCACAAACCCCACGAGTTTTTATTTTGTCAATTCCTAGAATGACGCACTGGGCTCTCACAAACCTCACGAGTTTTTATTTTGTCAGTTCCTAGAATGACACACTGGACTCTCACAAACCCCACGAGTTTTTATTTTGTCAATTCCTAGATTCTAGGAATTGACAAAATAAAAACTCGTGGGGTTTGTGAGAGCCCAGTCTGTCATTCTAGGACCTAGAATGACACACTGGGCACTCACAAACCCCACGAGTTTTTATTTCGTTAGTTACTAGAATGACACACTGGGTCTCAGAAATCCCACATTTTCTGACAGCCACTCACACTTTGGAGTATAAAGGTACTCTTATTGTTCCAGTGGATTGACAGCTACTTCGATGTCGATTATACCAACTTCGATATCGTTTGGAATCACAGCGAACTTTCGTATAGATGGATGCGGAGAGTTGGAGAGAGGCAAGAACTTGCTAATTAAAACAATTTTTTACTTTCTGTTTTACTATCACACAGTTATGTTTTTATCATTAAAAAAAAATTTTAGCCAATTAACCTTTTGGGTTTTGTAGACTCCAGTGTGTCAGATTTGTTCGAAAAATATGTATGTGTCATTCTAGGGTTAAATAAGCATTTGAATAAAAATTAACAAATCAATAAATCAGACGAAGAATAGAGCAAAATCAACGCTTGTTTCACATATATTATTTTATTAATTATTTTTATGATTCATATTTTAGGAAAAATGAGGCAACGGGATTTCACATCTAAAATACAACAATTTTCTGGTATTTTTATGCTAGAAGCGAATATTTTTCAGCTGTACAAACAAAAACACGTGGAATGCACGGGATTTCTATAGAAAGATAACATCGTCTGTTTCAGTCCTTTCTTATGGTAATTCTTGCAAAACTTTTCTTAGAATCTTCACGATACAACATTCCTGATATTTTTTTAGCTCACTTTAACCTCGTGATTCATTCCGGTATACGAAAATATTGATCTTTGATCAAGTGTACAGGATTTTTTTTTTTGTTTTTTCCCTGCGTGCACACATACAGCGTAATCATAAAAAAGCTCTTCCGATATTTTAGCGACCATAACCATTCAGGGAAACGGAATGAAATTGGGTATTCAGGTATTTTAAGAGTATTTTACCTACCTGCAGGGTAAAAAAATAAAGTGTACTTTCGACAATCTTTTCTTCAGAAAAATGAAACAAGATATTCGAAAACCTCTTTATACCATAAGTTTAACATTAGTGAGGGGATTTTGAAATCTCACAGGTGGTACCCTCCCTGAATTGAATACCTGTTTACACCGCAAAACTCCTCTAAGATAACTCACTGAACATCGCCGTGTTCGAGATCTGAACAACATAGAATGTGCGCATGCGCATAAGTTAAAGGCAGCCTTAACAGCCAATCGGTTAAAGCTAGCCTTTAGAGCCAATCAAAGTGAGTGGTACTGACTGTATCTAGCAATAGAAAGTTCTAACTCACTGAGTGAGGTTGTGGAACTCCCTCAGTGAATTCGGCAATCTAAGTTATTTTAACCCTTAATTGCATAGTGATGTAAATTTCCATCACTTTTTATTTAACTTTTAATAAATAAATCAACTTCTTCGCCAGCGCTATATTTATATAGAAATATTAATCCAGTAAATTTCCCGTGAACTATGTTGCTGAACAAAGTTTAAAATCTACGTTAAAATTTCTGGTGTCTAATATTTAATATATGTATAAAAAAACACAATTGTGAAAGAAAAACTCATGCAAAGAAGGGTTAAATATCCGATCTGAACCAGGTATTAGGGTACGAGCTCGAGAATAAGGTAAAGAACATCAATCGAACAACAGTTAAAACAGACAGAAAAAAGAGCAGTGAGAAGAACAAATGAACATATTACGGCCAATGAAAAACTAAACATTTTAGTTGAACTGCAAAATTTTCAATTGTCTGCCAGCACAGATATGACACATGGCATGTGGGAGTTTGCGGGTAAGAAAATAACAATAAATTATGGTATGAAGACTATACAGAGTCTCGCGTTTAATAGCGTTTTTTCATGTCGGGTAGACCAATTTAGCAATTCAACGGGCGACTTTTCTAAGACGGAAACTTATCCAAAATAAATTTTTTCCGTGCTCTTACGATTCCATTTTATCAGTTTTTATTATATTTTGATGAGTCACATTTTATGAAAAATAACCGCCAGACGAGATATTACAAAAAAAAAAAAAAAAAAAATCACGATTTTCTACTACATTCTTCCTCACAGCTGTATAAACATATGCACACGCCAAATTACTACAACTGTACGGAAACGATAACATCGTCTGTTTCAATAACGGTTCTTCGGCGAATATTTTCCTCTTATGATAATTCTTATATAATATTTCTTTTTATCTACATGATTCATCAATCTTTTTCAACTCATTTTTCTTCTGATAATTCATTTGGGCACATAAGAATATTGACCCTTAATAAATTGCGTAGATTCTTACTTTCTGAACACGAAAAAGTATTGAAATCATAATCTCTGTGTGTGTGTGCGTGTGTGTGTGTGTGTGTGTGTGTGTGTGCGTGTGTGTGTGCGTGCGTATGTGAGCGAACACGGTAATTCCCAAACGGTGCTTCCGATTGAGCTCCCATTTGGACCACCGTCGCACGAACGGCATAGATTTTCGAACAAATTGGCCGATGGATTGCGTATTTAATCCATTTATAAACCCTTTCCTAAACATTTTGCGACCGATTCTATAGAGATATGTGACAGAATATCAATAATAAATATTGCTGTGATGTCATCGAGCATGAGTGGCGCAGAGGTAACGTCTCCAGTTTGAAAACAAGAGGTCCAGTGTTCGAATCTAGCCGATTCAATTATATCAGAAATTTAACACCCCCCTTTTTTCTTTTCTTTTCTTTATTATTTTTTTCCTTTTAAATGATTATCTGTTCGCGAATCATAGAAATACACTTGCAATTGTCAAATTTATTTATATTATATAATTGCTACATATGATATGTGTTTAATAACGGGTTGTACAAGGTTGTACCTAAAAGTTAGTTCACATTTATAAAAAATAATACACAGTTAACAAATTGTCCTGTCGGAGTTCGTAAATTTCTTAAATGATCGGAATTTTCGTAGCAAAATAATAGTTCTAAGAAAATTAGATCTATTTTTTTCTTTTTCAAAAAAAAAAAAAAAAAAAAAAAAAAAGTGACACTTTGAGAAGTCTTATGATGCAAACCGCACTCCGATACAGAATCACAATTGGTTATTTTTTTTTTTTACTTTTTGAAATGTGAACGGATTTATGGGACTCCCTGTATATGTATTTAATCCTTAACTACTGTCACAGAGGAATTGTCGGATAGCTACTATGGCGGACTGTGAGACCACTTTATCAGAAGATGAATAAAAGGTTCGAATATCTTATAAGACACTATTTCTGTACCAATATTTCTGCACATAATTATTATAATTAAAATTGATATTTTTCCCAAATACTAATCAGCCCCAATTCAAATAAGGATAGAATTTAATATGATTCCACCCCCCCTATTCTAGGCAGTAGTTTCTGAGTTAGAGCGCCCACAAAATTTATGTCCTATACAGACAGACACTCAGACTCACGAATAGACATTTTCATATAAGTCGAATCATATCACATCAATCGACACAAATCATCGATTTGCGGCATCCCCTCTGGGGGATTTTTCCCATATACTAATCAGCTCCAATTCAAATAAGGATAGAATTTCGTATGATTTTTTCCCTATTCTAGGCAGTAGTTTCTGAGTTAGAGCGCCCACAAAATTTGTGTCGCATACAGACAGACACACAGACTCACGAATAGACATGTTCATATAAGTCGAATAATATCATATTAATCGAACTAATCATCGATTTGCGGCATCCCCGCTGGGGAATTTTTCCCAAATACTAATCAGCATAATTCACATAAGGATAGAATTTCGTATGATTTGTTTTCCTATCCTACGCGGTTGTTTGTGAGTTAGAGCGTCCAAAAAAATTGTGTCGCATACAGTTAAGACATCCAGACTCACGAATAGACATTTTCATATAAGTCGAATCATATCACATCAATCGAGCTAATCATCGATTTGCGGCATTCCCTCTGGGGGATTTTTCCCAAATACTAATTAGCCCCAATTCAAATAAGGATAGAATTTCGTATGCTTTTTTCCCGTATTCTACGCAGTTGTCTGTGAGTTAGAGCACCCACAAAATTTGTGTCGCATACAGACAGACACACAGACTCACGAACATACATTTTCTAAAAACTATCAAATATTGTTCAGGACCTTCTAAAACGTATAAATCCATTGAAAACCGGAAGTCTAAATATTTCAGGAATCCAACACTTTCTTCTTGTATAGATAGAAGACAGTAAAAACAATTCAAATAAAATATAGTCAGTGATGGTCGCCAGGCTTTTGAAATCCTGGTTCTCTGGGGCCCAGACGCTTCCAAAAATCCAGGTCCTTTAGTACAAAAGTGGATCCTACTTTTAGAAATAAGACAGATTGTATGTATTTCTTACAAAATTATGTCTTTCTTGAGATCTTTCAAGAGAAATATTGTGCATCCTGAAGGACCCATAACAATTCTTTTTAATGCGTCCCTCCAATTTTTTACTTAAATGATGCTATATAATGCATCCCAGGCAACACATACAGTCGCTTATACATGACATTTGTTGTTGTGTAAATTCTGCAAAGGTTAGCACTGTGAGCTGATTTTCGGGATGCGAAAACCTATGAAGAGGGGGGGGGGGGGATCGGTCAGGGAGCAAACGATTATAATTCAAAATATATCCCATTAATGGTAAAATGAAAAACAGCATTTCGATTATTAGGTTCTTAAGTAGTAATGTCTTCAAATGTCATGCATTTTCGTACAAAAGGAGTCCATGTTGGAAAGTTTCACGAAGGCGAGCAGAAAAAAAAAATTGAAATAAAAGAAAAAAAAAAAAAAAAAAAAAAAAAAAAACGATTACCTTTGATGCAACTTGTAAGCGACTGCGGTGTCTACAACATGCTGGTTAAATTTTCTTAACAGATAAGTTAAAACCAGGAGAGATGGCGCGGCTGGAGAGATTGCGCACATAGGGGTTCGAGAGGAAGGAGTAGAGTGAGCGCGCGGCGACTCCAGGTAGTTGTATAACTGCAGTAGTGGAGTGTCTACTTGAAAGTGCACGTTGATTGTTTTGAGAGTCTAAGATAAATCATTGCTATTTTGTTTTGTTTTCCCAAAGTAAGTGCTTGAATTTTCATAACTATATTCATCAGAATTTCTATACAATGTCAGTAGTACAAAATATTTTAAACTTAAACGATTTCTCATAAGCTACTAATCTAGACTAACAGTGTGAACATCAACGGTTCGTTTTAGTAACGGCCATGTTTAAATAAAAGGCCGCGCAATCTCTCCTACCAAAATTGGAGAGTTTGCGCATCTTCTACTTAGGAGAGATGGCGCATTGTTCCCATTAGTTTCCATGCTAGGAGAGATTACGCAGCTTATTGGTAAATTTTATAAAAGGAAAATGGACTCATTTTAAGTTAAACGTGTTATCAAGTAACTTAATGTTATTTTGTAATCTTATCTGGACTTGCTTTTTCTGATTCTTTATTTTTTTCCTTCAATTAAAATGTTTTAATCGTTTTTAAAATTATTTGCTTTTTCTGATTCTTTAATCATTAGGTTGAAATATTCACTCCTAATACAATAATATTTGTTCACAAAAACCTCACAACAATGTCATTTAAGTGCAATTATTATTGTTAACAATTTAATTGTAGTTGTTATTAGTAACAATCTCTCCTACCCATGTGCGCAATCACACCAACCCTGTAACGACAGATTGCGCAAAATAACTTTCTTGGTTTTATTACAACTGTTCTATTAAATTACAACATAACAACAAAATAGCAATGGAAATGCATAAAAAACAAATGAAGTAAAAATTATTCAGGGTTAGTTTAGCAAAAAATTAATATTTAGATTTTTTATTGCTATTCTTTTGAATTGTGTGCAGACTCTCCTAGATTTACCTTATTATTACATCGTGTATAAATGCAATGATCATTTTATTACCTTTTTTAAAAATTTATTGCGATGTTATTTTATTGCAGATATATTCTGTCGTCTCTTTCATAAAGGTTCATTCTTATACCAACTGAAATATTGATTTAGTGAACAATGCTCAACCAATTTTGATATTATGTGCAAAATTTCTACGTACAAATGCGCACTCAAAACTCACCTTTCCTTGTGGCGCCGAGAATATTTCTTAGAAACCCTGAACTAATATTTATCTTGTCGTCTCTTATCCTACAAAAGGTGGAATATTATTATTCTTTAAAACGCGGCAATTCTGGTACGTACTCAGCAGCTGCTGAGTATGTAACCTACGTTATGAATCATTCGCATTTTATCTTACATAAGTTTTCTTACTACGAAGTTATCAAGATAAAATTATGATTCATATTACGTCACATTTTTAGAAATGCCATCCCTCTATATCTGTTATAAAATTGAACTAAATTACAACGCTTTCAAAGAGATCATAGAAATTATATTGCAGTGAACAAGAGTCGCTGTAAAGATATTATATAATAAACAAATACAACCTAATGTATAATAAATACATACAAAACACACTAAAACTGCATTTCGTAATGGATATCGCTGTAATCGAGATGTTGCACATTCGAGATATGTCATGTGGCATTAGAAAGAAGTCTGAACAAGCCAAACTTACAGGTAGAGCCCGGTAAAAAAATTAACTTTTTCCCCGTCTCCGGCCAGGTATGACTCAATATCAACGAAATATGCCGATATTTCTTAACCAATATTATCCTACAATTGAAAAATCTTAATAAGAATATTATATATATGATATAGAATCATATATATTTTGTGTTTTACTCTAAAATTTAATTTTCCTATCTTCAAGTTTCTCTATGTGAATTAATTTCTGTATTCAAAATCTTTTTATTCTTTAATCCGAAAAACAATCATTTCTTCCTAGCTTAAAATGTTCCCAGTTATTTCTTCGTAACATTAAATGTACGTTTCTCTCATGCGGTTTCAATTCGAATATTAATGTACTGCAGATGACCGTAACATATGTTGTTTTGTCTTTCTTCGTATCTTGTGTTAAATGCAGGCACCGTTTTCATAATTTGACTGCTGCAAAAATATGCACTATAAACTCTTTTCGTTAGATTGTAATAACACATGCCTAATTTTCCCAAAACAACGCTCGGGTGTAAGTTAAAAAGTCACAAAAATTGATGTTCCGCCAAATTATGGTATCCTTTCATTTCTTATTCAAAAATGCTCAATATTGGTTTATTGCTAACTGTCAAAATTTGACGGTTCATGCCTGGCTAGAAATGTACGGATTGGCATGTTACATCTAATATGTTGGCGATAATGTATCTGTAAAATTAGATCAGATCTGCTCTCGCCTTTGTCGGATAAAGATGTAAAATTTTTGGTAGAATAAGCGAAGGCCACCCTCTCTGTTTTTTTGTGTCGATGTGTTGGTTTAATAAAAATAATTCCATGGATAACAAGACTTGATTTCATCTAATGCCTCTTGTATGGATTAATTATTTTAACAGGAAACGAACTTACGATTATTGCAGCACACGCATTGCACCATTATACCTCGGCAATTTTTAAGAAGAAATGTTCATTACGATATATCGAGACTTTACACTATATAATCTGGTGCCGTGATATATAACCTGGTGCCGTGATATATAATCTGGTGCCTTTGGACGCAGGAATTTTTATGGTTCGATCGACACATGAGGGTGGCCTATTAAAAAAAAAAAAAAAAACATTTTTGCATTTTTTATCTGCATCCTGGCAATTTTTCTGGACTTTACTTATATATTGGATTCTATTTGTGATTAGTACTCTCATATATGGGAACCGGTTGATGTCATAGCATGACTGCAGAACTAATGCAAATTCAAGTGACCGTTACCGATGACTGTTTCGGATTAGCTATCTTACCTGATGACAGAAGCCTACATACCGTAAAATTTTCAGCGGATGATCTGCTTGGTTCTAGCCTGGAATCAGAACAGAAATGCTTTCGACAAAAAAAAAAAAAAAAAATATTTCTCTCGTTCCCGATCTCGTATCTAGTACGCGAAAATGTATTCGACACTAGCCTGGATTTTTTTTTTTCAACCGCTGCTATATTTTCCGGAAGCTAAACTATGTGATTTCGTACATCAGCTTCGATAGATGATGAAGGATATCGCCGGACAAAATTTTCTATCTAAGCCTAGCTGAGACTGTCTTTCCTATCTACCGCTACTTAGGCTGGAGATGATCTCTTTCGTTTTATGTGCCATGTTGCCGATAACGGAAATCTGCCAACACACTGCTAAGAGCGGAAGATTCGCTCGATCGTCCTTTATACGAACTATCGCGCTGTTGTTCATAAGTGAAAGTGCAACACTCGACACTTTCTCGCAACAATCGGTGTCAACTCCGCTCCCCAGATGCAAAAAAAAAAAAAAAAAAGAAATGATTAAACTTTTATTTCGCTCCTTGATTTGAACATTGCGTGGGCTGTTGATGCATAAATTACTCTTTATTTACCAAGCTTATGCAACGTAAGGATTGTGCCAATAGCCAGAAATCCGTGTCCGTAATCATTAATAGTGCGACTCTTTTTATTTGGATTATAAAAAAAAGAAAAATATATACGTAATTTTTTCATCTTCTCACAGATTCTAAAGTATGTACTTTTTTTTCTTTCCTTTTCGCAAAGGACAATAAGCAAAGAACTATTTTTATAGTTTTGCAATAATTTTTTACTGTTTAGTAATTTTAAAATTTTTCATTTTTAAAAATAATTGATCCTTATAGATAACTCGTTTCAGTGCTTTTAGACTATTTGTTTTAAATAGTATAAAGATATTAATTTTAAATATTGAAAAATTCATATTTAACGTTTATCAAAGAGTTTTTAAACATTTTACAATATAAGTTTGAGATTGACCTTTCCAAATAAAATATTTACTAAGGCAGATCTTATGTACTAGAAATGTAGTATTTTATATATTTTTTTTATTATTATTTATTTATTGTGTATGCATGATACTATTTCATATGGCATTGGATAAAAAAAAAAGGGTGATGGAATATTTTAAGTATAATAATAATAATAATAATAATAATAAACAGTTAGGTACTTGTTCGCTAAATTTAATGTTCTTATTGTACTTTGCATATCTTGTTTTTAATCTGGTTAGGGCTAAAAGAATTTTTTTCAGGTAATTATAAGTATGTCATGCATGTATTATGTCTCTGCCTTTATACAAAAAAAAAAAAATTACAGATATTATTGCTTTTGGAATTTTGCAAAATATGTTCTCGTTTAGTAAGAACATTGTAAGTTGAAGTACAGGTAAGATTTTTATACTTATGATAAACAATCTCGCGTTATAAAATTATATCTGACTTTTTTTAACACCAACACTTAATTTTCCTTGGTCATTTTTGCTAGCTGAGAATTTATTATTGCTATCAGAGTATTTCCTTATATGATATTAATAGAATTATGTTTGTTTGTTTCTAATTTAATGTTTATGCCATAAGGGGATATTTGCAGTCGCGAGGAAGATTATGTCCAAATATGCCAACTTGCTGCATTTTTTTAAATATATTTATTGTAACTGGTTAAAACTACTAACACTTTATCATAAAACATTTTTATTACTTTGATGGTGATTAAACTTTATTTTGATTATCGTAATGGTAAAGTGTTGATTTTTTTTCAGGTTATGACTGTTAAAATTTTTATGTATCAGGATCAGCTATTTAAAATTTTTAAGCCTTGTATTTATTCGTACAGTGACATTTTTCTTTAATAATAATAATAATAAAAATATATCTTTGATAAAGTTTTGTTTGAAATTGCCTGTGTAATTTAGGTGAAGCAAGGGTAAGATGAGATCAACTTCAATATCTTTCTGGACTTTCTGTTGATTTTTTTTTAAAAAAGGTAATAATATAGATATATAAAAAAATTTTTGCATAGCACTTAACATATGCAATATGTACCGTTGCTCCCACTTGATTTTATGTACATATTTTAAGACTCTTATGGAAATTCATGGGTAATATTTAAATGTGAACAAAAATATTTATGATTATAAATTTTGTTTTGCATTTTAATACTTTATTACAAAATAAAAGTTGGTTTCATTTGAATAAACGAACAAACAAAAAATAGATATAAATATATATATTGTACAAATAACTGTGGTGAAACTTATTTTTATTAATATTATTAAAAAAGACGCACCAGTGCTTCCACAGTAAATTATTCTTTGTCAATGAGATATGTTATTTATAAAATTTTTGATTTTCCACAGAAATTCAGGTAAAGATATTTTCTGTATTATTGTAGATAGTTTTGCATTTTAATATTATGATGAAGTGTAGGATATGGATGCAGTTTTCACAGATAAAAATTAATATACCTATATTATCATATTATAATAATATTTAGTTTATGTTCTACTGCCATGCGTCAAATTTTATAATTAAATGCCAAATTTTTCTACTTTGATATTTTTAACAAAACAAATTTTCCTGTACACATATAAAAGCTTTTATACATTTATTTTAACTTCAGTTACATTTTACATTTGCATGTCGTGTCTTGCCGTTCGCTAAACTTTCAAATAGTTTGATATTTTTAAAGAATTTTAAAATACTTACTTTCTTATTCCATTTACTTTTCATTAATTCTTATATTCTTGAGTCAATGGGATTATACTGTAGGTGAGTGGAATACAAGATTCCATTATTTTTATGATTTCTAGATTTAATTTTTCACTTTAAACGTTTTGATATACTCACACTTTCCTCTTAATAATATTTGTGGATATTGCACTTTTTATAATTGTGTTTCGGAATCTCTTTTCATTCATTGCATTGAGGTACCACAAGCAAGGAATGATTCAAAATTACCATTTTTGTTTCTCATTTGCTTTCTTATAGTGATTTAATCCCAAACATTAATAGGACTTCAGATGGGAATCTGAAATGTTTTGTTTTTGCCTTTCTCTTTCACTTTTAAATTTTTAACTTAGATATTCTTTATCATTTAAGTGTGAGCCATTTTTACGATCTTCATTGCAGCTTATGCAAATGTTCTTTTTCTAGTTAATAGATCTTGAACAGTATTTTCATTTATTACAATATTGTTTTCTTTTTAAATGTTTTTACTTTGTTGAACTTTTCATCGTCATACTTCTTGCAAGGTATGTTTTGTGTGGATCCCCAGTTTTTCCCAGTTGATGACCATGTACGGTAAAATAATTTTTTTTACATAGCGGGTCTTGTGTGGAATTATGGTTTCCATGCTTCGGATTCTTGTGTCTTTCTAAATTTGTCAACGATTTCATTCAACAAGAAGTATTTTGGGAGTATTCGCCGTTATTCGAATTACATAGTTGTACAATGGATCTTTTCTTTTTTTTTTTCCCCTTCGAGTACTGGTGGATATTTGCGCAATTCTTTTTGTCGTACATTCTTGCACGCAGACGTATGTTTCACAGTTTTACAAAATTTTTCTCATACAAAGAGTTTACAAAAGTTTTTCACTTATATGTTCTACATGTGAGATTGTCATTTCAACATACATGTTTCTATGACTAAATTTTTCCAATTCACATTTCACACATATTTTTTTTCTCTTTAAAAAAAATCATTTAATTTTTTTTTGCATACAATTGTCTGGATAAAGTTTTCACCGTATTTTTCGGCTCATCGGTATTTCAATTCACTGTCTTCTTGTAGCTTTTGTATTTTTTCTCAGTTTGACGATACTTCTTGTGAATTATGCTATATATTTATAGTGTACAGTCCAGCGGTAACTCTTTATTCTCTTCTTTTGTTCTTTTTATTTCACGTCATGGAGTTCTGATTCCCTTGTTTTCAGAAACATAACTTATGGAGGGCTGATACCTTTGTTATCAGATTATTATTTTGGCGTGTCTGATTCCTTGTTTTCAGATATATAACTTTTTGAGCGCTGGTACCTTGTTACCAGATTTTTTTTTCTCTCATCCTTTATTTTTCATACATATACTTTTGTTGTACTTAATATTGCTAGGCACAAATAGCTATTTTGGGGTACACTCTTCATACCGTTGGATTTCTTTAAATGTCTTTTCTTTTTCACAGGTTTACAGTAAACATTTATGTTTATTTGATTTTTTAATGGTTGGACAAATTTTATTTTAACTTATTTTCTATGTATCGCATTCAAGACACACATGTTATTCAAATATCTTTTCAAACATAAAATACTTATATTTCTATTATTTTTGTCACTTTTCAGGTTACATTTCTATTTACACTTCTATATTACATGTTACTACTGATAAATCTTTCAAAATGCAATACAATTCAATTTTAATGTTTCAGATTTATCATTTCACCTATCAATCTCATTATGTTTAAATAAAGTATATGTACTGGTGTACTTTCTCTTTGAATATAACATGGTTACAGTATGTCGTATTTCAGGTATATTTTTTTTGCACTTTATTCTCATACTTTCTGATTATTTTATATTTACAAGTTATTTACATTTTGCTATTATTAATTTTTATATACATTTTATACATACTCATTTTCACTTTATATTTGTATTTCTTTCATCGTTGACACAAACAAGTACACACCATGGTTACGGCATGTACAAGAAAACATGTACAGTTTTAAACATGTCGAACATGATTTTTTCTTTTCTTTCTTTCCCCTTTTTACATTTCTAATTTAATTTTAGGTATCTGTTTGGTAAGTATCATTTGCTTATAGGTGATGTTGATCAGTGCTCCACACCACACACATTTTCCTTTTACAGATCTGTCATATGAAAATTTCAGGGCATCTTCATATGGTGGACGATAGGTCTGTATCTTCAAATTTCTAACACTTAGAAGCTTAATGTGCTCACCTTTCATTTCACTTTATATTTTATCATCAAGGTTTACATACCTCTTCCTTTTAATAAAATACTTCCACTGTATTTACATTTTTAATGCATTATTCTTGTGATTTTGGAATTGTTATGTCAAAATTCTATTCTCATACACCAGTCATATATCTAGTTCTTGATAGGAATTTCCTAAAAGTTAATTATATTGCCTGGTAGACACAATAATGTTTGGCAATACTTTTTGGCTTCAGTCTATTTTAAGTCATGATTTTTTTTCAGATATTTTTATAGTTTAGATACATAAGCGTTTGGCATTTTAGGCAACACCTCTAATTGTTGCACTCTTTCAAAAAAAAATTTATAGCAAATTGGCAGTATCCATATTTTTTTTCATGCCTAAATTAATTAAGATTTTCATGTCAATATCCGAATTGTACTTCCAATTTATAAATTAAAAAAAATAAAGTGAATAAAATTATAGATCCCAATTCAATATCCATATCTGTATCCATATTGTATATATTATTTTTGTATGAGTATCAATTTTACAATTATTCTTTAGAGTTTGTATTCTTGTAAGAACATTACAAGATGATTCAATGCATCCTATACATATGCATAAAAAAACTTCACTTTTATATATTCCTATATGTTATTTTACTTCTCATTGTTTATTTACATACTGATTTACAAGAAAACAAAATATAATTTTGCTATTTTTATCAGTATGATTTTTATGTATTTGAAATATATGCTTCGAAGAAATACCACTTGACATCGGTTAACCTGCAGGTAAAGCATAAATTATTTTATGTTTTCTATTATTATTGCTAGCGTATATTATATTTGAATGTGTACACCATGAAAAGAATTTATAGGCCTTCCGTCTTTAATGACGTGAATTTTTAAAAGAAAAAGATATATCTTATTAATGTCTGATTACTATGTCTGATTTATATGCTGCAGCCTTTTTATAAAAAATTATCAGACTTGACATTTTGGAGACGTTTTATGTCTATAGATGATAATGGTATACCTGGCACCATTGTTGTGTCTATTACATATTACAAGTACTTGCTATAATCTTATATTACTTTACATTATATGTTGTATTGTGTATGGTGGTCTTCGTCTTCATTTTATTTGAATATTTTGTGTTTATTTGTGTTTATGCCAATGCATTTCTTGCCAGCGCCATTTTTTTTTTCATTTTGCCAAAGGGGAGATATATATGATATAGAATCATATATATTTTGTGTTTTACTCTAAAATTTAATTTTCCTATCTTCAAGTTTCTCTATGTGAATTAATTTCTGTATTCAAAATCTTTTTATTCTTTAATCCGAAAAACAATCATTTCTTCCTAGCTTAAAATGTTCCCAGATATTTCTTCGTAACATTAAATGTACGTTTCTCTCATGCGGTTTCAATTCGAATATTAATGTACTGCAGATGACCGTAACATATGTTGTTTTGTCTTTCTTCGTATCTTGTGTTAAATGCAGGCACCGTTTTCATAATTTGACTGCTGCATAAATATGCACTATAAACTCTTTTCGTTAGATTGTAATAACACATGCCTAATTTTCCCAAAACAACGCTCGGGTGTAAGTTAAAAAGTCACAAAAATTGATGTTCCGCCAAATTATGGTATCCTTTCATTTCTTATTCAAAAATGCTCAATATTGGTTTATTGCTAACTGTCAAAATTTGACGGTTCATGCCTGGCTAGAAATGTACGGATTGGCATGTTACATCTAATATGTTGGCGATAATGTATCTGTAAAATTAGATCAGATCTGCTCTCGCTTTTGTCGGATAAAGATGTAAAATTTTTGGTAGAATAAGCGAAGGCCACCCTCTCTGTTTTCTTGTGTCGATGTGTTGGTTTAATAAAAATAATTCCATGGATAACAAGACTTGATTTCATCTAATGCCTCTTGTATGGATTAATTATTTTAACAGGAAACGAACTTACGATTATTGCAGCACACGCATTGCACCATTATACCTCGGCAATTTTTAAGAAGAAATGTTCATTACGATATATCGAGACTTTACACTATAACATATATATTTCTTTAAAAATTTTTAAGTAAAGCATTTTACAAATTATATGCCTGCAATAAATACAGAAAACAGTACTGATAGTCACTTAGACAATTACGTCCATAAACGCTGAATAATAATTAAAAAAAATAATGTAATTTAGAGTTTAAAAAAAAGATTAAAGAAAATCTAAATTTTAAAGCTCTATAAAGAAATATAAATATAGTTTTTAAAATATTTCTCTGTAATTTATTAAACTAAATTCAATTCCTAAAGGTTTCGTTAAACAAATGTACAACATCAGTATTATTTTTACATAAAACAAAACAAATTATCAGCCTAACATGATTAAAATCATAGTACGAAATGCAAATATTCACCTTGCGTCATTCATAAAATACTAATATGAAACTCAAAGAGCTCAACTTTTACTTAAAGGGTGACATTTAAATATAGAAATAGATGTTAAAATCCTCCAAGTACTTTCGGTTAGCACCGCAACCATCTCCAGGGAAAAAATATTTCTTTCAACTAACGTCTCGGGTCTGGCATATCCAAACTTTGATTTCGTCTTGAGATGGGAAAATTCCGTTATTTTTTGGGTGTTGCTTGAGTTTAATTTCCATTGATACCTGGACTGAAAATGTAAACAATTTGAAAACTTGTGAGAGAAAAAATAGAGGGGAGGGGGTTACTATGCGTTTATCTTCTAATATTCATGATATTAAACCATATATTTGGTATATTGTATGATATCATATATCGTTGCATAGATGTTAAAAGATGTAAAATATCTCTGTTGAGTTTCATATTAGTATTTTACTTTAGCCTAACATGGATTTGGCAAAATATCCTTTCATTAGACTCAAGCCATAAAGAATGAAGTCCAGGCACGTCTTGGTCGGGAGAAAATAAAATCCAGACCCAGTCGGGCCGAATCTGAGAAAAAAAAAAAGGCCTATAAGAATTAACTGCAGGACGGGTCCTTTTTGAATCAGGAGAAAAAAAAAGGCGCGAGGCTAATGAAAGAAAATTTGGCCTTGCCCGTGCGGGCCTGTATATCACATTACGAAAAATCCTGTTTTTAGAAATGACAGGATATTTTAATAGTGATATTTCTGCCAGCTTTGGGAAGATTCATTTCTTTAGGATATTATTGCACAACAACATAAATTGTCTTTTTTTTTTCGTTGCTTATACTCTTGGTGTTGTAAAGGTAATGGTTTAAAAGGCTGTGCACTATTTCTAAAGCAAATACAAGCTTTTGAAAAGCAAAATATGTCTAGTTATTTGAAATATCGTTTAATTAAGAGCATCCTTTAATTGAGGAGAAAGAAAACTGATAAAACATAATTGAAAATAAGTTTGTGAATATATATATAATTCCACCATTGGAAAGAAAAACTGTCACAGCTTTTGATGCAAATGCCAAAATATGTCCTTTTAAGGGTATTGGTTGGAATTCGTGGGAAAGGATGGCTTCGATGGCTTTCCTTTTGCAATAAAGGAATAAAAACAGGGCCGGATTTAGCCTTTAAACCACTCCGTGCATGTGCAAAAGTAAAAAATTGCGCCCCTATATAATAAGTATACATAGTAAGCATTAAAAAATGTACATGGTATTTTTTTACATATTTTAGCGAACATCCAAAAAACAACAGGGAAACTCACACCCAGTATGACACAAATACGTATAATATTTTTTCATTTAAAATACTTTACTTCATTAAAAAAAAAACAGTTACAGGAATAACATTCAGACAAACTTTTTTTTTTTACGTGAACTAACATGAGAGGTGTAATATTGTTCAAACATTTTTTTCTCTTTCTTTTTTTCAAGCCTCTTAAAAATATACAGTAATAATAATGGTTTTCTTCAAGTTAAATTTACTCATACCCAAGGACAAGGATAAACATTTTTCTCAATTAAATAAACTCTTTTCTGAACTTATTAAATAAAAACATTAAAGATAAAGGAAAAGTGAAGCTAACACACTTCCTAAAATCTTCTTATAATATTATTTTACGACAAAACATACCTTTTGATTCTTTGTCTGTTTTTTCATAGATCGTATGCAGAAGAACAAGACAAAATAATTTCTCAATGCAATGG
Organism: Maratus michaelseni; assembly: GCA_963931845.1. Classification (NCBI taxonomy): domain Eukaryota; kingdom Metazoa; phylum Arthropoda; class Arachnida; order Araneae; family Salticidae; genus Maratus; species Maratus michaelseni. The sequence goes on from OZ007597.1 coordinate 143,228,643, forward strand.
TCAATGGTTCTCAAAATAACAACTTTTTCTCTCTCCTAAGATATAAATAGCGCCAAATAGAACCTTACCGCCGTCGTCCCACTTTAACCACGTGACACCCATCAGCCAATTACGATACGACAAACAGAGAAACAGAGAAAGATATTTTCCTAGGAGTATTCGGATCAAGAAACATGCTTAAATCTTAAAAATTTTGGCTTTGGAGAAAAAAAAAAAGAAAAAAAAAAGAACTTCTCGTTGGATTTGAATAAATTTTCTTTCCTCTGAAAGCCAGCTATTGAGGGTATTTTCTGGAATTTTTTTTCCTCCTTTTGTTTTGGCAATTTTTCGCCCTTCAACTTTTAATACTCCGTGCCGGGGCACGGATTGACGGAGTTTTCGTCCGGCCCTGAATAAAAATAACACCCAGCTCCAAGAAAACATACAGAAAAATATTCAGGCCTCTCGAAATTTTGAAAGACTCGTCTTTCTAAATGTTCAAGAGTAAATGACATGAGTAATAATTTTTCCAACTGAGTGAAAATGTGTCCAAGGCTGAGGCTCGAATCCAGAACTTTTGCCTTTAATTGTCAATGCTCTTCCAATTGAGCTATACATCCCAGCCAACACAATTCACTCAGACAACCACTTTTATCTGCGGTTTATTCTATCAAGATATTTTAAATAACACATGTCATTACTAAATGGTTGTCTGGCTGAGTTGTGTTTGGCTGGGATGACGTCCAGGTAGCTCAACTGGAAGAGCATTGGCAATCAAGTGCAAAGGTTCTGGGTTCAAGACCGGGCCTAGACATATTTTCACTCAGTTGCAAAAAAATGCTACTCGTATGATTAATTTACCGATCAGTTTGATTGTATTAAAATAATAAATGTCTGAAATGGTGGTTATCAAATGGCTTGCTCAACAACGCGAAACTTTCTGACACATTTTCTGACTCCTTTTTAAATGAAAAGTCATAAAATTGGCGGGCTGACTCTTGAAGAGATTTGGAATAGAAATATGTTTTTCATTTTTTATAAATAAATTACTTATCGAGTTATAAGCGATTCGTGTCACGTGACGACATGCTTTTCTCCTTACTCCGGCTGCCGCATCGAGAATTCGGTTCACAACGTCGACTTTGACAGTATTTTCTGAAAGATCTCCTTCCTTTACCAAAAAATGAAACACGTCTTCCAATGACATAGTTTCTGAATAAGAAAACCTGATAAGTTCATGCGTTTCTGAACAAAAATGAATCGAAAAATATGTAATAAAGTAGCCAGTTTGGATTTGAGAAGAGACTTAAGTAGTTATTGAATGCATTTGGTGTTAACAGAAAACCACCTCAGCAAAATACGAGGTTTTCATTGATTTGAAATCTCAAGCAAATTAAAAATGCATTTCAAAACCCGTGTCTATCAGTCAATCAGAGTTTTGGAGTCATTTGACAGATGATTTCAAAATGTTGTCTGACAAAGCAAAATTAAGTTTTGCTGCCTTTCTCAATGACATATCTCTGAAGCGGAATTCAACGCTTACACTTCCGTCAAAACTAAATACAAAAGTCAAAACTTCATTGATTTCAAATCTCAAGCAAATTAAAAATGCATTTCAAAACCCGTGTCTATCAGTCAATCAGAGTTTTGGAGTCATTTGACAGATGATTTCAAAATGTTGTCTGACAAAGCAAAATTAAGTTTTGCTGCCTTTCTCAATGACATATCTCTGAAGCGGAATTCAACGCTTACACTTCCGTCAAAACTAAATACAAAAGTCAAAACTTCATTGATTTCAAATCTTAAGCCAATTAAAAATGCATTTCAAAACCCGTGTCTATCAGTCGTATCAGAGTTTTGGAGTCATTTAACGGATGAATTCAAAATGTTGTCTGACAAAGCAAAATTTGTTTTGCTGTCTTTCTCAATGACATATATCTGAAGCGGAATTCAACGCTTAAACTTCCGTCAAAACTAAATACAAAAGTAAAAACTTCATTGATTTCAAATCTCAAGCAAGTTAAAAATGCATTTCAAAATCCGTGTCTATCAGTCTATCAGTCTATCAGAGTTTTGGAGTCATTTGACAGATGAATTCAAAAAGTTGTCTGACAAAGCAAAATTTGTTTTGCTGTCTTTCTCAGTGGCATAATCTCTGTGAAGCGGAATTCTACGCTTACACTTCCGTCAAAACTAAATACAGAAGTCAAAACTTCATTGATTTCAAATCTCAAGCAAATTAAAAATGCATTTCAAAATCCGTGTCTATCAGTCTATAAGAGTTTTGGAGTCATTTGACAGATGCATTGAAAATGATGTCTTACAAAGCAAAATTTGTTTTGCTGTCTTTCTCAGTGGCATAATCTCTGTGAAACAGAATTCTACGCTTACACTTCCGTCAAAACCATTGATTTCAAACCTCAAGCAAATTAAAAATGCATTTCAAAACCTGTGTCTATCAGTCTATTACAGTTTTGGACTCATTTAACAGATGAATTTAAAATGTTGTCTGACAAAGCAAAATTTCTTTTGCTGTCTTTCTCAGTAGCATAATCTCTGTGAAGCGGATTTCTACCCTTACACTTCCGTCAAAACTAAATACAGAAGTCAAAGCTTCATTGATTTCAAATCTCAAGCAAATTAAAAATGAATTCCAAAACCCGTGTCTATCATTCTATAATAGTTTTGGTGTCATTTGACAGATGAATTCAAAATGATGTCTGACAAAGCAAAATTTGTTTTGCTGTCTTTTAGATCGGGAGGCGGCAGCACAGACAATCGCCTCATCGAGTTCACGGCTGAAATTCCAGAATTAGTTGAAACTCGATTCGCATATTAAAACGCAATCGGTCTGCCAAGTCATATCTTGGTGGAAAACACCTTAAAACCCGATTTTAGCGGTTGACTCGTAGTTTTACCATTGTGTTTTCCTGCACCCAAAGTTATGAAAACATGGAGGACTGGGAGCAGGAACACACGATGGTAAACCTACGAGCCAACCGCTAAAATCGGGTTATCGGGTGTTTTCCACCAAGATATGACTTGGCAGAGCAATTGCGTTTTAATATGCGAATCAAGTTTTAACTAATTCTGGAATTTCAGCCGTGAACTCGATGAGGTGATTGTCTGTGCTGCCGCCTCCCGGTCTATTTCTCAATGACATATATCTGTGAGGCGGAATTCTACGCTTACATTTCCGTCAAAACTAAATACAAAAGTCAAAAGTGCATTGATTTGAAATCTCAAAAAAATAATTTCAAAACCCATGTCTATCAGTCTATCAGAGTTTTGAAGTCATTTGACAGATGAATTCAAAATCTTATCTGATAAATGCAAAATTAGTTTTGCTGTCTTTCTCAATGACATAATCTCTGTGAAGCGGAATTCTACGCTTACACTTCCGTCAAAACTGAATACAGAATTCGTTTATATGCAGAACCAGACATTCGACTGCAATTATCAGCAGTTTAACCGGAAAACTGTGTTAAATTATGCAAACAAAGGTTTTACATTAAACATTTAAACGCTATTGTTCGTCGCGCTAAACATGTAAAATTTTAAATTAATAGTTTTAATAAGCAAATAAATGAGTTGAATGCTAAAATGTATCTTTAAAAAACTGAAAAATTAAAATTACCTTGAATGTGCTTTATCGCTTTAAAGATGATAAAATTGTAAGAAATATATCCAATAGTTGGAGTATCATAGTTGAGATTTTTTCCAACAGAGCGAAAATATGCCGGGAACAGGACTCGAACCTGGGTACTTTGGCTTGCCTTGCCAATGCTCTCCCTACTGAGTTATCCCAACGATATCCTGGCTGGCATATGTCACTCTCTTTTGTTGGATAAGGCTGCGAACTGCAGCGCTAATTTCATTCATCCGAGCTATAACTATAGCATTTTACATGATCAATCTGAAATAGCACAGAAACTCCTGTATACCATGTAATTCTCTGTCGGAAAAAAATCTCAACTATGATACTCCAAACTCCAACCATTGCATATAATTTACCTAGTTGAATATACTTTCTTCTGTTCATTATGTAAGAAAGATGATAAGCTACATCAACATTATTCAATGTCAATTACTCCAAGCACTTTCAACTATACGCGTAAGCTTCATCAGGGATTTAAAAAAAAAAAAAAAAAAAAAAAATACAAAACTGTCATTACCAACCTCTTACTTTCAAAATCTCCGCTTCTTACAATTTTATCATATTTTAAGTAATAAAGAACATTAAGTGCAATTTTAGTAGATGAATTTTGGAGAAATTTTATGTATGGTCATATTTTGACGCTGGTGGAGTTTAAAATTGCATTAAAATTATATATGTCTTTTTCTCTGCTAATAAGAATTTGAAAATTTACTTCGTATCCCCTTTTTTTTTCTTTAACCCTTCAGCCGCGGAAAACGCTCCTATCGCGTGTCACTTATTCTATACAATTCCGTTGAGTACGCTATTTTGGCGTTGCCTACAAATTTTATAGTACTTCAGCATCGAGAGACTCTATTTCTTCATTGAATCTATCTTCTTTTGTTTAGAAATAGAGCGATTCGTTTACAGGTTTATAATACATATATCATTTCATATATTAGGTCATTCGGAAAGTTCTGCGGTTTTTGAAATATTTTGAATCCATAAATGCCACATTCCCACCGGAATTTTAAAATAAAACTTCGTTTTTATTATGTACATGAAGAAACTGCTTTTACTTACTTGGAAATAAATTTGTTTGTAAATTCCGGTGGCATTCAATCCTTATAACTATTATAAGTGACGAATAAAAATAGGCCGCGGTTTTATATAAGAAAATAGAAACATCGTCCGTGAGTAGTAGGATAATGAGAGTTCAACGGCCACAGGCGCAGCCGCAGCTGAGCAACCGAGCAACCGATAGTGCATTGTTCAGAATCAACCCTCTTTTTCTTGCAATAATCTTTTCATCTCATTTTGTTGATACATCTGATATTTTATTAAAAAGGTTTGTGTGTAAGAGTATGTTTTAAAAAGCATATATGTCTTATAGTTATTATAAATAGTTCTCTTTGTGTGTGTATATGTGTGTGTGTATGTATGTGTGTAGCAAATAGTTCTCTTTATGTGTGTATGTATGTGTCTGTGTGTGACAAATAGTTCTCTTTATGTGTGTGTATATATGTATGTGTGTGTGTGTGTGTGTATGTATGCGGGGCAAATAGTTCTCTTTGTGTGTGTGTGTGACTATCTGCTTGTTTATCAAAGTTTTAGAAATATTTTTCATGTTTTTATAACGAAAAAAAAATATGCGTTAGTTAGTTAAAAAGTTTCACAAATTAAAAAAAAAAATTCTTTTAGAAAAAGTTTCACATTACTTAAAAAATTAAAAAAAAGTACTCAATAATAAAATCAACAATTTTTATTATAACAAAATAATTTACAGAAAGGTATTTACAGATCAAAATATACATCGCGATTTTGCGTTAGCAATACAAATCAACATTATCTTCTTTATTACAAACGGTATTAATGTCATAATGGCCATATGCTAAACTGCTTATTCCATCATCCAATAAGTAACGCTTGTCGTCAAAGGGACTTAAGCTAATTTTATTTTGAGTTAATGTATATAGGCGATAGTCATCTTGGGCAATCCTTACCTGTTTCTCCATACTTGTTTTTTGTTGTTGGAGGCACTCCAAGTAGTCTTCATGTTTAATTTTCTGCCGAACAATCTGCGTAGATACGCCTTTTGCACGCTTCTTTTCGTCTTTAACAGATTTTAGAGAATACATTTTTGATTTCAGTCCGACAAACTCAAGAGCTAATTCACCATTAAGTTCATCCTTAAACTTTCCGAGCGTCTTCTTATTATCCTCAGAGTATAGAAGATGAGATTTCGGGTATTCAGAAAAGTCAAACAACTCACGATGCTGCTCCAGATCCTTATAAATATTATTGGTTTGAATATGATACGTTAGGGAATCTGTATCCGTAAAGAGTAAAACTGCACGATCTTTGTATGTTTTCTTTATAAAATTGTAATGGAAATCATACATACAAAGTTTAGATAGTTCGAGTATAGAAAATCCAACATAGATGGGTCGGTTCATATGTATGCTAGTTTTTAATCTCTCCACAGCAGTCAAGTCTTCATCATAAGTTTTAAACGATTTAAAAGTAGGCGATGCTACTAATTTTTTGGCTCTTTTTTCACCGTTACAAAGCACAATATTTCTTCTTTTTCGTAGATTTTCCATGGTTTTACCAAAAACAGAATTGTTCATTAACTTAAAAAAGTCTTTCTCAAAAGAAGATTTTGCTTCTTTCCTTTTTTCGGTGTTGAAATTAATATATCTCTGCAACCATGGTCCCTGTTTAAATTTTAAAGCTTTATGCACAGCTGTAATTTTTAAACCAAGTTCTAAATAAAATTTGAGATTACGATAATGGGTTATATAATTTCGTTTATTATTTAAATTTGGTATAAGTTTAGGAGTTCCGACGAATTTTCTATTGTTGAGTAAGCCTCTTGCATGAGAAGATAGCATCTGATCCTCTACAGTTACTCTCTCAGGGGCGACAGGGTATTCATTATGCAAAGGATGTAAATGTTTCGGGTATTCCAAGTCTACCTCGAAAAGATACCCAATTTCGGAACTATCAGATAAAGATAGAACCCACTCTTCTGTCATATGACTTGTTTCACACCATTCAAAACCGCCGTAGGGTAAAAATTGGCTCATAGCCCACCCGTATAAGTTATTGGCATCCCAATACATAATGTAGCTGGGTGCCTCATTTTTCTTATAATCGGGCGTACCAGGGATGTTTGCTCGGGCATATCTTTTACTTATCATGCTAATGCCGCCTCTTATTCCATTTTCAACCATAAGCAACATATCTATATCACTGAGTAACTCTAAAGGTGTATCAGACATCTTCAAACAAGCCTGCCATGCGAGAGAAGGTGCTGTAAACAGGTGTGCAGGGTCAATTTCATAATACTGCTGACATAATTTCCTAAAGTTTTGAAACACGTCAGCAAGTAGTAGAACATCTGTCTTCACATAAAGGTTGTGATAATCACCAAGAGTCTTGATATCAAATGTTTTCCATACATTCTGGGCGTGTTGGTACTCCTTTTCATCTATAGGCTCATTGGTTAAATTATTAAAAAAAGCAGAAGGCGGGGGAAGCTGCTTCTCAGTAAATTTTTCAAAACAAGTAAAATAATCATAGGGGTAAACCCCTTTCCGTATAAGTAACGATAAATTATTATTTTGTGGGAAATTTTCTGCAAGTATAGAGAATTGATCAGGTTGAAGGTTTTTAACAAGTTTTTCCAATGACGTAGGCAAAAATTGGAAAGAATCTATAAACACCATCTGAATAGGAGATGTAGGCTTTCTGATTTTAAAGGTGATATAGTTTTCCATAGAAGTAGCAATAACATCGATTTCATGATCTTTGAATTTTCCAAGCTTTGTCATAATATGATGGCCATCGTAGTTTTTCAAGTTATGGAATATAACAGGAATTGTTTTACACTGCTTATAGTTCAAGTTGCATTCCACATGTGCAGCCCCTCTGTACGCACCTGACAGGTGATCATGGTCACGTGTGCGTTTCTCATCTAAAGTTTTCTTACAAATATGACAAAACTCTGCTTCTCGAAATACCTTTTCTTCCTTGGGAGAAAGCTTCATAGGTTTAATATTATGTAACTTTTCTCCTAAAATTTCCTTTTCTTGCATCATTCGGTTTAAAAAATGCTCAACACAGTTTCTACCCCGATATACCTGTGCTTTTTTCACACACGTTCCATCGGGTCCAATAACCACATAGGCATAACCACATGGTAAGTGATAGGTTGTTTTCTCGGTATAGGATGCTTTAGAAGAAGGCGGAGCTGATGAAATAGGTATAAGAAGACTCTCAAAATCCGCATAAATCGTATAGGCAACAGGATGTTGTAAATGAATACCTGTAAACTTTAATATATTATCATTTTCACTAGGCATCTTTATAGCTTGCGCAACATGTTGAGAACAATATTCATTATGCTTATCCAATAGATCTTTTCTTGAAAATCGATGCAAACATCGATAACAATAGTGTTGTACACCATTATGCTTGGTAAGATCACCTAAAAGTCTTGAAAAACTTCTTATCAAACAATAGTGTTGTTTTTCACCGTCACCAACCAATAACAAATTAATCACGTCTTGATCTTTCTTTTCAGATATATACAGGGGACAAACTTCGTCCTCTTCATAACCAAACACATTAACCCGTAAATTGTTGAGTTGTTCAATAACAGGTATCTTCTGAAGAGGTACAGGGCATTCTACACTACCTAATTTAATATCATGCTCAAAAGGTCGATAATGTGAAACACGTTCAGGTTTTTTTGTATAATCTAAGTTCAGTTTAAAAGCCAAAAGACACCATACTAAACATTTGTTATCTTCGTTTTTTATATTCAGCACTGCTTTTTTATCATCGAGTTTTTTAGACAAAGGAATATAGGAACTCGCAGCGAGGGGGTGATATTTAGCAATCTTGAGTTCTAAATGAAGAATTTTTCTAAGTTTCCAGCCAGAACCTCTTTGTACAAATTCTTCAAAGGATTTAATAATCTTCGAAAATCCTTCCTCAATATGTTGCGAGATAGTATCTTCTATAAGTTCGGTCATACACGAACATCGAAAATAACATTGAATTTCTTCAAACTCCTCATTATCAGTTAAACGTTCAAGTGCTATTTTTTCTACCATATACCATTTAATTGCACCTTTTTCATGAAAATCACTTATTAAACGTTCTTGTATTTCAGTTTGTACATGACTATGAAATACCTCTAAATCATTTTCCACACGTTCATCAGGATGCAAAATCACTGTTTTAAACACATTAAGCGCATCAGAATACTTTGTGTTTTTCGACTTTGCATTAGATAAGCTCATTTTACGTTTTACACTCACAAGAGGTGTGCGGGGGTGTTGAGTGCGTACATGTTGTCTCAGTTCAAATTTTCTTCCAAATACTTTATCGCAATCAATACAAGGAAATGTTGAATTCCGATGTGATTGCAAATGATGCTTCAAATTATCCTTACGTGTAAAAACTTGATCACATTCATCACACTTAAATGTAGACTGTCCATAGGCATTATGGATTTTCAGGTGTCTAATCAAGTCCGATTTCCTTCTAAAACACTTTCCGCAAGTTTCACAGGAAAACGACTTTTCATTAATATGAATCTTAGCATGTTGATGCAAATTAAAATATGTTGAAAAAACTTTGTCACAAGTGAGACAAACATGCTTTTTTTCCACATTCGTAGGAGTCACAGTCTTTAAAGAAACATCCTCTTCAACTTGCTGATTAAAATTGGAAGAACTTTGAGATATAGTATCTTTTTCTGTAAGAACTTCAGAGAATCCATCATGCTGTAACAATCCAACACTATCATGTGTTTTTAAATGTCTTCGTAAGTTTGATCTTCGTCCAAAAGGCTTCTGACAAATATTGCAAGTATATAATTTCTCCCCAGAATGAATTTTCATATGTTGGTTCAGATTAGAAGTGTTCGAAAAATCTTTACCGCAGGTAAAACAGCTAAACATCTTCTTAGCAGATACAGAATCTCCCACAATCCGGGTTTCATCAATAGGCATATCAACATCCATAATAAAAATCAATAAAAAAACTTTAACTCTTAAAAGCAAACAACAATCTTCTGAAACGATTCGCACGGATAAAAAGCGGGAGCAATTTAAAACACGTTTAACCACTAGCGATAGGAATCATCAAATGATGAAAATCCTAATTTTCCCCCGTCTATTTATACCGACCCGAAGGAAAAGTTGAGTTGTAGTATTGCTTGATATGATTGTTATCAAAACGCGTCATACGATTTCGGGGCCTGTAAGTTTCTTTCCCCTCTTTATAATGTAGCATAATTAAACAGATAAACCCGAATGTATACAAATTCGTAAATTATAATATATCACAAAATATAAAAAATCCTACAGAATAAAAATGGAATTTAGTACTTACTCCAAAAACACGTCCACTTTGAGTGTTAGTCTTCACTTAACTAATCTTTCTTCCTTATCTTTAGTAGGGGGCGCTGCCATCGCCGCGAGAGGCACTGCCCGTCTTCCGGTTTGTGACGTCATTTCCGGTTTGAGATAAGAATAAACCTTAAATACACGCGCTTAGTCATTCTTCCTTCCCTCTTTCGCGCTAGTAGTTGTCAGTTTCTTGTTTAGACGTGTTGGGTGACATCATTACGTGTTTGCTATAAGAACAAAATTATCCCCTTATCAACAGGTAAAAAGCTGCGCTTCAGTGACGTCATAAGTGTTATGACATAGCTGATAACGGTAAGATTAGCTGATAAAAATTTGTACTAATCATCTATTTCTCTTCAAGTCATTGCATGAGACGGTTGAGCTCCAACAGCTGTATATAAGGTAAGAGTAATTTATATATTATAATAGGATTTTAAATTAATTTAGTAGATGTTACAATTTGATATTTAAAAAATTTCATGCTAAACGATATTATTATATGTTGTTCATCATATTAAATCCACAAATTTTAATTCGAAATAAATATTATTAAAACTATAATCTAAAATAAATTAGCGAAAATGCATAACAAATTTCAACAAAAAGAAGCTAATTATAAAAGGAAATGTACAAAGTTTATAAATTTACACATGTGTTAAACGTGTTTACAAACCTTATCATAGGCACAAGTCTAATTCGACTAGCCTATTTGTTATAAGTTTAACTATAAGTCAACATGTAAGATATTTGCGAACAAGAATCTTATGATTTTTAAATTTCCTAGTTCAGTTTCAATCATATTGTAAAAGGATAATTCAAACTTTGAGATGAATCTATAGTAAAATACTTAAATTAAAATGTATTTTTGATAGTTTAAGAATTATAAACTACAACTTTGACTACTTTTTAAAATGTTTGCCTGATAGAAAACTGTGATAACATGTCTATGTTTGAATTTTTCTGATAACATGCCAATGCCTGAATTTTTCTGACAACTTGTCTGTGTTTGAATTTTTCTGATAACATTTCTGTGCTTGAATTTTTCTTATAACATGTCTATGTTTAATTTTTCTCTCTTTTTGAAATGCATAAACTTTTACTATACATGTCTTACGATTTCATTGAAGAGAAAAGTGATCGATCAACTTTATCAAACCATTTTAATGTTAATATTTTTAAACGAATGCGATAATCAGATAAAAATATATGTAGTTAATTCATATTATTCCATGAAACATTACATAACAAAAGAATCTTACAAAAATTTTATACTTCAACATTCAAAAATTGGCAATATTCACATCTTAATACTAAAAAACAATCCTTATCTTGGAGTATTTCCTGTAACAAAATCTAAAAATTTCATATCAACAATACCCAAGTTAAAAACTTTACCTCTGAACCTAATACCAATTTTTAATCTCAGAAAGATAAAACTCAGAATTTTTTTAGAAAGTTACTTCTAAAACATCTCATAGATGGCGCTGTTGAAAAAATCAACTCAAAGTTGTTTAAAAAACATTAATAAAATAAATCTAACTTTAAACTATCATCAAACTCCCCAAAAATCACTTCCAATTATAAATATTCTAAAATAATTAAAACTTATAAAATCGCTCATAGGGGGCGCTGCTGCGAAAAAATCATTTCGAAACTTGTTTAAAATACATTAAAAAACTAAATCTAACTTTAATCTATCATCAAACTCCAGAAAAATCGCTTTCAATTAGAAATATTTCAAAATAATTAAAACTTCTAAAGCCGTTCATAGGGGGCGCTGCTGCGAAAAAATCATTTCGAAACTTGTTTAAAATACATAAAAGAAAAAATCTCACTTTAAACTATCATCAAACTCCAGAAAAATCACTTACAATTAGAAATATTTAAAAATAATTAAAACTTCTAAAACCGTTCATAGGGGGCGCTGCTGTAAAAAAAGCATTTCGAAACTTATAAAAAATAATTCATTACTTGATTACATCATTTTCATAAAAAAAATTTCATCAAAATATCAATAAACAAACAGTAGTAGAGGAATGAGAGTTACAGTCCAGCAGGCTAAGCGCTAAGCGGTGGAGGTGGGTACCGGAAGTGAGCCTGCTGGGCTACACGCTCATTCCTCTACTACTGTTTGTTTATTGATATTTTGATGAAATTTTTTTAATGAAAATGATGTAATCAAGTAATGAATTATTTTTTATAAGTTTCGAAATGCTTTTTTTACAGCAGCGCCCCCTATGAACGGTTTTAGAAGTTTTAATTATTTTTAAATATTTCTAATTGTAAGTGATTTTTCTGGAGTTTGATGATAGTTTAAAGTGAGATTTTTTCTTTTATGTATTTTAAACAAGTTTCGAAATGATTTTTTCGCAGCAGCGCCCCCTATGAACGGCTTTAGAAGTTTTAATTATTTTGAAATATTTCTAATTGAAAGCGATTTTTCTGGAGTTTGATGATAGATTAAAGTTAGATTTAGTTTTTTAATGTATTTTAAACAAGTTTCGAAATGATTTTTTCGCAGCAGCGCCCCCTATGAGCGATTTTATAAGTTTTAATTATTTTAGAATATTTATAATTGGAAGTGATTTTTGGGGAGTTTGATGATAGTTTAAAGTTAGATTTATTTTATTAATGTTTTTTAAACAACTTTGAGTTGATTTTTTCAACAGCGCCATCTATGAGATGTTTTAGAAGTAACTTTCTAAAAAAATTCTGAGTTTTATCTTTCTGAGATTAAAAATTGGTATTAGGTTCAGAGGTAAAGTTTTTAACTTGGGTATTGTTGATATGAAATTTTTAGATTTTGTTACAGGAAATACTCCAAGATAAGGATTGTTTTTTAGTATTAAGATGTGAATATTGCCAATTTTTGAATGTTGAAGTATAAAATTTTTGTAAGATTCTTTTGTTATGTAATGTTTCATGGAATAATATGAATTAACTACATATATTTTTATCTGATTATCGCATTCGTTTAAAAATATTAACATTAAAATGGTTTGATAAAGTTGATCGATCACTTTTCTCTTCAATGAAATCGTAAGACATGTATAGTAAAAGTTTATGCATTTCAAAAAGAGAGAAAAATTAAACATAGACATGTTATAAGAAAAATTAAACATAGACATGTTATAAGAAAAATTCAAGCACAGAAATGTTATCAGAAAAATTCAAACACAGACAAGTTGTCAGAAAAATTCAGGCATTGGCATGTTATCAGAAAAATTCAAACATAGACATGTTATCACAGTTTTCTATCAGGCAAACATTTTAAAAAGTAGTCAAAGTTGTAGTTTATAATTCTTAAACTATCAAAAATACATTTTAATTTAAGTATTTTACTATAGATTCATCTCAAAGTTTGAATTATCCTTTTACAATATGATTGAAACTGAACTAGGAAATTTAAAAATCATAAGATTCTTGTTCGCAAATATCTTACATGTTGACTTATAGTTAAACTTATAACAAATAGGCTAGTCGAATTAGACTTGTGCCTATGATAAGGTTTGTAAACGCGTTTAACACATGTGTAAATTTATAAACTTTGTACATTTCCTTTTATAATTAGCTTCTTTTTGTTGAAATTTGTTATGCATTTTCGCTAATTTATTTTAGATTATAGTTTTAATAATATTTATTTCGAATTAAAATTTGTGGATTTAATATGATGAACAACATATAATCATATCGTTTAGCATGAAATTTTTTAAATATCAAATTGTAACATCTACTAAATTAATTTAAAATCCTATTATAATATATAAATTACTCTTACCTTATATACAGCTGTTGGAGCTCAACCGTCTCATGCAATGACTTGAAGAGAAATAGATGATTAGTACAAATTTTTATCAGCTAATCTTACCGTTATCAGCTATGTCATAACACTTATGACGTCACTGAAGCGCAGCTTTTTACCTGTTGATAAGGGGATAATTTTGTTCTTATAGCAAACACGTAATGATGTCACCCAACACGTCTAAACAAGAAACTGACAACTACTAGCGCGAAAGAGGGAAGGAAGAATGACTAAGCGCGTGTATTTAAGGTTTATTCTTATCTCAAACCGGAAATGACGTCACAAACCGGAAGACGGGCAGTGCCTCTCGCGGCGATGGCAGCGCCCCCTACTAAAGATAAGGAAGAAAGATTAGTTAAGTGAAGACTAACACTCAAAGTGGACGTGTTTTTGGAGTAAGTACTAAATTCCATTTTTATTCTGTAGGATTTTTTATATTTTGTGATATATTATAATTTACGAATTTGTATACATTCGGGTTTATCTGTTTAATTATGCTATATTATAAAGAGGGGAAAGAAACTTACAGGCCCCGAAATCGTATGACGCGTTTTGATAACAATCATATCAAGCAATACTACAACTCAACTTTTCCTTCGGGTCGGTATAAATAGACGGGGGAAAATTAGGATTTTCATCATTTGATGATTCCTATCGCTAGTGGTTAAACGTGTTTTAAATTGCTCCCGCTTTTTATCCGTGCGAATCGTTTCAGAAGATTGTTGTTTGCTTTTAAGAGTTAAAGTTTTTTTATTGATTTTTATTATGGATGTTGATATGCCTATTGATGAAACCCGGATTGTGGGAGATTCTGTATCTGCTAAGAAGATGTTTAGCTGTTTTACCTGCGGTAAAGATTTTTCGAACACTTCTAATCTGAACCAACATATGAAAATTCATTCTGGGGAGAAATTATATACTTGCAATATTTGTCAGAAGCCTTTTGGACGAAGATCAAACTTACGAAGACATTTAAAAACACATGATAGTGTTGGATTGTTACAGCATGATGGATTCTCTGAAGTTCTTACAGAAAAAGATACTATATCTCAAAGTTCTTCCAATTTTAATCAGCAAGTTGAAGAGGATGTTTCTTTAAAGACTGTGACTCCTACGAATGTGGAAAAAAAGCATGTTTGTCTCACTTGTGACAAAGTTTTTTCAACATATTTTAATTTGCATCAACATGCTAAGATTCATATTAATGAAAAGTCGTTTTCCTGTGAAACTTGCGGAAAGTGTTTTAGAAGGAAATCGGACTTGATTAGACACCTGAAAATCCATAATGCCTATGGACAGTCTACATTTAAGTGTGATGAATGTGATCAAGTTTTTACACATGATAGTGTTGGATTGTTACAGCATGATGGATTCTCTGAAGTTCTTACAGAAAAAGATACTATATCTCAAAGTTCTTCCAATTTTAATCAGCAAGTTGAAGAGGATGTTTCTTTAAAGACTGTGACTCCTACGAATGTGGAAAAAAAGCATGTTTGTCTCACTTGTGACAAAGTTTTTTCAACATATTTTAATTTGCATCAACATGCTAAGATTCATATTAATGAAAAGTCGTTTTCCTGTGAAACTTACGGAAAGTGTTTTAGAAGGAAATCGGACTTGATTAGACACCTGAAAATCCATAATGCCTATGGACAGTCTACATTTAAGTGTGATGAATGTGATCAAGTTTTTACACGTAAGGATAATTTGAAGCATCATTTGCAATCACATCGGAATTCAACATTTCCTTGTATTGATTGCGATAAAGTATTTGGAAGAAAATTTGAACTGAGACAACATGTACGCACTCAACACCCCCGCACACCTCTTGTGAGTGTAAAACGTAAAATGAGCTTATCTAATGCAAAGTCGAAAAACACAAAGTATTCTGATGCGCTTAATGTGTTTAAAACAGTGATTTTGCATCCTGATGAACGTGTGGAAAATGATTTAGAGGTATTTCATAGTCATGTACAAACTGAAATACAAGAACGTTTAATAAGTGATTTTCATGAAAAAGGTGCAATTAAATGGTATATGGTAGAAAAAATAGCACTTGAACGTTTAACTGATAATGAGGAGTTTGAAGAAATTCAATGTTATTTTCGATGTTCGTGTATGACCGAACTTATAGAAGATACTATCTCGCAACATATTGAGGAAGGATTTTCGAAGATTATTAAATCCTTTGAAGAATTTGTACAAAGAGGTTCTGGCTGGAAACTTAGAAAAATTCTTCATTTAGAACTCAAGATTGCTAAATATCACCCCCTCGCTGCGAGTTCCTATATTCCTTTGTCTAAAAAACTCGATGATAAAAAAGCAGTGCTGAATATAAAAAACGAAGATAACAAATGTTTAGTATGGTGTCTTTTGGCTTTTAAACTGAACTTAGATTATACAAAAAAACCTGAACGTGTTTCACATTATCGACCTTTTGAGCATGATATTAAATTAGGTAGTGTAGAATGCCCTGTACCTCTTCAGAAGATACCTGTTATTGAACAACTCAACAATTTACGGGTTAATGTGTTTGGTTATGAAGAGGACGAAGTTTGTCCCCTGTATATATCTGAAAAGAAAGATCAAGACGTGATTAATTTGTTATTGGTTGGTGACGGTGAAAAACAACACTATTGTTTGATAAGAAGTTTTTCAAGACTTTTAGGTGATCTTACCAAGCATAATGGTGTACAACACTATTGTTATCGATGTTTGCATCGATTTTCAAGAAAAGATCTATTGGATAAGCATAATGAATATTGTTCTCAACATGTTGCGCAAGCTATAAAGATGCCTAGTGAAAATGATAATATATTAAAGTTTACAGGTATTCATTTACAACATCCTGTTGCCTATACGATTTATGCGGATTTTGAGAGTCTTCTTATACCTATTTCATCAGCTCCGCCTTCTTCTAAAGCATCCTATACCGAGAAAACAACCTATCACTTACCATGTGGTTATGCCTATGTGGTTATTGGACCCGATGGAACGTGTGTGAAAAAAGCACAGGTATATCGGGGTAGAAACTGTGTTGAGCATTTTTTAAACCGAATGATGCAAGAAAAGGAAATTTTAGGAGAAAAGTTACATAATATTAAACCTATGAAGCTTTCTCCCAAGGAAGAAAAGGTATTTCGAGAAGCAGAGTTTTGTCATATTTGTAAGAAAACTTTAGATGAGAAACGCACACGTGACCATGATCACCTGTCAGGTGCGTACAGAGGGGCTGCACATGTGGAATGCAACTTGAACTATAAGCAGTGTAAAACAATTCCTGTTATATTCCATAACTTGAAAAACTACGATGGCCATCATATTATGACAAAGCTTGGAAAATTCAAAGATCATGAAATCGATGTTATTGCTACTTCTATGGAAAACTATATCACCTTTAAAATCAGAAAGCCTACATCTCCTATTCAGATGGTGTTTATAGATTCTTTCCAATTTTTGCCTACGTCATTGGAAAAACTTGTTAAAAACCTTCAACCTGATCAATTCTCTATACTTGCAGAAAATTTCCCACAAAATAATAATTTATCGTTACTTATACGGAAAGGGGTTTACCCCTATGATTATTTTACTTGTTTTGAAAAATTTACTGAGAAGCAGCTTCCCCCGCCTTCTGCCTTTTTTAATAATTTAACCAATGAGCCTATAGATGAAAAGGAGTACCAACACGCCCAGAATGTATGGAAAACATTTGATATCAAGACTCTTGGTGATTATCACAACCTTTATGTGAAGACAGATGTTCTACTACTTGCTGACGTGTTTCAAAACTTTAGGAAATTATGTCAGCAGTATTATGAAATTGACCCTGCACACCTGTTTACAGCACCTTCTCTCGCATGGCAGGCTTGTTTGAAGATGTCTGATACACCTTTAGAGTTACTCAGTGATATAGATATGTTGCTTATGGTTGAAAATGGAATAAGAGGCGGCATTAGCATGATAAGTAAAAGATATGCCCGAGCAAACATCCCTGGTACGCCCGATTATAAGAAAAATGAGGCACCCAGCTACATTATGTATTGGGATGCCAATAACTTATACGGGTGGGCTATGAGCCAATTTTTACCCTACGGCGGTTTTGAATGGTGTGAAACAAGTCATATGACAGAAGAGTGGGTTCTATCTTTATCTGATAGTTCCGAAATTGGGTATCTTTTCGAGGTAGACTTGGAATACCCGAAACATTTACATCCTTTGCATAATGAATACCCTGTCGCCCCTGAGAGAGTAACTGTAGAGGATCAGATGCTATCTTCTCATGCAAGAGGCTTACTCAACAATAGAAAATTCGTCGGAACTCCTAAACTTATACCAAATTTAAATAATAAACGAAATTATATAACCCATTATCGTAATCTCAAATTTTATTTAGAACTTGGTTTAAAAATTACAGCTGTGCATAAAGCTTTAAAATTTAAACAGGGACCATGGTTGCAGAGATATATTAATTTCAACACCGAAAAAAGGAAAGAAGCAAAATCTTCTTTTGAGAAAGACTTTTTTAAGTTAATGAACAATTCTGTTTTTGGTAAAACCATGGAAAATCTACGAAAAAGAAGAAATATTGTGCTTTGTAACGGTGAAAAAAGAGCCAAAAAATTAGTAGCATCGCCTACTTTTAAATCGTTTAAAACTTATGATGAAGACTTGACTGCTGTGGAGAGATTAAAAACTAGCATACATATGAACCGACCCATCTATGTTGGATTTTCTATACTGGAACTATCTAAACTTTGTATGTATGATTTCCATTACAATTTTATAAAGAAAACATACAAAGATCGTGCAGTTTTACTCTTTACGGATACAGATTCCCTAACGTATCATATTCAAACCAATAATATTTATAAGGATCTGGAGCAGCATCGTGAGTTGTTTGACTTTTCTGAATACCCGAAATCTCATCTTCTATACTCTGAGGATAATAAGAAGACGCTCGGAAAGTTTAAGGATGAACTTAATGGTGAATTAGCTCTTGAGTTTGTCGGACTGAAATCAAAAATGTATTCTCTAAAATCTGTTAAAGACGAAAAGAAGCGTGCAAAAGGCGTATCTACGCAGATTGTTCGGCAGAAAATTAAACATGAAGACTACTTGGAGTGCCTCCAACAACAAAAAACAAGTATGGAGAAACAGGTAAGGATTGCCCAAGATGACCATCGCCTATATACATTAACTCAAAATAAAATTAGCTTAAGTCCCTTTGACGACAAGCGTTACTTATTGGATGATGGAATAAGCAGTTTAGCATATGGCCATTATGACATTAATACCGTTTGTAATAAAGAAGATAATGTTGATTTGTATTGCTAACGCAAAATCGCGATGTATATTTTGATCTGTAAATACCTTTCTGTAAATTATTTTGTTATAATAAAAATTGTTGATTTTATTATTGAGTACTTTTTTTTAATTTTTTAAGTAATGTGAAACTTTTTCTAAAAGAATTTTTTTTTTTAATTTGTGAAACTTTTTAACTAACTAACGCATATTTTTTTTTCGTTATAAAAACATGAAAAATATTTCTAAAACTTTGATAAACAAGCAGATAGTCACACACACACACAAAGAGAACTATTTGCCCCGCATACATACACACACACACACACACATACATATATACACACACATAAAGAGAACTATTTGTCACACACAGACACATACATACACACATAAAGAGAACTATTTGTTACACACATACATACACACACACATATACACACACAAAGAGAACTATTTATAATAACTATAAGACATATATGCTTTTTAAAACATACTCTTACACACAAACCTTTTTAATAAAATATCAGATGTATCAACAAAATGAGATGAAAAGATTATTGCAAGAAAAAGAGGGTTGATTCTGAACAATGCACTATCGGTTGCTCGGTTGCTCAGCTGCGGCTGCGCCTGTGGCCGTTGAACTCTCATTATCCTACTACTTCCGTGGCTAGAGGGTTAAAAATGCGTGCTGATATTTAGTATAGGTGACATTTTAGCATCTGGCTTTAAATCAAAAGCATTAAAATTAATACAACATCTACATATTTAAATAGGCGATATTTCAGCCATCTTTCCAAAGGAAAAATAAAAACTTACGATAATGTTACGCAATATCGGAAATTGTTTTCACGTTGCTTATACTGTTATTGTTGGAAAAGTTGTTTCACAGGCTTTACACCTTTTTCTAAGGCATACACAGAGGAATATATTTGGTTATTTGGCATATCGTTTAATTAAGAGCTTTCTTTAATTGTGTTAAAAAATTGCTAAAACAAAAAAAAATTGTTTTAAAACTATATGTAGAAAATTAAATTTGTAATAAAAAATATATACAAAAAGGCTAATTATACGCTTTACAACTATTTCCAGCAAACATTCCATTAAAAATTTACGTGTATTTTTTCTCTGTTAATAAGAATTTAAAAATATTCTTCATATCATTTGATTATTTTTTCTCCCTTAAAAAATTCTTGCTGATATTTAGTAGGTGACATTTTGGCATGTCTGGCTTTATATCAAAATCATTAAACATAATACAACATGCGCATATTTAAATAGGTGATATATTAGCCATCTTTCCTATGAGATTAAAAATCCTTACGGTAATGTTATGCAATATGAAAAATTGTTTTTCAATTGTTTATAATCTTATTGCTGGAAAAGTTATTACACAAGCTTCACTTCTTTTCTAAGACAAATACAAAGGAATATATCTGGCTATTTGGCATATCGTTTAATAAAGAACTTTCTTTAATTAGGTGAAAAGAAAATTGATAAAATATAAATAAAAATATTTTTTTGAATCTATACAGAAAATCAAAATTTAAATTAAAAAATTTTATTATAATAAAGCTAATTATGCCTCACAATTATTTTTTGTCAAACATTCCATTAACATTTTACATGTCTTTTTCATCAGCATCATAAGAATTTTGAAAATTTACTTCGTATTTTTTGTTTGTTTGTTTGTTTTCCCTTAAAAATTCGTGCTGGTTTTTAGTAAGTGGCATTTTAACATGTCTAGCTTTATATCAAAAGCATTAAACCTTAATACACGTGATTAGCTAAATAAGCGGTATTTCAGCCATCTTTTCTTGAAAAAAAAAAAAAAAAACTTTCGATACTGTTACGTAACATCGGAAATTGTTTACCCGAAAAGTTCTTTAACAGAATTTACTCCTTTTCTAAAGAAAATACCGAGGAATATATCCGGATGTTTGGCATACCGATTATTTAAGAGCTTTTTTAATTCGGTTGAAAGAAAATTGATAAAACATTAAAAAAAAATTTTTTAAATATATGTAGAAAATTAAATTTGAAACAAAAAAATATATAAGAAGGCTAATTATGCTTCACAACTGTTTCCACTAGACACTGCGTTAAAATTTCACGTTATTTTTTCATTGCTAATAAGAATCTGAAAATTTACTCGTATCACTTGTTTTTTTTTTCTTTTAAAAAATCGTGTTATTTAATAGGTGACATTTTAATATTCTGGCTTTAAATCAAAAGCATTAAACATTAATGCAATATTATGTGTATATTTAAATAGGCTATATTTCAGCCATCTTACCAAGGAAAACTAAAAACTTACGATAATGTTACGCAACATCGGAAATTGTTTTTCCATTTCTTATACTCTTATTGTTGGAAAAGTCGTTTTTCAGGCTTCCCTTCTTTTCTAAGTAAAACACAGTGGAATACAACGGGCTATTTGGCATACCGTTTAATTAAGAACTTTCTTTAATTGGATTGAAAAAAATAGTTAAAACGTAAATAAATATATATATTTTTTAATATATGTACAAAATTAAAAATGAAAACATAAATAAATAAGAAGGCTAATTATGCTTCACAACTATTTCCAGTGGACATTGCGTTAAAATGTTACATTATTTTTTCTCTGCTAATAAGAATCTGAAAATTCACTCGTATCACTTGTTTTTTTTTTTTTTTTCCTTTAAAATTCGTTTTGATATTTAGTAGGTGACATTTCAATCTGTCTGGCTTTAAATCAAAAGCATTAAACATTAATGCAATATGATGTGTAGATTTAAATAGGCGATATTTCAGCCATCTTACCAAGGAAAACTAAAAACTTAGGATAATGTTACGCAACATCGGAAATTGTTTTTCCATTTCTTATACTCTTATTGATGTAAAAGTCGTTTTTAGGTGCGTTCGTAATTATATAAATACGTAGCGCCGTCGTCGCTTGGTCCGTCCGCCTGTCTGTCCGTCCGTCCGCATATAACAACGCAAAAACTATCCAACCGAATGGTTTGGAATTTAAGATATATTATCTTTGCAGAAATTTGTCGAGACATTTCAAATTTTTTAAAAATCGAATCAAAAGTTTAGGAGATATTAATAAAAATATTTATTAAGAAATTTGAATTTTTTTTTTTTTAAATCGGTGAGTAGTAGATAAAAGAGAGTTCTGCATCAGCGGCGTACGCGGCGTAGGCTCAAGGTTGAAGGAAGGTCACGGAGCCGGAAGTAGCAGGTGTGGACACCGGAAGTTGTGCGGGCTGTGAAGGTCATCGGAAGTCGCAGGTGTGGACAACAAACATGTTGAGACAGGAAACCGGAAGGAATTTGGAGATAAGGACAGGATGAGACGTATTTTTTATGAGTTTTGAACAGGTTCTTTCTTGACAGGGAAAATTTTTCTGCATCAGATGTGCTAATGTCTCAAGGTTAGCGGAAGGGACAGGTGGTGATAACAGACATGTTTATACAGGAAGTGATTCCGTAAGTAAGGCCGGAAGGTAATTGGAGATAACGTTTGGATGTTCTACATTAGATGTGCTAACCTCGCAAGGTCATAGGAAATGACAGATGTTGATAATACACAGGTTGAAACAAGTATCTTTAGACAGGAAGTAATTCCGTAAGTAAGACCAGAAGGGATCAGGAAGTGAAATGTGATAAGACTTTCTGACTTTATAAAAGTTTAATATGAATTTTTTTTCTATAAAAAGGGTTTTAATTAGATTCTTTCTTGAGAGGGAAAAAAATTTAGTTTTTTTTTTTTTTTTTTTTTTTTTTTTTTTTTTTTCACCTGAAATAAAAATTTTATTTGCTAACTAACACCTAATATAAAAATGGAAATCTTTCTGACTTTGTTTTACTTTATAAAAGTTTAACGTGAAATTTATTTTTAGACTGGAAACGCGACAGGAAATAAGATCGGAAACGGGATTAGACATGCTTCTTCCAAAAAGGGTTTTCAGGAAGCAGTAAACATGTTTTAGGAACATGTTTGGGAGCTTGTTGGAACAGGACAGGTGGTTTGTGAGACCGGAAGTAATTAAGATGAGAGAGATAAAGAAGGTGCATGATTAGACATATAGATTTTGTTCTTTGTAGAGGGTGAAATTTTGTTTTATTTTTTATTTAAAGTGTTTTCATTTTTTTTTTTAATTTAATTTATTTAAAGCGTTTCAAATTATTTTTTATATTATTTTTTTTTGTAGTGTTTTACGTATTATTTTAATTTTTAGTGACATTAGAACCTGCAATTTCTGTATCACACATGTCTTATCTTAGGTTACCAAGGATGTGTGTTTGTTGTTATCTCTTTAAATGCGAGAGATGGGGACTTCAGACCTGCGTTGAGATATCTTTATCATAGTTTTAATGAACTGCAGGAAATTGTCTTTAGCTATTGAGTAATTCGAGAGTTTTGGT
This sequence comes from Maratus michaelseni, assembly GCA_963931845.1. Classification (NCBI taxonomy): domain Eukaryota; kingdom Metazoa; phylum Arthropoda; class Arachnida; order Araneae; family Salticidae; genus Maratus; species Maratus michaelseni. Next base: position 143,252,203 of record OZ007597.1, read on the forward strand.
TTAATATGAATGCTATTACATGTATTTGTTTAATTTACAAACACATTTCTTTCACAACACTCTGTCAACAGATCATTTCCATATTCGAAATAATAATTTAGAGGGAAAATTTTTACTTTCTATACGAAATTTTATTTATAGAGATTGACGAATATAGTATGCTTAATTCTTTCTTGTATTAACATTATATTCGAAATAGAGTTTTGTTACGAAAAATAACGTGTTTATACATTTTAAAAACGAAAGCAAAGTGATTTAAAAAAATGTAAATATAAGCTATACACCCACGCATTTATGTTATTGAATTAAATTACAAGGCTTAATATTATATTCAGCGTACTATTTTCTTATAAAAGCCGTTTCACAAACTTGTACACTAAAAGTAATGTGTCATTTTTAGGGGAAAAAATTAATTCAAGTCATTGAGACTAATCCTTTATGGGGGAAAAATTTGTCATACTTCTTTGTGTTATATTATATCTTCCGTTTTTTAAGTTTACAAATTTGTGGACTAACTTAAATAATCGTTTTTATGCTAATTAAACAATATACTTTTTAATTGACTTGTAATATAGCTTTTTTTCTTTTTTTTTTTTTTCTTAAAAGGGTACTGTAGAATAACTTATGTCACAAATACTACATCCTTCTTTAGTTAAATATGTTTCACTTAAGACATGACAAAGTGTCTTAGAAACATTTCATTTTGGAGTTAAGTGATTAAACAAGAAAAATATTATTTATAAAAACACAACACATAAGACCAGTGACTGAGAGGTTCTGGTTTTAAAGCTACTAGACGTTTGGGTTTAAACTTCTCTCGCGCTCGTCGACCTAACCGTTCGGAGTTTTCTTCGAACCTTGTCAATACGACTTAGGAGCCCTTAGAATGACCCCTAGAGTGACCTATATCCCTAACGCAGATAATCGGTTTTAACAAATAACCAACCAGTCACAACACATAAGACATTTTAGATCATTACATAAGACATTTTAGATTATTACATTTAGTTAAGAAGTGATTTGACGTGCAAAATATTATTTATAAAAACATACAATAAGAGAATTTTAAAGAATTTTTTCTTTCCAATGAACAATTTTTAGTGACTATTTAACTTATTAAAGAGAGCGGGTATTTTGTTTAGAGTTATACGATTAAAATAAATTTTCAATAGATTTGACTTTATACAACAAACATTTTAAAAAAAAAAAAGGGGGGGAATGGAATCTAGTTTTTATAAAGTAACGTTTTTCAATTTTACAAATACTTCACACCTCGTCTTTTTCCCCCCCTCTTTTAGTAGACTTTACATACATAAGACATAAAAAGCGTTTTAGAATACATCATTTAGAAATTAAGTGGTTTGATAAATAAAATATTATTTATAAAAGCAATAGATACAAAAGTAATAAAGATTTTTACTTACAAATGTACGAACTTCTGATAGGTAAGACTTTCTAAATCATTGTGCAAGAATTAAGTGGTTATTGAACTTATAACATTATAGGATGAAATAATCATGTGACGTATTTTTAAATCAATAAAATGTCAATATTTTTAAACCAATAAAATGTCAATATTTTTAAACCAATAAAAAGTTAGTATTTTTTACACGAGCGCCCTCTATTACTATATAAATTTCAATAAAACGAGTTCATAACATTCTACTGTAACCTGGTATCGTTGTAATAGGTTGTATTTTTCGTTAAGTTAGTTTTCATTTAAGTTATTATGGAACGAGTTATGAATTCTTATGTTGGTGACGTAACCAACTTGGAGTGTCAACACTCATCACCAAAGTTAAATAATCAAGAGATGGATTCTACACTTTTATCCAAAGAAGGACTCGTTTCGAATTATGAAGTGAAACCCACCTCATCAGGACTAAAGAAACAGAAGTTACCCCATGTGTGTAAGACGTGTAACAAAGCATTTCCTCGAAAAGTTAACTTAATGTTTCACATGAAATGTCATTTAAAAGAAAAGTCTTTTCGTTGTGAGGTGTGTGCTGAAGTTTTTTCACAAAAGAGTGATTTACGTAATCATCAAAAGATTCACAAATCGCCCAAACAATACAAGTGTAGTGATTGCAATGAACTGTTTTCAAGAATGGCTGACTTATTGAAACATAAGAAGACTCATAAGATTCGTAAACAACAGTCATGTACAAAGTGTAGCGAAATGTTTGATTGTGAATCAGATTTAGTACAACATTGTGATACTTTTCATAAAGTTTTACCTAATGTGAAGAAGTCACCTGATTTGTTATTTGAAAAAGTGAAACATTTTAAAAGACAACATGATGTGCGAAATATTTGTACTAAAACTATCATTGTGTCCAATGAGATGAATCAAAAAGACTTTCGTTCATTTTTTAACAGTGTTCGATCAGATGTTTTAAAAGAATTAAATTATCAATTGCAAATGAAAAAGTCAATAAAATGGTATGCAGCCGTTAAAGTGGATGTATATCGTGAATCACAGGATGGTGACTTAGAGAGAGCAACCCCCTTTTTCCTTTCCAAAAGTGAACTGGAATTAACAGAACAAAACATACCTGTACATGTTGAGGATGCCTTTACGAAAATTATTAACTCTTTTGAGAAATTCACTCAACAAGGATCTAATTGGACATTGCAACAAATATTAAATCTAGAACTGTCTACAGCTAAATATAGAATGGTTTAAAATGTGTGGACTGTTTTTGAAACATGTATATTCATGTTTTTGCTATTGTAGTTATTTAAAATGATAAATAAATAGCCTATGACTAAAAAATCTTAAGAGTTTTTTATTATTTTCATGGTAACTATTTTATATAAATTACTTATAACAGTTTGACAATGCTACATAAACTACTGTTTAACATTTTGAATGTCTTAGACAAAATGGGAATGAATTTGTTGAAATTATGTAAAACATGATGAAATAAATGCGATGTATTTATTATATGTTACTTAAACTACAAGAGAGATGATTGGAAATGTGTTATTTTAAATCTATGGTACTTTTAATAACTAACAAGGTAAGACATGACGTTATGAATCATCGATGGGTTTTCCTTTGAATATGTATTAATCTTACTTATTGATAAGAAAGTTGGAAAAATAGACTTAACACATTGTTAGAGGTTTTGGAAAAATATATAGTTGGTTAAAAATTTTAGAAAATTTAACATAAAGTAACAAATTTTAGAAAATAAACATTTCGATAAATGAAAAAAATTAAATTTTGGTAAACTTTACACTTAGACAATATTTCAAACTAGGAAAAAATAATAACTTTACACTGAGACAATATTTTAAACTAAGGAAAAATTAGACTTAACGCATTGTTACAGTTTCTTTGAAAAATATCTAGTTGGTTATAAATTTTAGAAAATTCAACCTAACGAAATTAACACACTTAAAAATATCTAGGTTATACATTTTATAAAATAAGCAACAAATAAACATTTCGATACATTGACAAAAGAAAATAATTAAGTTTAAGTAAACTTTACACTTAGACAATATTTCAAACTAAGAAAAATAATAAATTTACACTTATACAATATTTTAAACTAAGAAGAATAATAACTTTACACTTATACAATATTTTAAACTAAGGAAAATTAATAACTTTAAACATCAGACTTAACACATTGTTAAAGTTTTTTGAAAATAACACAACATTTTGAAAGCAGTGGAAATAGTATACCTGCAAAAAATTCAACTTAGTGGAATTTAATATTGAAATTTTTTAACCTCACTCATTTAAAAAATAAAACTTTATAAAATTTTCACTTTTTTTTTTAAATAAGCAACTGTTAAACATTTTGAATGTCTTAGACAAAGTGTGAATAAATTTGTTGAAATTATATAAAACATGAAAAATTTCATAACTTTTAAAGGAAATTTTATTTTTGGTGAAATAAACTCGAGGTATTTATTGTATGTAACTTAAACTACTAGAGAATTGATTGAAAATGTGTTACTTTTAAGCACTCACAAGATAAGACACGATGTTAGGAATTATAGATGTGTTTTTCCGCCACAATTGACGTCACTTGTAGCATATTTACTGACCAAGTCATAAAATCATAGTTCAGGGTATGTTTATGAGCACGGCGTTTAGTTGAGATTTAAGATATTTGAGAAATATAAACTACAACTTTGACTACTTTTTGAAATTTCCCCCTACATAAGAAAAAGGACATAGGAAAATAAAATGAAAAGTTGTCTTTGAATGGAATCGAACCATTATCCTTTCACTTAACAGCTGAATGCGTTGGCAATTACATCACAAAGGCACTGATAACAACTGGTTGAATATATTGGGTTTCTTTTTTAAGGTTAAATTCATTTAATATTCAAGTTATTTCTTAATGATACACTTAAAAACAATAAATTTAATTAGCATTCAAAAAACAAACGATCACATTATTGTGTAAAACAATCAAATGTTTTGAAAGTCACGAGTTAAAATTTTGGAGGGTGCGATAACTTGGAAGTGCACTGCAGAAGGGGAGTTAAATTTTTGAAGAAGTTTAATCTTAGAAGACTAGAGTAAAATTTGAAATGACTTAGAGTTTAATTAGAATTTAGATGTGAACCTTTTAAAATGAAATAATATTTTATTTTGTATCGCTCTCTATCGGTGGGTAACGGAATTAAGAGATAATTAAAAGTTTTAACTTGGATTCGAACCCACAACAAAAATTATTTTACGGTTTGATAATTTAGGGTAGGTTTAACTGAGCAAACGATGATATTATAGTATTTAGAGATGTTTTAAGATATTCGATAAAGGAAATCATCTAAATTTTCAATTTAATTGAATGGTTTACTGCTTAAAGTACTACAAAATGAATAGAGCACGATACATAGTGTTTTTTTAATTAATTATATTTTTCGAAAGGTTAAATTGACTTATTGATAAACTTAGGATTTATGTTTAAAGTGAATAAATTTGATATGTTAGGTTTACTTAATAACAGAGGGTTGAATAAGTTATTTTTTTTAATTAAAATTTCATAAAAATAAAGCTTACTAAAAGTTTTTAAAGTTTAAAAAATTGTAAGTTACGTTAAAAAAGTTAACAAAAATGTAGTTTAAAAAAATTTAAAGTTTACAAAAAGTTTAAAAATCTTTAAATTAATTAAAATTAACTTTTTAATTTTAACTATTGAGAGACTATAATTTAATTGTTAATTCTTGTAACCAACTGGTGCATATCAACTATCTGCACATGTGCAGAAAAAACATACACTTTTACAATAACTTGAGTTCGATTTTAAATTATTTGCTAATTTTTATACAACTCGATTACCTTTCAGAAACAAAATAGAATTAAATACTTACCGAAAAACACGTCCACTTCTTATGCTTTCTTTCACTAGACTAACCTTTCTCCCTTATCTTTGTTAGGGGGCGCTGCAATCGACGTAGAGGCGCTACCAGTCTTCCGGTTTGTGACGTCATTTCCGGTTTGAGATAAGAATAAACTTTAAATACAAACTACACTCGCTCGGTCATTCTTCCTCCACTCTTACTTGATAGCAGTTGTTAGTTTCTTATTTTGACGTGTTGAATGACGTCATCACGTGTTTGTCTAAACTTGTCCAGTCTTGTTTCTGTGCTGCACGTCTGTTTTGCTAACTCATCTCTTACTCGTTTAGACTTGTTTCGTCTGCTTTGATGATTCATCTTTTGCTTTAACTGTTTGGCCTTGGTGGTGTCAACCACCTCATGTCTTTTGTCATAGCTTGAATATACTTTACACCAATCACTTAAATATAAAAGTCTTGTCACAACTTACTTAAACTTTGATAAAAATATTAATTATTCATAAATTTTATCAAATTCTTATACATTTACTAAGTCACTTTCATTCAAAAATATGGTAAAGTCCGATTTTAAATCGAAGTCTAAGATAAATTCCCCAAATTTGTAACATTTTAACACTAATAATAAGTATCGTAAACACCCTGTACATACAAGTTTTGTAAAAATAATATTACTTATAGCTAACTCGTTCAGTCTCATGATAAATAATATAAGAAAAAGTTAGAATAGTTCACATATTTTTGTAATTAAAAAAATGTATGCACAAACACACACACACAATATCTTACAAGGTTACAATACTCAACACATAGTTCACCATACTTAAAAAAACGATTCACGATAAATTTATAAATTTAAATTTAAATATTTTATTTATAAATGAACAATTATAAATAAAAATACTTCAGTATTTTTCAAATATTTAAATTTAAATTTATAAATTTATCGTGAATCGTTTTTTTTAAGTATGGTGAACTGTGTGTTGAGTATTGTAACCTTGTAAGATATTGTGTGTGTGTGTTTGTGCATACATTTTTTTAATTACAAAAATATGTGAACTATTCTAACTTTTTCTTATATTATTTATCATGAGACTGAACGAGTTAGCTATAAGTAATATTATTTTTACAAAACTTGTATGTACAGGGTGTTTACGATACTTATTATTAGTGTTAAAATGTTACAAATTTGGGGAATTTATCTTAGACTTCGATTTAAAATCGGACTTTACCATATTTTTGAATGAAAGTGACTTAGTAAATGTATAAGAATTTGATAAAATTTATGAATAATTAATATTTTTATCAAAGTTTAAGTAAGTTGTGACAAGACTTTTATATTTAAGTGATTGGTGTAAAGTATATTCAAGCTATGACAAAAGACATGAGGTGGTTGACACCACCAAGGCCAAACAGTTAAAGCAAAAGATGAATCATCAAAGCAGACGAAACAAGTCTAAACGAGTAAGAGATGAGTTAGCAAAACAGACGTGCAGCACAGAAACAAGACTGGACAAGTTTAGACAAACACGTGATGACGTCATTCAACACGTCAAAATAAGAAACTAACAACTGCTATCAAGTAAGAGTGGAGGAAGAATGACCGAGCGAGTGTAGTTTGTATTTAAAGTTTATTCTTATCTCAAACCGGAAATGACGTCACAAACCGGAAGACTGGTAGCGCCTCTACGTCGATTGCAGCGCCCCCTAACAAAGATAAGGGAGAAAGGTTAGTCTAGTGAAAGAAAGCATAAGAAGTGGACGTGTTTTTCGGTAAGTATTTAATTCTATTTTGTTTCTGAAAGGTAATCGAGTTGTATAAAAATTAGCAAATAATTTAAAATCGAACTCAAGTTATTGTAAAAGTGTATGTTTTTTCTGCACATGTGCAGATAGTTGATATGCACCAGTTGGTTACAAGAATTAACAATTAAATTATAGTCTCTCAATAGTTAAAATTAAAAAGTTAATTTTAATTAATTTAAAGATTTTTAAACTTTTTGTAAACTTTAAATTTTTTAAACTATATTTTTGTTAACTTTTTTAACGTAACTTACAATTTTTTAAACTTTAAAAACTTTTAGTAAACTTTATTTTTATGAAATTTTAATTAAAAAAAATAACTTATTCAACCCTCTGTTATTAAGTAAACCTAACATATCAAATTTATTCACTTTAAACATAAATCCTAAGTTTATCAATAAGTCAATTTAACCTTTCGAAAAATATAATTAATTAAAAAAACACTATGTATCGTGCTCTATTCATTTTGTAGTACTTTAAGCAGTAAACCATTCAATTAAATTGAAAATTTAGATGATTTCCTTTATCGAATATCTTAAAACATCTCTAAATACTATAATATCATCGTTTGCTCAGTTAAACCTACCCTAAATTATCAAACCGTAAAATAATTTTTGTTGTGGGTTCGAATCCAAGTTAAAACTTTTAATTATCTCTTAATTCCGTTACCCACCGATAGAGGGCGATACAAAATAAAATATTATTTCATTTTAAAAGGTTCACATCTAAATTCTAATTAAACTCTAAGTCATTTCAAATTTTACTCTAGTCTTCTAAGATTAAACTTCTTCAAAAATTTAACTCCCCTTCTGCAGTGCACTTCCAAGTTATCGCACCCTCCAAAATTTTAACTCGTGACTTTCAAAACATTTGATTGTTTTACACAATAATGTGATCGTTTGTTTTTTGAATGCTAATTAAATTTATTGTTTTTAAGTGTATCATTAAGAAATAACTTGAATATTAAATGAATTTAACCTTAAAAAAGAAACCCAATATATTCAACCAGTTGTTATCAGTGCCTTTGTGATGTAATTGCCAACGCATTCAGCTGTTAAGTGAAAGGATAATGGTTCGATTCCATTCAAAGACAACTTTTCATTTTATTTTCCTATGTCCTTTTTCTTATGTAGGGGGAAATTTCAAAAAGTAGTCAAAGTTGTAGTTTATATTTCTCAAATATCTTAAATCTCAACTAAACGCCGTGCTCATAAACATACCCTGAACTATGATTTTATGACTTGGTCAGTAAATATGCTACAAGTGACGTCAATTGTGGCGGAAAAACACATCTATAATTCCTAACATCGTGTCTTATCTTGTGAGTGCTTAAAAGTAACACATTTTCAATCAATTCTCTAGTAGTTTAAGTTACATACAATAAATACCTCGAGTTTATTTCACCAAAAATAAAATTTCCTTTAAAAGTTATGAAATTTTTCATGTTTTATATAATTTCAACAAATTTATTCACACTTTGTCTAAGACATTCAAAATGTTTAACAGTTGCTTATTTAAAAAAAAAAGTGAAAATTTTATAAAGTTTTATTTTTTAAATGAGTGAGGTTAAAAAATTTCAATATTAAATTCCACTAAGTTGAATTTTTTGCAGGTATACTATTTCCACTGCTTTCAAAATGTTGTGTTATTTTCAAAAAACTTTAACAATGTGTTAAGTCTGATGTTTAAAGTTATTAATTTTCCTTAGTTTAAAATATTGTATAAGTGTAAAGTTATTATTCTTCTTAGTTTAAAATATTGTATAAGTGTAAATTTATTATTTTTCTTAGTTTGAAATATTGTCTAAGTGTAAAGTTTACTTAAACTTAATTATTTTCTTTTGTCAATGTATCGAAATGTTTATTTGTTGCTTATTTTATAAAATGTATAACCTAGATATTTTTAAGTGTGTTAATTTCGTTAGGTTGAATTTTCTAAAATTTATAACCAACTAGATATTTTTCAAAGAAACTGTAACAATGCGTTAAGTCTAATTTTTCCTTAGTTTAAAATATTGTCTCAGTGTAAAGTTATTATTTTTTCCTAGTTTGAAATATTGTCTAAGTGTAAAGTTTACCAAAATTTAATTTTTTTCATTTATCGAAATGTTTATTTTCTAAAATTTGTTACTTTATGTTAAATTTTCTAAAATTTTTAACCAACTATATATTTTTCCAAAACCTCTAACAATGTGTTAAGTCTATTTTTCCAACTTTCTTATCAATAAGTAAGATTAATACATATTCAAAGGAAAACCCATCGATGATTCATAACGTCACGTCTTACCTTGTTAGTTATTCAAAGTACCATAGATTTAAAATAACACATTTCCAATCATCTCTCTTGTAGTTTAAGTAACATATAATAAATACATCGCATTTATTTCATCATGTTTTACATAATTTCAACAAATTCATTCCCATTTTGTCCAAGACATTCAAAATGTTAAACAGTAGTTTATGTAGCATTGTCAAACTGTTATAAGTAATTTATATAAAATAGTTACCATGAAAATAATAAAAAACTCTTAAGATTTTTTAGTCATAGGCTATTTATTTATCATTTTAAATAACTACAATAGCAAAAACATGAATATACATGTTTCAAAAACAGTCCACACATTTTAAACCATTCTATATTTAGCTGTAGACAGTTCTAGATTTAATATTTGTTGCAATGTCCAATTAGATCCTTGTTGAGTGAATTTCTCAAAAGAGTTAATAATTTTCGTAAAGGCATCCTCAACATGTACAGGTATGTTTTGTTCTGTTAATTCCAGTTCACTTTTGGAAAGGAAAAAGGGGGTTGCTCTCTCTAAGTCACCATCCTGTGATTCACGATATACATCCACTTTAACGGCTGCATACCATTTTATTGACTTTTTCATTTGCAATTGATAATTTAATTCTTTTAAAACATCTGATCGAACACTGTTAAAAAATGAACGAAAGTCTTTTTGATTCATCTCATTGGACACAATGATAGTTTTAGTACAAATATTTCGCACATCATGTTGTCTTTTAAAATGTTTCACTTTTTCAAATAACAAATCAGGTGACTTCTTCACATTAGGTAAAACTTTATGAAAAGTATCACAATGTTGTACTAAATCTGATTCACAATCAAACATTTCGCTACACTTTGTACATGACTGTTGTTTACGAATCTTATGAGTCTTCTTATGTTTCAATAAGTCAGCCATTCTTGAAAACAGTTCATTGCAATCACTACACTTGTATTGTTTGGGCGATTTGTGAATCTTTTGATGATTACGTAAATCACTCTTTTGTGAAAAAACTTCAGCACACACCTCACAACGAAAAGACTTTTCTTTTAAATGACATTTCATGTGAAACATTAAGTTAACTTTTCGAGGAAATGCTTTGTTACACGTCTTACACACATGGGGTAACTTCTGTTTCTTTAGTCCTGATGAGGTGGGTTTCACTTCATAATTCGAAACGAGTCCTTCTTTGGATAAAAGTGTAGAATCCATCTCTTGATTATTTAACTTTGGTGATGAGTGTTGACACTCCAAGTTGGTTACGTCACCAACATAAGAATTCATAACTCGTTCCATAATAACTTAAATGAAAACTAACTTAACGAAAAATACAACCTATTACAACGATACCAGGTTACAGTAGAATGTTATGAACTCGTTTTATTGAAATTTATATAGTAATAGAGGGCGCTCGTGTAAAAAATACTAACTTTTTATTGGTTTAAAAATATTGACATTTTATTGGTTTAAAAATATTGACATTTTATTGATTTAAAAATACGTCACATGATTATTTCATCCTATAATGTTATAAGTTCAATAACCACTTAATTCTTGCACAATGATTTAGAAAGTCTTACCTATCAGAAGTTCGTACATTTGTAAGTAAAAATCTTTATTACTTTTGTATCTATTGCTTTTATAAATAATATTTTATTTATCAAACCACTTAATTTCTAAATGATGTATTCTAAAACGCTTTTTATGTCTTATGTATGTAAAGTCTACTAAAAGAGGGGGGAAAAAGACGAGGTGTGAAGTATTTGTAAAATTGAAAAACGTTACTTTATAAAAACTAGATTCCATTCACCCTTTTTTTTTTTTTTTAAATGTTTGTTGTATAAAGTCAAATCTATTGAAAATTTATTTTAATCGTATTGCACGACTAAACAAAATACAACAATATCTAAACAAAATACCCGCTCTCTTTAATAAGTTAAATAGTCACTAAAAATTGTTCATTGGAAAGAAAAAATTCTTTAAAATTCTCTTATTGTATGTTTTTATAAATAATATTTTGCACGTCAAATCACTTCTTAACTAAATGTAATAATCTAAAATGTCTTATGTAATGATCTAAAATGTCTTATGTGTTGTGACTGGTTGGTTATTTGTTAAAACCGATTATCTGCGTTAGGGATATAGGTCACTCTAGGGGTCATTCTAAGGGCTCCTAACTCGTATTGACAAGGTTCGAAGAAAACTCCGAACGGTTAGGTCGACGAGCGCGAGAGAAGTTTAAACCCAAACGTCTAGTAGCTTTAAAACCAGAACCTCTCAGTCACTGGTCTTATGTGTTGTGTTTTTATAAATAATATTTTTCTTGTTTAATCACTTAACTCCAAAATGAAATGTTTCTAAGACACTTTGTCATGTCTTAAGTGAAACATATTTAACTAAAGAAGGATGTAGTATTTGTGACATAAGTTATTCTACAGTACCCTTTTAAGAAAAAAAAAGCTATATTACAAGTCAATTAAAAAAATTATATAATTAAAAAGTATATATATATATATTGTTTAAGTATCCTAAAAACGATTATTTAAGTTAGTCCACAAATTTGTAAACTTAAAAAACGGAAGATGTAATGTAACACAAAGAAGTATGACAAATTTTTCCCCCATAAAGGATTAGTCTCAATGACTTGAATTAATTTTTTCCCCTAAAAATGACACATTACTTTTAGTATACAAGCTTGTGAAACGGCTTTTATAAGAAAATAGTACGCTGAATACAATATTAAACCTTGTAATTTAATTCAATAACAAAAATGCGTGGGTGTATAGCTTATATTTACATTTTTGAAAATCACTTTGCTTTCGTTTTTAAAATGTATAAACACGTTATTTTTGGTAACAAAACTCTATTTCGAATATAATGTTGTACAAGAAATGTACAAGAAAGAATTAGGCATACTATCTTCGTCAATCTCTATAAATAAAATTTCGTATAGAAAGTAAAAATTTTCCCTCTAAATTATTATTTCGAATATTGAAGTGATCTGTTGACAGAGTGTTGTAAGAGAAATGTGCTTGTAAATTAAACAAACAGATGTAATAGCATTCATATTAAACCAAAACTCGCGAATTACTCAATAACTAAAGACAATTTCCTGCAGTTCATTAAAACTATGATAAAGATATCTCAACGCAGGTCTGAAGTAACCATCTCTCGCATTTAAAGAGATAACAACACACACACATCTTTGGTGACCTAAGATAAGACATGTGTGATACAGAAATTGCAGGTTCTAATGTCACTAAAAATTAAAATAATACGTAAAACACTACAAAAAAAAAAAACATAATTTGAAACGCTTTAAATAAATTAAATTAAAAAAAAAATGAAAACACTTTAAATAAAAAATAAAACAAAATTTCACCCTCTACAAAGAACAAAATCTATATGTCTAATCATGCACCTTCTTTATCTCTCTCATCTTAATTACTTCCGGTCTTTTAAACTACTTTCCTGTTCCAACAAGCTCCCAAACATGTTCCCAAAACATGTTTACTGCTTCCTGAAAACCCTTTTTGGAAAAAGCATGTCTAATCCCGTTTCCGATCTTATTTCCTGTCGCGTTTCCAGTCTAAAAATAAATTTCACGTTAAACTTTTATAAAGTAAAACAAAGTCAGAAAGATTTCCATTTTTATATTAGGTGTTAGTTAGCAAATAAAATTTTTATTTCAAGTGAGAAAAAAAAAAAAAAAAAATCGAACATTTTGCTAATATTACTTTCAAACTAAATTCATTCTGATAGCAGGATTCCTACAACTCAACTCCACTCGACTAGAAGGATTAAAACCAAACAAAAAAAATTAAGCCCCCCACAAAAATAAGCCCTCCCCCCTCTCTCCCTTATCGCATTCACATCCTGTCACATTTCCGGTTAAACTTCCTGTCTACACTTCCTGTTCACTTCCTGTCTCAACATGCCTGTTATCCACACCTGCCACTTCCGGTGTCAACACCTGTCCCTTCCGGTGACCTTCACAGAGCACAGAAGGTCACCACCGCATCCACCGCTGGCGCAGAACTCTCGTTTATCATCTACTTCGGTGTTAAGGAAAACTAAAAACTTAGATAATGTTACGCAACATCGGAAATTGTTTTTCCATTTCTTATACTCTTATTGTTGGAAAAGTCGTTTTTCAGGCTTCCCTTCTTTTCTAAGTAAAATACAGTGGAATACAACTGGCTATTTGGCATACCGTTTAATTAATAACTTTCTTTAATTGAATTGCAAAAAAATAGTTAAAACGTAAATAAAAAAATATATTTTTTAATATATGTACAAAATTAAAAATGAAAACATAAATAAATAAGAAGGCTAATTATGCTTCACAACTATTTCCAGTTTACATTGCGTTAAAATTTTACGTTATTTTTCCTCTGCTAATAAGAATCTGAAAATTTACTCATATAACTTGTTTTTTTTTTTTTTTTTTTTTTTTCCTTTAAAATTCGTTTTTATATTTAGTAGGTGACATTTCAATCTGTCTGGCTGTAAATAAAAAGCATTAAACATTAATGCAATATGTAGATTTAAATGGACGATATTTCAGCCATCTTACCAAGGAAAACTAAAAACTTACGATAATATGTTACTCAACATCGGAAATTGTTTTACCGTTTCTTATACTCTTATTGTTGGAAAAGTTGTTTTACAGGCTTCACTCCTTTTCTAAGTAAATCACAGTGGGATACAACTGGCTATTTGGCATATCGTTTAATTAAGATCTTCCTTTAATTGGATTGAAAAAAAAATAGTTAAAACGTAAATAAAAAAAATATATTTTTTAAATATATGTACAAAATTCAAAATGAAAAGCATAAATAAATAAGAAGGCTAATTATGCTTCATAACTGTTTCCAGTAGATATTGTGTTAAAAGTTTACGTTATTTTTTCTCTGCTAATAAGAATCGGAAAATTTACTCGTTCCACTTGTTGTTTTTTTTCCCTCCAAAATTCGTGTTGATATTCTGCATGTGACATTTTAATATGTCTGGTTTATCATGTACGCTAATCTCCCCGGTGCATGTAAAATCCGTCGTGGGTGTAAAGTCCTCCAAGTTACCTGTGAATTATACCTCTGAGGGTGCCTAGTCTGGTGAAGGTCTCGTCACCAGATCAAGGTTCTAAATTACGAGACCAACTCGAGTAGCGATGGCATGGCGTATGGATGAGCGATGCAGCGAGGAAATAGTAAATATCCCAGCATCTCACATCCGTCCGGCATGACTTCGCTACACTGCACAGTGCTGAACCGCCTCATCCAAAATCAATTAGCAACCGACCAATTAAAGCAACAGGACGCACTGAAGCCACGTCTAAATATAGATTTAACAAACACATCTTCGCCAAGCGGAGAGCAGGCGAATCTTCGCCCTGTTGCCAGGTATCAACTCGTGAAGCTAGGCAAAAGCCTGGCAGGTAGGGGCCTGGTCAGTGGTCTAAAAAAATATATATCTGGTTTTAAATCAAAAGCATTAAACATTAATGCAATATGATGTGTAGATTTAAATAGGCGATATTTCAGCCATCTTACCAAGGAAAACTAAAAACTTATGATAATGTTACGCAACATCGGAAATTGTTTTTCCGTTTCTGATACTCTTATTGTTGGAAAAGTTGTTTTATAGGCTTCTCTCCTTTTCTAAGTAAAACACAGTTGAATACAACTGGCTATTTGGCATATCGTTTAATTAAGATCTTTCTTTAATTGAATTGAAAAAAGAAAGAAATTTTTGTGTAATTTAATTGCTAAATTTTGGGGATTTAAAAAGACAAAGATTATTATTAAAATATAGTAGTAGGAGAAAATCGTAAAAGTTGGCAGCTATGGCTTGGTCATAATTGTTCTCAGGTGTTTTAAGTTGCAGAAAATACTATGCAAACGACTCCATGAGTTATTATTTATTTTTAATATATTTATAATAATATATGTAACTTACACTACAACTCAATTGTGACTTACACTGCACAATTTTTATCATACATTACTTATTTTATTATAAAAATAATTGTTTTTGCCAAATCTCAGACTAAATCAAACTATCAAACTTTATAGATGAAGAAGTATCATTTAGAAACCTGGTTATGGTATAAGAACCATATATTTTTATTCAGTCGCAGATAACCTACATTTAATTTAACGTATAGCATATACTTTCCCCTTTCTTTCACTTTTAAAATCTCATTCGCATCGATGTGGTTGAAATTAAATGTATTTCACTTACATTAGCATTACGTCAAGGCTAAATCATTCGCATGAAAAGTTTTTACAGAACAGATGCGCGCTAAAACAAAACAAAAAAAAGAAAATGAAAATTAAATTCATCTCTCATCATTCAGATAGTATGATGCTCAAATCGAAAGTCAAAATATGCATTGTGTTCGTGAAATACATATCGGTTAGTTGTACATTTTATTCCAGCGGCGCTGCATATAAAATAGGCCGAAAATTAAAATGATCTTGTTATCGCATTCAAATGCTAATTTTCTGCTTAATGCATTCGATTCCCAGGCCGTAATATAAACGATGTTATAAAATGTTCTTTCTATTAAGACAAAACATGACTTTCGATCTCTGATTCAGTTCCCACAAAAATGTAAGGCGATAAATCGCCATGTCTTTGATCTATCCTTTTTCGCCAAAATTCAAACACTCCATTACAATTATATTAAAGGTTGTTTTTCTTTTACAAATTTTTGAGTCTTGCCAAGCGATAATCAGAAAATGTTTTGGCATCATTGAAAAACTGAAATGTGGTCACTTCTCTCCTGTTCGTGCTGCTATCAAGATGTGTTATGGGGACCACCCTTTCGACTTGTATTCCTTTTACGATGTCCATATGCCAAGAATAAAATCTTGTGTTTGTGAAAGTGATTCTTCTTGTTCCCTGCTTCTGCAACTTCACCCAGGAGATAGATTCTGGAGTTATTACTGCAAAATAACAACGCATTTGTCTTCTTACCACTATGTTTGTGAAATATATAACTCGGCTTACCCAACAATACCATAGAACTTATGGTACCGTGAATGTGAAGTTATCGCATCAGGAAGATTGGGTGGTCCCCTAGGATTAATGGTTCCCCAATTATTTTAAAAACTTGCAAACTTTTACAATTTTCCGGTGATTTCTGCTACTTGTCGGCGAACATATTCCTGGTGGATGTACAGCGCCTTAGTTTTTCCTGTCTTTCCGGCTGTAATCTTGCATTCCGACGTTCTTTTCGACTAATTGCTACAGCGCTCCGGTGTCTGCTTTACCGCGGCGGCTCTCCTGTTCCTTCGCTCTCTGGATCGCGGTGTGTTACATCTGTGCAGCTTTGTGACATCTTCATCTACCATATGCAGTGTTTGTTTTGTGCATCTACTACCTGTGTGGTGTATCAAAGATTCGTGCGTGCTTTTTCTTAAAAAAAAAAAAAAAATGCGGCCTCATCATTGTTTTCTTTAGTGCATTATGGTGTAATAGTGTCGAATAATAATATCATCATCGCTTTGTGTTTTATGCGCGGTTTACCTCTGTTGGAATATTTATCACAATGTGTCGATAGATTTTTTTCTTTTTTCCCTTTTTTTTTTCTTTCCATGCCATTCGTTTTATGCAAGTATTGTGTGGTGATAAAATAGTGTTGACCGAAATCATCTATTTCAAGCTGTGTGTGACAGTGCTTTTCAATAGTGATTGAATTATGTGAAATATTTGTGCATCGTGCGTCAGTCCATCTAATTAAAAAAAAGAAAAAGAAAAAGTGTCTTCGTGTGCTGTAGCGTTTATATTTACGAAAGTTGGAATTTTTATGCAATAAGAAAATAATGTGAAGGTGATAAATTATTTCCAATTAGCTAAAAACGCGATTTACAAATAATAATAATAATAATCAGTGTGATGATTTTAAGTGTTTTATATGAAAAAGAGCTCTGGTGAACATTTTTCAGGTTTTTCTTATATGATCGTTAATAATGCTTTTCATATTAAATAAATATAATAAATTATTCTTATAAAACATTATGATATTACGGAAAATTTGGTGACATTTTTTCGGAATTTTCTCCAATTTTTCATTTTTCTTTTGATATGCACATTTTAGTGTCACTGAATTCGCCTAAAATTATTTGGTTCCACTTTTGAACTTACGTAAAAATTGCACATTTTTATAGTTTTTTTTTGCATTTCTTACTTTTAAATTAATTAAAATAACTGCATAATGTGCACATTTGTTTTGTTTTATTTTGAATGAAAAGGTAAATATTTTTCTCTTATTTGTGCCTGTGTGATTTTAATGATTTAAAGGTCTTTATTTTCTAATTTGTCAACCAAGTAAGTTTTCAGGCACTATTTTTCTTTATGCATGAACATTATTATTTTATTGTATTTATATTTTCTAGTTTGTGTTTTATATATTTTTTGTGAGTCCTGATTTAAAAGTCAACTAGTTATGGCTGTTTCGAAAAATTTCGACTTCAAAGTCGATGATTTTGAAGGAGACCCCGCTTTAACCGAACATTTTTTTAAACAAGTTCTGGCTTACGAAAAGGTTAAAAATCTATCGCGGGATGAAACTATTCTATTTTTGAAATCTAAATTTAAAGGACCCGCTCTAAAATACTTGCTGGAAAATCCTGTTTTATATAATGCCGAGGATTTTGAATTCATCCAAACTAATGTTACAAATTTTTTTTCTCAAAATTCCACCGTGGCAACTTTAAATGATCTAAATAACTTAACCTTATTACCGCATGAGAGTATTAAGAATTTCGCACACCGCCTTAATGTTTTGGCAGCCAAGATGTACCCTCAGATCTTTGATAAAGAAGCATTGGATCATATCAAATTTGTAAAGTTATTGGCATGTTTACCTTCGACTATTAAAGTTAAACTTCAGGAGGAAGGTATAATATCCTATACTAAAGCCCTTGATCGAGCCCAGACTCTTCAGGACATTTTTGTTCAAGATAATGTTTTATCTGCCAACGCTTCTTGTAATGCTAGTGATACGTTACAATCACAAATTGCAGAATTATCCGAAAGGATAAACAACTTGAATTTTGCCCAGCCTGCTCAAAAAAAAAAAAAGATGAATCACCACATGTCAGACAAAAAAGATTTCATAACAAACAAAATTTTCGTCAAAATTTTAAGACTCGGTATTCATCTCAATCATCTCATAGACAACCAAAATTCAGAAATCAAATAGAGCGTTGTCAGCTTTGTTTTCGCTATGGACATATTGCAAAAAATTGTTTTAAATGGCAACGTGCCAGCACCAGGCATCCCCAACAACAAAGTAGATATCACAAAAAGAATGATAACACCAATAACAGTGATTTAAACTATTAAAGAGATACACTTTAGCTGTCTTGGGAAGTAAATTGCACGTCAGCTGAAAATGAACACATATTGCATATTGCTGATCATAGCCTCCCTAAAATTTCTTCAAAAAGACTTGTGAATTCTACAGCTTCTCAAACAGACTCAAAAATTACAATTTCTGACAATTGCGCCTCTCAAACTGAGAATTTTTTTCAAGAATACATTTTCAATGTTAACAGAGTGGCTCCGTCACTTCCTCTTGTAAAAGCCACCATTGGCAAGGAAGATGCATTTCTATTGTTAGACACGGGAAGCAGTACTTCTTTAATTTCAAATCAATTATTTCAACAGGTTAAACATATTATAAAATACAAACGTTTAGGATCAAACGTTACGTTAACTACAGTTAACTCTGAATTAGATTTTACTGCATGCATTCGTTTTTCCTTCAAAATAAATCAGAAATTTTTCCAACATTGTTTTTATGTTGTTGACATTCCCGAATCGTATAATTTTGATGGAATCTTAGGTTTGGATTTTTTACAAAAGTATAACATAACCTTAGATTTGTCCAACAGAATTATGCAACTAAACGACTTAAAAATTCCCCTTACTTGTGTCGATGCAAAGGACAAATCTCTCGAATGTCACAATATTTCCCTTAATCAACAAATATCAGAAAATGTATTGCTTAAAACTAAATTAATCTTAGCACCAAACGAAACAAAATGCATCACAGTAAAGTCCAATAATATGATAGTTGACACACCTTATATGTTTCAAAACAATGTTCTTTCTAAAAACATTCTTGCCTTTGATGCTATTGTACAGGTAGATAAACAAAATTTACATGAGTTTAACATTTATGTAAAAAACATTTCAACAAAAAATGTTCATCTTAACAAACATACAAATATAGGCTTTATCACACAGATTGAAAAAATAATTGAAAATCCTAATGACTTACAAAATTTTGAAAAGGAACTTAAAGAAGAGTCTAAATTATTTGTACACTTTATTCAAGCTAGTGAAAAAATCTTAAAGCAAAGAAAAGCAGAATTGTCCCATAATGATTTTAAACTAAGCCATCTTTCAAAACAAGAATCGGAAAAGATAAAAAAGTTATTGTTAGAGAATTATTCTGTTTTCTCAAAGTCCATGAAAACATTGGGACACACTGACAAGTTCAAACCAAACATTAAATTCACAAATGACTTCCCTATCAAGACTTTACCCTTCCCCATCCCTCAGGCTTTACAACAAGAAGCTTTGAGCCAAATTAATCAGTTAGTAGAAGCTGGTATAATTGAACGCAGTTGCTCCGAGTGGGCTTGCCCCATCCTTTTGGTTAAAAAAAAACCTGATGGGTCAGGAAATCAAAAATTCAGACTTGCCTTAGATTTACGTATGCTTAATACAGTCATTCAAAGTTCTTCATATCCACTCCCTAAAATACAAACTATTATAACAAGTCTTTCAAAATTTAAATTCTTTACATCCCTTGATTTTCAGCAAGCTTATCACCAAATCGACTTACCACCAGAATACCAAGATAAGGTAACTTTTACAAGTATGTATGGTTCATTCAAATTCCGAAGACTATGTTTTGGACTAAAAAATGCCAGTGCTTATTTTCAGGCCCTCATGGATATGCTTTTAGATGAAATGCAATTAGACGGTATATATGCGTATCAGGATGATCTTATTTTTGGTTCCAACTCATTTCAGGAAACGTTAGAAAAGTTGCAAAAAATAGTCCAAATTTTGGCAAAATATAATATGACCTTATCTCCATCTAAGTGCTCATTTCATAATTCCGCTATAGATTATTTGGGTTTTCACATAGAAAATCATACAATTTCACCGATAAAAGCCAACATTTTGAAAATCAAATCTTTCCCTACACCGAAAACAAAAAAGCAGGTTAAAAGTTTTGTTGGATTAGCCACCTTCTATAAAAGTTTGATCCCTTCTTTTTCCAAATTAATTCAACCTCTTATTGATCTATCAAAACCTAGTTCTACTTTCAAATGGTCTGATCTCCACCAAGATGTATTTAACGAAATTCAAAAGATTTTTTTCCAACCCCCCATGGTAAAACTCCCTGATTGGAACAAGACGTTCTACGTCAATACGGACGCATCTGGAATCGCAATCTCTGGTGTACTTCTGCAGAAATATAACGACCAATTATTCCCTATTTCTTATTTTTCAAAATCACTTAAACCTTCAGAAAAAAAATACCCTGCTCTAAAGCTGGAATTAATGGCTATAGTAAAATCTGTAAACGCATTTAATTACTATGTATATAATCGGCATTTCGTTATTTTGTCAGACAGCAAACCTCTTGAAAAGTATAAAAAAACTACTAACCCTGCTGATATTACTACTCGTTGGCTTATGCAATTATCTAAATACACTTACACTTTCGAACATATCCCTGGTGTATCTAATGTTCTGGCCGATTATTTATCTAGATGTAATTTCAATGAAGGTAATATCGAGACTCTAAATTCTAACCCTCAGCTTATTTCTGAAAGTGCTCAGGCCTTGCCCATAGTGGAAAATGATGTTGATGATTCGGACAATCAAGAAGTACTTAATTGTTTACATATCAGTAGTTCAAATAATAAAGACCCTTTATTGGAAATTTCCAATGAAACATTCGTTCAGGAACAAATGAAAGATCCGCATTTAGCTCCTATTTATAATGAAATTTTAAATTCCGGTTCTTCAAAAAAATTTCCTTCTTACTTTATTCATCCAGATTCTAAGGTTCTCATGATAAAAAGGAACAATATTGCTAGTAACACATTCTCGTATCTTATCATAGTTCCTAACTCTCTTAAACCTAAAGCATTAAGAATCTCCCACTTGTCTCATTTTGGTTTATGTAAAACATATGACTTTCTTTCTGCCCGTTACTGTTGGAAAGGCATGTACAAAGATACGTTAAATTTTGTGTCGTCATGTGTAAAGTGTCTTCAAGCCAAACATCATAGAATTCCAAACGCACCACTTCAACCAACTTATACACCTAAACAGCCAGGAAATACCATTTCAATTGATCTTGTAGGTCCCTTTCGAAATGGACAAACTATTTTAACTGTCACTGACCATTTTTCTCGACACATTGAATTATATCCTCTTTACAGCACGTCTGCTCCTAAAATTGTAAAATGTTTATTCTCTTATATGACTACCTTTGGCCGACCTTCATCCATATTGTCAGATCTTGGCCCCCAATTTAGATCATATGTTTATGATATTTTCAATAACATGTTAGGTATAAAGATAAATCATTCGTCCATATCACACCCAGCCTCCAATGCCATTTCTGAACGGATTAACACATCAATTAAGTATTCAGTTAACACTTTAATGCAGGAAGGACATACCTTTGAAAATGCCATTGCCATTCACAAAAATTTATATAACGGTTCAAGACATTCATCTACTTCTTTTTCTCCAAATCTCTTGCATTTTGGTCGTGAACTATCTTTAATTTTTGACACTTATGATTTTAATGCTAACCAACCTTTTTTAGACCAAAATGTTGATATATACAAACTTCTATATGATCTAAATGGTATTTACAAAAAAGCTTATGACAACATAAAATATACACAACTTAAAAGGAACCAATATCATCAACAAAAAGCTAAGTTAAGACCAATTACTGAGAAAGATATTGTTTACTTAAAGTCGGTAGACAAATTCAAACCAAAGTATACAGGTCCATATGTTGTTGTAAAAAAACATTCACCTGTCTCTTTTTCAATTAAGCAATTCAATACACACCTTAATAATTCTATTTTGAGAGTTCACATTGACAGATTACTTCTCGCACCACCTCGAAATAATCATTTATTTGACTTTAGTTATCAAAATAATCAAAACCATTCCATCAACAACAGGAATATTTTTAATAATTCTCGTCCTTATAATTTACGCCCTCGAAAATAAAATTGTATCTTATGTCAATTCATCGATGCCCCATTTTCATCTTGTATGTAGTATTTCAGTATATTGTTTTGTTTCTGTGTACATGGCTGGACCATTGTTTATGTTTCATATACAGAAATGCTTCAGACAGGATAGTTGACATCTGTTTTTGTCAAATAT
Organism: Maratus michaelseni; assembly: GCA_963931845.1. Lineage (NCBI taxonomy): Eukaryota > Metazoa > Arthropoda > Arachnida > Araneae > Salticidae > Maratus > Maratus michaelseni. Next base: position 143,275,066 of record OZ007597.1, read on the forward strand.
TTTGGTTTACATTTATTAAATAAAAAAAAATATCTTGAATTTAAATTTTTCTATTAAATATTATCAATCACTTAAGGTCAATATTTTAAAATTTTGATAATTTTATTCTATTTAGTTATGAATCGAAGTAGGCTATTTCTAAAGTTTAACAATAATAATAATTATAATTTTTTTTTTAATTTTAAAGTTAAATTCTTTGGAATTATTTTGTTCGTGAATTGCTATGAAAAAGAAAATCCCAACTATGACTTCTTGCTCTCTCCACTCTAGATTGTGTCTTCAAAAGTTAGTACATTTTTATATTAAAAAAAAAAAAAAAAACTTTGATTTATTTTTTATTTTTTTCATTATCCCCTTGAGAAATAAGACCCGTTCCAAATTTTATACCCGTGTGGGGTCCTTATTTCATTGTGTTGAGAGCATACAACTTTGAGATTGGTATATCCAATTTTATTTTGAAAATAATCTTTGTTTGACGTCGAGGTTGCTCCAAACCTATGAGGACATTCCAAGTATGTGCGGAGCAGGGGGGGATTTACTGAAATAAATTCCCCTCCCCTTTCACGCCCTGTCCCGCTTGGACCAAAGTCATAAACTGAGGTCATATGTCTTGTATATTCTACAAGTTTAAGGGGAGAAATTTTTCAGGATGCCTATTTTGCATCATTTTTCTTCTCTCCTGTGTCTTTACACGAAACAAACACATTTTTACTTTTTCATTTTATATACCTTAATAAAATAATTATTGTAGTAGTGTTGTGTTCTATATAATTGTATTTAACTGTTTTCTAGTATAAATATGCCTTATGTTTTAATTAAAAAAAAAAAAAAGTTCTGTTCAACAAAGTGCCATGAACTAAAAAAAACTATTGTACACAATAAAAATTTTTCAGCTCATTATATATATCAAGAAAAATAACAATCTAACAAACAAAAATGCTCCTGCACTATCAAAGTGTGCAATTGCTGATCAGCATTCGTAGTAAAGGAAATGTCAATATGACATGAAAATGACTTATTGAAGGATCTCATGTTGCAACAAAATAAATAAATAAACATTTGAAAATAAAAAAAAGGACATTTAGTGAATGTTCAAGTATTGATGAACATCATATTGTTGGCCATACTAAAATTTGACGTCAGTATTTCTTTCAATTTCTTTTATTATTAGTATATATTTTATATTTGTATGCATACTGTAATATGTGTTTAGTGTTTATATGTTTTATATTTTCACGGTAAGACTCAAAAAAAAAAATAATAAAAATAAAAAAAAAATAAAAAATAAAAAATAAACTATTGTCGGGGTGATAAATATATGGTATAAGAACCATATATTTTTATTCAGTCGCAGATAACATCTCTCATCATTCAGATAGTATGATGCTCAAATCGAAAGTCAAAATATGCATTGTGTTCGTGAAATACATATCGGTTAGTTGTACATTTTATTCCAGCGGCGCCGCATATAAAATAGGCCGAAAATTAAAATGATCTTGTTATCGCATTCAAATGCTAATTTTCTGCTTAATGCATTCGATTCCCAGGCCGTAATATAAACGATGTTATAAAATGTTCTTTCTATTAAGACAAAACATGACTTTCGATCTCTGATTCAGTTCCCACAAAAATGTAAGGCGATAAATCGCCATGTCTTTGATCTATCCTTTTTCGCCAAAATTCAAACACTCCATTACAATTATATTAAAGGTTGTTTTTCTTTTACAAATTTTTGAGTCTTGCCAAGCGATAATCAGAAAATGTTTTGGCATCATTGAAAAACTGAAATGTGGTCACTTCTCTCCTGTTCGTGCTGCTATCAAGATTTGTTATGGGGACCACCCTTTCGACTTGTATTCCTTTTACGATGTCCATATGCCAAGAATAAAATCTTGTGTTTGTTAAAGTGATTCTTCTTGTTCCCTGCTTCTGCAACTTCACCCAGGAGATAGATTCTGGAGTTATTACTGCAAAATAACAACGCATTTGTCTTCTTACCACTATGTTTGTGAAATATATAACTCGGCTTACCCAACAATACCATACTGGTGTTGCAACAACATAAATAATAAAATATTGCCAAAATTATTTGAAATGCGTTGTCGAGTAACAGTTGCACGGACGGAGTTATCCTGAAGCAAATAAAGTGGTATATATTTCACAATTAGGACACAATTTTATTTAATAAGACCACTGCTAATAAGAATTTTAAGAATTAACTTCTACTTTAACTATTAAATTACATTTTCAAAATAGTCACTTTTTAAAAAGCATTTTTAGATGTTTGATTTTTTTTTTTTTTTTTTTTTTACTATCGAATGTTTTAGCGCAACATGGCACTTTTGTTTTAAAAATATAGGGAGGAAGAAAAGTACATTAAATCTTGTCAAAAGAAAATCTGTATATAACGAATTCCTGCCTTAAGGCTGTTCTCTAATCAAAAAGAGCTACTTTCTGACACATTTCTGAATTCCTTTTTGTTCGGAAACACGTGAAATTGGCAGGTATTCTTATTCAGAAAATTTGTAATCGAAAGACGGTTTTTTTTTCCATTTTTTGGTACAGCTCCTTCAGAATTTACTGTCAAAGTTGGCATTTTTAGCCGAATTCCCGACGCGGCAGCCCGAGAAAGGGAGAAAAATTGTTGTCAGGTGATAAAAATCGCTTAAAAAATGGAAAACGTGTTTTGTTTCCAAATCGCTTCAATAATCAGGTCCGAGAATTTTATGCCTTTACGTTTAAAAATGAGTCAGAAAATGTGCCAGAAAGTTTCGCATTGTTGAGCAAGGAATTTGAGAACCCAAAACGTATAAATTTTATGTCTCCTGCGAAAAGAATATGATACAATTATAGCTACTCAGACAGAAACTTGCTTAAAATACATTTTTTTTTTTGTACCTACCGATTCCAATTTATCAGGTTTAACTGTACAATATAGGTATAACAGACAGTGTACCTGCTAAAACGGACGCGAGTTTAAAAGAGAATTTTTTCTGGCCACCTTGCTATTTCGTCTTAAAAGGTTACATCGTACTACAACAAATATGAATGATTATACAGTAAAACCTATGAAAACGGAACCTGTATGATAGAATCATGCCTACAACCGAAAACCTTTTATGGTCGCGGCAAAAAGAATGCCATACAAAAATAACTGCTAAAACAGAAATCTGCGTAGAGCGGAAATTTTTGCCCGGTACCTAGTAATTCCGTCTTAGCATATTTTTACTGCATAATAATAATTAATTTCTATTAGACATAAATCCAATAAACTACCAAAGAAAAAACTTAAACAAATCAATATAAAAGCGGTACTTATGTATTATCCGTGCCAGGAGATTGATCGCCAAAAATGGTTGCCAAGTACCAATCTTGTTTATCGTTGCCAATCATGTTTTCAAACACAGCAATTTAACATTATCAAATAACATTGTTAAAAATGGTAATTATTATAAAATAAATAAAATGTAATATATGTTTATTAAATTCATAACATTGTTAAAAATAGTAAATAACATTATTTTAGTAAAATTAATAAATGGTAAATAACCTAGTAAATAAGAAAGAATAATAAATAATATAAGAAATGGTAAATAATATAGCATATTCTAGAAAGTTAATTTTGTTAACATTTAGTAAATGCATAAAAAGGTTTAAAATGACATTTTGTTTTGAGACGGAAATAATTCTGCAATATTAGACTTTAACATGGCATCAAAAATATTTTCCCTTTTGCTGCTTGCCAACCATTTGATCCATTTGTTTCCATTGATCGTTACCTTTTTACGCAATTTTGATGAAATGTGTATAAAAATGTTGTTTCTTACTGCTAATATCAGCTTTTTTATATCTATCTTATTAAATTTGTCAAATAAAATATTTATATTTTACTCATAAATGCAATATCTAAAATAAATTAACTATTTGTTAATCTTACTACGTATAGAAATGACCCCTACTAAAAAAAAGTTGATTATTCCCAGGCATGTACCATGTACCAAGAAAAAAAAATATATAAGGGTTACTATAATTAGTAATATTGGCTCCATACCTGGCGTAGTTGGCTTAAAACTGGCACGGATAATACGTAAGTACCATAAAAGCCATTAAGGCTGTTCTCAAATCCATACTGACTACTTTCTGACACATTTTTTAATTCATGTTTTTCGCAAGCATATTAAACTGGCAGATGTCCTTACTCAGAAACTAAGTAATCGAACTGTTTATTCCCTTCTTTGGTAAAGGCAGAAGATTTTTCAGAAAATACTGTCAAAGTTGTGAAGGAGGAGTTCGTGGCAGTGCGAATAAAAATGTCTCAAAAAGATAAAAATCAGGGAATAGTTCTGTCGAATTATTTAATCACTTGAATAAAGATAAGAAAATCATTTAACCTTTTCTGAAAGTGCTCTCACCATTTGAATGATTGATGTATCCATATAAGCTTTGATAGGATGTTATTTGTTATTCCATGTTTGGTGATTAATCCATTGGTATGACGGAGTTGGTACTATATCTATTATCTTCTTAGCTAAAAGTTAATTATATTAGTCAGTATGACACTAAATGAATAGACTTGTGTTTCCTTTAAATATATATGTAATGTAGCTTAAATATTAGAATTACAAACATTTCACAAGTTACGGTTTAAACAGATTAGTATTATATTATACCAGAGCACTTGAGCTCACAACTGTTTTCGTTACATTTTTTAGTAGGAACGAAGTGAGAATTAAAGGTCTATTGACAAGTCGTTCTTTTTCTCTCTTCTGTTACGTCATGGGTTTAGCACATTACTTGGTTTTCCCGTAAGAGATTAAATCAGTTAATTAAGGATATTACTGTTTGATATAAATAATGTTTAAATCTTCAGCATACCTCACAAACGTTTATTGAGTTGAAAAAAGTTGTTTTCCCCGTTACTGATTGATGTTGAGTAGCTATAAATTATGGTAACAAGTTTCTTATTAGCTTGAAGAAACGATGAGTGGTGGTGGTTTCCTCTTCGTGTAATTTCTTCATTTTCATTATTTCTTGATGGAGTGAAATTGTTTTTTTATGATCTGTAATCCAAGGACGAGATTAATATTTCCAACAAGTTGTAGTTTTGAAGTGAATTTTGGGACGCGACAGCGAAGGCGGGAGGGGGGGGGGGGGCTGCCGCCCTGAAACAATAATCGCTTATAACTCAAGATGTAATTCATTTATCGGAAAATGAAAAAGAAAGAATTGTTCGATTCCAAATCACTTCCATAATCATCCCTGCTATTATTATGCTTTTACGTTTAAAAATTAGCTTTGATAATTCAGAAAATACTGTTAGGGGAACCGTCGGTAGCGTAATAAATTTTCTTATTTTTATAAATAGTTAAATCAGTCTTCAAATTTAATATACATTTTCATCTTTTGATATGTTAAAGAAGTTTGTTCAGCTTACCTGAGATTTTCCTTTTTGCGCTGAATATACCCACAGTAGTAATCCAAAGTGTTGTAGCGATATTTATCTGATCCATTGATTCACTTATATTGGAAGAATAATAAATAGTATTAGTAGAAAATGACAATTGTGTAAAATAAACAGAAGATTCATTTTCCTTTGAATATAATATAATTCTTGGCTAGATGTACATGTTTTAAGTCGCGTTTGGAGGCTGCGTATAAGTGCTCCAATTTTACATTATATTAAATATATTTACATCATATATGTACAAGAGCGTCTTAACTGCTCGGAAACATTTTGGGAACTGAAGGGAATGTTTTTAAGTTCTGTGCACACGCGCGGGATAAGACAGCTGTAGTTTGAAGGAGGGAGGTCTGCAGAGTTTCTCCAATTAGTTAGTTTCGACAGTCTCTGGTTTTGTTCACTATGTTTTTCAGCTGCGGCACTTGAAGTACTTATTGGTAATTGGGGTCTGGTTTTTAACATGTTCTTATTTCAATCGTTCGCTGCACGTGGAGATTATTCACTGCATAAAAAAGGTTTCTCCGTCACTCCCCCGTAATCTCCTGTGTGGGGAATGGTTGAAGATTCAGTTTCTTACGGTGTTTCTCGTACACAGGTTTGGGAGTGGGCTTCGTGAGAGTGTCGGCTGTCATTTCTTCAGTGGGGCAGTATTGTAAATCAATTTTTCCTTCTTCTTTCATAAGTTTGATGTTGTGGAAACGTATGTCGATGTGTTTGGATCGCTTAGTATCTTTATCGTTTTCAGTCATTTTTATACAGGACATATTATCCTCAAAAATCGTGATGGGTAATTTTTGTGGAATGTTGAGATCGTTAAGCAAGTTTGTTATCCAACTTAATTCTTGTGCTGCGTTGCTAGCTGAAACGTATTCAGCTTCGGCTGACGAAAGTGCAATGCAATTTTGCCTTTTTGTAATCCAGTAAATCGGCGATTTTCCTAGCATGAATAGATTTCCTGACGTTGATTTACGTGTTTTCAAGTCACCTGCCCAGTCTGCATCGGCGTATGCTGTTAGGATGGGCTTGCTGTTTGCGCTAAGAGTTAAATTCAAATTTTCTGTAGTTTTAAGGTATGAAATGATTCTTTTCACTGCTGTCCAGTCCTTTTGGCGTGGTGTTTCATTTCTACGACATAATATGTTGACTGCTGCGGATATTTCAGGACGCGTGATTGTTGATATGTAAAGTAATGTGCCTGTGGCTTGTCGATATTTCGTGTTATTAGGTAAAAGATTATCATCGTCTTCAAGTCTGTTGAATCCAGCAATCATTGGTGTGTAATGAGGTTTCATGTCGTTTAAATTCAGTTTTTTCACTAGTTCCTGTATTTTATTGTTTTGATTTAGGTAATATGTATCATTGATTTTATTAATGTTTATTCCTAGGTAATTATTCACTTCTCCTAAGTTTTTTAGTTCATATTCTTTCTTAAGTTGGTTTATTGTTTCTTCGATGTCACTGTCCTTTCCTGCTATCAGGATATCATCTACATAAATGATGATGTATATCGGATTTTCTTGATTTGATTTAAAGTACAGACATGGATCATTTTTGCTCTGTATGAAATTATTGTTTGTGAGTGTTTCCGATATTTTGGTGTACCAGGCCTTTGCGGCTTGCTTAAGACCGTAGATGGCTTTTTGAAGTTTACAAACTTTTCTTTCATCCACTGTAAAACATTTGTGTAAGTTTACCATGGTTTATCTGTGTAACATTACACAAATTCTGGAGTAACCCCTTCTGATTATTTAAAAACACACATCGCCGGTGAAACGTTTCACAGTGCTGTGTGAAGATACCGTTCTCCGGAATAACGGATGACGTAAATTCCAAACGCATGCGCAATGATAAATATTCTCACACGTGACAGGCGGGAAATGAAGAAACGAGGCAGAAACAAATGCGATAACGTGAAGGAAAGGACGCTGTTGCAAGTTACTAGTCGCCATTTCAGGAAGAAACTTAAATATTAAGTAAGTTGTCATTTTCTTAATATTTTTTATGCAAAATATAGAGTATTTTAAGGGCCTGATTAATGCACGGGCCTCGGCCCTGGGCCCACAAATTATGTGGCTGATTATTTTTTTTCCTTAATCAAATACTTTTCAAATAATATTGTTTATAATATATATATTGTTTTCAAATAATTTGTTATATCTCCCCCCCCCCCCCTGTGTGACGTCGGGCTTCCCCTATATGTAAGTCCTAAGCGGGCGGGCCCTTGATTACCAGACTTTTAGGGAAAACACAATTTTTATGATTTTGGATAAGGCGAGTTTTGAAAAAGACGTCTTTATTTATTCTGCAACATAAACTGTGGATCATAGATGTTTGTGAATTATACAAATGCTTATTTGAGAAAGTGGACGGTAATTCATTTTCTTGATTATTCTTGTAGGTTAATTTTTTTTTTGTAAACTTGAAACTTTCACCCAAACAACTTTGTCAACTCATCAAATAAACCTACTTTTTTTTTTTTTAAAGTGTCGCCGGGAATGGGGAGGTAGGGGGGGATGTTCCGAAGTTCCACTGTTTTTCAGGGAAAATCTTAATGAACATGCTAAGAGCTAGCTTCACTTAATAAATTTATATATTCTATATTTTCTTTCAAAATTTGGATGTGTTTGTTTTGGTAACTGAATTTTATATACTCACGGCCATTTACAAAATTTATTTTTAAAGTTTTAAGACCAATGTACATTATTATTATAAATAAAAATTTAATTGTAAATAACAGAAAAAATATGAATCGAACTTTAATTGTAAATAACAGAAAAATATCAAAATTCCAGTAATTGACACCCCACAAAAAAGAAAATAAATATAATTGTTTTTATGACTGTATTTAGTACCAGAATTTAATGAAAACATTCTAATAAAAAAAATAGTTATATTAAAGTAAATTTACCAATTATGATATCAATGATTATCATAATATCAGTATTTTAATTATTTTAGATAGATGTTTTAAAATACTAAATATCAGGGAATTACAGTTGTCAAATTGAGAGAGAGTGGGGGGGGGGGGGGGGGTGATAACAAAGAAAATCTGAACAAAAAAAGTTTTGGAATAGTTTTACATAGATTCGTATAATTCCCACTATTTTTAACAGTTAAATTCCCCGAAACTACTTGATATATTATTTGTTGTAATTAGTATTACAAATATAAAAGAAATTTTTCTGCGGATTGAATTTTTTAAATAATAAGTAAAATAATTTTTAAAAAAATTGTAGAATTAACGTTCGAGGCCACTGATCTGCAGATTTACTAGTTTCATTGCTACTATAAATTTAATTAAAATTATTATTATTATTATTATTATTATTATTTTTTTTTTTTTTTTTTTTTTTGGTCGGAGGTGAATAAGCAAACATTTAAGACCTGTCCTGGCCACAGATTGTCATTATTTCTTATGGTCAGTGGTTGAGAAAAACTATTTTTTGTAGCAAACTATCACTACACATACCTTTCAGGTTAAGAGCTCTGAATCTTTCGCACTTCTGCAGATGTCTGTTTTTTTTTTTTTTTTTTTTTTTTAAGAAAATCTACCCCCTCCCCTCCCCCCCCCCTTCAGCAGCACACAAAATTTAAATTTTTTTATTGTAATAATCAGTCATCTAAAATCAGTGGTCGCCAACCTTTGGAATCTCACAGACCAGTAAATTTATAATTTTTAGTTCTGCGGATCACCATGATGATATTTTGTGGAACATAAAATAGTACTTGTGTACTATAACGGTCAGAGAACTGCCATTTTTTTAAGAAATAAAATGTATCTGTTTAATATCTAACAAAATTCTTATTTAATCGCAACATAAATCTTTAAAGGTTATTTAATTGTAATAAAATTTGTTTACTTGTTACAATTTAATTGAAGCTTATCTAAGTATTGCATATTTAGTGTAGGGGAGACCGGTACACACTAGACCTATGGACACAGTGGACTACCCCCTAATTATTTATTTATTAAAAAAAAATTTAAGCTTCTCTTCTATCCTAATAGACAACAGCACTGCACTGATTATTTATGGCCTTCAGAAAATATGTTTAGCTCAGATTGAAATATTTTATCCTGATGGGTTGTTCTGAGCTTCTAAAAATAAAATTTTTCATTATCATATTTTATTTTTTTAGTAATTAAAGGTTGTAGATAAATAAGGTAAAACAGCCTTTTTGCAAAGCTCAGATACTTCTTTTTTATTTAACTTTAAAGTTAATATGTTTAAAAGAAAGCTATAAACAAATATTAATATGATTATTTATTGAACTTCAATATGAGGCACAATGTACCACCCATTCCTGGGGCATAGTGGTCCACAATCCACTCTGCTCCTGTAATGCAGAATGTTCAAAATATTTAATAATTGCTTATTTTCTATTAAGAAATATTGTTTTAAAGTAGTATTTAACTGTAAAATAAAGTAAACAAATAAAAATAACAATTTATTTAACATAGTAAGAAATATTTTGTTTTGTATTTACTGTCTTTGATAAATATAACTGTAGTCTAATTGGTGATAATTATATTCAAGTAAAATTCAATGCAAATGAGATGCAAATTGAATGGAAATCAGTTTATTTTCCCCGAAACTGTAGATGAATCTGCTGTTGATGTCAAGGATATTATAATGTTGCTCCCTCACCCAAAAGTATTTCAGGAAAATTCCATGCTCAATCTTACTCATAATCATAAGTATTTTGGAATTTCATTTGCAAATTTTAATGTGTGCTGATTTTTTTTGTACTTAAGTAATAACTTCAACTAAATTGCAATTGTTCCTGTATTAATCTGTTATTATTTTCAAAATATAATTATTCTTGTTTTTGTTTCAAAATGTTACTTGTAAATTTATATTATTATTATGTTATTTTGCGGGCAAAGGGGAAATAAAAAAGAATTAGATTAATGAAAAATAGATTTATATTGTATTTCAGATAATACCTAACAGCGGTCCACTGTGCCCCGGTGGGTGGGCGGTCCGCTTTATGGGTGCATATAAAAAAAAAAATTAAAAATGTATTGAAAACTACGTTTTGAGAAAATTATGCTGAATGTATAAAGGTTTAAAGAATATTCAAAAATATTTTCATGCAGATCAGTTTACCTGTTACAGAGAAGAAAAAAAATTAACTGAAAAAGTGGTCCACTGTGTACCAGTCTCCCCTAATATTTGCAGAGTTTCCCCCAGGTTTAAAAAAAGGCAGGGTGCTGCTGGTGAGAAAAGGGCACTATTTTATTCTTAAGGGCACTTTTTGGATTCTTAAAGGCACTTTTTTTTAATTGTTAAAAGGTATTATTTTGAACTAAAATAACTTCTTTAAAAACACCATAATTTTTTTTTTTTTTTTTTTTTTTTTTTTTTTTTTAAATGCGCTAGGCCTTTCGAAAGATCTAGTTCTTTCCAAGGAGGGTGCTAATTATTTTATGAGGGGCAAGAAGGGTGCTATTTTGTAAAGAAAAGGGCAGGCAGGGTGCAGCACCCTTCTGAAACTGTCTGGGAGAAACTCTGATATTTGCTCTAGTTTGTTTTCAAATAATCTGATTGGTTTTGGCTCGAATGATGTTGCTGAAAAACAGAAAGTGGTCAAGTTACTATTTTATTTGCTGTGACAAATAAAAAGTCTTGTTGCACAAATGTGTTTTTGAAAACTAAATTAAAATGTTCATTGCTTTTTTTCAGCAATGGGTGCTCATTTTTTATTTAGCATAATAAGAAACAAATAATATTTGGTAAACGTAATTATTATAGCCTGTTATTATTTAAAATTTCAAAACTAAACATATCTTAAGATTCATAAATATAAGAATTTCTTGGAATAATATATTTGTTTTAATATAATTAAAATAAAAAATCAAATATATATTCAAATGTAAACAATAAAATTGAAAGTAAAGATATTGAAACAAAAAAGGCAGCAAGAAACTTTTTTTAAACCATTTTTTACAGAAAGTTACTGCTATTTCTTTAAACATTAATTCAATGAAAATTTCAGTTTAATCCTTGCTTCTCCTGGAACCATAAATTAAACGATAATTAAATCAACAGTTTAAAAATATATATAGTACAGTAGATTCCCTCAAATCTGCATAACTTGAAACCAAAGATTGTGCAGATTTTAGAATTTTGCGGATTTCTGGTCACTGTTTTGTTTACATTTTTTAAACAGTCATTTGAATGTAATAATGCACTGTAAATTATAATGAATGCTTACAATAAAGTAAAATATTAAAATAATTAAGTAAAGTAAGAAAATTTAAAACATGATTAAAATTTTAAAGGTAAAGGTCAAGTACACAATAATACATAACTAAAAATAGGCATAATAACGATGAGATTTTTTTTTCTTTTAATTATTCAATGAAACTTGCCTGATAAAGTTACACTAATAATTTACATAAAAATTATAAAATAAAAGTTTTATTTCATGCTTAGGCAAACTTAATATCCAAAAGTTCTCGATTAATACATTAATTTATTTGGTAAAAAGATCACAATCACCACTGAGAACAGCACTGTCTTGAATTTTTTTTTCAGAAATAAAGTTATACTTCCTTGATGAGAAAGCATGTTCAGCCAATTAATAAGAATTACATATTAAAATGTACATGGAATGATATAATCATTTAAAAAATCCTGAATTTTTTCCCTACATCTCAACTGTAAGTTTCATTGTTTTCATTTGTAATGATGTGCAGATTTTAGGGAGTCTACTGTATTCAATTTTATCGAAGCAGTCTTTCATTTCTGAACAAGGAATGTCATATTTTTCATTACTTGCTAGATACAATTTCCAAACAGAAATCTAAATTACTGAAATATACAACTAATACATCAATGTTTCATAAAATAAAAACTAATCATTGGTCAATGTGTATTTTGATTTGTGTATTTAAATGTAACACATATGCAAAAGAGAAATAATAACAAATAATTAACAATAATCTTCAAAATTGTATAATTTACATGACTTTTAATCCCAAACTTTGGAGATTAGAGGGAATGGAATTGATTTATATAAATAGACCCTTTCTAACTACTATTAAATACTTTAATTTTTAAAAATGAAAGTACATTGTGAAAATATTTGCATAATTTATTGTATAAAATTACCCTATATAAATAATATTCAGATTTTTATATTGTTTTAATGTTAGTCTCATTCTAAGTCTTTTTTTCTATGGAACAACATGTTGTAGCAAAACACTAGTTTGGATGCTTTCTGTTCTTCAAGTTTGTTTTGCAATTAGGAGTGGATAAATCCAAAATTGGAAAATATCGCACAATTGATGCTGAACTGCATGGACTGGAAACTGGAATGCAACTCCATGAGCTGTATAAATTAACTTGTTATATTGGTTTTTTAAGCTTTCCCACCTACCATTGCAGGTACAGCTTAATAGAATCCAAACAAAGAAAAAATGGTACTTTTCGGTTAGCCGGGTGCCAATGATTTATGTACATATATAAATAAATAAATATATATGTAAGTATATATATAATATATTTTCATACATATAAGTGTATATATATATATATATAAATAAATAAATATGTAAGTATATATATAATATATTTTCATACATATAAGTGTGTATATATATATATATATATATGTGTGTGTGTGTATATACATATATTTTCGGTTAGCCGGGTGCCAATGATTTATGTACATATATAAATAAATAAATATATATGTAAGTATATATATAATATATTTTCATACATATAAGTGTATATATATATATATATATATATAAATAAATAAATATGTAAGTATATATATAATATATTTTCATACATATAAGTGTGTATATATATATATATATATATGTGTGTGTATATATACATGTATATGTATGACTGGTGCCCGGCTAACCGAAAAGTACCGAAAAAAGGCTACCTGTTCTTTGCTTGCAAATGCACATTCTACAAACTAAGGATTAAGGCTAGGCTTACAGCTACAAACGTGAAATAACATGCTCAAAAAAGAAGGGGTGCAGGGACTTTTTTATAATTTATAAAAATAAAATTTAACATAAACATTGTTCTAAATGATTGAACTGAATTTAACATAATAAAATTGAAGATATTAGATATGTAAATATTGAAAATAACAAACCATCTTCTTTTAAGTTATTGATTTAAAGAATGTTTAATTATATTGGTTTCATATTATAATTCATTTAATTACTCAGAGAACATTTGTGTTGCATATGTACAAAAACAAACATTTAGAAATTAAAAATCTAGGTAACTTATGATCAGTCATTGAATAATGGCCACTTTAGCTTTACACAACCTCTTTTTTTTTTTATAAACATAAATTAGATAAGGGATTAGATTTTAACATAAATTAGATTGCGTTTTTTTCTGTGGCTTTATAGCTCAGCATGTGTCTTTACTATTTTAAAAACTAATGATAAATTATTTAATCTTTTTCAGCTGGATATAAGTTGCTTCATTCATGGAGAAGGAAATTCAAGAGGGACTGCATATTTAATTCTTTGCATAATCAAGAAACTGATGCAGCCAGAAAGAGCTACATGAAGTGCAATAACAATGGTATTTTTAAATTGATTTGCATATGTCTGTGTTAAATATTTGTTTAGCATTGTTATATGTGACATATTACATGTTGCTACATTGCATGACACTACCTTCATAATTCTAATTAGGCACTATAAATTACATAGACTGTGATTTAAATATATATATATATGCATATATATATATATATATATATGCATATATAAATAAATGTTTGAAGTGTGTTTTGATTTTTATAGTGCGAAATAATCTTACAAATTCAGATTTTCTTTCATATGTACTTTTGTCTGGCAAAATCAAAATAAGAATATTGTTTTTCTGATATTCCTCGCTATCATGATTGCTTAGCTTATACATTTTTTTTTTAAAACCGTATCTTGCCCAACTTTATCTTCTGACTGACTGTACATGATTTAAGATTTAATTAATATTCAAGTTTTGTTGTACATGTATTTATATTAAATAAATTACTTTACACTTTAAATTCCTGAGTTTTTTTTTTTTTTTAAACCCATTTAAACACTATTGTTTTTATGCGTTTGTTTTACAATTGTGGCCACTGGATTTTTTGGGTTTAGAAGCCAGTGACTCCTTCCAAATTTTGGAAACCCAAATTTGGGATGCACCTATAATGCCCAGCCAGTAGTGCTGCAATCGACAGAATATTTTCCAACTTCTCTTTTGTCCACTCAAAAATTCGAAATAGGTTGACAATAAGTAATGTTTCCGAACTTGTTTTTTGGTATGGAATGCTGAAAAAATAATTATTTTGTAATGATGATGATGGTGATGAAAGTGCCGCTTAATGTTGAATGTGTAATTTCTTATGTTATTAAAATATTTAATTTTTTAAAAGAAATTTAAGATTTCACTTATTTGAACACAATATATTAATACATGTACTCACTACTATTGCTTATATTTTGCATCTCTGAATTATTGCATTATGCTGATTGATAGGTTGATACATCTTATTTTAAAACTAGAAGTGTTTATAATTTCTGTAGATTTTGCAATATTGTTAATTTATTGCAGCATAAAAATCAGACTAACAATAGCTTTTTTTCAATTAATTTTTTTTTTTTTTTTTTTATGGTGAAATTAATAATTTCTCAGTTATTTAGAGTATATTAAGTTACCATCATAATGCATTGTACTACTATTCTGTGATTGTTAATTTAAGATAAGTAAAAGAAATAAAACATGCATTTATAATTTTTTTAATTTATGATTTTTTGCCAGGACGGTTTTTACCGCAGTTTTTTCCACCTGCAGCACAAACTTACCAACCCTGAACTAAATAATAAATAAAAAAAATTAAGTTTAAAGTAATCAAATTGTATTACAATAGCTTATAAATTATCAAATTTATAAAGATTAAATTAATGGTAAATAAAGTAACATACATAACCTAAAGAAAAACCTAGTATTGCAAAATTAAAATTGACTTTTCAACGTTTCTCGATTGTTACTTATTAAATTAGCTCACATGTTTATGTTAATGGAAGTTCATGGAAATTGGATACTTTTCTTAAAGGTTCAAATCAAGCTGTAATATGTATTTTCTAACAATAATACATCAAAAACAATATCAATACATTATTATATATTATTTTTTTTAATAGTGGTGTACCGAGTAGTGCTTTGGCCGCGTACCGAGTGAATACCGAGTAATTGTGTTTCAGAAAGAATCACTGATTCGAACATGAAGTGTGCTTAGTGGTAACACTTCTATGTGTGTGTGTGTGTGTTTATATATATATACCTATTTATAAACATGCATCTTGAGCATATAATTTAATCATATTTTATAAAATTAACTTCAATTTTTGAAATTTTATTTATTGTGGACCTTTTAAAGACAATTTTTGTATATTCAAAAATTTTAAAACAGTAACATTATTTAAAATTTATATATATAAAAAGAATTGATATATAAAAAGTTCAATTAACCAATATGAAATTAAAACTGATTATTCAACACAACTTTACCCATTTGTCATTTTGATACCTGAAATCTGTCTATCAAAAATGGTTTTTGCTTGCTGTAACAATACCTTTGAATAATGCAAAAGTTTCATATTTTTTAAAAGTAGCTTATTTTCTTTTGATTAAAAAAATTGGGTACTTTTGTGTAATAGCAGCCCCTGAGGATGAATCGCCAAGCGACCAAGATTTATCGCCAAATTATAAAGCATGTATGACATAATATGATATATTTTTACGTTAAATCATTACTTTTGTGATGTATATGGCCAAGTTATTAGTCATATATAACACATATATGATGTATACATATAACATGTGCATAAGTTGTATAGGATGTATATATATGGCATATAAAACGTAAATAATATGTATGTAATGACGTATAATGGGTGTTTGGAATAATATGTGTATATATGATGCATATATAAGCTTTTCGATGATCTTGGCGAAATCAGAGCTGAAACCTTGGCATAATTGTAATTGTGGAGGCCGCTATAACACGAAAACATCAAAAAAGGGGGCGGGGCTTTACAGTTTCTTTTCTTTTCTCTTTTGTGTGTGTTTGTAATGTACAGCTAAAATGCTATTTTATAAGTGCTCGCAGTGAACCCATTTTTTCTGAAGCACACTGCAAAAAAAAATTGTTGTTTTACAGTATAAAACTGGCATCCCAGCTAAGCAGTAATACGCTGCCGTGCAAGCAGTAATACACTATCGTGCATGCGCGGTAACGTATTACTACTTGCACGGCAGCGTATTACTGCTTATTTTACTGTTTAATACTGTTAATTTTATGGTATAATACTGGCAGCTGGGGTGCCAGTTTTAATACTGTAAAATCAACAATTATTTTTTGCAGTGCAGGCCAAATTTACATCAATAAAAGAAATGCCCTATCTCCTGAAAATGTAGAAAGATTGTAGTGTTTTTGTACCATAATTTGTCATACAGCAAATTTAATTACCGTATATACTCATGTATAAGTCGAAGAATTTTAGACAAAATTTGGGAGCTGAAAATGGCGGGTCGACTTATACACGAGTAAGTAGAAAAAAAAAAAAAATAGCGGAGTGAAATACCGGAGTCATATGTTTTTCGCAGATAGTTGGTGAATGTGCAAGTCTTTTAATTAATCACATATGGGTCTAGGTTGGAGAGACAGATAAAAGCAGACAATGGTGATTGATAAAAAAAAAAGCTCAACAATAATGCTTCTGTAATTGTTCTGCACTCATTTTCTCTTGGGATAGAATTCCCTTCAATACAGGGGCATTCCTTTCAACATTTTAATCACCTTTTCAAAAAGAGTTCAACTTGAGAATGCTACTAGATTTCTCTCCTAAAAGTCCTACAATACAAAGAAGTACTATATTTTAGCAGTTTAAGAAGTTGTTTACCTTGTAAATAAGGCTTGAATAGATTAAGAAGAAAAAAAAAGTAAGTAATCATTAAATTGATGTGAATAGCTTTCAAAATAGTTTAAGCTTCTTTAGTTATACATAATTATACAATTTTAAAATGTTGAATTAAAAAAAAAAAAAAAAAAAAAAAAAAAAAAAAGTCTGATTAGAAACGTAAAAAAAAAAAAAAAAAATACTAATACTAATTTAATGAATGGTTTTTCTTTAAATCCTGGATTACAAATCATTTTTGAACATACTGCCAGAAATGTGATTCGACTTTTACACGAAAATTCAATTTTTTCCAAAATTTTGCGTAAGAATTGGGGGGGGGGGGGGGTCAACTTATACACGAGTATATACGGTATTATTTTTTTTAATTGCATTTATTGTATTTTCTGTTTCTGCACACTGCTTCTTTATCCAAAATCAGTCTTTTCCTACAGTTTTAAAAATGACTTTTTTCTTTTTTTTAAATATAAACTAAACTTTAATTTACATTAATTTTGCAGGGGGGGGGGGGGGGGGGTCTTACCTTTTGCTATGTTTTATAGATAAATTTTTATGTACCGAGTAAATAGTTTTATGAATTAGGGCATATATTATACATTTATATTCAAATACCTTTTTATAGATCACATATAAATTAATTTGTCTTCAAATATGCTTAAAAAATGAAATTCTTGCAACTACTCGGAATTGGCCGAGTACAGAGTATATACAGAGTACTCGGTACGGCTCTAATTTTTAACTCAAACTGATTGATAAAAATATTATATGAATTGACATTTTTCCAACTGAGTGAAAATACGTCCAGGCCGAGAGTCGAAATCAAGACCTTTGGATAAATTGTCTGTGTTGAGCTACCTGGGCCGATAGCCAGCAGACACATTTCACTTAGATAACCTGATTGGCGATTATGTTAGCATCCATTTTTAATTAAGTTCCATTACCTGTAGTTTATTCTGTTGAATTCAGAACAGATGTTATTGCCAACAGTTGTCTGTCCAGGTAGCTCAATAGGCAGAGCGTTGTCAATTTAAGTGAAAGGTTTCAAGTTTGACTCTCAACCTGAACACATTTTAGTCAGGAATTTACTCTAGTAATAGAATTTTTTTAAAAACAGGTATTAGAATTTGTGTGAATTTGTAGATATGATCAAGTATTAAATATTAATTATTTTCTTATAAATTTCTCCCTAGGGTGAATATACTACTTCTCAACAGAAGAGACCTGTTCCAAGTTTTTTGAAATGGCCGTCTGTTTTGACCAATTGTATATAATTTTTAATTAGACTGTGCAACTATTTTATTAGATTTTATATTGCATTTAAAATTTTATTGCATCTACAGTAAATTTAATAAATTATATTTTATTTATATGTCTTATATTTTTATTTTCCCATCTATTGTGTTTTATTTCTTTTAAAGTATTTAAGCTCTTAGGCATCAGTAATGACAATAATTTTTATGTTCTCTCTTTTGATATAATTTTTGAAGGATAAAAGAAAACATGGGACAAAATGGTAAAATAAACATTAAATGCTGGGAGTATATATATATATATATATATATATAAACTATTTGACATCCAGCACAAATTTATTAAATGTGACCACTGATACACCAATTCACTGTTATGTTTTATATCCCCCCCCCCACCCTTTTTTTTTAGATTAAATCAACCACAAATCATTTTTAATATGTTGATGAATTATTTTTATGCTTCTTAGCTTTAAAAATTATGTATAAAATAAACAAATCAAAACTTTGTAAGTTATCATTTGACGACGGGAGAAATAGTATTAAATACTGTAACCTTCTCTTCTGTCTAATGTGAAATTAATTAGGACTAAGAACATTTTCCGTCATATTATTTTACCTTCAGCAAAGTTTACTCTACGTCTATAAATTCACTGGGACTTGAAAATCTTTCTGCGGTAGACAGAGTTTACTGTAAATGTATAATTATAAAATGTATTTATTTACACGCCATATAATGAATATTTCCAACTGAAAGAGAGAGAGAGAGTTAATAAAATGAGGTATGAAAATTATTTAATTTAAGTAGATGGTTGATATAAAGGGATTTTTTATGATAGAAGAGTAAAAATAAGATGTTAAGATATAACCTCTTAAACTTATTTTTTGATTAAATCTTAAACTGGAAAACATTAATTTGTAATCTAAAAGAAAAAAAAGTTTTATAAATGTAAAGTTGTGAAAATAAATGTATATCATAAGATTTTTTACTTTTGTTATTTATATGTCTAATTTCTTTTATTCAAGCTGTTCCTCTTATTGTTATCCCATACCAAGTTCTTAAGCAGCTTTAAAAGTATATTTCTAATTGCAAAAATGTTTCAAAATGTTCTTTATCATATTAAAAACTTTACTTTTATTAAATACTTCTTTTTTTTTTTTTTAAACATTAAAAATTTAAATTTTTTGTGTGCTCCTTGCATTCTAGAGTTATATGTAGAAAATTTTCCTTCATTTCTTTACAAGTAAAAACAAAATTCTTTCCTTTACGGCAAAATCCTACTGACTTTTTCTATTCTTTTAATTTTCAGTATTTTTCTATACAAGAGTCTTTGTTTTTAGAACCTGTAAACACTGAATATTCATAAAATTCAAAGTATCCTAATTCTGTTAGTTTTGTCATAAAAGAAAAAAAAAATAATTAAGAGGGACACCCTGTATAAGTATTAATTTATTGACTTGGATTATATTGGAAATGAGATGTACAATAAAAACATGTACCACCATCTTTAGAGGCACAGAATATATTTTTACATAAGAAGCACTATCATATAAATTGAAAGGCACAATGTGCCTCTTAATCTCAAAGGCAAATGTGTCTCTGAATATTCAGGGGCGCAAACATTCCAAATGTACCTTTTATATCAGAGACACAGTTTTAAGAGTATAATTTAGCTGTTAACAGCATTCCTACATTTGTGTGGCATAAAGCAAATTATGAGCACCATATTTGCTTTTATGCTTTTTGTTTTGAATATTGTCTGTACTGCGCCAAGAACTACAAGTCAAGAATATTAAGCAAGTGTTAATATTTTTTTTTTATCAAATTTTAAATCATCATGTAGTTTTTAAACCTTATGTGTTAATTGTATTATGTACTGTGGAGTTTAGCAGTTATTTACGATTTCATATTACTTTTTTTCATTGCCATTATCAAGTTAAATTTTTCTCCACTCCCTTTAAATAATTAAATATCAAATACAACATTTTATATTTATAAGTAATAGTTATAAATCTGTGTTAATATTTGTTTGTCTTGAAAAATGTCTGATTAAGTGGCCCCAAATTTAATATTGTATGACCATTAAAACTTCCTAAGTTTAATTTAAGCATGATCACAAGTAAATTTAACAAAGTGGTGATCCATGGCAATCATATATATTATTTCTGTTGTCAACATCCCTTTTTCTATGAATTTACGAAGCGCAGAACAATGAATGAAGTATCATTCAAAAGGTTTTAAAAGCAGCTTCTGACATATACACTTACATTTTCCTAAAACATCTTTCTTGATTAAAAATTGCTGTTAATTAAAAATTAAATTGGCATTGTTTTCATAAATGAAACGATAGGTTTTCTTCAAATTGTCTTGCCACAAAAATTAAATTCCGGAGTATATCACACTCACAATGATTATCTTTTTTATACTATTTATATTTTTATAAAGTGTGACATCTCTGCACATGTTTATTTTATATTTATGATAAAAAAGCAAAATTCGAATTTCAATGTTTAGGAGAAAAAAATACCATAGATTGTCCATGTTGTACCTTTTTTAAGCGAATGATGTCATCTAATGCAGTTTACGATTATTTTGTTTTTCTCGCGCATGCTTTTTTGTAAGTTTGATGGAATGAGTTGATATTCTGGCTTGACTAATCTTATGGAATAGATATCGCAGACGCTCCAGGGTTGCTTAAAAATTTTTTGTGGTGCTATTTTGGGAAGAAAATCTCATTTTCGAATAATTGTTAGACGGCCTATAAAATTGTATTATAATTTTATTTTAAAACACGCACATTTAATTTTATTATTACACAGTTTTATTTAAAACACATTATTTTTAATACACGTGTATTTAATTTTATTTAGTAATTATTTTAAATTTATTTACATACACATTTCATTTTGTTATAAAATACCATGTTGTCATATGATGCAAAAGTCACCAGGTTACCACACCAAGCAAAAAATCACCATTTTGGTGCCAAAAAGAAACCCCGGTGCATCCGTGACATCTGTACCACTATGGTTTTGTTTCATTAGAAGTTTAAATCTATAAATAAAAAGTTTAGATTGCAGTGCAAAATTCTTGCATGAGTTCACTTTTTTTTTTTTTTTTTTTTAAGCTATGCTAAATACACAATAGCTGAATATAAATGTTTAGACAATAAAATTTCCTAATGTACCTAATATATTTTACTGTATTTTTTTCATATTTTTTAAGAATAATTATTAAATTATTAAAATCTGTTTAAACAAAGATTTGAAGATTAAATGTAATAGTCAGCAAGAATAAAATATAATTACTTGAAAATAATATTTGAGTAAACGTGGGGTACTATAGTCTTTAAAAGATATAGTCTTTATCAACTCTATTCCATTTAAATGTGGGTTTATAAGCATTTTAAGCATCGACACAAGGCCTGAATATTATATTCATATATAAAATATCACAAAACTATGTACGTGATAAATAACAATTATGATTTCCCTATTCGACATAGTAGTCAAAGTAACCCCAATTGATCTTTCTAATGTTAAAAGCAAATCTATTGCTTGTGGTAAGAATAATATTCTATCAATATTCTAAGAAATTTAAAAAATGAGAGACAAAAATTAGTACAAATCTGTATCTTAATTTTCTTTTAATATGACAAATGAAAGAAATCATAAAAGCTGGTGTCATAACACATTTAATTTGGTAGTTTATCTCATAAGAAAGTCATAATTTTGTTTCAAATCAAGATCCCGAGAAGAAGGATTCTAAATATTGAGAAAATTCCAGAAGTTGCTGAGAAAATTATTCAGCTATTTATTATTGGAATCTCATCGAAATTGAGCTAATTGTCTTATATTTCAAATATGAATAATTTTTGGAGGTACGATTTTAACTTTAAAATTTTACTGTAATGTTTTAATAAAAGCAATAAGTTATGAAGCTGTACACTAATAAACATTTAAAATAAATTCATAAATACTGTATCCAGCATTTTGGATGATTGTGCAATGTTAAAAATAATAGGCACTAAATGTGTCAAGAAAGGTATTTAAATTTATCAAAATTGGATGTTGAATTCATCCTAAAACAGGTATTTAAAGGCGCCCAAATTGAGTATTCATGTGTTCTAAAATAGATATTTAAGATTGTGCAAAATAGGTGTTAGCATGGCCAAAATGGGTACTTAGTGGTATTCATATTGGGTGTATAACCAAATTGGATATTAAATACTGCCTAAAATGGATTCTCAGTATTCACTGAAACATTTGGTGTAACGTTACTCCATAAAACTGGAGGCAGCATTGCTGCCTCCAATCTTACGGTGGTATTTAACTGATATAACTGGTGTAACATTACACAGCTCTTGTGTAAGTTTACACCATAATATTGTGAAACATATCACAATTTCTGTGTAACGTTACACCACAATTGCGTGTAAGCTTTCACAGTAATTGTGTGTAAGGTTACACCACAATTGTGTGTAAGCTTTCACAGTAATTGTGTGTAAGGTTACACCACAATTACTGTGAAAGCATACACGCAATTGTGATGTAACCTTACACACAATTGTGGTGTAACCTTACACACAATTACTGTGAAAGCTTACACGCAATTGTGGTGTAACCTTACACACAATTAC
This sequence comes from Maratus michaelseni, assembly GCA_963931845.1. Lineage (NCBI taxonomy): Eukaryota > Metazoa > Arthropoda > Arachnida > Araneae > Salticidae > Maratus > Maratus michaelseni. The sequence goes on from OZ007597.1 coordinate 143,298,370, forward strand.
TGTGGAAGCTTACACGCAATTGTGGTGTAACCTTACACACAATTACTGTGAAAGCTTACACGCAATTATGGTGTAACCTTACGCGCAATTGTGGTGTAACCTTACACAGAAATTGTGATATGTTCCACAATATTATGGTGTAAACTTACACAATAGCTGTGTAATGTTACACCAGTTATATCAGTTAAATACCACCGTAAAACTGGAGGCAGCAATGCTGCCTCCAGTTTTATGGAGTAACGTTACACCAAATGTTTTACAGTGTCGCCGGGTTTAATATACCCGTCTGGTTGACTCATATAAACAGTTTCAGTTAATTCACCATGCAAAAATGCTGTGGTAACGTCAATATGTTTCACGTTCAAACTTTTGTGCAATGCAGAGATGAGAAATGCACGTATTGTAGCGTGCGAAACTACAGGTGCGAAGGTTTGATCATAGTCAATCCCGAATCTTTGACTATATCCTTGTGCTACTAGACGCGCTTTATAGCTTTGAATATTTCCTAAATTGTCCTTTTTTAGTTTAAAAGTCCATTTTGAGCCGATAATTTTTGTTCCGGGTGGTGGATCTGTTAAAGTCCAAGTGTTATTTTTTCTTAGGCATTGGATTTCATTTTGTGTTGCTTTTATCCAATTTTGTTTATCATTAGGATTTTTCATTTTTTCGATATCTTCCCAATTTTCGGGAATGTTTTCAGATGAACTATTTATGAGACAAACATATCTGTCAGGAGGAACGCCTCTATTTGTCCTATTAGACCTTCTTGGTTCAATTGGTTGCTGTTTGGGCACGGATGGTGTCTCTTCGCTGTCAAGTTTTATTTCTAAGTGATTTTCATGTCTATCCGGTAATGGTGTATTGTCATCGGATGTTTTTGTGGTGATTTGTATCTCCTCAATGTTATCTGAGTGTACATTTTCATTCTCAAGAAATTTTACCGTTCTCGCTATTATAATTTGTTTTCCTTGTGTGTGAATTCTATAACCAGTCGATCGTGTATCATAACCTACAAACGTTCCGGTTTGAGCCCTGTTATCGAGTTTTCCTCTATTTACTTTATCGACGTAAAATAGCGCTTTACAACCGAATGTTCTTAAGTGTTTTAAATTCGGTTTAATTCCTTTCCATAATTCGTAAGGTGTTCTGTTGTTGTTTGCTTTAGTTGGGAGTCGGTTTTGTAAGTATGTTGCGGTGTTTATGGCTTCACCCCAAAAATGTTTGCTTAATTTTGCTTGTGATAGCATACTTCTAGTCATATCTAATAAACTTTTATTTTTTCTCTCCGCAACTCCATTCTGGCTCGGATTATGCGGGACAGTCAATTGGTGTAAAATTCCGTTCTGTTTTAGGTATTCATCGATCTCTTGATTTACATACTCACGACCGTTATCCGATCTAATTTCCTTAGGTTTTTTACCGAACTGATTGTATATCATCGTTACGTACTCTTTTATCTTTTCAGCAACTTCGCTCTTTTTAGATAATAAATATATCGTAGTATATCGGGAATAGTCATCAATAAGAGTCATAAAATAAATTTTTCCGCCTAAAGTCGGTGTATCTAGAGGTCCACACACGTCACTGTGGATCAAATCCGCAATATTAGTAGCTCGATTTGTTGCTGATTTAGGATACGGCATGTTAGTTAATTTAGTTTCGATACAAGTTACGCATGTTTTATTTTGATGTTTACATTTTCCTATCTTTATTCCGTCCGCAAGTTGATTTGTTATCATTGATTTAATCGCGTCATAATCTCTGTGACCTAGTCTGCGATGCCAGAGATCTATGCATTGTTTGCTGTCACAGTTATACGTTATGTTTACATAATTTTGTGGTTCTTCCACATCGTCCATTTCCTCAATAATGTATAAGTTTTTCTCATTTTTCGCCCTAATATATATTTCTTCATCAAAGATCAAATCACATTTATTATCGTCGAAGATTAGTTTACACCCGTTTTTAGCGGCTTTACTAACCGAAATTAGGTTTGACTCTAAGTCTGGGACATAAAGCACTTCGCGTAATTTCGTTAGTTTTTCTTTTCCTTCGGGGGTTAATGTTTTTATAAAAACTTCTCCTGAACCTAACGCTGTCAGTTTATTACCATTCGCGATCGTTACTGAAGTTTTATTATAATCAATAAATTTACTAAATAGGCTTTTATCATTACAAATGTGCGAGGTAGATCCTGAATCGAGAATCCAGTTATTTTTGCCTACTTTTTGAGTGATTAATGCTTTATTTTGCGTCTGATCATTTGCGTATTTTCTTTCGTTTGGAACTTTGTTTTCCCTATGAGTTTCGTTTTTTTCATAACATAATGAAGATGAGAAATTCTTTTTATTTTTGAATTGATTGTTACGAGGATTTCCGGATTGTACCGTGTTTCTGCTCTTGTAGTGCCAGCATTCGTAAGTCGAATGATTTTTCATTTTACAGTTATTGCAATATTTTTGTTCTCTTCTATTTTCAGTGTGTGTATATCTCCTATTTGTTTTAAATGCTCTCTCATTGTTGTTATATCCGCTATGTGATTGTTCTGACATTTCATGTCTACGATTATATTCATCAGTTAATTTGTTTTTGATAAAATCAGGGGTGAGCTCATTTTCTGGTCTCGCCTCCAACGCAGTTATCAAAGTATTGTAACTGGGGGGAAGAGAACACAGAAATAGCGCGGAAATATGTGAATCGCTAATATTTTCTCCAATGGCATTAAGTTTATCTATAATTTGCAAGATATTAGTGATATGTGAGATCATGTTGTTGTGGTGTTTGGGGTTCTTTCTAAAACACAACTTACTTAAACTTAAAAAGCTCATTTATTACTCAATCTTTACTTGACAATTAAATATTTAGAAAAAAATAAGTATACCCTGATTAGCTCCACTGAAATCTGTTGCCATGGAAAAGGTAGCAAATTATATTAAACTAATCAAAATATCAAAACTTAAGAATCCGAATAGGTTAATACAACAATGATAATTTTGAACTCATCATTTTAAGACAATATTAAATGTAGTAAGGGGCAACAGATTTATAAATCAAGTAGCATACTGAATTGCATAAAGAACACCCAACTCCACTCCAACCCGATCAAGCTCAAATCTCCATACACATTAAATTAACAAAAGTGTAATCATCATATAATTTGGAAAAATGCAGACAACCTGAAATTCCTCCAATATGAGGACCAAAAGGAGAAAGAGTTAAATCCGTTAATAGAATAGGGATATGATGATGTACTAAAATTTTTGAACAACAATGGAGATTCTGAACAAGATCAGATCGGTTAGCCAAGAATCGTATAGTGGTATAAAATAACTGAAAACCCTTTTTTTTTTTGTTAAAAAACAACCATTTTGTTGTTTGTTTTGAATAATACTTCAAAGAAAGGATAATTAAAAATTAAATTAATCAATTATAAAATTAGACTTAATTTTACTTTAGCAACAATTATCAGTATATTCAATACTGAGATAGGAACAATAATTACATCTAGTAACCTTACGTAAACCCCAATTAATGTTCATTTAAACTATTGCTATGAATTTTAGATTTAAGAAATTTAAAAGTATTAATTTAGCAAAATTATAGCTTTCATATTTTTAATCACACTTACTGAGAGGTTAATTCCTTCTTATAGGTATGTTGTAATTATAAAAATATTAATTATTTAAAAATTATATATAAAGAAAAACATACCATATTTGAGAATAAACAAAACTTTCTTTATTTGAATAATTAAAAATTATAAAAGTAAGGTAGTTCTCAAACAAAATATAATAATAACATAATAACAAAGTTGATCAAAAAAAAAAAAATACTGAAATTACTTATTATAACACTTTACATTAAGCAGCAAAGTCCCTAAAATTACCACAATACCATGATTTAAAGATGGATCAACTTTTCAAAATTTAGTTATTGATTAATTTTCAATTAAATATCATAAATCTTAAACTATTAACAAGCCAGCAATTCAAATGTCGTTCAATCATAAAAAAAAACAGGTTACATGTTAATCATCTTAAAATACCAATAATTATATTTTTTTGTTTCTCCAGGTATTTATAAATATTACAACAGTAGACAACATATAATAAAGAAGAAATATGGGTTACTTACAATATACTTTGATATTTACTACCGTCAATGTGGGCACACTTCTTTGCACACATGTTAGTCTGCCATAATCTCCTTTTTTTTTTTTATCAACCTATTCTTTTCAGCTGCCTCTACGAGTCCACACCGTTACTCCATACATCACTTGGAGATTTTGATTTATTCCCGATTCAAAACATCGTCACATCACCGATACCTTGTAAAGCGGGCAAGTCTACTCAGCTAGTCACACCAGCCTTCTTAGTCTAGGATTAATAATGCCCCATCTCCAGAAATGATGCTCGTCTAATCATTAATTCATTTTTCGTCAAGGCATCAATAACAACCGCCGCTTAAGAAGTCAACACAAGACAACACTTTTTCTAGGAACGCCGCTACTACATGATGGGTCAAACATATTTTCTTTTCATTCGCCCTCTATCAGATACAGATCCTTACTTCGAAAATGCCCTTATAGCCTCTTTTCATCATAACCTCATGATTTAGGATAATTAATGTAGGGCCATCAATGCCCCACTCTCAAAAAAAATCTTCCAGAAACCTGTCCGCCTTCAACAACTTCGCGATCCAGCCCACAGGCCAGTCTTCGAGCCCCGTAATAAGTCGAATTTTTTTTACGAGTCAAACGACAGGTCTCTTGGCCAAGCAACAAGCTACTGTAAACATTCATTCTCCCGCGCTGCTTGAAAAACGGGACCGATCCACTCCGCCAGGGGTACGGGAATGGAAACAAAAGGGAAAATGGACTCTCCTTGAAGGCACCAGCCTGTCGTTCCACCCTGCCAGCCGCTTCATGGGGGAAGGCAGCCATGTTTCACCCCCATGGCGTGTGCTGAAGGGGGTCCTGTGAGCCTCTGTTGACCTGGGCGCCAGCTATCCGCCTGATAGCAGAGCTCATTGAAGCCTGTCGTAAGCTTACAAAGCCTAATTGCGTATATAGTACACTCATAAGATAACGTAATTCCTATACAGGGCGGACGGTCTTTCTTTTAACCAAAACTAGACTAGGTGACTACAACACATGATTCAAGGGTATGGGAGAAAACGTACACGACTGCCCAATACACTATGTGTGGTCTTTTACTGAGAAACCTCCCTCCCTGCTATTTATCTTTCGTATTTGAAAACAGGAAGCAAAGCTAGACTATAAACGCTGAATTTACTTTGCAAAAAGAAAAAGAAAGAAGAAAAAATAAAAACTGATTTTATTATTATTATTACAATTACTTTTATTTATTTAAATTTTTATTAGAAACAGAAGAAAAAAGAGTGCTTTTAAATAAATGTAGGGAAAGTGATTTAAATAATTAATGTAGATTAAAAAAAAATTGGTTGAAACCAACCGTAACAAGATTGCTCCCCCCGGCTAATTAAAAAAAAAATTTTTGAGAAAACAAATTATTTTTTTTTGAAAGGTAACTGGGTACCACATGGCATGCTGGGACCTCAACACTGAAAAAAACTGACCCACAAACACAGATCATACATCGATCCGGGACGGGATCCAGAGAGTTCACCGCTGAAATACCACCCTGACAATATATTCCGGATATATACAACCAGAGCTCGCACATCCGTAGAAACCATTACCTAAAATATTACCTGAAACATGACCATAAAAGAGTACTACCAGAGGAGGGACCACAAGGCTGATTTTACCACTAAAATGACCAAGATATTCTCTGCACCTGTAAAAGAACACATGTTCCACCTGACTGTGAAACCTCATTTCCCTACTACTGTCATTCCTACGCATAACTGCATCCTACCTGAAATTTCTGGTAACAGAACTGTAAATAATACATAAATTGAATTTTGAGAAGAAAAAAAAAAATTAGCCGAAAAAGAAGAGAAGTGCCCACTGATTAATTGTCATTATACTGCTTATATACATAACTTCAATAATTGGCATCACAGTATATTACAACACTATCTATTAATGTAAATAAGTACTAGTAATATCATAGTTACAACACTGTAAATGTCAATGAAATTTGTAAAACACATATTAATTCTATTATACAAAAATACACAAGAGCAACTGGTGACACACAAAAAAAAATATATACATATACATCTGTAAGACACATATTATGGTATCACAGACCATGGTAGGGAGTTACGCACACATTTATAACATTTTTCTACAAGAAGCCATGTTGTTTTTGAGAAAAGTCCAATGATTCGGTTCACTGTGTAGATTTTACAAATGCACTTACAAGTAATGTGCATGGGAAAGAGTATCTCTGCCTCTGTGCTACTTATAGCAAAAAGCAGTTTCGGGCCCCTTGGGCACTACAGGGAAAACATTCCACCAAAACTTAAAAAGAAGGGTGGTGACGTATGTCACCAGGAAGGAAAACACACATTCCACAAAAATAGGAAGTAGAATAAAGAAAATAGTTAATTTTAGCACTTTTAGCCACACACAACAACATATAGGCATGTACATGAGACAGTATGTACAAGAAAAAGAAAAAGGGTCCACACTCCTTAAAGTTAAAAGTTCAAATAAACCCACAAATTGCATAGTAAATAATAAATCCATCTGATTAAAGTGCATTAATTAAAGTAAACCCACACTTAAAAGATTATATACAAAACACAGATGCATTTAAAAAAGGAAAACGCAGAACAATTTTGGCAAAAGGGTAACCAAACATACCCTCCTAAAAAAAATTTAAAGTAACAAAAATTACATTCGTTTTTTTTTTTTTTTTTTTTTTTGCAAAAATACACCCAAAATCTACGAAAACTGGGTGTGGACGGGTATATACCACATAATCTACCATAAAACAGACAAAAACCTTAAGTATAAGCATAAAAAGGGTTAAAAATGCCTACATGAAAGTATCAAAACACAACCAAAACAAACCTTTAATACGCTAGAAAAACTAAGTTCCGTTTTAAAATGCCCAAGAAAATAATTAAATATACATACACATTAACTAAACTATAAAAAAATACAAATAAACAAGGTAAAATTGATAAAAATGCCTGAATAACGAAAAAAAATAGTTAGTATTTATAATTCGGACGGTCTCTTCTATCCCGTAGCGAATAGTCGGTTCTAGAAATCGATATTGAACGACTACTTCTATTCGATTTAGCAGCTGGACGAATCGATGAACGAGACCTGCGCGAATCGCTGTGTTCAGCAGTTGAACTGCTTTTTGCCGTGGCTGAATTTTTATCTACGCGCATTTCACTGCCTTCTGCCGTTGCTAAATTTTTATTTACGCACATCTCGTTATTCTCTGCTGCTGCAATCTCCGGAGAAATGGGAGGTGGGGGAGAGGGATTTATGATTTCAGTCGCGTCGCTGTCTGTTTCCTCCACCTCCGGCGCTACCGGAGTTTCGTTATTGTTGACGTTCACTACTGCTGGTGCGCGGTTACTATCATATGGTGCCCAGGGAATGAATCGGTTACGCTTGCATCTGCGTACAGGAGGAGAATCGCGCGGTTGGTGTGGTGAATCGATGGTCACGTTTTCAGTCGATCCCAGGCCAATTGTTTGTTTTGGTTCACTGGACCAGATGGGGAGTCTGTCTTTGAAGGAAGACAACCTGTCAACATGGACAACCTGACAATTTTTGGGATTAGCAACTAGCGCTATTTTAAAATTAACCTCATTTAGCTTCTCAATTATAGTAAAAGGACCATTATTTTGCTTGCTTAATTTTTTTGTATTACCAGGGGCGACTGTGGGTGTAAATAACCACACAAGATCTCCTATTTTAAAATTTTTATCAACAGCTGTCTTTTCACGGTATTTTTCCTGCTGCTCAGAAACTTTAATTAAATTACTATGTACTTCAGTGTATACTTTTTGAAGATCTGGGATTAAGAGTTCACAAAAAGAGGGTGCATCATTATAATTAAAAGAAGGTGGTTGAGAAAAGAGATTATATGGTAGATTCATATTTCTGCCATACATAACTGCAGCTGGGCTAAGTTTAGTTGATGAGTGGACAGCTGAACGCATAGCTAGTAGCGCAAATTTTAGTTTAGTGTCCCAGTCAGATTGATTTTGGTTGACTATGTGACAAAGTGCATTTTTAAGAGTACGATTCTGTCTCTCCACTTGCGAGTTGCCAGCCGGGTGATAAGATGAGGTCTTAATATGTTTAATACCAAACATTTTATATACGTGCTCTATCGCATCTGAAATTAGATTCTTCGCGTTGTCCGTCGTAATAAAACAGGGTGCTCCGTAGCGTGAGATGAAGTCAGCTAAAGTGTCCGCAATGACATCTGAAGTGGTTGAACTAACCGCATATGCTTCTGGCCACTTAGTAAATGAATCTATATATGCGACAATATACTTATTTCCCGAAAAAGTTTGCGGTAAGGGTCCAATGAGATCCAAATGAACCTTGTTCATGGGAAACTGGGGGGTCGGCATACGTTGCAGAGGGGCGAGCTGGTTCGCTCTATAAGCTCTCTTCTGCTGGCAACTAATACATGACTCCACTAGATGCTTGACATCTGACGACATTCCTGGCCAATAGAAGTGCTCACGAATGCGATCAATGGTCTTTTGAAAGGCTTGATGACAAGCCGCTAGGGACTCATGTGTTAGTGCAAAAACTTGAGTAACCAATTCTTTTGGCACGACTAACTTTACAGGTTTATTCAAAATAGCTGACTCCCTCGTATCCTCACAAACTAAAATGTCATCTCTAAAAAAAAATTTCATGTATTTAGGAGCAATTTCTACACCTTGGTCTAGTTTTCTTGCAATCTCGCAGCATTTCTTGTCTGATTTTTGTAATTCACCAATTTTTTCAAGTAGATTGGAATGAGGCATAAAAGTAACTTCCTTTTCGACTTGTATACAAAAATTACAATTAACAGTATCATTGGAGTTATCATTGTTGACATACCTCGAAAGGAAATCTGCGACACTGTTACACTTACCTTTAACAAACTTGATTGTAAAATTAAAGTCTGAGAGAGTGCAGATCCATTTAGCCATGCGAGATGTAGGGTCGTGAATTTTTAACATAAATGTTAGAGGTGCATGGTCTGTATAGATGAAAAAATGGGTATTAGCAATGTAACATTTGAAGTGGGCAGTAGCCCAAACTAAAGCTAGTAATTCCCTTTCAGTGGTGGAGTAGCGGGTCTCAGCATCTTTCAATTTTCTGCTGGCAAAGGCAATAGGATGGAGCATGTTATTTTCATCTAATTGTGATAACACTGCCCCTAATGCTTCGCCACTGGCATCACTATATAAGTGGAATTCTTTCTCAAAATCAGGGAGTGCAAGACATGGTTTTGAAATAAGAGCCATTTTAAGGTCTTCAAATTCTTTCTGTGCATCTTCATTCCACGAAAATTTTCCTGTCTCTTTCGTTAAGTTGATTAGATTTTTAGCTCTCTTAGTAAAATCTGGTATAAATCTCCTATAGAAAGATAGAGTTCCAATAAATGACCTAACAGCCTTTCGGGTAGTTGGAGGTTTAAAATTTTCTATTACGGCAATATTTTTATTGATAGGTGATACTTGGCCACTACAAATCTCAAAACCTAGATATTGTATTTTATTCGAAAGGAAAGTGCATTTACTGGGCTTAAGTTTAAGTTTATGCAGTCTTAACCTTTCAAAGACCATGCTAAGCTTCTCAAAATGAGAATTAACATCACTGGAGGCAATTACAATGTCGTCGATATAAACAAGAATTCCAAGATTGCCTAAATCACCGAAAATAGCATTCATAAGTCTTTGGAAACTGTTACCTGAATTTGAGAGCCCAAAACAGTTACGGGTCCACTCAAAAAGTCCCTTGTGGGTGATTATTGCAGTTTTATGCCTATCCTCTGGGCGAATAACCTGTTGAAAAAACCCACTAGTTAAATCCAGCGTTGAAAAAAATTTAGCCCCACTTAAAGCATCAACAGAGTCGGTAATGTTAGGTATTGGGTAAGCATCTTTAACAAGATTTTTATTTAGTCTTCTGTAGTCAACAGCAAGTCGATAGGAACCGTCTGATTTCCGAACCAGAATAACCGGAGAAGCAAATTCAGACATGGAAGGGGAAATTATGTCCGCCTGTAACAAAGTATTAAGTTGGTCTTCCATTTCTTGACGTAATTTGTAGGGGACTCTATAAGCTTTGCCTTTAACTGGTTTATTTGAAGTTAAGTTAATTTCATGCGGGATTGTATCACAGCCGGGTAAATCTAAGACCGATGCTGCAAATACATCTTTGTTTTTGTCTAGAAAATTTTGCATTTTAAGTTTTAATGGGGGTTCTAAATGATCTAAATTAATTTCAGAGCTCCAAGTGAGATCAGCGTGATCAAAGTCACCAATTGGAGGGGCCAAATTTATATTATAGGTTAATTTATTATCGGTTACGGGTATATTTGACTGGTCTACACATTTTTGAATTTTGGCAACAAAGGTTCCTTTATTTAAATGAATACTATTGTCTGAAAAATTTGCAAATGAGATATATAGGCCATGTTCTTTAGTGCAAATGGCTCTGGAGGTAAGGAGACCTTGATTTAAATTTTTCGCCAAAGGTTCTAACATAACAATATCATTCTCCTTAATAAAAATTTCCTTATAGCTTTTAACCTGGGCTAACATTTTTGACTGCGGGGGAATTGAAATTTTGCTACATAACACAGCGAAACTTATATTTTTATTTTTATTGGTTTTATCACTACTGCTATCTTCATTGCTCTCCTCCTCGACTTCAGGTACCTTATCCTCTATACTTACCAAATCTTCACTTTCATCAATATTACAAATTTCAGTAGTCTCTTCAGCTAAATTACCCTGAGTTACCTGACTCGCTGCTGAAAGAATGTTGTCGACACTTTGAATACTTGAAAAATTTTCAGTGTTATTACCCTCAGAGCTACCGCCTGATGTTGTTTGCATGCAAAAGTTCTGCGCAACACTTTCAACTTCCTTATCTGACTCAGTTTGAATGACTATCTCAACACCTTTTCTCATATTACTCAACTGCGGGTCCTGAACTACCATATTTTCACTACTATGATTCCCATTTTCAATATTAACTGAGTCATGAACTTTCTCACATGCACAATTTTCAGGAGGGCTATTTGCATTACTACTTTTTGAATTCTCCCCTACTTTGTTGACACATTTTATATTTACAGAATTATTTTTAACACAATCATTATTTATACAATTATTATTAGAATTTACACTATATACAGAGTTAGAAATATTTACAGAATTAGTAGCAAGACAAGTATTACACCCTGAAGTATTACTTGGGGTTTCTACGCTTTGTTTACATTGGCCTGAAACTGGCACTTTAAGAGCGACAGCATTTGTATCACAATTTATACTTGCCCGGTACTCTTTCAAAAATGGCATTCCCAAAATCATATTAAATTCCTCTGCTAATTTACCTTCCACTACATAGAATTCAGCTTGACATTGAACATTATCAAAAACAAATTTTAAAAATACTTTCTTATTTAGGTGAACTTTCTCACCGGTGACAGTCATAATGGGGATATTGCAATTCTCCATTTCAAAATTCTCTAAACAGTTACAATCAGTACCACTCAGGAGATTAATTGCAGAACCCGTGTCACATAATGCATTTAGGCAAACTTTATTTATGTAAATTCTTGCAGTTGGTAATGTATATGATTGGGGCTGAAACATACTATACACAGTTGGGGGGTCCAGGGGCCTGTGGGGGATCGAGTTGACCACATCTGATCCGGCCACTAATAGTTTAAAGCCTCACTTTCACTGTTAGCTACTGGGGTGTTATTTACCGTCTGCACTTCATTTCTGTTCGCAGCTGTGCTCCTATTGTTTTGGTAATAACCACCTCTTCTTCCCCTATATCCGCCTCGCTGATTGTGGTTCCCTCTAGGATTTTCACCTCTGTTTCTATAATTTTGCCCACGGCTCCTGAAATTTTGACCACCTCCCCTTCTAAAATTATAATCGACAAAATTTAGTGGACAATCTCTGGCATAGTGGCCTTGTACGGAACACCTATAGCAGGTTACGGGTCTTACTTCCTGGTTATTTTCCTGCATATCCCTAGCCCTAAGATCAACTAAACTGTCTATCTTAGCTGCTAAAACATCAATTTGAGATTTTAGTTGGTCTATCTCCTTCTTTTGTGAGCTATCTTGCTGAAAAACAGCTGCACAGGGTAGGTTTTGGGTCAAATTAGGGTTGAGAATTTCCTCGCGGTGGTTGTAGAAAGGGTTAATGCTCCTATAAGCCTTTTCCTCAAGAAGCGCAATTTTGAGGACTTCTTCTGGGGATTGTGGATTTCTCGCAATTACCCCCTTTCGCACTTCTGGTGTAAGGTTGCTCAAAAGCATGGAGTGGAGTAGAGCCGTTCGGCTTTTATCGACTACTTCACCCTGGATACCTTCAATTACAAGGGCTCTTAATGACATATCATATGCCTTGTCATAAAACTCCTGAACACTCATATTGGGTGGCTGTTTAAAATTTAAAAAATGACTGAGGGCAACATCTGGTGTGGCCTGTGAAGTATAACTCTCTTTTAAGATTTTTAATAGCTCATCAGATGTTTTTGCTTTGTGAATTTTTATTCGCCTAGAAGCAGCTCCTGAAAGTCTAGCAAGTAAAACAAACTTCTTTTCCTCCTCAGTCCAGTCGAATAATTTTGAAAAACTCTCAAATTTCTCAGAAAAATCTGAGAAGCAGACTGAGCTGGCCTCTCCATTGAATGGGGGAATATTAGACAAATTATCCACTAAAGCATTTTTTCGCTGAATAGTGGCAATTGCTTCCGAGTGCTTATCAGCCATAGTTAGAGTTAGAAAATGACAAACAAACCAAAAAAAAATGAAAAAAGGGGGGGGAACAACTTAAAAATGAGAAAAAGAGAGGGGAAAGGAAAACCTTATAAATACATAAAACTTAAGTACAGGACTATGCTTTTTGTAAATAAGAAAAGGTTATGCTCACAAGACATAATTTTGACTGGGAATTGTAACTACTAGCACAGAGAGAGAGCCTAGACCTCTTTTTACACTTGAACATATAAATAAAATTTTAATTGCAAAAACACCCAGTTGCTCTTTGATACATAAATACATACAAGTAAAAAAAAAAAAATCAATAACCCAGAGACCGAATTGTTACGGCTCCATTTGTTGTGGTGTTTGGGGTTCTTTCTAAAACACAACTTACTTAAACTTAAAAAGCTCATTTATTACTCAATCTTTACTTGACAATTAAATATTTAGAAAAAAATAAGTATACCCTGATTAGCTCCACTGAAATCTGTTGCCATGGAAAAGGTAGCAAATTATATTAAACTAATCAAAATATCAAAACTTAAGAATCCGAATAGGTTAATACAACAATGATAATTTTGAACTCATCATTTTAAGACAATATTAAATGTAGTAAGGGGCAACAGATTTCTAAATCAAGTAGCATACTGAATTGCATAAAGAACACCCAACTCCACTCCAACCCGATCAAGCTCAAATCTCCATACACATTAAATTAACAAAAGTGTAATCATCATATAATTTGGAAAAATGCAGACAACCTGAAATTCCTCCAATATGAGGACCAAAAGGAGAAAGAGTTAAATCCGTTAATAGAATAGGGATATGATGATGTACTAAAATTTTTGAACAACAATGGAGATTCTGAACAAGATCAGATCGGTTAGCCAAGAATCGTATAGTGGTATAAAATAACTGAAAACCCTTTTTTTTTTTGTTAAAAAACAACCATTTTGTTGTTTGTTTTGAATAATACTTCAAAGAAAGGATAATTAAAAATTAAATTAATCAATTATAAAATTAGACTTAATTTTACTTTAGCAACAATTATCAGTATATTCAATACTGAGATAGGAACAATAATTACATCTAGTAACCTTACGTAAACCCCAATTAATGTTCATTTAAACTATTGCTATGAATTTTAGATTTAAGAAATTTAAAAGTATTAATTTAGCAAAATTATAGCTTTCATATTTTTAATCACACTTACTGAGAGGTTAATTCCTTCTTATAGGTATGTTGTAATTATAAAAATATTAATTATTTAAAAATTATATATAAAGAAAAACATACCATATTTGAGAATAAACAAAACTTTCTTTATTTGAATAATTAAAAATTATAAAAGTAAGGTAGTTCTCAAACAAAATATAATAATAACATAATAACAAAGTTGATCAAAAAAAAAAAAAATACTGAAATTACTTATTATAACACTTTACATTAAGCAGCAAAGTCCCTAAAATTACCACAATACCATGATTTAAAGATGGATCAACTTTTCAAAATTTAGTTATTGATTAATTTTCAATTAAATATCATAAATCTTAAACTATTAACAAGCCAGCAATTCAAATGTCGTTCAATCATAAAAAAAAAACAGGTTACATGTTAATCATCTTAAAATACCAATAATTATATTTTTTTGTTTCTCCAGGTATTTATAAATATTACAACAGTAGACAACATATAATAAAGAAGAAATATGGGTTACTTACAATATACTTTGATATTTACTACCGTCAATGTGGGCACACTTCTTTGCACACATGTTAGTCTGCCATAATCTCCTTTTTTTTTTTTATCAACCTATTCTTTTCAGCTGCCTCTACGAGTCCACACCGTTACTCCATACATCACTTGGAGATTTTGATTTATTCCCGATTCAAAACATCGTCACATCACCGATACCTTGTAAAGCGGGCAAGTCTACTCAGCTAGTCACACCAGCCTTCTTAGTCTAGGATTAATAATGCCCCATCTCCAGAAATGATGCTCGTCTAATCATTAATTCATTTTTCGTCAAGGCATCAATAACAACCGCCGCTTAAGAAGTCAACACAAGACAACACTTTTTCTAGGAACGCCGCTACTACATGATGGGTCCAACATATTTTCTTTTCATTCGCCCTCTATCAGATACAGATCCTTACTTCGAAAATGCCCTTATAGCCTCTTTTCATCATAACCTCATGATTTAGGATAATTAATGTAGGGCCATCAATGCCCCACTCTCAAAAAAAATCTTCCAGAAACCTGTCCGCCTTCAACAACTTCGCGATCCAGCCCACAGGCCAGTCTTCGAGCCCCGTAATAAGTCGAATTTTTTTTACGAGTCAAACGACAGGTCTCTTGGCCAAGCAACAAGCTACTGTAAACATTCATTCTCCCGCGCTGCTTGAAAAACGGGACCGATCCACTCCGCCAGGGGTACGGGAATGGAAACAAAAGGGAAAATGGACTCTCCTTGAAGGCACCAGCCTGTCGTTCCACCCTGCCAGCCGCTTCATGGGGGAAGGCAGCCATGTTTCACCCCCATGGCGTGTGCTGAAGGGGGTCCTGTGAGCCTCTGTTGACCTGGGCGCCAGCTATCCGCCTGATAGCAGAGCTCATTGAAGCCTGTCGTAAGCTTACAAAGCCTAATTGCGTATATAGTACACTCATAAGATAACGTAATTCCTATACAGGGCGGACGGTCTTTCTTTTAACCAAAACTAGACTAGGTGACTACAACACATGATTCAAGGGTATGGGAGAAAACGTACACGACTGCCCAATACACTATGTGTGGTCTTTTACTGAGAAACCTCCCTCCCTGCTATTTATCTTTCGTATTTGAAAACAGGAAGCAAAGCTAGACTATAAACGTTGAATTTACTTTGCAAAAAGAAAAAGAAAGAAGAAAAAATAAAAACTGATTTTATTATTATTATTACAATTACTTTTATTTATTTAAATTTTTATTAGAAACAGAAGAAAAAAGAGTGCTTTTAAATAAATGTAGGGAAAGTGATTTAAATAATTAATGTAGATTAAAAAAAAATTGGTTGAAACCAACCGTAACAATGTTTCCGCCCTCCGCTAATTTAGTACTGTATAATTTTCGTAACAGGTAAAGCTTACTAGATAAATTGCTTCTCTCATGTATATTTTTCAGAGCTTCCCATGTTAATTTGGCAGTATCTAAGTTTTTTACATTTACGATTTGAGAATCATCGATGCTTAGGTTAATTAAAGCTCTAGTCTTGCGATCTTTTTTGTGCCATGCGGGATCGGGTGGAGCTGGTGGATCTTGTACTATAATATCGTCGAGTTCCTCTTTAATCAGGAACATCTGCATCTTGAACTTCCATGTACTATAATTTGTAGAATTGAGTTTTTCAATAAATTGAGTATTTTCTTTTATCGCATTCATTTTTTTTTCTTTTTTAGTGTTCTTTTATTTATTATTATATTTTTAGAAATTTGTTAAATTATCGTTTTTGATACTGGGATAATATTCTTTTTTTTTTCAGAATCAGTCTTTCATAATCTTTGTTAGGGGAACCGTCGGTAGCGTAATAAATTTTCTTATTTTTATAAATAGTTAAATCAGTCTTCAAATTTAATATACATTTTCATCTTTTGATATGTTAAAGAAGTTTGTTCAGCTTACCTGAGATTTTCCTTTTTGCGCTGAATATACCCACAGTAGTAATCCAAAGTGTTGTAGCGATATTTATCTGATCCATTGATTCACTTATATTGGAAGAATAATAAATAGTATTAGTAGAAAATGACAATTGTGTAAAATAAACAGAAGATTCATTTTCCTTTGAATATAATATAATTCTTGGCTAGATGTACATGTTTTAAGTCGCGTTTGGAGGCTGCGTATAAGTGCTCCAATTTTACATTATATTAAATATATTTACATCATATATGTACAAGAGCGTCTTAACTGCTCGGAAACATTTTGGGAACTGAAGGGAATGTTTTTAAGTTCTGTGCACACGCGCGGGATAAGACAGCTGTAGTTTGAAGGAGGGAGGTCTGCAGAGTTTCTCCAATTAGTTAGTTTCGACAGTCTCTGGTTTTGTTCACTATGTTTTTCAGCTGCGGCACTTGAAGTACTTATTGGTAATTGGGGTCTGGTTTTTAACATGTTCTTATTTCAATCGTTCGCTGCACGTGGAGATTATTCACTGCATAAAAAAGGTTTCTCCGTCAAATACTGTCAAAGTTAACGTTTTGAACTGAATTTCCGTACGCGAAAGTATAGAAACCCGTCGTCACATGACAACAATCGCTTATAACTCGACAAGTAATCCATTTGTCGAAAAATGGAAAACCCCATTCGATTTCAAATCGCTTGAATAGTCAGGCCTGCAAATATCATGCTTTTGCGTTTAAAAATGAGTCCATAAATGTGTCATAAAGTTTCGCGTTGTTGAGCGGGGAGAAATACTGTTTTGAGGACCGCCATAACAAAATGAGGTTTTAAACTTTACGCCCTGGGTAAAACCCGTTTCTTCTTGACTTTTTTCCAAGAGTCTGGAGAAAAAACTCTGGGTAGAGCGCGCCTAAAAATGTTTGCTTCTCCACATTATGACGTCAGAAATAAAAATATAACTCTCCGCTGATAACCAAACAATCTCTTTCCTCGCTTCCGCTTTTAAATCAGTGGAAGATAAGAATATAAAAAAAAAAGAAGTGATGAAAGAAAAGGGTTTTAGCAACATGTTTCCTGAAAATAAATGAACAATTTAGAAACATTGTTTCAGAGAGTGGGTGTGTTTCCAGTTAAGGTGAAGCGCAGTGAATGAGAATAAACGTCACGATAAACTAATAAAGTTTTACGATTAAAATTACAGCTGTCTCACTTCGATTTCGCAATCGTTCAAAGAACTGCTGCAGTTAGATTTGAAATATCTAATCATTCAAACATCAACATGTACAGTAGAATCTCTGTACAACGAATGTCATTTTAAAAAAAATTTCAGTGTAACGAATATTTTTTGTATTTTTAAAAAAACGTCCTGTGCTTTCACATTATAAAAATATTCACTTTAACGAATTTCATATTAACGAATTTTTCAAATTAACGAAGTTAGCGAAAGTTTAAAAAAATCCCTGACGGTTCGGCCTACAGGCACAGGTAGATTTCGAAGACGCAGACCATGGGGCACCTGTCTGTTGGGAATTGCAGAAGAAATGGCCTTTTTTCCATGATGCCTCAGTTGGGACCACCCACTTCGAAATCTAACTTGTTTGCAGGCGGAACCGGCAGGGTTTTTTTTTTTTTTTTTTTTTTGCTATAAGGGTTGGTCTTATAAAAACTTGTCAATATAAAAGTTTTAGATAATATTAAGAAGATTTATAATAAATTTAAGCGGATTTGTTATCTTATGAATTGACGAAGTTATGATTTTTTTTTCTTTTAAAAACCACCTTTCCTCCTCCCCCCCCCCCCCTTGGGGCTATTTTTTAATGATACAAAAATCTGTTATACATAAATTTTCGGACGTTATGGGTTTTTTTCTGTTTTCACAAAAGCTCCCCATTCTCCCCCCCCCCCCCCCTCCTATTCGATTTTGCCCATTAATGAACTTGACCGAGATTTTATGCTTCTTGATTTTATTTATCAGTTAGGAAGAGATTTGTGCAGAATTATTGAAGTAATCGTATCTATAAAAAAGTGACATAGATAGATAGATAGATATAAAGTTTTGAACTGGGGGTGGTTTTGGATTCTGGGAGTCATGATCGGCGTAGATCTGCAAAAATTTTTCAAAAATTCCAACTTAGGAGAGAATGTAATAAGTAGTATTTCTTACGAAATCTAGCCTTTTCAAACACCTTTCGAATTATTATACCTCAGTCATTTTTGTGCGTTTTGTATGCATTAGAAAAAGGAATGTTAACAACAGAAATAATATGTATGATAGATGTATTACTCTCCATGTATAGGCCAATTTGTCTGTTATGAAAAAAGTTATGATAGAGAACAGAGACCAAACATTTTTATTTGCCTTGGGTCCAAAATTGTAATATTCGGACCTTGGCTACGCCCATGTTCATGTAATCCATGCAGAAATCTTTGAAAAATCCTGTTTATATTGCCACATAAAATATAACACCGTGAAACAGTTTTTACGAATTGATTCCAGTGTTACGAAACCAGGTGAAGAGAAAAACGGAAAATGAATATTTCCATCTAAGACTATATTTCGAAACGGTTATTATTCATCACTGGCCTACTTTTTTACAATTGGCATTTCAAGAATGCTATACATAAAACCTGCTAAGACGAAATAGCAAAAGATCGGAGAAAGATTTTGTTTTAGACAGATTTTCATCTGAGCAATTATATCCTCTTTTGAAATTTTATCGTATTCTTTTCGCCGTGATCAGAGAAATTTTCCACTTCAAGCAGGATTCCGTCGCAACTAGATTCCGTTTCGACAAGTTTTACTGTAATTTGTCTTTGCTCATAACCTGTCAATAGTTTTCTTAAAATGCTAATTCCACGCAGAAAAAAAACGTTGTTTAAAATCCAATGACCCTTTGTATTGTTCTGATTCTGTTGTAAGCGATTTGCGAAAAACGACGGGTGTATGTATCACTTTTTAAAATGGTACCCGTGATCGGAAAAACTACTTTATTTTTGAAAATGTAAGTTAATTACAATTACTTGTTTTAAAAAGCAGCGACATAAACTACTTTTCAAAAGTAGTCCCTATTTCGCTACTTTTAGATTTCATCAAAGGATTCAATCTTACATTTGAAATTGGGGACACGCATAAGTCATACAAATGGTCCAACGTTCTATCGCTTTTGCCGGGATACAATCAGATAAATGTCATAAAAAATTAAGGAAATAAAAAATTAAGAAAGCAAACATACAAGAAAATGTTTTGTGTTATTCTCTAAAATGTTACTTTAAGCACATATTGCTCGTTAAACAGGGCGCGTCAGAAAAATGTAGACACACTTGGAATGATTATAACTCCAATTTTTAACACTTTCCAAGATAGTTGAAAAGTGTTAATGAATTCGGTTTATCTGTTTGTCTGTCGTCTGCCTGTCTGTCCGTCCGTGCTCTAACTCGCGTAAATATATTTAGACTGTCGTTCAATTGATATATGTTATTGAGGTTTACTATGGCATGTTCGGTATTGAAGATGAAGTGTGTAGCACTTATAATTTTTTTACAGGAACACTCAAAAGAATTTCGTTATATTACGGTCTATGGGGAGAAATCATTTAAGATTTATTTTAATTATGTTATACAATTTCAAACATATTGAAAATTATATATATCACTGAGGTGCACTACAAGAGGCTTGCTATAGAATAGGGTGCGTATAGCTCTTGTAGTTCCTTTACAGGGACAGTCAAAAGAATTCCGTTACATTACGGTCTACGGAGAAAAATCGTTTGCTGTTTATTTTAATGATGTTTCACTATTTCAAACATGAAATTGATATATATGACTAAGGTGCATTACAAGAGGCTTAATATAGAATATTGTGTGTATAGCACTCATTGTTCATTTACAGGGACACACAAAATAATTCGATACTGTCTGTTAACAATAATTGCTGGACGAGCTTTTTCAGTTGCTGAACTTTAAATTTAACTCACTTTTTGTCTATTACCTGGTGTGTATAAATTGTATAAATCGTATACAGAGCAGCACAAAAGTTCTCGAGTACATTTCCATTTATTGACGGAAATTCAAGAAGGGGAATTTTAAACTGTGCTACGCGTTCCTTACCCGAACTAAAATTTAGCATTCTATTTAGTATATATACAAATCTATAGATCCTATACAGGGCTGCACAAAAGAGTTAAGATAAAAGAAATATTTTCCAGAATATTGTTGGTAATTAATGAAATTTGGTTTTTAAATAAATTATGCGTTTTCCAAATTGTTTACTTAAGATATTATCTTTCACCTTATTACACGGTAAGGATATGCAAAAGTATTTTGAAAGTGTTGGAAAGTGTTATATAATCTATGCTTGACGCATGATTTTTCGTTCTTGTTATTTTCTCATATAATTCATATTTAAATTGCAAAAGAATCTACATAAAATGTATAACGTTTCCTCCTACGGCAGATGTTCAAAATGATTACCGTTCTGGTCAATGCCCTGATTATAGCGGTGGTCTATTGATTCACAAACTTCAACAAACATTTTATTTGATGTTGTAGCACATTTCTTGCTCATTTGAGGTTACGTTGTCTATTGAACATCCATTCGTTTCAAATTTTATCTTTTATCCGATAAATTGTAAGTCGCATAGGTGGATCTGCCTAAAACTATCCGCGATATTGTTTTTGTACTTCTGATACATTTTCATACTTACAATAGAATTTTAAAATAAATTTTCTTTTCTCAAAAGTTAATCTTGGTCCACTCATTGTGTCCAATTAATTACACTTTGAAAAGAAAGAAAAATTAGAAAGTTATGACCCTAACAGTGTATGTATACATTTTCCTGACGCACCCTGTATATGCCGACCAGAGCAATTCAATATTAATTTTAATAATAAATCTGTAAATAAAGCAAAATAATTCCAAAAGAAGAAACGGATCATTAAAACGTGAAGATCTATCTAATAATGAGTAAGCAGACAAGTGTTTCCAGCAAGAAAATTAATTTCTTTGATTTGGAATTTGGCACTTGGATTTACCAGCAAGTGCCGATGGAAATATCCATGACGTCATGGCATGCATCGGAGTTGCTGACATTCACAAATTGCTGCACAATGCACATTTTGCACAATAGGAACTGGTTACTATCTCGTGAATGGAATAATGGCACATTTTATTCCTATGGATTAGCGTTAAAAGTAGCGTCCCTGTTCGATACAAACTACTGTTTTTTTTTTTTTTTTCTTTATCGCGCTACTCATTACCATTGCATTTACCAAAATGTAGTGCTCTACACTACAAACTAACCAAAAAAAGTAGCCACTACTGTAGTTTCTCTATTTGTAGCGCTCTAGTTCAGACGGTTCTACGTCAATTCGTCGCGCACAATTAATCGTAGCGTCAATTCGTCGCAACGAAAATGTTTTTGAAGGCTATGATGATAAAATAAAGACAATTTAGAAAAAATGTTTAATGATAATTAGTTTTTTAGATATAGAGAATTATAACTAACAATTTGCATGCGATTATATCTAAAAAACAAATTATCATTCAATAATTTTACTAAATTATCTTTATTTTATCATTTTAGCCATCAAAAACATTTTCGTTGCGACGAATTGATGTCGCGACGAATTGACACCACGACGAATTGACGCTGCGATGAGTTGTACGCGATGAATTGACGCTGCGATGAATTGTGCGCGATGAATTATTCCGCGATGAATTGTGCGCGACGAATTGACGTGACACCAGTTCGGACCACTGAATGGAACTATAAATTTTTGTTCTTATTTGATATGTAAAGTTTCTCGAAAATTCTCTATTAAAAAATAAAAATTGATAAAAAACTAGGACTCAAAAATTTTTATTTGCCTTGGGCCCAAAATTCTAACAATTGCGGGCGACGCCCATGATCAGATAATCCATACAGGGACATTACAAAGACCCTGTTAGATCCTGTTTATAATCGCTGCGTAAAAGATAAAACTGTGAAACAATTTTTACGGATTGATTCCAGTGTTACAAAACCACAGGTAAATACAAAAAGGGTAAATTAATATTTCCATCTAAGACATTTTCGAAACAGTTATTCTTCATCATTGGCCTACTTTTAGCAGGTGGCATTTCAAGAACGTTATAGTTTCTCTCTCCAACTTTTCATAACATCGTCTTTCCCTTTGCGCAACTTGTTGATTTTTCTCCAAAAAGTCCTTCTGCTGGATACCTTATCGATGTTTATTCACTGGAAAAACAAAGAAAAAAAATGACAAACGGCTTACAGATAAAATGTCATTGTCGCTTCCTCTGTGAAGATTTCAAAATATTGCTCATTTTACATCGATTTTATAAATATTATTTATAGCTGTTTTTCTTTACGGTTGATTTCGAAAGATAAATCGGAGCATAGAAGCTGGATACACAATACCTCATGATATGAAATTTTGTTCATCGAATTTGTATTTGTGTGCGATTCACACTATACAAAAAATCCCTGACAGCTCGGCCTACAGGCACAGGTAGATTTCGAAGACGCAGACCGTGGGGCGCCTGTTTGTTGGGAATTGCGACCTTTTTGCCATGATGAAGCATTTAGAAACGCCCACTTCAAAATCTAACTTGTTTGCAGGCGGAGCCGGCAGGGATTTTTTTGGTTTTTAATTTTTTTTTTGCTATAAGGGATTTGCTATAAGGGATTTGATATAATCTATCTATATCACTTTTTATGGACACGATAACTTGAATAATTCTGCACAAATCTCTTGCAAACTGATACAAAAAATCAAGGGACATAAAATCTCGGTCAATTTCGTTAATGGGCAAAATTGAACCAGGGAGGGGGGGAGAGTAAGGGGGGGGGGGTTGTGAAAACAGAAAAAACAAACATAATTTCTTAATTATGATACTTATCGAATCCGTTTAAAGTTATTATTGATTCTAGGAAAAAGGCCGGAAATTTATGTATGCCAGATTTTGGATATCATTAAAATGGCCTCCAAACGGGGGGGGGGGGGAGGGATAGGGGTTTTAAAAGAAAAAAATTCATAACTTCGTCAATTCACAAGATATCAAATCCGCTTAAATTTTTTATAAATCCTCTTAACATTATACCTAAAACTTTTATATTGACAAATTTTTTATAGAACCAACCCTCACAAAAAAAAAAAAAAAAAAAAAAAAAAAAAAAAACCGCCGGCTCCGTTTACAAAGACATTTAGATTTCGAAGTGAGCGGTCCAAACTGCAGCATCATGGAAAAAAGGCCATTTCTTCTGCAATTCTCAATAAACATGCGTCCCACGGTCTGCGTCTTCGAAATCTGTAACACAGTATTCGTTATCTATAAGGTGTGTCTGTAGGCGAGTCGGCAGGGATTTTTTTTTTTTTTTTTTTTTTTTTTTTTTTGTAAGGTTTGGTCCTATAAAAAACTTCTCAATATAAAAGTTGTAAATAATATGAAGAGGATTTATAATAAATTTAAGCGGATTTTATATCTTGGGCATTGACAAAGTTATGATTTTTTTTGTTCTTAAATCCATAATCCCCCCCCTTCCCGCCTTGAGGTCATTTTTAATGATATCAAAAACTAATATATCAAAAATATATCAATGATATCAAAAACTAATATGTCATATATAAATTTTCGGCCCTTTTCCTAGAAGTAATAATAATTTTAAACGGTTTCGATACGTATCATAACTAAGAAGTTATGGTTTTTTTTTTTCCTGTTTTCACAAAAAGCCCTGACCCCATTCCTCCCCCCCCCCCCCCCTTGGTTCGATTTTTCCCATTAACGAACTTGACCGATATTTTATGCCCCTTGATTTTATGTATCAGTTTGGAAGAGATTTGTGCAGAATTATTGAAGTTATCGTGTCCATAAAAAAGTGATATAGATAGATAGATAGATATAAAGTTTTGAACTGGGGGTTGTTTCGGGTTTTGGGAGTCATGATCGGCGTAGATCTGAAAAAATTTTCCAGAAATTCCAACATAGGGGAGAATATATAATAAGGAAAGACAACCCTAGTTTAATAGAGAGTAATAATCATTTTGTTTTTCTAAAAGGTCTTTAACTGATTTTGTATGATTGCAATATTGACATATTTATTATCTACCTATATATGTGCGAGCCTGTGTAAAAGTAATTAACGATTGCATCAGATAAGGAAATATGACCGTTATTACGATATATAAGAGAGGAAGTGAAAAATAGATTTAAAGTCATTTAAAAATATATGAAAGAGTTATTTCGCTTTATATTATGCTGAAATAATTAAAAGTTGAAGATTGCAATTTTTCAAGGAAATAGATTTCGGCCGTTATGATATAAATACTACAGCAAATTACTATCAAGTTTTTAAGGAGAATTATATCATATGTAATGTTTATTTTAAATTGCGAGGATAGCGAATAAGTTAGTTTATTTCCTTCTTTTGTATATCATAAACATGAATTGATTTTAAGTAGAAAAATGCTAATAAATAAGAGTGAAGGTTTTTTTGAAACAGAAAAGAAATAATAGAAAAATAAATTTTTAACGTACATGTGGTGGATATTAACAAAGATAGAATTTAATATGAGAAAATAAATTTATTTTTGAGGTTAAAGTAAAACAGATCTTTTTGAATAAAGAATATTAATTAATACACCAAAAATTAAGTTAGAAAACAGGTAATTTTGAATAAAAGAAATAGATATATGATTAATATCATATCATAAATTCATTCTAATTCGAAAACGCATGGAATTTTCAAGCATCCTTATTCATGTGTCAAGAAATCAAATAGCGATTCTCATTTTCCCGTAGGAGTAAAGAATCTTTCAAAAATTGTGTCAAAAATGGCATTTTAAACAGATTTCCGTGACACGATTCTTACATAGATCATCAGGAAGAATAATCAACTAAAATTCAAAACATCCTAATTTAGAGAAAAATGAAAAAATCAGCTAAATACCGAGGCTAAACTGGATACTTTATGACACATTTTTTTATTCATTTTTGTTCGGAAACGGATGAAATTGGCAGGTTTTCTTATTCAGAAACTTTGTAATCGAAACACGTTTTTCCATTTTTTGGTAAAGGCAGACGATCTTTCAGAAAATATTATCAAAGTCGGCGTTTTTAACCGAATTCTTGACACGGCAGAAGCGCGAAAAACGTGTTGTCACGTGACCAGAATCGTTAACTCCACAAGTAGTCTATTTATCAAAAAATGGAAAACTCATTTCGATTCCAAATCGCTTCCATACTCAATCTTGTCAATTTTATGCCTTTGAGTTTAAAAATGAGTCAGAAATTGTGTCAGAAAGTTTCGCACTGTTGAGCAGGTCATTTGAGAACCACTTTAAATAGTAATATCTGCAAATTTCAAGTATTTGTGCACAAAAACGATTCATTAATGCATCAGAAGCCGGGTTCTCACTAGCTTTTCACTAAACATATAGCAATTTGGCTAATCATTAAGGCTGTTTCCAAATCCAAAGGACACATTCTCTGATACATTTCTGAACTCATTTTTTTTCCCGAAACGCATGAAATTGGCAGGAGTTCTTGTTCAGAAACTGCGTAATCAAATGGCGTTTTCCATTTTTTGGTAGAGGTAGATGATCTTTCAGAAAATACTGTCAAAGTTGGCGTTTTGAACCAATTCCCGACGCGACAGCGCGAGAAAGAGGAAAAATATTTCGTCACGTGACACGAATCGCTTATAACTCGATAAGTAATTTATTGATCAAAAAATGGAATATGCATTTCGCTTCCAATTCGCTTCAATAGTCAGGCCTGCTAATTTTAGGCCTTTATATTTAAAAACTAGCTGACCCGCCCGACGTTGCCCGGGCCCGTGATAATAAAGTTAAACAAACCAAAATTTTGTATGATTTTATATCTTTAACTCGATAAGGATGCATAATTTTGCAATAAAAAAAAATCCAAGATTTTTAATAATTTTATACAGCTTCTAATAGCACCATTCCAAATTTTTATTTACTTGTTTTTTATCGTTCTTTATTCAAGAGATAACGGACATCTTGTCTGCTATGCTTGCTCGCAGAAAGAAAAAAAGAAAAAGAAACACGTTTTTTTTTTTTTTTTTTTTTTTTTTTTTGCAGTCAAATTAATGCGAAATAATAAATATCTTCGGTTATAAGAATCGGATAATCTTAATTTTTACAAACTTGTAATGTGGAAACAGAGAGGATTCGAAAGGTGTTAATTTTAAAATCGTAGCTTAATTAGAATTGTTAATTTAAGTCACCTAAAAAATCTCTTAGTACCTCTTTCTTTGCGGTTTCATTATCGAGACACCTGCGACGCGACGGCTCAAATTTTTATCAAAAAACGTGTTGATCATTGCAAGATTAAATTGCTGGAAAAATTAAACATTTCTAATTAATATTTCTGAAAGTTGTGGATGGAATTTTTTTTAATTTGACTTTTTTAATTTGCGATTGTTTGTTTATATAGATCTGCAAATTTTCGAAAAGACCTAATAGTTTCTGTTATTTTGACATGTGTCGAAAAGGCGTAGTTAAAAGTCATTGTGGTAGCCCAACCTTTTTCCAGTAAACCTAAAATCTTTCTTTCCTCTCCCAACACACAACTCATTTTGCGGTTTCACATTTCTTTTGCACCATTTTCAGAAAAATATGGCATTTTAGAAGCGATGGTTAATGAGAAACTAATTAATATCTTGGCCAATTATCAAAATATTAAAATTCTGAGGCTCAGGTGCACATGGCCAGACCTTGGACTATCCACACCTAAATTTCCAGACTTCTAGGTGGGCTAGATTTTCCTAGCCATTGCCAACAGACACACACACACACACACACAGAGCGAAACTTTCTTTTATTAGTATAGACGAGTTAGGAAATATGTCAGAAAGTTTCGCGTTGTTGAGCAAGGAATTTGAGAACCACCTTAAAAGAAAACTAGTAAAATTAAACTCTTTCGTAATATTTTGAGCATCAGAAAAGAATTAAAAAAACTTTTCTAAATAACAAAAGCTCGGAAATGTCAAACATTTTCCCTACACCAAATCTTACAAATGAAATAAATTAAGCACATTATTTGATTACTTACACGGTTGTGCACATGTATCAGTTTAAGTATGAAATATAATAAAAAACAAAAGTAGGAAAAACTTATTGTAAAACACATTAATGACACTTCAAATTAGCATTTAGTCTCTAAATAAAATTAGCAGAAACCCTAATTTAATTTCGAACCGAATTTATTTTCATTGTACTTAGAGAATAATTTAGGTTAAGTAAACACAACTATCGATTTTTACAGAAAATACTTTTGGAACGATGTGTCGACTGAATTAATAGAAATTTCTAGAGCTTGGCATCTGTCCATCGTGTCTGTTTTATTTTCAAAAAAGCGTTAAACATGTGCTGGTAATTTTGACTCTCTCTTATTGAGAATAAATACTAGTTATTCTTATTTTTGAAGTGGGCATTTTTCCAATTTTTCTATTCAGTCACGCTGTTTTTTATTGCTGTTTTCAATCAGTTCCCAGCCAATGCTCTCCGTAACCGTTAAATCAAATATAAACAAACATCTTTCTCTAAATATATATTCGTAAACTTGTGTGTAAGAGAATGTTTTTAAAATGTTACATAAATACAGGCCCTGATGTAGAGTCTCATTGGGGCGGGTAACCCCATTTTAATCGAACCTGACCTGAGCCGATCCGCGGTTCGAGTCTGGTCAGGTTGACGTTAATTTTTCTCGTTGCAGTTCGCGTTGAGGTCGGGTTGATTTTATCCGTTTCGGTTTTGGGCTAGGTTTTGACTTTTTCGGGTCAAGGTCGAGTTGATCCGATTTTTCACAAGGAATAAATGTCCT
Organism: Maratus michaelseni; assembly: GCA_963931845.1. NCBI lineage: Eukaryota > Metazoa > Arthropoda > Arachnida > Araneae > Salticidae > Maratus > Maratus michaelseni. The sequence continues at coordinate 143,326,790 of OZ007597.1, forward strand.
GAATATTGTTCAAATGAAAAAAAGAATTATATATATTTCATTATTAATGAGTATATATGTGTTCTTTAATCTTACTTATAATAAAATCCAAAGGCGAGAAAGTGTCTGTAACGGTACCGGGATGTACCACTCTGGTCTGCGAGTCGACCGTACTTAAACGCCATGTTAGGCTTAATGAAAAACATATACTAACATATGACAACTAAACGTTAATTTCTTCTACGTGAAATCATGTCTGTTCTGCATATTTTCTCATAAAACATATATATCTTATCCAATTATAATGTATTAAATTCCAAATTAAAAATAAGCTATTATAAACATCAGATTACTAAATATAAACAAACAAACACTGTTGCCATTCAGAATTTCTGAATCTTGAAACAAATGAATCACTCTTTGAACGCTTCATTAAAAAAATACAGGTTAATTATCTGATTATCTTCTTAAAATATTTGTAAAAGTATATTAAAGTCTTTAAATATTTTAATTTTGTTTAAAACCTTCAAAAACTATTTTTGCAGCCATCTTTCGTCAATTAATATAAACAATCGAACTTTGTTAAAAATACAAGTTAATATTAGCATATTAAAATTTAATATGAAATTTTCAGAAATTACATTTCACTTTGCTAATTATTATTATTATTATTGTTGAAAAAAAAATGTAGTGAGTCATTCACTTTTGAGAATCATTCATCAATATTATTTGTAGTACTGATTGCCAATTGGCAACGTGTGTTTTACTGTTTTAACATCTTTGTTGATCTTTTTAAATGCTGTTTTAAACACGCGGTGGATTTGAATCTGTTCAATCAAATCAGTTTTTATTGTTGTTTTATATAGTTTAAGGATCGTTTTAGCGATGCCTCAAGAAAATGATGAAACGCCGATTGAAAGTAGATGGCGATTAATTAAAGAAAGACAGTCGAAGTGATTTGCCTGGCAATCACAAGCAACATTGGACTGCATAAGGGAAGATGGGGCCATCTACCGGTAGAAAATACAAACAAATTTTTAAATTTTGTTTCTATCCTAAATAAAATGATTTTTTTCTTATGAAACGTAATTAAAATATAAGGAATAAATAGTACCGAGTAATTTTCATTTAATTTTGCTTATGTAATAAAAAAATGAGCTATGTGGTGAGTCAAGCTTTTTAGAAACTGATTGATAACACTTTTTTTACAGAAATTTTCACACATGGATTTTTTTTTTTTTTTTTATTTAATTTGAATGTTTTGTCCATTTGTTGAACTATTTTAAAAATTAAATATTGAGTCAATATCCTGTCATTTTTGACGGAGGGTATATACTAGTATATATATATATATATAAGAAAAATCATGCATCAAGCGCATAGATTATGACAGGCCTGATTACCAACGGGGCACACTGCCACCAGTAAAAATGAATAGAAATGTTTTGCTTATTCATGACAGTGATTTTGCATGAATAGAGAGTTTTAATAAGACAAAAATTTCTATTAAATTTTACTGGTGGAAGTGTGCCCCTTCGGTAATCAGGCCCTGGATTATGAAACACTTTCCAACGCTCGGGTTCAGATTGGGTTGACCCGACTTTTCAAAAGAAATCCCTGAATATTTTTCAAATGAAAAAACTATGTATTCGAACATTAATGAGTGTGTATGTGTATGTGTTCAGTTTTATATAAATAAAAGATAAAAATGATATTAGAGATATAATGTAGGCTATTTTTCCATAATTTTATTAAAATACGGATTAATTCTCTTTCACTTCGGATTCGGGTCGTGTTTAGGGTTGACGAAAGGTTTTTTTTTTTTCTTGTCGCGTTTGGTTTGGGTTTCGGATTGGGCTTCATTTCTAAGAAAAAAAAGTACAGCAGCCCTAATCAGAGCCGTCCTTAGGGGTGTGCGACAGGTGCGGCCGCACAGGGCCTCGCGCCTGGAAAGGCCTCGCGCCCAGGCAAAAAAAAAATTACTTATAAAGAACAAATAAAACATTTGGCATTTGTTTGCATACATATTTAAATAATTAGCATTCATTGAGCAATTCACATTATTTCGCCCCCTTTCGAGAAATTCACATTATTACTTATACCTGCGTGCGTTTTAAGTTCTAAATTTCACACCGAAAATGACAGTTGATTCTGCTCTTTTCTGTGTCTACTTCCGAATATGAATAAAAAAATTTAAACAAGGGTCGTCTACATATTAAAAATCGTACTATATTTTATTTTTCTTATGGTAACATCAATTTTCGATAGTTCATTTGAGTTCCTTGGATATAAATAAAATAGAGGTTTTTCAAAGAATTTCGAAAACTAAAATTAAGATCTTACAGAGAAAAGTACTGGGAACATTAAATTCGTTACCAGAAAGTTATTTAGAAAGATATATATGAAATAAAGAAAGTTATATATAAAATAAACTCACTTTAAAATAAAATTCTAAAATTTTTCTCTATACGGTTCTGCTTAAGATTTTCTTTTCTGTGGATACTATAATATAGGCTATAACAGAAGGCGGTCCCTAGAAGGATGTAATATTAGATTCTTCTCGGATGTTACCTTAGACCACATAAAAGTAAATTTTTTTAATATTTTGAAAATTAATGATAGGAATGAGCTGTAAAAGTTACATAGCCATGTTTACAGTGACACTGTTTTTTTTTTTTTTTTTTTTTTTTTTTTTTTTCAATGAAAAAAATATATATATAGATCACAATTCATATTTTTTAAAATATAAATTTAAAATAATTTTAATATGTTTTTGAATAAAAAAAAAATGTTTGGAATATGTTTAGGTCTATTCATTGTATCTCACTAAAAGAAAACATTTGAATCGGATGTTTTTGGTGGAGGTATAAATAAAAATTTGTCTGTTCTAAACTCTATGAAAATTTAAGGAACGTATATAAACTATACATTTTTCAGAGCTGCTTTGATCCAAGGGCATCAAATAAAGTGTCAAAAGTGGATGTTACCACATGAAAAATGAAAGATTGTACAAATTTAATATGTAGACGCGATCCCTATTTCAAAAATTGCATTTATATTTGAAAAGCAGACCCAATCTGGCGGTACCTGCCGCATCTCTTCGATAATTTAGTGATAAAATGTATGGTGGTGCGGGTTTTTTTCCACGACTGTACACGAACACTCGTTAAAAAAATTAATGTAGTTTGGAACATAAAGAAAATATGGTTAAATAAAATTATAATTTAAAAGCACTATAAAGGAAAAAAAAAGTATATATTTAAATGTAATTTGTTAAACCAAATTAAGTTTCTAAAGAATTCGTTAAAGAAATGTACAATATCGTTATTACATAAGAAAAATCTACCAACCCGACATGGGTTCCGGCCAATTTTCTTTCCTGGAAAAACAAAGTATAGGCCCGATTCGTTTCGGATAAAATGAAATCTAGGCCCAGATAAAAAGCACGGACGGGGCTCGGGCTTACATTTTTCTGCAGATTCGGGCTGGGCTGGACTGCTGGACAAGGACTTTATGATCTCTAAAATAAGTTCCTGAGGCATCAAACTAAGTTTCAGATACGGTGCTGATTCTACTGGGTATAAGTTATAACCAATTCTATACAGTTGTGATTAATTTGTTATTTTGAAGTTTTAATATCAACTGTTAAGAAGCCGATGCTATTGATGATTTTAGATAAACGGCAACCATTATTTTATTCATTATTTGTAAAGTAATAACACATTTCTGTAAGAGTTACTTTATAGTAATGTTGCACATTTTATTGTTTCAGGAAGTTTTTCTTTTTTATTATACGGATATCCCTTTTCCTGTTCACATATAAACAGTGCCCTATTACCTTCGGGGCACCATTCTAAGGCACTCAGATTTTAGGGGCTCGAAAATTTCCAAAAAAATGAATCTAAAACATGTTAATGATGTAATAAGAAAATAAAAAAATCCTGAATTATTGCACAATTTATGTCAATTAAAATTGTCAGTAGCCTTCAGTTTTTCTTTTCTTTTTGATATTCAAAGTCAACTTTTTGATAATGCGCACAAAATATTTCTGATTTCTTTGTAATTATAAATATTTTAAAATTTTAGATTATATTTTGTACTTATCACTGTCGTATCTATAGAATAACATTTTCTTTTTGATCAAATTTAATTCTGTCAAATTAATTTTTTATGTAGAAGTTTCAATGCTAATGCTAATAATATGTGTGCCCGACGATTTTTCGTTTTACATTTATATTTGTACTAATTGTAATACTTATACACTTTCTTGTGTACATTTATAAAACATGATAATCTACGTATAAGGGTTAAAATATTTTCTGTGCCCAGAGCCCAACATGTTGATGATTGGTCTCTGCCAATAATGTATGCCATGATTTTTTTTCCGAATATGATTGCGTTATGGGAACATGTGGGTGGGTGAGAATAGATTAACTAATTTGGAAGGAAAGGGCCTCGCAAAAGTTCTTGCACCCGGCCTCGCTTTCGCTAAGGACGGCTCTGGCCCTAATATTCTGCAGTACTAACACTCGTAGCGTACCCCCTTCCCCTCCGCCGTCACTCCAATCTGCACATTTATTTATGTTTCCTACATTATTTTCAAAATTTAAAGCACTGTTTTTTTATTTAGCAAAATAAAAATTTTAAATACATCGATCTGCGTATACTTAGCTATACACTATTCCACTTTTCAGTTATTACTACTTCCAAATAGAAACCTTTGCCTAATGTTAATTAATCGCAGAATTATGCGATTAAATAAGCTCAGGATTATGATTAGGAAATAGTGTTAACACAAAAAATGAATAGTTCGCAGCTATGCAGAATAGAAAAAAAGATTATTTCTGTTTACTCTTTATTCTGATCAAAATAGCATTAAAGTTATTTGAAATAGAAATAAATAAAATTTTGAATTTAAGACAGATGAGCTCCAGCCTGCCCAAACCCGAAGACTGATATAAAAATTGAGCCTGCTTCATCACCATCTCTTAAGTGAGCGACACATTATACGTCACTTATAAGTGTTTTGACACAAAAGAAGGCAAATGATTGGAGATGAGAGGGAAAGTAAAGGGTAATTTAGGGTTCGTTTTTAAGAAGCGTTATTTCACTGGGCTTCGGAGCGCAGTGTTTATGAGTTCCGGTGAATTCTGGACAATATTTAAATATTTACTAAAAACAGAGAAGTACCGGAGCTGAGCTTCGTTGGGCTCCGGCGCAAATTAAGCCCTGGTTTCGGATTGACTTTATGCAGAAATTTTGAGTTCAGGTAGGGTACAACCCGACCCATGCAAGGCGTCCAATCCCCTGTTATCGTTATCTAATAGCTAATTCCTAAAACGCCATATATGGATGGTAATTGTGGGAAAAGCGTTCACACAGAAAAAAGTTTTGTTGAATCAACAAAAATTTGTTTGCCCCAACGAAACTTTTTGTTTAAATATGGGTCAATGGAAATTTTGTTTGAATCAACAAAAAAAATATTGTTGATTTTTTTTGCAATTCCAAAAAAAATTTTTGTATCGTCAGCAAAAAAATGTTTTGTTAATTCAAGTAAAATGGTTCAATTTAACTTGAATTAACAAAATTCTTTTCGTTACATAGATATATGCTATGTGTTATTTTAGCAATCTATTTTATTTTTTCAACATTATACAACATTATACAACAGTATATTTTGTTTGTTTAAATAATAAAATATGTTATATTACGAACTTGTTTTGTTTATACTACAAAAACTTTTGTTAAATGAACCAATCTAAATATGCAATTTTAACTATTTTTTAATTCATTTTCAACAGTCAATTATGCTTGTAAACCTTGAATTATAACAAGTGAATTTTTATCTTGCTTTTTTTTTCAAGCGCAAACCGAGAGACGATAATGGCCCATGCCGAGAGTCGATCCCGGGTCCTCAGAACTGCGATCCGACGCTCTACCACGGAGCTACAAGGAACGATATATGAGTTCGGCATTTCTCACTATTATAGATGTCGGAACGGCTGCAATCGCAGCACAACAGGGAATGTCATCAGGAGCACGCAAAGTTCTGCGGCAAACATTAGACGACAATACAAAGCCCAGCATACGACAATACATAGTTAATTTTTTATTCATTTTCAGCAGTGAATTACGCATGTAAAAAGCAGGATAAAAATTCCCTTGTTATTATTCAAAGATTACAGGCATAATTGACTGCTGAAAATGAGATAGAGCTATTGCAGAAATCACGAAAAATGCAACATAGTAGCGCCACCTGTTGCGCGATTTAAAGCAAAAAGTAATCAGCAACAATTTATATCAGGAAGTAACTGAATAAAAGGTTTTATTAAATTCCGTGCTTGAGATAAAAACAGTCAAATCGCGTTCAGGACATTCTAAAATCCGTCGAAAACCGGAAATCGAAAATTTTCATGAATCCAATTCTTTCTTCTTGCAAAGATAGAAGACAGTAATAAATGGGACAGTGGGATTTTTAAAACTGCCTTGGTCCGACCCAATGAAAAAAGTTTTAATTACCCCAAAAATTATGTTAATCATGTAATTATATAGCTATATAAGTTAAATAAATCAAGTTACGTAAGAGAGATATGGCTACTACACAAGAATTTAAATTTTGCAAAAATAAAAAAAATTTGCTGTAATTACAAAAATATTGTAAAATTAAAAAAAAAATTTTTTTTGTTAGTTCAAGTAAAATTGATGAAATTTTGTTAAAATTTTGTACGAGTGTTAACAATATTTTTTAGTCCAAGCAACAAAACCAATTTTTTTACTTGAACTAAAAATTTGACTAAAACAACCAAAATGTACTCAACAAAACATGTTTTGTTGTTTTAATCAATTCCTTTTTCTGGGTGTTATCAGTTGTATTATGCGTTTTCCAACTGAATTAAACTTTAGAACATTATGCCATGGAATATATAAAAGTGGGTTTTTAACTGTTAACTCTTTTGCAAAAAATATATTTCATTATATTAAGAGATATTTGTAGAATAGAAATAAGTTCATGTACAGGGCTGCGCAAAAGGAATTCGATATATTAACGTCTATGAATGTTAACTCCAGAAAATGCGTTTTTAGTTGTTTTATGGGTTTTACAGCTGAATAAAAGTTTAACATAACATGTCCTGTCTATAGGTCACAGACAAAAACAAAATAATTCGAATACATTATCATCTATGGGAGGTAACTGCTGAAAATAAATTTACAGCTGTGTTAATATGTTTTCTAAATAATTTATTTAGATAGCTTTTTTTTATCTTATAAAAAATTACGCTTCAAAACAGCGGTTCTGATAGTGATGGAAAGTGTTCCACAATTTGTGTGTGATGCACGATTTTCCTTTCTCGAATTTTGACAGGAAATTTCGAATTTTGCATAAACACAAGCTTTATTTAGATGTTTTTACTGATAACTTTGACCTTAAGTTGTCTTTTCTGTATTTAGGATTGTTATCTAATATATCAGTTTAAAAATGATCTTTCTTCTTTTGGCATTAAACATAAACAAACTGTTACTCTAAAAAAAGAGAAAGACAATGATAACACTTTATAAATATAGACCCTTTCTTGTTGCTATGCAGCTGTTTTTTTTTTTTAAACAAAACAAAGTTATCTTTTCTCATATCGATTCCGTTTATGTGATATTTACACACGTTTAATTGTTACCTACGATTATAAGATATAGGGTCAATCGTGACTTATATGAGACAAGATTCTAAACTTTTCCAGCTATTTGTGACCAATTAACTCTAACCTAAATAAAAAATAGTATAATTTGTGTTTTTCTGCCTTTATCTGATTATGAATAAAAAAATATTGCTTGTCATAGAAAATAAAGGTTTAAAAAAAAAAAAATTGTGTCTCACATTCGGTGAGACAGGGCCTGCCATATTCAGAGGACCCCATATTCCTTCCGAATGTGGCTAATACGAGACGGCTATAAAGCTAAAATGAGACGCCATTATTTTTAAGTGGTTTGAGAACTTTCACAATGTTGACCCGCGTCTAATGTTTTAGCTCTATTATTTAGATATTTTTTTTAATTCATTTTGAATATATTTGCTAATTACACAAATTTAATTGTTACGTACGATTTTAAGATATAGGGTTAATCGGGGCTAATATGAGACAAGATTCTAAACTTTTCCAGCTATTTGTGACCTATGAACTCCAGTCTGAATAAAAAAATAGTATAATTTGTGTTTATCTGCCTTTATCTGATTATTAATTAAAAAATATTGCTTGTCATAAAAAATAAAGGTAAAAAACAAATTAAAATCCTGTCTCACATTTGGTGAGACAGGGCCTGTCCTGTTCAGAGGACCCCAAATTCCTACCGAATGTGGCTAATACGAGACGGCTATAAGGCTAAAATGAGACACAAGTGTTTTTAAGCATTAAAGAAATGAGAGAACTTTCACAATGTTGACCCGGGTGTAATGGTTCAACTCTATTACTTGCATTTTTTAAAAATTTCATTTTGAATAAATTTGCTAATTACACACCTTTAATTGTTACGTATGATTGTAAGATATAGGGTCAATCGGGGCTAATATCAAACAAGATTCTAAACTTTTCCAGCTATTTCTGACCTACTAACTTTAGCCTAAATAAAAAATAGTATAATTTGTGTTTTTCTGCCTTTATCTGATTATGAATAAAGAAAATATTGCTTGTCATAAAAAATAAAGGTTAAAAAAAAAAAAATTAAAATCCTGTCTCACATTTGGTGAGACAGTGTCTGCTCTATTCAGAGGACCCCATATTCTTACCGAATGTGGCTAATACGAGACGGCTATATAGGGCTAAAATGAGACACCTTTATTTTTAAGTGGTTTTAAGCATTAAAGAAATGAGAGAACTTTCACAATGTTGACCCGGGTGTAATGGTTCAACTCTATTACTTGCATTTTTTAAAAATTTATTTTGAATAAATTTGCTAATTACACACCTTTAATTGTTACGTATGATTGTAAGATATAGGGTCAATCGGGGCTAATATCAAACAAGATTCTAAACTTTTCCAGCTATTTCTGACCTACTAACTTTAGCCTAAATAAAAAATAGTATAATTTGTGTTTTTCTGCCTTTATCTGATTATGAATAAAGAAAATATTGCTTGACATAAAAAATAAAGGTTAAAAAAAAAAAAAAATTAAAATCCTGTCTCACATTTGGTGAGACAGTGTCTGCTCTATTCAGAGGACCCCATATTCTTACCGAATGTGGCTAATACGAGACGGCTATATAGGGCTAAAATGAGACACCTTTATTTTTAAGTGGTTTTAAGCATTAAAGAAATGAGAGAACTTTCACAATGTTGACCCGGGTGTAATGGTTCAACTCTATTACTTGCATTTTTTAAAAATTTATTTTGAATAAATTTGCTAATTACACACCTTTAATTGTTACGTATGATTGTAAGATATAGGGTCAATCGGGGCTAATATCAAACAAGATTCTAAACTTTTCTAGCTATTTCTGACCTACTAACTTTAGCCTAAATAAAAAATAGTATAATTTGTGTTTTTCTGCCTTTATCTGATTATGAATAAAGAAAATATTGCTTGTCATAAAAAATAAAGGTTAAAAAAAAAAAATTAAAATCCTGTCTCACATTTGGTGAGACAGTGTCTGCTCTATTCAGAGGACCCCATATTCTTACCGAATGTGGCTAATACGAGACGGCTATATAGGGCTAAAATGAGACACCTTTATTTTTAAGTGGTTTTAAGCATTAAAGAAATGAGAGAACTTTCACAATGTTGACCCGGGTGTAATGGTTCAACTCTATTACTTGCATTTTTAAAAAATTTATTTTGAATAAATTTGCTAATTACACACCTTTAATTGTTACGTATGATTGTAAGATATAGGGTCAATCGGGGCTAATATCAAACAAGATTCTAAACTTTTCCAGCTATTTCTGACCTACTAACTTTAGCCTAAATAAAAAATAGTATAATTTGTGTTTTTCTGCCTTTATCGGATTATGAATAAAGAAAATATTGCTTGTCATAAAAAATAAAGGTTAAAAAAAAAAAAAAAATTAAAATCCTGTCTCACATTTGGTGAGACAGTGTCTGCTGTATTCAGAGGACCCCATATTCATACCGAATGTGGCTAATACGAGACGGCTATATAGGGCTAAAATGAGACACCTTTATTTTTAAGTGGTTTTAAGCATTAAAGAAATGAGAGAACTTTCTCAATGTTGACCCGGGTCTAAAGTTTCAGCTGTATTATTTATGTGGTGACTGGAAACGGACTCTGTACCGCAAAGCCTAACAGATTCCTTAATGAGGCTCTTGATGAAAACCTCAACTGCCGAACAATAGGTTTTGATGAGTTCAGTAATTTTTACTGTGTGAGAACGAAACAGAAGGAGTCGAGAGACAGAGTCAGACGGACTCGGGGATGCTCTGAAATCTCCGCGGCCAGCCGGATGAGCTGAGCTGAGCAGTGTTTTATCGGCAAACGGCCTAAACGAGCTACCAATCTGCCATGTTGTTAAAATTATCTTTAAACTTGTAAATAGTTGTATTATTTGATATATAATCAAGAACATTAAACTGTGTAAGATTTCGTTAAAAATCTGCCTGGAGTTATTCATATTCTTTAGACACCGACCATAATATAACTACAAAATGGGGGCTCGGCCGGGATCTACATGAATTTCTAATAAAGAGGAAAAAGATTTGTGCGTATAAAGAGGAAAAAGATTTGTGCGTCAAGGTTCTGTGCGTACCGGATCTACATGAATTTCTGATAAAGAAGGAATTCTGTGCGTCAAGTTTTTGTGCGTAGTGCATCGAAGTGAGGTGTGTAGTGTCATCGTATATAGGTGGTTCACGAGAAGGGTTTCTGTGCGTCGGAATCTTTTTTTCATCTGCGTATTACACATCGAACTTAAGTGTATGTGAGTGATGATCTGCCGTGATCATGTGATCGATTATGTGCTGTGATGAATCACTGATGAACTGATAAAGTTCTTTTATTAAAGAGAGAATAAAATATTTCGGGTTTCGGTGGAGAAAGGCTGACCCACTGACCCATTCAGATCTCTGTGTGTGACGATTTATGTGTTCTTCGCTGTGGGGAAAGTGACTTTTTTTCTTTTTCTGGTGATATTTTTTTTTCTTCTTTTCGTGTACGTAAGAAGAGAATGTGTTGTTTATCAGCAAATAAGCGAGTCGGGGAGCTTGCATAAAATATAAACGTCTGCTGTTTATATATATATATATTTTGCTTTGCAGACTGGAAAAGGAAAAAGTGAAGTGCTTCATGTGTTTTTTTTTTTCTTTTCTCTTTTTCTGCGTTTCGTATGCTTATAAAGAGAGGAAAGTGTTATTTTTTTTTGCTTCCTCATAAAGCTGAATAATGTTTTTTTTTCTAGAATAGAGTTAAGTGGTATAAAGATATATATATTTTTTTATCTTGTTGTTTTTTATTTGAAAAGAATGAAATATATATTCAATTTAGAATATTTAGATGGAAGTAAGTGCGTTTATATAATTGTTACATATTATTATATGTATAGATATATTTGATTCATCGGGAGAATATATGGAAGTAAGTGTGTTTATATAATTGTTACATATTATTATATGTATAGATATATTTGATTCATCGGATGAATATACGTATATTATTGATTTATTTATTAAGATATTTTATTTTTATGTGTTAATTAGTTTAAGATAAAAATGGCACACTTAATAAGGTCGAAAAAGATCGATCTGACTACTGTGGCAATCGAATTAGGTTTAAATCTACCAGGAAGGGGCCAATAAAACTCAGTTAACTGACTTAATTGTAAAATCCGAAGGGTATAATGAAGATTTAGTAAAAAATTTGCTAGTGGGAGTAGTGAGCGAACGCGAAGAAGCTGAACGATTATTACAGCAAAAAGAAGCTGAGAGTCGCGAGTTTGAATTAAAACGATTACAATTGGAAAATACACAAAAAGCCCAATTACATAACTCTGTACCTTCAATCGCCGGAAAGGGTTCCGATGTTTTAAAATTGTTAAATAGATACAATAATGAGGAGGAAATCAGTATATACTTAACCCTTTTCGAACGCCAGGCAAAGCGTTTAGAGATAGAAAAAGATGAATGGGTAACCTATCTTCTCGCATTACTACCGCTCGAGATAGTCAGTTTAATAAGTCGCGAAAGTGAGGAACAGTCCAGTGACTACGACTATGTAAAAAAGATACTTTTAAGACGCTTTAAACTTACACCGGAGCAATTCCGGCAAAATTCTTCTTACACAGAAAGCAAAATTCGGCTTCGTGGAAAGCTTTCTCTTTTGAACTCTCAAATTTCTTGGATGAATGGTTAGCTGGCCTGCAGATATCAATGTACGAACAATTAAAAAATATTTTAATTATTGACCAAATCAGGAGAAAATTGTCCCTAGAAATGAAAGAACACTTTTGTGATGAGTAACCCAAAATTACGAATATAGATGATTTGACTAATAAGTTGGATGATTTTGAAACTGCCCGAATTAACTTACGGAAGGCTGAAATTAAGTTCCCAAATACGGAATTTCGAAAACGTCAAGGTATTGAAAATAACAGAGCGTTCCACCGAAATGATATTAGCCGCGTACCATATGAAAAAAATTACGCAAATACCCCCAAAAGAATTTAAATACGAGAAACCGTTGTTTTAATTGCAAGGAATTTTCTCACCGCTGTAGGGATTGTCCCCGAAAAAAAGAAGGTCCGGTGTGCTGGAAGTGTAAGATTCCTGGCCACAGGTCTGACCAGTGTACAAACAATTCTCCTAAAAATGCAAATGCTTTTTTATTCTTATAATAACTTTTTTTTTTAGTTTGTAAAAACTTTTTTTTAACTTTGTAGAAACTTTTTTTTTAATTTGTAATTTTTTTTTTTTTTTTTTTTGCAAAACTTTTGTTTTTTATTTGTAAAAAAAAATTTTATTTGTAAAAACTTTTTTTTAATGAATTGTATATATTTTTCATTAATCTGATGTATAGTATTATCAAAAGTTGAATTTCATATGTATGTGTGTAAACTAGATATTCATTGGGGAAAATGTTATTTCATTGAACAAGTTATGATAAATCTCAAGTCTTACGTAAAGCAAAATTAGTTATTTACTATCATGTAGAAATTTCATGTTAAAAATCATACAATGTATTTTAACAATGAAATATGTTTTATAAAAATAAACACAGATGTGTATAGATACATTTTTTATTATTATTATGGGTGTTTAAACAATACATTGTGAATATTGTCTACATTTATATCAGTTTCTCTTCAGTACATTTTATCAATTATATCAATAAAATCCTTTACAACACTTTGGATTTTTCTTTACAAATTTCACTTTTTGGATATCATATGTGAAATCAATAATGCTGCATGAGTAGTTTGGGTAAATGTTATGTTGAGTTATGTTCTATACAGTCAATTTTTCGAAGTATCCAATCTGATCTTTGACTGTTAAATTCTTCAAACTACTAGTTAATTTTTGAATATCCATCTTCAATATGATTTGGGATACTGTCTTCGACAAGTTCAGCATAACAGTCATATGTCTATTCAGTTTATTACGAATAACGAATATTTTCTCACACTTTTCACACTGAAACAATTTTTTAACAGGATCTGTTTTCATATGAACTGATGGTCTGCATTTTCTAGTAAAAGATAATTCACGCTTTCTTTTAGATGATTTTTGACGATGATTACAAGTATATGGTTTTTCACTAGTATGGATTTGTATATGTTCTTTTAAATTCCATTTACTTGAAAAGTATTTATTACAAGTGGAACACATCTGCAAGAGATATATTGTTGATATAATATATAATATAATATATTATAGATATAATATAATTGTTGATATAATATTTAGAATTCCTTCTAACACTATAGACGAAAAAACATCACATTTTATAGAACACCTGATACAATATTTTATTGTAAATTCACTCTAATTATGTTTAATATATGTATTCTAATATATATCACATATAAGTACTCACATGTATATTATTCTTTAACTCTATATGTGTTGACGACGAAAAATACGGGGTATCCATTTCTGTTAAAGACAGTTTCTGCTGTTTTGATTCATCTTGGCGTAACATCTATACAATAAAAGAAGTATAATTATATACTTAGAAAAGATAATAATTTATTGATGTTTTACAATGATATAGTACAACTTACTTTATTCGTTAACAGAGAAATTGTTTCCCTAACTGGGTTAAAATCAGGAAATTTACTGGAGCTACACATATACAGTCATCTTCATGCAAGAGTTTGACTTGGGGAATGAGAACTTCTGCATCACTTTTCAAAATTTTATATTATTATCAGTTAAATTCATCATGTGACAAAACTGCGCATGCGTACTTAATAAAAATAATCAGTATAATAAGCTTTATAATGGAATCTTGCTTAAATATGGTCTTATATTAAAATGGTTAGTATGATCTTAATTCCGAAATATTAATTATATATATGAAAGTAGCAGATATACACGACTTCAAATGTTGGAGGAAAAAGTTACTATACACGGAAGATGTTAATTGGATATTCGCTAAATACAGTATAAAATTTGGTTTATGCGAGCTTAATAATAGTGTTGATATAATTGTAGTTGAAATTTTCCCTATAGTGAAGTCTAGATTGTTATATTCTGAGAAGTGATAGTGGCAATGGTAGCAGTTAAACTTCTAATTTTTTTAAAACTTTGTAAAATAAAGGATACTTTTTATAATTTTTTTAAACTTTTGTGAAAACTTTTTCTGTAAAAACTTTTCTTTTTTTGTAAAACTTTTTTTTTTTTTTTTTTTTTTTTGTAAAAACTTTTTTTTTTTGTAAAACTTTTTTCTTTTATTTGTAAAAACTTTTTTGTGAAAACTTTTTATTTTTATTTTGTAATTTTTTTTTATTTGTAAAAACAATTTTTTTAACTTTGTAAAAACTTTTAATTTTTTTATTTTTTTAAGTTTTGATTAATAGTTTTTGTGTTTGATATTTTTAGATACTTACAGTTTATTATTTTCATTTAACGTATTTTTAATTTCTACGATGTTTCTATGGTAAAAATTATGTGGGATAAATAGTTGATAAGTGATCCAACATAAATTTTAACTTGAGATTTAAATTTTTGAATAGGAAACACATTTCAAATATTATTTTACCGGCGTTTATGTTCAAATATGTTTCCGTTTCTGTGATATAAAATAGCTTGAAATCATTGAGATGGTGTAAAAAATCACTAAATGCAAGCTAAAATTGGATATTTACTCGTTAAATCCGTATATTTATATGTATATTTCTGAAAGGAATGGATGAAATGCTATTGCATCATCTAAGTTATCTTAAAAATAGGTATGTGAGCAGTATCTAAGTTCATGTTAAAATGTTGTCTAATATTTGGTAATATGTATCGTTTTCATAAACTAGGTTATTTGAAATAAAATTTTTTGATAAAATTAAAGTTTATATTCGTGCATATTCTGCTAAAATTGGAAATTTTAAAACAATAATGTAGTATTCATATTCATTTAGATAACAGTGTGATGTACTAAACTCCATACGTGTAAGCAGGGTTCTACAAGTTCACATGGTTTCAAGTAAAAGTATAACTAAAAGTGAATATCAATACTTATAACATAAATTTTAACTTGAGTTTCAAATCTTTGAATGGAAAATACAATTCAAATATTATTTACTCTCATCTGTATTAAATTATTTTTTCGTTTCTGTGACATGAAAATGGCTTGAAATCACTGAAATGGTGTAAAAAAATCTCTAAATGAAAGCTAAAATTGGATATTTTCTCGGTAAATCCATATTTTTATATGTATATTTCTGAAAGAAATGGGTAAAATATTATATTACATATCTAAGCTATGTTAAAACAGGTATGTGGTTTGAAAACAATATGACTTAAATAGAGTTTTCCTGTGTAAAATTGGGTATTCGGGTCACTTTTCTTTCAAAAGTCCTCTCTGAAAGCATTTTTTTTTTATAAGTGTTTCTGTTTCTGTACATGGTAATGTGAGTGAAAAACATATGTGTGTCACCCATCTGCTGTTAAAAATATTTATTTGTCGAGGGGTAACTTCTTAAAGTGTATTAAACTATTTATGTAAAGTAGATCTTTAGCCACATCTACTTCAAAGTACACTTTTGTATGTTAAAAGAATATCTTTGTAAAATTGTGTTGAAAATATATATTGAAAATAACTCTGTGATAAAGTTAACTTAGACTGTGCGTAAAAATTATTTGTTAGATTATATAATGTTAAAATATAAAGTAAGTCAATTCAAGTTTTATAGTAAAAATTAATTTTGCTGTTACATTTTCAAGAAATTGTGTATAAAACTTATAATAAATTCATATAATTTCTATTAAAGTTAAGAGTGAATATTTACTATTTTCTAATAGCAGCGAAATAAATATGTAATATAAATGTACGTTTTCTTATTTTAAACTTTTGGTTGTTTGTTTAATATTATATATACATTGATAACATAAAAAAAATTGGTGTACCTTTTCTTCTCTTTCTACTGAGTATAGATGAGTAAACAAGTGACGTCACTCTATTCAAGCTTCCGAAAAGGGGAGAATGGGTTTGCACATGTTCTATGTTACACGTGAATGCATGCGTAAGAAAAGGAATGTTGTTCACCTTATTTTATATTTAAATTCATGAAATATAAATAAATTTTGGAAGAATAATGCTTTACTTCGCTAATATACAGTTATATAAACTAAAAAGTTGACTAAAATTAAGTATGACAAATTAAAACATAGAAAATCAATTAAATTTAATTAATTCTCATAAAATTTCTAATATAAAACTATCTAAATTTCAATATTTTTTTTTTTTGTATTATGGTCATTTGAAGGATAAAATCGTACAAGTTAGGGCCTTACAGTACAATCAAATCTGAAAATTTTTGTAAAATTCATATTTTTCTTGAAAATTAGTATTTTTTTTTATTTATTATTAATATTGATTAAAGTGTTCAGCATTTAAAAGTAATATATATGTTAAATAATCAGCTTATGATTCGATATCATCATATTATAGTTGAAATTTTTTTATGAAATCAGCATTTTTCAATAAAAATCCCCATTTTCTATTGATTAATTACTATACTCATTAAAGTGTCCATTGTTCAGGAACTATAATGTAAGTTTAAATTCCATCTTATATTACGATATCCTTATCTTATAGTTGAATAACTCTTAAGAAATCGGCTTTTTTTCCCCCTTAAAATTGCTATTTTTCCATTGTTTCATCTAATTAGTAATACTCATTAAGATGTTCGTCATTCAAAATAATTATATATCTTTAATCTACCGCTTATGATTTGATATCCTCATCTTATAGTTGAAAAAGTCTTAAAAAATCAGCTTTTTTCGTTAAAAGTAATATTTTCTTTTGCTTAATTATTATACTCGTTAAGGTGTCCATTGTCCAAAAACTATAATATAAGTTTAAAATCCATCTTATAGTTTGATATTCTCATGTTATAGTTGAAAAATTCATAAGAAATCAGCTTTTTCGTTAAAATTGTTATTTATTTTGCTTAATTATTATTCTCATTAAGGTGTCCATTGTTCAAAAACTAAAATGTAAGTTTAAATTTCTTCATATAAGTTGATATCGTCACCTTATACTTGAAAAATTCTTAAGGAATCGGCTTTTTTCGTTAAAGTTGGTATTTTTCCATTGTTTCGCTTAATTAGTGATACTCATTAAGGTGTTTGTCATTCAAAATTAGTATATAAAATCAATATTCATCTTATAGTATGATAATCTTGTCCATTTAACCTCTTCTTAGAGTTCTTATTTTCACCCCTCGTGTTACAGTAGAAAATTATTTTTTTTCCCGTCGGAGGATCGGTGTCTCCGGCCGGTGGCACGGTGCCTCAGTGCCTCCACCTCATCCCTCAATCCCTCCACCTCCTGACCCGAACTCTTGTTTTCCCACTACTCCCATAGGATTTACGACCGTAAACATTGAAATAGATGGTTATACATTAAATTCAGATTTATACATACATAGTTGCCAACCTCCCGATTTTTTGAATACCAGTAAAATCATACAAATTTTTTTGCTTTATCAAATAGCAGAAATTGCACGATTACATAAAACAAATATTTTTTCATAAAAATAATGGTATGAAAAAAATCGGGAGGTTGGCAACTATGTACATCGTAAAAAATTTGAATCATTCTATAATTTTAGGGAATACCTTTTTGAGACAATTAAATTTCAATATTTCAGAAAAAGGATTGCAAATTATGGGAAAACGGAAATTAAGAGAAGTTAGGGTAAATTACGTCACTGCTTTCCCACAAGAAACAGCCATGACGAAAATCAGACGTGTCAGCTATGTCACACCCAGATTTCATGCGATGTTGCGGTCAGAAAAACAAAACAATCCCACGATAGGAAAAAGGATTTCGACAGCTGAATTAGTCAGAAAGGAACAAACTAATCAAAATGAAACAGCTTTTAACTTTAGTGAAGAAGTAAACATGCAATTAAGTATTGGAAAAAGTTGTTTATTAGAAAGTGAACCGTGTTCTATCCCACAGTTAGACTTAGCGAAAACCGCAGACATTTATTTAGCTGAAACAGCCAATTCTATTAATTTTCAGGAAGTTGAGATAAATCATATTACAAACAACACTATTAAGAAAGAGTTAACGGAACTGATTACTAATTATAAACCAAACAAGGTTAAGGACACAGAATTAAAAGTAAATATAATATTAACTGATGATATTCCGATTGCGCAATGACCGCGTAGATCGGCATATCCGGAGCAGGAATTTGTGGACAAACAAATACAGGAATGGTTGGAAACGGGAATTATAACGGAGAGCAACTCTAATTATGCATCTCCTATAGTGTTAGCGAAAAAGAAAAATAACTCTTGGAGACTTTGCGTAGACTATAGATCGCTAAATAAAAAAAGAATTAGAGATAATTTTCCCTTGCCAAGAATAGAAGATGTCTTAGATAACATCGAGGATGCAAAGATTTTCACTACATTGGATTTAAAAAATGTTTTTTTTTCATATAGACGTAGCAGACGAGAGTAGGAAATATACAGCATTTGTCACGCATAACTCACAGTACGAGTACTTAAAGCTCCCATTCGGATTATCGGTTGGCCCACAACAGTTTCAAAGATATATTCAAGCTGTTTTTAAACAGTTAATTAAAGAAAAGGTAATATTAATTTACTTAGACGATGTTATAATACATGCGGAAACTGAGGAAGAAGCCTTGGTAAAACTGAAACGCGTCCTAGAAGTTGCATCGGATTACGGACTTGAATTGTTAGGGTAGGTTTTTTTTCATTTATTCTAAATTTTCCATATTTTCTTTATTTTTTCTATATAAGTTGTAGCCCCCCCCCCCCTCCTTTTATAATAATCGTTATGTTTTTCATTTAATATTCTCTTTATTTTAGTCTGAAATAATGGAGTTAAAATACCTTTTCTTTCTTTTAAATGTCTAAGCTAAAACAAATTCATTGTCTCTTTAACTTAAAATCATAATTTTTATATTTCCCCTGTAAGTTATAATTTCACTGGGGTGGTCCTTGTTACCATGGGAAATTTCCAAATGCTCTCGGACACTTGGGCAATAAAAATCCATTTCCCAGACAACGTATATTAGCTTGTATTGTCAGGAGTTTTATGACTCCATTTTTGCTATTTTTTCGTAAACAACTTTAGCGGTGTTGGTCGCCTTAATCTGCTCTGTAGATCTTTCGTGGAAAAAGCAGGACTCGGGCGGCAGATAGTGGCCCGTATTGTTAAAGTTTTATTATTCGTTTTTACGAGCCCAATTATTCCGTTTTATGTAAACAACAGTTCACGTGGGAGGTCGAAAGAAGGGAGCGGAAACGGAACAGCTGTACACATGCCATCACCCCTATGCGAAGTAGTTCCACCCGCAAGAGAGCGACGACCAATGGTTTTACGTAACGTATTCGCGGGGAATGTTTTTTTCCCTGGTATAGTTTAGCGCGGGAGATTGTAGCCTGGGAGATACGGTATATGAGTTTTTTAGGGGAAGGCTGGGGCCTTTCCTCTCTCCCCCCCCCCCCTGGAGTTTTCCTGGTGGTGGCCAGAGAATTTGAGAGGCATTCGATCGAAAAATGTGTAACTGGAAGGTCCGGTAAAGAAAAAAGGTATCTGGTTCCCCGAGATATAGTCGATGAAGAAATGAAGAGAGTAAAAATATACTTTACTCATAACTGATACTCTCAGCTAAGAGGAAAACTTTGTCTCAGATATGGAGTTTGGAATCACAGATGGTTAAATATATATAAACGTCGAGCAATCGTCTTTAAAAAAAAAAAAAAAACCCGGAATAGAGAGCTGTATCGTCAGCGCTGGTTGATGACGTCCTTTTGTTATGACAGTCACTTAAGACGGGAGGAAGGACCGGTCATTTTTCTACACCACCGAAATCCATTTTTCTACGTCGAGATTCCTGCGTTAAGATTCATCTTTAAGGAAAGAGCATATACTGCTTCCTAGATCCATATTGTGAAATGGAGGAGAAAAGGACCACCTAGATGTCCAGGGTTACCTGAAATTTCCTCAAATAATGCCCAATGTTTATAAAGATAAAACTATCAAACCAGTAATAACATTAATGATTTGTTCCTATAGTGGATACTTCGAGTGTCGAGTCTGCCAAGGAAGTCTCGGTAACTATTTCCTTTCTACTGATAAAAATGTTATTCTTGTGTTATTTCTATGTTTCTACAATGAGAAAATCTTGACATACATACGTGACGGTGTCTTAATTAATATACTTGTTAATTAATTAATAAACTCATATTCATGCTATTGGTTAGTCTCTCATCTGTTTGACTACTTTATGGAAGTTCATTCTTTATTTTACTAAATCTTTACTTAATTTTACTGTTTGAAGTATAATGAGTTTTGTTTAATTATTTAAATAATCAGAGCAAGTAATTATTTAATATTTAATTCTTTTCTAAGATGAATTTACTGAAATTGAAATTCCAAGTAACCTTCTTTTGTTAATAAAAATTTATATAAGTAAAATTTAAATTCTTTACTTGTTTTTGAGGATGTTGTATTATTCTTATTAAAAGAATTAAATTTAATGAAGTAAATTTAAATTCTGGATCTGTTTCTAAAAATGTTTATTAATTTGGTTTTACTTAAATATTAAATTGCTTCTTCTAAATATTGTGAAGTACCTTTTATTTTCCTCTATAAAGAAAGAGATTTAATAAATAAAATAAATTTAACCTGCTTTTAATTGAAGTAAAAGAATTGTAGATAACTGTAAAAGAAAAATTTTATATTAACTATGTTTAATTCTTAAAGTTTATTTGCTGCATTTAAGGTAATTAAATCACACCAACTTCTTATTAAAAGAAAATTGATCTACCTTATTTTTTTTCTTGGTATGGTACTAACCACTATACAAAATCACTCGCATGGTTCTGGCAAATTGGTACATTGATATGATCATGTTTTGTAACTTTAATTAATTATCTATATCCGTATTTTAATTAACTTCTTTCCCCTTTTTTTTGTGCCTTTCAAATTCTGGAAGGATTGCAGAACCCTTTTTTATGTCTTTCTTATTCAAAATCTGTTCTATAAAGTTTTAATGAATTTCATTTAATTTACCATAACAATGTTCCAATTCGTCAAACCACTTGTTGGGTATAAGCGGTATGGTGATAAATGAGAATTTTGTTGATACCTTTTGGCAAATTTATTCATTTACTTAATTAATTTTTTAGTTATTCAAAATTTATTTGGTTTGTTTTGTTTATAGCATCTCTCTGTTTTGATTTTTAATTAGTAATTGTGTAAAATTGTTTCAATTTCTGAAATCAACAAAATTCATTCTTTTGGTTATTTATCACTTTATCAAATACCCCAACAAGAAAATGGTGCCGTGTAGAAACATTCCTGCGGTTACCAAGAATTAAAACTTTTGTTTTTGACTGTAAATTTTGTTTTACATTATATAATTGGAGCAACTGGGTATCGGTTTTTACTTATTATGAAATTGTTTACATATATTTGCCTAGTAAAAGTTTTCTCTATATATTTTTAAATATCTAGTCAACTATAATATTGATATTTTTTTTAAAAATTTGTATAATGAAACTGGTGATGTTCTTGTGCTACAGAGTTTTATAATCCCCATTTTTCCCCTTTTTTACCTTCTATTTTTTATTTTTTTGGGAGTTCTGTGTATCTATCTGACTTTGTTATGGCCAAAGGAGATCCTACTAAGGAGCTGGTAGAGCTCCAGAAAAAAAATTCGTTAGTTGACAACTTGTGCAACATACCACCATTTAATGGAGAGGCTAGCTCAGTCTCATTTACTGACTTTTCAGAGAAACTGGATAGTCTCTCCACCCTTTTTGCTTGGGATGATAGTGAGAAAAAATTTGCCCTCCTTAACCGCTTGAATGGTACTGCGGCAAGATTAGTTAAGCCCCATAAAGATAAAACTAGTGCGGAATTATTAAGTATTTTAAAAAATAAATTTGTCCAAACACCTACTCCTGATGTTGCACTTGCCAAATTCCTCAACTTTAAGCAAACTCCAGGTATGTCAGTGCAAGAGTTTTTTGATGCTGCATCTGACCTCTCATCAAAGGCACTCGTTATTGATGGAGTAGCTGATGCCATTGTCAACAAAAGCCGTGAAGCCATGCTTCACTCTATGCTTTTAAACAACCTCGCACCTGAGATCAGAAAGGGTGTCATCACCAAAGATCCCAAAACCCCACAGCAAATTTTAACTTTTGCTCTCCTGGAGGAAAGAGCGTGCCGCAGTGTAAATCCTTTTTACACTTTACATGAGGAACCAAACCCCCTTTTATATCAACAAAATTTCCCGCAGAATCTAGCTTGTGCAACTACTCAGCCAACTAGGGACAACAATGCAGAAATAGAAACTCTTAGAATACAGATTGAGGCTCTAAATTCTAAACTTGACAACCTAATAAGTGATAAAAGCAGAGAGAGAGAGGTGCAGAGCCAGGAAATAGTGCCCAGTAGAGGTATTACTTGTTTTTATTGTTCCCAACCCGGTCATTATGCTAGAGAGTGCCCCCAGTATGTGTATAATTTTAATAGGAGCAGAGGCAATAATTCTAGGAGCAGGGGAGGATATGACAATAGTTACCGGGGAAGTTACAACAGGAGAGGAAACTTCAGGGGAAACAGAGGAAATAATTACATCAGCAACAGAAGTGGTAGAAACAGAATACAAAATTATGCGGAGGGTCAGCAAGCAAATGATGCAACTAATAACCCCACTGGTGCAGAAAATAGTCATTTAAATGGGGATCGGCTGAATCAGAGGTAGTCGAACTGATTCCAAAAAAGGCCACCGACCCACCTGCGGTATATAGTGTTTTTTCTCCGCAGTCTTATAACTTGCCAACTGCCAGTATACTTATAGGTAATACTAACATAACTGCCCTCTGTGACTCGGGATCTGCAATTAATCTTTTGAGCAGTGTGATTTTGAACTCACTCACAGACTATAATGTGCAACAATGTTATACGCCTATTCTGACAGTAACTGGAGAACAAGTTCCTCTTACTGAAAAAGTAGTTATGAATTTTAAATTCCATAACACCCACTGCCAAACTGTTTTTTTTGTAGTGCAGGGCAAGTTGGCGAAGGAATTTGATGCCATTCTAGGTATGCCCTTTTTGAAACAATACAATGCAATCATTGATTGTGCAGAAATACTGTTTCTCTTCAAGCTTCGGAGCAAACACTATGTAAACAAATCCCGCTTACCCCTCCTTGTACCAAAAACAGTAGTGTGTGTTTAGAGGAAACAAAGGTAAACAAACAAGGTAAGAGTAGTGACCCATGCGTGCAATGTTATGAATTACCTGTATATAATAATCCTATTAATGTGTATAATTGTGCTAAATGTAAATGTATGTGTAATGTAAATAATAACAATTCTAGTGTAAATACTTGCAAAAATAACTATCCCATAGATCATAAAGTTGAAACTGAGGCTAAATTGATAGCAAAAAGTAGTACCCCTGACTATTCGAAAGATATTGAAATAAGAAACTGTGCAGAGAAAATAAAATTAGGGAATAGTAGGGAGATAAGGAAGGTTCATCACAGTCAGAATAATAGTGACGAAGAAAATAATGTTGATAAAAGGTGTAACAGGGTATGTGTTGAAAGTAATAGTGATTGCCAGGTTTTTATGATGGAAGAATTACCGGGTGGTACTACTGTTGATAAAATTGCTTCGGGAAATAGTAAACAATGTGAGGAAAATTTTCAAAATTTTGAACAATGTATTTCTCAAATCAAATCAGAATTTTATAGTGTAAATAATGTAAATGCAAATATTGAGGAGCAGTTTAGTGATAATTCTGAAAATTCTGAAATGGGTAGTTATGAATTTACTGAAAATGAGGAAATGCAAGCAAATAATATTAGTGAAAATACAGGTAAACATGATGTTGAGAAAAAGGCGTGTAATATCAGTATGGCATCTTTGTGTAATAAACTTGAAATCCCAGCCCAGTCTAAAATTTTAGCTAAAGTCAGATGTACGAAGGAAAATTTCAATGACAAGGATAGTATTTTAATGTTAGAGCCCTTTGCTAAGAATTTACATGCAGGCCTCTTAATTTCTAGATCCATTTGTACCCAAAAACATGGCCTATTTCTATCCTTTGCTAACTTTTCTGATAACAATATAGTATTAAATAAGGGTACTTTAGTAGCAAAAGTTCAAAAATGTATTGATAATTCTAACGTAACCCCAGATAATTGTAATTTAGCCTGTAATATCAATACTCCCCCTCCAATTGCAGATTTTGACCATGCCGACCTCAGTTGGAGTTCCGAAATTAATTTAGACCACTTAGAACCGCCCTTAAAATTAAAAATGCAAGAATTTTTACAAGAAAATAAAGATGTTTTTGCTGCGTCTGTCTTAGACTTACCCGGCTGTGACACCATACCCCATTCAATTAATCTAACTTCAGAAAAACCGGTTAAATGTAAAGCATATCGAGTCCCCCATAACTTACGACAGGAAATGGAAGATCAATTAAATATTTTACTACAGGCCAATATAATTTCCCCGTCTATTTCAGAATTTGCTTCGCCGGTCATTCTTGTGAAAAAATCAGACGGATCTTACAGACTGGCTGTTGACTTTAGAAAATTAAATAAAAATCTAATGAAAGATGCCTACCCCATACCAAACATCACAGACTCAGTTGACGCCTTATCAGGCTCAAATTTTTTTTCCACATTAGACTTAACTAGTGGGTTTTTTCAACAAACTATCCGTCCCGAGGATAAATATAAAACAGCTATTATTACTCACAAAGGGTTATTTGAGTGGAATCGAAACTGTTTCGGACTTTCGAATTCGGGAAACAGTTTTCAACGTCTTATGTCTGCAATTTTTGGTGACCTAGGAAATTTGGGAATTTTAGTATACATCGACGATATAGTAATAACTTCTAAAGATGTCGAATCCCATATAAATAAACTTAAGCTTGTTTTTGAAAGGCTTCGGCAACACAAGCTTAAACTCAAACCCAGTAAGTGTACATTTTTATCCGACAAGATCCAATACTTGGGCTTTGAAATCCAAAAAGGACGAGTGTCACCAATCAACAAAAATATTGAAGTAATAAGGAAATTCCAACCTCCTAACACCCGAAAGGCTGTCAGATCCTTCATCGGTGCACTCTCCTTCTATAGGCGATTTTTGCCAGATTTTTCTAAAAGAGCGAGAAATCTTATCAACCTCACTAAAGATACGGGTCGGTTCACTTGGAACCAAGCAGCACAGGAGGAATTTGAGGATTTAAAATCTGCATTAATATCCAAACCTTGTCTTGCCCTTCCTAATTTTGATAAGGAGTTTTACCTTTATACTGATGCAAGTGGCGAAGCACTCGGGGCAGTACTATCACAACTGGATGAAAATGAGATGCTCCACCCTGTCGCATTTGCTAGTAGGAAACTCAAAGACGCTGAGACGAGGTACTCTGCCACTGAGAGAGAGTTATTGGCATTAGTATGGGCCACTACACACTTCAAGTGCTACCTTGCCAATACTCATTTTTATATATACACTGATCATGCACCTCTTACGTACATGCTCAAAATTCAGGATCCCACATCACGTATGGCTAAGTGGATCTGTACACTTTCTGATTTTACATTTACCATCAGATATATTAAGGGAAAATGTAATAGCGTTGCAGACTTTCTTTCAAGGTTCACCACAGATAGCAAACCGGATAATGTCACCAATTGCAACTTTTCTATACAAGTAGCGAAGGAGACAACTTTTATGCCACATTCCAACCTTTTAGAAAAGATAGGTGAATTACAGAAAACAGATAAAAAGTGCTGTGAAATTGCTCGCAAAATTAGCGAAAATCTTGAGGTTGCACCCAAGTATTTGAGATTTTTCTTTAGGGATGATCTTCTTGTATGCGAGGATACACGGGAGTCACCCCTATTGAATAATCCTATCAAACTTGTGGTGCCGAAGAAAATGGTTGAGCAAGTGTTTGCACTAACCCACGAATCCCTAGCTGCTTGTCACCAAGCTTTTCAAAAGACAATAGACCGCATTCGTGAGCACTTTTATTGGCCAGGAATGTCGGCAGATGTCAAGCACCTAGTGAAGTCGTGCGTTAGCTGTCAAGAAAAAAGAGCGCACAAAGCAGATCAACTCGCCCCTCTCCAACGTGTACCCACACCTCATTTCCCTATGAATAAAGTGAACCTCGATGTTATAGGGCCTCTTCCTGTTACCTTTTCGGGTAACAAATTTATAATTACATACATTGATGCATTTTCAAAGTGGCCTGAAGCTTATGCGGTATCCTCAATCACATCTGATGTGGTAGCCGATACTCTCGCGGACTTCATTTCACGTTATGGAGCTCCATGTTACATCTCAACCGACAGAGGACCCAATTTAATTTCTGCAGCTATCGAGCATGTGTACAAAATGTTTGGAATAAAACATCCCAAAACCACGGCATATCACCCAGCCGGAAATGCTCAGATAGAACGCCAGAACAGGACTTTAAAAAACGCCCTGTGTCATATTGTGAATGAGAATCAATCAGACTGGGACACCAAGCTTAAATTTGCACTTTTAGCCATGCGCACGGCTGTGCACTCATCTACCAAACTAACTCCAGCAGCTGTTATGTATGGCAGAAACCTTAACCTACCCTATAATTTATTCTCTCAACCCCCCCAATTTAGCTATAATGATGCCCCCTCTTTTTGTGAACTTTTGATACCAGCTCTGCAAAAGGTGTACGCTGAAGTGCACAGTCATTTAATAAAAGTATCAGAGAATCAAGAAAAGTATAGAGAAAAGACAGCTGTTGACAAAAAACTAAAAGTTGGTGATCTGGTTTGGCTTTTCACTCCAGCAATTGCACCTGGTACAACAAAAAAATTAAGTAAGTTGAATAATGGCCCCTTCACTATCTTGGAAAAATTAAATGAGGTAAATTTTAAAATCGCCCTTGTTGCAAATCCCAAAAACGTTCAAGTTGTCCATGTGGATCGCCTCTCTGCCTTTAAAAACAGACTCCCGATTTGGTCCGACGACCCACAACAACAACAGAGTGTCCCAGATTCGATTGACGATCCACCTATCGATGTGCAGCAATCGATTCCCCATGCAGAGCAATTCGCTCAGCGCAGACGCCATCGCGATTACTGTATTATACCAAGTTCTGACACTCAAGAGAGCAACCCTGGTACGATTACTCAAAATGAATTCAGCACTCACGGAAGCCAAGCGAATTCAGCTAGCGATCCAGCCGAGATCGACCCCCCTCCTCCTCACTCAAACAAAACTCCGGAGGTTGAAAATTCAGCTGATAACCATCAGCAGAAAAGTGAATCAGCGGAGGAAGCTCTATCGGAGGAGAACAATGAATCGGAAAGGGAAGTACAGGAGTGTGAAATAGCAGCAACGACCAGCGAAGCTAGCGTTGCCGAAAATTCGATTAACAAACCGAATAAGTCGAAATCATTGAATCGACCGCAGCCGACTTCGCAGGACGCTTACGGGCTACGTGAAAGACGAACTCGCCCTATTTATAAAATTTAGTTTCCTTATATTCTTTTATCTATGTGTATTTATAGTTTTATTTCGTAATATTTATATGTGTTTATGTGTTGCAATGTATTTTATAGTAAATTTATGTATTTTTCGTCGTGTATATTAGCGTTTTCTGACCCAAACATGGTTTGTTTTGGTTCACTTAGCGAAAATCGGAAACCCGATTTCGTGTTTTTTATACACCCTGTGTCGTGTATATATACATTTTTTAGTGGTATTTAGCTACTTGTATTAGTAAATACCCCTCCGCACACCTTTTTGTGCAAGTTTTTCTTCAAATTTAAGATGTATTCTGGGTACTTTGAAAGTGTCCGTTTTCCCCCCCCCCTTGTTCTTAACAGCAAGTGTTAGGCTGGGTCGGTTGGCACTTTTCATCGTATGCACGCAAGTACGATATTATAGATTCCTAATTATGTATATATATTTTTTTTTCATGTGTTTTTATACCACTTTTAGTCTAAGAATGTAGTTTGGCATATTATAGTTTTTATTTTGATACTTAGGTGTGACATACCAATTTACCCCTTTGGTTTCGTTCATGAAATTCCTTTTTGTTTTTCTTCTAGTGCAATGTCAGCAGAGTAGTATTTTATCTAATCCTAGTTGGTAGTGATTTTTTTTTTGTAAATATTTTTTTTTCTTCCTGAAAATTCTACCTTTTAAAATTTGTGATTATCTTAAATTTACTTTCTGCTTCTAAATTGTGTTTTTTTTTGTATGTATGTCTTCAAAATTAGTAATTATATATACTCTATATACATAAGACTTTTTATTTCTATGGGGATTATGACCTTGTTTTGTTGTGACTATGTGTTATGAGTCACATCTGTTTTTATTTGGTTTTGGGTAGGTAAATTGGGTAGTCTGATGATACTGCATCATCACTGTCTGGGTTTTCTTTGGAAAACAATGTTTCCAGTACAAAAAAAAAAAAAAAAAAAAATTCTAGGCTGGTTCAGTCTACGTGTGGGTAGCACAAGAACATAACTACTTTTCCCATGCACAGTGTTTTCTTGTTGTAACTGCATTTATATACATTTATTCTACACCCCAAACACCACTTTTACAGACTTTAACTTTATTCCGGGGTTCATTTTGCATTTGTTATCCTATTTTAAACTTTGGTATATTGTTACTCGATTACTTTGATGAAATGCGTTGTGTCATAAATCCGTTACATGTGTAAATACCCAGTTGCTTATTTTTTTTTTGTTATTGTATGTGCCAGTAGTACTGATATAGGTAAATGTATGTTGTAATTTGATTTTGTTTTCACATCAAACTGGCCAATTTATCATGATTTTATGCAAATGTTGTATATATTATTATGAGTAATGTATTGTTTTTCAGTTGGCAGTCTCGACACTCTTGCAATCTTTTTCCAAAATTCAAAAAAAAAAAAAAAAAAAAACTTGTAAATAATTTAGTTTGTTTTTTGGCAAAATTTTGGTCGTATAGGTAGATAGATTAACGTATTGTAAATAGAACCTGCTAGGAGTTGCAACATACAGTAACAGTCGTGGAATTCGGAACATGCACAGGTATGTTTATAGGTGGGATTCGGTATCAGGAGTTAGAAATGGTTATGCAGCGAAGGTGTCCTATGTAGAAACAAAGTGCAGTTTTCCCCGCCTTAGAAGGCAGTACTCCTTAGGTGTCTTGTTACCCTCTTGTGGTTTTCCCAGTTCTAGTCGTCAGGTATTTCAGCAGTTACTTGGGAGTGGTTCATGGTGGGCAGCTCTTAGTGTACATTCCGGAGTGTATATCTGACAGCGGCGACTTCACTCTATAATTCATGATTGTTCTTCGGACCGATGTCTGGCCTGCTCGAACGGTTAGGTCTTATATTGTGGAATCTCCAGCGTACTGTGAACTACCTCTCAGCCCGGTAACCCTTGCGAAATTTTTTTTTCTGTTTCGGTCTGCACGTTTCAAAAAATTAAATTTTTTTTTATCAAAAAATTTTATTTTTTTGCGGTAAAGGGAGAGTCATGTTAGGGTAGGTTTTTTTTCATTTATTCTAAATTTTCCATATTTTCTTTATTTTTTCTATATAAGTTGTAGCCCCCCCTCCTTTTATAATAATCGTTATGTTTTTCATTTAATATTCTCTTTATTTTAGTCTGAAATAATGGAGTTAAAATACCTTTTCTTTCTTTTAAATGTCTAAGCTAAAACAAATTCATTGTCTCTTTAACTTAAAATCATAATTTTTATATTTCCCCTGTAAGTTATAATTTCACTGGGGTGGTCCTTGTTACCATGGGAAATTTCCAAATGCTCTCGGACACTTGGGCAATAAAAATCCATTTCCCAGACAACGTATATTAGCTTGTATTGTCAGGAGTTTTATGACTCCATTTTTGCTATTTTTTCGTAAACAACTTTAGCGGTGTTGGTCGCCTTAATCTGCTCTGTAGATCTTTCGTGGAAAAAGCAGGACTCGGGCGGCAGATAGTGGCCCGTATTGTTAAAGTTTTATTATTCGTTTTTACGAGCCCAATTATTCCGTTTTATGTAAACAACAGTTCACGTGGGAGGTCGAAAGAAGGGAGCGGAAACGGAACAGCTGTACACATGCCATCACCCCTATGCGAAGTAGTTCCACCCGCAAGAGAGCGACGACCAATGGTTTTACGTAACGTATTCGCGGGGAATGTTTTTTTCCCTGGTATAGTTTAGCGCGGGAGATTGTAGCCTGGGAGATACGGTATATGAGTTTTTTAGGGGAAGCCTGGGGCCTTTCCTCTCTCCCCCCCCCCTGGAGTTTTCCTGGTGGTGGCCAGAGAATTTGAGAGGCATTCGATCGAAAAATGTGTAACTGGAAGGTCCGGTAAAGAAAAAAGGTATCTGGTTCCCCGAGATATAGTCGATGAAGAAATGAAGAGAGTAAAAATATACTTTACTCATAACTGATACTCTCAGCTAAGAGGAAAACTTTGTCTCAGATATGGAGTTTGGAATCACAGATGGTTAAATATATATAAACGTCGAGCAATCGTCTTTAAAAAAAAAAACCCGGAATAGAGAGCTGGTATCGTCAGCGCTGGCTGATGACGTCCTTTTGTTATGACAGTCACTTAAGACGGGAGGAAGGACCGGTCATTTTTCTACACCACCGAAATCCATTTTTCTACGTCGAGATTCCTGCGTTAAGATTCATCTTTAAGGAAAGAGCATATACTGCTTCCTAGATCCATATTGTGAAATGGGGGAGAAAAGGACCACCTAGATGTCCAGGGTTACCTGAAATTTCCTCAAATAATGCCCAATGTTTATAAAGATAAAACTATCAAACCAGTAATAACATTAATGATTTGTTCCTATAGTGGATACTTCGAGTGTCGAGTCTGCCAAGGAAGTCTCGGTAACTATTTCCTTTCTACTGATAAAAATGTTATTCTTGTGTTATTTCTATGTTTCTACAATGAGAAAATCTTGACATACATACGTGACGGTGTCTTAATTAATATACTTGTTAATTAATTAATAAACTCATATTCATGCTATTGGTTAGTCTCTCATCTGTTTGACTACTTTATGGAAGTTCATTCTTTATTTTACTAAATCTTTACTTAATTTTACTGTTTGAAGTATAATGAGTTTTGTTTAATTATTTAAATAATCAGAGCAAGTAATTATTTAATATTTAATTCTTTTCTAAGATGAATTTACTGAAATTGAAATTCCAAGTAACCTTCTTTTGTTAATAAAAATTTATATAAGTAAAATTTAAATTCTTTACTTGTTTTTGAGGATGTTGTATTATTCTTATTAAAAGAATTAAATTTAATGAAGTAAATTTAAATTCTGGATCTGTTTCTAAAAATGTTTATTAATTTGGTTTTCCTTAAATATTAAATTGCTTCTTCTAAATATTGTGAAGTACCTTTTATTTTCCTCTATAAAGAAAGAGATTTAATAAATAAAATAAATTTAACCTGCTTTTAATTGAAGTAAAAGAATTGTAGATAACTGTAAAAGAAAAATTTTATATTAACTATGTTTAATTCTTAAAGTTTATTTGCTGCATTTAAGGTAATTAAATCACACCAACTTCTTATTAAAAGAAAATTGATCTACCTTATTTTTTTTCTTGGTATGGTACTAACCACTATACAAAATCACTCGCATGGTTCTGGCAAATTGGTACATTGATATGATCATGTTTTGTAACTTTAATTAATTATCTATATCCGTATTTTAATTAACTTCTTTCCCCTTTTTTTGTGCCTTTCAAATTCTGGAAGGATTGCAGGACCCTTTTTTATGTCTTTCTTATTCAAAATCTGTTCTATAAAGTTTTAATGAATTTCATTTAATTTACCATAACAATGTGGGACCGCACCCAACTTAGAGTAAACTTGCGGTCCCGTGTGCGTTCTAAAGCGAATAAGACTAATTTGGAAGTGATTCAGTGACAGTTGCCCAGAGTGCATTACTGACCCTCCTTCCGAGGCGGTCTGGTTGTTTGAGCAGATTTCTGCATGCAAAGCAAGTTATATATCATGTCTGATATAGATACTCATACAGAAAGAGTCCTTTTCAGGACAGGTTCTGTGCCCACCCTTTCCGGGGAGGGCATGGAGCCGCCCTCGTCAGACCTCGCCGTGGTGCGGCCCCGGCGGTCTTCGATCGGAACCTCCTCCGATGATGAACTGGCTAACATGACGAGGGCCAAGTTGGGATCAGTAGTTGTAAATACTGATGTAGACGGCATTGAACGCATAGCCGGCGACGAGGGCCAGGGAGACGCAGCGTGCGGTTCCGTCACCCAGGCTCACGAAGCTGGCGAAAATGAAGACGCCCTGGGAGATTCTCTCCCGGAGGCCGAGGTAGTAAAAGAAATCGCGAGCGGCTCGGACCCTTCCGATATGTCTCTCTCGGACATGGTAGAGTTTTCGACCGCTTTCGTCGAGGACACGCACTCTCTAGGTGCGACATTCCTCACAGTGCTCGAGAGAACCAAGGGCCTCAAGGTCCAGAGGAAGAATGAACTTAGTGAACTTTTGGTTCCGGTCATGAACTTCGTCTCGAGACAACACTCTTGGCTCATGCTCTTGCACGAGAAAGCCTCACAGACGGGAGATGTGCGGGACGTAAGGAAAGACGTCGGCGTTGGTAGTACACCACGCATTTTCAGAGACGTTTCCCGATTATCGTTCAGCCTCTCTCAGACGGAGGGGGAACCGAAACCAACGTATCGTTCCAGAGCGGTGCAGACGGACGTCCTCGACTCACCCGTGCGATACTCTTCCTCAGCATCGAACGCAGCACGAGGTAAGTCGTTTGATCGAAATCGGAGTAAGCACAGGAAGGAGAGGCGAGAGGACAAGTCCAGGTTACAAGAGGACTTGACTGTGTCGGACTCAGATTCTGAGTCCAGGACCGACGCCCTAGGCCCAGATAGTCCTGTCTTGTGCGCGGGGGGAGTCGACGGCAGTCGATATAACGGCGCTAAGTCCGAAGCAAAGCCCCACGAGTACATTGCAGGAAAGGAGGGTCAGAAGGATGGCCTAGCGCCAGAGACTAAGCGTATTCCTTCCGGTGATTCGGACGTAGCGGACGGTAAATCGGATCGCAATCATCGGACGGAAAAACAAAAACGTAAGCCTCTGGTGCAGAAGGAGAGGTCCAAGACGGTCAAGTCTCTCGTCAGAACCAAACACAAAGCGAAGCTTCACGAAGACGGGTCGCCAGAAGTTCTTCAGCTGGGGATTAAACAGACAGCGACCAAGAGTGCTAGCAAGCGAAGTGAAGGTTCTGGCCCATCCTCTCGGAGCAAAGCGAAACCTCGCAACGACGGATCACCCGACGTTCCTCAGCCGGGGATTAAACAGAAAGTGACTCAGAGCGCTGGCAAGCGGCGCAAAAAGAGGAAAAAGAAACAGTCTAAGAGCTCTAGAACTGATCGTGAGGGGAGTAAGGTAGATTCGAGGAAAGACGTCGTCCAGTCGCACGATTCGGATGCGTCTTCTGTCGACGATCTTCCAGAAACCCAGCTAGCCGGATCGGGGGCTGACGAGGCCGGCTCCTGGTCCAAAGTTGTGTCCAAAAATGCAAGGAAGAAACTGCGGAAGATGGAACGGGTGAGTCAGCCGAAAGGCGCGACTTCCCGTCCAAAGGACTCCGCTCAGATAGGCAAGCAGAAGCCAAAAGCTAAAGCTAAGCCTAAAGAGGACCTAGCCCTCATCGTGCGGCCGAAAACCCCGGCCACACACTCTGAAGTTTCATCCAATTTCATTCGGACAAAAGTAACCAGTGAAATTGATCCTATCAAGGCTAAAATCAGAATTAGAGGTATGCGGGACATCTCAGGAGGAGGCATTGTCATTATCGCAGACAGCACCGCAGACCTCGAAAAGCTGGAGGCCGAAATAGAGAAGACGGAGCTGGCGAGCGATCTTTCGATTTCGAGACCGCGACGACGCACCCCGGAGATTGTGATCTTCGGTGTGGACTCGAATCTGTCCGACGCCGCAGTGATTCCTGCAATCCTAGAGCAGAATGAGGTTCTTCAAGGGGCGACTCTTGAACTCAGAACCTCGTTCCCAGGGAGACGCGGTCGAAATCACGTCTTAGCGATAGACGAGAGTTCATTTCAGCGCCTGGCGCGGACTCGCAAATTGAGTGTGGGCTGGTGCCAAGCGGACTTCCGGCCAAATCGGAGGCCTCTGATTTGCTTTCGTTGCTGGAAGTACGGCCACATACAGAAGGTGTGCCACAATGCGTCCCGTTGCGGGAGGTGTGGCGTCTCGGATCACACAACCTCGGACTGCAGTGCGGACGCGCCCTGCTGCCCGAACTGCAGAACCAGGAACCAACGGAGACCAAGCGACAAGCAATTGTCGACCAGTCATGCCGCAGGTTCTAATGAGTGTCAAATCCATAAGTTGGAGGTCGAGCAATTAAGAGCGGAATCATCATGGGGATGAACCCGACTTTTGCACATCTTAATTGCCACCATTGCAAGGCGGCCGGAAACCAACTGGCTCAGGATACTCTGTCTCACGAGACAGATATCGTTTCGCTCAATGAACCATACGTCGGCGAAGGCTCCGTAGTAGGTACGCCTGAGGGCTACGCGCAAGTTCACTCGGAGGGCAACCTCTTTAGGGCGGCTTTCTGGGTGAGCAAGCGAGTGTCTTTCTGCACGGTCCTGAGACACCCTGATGTGGTGGCCATCCGCTGCAAGTGGTCGAACAGCTGGGTGCTGGTAATAACGTGTTACTGTGCCCCTTCTGAAGAGATCGACCACGTTCTCGACTCGGTGGATACGCTGTTAAGACAATACCAGAACGACAATATTGTCCTGGTTGGAGATTTTAATGCAAAGTCCACGATTTGGGGGCAGCGGCCCACGGATCCTAGAGGGCGGTCCCTAATCGCCTTCGCCTCGAACGCAAACCTCGAAATCGTTAACGACCCGGACGGTCCTCCCACTTTCCTTGGTCACCAAGGAGAGGGTTGGATAGATGTCCTTCTCGTCCGCTTTTGCGCCAACCGCATTGCGGACTGGAGGATCTCCGATGTCGAAACAGTGAGTGACCACCGTCTCATGCTGTGGACCTATGAGGGCAGGCTGAGTCCCCGTAAGCCAAGAGGAACCAACAGACGTTGGTTCCCAAGGGATTTAGTCTGGGATGAGTTCCTCCGCGATCTGCAGACAGCGGATCTGAGACGGTACGACTTCGCTACCCCGGAGGAGGGTGTTGAACACTTGATGTCAACTTTGGCGAAGCTGTGTCAGAAGCACAAACGCCGTAAGATTGCACGTCGCAAGGGGACATGTTGGTGGACAACTGCGTTGACCAGCCTCAGATCTCGTTTGCGCGCGCTGAGGAGGCTTTACCAGAAAAGCCTGGAGCCGACTCAGAGAGCGAGACTTGGCGCCCTCTTTAAGCGTAAGCGAGCAGAATACAAGAGGTCGATCCTGCGCACAAAACGTGCCTCGTTCCGGAAATTCATTTCCGAAGGACTTGTCACGGATAGGCCAGGCCAAGTAGTGGATGTGGTAAAGGGCAAGTGGAGACGGGAGGCGCCCATTCTGCTGGTCCTTCCCTCCGGTGAGGAGGTCTCCACCTGGGAGGAATCCCAGGATGCACTTGCTAGACACCACTTCCTACAAGCCGATGAAGCCTCGCGGGTCGAAATCATCAGGACCGGCGAACCGGATTGGTTCACGTTGGAAGAGCTGGAGTTTGCAGTCGAATCGCTGCCGCCTAACAAGGCACCTGGCCACGACGGAATCAGTCTAGAGATCGCCCGTAAGGTCCTCCAATACCATCCTCAATGGTTATTGGCCTTGTATAATCACTGCTTGAGGTCGTCTTGTTTTCCGCGGGAATGGAAGCGAGCGGTCGCTGTTTACTTTGTCAAGTCAGGCAAAGAACCGAGCGACCCAGATTCCTACCGCCCGATTTGTTTACTGCCGACCCTCGGGAAGGTTTTAGACAAGTTGTGCGCAGCGAGATTGGCGCTCTATCTAGAGACCAACGGGAAGCTCCATCCGCAGCAGTACGGCTTTCGAAAGAACGTCAGTACTGTCGACGCGCTACGGAAGGTGTTGAACTACATAGCAGAATCGAAGAGACGTGAAGCTTACACATGTTTGCTTACGTTAGATATCAAGAGCGCTTTCAACAGCGTACGGCGAGCCGCTGTCCTCCAATGCTTAGAGGACTGCGGTGTTGAACCGTATCTCCTGGGGATGATAGACGACTACCTCTGGTACCGCTCGATCATCCTCCACGACGGGGAACACTACTACAACGTTGGCGTGCCTCAGGGTTCGTGCCTCGGCCCGACCCTCTGGCTCGTAGTAGTTAACGTCCTCTTGGACGAGTTGGATCGCTTGCCAGTACCAACAGACGAGGAGTGAGCTGTTCAGGCCTTCGCCGATGACGTCTTCGTGGTAGCACGTCACAAGGCTATCATGAGGTTCGCGACCCTGCTCACACCGGTCCTCTCGAGGATCCACAGCTGGGCGGTGGGTTTCGACCTCACATTCAGTTACGCCAAGTGCTGCCACACAATCGTTCCTCCCAAGGGCACCATCAAGTACCAGCCTTCGACGCCCATCCGTATGGCGGGTCACAAGGTCGCACATCGATGGAACATCCAGTACTTGGGGGTTACGATTGATTGCCATCTCAGTTGGATGCCTCACCTGGACCAGGTTCAGGAAAAGGCGTTCAAGGTACTACACAAGTTGAGCCGACTTTCTGCGGCCAGCTGGGGGATCTAACCGCACCTTCGCAAGATGCTGTACGCACTCGTTGCAAAGCGCATTATCTTGTACGCGGCCTCTATCTGGTTCAACGGGAAAGTTGTGTTGCGGAATAGGTTACTCAGCGTACAGCGAGGCCTACTGCTGTGCGTGACCAAAAGTTATAAAACGGTTTCGACGGATGCTCTAAACGTCTTGGCAGGGGTTCTACCTCTTGACTTACGTGCAGAGCTGGACCGGGATTTCACGTCTCTGGTCCGTTGGAACGCAAGCATTGATGGCACTGGGCTAAACCCCGGAGCCGTCGAGCTGTGGAAGCCATCTCTCAACCGAGACAACCTCCGACGGATCCCATGGACTTTGGACCTCACTCCGAAGACAACGTGTTCATACTACACGGACGGGTCCAAGCAATTGAACGACACGGTAGGCTGTGCGTTTCTTGCTGTTGTTGGGGGTAGGATCGACAGAGAGAGTCAGTTCCGCCTTACGGATGGCGCAGAAGTCTTCGCGGCCGAGGTCCACGCGATCAAAGCAGCGATAACAGACGCCCATCTACAGGGTCTCAGTGAGCTCGACGTCTACTCAGACTCGAGATCAGCGCTCCAGGCGCTTAATGGCCTAGTGCCCAAGCACAAGGCAATTGCTGAGATTAAGGAAATGGTGAAACAAACCGGAGTCAAGCCTCATCTTCACTGGGTTCGTGCTCACGTCGGTCACGTATACAATGAGCGTGCGGATGCGTTGGCGAAAGCAGCCACGGCCCGACATACCGTCGACGTGGAGGTCAAGCTAACGCGCCGCCAGGCCAAGAAAATCCTTCTTGGCCGGGCCGTAACATCTTGGCAAGAAAGATGGACCGATTCAGAGCACGGTCGAGCGACATTCGAGGTTTTCCCGCGGGTCCGCACTCGCAGACTGCAGGGGGACTTTTATGTGAACCAGGCCCTTACGGGACATGGCGCCTTCGGCGACTTTCAGAGACGCCTCTTCGGAAACATCTCAGTATGTTTCTGCGGAACTCGCGTCAGCACAGTCAGACATTGTCTGTACGAGTGCAACCTCTGGCGGTCCGAGAGAGAAACTTTCTTTCCTCGTGACTTCCGGACTCGAACGCTGCGGGACTTATGTCTAGACGGTTATAGCCGCAAGGGAGTGAGACTCATAGTCCAGGATCTCCTCGTTCGGACACTGGACCGCAATCTGGGTCGTCGAAGGGCAGGCCGAAGCGCAAATGCTCTCCGTGGTCGCCGACCACGCTTGAACGCAATTCAACCAGCTCGCGGTGCTGGGGGTCATGGTGCATGACACGTGGGTTAAGAGTTCCACTCGAGAACCCACAGGTAAGGTAAGGTAAGGTAAGGTAAAGGTAAGTATGCACTTTCCTTCCCTCTTGATGTTGTGTTGTGTTGTGTCGTGCTGTGTTGTGTTTGTATTTAGAAAAAAAAAAAAAAAAAAAAAAAAAAGTGCATGTTGTTTTGTGTTGTTATATCGTGTTTGGTGTTTGCATGCTTTGTACTTAGTGTTTATATATTTTCTTTATGTTTTATGTTTGCATGCTTTTGTATTTGTAGTGCATTATATGAGTGTGATCTCCCATAGGATGCCAAGTCGCTTGGATCTCGATGCCTCGCGGGCACCTTGGGAGGGACAACCTAGCCAGGCGTGTCTATGCGTTTGGGACCAAGTTTCTTCAAGGTCCCGGGTTGGCGAGAAGCACCTCCTACTAGCCGCACCAAATGAACTAGTCGCTTCCTCCTTCCCTAGGATTTGATATTCGGAAGGTGCGGTACAGCAATGGGGTAGTGTGAGTGTTTCACATCAGGCCTAGGACCCGGTTCCCTTTTGGGATTCCGGCAACGAAGCTGTGGCTCATTCTCGCTATCCGCCCGAGTGTGAACCTAGTGGCCCTTTTATAAGGTGCCACTAATGTCGCTTCGACCTTTGTCATCAACCCACTTGGGAAAGAGAGTTTGAAGCGCAGGTAGGCGTACGCCCCCGCTTCGCTCTCCGGCCGAAGAGCACTACCTAGAGGGTCCCCGGGTAAACTGGAACCCTCCTGGTCGTGTCTCGCATGGGCTCTTCAAGAGCCTGGAATCGGCGGATGATGCACGACTGCCTTCGGCAGCCGCGACCTCTGTCTTACCATAACAATGTTCCAATTCGTCAAACCACTTGTTGGGTATAAGCGGTATGGTGATAAATGAGAATTTTGTTGATACCTTTTGGCAAATTTATTCATTTACTTAATTAATTTTTTAGTTATTCAAAATTTATTTGGTTTGTTTTGTTTATAGCATCTCTCTGTTTTGATTTTTAATTAGTAATTGTGTAAAATTGTTTCAATTTCTGAAATCAACAAAATTCATTCTTTTGGTTATTTATCACTTTATCAAATACCCCAACAGAATTTAATTTTGCAAAATGTCAATTCCTTAAACGGAAAATTGAATTTTTAGGCTATATTATCGAAAACGGAACTACTAGATCCTCGGAAGCCAAAACTTTGGCAGTAAAGAAATTTCCTGAACCCCACACCCTTAAACAATTACACAGTTTTCTGGGTCTAACTTCTTATTTCAGAAAATACATCCCACATTATGCAACTATAGCGAGACCTTTAAGTGATTTATTAAAAGCGGGAAATACATTTAAATTTGGAATACTCGAAAAGCAAGCTTTTGAGACTCTTAAAGAAAAATTAGTTAACCCCCCAGTATTGCATGTATTCCGACGAGGCGCTAGACTAGAATTGCACACCGATGCAAGCGCCATAGGTTTTGGTAGTGTCCTACTACAAGAAGATGAGAACGAAAACTTACATCCTATTCATTACATGAGCAGTAAAACTACACCTAATCAAGCAAAATATTCGAGTTACGAATTGGAAACCCTCGCGGTAATAGAATCGGTCAAAAAATTTCGAAACTACTTATTAAGCACTAAATTTAAAATTGTGACAGATTGTTCCGCGTTTCAAAAGACTATGGACAAAAAAGACATTACGTCAAAAGTAGCCAGATGGGCGCTATTCTTACAGGAATTCGATTATGAAATTGCCCACCGATCAGGATCCCAAATGAAATATGTAGACGCATTGAGTAGAAATACAGTACTAATTGTCACCCGATCGCACGATGAATTAACATTAAAAATAAAGAATGCACAACAAGAAGAAGAACACATACAAGTGATAAAAAAATTAATCGAAAAAAAATGAAAGTTCAGAATATTTTATAAGAAACGACATCGTATACAAATATGAAAATTACAGAGAACTTCTGATGATTCCTACCAATATGCAAAAGGAAATAATACGCGACGTTCATAACAAAGGTCACTACGCAGTGGCTAAAACTGAAATTATTTTAAAGGAAAATTATTGTATACCCCAATTAAGAAAGCAAATCGAAAGCGTTATTGCCAACTGCATAGAGTGTATACTTTGTAATAAAATGCAAGGAAAAGGAGAAGGTCTATTAAACCCGATCCCCAAACAAAATATGCCCCTCGAGACCTACCACATAGATCACATTGGTCCCATGCCCTCCACAAATAAAAATTACAATCATATTTTTACCGTTGTGGACGCATTTACCAAATTCGTTTGGCTATACCCCGTAAAAACTACAGCCGCTAAAGAAATCATCGATAAGTTAACCCGACAACACGATATTTTCGGAAATCCGTCGCGAATCATAACCGATAAAGGACTGGCTTTCACCTCTGATGATTTTGAGAAATATTGTAAGGAAGAGAACATAAAGCATATTCCCATAACAACAGGAATACCAAGAGGAAACAGCCAAATAGAGCGAATGCATAGAATTCTTATCCCAATTTTGGCAAAACTTAGTGTAGAAGACCCCACTAAATGGTACAAATTTGTCGCGCCCCTACAACGTATCATGAATAGTACCATATCGAGAAGTACAAAATTTACACCTTTCGAACTATTGACAGGAACGAAACTGCGGCAGAAAACCGACCTGCAAATCAAAACACTGCTAGATGATGAGGAACTAAATTCATTCATATAGGAAGGAAAATTGAATAGAGAAATAGCCAAGCAAAACATATTAAAAATACAACAGGAAAACATGAAAACGTATAACAAAAAGCGAAAAAAGGCTAACACCTATAAACTCGGTGATTTGGTGGCCTTTCAGAAAACGCAGTTTGGGACAGGTACCAAACTGAAGCCTAAGTTTTTTGGTCCCTACGAGATTACCGCAGTAAAAAGAAACGATCGCTACAATGTAAGCAAAGTTGGACACCATGAGGGTCCAAATGCGACCTCGAGTGCTGTAGAAGCTGAAGTCCATGAAGCCGTGGACCTCTACTGTCTGAAACAAAGCAAATTTGCTTTTAGGTGATTTTGTGTGTTTTTTTTAATTATTATTATTTTTTTAAACTG
This sequence comes from Maratus michaelseni, assembly GCA_963931845.1. Classification (NCBI taxonomy): domain Eukaryota; kingdom Metazoa; phylum Arthropoda; class Arachnida; order Araneae; family Salticidae; genus Maratus; species Maratus michaelseni. The sequence goes on from OZ007597.1 coordinate 143,368,631, forward strand.
TGTTTTATTGATATTTTTTTCGTGTAATGTAAATAAACTGTGAAAAGAACTGTGTCCAAGTGACAAACAAAAAAAAGAACTTTATTATTTCCCAAACTCTAAAAATGTTATTTAAGGACTAAGAACTTTTCATTCAGTAGTATTTAGTGGCTAATCTTGCTATTACACTTTATTTTTATGTTTGTGTTTTTTTTTTTTTTTTTTTTTTTTTTTTTTTTTTTTGTATCTTATACGTTCTGGAAAAGTAGTCCAGTACTCATCTGGTATACAAAATAGATGATGACTGGGAGGACCCAGCCCTGTCAGGTAGGCCGAATTTGTGGTGACTGGAAACGGACTCTGTACCGCAAAGCCTAACAGATTCCTTAATGAGGCTCTTGATGGAAACCTGAACTGCCGAACAATAGGTTTTGATGAGTTCAGTAATTTTTACTGTGTGAGAACGAAACAGAAGGAGTCGAGAGACAGAATCAGACGGACTCGGGGATGCTCTGAAATCTCCGCGGCCAGCCGGATGAGCTGAGCTGAGCAGTGTTTTATCGGCAAACGGCCTAGACGAGCTACCAATCTGCCATGTTGTTAAAATTATCTTTAAACTTGTAAATAGTTGTATTATTTGATATATAACCAAGAACATTAAACTGTGTAAGATTTCGTTAAAAATCTGCCTGGAGTTATTCATATCCTTTAGACACCGACCATAATATAACTACATTTATATATATATATATATATATATATATATTTTTTTTTTTTTTTCACTTTGAATAAATTTTGCAAAATCTTTCACACATCTACCAGAGCACTCATGAAAACCAACTACAATAAATCCCTTCCCTAATTTATTAAATAGAAATTTTGAGTTTTTTTTAAAAAAAAAAAAAAAAAAAAAAAAAAAAACTAAGAAAATTATCTTAACACTTAAACTGTATTTTTATGAAGATTTTCTATGATATAACACTTGTCATTGAAAAATAAAAAATAAAAATGCAGTCTTCAATCTTGACTATTAATTCATTGTTCATTAATACTTACATAAACCAGGAGAAGTATAAGAAATTTTTCTGTTTTTGATTGTAGTTCCAAAAGGCAATACTATTCGACAGTAGTTGCGGTAGTTTTATAGATATTGATAGAGAAATGTTGTTAATGTGATTTTATAATTAATAACATTATAGTTATCATAAAATATAAATGATAAGAAAAAAAATGAATACATGGTTGGGGATAATCTGTTCGTCACAGCATGTTTCAGTGTAACACTAAGCGGTTAAATCAACTAGCTAGCATTTCATATCAGTCGATTAAAATTTGGTAACAAACATAGAAGAATATGCCATTAAGCTTCGAAAAAAAAGATAAATAAATAACATATCTGACATATTAAAACAAAATTCAAATTTTACTGGGGACTGGGGACCAAAAATGCATATGTTTTGTATTTATAATTTTTTAATAATTGCATTATTAATTATATATAATGGTTAATAAACAGCTTTAACCAACATATAAATGTGCGTTATGTTTGAGCTTCTAAAAGCATTCTTGAAAAAAAAAAAAAATGTGTATGCACGAGAAATATGTATGTATCCACAAAGTCAGGAGATGGCATTGATTAATATAGTTTATTATTAAATATATAAAGACATAAAGAATTAAGAATTATTTAAAAATCATGATGAACTATTTGGTTCATTATTAGTTCAGCTTCAAATGCTGAACTTCCCGTATTCATGTTACATCTTTCTCTCAAGAGAGCCAGGACAAGACTGAAAAAACTTTCATGAAGATTCATATTTAAAAAACAAATGACATCATGAAAGAGTGCAACATAATGTTGATATAATATACAATTTGCCAATTATAAACATTAAATTATCTCAAAATCGTTATAAACAATAAATTATACGAAAATCATTATAAGACAATAAATTATCTGAAAATCATTATAGACCAATAATTTATATGAAAATCATTATATGATAATAATTTATCTGAAATTCATTATAAGACAATAAATTACCTCTTATGAATTCAGAATGTAATTACATCACGTTTTTCCCTTCATAATCAAAAATTGCATTATTTTCTGTAAATAAACTATAACCAACTGCTGGGTTTTTCCATGTGATGCTTGATTATGATAAGAATCAAATTATAAACAAATAAATGATTATAGCATGTATAAAGAACTGATATTACACACAAACAATTCTGTAAAACAAAAGTAATGAAATATGTAAGTTATTTTAGCATGTATGCCTGAATAATAGATCTTTGTCTTCACCATTAATTCATTGAATTTCCAGTAATTCATATTTTAATAATAACTCATTCAATAATTGATGAAAATTTGTGCTTCTGCGAATTTCAATTTATTTATTTATTTATTATTATTATTATTGATGTTATTGTTATTATATTATTTTACACGCTGTACTTAAATGTATAATGAAATGATATTAAATTGGTTTTGAATTTTTAAAAGTTGCTTTCCGTTTTAAAGTGCAGATTACCTTTTGTGGAAAAAAGAACACCTCTGTACATTTATAAAAGATTGTCAATCATAACGGTAATTACCTTTTTTCAAACATCAATTAGAAATGAAGTTATTGCACGTATTTTGACCCCCCCCCCCTATACAAATTTCAAAGTCGCATAAATTGCCGGCCTCTTGAGGACTACAGAACTAAAAACTGTATCTAGTACCAAACTCTAGCGAAGTAAAGAAGGTGTACTGTACACTGTAAAAAAGTTCCGTAACGATACTGAAATTGTATTGTACACTCTAAATAAGTTCCATAAAGATACTGAAATTGTATTGTACACTCTAAATAAGTTCCAAAAAGATACTGAAATTGTATTGTACACTCTAAATAAGTTCCATAAAGATACTGAAATTGTATTGTACACTCTAAATAAGTTCCATAAAGATACTGAAATTGTATTGTACACTCTAAATAAGTTCCATAAAGATACTGAAATTGTACTGGCAATGAGGTTCTAGTATAATTACTTTTTTCTTTTCCGAAAAAAAAAAGTGTTAAAAGTCTAGTTAAATTGTCACTTCCACCAGGACCTGGTTTATCAGAGGGGCACAGGGGGCATGTGCTCCAGGTCCACATTTTCAGGGGGCTCCAAAATTAATTTTGTCCACTCTCTGAACATATGAATTAATGCAAATTTTCGTTTATAATTCATAGAAAAAATTAATTTTTTTCCATTCATGTAAACTAAACTATCTCAGTGTTCTCTACTAACGACAATGAGATACAGTGTTGAATTCAGAGAGTGGCCCGGGAGGGGACATTCACCCCCGGAGCATTGAAATCCCCCCCGGAAGATTTGGGATTTTATACTTTTAATGGTTAAAAAGTATAATTCCCCCCCCCCCCCGGAACTCTACAATGTACCCACCGGAACTCTATAATGCCCCCCCCCGGGAGCCACAGAAATCCCTCCCGGAGAAAAGTGTCTGAATTCAACACTGCAAATGTAATGTAAGTTTCAAAATTCCGACAAGAACAGATGTTAGATCAAACATGTTTCATTTAATTCTTTATGTTTAGAATTTTATTCGCTCTAAAATAGCATGTAGTGAAGAAATTTTTTACCTTGCCTAATTTTTAATGCATTTTTACATCTGTCTATATTATTTTTTCATAAAGCTATGGTTTAGATATTAAACTGCTCATAAAGATGTTTGTCATATTTAGAATACAATTTTCTTGCGAAAGGTGTTCCAGAATGGCCTTTGTACCCGGGTCCTATGATAATTAATCATATATTTGTAATTTAAGTTACTCAAAATTATGTTCCATCATTTCAATTAAGTGCTCATAAATCTAATCTATTTCGATTTCTGTCTATACGCTATTGAATTCTTTCTTTTATTTTATCAAAATGCTTTTCATTCAAATAGAAATAATACATCTTTTACAATTGACATTTATTGATAACGTAAATTAATCTGAATGATATATTTCTGTGAAAGTCAAATCTTCTGCTAATATAATTTTATTATGCGTATATGTAATTTTTAACCCTTGCTTTAAAATCATTAAGCTTTTTAAGTGTAGACAGATTCTATAATTATATATAGGCAATAATTTTAGTAACATTGCGAAATGTTTCCCATTTCAATGTAATTTTATAAACAAATGATAATAAATCGCTCGCTTATAATTATTATCTGACACTCACATCCGTTATTTTAAGGACGTTATATTGTGTTATTTGGCTAAATCGCCAAAATCTAGTAATATTATTGGCGGGTTTCTTATTAAAATTTAACATCTCCATGCGGCCAACGCGGAATGTTATCTTGGCGGCATGCCTCTATACAAAAATAAATTATGTTGCTATACAAAAAACATCACTTTTCTTCTAACCATCATAGAGTAAATAACATATGTGTTGTAATTTTCCAACTGGACGAAAAATGTCCGGGCCAGGATTCGAACCTGGGATCTCTTGGCTGCTCTACCAACTGGACTATCTCGGTCGAATCTGGAGCGCATAATTCATCCAGTTAACCTTATTGATCATAGCGTTCATCGATATTGATCATCGATTTTTCGTCCAGTTGGAAAATTACAACTCATATGATTTCTTTACCAATTTGAATAATTGTGTTAACATTAATCTAGTGATAATAACATATAGTCTGGGGGGGGGGGGGCACCTCTAGATGTCATCTGCTAATAAAGAATTTATTCCGTGGAAAATATTATCTACGTCTATTAATTCAAGGGCATTTTCAGGATTGGAGCCTTCGGATTCTTGTCATAAGCAAATTGTACTACCATTTTAATTGAAATTTCAAATTTTTAAACAAATTACTACGAAACAACAATAATTTACGTCTGTCAAGAAGTGCTTAAAAAAAAATCCGTTTGACAGGTCCTACATAGATTTGATCAGGTCCTGACTTCCACTAAAAAAATTCTGTAAATATAAGAAAATTTCAATAGCGGCCCGATTGCCAGTAATAATTTTCTTACTTTTATGGATTTTTTTAAAGTTTTTAAAAGTTGAAACCTGCATCTAAAAAATATTAGACTGCAGTGTGAAATATTTGTATGGGTTATATTTACAAATAAGGAAACTAAATACGTTGAAATACTTTATTGTATAAATATTTAACAGAACATTCATACAAAAGAAATGCAACACTGTGCAGAAAAATTCACTTTTACAAGTTAAGATATGAGAATGACAAAAGCGGAAACACCGGAAACCCATTGTGTGAGGCGACGGTTAGTAGGAATGTCTATGCCAACATAAAAGCCAAGTTTTCGCCAATTGGGAATTCAAGCGCTCGAATACGCCATCTGGTGGAAAAAAGATATAACTTCTCCCTTCAGGAAAATCCCTTGCAATCCCATTGCGTTACATGCATTTTTAATTTGTTCATAATGATTATTTTTATGTAAAATCTCAGATTCCATGTGCTATTTGTGTTCTGTGTTTATATGTCAAAGTAAAAATTATCCAAATTTGAATATGTAACACTTTTAAACGCATTTACAATAAATAATGGTTTCAATGACACTTTAGCATTAGTTAAAGGGCCAATTTTCCTGTACCGACGGCTGCAATCAGCGCCTCTATAGGCCGTTTTAAGTCCCAATTACGAGCATTCTGTTTGACCACCTTCCCATAATCCCCGTTGCGCTTGATGGGCGAGAACACCCCTCATGTTCCTTCTATCTTATAATTCCTTCTTCTATGTTTTCAGGATTGGAAACTTTTGTTTCTTGTCACAAGCAAATTGTAGTACCATTTTAATTGAAATTTCGAATTTTTAAAGAAATGATTACGAAACGACCATAATTTACGTTTGTCAAGAAGTGCTTCCACTGAAGACTTCCACTAAACAAATTCTGTAAATATACGAAAATTTCAATAGCAGTCCGATTACCAGTAATAATTCTCTTACTTTTATGGATTTATTTATTTTTTTTTTTTTTTTTTTCACACAGTGAACAGTTTTTTTTACAGAGAGGTTTATGAAACACAAACGATATCTATTATCGTTCACACGTTCACAGTATCAAAACATAACAAATATATACAAACTTTATCAAGAAAATGTTATAATAATCTGCTGTGTACGTGATGTTTACCGCGACGATTTCACACGTGTCTTTTCTTGCATCACTTTTTTCCACATAAATAAAAGGTCAATATAGCGTAGATTTTATTTTCGTTTTCAGGGACGAAAAAAAAAACTTCCGCAGACAAGATTTTGTTAGTGGAGAAAAAATGTAGAGAAGTTAAAATCTGACAGTAAGGCAACGTGTTTCGATTACATTAGTTTCTGTGTTATATATGTTCTGTGTCATAGTATGTGTGCCAATTTCATGTGTTTCCGAACAAAAATGAATTAAAAAATGTGTCATAAAGTAGCCCTTTTGGATTTGAGAACAGCCTTAAACTCTTTTAGAAGAACAGGGAATCAGCAACTGGCGCATTGCAAAAATTCCGCACGGCAAAATGACTGAAGACGAGAAAAGAGCCTTTTTCATGTTCTGGGATACTGAAGCTTGTCAGAAGCTTCGCAGACACTTGTCTTTTACTAAAAGCCTAATTTGCATACATCTGGTACATATTATGCATGCCAGCGCCATCTATCAGTAATTTTTAACCAAACTTTTTTTGTTATTAAAAAATATATACGATTTCGCTCTAATCCCATTCCTGCAAACGCAAACCGCAATTTTTTAGCATCATCTGTTTCTTTTTAATGAATTTTTAAAGTTTTTAACGAACTTATGGCACACCCGGTATATCTAATTTTATAAATGCATGCCAGCGCCATCTATTAGTAATTTTGTAACCAACATTTTTTTTTGTTATTAAAAAAGAATCCTATTTCCCTCTAATCCCATTCCTGCAAACCGCAATTTTTTAGCATCATCTGTTTCTTTTTAATGAATTTTTAATGAACTTATGGCACACCCGGTATATCTAATTTTATAAATGCGTGCCAGCGCCATCTATTGGTAATTTTGTAACCAAATTTTTTTTGTTATTAAAAAAAAAATCCTATTTCCCTCTAATCCCATTCCTGCAAACCGCAATTTTTTAGCATTATATGTTTCTTTTTAAAGAATTTTTAAAGTTTAACAAACTTATGGCATACCCGGTATATCTAATTTTATAACCCCAATTAAATTTCTCTTAAATATCGCCATGAACTTTCCGAAAAACCTAGTAACTTACTAATCTTTTAGCAGACAGTATGTATTTCAGGACATTTCGTTCCTCTTTTATCTGTCCGTGCTATTAATCCAGCTTCCCGAGACATAAGATCTTAGAAAGTGTCTCGAAATTTGTCTTTATGCCATGGCAACCGCTGTTCTCATAAGATAATCGTCCCATCTTACGTCATTTTCTTCCTTTGTCTTTTTTTATCGATACTCTGAAGATGAAAGGATTATTTTTGGAGTCCACTCGATAACAATCCGATGTCGGCGATATCGGAAGGTCATTTGTTCGTTTAGAAGAAGCCATAGAAAAAAGTGTGAAAGTACCCTTTCTGTGATGCAACTTGTGTTTATTTATAGCAAGTTTTTTTTTTTTCTTGCTGGCATCGCAAATATTCACTTTTATCTTTTTAGTAACATTTAATGCAATATGCTGCTTCCTGCAAATGTTCTGCAACATTTCTTCTAACCTATATTTACAAAATTTATTTCAATTCCATATTTATTATCTAGATAAGTTTATGTAGAATTTGCACCGTACCATTTTAAAAGAGGAGTATTGTAATCAATTTTAAAATATGTTTTTCTTTTTTTTTTTTAACCATTGGGGAAATGGTTGTTGTTTTTGGTCGGGAATGCATCTCTTGCTGCTCGCAATTTATTATTTTAAGCGTTTTTAACGAAATTCTGTAACTTTAGAAGAATTTTTTAAACGTTTTTAACGAAATTCTGTAACTTTAGAAGAATTTTTCTTTGAATAGGCAATAGAAATGCATAAAATCGTTGCAAAAATGTTAAAGTTACAAAAAGGATAGATGCAAACTATCAGATATTAAAAAAAAGGCCGAATCTAAAAATTGACGTCGGATGAGAAATCGTCTTATAAAGCAAAAAACGTGGTCTTCAACTTTAATTTCCTCAAAATACCTTTAGCAGACATAAATTTAAACAAGAGTTAAAGTTATTGTAGGAAGGACCCGATAAAATATTTTTGTTTCTATTTTCATTAATATATTGTAAATTTGGTACTTTCGTGTTATAGCGGCCCCCAAGGATGAATCGCCAAGCGACCAAGATTTATCGCCAAATTATAAAGCATGTGTGACATTATAATAATACAGTCGTGCCCGTTTATAGCGAGCCCGCATTTAACGAGATTCCGCATTTAACGAGTTTCCGCATTTAGCGAGGAAAATGGAGTCTTTTGATTTGTATAATGTTAATAATGTATTGAAATATACTCTTTTAGCGGGCAAATTTTTGTACTTTGCTCGGATTTAACGAGGGAAATAATTATGGAAGCACGAAATAAGTACAGAAATAATAATTTAAAAAAAGAAAAACATACTGTTTTTCTAGAATTTCCCGTCTTGTTGTAAAGAAAAAATAAGCATTCTTTAAAGTTATCCAACAACAGGTGCAATCATCAGAGACAGGCATAGATTCTTGGAAGGGAGGTGGTGTTAACTGAATACCAGTCCTATTGTCCTTTTCCTGGAAGGGTACGGGAGAGAATGAAAGAATCCTAACTCACAAAGAATGGAATTCGAAATCCCTTGGTGATTTACAGTGGTTAAAGATAGCGGACGCAGGAGAGGTTGGGGGGGGGGGGGGGGAGTTAGGGACGTTGTCAAGTGCCGTCGTTCATGACGATTCCTCCCTTCAATGGCTTGACCCACTCGAAATCAGGTGCAATTACCGGTTCACAACTACGTGCAAGAAAAAATTATTTTCGGCTTGTGCCTTTTCTTGAGAGCGTGTTTTTTATTCTGCTGCTTAAAATGTCGAAAAGAAAAGTTCTATCCGTAAGAGAAAAAGTGGAAATTATAAAACTCTTGGATAAAGGTGAAAAAAATGTTACCATATGTAAGCAGTATGGACTTTCTTCTTCAACTGTGTCAACTCTTTTAAAAAACAAGGAGTCCTTAATGAAAGCATATGAAGCGAATGTGACCGATTCCAAACGGTTGAAGAAATGTGAAAAAGAGGACTTGGATGAAGCGCTGTTAAAATGGTTTGTTAAGCAATGGAATTCTTGTTTACTGATAACTGGGCCCATCATTAAAATCCAAGCGGAAAAATTTGCAGCTCAGCTAGATTACCCAGAGTTTTCTTGCTCTAATGGATGGCTACATCGTTTCAAGCAACGTCATAACATCTGTGCAGGAAAAATCATCGGCGAACAGTGGCGCAGCCAAGGGGGGGGTTTGGGGGTTAAACCCCCCCCCCCCCCCCCAGAGCTAAAAAAATTACTATAATTGCCGCTTATATGAATCAAAACAACTAAAGTTAAAATTAAGTTTTTTGGCCTTTCCGCCTTGGCAGAATCCACCGCTTTCTTAAATCAAATTCTATACAACAATGTGATTCAATTAAACGGCGAACATTCTACTTAAAACTGTGAAAGCGCATATTACACGCATAGGTTATGTCGCATAGGTTATGATTTTTGGACTGCGTCACTTTGTCGAGACGTCTTATAGTAAAAGATGGGTCATATACTCTCACAGAGACGCTTTGAGTTATATAGTATACAGTGGTCTGTTTTTTAATTGCATTTATGTCTTTGTTCCACGTTCGAAACAATAACAGATCATCGAATTCCAGAGAAAAAAAAAAAAAAAAAACATACACATTGTAAGTCTATCTCAGTTTCAAGTGGCTTTTTTTGCGTTTTTTGCTCTCAGTTATATCTAAGGCCAAGCTATGTGCGTACCCAGGAAAAAAATCTTTGCAAAAGTAAGAATTTAAAAAAAGTACTTAAAGTTATAAAAAGCTATTTTTCGATTATGAGCAGATTTTTGCAATCGGTGTTTCTTTCGAATCATTTGTTTCGTAGGGGGTCCAGGGTTCGGAAAAACTACTTTTTGTTTGTAACGAACTACAACTACAACTACTTTATAAAAAATGTAGTTAACTACAACTACAACTACTTATTTTTAAAAGTAGCGACTACAAACTACTTTCCAAAAGTAGTCACTACTTCCCTACTTTAGTAATCATCGCTAATTAAATACACCGCAAACGATTTTTCCCGATAGACCATAATGTAACAGAATTCTTTTGAACGTCCCTGTAAGCGAGATATAAATGCTACACATTTCATTTTCAATACTGAACATTCTATGGTAAACTTCAATAACATAAAACTTTCATGGCAGTCGGAGTATATTTATGAGAGTTAGAGCACGGACAGACAAACAAAGCAAATTCATAGAACCTTTTTAATTATGTTGAAATTTTTTTTTAAAGAGGAAATTTGAAAACAAAAATTGTAATAATCTTACACATTTATGAGAGTGATGTAGCACAGTAGCGCTTAGAATCCTGCATCGGGTCGGGTTACCCGCTTTTACCCCGACCCGACCCACCGTTTGGGTCGGCTATATTTTCCCGTTGCGGTTCGGGTTCGGGTCGGATTGACTTCAAATTTTTTGTTGCGGGTCGGGTTGGCTTTCATTCTTTCGGGTTCGGGTTGGCTTTTTGAATCTTGCGGGTCGGGTTCGGGTTGACCCGGTTTTTTAAAAGAATGTCCAAAATATTTTTTCACATTAAAAGTCTATATAAACCGCAGATCACAGTTTCACAAAAGCAAAATGCGTGCCTGTCTGTTTTGTTAACCTTAGAATTCGTATCAGGAAGTTAATATAAACATACTTTTTCAACTACTGGTACGATAATGGTTATAACGAATGCTCCTGCACAGCTGAAACATTTCTGCTGAATAGTTACAATTCTAATTCTTGATACTTCTAATTTTGTTATGGCAAAAAACTGTGTGATCGACAGGAAGACAGGAAACGATTATTTAGCGTTTTGCTTCTTATAGTATTTCGTTATAAATGGAAGTTTTGAAACCGCAACTAATTTTAAACAAGTTGGAAATTGTACGTCAAACGTGACAAACGAGGTGCGTTCGTACTGTAGCTAGTTATATAAATATTCAGACCTAGATGATTTTTAATTCTGTGAAATGAATTATATCGTCTGCAGATTAATTTCTGTTATAAAATAAGTGTCTCGGTCGCTTGACGATTTAACACCCATCGGAAGCTCCTCTAACAAGAAAGCACCGATTTAAAAAAAAAAAAAAATTCAAATTTCTTAATAAATATTTTTATTAATATCTCCTAAAGTTTTGATTCGATTTTAATAAAATTTGAAATGTGTCGACAAAATTCTGCAAAGATAATATATCTTAAATCTCAAACCATTCGGTTGGGTAGTTTTTGCGTTGTTATATGCGGACGGACGGACGGACGGACAGACAGACGGACGGACGGACAGAGAGACGGACGGACCAAGTGAGGACAATAGGTGCTACGTATTTATATAATTACGAACGCACCTAAAAAACATTTAAAGATTAGATTTTTAGTTGTATACCGTTTAGAGTCCTGCATCGGGTCGGTTTACCCGCACCCGACCCGACCCGGCTCTAGATTTTTTTTGTTGTGAGTCGGATTCCGATCGGGTTGACTTCCACTTTTTTACTGTGGATCCGGTTGAATTTCATTATTTCGAGTTCGGATCGGTTTCGGGTTGGGTTTTGACTCTAGCGGGTAGGGGTCGGGTTGACCCGAATTTCAAAAGAATGTCCAAAATATTTTTTCAGGTTAAAAATCTATGTACAATAAGACCTCCATTCTGGTTTTTCTTCCAAAAGGCGGCCACCTCTATTTAGCGCCACTTTTTAATTCCTAAAATTTATATATTTGAAAACGCTTATATCTCTGAATAGCGGCCACCTCTAAATCTAGACACACGTAACATGTGCAGAAGATTTTTTTATATAGAAATAAAAACAACTTAAAATTTTTCTATTTATTTGTATGCTTGTGGGGGGGAGAGGGGTGGAGAGAAGAGTAAATTATGGGAAGTTAGGGGGCAATTTAGATAGTTACTTATATATTATTATTAGGTAGAAACAAATGTGGACATTTTTTTAAAATAAAGAGTTTTAAATATTTGAAACTGTATGCTGGAGGAGGGGCAAAAAGGGAAGCGTAAATTTTGGGGACAAGGCAATAATTTTTATTTGTTGTCATTAGACAAATGAGTGAAAGATTTTATTTTTGTATAAAAATAAAGATTTAAAAATATTTTAAACTCCTTTGTATGCTACTATGGGGAAGCGTGAATTTGAGAGATTAGGTATAATTTAGAGGATTTATGTTTAGATAAATCCATTCTTTTTCTTTTTTTAATAAGGATTTTACATTTCTTTGCTTGCTGGGGCTGGGAGGCAAAAGGTAGAAGAAATTAGTCAAATAAAGATTTAACATAGCCAGACGACTATATTTTGGAAAAAAAAAATCGTAGTCGTATAAAAATACATTATATTGAGAAGATTTCTATGGATTTAAATAACAGTACACGAAGTTTCTGACACCCAAACTGTGAAAATGACAGCTAATTTGTGACTGTGCCCGTCGTCTATGGAGAAATATATGACACTGCAAATGAGATTTGTCGCTGACGTTCGCAAATTGTTGCAGAGAACATATTTCGCACGAAAGAAACGAGTTATAATCATATGATTTGAAGATTGGGACCTTTTTTCCTCCCTCCGAAAGTAGCGTCGATGCGCGCTACAAACTACTGATATTTTGTATCGCGCTACTCGCTACACTACACTTTTTTAATGTAGCGCGCTACACTACAAACTACTGGAAAAAGTATCGGCTACTGTAGTTTCGCTACTTGTAGCGCGCTACTTCCGAGCCCTGAGGGGGTCTGTACACAAATTTAAAGACTATATTTCATTTGTTGGTAATGTTGCAACGAACTCTTGCTTATGATGGAGATTCGTATATTTATCGTTAAAATTTTATAAATTAGTTGTGGTTCCTCTTTTAGCTATTTTTAATTCTATCGTGCTTCTAATATTGTAAACGCTGTTTAAATGAATCATAACCAACGTAATTGCGGAGAAAAGCATTATGATTTCATTCATTTAAAAGACTGATTCCATTAACCGATGATTCATATAACCGGCGACCATCTTTATTATAAACTCAAAACCCCCCCTAGAACCGAATTCTGGCTGCGCCACTGTCGGCGAAGCCTCCAGTGTGAACGACAAGGATGTGAAAGACTGGTTAGATTGCACATGGAAAGATGTACGTGAAAATTATGCTGACGATAACATCTACAATGCTGATGAGGCCGGCGTCTTTTACAATCTAACTCCTTATCAAACGATGAAGTGTAAAGATGAAAAATGTGTGGGCGGTAAGTTGCTAAAAAATCGCTTAACTGTGTTAATGTGTTGCAACATGTCAGGTAAAGACAAGAAAAAACTTTTTTATCGTCGGTAAATCTGCAAACCCAAGATGCTTTAAAGGGGTAAAAAGTCTCCCAGTGACTTACAAATCGAACAAAAAGGCATGGATGACTTCTGAATTATTTTTATCTTATTTGCACGAGTGGGATAAGGTGCTTCAAAAACAGAAAAGAAAGATTGCACTCATCATTGATAATTGTTCTGCTCACCCGCAAGTCAGCAATTTAAAAAACATAAAACTTGTTTTCTTACTGCCTAACACAACCTCAGTGTTACAGCCTCTCGATCAAGGAGTTATTCGGAGCTTCAAATGCTATTATAGAAAGCAATTGATTCTCATGAGGTTAGAGAGAAATGAAAAATATCAGAAAGTTAAAATTTCTTTTCTACGCTATACACCTGATGACAGATGCTTGGGGAAGTGTGACTCAATCTTGTATCCAAAATTGTTACAGGAAAGATGGATGGATTGACAGAAATGAAGGTGACTTCGAAGATGAAGATGACTTGCCACTCTCAGTCTGGTTGCAACAAAATAACATTGAGAAGTTTAACGATGTTTTAAACATCGATGACTACAATAACGTTGATGACGGTGTCTTAACGTCGGGCTTACTCTCCACTGAGGATATGGTCGTGGAAGTGGTAAAACCCCAAGAGCAGGAAGATGCAAGTGATAGTGACTCGGAAGAAGAAACTGTCCTTGAAACGCCGACACGTGATTGTGCTGAAGAATCATTACAAAATCTAGAACAGTTTTTTGAAGCAATGAAAAATACTGATGATGCAACATTTAATGCATTAAGTGTTTTAAGACGAAAATTGAAAGAAACAAAATTTTGTAAACTCAAACAATCAACTTTGGAGGAATATTTTTCCAATTCTCAATAAAGATTACCGAGCAGTAACTCACGTAAGTTGTTTTTTATGTATATACTATTAGTTATTAACTAGGATTCGGATTTAGCGAGCATTTTTCTGTGTCCCGAGCTCCTCGTTATATACGGGTCCTACTGTATATGATATATATATAACATTTCTTGACGTGTGTGGCCAAGTTATAGTCATATATGATGTACATATATGACATGTGTATATGATGTATATACGACATATAAGATGTAAATAATATGTGTATAATGACGTATATGGCACATATAGGAGTTCTTGGAATATATATATATATGTATATAAAATGTATATATAAGCTTTGCAATGATCTTGGCGAAACTATAACTGCAATCTTGGCATAATCATAATTATAGGGGCCGCTATAACACGAAAGTACGGTTTTTTTTTTTTTTTTTTACTTTGTTTTATTTTATTAAGCATTAATATTAACAATTTGAAATATACATATATATATATATATATATATATATATATATAGCAACATAACTAAATAATTATAAATACTGTTTAAGGAAAAAACAAAAAATATGAGAAAGAAATACAGTGTAATACAATTTATAAAAATTCTGAAATAATATTTCTTTAATAATTTTCTTTATATTATAGTTTATAAAGAGATATAATTTGTTGCCTCGATTCATTCCCTATGTTTTTAAACTTTACTGCTTTCTTTATTGTACAACTATTGTGTAATAATAAAAAGAAGAAAAGAAAGAAAGAAAAAACAAATCGCGCATTGAAACAAACAAACAAAATTTAAAAATAAAAATAATAATAATTTAATTTAATTAAAAAAATATATCAACTTATTTAAATAATTGTAATCATTATTTAAGAAAAAAAAATTATATGAGGAAGAAATACAATATAGTGCAATTTATAAAAATTCTGAAATAATATTTCTTTATTAATTTGATTTATTATAGTTTATACAGAGATCTAATTTGTTGCTTCAATTCTTTCTCTATACTTTTATACTTTATAAACTTGGTTAAATAATTATAATTACTATTTAAGAACGGAAAAACGATATGAGAAATAAATACAGTATAATGCAATTTATAAAAAATCTGAAAAAATATTTCTTTATTAATTTTATTTTTAATAAAGAGATTTCATTTGTTGCTTCGATTGCAATCTCTGTACTTTTCACTTTTATACGTTGATGGTTTCTTTATTGTACGACTTTTATGTATAATAATAAGAAAAAAGATCAAATAAAAAACAAATCGTTTACTGAAATAAGTAAACAAAATAAATAAAATAAAATAAAATAAACAAATAAAATAAATACATAAATAAGTAAATAAAAATATCAACTTAAATAAATAATTATAATTACTATTTAAGAAAAAGGAAATAATATCAGAAATAAATACAATACAGTGCAAATTCTACAAATTCTGAAATAATATTTCTTTATTAATTTTCTTTTTAATAGAGTTTATAAAGATATCTAATTTGTTACTTTGATTCATTCGCTGTACTTTTACACTTTTATACATTCATGCGTTTTTTATTGTACGACTTTTATGTAATAATAAGAAGAAAAAGATTAAATAAAAAACAAACCGTACACTGAAATAAACAAACAAAATGAAAAAAAAATAATAAAAAAACAATAAAACAAAAATATCAACTTAAATAAATAATTATAATTACAATTTAAGAAAAAGAAATAATTTTGAAATAAATGCAATACAGTGCAATATGAAAATTCTGAAATAATATTTCTTTATTAATTTTCTTCTTAATATAGTTTACAAAGAGATCTAATTTGTTGCTTTGATTACACTATACTTTTTCACTTTATTATCACTATACTTGTACACTTTTATACTTCACTCTTTCTTTTTTGTACGACTTTTGTTATAATAATAAGAAGAAAGGGAGAAATAAAAACCAAATCGTACAGTGACAACAAACAAATAAAATGAAATATATATATATGTATATCAATCTAGTTAAATAATTATAAGTACTATTTAAGAAAAAAGAAATAATATTACAAATATATACAAAGCAGTGCAAATTATGAAAATCCTGAAATAATATTTCTTTATTAATTTTCTTTTATAAAGAGTTTATAAAGAGATATAATTTGTTGCTTCGATTCAGTCGCTGTACTTTTACACTTTTATACGTTCATGCTTCCATCACTGTATACTTTATGTAAATAATTAAAAGAAAAAATATAAAACAAAAGAAAAAGAAACTCTGAAACGGTCATTGTATTTTGCTCTGAATAATTCGTATGGTTTTACCATACGAATTATTCAGAGCAAAATACAATGTCGCCCCCGGGTGGGCTCGAACCACCAACCTTTCGGTTAACAGCCGAACGCGCTAGCCGATTGCGCCACGGAGGCTTCGCTTAACAATCTGCTATCATTTATTACTTTCACAACTCGTTATATCGCGCCTCGGTATATCGCGCATTCGACTATTTCGCCCTTTTACATATCCATCATGCGTAGTATAGGGTAAGTCTTGTAATCGTTTTGAAAATCGAAAAAAAAATTTCGACGGATTTACATGTTTCAGACACTAGAGATTCCGAAAAAAATTATTTTTAGAAAAAAAAAAATTGCCGTCCGTCTGTTTGTCTGTAAACGCTCTACCTCTCGAACAAATCGAGATAGAGACTTGAAATTTGGTTGGTACTTAGTATGTAATAATGGGAAGAAGCTTATTGAATTTCAGTCACCTCGATTATCCGGAACTATATTTTTCGGATTGTCGAAATATTTGTTCTGATAAAAGGTATATAAAATTTTTTGAAATTGTTTATTTAAAATAAACAATTTCAAAAAATTTTAGAGAGAGAATATAAAAGACAATAAAAAAACATAAATTTTGCATAAAGAATGAAGTTGATCGGATAATGAGTTGCCGAGATACTTGTAATCCTATTTACCACACTCTTCGATTTTTCCTGACCCTGTATTTCATTCAAATTTCAATTCAAAGATATATTTTAATTGGAAATGAGACGCTTAATCCGACGCAGTAAACCGTTAATTAATGTGATTATCAATATTGAAGTAATAGAGCCTTTAAAGTTTATGACGTCATCAAGCCACGATTTTATTCGAATTGCAATGCATTTTATAAGTAGTTTACACATGTTTTATTTTCATATTTCATATTATGCATATCCATGATGGGTATTACGGTGGCCCCCAACGACTAGTTTAGTTGTCCCCCGATAACTTTAGTTTCTCGAAAAAGTATAGAAAATTTTTAAACCGTCGAAATCCAAATAGTTCATTTTCGTTCTTCAATTTCCAGTGGCAAGCAGATATAAAGGAAAATCAAAAACCTGGATTCTTATTTTCAGAAAATACTATAAAATGTAAGTAAAAATGTTTACTATATATGTTCGGTTTTGTATTTTTTAACGTTTTACCATATCTTTTGTTTTGAACTGGTAGCTTGAATGAACAAGTATTAAATCGAAAACCTGCTAGCTTAATTTAACGCTCTTTATTTTTCATTTATAAACATTCTTCTCGCCCCCTCGTTTTATCGCTCCCCTCGGTACATCGCGCTCTTTTCTTATCTCCCAAGTAGCGCGATATATCGAGGGGTCACTGTATTTACATCTGAATGGTAAATTTATTTTGGCTGCTACTTCTCTGGTTTTTCATTATGAATGAGACTTTTTTTTCTTCAAAACACTAGTTTATTATTATTATTATTATTATTTTCTGTCTAATGAATTTTAAAATTATTATTCTCAAAAGTGGTTTCTTCTTCTACTACATCTTCTTCTCCTTCTCTACCTTTCTGTTTCTCTCTCTGTATATCTGTGTATAAATCTGTGCGTTTTTTTTTTTTTTTTTTTTTTTTTTTTTTTGAACATTATATATGGAAAACTAATGACGTTAGAAATGTTATACAGCATATTTTCTAGTGTTTTTTTTTTTTTTTTTTGTATTTATTTATTTTGTTTATTTATTTTTTTCTTGTACTTTTTGGAATGTGCCCTTTTAAAAGTGTTATTAAAAAGTATAATTAAAATTCACCGGAACTCACGCTATTCCAAAATTATGCTTGATCTCGTAAAAGGAAAATAGACGAGATTATTATTTACATTTTAAAAACGCCATCAGATTTTTATACCTTTATAAAATACTATCAATGTATCGAATGCAGAAACATTTACATCATTTAATACATGAATTGATAAGCAGTTTGTTTAAGGCGATTCTTAATATATATATAATAATGTGTAATTTGACATAGCTATTTGGGATAATAATTTCATTGCATTTGGTCAGTTATTTCTGTTTCAATGGTTAATTTTTGCAATAAGTTTATATATATATATATATATATATATATATATATATATATATATATATATATTCCTCACTTAACAACGTGTAATTTTCTGACACATTTTCTGACTCATTTTTAAACAGAAAAGCATGGTACTTGCAATTATCGAAATGATTTGTAATGGAACAGTTTTTTTTTTCCGACAAATTTAATTTTCCATATTGACTTATAAGTGAGGGTTGTCTCAAGATGGAGTTTTTTTTTTTCCTTTTCTGAACTGTCGAGTAAAGTAATTCTATTCAAAACGCCAACTTTGACAGCATTTTCTAGAAAATTTTCAGTGTTTACCGAAAAATGGAAAAATTGTTCGATCGCATAGCTTCTGAATAAGATTATCTGCTTGTTTGACACGTTTGCGAACAAAAATGAATTTAAAAATGTGTCAGAAAGTAGCCAGTTTTTATTTCAGAACAGCCTTAATTTATACTTACATTAACCTTTTAAAAAATTGTAATACAAAATATATAACAAAAATAAGCCATATAAGATAAGACATTTTTTCAACAGTCTGTGTTTTACTATTGTAAGTAATTATAACATTTGGCGCAAAATTGCACTATCATAAGACTAAGTTATGCGAAAATCTCTCTAACAAAAAAGTACCGAAATTATTTACATTAGTGCTTCAGATCAAAATCTAAATTTTTATAGTTCATTCGAATTGTTATATAGTCCTTTTATATTAATATATATTTCTCTTCACCCCCCCCTTTTTTTGGTTATATTTGATTTTGTCGAATGACCAAAAGAAATAATTAAAACCAGAATATTAATTGGCTAATAGATTTTCATTTAATTCAAATACAACATTTGCTAAATGGTACATACATTAAAATTGAAGAGGCTAGAATCATAATATGCAAGAATTCTTATGTTAATAAAATTTTAGAGTCCCTTACGATTATTAAGCTTGGGCAGTATACATGTAACGATAATTTATCCTATAACATTCATAAAATCTGGCATAATATGTTATAATCCATTAATACAATCTGCTCATTTTGTTTTCCAAGCCCTCTTTTCACTACGGTGGTATGATCCACTTGGTTACCATGGGAACTTGATGACGTTTGTGATGATGATGTTTGCGCACTCTCCGATCATATTTTCTCCAGAATTCTGACGTGTAAGCTCATTTTGACATTTTCGACTTGTTTTGTAACATCCTGATGACGTTCGCAGAAGCGAAATGAAACGTTGATGTTTAATTGTGTTGTAAATTCACGATTTTAATGTATGTACCATTTAGCAAATGTTGTATTTGAATTATAGAAATTATGGTGCAATTGTCCTGTTTTTAAAGATTTTCATTTATATTACATATACTAGGGTCCGTACGCTTTTACCACAATTTTTTTAATAGAGTTTTTCTATTTAATATTTAAATGGCAGAAATTGTATAGACGCCTCGTTTAATTGCAGGATTTGAAAATAAGGCGAAAAATTCGATTAAAAAAAAATTGTGGTAAAAGCGTACGAACCCTGTATACATCTGTGTTTTTATTTTATTTATATTTAATATAGTTTTCGCTTATATTGCATACACATACATTAATTTGTTTGTATTTAAAAGAAATTACGTTCGAGTTTACTCTTTCTACTTCTTCCCCTTAGCCTCACTCTAATAATTAAGAAAAAATTGTGCCAATAAATTAGCCAGTTCCGGATAAACATTAAAAAAAAAAAAAAAAAAAACCTTTTCTTGAACAAAAAAAAAAAAACCTCTTCTTGAAAAAAAAAAAAGAACCTCTTCTTGAACAAAAAAAAAAAAAAAACCTCTTCTTGAACAAAAAAAAAACCTCTTCTTGAAAAAAAAAACCTCTTCTTGAACCAAAAAAAAAAACCTCTTCTTGAAAAAAAAAAAAAAACATCCTGTGAAGGCGAAAATAGTATTGTTCCAATTTGTAAAAATAAAAATCACATTAATTTGATTTAATCGCAATAATAGTAAATAAAAAGTATATTCATAATTAATAAATCGAATTATGCTTACATACTTTCTTTATTCTATACAGATTTTGAAGACAAAATAGTTAAAATAAAGTAAAACATAACAACATATATATATAACATTGAAACAATAACTTTTGACTGTACGAATTCGAATTCAGAGCAAAATGCAACGTCGCCCCCGGGTGAGCTCGAACCACCAACCTTTCGGTTAACAGCCGAACGCGCTAGCCGATTGCGCCACGGAGGCTTCGTACAGCATTTGCTATCCTTGGAAGATCGAAACATATCACTTTCAGAGCATACTTTGTAAAATTCTGTAATCCTTCATTTGTAACGAGACTACAGTTATTGCTAAAAGCATGCGGCTTCATTTATTGCTGCTAAGATGAAATATTTATTTGAAATTACTATTTAAAAAAAAAAAAAAAAAAAAAAAAAAAAAGCCTTTCACTTGCTCTCTCTCTCTTAGTCTTTTTTATTTACTTATATGGGGGGGGGGGGGGCAGGACAAAGAAGCGCATTATTTATGGGAAAATAAATTACATTAGAATTTTGAAACTGGGATATTTATTATGATTTTTTTTTAAGTATCCTTTAAAAAAAAATAATAATCAGAATCAGAATCGATGCGCATACATAAATTTCTCCATGATCATATCTAAAAGGAAAGTAAACGATCAAAAGAACATTTTTTAAAAAAATGAGAAATTCAAAATAAATATAATCAGTTCGTTAGAGAAATTATTTAGATTAGTACATCAGATCATTTACAGTAAAATTCTGGCTCATATATTGATTCTATGTAAAAAAATATTTTTAAAATTACTATTAGAAAAAAAAAAACTGCTTTTTTTTCTTTCTTTGTTTTCTTTTTCTTATTTATTTATTGGAGGGGAAGGGGAGAGAAGCGTATTATTTACAGAAAGAAAATGACATTAGAATTTTTAAACTGGGATATTTATTATGATTTTTTTTATGTATCCTTTCAAAAAGAAATAAAATAATAGCCAGAATCGATGAGCACATACAAAAATTTGTACATGATCATAGGTAAAAAAAAATCGTGAAATTTCAAAAGAACAATTTTTTTTCTTCTAGAAATTTAAAATAAATATAGTCAGCTTCCTTAGACAAATTATTGGCATAAGCACATCATATCATTTGCAGTAAAATTCTGCAATTCTTCATCTACTTTACTTAATGTATTAATTGCAATGGGACTAAAATTATTGTTATTTAAAAAAAAAAAAAAAAAAAAAAAAAAACTGCTATTTTTTATTTTTATTTTTCTTATTTATTTGTGCTTTTAATTATTTAATTACTTATTTATTTTTATTTATTTATTTGTTTGTTTGTTTGTTTATTTATTTATTATTATTTATTATTATTTTTATTTATTTATTTATTTATTTATTATTATTATTATTATTATTATTATTATTATTATTATTATATATTTTTTTTTTTGAGGGGGGGGGGGGAGGGAGGGTTGAAGACAAAAGATATATAGAAATATATTTATAGAAAAATGAATGACATTACAATTTTTAAACTGTGATATTTATCAAGAATATTTTTATGTATCCTTCCAAAAAAAAAAAAAAAAGTATAATCAAAATTGATGACTACATACAAGAATTTGTACATGTTCATAGAAAAAAGGAAAATAAAAGATCAAAAGAACAAAATTCTTTTTTTTTAAACAATTAGAAATTCAAAATAAAGATAATCAGCTCATTATAGAAAAATTATTTACTTTGACACATCAGATGATTTACAGAGTTTTTTCGATTATTAGAATTTATACATCGTTCGAATTTTCTGCATTTATATAGCACATTCACATTCAATTCATTAAAAAATATATATATTTAATAATAAAGAGTAAAAAAAGTAATATTTACTGCGTAATCTGTAACAGATTCCCATTATGTTACGCCCGCATACTAAAGATGAGACGGGCTGAGCCCGAGCCGGGGCAAGAATACGAGTCTTCGGGCTCGGGCACGACGCGTTTTTCTCCTTTATCGCTCTGCTGCCTCTTGAATTCGATTCAAAACATCGACTTTGACAGTGTTTTCTGAAAGATCTTCTGTCTTTACCAAACAATGGAAAACGTCTTTCGATTACATATTAGTTTCTGAATAAGAAAACCAATCAATTTGATACGTTAGCGAACAAAAATTAATTCAAAGATGTGTCAGAGAGTTACCACTAAACTTTATGACATATATTTTAATTCAGTTTTGTTCGGAAACGCATGAAATTGGCAGATGTTCTTATTCAGAAACACGTTTTTCATTTTTTTTTTTTTTTGGTAAAGGCAGAATATATTTTAGAAAATACTCCACCAGTGGCTGAGAGGTTCTGCTCTCAACGCTGGTAGACGGAAGGTGCTGGGTTCAAATCCTTGCTGCGCTCGTCAACCTAACTGTTGGAAGTTTTCCGTGGTTTTCTTCGAACCTTGTCGTAAATACGGATTAGGATCCCTTGGAAAGACCCCCACGGACGGCACTCCCCCTAGGGCCTATATCCCTGGAGTAGATAATCGGCCGTCATAAATCAACCAACCGAACAGAATTCCCGATGCTTCAGCGCGAGGAAGGAGAAAAAACGTGACACGAATCGCTTATAACTCGACAAGTAATTTATTTATCCAAAAGTGGAAGACTCAATTTCGATTCCAAATAGCTTCAACAGTCAGGCCTGTGAATTTTATACCCTTACATTTAAAAATGAGTCAGAAAATGTGTCAGAAAGTTTTGCGTTGTTGAGCAGGTCATTTGTGAACCAGCCACCTTAAGAAAAGAAGTCAGTAAAGAAAAAGAAAAAAAAAACTAATTTACCATTGTTTCTTACAATTTATTTCTACCGCAAATCAAAGAATATAGAATGAACAGTCCCAAAACAATTATAATAGTTTTAAGTCTGATTATTAGAAACAATCGATGTGATGTTTAAATCGTGCGTGAAGCACACTTTTAACATAAATTCGTAAAGTACAATTATTTGAAGTAAAATTACTAATTTGGACATTACCTTTCTCCGTTCTTGGTAGAATAGTGATGTTACGGCTTGCCCAAATTATTAAATCATTTTCATCCCGACAAACGGAAAAATTTTCTTGCATACAAAATTGTACTACATTGTAGAAGTAAAAAATATTTGAAAGAACGAAAAATAACTAATTTACTACTGCAATAATAATAATAATTTAATAACTAACTAATAATGTACTATCAGTGCCTGATTTAAGGCAGGGCATTCGGGGCACGGGTCCAGAGCCCCTGATTTTCCGGGGGCCCCAAATGCTACTGAAGATTTTTAAATCATTGGGCAAAATCTGATGAAGTTTTAACTAATAAAAAACGAAAATAATATGGTAAAATCTGTTTATCAATTTTTTTTTTCATTTTAAAAATTTTTAAGCGCTACATCACTCATGCGAAAACACCTGCTCGCTAATGTTAATCGTATGGGTTGGGTTGATTATTGACGGCCAATTATCTACACTTGGGATATAGGCCCGGGGGGAGTGCCCTTCGTGGGGGTCTTTCTAAGGGAACCTAACCCGTATTTACGCATGGATAAATCCACGGCTCGAAGAAAACCATGAAAACTCCGAACAATTAGGCCGACGGGCGCGATTGAGATCGAACCCAGCATCTCCCGTCTACCAGCTTCGAGAGCAGAACCTCTCAGCCACTGGTGGGTCGTTAATCGTATATGGAGAAATTTTTAAAAATATCTCGTCGTTTGGATTTCAATATATTTTTTTAATATATATTTTTTTCCCATTGGATAGTTGAAGTCGATCTCTACAAAGGACATTTTTTACTTTTTCGAGTTTGTTTACAGGTTTTTTTTTTTTTTTTATTAGGATACTTTCACTTTCGGAACCGATTTCGAAAGATTAAAAGATCGTCATGTTATAAAAAAAAATGTTTGCTAAAAAATTGAGAAGAGAATTTTTTAAAACATCATTAAATATCACAAAATATTGGTTATCTTAATAAGTACTGCTTTCAATAATCTATTTTTTAACTCAAGGCGGCATAGGTGCAAGTGGAACCCCAAAGGTGCAAGTGGAACTCCCATAAGCATCTGTGCCCAGAGCCCCCAAATTTGTAAATCGGTCCCTGTGTACTATTAAAAACATTTTATTGTCTGTATGCTACATAATTTAACCTTGCAAGTACAGTGTTCAAATAATATAAAAGCGGAATAAAAAAATATTCGAAAAACCAAAAGAGAAGCTGCCCCGGGTGAGGATCGAACTCACGACCTTCAGATTACTCAGAAGAGTAGATTATGAGACTGACGCGCTGCCTACTGCGCTACCGAGGCTTGCTTTGAGAGACGATTGTTTATTTCTAGTCGCAAAGAGCCTCATTCAAACCCCCCAAAGATAATTCAGCAATGGTAGTCCACTGGAGACACTTTTTCCGGCCAATCAAGATTCTGCGCTCTTTTCATCGCCAAAACAAATTGCTTTTTGGCGACTTTATCACAGCTGTACCTGTTTATGTTTGCTCCACGTGATATTGTGTACAAATCATCACAGCTGTACCTGTTTATGTTTGGTCCACGTGATATTGTGTACAAATCAAGTCTACCGTTGCTTAAAATGAAATTTTATGTCCTGTTTTGATGTTTAATTCTTTGGGAACTGATTTATGGGAATGCAAAGGTCCCTTCCCTTTGTACTTGCAGTTAATTCAAACATTCATGGGCGTTGTACGACGGGGGTTGCAGAGGTGCTCCCACCCCAACCAAATAAGAAGAATTTAAGAATTTTTGTTTGAAGAATTTAAAAATTTAAAAAAGAAAAAATCCGAAATAATGCAAATATAAAAAGCCGTGATTATAGTTGAATTAATTATTGCATGATTGCAATTTCATAACATGGTAGTTTTGATATTATATACATATATATATAAAAGCTTTCTGTACAATAAAACCATTGAAACATAAGATATTGACCAAATATTATGAAATCACTATACCAAATAGCAGAGTCAAATTATGTAGTCAACTTAAATTAGGTAGTCCTAAGAAATGAAATATATAAAATTCAAATGAATAAACAAGAGTATAAACAGAGATGAAAGCTTTGCAAATCACGCCTTCAAGGGTAGAGGATCTACAAATAGAGGCAATAGTCGATTATACAGGGTGATTTTTTTTTAAGTTGTGAAAGTAAATCCCTATAACAAAAGAACCACTGATCCAAATGACCTGAAATTTCACTAGTGTGCTCCCAAAGCAATGGAAATTTTTTAGACGTGGCTAAAAAAAAAAAAAAAACTTAAAATCTCACCGATAGATGGCGCTGTATGTATATGCAGCAAAATCAGGACAGGAGCTTGTGCACGACACACGTACGGTGGCGATAAAAACGTGAAGCACGCATACCTCTTGTTCATTATTCTACGGATATCCTCGCAATGACTGTTTCATTGACTGACCGTGACCGTGCGTTGTTAGTGAAACTGTATTATCAGACTAATGACAGCGCAGAGATTTAAGACACTTAAGAATTTAAGAAAATGGTCAATGACGACAAAAGACTTAGAGAAGATGGTTTTGAAATTTGAACAGACTGCTTCACTGATCCTAAAACCAGGTAGAGGAAGGAAACCAGTTGATGTTAACCCATAGCGCCATCTGTCGGTGCGATTTTAAGCATTTTTTTAACTTCGCTAAAAAAATTCTCATTGCTTTGGGAGCATAATGGTGAAATTTCAGGTCATTTGGATCAGTGGTTCTTCTGTTATAGGGTTTTACTTTCACAACTTTAAAAAAAAAATCACCCTGTATATATATATGAAAGGATAAAAGTAAATCTTTGTTACATTCAAAAATAAAAGTTAAAATCTAAAAGTTAAAATCCCCAAAACATTTTTTCTAACACACAAAAAACCAATACTTCAAACTAATTTACCAGGCATAAAGATCTTTAGCCATAAATTTTAATCAGCTCTCATCAACATGACAGTTATTATATGAACCAAGAATGTAATCAAAGTAGATTTTTCTTATCAGAATTGCATCATAATATTTTGTAATATAAACAAATTGAGTTGTTCTTGTGATGCATGATTATTTAGGAAACAAATTATAAACAATATATTATTATTGCAGTTCAAAATTACTTCCAGATCATAAAGTTTAATAAATTTCCCCCAAAACGACAGTTATTGCATTCAGAGCAAGAAATCTAAGCAAATAATTATGTTTAGAAGATAAATTCAAATTATTGTCAAAATAAGAAATCCAGAATTACAAACAGATCATAAAGTTTAATCAACTTTCTTCAAAATGACAGTTAGTGAATTCAGAGCAAGAAATCTAAGCAAATAATTATGTTTAGAAGATAAATTCTAATTAATGTCAAAATAAGAAATCCAGAATTACAAACAGATCATAAAGTTTAATCAACTTTCTTCAAAATGACAGTTAGTGTGAATTCAGAGCAAGAAATCTAAGCAAATAATTATGTTTAGAAGATAAATTCTAATTAATGTCAAAATAAGAAATCCAGAATTACAAACAGATCATAAAGTTTAATCAACTTTCTTCAAAATGACAGTTAGTGTGAATTCAGAGCAAGAAATCTAAGCAAATAATTATGTTTAGAAGATAAATTCTAATTAATGTCAAAATAAGAAATCCAGAATTACAAACAGATCATAAAGTTTAATCAACTTTCTTCAAAATGACAGTTAGTGTGAATTCAGAGCAAGAAATCTAAGCAAATAATTATGTTTAGAAGATAAATTCAAATTATTGTCAAAATAAGAAATTGGTGAGTATATTTTAGGTTGTATATCCAAATTAACTTTTGTCTGTTTGACAGTTATTAATATGATTGGTTCATAAATAACCAGTAAAATTAAAATTAGAAATGACTGTTTTTGATGCAATGGGCAAGACCTATTGCATCATAAGACTAAATTAATCAAGTCTTCTACCCAATTAAAAGTAAGTTCATGCCTATGGTGATGATTATTGTTGGGCTGAAATATTTGAATGCATAATGCATGAATTGAGATAGTTTTTGGGCCGTTTTCTTTCGTACAGTTTGCGTTGTAACAAATACACCATAGTTCGAATCCATAAGAAGGCAAAAACGGGAATATCCAATGAAGACGAAAACATATCAGCTGAAGTTATTTATTGATATATAGCAAGCATAAGATGTAAGAACGGGGTGGTCTCGGGTATTAGAGGCTTAGAACAGTTGTTGACAGACCAAGAGCTAGGAGTGATCTGGTGTTTGGGCAGTAGATTGTCTCGCCACGATTCGATAATACATTGAGCCAAGAAACCGCAGACGCGCAAAAGAATTTATGTACGTTAAGGATAATTAATATAATTGTTTTGGGAGGATATAATGAAAAGGCTACCACATTTGGCGAAACCGTAACTTTTGTGAATTTTAGAGGACACAGGCGGGCAACCCGGTGGGAAAGGAATTTTAGTCAAAGGAAAGAGCTAAACATTGTATCTGGGAAATTACATTACTTGCACAATTTGTTTATGAACAGAAAAAGGTTGGGCGCCCAAGCAGCTGTCAATGAATGTCCGGAACACATATAATTACATCTGTTATAACCGCATTGGAATTAAAATAGCTCTCTAACGTACATGCTGCATTTAATAAAGATATTCTTTCATATGAGAAAAGGAAGTAACACTTGAGGTTTTAGAATAAGAGATATTTTAGCGAAGAGAATATTAATTAATATATTGAAAATTAAGTTAGGAAGATAATAATTTAGAATAAAGATATGTATAAATGATTCTATATCATATACATATTCTCCCCTTCGACAAAATGAAAAAAAATGACGCTGGCTCAATGTACATCGGTACAAACTGTTATACGTACCTGCAAAAAGTTCAGTACGCAATTACACTTGGAGACCACCCAAAAGTACACAATAAATGTATATCCAAATTAACTTTTGTCTGTTTGACAGTTATTAATATGATTGGTTCATAAATAACCAGTAAAATTAAAATTAGAAATGACTGTTTTTGATGCAATGGGCAAGACCTGTTGCATCATAAGACTAAATTAATCAAGTCTTCTACCCAATTAAAAGTAAGTTCATGCCTATATTTGATTAGTTCGCCCTCTGCTGGATAATATGAGAAATGCCAAATAAAAACAAAGAGCAGGGATTTTTCAGGGGCTTTTTAGCTTTTTGAGTCTTTTCTCTATCTACAAACTACTACCAGAAATGAAGGCTGCTCGGCCGTCCTAAAAATATCTAAATTAACTTGCTAGGCTCAATGCCCTAAATCATGAGCCTTTAATAGCTATAGACTCTCAAACTCCTGGGTCTGACTTAGAAAAGGATCATATTGTATATAAAAAAGAATCAAATAAAAACAGAGAGCAGGGATTTTTCAGGTGCTTTTTAGCTTTTTGAACCTTTTCTCCATCTACAAACTACTACCAGAAATGAAGGCTGCTCGGCCGTCCTGAAAATATCTAAATTAACTTGCTAGGCTCAATGCCCTAAATCATGAGCCTTTAATAGCTATAGCCTCTCAAACTCCTGGGTCTGACTTAGAAAAGGATCATATTGTATATAAAAAAGAATGAAGTCAGATCCCAGGAAAATACTTTGTTGTTAATTATCCACGACTACACCAAGAAATAAAAAACCTGAAGGAGTCAGGCTTTGGAATATGTTTCATGAAATCAAAAAAATAGATGCCTGTAATGAATTCATTACATATATATGTATATATACCGTATTATACTCGTGTATAAGTCGAAGAATTTTAGACAAAATTTGGGAGTTGAAAATGGGAGGTCGACTTATATACGAGTTAGTAAAAATAAATAAATAAATGCTTACCGAATTGCCGATATTCATGATCTTTAAAGACAGAAAATAATACCCATCTGGGAATCACATGAATCTACAAACCTTTGTTGTTTTCATTTAAATATTAAAAATTTTCAATGAGTCTTATCAAAATGCAAGTTATTGTTCAGAATCTGAATATTGAAAAAAAGCTCAGAAATAATGTCCCTATAATTGTTCTGCACCCATTTTCTCAGAGATAGAATTCCCTTCAATACAGGGGCATTCCTTTCAACATTTTAATCCCCTTTTAGAAAATAGTTCAACTTGAGAATGCTTCTAGATTCCTCTCCTAAAATTTCTACAATACAAAGAAATACTATACTTTAGCAGTCTAAGAAGTTATTTACCCTTGTAAATATGGCTTGAATAGATTTTTCAAAGAATTTTTTGTTTTTAAGTATCATTAAATTGATGTGAATAGGTTTCAAAATAGTTCATAAGCTTCTTCAGTTTTACATAATTATACAGTTTTAAAATGTTGAATTTAAAAAAAAAAAGTCTGATTAGAAACGTAAAAGTTTACTATTTAATAAAAATTAATTAATTTTTTTATCCTCGATTACAAATCATTTTTCAACACACTACCAGAAATGTGGTTCGACTTATACACGAAAATTCAATTTTTTATTAAAATTTTGCGTAAGAATTGGGGGGGGGGGGGGTGCAACTTATACACGAGTATATACGGTATATATATATATATATATATATAACCATTAATGAAACATTACCGAAACACCAACAGAAACTATGAAAATATGATTTAGTAAGTAATAATTTATTGACAGCAAAAGTGTTCCCCAACACTCTGAATATAGATATCAAATACTTATTTAAAAGAAGAAGAAATTAAATTAAAAATTGAATGAATGAAATGAATGAATGAAATTTGTGGAATTTAGACAGAATTATCAAGTCCCAAATGCCTAATACCACAAATAAAATGAGTGGTTTCATCATCATATTAGCCATAACATTGCTAAAGAATATGATTTTGGGACTACCACTCATAAACAAAGAATGAAACCTGTGAAAAAATCTTAAAGTTAAAAAAATAAATACAATATCAATACAATATTAAAAAGGAAAGAAACCTTACCCATAATTAAGAGATGAAAACTTAAAATTAAATCGTAAAGTGCTAAAAACAATTAGATTAAGAAGGATGTTGGTGCACATCAGTAACCAGATATATGAAGATAACTAAACAGAGGCAATGAATTGCCAAAAAATCTTTAAATGTTGCCAAAATCAGTTTTAGAAAATGAATTACCATGGAATATTGTAAAGCAACACAAACCATGGTGCTGCCATCTATGATATAAAAAGTGAAATGCAATGAATTAAAAAAAAAAGCAGTGGAAAGAAAATCAATATTTAAAATTGAAACCATATACTATCTAAAGTGATAATAATTAGTTAAATAATAAATAAATTAAATTAAATAATAAATAAAATATCCAATTACATTAAAGTAAAAACGGATGTATTAATGATTAATTCTATGTTAAAAAATAAGATGTAAAGTGGTAAAATTTATAATTAATGATTAATGCTACATAAAAATACATGTACCGAGAAATGACATAGCCACTATTAAATAGCTTTGCCAAAAATGCAACATCACAAAAATTAAATTAAATTAAAATTAAAATACTAAATTATTTGAATTAAGATGCTAAGGATTTAAAATTAATATTAATTAAATATTGAAATTAATTAGTTACATATTATGTTTTTGCATACAAAGTTAAAAATTACATACACATAATAAAAGTGGTTAGGGAAGAATATTTATCAAAATTAATACATGTATTATATTAGCATTTAAGAAAGTATACATTATATTAGAATTTAATATTATATTGTCCACCATGGGCATTAATGTAAATACAATTAATCAAAAACATTCTTAATAGTAATGAATAATTCATTTAAATTAATTAATTATATATATATATTTATTTATTTACTTTATTTAGAAAGCTTCTAATTATTATTTTTTTTAATAAAACTGTTTTTATTAAAAATTTGTTATTATTTTTTTCTTTACAAAATTTAATAAAATGTTTAAAAAATAAAATTGTTTTTAATAACAATAAAAATATTATTTAATTACAACTAATTATGAAATTATTAGTACGAATATTAATCAATTTAATTATACGCTGCCGCGCATGCGTGGTAGCGTATTACTGCTTATTTTACTGTTTATTACTGTTAATTTTACGGTATAATACTGGCAGCTGGGGTGCCAGTATTATACTGTAAAATCAACACTTTTTTTTTTTTTTTTTTTTTTTTTTTTTTGCAGTGTATAATGGATTAGAAAAACTATTTGTACTTTTTCACAATTGATATTTTATATGAGAAAATCAAAATTTAGTATCATTTCACCTAAATTAAAATTGTTCTAAAAGCTATCATTCAGTATCTCTGTCGTTAGAAAATATTGCTTTATACAAAGTCCTTTCATCAAAGTTTCTTAAGTTACCGCATAATGCATTACAAAACTTAAACATACTTTCAACAAAACGATTTAAAGTTAAAATATAATAGATTAGAAAAGCTATTTGTGCATTTTCACAATTGATATTTTATATGAGAAAATCAAAATTTAGTATCATTTCAACTAAATTAAAATTGTTCTAAAAGCTATCATTCAGTATCTCTGTCGTTAGAAAATATTGCTTTATACAAAGTCCTTTCATCAAAGTCTCTTAAGTTACCGCATAATGCATTACAAAACTTAAACATACTTTCAACAAAACGATTTAAAGTTAAAATATAATAGATTAGAAAAGCTATTTGTGCATTTTCACAATTGATATTTTATATGAGAAAATCAAAATTTAGTATCATTTCACCTAAATTAAATTTGTTCTAAAAGCTATCATTCAGTATCTCTGTCGTTAGAAAATATTGCTTTATACAAAGTCCTTTCATCAAAGTCTCTTAAGTTACCGCATAATGCATTACAAAACTTAAACATACTTTCA
Source organism: Maratus michaelseni (assembly GCA_963931845.1). NCBI lineage: Eukaryota > Metazoa > Arthropoda > Arachnida > Araneae > Salticidae > Maratus > Maratus michaelseni. Next base: position 143,401,224 of record OZ007597.1, read on the forward strand.
ACAAAACGATTTAAAGTTAAAATATAATAGATTAGAAAAGCTATTTGTGCATTTTCACAATTGATATTTTATATGAGAAAATCAAAATTTAGTATCATTTCAACTAAATTAAAATTGTTCTAAAAGCTATCATTCAGTATCTCTGTCGTTAGAAAATATTGCTTTATACAAAGTCCTTTCATCAAAGTCTCTTAAGTTACCGCATAATGCATTACAAAACTTAAACATACTTTCAACAAAACGATTTAAAGTTAAAATATAATAGATTAGAAAAGCTATTTGTGCATTTTCACAATTGATATTTTATATGAGAAAATCAAAATTTAGTATCATTTCACCTAAATTAAATTTGTTCTAAAAGCTATCATTCAGTATCTCTGTCGTTAGAAAATATTGCTTTATACAAAGTCCTTTCATCAAAGTCTCTTAAGTTACCGCATAATGCATTACAAAACTTAAACATACTTTCAACAAAACGATTTAAAGTTAAAATATAATAGATTAGAAAAGCTATTTGTGCATTTTCACAATTGATATTTTATATGAGAAAATCAAAATTTAGTATCATTTCAACTAAATTAAAATTGTTCTAAAAGCTATCATTCAGTATCTCTGTCGTTAGAAAATATTGCTTTATACAAAGTCCTTTCATCAAAGTCTCTTAAGTTACCGCATAATGCATTACAAAACTTAAACATACTTTCAACAAAACGATTTAAAGTTAAAATATAATAGATTAGAAAAGCTATTTGTGCATTTTCACAATTGATATTTTATATGAGAAAATCAAAATTTAGTATCATTTCAACTAAATTAAAATTGTTCTAAAAGCTATCATTCAGTATCTCTGTCGTTAGAAAATATTGCTTTATACAAAGTCCTTTCATCAAAGTTTCTTAAGTTACCGCATAATGCATTACAAAACTTAAACATACTTTCAACAAAACGATTTAAAGTTAAAATATAATAGATTAGAAAAGCTATTTGTGCATTTTCACAATTGATATTTTATATGAGAAAATCAAAATTTAGTATCATTTCAACTAAATTAAAATTGTTCTAAAAGCTATCATTCAGTATCTCTGTCGTTAGAAAATATTGCTTTATACAAAGTCCTTTCATCAAAGTCTCTGAAGTTACCGCATAATGCATTACAAAACTTAAACATACTTTCAACAAAACGATTTAAAGTTAAAATATAATAGATTAGAAAAGCTATTTATGCATTTTCACAATTGATATTTTATATGAGAAAATCAAAATTTAGTATCATTTCAACTAAATTAAAATTGTTCTAAAAGCTATCATTCAGTATTTCTGTCGTTAGAAAATATTGCTTTATACAAAGTCCTTTCATCAAAGTCTCTGAAGTTACCGCATAATGCATTACAAAACTGAAACATACTTTCAACAAAACGATTTAAAGTTAAAATATAATAGATTAGAAAAGCTATTTGTGCATTTTCACAACTGATATTTTATATGAGAAAATCAAAATTTAGTATCATTTCAACTAAATTAAAATTGTTCTAAAAGCTATCATTCAGTATCTCTGTCGTTAGAAAATATTGCTTTATACAAAGTCCTTTCATCAAAGTCTCTGAAGTTACCGCATAATGCATTACAAAACTTAAACATACTTTCAACAAAACGATTTAAAGTTAAAATATTATAGATTAGAAAAGCTATTTGTGCATTTTCACAATTGATATTTTATATGAGAAAATCAAAATTTAGTATCATTTCAACTAAATTAAAATTGTTCTAAAAGCTATATCATATCATTCAGTATCTATGTCGTTGGAAAATATTGCTTTATACAAAGTCCTTTCATCAAAGTCTCTTAAGTTACCGCAAAATGCATTACAAAACTTAAATATACATTTTCATTTAACGCAATATCTGTATTTAAGAAATCAAAATTTAGCATTATTTCACTCAAATTAAAGCTATTCTTCTGTATATTATGGGGTATTTCTTTTATGCTTTGAAGGTGCCGCTTTTAATAAAATATTTCAAGGTTACCGCAAAATGCATAAAAATAACTATATTCTACTTTTTCATAAAAGGAAAAAAAAAAACTTTTTTTATAATATGTTGGAATTGAACATTATTTCGCCTAAATTAAAATTATCCTATAAAACATCGCTCCACTGTTTTGATTTCGATAGAAGATGGCGCTTTGTGTTAAATCCTTTGAATAAAATATTTCAAAGTCAAAACATTTAATGCATTAAGTTTATTAAATATATTTTTTATTTTATGAAAATAGCTGAAGAGATGGAAATTTTGTATTATTTTACGAAATTGTGTTAGAAATAGGTATGGCGCCTCAAGTTTATTTGCGGTTGAAAATAACATCTATCTATGCATAATATATAAAATTGGACTGTGTGTCTGTAATTTTCAGACACCTATTTCTAAACATCACCTATTAATACCTGAGTGAGACACCTATTTTTAAATTCATTAGTCTATTTGAACGTCGCGCGACGAATGGTCAAAAATGACATTTTTACTTACCCATCATACGTAGGGCAAATCTTGTAATCGTTTTGAAAAAAAAAACAAAAAAATTGACGGATTTACACGTTTCAGACACTCGAGATTCCGAAAAACATATTTTTAGAAAAAAAAAATTGCCGTCCGTCTGTCTGTGTGTGTGTCTGTAAACGCACTATCTTCGGGTCTGTTTCTGGTTGGGTTTTGGCGCTTCGGACTGGGGTCGGGTTTTTGAAATGAAAGTCCTATATACTTTTCAAATAAAAAAAAATCCTTGAAGGCTCGGCCTACAGGCACAGGTAGATTTCGAAGACGCAGACCATGAAGCGCTTGTTTGTTGGAAATTGCGGAAGAAATGACCTTTTTGCTATGATGCGGCAGTTGGGACCGCCCACTTCGAAATCTAACTTGTTTGCAGGCGGATCCGGCAGGGATTCTTTTGTGTTTTTTTTATTTTATTTATTTATTTATTTATTTATTTATTTGCTATAAGGGTTTGTTCTATAAAAAACTTGCCAATATGAAAGTTTTAAATAATATTAAGAGGATTTATAATAAATATAAGCGGATTTAATATCTTGTGAATTGACTATGTTATGAATTTTTTTCTTTTAAAACCCATCTTCTCCCCCCCCCCCCCCCTTGGAGCCATTTTTAATTATATAAAAAATCTGTCCTACATAAATTTTCGGCCCTTTTCCTAGAAGTAATAATAACTTTAAACAGATTCGATACGTATCATAATTAAGAAATTATGGGTTTTTTTCTGTTTTCACAAAAAGCCCTCCCCCCCATCCCCCCCCCCTTCGTTCGATTTTGCTCATTAACGAACTTGACTGAGATTTTATGCCCCTTGATTTTAAGCATCAGTTTGGAAGAGATTTCTGCAGAATTATTGAAGTTACGGTGTCTATAAAAAAAGTGACATAGATAGATAGAGAAATAGATATAGATAAGTTTTGAACTGGAGATGGTTTTGGGTTCTGGGAGTCATGATCGGCGTAAGATCTGCAAAAATTTTTCAAAAATTCCAACTTAGGGGAGAATGTAATAGGTAGTATTTCTTACGAAATCTACCTAAAATAGAAGAACGCCCCATGAGGTGTTTCCCCAATGAGGTTTGTCAAAACTGGTGATGATGAATTAAAATATATTCTATACAAATATACAATATATGTGCCGGAGACCCGAGGTATCATATATCTGGTCTTTTGCTGTCTTTACCTATGTATACAGTGACCTCTCATCACTTATATACGTGTTACACGGTAATTATTTTTCAGTACCAGTTTTTATTTAAAGCAATTTTCGCCATTTTCATTCGCAGAATTTATAAATCGAATTTTACTACTTTAAAATATAGTGGTATTAAAAAGCAATTACTGAGCATCGCGTATAAGTGCACTGCAAAAAATAATTGTTGATTTTACAGTATAAAACTGGCATCACAGCTGCCAGTATTATACCGTAAAATTAACAGTATTAAACAGTAAAATAAGCAGTAATACGCTGCCGTGCAAGCAGTAATACGCTACCGCGCGCGTGGTAGCGTAAATCAACGTAATCGTACGTTGATTTACGCTAACTGATCAACGTAAATCAACGCAATCGTAAAATCAACAATTATTTTTTGTAGTGTGAGAGTGAGAGGTCACTGCATTTTTGTAATGATTCTCATTTGAGCTGATAACTATTTTTAAATAGTTGTCGCTTGTTTTTCAAGTTAGATTCTAACGTTTAATCTTTTATTATTGTCATTTCCACTTGATAAATTATGTCGCAGTGATATAATGTTAAGTCAACAAAATACTTTAGTATATTAATCATTTATTATGAATCACAGACAAATTCTTTCTACCTCACTTATCGATATCCCAAACAGGGCCTGATTACCAACGGGACCCACTTCCACCCGGAAACTAGTCGTTGGGGGCCACCGTAATACTTACCCATCATGGATATGCATAATGTAAAATATTAAAATAAAAAATGTGTAAACTACTTATAAAATGCATTGCAATTCAAATAAAATCGAGGCTTGATGACGTCACAAACTTTAAAGGCTCGATTACTGAATTGCTTGAAAGAAACATCCTTATAACTCCAAAAATAATAATCCTATTAACTAGCGGTTTATTGCATCTGATTAAGCGTCAAATTTCCAATTAAAATATATCTTTGAAGTGAAATTTGGATGAAATACAGGGTCATGAAAAATCGAAGAGTGTCGAAAATAGGATTACAAATATCTCGGCAACTCATTATCCGATCGACTTCATGCTTTATGCAAAATTTATGTTTTTTTATTGTCTTTTATATTCATTTCTTAAAATAAACAATTTCGGAAATTTTTATATACCTTTCATCAGAACGAATATTTCGAGAGTCCGAAAAAAATTGTTCCGGTTAATCGAGGTTATTGAAATGAAATAGGCTTCTTCCCATTATTACATACTAAGTACATACCAAATTGCAAGTATCTATCTCAATTTTTTAGGGAGATAGAGCGTTTACAGACACACAGACGGACGGCAAAATTTTTTTTCTAAAAATATGTTTTTCTGAATCTCCAGTGTCTGAAACGTGTAAATCCGTCAAAAAAAAATTTTCGATTTTCAAAACGATTACAAGACTTACCCTATACTACGTATGATGGGTAAGTAAAAAGAATAGAAATTTTGTCTTTATTCATGGCTGTATTTTCGCATGAATAGGGCGTTTTAATACGACAAAAAAAGTCTATTAAATTTTACGGGTGGAAGTGTGCCCCGTCAGTAATCAGGCCCTGATCCCAAATTAACCCCTTAAGAGCCTACATCCAGTCATTTGAAAAAACGCTCAAGCTAATGTTAATTCTATGGGAAGGTTCTTGCGCGATTTCTCACTCGTATGTTAATATTTTTAAATGCTTTTTTTTTTTTTTTTTTTTTTTTGCATAGGATAGCTGACGTCGATCTCTAACGTTGTTAGTTTTTACTTTTTCGAATTTGGTTCCAGTTTTTTTATATAAGGGTACTGTCACTTTCAGAACCGGTTCCAACCGGTTCCGAAATTGAAAATATCCGCTTATAAAAAAACTGGAACTAAAATCAAACAAGTTGGAAATTGCACGTCAAACGTGACAAACGAGGTGCGTTCGTACTATAGCTAGTTATATAAATATTCATATCTTGATGATGTTTAATTCTGTGAAATGAATTATATCGTCTGCAGATTCATTTCCGCGTAATAAAATAAGTATATCGGTCGTTTGACGATTAAACTTCCAAAGCTCCTATAAAAAAAAAAAAGTACCGATTAAAAAAAAAAAAAAAAAATCAAATTTCTTAATAAATGTTTTCATTAATATTTTCTAAAGTTTTGATTCGATTTTTAAAAAAATTGAAATGTCTAGACAAAATTATGCTAAGATAATATATTTTTAATTTCAAACCATTCGGTTCGGTAGTTTTTGCGTTGTTATATGGATCCAGTTTTCCAGTTTTTGTAATACGGACGGACGGACCAGATGACGATAATAGGTGCTACGTATTTATATAATTACGAACGCACCTAAAAAGTAAAAACTAACAACGTTAGAAATCGACCTCAGCTATCCTATGCAAAAAAAAAAAAAAATCATTTAAAAATATTAAAATGTGAGCGATAAATCGCGCAAGAACCTTCCCATAGACTCAACATTAGCTTGAGCGTTTCTTCGCGTGGCTAGCGTAGGCTTTTAAGGTTCTTTGGGATAATTCTTTCCCACCATTGTCTTCTAAAAAATTAACGCGCACATTGCTTCTTTTGTACACGTGTGTGTACTAAAGATGAGTTCGGGTTCTATTTTCGGAGACCGAACCCGACGATTTAAAATACGAATCCGAAAAATTTCGTGGCATCAGATCCCACCCGAGCCCGATACCGAAAGTACACAGTAGAAAATTGTTAATAACATTTTAAAATTGTTTCAAGATCAGGACTTCATAAATTTCATAAAATCTGGTAGCCAGGAATAAATTCTTAGTCGCCAGTAAAAAATATTTACCTCCTATCCCCGTCAATAATTTTGAAAAACCACAAAAGGTTTTTATGAATTAATAACAATAGGAAAAATAATAACAAGCATAGTTTAGAATTATTATTTACATAGTTTAGAAAAGTGCATAATTAAGTTTTATATAGATTTACTTGAAATAAATTACTTATCATCACTTATATGTTATTTTTCGTTACAATGAATGTGATAGATTAATCAGTTTTAACTCTGAACACAAAAATCCGATTTTAAACTTACAAAAAACTTGAGCCTTTTTTAGCTTTGTGTCCAATTTTAGATGCCACAGAGGCTGGATTGGCGCTATTTCTTACCTTTTTATTGACTCCCTCCATTCTAATTATTTGACATGCTAGTTGGCTAGAGTGACGAAGAATGGTATTTTTTGTGTATGATATGGAAAATGCCTTTTAAACATTGTTCTGCCATTAAAAGTACAAGGGAATAGGAAGATCATTGCTTGCCGCGATTTATTTGCTTAGGTTAAAACAAGTAATATATATATATATATATATATATATATAAGTCAATTCCTACTTTTTAATCATAAATATATAAAATAAAACCGTGCAGCATTAATGTCCCACGTTATCTTTATTGAACATTTTTTTTTTTTTTATAATCATCGTTGCAGTATTTTATTTTTGTTGCATCACTAATTTGAGGAAAATCTTTTATTTCATTTATGAAAACAATGGGAGAAATTTTTTTCCCATATAAAAATTAAATTAATTAATTAAATTTAATTAAAGAATTAATATTTGAAAAAACTGTATTAACATTAAGTGTCATCCACTACAAGTTTAAAAAAATGTATTTGAACTTGAGTGGATGAATAGAAAATATTTTATTAACGATTGAAAACTTGAACAAGATATATAAATATATAGAGAGTGTGAGCTAATAGTAGGAATTGAAAAAAAAAAAAAAAATTATGTACGAAAATAATGAATTATTTTTATCTCGACAAATTTAAAATTTTTCTTGCTGTGAAATGTTAGAACGAAAAAATATTTGAAAGAACGAAACATAACTATTTATTACTGCAATATTAATAATAATTTAATAATGTACTATTAAAACACATTTTATTCTCTGTATGTTGCATATACAGTGTTCAAATAATGCAGAGGCCGAATAAAAATTCGAAAAACCAAAAAATATCTGCCCCGGGTGAGGATCGAACTCACGACCTTCAGATTACTCAGAAGAGTAGATTATGAGACTGACGCGCTGCCTACTGCGCTACCGAGGCTTGCTTGGTTAGATGATTGTTTATTTCTTGTCCCAAAGAGCCGAAATTTCTCGTTAACCTCACTCAACTCCAAAGATAATTCAGCAATGGTAGTCTGAAACTTTGCAATTGGGTTGGGTTGATTATTGACGGCCAATTATCTACACTAGGGATATACTTTGCAATTGGAAGTATGTACCTAGGGGCAATATTTAAAGAGATAGCCTATTGTTTCGATATTTATGAATCACACTGTATATATATCATCTCGTACGCATTTCAATATTTTTAAATGATTTCTTTTTTTTTCTTTTCTTTTTTTTTTTTTTTTTTTCATTGAACAGTTGAGGTCAATTTCTATGCAGGCCCTTTGTACTTTTTCGATTCTGTTAACATTTTTTTTTTTTTTTTTATTAAGATACTTTCATTTTCGAAACCGGTGAAAGTATCTTAATAAAAAAAACTTGTTAACAAAATCGAAAAAGTACAAAAGGGTCTGCATAGATATTAATCTCAGCTATTCAATGCAAAAATAAATAAATAAATAAATAAACATAAATAAATAAATAAACATAAATAAATAAATAAAAAATCTTTTAAAAATATTGAAATGCGAACGAGATATCTTAAAATATTTCCCCCAGGATTAACATTAGGGAGAGAGTGTTTTCGTGTGAGTGAAGTAGCCTTCTTGAATCTTGGGTTCGACTACCGGTCTGGGCATTTTTTTTTACTGTGTTGGAAAAATTCAGTTTCGTAATGGTATCTTTATCAATCAGTATGACTGAATTAGAAATAATAAAACTGTTATAGTTTAATTCTATGCATTGGTAAAATGAAATAGACAAAAAAAATCCTGTCATTTGTAACATTTTAAAATTACGAATTTACTATTTTCATACCCAAATTACCCTAACCGACCCTAATCAAACTCAGAATAATAATGTTTAAACGTTTTCAAATCAAGGTACTCTTATTACCTGTCTTTTGCTGTTTTTACATGGTATATTTTCGTAATCATTTCAGCTGATAACTATTTTTAAATAGGTCTCGCTTGTTTTTCAAGTGAGATTCTAACGTTTAATCTTTTATTATTGTCATTTCACTTGATAAATTATACCGCAGTGATAATGTTATGTGTCAACAAGATACTTTAGTATATTACTCATTTATTATGAATCACAGACAAATTCTTTCTACCTCACTTATCGACATCCCAAATTAACCCTTTAAGATTCTTTGGGATAATTGTTTCCCACCATTGTCTTCTAAAGGAATAACGCGTCTTATTACTTACCCATCATTACGTAGTATAGGGTAAGTCTTGTAATCGTTTTGAAAATCGAAAAAAAAAATTTTTTTGACGGATTTACACGTTTTAGACACTGAAGATTCCGAAAAACATATTTTTAGAAAAAAAAAAATTGTCGTCCGTCTGTCTGTAAACGCTCTATCTCCCGAACAAATTGAGACATGAAATTTGGTATGTACTTACAAGGAGACCGCCAAACATGATGCGCGCAGATTTTGATGATTTTAAAGTATGTTGTAGGGGTCATACCCCTAACTATTCAGGTCAAAGTTTTCCTTCAAATGGGCTTTAGTTTTCGAGAAATTTGGGGTTAAAGTTCAGGATGCATTTCAAATATCCATTAGTTCGCGATCTTGAACGAGGTCTTCGTGGCTCTGTGGTAGCGCGCGCGATTTGGGAGCGGAGATGAGGGTTTTGTCCTCTAATGTGACTTTTACCCTTTTTTTAATAAATTTAATATATTTGTCGCTTTATAAGTTTTATGCAGAATTATGAATTCTGCATCTTTTAACTTTTTGATATTTTCTTAATAAATTCCATTTAAATTTTCAAATTTTTCGTGATAATTTACATTTTTTTTGTGCAGTTTTGAAATTAATATTTCACGAAATTCCAAACTAATTTATGTCTAGATTTTGTTTATTTTTTTTATTATTATTTACCCTTTATATTTTAATAACCGTTCTAAAATAATACTTTTTTTAACTTTATGAAATTTTAAATAAAAGTTTATATTTTTTTATAATTTATACAAAATATTTTTTATTTCAAATCTTCTAAAGGTATGTATGATTAGGTAATTTCAACAACATATCTTGAAAGGAGTAATAAAATATCAAAACAATAACGCTTATATCCAAGTTTTAGCCAGTTATATATATATATTGTTATTTAAATACATTTAACTGTAAAGTTCAAACTCAACATCATTTTAGATTTGCACAAATAAAAAATAATATATTACAATTAAATTTTTTTTAAATTCTAACAAGTCGATGCCATACAGAAAAAATCAACTAGAAATGAAAAATCGTTTGTAAATTACAATAGATATAAAAAATACCTGAAAAAAATCGTCTGCAATGACTTTTACGGTAATATAAGAATAAATAAAATTTTCTTTTTGTCCATTTCGTTTAATCCTTTGCAGACAATTACCACGTTTTGAAAATATTTCTTTTCCAAATTTAATGCATTTTTTAATATTTATCACAATTTAAGTATTTTTAAAGACAATTACCACGTTTGAAATAATTTCTTTTCCAAATTTAATGCATTTTTAAATATATTTATCACAATTTAAGTATTTAAAGACTATATAATATGCTAATTTATACATTCTTCCAATATTGTTAAAACAATTACGTAAAGAATTGAAACTTTACGTAAAGAATATATTTAAAGGCGATTTTTAATGCGGAATTTGTTTAGAATATTTTTGCGATATGTATCACACAATTAGTTCCATATTTAATAAACTAAAAATGTCGATGTCGGTAATGATAAATATTTTAGTATTTCAGCAGTTAACATATTTCAATATTTTTAGAACAAATCAAATATTAAAAGGATACATTATTTTGTTAATTTTTTCTTAATCATTTAAATTTTTGTAAATAGAAAATGCAGCTAAAAAAATGCATTATTTCATAAATACGATAAATAAATAATTAAATATACATAAATGTAAACAAGAATAATTTTAAAAAGACGAGATATCAAGACTTAAAATAGTTTGGATTTTCATCAACAGAAATATTAGAATAAAAATTGCGCAAAAACTATAAATTTTCACGAAAAATTCGAAAATGTAAATGGAGTTTTAGGAAAATATCAAAAGGTTCAATGATGCAGAATTCATAAATCTGCATAAAACTTATAACGCGAAAAACATATAAAATTTATTAAATAAAAGGTAAAAGCCACATGAGAGGACGGAACCCTCATCGCCGGCTCTCAAATCGCGCGCGCTACCACAGAGCCACGACCTCGTTCAAGATCGCGAACTAATGGGTATTTGAAATGCATTCTGAACTTTAACCCGAAATTTCTCGAAAACTAAAGCCCATTTGAAGGAAACCTTTGACCTGAATAGTTAGGGGTATGACCCCTACAACATACTTTAAAATCATCAAAATCTGTGCGCATCATGTTTGGCGGTCTCCTTGTTAGTATGTAATAATGGGAAGAAGCTTATTGAATTTCAGTAACTTCGATTATCCGGAACTATTTTTTTTCGGACTCTTGAAATATTCGTTCTGATAAAAGGTATAAATTTTTTTTCGAAATTGTTTAGTTTAAGGAGTGAATATAAAAGACAATAAAAGAACATAAATTTTGCATAAAGAATGAAGTCGATCGGATTATGAGTTGCCGAGATATTTGTACTCCTATTTTCCGCACTCTTCGATTTTTCACGACCGTGACCATCCAAATTGCACTCCAAAGATATATTTTAATTGGAAATGAGATGCTTAATCCGACGCAGTAAACTGTTAGTTAGTAGGATTATCATTTTTTGAGTTATAAGGATGTTTCTTTTACGCAATTCAGTAACATAGAGCATTTAAAGTGTATGACGTCATCAAACCACGATTTCATTCGAATTGCAATGCATTTTATAAATAGTTTACACATGTTTTATTTTCATATTTTATATTATGCATATCCATGATGGGTAAGTATTACGGTGGCCCCCAACGACTAGTCGGTTCTTTTGTGCTCGTGTGTGTATTAGATGCGATTTCGGGCTCTTTTTTCGGAGACCAAGTCCGACGATTTAAAATCCAAATCCGAAATATATTGTGCCATCAGATCCCACCCGAGCCCGATATCGAAAGTACGCAGTAGAAAATTGTCACTAACATTTTAAAAATGCTTCAAGATTAGTTTTCTCTTTTAAAAATCTCACATTACATGTATTAATTCTTAAGACTGAAAATCTGTTTGACTGAAAGCCCCAGAAAATCTGTTTCTGTTTAAAATAGCAATTTTGTTATTTATACCTATCACTGGCAGAAATCTCCAAAAAAAAGTCACAATTCTTATTCATTTAAAATATCATTGTACATCTAAGGCAGAAAGACATGAGTTTTGTTTTCCAGTAATTCTGAAAAAAGACTTCAAACATAAAGTGAAGATAGATAAGGGATTTCTGACGTCTTCTTTATGTTACTATGTGTTTGGCCGTGAAATTTTTTTAGAATTAGATGAAATATGTCTCCTCATATCCCCATCAATAACAATTCGATTCCCTTTCAAACTGATTTTTAAAGGATTGTAAAACACTTTAAAACACATTCTTGTTTCTCAAATAGCAAGTTCTTTTTATTCCTGTTTTCAATTTGCGAATAAATAAAATTTTCGCTTTTAACCCAAGCCTACTCTAGTTCTAAGAGGTCAAGACGACAAAAAGAAAAAAAAAAACATGACATCTAAATTAAAACATAAAAATTCAGTATATCGCATGAAAACGGAATCTGTCTATAACGGAATCATGATTTAAATGTAATAAAATTGATGGAACTCATAGAAGAAATTTATACCTGCTAAGACAAAAACCTCTCTAAAATGAAATCGTTCTCCGGTCACTTGAAATTCCGTCTTAGTAGATTTTACTGTGCTAAAAAAAGCCAATAACTACCTCGTATATACAGTAAAATCTGTGAAAGCGGAATCGCTAGGAACTGAAACAAATTCCGTTTTAGAGAGGTTTCCGATTGTACAATTATACTTTTATGGTATTACTTCCGTAGGGATTGTGTAATTTTTACGTTTAAGACGGGATTTCGTTATAAACAAGCTTCGTTTTCACAGGTTTTTCTAAACAAAATACAATAAAATCTGTAAAGGCAGAATCGAAAAATATTCCGCCTTAGCAGGTACATTTGCAGGATATAACTATCACGAAGTCCCGATATATCAAAATGGATAATTGTTCTTAGAAAAGAGCCGACGTATAATAGTGCATTGCATGTACCGCAATAATCATTAAAATTCGTTTCCTGAAAATAAATTAATCCACACAAAAGGCATTAGATGAAAATAAGTCTTAAAATCGCGTGAACTATTTTATTATATCAGCAGATCAACACAAGAGCAGAGGGTGGCCTCTTGTTATTCTATAAAAATTACGTCTTTTTCCGTCAAAAGGGAGAGAAGATGATCTAATTTTACTTACCCATCATACGTAGTATAGGGTAAGTCTTGTAATCGTTTTGAAAATCGAATTTTTTTTTTTTTTTTGACGGATTTACACGTTTCAGACACTGGAGATTCCGAAAAACATATTTTTAGAAAAAAATTTTTGCCGTCCGTCTGTGTGTCTGTGTGTGTGTGTGTGTCTGTAAACGCTCTATCTCCCGCAAAAATTGAGATAGAGACTTGCAATTTGGTATGTACTTAGTATGTAATAATGGGAAGAAGCCTATTTCATTTCAATAACCTCGATTAACCGGAACAATTTTTTTCGGACTCTCGAAATATTCGTTCTGATGAAAGGTATATAAAAATTTTCGAAATTGTATATTTTAAGAAATGAATATAAAAGACAATAAAAAAACATAAATTTTGAATAAAGCATGAAGTCGATCGGATAATGAGTTGCCGAGATATTTTGAATCCTGTTTTCCACACTCTTCGATTTTTCATGACCCTGTATTCCATCCAAATTTCACTTCAAAGATATATTTTAATTAGAAATTTGACGCCTAATCAGATGCAATAAACCGCTAGTTAATAGGATTATTATTTTTGGAGTTATAAGGAAAAACCTCTTTCAAGCAATTCAGTAATCGAGCCTTTAAAGTTTGTGACGTCATCAAGCCACGATTTTATTTGAATTGCAATGCATTTTATAAGTAGTTTACACATTTTTATTTTAATATTTTACATTATGCATATCCATGATGGGTAAGTATTACGGTGGCCCCCAACGACTAGTTTCAGATGCATTATCGCCAACACATAGATGTAAATATACCAAGCATTACAATTCAGGCCAGGCTATTTAACCGTCAAACTTTAACTATTAGAGATAAACCAATATCAAGATTTTTGAATGAGAAATGAGAAGGCATGCCATAATTGGCGCATATCAATTTTGTGATTTTTAACGTACAACCCGAGGTTATTTTGAGAAAGTCAAAACATGTGCTATTAGAAACGAACAAAAATGTTGATAATGAATATCTATTATGCAGCAGTCAATTAATGAAAACGGCGCATGCGCGGTATTACTGCTTATTTTACTGTTTATTACTGTTAATTTTACGGTATAATACTGGCAGCTGGGGTGCCAGTATTATACTGTAAAATCAACACTTTTTTTTTTTTTTTTTTTTTTTTTTTTGCAGTGTACAATTTCCGTAATTAACGTCAAAAGAATACAAATCCGTAAACATGCAGGAAGTTTTCCGTAAACTTAATGGAAGTTTTCCGCATTTCTTTCAAAACAGTGCAATTTCCGTAAATGACGTTTAGAGGTTTGCATTCCGAAATCGCTTTGTTTGAAATGCGAATTAAGATTGTTGTATATATACTAGAGATCTTCATGGACCCAGGCCTGGGCCGGCCCGACCCGCGGGTCTATTTTCTGTCATTATACTCGGGCCGAGCCTGGAGCTCATTCTAATCGGGGTCTTGTCTGGACAGTAATATTTTGTGAAAATAATAGTGAAATTTGCATTTTTTTAATGAAATCTTTAGAAATTTATTTTATGAGAGAAAAGAGAATTTGCCGCTAGTAAGGAAAATCTTTTAGAAAAAGTTAAAAAAAACCCACTTTGAACATAAAAATAAATCGCTCTGTAAATGAAATTGATCGGAAATCGGAAGCATATTTTGAAATCTAACATAAAATATGTTTTGTTTGGCTTCAACAGAACAGGAAATCAACTGATTATCGGATGATTTGTTGACAGAACCGTTATGCTATTTTTGACATGATGAACAATGAAGGCAAAGTAAACAACTTTTATAAAAAATAAATAGACAAGCATTTGTTGACAGATTGACCAGTGTTTTTGTGATTTGTATGAGCATTATGTCAAAAAATCATATTTTATTTAGCTATATTGATTGATTAGAACTAGTCAATTGACAACAACTTTGTTGATGGTACATGATTTTTTCCGCATTTGCTTCAACAGCATCATCATCATCACCTCTTTCTTACATTTCTTCTTCTTTTTTTCTTTTTTGTTTTTCGAAACCCCCATGTGTTCATGAAATATTATTTTTACATTCTTCTATCTTTACAAGAAGAAAGTATTGAATTCATGAAAATTTCCGGTTTTCGACGAATTTATACACTTTAGAAGGTCCTGAACACGATTTGACTGTTTTTAGAAAATGTCTGTCTGTCTGTCTGTATATGCGACAAAAATTTTGTGGGCGCATCTCTATCTAATGCATGGAATTTAATAAAACTTTATATTCAGTTAGTGCCTGACATAAATTGGGGCTGATTAATTTTTGGTGAAAATCGCCCCACAGGTGGCGCTGCTATGCTGCATTTTTCGCGGTTTCCGCAGTAGCTCTATCTCAAGAACTAATGCACGAAATTTCATCAAACTTCAAATTCTGTTAGACCTTGACATAAATAGATGCTGCTTACGTTTTGGTATAAATAGTTCAACAGGTGGTGCTGCTATGCTACTTTTTAGCTCACAGGCTATCAAAGCCTGAGAGCTTATGTGCCCGCCGGTTCTGTATAATGTATGTATGTACGTACGGTATGTATGTACGTAACGCGATAACTCTTGATAGAACTAACCGTTTTACTTTAAATTTTGTTTATAGGTTGCTTGTGATAAGGCGCTTCCCTGATTAGTTTTGGAGGTTCATTGGTTAAGCATAAAGGGGTAAAACGGGGGGCTAACCCCCCATAATTTAGATAAATAGATTTTTCATGCAGAATTATCCCATTTTCTTCAAATTTTGTATATAGGTTCATTTTGATAATGTGCTTCTGTCAATAGTTTTGGGGGTTCATTGGTTAAGTATAAAGGGGGAAAGGGGGTAACCCCCCCCCCTATTTAGATAAATGAGTTTTTCATGCAGAAATTTCCGATTTTCTTCAAATTTTGTATATAGGTTCATTGTGATAATGCGCTTCTCTGAATAGTTTTGGGGGTTCATTGATTAAGTATAAAGGGGGAAAGGGGGGGGGCTAATCCCCCCTTAATTTAGATAAATGGGTTTTTCATGCAGAATTATCCGATTTTCTTCAAATTTTGCATATATATTCATGCTTTTGTGAAAACAGAAAAAACCCATAACTTCTTATTTATGATACATATTGAATCCGTTTAAAGTTATTATTACTTCTAGGAAAAGGACCAAAAAATATGTATGACAGATTTTTAATATCATTAAAAATGCCCCTAAGGGGGGTGGGGGGGAATGGGGATTTAAGAAAAAAAAATCGTAACTTCGTCCATTCACAAGATATCAAATCCGCTTAAATTTATTATAAATCTTCTTAATATTATCTACAACTTTTATACTGACAAGTTATTTATAGAACCAACTTTGACAGCAAAAAATGAATAAATAAATAAATAAAAATAAAAAATAGAAACAAAAAAATCTTTACTGATTCCACCTACAGGCACAGGTATATATCGAAGTGGGCGGTCCCAACTGCCGCATGATGGAAAAAGGTCTTTTTTCTAGAATTCCTAATAAATAGGAGCCCCAAGGTATGCGTCTTCGAAATCTGCCTGTGCCTGTAGACCGAACCGTCAAGGATTTTATATATATATATCTTTTTTCACTTTATTAAACTCTGGAGTTTTGTTACAGTACTCGGTTTATGTTAGAAAGTGTTTCATAATCTATGCTTGTTGCATTATTTTGATTTCTTTTTGTGTTTAAAGACATGTTTTAGTGATTTATAGTGTATTTTTGGTAATTTTCAGATGAACAACATACGTGTTATGTGTCACTTTTGAAACAAAGCTTTGTTTTGTGTTATTGAAATTTTTAAATTTGATAAAACAGGTTTCTTTTCTATGTTACAAACAAGAGAAATTATCTAAAATATCTGATAACAAATATAACCCACTTTCTATATATGATGGTTATCCGATTTATGAAGGTTATGTTTTGAAGATATGTTTTTTTATAAATACCTTGAAGCATTTTAAAAACGTGATAACTTCATCCTTATCTGTATTTTATCCTCTTTTGCATATTCCTTAACCCATTCATGGTTCACGTGATTATGTACAACTTCTAGATCGACACGTACTTCCTTTTTTCTTTTACACGTAAGTTTTTATTGGATAAATAGATATTTTCCGCCTCTGAGAGTTATTCATACGTGTTGTGTAAAAATCAACTTTTCGCACGCAGGGGAATTATTTTCATTTGTCGGATAAACATACGATAAAAAGAACTAAAAGTGGGAGATGGCCTATCGATTGATAAAATCGATGTTGATGGAGTTATGAATCAATCAATGTTGAAATTAAGCCCACCCTTGAAAAAAAAAAAAAAAAAAAAAAAAAAAGAAACAAATAATGAAAAGCATATGATTAATATTATTGATTTTAAACAACAATTTTAATGATTTCCAGCACAATTCTGTGTAGGATTATTAATTACATCAGTTTATCGATAATTTTTAGTCAAGTTTTAAGAGGCTACTTCACTCAGGCGAAAACCCCTGCTCGTAATGTTAATCCTATGGGGGAAATAATTTACGATATTTCGTTCACTATTCAATATTTTTAAATACTTTTTTTTTTTTTTTTTTTTTTTTCATTGGATAGCTGAGGCCAATCTCTATGTACGCTTCTTTGTACTTTTTTGATTTTTATTACAAGTTTTTTTTTTTTTCCTTATTGAGGATACTTTCACTTTCGAAACTGGTTTTGAAAGTGAAAGTATCCTCAATAATAATTTTAAAAAACTGCAACAAAAATCAAAAAATGACAAAGGAGCGTGCATAGAGATTGACCTCAGCTATCCAATGCAAAAAAAAAAAAAATCGTTTAAAAATATTGAAATGCGAACGAGATATCGTAAATTATTTCCCCCATATGATTAACATTAGCGAGCGGGTGTTTTCGCCTGAGTGAAGTAGCCTCTTAAGGCAGGATGTTGCGAGATCGTTTTTGTTTCTAATATGGGGAATAAAATTGGCAACTTATTTTCAAATGGAAAGCATCATTAGATTTGACAATCAATTCTTTCTAATATTATGCAAACTATACTAACATGGAAACCTATTAAAAACTCCCCCCCCCCCTCCTTAAAATCTTAACGTATCCTTTTAAAATATTCCTCATTGTACACGATTTCCATTCGATAACTGATTGCTAATATAGTTAATTTAAAGGAAATATGTTTCACTATAGCAAATGTTACGCCCCAAATAATATTATTGAAGTTTCTAATGTATTCAATGACATTTTATTTCGTTTTAAAATCGCTTAAATTTAAGTTAGTTTTAAATCACTAATATTCAACTTGCGTTCTATGAAATGAACTCACAATTCTCTCTTCAATCATCTTTTTTGTCCAAGATTTTGTGTTATTATTGTCACACATATATAATCTGATATGACTATATGAATGGTTAAGTTCCCCCCTTCTTCTTTTTTTGTTAAATTTAATGTATTTCTATAAAAATTAAATAAAGCTTCCAATTTTGAAATATTCCATAACATACCTTAACAAATATAATTCACAAAATGTCCAAATGACAAATGTATTAAATATTGCAAATGAATAACATTATTAAGTTTCACAATGTTTCCAGTGGAATTTATTTAAATGAAAAGTCGCTCATACTTAAATGTTTAACCTACATTTCATTAAAATTGCACATAACTTGGCCTTCTTCTTTTCCTTGTTTTGTGTTATAATCATCTGAAATATGATATGATTATGTACAGTTAGTTTTTCCTTTCTTTCTTTTGTTCATTCTATTTAGTTCGTCGTTACCTAAATGAACTAAAACAGTTATTTTTAAAACAATCGTTATCATATTTTTTTTTCTTTACTTACTTTTTTAACTGTATGTTTTGAATATTCCTGAATTTATTGAAACATTTTTCTATTTTTTTCTTGGCATACATAGCTACATCCTTAAAGATTTACCCTATCCTTTGAATATATTTTTCATTCGATACTTGATTCTAATACACTTCATTCAAAACAAATATGCTTTCAATTTTCCCACTATAAAAAGTATCAACTATTACACATCAAATAACTTTATCAAATTTCTCAATAAATTTGCTATTTTTCTTATTCCATTTACGTTCTATGAAATAGCATCACATCTTTTAAAAGTCTTTATTTTCTTTCCTTGATAACTTCAAATGCATATCTTTATAGAATTGCCATCTCCTTTGTACAGGTATTTTTTCTATATTAATGTTTTATTTCTAACACTAGGCTGTTCTCAAATACAAATGAGCTACTTTCTGACACATTTCTGAATCCATTTTTTATTTGAAAACGCATGAAATTGGCAGGTGTTCTTATTCAGAAACTATGTAATCGAATGGCGTTTTCCATTTTTTAGTAAAGGCAAAATATCTTTCAGAAAATACTGCCAAAGTCGGCGTTTTGAACCAAATTCTCGACGCGGCAACTCAAGGAAGGGGGGAAACTCAACGTGACGTATAAGGAGAATTGCTTATAACTCGATAAGTAATTTCTTTATTTTGAAAATGGAAAACGCTATTCGATTCCAAATCCCTTCCATAGTCAGACCTGCCAGTTTTATGCCTTTACGTTTAAAAATGAGTCAGAAAGTTTCGCGTCGTTGAGCAGGGAATTTGAGTTGTTCTCAAACAAATATTTTTTTCCCGCTTAACAACCCGACACGTTCAAACACATTTTTAAACGCAAAAAAAAAAAAAAAAAAAAAAAAAAAACATGATATTTGCAGGAATGATCATTAAAGTAATTTGTAATCAAACCTTTTTTTTTTTTTTTTTTTTTTTTTTTTTTTAATAAATGAGTTATAAGCAATTGTGGTGTCAGGATGGCAGTTTTTTTTTTTTTTTTTTTTTTTTCCTGCGCTCTCGTGTCTAGAGATTCGGTTCTAAACCATTGACTAGAAATATAATATATTTATATTTCTAGTCAATGTTCTAAACGCCAACTCTGTCCGTTTTTTCTGAATAATCTTCTGCCTTTACCGAAAAACGAGAAAAAAAAACAGTTCGATCACATAGTTTCATAATAGAGCACCTGCCGTTTGTAAACAAAAATTTAATTTAAAAATATGCCAGAAAGTATAAGTAGTTTTGGATTTGAGAACAGCTGTATTTCAAAACAAATATGGTTCACAATCTGTCCATAAATAACCAAGATATCAATTATGACAAATAAATAATGATTTCAAGTTTCGCAATGTACTCAATGACTTTTTTACTTCATTGTGAAATCACTCAAATATAATAATATTCATTGTAGGTTCCATTAAATTTTATAACTAGTTAGCTTGTAAATTTCCTTTTTTTTTTTTTTTTTTTTTTTTTTTTTGTATTATCAAAAAAAATTTTGTATCATACTTCTGATTTTTATTACATTTACTTTCAGACGTTTCGTTTCAATTGTTTATTGGGAACTTTTTATTTTTGCCCTTGAGGTTGTTTAATTTATCCTTACAGAGTTGCCAGCTCTTTTGTAATTTTACATTCCACTGTTGATTTCTAATACACTTAATTCATCACAAATCACAAATATATTTTGAAATGCATCCCAATAACAAAAGCATTAACTATTACAAACGAATAACATTATTAAGTTTTTCTAATGCGCACAATGATTTTTATTTCATTGTGAAATCGCTCAAACATAACATTCAACTTATGTTCCACTAAATTTTTAAAGAATTTTTTTAACTTTTTTTTTTTCTTTTTTTTTTTTTTTTTAGTTCAAACTACGGCTAAAGTGATTATGTATATTTACACTTTTTTTCCCTTTACATTTAGTTACTTAAATTTAAAGAGTTACTTAAATTAATTTTTATATTTTAAAATAGTCATTGTTATACTTCTGATTCTTATTACATTTCACTTTTACACATAATATCTTTCCATTGCCCTATTGAAAACTTTTTATTTTCTTCTTTCATGTTTTATTATTTATCCTATCAGAGTTACCTTCTCTTATTTAATTTACATTTCATTGTTGATTTCTAACACACTTAATTCATCACAAATCACAATTATATTTTGAAATGCATCCCAATAACAAAAGCATCAACTATTAAAAACGAATAACATTATTCAGTTTTTCTAATGCGCACAATGATTTTTTTTTTCATTGTGAAATCGCCGAAACATAATAATATTCAACTTATGTTCCATTAAATTTTTTAAGAATTTTTTTAACTTTAAATTTTTTTTTTATTTTTTTTTTTATTTTTTGTTGTTATCAAACTACGGTTAATGTGATTATGCATATTTACACTTTTTTTCCCCTTTACATTTAGTTATTTAAATTTAAAGAGTTACTTAAATTATTTCTTATATTTTAAAATAGTCATTGTTATACTTCTGATTTTTATTACATTTCACTTTTTGGACGTATATCTTTCCATTGCCTTATTGAAAACTTTTTATTTTCTTCTTTCACATTATTTTTATTTTTATTTATTTATCCATTCAGAGTTACCTTCTCTTATGTAATTTTGCATTTCATTGTTGATTTCTAACACACTTAATTCAACACAAATATGTTTTGAAATACATCCCAATAACAAAATAAGCATCAACTGTTACAAATGAATAACACTATTAAGTTTATCCAATGATTTTTATTTCGTTGTGAAATCGCTCAAGCATAATAAGTTTTTTTTTTTTTTCAATTTTTTACCGTTTTGTTTTATTGTCATCTTAAATTAAATTTTACTGTTATTTATTTAATTTTCTTTGATGTTGTGACTAAACTGGGTAAAATTGTTAATATTTAAGTAATCATTATCATATGCTAGTAGTGGGGAAACAAGAGTTCTGGCTCAGTCGGAGGATTTGAGGATCCGCTCCTCCGGCTCCTCCGACCGCTCCTCCGGCTCCTCCGACCGCACCGCTCCTCCGACCACACCGTCCCTCCAACCGCACCCTAGCGGGAAAAAATGGAAATTGTGAAAAAAGGGTTAATTTCCTACTGTAACATGAGGGGTGAAAATAAGAACTCTAAGAAAAGGTTAAATGGACAAGATTATCATACTATAAGATGAATATTGATTTTATATACTAATTTTTAATGACAAACACCTTAATGAGTATCACTAATTAAGCGAAACAATAGAAAAATATCAACTTTAACGAAAAAAGCAGATTTCTTAAGAATTTTTCAACTATAAGATGACGATATCAACTTATATGAAGAAATTTAAACTTACATTTTAGTTTTTGAACAATGTACACCTTAATTTGAATAATAATTAAGCAAAATAAAATAACAATTTTAACGAAACTGCTGATTTCTTATGAATTTTTCAACTATAACATGAGAATATCAAACTATAAGATGGATTTTAAACTTATATTATAGTTTCTGAACAATGGACACCTTAATGAGTATAATAATTAAGCAAAAGAAAATATTACTTTTAACGAAAATGATGATTTCCTATGAATTTTTCAACTATAAGATGTGGATATCAAATAATAAGCAGTAGAATAAACATATATAATCATTTTAAATGACGAACATTTTAATGAGTATTACTAATTAGACGAAACAATTGAAAAATATAAATTGTAAGGTATAAAGCTGATTTTTTAAGAATTTTTCAAGTATAAGATGAGAATATCAATTTATAAGAGGAAATTACACTTATATTTTTTAGTTTTTCAACCGTAATACACAGAAAATATTCAAAATTTGAATGAATTTTATACCTAATCAATTGATTTTCCGCACAATAATAGGAGTTTTAACAACCATTATCTAATTTTACTGTGTATACTTGATTTAATTCTGTTTAGACGTACGTAATATAATCTTTTTATATCATTTAGACTTGAAATAAGAACCACATTTAAATAAAAACCAGTTGTTTATGTATTCTTAATACGCAAACTTTTTTTTTTCTTTCCTAAAATGTAGCATTTCTGAGGAGGGATAATAATTCCACCCCACATTCTAAGGAAAAGGGGAGCATAACAATGACCGTGTAGGTCACAACTTTTACTATAATATAAATATTATTCGCTATCAATGTTTACAAAAAATCCATGTTGGGAGATAGATATGAGTTATATTTTAATAAAGTTTACCCTCCTCCATCTTCTACACCATGCTAACAATTATACAAAACAAAAGAAATACCGATTTTTAACGAAAAAGGGTGGATTTTAATGAATTTTACACAAGTTTTCGGTATTATTGTACACTAACAGGTATGATTTTATTTCTTAGGTGATTACAATACAGAGAAAAGTATTCACCTTTAGATTACTTTTCGTGAAATATTTAACAGTAATTATATAAACTCCTGTTTACATCACTAATTTACATTTGAAAATAAGGATTTATAGGATAAAATAAATAATCTTAACTTATACTTAGTAAATTTTACGCAATTCCAATGATTTTATACCGTGTTTTTCACGAGTTTTATATTAATTAGTAATTTTATATTAATTAACTTTGAATATTTTCTATGATATGGTTAATCCATTTTTATCACAGAAATACCAGTACCTAAAATTTCACTTAAACTCATATTCTAAGTATTAATATTCACTTATAACTTTACTTTTAGTTATACTTTTACTTGAAACCATGTGAACGTGTAGAACCCTGCTTACGCATATGGAGTTTAGTACATCACACTGTTATCTAAATGAATATGAATACCTTATTGTTTTAAATTTTCCAATTTTAACAGAATATGCACGAATATAAACTTTAATTTTATCTAAACATTTTATTTCAAATAGCCTAGTTTATGAAAACGATACATATTACCAAATATTAGACAACATTTTCAACTTAGATACTGATCACATACCTACTTTAGCATAATTTATTAGCATATATAGCATTTCAACCATTTCTTTCAGAAATATACATATAAAATTATGGATTTACCGAGTATATATCCAATTTTAGCTTTCACTTAAAAAATTTTTACACCATTTCAATGATTTCAATGATTTCTAGCTATTTTATATCACAGAAACGTAAAAATAATTGAATACAGACGCGAGTAAATAATATTTGTATTGTATTTTCCATTCTAAGATTTGAAACTCAAGTTAAAATTTATGTTATAAGTATTGATATCCACTTTTAGTTATACTTTTACTTGAAACCATATGAACTTGTAGAACCTTGCTTACGCATATGGAGTTTAGTACACACTGTTAGCTAAATGAATATGAATACCTTATCGTTTTAAATTTTCCAATTTTAACAGAATATGCACGAATATAAACTTTAAGTTTATCTAAACATTTTATTTCAAATACTCTAGTTTATGAAAACGATACATATTACCAAATATTAGACATTTTAACATAAACTTAGATACTGATCACATACCTATTTTAGCATAACTTATTAACATGCAATAGCATTTTATCTATTCCTTTCAGAAATATACATATAAATATATGGATTTAACGAGTATATATCCAATTTTAGCTTGCATTTAGTGATTTTTTACACCATTCCAATGATTTCGAGCTATTTTATATCACAGAAACGGAAACATATTTGAACATAAACGCCTGTAAAATAATATTTGAACTGTGTTTCCTATTCAAAAATTCAATTCTCAAATTAAAATTTATGTTCTATCACTTATCAACTATTTATCCCACATAACTTTTACCATAGAAACATCGTAGAAATTAAATATACGTTAAATGAAAATAATAAATTGTAAGTACCTAAAAATATCAAACACAAAATCTATTAATCAAAACTTAAAAAAATAAAAAAATGAAAAGTTTTTACGAAGTTAAAAAAAAAAATTACAAATGAAAAAAAAAAATTTACAAATGAAAAAAACAATTTTACAAATGAAAAAAAAATTACAAAAAAAAAAAATTACAAATGAAAAAAAAAATTCACAAATGAAAAAAATTTACAAATGAAAAAAAAAATTCACAAATGAAAAAAAAAATTCACAAATGAAAAAAAAAATTTACAAATGAAAAAAAAAAATTACAAATGAAAAAAAAATTTACAAAAAAAAAAAAAAAAAAGTTTTTACAAAAAAAAAAAAAGTTTAACAAAAAATATTTTACCAAAAAAAAAAAAAAAAAAAAAAAAAGTTTTTTACATAGAGAAAATAAAAAAAATTTACAAAGGTTTAATATATTACAAAAAGTACCCATTTTTTACAAATTTTTTTAAAAATTAGAAGTTTAATTGCTATTATTACTACTATCACTTCTCAGAATTTAGCAGCCTAGACTTTTGTACACTATATATTTTTAATACTATAAAGCAAATTTCAACTGCAATTGTACCAACACTATTATTAAGTTCGCATAAACAAAATTTTATACTGTATTTAGCGAATTTCCAATGAACATCTTCCGTGTAGAGTAACTTTTTCCTCTAACATTTGAAATCGTGCATATCTGCTACTTTCATATTTATAATTAATATTTCAGAATTAAGACCATACTAACCATTTTAATATAAGACCATATTTAAGCAAGATTCCATGATAAAGCTTATTATACTGATTATTTTTATTTAGTACGCATGCACAGTTTTGTCACATGATCACTTTAACTGATGATAATATAAAATTTTGAAAAGTGATGCAGAGGTTCTCATTTCCCAAGTCAAATTCTTGCAGATGACTATTCAGATGACTGTATATGTATAGCTCCAGTAAATTTCCTGATTTTAACCCAGTTGGGGAAACAATTTCTCTGTTGTCGAATAAAGTAAGTTGTACTATATCATTGTAAAACATCAATAAATGATTATTTATCTATTAAATCTTTTCTAAGTATATAATTATATTTCTTTTATTGTATAGATGTTACACCAAGATGAATCAAAACAGCAGAAACTCTCTTTACCAGAAATGGATACCCCGGATGATTCATCGTCAACACATATAGAGTTAAAGAATAATATACATGTGAGTACTTATATGTGATATATTAGAATACATATATTAAACATAATTAGGGCGAATTTACAATAAAATATTGTACCAGATGTTCTATAAAATGTGATTTTTTTTTTCGTCTATAGTGTTAGAAGGAATTCTAAATATATGCATTTATTTCTCTTGCAGATGTGTTCCACTTGTAACAAATACTTTTCAAGTAAATGGAATTTAAAAGAACATATACAAATCCATACTAGTGAAAAACCATATACTTGTAATCATCGTCAAAAATCATCTACAATAAAGCGTGAATTATCTTTTACTAGAAAATACAGACCATCAGTTCATATGAAAACACATCCTGTTAAAAAATTGTTTCAGTGTGAAAAGTGTGAGAAAATATTCGTTATTCGTAATAAACTGAATAGACATATGACTGTTATGTTGAACTTGTCGAAGACAGTATCCCAAATCATATTGAAGATGGATATTCAAAAATTAACCAGTAGTTTGAAGTATTTAACAGTCAATAATCAGATTGGATACTTCGAAAAATTGACTGTATAGAACATAAACCAACATAACATTTACCCAAACTACTCATGCAGCATTATTGATTTGACATATGATATCCAAAAAGTGAAATTTGTAAAGAAAAATCCAAAGTGTTGTAAAGAATTTTATTGATATAATTGATAAAATGTATTGAAGAGAAATTGATATAAATGTAAACAACATTCACAATGTATTGTTTAAATACCCATAATAATAAAAAATGTATCTATACACATCTGTGTTTATTTTTATAAAACATATTTCATTGTTAAAATACATTGTATAATTTTTAACATGAAATTTCTACATGACAGTAAATAACTAATTTTGCTTTACGTAAGACTTGAGATTTATCATAACTTGTTCAACGAAACAACATTTTCCCCAATGAATATCCAGTTTACACACATACATATGAAAATCAACTTTTGATAATAGTATACATCAGATTAATGAAAAATATATAAAATTCATTAAAAAAATGTTTTTACAAATAAAAAATTAAAAAATTTTTACAAATTTAAAAAAAAAGTTTTTTTACAATTAAAAAAAAGTTTTTACAAATTAAAAAAAAGTTTTTACATATATAAAAAAAAGTTTCTACAAAGTTAAAAAAAAGTTTTTACAAACTAAAAAAAAAAAGTTAGAAAAAAAAGTTTACAAAACTAAAAAAAAAATTAACAAAAAAAAATAATAAATATTTCAAGTTTTTCTAAAAATATTTACATATTAACAAAAATTTACTTAAAAGTCAGAACCGGACCTATGTCTAACATAGCATTTTTTCGACTTCAGTTGTTAAAATCATAGTGTTAGCGCTGTGAAAATACAAAATAATACCTTCAAATGGTAATCTATGTTGGATCCAATATATGGTATATTAAGAAACATTTGTGATTTTGGCAAATTAAATATGTATGAGAAAACCATTAATGTATCAGCAACTGATGGGACTCATTTTGCTGATGTTATATCAATCTATAAATCTGGAAGTTACCGACAGTAACAGTAATCAAAGACTAACAGATAGAGATGCTTTAAGTGTGTTGACATTACAGACAGATACAAGAAACAATTTATATCAGTCTTAATCAAATAAAAAAGCTTCAGAGTTTCCTTTAGATTTGCCTACTGAAGTGTAGATAACTGAAAACATATCCATCGGTTCAGAAGTGACTAATATAACAGCAAAGCATACAGATAATGGGTATCGCGGACTTTTAGTTTATGTTATCACTTCAAGTGATGAATACTGCTGATTTCGGATAGATGTGCATACAAGTTAATTATATGATGAGTCGAAAATGAACCGAGAATTCATATCGGAGTATAACTTAAACATGTGTATCTGCTTATGACTTGAAAAATTCACGACATTCTACAACGACTGATTTCAAATTACACAACCAATAAAATATTTACCTTCAAGGAAAGAAAATGAAACCCCATTCAACTGTTTCAGATATCCAAGTTGATCACGTCATCGATGTTGAACAGCAGGATCAGGCCTAAATCTAACATCCCATTTTTTCTCGATTTCGCTTGTTTAAAGTTCTTATTTTAAAGAAATGTACAATGGTTAGGCAACCATTATACTACTCTTTAAAATAACACTTTAAACAATCGGATCCCATTTTTTCTCGATTTCGATTGTTTAAAGTGTTATTTTAAAGAGTAGTATAATGGTTGCCTAACCATTGTACATTTCTTTAAAATAAGAACTTTAAACAACCGAAATCGAGAAAAAATGCGATGTTAGATTTAGGCCTGATCCTGCTGTTCAACATCGATGACGTGATCAACTTGGATCACTATGATTTTAACAACTGAAGTCGAAAAAATGTTTTGTTAGACATAGGTCTGGTTCTGACTTTTAAGTAAATTTTTGTTAATATGTAAATATTTTTAGAAAAACTTGAAATATTTATTATTTTTTTTGTTAATTTTTTTTTTTTACTTTTGTAAACTTTTTTTATAACTTTTTTTTTTTTTAGTTTGTAAAAACTTTTTTTTTAACTTTGTAGAAACTTTTTTTTATATGTGTAAAAACTTTTTTTTAATTTGTAAAAACTTTTTTTAATTGTAAAAAAACTTTTTTTTTAAATTTGTAAAAAAAATTTTATTTTTTATTTGTAAAAACATTTTTTTAATGAATTTTTTTATAAAGTTGATTTTCATATGTATGTGTGTAAACTGGATATTCATTGGGGAAAATGTTGTTTCGTTGAACAAGTTATGATAAATCTCAAGTCTTACGTAAAGCAAAATTAGTTATTTACTGTCATGTAGAAATTTCATGTTAAAAATTATACAATGTATTTTAACAATGAAATATGTTTTATAAAAATAAACACAGATGTGTATACATACATTTTTTATTATTATGGGTATTTAAACAATACATTGTGAATGTTGTCTACATTTATATCAATTTCTCTTCAATACATTTTATCAATTATATCAATAAAATTCTTTACAACACTTTGGATTTTTCTTTACAAATTTCACTTTTTGGATATCATATGTCAAATCAATAATGCTGCATGAGTAGTTTGGGTAAATGTTATGTTGGTTTTTGTTCTATACAGTCAATTTTTCGAAGTATCCAATCTGATTATTGACTGTTAAATTCTTCAAACTACTGGTTAATTTTTGAATATCCATCTTCAATATGATTTGGGATACTGTCTTCGACAAGTTCAACATAACAGTCATATGTCTATTCAGTTTATTACGAATAACGAATATTTTCTCACACTTTTCACACTGAAACAATTTTTTAACAGGATGTGTTTTCATATGAACTGATGGTCTGTATTTTCTAGTAAAAGATAATTCACGCTTTCTTGTAGATGATTTTTGACGATGATTACAAGTATATGGTTTTTCACTAGTATGGATTTGTATATGTTCTTTTAAATTCCATTTACTTGAAAAGTATTTGTTACAAGTGGAACACATCTGCAAGAGAAATAAATGCATATATTTAGAATTCCTTCTAACACTATAGACGAAAAAAAAAATCACATTTTATAGAACATCTGGTACAATATTTTATTGTAAATTCACCCTAATTATGTTTAATATATGTATTCTAATATATCACATATAAGTACTCACATGTATATTA
This sequence comes from Maratus michaelseni, assembly GCA_963931845.1. Lineage (NCBI taxonomy): Eukaryota > Metazoa > Arthropoda > Arachnida > Araneae > Salticidae > Maratus > Maratus michaelseni. Next base: position 143,431,055 of record OZ007597.1, read on the forward strand.
TTCTTTAACTCTATATGTGTTGACGATGAATCATCCGGGATATCCATTTCTGGTAAAGAGAGTTTCTGCTGTTTTGATTCATCTTGGTGTAACATCTATACAATAAAAGAAATATAATTATATACTTAGAAAAGATTTAATAGATAAATAATCATTTATTGATGTTTTACAATGATATAGTACAACTTACTTTATTCGACAACAGAGAAATTGTTTCCCCAACTGGGTTAAAATCAGGAAATTTACTGGAGCTATACATATACAGTCATCTGAATAGTCATCTGCAAGAATTTGACTTGGGAAATGAGAACCTCTGCATCACTTTTCAAAATTTTATATTATCATCAGTTAAAGTGATCATGTGACAAAACTGCGCATGCGTACTAAATAAAAATAATCAGTATAATAAGCTTTATCATGGAATCTTGCTTAAATATGGTCTTATATTAAAATGGTTAGTATGATCTTAATTCTGAAATATTAATTATAAATATGAAAGTAGCAGATATGCACGATTTCAAATGTTAGAGGAAAAAGTTACTCTACACGGAAGATGTTCATTGGAAATTCGCTAAATACAGTATAAAATTTTGTTTATGCGAACTTAATAATAGTGTTGGTACAATTGCAGTTGAAATTGTCTTTATAGTATTAAAAATATATAGTGTACAAAAGTCTAGGCTGCTAAATTCTGAGAAGTGATAGTAGTAATAATAGCAATTAAACTTCTAATTTTTAAAAAAAATTTGTAATTTTTTTTTAATTTTGTAAAAAATGAGTACTTTTTGTAATATATTAAACCTTTGTAGATTTTTTTTTCTTTTCTCTATGTAAAAAACTTTTTTTTTTTTTGTAAAATATTTTTTTTAAACTTTTTTCTTTGTAAAAACTTTTTTTTTTTCGTAAATTTTTTTTTTTCATTTGTAATTTTTTTTTTCATTTGTAATTTTTTTTTTTTCATTTGTGAATTTTTTTTTCATTTGTAAATTTTTTTTTCATTTGTAAATTTTTTTTTGTAATTTTTTTTTCATTTGTAATTTTTTTTTTCATTTGTAAATTTTTTTTTTCATTTGTAATTTTTTTTTTAACTTCGTAAAAACTTTTAATTTTTTTATTTTTTTAAGTTTTGATTAATAGATTTTGTGTTTGATATTTTTAGGTACTTACAATTTATTATTTTCATTTAACGTATATTTAATTTCTACGATGTTTCTATGGTAAAAGTTATGTGGGATAAATAGTTGATAAGTGATAGAACATAAATTTTAATTTGAGAATTGAATTTTTGAATAGGAAACACAGTTCAAATATTATTTTACAGGCGTTTATGTTCAAATATGTTCCCGTTTCTGTGATATAAAATAGCTCGAAATCATTGGAATGGTGTAAAAAATCACTAAATGCAAGCTAAAATTGGATATTTACTCGTTAAATCCATATATTTATATGTATATTTCTGAAAGGAATGGATAAAATGCTATTGCATGTTAATAAGTTATGCTAAAATAGGTATGTGATCAGTATCTATAAAATACAATACAAATATTATTTACTCGCGTCTGTATTCAATTATTTTTACGTTTCTGTGATATAAAATAGCTAGAAATCATTGAAATCATTGAAATGGTGTAAAAATTTTTTAAGTGAAAGCTAAAATTGGATATATACTCGGTAAATCCATAATGTTATATGTATATTTCTGAAAGAAATGGATGAAATGCCATATATGCTAATAAATTATGCTAAAATAGGTATGTGATCAGTATCTAAGTTCATGTTAAAATGTTGTCTAATATTTGGTAATATGTATCGTTTTCAAAAACTAGGCTATTTGAAATAAAATGTTTAGATAAAATTAAAGTTTATATTCGTGCATATTCTGTTAAAATTGGAAAATTTAAAACAATAAGGTATTCATATTCATTTAGATAACAGTGTGATGTACTAAACTCCATATGCGTAAGCAGGGTTCTACACGTTCACATGGTTTCAAGTAAAAGTATAACTAAAAGTAAAGTTATAAGTGAATATTAATACTTAGAATATGAGTTTAAGTGAAATTTTAGGTACTGGTATTTCTGTGATAAAAATGGATTAACCATATCATAGAAAATATTCAAAGTTAATTAATATAAAATTACTAATTAATATAAAACTCGTGAAAAACACGGTATAAAATCATTGGAATTGCGTAAAATTTACTAAGTATAAGTTAAGATTATTTATTTTATCCTATAAATCCTTATTTTCAAATGTAAATTAGTGATGTAAACAGGAGTTTATATAATTACTGTTAAATATTTCACGAAAAGTAATCTAAAGGTGAATACTTTTCTCTGTATTGTAATCACCTAAGAAATAAAATCATACCTGTTAGTGTACAATAATACCGAAAACTTGTGTAAAATTCATTAAAATCCACCCTTTTTCGTTAAAAATCGGTATTTCTTTTGTTTTGTATAATTGTTAGCATCGTGTAGAAGATGGAGGAGGGTAAACTTTATTAAAATATAACTCATATCTATCTCCCAACATGGATTTTTTGTAAACATTGATAGCGAATAATATTTATATTATAGTAAAAGTTGTGACCTACACGGTCATTGTTATGCTCCCCTTTTCCTTAGAATGTGGGGTGGAATTATTATCCCTCCTCAGAAATGCTACATTTTAGGAAAGAAAAAAAAAAAAGTTTGCGTATTAAGAATACATAAACAACTGGTTTTTATTTAAATGTGGTTCTTATTTCAAGTCTAAATGATATAAAAAGATTATATTACGTACGTCTAAACAGAATTAAATCAAGTATACACAGTAAAATTAGATAATGGTTGTTAAAACTCCTATTATTGTGCGGAAAATCCATTGATTAGGTATAAAATTCATTCAAATTTTGAATATTTTCTGTGTATTACGGTTGAAAAACTAAAAAATATAAGTGTAATTTCCTCTTATAAATTGATATTCTCATCTTATACTTGAAAAATTCTTAAAAAATCAGCTTTATACCTTACAATTGATATTTTTCAATTGTTTCGTCTAATTAGTAATACTCATTAAAATGTTCGTCATTTAAAATGATTATATATGTTTATTCTACTGTGCTTATGATTTGATATCCACATCTTATAGTTGAAAAATTCATAGGAAATCATCATTTTCGTTAAAAGTAATATTTTCTTTTGCTTAATTATTATACTCATTAAGGTGTCCATTGTTCAGAAACTATAATATAAGTTTAAAATCCATCTTATAGTTTGATATTCTTATGTTATAGTTGAAAAATTCATAAGAAATCAGCAGTGTCGTTAAAATTGTTATTTTATTTTGCTTAATTGTTATTCTCATTAAGGTGTCCATTGTTCAAAAACTATAATATAAGTTTAAAATCCATCTTATAGTTTGATATTCTCATGTTATAGTTGAAAAATTCATAAGAAATCAGCATTTTCGTTAAAATTGTTATTTTATTTTGCTTAATTATTACTCAAATTAAGGTGTACATTGTTCAAAAACTAAAATGTAAGTTTAAATTTCTTCATATAAGTTGATATCGTCATCTTATAGTTGAAAAATTCTTGAGTTGATATTTTTCTATTGTTTCGCTTAATTAGTGATACTCATTAAGGTGTTTGTCATTCAAAATTAGTATATAAAATCAATATTCATCTTATAGTAATCCATCTTATAGTTTGATATTCTCATGTTATAGTTGAAAAATTCATAAGAAAGCAGCATTTTCGTTACAATTGTTATTTTATTTTGCTTAATTATGATTCAAATTAAGGTGTACATTGTTCAAAAACTAAAATGTAAGTTTAAATTTCTTCATATAAGTTGATATCGTCATCTTATAGTTGAAAAATTCTTAAGAAATCTGCTTTTTTCGTTAAAGTTGATATTTTCTATTGTTTCGCTTAATTAGTGATACTCATTAAGGTGTTTGTCATTCAAAATTAGTATATAAAATCAATATTCATCTTATAGTATGATAATCTTGTCCATTTAACCTTTTCTTAGAGTTCTTATTTTCACCCCTCATGTTACAGTAGAAAATTAACCCTTTTTTCACAATTTCCATTTTTTTCCGCTAGGATGCGGTCGGAGGAGCCGGAGGAGCGGTCGGAGGAGCGGTGCCTCCGGCCGGAGGAGCGGATCCTCAAATCCTCCGACTGAGCCAGAACTCTTGTTTCCCCACTACTTATGCTACATTACAGCTTTAAACGTATATTTAATTACGTCAAAACGCCTTCAAAAATTCTTCAATAGCCATATTAATAGTAGGCTAATAATTACTTACACAACTACAGAAAACCCCCTTCCATTTGTATATATTTTTTTATTTGGCAGTTGATTTTAATATATTTTGTTCAAAACAAACATGTTTTAAAATCCAGCCAAACAACAAAAGTATCAAATCAAATATTACAAATGAATAACCTTAATAGACTTTTCAATATACTCAATGATTTTTCTTATATTGTGAAATCGCTCAAACATAATAATATTAACCTTACGTTCGATTCAATTTTCTTACTTTTTCCCCCCTTCAATTTTCTACTTTTTTGTTGTTTTGTGTTATTATCATACTTAATCTGATATAAATATGCATATTTAAATTCTTTTTTTATTTAATGCATTATTACTTTGATTTTTTTTTTTTTTTTTTTTTTAACTACTGATTTTAAGATAATCATTATAATATTTTTCATTTGTTTTGCATTCTGGCTTTAGACATTAATTCTTATTACTTGAAGAGTTACCAAAAACTTTTTATTTTTCTCCTTGACATCTTTAAATATAGCCTTAAAGAATCGCTTTCGCCTTTGTATATATTTTTCATTCGATAGTTGATTCTAACACACTTAATTCAAAGCAAATACGTTTCACAATATGAAAAACATATCAACTGTTATACATGCCAGAAACATTATTGAATTTCTCAATACATTTTCTATTTTTCTTTTATCACATAGTAAAATCTCTCATGTTTAATAATATTCAACTGACATTCTATGAAATGAGTTTACATCTTTTGAAAGAGTCTTGTATTCTTCCCTTGATAATCTTAAATGTATCTTTATAGAATTACCATCTTATTTGTACGTATCATATTTATTTATTCAATATTTTATTTCTATTTCAAAACAAATATGTTTCACTACCCAAATAACCAAAGTATTATGATTACAAATGAATAATATTATCATGTTTCTCAATGTACTCAATGACTTTTACTCTATTGTGAAATCGCTCAAACGTAATAATATTCAATTTATGTTTCATTAAATTTTACAACAACTTAGCTTTAAAATTTCTTTTTTCTTTCTTTCTTATCTTTCTTTCTTTTCTTTTCTTTTTTTTTCTTTTCTTTTCTTTTCTTTTTTTTTTTTTTTTAAATTTTTTTAATTTGGTATTATCAAAACTAGAGCTGATATGATTACCTATACTTAAACCTTTTTTAAAATTTGGTTACTTAAATTAAATTTTATTTTAAGCTGGTTCTCAAATTCCCTGTTCAACAACGCGAAACTTTCTGACACATTTTCTAACTCATTTTTAAGCGCAAAGGCATAAAAAATAGGCAGGCCTAAAGCGATTTGGAATCGAAATGAATTTTCCATTTTTTTTTAATAAATAAATTACTTATCGCGGTATAAGCGATTCGTGTCATCAGCTCCTTTCACCGGCTGCCGCATCGGGAATTCGGTTCAAAATGCTGACTTTGACAGTATTTTCCGAAATATCTTCTGCCTTTACCAAAAAAGGGAAAACGTCTTTCGACTCCATGGTTTCTGATTAAGAACACCTGCCAATTTCATGCCTTTCCGAACAAAAATGAATTAAAAAATGTGTCTGAAAGTAGCCAGTTTGGATTTGAGAACAGCCTTAAGGTGGTTCTCAAATGACCTAACAGACGACGCAAAACTAACGCTCAACAACGCTATGCACACTTTATTCGACAATAAGCATCTTGTAATGCACTTCATTGATGTATATCAATTTCAACTTGTTTGAAATAGTGTAAGATCATTAAAATACATATCAAACGGTTTTTCCCTATGTACCATAATGTAACGGAATTCTTTTGAGTGTCTTTATAAACGAATTATAAACTTCATACCATCATGCTACATACTTCATTTTCAATACCGAAGATGCCATAGTAAATCTCAATAACACATATCAATTACATGGCAATTCGAGTACATTAACGCAGTTCGAGCACAGATAACCAGAGAGATGGTCAGACAGGCAAAAAGACGGGCAGATAAACCGAAGTCATATATACTTTTCAACTATGTTTACAAATATAAAATTCTGGAAAGTTATGTCTGTTTAATCCTGTTGCAATACGAAATTTTCCAAACATTTTCAAAAATCCTTCCATAGTCATTTGTCATAACAGTACCCTAATAACTAGTTAAACAATCATTGACAACTCCTTTTTTTTCCTTGACATCTTTAAATCTGTCCTTAAGAATCACATTCCCCTTTGAATATATTTTTCATTTGACAGTTGATTTTTAATATACTTTGTTCAAAACAAATATGTTTCACAAGTTAGCCAAACAACAAATAAAAGTATAAAATATTACAAATAAGCACCTTAATAAGTTTCTCGATATATTCAATGATTTTTCTTATATTGTGAAATCGCTCAAACGTAATAATATTTATTGACCTTACGTTTTCAAATTATTTTCTTACATTTTTCCCTTCAACTTTCTTCTTTCATTTTTTTTTTTTTTAATTATTGTTTTGAGTTATTATCCTACTCAATCTGATATGAATATGCATATTTGGATTTTTTTTATTACTTATATTAAACTTTCTTTGTTACTTATATTTAAAAAGAAAAAAAACTATTGATTTTAAAATAACCATTATCATATTTCTTATTTGTTTTGCATGCTCACTTTAAACGTTTTTATTATTTAAAAATTTACTAAACTTTTTATTTTTCTCCTTGACATCTTTAAATATATCCTTAAAGAATCACCTTCCCCTTTGTATATATTTTTCATTCGATACTTGATTTCTAATACACTTAATTCAAAACAAATATGTTTCACAATATTAAAAAAAGTATCAACTATTACACATCAATAACATTATTAAATTTCTCATCATGAATGTTTCCATTGCGAAATTACCCAAAACATAATATTCTCCTTAACGTTCTAGTTACTTGCTTCCTTCAACCTTCCTCACTTTTTGTGCTATTATTGTAGCTGAATCCTTACACTTTAAAGTGAGACAACAGTTACGAACGGTTAAGGTAAGTTCCTTTATGTCATGGGTAGGAAGAAAACACCATCCTTGAATATGGTCAGGGCCTTAACCAGATAAATATAGGTCAAGGGGCATGAAGTGAAAGGGAAGGTGTATTTATTTTTGGCCCTGAAGAATGAAAAAAAAAAAGTTTCCTAAATTCGACCTTTAGTGCCCTGTTGAATTGATTAGTGCAGGTGATGGGTGGAAAAATTAATTGACAAGTTGTGTTTTAGCAGACGATAATTTAGAAAAGTTTTTTTTTTCTCTTCTTCATTTTGGAAGTGATCCAAAAATAGATTTCGTAATCACAGTTAAATAATAACAATCTTATGATTTGTTAACTTTTCCCCTTGAAGACTTGCATTAGGAAATTATAGAATTATAATAATGTATAAAATGGCATTGGATGGAGGTTGTATGAATTTATTAAATTTTTGATTGATTAGATTTGCAGGAAAATATTGAGAAATTTATATTATCATTTAACTTTAGAAGAAATATTGGTGGAACACTAATTAACTCATAGATAACGGCTGATTACGAAACAGCGAGGTTAAGGTTTACAGTATTTTAAATATGTCTTCCTTCTTTAGAACTCAAAGTTGTCCTTAAGGTTGTTCTCAAATCAAAAGGAGCTACTTTCTGACACATTTCTGAATTCATTTTTATTCGGAATGAAAATGGCAGGTATTCTTATTCAGAGATTATGCAATCGAAAGACGTTTTACATTTTTTGGTAAAGGCAGATAATCTTTCAGAGAATACTGTCAAAGTCGGCGTTTTGAATCGAATTCCCGACGCGGCATTACGAAAAAAGGGAAAACTTGTCGTCACGTGACAAGAATCGCTTATAATTCTATAAGTAATTTATTTATCGAAAAGTGGATAACACTATTCGATTCCAAATCGTTCCAATAGTCATGTAGGTCAATAATAGTTGTATGCCTTTACGTTTAAAAATGAGTCACGACACGACGTAACTGTCCGCTGCCGATCTCTGCTCTGGACATGTTATATTTCTGCATTGATGTTTTCAAGCTAGTACCGGCTCGTGCAGCACATTTCTACTTATTCTCGTCCCAGTCACGTCTATTAAAAATTGTTCATATTTTATGAGCTTAATTTTATCCTTTAAAATTTTTTATATCGGGCTGGTCGGCCCGCTTAATTTTTTAATCGACTTGGTCCGTTCCATTAAAAAAAAATTTAAAAAAAAAGAAGGCTATATTCTGCCGGCCAGTTTGAAAATTTGGCTTTCGCCGGCCCCAGGCATCGAAAAATATAGAATCAAAACAGACTGGAGCTAGGCCTGTTTACCGAATAGGCCCGTGAAGCCCGAGCTTACCCACTGAAATACAAAGGGGCCCCCAAATTTACTTTTCAAAACTAATTTTTAGGGGAAGAGGGAATAGTAAAAAATGTATTTTAATTTCTTTCTTAATTATAGCTACTAAATTTTCCCTCAGACTGTTACTGACACATTTATACTCTATTTTTTTTTTCTGTTTATATAATAAATGGTATAAAAACAGTGATTAAATGCAACTTATTTTCATTTTTCTTATGTTTTACATTTTAATTTCAAATGTGCTAAAAAGAACAGGAAATTTAATCTGTATAATTATATTTTGTTTATATTCATAAAGAGTGGAGAAATGATATAAAATATGGAGAATAGGTTATTTAAATAAATGGGAAAGTAATTAACATTCAGTGATACCAAATTTATGTTTATAAAATAGAAGCAAAATTGTCTTGCAGCCAGGCATAAATTTACGTCAAATATTTCTTGTCCCTGCCTTGTTCTTAGCACTGGAAAATCCTGCAATTTTTAAAGCATAAAATATATTTTGAAGTTCAAATATTTGCCCCTGTTCCATATTTGTAACTTCATTTACAAAATTAATTTGTTATGTATAATTATGTATATAATAAAATATTTTTCATATGTATATACAGTGTCTCACAAAAGTGATGGGACACTTGTGCTTTATAAAAAGAAACTGCAATAAAATAAATAAACAAACATGTGCAAAAATTTTTTGGGTGTGTTTCATATTTAAAGTTAGTAACAATTATTACATAACATACATTTTGTCAAAATATTAAAATATTAATTTAGTAAAAATACAATTGTTCAGAACGGAGCAAAAAATGGCTCACATAAGTGATGGGACACTTACTTTTCCATCAAATATTTATCCAAAAATTTTACTTTTTAAAAGGTTTTAATATTTTGTTGGATTTCCTTTTACTTTTAAAACATGATTTAATCTTTTTGGGATGGATTCGACTAATTTTTTTGTGATTTCTGGAGTGATTTTACCCCATTCTTCTTGAAGCACCGATTTTAGTTGTTGTTTTGAAGAAATGGTGTGTTTGCGAATTCTTGATTCCAATTCTTGCCAAATATTCTCTATGGGATTTAAGTCTGGAGATTGTGGTGGTGTTTTTATTATTTCAGGACAGTTATATAGCAGCCAGAGTCTAACGTTCAGAGCAGTGTGCTTGGGGTCATTGTCCTGGTAGAATTTAAAATCGTTATGAAGGTTCAATTTTCGTGCTGAAGATTTCAAATTTTGCTTTAAAATATCAATATACTTGTACTGATCCATTATACTGTCAATAAAAACAAGATTACCAACTCCAGCGGACGACATACACCCCCATACCATAACTCCTCCTCCACCATGTTTTACTGTTGGTACCAAGTTCTGTTTGTGAAGTTCTTCCCTGGGTTTTCTCCACACCAAGATTCTACCGTCAGAACCAATATATTAAATTTACTCTCATCAGCAAATATAACTTTATTCCAGTAATCAGAATTCTTATTTATGTTGGATTTTGCGAAAGCTAGTCTGAGTTTTCTATTCTTTTCACTGACGAAGAATTTTTTCCTGGCTACTCTATCGTGATATCCAGCAGATCGAATTACCCTTCTAATAGTTTCAGGATTAACAATTATTCCATATAATGCTTGTAAATCAGCAGCAACTTTTGAAGCACTAATTCTTGGATTTTTTTTAATATTTCGAACGATAATTCGCTTTATTCCATTGGATAGCTTTGATGGTCAGCCAGGTCTTCTTTTATCCTGAATCATATGATTCTTTTTATATCGTTTAATGATATTGAAAACTGTTGAACGACTCAAGTTAACTGTTTTAGCAGTTTTTCTAATAGATTTTCCACGTTCAATATGCAAATTAATAACTAATTTTCGAATTTCAGGCGAAGTTTCTTTTCGTTTAGCATTCATGACTACACAGAGCTAAAAAACACAAAAATTCCAAAACAAACTGGAGAGAAATACTGCAGACGATTTTATAAATTATTGTCAATTGCTTTTAAGTAAAAATAAAACCCCAAAAAATATTTTTATTGCTTATTTCAGACGATTTTTGTTGCATATATAATGGTGTCCCATCACTTATGTGAGCTATTTTTTGCTCCGTTCTAAACATTTGTATTTTTATTAAATTAATATTTTAATATTTTGACAAAATGTATGTTATGTAATAATCTTTACTAAATTTAAGTATGAAACACACCCACAAAAAAAATGTGTACATGTTTTTTTAATTTATTTGATTAGTTTCCTTTTGTAAAGCACAAGTGTCCCATCACTTATGTGAGACACTGTAGGTAGTTAGTTTTTGTTTAATATTAAAAGTGTTTTTTACTTGAAATTTTGATGGTAAAATTTCAAATTGTTGAAACATAATTGGCAGAGTAAAAGGGGACTCCCTGTGTGACGTCGGCTTCCCCTACTTTTATGTCCCTGACTGAAGAATGTGCAGTGTGGTCCAAACTCTAGGTTCGTTTCTGCAGATTTTCATTATAAAATCATATAAATTCGAGAGTGCATGTTGCCGAAGGCAATAGGGCCCCCAACATTTAGTTAGTTTAGAAAGATTTTCGTTTAAAAATATAAAATCATTCAACACTGATTTCGAGTATATTTAAAGTTATTACCACGGACCCTGACAACGCCGGCCAGGTCAGCAACGATTGAATTAAAATCTCCATTTCCTAATCAATGAAAATAAAGGAATAAATATCATAAATATTTCAAACAATCAAACTACGAAGATAAATTTTATAAAATATTCGAAAATAAAGAGAAACAGCAAATAATAAATAATATTCTTTAAATTAACAATAATCTCTAACAGATGTCGTCTTAATCCCTTGTGAAATTTTAACTTGAATGTTCTGCAGTCCCTTTAGGAACACGTATCAAAATGCAAATTGATTTTTTTCCTACTCCATTAACGGTGTAACAAAAGAAAAATCATAAAAATCCGTAGCGAAAGATGATAATTGCCGCAATGACTAACTGCATTATTCATCGTACGTTCTCGAGTAGTGTAATAGTAAAAGCTGAGTAACCTGCTAATTCTACTTGGCTCGTTGCCAATTGTTCTATCATGGGAGACGAATGGAAGTGAAACAGTTCGTAGTTAAGTTTAACTTGTAAATAAACAAGCAGTTCGCCTGGTGCATGAGGTTGATCTCATGTTTACAAGCAAACATTCGAAAATGTTGATAACATATTCTGAAATCTACTTATTTACATGGAGGGACGAAGAAATACGTGTTTTTAATTTTGTAGAGTACTTCTTGCAATCAGAATTCTCGAATGAATAAAGAATTGTTTTCGCAGACATTCTAGATCAAGAATATGCAATTGCTAGTGTCTGATAAATTCAGTCAATCACTAAATCATCCATTTGCATAAGTTAAACATTTAAACATCAGATATTAAACACTTTTGTAGGAAATGAGTAACCCATGTCGGGGCAATTTGAGTATACCTTGCTTTTTTATTTTTAAAAAAAAACCTAAAAAAAAAGTTTAATTGATATTTCTTTACAAGCCTGTGATCAAAAGCATCAACTTAAAAAGCACATTGTTAAAAAAAAAAACATCTGATCTACAGCTTTTTAATTCAGGTGTGTTTACAATACATTTGTTTACAATAATTTGACTTAAAAGTTTAATATTAAATGGCAGTACTTAGTATATATTTGTAATTTTTTAAAAGTGAGGTAATTTGACTTTACGGTCTAATTCTAGAACAGGGTTTCCCAAACTATGGTACTCGTACCATTTCTGGTACTTAAATTTTCATATACCGGTACGCGATGCTTCTACAGAAAGCTATATAAATGAGAACTGATTTAAAATTTACAGATCCTCAACTCGCCTGGCAAGTTTGTCAACATATGCTATTAAGTTATGCTGTGGTGGCTTTCTCTTCGAAAAAAAAATCATTACTATATCTTTATAAAATATTTTATGCATCTTATCCGGTTTTTGCCTTTTTTTTTTATATAAAATTTTTCTTATTATTTTATTGAATGGGTCTTGCTTAAAATTTAATCATGGTATTAGTTTTTAATTGAATTTCCATAAAAGAAGGTAATCGGTGTATTAACCCCTTGGGGACGAGCGACACGTATACGCGCCGCATAAGATGCTCAGAGTCCTCTATTATTCTCACCAGTTACTTTTTATTGAAAGCTTTGCCTTATTTAATGATGGCATTTCTGCGATTCAATTAGGCGATAATTTCTCTTTAAATGTTGTAGAATGCTCTTTTTGCAGTCACAATTTTCCTATGAATTGTTTCATGGTTGTTTATGTTCGATTCTACAAATATTTAACTGGAAATGTTAGGGAAATTCAATCACTTGCTAAACTCATTTTCAAAGTAAACCAAAGAATTTAAATAAATAAACTTCAGAATTAAATACATTTTGGAAAAGAGTTAATACAAAACCATTGTATAAAAAGTACATTCTAGATCTAGAATAGAATAATAGTAAAAAATCAGAAAAACTTATTCTAATTGGCTCGATGCCAATTCTATTCACTTGGGAGAAAAGTGAAAGTAAAATACAAAAAGTGAAATACACTTCTTAATAAAGTGTAATTGTTAGTAAAAAATGAAGACAGTTTATTTGGATACGTTGCGTTGAGCTGCGATTTCGAACATGTATTTCCAAATCAACTATTTATTTACATAGAAGGTTAATATAGTTTTAATTCTGTAAAGTATTTCTTTAAAACATTCTTCTCGAATGAATGAAGAGTTGTTTTCGCTAAAGACATGCTAGAAATATTTAAAGGCATTGAATGGCCAATCATTCACTAAACCAATTTTCAAAGAGAAACATTTAAACTCCATAAATTAGATGAACCGATTGTTTGATAAAGTGTTATTTAAATTTATACTGGCAGATGTCGCACAATGCAGGCGTACTGAAATGTAAGAATTTTGCTATCAAAATTACAAGCTGTGTGTTAAAGATTATACCCTTTTAATTCTGTAGTCTTTTCTAAGCTGTGTGAGAAGGACATTACTTTTTGTTGTTTAGTTTTGATTCGAATTCTTTTTACGAGTGTGTTCTTTTTTATGTAGTTATGGTTTCACATTGTGAGTGTAATTGTGCTTTTTATCTTGTCCGGAATATTTTGAGTTGTGAGATTATTTGCAAATAAACTGGTTTCAAAGAAAATTAGAGTGTTTAAATGAGTACGAGAATTATTATTAATTATTAATTGTTCTGGGTTACAAGATTAAATACCGATGAACGTACAAAATGGAGATACAAAGCAAAAAAAACAAGTAGAATAATAGAAATAATAGTTCCAAATAATTTCTGGAGTAGAATGATATTAAAAATTGAGTAATATGCGAATTTACTTGGCTTGTTGCCAAATGCGTTCCCATGGGAGACGAATGAAAGTAAAACAGAACAGATCGTAGTTTAGTTTAAGGGTATTTGTTCTCAAATCTAAACAGGCTACTTTATGACATATTTTTTAATTAATTGTTGTTCGGAAATGTATGAATTTGGCAGGTGTTCTTATTCAGGAACTTTGTAATCGAAAGACGTTTTCCATTTTTTTGGTAAAGGCAGAAGATCTTTCAGAAATTACTGTCAAAGTCGGCGTTTTGAACCGAATTTCCGAATCCGAATTTCCACAGCACAAGAAAGGCGAAAAACGAATCGCTTATAACTGGATAAATTTATTTGTGAAAAAAAAATGGAAAACTCATTTCTATTCCAAATCGCTTCAATAGTCAGACTTGCCATCTTTGCGTTTAGAAATGGTTCAGAAAATATGTTTCGCGTTGTTGAGCAGGTCATTTGAGAACCACCTTAAGTTTAACTTCTAAATAAATAAGCAGTTCGCTTGGGCGCAATGGGTTGATCTAATATTTACCCTTAAACACTGTAAAAAAATTGCAGCAAACTATACAGTCATTCAACCGTTTTTGTAAATAACGGTTACTTGGTCACATTATGAAGCGTTCTCATTGGTCAGAGCCGATTAAAATTGCAGTTAAGTAACCGTTATCTATAAAAATCGAAAGACTGGACAATTTTTAACAAACTTTTTACAGTGTAGAATCATCCAAAATCTATTTATTTACATGAAATGATTGACAATTATTTGTTTTTAATTGAGCTATCACCTGACACATTTTTTAATTCAATTTTGTTCGCAAACATATCAAATTGGCATGTAATAGAATTGTTTTTTCTGTTTTTCGGTAAAGGCAGAAGATGTTTCAGAAAATGCTGTCAAAGTTGTCTATTTGAAAATAAAGGAAAAGACTGCCATCCTGCGACAACAGTTGCTTATAACTCAAAAGTTAATTCATTTATCGGCAAAAAAAAAAAAAACAGTCTTACAAATCACTTTAATAATCATTCCTGAAAATATCATGCTTTTACGTTTAAAAATGAGTCAGAAGATCACTGAGCGAGGAATTTTTATTTATTTATTTGAGAAGCGCCTTAAGGTGGTTCTCATATAATCTGCTCAACAACGGGAAACTTTTTGACTCATTTTTAAATGCAAAAGGATAAAATTTGCCGGCCTGACTATTGAAGCGATTTGGAATAGAAATGAGTTTTCCATTTTTTTTTTTAAATAAATAAATTACTTATCGAGTTATAAGCTATTCGTGTCACGTGACGACACGTTTAATCCCTTTCTCTGGCTGTCATCTGGAATTCGATTCAAAATGACGACTTTGACAGTATTTTCTGAACGATCTTCTGCTTTTACCAAAAAATGGAAATCGTCTTTCGATTACATAGTTTCTGAATAAGAACACCTGCCAATTTCATGCGTTTCCGAACAAAAATTAATTATAAAATATGTCATAAAGTAGCAGTTCGGATTTCAGAACAGCCTTAAGTTTGGTTTCATGCTTAAGACCACATTAGAAAAAAAAAAACGAAAATTTGTTTTTGATGTCATACTAGAAATATTCAAATCGGAGTCCTCTGAAAATTTGATGTACTTGATAAATTCGTTTGTTACAGATAAATTTCAGAAATTATATGAATAAAGGAAATAAGCCAGTTAACTGAATTTTTCTCGAGTAGAATAATAGTAAAAAAATAATAATATTCTAATTTCACTTGGCTTGTTGCCCACTGGATTATCACGGAAAATGAATATAAATGAAATAATTTCTGTATTGTATAATAACTATGTAACATATAAATTTAATAAATTATATGAATAAAGGAAATAAACCAGTTAATGTAAATTTTTCTCGAGCAGAATAATAGTAACCACGTGACAGTATCATCCTCCGTGATAGTAACATTCTAATTTCGCTTGGCTTTTTGCCAACTGGATTCTCATGGGAGATGAATGCAAGTGAAATGATTTCTAGTAGTAACAAATAAACAAGCGGTTGCCTTGAGTGGACTCATGTTTACAAGACAACACTAGAAATGTTGATAACATATTACGAAATATACTTGTGTATAAGGAAGGGGTAATAAATAATAAATGGCTCTTGCATTCATAATTCTTAAAGGAATAACTACTTTGTTTTCGCTGGCATACTAGAACTAGAGATCGAGCGAAATTTCGGTTTCGGTTTCGGTGCAAAATCGGAGTTTCGCCGAATATTCGTTTTCGGCGAAACTGCTACCAAAATTTCGGCCTGAACGAAATTCGACCGAAACTATCTGTATTTCAAAATCTCGTTCCTTCTTTAGGAAATTTTCAACTTTACTCATTAATATGAGTTGTATCGGCTCAAATGAGACACTGTTTATTGCTGTGCACACCACTGTTTATCATTATCCGTCATGACTGATTCATGATGCCAGTGTAAATTATAAAGCAAGCAATGCATATATGACTAAACTTAAAAGACGCTTATCACGTGATCTTTAAAAGCTGCAAACTTAACAGTAATAGAAAACTTTTACATTGAAACTACAGATTGTTTCGAATGCTTTATGAGAAAGGTGTTAAAACCAGAGATCGAACTAAACAGGTTTTTAAGACTGTAATATCATGACAGCCGAATGACGCACTGATTCTTCTTTTTAAAATTTAAATACAGAGTTTATTAAAAATGAGAGCTGGTATTTACAATAATATACACTATATACATTTTCACTATTATTCATAACAATTCAACCAAAACCACATTACTTCTTAAAATAACCAAAATATACTCCGATGTATTCCCACATCCTACTCCTCCAAACAAACCACCATTCCTTCTGTCTTCTCTTCACTTCTGTTTACTTTTTTTTTAAACTAGTCGTTGGGGGCCACCGTAATACTTACCCATCATGGATATGCATAATGTGAAATATTAAAACAAAAATGTGTAAACTACTTATAAAATGCATAGCAATTCAAATAAAATCGTGGCCTGATGACGTCATAACTTTATAGGCTCGATTACTGAATTGCTTGAAAGAGGTTTTTCCTTATAACTCCAAAAATAATAATCCTATTAACTAGCGGTTTATTGCATCTGATTAAGCGTCAAATTTCCAATTAAAATATATCTTTGAAGTGAAATTTGGATGAAATACAGGGTCATGAAAAATCGAAGAGTGTGGAAAATAGGATTACAAATATCTCAGCAACTAATTATCCGATCGACTTCATGCTTTATGCAAAATTTATGTTTTTTTATTGTCTTTTATATTCATTTCTTAAAATAAACAATTTCGAAAATTTTTATATACCTTTTATCAGAACGAATATTTCGAGAGTCCGAAAAAAATAGATCCGGTTAATCGAGGTTATTGAAATGAAATAGGCTTCTTCCCATTATTACATACTAAGTACATACCAAATTGCAAGTGTCTATCTCAATTTTTTCGGGAGATAGAGCGTTTACAGACACACAGACGGACGGCAAATTTTTTTTTCTAAAAATATGTTTTTTGGAATCTCCAGTGTCTGAAACGTGTAAATCCGTCAAAAAAAAAATTTCGATTTTCAAAACGATTACAAGACTTACCCTATACTACGTATGATGGGTAAGTAAAAAGGGTTGGAAGGATGTTGGTTGCATGACACCCCCCCCCCCCCCCCCCGATAAGATTGTGCTACGCAAAGCGAAGCAAAATCTGACAAATAGCAACCATACAACTATACAGCATAAAATATATATATATATATAAACACAATTCAAAACAGATGTATAGAAGCCTTGTTATAATAGTTATAATGAACATATAATAAACATATAAAAACACTGACAATTCAAAACAGATGTATAGAAAGAAGCCTTGTTATAATGAATATATAATAAACATATAAAAAAAAACCACTAACAATTCACAACAGATGGAAAGACGACTTGATATAATACTGCATACCAAAATTAAACACAAAAGAAAGTATCACTTAAATAATCCTTATACAGTAACTAGTCGTGACAAACTGTCTGCATTTTTAACACTTTCCAACCTATAGTTGAAAAGTGTTTATGACTTCGGTTTGTCTGGCCGTCTAGCCGTGCTCTAACTCCCGCAAATATGCTCGGATTGCTCTGCAATTTTTATATGTTATAGTCGTTATCTATAGCATGTTCCCTATTTCAACGGAAGTGTGTAGCACTTATACTTTGGGGAAAAATCACTTGAGGTTTATTTAAATAATGTTTCACTATTTTAAACGCATTGAAATTTATATATGTATCACTAAGGTGCATTAGAAGAAGCTTAATATGAAATAGTGTGTGCATAGCACTTATAGTTACTTTACAGGGACAGTCAAAAGAATTCCGTTACATTACGTCTATGGAGAAAAATCGTCTGCGGTTTATTTAAATAATGTTTCCCTATTTTAAACGCATTGAAATTTATATAAGGTGCATTACAAGAGGCTTACTACAGAATATTGTGTGTATAGCAGTCATCGTTCATTTACAGGGACACACAAAAGAATTCTCTACTGTCTGTTAACAATAATTCCTGGAAGTGCGTTTTAAGTTACTGAACGCGATTTTAATTTTAACTCGCTTTTTGTCTATTACGTGGTGTGTATAAATTCTGTAGATCCTATACAGGGAAGCACAAAAGTTCGCGAACACATTTCCGTATTATTTAACTCCAGACGGAGAATTTTAAACTGTGCTACGCGTTTCCTAACTGAACTAAAATTTAGCATCCTATGTAGTATATATACAAATCTATAGATCCTATACAGGGCTGATGAAAAGTATTCGGATTACTTAAATGTTATCTTTTAGCTTATTAAACGGTATGATTTGTAAAATTATTTTGGAAGTGTTGGAAAGTGTTACATAATCTATGCTTGACGCATGATTTTTCGTTCTTGTTTAATTTTGCACCTGGGCAATGAGAAATATTTATATTATATCTTTGTAGAGATAACGCCCATCTTTGTAATTTTGCAGACTGAGGTGCAGATTTCTGAAGATATATTAAGGGATTGTGATCAGTTATTAGTTCAATTTCCGCACCAAACACATAAACTTCAAATTTCTTTAATGCCCACACTACCGCATAAGCTTCACGCTCAATAGTCGACCAGTTTTGTTGCACCTTAGTGAGCTTTTGGCTAGCAAAACTAAGAGGACACAACTTTTCTTTCTCATCTTTTTGCGATAGACAAGCACCAACTCCATAAGAACTGGCATCACACTGAATAGTGTAAGGCTTTTTAGGATCCGGTGTATACAGCTTAGGAGCTTCACACAATAAACGTTTTAAAGTTTGGAAAGCCTCTTCTTCAATCTCAGACCACGGAATGATTTCTGGGATTTTCTTTTTTGTCAAGTCGGTTAAAGGCTTGGCGATTTCAGCATAATTTCTTATGTAGTCACGATAATAATTAAATGCACTTCTGAGAGCTGTTTTGGTTTTAGGCGATTCTATGGTTTCAATGGCACGTAACTTCTCCGGATCGGGCTCATGTCTACCTCCTCCTATGACATGACCTAGATACTTGATCTGTGCCTTCGTAAAAACACATTTTTTAACATTCACCGTGAATTTCAGTTCAGTTAATTTGGATAAAACAGCATCAAGATGTTTCAGATGATTTTCCCAGTCATTTGAAAAAATAGCAATATCATCCAAATATGCTCGACTGTACTCACGATGTTCATCCAGAGCATTATTGATCGATTTCTGGAATGTGGCAGCTGCATTTCGCAATCCAAAGGGCATGACTTTCCATCGGTATTGAGCACGATGGGTTTTAAAAGAAGTAAGATCTCGACTCTGTTCTTCTAGAGGAATTTCCCAATACCCTTTTAATACATCTAAACATGTAATTATGTTAGTACTTCCTATTTGATTATTTAATTCAGTTGCATTTTCCATAGGGTAATCAAAAGGTTTTGTCACTGTGTTCAATTGACGAAAATCTATGCATAAGAGCATGCTACCGTCTTTCTTTGCGACACATACGACCGGCTAAGCTATTTCAGCTTCACTTTTTTCTATAAGTCCTAGATGCTCTAACTCTTCTATTTGTTTATCCACTTCATTTTTTAGCGATTCCGGAATTTTATAAATATATGGTTTCTTTCTTTCCGCACCTGGTAATAAACGAATTTTGTGCGCTCCAACATTGGCAACTTGAATTTTGCCTGAGAATAATGGTGCATATTTTTGTAGAAGTTTACTTAACTCTAATTGTTTATCAACCTCCATATGACTAAGGTCTACTTTTATGTTATTTTCATTCGAAGTATTAGCTTTAATTGGTGTTGGGTGAATTTCACCAAATTCTACATCGTCTTCAAAAATGACCCCAACAGTCTGTACTCTTACGTTAAATTTCCTTATTTATTCGCATGAACATGTCTGACACCCCCATCAGGTAATTTCACTTTATACGAATGTGGTTTTAATCTTTCAAGTATTTCTCCGGGTCCTGTCCACCTAGCATACAATTTATTGGTAGAATCAGGGATAAGTAAATATACTAAATCACCTTTTTCAAATTCTTTCATTCTACTTCGACGATTGAAATAGCGAGTGTAATTTTCTTGTTTTTCTGCAGCAGTTAGAGAAGCAATGTCAGCGGCTCTTTCCAAATTTATTTTTAATTCTTGTAAATAGTCTACTGCTGAATTACTAAGATTCAATGGTAAGGGGATTTCACCTGACCATGATGACTTTAGTACTGCCAAGGGACCTCTAGCTTCCCGACCATACATGAGCTTAAACGGTGATACTCCAGTTGTGCAATTTGGCACGTCACGGTAAGCAAAAAGCAGAAAAGGAATATGTTTATCCCAATTAATAGGATCCGTACGAATTACATGATGTAGCATTTGTTTAAACACACGATTAAATTTTTCAATCAATCCATTCGAGGCGGGGTATGATGGAGTTGAAAAGCGAGGACATGCCCCTAACCGGTTCTCAAATTCTTTAGTCAGTTCATATTTAAAATTAGTGGCCTGGTCTGAACAGATAACTTCAGGAATTCCGGTGCGCATAAAAATATCTAATAAAGCATCACATGCCGTTTTCGCAGAGAGACTCCGTAATGGTACTACTTCCGGCCATTTAGAATCTTGATCAATTAAGGTAAGACAATATTTATGCTTCCTTCCTGACGGCGGAATAATTTCACCTATGCAATTGATATTTACAGTATGAAATGGATATGGTGCGCGGACAACAGGGTGCTATCGGAATTTTATCTGTTTGTTTCTCAGAGCTCTTTAACTGACAGTTCTTACATGTTCTAAATAATTTTCTACATCTCTTGAAATATTCGGCCAATAAAAATATAATTTAATTCTTTCTTTAGTTTTTCGCATCCCTAAATGATTCGCAAAAATTGAATCATGAGCTAATTCTAACACTTTACTTCTATAATTTTCCGGTAAAACGAGCTGATATATTTTATCACCGCAAATAGTTTCTTTATGATACAATAAATTATCCCGTATCAAAAAATTATTTTTTCCTAATCTAGCGTCCTTGAATGAATTTTTTAAAGTTGCGCAATCTTTTTGTTCTTTACAAAACTTATTAAACTCTGAAAATTCATCGTTTCGATCATTTTGTTTATTCTCTGAAGAAATAAAACAAACATTTAATTCCTCTTTCGCCAGCGCGGGGTCTGAGCTATTTTTAGCTTCGTGACCTTCGAACTCCTGCAATTGACTATTACACAACTCTTCATTTTGAAGTTCAATCAAAGCATTATACACGTCTGGAGTTATTAAGCAAGGCACATTTAAGTTTTCAGTGAAAGCAAAAAGCCTATTTAAAGTCACATAAATTCCGCTGTTAGGTAATTTATAATGGATGGGTATGGTAGCCAAATTTGCTTGTACTTTTTCTTTGAAAGCGGATTGTAACAAAATACTACCTTTAGCTTCGATTTTCAGATTGGGAATTAATGACGTATTTAAAATACTAATTTGGGTACCTGAATCCAGAGTAGCTTCTATTTCTTTTCCTTCTACATAAATGATGATTTTTTGTAAAGGAAAAAGAGTAACTTCGTTTAATTGATCATTCATGTGTAAATGCATGGAACTAACATTAGTGACTACTGCATTACTATTTTTATTTGGATTCAATTTATTTGTATCTTGTTGCATTTCCGGTTTTCTCTGACCCTGATCATCATTTTGAGTATAAGATTTATCATACTTATTTCTTCTGTTTGGGCAAAATTTTGCTAGGTGTAATGGGGAATTACAAATGTAACAATCACGCGATTTTGAGAAGTGTCTGTTCTCATACGTAACTTGATTTTTTCTTAGTTGTTGCGGAACATATTTAGTATTTTCATTATTCACTTCACGATAAATAGGTCGTTTCTCGAATTTTGTTTCCTCGAAAGATCTGCCTTTTGCAGTAAAATAAATGTCACAGTCTTTCGATAACTGATCGGGCAAAAGCCAACTCTCTCCCTGCTTGACTGCAATGTGAGTTGCAAGCTCATTATCCAAAGTTTCAAAAATTTTATCAGATATTATTAAATTAATAAGTGAGTCGAAATCTTTAACATTTCGAATTCTTCAATAATTTAACCAACAGGATCTTAATCGGGAACCGAACTGTTGATGAGTTTCACCAGGTAATCTTTTAGCGTTTCTAAAATTTTGTAAACAGGTAAATGGGGACGGTTCATATTCTTTCAAAATTAAAGATTTAATTTTATCATAATCGGCTAATTCTTCATCATCAATATAAACAAGAACATTTCCTGCTTTCTCACCTACTAATTTTAGTAAAATTTCCGATTTATATTCCTTAGGAACATTTTTGTGCTTAAACGCTCTTTCTAAAGAATCAAAAAAGAGATTCCATGTTTCATTTTTCTTGGGCACTGGAATTACCAAAACTTGAACTGCTTTAATTAATGTATCTAGTGATAATGACTTACTATTTTCCCCTTCGTTATGGGTTAAATTCTCGCTTCTCATTTGTTGTTGTAAACGCAACCTATTAACTTCCTCGCCATTTTTTCTTTCTGAAACTGTAGTCGATAAAAATTCAGTTACGAAATTTTTATCCTTTAAGTATTCTTTAGATTTCAATAACAAATCTTTTAATTCGGGTACTCTCTTACTCGAATCAGCTTCTTCGCCGATTTCTTGCAGAACAATAAGTAAATCTGCTTTAGTTACGTTTTTGAACATTTTCGAATAAAGTTAACAGTATCTCACTACACAATCAAATGATAAAAAAAATAGCTCACCTCTATTTTGTAATCCAAACATTGCGATCCAAAACACGTACTTTATTATTTTAAATCGTAGAAATAGCTCTGGTTCTCGTAAGATAGCGTGCTGTAATATCATGACAGCCGAATGACGCACTGATTCTTCTTTTTAAAATTTAAATACAGAGTTTATTAAAAATGAGTGCTGGTATTTACAATAATATACACTATATACATTTTCACTATTATTCATAACAATTTAACCAAAACCACATTACTTCTTAAAATAACCAAAATATACTCGGATGTATTCCCACATCCTACTCCTCCGAACAAACCACCATTCCTTCTGTCTTCTCTTCACTTCTGTTTACTTTTTAAAAAAAAAAGGGTTGGAAGGATGTTGGTTGCATGACAAAGACCGAAACCGAATTTCGGTGATCTTCCCATTTTCAGCCGAAAGCGAAACGAAAGTGTCAAAAGCATTTAAAAACTGATTAATACATGCATAACTGCATATAATTATTAATGAATTAAATAATAATAAATAATTACTTAATAATAACTGATTACGTTACTAATTAATTGTTAATTATGCGTGTATTGAACCACATTTCTAACAAACAAACGTACATGTGTACTATGCATGTGTATAAGTTTCAAACAAAAATGAAACGAGATTTTGGAATACAGATAGTTTCGGTCGAGTGTTGGTCAGGCCGAAATTTTGGCAGCAGTTTAGCCGAAAACGAATATTCGGCGAAACTCCGATTTTGCGCCGAATTCGAAACCGAAACCGAAATTTCGGTCGATCTCTAGTAATAAGTGCGTCTTGCATTCATAATTCTTAAACGAATAAATAATTTGTTTTCGCTGGCATACTAGAAATATTCAAATGGAAATGTTTATATATATTCAATCAGTCGCTCAATCAGTTTTCATAGTGAAATATTCAAACTCCTTACATTAAATGAATATCTATACTAATAAATAAAACTGGAACGTCTGTCTATGATTTTCAGGAAAACATCTATTTAAGTTCATTCGACTATTTAGACAACATTTAAAAAAAGTTTTTGTCTGTCTGTCTGTTTCTCCGGAATAGGCTCAGAAACGGTTGCATAACAAACACTAAAATTAGACTTATAAGGGACAGATAGAGAATGGCTACTATCTTCAGATTGTAACATCTAAAATAGTTTTTGCGAAGACAGGGAAAATACTGGAAAATTAATCAATCAACCAATCTTTCAATACTCAAAAACTCGGGAACTAATGAATCGGTTTCAAGGAATCTTTACAGCGATTGAAATGTCTAGATTAAGATTTGTAATTGATAACTCTCGCTACAATCTGCAGTTTGTATCATTACGATATCTGAAATAGTTTTTTTTTTTTTTAGAAAACAGGGAAAAACCGGGAGGTTCAATAAATCAATCCATCTTTCGATGCTCCAAAACTCAGGAACTAATCAATCCATTTTAAGGAATCTTACGGCGATTGAAAGCTCTAATTAAGATTTATAAATGACTAGATGGAACCCGTCAAAATTTGACGGCAAACAACTTGATAGTACCATAAACATAAAATTTATAGTTACTTTAACTTGACAAATTTCATAGTGGGGAGCATAATATGATTAAGCGTTCACAGACCGTTCCATCGATATATCACATGTGGGGTGTGTGCAAAATTTAGAAAAGTACCCCTTGGGGGGGTCAAAGTGGGGGGATGGACATGGGAGATGCATAATATGATTAAGTGGACACAGACCTTTCCAATGATACATAACATGAGGCAAAATTTAGAAAGTACCCCTTGTTGGGGGGGGGGGGCGGGCAAAGTAGGGAGGTGGACATCGGAGATGTATAATATGATTAAGCGGTCACAGACCTTTCCAACAATATATGACATGAGGGGTGTCAACAAAATTTAGAAAAGCACCCCTTGGGGGGCAAAGTGGGGAGGTGGACATCGGAGTTGCAGAATATGATTAAGTGGTCACAGACCTTTCCAATGATATATGACATGAGGGGTGTCAACAAAATTTAGAAAAGCACCCCTTGGGGGGGGGGCAAAGAGGGGAGATGGACATCGGAGTTGCATAATATGATTAAGTGGTCACAGACCTTGCCAATGATATATAACATGAGGGTTTTGTGCAAAATTTAGAAAGTACCCCCTGGGGGGGGGTCAAAGTGGGGAGATGGACATCGGATATGCATAATATGATTAAGCAGTCACGGACCTTTCCAGCAATATATGACATGAGGGGTGTCAACAAAATTTAGAAAATATCCCTAGGGGGGGGGGCAAAGTGGGGAGATGGACATCGGAGATGCATAATATGATTAAGTGGTCACAGACCTTTTCAATGATATATAACATGAGGGTTGTGTGCAAAATTTAGAAAGTACCCTTTGGGGGGGCAAAGTGGGGAGATGGACATCGAAGATGCATAATATGATTAAGTGGTCACATACCTTTCCAATGATATATGACATGAGGGGTGTCAACAAAATTTAGAAAAGCACCCCTTGGGGGGGGGCAAAGTGGGGAGATGGACATCGGAGTTGCATAATATGATTAAGTGGTCACAGACCTTGCCAATGATATATAACATGAGGGTTTTGTGCAAAATTTAGAAAGTACCCCCTGGGGGGGTTCAAAGTGGGGAGATGGACATCGGATATGCATAATATGATTAAGCAGTCACGGACCTTTCCAGCAATATATGACATGAGGGGTGTCAACAAAATTTAGAAAATATCCCTAGGGGGGGGGGGGGGCAAAGTGGGGAGATGGACATCGGAGATGCATAATATGATTAAGTGGTCACAGACCTTTTCAATGATATATAACATGAGGGTTGTGGGCAAAATTTAGAAAGTACCCTTTGGGGGGGGGTAAAGTGGGGAGATGGACATCGGAGATGCATAATATGATTAAGCAGTCACGGACCTTTCCAACAATATATGACATGAGGGGTGTCAACAAAATTTAGAAAGTATCCCTTGGGGGGGGAGTGGCGGGATGGACCCCGGAGATGCATAACATGATTGAGTGGTCACAGACCTTTCCAATGATATATAACATGAGGGTTGTGTGCAAAATTTAGAAAGTACCCTTTTGGGGGGGGGAAGTGGGGAGATGGACATCGGAGATGCTTAATATGATTAAGCAGTCACATACCTTTCCAACAATATATGACATGAGGGGTGTCAACAAAATTTAGAAAAGTGCTCTATTACGGGGGGGGGGAATTGATGGGATGGACCCCGGAGATGTATAACATCATGAATACGCGATCAAAGACTTTTCCAGTGATATATCACATGAGGGGTGCGTGCAAAATTTAGAAAAGTGTCCTACTTGGGGGGGGAAGGGGGGATGGACCCCAGAGATGCATAACATAAAAAAGAGGTCACAGGCGCTTCAACTTGCAACTTTTTTCTCGAAGGCATTTGACAATATTACATTTTTTTTTTACCCAAGACAATTTAACAATATTCTTAATTTTTTTGCGTAATTCGTCAAACGTTCATGGAAAAAATCATGAAATTCGCTAATCAATAGTTGATAAATTATAAAATTCAACAATCGATAGCAGTAAAATTGGTCAATCGATAACGGAAAAATCACGAAATTCATCAAATGGTCGCCCGTAAAAAAACTGTCCTGCACAGTTATGTGATGATCAAAAGGGTTTTGAAGTATAGGACAAAATTAGCACTTGCCAAACAGCGAGTAATACTGAAATTTTGGCAATGGACTTTATTGCCACCACTGGTCAAACATAATAGTCACACTCACCAATTGCGATGATTGAATGGAAAAAGATTTTTTTCTCTGCTGTCGCTCGACAAATTTCGAAACCATTTGGCGAATTTCACGATTTTTTTCCCGAAATTGACGGATTGTGATTTTTTTTTTCTCGAAGCCATTCGACGATATTCGAAAACTTTTTCCCCCGAAATCAGTTGATGAATTTTGCGATTTTTCCACTGTCGATTAATGAATTTTGCGATTTTTCCGCTATCGATTGACGAATTTCGCAATTTATTGACTATCGATTACAGAATTTCAAGATTTTTTCCATGGACGAACAAATTGCGCACTTTCTTTCCGCTAATGTTTGACACATTTCGCCCTTTACAATTCAGCCAATGAGTTGAACGTTGTTTCTTTCCAGAAATGTCAGGAATGAAACAATGATTCTTTAGGATGAATTCCCTTCGTTCGATGCCCCATGGAAGAATGTGTGCGATGCAGCAACGGGCGTCACAGACTTTTTAGGGCAACTACAGACTAAAAACATCTAACCAATCTTCGCGGGGAAAAAATCACAGATTTCGTCTATTGATTGAGGAAAAAACACTAATTTCATCAAAGGATCATGGGGAAACACGACTTTCGTTAAAAGACCACAGAAAAAACGTAAATTATTCAAAAGGATTGTGAAAGATAAGCAAATTTTGTCAAACAATCGCAAAAAAGGAGATTTTACCAAAAGATCACGCTTTTTTATTAAATTTCGTCTAAAAATTGTGGAATAAAATGTATTTTATCAAACAATCGCTGGAAAATGCGAAATTCGTTAAGGATCGCGAGAAAAATGCGAAATTCGTTAAGGATCGCGAGAAAAATGCGAAATTCTTCAAAGGATGGCTGTAAAAACACGAATTTCGTCAAAGAATTGCTGAAAAAACATGAATCTCGCCCAATAACAGAAAAATCATGGTTCATAATCATTATATCTAGTAGTATATGTAAATACAGTTTGAGATACAAGACAAAATTAACACTCGCCAATCGGCGAGCAATACTGAAAATTGGTGATTGATGTTATTGCCACCACTGGCTAAACTTAATAGTTACACTCGCCAATTGCGATGATTGAATGTAAAATGAAATTTTTTTTCCCGCTGTCACTCAAAGAATTTTGAAACCATTTAGTGAAGTTTTTCCCGAAACCATTTTGTGAATTTCCCGATTTTTTCTTCAAAATCATTTGACGAAGAGATTTTTTTCTCGAAGGCATTTGACAATATTCAAAATTTTTTTACCCAGGACAATTTGACGATCTTAATTTTTTTTTTTGTGCGATTCGACAAATGTTCATGGAAAAAATCATGAAATTCGTTAATCAATAGTCGATAAATTGCGAAATTCAACAATCGTTAGCGGTAAAATCGTAAAATTCATCAATCGATAACGGAAAAATCATGAAATTTATCAAATGGTTTCCGGTGTATTGCGTATAAATATCTAGGTGGAAGCAGTTTGCTTATTTTGTCAAATTTTCCAACAATATTCGACCCAATATGCATGCGTAAAAAAAATCTTCCGGTAGGACCGGCCAATGAGGTGAGGGTCCATTACTGTCTCTAGAAACGTGTTTGGGATCATCTCCTGTTGTTTTGTTCTTGCACGTTGCGTTACACCTAGGAAGGTATTTATATAGAAATCACTGTGGAGTGTTTAGAAGGTATTTATTTTATTTATTGTAATTTGTATGAATACTTAGTTGTCCATTTCGGATTTACTGATTAAAAATGAATTTAGGCTCATTTAACATTCGCGAAATCAATCCCGATGGAAATTGTCTTTTTAGATCTCTTATCATTTTGTTTATATAGTACAGAAAATAATTATTCAAACGTACGTAAAAATATCGTAGAACACGTAATACAAAATTGGACCACTTATAGATCGGGAATGAATCTTATGGTGTTCCGATTGCTAATGAAAACGATTATGTAAATACATGGTTCTTCACACTTCAATAGAAGCATTGTTTAACTTAATATAATTCTACAAATATGATGCCGTTTTAAAATATCGAGTAATGATTAATACTGTCAAGGAATATACTCATATACGTAATTAAGTTTTGGTACTTCTCTATCTCGTCGACCACTTTTCATAACAAAAACCTATCGCCAGGTTTTTTTTACATAACATTTTTTATATACAAAAGAAAAATCGAAATAACCTCATTGGAATATCAAAATAAATAAATAAAATATAAGAATTTAAGGATACAATTGTTATTTTAATTAATGAAATAACTAATAAATCAAAGAAACATAATGAAAAATACACGCAAATGTTGAATTAAAAACCACTTGATGACATAACAAACACGTATAATGCTTCTGACATCAAGTAAATGGGACTGCATTTTTGGCATTTAATCATACAGTTTGGCGATAGTATTTTGTTATGAAAAGTGGTCGATGGGATAATAGAGAAGTACCTAAGTTTTTTTATACCAAGTTTGAAAATTTATCTTTTTTTGACATTTAAAAAAAATAACAGAAAAAACATTATAAATTTGCCCATTTGCTCAGCGGTCAAAGGATTAAGTAAATTTTAATGATAGCGGAACTGGTTCTAGCTATAAAGTATATTATTTTGCCCCAAAACCCCCCAACAAAAAAATAATTACAAAGAATAAGTAATCGTCTTTAAAATAAATATACAAAAAACAATGTGATTAATGGCCAGGTTTTTTTTTACATAACATTTTTTATATACAAAAGAAAAATCGAAATAACCTCATCAAATAAACATAATGAAAAATACACGCAAATGTTGAATTAAAAACCACTTGATGACATAACAAACACGTATAATGCTTCCGACATCAAGTAAATGGGACTGCATTTTTGGCATTTAATCATACAGTTTGGCAATAGTATTTTGTTATGAAAAGTGGTCGTTGGGATAATAGAGAAGTACCTAAGTTTTTTATACCAAGTTTGAAAATTTATCTTTTTTTGACATTTAAAAAAATATACTTCTTTGTATACATATATTGTTTATATACATACAAACAAATATAATGTAAACATTATTCAAATATTAAGAGTTTGCAAATCAAAACATTCTAAAGATTTGTATACATACAAACAATATAATGCATACATACTCTTTACAAATAAAATAGCACACTTATGTAATGACAAAAATTTTAAATCGAATAGAGATAATATATTTCTGTTAAAAAATAATGTTAAAGTTCAGAAACTCTTTTAACTTATATATACAGTCAAACCTCGTTAACATGAACACGCTTAACGTGAATTACTTTTAACATGAATTGTTTTCATAGTCCCCTAAAAAAACGAGTACAAAGATTTGATACTGATAACATGAATTACTGTTAACATGAACGAAATTTTGATTCTCCTTGAGGTTCATGTTAACGAGGTTCGACTGTATATCATACATTCACATAAAGCTAGTCACATTCCTGTATATTAAATATTTAGTTGCTAAATAAAGAAATAATATTTTATAATTTATATTCAGACACTCAGATTCTGCTTTTTTCGAACACATAATAATAAAAATATTACTACCGTGCGTACTGTCTTTTGACATTATATTTACATAATCGTTTTCATTATCAATCGGAACACCATAAGATTCCTCCCCGATAATAAACGGGCTATAAGTGGTCCAATTTTGTATTACGTGTTCTACACGTTTGAATAATTATTTTCTGTACTATATAAACAAAATGATAGATATCTAAAAAGACTAATTTCGATCGGGATTGATTTCGCGAACGTTAAATGAGCCTAAATTCATTTTTAAACAGTAAATCCGAAATGGACAACTAAGTATTCATACAAATTACAATAAATAAAATAAATAAATAAAATAAATACCTTCTAAGCACTCCGCAGTGAGTTCTATATAAATACCTTCCTAGGTTTAACGCAACGTGCAAGAAAAAACAGAAGATGATCCCAAACACGTTTGTAGAGACAGTCACAGACCCTCACTTCATTGGCCGGTCCTGCCGGAAGATTTTTTTGACGCATGCGTACTGGGTCGAATTTTGATGGAAAATTTGGTTTGACAGAATAAGCAAACTGCTTTAAATATATGGATTATTCAAATATTAAGAGTTTGCAAATCAAAACATTCTAAAGATTTGTATGCATATAAACAATATAATGCATACATACTCTTTACAAATAAAATAGCACACTTATGTAATGACAAAAATTTTAAATCGAATAGAGATAATATATTTCTATTAAAAAATAATGTTAAAGTTCAGAAACTCTTTTAACTTATATATATATCATACATTCACATAAAGCCAGTCACATTCCTGTATATTAAATATTTAGTTGCTAAATAAAGAAATAATATTTTATAATTTATATTCAGACACTCAGATTCTGCTTTTTTCGAACACATAATAATAAAAATATTACTACCGTGCGTACTGTCTTTTGACATTATATTTACATAATCGTTTTCATTATCAATCGGAACACCATAAGATTCCTCCCCGATAATAAACGGGCTATAAGTGGTCCAATTTTGTATTACGTGTTCTACACGTTTGAATAATTATTTTCTGTACTATATAAACAAAATGATAGAGATCTAAAAAGACTAATTTCGATCGGGATTGATTTCGCGAACGTTAAATGAGCCTAAATTCATTTTTAAACAGTAAATCCGAAATGGACAACTAAGTATTCATACAAATTACAATAAATAAAATAAATAAATAAAATAAATACCTTCTAAACACTCCGCAGTGAGTTCTATATAAATACCAAAGACATTTAAGATACATAGACTGGCAAAACTGTCAGTTTAACTGAGGATTTTTTATCACAGCAGACGTACGTCAGATTGTTGACATTTCATATAGTAGTATATTATGTGTGGTTAGCTGTGTTGCGCTATAATTTCTTTATTCGAGAATTTTTCTAAAAGTTTTTTTTTTAAATCGTTGTTAAATTTAAAAGTATTCTATTTATTTTAACACTTTCTTGTGGCATTAGTTTGTTATTAAGACGAAATCGCAATTGTTATATATGTTGCATGTGTGTAAGCACCGGCAATCAAGGTATAAATAAAACTTTATCTTTCCATCGGTAAGTCAATTTTTATTTATGAGTATATTTAAGAATGCCCTTTTTAATAAATGTTGGTGTCATTGTTTCATTTATTTAGCCAGTGTTATTTAAAGTGAGGACAAAATAAAATTCATCAATTTGATCTGGCCATGAATTTATGGCACAAATGGGATTTATTTAAAAGTAGTTACTTACTTGATTATAAGTTGTTTAATTGAGATATGTCTCATTATCATATAAACACTGAGATATTAGCTCTCAATGTTACGTAAAACTAAAAAAGTATTTTTTTTTTTTTTGAGTTTGAACAGCAAAATTATATTTATTCATAACATTTTAATCAATAAAAATATAACTTTCTTATGAATCGTTTCATTTTAATTTAGCTGTTAAAGTAGATAACTGTTTTGGAATTCCTAATGCATTTCTAATATATAATATACCTTGCAGAGTGTGATATAAAATAAAAATATTTACTGAAACACTAAGAACTTTTTATTACTGTTGTTATCCAAAACTGTAGAATTAGAATAACTTTTACAACTCCCAAATGAATATCAACATATTGATAACCTCCTAAGCTACAATCAAGTTATCTGTGGTCTGCTTACTGATGGAAGTTGAGGAACTGACTTGCAAAAGCTGACGTTTGGAATTCGAGGAACTAAGTTAACAAAGTCTTCTGTTGGAATTTTTATGCCAGCTGGAGACATTCACAGGCAGAGATTTTTATTTAATTTTTCTGTCTGTAAATGTAACTTGCTAGAGCTTGAGATATCTTCCACGTTCAAGAAAACTCTTGCTGCCAATCTTCATTCATAGTAATTCAATATGTTGATATTAAGTTCATTTAAGATTTGGAAAAATTATTTTACTTGTACTTTTTTGCATAACAACAGTAATAAAAAGTTCTTTGTTTTTCAGTAAATATTTTTATTTTATATTTGTATCTGAAAGTATTATATATTAGAAATGCTGATACTTCTCGACTATCTTTGCAAGAGAAGGAAATTTCACATGCATAGTTTCTGGTAACCTATTTACTGTTTCTTTTACAGAAGATTTTTTTCTGTATTTATATAATTTATTTAATATAAAAAAGTCATTTATTTTTTTGGTACTCCATTATCCCGTCGACCACTTTTCATAAAAAAGTTATCGCCAAACTCATATTTTAATACTTGGAAATTTTTCCAGAGAAAATTTCTCACGTCTTGCATTCATAATTTCCAAATTTTAATTGCTTGTTGGATATACGCCTATTAAGCAATTAAAATTTGGATATTATAGGATTTAACGCCAAAAATGCAGTCACAATCACTTGACGTCAGAAGCATTACACATGTTTGCTAAGTCATCAAGGGGTTTTTAATTCACCATTTACCTGTATTTTTCATTGTTTTACCGATTTATTAGTTATTTCATTAATTAAAATAACAATTGCATCCTTAAACGGCTGTGCCATGATATTAAAGGAGAAAATGCATTAAAAAAATTTTGCGTTGCATAGTTAAGTGCAATAAATCAATTTCAACCGATGTTACAAACATTTATTCACCAGCCGAGAAGGATAATTAAGAAAAATAATGTAAATAAATAAATATCCAAGATTTTTTTTTTCTGTTTTCATTAATATATTGTCATTTTTTTTTTTTTTTTTTTTTGTTAAACTTACTGATAGTTGACACTTTGGTGAGTGGGGCTTTTCCGAATTTTTTTATTTTATTTATTTATTTTGATATTACAATGGCAACATTCTTCTATTTGTTTATTTTACATTACAGTTTGGCGATAATTTTTTGAATGAAAAGTGGTCGACGGGATAATGGAGAAGTATCATTTTTTTATATACAAACATAAGTAATTTGTATATAAAAAACAATAATAATAATATATAATACACAAGGGTTGGGGAATTATATCCCTCTAGTGAGTGGCTTTTCTGATGAGGCGAGATAATCTTTAAGAAATCTTTTAAAAACTGCAGGCTATAGAAGAATTATTTTTACTTGTTAGCTATATTTTGTAACTCTTCAAATTAGTGTAATATCACTATGGTAACTAAGTTCTAACCTTATACTAAACTTTCCTCTTTTGTATATATTTCTTAATTTTATTTGAAAAAAAGTACGAACATGTATTATTGTAGTAAGGATTTATTTTTGCAGTTGCATAAATTCTGTCATAACAATTTTCAACTGTATGTTGCTTCTTGCTGGCTGGTAAGATTTTCTGAAAATTTCCTACTCCTACATATATCTTCAAATCTGCATAGCTTAGGACCAGAGGTTGTGCAGATTTTAGAATTTTGTGGATTTCTGGTCATGCTTAACTAAATATTCATAATGATGATGAGATATTTTTTCTTGAATTATTGAATGAAACTCGTCTTATAAAGATATATTAATAATTTACTTCAAAATCATAAAGATACAGAAATTTTATTTCATGCTTAGTCAGACTTAATTATTTGAAGTGTTAAGATCTTACTCACAACTATTAATGATTTTAACACATAAAATTATAAATTAAGTATAAATCTTAGAAATATTTTGACAACTATATAAAACAGGCATCTTTTAAGAGCAGCACACAGAGAAAAAAAGAGGAGGAGATATTTAAAAAATATGAATGCATTATAGGCCTATAGGTTTAACATTAGTGAAGGGAATTTGAGATCTTGCTGACCATGTTTTGGGTATTTATCCATTGTGACATTTTGGTGCTTCGAAATCAAGAATACATTATTTTATCATATATTTTTATGAGCAAATATTACAATATGAATTTTATTTTGCCTTTTTAGAACTGAAATGTAGAGCATTCATAATTTTGATGAATGCAAAATTGTATGTGTTATTTAAATACATACGAAAAAATCACTTATTCACTGAAAAAGAAAATCTTGGAAGAATAAAATTACAAAGATTTATAATTGGTCTCTACACTGATCAACAAGAAATTTATTTTGCATGTAAGAAGGCATCCGTATTATAAAGGCATGCTATTTGCTAATTTTATTGACTGTCAGTTCTTTTTTTTTAAATACACATTGTTTATTCGTGTTATCAGGTTTAACCTTCTTTTACACAGCTTGAGAAATATTGATTATAAATTGAAAAAACATTTATTTTTTTAAATAACTAACTTTCAGGCATGGTTTTGTATTTTAATCTATTACCACATGACTCAAACTCAACAGTAAGTATTTGTCCGTTATAATAATGTAAAGTAACATTTGCAGTAATATAAATAAGTAATAATAATAGTAATGAATTATAACAGTGGTGTAACCAGGATCCTCATTGGGTAGGAGTTTGGAATCATCGTTACTCATAAAATGAAAAATTTTGTTTTATGACTTGTCCCCAGTAAATATGACACATTAAAACCAATGTAATGAAAAGCTATTATTGATGATTAAAGGTACTATTATGAAAAGCTATAATTCATGATAAATTAAAATATATTATGAATGTGATTAAAATTCCAATTTACTGAATCCCAGTAGCAGATTTTTCTGAGTCAATCTGCAGCAAAACAAAATTTATATGCGACCATAAGAAAAAATAGCAACCCATAAATTAAGCAAAATATACATTTACAAAGAAAATGTAATAAGAACATCTAGGGAGGCACCGGATAGTGACTTTGGCGAAATACCGAATATTCCACTGACTATATACTTCTATATTTCATGGTTTAAAAATTTTAAAAAGTTAAATTTCAAAATAATTTTACATATTTAGCACAAAGACAATTTTCCTGAAAAAACCTTTTCACAATTAAACTTTACAAAAAAATAAAAATAATTCTATGCTTTAAATTATTTAAGAAGGATTAGTCATAACTCTTTTAATTAATAAAAAATTCAAATGACTTCTTCTGTGAACTAAAATATATGAATAAAATTTACTTACATTCTAAAACAAATATATTAAAATCAAAAAGAAATTTTGAAGGAATATTTTACAGTCATATAGTATTTATTTGACAAGAAGCGAGTAAATAATAATAATAATAAAACATTCAAATGGTGGCAACTTAGCAAGAAAGTTTTTGAAATGTACTAGAGTGAATAAAGGGAACGATTATTTTCAGAGGTTAGAAATTTATATGATGTTTGTAAAATTTTAGAACAAACTTTTGAGGAAGATAATAAGGCCAAGACAAGCATTTTCTGTACAGAAAACCACCATCACAATCCATTTATTCAATCAAAAATACAAGGTTTCTACAAGTAGAACCCTAATATTTGTTCGCAACTTTAACAATAATGAAGATATTTTAGCAAGATTTTTATCATATTAACTTTGTTTTGTATAAAGTGTATTGGAATCATTAAAGTGATTGAATTTTAATCAGTGACACAGTACTGTCAGCTGCATTCTGAATAGTGGAATATCTAGCTTATTGTTTGCACTGCACTAGTGTCACTTTTTAACACTTCTTGTCATATTTTACAGAAAGCAAAGTCTGATATTTGAATATATTGTTACAATATCTTCATTATTGTTAATTTTAAATGAAAATGCAAGTTCAACATGGAGTGAGATACACTGTATCTTTTAATAAGTGGATTGCAATTCTGGTTTCCCATACAAAAACTGTTTGTCTTGTTACTTATTATAACCCCTGAAAGCTGTATATTATCTTTCATTATGTTTAGGAATAGCCAGTTGTGAAAAAGCTAACAATATTGAAAAACTTGCATTTACAGATCATTAGTTCCTATGAATGTCATCATTAAGAGTTATTTTTCTTAATTGTTACTTTTCAAACAGCAAATAAATAAAGCAAGCAATCTCTGTTATTTAAATATGGTTGTATTTCTTAATATCTTTATTTATTGACAGTTAAAAATAAAAATTATCTAAGGTTTTCAAAAAAAAAAAAAAAAAAAATATGCTTTTAAAAACACTTTCTTTAAGTATTCAGTTTGACTGAATATCAAGATATTTGGCCAAATCGAATATTCAGCATATCAAATCAGGGGTCGATCTAGGAAAAATTTGGGACCTATTTAAGGCCCCCTTCACAAAAATCTATTTGATAAAATGGGTCCCTTCACAAAAATCAATTTGATAAAATGGGCTCCTTTACAAAATTCTATTCCATAAAAACTTACTATTTATTATTTATTTATTATTTTGTGATGTTTTAAAATGTGTAATTTGTAAACAAGCAAGTTCACCAGAGAGGAAAACTTCAGCAAAAGGATTTTAAAAAGTTTTTGTTTATAAATGCTTGGTTTGAATTTGATTAACTGGATATCAACTTTCGTTACAAAATGTTATTTTTCACAAAAATATAATAAATTTCACAAAAATAACCTTTACTTTTCACAAAATGGGCCCCAAGAAAAAAAACCTGCATCGATCCCTGCAAATAGTTTGATATTCAGCCTAACCAAATAATATGATATTCAGCTTAACCAAACATTCAGTAGTATGACTGAATACTGAATATTTGGTGCATCCCTAGAAGATACAATAATTTAGGAATAAAGTAAAAATTTAAAAAAAAATTTAAGAACAGCCTTTATTTTAAAGTTACTAGATTAATCTGCAGTGCGCGCTGCCATGTTGCACACTTTTTCTAGAGGACTTTAGGGATGCTTCAGTTCTCTGTAATTCGCCGCCAAGACTTCAATAGTCGAGAAGTACCAGCATTTCTAATATATAACACTTTCAGATACAGGTATAAAATAAAAATATTTACTGAAAAACAAAAAACTTTTTATTACTGTTGTTATGCAAAAAAGTACAAGTAAAATAATTTTTCCAAATCTTAAATGAGCTTAATATCAACATATTGAATTACTGTGAATGAAGCAAGCATAACCCATGCAACACAAGCTGTAAATGAAGATTTGCAGCAAGAGTTTTCTTGGCTGTGGAAGACATCTGAAGGTCTAGCAAGTTACATTTACAGACAGAAATATGAAATAAACACTTCTGGCTGTGAATGTACCCAACTGGCATAAAAATTCCAACAGAAGACTTGGTTAACTGAGTTCCTTGAATCCCAAAAGTCAGCTTTGTAAGTCATCTCCTTGACTTCCATAAGTAGGCAGACCAGAGATATCTTGATTATAGCTTACATTATCATTTAGGATTTGCAAAAATTATTCTAATTGTACAGTTTTGGATAACAACAGTAATAAAAAGTTCTTAGTGTTTCAGTTAATATTTTTATTTTATACCACACTCTCCAAGGTATATTATATATTAGAAATGCATTATATAGGAATTCCAAAACAGGGCTAAGATGCTTTACACTCATGCAGAAAAAAAAAAATAATAATCGTTTAAAAAACGGAAAAAAGTCGCCAAATTTAGGAGATTTTTTCCTTTAATGGCAACCTAGCCATTGTATTAAGTTATTCGTTTGGCACGGTCTTGAAAATCGTGCCAACCAAAAAGTCGCTAAACTTATGTTTATATGTTTGCGTGAGTGTAAAGCATCTATTCCCAAAACAGTTATCTTTTTTTAACAGCTAAATTAAAATGAAGCGATTCGTAAGAAAGTGATATTTTATCAGGGGTCTCAGCTTTTTATATTTGTGAAAAATCTACTCATAATTTTGTGAATTTGAAATGATCGTTATATTCCGGTTCTTGTTTATACATTTTTAAGAAGATATATGGATGTAAAATACATATATTTTCTTTGTATGTGTAAAAGTGACAGGTCAGATTTTACTTTTAAATGATTAATTTGTGAAATGTTCAGTTTAAAGATGGAAAAATTTTGTGAAAAACCTATTTGTAAGACAAAGAATTTTGTGAAGGGTCCTGTTTTAGAAAAAATAGTTTTGTGAAGGCCCCTGTTTTAGAGAAAATAGTTTTGTGAAATAAAAAAAATTGTGAAGGGTCCTTTAAAGGACTCAATTTTTTCCTAAACAGATCCCTGTTTATTGATTTAAAAAAAAATATGAATAACTACATTATGAATAAATATAATTTTGCTGTTCAAATTTATATAATGAAAACATATTTCAATTAAACAACTTATAATCAAGTAATTGCTTTTAAATAAATCTCATTTTAAATAAATCTCTCAATGTGCCATAAATTCATGGCCAGATCAAATTGGTGAATTTTATTTTATCATCACTTTAAATAATACTGACTAAATAAATGAAACAATGATACCAACATTTATTAAAAAGGACATTCTTAAGTAAACTCATAAATAAAAATGTACTTACCGAAGAATAAGAAATTATCTGTTGATTGCTAGTTTTCACAATTATACACCACACGCAGTATAATTTTAACTGTGCATTTTTGGACAATAGCATCAATGTGCTTAACCTCCTGGGTGGATGTAGAATCAAGCACAAGATATTTTATTTATTCTACTTACTCTGTATTTGTTCCTAAACAGACACATTTCAAGAAACAAATTTATTTTGAGTGAATTGCAAAAAAAAAAAAATTTTTTAAGTTATCGTAAAAATAAGTTTACTTTAAAATGGTCAAATTAGAAGGGCTTTATTATTTATCATACACACCTGTGTTTTGAAGAGCCTTATAATCTACAAATTATCAAATTTAGTTGTAATCTGGCTCAAAATCATGAAGCATTTGAAGTTAGAATGTGTGTGTGTTGTGTTTGTTTCATCCTACAGTCAAAATTATCAATTCCAGAATGATTTTTCCAGTTTAGTTTATGATTCAAAGAAAAGCAATGATTAAACAATAATTAAAATAATAATAAATATATGTATATATTATCTTTTTAACAAAAATCTTATTTCTAAACAAGTTTTATTTTTGCTTAACTTACAAGATAAAATTTTCGAACATAAATCTAAAATATTGAAACAAATAACAACTATATAAATATTTTACAAAATTAAAATTGATGAATATATATTTAAATATATATGTTTATTTTATTGGTATGTATTATTTGATTTTGTTTAAATTATTTACTTTTTTGAAATTGTTAAGCTTTATTAACTATTAAAAATATACTTTATTGCAAAACTTATTTGAAATCATCTTTAAATTTTAACAGTCATACAGGCATGCATGAATATTTTGAAGGATCAATTAATTAACTTAGATAGATTTCTCCCCCCCCCCCCCCCTACCTTTTAAAAAAAATTTCTTGGTTTCAGACGCTTTAACTTATAATCTCCACCAATTTGTTTCGTTTCAATGAACATTTCGCCTTTATTGCATGTTAAAATCATATACTCTTACTCAAATACACCAATCAAAAAAATTATTAATAAATTACCTTATTTTATTCTATTTTAGGAAACTAAATATTTTTAATGCTTATTTAGATATATAAAAAAATAGCTTGATGTAAAAAAATGGCATAAACTTCGTATACATTAATAAAAATTTATTTTTTTAAGTAGCTTCTAGCCATAGCGATTAATGGTAAACAACTCAAATCTGACGTACACACCTCGCGGTTGAGGTGTTTCAATTTACTTCAGATGGCTGATGGCTTTTGAATGGGCATTGCCAGTCTGTGTATCTTAAATGTCTTTGATAAATACCTTCCTAGGTTTAACGCAACGTGCAAGAAAAAACAGAAGATGATCCCAAACACGTTTGTAGAGACAGTCACAAACCCTCACTTCATTGGCCGGTCCTGCCGGAAGATTTTTTTGACGCATGCGTACTGGGTCGAATTTTGATGGAAAATTTGGTTTGATAGAATAAGCAAACTGCTTTAAATATATGGATAATTCTGGCTACAATCTGCAGTTACTCGCATTACAATATCTAAAATAGTTTTTGAGAGAGCAGGGAAAAAAAGGAGGATCAATCCATCAATCTGTCTTTCGATGCTCAAAAACTCAAGGACAAATGGATCAATTTTAAGGAATCTTGCAGCGATTGTAAGGTCTAACTAAGGTTTATAAATAATAATAATTATCTTTTTAGTTTATGACTTATACGTTTTAATTAACAAACTGGATGGGTGAGTAGTCTCCCCCTCCCACCCCCCAAAAAAAGACTCGAAAAATCTTATAAAATTTAAATGAAACACAGCGGGTTGCCACGAAGCTAATAGAAAATAAGAAAGCAAGAAGAATAATTATTAGAGTAATGATTAAAAATTAATTCTCGAGTAGTAAATTAGTAAACATTGAGTAACAAAACCGGATAATTTGCTGGGTTTTTTTTTCTTTCTTTACAGTGTATTTTAGTACATTTCCCGTGTTTGCTTGTAAACAAGGGCTCAATCCAAACCAATGCACCCAAGCGAACTGCTTATTT
This sequence comes from Maratus michaelseni, assembly GCA_963931845.1. Classification (NCBI taxonomy): domain Eukaryota; kingdom Metazoa; phylum Arthropoda; class Arachnida; order Araneae; family Salticidae; genus Maratus; species Maratus michaelseni. Next base: position 143,472,438 of record OZ007597.1, read on the forward strand.
ATATACAAGTTACAATACACCTTATGTTCATAAGGTGGTTCTCAAATGACCTGCTGAAGAACGCGAAACTTTCTGACACATTTTCTGACTCATTTTTAAGCGCATAGGCATAAAAATGGCAGGCCTGACTTTTGAAGCGATTTAAATCGAATTGAGTTTTTCTTTTTTTGATAAAAAAAAATTACTTATCGAGTTATAAACGATTCGTGTCACGTGACAACACGTTTTTCCCTTTTCTCTGGCTGTCGCATCGGGAATTCGGTTCAAAACGCCAAATTTGACAGCATTTTCTGAAAGATCTTCTGCCTTTAACAAAAAATGGAAAACGTCTTTCGATTACACTGTTTCTGAATAAGAAGAACACCTGCCAATTTCATGCGTTTCTGAACAAAAATGAATTAAAAAATATGTCATAAAAGTAGCCAGGTTGGATTTGAGAACCTTAACTCGGTGATAAATGTGATCTCATGGGAGAGTAATTGAAATTATACAGCAATGCATTTAAATTTATCTTATAAATATACAAGCAACTCGCTTTAGTGCATCATACCTTTAGCTCATGTTTACATACAAGCAAACTTCGGGAATGCAGATAACATGTTTCGAAATATATTTACGCACATGAAAGGATGAATAATTATTTGTTTTTAATTTCCTGGAATGTTTCTTGAAATTGCAATTTTGGAATGAATAACATGTTGTTTGCAGTCAGTTAGCTTAGACATTCAAATTAAAATGCTCGATAAATTCAATCATTCGCTAAATACGGTATCAAAGGGAGACGCAGATATTAAACGCAGAAAGTATGAAAAACTGAATGCATGTTGGAAATGAGTCTACAACGCGGGGGAACAATTTTAAAAATTAATAATTCGTAAACGAATAAAGATAAAAAGATGCGGATTGCATCGAAGAGATGGGAAAGAAGCCGGTTTTTTTATGACGAAAGCAAATAAGAATGCTTGAATAAATTCAATTGCTTGAGAAAAATTGGATGTTTGCTACCGCCAACATTGAAAGATACCATCCACCAATATGTGCCTGTCATACCACAAGAAATCTTGCTTAATGCTGTGAAAAATGCTATGCCTCGTTTGACAGCAGTTCTGCCGAATAACGGACAGCACATTGTAGAGGCCTGCAAAAATTGTAGAGGCCGGCAAAATGAAGCACATTTTCAAACGAGGCAGGCTGGCCCGGCAGAATAAGGACAATTTTCTAACGGGTCGGGCGATAGAAAAATAAATATAAGACAGGACCGGGCCGCTAAAAAAAAAAAAAAAAAACGAACATGCCGTGACGATAATGAAAATTAAGCGGATCGACTGGCCCGGTATAACAAATTTAAAAGGATCAAAATATGTTGATAAAAAAATAGGACCAATTTTCAACATCAGTACAGAAATATAACATGTCCAACATAGCAGTGTTGAATTCAGATCTTTTTTCCGGGAGGGATTTCTGTGGCTCCGGGGGGAACATTGTAAAATTCCGGAGGGAAATTGCACTTTTTAACCATTAAAAGGATAAAATCTGAAATCTTCCGGGGGGGACATTTTAATGCTCCGGGGGGGATGCCCCCCCCGGTCCACGCCCGGAATTCAACACTGCAACGTAGAGATCTGCATCGAACATCGGACAGTTTCGTCGTGTTTGAGCTCGGGATTAATTTTTTCAGCAGACTCGGCCCAGGCTGGAATCAACCTTACATTTTATTTTATATACTTGGTCCGGGCCGGGTCGGAACTAGACGTCATTGTTCCCAGGGCGTGTCGAGAAAGCAATTTGTTTTGTAAAAATGTAATAGCGATAATGAACGTCTTTTAACGGAATCTTTGGAAATGTACTTTAGTAAATTATAAAGAAACGTTTTCAAAAATCTTCTTTTTATATATATATATTATACAGCTTCAACATTTATGATGGTTTAACCATCTTTTACTGTTATTCTAAACTACATTAATCGGTTTAATGTGTTTATTTGAATGTAACAGTCTAAGAATCTAAGTGATTATTAATGTTGCTATTCTGTATTATAATATGGCTTGCGAACATATAGTAATCTAAAACATATTGCAAAATTTTCCATAAATATGTATGCAGTATTCATTAAAAGAATCTTAATTGTATGTAAAGAAACCTCGGAATTTTTTGTTGAAATTTAGCCGGGCTTGATTTTATTGATTTTTGCACGGACAGGGCGGGCCGGGCTTGGAAATTTCGGCAAAACCTTGTGGAATATTCGCTATATATACAGAATCTTAAATAGGGAAAAACAGAGGTATAACGAGAGGAAATTAAAGAAGTGAGACTCGAGTTATGCAATCCCCCTTCCCTCGTGATGGTTTTGGTCTTCTTAGAATAAATCACTGTAATTATGTCTCCAAATTGATAAAATAAAATAATAATTAAATTTTAAATCAATGTGAGTAGTGGGAAAACGACAGTTCAAGCTCAGGAGGTGGAGGGATTGAGGGATGAGGTGGAGGGATGAGGTGGAGGGATGAGGTGGAGGGATGAGGTGGAGGGATGAGGTGGAGGGATGAGGTGGAGGGATGAGGTGGAGGGATGAGGTGGAGGCACTGAGGCACCGGCCGGAGGCACCACTCCTCCGGCTGCAACGATCCTCCGGCTGAAACGATCCTCCGGCGGGGAAAAATAATTTTCTGCTGTAACAGGAGGGGTGAAAATAAGAACTCTAAGAAGAGGTTAAATGGACAAGATTATCATACTATAAGATGAATATTGATTTTATATACTAATTTTGAATGACAAACACCTTAATGAGTATCACTAATTAAGCGAAACAATGGAAAAATATCAACTTTAACGAAAAAAGCAGATTTCTTAAGAATTTTTCAAGTATAAGATGACAATATCAACTTATATGAAGAAATTTAAACTTACATTTTAGTTTTTGAACAATGGACACCTTAATGAGAATAATAATTAAGCAAAATAAAATAACAATTTTAACGAAAATGCTGATTTCTTATGAATTTTTCAACTATAACATGAGAATATCAAACTATAAGATGGATTTTAAACTTATATTATAGTTTCTGAACAATGGACACCTTAATGAGTATAATAATTAAGCAAAAGAAAATATTACTATTAACGAAACTGCTGATTTCTTATGAATTTTTCAACTATAACATGAGAATATCAAACTATAAGATGGATTTTAAACTTATATTATAGTTTCTGAACAATGGACACCTTAATGAGTATAATAATTAAGCAAAAGAAAATATTACTTTTAACGAAACTGCTGATTTCTTATGAATTTTTCAACTATAACATGAGAATATCAAACTATAAGATGGATGATTTTAAACTTATATTATAGTTTCTGAACAATGGACACCTTAATGAGTATAATAATTAAGCAAAAGAAAATATTACTTTTAACGAAAATGATGATTTCCTATGAATTTTTCAACTATAAGATGTGGATATCAAATCATAAGCTGTAGAATAAACATATATAATTATTTTAAATGACGAACATTTTAATGAGTATTACTAATTAGACGAAACAATTGAAATATATCAATTGTAAGGTATAAAGCTGATTTTTTGAGAATTTTTCAAGTATAAGATGAGAATATCAACTTATAAGAGGAAATTACACTTATATTTTTTAGTTTTTCAACCGTAATGCACAGAAAATATTCAAAATTTGAATGAATTTTATACTTAATCAATTGATTTTCCGCACAATAATAGGAGTTTTAACAACCATTATCTAATTTTACTGTGTATACTTGATTTAAATCTGTTTAGACGTACGTAATATAATCTTTTTATATCATTTAGACTTGAAATAAGAACCATATTTAAATAAAAACCAGTTGTTTATTTATTCTTAATACGCAAACTTTTTTTCTTTCCTAAAATGTAGCATTTCTGAGGAGGGGTAATAATTCCACCCCACATTCTAAGGAAAAGGGGAGTCTAACAATGACCGTCTAGGTCACAACTTTTACTATAATATAAATATTATTCGCTATCAATATGTTTACAAAAAATCCATGTTGGGAGATAGATATGAGTTATATTTTAATAAAGTTTACCCTCCTCCATCTTCTACACGATGCTAACAATTATACAAAACAAAAGAAATACCGATTTTTAACGAAAAAGGGTGAATTTTAATGAATTTTTACACAAGTTTTCGGTATTATTGTACACTAACAGGTATGATATTATTTCTTAGGTGATTACAATACAGAGAAAATTATTCACCTTTAGATTACTTTTCGTGAAATATTTAACAGTAATTATATAAACTCCTGTTTACATCACTAATTTACATTTGAAAATAAGGATTTATAGGATAAAATAAATAATCTTAACTTATACTTAGTAAATTTTACACAATTCCAATTATTTTATACCGTGTTTTTCACGAGTTTTATATTAATTAGTAATTTTATATTAATTAACTTTGAATATTTTCTATGATATGGTTAATCCATTTTTATCACAGAAATACCAGTACCTAAAATTTCACTTAAACTCATATTCTAAGTATTAATATTCACTTATAACTTTACTTTTAGTTATACTTTTACTTGAAACCCTGTGAACTTGTAGAACCCTGCTTACGCATATGGAGTTTAGTACATCACACTGTTATCTAAATGAATATGAATACCTTATTGTTTTAAATTTTCCAATTTTAACAGAATATGCACGAATATAAACTTTAATTTTATCTAAACATTTTATTTCAAATACCCTAGTTTATGAAAACGATACATATTACCAAATATTAGACAACATTTTAAAATGAACTTAGATACTGATCACATACCTATTTTAGCATAATTTATTAGCATACCTAGCATTTCTTCCATTTCTTTCAGAAATATACATATAAAATTATGGATTTACCGAGTATATATCCAATTTTAGCTTTCACTTACCAATTTTTACACCATTTCAATGATTTCAATGATTTCAAGCTATTTTATATTACAGAAACGAAAAAATAATTGAATACAGACGCGAGTAAATAATATTTGTATTGTATTTTACATTCAAAGATTTGAAACTCAAGTTAAAATTTATGTTATAAGTATTGATATCCACTTTTAGTTATACTTTTACTTGAAACCATATGAACTTGTAGAACCTTGCTTACGCATATGAGTTTAGTACACACTGTTATCTAAATGAATATGAATACCTTATTGTTTTAAATTTTCCAATTTTAACAGAATATGCACGAATATAACCTTTAAGTTTATCTAAACATTTTATTTCAAATACCCTAGTTTATGAAAACGATACATATTACCAAATATTAGACATTTTAACATAAACTTAGATACTGATCACATACCTATTTTAGCATAACTTATTAACATGCAATAGCATTTTATCCATTCCTTTCAGAAATATACATATAAATATATGGATTTAACGAGTAAATATCCAATTTTAGCTTGCATTTAGTGATTTTTTACACCATTCCAATGATTTCGAGCTATTTTATATCACAGAAACGAAAACATATTTGAACATAAACGCCTGTAAAATAATATTTGAACTGTGTTTCCTATTCAAAAATTCAAATCTCAAATTAAAATTTATGTTCAATCACTTATCAACTATTTATCCCACATAACTTTTACCATAAAAACATCGTAGAAATTAAATATACGTTAAATGAAAATAATAAATTGTAAGTACCTAAAAATATCAAACACAAAATCTATTAATCAAAACTTAAAAAATTAAAAAAAAAATTAAAAGTTCTTACGAAGTTAAAAAAAAAAAAATTTTACAAATGAAAAAAAAAAAATTTACAAATGAAAAAAAAAAATTACAAATGAAAAAAAAAATTTACAAATGAAAAAAAAAAATTTACAAATGAAAAAAAAAATTTACAAATGAAAAAAAAAATTTACAAATGAAAAAAAAAATTACAAATGAAAAAAAAAAAATTACAAAATTAAAAAAAAAAGTTTTTACAAAAAAAGTTAAAAAAAAAGTATTTTACAAAATTAAAAAAAAAGTTTTTTACATAAAAAAAGGAAAAAAATTACGAAGGTTTAATATGTTACAAAAAGTACCCATTTTTTACAAAATTTTTTAAAAATTAGAAGTTTAATTGCTATTATTACCACTATCACTTCTCAGAATTTAGCAGCCTAGACTTTTGTACACTATATATTTTTAATACTATAAAGAAAATTTCAACTGCAATTGTACCAACACTATTATTAAGTTCGCATAAACCAAATTTCATACTGTATTTAGCAAATTTCCAATTAACATCTTCCGTGTAGAGTAACCTTTTCCTCTAACATTTGAAATCGTGTATATCTGCTACTTTCATATTTATAATTAATATTTCAGAATTAAGACCATACTAACCATTTTAATATAAGACCATATTTAAGCAAGATTCCATGATAAAGCTTATTATACTGATTATTTTTATTTAGTACGCATGCGCAGTTTTGTCACATGATCACTTTAACTGATGATAATATAAAATTTTGAAAAGTGATGCAGAGGTTCTCATTTCCCAAGTCAAATTCTTGCAGATGACTGTATAATGTATAGCTCCAGTAAATTTCCTGATTTTAACCCAGTTGGGGAAACAATTTATCTGTTAACGAATAAAGTAAGTTGTACTATATCATTGTAAAACATCAATAAATGATTATTTATCTATTAAATTTTTTCTAAGTATATAATTATATTTCTTTTATTGTATAGATGTTACACCAAGATCAATCAAAACAGCAGAAACTCTCTTTACCAGAAATGGATACCCCGGATGATTCATCGTCAACACATATAAAGTTAAAGAATAATATACATGTGAGTACTTATATGTGATATATTAGAATACATATATTAAACATAATTAGAGTGAATTTACAATAAAATATTGTACCAGATGTTCTATAAAATGTGATGTTTTTTCGTCTATAGTGTTAGAAGGAATTCTAAATATATGCATTTATTTCTCTTGCAGATGTGTTTCACCTGTAACAAATACTTTTCAAGTAAATGGAATTTAAAAGAACATATACAAATCCATACTAGTGAAAAACCATATACTTGTAATCATCGTCAAAAATCATCTACAAGAAAGCGTGAATTATCTTTTACTAGAAAATACAGACCATCAGTTCATATGAAAACACATCCTGTTAAAAAATTGTTTCAGTGTGAAAAGTGTGAGAAAATATTCGTTATTCGTAATAAACTGAATAGACATATGACTGTTATGTTGAACTTGTCGAAGACAGTATCCCAAATCATATTGAAGATGGATATTCAAAAATTAACCAGTAGTTTGAAGAATTTAACAGTCAAAGATCAGATTGGATACTTCGAAAAATTGACTGTATAGAACATAAACCAACATAACATTTACCCAAACTACTCATGCAGCATTATTGATTTGACATATGATATCCAAAAAGTGAAATTTGTAAAGAAAAATCCAAAGTGTTGTAAAGAATTTTATTGATATAATTGATAAAATGTATTGAAGAGAAAATGATATATATGTAGACAATATTCACAATGTATTGTTTAAATACCCATAATAATAAAAAATGTATCTATACACATCTGTGTTTATTTTTATAAAACATATTTCATTGTTAAAATATATTGTATGATTTTTAACATGAAATTTCTACATGACAGTAAATAACTAATTTTGCTTTACGTAAGACTTGAGATTTATCATAACTTGTTCAACGAAACAACATTTTTCCCCAATGAATATCCAGTTTACACACATACATATGAAAATCAACTTTTGATAATACTATACATCAGATTAATGAAAAATATATAAAATTCATTAAAAAAATGTTTTTACAAATAAAAAATTAAAAATTTTTTACAAATTTAAAAAAAAAGTTTCTTTACAATTAAAAAAAGTTTTTACAAATTAAAAAAAAAAGTTTTTACGTATATAAAAAATGTTTCTACAAAGTTAAAAAAAAAGTTATAAAAAAAGTTTACAAAACTAAAAAAAAAAATAAAAATTTAACAAAAAATAAATAAATATTTCAAGTTTTTCTAAAAATATTTACATATTAACAAAAATTTACTCAAAAGTCAGAACCAGACCTATGTCTAACATAGCATTTTTTCGACTTCAGTTGTTAAAATCATAGTGTTAGCGCTGTGAAAATACAAAATAATACCTTCAAATGGTAATCTTGGATCCAATATATGGTATATTAAGAATCATTTGTGATTTCAACAAATTAAATATGCATGAGAAAACCATTAATGTATCAGCAACTGATGGGACTCATTTTGCTGATGTTATATCAATCTATAAATCTGGAAGTTACCGACAGTAACAGTAACCAAAGACTAACAGATAGAGATGCTTTAAGGGTGTTGACATTACAGACAGATACAAGAAACAATTTATATCAGTCTTAATCAAATAAAAAATCTTCAGAGTTTCCTTTAGATTTACCTATTGAAGTGTAGATAACTGAAAACATATCTATCGGTCCAGAAGTGACTAATATAACAGCAAAGCATACAGATAATGGGTATCGCGGACTTTTAGTTTATGTTATCACTTCAAGCGATAAATACTGCTGATTTCGGATAGATATGCATACAAGTAAATTATATGATGAGTCGAAAATGAACCGAGAATTCATATCGGAGTATAACTTAAACATGTGTACCTGCTTATGACTTGAAAAATTCACGACATTCTACAACGACTGATTTCAAATTACACAACCAATAAAATATTTACCTTCAAGGAAAGAAAATGAAACCCCATTCAACTGTTTCAGATATCCAAATTGATCACGTGATCGATGTTGAACAGCAGGATCAGGCCTGAATCTAACATCCCATTTTTTCTCGATTTCGATTGTTTAAAGTGTTATTTTAAAGAGTAGTATAATGGTTGCCTAACCATTGTACATTTCTTTAAAATAAGAACTTTAAACAAGCGAAATCGAGAAAAAATGGGATGTTAGATTCAGGCCTGATCCTGCTGTTCAACATCGATCACGTGATCAATTTGGATATCTGAAACAGTTGAATGGGGTTTCATTTTCTTTCCTTGAAGGTAAATATTTTATTGGTTGTGTAATTTGAAATCAGTCGTTGTAGAATGTCGTGAATTTTTCAAGTCATAAGCAGGTACACATGTTTAAGTTATACTCCGATATGAATTCTCGGTTCATTTTCGACTCATCATATAATTTACTTGTATGCATATCTATCCGAAATCAGCAGTATTTATCACTTGAAGTGATAACATAAACTAAAAGTCCGCGATACCCATTATCTGTATGCTTTGCTGTTATATTAGTCACTTCTGGACCGATAGATATGTTTTCAGTTATCTACACTTCAATAGGTAAATCTAAAGGAAACTCTGAAGATTTTTTATTTGATTAAGACTGATATAAATTGTTTCTTGTATCTGTCTGTAATGTCAACACCCTTAAAGCATCTCTATCTGTTAGTCTTTGGTTACTGTTACTGTCGGTAACTTCCAGATTTATAGATTGATATAACATCAGCAAAATGAGTCCCATCAGTTGCTGATACATTAATGGTTTTCTCATGCATATTTAATTTGTTGAAATCACAAATGATTCTTAATATACCATATATTGGATCCAAGATAGATTACCATTTGAAGGTATTATTTTGTATTTTCACAGCGCTAACACTATGATTTTAACAACTGAAGTCGAAAAAATGCTATGTTAGACATAGGTCTGGTTCTGACTTTTGAGTAAATTTTTGTTAATATGTAAATATTTTTAGAAAAACTTGAAATATTTATTTATTTTTTGTTAAATTTTTATTTTTTTTTTTAGTTTTGTAAACTTTTTTTATAACTTTTTTTTTAACTTTGTAGAAACATTTTTTATATACGTAAAAACTTTTTTTTTTAATTTGTAAAAACTTTTTTTAATTGTAAAGAAACTTTTTTTTTAAATTTGTAAAAAATTTTTAATTTTTTATTTGTAAAAACATTTTTTTAATGAATTTTATATATTTTTCATTAATCTGATGTATAGTATTATCAAAAGTTGATTTTCATATGTATGTGTGTAAACTGGATATTCATTGGGGAAAAATGTTGTTTCGTTGAACAAGTTATGATAAATCTCAAGTCTTACGTAAAGCAAAATTAGTTATTTACTGTCATGTAGAAATTTCATGTTAAAAATCATACAATATATTTTAACAATGAAATATGTTTTATAAAAATAAACACAGATGTGTATAGATACATTTTTTATTATTATGGGTATTTAAACAATACATTGTGAATATTGTCTACATTTATATCATTTTCTCTTCAATACATTTTATCAATTATATCAATAAAATTCTTTACAACACTTTGGATTTTTCTTTACAAATTTCACTTTTTGGATATCATATGTCAAATCAATAATGCTGCATGAGTAGTTTGGGTAAATGTTATGTTGGTTTATGTTCTATACAGTCAATTTTTCGAAGTATCCAATCTGATCTTTGACTGTTAAATTCTTCAAACTACTGGTTAATTTTTGAATATCCATCTTCAATATGATTTGGGATACTGTCTTCGACAAGTTCAACATAACAGTCATATGTCTATTCAGTTTATTACGAATAACGAATATTTTCTCACACTTTTCACACTGAAACAATTTTTTAACAGGATGTGTTTTCATATGAACTGATGGTCTGTATTTTCTAGTAAAAGATAATTCACGCTTTCTTGTAGATGATTTTTGACGATGATTACAAGTATATGGTTTTTCACTAGTATGGATTTGTATATGTTCTTTTAAATTCCATTTACTTGAAAAGTATTTGTTACAGGTGAAACACATCTGCAAGAGAAATAAATGCATATATTTAGAATTCCTTCTAACACTATAGACGAAAAAACATCACATTTTATAGAACATCTGGTACAATATTTTATTGTAAATTCACTCTAATTATGTTTAATATATGTATTCTAATATATCACATATAAGTACTCACATGTATATTATTCTTTAACTTTATATGTGTTGACGATGAATCATCCGGGGTATCCATTTCTGGTAAAGAGAGTTTCTGCTGTTTTGATTGATCTTGGTGTAACATCTATACAATAAAAGAAATATAATTATATACTTAGAAAAAATTTAATAGATAAATAATCATTTATTGATGTTTTACAATGATATAGTACAACTTACTTTATTCGTTAACAGATAAATTGTTTCCCCAACTGGGTTAAAATCAGGAAATTTACTGGAGCTATACATTATACAGTCATCTGCAAGAATTTGACTTGGGAAATGAGAACCTCTGCATCACTTTTCAAAATTTTATATTATCATCAGTTAAAGTGATCATGTGACAAAACTGCGCATGCGTACTAAATAAAAATAATCAGTATAATAAGCTTTATCATGGAATCTTGCTTAAATATGGTCTTATATTAAAATGGTTAGTATGGTCTTAATTCTGAAATATTAATTATAAATATGAAAGTAGCAGATATACACGATTTCAAATGTTAGAGGAAAAGGTTACTCTACACGGAAGATGTTAATTGGAAATTTGCTAAATACAGTATGAAATTTGGTTTATGCGAACTTAATAATAGTGTTGGTACAATTGCAGTTGAAATTTTCTTTATAGTATTAAAAATATATAGTGTACAAAAGTCTAGGCTGCTAAATTCTGAGAAGTGATAGTGGTAATAATAGCAATTAAACTTCTAATTTTTAAAAAATTTTGTAAAAAATGGGTACTTTTTGTAACATATTAAACCTTCGTAATTTTTTTCCTTTTTTTATGTAAAAAACTTTTTTTTTAATTTTGTAAAATACTTTTATTTTAACTTTTTTTGTAAAAACTTTTTTTTTTAATTTTGTAATTTTTTTTTTTTCATTTGTAATTTTTTTTTTCATTTGTAAATTTTTTTTTTCATTTGTAAATTTTTTTTTTCATTTGTAAATTTTTTTTTTCATTTGTAAATTTTTTTTTTCATTTGTAATTTTTTTTTTTCATTTGTAAATTTTTTTTTTTTCATTTGTAAATTTTTTTTTTTTTTAACTTCGTAAGAACTTTTAATTTTTTTTTTAATTTTTTAAGTTTTGATTAATAGATTTTGTGTTTGATATTTTTAGGTACTTACAATTTATTATTTTCATTTAACGTATATTTAATTTCTACGATGTTTTTATGGTAAAAGTTATGTGGGATAAATAGTTGATAAGTGATTGAACATAAATTTTAATTTGAGATTTGAATTTTTGAATAGGAAACACAGTTCAAATATTATTTTACAGGCGTTTATGTTCAAATATGTTTTCGTTTCTGTGATATAAAATAGCTCGAAATCATTGGAATGGTGTAAAAAATCACTAAATGCAAGCTAAAATTGGATATTTACTCGTTAAATCCATATATTTATATGTATATTTCTGAAAGGAATGGATAAAATGCTATTGCATTATATCTATATTATATCTATACTATAAGTTATGCTAAAATAGGTATGTGATCAGTATCTAAGTTTATGTTAAAATGTCTAATATTTGGTAATATGTATCGTTTTCATAAACTAGGGTATTTGAAATAAAATGTTTAGATAAACTTAAAGGTTATATTCGTGCATATTCTGTTAAAATTGGAAAATTTAAAACAATAAGGTATTCATATTCATTTAGATAACAGTGTGTACTAAACTCATATGCGTAAGCAAGGTTCTACAAGTTCATATGGTTTCAAGTAAAAGTATAACTAAAAGTGGATATCAATACTTATAACATAAATTTTAACTTGAGTTTCAAATCTTTGAATGTAAAATACAATACAAATATTATTTACTCGCGTCTGTATTCAATTATTTTTTCGTTTCTGTAATATAAAATAGCTTGAAATCATTGAAATCATTGAAATGGTGTAAAAATTGGTAAGTGAAAGCTAAAATTGGATATATACTCGGTAAATCCATAATTTTATATGTATATTTCTGAAAGAAATGGAAGAAATGCTAGGTATGCTAATAAATTATGCTAAAATAGGTATGTGATCAGTATCTAAGTTCATTTTAAAATGTTGTCTAATATTTGGTAATATGTATCGTTTTCATAAACTAGGGTATTTGAAATAAAATGTTTAGATAAAATTAAAGTTTATATTCGTGCATATTCTGTTAAAATTGGAAAATTTAAAACAATAAGGTATTCATATTCATTTAGATAACAGTGTGATGTACTAAACTCCATATGCGTAAGCAGGGTTCTACAAGTTCACAGGGTTTCAAGTAAAAGTATAACTAAAAGTAAAGTTATAAGTGAATATTAATACTTAGAATATGAGTTTAAGTGAAATTTTAGGTACTGGTATTTCTGTGATAAAAATGGATTAACCATATCATAGAAAATATTCAAAGTTAATTAATATAAAATTACTAATTAATATAAAACTCGTGAAAAACACGGTATAAAATAATTGGAATTGTGTAAAATTTACTAAGTATAAGTTAAGATTATTTATTTTATCCTATAAATCCTTATTTTCAAATGTAAATTAGTGATGTAAACAGGAGTTTATATAATTACTGTTAAATATTTCACGAAAAGTAATCTAAAGGTGAATAATTTTCTCTGTATTGTAATCACCTAAGAAATAATATCATACCTGTTAGTGTACAATAATACCGAAAACTTGTGTAAAAATTCATTAAAATTCACCCTTTTTCGTTAAAAATCGGTATTTCTTTTGTTTTGTATAATTGTTAGCATCGTGTAGAAGATGGAGGAGGGTAAACTTTATTAAAATATAACTCATATCTATCTCCCAACATGGATTTTTTGTAAACATATTGATAGCGAATAATATTTATATTATAGTAAAAGTTGTGACCTAGACGGTCATTGTTAGACTCCCCTTTTCCTTAGAATGTGGGGTGGAATTATTACCCCTCCTCAGAAATGCTACATTTTAGGAAAGAAAAAAAGTTTGCGTATTAAGAATAAATAAACAACTGGTTTTTATTTAAATATGGTTCTTATTTCAAGTCTAAATGATATAAAAAGATTATATTACGTACGTCTAAACAGATTTAAATCAAGTATACACAGTAAAATTAGATAATGGTTGTTAAAACTCCTATTATTGTGCGGAAAATCAATTGATTAAGTATAAAATTCATTCAAATTTTGAATATTTTCTGTGCATTACGGTTGAAAAACTAAAAAATATAAGTGTAATTTCCTCTTATAAGTTGATATTCTCATCTTATACTTGAAAAATTCTCAAAAAATCAGCTTTATACCTTACAATTGATATATTTCAATTGTTTCGTCTAATTAGTAATACTCATTAAAATGTTCGTCATTTAAAATAATTATATATGTTTATTCTACAGCTTATGATTTGATATCCACATCTTATAGTTGAAAAATTCATAGGAAATCATCATTTTCGTTAAAAGTAATATTTTCTTTTGCTTAATTATTATACTCATTAAGGTGTCCATTGTTCAGAAACTATAATATAAGTTTAAAATCCATCTTATAGTTTGATATTCTCATGTTATAGTTGAAAAATTCATAAGAAATCAGCAGTTTCGTTAAAAGTAATATTTTCTTTTGCTTAATTATTATACTCATTAAGGTGTCCATTGTTCAGAAACTATAATATAAGTTTAAAATCCATCTTATAGTTTGATATTCTCATGTTATAGTTGAAAAATTCATAAGAAATCAGCAGTTTCGTTAATAGTAATATTTTCTTTTGCTTAATTATTATACTCATTAAGGTGTCCATTGTTCAGAAACTATAATATAAGTTTAAAATCCATCTTATAGTTTGATATTCTCATGTTATAGTTGAAAAATTCATAAGAAATCAGCATTTTCGTTAAAATTGTTATTTTATTTTGCTTAATTATTATTCTCATTAAGGTGTCCATTGTTCAAAAACTAAAATGTAAGTTTAAATTTCTTCATATAAGTTGATATCGTCATCTTATACTTGAAAAATTCTTAAGAAATCTGCTTTTTTCGTTAAAGTTGATATTTTTCCATTGTTTCGCTTAATTAGTGATACTCATTAAGGTGTTTGTCATTCAAAATTAGTATATAAAATCAATATTCATCTTATAGTATGATAATCTTGTCCATTTAACCTCTTCTTAGAGTTCTTATTTTCACCCCTCCTGTTACAGCAGAAAATTATTTTTCCCCGCCGGAGGATCGTTTCAGCCGGAGGATCGTTGCAGCCGGAGGAGTGGTGCCTCCGGCCGGTGCCTCAGTGCCTCCACCTCATCCCTCCACCTCATCCCTCCACCTCATCCCTCCACCTCATCCCTCCACCTCATCCCTCCACCTCATCCCTCAATCCCTCCACCTCCTGAGCTTGAACTGTCGTTTTCCCACTACTAATGTGTTATCTTTGTACTGTACAGGTAGCATCTTAACCTATCAGTATAAAAAAAAAAGAAAAAAAGAACTATTCAAGCATTCTTTTTTGCTTTCGTCACTATGAAGGATAATTTGAAGTAGTGGTTGTAAATAAAACAGGAATTCAGCATATATTAGATTTTCTGACAAACTGAAGCATAAGCAACAGAGAAAGCGGTGGAGAGTGCAAGATGCGTTTTCATAAGCAAAACACAGGGTTCTCATCCTGAAGCTGTTAAAACAATACCACATTGAAGAACAGACAAAATCCATGGAAAGTATTTTTTATTGCACGCGATTTACGATGAAGCGAGGGGTGGCCTCCCTTAACTCAATGAAATAGATACTTTTAGCTTGGAAATCAGAGATGATCTGCCGTAATTTCACAGTACATTCGCGCCGACACTTTGTTTAAGGTGCGAATATACATGTGTATCGAACAGTTTTCGCCAGATAGAATTTATGACAGTTGGGCTTCTGGCATATTAATTTAGAAGGGGTAAGGAATGAAAGGAGGGCCATGCCTGGCTACTTATTGCTATTTTTCGTAATTTTGACAAAAAACCCAATGAATGTTATGAGAAAAGAGAGCATCTGTGATTTTCTGGAGATGAATCATATGCTGAGCTAAATAGAATTTTGGCCGTTGGGGATTACTTGAAGACTGCATATGTTCTGCTTGGACAAAAGCGCAGATGTAAAATCATTTTATATTTATCATTAAGTTTTCCTTACATAGAATAAAGTTGAGAGGATAAATGAAAAACATCTAACGTACATATTGAATAATTTGCAACTGCATTTATATGCAGGAAAGGAAGACACGTTTTAAAGGCTAAATAAAAACCAGTCATAAAAATGAAAGAAAAAGAAACAATGTATTTGATGAAATGTACATACTTTTAATCTTTAAAATAGAAAGGGTTTAAGTAAAAATAAATTAATCTTTAGAAAGCATAAGGGAACTATAAGTGCAGAATAATAATGAAAATATGTATATGATATTTATAATAGTCACAAAAAATAAAAATCTGGCTTCTTTTCCATCCATTCAGTGCAAACCGCATCTTTTTATCTATATACGTTTTCGAATTCTTAATTTTTAAAACCATTCCTGACTTTTATATCACTCGGAGATCCGGACATTCACAGAGAGATTAATAGCAAAAAATTGAACAATTCTCTAATTTCATTTGACTATGCGCATTTCGGGTTTTCCCGTTCTTTGCTATGTAAAACGAATGGAAGTGAAGCAGTTCATAATAAAGCAATAAACAAGAACTAAAAATCATGCGTCAAGCATAGACTATGAAAAATTTTCTAAAACTTTCAGGATACTGTAACAAAACTTCACAGTTTAATGAGGTGAATGATGATGTTTAAGTAAACAATTTGGAAACCGCATAACACATTTGAAAACCCAATTTCACCACTTTCCATACAGTCAGAAAAATATCTGAATTTTTTGTGAAACCCTATATATGATCTATAGATTTGTATATATACTACATAGTATGCTAATTTAGTTCAGTTAGGAAACGCATAGCACAGTTGAGTTACACACCTTCAGCAATTTCCTTCAATAAACGGAAATGTATTCGAGATATTTGAACAGCTCTGTATAGGATCTATAGAATTTATACACACCAAGTAATATGCAAAACTTTAGCTAAATTAAACAAGAACGAAAAACCATGTGTCAAGCATAGATTATGTAACACTTTCCAACACTTCCAAAATAATTTAGCAAATGCAAATCTTTACCTTAAGGTGTAAGATGATATCTAAGTAAACAATTTTGAAAAAGCATAACATATTTGAAAATCTAATTTCAGGTATTACCAACATCATTCGGAAAATATCCGACCTCTTTTGTGCAGCCCTGTATAGGATCTATAGATTTGTATACATACTAAATATAATGCTAAATTTTAGTTCAGTTATAGGAAACGCATAGCACAGTTTAAAATTTCCCTTCCGAAATTTCCGACAATAAACGGAAATGTACTCGAGAACTTTTGTACTGCCCTGTACACAATCTATATAATTTATACACACCAAGTAATAGTCAAAAAATGAGTTAAATTTAAAAACGCTTTCAGCAACTGAAAAAGCATTCCCAGTAGTGATATATATCAATTTCAATATATTTGAAATAGTGAAACATTATTAAAATAAACTGCAAACGATTTTTCTTCATAGACCGTAATGGAACGGAATTCTTTTGAGTATCCCTGTAAACGAACTATAAGTACTATGCACACCACATTCTATAACTAGTCTCTTACAGTGCACCTTAGTGATATATATCAATTTCAATATGTTTGAAATTGTGTAACATCATTAAAATAAACCGCAAATGATTTTTCCCCATAGACCGTAATGTAACAGAATTCTTTTGAGTGTCCCTGTAAAAAAAGTATAAGTGCTACACACTTCATTTTCAATACCGAGCATGCCACAGTAAGCCTCAATGACATATTTCAATTGCATGACGATCCGAGCATATTTACGAAAGTTAGAGCACGGACAGACAGACAGACTGACAGACAAACCGAATTCATACACACTTTTCAACTATGTTGGAAAGTGTTAAAAACGCGTACCACAACTGAAAAAGCCCGTTCACCAATTATCGCTCATAGACAGTACCGTAACCAAATTTTTTGCGTGTTTCTGTAAATGAACGATAAATGCTATTCACACAACATTCTACAATAAGCATCTTCTAGAGCACCTCAGTGATATATATCAACTCCAATATGTTTGAAATAGTATAACATCATTAACCGTAATGTAATGGAATTATTTTGAGCGTCCCTGTAAATGAACTATAAACGCTACATGCTTCATTTTCAATACATCATGTGCCCTAATAGTAAACTTCAATAGCATGTATCACTTATATGGCAATCTGAGTATATTTACGTGAGTTAGCGCACGGACGGACAGACAAACAAACAAATCGAATTCATAAACACTGTTGAACTACATTGGAAATTGTTAAAAAGGAGCTTTTTCGGTTCAACTGATGTGTATATTTATACAAGTAAACATTGGAAATGTATATAATATGTAACATATTGTTTAGTTTATAGTGTAAAGTCTCGATATATCGTAAGGAACATTTCTTCTTAAAAATTGCCGAGGTATAATGGTGCAATGCGTGTGCTGCAATAATCGTAAGTTCGTTTCCTGTTAAAATAATTAATCCATACAAGAGGCATTAGATGAAATCAAGTCTTGTTATCCATGGAATTATTTTTATTAAACCAACACATCGACACAAGAAAACAGAGAGGGTGGCCTTCGCTTATTCTACCAAAAATTTTACATCTTTATCCGACAAAAGCGAGAGCAGATCTGATCTAATTTTACAGATACATTATCGCCAACATATTAGATGTAACATGCCAATCCGTACATTTCTAGCCAGGCATGAACCGTCAAATTTTGACAGTTAGCAATAAACCAATATTGAGCATTTTTGAATAAGAAATGAAAGGTTACCATAATTTGGCGGAACATCAATTTTTGTGACTTTTTAACTTACACCCGAGCGTTGTTTTGGGAAAATTAGGCATGTGTTATTACAATCTAACGAAAAGAGTTTATAGTGCATATTTTTGCAGCAGTCAAATTATGAAAACGGTGCCTGCATTTAACACAAGATACGAAGAAAGACAAAACAACATATGTTACGGTCATCTGCAGTACATTAATATTCGAATTGAAACCGCATGAGAGAAACGTACATTTAATGTTACGAAGAAATATCTGGGAACATTTTAAGCTAGGAAGAAATGATTGTTTTTCGGATTAAAGAATAAAAAGATTTTGAATACAGAAATTAATTCACATAGAGAAACTTGAAGATAGGAAAATTAAATTTTAGAGTAAAACACAAAATATATATGATTCTATATCATATATATCTCCCCTTTGGCAAAATGAAAAAAAAAATGGCGCTGGCAAGAAATGCATTGGCATAAACACAAATAAACACAAAATATTCAAATAAAATGAAGACGAAGACCACCATACACAATACAACATATAATGTAAAGTAATATAAGATTATAGCAAGTGCTTGTAATATGTAATAGACACAACAATGGTGCCAGGTATACCATTATCATCTATAGACATAAAATGTCTCCAAAATGTCAAGTCTGATAATTTTTTATAAAAATGCTGCAGCATATAAATCAGACATAGTAGTCAGACATTGATAAGATATATCTTTTTCTTTTAAAAATTCACGTCATTAAAGACGGAAGGCCTATAAATTCTTTTCATGGTGTACACATTCAAATATAATATACGCTAGCAATAATAATAGAAAACATAAAATAATTTATGCTTTACCTGCAGGTTAACCGATGTCAAGTGGTATTTCTTCGAAGCATATATTTCAAATACATAAAAATCATACTGATAAAAATAGCAAAATTATATTTTGTTTTCTTGTAAATCAGTATGTAAATAAACAATGAGAAGTAAAATAACATATAGGAATATATAAAAGTGAAGTTTTTTTATGCATATGTATAGGATGCATTGAATCATCTTGTAATGTTCTTACAAGAATACAAACTCTAAAGAATAATTGTAAAATTGATACTCATACAAAAATAATATATACAATATGGATACAGATATGGATATTGAATTGGGATCTATAATTTTATTCACTTTATTTTTTTTAATTTATAAATTGGAAGTACAATTCGGATATTGACATGAAAATCTTAATTAATTTAGGCATGAAAAAAAATATGGATACTGCCAATTTGCTATAAATTTTTTTTTGAAAGAGTGCAACAATTAGAGGTGTTGCCTAAAATGCCAAACGCTTATGTATCTAAACTATAAAAATATCTGAAAAAAAAATCATGACTTAAAATAGACTGAAGCCAAAAAGTATTGCCAAACATTATTGTGTCTACCAGGCAATATAATTAACTTTTAGGAAATTCCTATCAAGAACTAGATATATGACTGGTGTATGAGAATAGAATTTTGACATAACAATTCCAAAATCACAAGAATAATGCATTAAAAATGTAAATACAGTGGAAGTATTTTATTAAAAGGAAGAGGTATGTAAACCTTGATGATAAAATTTCTTTTTTAAAAGTTAAAATGACCAAAAATATAAAGTGAAATGAAAGGTGAGCACATTAAGCTTCTAAGTGTTAGAAATTTGAAGATACAGACCTATCGTCCACCATATGAAGATGCCCTGAAATTTTCATATGACAGATCTGTAAAAGGAAAATGTGTGTGGTGTAAAGCACTAATCAACATCACGTATAAGCAAATGTTACTTACCAAACAGATACCTAGAATTAAATTAAAAATGTAAAAAGGGGAAAGAAAGAAGAAATAAAAAATCATGTTCGACATGTTTAAAACTGTACATGTTTTCTTGTACATGCCGTAACCATGGTGTGTACTTGTTTGTGTCAACGATGAAAGAAATACAAATATAAAGTGAAAATGAGTATGTATAAAATGTATATAAAAATTAATAATAGCAAAATGTAAATAACTTGTAAATATAAAATAATCAGAAAGTATGAGAATAAATTGCAAAAAAATATACCTAAAATACGACATACTGTAACCATGTTATATTCAAAGAGAAAGTACACCAGTACATATACTTTATTTAAACATAATGAGATTGATAGGTGAAATGATAAATCTGAAACATTAAAATTGAATTGTATTGCATTTTGAAAGATTTATCAGTAGTAACATGTAATATAGAAGTGTAAATAGAAATGTAACCTGAAAAGTGACAAAAATAATAGAAATATAAGTATTTTATGTTTGAAAAGATATTTGAATAACATGTGTGTCTTGAATGCGATACATAGAAAATAAGTTAAAATAAAATTTGTCCAACCATTAAAAAATCAAATAAACATAAATGTTTACTGTTAACCTGTGAAAAAGAAGAGACATTAAAAGAAAATCCAACGGTATGAAGAGTGTACCCAAAACAGCTATTTGTGCCTAGCAATATTAAGTACAACTAAAGTGTATATGTATAAAAAATAAAGGATGAGAGAAAAAAAAATCTGGTAACAAGGTACCAGCGCTCAAAAAGTTATATATCTGAAAACAAGGAATCAGACACGCCAAAATAATAATCTGATAACAAAGGTATCAGCCCTCCATAAGTTATATATCTGAAAACAAAGAATCAGACTCACCAAAATAATAATCTGATAACGAGGTATCAGCCCACAATAAGTTATGTTTCTGAAAACAAGGGAATCAGAACTCCATGACGTGAAATAAAAAGAACAAAAGAAGAGAATAAAGAGTTACCGCTGGACTGTACACTATAAATATATAGCATAATTCACAAGAAGTATCGTCAAACTGAGAAAAAATACAAAAGCTACAAGAAGACAGTGAATTGAAATACCGATGAGCCGAAAAATACGGTGAAAACTTTATCCAGACAATTGTATGCAAAAAAAAAAAAAAAAAAAAAAAAATTAAATGATTTTTTTTTAAAGAGAAAAAAAATATGTGGGAAATGTGAATTGGAAAAATTTAGTCATAGAAACATGTATGTTGAAATGGCAATCTCACATGTAGAACATATAAGTGAAAAACTTTTGTAAACTCTTTGTATGAGAAAAATTTTGTAAAACTGTGAAACATACGTCTGCGTGCAAGAATGTACGACAAAAAGAATTGCGCAAATATCCACCAGTACTCGAAGGGGAAAAAAAAAAGAAAAGATCCATTGTACAACTATGTAATTCGAATAACGGCGAATACTCCCAAAATACTTCTTGTTGAATGAAATCGTTGACAAATTTAGAAAGACACAACAATCCGAAGCATGGAAACCATAATTCCACACAAGACCCGCTATGTAAAAAAAATTATTTTACCGTACATGGTCATCAACTGGGAAAAACTGGGGATCCACACAAAACATACCTTGCAAGAAGTATGACGATGAAAAGTTCAACAAAGTAAAAACATTTAAAAAGAAAACAATATTGTAATAAATGAAAATACTGTTCAAGATCTATTAACTAGAAAAAGAACATTTGCATAAGCTGCAATGAAGATCGTAAAAATGGCTCACACTTAAATGATAAAGAATATCTAAGTTAAAAAATTTAAAAGTGAAAGAGAAAGGCAAAAACAAAACATTTCAGATTCCCATCTGAAGTCCTATTAATGTTTGGGATTAAATCACTATAAGAAAGCAAATGAGAAACAAAAATGGTAATTTTGAATCATTCCTTGCTTGTGGTACCTCAATGCAATGAATGAAAAGAGATTCCGAAACACAATTATAAAAAGTGCAATATCCACAAATATTATTAAGAGGAAAGTGTGAGTATATCAAAACGTTTAAAGTGAAAAATTAAATCTAGAAATCATAAAAATAATGGAATCTTGTATTCCACTCACCTACAGTATAATCCCATTGACTCAAGAATATACGAATTAATGAAAAGTAAATGGAATAAGAAAGTAAGTATTTTAAAATTCTTTAAAAATATCAAACTATTTGAAAGTTTAGAGAACGGCAAGACACGACATGCAAATGTAAAATGTAACTGAAGTTAAAATAAATGTATAAAAGCTTTTATATGTGTACAGGAAAATTTGTTTTGTTAAAAATATCAAAGTAGAAAAATTTGGCATTTAATTATAAAATTTGACGCATGGCAGTAGAACATAAACTAAATATTATTATAATATGATAATATAGGTATATTAATTTTTATCTGTGAAAACTGCATCCATATCCTACACTTCATCATAATATTAAAATGCAAAACTATCTACAATAATACAGAAAATATCTTTACCTGAATTTAATCAAAAATTTTATAAATAACATATCTCATTGACAAAGAATAATTTACTGTGGAAGCACTGGTGCGTCTTTTTTAATAATATTAATAAAAATAAGTTTCACCACAGTTATTTGTACAATATATATATTTATATCTATTTTTTGTTTGTTTGTTCGTTTATTCAAATGAAACCAACTTTTATTTTGTAATAAAGTATTAAAATGCAAAACAAAATTTATAATCATAAATATTTTTGTTCACATTTAAATATTACCCATGAATTTCCATAAGAGTCTTAAAATATGTACATAAAATCAAGTGGGAGCAACGGTACATATTGCATAAGTTAAGTGCTATGCAAAAAAAAAATTTTATATATCTATATTATTACCTTTTTTTTTAAAAAAAAATCACTAGAAAGTCCAGAAAGATATTGAAGTTGATCTCATCTTACCCTTGCTTCACCTAAATTACACAGGCAATTTCAAACAAAACTTTATCAAAGATGTATTTTTTTATTATTATTATTAAAGAAAAATGTCACTGTACGAATAAATACAAGGCTTAAAAATTTTAAATAGCTGATCCTGATACATAAAAATTTTAACAGTCATAACCTGAAAAAAAAATCAACACTTTACCATTACGATAATCAAAATAAAGTTTAATCACCATCAAAGTAATAAAAATGTTTTATGATAAAGTGTTAGTAGTTTTAACCAGTTACAATAAATATATAAAAAAAAATGCAGCAAGTTGGCATATTTGGACATAATCTTCCTCGCGACTGCAAATATCCCCTTATGGCATAAACATTAAATTAGAAACAAACAAACATAATTCTATTAATATCATATAAGGAAATACTCTGATAGCAATAATAAATTCTCAGCTAGCAAAAATGACCAAGGAAAATTAAGTGTTGGTGTTAAAAAAAGTCAGATATCATTTTATAACGTGAGATTGTTTATCATAAGTATAAAAATCTTACCTGTACTTCAACTTACAATGTTCTTACTAAACGAGAACATATTTTGCAAAATTCCAAAAGCAATAATATCTGTAAATTTTTTTTTGTATAAAGGCAGAGACATAATACATGCATGACAGACTTATAATTACCTGAAAAAAATTCTTTTAGCCCTAAAACCAGATTAAAAACAAGATATGCAAAGTACAATAAGAACATTAAATTTAGCGAACAAGTACCTAACTGTTTATTATTATTATTATTATTATTATTATACTTAAAATATTCCATCACCCTTTTTTTATCCAATGCCATATGAAATAGTATCATGCATACACAATAAATAAATAATAATAAAATATATATATAAAATACTACATTTCTAGTACATAAGATCTGCCTTAGTAAATATTTTATTTGGAAAGGTCAATCTCAAACTTATATTGTAAAATGTTTAAAAACTCTTTGATAAACGTTAAATATGAATTTTTCAATATTTAAAATTAATATCTTTATACTATTAAAACAAATAGTCTAAAAGCACTGAAACGAGTTATCTATAAGGATCAATTATTTTTAAAAATGAAAATTTTTAAAATTACTAAACAGTAAAACATTATTGCAAAACTATAAAAATAGTTCTCTGCTTTTTGTCCTTTGCGAAAAGGAAAGAAAAAAAAGTACATACTTTAGAATCTGTGAGAAGATGAAAAAATTACGTATATATTTTTCTTTTTTTTATAATCCAAATAAAAAGAGTCGCACTATTAATGATTACGGACACGGATTTCTGGCTATTGGCACAATCCTTACGTTGCATAAGCTTGGTAAATAAAGAGTAATTTATGCATCAACAGCCCACGCAATGTTCAAATCAAGGAGCGAAATAAAAGTAATCATTTCTTTTTTTTTTTTTCTTTTTGCATCTAGGGAACGGAGTTGACACCGATTGTTGCGAGAAAGTGTCGAGTGTTGCACTTTCACTTATGAACAACAGCGCGATAGTTCGTATAAAGGACGATCGAGCGAATCTTCCGCTCTTAGCAGTGTGTTGGCAGATTTCCGTTATTGGCAACATGGCACATAAACGAAAGAGATCATCTCCAGCCTAAGTAGCGGTAGGTAGGAAAGAGTCTCCGCTAGGCTTATAGATAGAAAATTTGTCCGGCGATATCCTTCATCATCTATCGAAGCTGATGTACGAAATCACACAGTTTAGCTTCGGAAAATATATAGCAACGGTTAAAAGTCCAGGCTAATGTCGAATACATTTTCGCGTACAAGGTACGAGATCGGCGACGAGAGAAATATTTTTCTTGTCGAAAGCATTTCTGTACTTATTCCAGGCTAGAACCGAGCAGATCATCCGCTGAATTTTTTTTTACGGTAGGTCGGCTTCTGTCATCAGGTAAAATAGCTGATCCGAATCAGTCATCGATAATGGTCACTTGAATTTGCATATAGTTCTGCAGTCATGCTATAACATCGTCCGGTTCCCATATTTGAGAGTACTAATCACAAATAGAATCCAATATATAAGTAAAGTCCAGAAAAATTGCCAGGATGCAGATAAAAAATGCAAAAATATTTTTTTTTAATAGGCCACCCTCATGTGTCGATCGAACTATAAAAATTCCTGCGTCCAAAGGCACCAGATTATATATCACGGCACCAGGTTATATAGTGTAAAGTCTCGATATATCGTAAGGAACATTTCTTCTTAAAAATTGCCGAGGTATAATGGTGCAATGCGAGTGCTGCAATAATCGTAAGTTCGTTTCCTGTTAAAATAATTAATCCATACAAGAGGCATTAGATGAAATCAAGTCTTGTTATCCATGGAATTATTTTTATTAAACCAACACATCGACACAAGAAAACAGAGAGGGTGGCCTTCGCTTATTCTACCAAAAATTTTACATCTTTATCCGACAAAAGCGAGAGCAGATCTGATCTAATTTTACAGATACATTATCGCCAACATATTAGATGTAACATGCCAATCCGTACATTTCTAGCCAGGCATGAACCGTCAAATTTTGACAGTTAGCAATAAACCAATATTGAGCATTTTTGAATAAGAAATGAAAGGATACCATAATTTGGCGGAACATCAATTTTTGTGACTTTTTAACTTACACCCGAGCGTTGTTTTGGGAAAATTAGGCATGTGTTATTACAATCTAACGAAAAGAGTTTATAGTGCATATTTTTGCAGCAGTCAAATTATGAAAACGGTGCCTGCATTTAACACAAGATACGAAGAAAGACAAAACAACATATGTTACGGTCATCTGCAGTACATTAATATTCCAATTGAAACCGCATGAGAGAAACGTACATTTAATGTTACGAAGAAATATCTGGGAACATTTTAAGCTAGGAAGAAATGATTGTTTTTCGGATTAAAGAATAAAAAGATTTTGAATACAGAAATTAATTCACATAGAGAAACTTGAAGATAGGAAAATTAAATTTTAGAGTAAAACACAAAATATATATGATTCTATATCATATAGTTGCTCGAAAGAACGAATAAATATGTTTTTTTTTAATTTTGTAGAGTGCTTCTAGAAATTATTCTCGAATGAACTCGAATGACTGTTCTCGTGGGAGACGAGGGAAGTGAAACAGTTCCTAGTTAAATTTAACTTGTAAATAAACAAGCAAGTCGCTTGGGTGCAACGGGTTTAGCTCATGTTTACATAAAAGCAAAATTTGGGAAGGTAAATAGCATGTTCCGAAATATATTCATTCACATGAAAGGGTGAATAATTATTTGTTTTTAATTTTATGGAGTGTTTCTTGAAATTACGATTTTGGAATGAATAACATGTTGTTTTCAGTCAAATGTTAGCCTAGACATTCAAATTAAAATATTCGATAAATTCAATCATTCGCTAAATACTGTATCAAATAGAGACCTAGATATTAAATGCATAAACTTTGAAAATTAAATGCATATTGGAAATGAGTTTACAACATCCATGACATTCATAGAAAGATAAATAGCAAAAAGTTCAATTCTCTGATTTCATTTAACTAGTTTCCATGGAAACCGAATGGAATCGAAACAGCTTATAATACGAGTAACTAGTAAACAAGAACGAAAACTCGTGCGGAAAGCATAGATTATGTAACACTTTCCAACGCTTCCAAAATAATTTTACAAATCATACCATTTAATAAGCTGAAAGATAACATCTAAGTAAACAATTTGGAAAACACATAACATATTTAAAAACATAATTTCAAGAATTTTCAACGTACACAATATTCGGAAAAATATCCGAATACTTTTATTCAGCCCTGTATAGGATCTATAGATTTGTATATATACTACATAGGATGCTAAATTTTCGTTCAGTTAAGAAACGCGTAGCACAGCTTAAAATTCTCCTTCTGCAGTTTCTGTCAATAAACGGAAATGTGTTCGCGAACTTTTGTGCTTCCTTGTATAGGATCTATAGAATTTATACACATCACGTAATAAACAAAAAGTGATTTAAATTTAAAATCGCGTTCAGTAACTTAAAACTCACTTCCAGGAATTATTGTTAACAGACAGTAGATAATTCTTTTGTGTGTCCCTGTAAATGAGCGATTACTGCTATACACACACTATTCTGTAGTAAGCCTCTTGTAATGCACCTTAGTGATCTATATAAATTTCAATGCGTTTAAAATAGTGAAACATTATTTAAATAAACCGCAGACGATTTTTCTCCATAGACGTAATGTAACGGAATTCTTTTGACTGTCCCTGTAAATTAACTATAAGTGTTAAGCACACCTTATTCCATATTAAGCTTCTTGCAATACACCTTAGTGATATATATCAATTACAATGTGTTTGCAATTGTGTAACATCATTAAAATAAACCGCAAATAATTTTTCCCCATAGACCGTAATGTAACGGAACTCTTTTGAGTGTCCCTGTAAAAAACTATAAGTGCTACACACTTCCGTTGAAATAGGACACGTGCTATAGATAACGACAATAACATAAAAATTGCAAGGCAATCCGAGCATATTTACGGGAGTTAGAGTACGGACAGACCGGCAGACGGCCATACGGCCAGACAAACCGAAGTCATAAACACTTTTCAACTAGGTTGGAAAGTGTTAATAAAAAGGCACTTCTTTGGGTTCAGCTGATGTTTATACAAGTAAATATTGGAAATATATATAGTAGATAAAATATTCCGAAATGTATTTAGTTACTCGATAGGATGAATAAATGCATGTTTTTAATTTTGTAGAGTGCTTCTAGAAATTATTCTCGAATGAACTCGAATGACTGTTCTCATGAGAGACGAATGGAATTGAAACAGTTCGTAGTTAAATTTAACTTGTAAATGAACAAGCAACTCGCTTGGGTCAGAGCCCAGGGTTTAGCTCATGTTTACATAAAAACAAAATTTGGAAAGGTAAATAACATGTTTTCCGAAATATATTTAATCACACGAAGGGATAGATAATTATTTATTTTTTATTTTATAGAGTGTTTCTTGAAATTACTATTTTGGAAGGAATAAAATGTTGTTTTCAGTCAAATGCTAGCTAGACATTCAAATCAAAATGTTCGATAAATTCGATCATTCGCTAAATTCGGTATCAAAGAGAGGCGTAGATATTAAATGCATAAACTTTGAAAATTAAATGCATATTGGAAATGAGTCTTCAACACCCGTGACATTCATAGAAATATTAATAGCAAAAAGTTCAATTCTCCAATTTCATTTGACTAGTTGCCATGGAAACCGAATGGAAGTGAAGCAGTTCATAACAAGAGTAACTAGTAATTAAAAAAAAAATTAAAAAAAGCAGCTTTCTTTGGGTTCAGCTGATGTTTATACAAGTAAACATTGAAAATATGTATAGATAGCATATTTCGAAATGTATGCAGTTACTCGAAAGGATGAATAGATGTGCGTTTTTAATTTTGTGGAGTGTTTCTAGAAATTATTCTCGAATGAACTCAAATGACTGTTTTCATAAGAAGACGAATGGAAGTCAAACAGTTCGTAGGTAAATTTAACTTGTAAATAAACAAGCAACTCGCTTGGGTGCATCAGGTTTAGCTCATGTTTACATAAAAAAAAATTTGGGAAGGTAAATAGCGTGCTCCGAAATATATTTATTCACACGAAAGGATAGATAATTATATGTTTTTAATTTTATGGAGTGTTTCTAGAAATTACTATTTTGGAATGAATAAAATGTTTTCGGTCAAATGCTAGCTAGACATTCGAATTAAAATGTTCGATAAATTCGATTATTCGCTAAATTCGGTATCAAAGAGAGACGTAGATATTAATATCTATGCATAAACTTTGAAAATTAAATGCATATTGGAAATAGTTAACAACACCCGTGACATTCATAGAAAGATTAACAGTAAAAAGTTCAATTCTTTAATTTTATTTGACTAGTTGCCATAGAAACCGAATGGAAGTGAAGCAGTTTATAATAAGAGTAACTAGTAAAAAAAAGGCACTTCTTTGGGTTCAGCTGATGTTTATACTAGTAAACATTGGAAATATATATAGTAGATAGCATATTCCGAAATGTATTTAGTTATTCGATAGGATGAATAAATATTAAGTTTTTAGTTTTGTTGAGTGCTTCTAGAAATTATTCTCGAATGAACTCGAATGACTGTTCTCACGGGAGACGAATGAAAATGAAACAGTTCGTAGTTAAATTTAACTTGTTAATGAACAAGCAACTCGCTTGGGTGCCCAGGCTTTGGCTCATGTTTACATAAAAACAAAATTTGGAACGGTAAATAGCATGTTCCGAAATATATTTACTCATACGAAGGGATAGATAATTATTTATTTTTTAATTTTATAGAGTGTTTGTTGAAATTACTATTTTGAAGGAATAAAATGTTGTTTTCAGTCAAATGCTAGCTATGCATTCAAATTAAATGTTCAATAAATTCGATCATCTGCTAAATTCGGTATCAAAGAGAGACGTAGATATTAAATGCATAAACTTTGAAAATTAAATGCATATTGGAAATGAGTCTGCAACACCCGTGACATTCATAGAAAGATTAATAGCAAAAAGTTCAATTCTCTAATTTCATTTGACTAGCTGCCATGGAAACCGATTGGAAGTGAAGTAGTTCATGACAAGAGTAACTAGTAAATAATAAAAAAAAAGCAGCTTTCTTTGGGTTCAGCTGATGTTTATACAAGTAAACATTGGAAATATGTAATATAGATAGCATATTCCGAAATGTATTTAGTTATTCGATAGGATGAATAAATGTTAAGTTTTTAGTTTTGTTGAGTGCTTCTAGAAATTATTCTCGAATGAACTCGAATGACTGTTCTCACGGGAGACGAATGAAAATGAAACAGTTCGTAGTTAAATTTAACTTGTTAATGAACAAGCAACTCGCTTGGGTGCCCAGGCTTTGGCTCATGTTTACATAAAAACAAAATTTGGAACGGTAAATAGCATGTTTCGAAATATATTTACTCACACGAAGGGATAGATAATTATTTATTTTTTAATTTTATAGAGTGTTTGTTGAAATTACTATTTTGGAAGGAATAAAATGTTGTTTTCAGTCAAATGCTAGCTATACATTCAAATTAAATTTTCAATAAATTCGATCATCTGCTAAATTCGGTATCAAAGAGAGACGTAGATATTAAATGCATAAACTTTGAAAATTAAATGCATATTGGAAATGAGTCTTCAACACCCGTGACATTCATAGAAAGATTAATAGCAAAAAGTTCAATTCTCTAATTTCATTTCACTAGCTGCCATGGAAACCGATTGGAAGTGAAGTAGTTCATGACAAGAGTAACTAGTAAATAATAAAAAAAGCAGCTTTCTTTGGGTTCAGCTGATGTTTATACAAGTAAACATTGGAAATATGTATATAGATAGCATATTCCGAAATGTATTTAGTTATTCGATAGGATGAATAAATGTTAAGTTTTTAGTTTTGTTGAGTGCTTCTAGAAATTATTCTCGAATGAACTCGAATGACTGTTCTCATGGGAGACGATTGGAAGTGAAACAGTTCGTAGTTAAATTTAATTTGTAAATAAACAAGCAACTCGCTCGGGTGCATCAGGTTTAGCTCATCTTTACATAAAAATAAAATTTGGGAAGGTAAATAGCATGTTTTCTGAAATATATTTATTCACAGGAAGGGATAGATAATTATTTATTTTTACTTTTATAGAGTGTTTCTTGAAATTACTATTTTGGAAGGAATAAAATGTTGTTTTCAGTCAAATGCTAGTTACACATTCAAATTAAAATGTTCGATAAATTCAATCATTCGCTAAATTCGGTATCAAAGAGAGACGTAGATACTAAATGCATAAACTTTGAAAATTAAATGCATATTGGAAATGAGTCTGCAACACCCGTGACATTCATAGAAAGATTAATAGCAAAAAGTTCAATTCTCTAATTTTATTTGACTAGTTGCCATAGAAACCGAATGGAAGTGAAGCAGTTTATAATAACAGTAACTAGTAAATAAAAAGGCACTTCTTTGGGTTCAGCTGATGTTTATACAAGTAAACATTGGAAATATATACAGGGTGTCCACGTATAACCTGACCGACCTTTATTTTCGCAACCGTTGGTCCTAGATGCATACTTCCAATTACAAAAATGGTTTTAATAAGGTAAAGAATTATTTTTAAAGCGATTTGGGTCAAGAAAAACATTTATTAAAAAATTACGAATTTAAATTTTTATACGGTCCCCCGGTCCTATAAGTGATATTTAGTAAAAATTTACTGTGACACTAACAAGTAAGATAAAAAAAAAGTCCCATTCATCTACGATTAAAACTGACCGAGTAATAGCTGTTTAAAATTGGAGTATATTTTTTGTTGCGAAATAGGGGTCATTCACAAATGTAGTAGAAATATAAATAATCGTCAGATATATCAAAAAAATAGCTCAGAGCAAAATTAACATTGCAATCTAATATAAATGTGAAACCTATAATCATTCTGACATATTAATGCAAAATATACAATTTGTACTGAACATATAAGAGGATGAAAATAACAGAATTTTTGTTAAATAAAAGGATGAAAAACAACAGCCTCAATTACGATTTTAAAATGCTGTTAGAATACATTGTCTTTCAAATTTTGGGTTATGCCATGTTTTTTAGGTTTTGAAAATTGATTCTAATGTATTTTTTAGCGCTGAATCCTAAAATGACCTTCATTTTAAACCATAACGTCAGGATTTTTATCAAATCGAAAATTTCAAAGTTAAAAAGCTCAAAGTTAAAATTGATCGACCCTCCCCTCCCAACCTCATCGGACCCCTGAGCTATTTAGTTGTAAAAAACCCAGTATAAGCCAAAAAATTGAATTAATTATTGAATTAAATAAAATTAAACTGAATAAAGAAGTCTTACATCTATTTTATAGTATCAGATTTTTCGCTATTTTTTAACTTTGAAATTTACGATTTGCGAAAAATTTTGACATGATGTTAAAAGTGAAGGTAATTTTTTTATTCAGCGTTAAAAAATACATAAAAAGTAATTATAAAAGTTAAAAAGCACAACCATCGCAGGTTTATATTATCTAATCTAAAACTTTTTCTTAAACTTGTTGACGGTAATCTATCCGAATTTTTTTGTGTTATCCTCTAATATGAGTATTATTAAGATGGTAAGCGTCGAAAATCATAATAATATTACATTGTCATCGGATTTAAGTCAGTATGTAAAATTAAACTTCGATCGGACATTTGAAAGTGAGTTAAAGTTCGAGTACAAATTTTAAACTGGAAAGACGATCGTTGCAAGTTAAATAAAACCTTATGAAAATAATATATTTTTGTTTAAATAAATCATATCCTCAAATCCTTACAAAATAAAACATATGATAAAATACAATTATTTTAACTAATCTGAAACTTAACTAATAAAATTTAAGTCAATCGTAATAGTTGTACGATTTTTTTCAAAGTGCAGATACCTTGAAATAAGTTTAAGTACTTTATATACGACCCCTGAAAGCACGGCCGAAATCATCTGTTTTGATATGCAAAAAAGTGGTATAAGTCATGCATTTCAAAGTTTCATAATTCGGTCAATTTTAATGTTAGATGAGTGGGACTTTTTTTTTTATCTTACTTGTTAGTGTCACAGTAAATTTTTACTAAATATCACTTATAGGACCCGGGGACTGTATAAATATTTAAATTTCGTAATTTTTTAATAAATGTTTTTCTTGACCCAAATCGCTTTAAAAATAATTCTTTACCTTATTTAAACCATTTTTGTAATTGGAAGTATGCATCTAGGACCAACGGTTGCGAAAATAAAGGTCGGTCAGGTTATACGTGGACACCCTGTATAGTAGATAGCATATACCAAAATGTATTTAGTTACTCGATAGGGTTAAAAAATGTTACGTTTTCAGTTTTGTTGAGTGCTTCTAGAAATTATTCTCGAATGAACTCGAATGACTGTTCTCATGGGAGACGAATGGAAGTAAAACTGTTTGTAGTTAAATTTAACTTGTAAACAAAACAGTTCGCTTGGGTGCATCGGGTTGAACTCATGTTTACAAAGAAACATTTGAAATGTAGATATTCCTTTTCCGAAATATATTTATTTACATAAAAGGATAAATGAGTGTGCATTCGTTTTAATTTTATACAAGTTCTTGAAGTCGCATTTCTCGAAAGATTAAATAGTCATTTTTGCTGATATTCTAGAAATATTCCAATGGAAATGTTTGGTAAAATTCAATTACTCACTAAAACACTTTTGAAAATGAAACATTTAATCTCCAGAAATCGATTACATTGAGGAAATTAATATACAGAAGTCTACATTCTCCAAAAGAATAATAGTTAAAGTTAAAACATCTTAAGAGGCTATTTCACTCAGGCGAAAACACCCGCTCGGTAATGTTAATCCTATGGGGGATATAATTTACGATATCTCGTTCGCATTTCAATATTTTTAATTTTTTTTTTTTTTTTTTTTTTTGCATTGGATAGCTGAGGTCAGTCTCTATGCACTCTCCTTTGTACTTTTTCGATTTTTGTTGCAGTTTTAGGTAACTTTCATTACAAAAAGCTACCTATTGCAGCCCCCAGACCCCCAATATATATATCTGACATCGGTCATGCTGTAACTCACTTATTTATGAACCGATTTGGATATGACTGAATATGTGTATAGGACATATCAAGATCTAGACCGAGTTCGTAGGCGAGCTTCATCCGCCATCTTGTGTCAAAATTTCGGCCAGTTAAAAAATGTTACATTTTTTAAAATTCAGAAAGATGTACAAAAAAAATTATAAATTGAAAAAATTGTTTCTGTTAAGTGTTACAACGTAATACTGGAACATTTTTTTTTCTTTCTTTCTTTTTTTTTTTTTTTAATTGAGAATACTTTTACTTTTGAAATCTGTTCCGAAAGTGAAAGTATCTTAATAAAAAAAACTTGTCATCAAAATCGAAAAAGTACAAAGGATCGTGCATAGAGATTTACCTCAGCTATCCAATGCAAAAAAAAAAAAAAAAAAAAAAAAAAAAAAAACATTTAAAAGTATTGAAATGCGAAGAACGAGATATCGTAAATTATTTCCCCCAACATTATCGAGCGGGTGTTTTCGCCTGAGTGAAGTAGCGTCTTATTTATATTTGTCTAGTTTCCAGATGTGTTCTCATGGAAAATGAATGGAAGTGGAACAGTTTATAATAAAAGAGTAGCTAATAAATAAGCAAGTAGCGCCTTGGGGTTGAGATGATGTTTATTATACAATTAAAAATTGGAAATATCGATGGTATTAGCATATCCCGAAATCTATTTATTTACACGAAACAATGAATGAATACATATTTCTAGTTTTGTAGAATACTCCTAGAAATCCCTTTCAAATGAATAGAAAGTAGTTTTCGCTGGCATTCTAGAAATATTCAAATGGTAATGTTTAGTAAATTCAATTACTCACTTAAACACTTTTGAAAATAAAACATTTAATCTCCAGAAAGGAATTGCTTGTATGAAATGAGTATGTAAAACAAATGTGGATTATCGGAAAGAATAATAGTAAAAGTTCAGACATGTTAATTATATTCGTCTGGTTTCCAAATATGCTCTCTTGGGAAATGAATGAAACTGGAACAGTTCATAATAAATAGTAACTAATAAATACACAAGCAGCTTCTTCTTCTTTGGGTTCAGCTGATGTTTATACAAGTAAACATTGGTAATGTAGATATTCCTTTTCCGAAATACAGTGGAACTTCCCTTTAACGAAGTCCCTATTTAACGAAGTTTTCTACTTAACGAAAATTTCTGCAGAACTTTGACTTTGAACACCATTAGTATATAAATTAATCTCCATATTACGAAAATTATATTCTATATAACGAAGTTTATTCCACTTTTGTACTTGTACAGAATTCAAACTAAGAAGTTGCTGTTGCGATGGATGCGCGAATTTATTTCAGCGGATTGTGTGTAAATGAACACATTTAAATAATTTGCATTCTCCTTGGTGCTAAATAAAACAATTTTTTTTTCACACAAAGTAAAACACTTGTTATCATTACTCTCCCACACCGAGACTCCATCGCTGACAGTTGGGGAAAGTCAAAATCCGCTTTTTGCATTCAATGATATAGATACAGAAGATGCAGTGACGTAATGGCGTCAGATGCATTGAAGCAAAAAATATCAGTTAGAGTCAGACAGTTACCATTCTGACCTTCCATTGCTGATAGACAATTGCTTTGTACATACACAAGAATGTGCTTCAAAATGCAAATCGAAGAACATCAAACTTATTTTTGTTTGTGTGCCAATACAACTTCTAAACTTCAGCCATTAGTCTAAGGAATAATAAAAAATCTTGAAGTACATTATCGAAAAAGACAGAAAAAAAACAATGTAGTGAAAACATTAGTTAGAGAACTTGTGTATCAGAGCTTTGAGCCAAACTTTGTGATGTGATTTCATCGACCATACACAAATGTTTTGTAAAAGACAGCATCATAATTGAAACTGAATCAAATGCTTCTGAATCCAATACCTGTTTCTCATATCGGAAGAAAACATTTCATGAATTTAAGTTCATTTCTATTTAACGAATTTTCTTCATAACGAAGTTTTTAAGTGTAACCATGAGACTTCGTTAAATGGCAGTTTCACTGTATATTTATTTACATAAAAGGACAAATGAATGTACATTGATTTAGATTTTATGTAATTTGGTTCTTGAAATCGAAATTCTTGAAAGAATAGAGAGCCTTTCTTGCTAGTATTTTAGAAACATTCAAATGGAAATGTTTGGTAAATTCAATTACTCAGTAAAACACTTTTGAAAATGAAACATTTATCGATTACATAGATTACGACAGAAATCGATTACATAGAAGAAATGAATATACAGAAGTGTACATTATAGAAAAGAATAATAGTAAAAATTAAAACATGTTAATTATATTTGTCTAGTTTCCAAATGTGTTCTCGTGGGAAATGAATGGAAGTGGAGCAGTTTATAATAAAGAGTAGCTAATAAATAAACAAGTAGCTCCTTGGGGTTGAGCTGATGTTTATACAATTAAAAATTGGAAATTTACATAGTACGTATTAGCATAGCCCGAAATCTATTTATTTACACGAAACAATGAATGAATACATATTTCTAGTTTTGTAGAATGCTCCTAGAAATCACTTTCAAATGAATAAAAAGTAGTTTTCGCTGATATTATAGAAATATTCAAATGGAAATGTTTAGTAAATTCAACTGTTAACTAAAACACTTTTAAAGATGAAACATTTAATCTCCAGAAATGGATTGTTTGTAGGAAATGAGTATATCAAACAAGTGTACATTATCGGAAAGAATAATATATTAAAAGTTCAGACATTCTAATTATATTTGTCTGGTTTCCAAATGTGTTTTCATGGGAAATGAGTGAAAGTGGAACAGTTCATAATAAAGAGTAACTAATAAATACACAAGCAGCTTCTTCTTGTTTGGGTTCAGCTGATGTTTATACAAGTAAACATTGGTAATGTAGATAGCAGATATCATATTCAGAAGTCTATTATTCATTTACACGATAGGACGAATAAATATATACATATTAAGTAGATTTCGTAAGAAATACTACTGTTACGGTTGGTTTCAACAAATTTTTTTTTTTTTAATCTACATTAATTATTTAAATCACTTTCTCAACATTTATTTAAAAGTACTCTTTTTTTCTGTTTCTAATAAAAATTTAAATAAATAAAAGTAATTGTAATAATTATAATAAAATCAGTTTTTATTTTTTCTTCTTTCTTTTTCTTTTTGCAAAGTAATTTCAACGTTTATAGTCTAACGTAGCTTCCTGTTTTTCAAATACGAAAAGCAGACAGCAAGGGAGGGATGTTTTGTCAGTAGACTGCACAGGTGGAAAATTTGGAGTCATCTAGTCTGACTTTGATATAAGAATGACCGACCGCCCTGTATAAGAATTACGTTATCCTATGAGTGTACTATACACGCAATTAGGCTTTGTAAGTTTACGTCAGGCTTCAATTGGCTCTGCTATCAGGCGGATAGCTGGCGCCCATGTAAACAGAGGCTAACAGGACCCCCTTCAGCACACGCCATGGGGGTGATGCATGGTTTCCTTCCCCCCATGAAGCGGCCGGCAGAGTGGAGCGGCAAGCTGTAGTCTTCACGATGAGTCCATTTTTCCTTTTGTTTCCATTCCCGTACCCCTGGCAGAGTGGATCGGTCCCGTTTTTCAAGCAGCGCGGGAGAAT
Organism: Maratus michaelseni; assembly: GCA_963931845.1. NCBI lineage: Eukaryota > Metazoa > Arthropoda > Arachnida > Araneae > Salticidae > Maratus > Maratus michaelseni. The sequence continues at coordinate 143,510,497 of OZ007597.1, forward strand.
GAATGTTTACGACACTTGTTGCTTGGCCAAGAGACCTGTCGTTTGACTCGTAAAAAAAAAATTCGACTTATTACGGGGCTCGAAGATTGGCCTGTGGGCTGGATCGCGAAGTTGTTGAAGGCGGACATTAACCATCCTAAATCATGATGTTATGATGAAAAGAGGCTATAAGGGCATTTTCGAATTGCGGATCTATAACTGTTAACGAGAAATTAAGAAGAAGATATGTGTAGCCTATTTTTTTTTGGCGTAGTGGCGCTCCAAGATTATGACTTCTTAACCATCAGAAGTGATCATAGATATTGAACTAAACCGGTCGTTAGAAGTCGTAGTGTTCTGAGTTACGGTGATGGCTATCTTCGAATAAAACACATGCTTCAGGAAGGTGAAATTACTGACTCCGACGGTGAAGTTCTGGACCGTAGAACGATTTTCCCCTCCGGACTAGATGATGGACCTAGTAGTTGATGGCAAGTGATGCAGTGAGATGAGAGGATTGATGAATGTTAGCTTAAAACCACGTCTGAATTTTTTCCCAGCCTGAATACTCCAGCTTAAGTGCTTCATCAGATTTTGAAAAAGGAGGAAATGCTCCTAAGTGCCCATTGACTAAAATTGTAGAACTCTCTACCTGTTGTAAGTACTATTTGCATAGTTTTTCTTTTTATTTATTTGTACCTCTTTTAAAAAAAAAAAAAAAAAAAATATGTTTGCTATACCAGAGTTTAAAAGTGAAATGAATATCTTTGGATAATTTCAATAAGAATAAACATTATGAACAGAAATAGTCTGTAGGTTAATATATAATGTTTGTATGTTTGAACTACCATTAAATGGTAATATGATGGTAATTTTAAAAATATGATGTGTAATTTAAAAGTAACCAGTGAGTGGTTTCAACTTAAAAGATCAGCTGTTATATTGTTTTATTAAGATTATTTTTGATAACTTAGTTGCTTCATTATTTTAAATGTTCAAATAAATTGTGTTTTTTTTTTGTTTATTATCAAAGTTGGTATGTTTTTCTTTGTATAAATCTCTAAATAATTAATTTTTTATATTCACAGTAGACCTATAAGAATGGCCTAACCTTTCTGTGATTAATTAAAAAAAAAAAAAAAGGGGGAGAGAAAATTCAACTCTATTAAATTAGGACTTTAAAATTTCTTAAGTTTAAATTCATAACTGACTGTTTTAATGAACATAAATTGAAGTTCACTCAATGTTATACAATCGTATTTTTGATCTTGATTTAAGGATGGATAGATTAATAAGTGAAACAGTAATATTAAATTTAATTTCATAAAATGTTAAATTAAGCTTTAACTCTCCTCTTTCAGAAACATTGTTTTTCTAAAATATACACCAAAATTGTTTTATTTTAAAAAGTAAAAAAAAAAAAAAAAAAAAAAAAAAAAAAAAATATCCAGTCATTATACACCACTATACGATTCTTGGTTAACCGATCGGATCTTGTTCAGAATCTCTATGGTTGTTCTAAAATTTTAGTACATCATCATATCCCTATTCTATTAACGGATTTAACTCTTTCCCCTTTTGGTCCTCATATTGGAGGAATTTCAGGTTGTCTGCATTTTTCCAAATTATATGATGATTACACTTTTGTTAATTTAATGTGTATGGAGATTTGAGCTTGATCGGGTAGGAGTGGAGTTGGGTGTTCTTTATGCAATCCAGTATGCTACTTGATTTAGAAATCTGTTGCCCCTTACTACATTTAATATTGTCTTAAAATGATGAGTTCAAAATTATCATTGTTGTATTAACCTATTCGGATTCTTAAGTTTTGATATTTTGATTAGTTTAATATAATTTGCTACCTTTTCCATGGCAACAGATTTCAGTGGAGCTAATCAGGGTATACTTATTTTTTTTCTAAATATTTAATTGTCAATTGAAGATTGAGTAATAAATGAGCTTTTTAAGTTTAAGTAAGTTGTGTTTTAGAAAGAACCCCAAAACACCACAACAAATGGAGCCGTAACAATTCGGTGTCTGGGTTATTGATTTTTTTTTACTTGTATGTATTTATGTATCAAAGAGCAACTGGGTGCTTTTGCAATTAAAATTTTATTTATATGTTCAAGTGTAAAAAGAGGTCTAGGCTCTCTCTCTGTGCTAGTAAGCTACAATTCCCAGTCAAAATTATGCCTTGTGAGCATAACCTTTTCTTATTTACAAAAAGCATAGTCCTGTACTTAAGTTTTATGTATTTATAAGGTTTTCCTTTCCCCTCTCTTTTTCTCATTTTTAAGTTTCCCCCCCCCCTTTTTTCATTTTCTTTTTGGTTTGTTTGTCATTTTCTAACTCTAACTATGGCTGATAAGCACTCGGAAGCAATTGCCACTATTCAGCGAAAAAATGCTTTAGTGGATAATTTGTCAAACATTCCCCCATTCAATGGAGAGGCCAGCTCAGTCTGCTTCTCAGATTTTTCTGAGAAATTTGAGAGTTTTGCCAAATTATTCGACTGGAATGAGGAGGAGAAAAAATTCGTTTTGTTAGCTAGATTATCAGGAGCTGCTTCTAGGCGAATAAAAATTCACAAAGCAAAAACATCTGATGAGCTATTAAAAATCTTAAAAGAGAGTTATACTTCACAGGCCACACCAGATGTTGCCCTCAGTCATTTTTTAAATTTTAAACAGCCACCCAATATGAGTGTTCAGGAGTTTTATGACAAGGCATATGATATGTCATTAAGAGCCCTTGTAATTGAAGGTATCCAGGGTGAAGTAGTCGATAAAAGCCGAACGGCTCTACTACACTCCATGCTGTTGAGCAATCTTACACCAGAAGTGCGAAAGGGGGTAATTGCGAGAAATCCACAATCCCCAGAAGAGGTCCTCAAAATTGCGCTTCTTGAGGAAAAGGCTTATAGGAGCATTAACCCTTTCTACAACCACCGCGAGGAAATTCTCAACCCTAATTTGACCCAAAACCTACCCTGTGCTGCAGTTTTTCAGCAAGATAGCTCACAAAAGAAGGAGATAGACCAACTAAAATCTCAAATTGATGTTTTAGCAGCTAAGATAGACAGTTTAGTTGATCTTAGGGCTAGGGATGTACAGGAGAAAAACCAAGAGGTAAGACCCGTAACCTGCTATAGGTGCTCCGTACAAGGCCACTATGCCAGAGATTGTCCACTAAATTTTGTCGACTATAATTTTAGAAGGGGAGGTGGTCAAAATTTCAGGAGCCGTGGGCAAAATTATAGAAACAGAGGTGAAAATCCTAGAGGGAACCACAATCAGCGAGGCGGATATAGGGGAAGAAGAGGTGGTTATTACCAAAACAATAGGAGCACAGCTGCGAACAGAAATGAAGAGCAGGCGGTAAATAACACCCCAGTAGCTAACAATGAAAGTGAGGCTTTAAACTATTAGTGGCCGGATCAGATGTGGTCAAGTCGATCCCCAACAGGCCCCTGGACCCCCCAACTGTGTATAGTATGTTTCAGCCCCAATCATATACATTACCAACTGCAAGAATTTACATAAATAAAGTTTGCCTAAATGCATTATGTGACACGGGTTCTGCAATTAATCTCCTGAGTGGTACTGATTGTAACTGTTTAGAGAATTTTGAAATGGAGAATTGCAATATCCCCATTATGACTGTCACCGGTGAGAAAGTTCACCTAAATAAGAAAGTATTTTTAAAATTTGTTTTTGATAATGTTCAATGTCAAGCTGAATTCTATGTAGTGGAAGGTAAATTAGCAGAGGAATTTAATATGATTTTGGGAATGCCATTTTTGAAAGAGTACCGGGCAAGTATAAATTGTGATACAAATGCTGTCGCTCTTAAAGTGCCAGTTTCAGGCCAATGTAAACAAAGCGTAGAAACCCCAAGTAATACTTCAGGGTGTAATACTTGTCTTGCTACTAATTCTGTAAATATTTCTAACTCTGTATATAGTGTAAATTCTAATAATAATTGTATAAATAATGATTGTGTTAAAAATAATTCTGTAAATATAAAATGTGTCAACAAAGTAGGGGAGAATTCAAAAAGTAGTAATGCCAATAGCCCTCCTGAAAATTGTGCATGTGAGAAAGTTCATGACTCAGTTAATATTGAAAATGGGAATCATAGTAGTGAAAATATGGTAGTTCAGGACCCGCAGTTGAGTAATATGGGAAAAGATGTTGAGATAGTCATTCAAACTGAGTCGGATAAGGAAGTTGAAAGTGTTGCGCAGAACTTTTGCATGCAAACAACATCAGGCGGTAGCTCTGAGGGTAATAACACTGAAAATTTTTCAAGTATTCAAAGTGTCGACAACATTCTTTCAGCAGCGAGTCAGGTAACTCAGGGTAATTTAGCTGAAGAGACTACTGAAATTTGTAATATTGATGAAAGTGAAGATTTGGTAAGTATAGAGGATAAGGTACCTGAAGTCGAGGAGGAGAGCAATGAAGATAGCAGTAGTGATAAAACCAATAAAAATAAAAATATAAGTTTCGCTGTGTTATGTAGCAAAATTTCAATTCCCCCGCAGTCAAAAATGTTAGCCCAGGTTAAAAGTTATAAGGAAAATTTTATTAAGGAAAATGATATTGTTATGTTAGAACCTTTGGCGAAAAATTTAAATCAAGGTCTCCTTACCTCCAGAGCCATTTGCACTAAAGAACATGGCCTATATATCTCATTTGCAAATTTTTCAGACAATAGTATTCATTTAAATAAAGGAACCTTTGTTGCCAAAATTCAAAAATGTGTAGACCAGTCAAATATACCCGTAACTGATAATAAATTAACCTATAATATAAATTTGGCCCCTCCAATTGGTGACTTTGATCACGCTGATCTCACTTGGAGCTCTGAAATTAATTTAGATCATTTAGAACCCCCATTAAAACTTAAAATGCAAAATTTTCTAGACAAAAACAAAGATGTATTTGCAGCATCGGTCTTAGATTTACCCGGCTGTGATACAATCCCGCATGAAATTAACTTAACTTCAAATAAACCAGTTAAAGGCAAAGCTTATAGAGTCCCCTACAAATTACGTCAAGAAATGGAAGACCAACTTAATACTTTGTTACAGGCGGACATAATTTCCCCTTCCATGTCTGAATTTGCTTCTCCGGTTATTCTGGTTCGGAAATCAGACGGTTCCTATCGACTTGCTGTTGACTACAGAAGATTAAATAAAAATCTTGTTAAAGATGCTTACCCAATACCTAACATTACCGACTCTGTTGATGCTTTAAGTGGGGCTAAATTTTTTTCAACGCTAGATTTAACTAGTGGGTTTTTTCAACAGGTTATTCGCCCAGAGGATAGGCATAAAACTGCTATAATCACCCACAAAGGACTTTTTGAGTGGACCCGTAACTGTTTTGGGCTCTCAAATTCAGGTAACAGTTTCCAAAGACTTATGAATGCTACTTTCGGTGATTTAGGCAATCTTGGAATTCTTGTTTATATCGACGACATTGTAATTGCCTCCAGTGATGTTAATTCTCATTTTGAGAAGCTTAGCATGGTCTTTGAAAGGTTAAGACTGCATAAACTTAAACTTAAGCCCAGTAAATGCACTTTCCTTTCGAATAAAATACAATATCTAGGTTTTGAGATTTGTAGTGGCCAAGTATCACCTATCAATAAAAATATTGCCGTAATAGAAAATTTTAAACCTCCAACTACCCGAAAGGCTGTTAGGTCATTTATTGGAACTCTATCTTTCTATAGGAGATTTATACCAGATTTTACTAAGAGAGCTAAAAATCTAATCAACTTAACGAAAGAGACAGGAAAATTTTCGTGGAATGAAGATGCACAGAAAGAATTTGAAGACCTTAAAATGGCTCTTATTTCAAAACCATGTCTGGCACTCCCTGATTTTGAGAAGGAATTCCATTTATATAGTGATGCCAGTGGCGAAGCATTAGGGGCAGTGTTATCACAATTGGATGAAAATAACATGCTCCATCCTGTTGCCTTTGCCAGCAGAAAATTGAAAGATGCTGAGACCCGCTACTCCACCACTGAAAGGGAATTACTAGCTTTAGTTTGGGCAACTGCCCACTTTAAATGTTACATTGCCAATACCCATTTTTTCATCTATACAGACCATGCGCCTCTAACATTTATGTTAAAAATTCACGACCCTACATCTCGCATGGCTAAATGGATATGCACTCTCTCAGACTTTAATTTTACAATTAAGTTTGTTAAAGGTAAGTGTAACAGTGTCGCAGATTTCCTTTCGAGGTATGTCAACAATGATAACTCCAATGATACTGTTAATTGTAATTTTTGTATACAAGTCGAAAAGGAAGTTACTTTTATGCCTCATTCCAATCTACTTGAAAAAATTGGTGAATTACAAAAATCAGACAAGAAATGCTGCGAGATTGCAAGAAAACTAGACCAAGGTGTAGAAATTGCTCCTAAATACATGAAATTTTTTTTTAGAGATGACATTTTAGTTTGTGAGGATACAAGGGAGTCAGCTATTTTGAATAAATCTGTAAAGTTAGTCGTGCCAAAAGAATTGGTTACTCAAGTTTTTGCACTAACACATGAGTTCCTAGCGGCTTGTCATCAAGCCTTTCAAAAGACCATTGATCGCATTCGTGAGCACTTCTATTGGCCAGGAATGTCGTCAGATGTCAAGCATCTAGTGGAGTCATGTATTAGTTGCCAGCAGAAGAGAGCTTATAGAGCGAACCAGCTCGCCCCTCTGCAACGTATGCCGACCCCCCAGTTTCCCATGAACAAGGTTCAATTGGATCTCATTGGACCCTTACCGCAAACTTTTTCGGGAAATAAGTATATTGTCGCATATATAGATTCATTTACTAAGTGGCCAGAAGCATATGCGGTTAGTTCAACCACTTCAGATGTCATTGCGGACACTTTAGCTGATTTCATATCACGCTACGGTGCGCCCTGTTTTATTACGACGGACAACGCGAAGAATCTAATTTCAGATGCGATAGAGCACGTATATAAAATGTTTGGTATTAATCATATTAAGACCTCATCTTATCACCCGGCTGGCAACTCGCAAGTGGAGAGACAGAATCGTACTCTTAAAAATGCACTTTGTCACATAGTCAACCAAAATCAATCTGACTGGGACACTAAACTCAAATTTGCACTACTAGCTATGCGTTCAGCTGTCCACTCTTCAACTAAACTTAGCCCAGCTGCAGTTATGTATGGCAGAAATATGAATCTACCATATAATCTCTTTTCTCAACCACCTTCTTTTAATTATAATGATGCACCCTCTTTTTGCGAACTCTTAATCCCAGCTCTTCAAAAAGTATACACTGAAGTACATAGTAATTTAATTAAAGTTTCTGAGCAGCAGGAAAAATACCGTGAAAAGACAGCTGTTGATAAAAATTTTAAAATAGGAGATCTTGTGTGGTTATTTACACCCACAGTCGCCCCTGGTAATACAAAAAAATTAAGCAAGCAAAATAATGGTCCTTTTACTATAATTGAGAAGCTAAATGAGGTTAATTTTAAAATAGCGCTAGTTGCTAATCCCAAAAATTGTCAGGTTGTCCATGTTGACAGGTTGTCTTCTTTCAAAGACAGACTCCCCATCTGGTCCAGTAAACCAAAACAAACAATTGGCCTGGAATCGACTGAAAACGTGACCATCGATTCACCACACCAACCGCGCGATTCTCCTCCTGTACGCAGGTGTAAGCGTAACCGATTCATTCCCTGGGCACCATATGATAGTAACCGCGCACCAGCAGTAGTGAACGTCAACAATAACGACACTCCGGTAGCGCCGGAAGTGGAGGAAACAGACAGCGACGCGACTGAAATCATAAATCCCTCTCCCCCACCTCCCATTTCTCCGGAGATTGCAGCGGCAGAGAATAACGAGATGTGCGTAAATAAAAATTTAGCAACGGCAGAAGGCAGTGAAATGCGCGTAGGTAAAAATTCAGCCACGGCAGAAAGCAGTTCAACTGCTGAGCACAGTGATTCGCGCAGGTCTCGTTCATCGATTCGTCCAGCTGCTAAATCGAATAGAAGTAGTCGTTCAATATCGATTTCTAGAACCGACTATTCGCTACGGGATAGAAGAGACCGTCCGAGTTATAAATACTAACTACCTTTTTTCGTTATTCAAGCATTTTTATTCAATTTTACCTTGTTTATTTGTATTTATTTATAGTTTAGTTAATGTGTATGTATATTTAATTTTTTTTTTTTTGACATTTTTAAAACGGAACTTAGTTTTTCTAGCGTATTAAAGGTTTGTTTTGGTTGTGTGTTGATACTCTCATGTAGGCATTTTTAACCCTTTTTATGCCTATACTTAAGGTTTTTGTCTGTTTTATGGTAGATTATGTGGTATATACCCGTCCGCACCCCGTTTTCGTAGATTTTGGGTATATTTTTGCAAAAAAAAAAAAAAGAAACGAATGTAATTTTTGTTACTTTAAAATTTTTTTAGGATGTTGTGTTTTGTATGCCCTTTTGCCGAGGTAGATCTGTTTAGTTCAGTTTTTTTTAATGCATCAGTGTTTTGTATATAACTTTTTAAGTATGTGTTTACTTTAATTTCTACATTTTAACTAGATAGATTTATTATTTACTATACAGTTTGTGGTTTTATTTGAGCTTAAACTTTAAGGAGTGTGGGCCCTTTTTCTTTTTCTAGTACATACTGTCTCATGTACATGCCTGTATGTTGTTGTGTGTGGCTAAAAGTGCTAAAATTAACTATTTTATTTATTCTACTTCCTATTTTTGTGGAATGTGTGTTTTCCTTCCTGGTGATATATGTCACCACCCCTGTTTTTTATTTTATTTTGTGGAATGTTTTCCCTGTAGTGCCCAAAAGGCCCGAAACTGCTTTTTGCTATAAGTAGCACAGAGGCAGAGATACTCTTTCCCATGCACATTACTTGTACGTGCATTTGTAAAATCTACATAATATCCCGAATCATTAGACTGTGTTCGAAAACAAACATGTGTTCTCATATAAAATTGTTACAATTGTGTGCGTAATTCTCTAACATGGTCTGTGATACCATAATTTGTGTCTTACAGATGTATATGTATATATTTTTATTTTTATGTCGCCAGTTGCTCTTGTGTATTTTTGTATAATAGAATTAATATGTGTTTTACAAATTTCATTGACATTTACAGTGTTGTAACTATGATATTACTAGTACTTATTTACATTAATAGATAGTGTTGTAATATACTGTGATGCCAATTATTGAAGTTATGTATATAAGCAGTATAGTGACAATTAATCAGTGGGCACTTCTCTTCTTTTTCGGCTAATTTTTTTTTTTTCAAAATTCAATTTATGTATTATTTACAGTTCTGTTGCCAGAAGTCTCAGGAAGGATGCAGTTATGCGTAGGAATGACAGTAGTAGGGAAGTGAGGTTTCACAATCAGGTGGAACATGTGTTCTTTTACAGGTGCAGAAAATATCTTGGTCATTTTAGTGGTAAAATCAGCCTTGTGGTCCCTCCTCTGGTGGTACTCTTTTATGGTCATGTTTCAGGTAATATTTTAGGTAATGGTTTCTACGGATGTGCGAGCTCTGGTTGTATATATCCGGAATATATTGTCAGGGTGGTATTTCAGCGGTGAACTCTCTGGATCCCGTCCCGGATCGATGTATGATCTGTGTTTGTGGGTCAGTTTTTTCAGTGTTGAGGTCCCAGCATGCCATGTGGTACCAAGTTACCTTTCAAAAAAATAATTTGTTTTCTCAAAAAAAAATTTTTTTTTAATTAGCCGGGGGGAGCAATCTTGTTACGGTTGGTTTCAACAAATTTTTTTTTTTAATCTACATTAATTATTTAAATCACTTTCTCAACATTTATTTAAAAGCACTCTTTTTTTCTGTTTCTAATAAAAATTTAAATAAATAAAAGTAATTGTAATAATTATAATAAAATCAGTTTTTATTTTTTCTTCTTTCTTTTTCTTTTTGCAAAGTAATTTCAACGTTTATAGTCTAACGTAGCTTCCTGTTTTTCAAATACGAAAAGCAGACAGCAAGGGAGGGATGTTTTGTCAGTAGACTGCACAGGTGGAAAATTTGGAGTCATCTAGTCTGACTTTGATATAAGAATGACCGACCGCCCTGTATAAGAATTACGTTATCCTATGAGTGTACTATACACGCAATTAGGCTTTGTAAGTTTACGTCAGGCTTCAATTGGCTCTGCTATCAGGCGGATAGCTGGCGCCCATGTAAACAGAGGCTAACAGGACCCCCCTTCAGCACACGCCATGGGGGTGATGCATGGTTTCCTTCCCCCATGAAGCGGCCGGCAGAGTGGAGCGGCAAGCTGTAGTCTTCACGATGAGTCCATTTTTCCTTTTGTTTCCATTCCCGTACCCCTGGCAGAGTGGATCGGTCCCGTTTTTCAAGCAGCGCGGGAGAATGAATGTTTACGACACTTGTTGCTTGGCCAAGAGACCTGTCGTTTGACTCGTAAAAAAAAAATTCGACTTATTACGGGGCTCGAAGATTGGCCTGTGGGCTGGATCGCGAAGTTGTTGAAGGCGGACATTAACCATCCTAAATCATGATGTTATGATGAAAAGAGGCTATAAGGGCATTTTCGAATTGCGGATCTATAACTGTTAACGAGAAATTAAGAAGAAGATATGTGTAGCCTATTTTTTTTTGGCGTAGTGGCGCTCCAAGATTATGACTTCTTAACCGTCAGAAGTGATCATAGATATTGAACTAAACCGGTCGTTAGAAGTCGTAGTGTTCTGAGTTACGGTGATGGCTATCTTCGAATAAAACACATGCTTCAGGAAGGTGAAATTACTGACTCCGACGGTGAAGTTCTGGACCGTAGAACGATTTTCCCCTCCGGACTAGATGATGGACCTAGTAGTTGATGGCAAGTGATGCAGTGAGATGAGAGGATTGATGAATGTTAGCTTAAAACCACGTCTGAATTTTTTCCCAGCCTGAATACTCCAGCTTAAGTGCTTCATCAGATTTTGAAAAAGGAGGAAATGCTCCTAAGTGCCCATTGACTAAAATTGTAGAACTCTCTACCTGTTGTAAGTACTATTTGCATAGTTTTTCTTTTTATTTATTTGTACCTCTTTTAAAAAAAAAAAAAAAAAAAAATATGTTTGCTATACCAGAGTTTAAAAGTGAAATGAATATCTTTGGATAATTTCAATAAGAATAAACATTATGAACAGAAATAGTCTGTAGGTTAATATATAATGTTTGTATGTTTGAACTACCATTAAATGGTAATATGATGGTAATTTTAAAAATATGATGTGTAATTTAAAAGTAACCAGTGAGTGGTTTCAACTTAAAAGATCAGCTGTTATATTGTTTTATTAAGATTATTTTTGATAACTTAGTTGCTTCATTATTTTAAATGTTCAAATAAATTGTGTTTTTTTTTTGTTTATTATCAAAGTTGGTATGTTTTTCTTTGTATAAATCTCTAAATAATTAATTTTTTATATTCACAGTAGACCTATAAGAATGGCCTAACCTTTCTGTGATTAATTTAAAAAAAAAAAAAGGGGGAGAGAAAATTCAACTCTATTAAATTAGGACTTTAAAATTTCTTAAGTTTAAATTCATAACTGACTGTTTTAATGAACATAAATTGAAGTTCACTCAATGTTATACAATCGTATTTTTGATCTTGATTTAAGGATGGATAGATTAATAAGTGAAACAGTAATATTAAATTTAATTTCATAAAATGTTAAATTAAGCTTTAACTCTCCTCTTTCAGAAACATTGTTTTTCTAAAATATACACCAAAATTGTTTTATTTTAAAAAGTAAAAAAAAAAAAAAAAAAAAAAAAAAAAAAAAAAAAAAATATCCAGTCATTATACACCACTATACGATTCTTGGTTAACCGATCGGATCTTGTTCAGAATCTCTATGGTTGTTCTAAAATTTTAGTACATCATCATATCCCTATTCTATTAACGGATTTAACTCTTTCCCCTTTTGGTCCTCATATTGGAGGAATTTCAGGTTGTCTGCATTTTTCCAAATTATATGATGATTACACTTTTGTTAATTTAATGTGTATGGAGATTTGAGCTTGATCGGGTAGGAGTGGAGTTGGGTGTTCTTTATGCATTCCAGTATGCTACTTGATTTAGAAATCTGTTGCCCCTTACTACATTTAATATTGTCTTAAAATGATGAGTTCAAAATTATCATTGTTGTATTAACCTATTCGGATTCTTAAGTTTTGATATTTTGATTAGTTTAATATAATTTGCTACCTTTTCCATGGCAACAGATTTCAGTGGAGCTAATCAGGGTATACTTATTTTTTTTCTAAATATTTAATTGTCAAGTGAAGATTGAGTAATAAATGAGCTTTTTAAGTTTAAGTAAGTTGTGTTTTAGAAAGAACCCCAAAACACCACAACAAATGGAGCCGTAACAATTCGGTCTCTGGGTTATTGATTTTTTTTTACTTGTATGTATTTATGTATCAAAGAGCAACTGGGTGTTTTTGCAATTAAAATTTTATTTATATGTTCAAGTGTAAAAAGAGGTCTAGGCTCTCTCTCTGTGCTAGTAAGCTACAATTCCCAGTCAAAATTATGCCTTGTGAGCATAACCTTTTCTTATTTACAAAAAGCATAGTCCTGTACTTAAGTTTTATGTATTTATAAGGTTTTCCTTTCCCCTCTCTTTTTCTCATTTTTAAGTTGTCCCCCCCCCCCCTTTTTTCATTTTCTTTTTGGTTTGTTTGTCATTTTCTAACTCTAACTATGGCTGATAAGCACTCGGAAGCAATTGCCACTATTCAGCGAAAAAATGCTTTAGTGGATAATTTGTCAAACATTCCCCCATTCAATGGAGAGGCCAGCTCAGTCTGCTTCTCAGATTTTTCTGAGAAATTTGAGAGTTTTGCCAAATTATTCGACTGGAATGAGGAGGAGAAAAAATTCGTTTTGTTAGCTAGATTATCAGGAGCTGCTTCTAGGCGAATAAAAATTCACAAAGCAAAAACATCTGATGAGCTATTAAAAATCTTAAAAGAGAGTTATACTTCACAGGCCACACCAGATGTTGCCCTCAGTCATTTTTTAAATTTTAAACAGCCACCCAATATGAGTGTTCAGGAGTTTTATGACAAGGCATATGATATGTCATTAAGAGCCCTTGTAATTGAAGGTATCCAGGGTGAAGTAGTCGATAAAAGCCGAACGGCTCTACTACACTCCATGCTGTTGAGCAATCTTACACCAGAAGTGCGAAAGGGGGTAATTGCGAGAAATCCACAATCCCCAGAAGAGGTCCTCAAAATTGCGCTTCTTGAGGAAAAGGCTTATAGGAGCATTAACCCTTTCTACAACCACCGCGAGGAAATTCTCAACCCTAATTTGACCCAAAACCTACCCTGTGCTGCAGTTTTTCAGCAAGATAGCTCACAAAAGAAGGAGATAGACCAACTAAAATCTCAAATTGATGTTTTAGCAGCTAAGATAGACAGTTTAGTTGATCTTAGGGCTAGGGATGTACAGGAGAAAAACCAAGAGGTAAGACCCGTAACCTGCTATAGGTGCTCCGTACAAGGCCACTATGCCAGAGATTGTCCACTAAATTTTGTCGACTATAATTTTAGAAGGGGAGGTGGTCAAAATTTCAGGAGCCGTGGGCAAAATTATAGAAACAGAGGTGAAAATCCTAGAGGGAACCACAATCAGCGAGGCGGATATAGGGGAAGAAGAGGTGGTTATTACCAAAACAATAGGAGCACAGCTGCGAACAGAAATGAAGAGCAGGCGGTAAATAACACCCCAGTAGCTAACAATGAAAGTGAGGCTTTAAACTATTAGTGGCCGGATCAGATGTGGTCAAGTCGATCCCCAACAGGCCCCTGGACCCCCCAACTGTGTATAGTATGTTTCAGCCCCAATCATATACATTACCAACTGCAAGAATTTACATAAATAAAGTTTGCCTAAATGCATTATGTGACACGGGTTCTGCAATTAATCTCCTGAGTGGTACTGATTGTAACTGTTTAGAGAATTTTGAAATGGAGAATTGCAATATCCCCATTATGACTGTCACCGGTGAGAAAGTTCACCTAAATAAGAAAGTATTTTTAAAATTTGTTTTTGATAATGTTCAATGTCAAGCTGAATTCTATGTAGTGGAAGGTAAATTAGCAGAGGAATTTAATATGATTTTGGGAATGCCATTTTTGAAAGAGTACCGGGCAAGTATAAATTGTGATACAAATGCTGTCGCTCTTAAAGTGCCAGTTTCAGGCCAATGTAAACAAAGCGTAGAAACCCCAAGTAATACTTCAGGGTGTAATACTTGTCTTGCTACTAATTCTGTAAATATTTCTAACTCTGTATATAGTGTAAATTCTAATAATAATTGTATAAATAATGATTGTGTTAAAAATAATTCTGTAAATATAAAATGTGTCAACAAAGTAGGGGAGAATTCAAAAAGTAGTAATGCCAATAGCCCTCCTGAAAATTGTGCATGTGAGAAAGTTCATGACTCAGTTAATATTGAAAATGGGAATCATAGTAGTGAAAATATGGTAGTTCAGGACCCGCAGTTGAGTAATATGGGAAAAGATGTTGAGATAGTCATTCAAACTGAGTCGGATAAGGAAGTTGAAAGTGTTGCGCAGAACTTTTGCATGCAAACAACATCAGGCGGTAGCTCTGAGGGTAATAACACTGAAAATTTTTCAAGTATTCAAAGTGTCGACAACATTCTTTCAGCAGCGAGTCAGGTAACTCAGGGTAATTTAGCTGAAGAGACTACTGAAATTTGTAATATTGATGAAAGTGAAGATTTGGTAAGTATAGAGGATAAGGTACCTGAAGTCGAGGAGGAGAGCAATGAAGATAGCAGTAGTGATAAAACCAATAAAAATAAAAATATAAGTTTCGCTGTGTTATGTAGCAAAATTTCAATTCCCCCGCAGTCAAAAATGTTAGCCCAGGTTAAAAGTTATAAGGAAAATTTTATTAAGGAAAATGATATTGTTATGTTAGAACCTTTGGCGAAAAATTTAAATCAAGGTCTCCTTACCTCCAGAGCCATTTGCACTAAAGAACATGGCCTATATATCTCATTTGCAAATTTTTCAGACAATAGTATTCATTTAAATAAAGGAACCTTTGTTGCCAAAATTCAAAAATGTGTAGACCAGTCAAATATACCCGTAACTGATAATAAATTAACCTATAATATAAATTTGGCCCCTCCAATTGGTGACTTTGATCACGCTGATCTCACTTGGAGCTCTGAAATTAATTTAGATCATTTAGAACCCCCATTAAAACTTAAAATGCAAAATTTTCTAGACAAAAACAAAGATGTATTTGCAGCATCGGTCTTAGATTTACCCGGCTGTGATACAATCCCGCATGAAATTAACTTAACTTCAAATAAACCAGTTAAAGGCAAAGCTTATAGAGTCCCCTACAAATTACGTCAAGAAATGGAAGACCAACTTAATACTTTGTTACAGGCGGACATAATTTCCCCTTCCATGTCTGAATTTGCTTCTCCGGTTATTCTGGTTCGGAAATCAGACGGTTCCTATCGACTTGCTGTTGACTACAGAAGATTAAATAAAAATCTTGTTAAAGATGCTTACCCAATACCTAACATTACCGACTCTGTTGATGCTTTAAGTGGGGCTAAATTTTTTTCAACGCTAGATTTAACTGGTGGGTTTTTTCAACAGGTTATTCGCCCAGAGGATAGGCATAAAACTGCTATAATCACCCACAAAGGACTTTTTGAGTGGACCCGTAACTGTTTTGGGCTCTCAAATTCAGGTAACAGTTTCCAAAGACTTATGAATGCTATTTTCGGTGATTTAGGCAATCTTGGAATTCTTGTTTATATCGACGACATTGTAATTGCCTCCAGTGATGTTAATTCTCATTTTGAGAAGCTTAGCATGGTCTTTGAAAGGTTAAGACTGCATAAACTTAAACTTAAGCCCAGTAAATGCACTTTCCTTTCGAATAAAATACAATATCTAGGTTTTGAGATTTGTAGTGGCCAAGTATCACCTATCAATAAAAATATTGCCGTAATAGAAAATTTTAAACCTCCAACTACCCGAAAGGCTGTTAGGTCATTTATTGGAACTCTATCTTTCTATAGGAGATTTATACCAGATTTTACTAAGAGAGCTAAAAATCTAATCAACTTAACGAAAGAGACAGGAAAATTTTCGTGGAATGAAGATGCACAGAAAGAATTTGAAGACCTTAAAATGGCTCTTATTTCAAAACCATGTCTGGCACTCCCTGATTTTGAGAAGGAATTCCATTTATATAGTGATGCCAGTGGCGAAGCATTAGGGGCAGTGTTATCACAATTGGATGAAAATAACATGCTCCATCCTGTTGCCTTTGCCAGCAGAAAATTGAAAGATGCTGAGACCCGCTACTCCACCACTGAAAGGGAATTACTAGCTTTAGTTTGGGCAACTGCCCACTTTAAATGTTACATTGCCAATACCCATTTTTTCATCTATACAGACCATGCGCCTCTAACATTTATGTTAAAAATTCACGACCCTACATCTCGCATGGCTAAATGGATATGCACTCTCTCAGACTTTAATTTTACAATTAAGTTTGTTAAAGGTAAGTGTAACAGTGTCGCAGATTTCCTTTCGAGGTATGTCAACAATGATAACTCCAATGATACTGTTAATTGTAATTTTTGTATACAAGTCGAAAAGGAAGTTACTTTTATGCCTCATTCCAATCTACTTGAAAAAATTGGTGAATTACAAAAATCAGACAAGAAATGCTGCGAGATTGCAAGAAAACTAGACCAAGGTGTAGAAATTGCTCCTAAATACATGAAATTTTTTTTTTAGAGATGACATTTTAGTTTGTGAGGATACAAGGGAGTCAGCTATTTTGAATAAATCTGTAAAGTTAGTCGTGCCAAAAGAATTGGTTACTCAAGTTTTTGCACTAACACATGAGTCCCTAGCGGCTTGTCATCAAGCCTTTCAAAAGACCATTGATCGCATTCGTGAGCACTTCTATTGGCCAGGAATGTCGTCAGATGTCAAGCATCTAGTGGAGTCATGTATTAGTTGCCAGCAGAAGAGAGCTTATAGAGCGAACCAGCTCGCCCCTCTGCAACGTATGCCGACCCCCCAGTTTCCCATGAACAAGGTTCAATTGGATCTCATTGGACCCTTACCGCAAACTTTTTCGGGAAATAAGTATATTGTCGCATATATAGATTCATTTACTAAGTGGCCAGAAGCATATGCGGTTAGTTCAACCACTTCAGATGTCATTGCGGACACTTTAGCTGATTTCATATCACGCTACGGTGCGCCCTGTTTTATTACGACGGACAACGCGAAGAATCTAATTTCAGATGCGATAGAGCACGTATATAAAATGTTTGGTATTAATCATATTAAGACCTCATCTTATCACCCGGCTGGCAACTCGCAAGTGGAGAGACAGAATCGTACTCTTAAAAATGCACTTTGTCACAACCAATTGATAGTCAACCAAAATCAATCTGACTGGGACACTAAACTCAAATTTGCACTACTAGCTATGCGTTCAGCTGTCCACTCTTCAACTAAACTTAGCCCAGCTGCAGTTATGTATGGCAGAAATATGAATCTACCATATAATCTCTTTTCTCAACCACCTTCTTTTAATTATAATGATGCACCCTCTTTTTGCGAACTCTTAATCCCAGCTCTTCAAAAAGTATACACTGAAGTACATAGTAATTTAATTAAAGTTTCTGAGCAGCAGGAAAAATACCGTGAAAAGACAGCTGTTGATAAAAATTTTAAAATAGGAGATCTTGTGTGGTTATTTACACCCACAGTCGCCCCTGGTAATACAAAAAAATTAAGCAAGCAAAATAATGGTCCTTTTACTATAATTGAGAAGCTAAATGAGGTTAATTTTAAAATAGCGCTAGTTGCTAATCCCAAAAATTGTCAGGTTGTCCATGTTGACAGGTTGTCTTCTTTCAAAGACAGACTCCCCATCTGGTCCAGTAAACCAAAACAAACAATTGGCCTGGAATCGACTGAAAACGTGACCATCGATTCACCACACCAACCGCGCGATTCTCCTCCTGTACGCAGGTGTAAGCGTAACCGATTCATTCCCTGGGCACCATATGATAGTAACCGCGCACCAGCAGTAGTGAACGTCAACAATAACGACACTCCGGTAGCGCCGGAAGTGGAGGAAACAGACAGCGACGCGACTGAAATCATAAATCCCTCTCCCCCACCTCCCATTTCTCCGGAGATTGCAGCGGCAGAGAATAACGAGATGTGCGTAAATAAAAATTTAGCAACGGCAGAAGGCAGTGAAATGCGCGTAGGTAAAAATTCAGCCACGGCAGAAAGCAGTTCAACTGCTGAGCACAGTGATTCGCGCAGGTCTCGTTCATCGATTCGTCCAGCTGCTAAATCGAATAGAAGTAGTCGTTCAATATCGATTTCTAGAACCGACTATTCGCTACGGGATAGAAGAGACCGTCCGAGTTATAAATACTAACTACCTTTTTTCGTTATTCAAGCATTTTTATTCAATTTTACCTTGTTTATTTGTATTTATTTATAGTTTAGTTAATGTGTATGTATATTTAATTATTTTTTTTTGACATTTTTAAAACGGAACTTAGTTTTTCTAGCGTATTAAAGGTTTGTTTTGGTTGTGTGTTGATACTCTCATGTAGGCATTTTTAACCCTTTTTATGCCTATACTTAAGGTTTTTGTCTGTTTTATGGTAGATTATGTGGTATATACCCGTCCGCACCCCGTTTTCGTAGATTTTGGGTATATTTTTGCAAAAAAAAAAAAAAGAAACGAATGTAATTTTTGTTACTTTAAAATTTTTTTAGGATGTTGTGTTTTGTATGCCCTTTTGCCGAGGTAGATCTGTTTAGTTCAGTTTTTTTTAATGCATCAGTGTTTTGTATATAACTTTTTAAGTATGTGTTTACTTTAATTTCTACATTTTAACTAGATAGATTTATTATTTACTATACAGTTTGTGGTTTTATTTGAGCTTAAACTTTAAGGAGTGTGGGCCCTTTTTCTTTTTCTAGTACATACTGTCTCATGTACATGCCTGTATGTTGTTGTGTGTGGCTAAAAGTGCTAAAATTAACTATTTTATTTATTCTACTTCCTATTTTTGTGGAATGTGTGTTTTCCTTCCTGGTGATATATGTCACCACCCCTGTTTTTTATTTTATTTTGTGGAATGTTTTCCCTGTAGTGCCCAAAAGGCCCGAAACTGCTTTTTGCTATAAGTAGCACAGAGGCAGAGATACTCTTTCCCATGCACATTACTTGTACGTGCATTTGTAAAATCTACATAATATCCCGAATCATTAGACTGTGTTCGAAAACAAACATGTGTTCTCATATAAAATTGTTACAATTGTGTGCGTAATTCTCTAACATGGTCTGTGATACCATAATTTGTGTCTTACAGATGTATATGTATATATTTTTATTTTTATGTCGCCAGTTGCTCTTGTGTATTTTTGTATAATAGAATTAATATGTGTTTTACAAATTTCATTGACATTTACAGTGTTGTAACTATGATATTACTAGTACTTATTTACATTAATAGATAGTGTTGTAATATACTGTGATGCCAATTATTGAAGTTATGTATATAAGCAGTATAGTGACAATTAATCAGTGGGCACTTCTCTTCTTTTTCGGCTAATTTTTTTTTTTCAAAATTCAATTTATGTATTATTTACAGTTCTGTTGCCAGAAGTCTCAGGAAGGATGCAGTTATGCGTAGGAATGACAGTAGTAGGGAAGTGAGGTTTCACAATCAGGTGGAACATGTGTTCTTTTACAGGTGCAGAAAATATCTTGGTCATTTTAGTGGTAAAATCAGCCTTGTGGTCCCTCCTCTGGTGGTACTCTTTTATGGTCATGTTTCAGGTAATATTTTAGGTAATGGTTTCTACGGATGTGCGAGCTCTGGTTGTATATATCCGGAATATATTGTCAGGGTGGTATTTCAGCGGTGAACTCTCTCTGGATCCCGTCCCGGATCGATGTATGATCTGTGTTTGTGGGTCAGTTTTTTCAGTGTTGAGGTCCCAGCATGCCATGTGGTACCAAGTTACCTTTCAAAAAAATAATTTGTTTTCTCAAAAAAAAATTTTTTTTTAATTAGCCGGGGGGAGCAATCTTGTTACGGTTGGTTTCAACAAATTTTTTTTTTAATCTACATTAATTATTTAAATCACTTTCTCAACATTTATTTAAAAGCACTCTTTTTTTCTGTTTCTAATAAAAATTTAAATAAATAAAAGTAATTGTAATAATTATAATAAAATCAGTTTTTATTTTTTCTTCTTTCTTTTTCTTTTTGCAAAGTAATTTCAACGTTTATAGTCTAACGTAGCTTCCTGTTTTTCAAATACGAAAAGCAGACAGCAAAGGAGGGATGTTTTGTCAGTAGACTGCACAGGTGGAAAATTTGGAGTCATCTAGTCTGACTTTGATATAAGAATGACCGACCGCCCTGTATAAGAATTACGTTATCCTATGAGTGTACTATACACGCAATTAGGCTTTGTAAGTTTACGTCAGGCTTCAATTGGCTCTGCTATCAGGCGGATAGCTGGCGCCCATGTAAACAGAGGCTAACAGGACCCCCCTTCAGCACACGCCATGGGGGTGATGCATGGTTTCCTTCCCCCATGAAGCGGCCGGCAGAGTGGAGCGGCAAGCTGTAGTCTTCACGATGAGTCCATTTTTCCTTTTGTTTCCATTCCCGTACCCCTGGCAGAGTGGATCGGTCCCGTTTTTCAAGCAGCGCGGGAGAATGAATGTTTACGACACTTGTTGCTTGGCCAAGAGACCTGTCGTTTGACTCGTAAAAAAAAATTCGACTTATTACGGGGCTCGAAGATTGGCCTGTGGGCTGGATCGCGAAGTTGTTGAAGGCGGACATTAACCATCCTAAATCATGATGTTATGATGAAAAGAGGCTATAAGGGCATTTTCGAATTGCGGATCTATAACTGTTAACGAGAAATTAAGAAGAAGATATGTGTAGCCTATTTTTTTTTGGCGTAGTGGCGCTCCAAGATTATGACTTCTTAACCATCAGAAGTGATCATAGATATTGAACTAAACCGGTCGTTAGAAGTCGTAGTGTTCTGAGTTACGGTGATGGCTATCTTCGAATAAAACACATGCTTCAGGAAGGTGAAATTACTGACTCCGACGGTGAAGTTCTGGACCGTAGAACGATTTTCCCCTCCGGACTAGATGATGGACCTAGTAGTTGATGGCAAGTGATGCAGTGAGATGAGAGGATTGATGAATGTTAGCTTAAAACCACGTCTGAATTTTTTCCCAGCCTGAATACTCCAGCTTAAGTGCTTCATCAGATTTTGAAAAAGGAGGAAATGCTCCTAAGTGCCCATTGACTAAAATTGTAGAACTCTCTACCTGTTGTAAGTACTATTTGCATAGTTTTTCTTTTTATTTATTTGTACCTCTTTTAAAAAAAAAAAAAAAAAAAATATGTTTGCTATACCAGAGTTTAAAAGTGAAATGAATATCTTTGGATAATTTCAATAAGAATAAACATTATGAACAGAAATAGTCTGTAGGTTAATATATAATGTTTGTATGTTTGAACTACCATTAAATGGTAATATGATGGTAATTTTAAAAATATGATGTGTAATTTAAAAGTAACCAGTGAGTGGTTTCAACTTAAAAGATCAGCTGTTATATTGTTTTATTAAGATTATTTTTGATAACTTAGTTGCTTCATTATTTTAAATGTTCAAATAAATTGTGTTTTTTTTTTGTTTATTATCAAAGTTGGTATGTTTTTCTTTGTATAAATCTCTAAATAATTAATTTTTTATATTCACAGTAGACCTATAAGAATGGCCTAACCTTTCTGTGATTAATTAAAAAAAAAAAAAGGGGGGAGAGAAAATTCAACTCTATTAAATTAGGACTTTAAAATTTCTTAAGTTTAAATTCATAACTGACTGTTTTAATGAACATAAATTGAAGTTCACTCAATGTTATACAATCGTATTTTTGATCTTGATTTAAGGATGGATAGATTAATAAGTGAAACAGTAATATTAAATTTAATTTCATAAAATGTTAAATTAAGCTTTAACTCTCCTCTTTCAGAAACATTGTTTTTCTAAAATATACACCAAAATTGTTTTATTTTAAAAAGTAAAAAAAAAAAAAAAAAAAAAAAAAAAAAAAAAAAATATCCAGTCATTATACACCACTATACGATTCTTGGTTAACCGATCGGATCTTGTTCAGAATCTCTATGGTTGTTCTAAAATTTTAGTACATCATCATATCCCTATTCTATTAACGGATTTAACTCTTTCCCCTTTTGGTCCTCATATTGGAGGAATTTCAGGTTGTCTGCATTTTTCCAAATTATATGATGATTACACTTTTGTTAATTTAATGTGTATGGAGATTTGAGCTTGATCGGGTAGGAGTGGAGTTGGGTGTTCTTTATGCAATCCAGTATGCTACTTGATTTAGAAATCTGTTGCCCCTTACTACATTTAATATTGTCTTAAAATGATGAGTTCAAAATTATCATTGTTGTATTAACCTATTCGGATTCTTAAGTTTTGATATTTTGATTAGTTTAATATAATTTGCTACCTTTTCCATGGCAACAGATTTCAGTGGAGCTAATCAGGGTATACTTATTTTTTTTCTAAATATTTAATTGTCAATTGAAGATTGAGTAATAAATGAGCTTTTTAAGTTTAAGTAAGTTGTGTTTTAGAAAGAACCCCAAAACACCACAACAAATGGAGCCGTAACAATTCGGTCTCTGGGTTATTGATTTTTTTTTACTTGTATGTATTTATGTATCAAAGAGCAACTGGGTGTTTTTGCAATTAAAATTTTATTTATATGTTCAAGTGTAAAAAGAGGTCTAGGCTCTCTCTCTGTGCTAGTAAGCTACAATTCCCAGTCAAAATTATGCCTTGTGAGCATAACCTTTTCTTATTTACAAAAAGCATTGTCCTGTACTTAAGTTTTATGTATTTATAAGGTTTTCCTTTCCCCTCTCTTTTTCTCATTTTTAAGTTGTCCCCCCCCCCCCTTTTTTCATTTTCTTTTTGGTTTGTTTTTCATTTTCTAACTCTAACTATGGCTGATAAGCACTCGGAAGCAATTGCCACTATTCAGCGAAAAAATGCTTTAGTGGATAATTTGTCAAACATTCCCCCATTCAATGGAGAGGCCAGCTCAGTCTGCTTCTCAGATTTTTCTGAGAAATTTGAGAGTTTTGCCAAATTATTCGACTGGAATGAGGAGGAGAAAAAATTCGTTTTGTTAGCTAGATTATCAGGAGCTGCTTCTAGGCGAATAAAAATTCACAAAGCAAAAACATCTGATGAGCTATTAAAAATCTTAAAAGAGAGTTATACTTCACAGGCCACACCAGATGTTGCCCTCAGTCATTTTTTAAATTTTAAACAGCCACCCAATATGAGTGTTCAGGAGTTTTATGACAAGGCATATGATATGTCATTAAGAGCCCTTGTAATTGAAGGTATCCAGGGTGAAGTAGTCGATAAAAGCCGAACGGCTCTACTACACTCCATGCTGTTGAGCAATCTTACACCAGAAGTGCGAAAGGGGGTAATTGCGAGAAATCCACAATCCCCAGAAGAGGTCCTCAAAATTGCGCTTCTTGAGGAAAAGGCTTATAGGAGCATTAACCCTTTCTACAACCACCGCGAGGAAATTCTCAACCCTAATTTGACCCAAAACCTACCCTGTGCTGCAGTTTTTCAGCAAGATAGCTCACAAAAAAAGGAGATAGACCAACTAAAATCTCAAATTGATGTTTTAGCAGCTAAGATAGACAGTTTAGTTGATCTTAGGGCTAGGGATGTACAGGAGAAAAACCAAGAGGTAAGACCCGTAACCTGCTATAGGTGCTCCGTACAAGGCCACTATGCCAGAGATTGTCCACTAAATTTTGTCGACTATAATTTTAGAAGGGGAGGTGGTCAAAATTTCAGGAGCCGTGGGCAAAATTATAGAAACAGAGGTGAAAATCCTAGAGGGAACCACAATCAGCGAGGCGGATATAGGGGAAGAAGAGGTGGTTATTACCAAAACAATAGGAGCACAGCTGCGAACAGAAATGAAGAGCAGGCGGTAAATAACACCCCAGTAGCTAACAATGAAAGTGAGGCTTTAAACTATTAGTGGCCGGATCAGATGTGGTCAAGTCGATCCCCAACAGGCCCCTGGACCCCCCAACTGTGTATAGTATGTTTCAGCCCCAATCATATACATTACCAACTGCAAGAATTTACATAAATAAAGTTTGCCTAAATGCATTATGTGACACGGGTTCTGCAATTAATCTCCTGAGTGGTACTGATTGTAACTGTTTAGAGAATTTTGAAATGGAGAATTGCAATATCCCCATTATGACTGTCACCGGTGAGAAAGTTCACCTAAATAAGAAAGTATTTTTAAAATTTGTTTTTGATAATGTTCAATGTCAAGCTGAATTCTATGTAGTGGAAGGTAAATTAGCAGAGGAATTTAATATGATTTTGGGAATGCCATTTTTGAAAGAGTACCGGGCAAGTATAAATTGTGATACAAATGCTGTCGCTCTTAAAGTGCCAGTTTCAGGCCAATGTAAACAAAGCGTAGAAACCCCAAGTAATACTTCAGGGTGTAATACTTGTCTTGCTACTAATTCTGTAAATATTTCTAACTCTGTATATAGTGTAAATTCTAATAATAATTGTATAAATAATGATTGTGTTAAAAATAATTCTGTAAATATAAAATGTGTCAACAAAGTAGGGGAGAATTCAAAAAGTAGTAATGCCAATAGCCCTCCTGAAAATTGTGCATGTGAGAAAGTTCATGACTCAGTTAATATTGAAAATGGGAATCATAGTAGTGAAAATATGGTAGTTCAGGACCCGCAGTTGAGTAATATGGGAAAAGATGTTGAGATAGTCATTCAAACTGAGTCGGATAAGGAAGTTGAAAGTGTTGCGCAGAACTTTTGCATGCAAACAACATCAGGCGGTAGCTCTGAGGGTAATAACACTGAAAATTTTTCAAGTATTCAAAGTGTCGACAACATTCTTTCAGCAGCGAGTCAGGTAACTCAGGGTAATTTAGCTGAAGAGACTACTGAAATTTGTAATATTGATGAAAGTGAAGATTTGGTAAGTATAGAGGATAAGGTACCTGAAGTCGAGGAGGAGAGCAATGAAGATAGCAGTAGTGATAAAACCAATAAAAATAAAAATATAAGTTTCGCTGTGTTATGTAGCAAAATTTCAATTCCCCCGCAGTCAAAAATGTTAGCCCAGGTTAAAAGTTATAAGGAAAATTTTATTAAGGAAAATGATATTGTTATGTTAGAACCTTTGGCGAAAAATTTAAATCAAGGTCTCCTTACCTCCAGAGCCATTTGCACTAAAGAACATGGCCTATATATCTCATTTGCAAATTTTTCAGACAATAGTATTCATTTAAATAAAGGAACCTTTGTTGCCAAAATTCAAAAATGTGTAGACCAGTCAAATATACCCGTAACTGATAATAAATTAACCTATAATATAAATTTGGCCCCTCCAATTGGTGACTTTGATCACGCTGATCTCACTTGGAGCTCTGAAATTAATTTAGATCATTTAGAACCCCCATTAAAACTTAAAATGCAAAATTTTCTAGACAAAAACAAAGATGTATTTGCAGCATCGGTCTTAGATTTACCCGGCTGTGATACAATCCCGCATGAAATTAACTTAACTTCAAATAAACCAGTTAAAGGCAAAGCTTATAGAGTCCCCTACAAATTACGTCAAGAAATGGAAGACCAACTTAATACTTTGTTACAGGCGGACATAATTTCCCCTTCCATGTCTGAATTTGCTTCTCCGGTTATTCTGGTTCGGAAATCAGACGGTTCCTATCGACTTGCTGTTGACTACAGAAGATTAAATAAAAATCTTGTTAAAGATGCTTACCCAATACCTAACATTACCGACTCTGTTGATGCTTTAAGTGGGGCTAAATTTTTTTCAACGCTAGATTTAACTAGTGGGTTTTTTCAACAGGTTATTCGCCCAGAGGATAGGCATAAAACTGCTATAATCACCCACAAAGGACTTTTTGAGTGGACCCGTAACTGTTTTGGGCTCTCAAATTCAGGTAACAGTTTCCAAAGACTTATGAATGCTATTTTCGGTGATTTAGGCAATCTTGGAATTCTTGTTTATATCGACGACATTGTAATTGCCTCCAGTGATGTTAATTCTCATTTTGAGAAGCTTAGCATGGTCTTTGAAAGGTTAAGACTGCATAAACTTAAACTTAAGCCCAGTAAATGCACTTTCCTTTCGAATAAAATACAATATCTAGGTTTTGAGATTTGTAGTGGCCAAGTATCACCTATCAATAAAAATATTGCCGTAATAGAAAATTTTAAACCTCCAACTACCCGAAAGGCTGTTAGGTCATTTATTGGAACTCTATCTTTCTATAGGAGATTTATACCAGATTTTACTAAGAGAGCTAAAAATCTAATCAACTTAACGAAAGAGACAGGAAAATTTTCGTGGAATGAAGATGCACAGAAAGAATTTGAAGACCTTAAAATGGCTCTTATTTCAAAACCATGTCTGGCACTCCCTGATTTTGAGAAGGAATTCCATTTATATAGTGATGCCAGTGGCGAAGCATTAGGGGCAGTGTTATCACAATTGGATGAAAATAACATGCTCCATCCTGTTGCCTTTGCCAGCAGAAAATTGAAAGATGCTGAGACCCGCTACTCCACCACTGAAAGGGAATTACTAGCTTTAGTTTGGGCAACTGCCCACTTTAAATGTTACATTGCCAATACCCATTTTTTCATCTATACAGACCATGCGCCTCTAACATTTATGTTAAAAATTCACGACCCTACATCTCGCATGGCTAAATGGATATGCACTCTCTCAGACTTTAATTTTACAATTAAGTTTGTTAAAGGTAAGTGTAACAGTGTCGCAGATTTCCTTTCGAGGTATGTCAACAATGATAACTCCAATGATACTGTTAATTGTAATTTTTGTATACAAGTCGAAAAGGAAGTTACTTTTATGCCTCATTCCAATCTACTTGAAAAAATTGGTGAATTACAAAAATCAGACAAGAAATGCTGCGAGATTGCAAGAAAACTAGACCAAGGTGTAGAAATTGCTCCTAAATACATGAAATTTTTTTTTAGAGATGACATTTTAGTTTGTGAGGATACAAGGGAGTCAGCTATTTTGAATAAATCTGTAAAGTTAGTCGTGCCAAAAGAATTGGTTACTCAAGTTTTTGCACTAACACATGAGTCCCTAGCGGCTTGTCATCAAGCCTTTCAAAAGACCATTGATCGCATTCGTGAGCACTTCTATTGGCCAGGAATGTCGTCAGATGTCAAGCATCTAGTGGAGTCATGTATTAGTTGCCAGCAGAAGAGAGCTTATAGAGCGAACCAGCTCGCCCCTCTGCAACGTATGCCGACCCCCCAGTTTCCCATGAACAAGGTTCATTTGGATCTCATTGGACCCTTACCGCAAACTTTTTCGGGAAATAAGTATATTGTCGCATATATAGATTCATTTACTAAGTGGCCAGAAGCATATGCGGTTAGTTCAACCACTTCAGATGTCATTGCGGACACTTTAGCTGATTTCATATCACGCTACGGTGCGCCCTGTTTTATTACGACGGACAACGCGAAGAATCTAATTTCAGATGCGATAGAGCACGTATATAAAATGTTTGGTATTAATCATATTAAGACCTCATCTTATCACCCGGCTGGCAACTCGCAAGTGGAGAGACAGAATCGTACTCTTAAAAATGCACTTTGTCACATAGTCAACCAAAATCAATCTGACTGGGACACTAAACTCAAATTTGCACTACTAGCTATGCGTTCAGCTGTCCACTCTTCAACTAAACTTAGCCCAGCTGCAGTTATGTATGGCAGAAATATGAATCTACCATATAATCTCTTTTCTCAACCACCTTCTTTTAATTATAATGATGCACCCTCTTTTTGCGAACTCTTAATCCCAGCTCTTCAAAAAGTATACACTGAAGTACATAGTAATTTAATTAAAGTTTCTGAGCAGCAGGAAAAATACCGTGAAAAGACAGCTGTTGATAAAAATTTTAAAATAGGAGATCTTGTGTGGTTATTTACACCCACAGTCGCCCCTGGTAATACAAAAAAATTAAGCAAGCAAAATAATGGTCCTTTTACTATAATTGAGAAGCTAAATGAGGTTAATTTTAAAATAGCGCTAGTTGCTAATCCCAAAAATTGTCAGGTTGTCCATGTTGACAGGTTGTCTTCTTTCAAAGACAGACTCCCCATCTGGTCCAGTAAACCAAAACAAACAATTGGCCTGGAATCGACTGAAAACGTGACCATCGATTCACCACACCAACCGCGCGATTCTCCTCCTGTACGCAGGTGTAAGCGTAACCGATTCATTCCCTGGGCACCATATGATAGTAACCGCGCACCAGCAGTAGTGAACGTCAACAATAACGACACTCCGGTAGCGCCGGAAGTGGAGGAAACAGACAGCGACGCGACTGAAATCATAAATCCCTCTCCCCCACCTCCCATTTCTCCGGAGATTGCAGCGGCAGAGAATAACGAGATGTGCGTAAATAAAAATTTAGCAACGGCAGAAGGCAGTGAAATGCGCGTAGGTAAAAATTCAGCCACGGCAGAAAGCAGTTCAACTGCTGAGCACAGTGATTCGCGCAGGTCTCGTTCATCGATTCGTCCAGCTGCTAAATCGAATAGAAGTAGTCGTTCAATATCGATTTCTAGAACCGACTATTCGCTACGGGATAGAAGAGACCGTCCGAGTTATAAATACTAACTACCTTTTTTCGTTATTCAAGCATTTTTATTCAATTTTACCTTGTTTATTTGTATTTATTTATAGTTTAGTTAATGTGTATGTATATTTAATTATTTTTTTTTGACATTTTTAAAACGGAACTTAGTTTTTCTAGCGTATTAAAGGTTTGTTTTGGTTGTGTGTTGATACTCTCATGTAGGCATTTTTAACCCTTTTTATGCCTATACTTAAGGTTTTTGTCTGTTTTATGGTAGATTATGTGGTATATACCCGTCCGCACCCCGTTTTCGTAGATTTTGGGTATATTTTTGCAAAAAAAAAAAAAAAGAAACTAATGTAATTTTTGTTACTTTAAAATTTTTTTAGGATGTTGTGTTTTGTATGCCCTTTTGCCGAGGTAGATCTGTTTAGTTCAGTTTTTTTTAATGCATCAGTGTTTTGTATATAACTTTTTAAGTATGTGTTTACTTTAATTTCTACATTTTAACTAGATAGATTTATTATTTACTATACAGTTTGTGGTTTTATTTGAGCTTAAACTTTAAGGAGTGTGGGCCCTTTTTCTTTTTCTAGTACATACTGTCTCATGTACATGCCTGTATGTTGTTGTGTGTGGCTAAAAGTGCTAAAATTAACTATTTTATTTATTCTACTTCCTATTTTTGTGGAATGTGTGTTTTCCTTCCTGGTGATATATGTCACCACCCCTGTTTTTTATTTTATTTTGTGGAATGTTTTCCCTGTAGTGCCCAAAAGGCCCGAAACTGCTTTTTGCTATAAGTAGCACAGAGGCAGAGATACTCTTTCCCATGCACATTACTTGTACGTGCATTTGTAAAATCTACATAATATCCCGAATCATTAGACTGTGTTCGAAAACAAACATGTGTTCTCATATAAAATTGTTACAATTGTGTGCGTAATTCTCTAACATGGTCTGTGATACCATAATTTGTGTCTTACAGATGTATATGTATATATTTTTATTTTTATGTCGCCAGTTGTTCTTGTGTATTTTTGTATAATAGAATTAATATGTGTTTTACAAATTTCATTGACATTTACAGTGTTGTAACTATGATATTACTAGTACTTATTTACATTAATAGATAGTGTTGTAATATACTGTGATGCCAATTATTGAAGTTATGTATATAAGCAGTATAGTGACAATTAATCAGTGGGCACTTCTCTTCTTTTTCGGCTAATTTTTTTTTTTCAAAATTCAATTTATGTATTATTTACAGTTCTGTTGCCAGAAGTCTCAGGAAGGATGCAGTTATGCGTAGGAATGACAGTAGTAGGGAAGTGAGGTTTCACAATCAGGTGGAACATGTGTTCTTTTACAGGTGCAGAAAATATCTTGGTCATTTTAGTGGTAAAATCAGCCTTGTGGTCCCTCCTCTGGTGGTACTCTTTTATGGTCATGTTTCAGGTAATATTTTAGGTAATGGTTTCTACGGATGTGCGAGCTCTGGTTGTATATATCCGGAATATATTGTCAGGGTGGTATTTCAGCGGTGAACTCTCTGGATCCCGTCCCGGATCGATGTATGATCTGTGTTTGTGGGTCAGTTTTTTCAGTGTTGAGGTCCCAGCATGCCATGTGGTACCAAGTTTTCTTTCAAAAAAATAATTTGTTTTCTCAAAAAAAAATTTTTTTTTAATTAGCCGGGGGGAGCAATCTTGTTACGGTTGGTTTCAACAAATTTTTTTTTTTTAATCTACATTAATTATTTAAATCACTTTCTCAACATTTATTTAAAAGCACTCTTTTTTTCTGTTTCTAATAAAAATTTAAATAAATAAAAGTAATTGTAATAATTATAATAAAATCAGTTTTTATTTTTTCTTCTTTCTTTTTCTTTTTGCAAAGTAATTTCAACGTTTATAGTCTAACGTAGCTTCCTGTTTTTCAAATGCGAAAAGCAGACAGCAAGGGAGGGATGTTTTGTCAGTAGACTGCACAGGTGGAAAATTTGGAGTCATCTAGTCTGACTTTGATATAAGAATGACCGACCGCCCTGTATAAGAATTACGTTATCCTATGAGTGTACTATACACGCAATTAGGCTTTGTAAGTTTACGTCAGGCTTCAATTGGCTCTGCTATCAGGCGGTTAGCTGGCGCCCATGTAAACAGAGGCTAACAGGACCCCCCTTCAGCACACGCCATGGGGGTGATGCATGGTTTCCTTCCCCCATGAAGCGGCCGGCAGAGTGGAGCGGCAAGCTGTAGTCTTCACGATGAGTCCATTTTTCCTTTTGTTTCCATTCCCGTACCCCTGGCAGAGTGGATCGGTCCCGTTTTTCAAGCAGCGCGGGAGAATGAATGTTTACGACACTTGTTGCTTGGCCAAGAGACCTGTCGTTTGACTCGTAAAAAAAAAATTCGACTTATTACGGGGCTCGAAGATTGGCCTGTGGGCTGGATCGCGAAGTTGTTGAAGGCGGACATTAACCATCCTAAATCATGATGTTATGATGAAAAGAGGCTATAAGGGCATTTTCGAATTGCGGATCTATAACTGTTAACGAGAAATTAAGAAGAAGATATGTGTAGCCTATTTTTTTTTGGCGTAGTGGCGCTCCAAGATTATGACTTCTTAACCATCAGAAGTGATCATAGATATTGAACTAAACCGGTCGTTAGAAGTCGTAGTGTTCTGAGTTACGGTGATGGCTATCTTCGAATAAAACACATGCTTCAGGAAGGAGAAATTACTGACTCCGACGGTGAAGTTCTGGACCGTAGAACGATTTTCCCCTCCGGACTAGATGATGGACCTAGTAGTTGATGGCAAGTGATGCAGTGAGATGAGAGGATTGATGAATGTTAGCTTAAAACCACGTCTGAATTTTTTCCCAGCCTGAATACTCCAGCTTAAGTGCTTCATCAGATTTTGAAAAAGGAGGAAATGCTCCTAAGTGCCCATTGACTAAAATTGTAGAACTCTCTACCTGTTGTAAGTACTATTTGCATAGTTTTTCTTTTTATTTATTTGTACCTCTTTTTTAAAAAAAAAAAAAAAATATGTTTGCTATACCAGAGTTTAAAAGTGACATGAATATCTTTGGATAATTTCAATAAGAATAAACATTATGAACAGAAATAGTCTGTAGGTTAATATATAATGTTTGTATGTTTGAACTACCATTAAATGGTAATATGATGGTAATTTTAAAAATATGATGTGTAATTTAAAAGTAACCAGTGAGTGGTTTCAACTTAAAAGATCAGCTGTTATATTGTTTTATTAAGATTATTTTTGATAACTTAG
Source organism: Maratus michaelseni (assembly GCA_963931845.1). Lineage (NCBI taxonomy): Eukaryota > Metazoa > Arthropoda > Arachnida > Araneae > Salticidae > Maratus > Maratus michaelseni. Next base: position 143,542,742 of record OZ007597.1, read on the forward strand.
TTGCTTCATTATTTTAAATGTTCAAATAAATTGTGTTTTTTTTTTGTTTATTATCAAAGTTGGTATGTTTTTCTTTGTATAAATCTCTAAATAATTAATTTTTTATATTCACAGTAGACCTATAAGAATGGCCTAACCTTTCTGTGATTAATTTAAAAAAAAAAAAAAAGGGGAGAGAAAATTCAACTCTATTAAATTAGGACTTTAAAATTTCTTAAGTTTAAATTCATAACTGACTGTTTTAATGAACATAAATTGAAGTTCACTCAATGTTATACAATCGTATTTTTGATCTTGATTTAAGGATGGATAGATTAATAAGTGAAACAGTAATATTAAATTTAATTTCATAAAATGTTAAATTAAGCTTTAACTCTCCTCTTTCAGAAACATTGTTTTTCTAAAATATACACCAAAATTGTTTTATTTTAAAAAGTAAAAAAAAAAAAAAAAAAAAAAAAAAAAAAATATCCAGTCATTATACACCACTATACGATTCTTGGTTAACCGATCGGATCTTGTTCAGAATCTCTATGGTTGTTCTAAAATTTTAGTACATCATCATATCCCTATTCTATTAACGGATTTAACTCTTTCCCCTTTTGGTCCTCATATTGGAGGAATTTCAGGTTGTCTGCATTTTTCCAAATTATATGATGATTACACTTTTGTTAATTTAATGTGTATGGAGATTTGAGCTTGATCGGGTAGGAGTGGAGTTGGGTGTTCTTTATGCAATCCAGTATGCTACTTGATTTAGAAATCTGTTGCCCCTTACTACATTTAATATTGTCTTAAAATGATGAGTTCAAAATTATCATTGTTGTATTAACCTATTCGGATTCTTAAGTTTTGATATTTTGATTAGTTTAATATAATTTGCTACCTTTTCCATGGCAACAGATTTCAGTGGAGCTAATCAGGGTATACTTATTTTTTTTCTAAATATTTAATTGTCAAGTGAAGATTGAGTAATAAATGAGCTTTTTAAGTTTAAGTAAGTTGTGTTTTAGAAAGAACCCCAAAACACCACAACACTACCAGGTATATTACATTCTTCCCTATGTTGGAATTTCAGAAAAAATTGTGCAGATCTACGCCGATCAGGACTCTTAGAACCTAAAATCACACCCAATTCAAAACTTTATCTATCTATCTATATATTTATCTATCCATCTGTGTCACTTTTTTATTAACACGATAACTCGAATAATTCTTCACAAATCTTTTCCAAACTGATGCATAAAATCCCCCAGAACCCAAAACAACCCCAGTTCAAAATTTTATATCTATCTATATCACTTTTTTATGGACACGATAACTTCCATAATTCTGCACAAATCTCTTTCAAACTGATACATAAAATCAAGCGGCATAAAATCTCCGTCAAGTTCGTTAATGAGCAAAATCGAACCCGGGAGGGGGGGGGGGGAGATTTTTGTGAAAACAGAAAAAAATCCCAAAACTTCTTTTTATGATATGTATCGAATCCATTTAAAGTTACCATTACTTCTAGGAAAAGGGCCGAAAGTTTATGTATGACAGATTTTTGATATCTTTAAAAATGGCTTCAAGGGTGTGGGGAGGGGGGGGATAGGGGTTTAAGAAGAAAACAATTCATAACTTTGTCAATTCACAAGATATCAGATCCTCTTAAATTTATTATAAATCCTCTTAATATTATCTTTACATTGACAAGTTTTTTATAGGACCAACATTTACAGCAAAAAAATAAATAAAATAAAAATAAATAAATAAAAACAAAAAAATCCCTGCCGGCTCCGCCTACAGACACAGTTAGATTTCGAAGTGGGTAGACCCAATTGCCGCACCATGACAAATAGGTCTTTTTTCTGCAATTCCCAATAAACAGGCGCCCCATGGTCTGCGTCTTCGAAATCTACCTGGGCCTGTAGGCCGAGCCGTCAGGGATTTTTTAAGTTGATCGAGTACTTCATTTTCGAGCGAATAAAAAGTTCTTTTCTTTGGCATGCTAGACAGCGATGAATTCAATGAATGGTCCGGGGGGGGGGGGCAGTCTCCTGTAGCATCAAAGTTTCTCCCCACCTGGACATTATCAGATTTTTTATTTCTTAATAGCAAGAAAGTGCGATTTCCTCTTCCGAACTACATAATGCCCCCATCCCGGAGCTGCAGAAATCCTTCTCAAAGAAAAATATCTGAATTCAACACTATGTTAGAAATGTCTAAATGAAAGAATTAATAAAAGTAATGATATTAACTGAAACTTAATGTCTAGTTTCAGAATATTATTATCTTTAAGAAACTAAAAGCTGTTGAAAATGCATATTCTCAAAGTTTACATAACATAAAATCATGTATTTTCATTTTGTTGTTTACTTGAGACAACGATCACTACGTTGTTAATAAAAAATTTAGGCCACTTATTGTTACATCATCATTTTAAGTTTGAGAACGCTTATGGAGGTTTTAAACCGGGGTTTATTACAACTATTTTTATTATTGTTGTTCAGTTGAAAACTGTGGTGTTCAATCGGGGCTCTCCTTTCTATACTATTCCAAAAAATTAATCATATTCGATGTCTTAGAATACATACATGAATGTACATAAGTGTACTTCTTGTTTTTAATCTTATACCGTACTCTAAAACTGCAAAATATTGATTACAAAAAGTACAAGGCCAAAATAGACTTAAAACATAAGCTATACAAAATATTGAACCAAATTTGGGGGCCTCCAAAATCATTGTGCCTCGGGTCACGACACAGCTGATCTATGTCTTTAAAAAGAAATTGCATAAATATGGAAACTAGTTTTTTTTGTTTGTTTGTTTCTTAACCCCTTGGAAATATTAACTAATATTAACTTTAAGCAAATATTAACTTTAAATAATGAAGGGAAAAAAAAAAAAAAAAAAAAAAAAAAAGGACATACGCATGGCGCAAATTACACATGTCGTTGCCATAACAATATCACTCACGTTTCACAAATGTATTTTTTTCTTTAAAGTTTTTATTCTTTTTCATTTTATTAACGAAAAAAACAAAACAAAAAGAGATATGTTTAAATATTCTGTTGCCTTTTTTTTTTCGCCACTTGATAGAAAAGAAATTATCTTGAATAAAATATTTCTCTTTTTTCGTTCTGTTTTATTTTGAGTTATCCAGTTTCTCTTTCAATAACTTCTGAAAGAAATAGCAGACGATTCTGTCTCTTTTGGTACGAATCAAATATTTTTCTTGGTGCAAAGAGTTTTTTTTATTTAGTTTTGGCAGCATTATCTATCGAGTGTGTATAAGTAGCGAGATAAGGGTATTTTTTCAATATTATAGAAATGATAAATCTATCGAAAAATTTTAAGGTTGTTGAATAATATAACTTTGTTTGAATAATGAATCTGAGATGTTTAAAATAGATTATTTTAGTTGTGAAAAAATATTTTAAAAGATAAATTTTAGTTTAAACAATTGAAAGAAAAAACTGATGATGACCACCAAATCGAAACGTATATTCAATGAACACGTTCTAAGCGTCTAGTTAACGAAGCCCAATATAATACTTAATAAATATTTGACTTTAAATAAAAAAATAATAATAATAACAAATTCTCAGTTGAAATGTAATTAAAATATTTAATTTAAAAAAATTGACTAATATTTTATTTTGAAGGGTTTTTTTTTCTTTTTAATTAAGAAATTTCCATTTTGTAGTCTTATTTAAAAAAGAAACTTTTCTTTCAATTTTTTGTAATTTTACTAATATTGCTTTTCAATTCAAAGTAATTTAACAAATACTTGATTTTAAAATTTAAATAACTTAAAATATATTTGATTTTGATTTTAAAATATTTATTGAATTTCTTCATTTGGAATTTAATTAACAAATATCGGATTTTAAAGCTAAAATAATTTCATAAACATTTTTTATTTTGAATTTTTTTTTTAAACGATTAAGAAATTTCCTATTTTGAAATTTTACTTATTTAAAAGAAGCCTTGATTTTAAATATTTGTAATTTTAGAAATATTTGTTTTTCAAATGAAAATAATTTAACAAATACTTGATTTTTAAAATTAAATAATAAATATTTGAATTTGAATTTTAACCAATTTTTCAGTTGAAATATAATTTAAAAAATATTTGAATATTTGAAATTATAAACACTTTAACAAAAAAAAAAAAAAAAAAAAAAAAAAAAAAAATATATATATATATATATATATATATATATATATATATATATATATATATATATATATATTTAAAGCATTTTAACAATCTATTTTTATTTTTATTTTTTATTTATTTTTATTTTTCTAGAAATATCCAAATTTGAATAACTTTAAAGGAATCTTGATTTAATTTTTTTATAATTTTACAAATAGTACTTGGTTTTGAAATTGAAACAAATTTAATTAATAAATAGTTTAAATAATGTTTTCTTTTGGAACTTTAGTAAGTTTTAAAATTATACTTTACTTTAAAATAATAATAATAATAATAATAATAATAATAATAATAATAATAATAATAATAAACCTTGAAAAATGCATCAGATATTCAGTTTTGAATTTTAAATAATTAGACAATTCAAAATTAAAATTTTAAACAAATATTTTACTTTGAAATTTAAATTATTGAATGTTATTTTAAAATATCGGCAATTAAAAAAATTCTGCATTTTGAAACTTGAATAACTTTTTAAAAAGATGCTTCCTTTTTAATTAAATTATTTCGAACCTTAAATAATTCAACAAATTATTGATATTAATATTATAAATAGATAAGGAAATACTTAATACTGATATAATAATTTAATGATTTTTAATAAACTGTACTTTAGCTAGCTAATACTTGATAAAATTGATTTTGGAAGTTAAATAATTTAACAAATGACTGTTCTAGAGTGATTTAATACAACATTAATAAAATCCTATTTATTTTTTAAAAAATCCCAATTTCAAAGAAGTTTGAAATTTGAAATTTAGATTTTCTATTATTAAATAAAATTTAAATTCAAATAATTCGCTTTAAAAGGAAAAGAAAGTTTGTCTAGTGAAAGTTTCAGGGTTATAGATGGGGAAAAATAATGATAAATATAAAAAATAATAGATAATAAGACAATAATATAAATATTATATTGTAAGATATTTTTAGTAACATTGAGTATCAAATCTAATCTAGCAATATTATAAATGCAGATAAGCGTATTTCTCCCAAATATGAATTGAAAATGAAATATGCATGTGTTGTATATTTAGATACAATCCTTCAACGCCTCCGTGGCGCAATCGGCTAGCGCGTTCGGCTGTTAACCGAAAGGTTGGTGGTTCGAGCCCACCCGGGGGCGGCGTGTTCGTTTTGCTTCGCATGAAATTTTCACACTATGGCGTTTGTAAATTCTGAATGTGATCATTGATGTGGTTAGTTTATTTATTAACTTCAAAAATTCCCTCCAAAAAATGTCACATTTTTATTGCATTTTTTGTTTATTTTACATTTATAGGTGGGGAAAACTTAAAAATTAACATTTCTAATATGCTTAAGCATTCAGATCAAATTTTTACTTCAAATAAAACAACATTTCCCTTGGCAGTTGTATTTTCATCCTACATGATCGCCTATCAGGAAAATTACATTTACAGTTCTGCACATAAAAAAAATGCAGTTACTTTACAGTTATTTAGGATTAAAATTACTGGAACGGGAGAGTCCTGCATCGTGAATTTAACTCAAACACGACGATATTTTTAAATTCCTACTATTAGCTCACACTCTCTCTATATATATCTTGTTCAAATTTTCAATCGTTAATTAAATATTTTCTATTCATCCACTCAAGTTCAAATACATTTTTTTAAACTTGTAATGGATGACACTTTATGTTAATACAGTTTTTTTTTTTTCAAATATTAATTAATTAATTAATTTTAGTTTTAAATGGGAGAAAAAAAATTCCTCCCATTGTTTTCATAAATGAAATGAAAGATTTATCTCAAATGAGTGATGCCACAGAAATAAAACACCGCAACGATGATTATAAAATAATGTTCAATAAAGATAACGTGGGACATGAATGCTGCACGGGTTTATTTTATATATTTATGATTAAAAAGTAGGAATTGACTTTAAAAAAAAATTATATTACTTGTTTTTCGTTGCTGGTCAGGCTCGGGCTTGGTTGACTCTAATTGTTTCGGATTCGGGTTGGGAAGTTATAGTTGACCCGATTTAATCATTTAATTATTCGACATTAATTCAGATATCTAATGTCTAATAATTAACGGGCAGAATTTTCCGGTACGAATTGATTTTCCCAAACGGAAGAAACTTTCCAAACAACCCAATATTTCTGTTCATGCTACCCACCGTCTTAGGACGGCATTTACACTAGTATAAAAATAACACTGTGAATGTCTCAGGAATATTAGCATTTTTATTTTAAAGAGGGGAAAATGAAAACAATTTGTATGCATTTTTATATATTTTTAAAAATGCATTGTTATTTGTTCTGTTAGAAATTTAATAGAAATTAGAAATTTAGTAATAAATTTAGAAATTTTGTTCTATTAGGTTTTCGTATAGAGGGATATCATGACCCCATGACATTTCCCTCGGATGCGCGCTTGTCCCAAACAATATTGTTTTACATACAGGTTTCGTATTGTATTGATAATGATATAAAATGACTTCTCGACATTTTGACTATAATATCGGATGTCCATTAAGAGTATCGTGAATGATATCATTTTTTGTTTAAAGATAGCGAGGCGAAATCGAAGACTCCGTCGCGGAATCGGCTGTTAATTGGAAGGTTGGCAATTCGAGCCCACCAGTGGGCGATGTGGGGTGATATTTTGCCTTCCATAGCACGTGCATTACTATGTAATTGGCTTTGTAAATCGATGGATAGCTTTTTTGAAAACCTTTTTATTACTTATTAAAGAATTAAAAATAAAGAAAAATAATAAAGTAAGGAAAGTAAGTTTCTTAATAAGAACACCTGCCAATTTCATGCTTTTCCGAACAAAAATAAATTTAGAAAGTAGATCATATATATTTGAGAACAGCTTTAACAGGTCTCTTACATATTTTACAGTAGGGGTACTTTTTTTGCTTTCAAAACTTAAATTTAAATATTTATTATTGTAACACACATTATTTTTCTCTTTTTAGGGTTTCGTTCATCTCACGAAACCCTATTCGTCTCGCTTCTCTGTTTGTCCGTCACAGAAACTGTATAACTTACAGGCTTAAAAATTTGTGTACTTACAGCTGAATACCTACTATAAGGCTGAAAATCATAAAATTTTGGAAGAATCGTATTATTATAATTTTTTCACTTTCAAGATGACCATTTTACATTTAAGACTAAAAATGTGCATATTGTGTTTTTTTAATTTTTATGGCAAAAGCTACCAGCATACGAGGAAAAACATCTTCGGTAGATGTTATTGATTTCAAGTTGTTGTTGTTATATGACAAAGATTTTAATTTATTTTATTATATTTCTCCCAATGCTCATCACATATTTAAATTGCATTGTTTGTTTTCTTAAAAGATTTTTTTATGTTATGTTTTTCTTTTGTTTTTTAGTTCTCTGTTCAGATGGCGCCATACTACAGAAGGGCCTACCACAACTAGGATGCCCCAGGAATCAGCAGGCATTAAGATGAAGCATGTACTGTCTGTATATTCTGCATCTCCCAGATTCGCTCTTGGAAGCGAAGGAAGTCTGGCAATGAACTAAATTTGTATATATAATCCCATGGACAGTAAACAAGACGTTAGCTAGAAAAACTTGAAGCCAGTCACTCGACCCACGGACAGCTAGAAGCTGTTGACAGGCTAAACTTAATTTAGTCTTATCACAAAGTAAATATGTAATAGCGCCCACCATTGTGTATCTATGTGTCTGTAACTATCGGTGTTGTAATAAAACAAGTTGGAAATTGTACGTCAAACGTGACAAATGAGGTGCGTTCGTACCACAGCTAGTTGTATAAATATTCAGATCTTGATGATTTTTAATTCTGTGAAATGAATTATATCGTCTGCAGATTAATTTCTGTCATAAAATAAGTATCTCGGTCGCTTGACGATTAAACCGCGGAAGCTCCTATAACAAAAAAGCACCGATTTAAAAAAAAAAAAAAAAAAAAAAAAAAAAAAAAAAAAAATTCACATTTCTTAATAAATGTTTTTATTAATATTTTCTAAAGTTTTGATTCGATTTTCATAAAATTTGAAATGTCTCGACAAAGTTCTTCAAAGATAATAGATGCTTAAAAGATGCTTAAATTTCAAACCATTCGGTTGGGTAGTTTTTGCGGTTTTTTTATATATATATATACCGCTAACCAGGCCCCTACCTGCCCGGCATGAATGCCTAGCTTAACGGGTTAGTACCTGGGTGCGGGGCGGAAATCGCCTGATCACAGCATGGCTGTGATCCACCTGACTATAGATTTGTTCACATCGCTGCTGTGCTTGCTCTCTTGTGATTTGCTACCGTTATCTTTGTTTGCCGGTTCAAGGTTTCTTTTTAACTTTGTTGAATTGACAGATTTAATAGGTCTCGTAATTTAGAACCTTGATCAGGTGACGAGACCCTCACCTGACTAGGCACCCCCAGAGGTATAATTCACAGGTAACTTGGAGGGCTTTGCACCCACGACGGATTTTACATGCACCAGGTACCATTAGCGTACATAGATTTACATATTTGCCATGTCTGTTGGCTTGTCACGTTCATGGTGGATTGTCGCTGTAGTGTTTATCGCCTCTTTTATGGGCGGGCTGATTTCACTTCTTGTTGTATTTGTCTCTGTCAAGGCTTTTTGGCGTTTTTATAGGCTCACCCCTGTTGTGGGTTGTTTTTTGTCTATCATTCATTGGGTTTTTTTTCTCTTTCTTGATATATTTTTACCTCTAGCTTGTGCTAGAGCTGGTTTTCACATTTTGAATCTTGGTCGTCTTTCGAGAGTTTCACTGGTTATTATGTCTCTATCGTGGGTTTTGTCACGTTGTAACTTTTGTTACTAGTGGTTGAGACATTGTAACTTTTGTTACTGGTGGTTGTCACATTGTAACTTTTGTTACTTTTGGTTGTCACATTGTAACTTTTGTTACTGGTGGTTGTCACACTGTAACTTTTGTTACTGGTGGTTGTCACATTGTAACTTTTGTTACTGGTGGTTGTCACATTTCTGGATGTTGCACACTCATTTTTGTTGTCTTTGTCACTTTATCTCACCCAAGCATTGGGGGTTTTGATTTTTTTCCCCCTTCGTGAATACACTTTTAGCGATCAGTCCATTGATATGCGTTGTTATATTGTCCATTGTGCGTTGTTATATGTGGACGGACGGACCAGACGACGACAATATAGGTGCTACGTATTTATATAATTACGAACGCACCTAAAAAGCATAAAAGGCCAAACGAGTGTCCTGACATCTCTATTCCAGTACGTTATAACTATAACGTATACGTACATCTCGTCGCAAAGGAATTAAAAGAAAAGATATATTTTTCTGTATATTTTATCATATATTCCAATACGAGCAAATCTTGTGTGTGTGTGTGTGTGTGTGTGTGTGTGTGTGATTATATATATACGCAAATTTTATTTTAAAAACGGCTCTAACGAGTTTGACGAAATTTTTATTTACCGTTTTGGGTCATCAGAAAACCATTGGGTCTCATGTTCGAGAAAATTCGATTAGTGGGTCATTTTGGGGGGTCACCATGGGTCAGGATCAAGCTAATTATTTCTAAAAAACGGTTCAAACGATTTTGGCTAAATTTTGTATCCTATCATTTTCGGGCACGAGAAGACTATTGGGCTGGGTGACATATTCGAGAACTTTCGATTAGTGGGTCATTTTTGGGTCAACGCGGGTCAAGTTAATTTTATCTAAAAACGACTCTAACGATTTGGATTAATTTGTATCCTACGAGTTTCGGGCTCGAGAAAATCATTGGGCTAGGTCACATGCCCGGGAAAATTCGATTAGTGGGTCATTTTTGGGTCACTGTGGGTCAAGCTAATTTTATCTAAAAAACGGCTCAGACTATTTAGACTAAATTTTGCATCCTATGGTTTTCGGGCACAAGAAGACTGTTGCGCTAGGTCACATGCTCGTGAAATTTGAATTAGTGGGTCATTTTGGTCATGGGTCATTATGGGTCAAGCTATTTATATCTTAAAAATGGCTCAGACGATTTGCACTAAATTTTGTATCCTACGGTTTTTGGGCACGAGAAAATGATTGGGCTAGGTCACATGCTCGAGAAAATTATATTAGTGGGTCACTGTGGGTCAAGCTAATTTCATCTAAAAAACGCCTCGGACTATTTTGATATTTTGACTAATTTTATATCCTACGGGTTTCGGGCACGAGAAGACAATTGGGCTTGGTCACATGTTCGAGAAAATTTGATTAGTGGATAATTTTGATTATGCGTCATTATGGGTCAAGCTATTTTTATAAAATAAAAGGCATTATAGTAATAATACAGAGAGAAAAATGTATCGAGTTGAACACAAAGCTAATTTTGACCGAGCATAGCTCGGTCTTCCCGGCTCGCATGTTCATATATGATGTATTCTAAGCAATCCAAAATATTTCATCTTTGGCATGGTACATAAAAAGAGCTTCAAGAGAGATTGCAAAATCGATGATAATGTCATTACATATTATCCAAATTCGAAAAAAATTGGTTTCTCGGATTTTCCAGCATGAAACTTCGGTGCCAAAATCGCCAAGTCCGTCACCAGAGTTTATCAGCAAAGCCCCGCCTTAGCTACCACATCTATGGCCAGTGAGCCTTCGCAGGGGCAAACTTCCACCAATAATTTATTCAAGTAATCGTCGCCTTTATTTAAACTGAGAATTTCTACCATAAGCAAGGCAAACACTTCTTTTTAATACTTTGCAACATAGTTGAAAAATGTTTATGAATTCGGATTGTCTGACCGTATGTGTACCATGCTCTAACTCACGTAAATATAATTGGATTGTCATATAATTGATATATGATGTTAAGGTTTACTATGGCATGTTTGATAATGAAAATGAAGTATAGTTCGTTTATAGGGGTACTCGAAAGAATTCATTTACATTGTGGAATATGGAGGGAAAATCGTTTGCATTTTAATGATGATACATTATTTCAAACCTCAGAGCAAAGATACTAGTAGAATGTAGATCCCAATGTTATTTGGTCGAAAAGTTGGTCCCAAAATCAGCTCGGATTTGACGCTTTAGAGGCTGTCTGTTTTGGCGGTAATCGCTTCGCCAGAGGAACACGGACGCAATAATAAAGTTTCGGCGGAAATACGGAAATTCCAAGCAAGTTTGCCCCTGTGTTAATCCAGGCCCCGAGCCTTCGCATCGTCTGCAACTACCCAAATTCAAACATAATTCCACTCACAATTGAGACATTTTTTCCGGAATAATATTGCAAAAACCACAACAATATTATTTTACAGTCTTGTGGGAGTTAGGGGACAGAAAGAAAAAAGAGAATGTTATCGTTTCGCGCAAATATATTCAGCTTCGATTCGACACCAAACGACAGGAAATGAAATCCATTTCAAATAGATTACACATTTTCTTCCTCTACCAAATTGCAGTTTGATGATTCTCTGTATCATCAGCTTCGTGAACATAAGCTTGAAATGATAGATTAAGAGAAATAACTGGAATTAAAGTAATCCTTATTAGAATTTGGTTATCTTTATGATTCCACACAATGAAAGAACGTGGTTAAATTCAGCCAGTTATCGCTATTATCTCCTTGATGCTTGTCAAGATTTCAGTACTCACGCTTGTATCCTGAATAACATTGTAAATAAAAGGGGAAAGTGTTGAAGGTCTCACTGCAGGTTTCCCTCGCTTTATACGGTTTCAGTTAGTGCGAGTTACAGCAGGGGCGCGCCGACCCAATGTGCCATGCGTGCGGTGCACGCCAGTGCCAGGGTGGTGGTAAAGGCGCCAAAGGGGATTCTCAAATGACCTGCTCAACAACACGAAACTTTCCGACTCATTTTTAAACGCTATGATACAAATCATATATTTTTAATTTAAAGTTATACTAAATTATACACCCCTCTTTATTTCATGTAAATAAAATAAAATCATCTTTCTAATTTAATGTTTAAGCTAAATCATTTTACCTTTTATTATAAACTAGCTAACCCGCCCGGCGTTGCCCGGGCCCGAAATATTAATAATCTGTTCTATACGAAACTTGAGCCAAACCCCGTCGTAATCGGGTCCATAGAACCAAGATATACTCCTATAGTTCCACCTTCCACCGCCAGGGGGATTTTGCTAGCCATAGATTGTGTTAGCCATCGCCAACAGACACACACACACACACACAGAGCGAAACTTTCTTTTATTAGTATAGATAAACCGTTTTTCTATTTATTAGATTTTTTTCATCATAGCTGCATGATATATTCAAAAGTCAAAAAATATTATTAAAAATCAATCTATGCACTTTCATTTCTATCTTAATTTCAAATGACGTATTGCATCGCCATATTTTTAATTCTGTAATGGATGCTTTAAATCTTCGTAACTTCTGCAATTCATTTCTGATTGATAACTATCAAACCCTACTATATAATTCAAATTAATGATTTTGTTATTTATCTATTTTTTTTTTAACGGTCACGATTGCATTTATGTTATGCAACTCTAACTTAAATTATTATACATTATTTGTGAAAAGTTCATAATACAAAGAAGTCATAAATACGTCGTGACATTTTCTTAATGATCGAATATAATTTCATCTGTCATATTTCACGTTTCCGTTATTCCTTGAGAATCAAACATTACAGATTTATGTTGATAATATGTCAGAATTCAATCAATTGAATTGTTTATGAGCATTTCGATAAAAATATAATTATTCAATTATTGTTTCATAGCTAAATGACTGCTTTGAACAAGTTTACCATAATTTATTTCATCTTTAAGCTTGGGATACATTTTGCCAAATTGCAATGTTGTTTTTGTTTGAAATTTATATTGCTCGTTCATAGAGGTTCTACAATAAAAGTATTGGTTACTTCTAGTATCTTGAAGTTTTTGTTTTCTTGGACTATTATTCTCTACTAGTATATAACCACCGTCAAAAATGACGGATTGCTATTCTGCGTTCCATTTTCACAAGACGTCATATAAACAAACAGCATGAAGATTTTATTATTGAAAGGTTTGTATTGTAGAAAAGCATATTTTAAAGCCGGTAGATGGCGCCAAAACAATATTGTTCGCAACAGTGTTCGTTTGTTTATAACTGTAATTCCAGTGTTTAATCTGGATTTTTAATTAAGAACTTAAAACGTTATAATAGGATGTGATATACATGTTTTATAGGAAAAACATGCTGAACAGACATGATTTTAAGTAGAAGATATTATCATTTAGCTGTCATATGTTAGCATAGGTTTTTCATTAAGCCTAACATGGCGTTTAACTACGGTCGATTCGTAGACCAGAGTGGTCCCGCCCGGAATGGTTACAGACACTTTCTTGCCTTCGGATTTTATTATAAGTAGATGTACAGGAAAAGAATTGGAGGTTTTTTGCGTTTATAGTATACGCAATGTCGTCATTCGTTAGGAATATATCAAAAGTTTGTCATCACGGCTCCTCTTAAGATATGAGGTATCACCAATTAATCACTTGAGTTATTCATCTTTTCATGCATAAATAACATCACCACAAACGCAAAGGCATAAAATTGGCTGACCTGACTATTGAAGCGATTTGGCATCGAAATGAGTTTTCCATTTTTTGATAAATAAATTACTTATCGATTTATAAGCGATTCGTGTCACACGACAGCGACACCACGTTTTTCGCCCTGCTCGTGGCGCCGCGCTGGGAATTCGTTTCAAAGCGTCGACTTTGACAGTATTTTCTGAAAGATCTTCTGCCTTTACCAAAAAATGGAAAACATCTTTCGATTACATAGTTTCTGAATAAGAAAACCTGCCAATTTCTTGCGTATCCTAACAAAAATGAATTAAAAATTGTGGCAGATAATAGCTCTTTTGTATTTGAGAACAGTCTGCTATTTCAATCTCTTCAGTTGTGAAGTATTTCTTTCTTTAACTCTTCTAATAATGGCTACTCAGCAATAATATTACCCCTGTCATTTTATGTATCTAAATGTATCAAGCGCTAATTACTTTTGAAAAGAGAGAGATTAAAGAAACTTTAATAAATAACGATATTCTTATGTAAAAATATTAACAGTTATAATAGAACCCAATTTAATTTCTATTAAAAGCAGAAGAAACCCTTCTGGTATTTTTTCTTTCTTTCTCAAATGCCCAAGGTTGTTTTGATTTAGTAAAAAAATAAAAAAAGAACATTGTTGATAATTTAGAAAGGATTTTATTATATAAATTATTTGTCATATTTCTTTACTTTCTTCTGTCTTTACAAGAAGAAAGTATTAAATTCATGAAAATTTTCGACGGATTTATACGTTTTAGAAGGTCCTGAACACGATTCGGCTGTTTTTAGAAAATGTCTGTCTGTGAGTCTGTCTGTCTGTATGTGACACAAATTTTGTGTGCGCTCTATCTCAAGAACTAATGCTCGGAATTTAATAAAACTTTATATTCAGTTAGTCCCTGATATAAATTGGTGCTGATTAGTTTTTGGTAAAAATCGCCCAGCAGGTGGCGCTGCTATGCAGCATTTTTTGCGATTTCCGCAATAGCTCTATCTCAAGAATTAATGCTCGGTACTTAATAAAACTTTATATTCAGTTAGTCCCTGATATAAATTGGTGCTGATTAGTTTTTGGTAAAAATCGCCCAGCAGGTGGCGCTGCTATGCAGCATTTTTCGCGATTTCCGCAATAGCTCTATCTCAAGAACTAATGCTCGGAATCTAATAAAACTTTATATTCAGTTTGTCTCTGATATAAATTGGTGCTGGTTAGTTTTTGGTAAAAATCGCTCAACAGGTGGCGCTGCTATGCAGCATTTTGTAGGATTTACACGATTTTAGCAATAGTCATATCTCAAGAAATAATGCACGGAATTTGATAAAACTTGAGTTTCAGTTAGACCTTGATATTAAATTGGTGCTGATTTTTTTTAGTGTATGCGAAACCTGTGTGAGATAGAAGAAAGTTTTGGGATTGACACATCCGACTAGTTTTTTATTATTATGGATATTAATGTACTGCACATCATTACATTTCTTTACTCAAAAGGTTATGTTTTCAATCAAAAATTATTGTTGTGCAGTATAAACCCTGATACGAAGACGTTCCTACTTTTATTAGATGAAAACTTTAGACTTTTCTTTCTGACATTCCCGGACGATTTTGCTGCATAAGTGATTTTCTCTTCTGACTGCGGCTTTTAATGTATATGTACTCCCGTTTTATCATTCCATCTGTTGCTCTCTTCAAATGTAGCTGTGCATGTAAATGCGGGCCGTTCTGTTCTCCGCTTATTTTTTTTCTATGTATATTTATAACAAATAACCAAGAGATATTAAAACTCCATTCCAAGTTTAATAACTGGAATTATTCTCAATATGGAATACACATCTCTCACATTATAATATACATAATTAAAATTTTTCTTCATCTTGTTAAGCAATGCCGCCCAGTGAATTAATGTAGATATGCTCGTGGTGGATCCAGCGAAGAAAAGGTAAGCAAATCCTTTCTTACCTATATTTTAACTATATATAACTATAACCATAAGAAGGTTTTCACGCTTTCCCTACTGCAAACAGATCGTAAAAATTATTTCCTATGCCAACTCGTCAAACATTCTAGAACAATTGTTTAAACAAATTAACACTTGGTAATTTGTTCCAGCGCTTCACTGCCAACAATAAAGACGTCAATTGTTAAAGGTCATGAACTGATTGCTATTTTAATATATCTTCAGCTCTAAAGTACACGTTACTTAATTAATTCTAATAGCGGCTGCGTCGAAATGATATTCACCCGTATCACCCAGTGTTTCTAAGAGTAACAGACGCTAATTACATTTGAAAAGAAAACAAGTTGGAAATTGTACGTCAAACGTTACAAACGAGGTGCGTTCGTACCAATGGCGGATCTAAGGGAGGGGCGATGGGGCGATCGCCCCCCCCTTGAGCTAAAAAAGGGTCGGTAAACCGACATTAGAGGCCTCCACGGGAAAAGGCCTCTGGCGAAGCCGGAGCCCGGCCCGACCTGTCCCGGCCCGACCTAGGTCGGGCCGGGACAGGTCTTCACTCTTTAAGGTCGGGTCGGGACCGGGCCTTATTTTTTCTGGAGACTTGGGCCTGGACTGGGCTTCGCATTTTCTGAAGACTGGTGCCGGGCTAGACCTCTTTTTTTTCGGGTCGAGCCTGGCTTAGATTTCATTCTTTCTAGAGGTTTGCACGGGCCGAGATTTTCAGGCCTGGGGCCAGCATAAAAGCTGAAAATTCGGCCCGGTTGCGACCAGTGGTGGATCGATCATATCCCCCCCCCCCCCCATCTCCCTTGCGCTAATAAAAGGTCTGCATCAGAGGTCTGTGCGGGAAAGGGTCGCACCCAAAGAAAAATCTCGAGCCAATTTTCATTCACGAAACTCGGACCTTGCCTGTTCTCTGCTCTTTCCTGGCCGGGTATTCATTTTTTCTGTAAACTCGAGCCGGGACGGGCTAGACTTCTTTTTTCCGGGACGAGTTTGGCATGGAATTCATTCTTCTTAGAGATCTGCACGAGCCGAAATTTCCAGACTCGGGCCCGACCCGATATAAAAGCTAAGAGTTCAGACTGTGTCTGACTCAACCCGTATGAAAACTTTTATTGGCTCGTTAATACATACCTCTAAATTCTTCTCCCCCGAGCCTATGTTCGGATGGCATTTTTGACTTTCTTCTATCTTTACAAGAACAAAGTATTGGATTAGTAAAAATTTTCGACGTATTTCTACAATTTAGGAGGTCCTGAACACGAATTGACTGTTCTTAGAAAATGTCTGTACATGTGTCTGTCTGTCTACATATATGTGACACAAATTTTGTGGGCGCTCTACCTCAAGAACTAATGCGCCGAATTTAATGAAAATTCATATTCTGTTAGACCTTGACAAAATTGATGCTGTTGATGTTTTGGTTTAAATTACTCAACAGGTGGTGCTGCTATGCTGCATTTTTTGCGATTTTCGCGATAGCTATATCTCAAGAATTAACGCACGGAATTTCATTAAACTTTAGATTATGTTTGACCTTGGCATAAATAGATCTTTATTAGAATTGGGTATATACCGCCCAACAGATGTCGCCGGTATGATCTGTTTTTCACGATTTCCGCGTTAGCTGTATCTGAAGAACGAATAGATCGTCATTTAATTTTTATTGCAGACGATTTGATTTATATAGAAGAAAGTTTTGTGATAGTCACAACATACTAGTATTTATTTGTTTTCGTAAAAATTGTAGTGATGTTGTGCATTTTTTAACATAATTTTTAGAAATTTAATTTGGTTTAATAAATGAAAGAGATATTTTTAACTAGTCAGATGTGCCAGTCTCAAAACTTTCTTCTATCTCATACATGTTAATACTTCAAAATTCGCATCACAGAATTCTGTTTTACGTCAGCTGCTTGCGAAGTGCGTGGTTACCTTCGCTGCATGAACAACTGATGTTAAACTGCGAAAAATTGCACAAAAATCGGTATCACAGTGCCCCCTTCCGGCTGAATATCCCTAAATTCAATTAGGACTTGCTGGCCATCTTTGAAAACCCATAAATAAAATTTGGTTCAATTCATGCATAACTTCCTACACTTTCCAATGATACAATAATGAAAATGTCACAAAAATCGTTATTACAGAGCCCCCCATCCGGCGGAATATCCCCAAATTTAAGTACGACCTGCTAGCCGTTAGTCAAAAACCTATTAATGAAATTTGGTTTAATTCTATGCATAACTTCATACACTTTTGATGATATCAATTTAAATACTTTCTTCTGTTATATATAGAAGAAAGTAAAAATGTACTTTTTGCTTTGTAGAGCTTTAAAATTATGACTTTCTTTTATTATTTGTTTCTTTAATTTTAAACTACGTTGATATTCTTACTGAATATTCATCTGAATGTAATTATATAATTCAAATATTTAATGAGGGTTTATATACACAATTATCTGTCATTAATATTGTTTCCATTCTGTAATCCATGAATTTCAAACATAATTTGAGAAAAAAAAATCTGCGCATAAGTGGGCTTTATGAATAATTTTAACTGTAGAATAATGTTGCTTCAGAAATATCGGCATATTTTGTGGAGATTAAATCTGGCGGTGAAGTATCAATTAAGTTTTTGTACTGGCAGATCCGGGCTTGGGACAAACTTTTAGCTTTTATACTGGCGCGGGCCGAGTCGAGCTCACGCTTTTATGCCGGGCCGGGCCTGGCCCGAGGCTGGAAATTTCGGCAAGTGTAGACCTCTAACCGAGATATCTAAACTAGTTTTAATGTTTTTTCTAACTGCTTCTTTCAGCCAGTGTCTCATAACTACTGAATATATGTTTCGTTAATAAGCTTCAAAACAGTCTTTACTGAATAAAAACTGATCTTTGATATAAAGAAACAAGCAGTCTTATACCCAGTTAGTATTTTTTTACAGAATTTTGAAATGTGGCGATCAATTAAAGCTTAAAAATGTCTTCATGATTATATTAGCCTTAAAAAAATGAGCCTTTATGCGACTTCTGTAAGGTATCTTCCCAAGTGCACAGAGATACACATTGCCTCTAAAAAAAGTCTGTATGAATGCTTTGTATATTTTTCGTCCTACCGCTGTATACTTCTAATAAAAATCTGGGCAACCATTTTATTAGTACTGTAATGTGATGTCGTTCTTCCTTATAGTTTTATCTTTGAAGTGTTTGTTGTTTCTTTGGGCGTTTTATTAGAAGGTCCAATACATTGATTGCGTTACAGGCGATGTTACAGGGAGAAGAGCTCGCCCAGCCTCACTATACCCATCCCTACATCTGTCCAGTTGGCGACAACTTTCAAGTTATCATAATCTACGATAATCTTCGCTCCTAATCTTCGTGCTAAATATCGATGGTCCCGCGTTAGGCTGACAACCTGACAGGGGCATTATAGCACCTCAGGGCCCATAGTAAAAAACAAAAGCAGGGCTCGGTACTATAGGCCATAAGCCTTAATGAATTGAAAGTTTGGTTCTCAAAAACAAACTCACTTTTTTCTGGCACATTTACAAAATCATTGATATTCATACACATATAAGAATACAAGATCAGTAGCAAAGGCTGTGTTTTAAGCGCGCGTAGCAATTCAAAAATTTGCTCTCGCTCCCTAGAGACTACTGTAGTTTCTTATACCGTAATTTTTAATACAGCGAGGTTTTGGAGTTCCTAAAAAATTTAGCGCACTGGGCAATTCTTAAGATACTACAAAAATCCCATTTAAAATAATTCCACCTTTTGAACATACAACTTAAAATTCCACCTAGAGACCTGCGCTGATCGGGTTGTCTCAAACTGAACCCGAAAATTCCATTGTAACCAAACCGAACCCCGAAAAAAAAAATCTTCATCCTCCCAAAACCGAAATGAATGAAAATTAATCTATATTTTAATAGAAGTATAAAATGTAGTATATATGCAATTATATCTCTAATTTCAATTTTCTTTTATATAGAAATATAAACATATAGTATATATATACTCATTAATATTCAAATACTGTAAAACATTTAAATAACGGACACCGAGGTGCCGTCGAATTTATCTCTTACTCGGAGGAGTGCGCAAAAATATGAAATATTTGTATTGGGGACTGTCTCCGCTCTTCAGGAGTGACCGTACGGAGGTCTTACTGTACATGATATTACTTCTGAATTTGCGGATAAACTCGACGGCTCCAAGGTGTCCGTAATTCGGAGGTTTTACTAAATAAAAGAAAGTATTTTCTACATAAAGCTTTCCGCTATTTGGGACTGTCCGTTATGAAAGTTTTACTGCATATAGATTTTATCGGGAAAAAATATTTTAGACATTCTTTTAAAAAATTGTGTCAACCCGAGCACGACACCGCAAGCAGGGCCGTAGCTAGAGGGGTGCCAGGGGAGGCTCAGCACCCTCTGAAAAATTTTGAGCTCCCCCTGGGGAAGTTGCCAAAGTCGCCAAATGAAATTCTGTTTCAAAAATCCAAAAGAAACTCTGTTCAAAAATTGAACTTAGTTTTGGCTTTTTTTTTTTTACAGTTTTGCATAAATTAAATTGTAGTATTTGTTTAAAAACTTCTTCGAGTGCTTCAATATGCGCGCATCCTATCTGCACATACTCAGAATAAGCAAACTTTTGCTGATGCAAACATTGACTTTTGTGTTAGTTATATACTGAATTTTTTCATTTTGCAGCGTTTTCCATTATTAGCATAAAACAAAGTTATTCTAATAAGTTTGATAGTAAATATGAAGCTTATGATAAACATTGTTTCCTATTTGAGTCATCCTAGTTTAAATATATATAAGATTTTTAATTTATAAATGATACTAATGAAAAAAACTAATAGCCAATTTAAATACAAGTGGTTTTAGCATTTGAATAATTTTAAAATGCAAAATACATCCTTCATTTTTCTAATGTTTTTTATCATATAAAAACATAACTTTAGAATCTTTAATGGCAGGGAATATTCAGAAAAAAATTAAAGGTTGCAATTCTTTTGAACTGTGCGCTTTTTATTTAATTACTGACATCATCACTTATTATTTCACTAGTATAATTTTACACTGAAAATTTTCCTTCTGCAGCCAGTGATGTAGTTGTAAAAAAAAACAGAGGGCATCCGCTGCAGGCAGAGGGAGTATATGCTAAAGAGCTTATGCCCTAAAGAGTTTATGCTATAGTATATTGTTTTTGAGAAGTGGGTATACGGTATTCCTTAAAATAATCCAGAAAATATACGGCGCATCCACCGTATATCCTCCAATACATCCCTGTCTGCAGCTTTTACTTTTCGTAGAATGAAATAAGGTTATTATAAACAGTTTAATATGAAACGCAGTGCCTACAATATGAAAAAATCCCAGTCAGTTCAGCCTACAGGCGCAGGTTAGATTTCGAAGACGCAGACCATGGGGCTCCTGTTTATTGGGAATTGCAGAAAAAATTACCTTTTTGCCATGATTCGGGAGTTGGGACCACCCACTTCGAAAACTACCTGTGTCTGTAGGCGGAGCCGACAGAGATTGCTTTGTTTTTAATTTTATTTTGCTGTAAAGGTTGGTCCTATAAAAAATTTGTAGATAATATTAAGAGGATTTATAATAAATTTAAGTGGATTTAATAACTTGTGAATTGACAAAGTTGGAAATTTTTTTCTTCTTAAACCCCTATCCCTCCCCCCTTCGAGGCCATTTTTAATGATATCAAAATCTGTCATACATAAATTTTCGGCCCTTTACCTAGAAGTAATAATAACTTTAAACGGATTCGATGATACTTATCATAATTAAGAAGTTATAGGGTTTTCTGTTTTCACAAAAAGCCCCCCCCCCTACCCAGTGGTTCGATTTTGCCCATTAATAAACTTGACCGAGATTTTATACACCTTGATTTTATGTATTAGTTTGGAAGAGATTTGTGCAGAATTATTGAAGTTATCGTGTCCATAAAAAAGTGATATAGATAGATAGATAGATAAAAGTTTTGAACTGGGGGTGGTTTTCGGTTCTGAGAGTCATGATCGGCATAGATCTGCAAAATTTTCCAGAAATTCCAACATAGGGGAGAATGTAATAGGTAGTATTTCTTACAAAATCTACCTAATATGCACTGATTTACTTTTATATATGTACTTTGATCCTATATATCTGTGTTTGTGCGTGCATGTGTCAGAGAGAGAGAAATAGTATGAGCCCCCCCTACATTCTCTTGAGCACCCCCTATTGTTTGCTTCTAGCTACAGCCCTACACGCAAGAGTAAAAAAACCCAACCCGATAATGTGAGTCAACGCGACCCGCAGGAAAAATGTAGAAGTCAACCCGACCCGCAGCAAAAAAAGTAAAAATTAACCCAACCGGAACCCATCTCGTACCAAAAACAAGTTAACCTGACCCAAACCCCACCTACAGTAAACAAGTAGGAGTCAACCCGCCCCAAACCCGACCCGTAGCAAAAAAGTAGAAGTAAACCTGACCCCAATTTAAAAAAATTAGGCCCGACACGACCAAGATTGCGGGTCGGATATTAACTTTCAAATTTCTGATATCGCCCCCCCCCCTTGAAGACTGTCTAGATCCGCCCTTGGTTCGTACGCACGTTTTAGAATTAAATTCATGATATCCCGTGCGTAGAACGGGTTAAACAGCTAGTTAAGTATATATTTTATGACACTGTTCATACAAATATCTTAACTAGTTATATAAATATTCAGATATATATGTATCAGCTAGTTATATAAATATTCAGATCTTGATGATTTTTAATTCTGTGAAATGAATTATATCGTCTGCAGATTAATTTCTGCCATAAAATAAGTATCTCGGTCGCTTGACGATTAAACTTCGGAAGCTTCTATAACAAAAAAGCACCGATTTAAAAAAAAAAAAAAATTCAAATTTCTTAATAAATATTTTTATTAATATCTCCTAAAGTTTTGATTCGATTTTAATAAAATTTGAAATGTCTCGACAAAATTCTGCAAAGATAATATATTTTAAATTGCAAACCACTTGGTTGGGTAGTTTTTGCGTTGTTATATGCGGACAGACAGACAGACGGACGGACCAAACGACGACTATAGGTGCTACGTATTTATATAATTACGAACGCACCTAAAAAGAGAGAGAGAATAATGATGATTAAGAAAGATACAAGTAGATTCAAAATGATATACTCAATTTCACATACTTATATTTCTTAAACTATACATATACATTATATGAAAATTGTGTTAATTACATTTGATTATGCTAACATTAAAGATTATAATTGTTCAATGTACCCCCCACTTTCCAACACGACGGATAACATCTCAGCTCAATTCATTCCACATCCGATGGAAACTGTCTTGACTTTAGTTCACCGCAGATGTGATACAGATGTTTAGATCTTGTTGTTAGAGGTGGTACATAAACTGTTTCTTTTACGAATGTGTGTGCTTAAAAAAAAACATGAAATATATTATTTATTAACCCTGGAATGCTACACCTATTTTAACTTATTTTTATTAAGGTGGTTTTCAACTGACTTGCTCAACAACGCGAAACTTTCTGACACATTTTCTGACTCATTTTTAAACGGAAAGGCATAAAATTGGCAGGTCTGACTATTGACGTGATTTCGAATCGAAATGAGTTTCCGTTTTTTGATAAATAAATTACTTATCGAGTTATAAGCGATTAGTGTTATGTGACTACACGTTTTTCACTTTCTCGTGCTGCCGCGCTGGGAATTCGTTCAAAATGACGAATTTGATAATAGTATTTTCTGAAAGATTTTCTGTCTTTACCAAAAAATGGAAAATGTGTTTCGATTATATAGTTTCTGAATAACAGTACCTTCCCATTTCATACATTTCCGAACAAAAATGAATTGAGAAATGTATCAGAAAGTAGCCCCTTTGGATTTGAGAACAGCCTCTCAGATATCTTACACTAGGGGGCAGCAGTGCCCCAAATAAAAATAAGATTTTTAAAGAGGCGCCTGAAAAGTGCCCCCATGAAAAGTTCCCCCATACGTCATTTTTACGTCACAGCAGATGGGGGTAGATTTCCAGTCATAGAGAATTTTACTTTCGTCGAAAATTGGAAAACTTCCCCCTGAAAAGTTCCCCCAAATCAGAAGGGGGAAGTTTTCCAGTGAGATGGGATTTTCTTTTCACTGAGATCTTGAAAACTTCCCCCATGAAAAGTATCCCCGTACGCCATTTTGACGTCACCACAGATGGGGGCAGATTTCCAGTCCTAGAGAGTTTTACTTTCGTCGGAAATTGGAAAACTTCCCCCATGAAAAGTTCCCCCAAACTAAAAGGGGGAAGTTTTCCAGTGCCAGACAATTTCTTTTTCACTGAGATCTTGAAAAGTTGAAAATTGGAAAACTTCCCCCATGAAAAGTATCCCCATACTTCATTCTGACGTCATAGCAGATGGGGATACATATCAAGGGGGAACTTTTCCAGTGCTAGAGAATTTTCCTTTTACTGAGAGCTTGAAATCCATCCCCATGAAAAGTGTCCCCATATCTCACTTTGACGTCACAATATAGGGTCACATATCCAATGCTATAACATTTTACTTGTTTCGAGAGCTGAATATCTGGCACTCGAAATGTGTTTCTCTTTTATGTCTAGTTACTATTGTTACTGTGAATTATTATTATACGGACTTGAAGAAATGCGCAGAAGAGATTTAGTGCGTAATGTAAAAGTATCTTGCTTACTTTTCATATTCGGTTCTCAAACACATACTAGGCGGTCAAAAAGGATTTAAGTATTAATGTTATATAATGTTGCTCAAAGCATAATCTGTTAGAAGGCTCATGGAAACTCATCGAAAACAAAGATTTTTGTATTAGCGGAAAGTGTGTGCATAGGATATTTGTTGTTGAGTAGAGCATCAAATGTGAATCTTTAATGAAAAATTCCCATTAGTTATTATTATTATTATTATTATTATTATTATTATTATTATTATTATTTTGAAAATTAGAATTTGCTCTTTTTTTTAATTTTTTGTTAATATTCCCAATCAAATATCCAATATTAATAATTTGACACAGTAATGATCACTTTAACTTTTCTACTATTATATAAAAAAAAAAACCAAGTCATTAAATATCCATCATCAATCAAAAATTAATTTTTTGAAGGTATTTCATGTTTTTGGCAAACATTTCCGTAATAATTTGACATCGAATTCCACTATAAAAAATATACAGATTTTTTACGCTTGGTAGAAATCACAAACAAGCGATTTTTTTCAAAAATACATATTTTTTTTTAAATCTTTTTTAAGGTAATGCAACTAAAAAGAAAAAAATAAAAATTATTTATTTTCTTATTTTAGAATTTAAAATTTGATTTCTCAACGCATAATCGTAAATTAATTAAAATTAAATTACTATTTCATAAAAAGCTTTTTTTTTTTTTTTTTTTTTTTAGAATATAAGTAACTTTTATGGATAGTACCAGATTTACAGGTATATTAATAAGAAAGAAAGGGGGTGCTTCAACTAACTCATTAACCACATGGTTTCCAAAAATAATAAACAGATTAAGAACTCTTAACTTTTATGCAAATTTTGTGCCAGTGATAATCCTTTTACAACCAAAATGTGTTGATATTAATTACCACATGTTTTCTTTGCTTTAGCAATTAAAAATAATTATTTTAACTTCCGTAAAGGTGCGCCTGTTGTCTTTCTATTTAAGTTGCTATATTTCTTTTTTATAGAATTTCTTCTAAACACGAGCATTTAAATAAAAACAAAGTCTAAATTAATCTACTTTAAAGCATTCTATTTACATTATTTTTTATACATTATTATTAAGAGTGAATGAAATTGGGCTTCAGTACCAAGCGTGAATACTGCCTTTAAGATTTCACACAGTTTTCATGTATCCAATTATTTATCTCATGTTTAATATTTTCTTACGTTTTTGTGGCTATAATTTGAGAATATGTAATGTGCTAAGTAGAATAATTTAATTAAAAGTAAATTATTTCTGTGAAATACTTCATTTGGAAATAGCATATTTTGCCGTAATAATTCAGAGGAAAACAAACATCGCGAATATAACAGTTTAGAAATTGTTACATAATGTATGCTTAGTTTTATTATTATTATTATTATTATTATTATTATTATTATTATTATTATTATATTATGCTTTCATTTTATTTTATCTATCTCGTGCTTTTAATGTGCATATAGTATGTATAGCACTTATACAGCAGGTATGTCAAACTCGTTTACCGCCGCGGACCAAATTAAGCGTTATATACAAAGCCAAAAAAAAAAAAAAAAAAAAAAAAAAAAAAAAAGATAATATTATTACCATTGCACAGAATAAAATTTGTTCGTATAAAACACATCCATGTTAAAGAAATGTGCATGTAAAGTTCAAAAGTAAATAAAATTCATAGTTTGTTTTATCTTATTTTTCGAAAAAATACTCGAAATTGCTTTCTATCAACCGAATCAACTGAATTTAATTTATTTTTTTTCTAATTTGTATTTATTTTGCAATTTGGTTGTGCACGATGACCTGTTAATCTTTTACCTAGCAAAGAAATAGCTGCCAATCTTCCGTATTTTTTTCCAGTGAAAAAGAAAACATATTTCGAATCAAAAAATTTCTTTAAAAATTTGTGTTTTGTATCTATGCTCTACTTATTCTTTTTTATTTTCATTTATTAAATACATTTTCTGGTTTAACGTATGTTGACTTGAAAAATAACAAAAGGTTGGCCGCTATACGCAAAGAAGCCGTACAAAAGCGCGCTTGTTCAAAAAATGTCCACTCCGATGTTTTTCTAATAATGTTTGACAACATATAAAATAAAATACATTTTCTTTTTGAAAGTTGTTTTGTCAAAATAATAAATTCTATTTGAAAATGCTAATCATGGCCGGATTAAGGGGGGGGGGGGGGTACGGGGTTGCAGCCCCGGCCCCCAATCCGTCAGGAGCCCTCGTCAACAGCTTAAGTTTTATCAAAATTTTGTTTTAAAAATTACTTAAATTTCTAAAAGAAAGAAAGAAAAAAGAAAATTTTTGCTTCTAAAATGAAAAAACTTTTTCTGAAATAACGAGATAAAATCGGGTTTCAAGCGTCATCACTTTTTCCTTTTGCAATTCCAAAACTTCGAAGTACGATTTAAGGGTAGTCGTCACTCCCTTGAAAACACCCGATAGTTATTGTTAAACCTATGGCCAGGTTGCTTTCAAATTTCTCGTTTAAATTTAAATACTTTTAAAAGATTTTTTTTTTTTTACATAAGATAGCTGAGGTCGATCCGTAATATGACGAATTTTTATTTTTTCGATTTCAGTTGCAGATCTGTTTAGTAAAGGTATTTTCACTTTCGGAACCGGTTTTGAAAGTGAAAGTACCTTTATTAAAAAAATCTGCAACTAAAATATCAACCTCAGCTATCTTATGCAAAAAAAAAAAAAAAAAAAAAAAAAAAAAAAAAACTTTTCAAAATATTCAAATTTAAATGAGAAATTCGAAAACAACATGGCCATACGTTTAACATTAGCGAGCGGGTGTTTTCATATTCTTTTACTATTTTTACCCTACTTTTGCCCGATACCAAAAGAAGAAAACATCTTTACTATTTTCCGCTTCTACCACCTAATCTCAAAAATTTTGTGCACGCTCAGGAGAAGAATCTTGAATTGTAAGGTCTATGTGTGCACGGCATACGATTTCTTAGAAATTAGTACAAGGTCAGGACCCCCCCCCCCCCCCCAATGCCTAACATCCGACACTTCCCAAGGGCAACCCCCTCCCCAATGACATGACCAGTATCTTTCAACAGTATTTTGCGTAAGAACTGAGAACCATTGGCCAGTACATTGAGAATCATCTCTGTCTGCCTCTCCTGCATAAAAGTCTATGGGAAAAAAAAAAAAAAAAAAAAAAAAAAAACAGACAGATAATCAAAAAGAATGTTTTGTTCGTAAACTTTTATTTTAATATGATAAGAAGTAGATTTTAGGAAGTGTGTTTGCTTCCCTTTTCCTTTATCTTTAATGTTTTTATTTAATACTAAGTAAAGAAAAGCGTTTATTTAATTGAGAAAAATGCTTATCCTTGAGTATGAGTACATTTAACTTGTAGAAAACCATTGTTTTTACTGCATGTGTTTAGGTGGCTTAAAAAAAAAGAAAGAGAAAAAAAAGGTTAAATAATATTACACCTCTTATGGGTTCGATTGTTTGTGACATATTTTTTATCGCCATCTTTTATCTTATCAATTTAAGTTAAGTTGATTAATTATGAATTTCATTATTTAAATGGCTTTACACACATCCTTATTTTATTAAAATTCCCATATTCATATATAAATTGTTTCTTTTATGCAATTTTTACTAAAAATCAATACGTATGGGTTAAATTCTTTAATATACTCAGATTAATTTGTTTAAGGCGGTTCTCAAATTCCCTGCTCAACAACGCGAAACTACCTGACGTGTTTTCTAACTCATTTTTAAATGTAAAGGCATACAATTGGAAAATCTGACTATTGGAGGGATTTAGGATCGAAAAGCGTTTTAAATTTTTTGATAAATATATTAAGTTATAAGAGATTCTTGTCAAGTGACGACAAGTTTTAATTTTTTCTCGTGCTGCTGCGTCCGGAAATTTGATTTAAAATGCCATCTTTGACAGTATTTTCTAAATGAGCTTCTGCCTTTTCCAAAATATGTAAATCGCCATTCGATTACATAGTTTCTGAATAAGAACACTTGCCAATTTCATGCGTTTCCGAACAAAAATGAATCAGAAATGTGTCACAAAGTAACTCCTTTGGATTTGAGAACAGCCTTAATAAAATTAATCATATTTTGCACATAAATTGACATATTTCAGTCAAACTGGAAAATTTTAGCATATATATATATATATATATATATATATATATTTAGATATTTTAATTCATTCTCAAGATATAGATTCCACTAGAAAAGTAAATTTTTTTAAAAGTTTGAGGTGTTGCATTTTTTTTAATCAGAAAAAAATTGCTTTTTGTAATAAAAGTTTTATCTCACATTTATATTTTCTAACAAAACTAGTGGGCTCTGCTCCCTTCGAGCTACGCTCGCCAACTCCCGTGCATACCCCGCAGAATCGAAAAACACGTTAATTGGTCTAAAAACACGCTAATTTTTTCTATTTTAAAAAGATTATCCGATTACGGAAGACTGATTGCAATGAATTTATTTAATAAAATTTAATATATTTTGCACAAAAATTGACTTGTTTTAGTCAAACTGAAAAATTTTAGCATGCATATTTTATAACATTTTGCTCATTGTCAAGATATAAATTTAACTTAAAAAGTAAATTTCCTAAAAAGTTTGAAGTGGTGCCATTTTTTAAAATCAGAAAAAAAATTGTTGTTTTTTTTTTTTTTTTTTTTTTTTTGTAATAAAAGTTTAACTCACAGTTACATTTTCTAACAAAACTAGGAATTTCCGCCCCCAACGAGCTACACTTCCCAAGACTTCACAGGCTCTACAAACCCAATGATATAATCTGTTTTAAAAAGATTACTTGATTACGAAAGATTGGATGATATTAACACGACCAGTAGTGATCTTTTATAATCGGGTATCTATTCATTTCCCTTTGACTTGAACATTCCCAGGGCCGCATCCACCGCTGTCGCAACTGCTGACGGTCTAACTGCTGGAAGATTTTTTTTCTTTTAGACGCTATAAGAAAATAGTTTTAAATAAATATTATTTTAATATATATATATATATACATGTGTGTGTGTGTGTGTGTGTATATATGTATATATATATCAATCATAATCTTTGCCACTGAATGCTTTCCGCACATAAAAATGTAATTATTTGAAAGTTTTCGTTCTCTTTTAATATTCACGTGTAAATATTTTTTCGAATTGAAAAATATTTGGAAATATTATTATTTGGAGTTTTTAAATACAATGCAAATTTCTTCATTAAATGCTTTACACGTAATAACTTAATTGTTTTAAATTTTCCTTCATTTTTAATATTCGCGTGTAAGTATATTTTGCAAATGGAAAATGTTTAGAAATATTACTTGGGCTTTATAAACATCTAGAATCAGAGGTAAAAAACGGCTTTTTGGAAAAAAGAAATAAATATCCATTCAAGTAATAAAATTTTGGATTAAGGGAAAAAAAACATAAACATAAAATTAGACACTATATATATATATATATATTATATATATATATATATATATATAACCATAAATGAAACATTATCATAACGCCAACTTAAACATTTATTTAATTAAGTATGAAATAATTAGTTGACAATAAAAGATTCCCCAACACACTGAATATGGAATCAAAAACATTGAAAGAATAAGAAATTAAATAAAAATTTGAATATATGGAATTAAATGAATTAAATGAAATGAAATTTGTGGAATTTAGACAAAATTATCAAGTCCCAATTGCCTAAATACCACAAATAAAATGAAATGAGATGTTTCATCATCATATTAGCCATATATTGCTAAAAAATATGATATTGGGACTACATCTCAAATACAATGATTCAAATCAGTGATAAAATAAAAAATAAAATACAATATAAAAAAGGAATGAAGCCATACTTATAAATTACAGAGAGAACATTTAATAGAGACATTAAGTATAAAATCCATAAAGATGAAAAGAGATAAAAATAAGATACCTTGCAGTTCATGAACCATCATGGAAACTCCAACATGACTGGGGAATGAATTGCATAAAAAATCATAACATGTTGCCAATTTTAGAAATATAAATTGCTTAGAAATAT
Source organism: Maratus michaelseni (assembly GCA_963931845.1). Classification (NCBI taxonomy): domain Eukaryota; kingdom Metazoa; phylum Arthropoda; class Arachnida; order Araneae; family Salticidae; genus Maratus; species Maratus michaelseni. Next base: position 143,573,285 of record OZ007597.1, read on the forward strand.
AAATTGCGTTGCAGTGATGCCAGAAATAATGTTAAAATATAATGGATTATAAAATAAACAGAAACATTAGTGCTGCCATCTATTAGTAAAAGTGAATATAATCTGAATCGAAGGAATTGTATGGAAATAAATGTTTCATAAATCAACCAAATTACTATCTTAATTGATACCAATTAGTTAAATAATAAATTAATGAAATTAATTAATAAATATAAAATTGAATTACATTAAAGCATGTATTAATGAATAATTCTATGTTATAAATAAGTATTAAGATGGAAAAATTAATAATAAAAAACAACTTAAAATAGTGCTGCCTCTAGTGGTAAAAGTAAATATAAAGTAATGGATGAAAATTAGTGTTTAATAATTAAACCAAATTACTATCTTAATGATAGCCATAAGTTAAATAATACATAAATGAAATTAATTAATAAATAGAATGTTGAATAATATCTAAGTAATGGATGTATCAATTAATAATACTATGTTATAAATAAGTAGTAATATGGAAAAATTAATAATTAATGCAACATTAAAAATGTACCATTAAATGACAACAACGATTAAATAACTGTACTAAAATTGCAACATCAATTAAAATAATTTAAATTAAAATACTAAAGATTTGAATTAAGAATCAAAGAATTTAAAATTAATATTGATTAAATATTGAAATGAATTAGTCACAAATAATGTGGCTTCAAACAAAGTTAAATTAAATAAAAATACTTAATAAAATTAAAACATATTATATTAACACTGTATAAAAGTAAACATTATCTTAGAAGTTAATATGATATTGTCCACCAAAGGTAATATATATAACCATTAATGAAACATTACCGTAACACCATATATATATATATATATATATATATTCGACACAGCATTTCATAATCTAATCACGTAATATATATATATATATATATATGCCTTCAAAAGAAGGTTAAATTGCTGTGCATAGTTTTTAATCCTATAAAATTTATGTAACTGAATTATATTCACCGATTTCAACATTAAACGGAGGCACTTAAAATAATTATTCGATTTTAAAACTCTATGTTTCACCATGTTTATCATACATTTATCTATAAAACTATCATTTTTCATGTTTTTCTGTCAATTACAATACTCAAACATTATAGATAAAGATTCTCTAGACGCTTAACATTTTATTACGAGGATCTTGGCGATATTTTAAAAATAGAAATGAAATATTTCTCGGAATGTATTAGAAATGGAGATATCCAATGCTGTCAAGATGCTGTTAATCAATGATAAACAATTAATATCTGTTTTCCCAAATGTACTGCATATTGCAATTATAGTATATAGTAGTACCGCTTACAAACTTTGAAGCAGAATGATCATTTTCCAAACTAAAATTAATAAAGAACAGACTATGATCGTTTATTCTGGAGCCCAAACTTAGCGGTTTAACACTAATGTCACTAGATAATGACATAACAGGACTGTTTGCATTTCATGATGCCCTGCAATCACTTGGAAATTTAAATACAAGGATTTTTTTTTTCAATTAACTTAATTTTTAGTAATGAAAATCTAATAATAATAAGAAAAAGCTTAACATGTAATTAAATTTATTTATATCAATAAACAGATGTATTGAAATTATTTTTAATGTATTCAGTTTTTATACGCCTGGAATATTTCTATTTTTTTTAATGTTTATAAAGTATTTGTTAATTGTATATGTTTAAACAAACTAATTAAGAGCACTATTGAAGATAACAAACAAACAAACAAAAAAACGCTCTTGATTAACAATATAAATATTTCCATTTTTAAAATTTGTATTTCAGGATTAAAAAAAAAAATAATAAAAGGTGTGTGGGGGGGGGGAAGGGGGATAAATATTCAGTATCGTGGGAAGGGGCACAAAATTTCCAGTAGCAGGGGAAGAGGGGGGGGCAAAATGTCCAAAATAGCCCCGGGCCAAAGAAATGCTTAATCCGGCTCTGATGCTAATACTATCAAATGACATGATGATATTATGAAATTTGCCCTGAGGTTGAAGTTTACTCAGGTGCTTTTATTAAAAATGAAAACTCTATTGGTGGTCTTTTAATCATTCACATTCATAATTTGTCAATTTAAAATGAAAATGCTTACCTTGTTTAACATTTCGTAATTAACAGTTAAACTTTTATGATGGAAAGCCGTCAAATTTTTGTATAAGAAGGTAGATCTGGTTATATTCGTTACCAATATTATCAAGATATTTTCTAAATTGACGATGATTAAGCATGTGCGTACGAATATGATATAAGTTTATAAACATGTATCCGGCTTTTATAAATCGATCCGGCTATACAAAATACTTTTTAGCAATGGTACTTTTGCTTATAGTATTTTCAAACTTCTTTAACTGTTCTGCGCATCCTTTCTTCCATTTCCTACTAAATGATTTTGAATCACGGGATATTTAATGCAATAATTATTTTATAAAGTAAATGTATTTTCTCCAATAGGCTTGGTGAAAGCACTCTCTTTTAAGAAGTGTCAATTTCAATTCTGACAGTTTTTCTTTCTGATGTTTGGCCAGATTTTTAATGCTTTGTCCTGTAGCATCTCTTAATGTTCCATTCTTTCGAAACTCCAACAATGTTTGGATATCAACATATAATTTCAGTTTTGCTTTTAATATAATGGTATTGTGAATCAACTTAATTTTTTTTTAATGTTTATTTTCCGTCAATCATATATATTCATACTGGTAGAGTTTAAACTTAAAAAAAAATTCCTAGGTTGTTTATCAGTATGTTATTAAAATATGTGTAAATCGGTAAAAAAAATAAAAAATAAAAAATAAAAAAATAAATAAAAGAAAATAAAAGAAAGAAAGAAAGAAAGATCAAGCAGGTTTCATTAACAATGACACATTTACTAACCTAAGTAATGAAAATAATTAAAGAACTTAAATCCAAAATATTTTTGTAAAACAAGAGTGGAGAAACTAGATGACATGACGTATTCGGGGGTTTTGCTTCAAGCACAAAAGTGATAATTTATGTCATTTGGAAAGCAAATCATTTAAAAGCCACTTAATTTTATACTTTGATTTAAAAAAAAGTTGTAACTGTTCTTAATTAGCCCGAATTTTATTAATTTTACTATACATTTCTTATTATTTAATAAATATAGCATGTGTAAAATTGAAGAGAGTAGTAAAACAAGTTGGAAACTGTACGTCAAACGTTACAAACGAGGTGCGTTCGTACTATAAAAAAAGTTATAGTTCTATAAAAGTTATAGTTCTATAAATATTCAGATCTTGATGATTTTTAATTCTGTGAAATGAATTATATCGTCTGCAGATTAATTTCTGTAATAAAATAAGTTTCTCGGTCGCTTGGCGATCAAACTTCGAAAGCTCCTATAACAAGAAAGCACCGATTTAAAAAAAAAAAAAAAAAAAAAAAAAAAAAAAATCAAATTTCTTAATAAATGCTTTTATTAATATTTTCTAAAGTTTTGATTCAATTTTTTTAAAAATTGAAATGTCGCGATAAAATTCTGCAAAGATAATATATCTTAAATTTCAAACCATTCGGTTGGGTAGTTTTTGCTTTGCTATATGCAGACGGACGGACCAGACGACGACAATAGGTGCTACGTATTTATACAATTACGAACGCACCTAATAAAGCAATAGTTTCGTCATAAAACACATAAATATTATAAGAAAAATACTGTAAAAAAATTACGAATCTTTAAATTTTTAGACTCGAGATTTCGCACTTTGTTACATTCCGATTAGTTAACTGTGTATCTGCAATTTCTTGGAGCTAATATTTAAAACTTCAAAACTGAGCTACATCTGTCTATATACATCAGTTATGCCAAATGAGCGGATTTTTTTTTTTTTTTTTTTTTTTTTTTACTACCACATTTTGAAGAAAAATATTTCCCTTAATTAATGACGAAATAAATAAGACAAAAATTACTATTAAAAAAAGTGGTAGCAATTGTGAATAAAAAAAAAATCCCTGACGGCTCGGCCTACAGGCACAGGTAGATTTCGAAGACGCAGAACGTGGGGTGCTTGTTTGTTGGGAATTGCGGAAGAAATGACCTTTTTGCGATGATGCTGCAGTTGGAACCGCCTACTTCGAAACGAAACTTGTTTGCAGGCGGAGCCAGCAAGGATTTTTTTTTTTTTTTTTTTGCTATAAGAGTTGATCCTATAAAAAACATGTCAATATAAAAGTTTTAGATAATATTAAGAGGATTTATAATATATTTAAGCGGATTTGAAATATTGGGAATTGACGAAGTTAAGAATTTTTTTTCTTCTAAAACCCCCCTTCCCTCCCCCCCTTTAGGCAATTTTTAATTATATCAAAAATCTGTCATACATAAGTTTTTGGCACTGTTCCTAGAAGTAATAATAACTTCAAACGGATTCGATACGTATAATAATAAAGAAATTATGAGGATTTTTCTGTTTTCCCAAAAAGTCCCCCCCCCCATTCCCCCTCCCCCCATTCCCCCTCCCCCCATTCCCCCTCCCCCCATTCCCCCCCCCCCTCCCCTTGGTTCGATTTTGCCCATTAACGAACTTGACCGAGATTTTATGACCCTTGATTTTATGTATCAGTTTCGAAAAGATGCGGGAGTTGGAACCGCCTACTTCGAAAAAAAACTTGTTTGCAGGCGGAGCCGGCAGGGATTTGTTTTTTTTTTTTTTTTTTTTTTTTTTTTTTGCTATAACGGTTGGTCCTATAAAAAACTTGTCAAAATAAAAGTTTTAGATAATACTAAGAGGATTAATAATAAATTTACTCGGATTTGATATCTTGTGAATTGACGAAGCTATGATTTTTTTTCTCCTAAAACCCCCCTTCCCCCCCCCCCCTTGGGGCCATTTTTAATTGTATCAAAAATCTGTCATACATACATTTTCGGCCCTTTTCCTAGAAGTAATAATAACTTTAAACGGATTCGATACGTATAATAATAAAGAAATTATGAGGACTTTTCTGTTTTTACAAAAAGCCCCCCCCCCATTTCCCCCCCTTGGTTCGATTTTGTCCATTAACGAATTTGACCGAGATTTTATGACCCTTGATTTTATGTATCAGTTTCGAAAAGATGCGGGAGTTGAAACCGCCTACTTCGAAAAATAACTTGTTTGCAGGCGGAGCCGGCAGGGGTTTGTTTTGGTTTTAATTTTGTTTTTGCTATAACGGTTGGTTCTATAAAAAACATGTCAATATAAAAGTTTTAGATAATACTAAGAGGATTAATAATAAATTTACGCGGATTTGATATCTTGTGAATTGACGAAGCTATGATTTTTTTCTTCTAAAACCCCTCTTTTTCCCCCCCCTTGGGGCCATTTTTAATTATATCAAAAATCTGTCATACATACGTTTTCGGCCCTTTTTCTAGAAGTAATAATAACTTTAAACGGATTCGATACGTATAATAATAAAGAAATTATGAGGATTTATCTGTTTTCACAAAAAGCCCCCCCATTTCCCCCCCCTTGGTTCGATTTTGCCCATTAACGAACTTGACCGAGATTTTATGACCCTTGATTTGTATGTATCAGTTTCGAAAAGATGCGGGAGTTGGAACCGCCTACTTCGAAAAATAACTTGTTTGCAGGCGGAGCCGGCAGGGGTTTGTTTTGGTTTTAATTTTTTTTTGCTATAACGGTTGGTCCTATAAAAAACATGTCAATTTAAAAGTTTTAGATAATACTAAGAGGATTAATAATAAATTTACGCGGATTTGATATCTTGTGAATTGACGAAGCTATGATTTTTTTTCTTCTAAAACCCCCCTTTCCCCCCCCCCCCCTTGGGGCCATTTTTAATTATATCAAAAATCTGTCATACATACATTTTCGGCCCTTTTCCTAGAAGTAATAATAACTTTAAACGGATTCGATATGTATAATAATAAAGAGATTATGAGGATTTATCTGTTTTCACAAAAAGCCCCCCCCCCATTCCCCCCCCCCCTTGGTTCGATTTTGCCCATTAACGAACTTGACCGAGATTTTATGACCCTTGACTTTATGTATCAGTTTGGAAGAGATTTATGCAGAATTTTTCCAGTTATCGTGGTCAGAAAAAAGTGACATAGATAGATAGATAGATAGATAGATAGATAGATAGATAGATAGATATAAACTTTTGAACTGGTGGTGGTTTTGGGTTCTGGGAGTCATGATCGGCGTAGATCTGCAAAAATTTTTCAAAATTTCCAACTTAGGTGAGAATGTAATAGGTAGTATTTCTTACGAAATCTACCTAAAAGCAACTGGCAATACTTACATACATATGTTTGCCATCTCTAAGACTATTTGGTGTAAGTGAGTTCTTCAAAAGTGTATTTTCAGCATGCGTGTTCGAGCAACTGAATAAATGCCAAAATAAATGCACAGGTAAAATGCCAAAGGCTTGGCGGGCCACAGAGAAGTTGTCGGCGGGCCAGTTGTGGCCCGTGGGCCACGTGTTTGACATACCTGCTTTACAGGGACACTCAAAAGAATTCCATTACAAAAGGGTCTATGGGGAGAAATCGTTTGCGGTTTATTTTATAATGTTTCAATATTTGAAACATACTGAAACAGATATATCACTGAGGTGCATTACAAGAGGCTTACTATAGAATATTGTGTGTATAGCATTCCTCCTTCATTTACAGGGTCACATAAAATTATTTTGTTAAAGTACTGTCTGTTAATAATAATGGTTGGAAATGCGTTTTCTGTTGCGTTTTTAAATGGAACTTTTTTCCCCCTATTATACTTGATGTGTATAAATCCTATAGGGCAGCACAAAACATCTCGAATGCATTTGCGTTTATTGACGGAAATTGCCGATGGGCTATTTTCAACTGTGCTATGCGTATCCTAACTGAACTAAATTTTTGAATTCTATGTAGTATATATAAAAATCAGTAGATCATACACCGGGCTGCGCAAAATAGTTAGGATCGTTTTCCGAATATTGTTGGTAATTTCTAAAATTGGATTTTTAAATGTGTTATGTGTTTTCCAAATTGTTAACTTTAGCATCAGACTTAGACATTCTTAAACGGTAAAGATTTCTATAAAAGCATTTTGGAAGTGTTGAAAAGTTTTACATATTCCATACTTAACGCATGATTTTTTGTTCTTGTTTTTTTTTTTTTTTTTTTTTTTTTTTTTACTAGGAGACAGCAATTTAAAACCTCTGTCCCCCCACCAAAACAGGAAAAATCTTACGAGCTTCATCTGGTGACAACTTATTAGAAATATTTCCAAATTTTTAAAATGTTTTTAATTAGTTGTTTGTTGAGACACAAAAACGAATCTAACCATTCGTTCTATTAATTTTTGGGTTTAATTTAACAGTTTAGATTTCTTTATTATTAGTTTTTTAGAGTTTAGTATTATTAGTTTTTTAGTCTGAAAAAAGTAATAGAAATAGAATCTTATTTTAAACTCAAAAGGTCACTAATTCAAGAGATAGAAAAATGGTTTTCTAGTTTAAAAAATTGGAAAATTGTTTGAAAAATTCTTTTTTAGTTTCTAAACTAAAACTTTTGAAGATTGTCAGAAATCATATGGTTAAAATAGACGTATCAGATAAAAAATAAGAAGTTGAAATTTATTTTCTATTTTTCTATTGAATAAGTTTCCATAAAATGTTATTATTATTAAAAAAAAAAAAAAAAAAGCATGTACTAAGTTTCACATATGCTTTTTTTTTCTACAGATAATATTTGAGTTATTTTAAGATACATTATGGTTGATGTAGCTACATTGCTAAGCTAAACAAATGCTTATTTTTGTTTTTTTTTAGTAAGTTTTATATTAATTTCTGTACAAAATATTTTAGAATTATTCTTTATTCGGGACTCAAACTCTTCCATGAATATCTTACTTCTTTCTTTCTGTATCACCCTTTTTTTACTGTATAAATTTGACATAAAGAAAAACGAAATATAAAAAGTGCTTAATGTGTATTTATAATTCAGGAGAAAGGAAAAAGAAGCACATAGAAAGGACTAGCAATTTGAAGCCAAAACGAAGGGTTGACTTGATAATGTGTTAAAAAAATAAGACTATATCGTTAACTTTATAGTTCCAGATTTTTCGGAAAACGCAAATTAATAAATATAAAATAATGAATCAAGAGTATGAAGTATTGTTTTATTTTCCTTTTTTTATTTCCTTAATTTTAATTATTTTACTAGCATCCTGATTTGATTACTTTTATAATTTAAAAGAAAACTAAAATAACCCCAGATTTATTTATTTATTTATTTATTTATTTATTTATTTTTTGAATTGCCTTTCTTGATTAAAGTGGTTATCAAATTCCCGGCTCAATAACGCCAAACTTCTTACTTCTTTCAAAACGTCATGGCATAAAATTGGCAGGCCTGACTGCTGAATGAACTGCAATTTGGAATCGAATGGCGTTTTCATTTTTTGATAAATAAATTACTTATTGAGTTAAAAGCAATTGCTGTCACGTGATGATAGATTTTTTATCCTTTCGTGCGCCCGGAATTTATGTACAAAACATCAACTTTGACAGTATTTTCTGAAAGATCACCTGCCTTTACTAAAACATTGAAAACACCACTCGATTACATAATTTCTGAATAAAGAACACCTGCCCATTTCATGCGTTTCCGAACAAAAATTAATTCAGAAATTTGTCAGAATGTAGCTCCTTTGGATTTGAAAACAGCCATAATGCTATGCAATAAAGGGCTAATTTGTAAAACAAGTAACTAAAAAATGCCATTACGAGATATAAAAGATTAAAGTTTTTTAATAAAGTAAAGAAAAATATAAACTATACTATTGTGATTGCTTCCTCTAAAATAGCTTATTTGTTAAAGACTGTATCCTCAGTTAACGTATGTGCAGCATATTTTGAATAATATATTTTATTTTATTGAATTTACGGAGTCTTCGTTTATAAAATTCACATCCCTGAATATCATGGCATATAGTGATTAAAAAATAAAACTTGCACGTTTTAAAAGTTGTCAGGCCAGGATGCAGTTTACATGAAAATGAGAAAAACCTTTAAAAGTACAGTTACCATCGCCGCGGTGGACAGCCCTGCTCAAAGGCACCCACTCTGTCTGTATTAGATTACACATTTCAAAAATCTTAAAGATAATATTCTTTACTGAAAGCTGAATAAAATATTTCGATAAACTCTGCCAATTAATTCATAATATAGCCGATCTGGTTCGTTGCTCACATAAATAAGAAATAGAAAATGAATTAATGTTTTTCATGCTTTCATGTGTATGTTCCGTTCAGATAATCTTTTATATTTCTCAACTCTTTTACTGCAAATACTGTATTTTTAAAATATTTTCTTCTTTTTTTTTCTTTCGAAGAAAATTATATGACCGTTTAATTTTATAATTAAAAATAATTATAATTAAAAATATCTTATTACTTTATAGTGATGTTTCACTTTATTTATATCATATAGTATTTAAAAATGCATTTAATAATTGATGCATCTTTTATACATAAAGTTTGAGATACTAGCGAAAAAAAGATAAGAAAGACAGAAAACAAGGGGGAAAAATCGTTTCATATAATTCATAGGATTCACAGTTAATTATTCACATTAAATATTCATATATTACATAAGAATATATATAAAAAGTTTGCATTATTTTGATAATATCGGAAAATCCATATTAAATAGAGTTTGAGTTTCAACCCAAAAAAAATTCATGGTTAAGCTGTTTCACTAAGTACTGACTATCAAATAAACTGTTTTCTACCCCGCCCGAGGCGAGGCATCTATTTGCTTCACACAGCCCGTTCAGCGTCTTTTGTTAATGACTTATTGAGCGACCAGGCTATATTTCCGCTAACAATTCAAACGTATACAGAAGATGAAGAGTGGAAAACGGGTTTAGCACTCTGTACATTCTTCCTTTTATCGTGATTTTTCTCGGAACTAGAGCTCCTATTATAGGAGTCTTACTCGGAACCAGTTCCGGTATTTCTACCAAAATTTTCACTTTTCATTCAGAAGAATAAATGAAAAAAATTTTGTTCATTCAATTTTAAACAAGAACGAAAAATCATGCGTCAAGCATAGATTCTGTAACACTTTACAACACTTCTAAAATAATTTTACAAATCTTTACCATTTAACAACATTAAAAGAAAAATAAATACATTAATTAAGAAAATTATTTCATTCCCGATAATTAAAAAGGTTAATAATTAACTAACTATTTATCACATTTCATAGGAGACAATACGGTCTTTTTTATTATAGGGACCTTGACATAACCCAGTCTTAAAAAAGTGAAATTTTTTGCCAAATAATCGCGAAAATAAAATTGCAACCAATGCAATAAGGAGGGCCAAATAAAATCGTGGAAATAGACGAATTGGGTAAAAACAAATATCAATTTTACCTGATAAACAATTTTACTTTTAAGTCTTTGTGGAACGTTTTAACATCCTTCAAAAAAACCTTAATTGGAAATAGTATATGCTTTTTCTTTAAATTCAATTCTGCCTCCTTGGTTTAATGTATAGTTGAAACAAATCTTGTTTTCTAAATGACAGTATGTTGACAGGCACTTTTTGTTCTCCAGAATAAATTGATTCATGAAGTTTGTATATGTGAAAATATGTTTTTGTTTTTCGGAAAATTTACTGAAATCAAGATTTTGTTTTCACCATCTATTCAAAGTGAAAATAAATTCTGTTTTTCAGTTTTAATGAGAAAATGGTGTAAAAAATATACTAATATGTTTTATTTCTCCTTTTTTATACACAAATATGGAGTAATTTCCTTTCCGTTTTTAGATAAACTTCGTTAAAATTTACAAAAAAAAAAAAAAAAGAAAAAAGAAAGAAAAAGAAAAAAAATCTTGGAATCTAATTTAATTTTTTAAATTCTGAGAGTTTGTGCGACATCCTCGGATCAAGTAAATCGAGTTGAGTTCAATAATCTAAGAGTAGTTGCGAAATACAAAAACATGGTCAGATTTTAATATAATAGATTCGTGTTCATTTTCCTTTTCTTAAAATTATGATGTGATTTTTAGCAGAAAACTCTCATCTGTATATAACGGATACTCATGCTTAATAATCAGTATAGATAACAAAACATTTAAATTTTTCTTTATAAATATGGCGTGAAACTCATCTACTTTCTATACTTACTGATCCTTGTATTATTAATGTAAGGAATTAATTCACACTCATTTTAAAACATATTGGAAAATTCCAGTTTTATTTCAAATATGAAGTCTCTTTTTCACCAGAGAAATCCCTTTTTAATGACATAATTCTTGTTAATTTTCTTTTCCAGGCAATTAATTTCAATACTGGCATAGAAGAAATTAAGTTATTTTAACGAAATAATATTAAATCTTTAGGTTTTATCAACAAAAATGGAACTGTTAACATTCGTCATTTTTTTTAGGTAATCGAGTTATTTCTTAATAGTTTTAAGAAATAGTTTTAAGAATGAAATAACTATTTCTCGCTATCCATGACATCATTTTTGACATGGATAATTTTGCGGAGCATATTAATGACATTTGCTAACCATTTTCTTTTGAAACTTCTTTTTACTTTTTAAAAATTTAAATAAAAAATACGGTTTAGTTATATTAGCCGTGCGCAGACGGTAAAACGTCAAGTATTGTTACCATACAAAAGAAAAACAAGAACGAAAAATCATGCGTCAAGCATAGATTATGTAACACTTCCAACGCTTCCAAAATAATTTTACGAATCATACTCTTTAATAAGCTAAAAGATAACATCTAAGTAATCCGAATACTTTTATTCAGCCCTGTATAGGATCTATAGATTTGTATATATACTACATAGGATGCTAAATTTTAGTTCAGTTAGGAAACACGTAGCACAGTTTAAAATTCTCCGTCTGGAGTTAAATAATACGGAAATGTGTTCCCGAACTTTTGTGCTTCCCTGTATAGGATCTACAGAATTTATACACACCACGTAATATACAAAAAGCGATTTAAAATTAAAATCGCGTTCCGTAACTTAAAACGCACTTCCAGGAGTTATTGTTAACATACAGTAGAGAATTCTTTTGTGTGTCCCTGTAAATGAACGATGACTGCTATACACACAATATTCTGTAGTAAGTCTCTTGTAATGAACCTTATATAAATTTCAATGCGTTTAAAATAGGGAAACATTATTTAAATAAACCGCAGACGATTTTTCTCCATAGACGTAATGTAACGGAATTCTTTTGACTGTCCCTGTAAAGTAAGTATAAGTGCTATGCACACCCTATTCCATATTAAGCTTCTTCTAATGCACCTTAGTGATATATATAAATTTAGATGCGTTTAAAATAGTGAAACATTATTTAAATAAACCGCAAATGATTTTTCCCCATAGACCTCAATGTAATGGAATTCTTTTGAGTGTCCCTGTAAAAAAACTATAAGTGCTACACACTTCCGTTGAAATAGGGAACATGCTATAGATAACGATTATAACATATAAAAATTGCTGGGCAATCCGAGCATATTTACGGGAGTTAGAGCACGGCCAGACGGCCAGACAAACCGAAGTCATAAACACTTTTCAACTAGGTTGGAAAGTGTTAAAAAAAGAAAAAAAGTGAAGAAAAAACCTAAGATCATTTTATTTCCCCACTTTATTTTAGATGAATATCCGCTTTATTTTAGATGAATGACGTCATATTCGCCTGTTTCCTATGGTTACGCATATTGAGACCTTGTATTATTATCAAAAACTAAAAAAAGTACGTTTCATTTCTAATAATATTATTTTATCTTATTTTTAATTCTTTAATTTTTTTATTTCATTTTCATTTTTCATTGAAAAATTTTCAGTTGAAACTAAATTGTTGAGTAAAAATTATTATTCCGGGTTTTGAATTAGTTTTCGCAACGATAAAGTACTAGCAACGGTAAAGTAAATTTAACCATTTTAAAATATTATACGAAAAAATTTCCATTTATTCTCCATAAAAATAATGAAATTTTGAATTAAGAAAAATATTTGAATAAAATAAACAAAAACCAGCCTATGTTCATTTGAGGGTTATTATCAACCTATACGCAAAGATACAGGATCATTAAATGTTCCATTTTGACGCTGGCTTCAGCCTAACATTTGAACACAATCAGATTTATAATATTATTAGGATTAGGATTAGGATAGGATGTAAAGAAAACATATTTTTAATTTCCAGTTATAGATGTTATAAATTTATGATGGATATTTAATGACTTGGTTTTATGTAATAGTAGAAAAGTTAAAGTTCAGTTTACTATTTAAATTCGTTTCAGTGGGTTATTAGTAGTTCGAAATAATTTATCCTTTCAAAATAAAAATTCAAAACCGTGAAAACGCATTATGATCCAGACAACTGTGAGAGGTTGGGATCTTAGACCAAGACCCCGATTATTAACCGGTTAACGCGGCACTGCATCCAATGTCTGCTTTGCCAATAAATTGTAGTATTTATGAGGATTTTATTTTAATGTGTCTCGATTTTTTTTTTCAAGAATTACAGCTGTTGAAATAGGCTCTTCGTTTTCGTAAAATGTTAAAAATGAAAAAAAAAATAATAATAATAACGATTTGTTCCTAGTCGCTTTAAATTGAAAAAAAAAAAAAAAAAAAAAGCAAAGCCCTGAAAAAAATTGCCTTTGCCTCAACAATCGTAGAACAATTTGGTAAAAATAGTTTTTCTTAAACTATAAATAGGCTTAAAATTACACAATGTGCTAAATACTTAAAAGATGACAGAAATATTGAAAGAAAATTTTTATAATTATTTTAATTCACAGTACTTTCAGGCATAAACATAGCCGCCGTCAGAGAATACAATAAACCAATTAAATTTTTTAAAAAATATTTTTATCATCTTTTAATTGATCAGCACATTCTATAATTTTAAGTCTAACTATTAAAGATGAATTTAGCATTCTATTTATTTATCTATTTGCTCATATAAATGGGGTATCACAGATTAATCAATTAGAAAAAAATAGTAATTTTGTTACAAATTCTGTTCAAAAATCAGATTTCTTATGTATTTTATGGTCTACTAAAAGTTAAAATTCCATTTATATTTTGAAGCTAATGTTCGTTTACAACAATATAATTATTTATTTGTAAGTTTGTTGTACACTAATGACATAGTATATTTTTTAGTTTGATCTTAAGATTTGTTTACCTTTCAATTAATATGATTATTTTTTTCAAAAACACAGTTTTAAAGATAATAATAAAGAAGTTGATAGTTGATTTCAATTCTAAATTCTGATCTGCTGATTCAAGAATTATTTGTTTTTGTGTCAAATTATTGATATTGGATATTTGATTTGGAATATTAACAAAAAAAAAAAAAAAAAAAAAAAAAAAAAAAAGAGCAAATTCTTATTTTTCCAAAAAAAGAAAGAGCAAATTCTTATTTTTCCAAAAAAAAAAAAAAAAAAAAAAAAAAAGTAAATAACTTATGTGAATTTTTCATTAAGGATTCACATTTGATGCTCTACTCAACAACAAATATCACATGCACACACTTTCCGCGAACATAACAAAAATCTTTGTTTTCGACGAGTTTCCATGAACCTTCTAACAGATTATGTTTTGAGCAATATTATATCACATTAATACTTAAATCCTTTTTGTCCGCCTAGTATGTGTTTGAGAACCGAATATGAAAAGAAAGCAAGATACTTTTACATTACGCACTAAATCTCTTCTGCGCATTTCTTCAAGTCCGTATAATAATAATTCACAGTAACAATAGTAACTAGACATAAAAGAGAAACACATTTCGAGTGCGAGATATTCAGCTCTCGAAACAAGTTCTAGCATTGGATATGTGACCCTATATTGTGACGTCAAAATGTGGTATGGGGACACTTTTCATGGGGATGGATTTCAAGTTCTCAGTAAAAAGAAAATTCTCTAGCACTGGAAAAGTTCCCCCATGATATGTATCCCCATCTGCTATGACATCAGAATGACGTATGGGGACACTTTTCATGGGGGAAGTTTTCAAGATCTCAGTGAAAAAGAAAATTACCTGGTACTGGAAAACTTCCCCCTTCTGGTTTGGGGGAACTTTTCATGGGGGAACTTTTCCAATTTTCGACGAAAGTAAAACTCTCTAGGACTGGAAATCTTCCCCCATCTGTAGTGACGTCAAAATGACGTATGGGGACATCTTTTCATGGGGGAAGTTTTCAAGAACTCAGTGAAGAAGAAAATTACCTGGCACTGGAAAACTTCCTCCTTCTGGTTTGGGGGAACTTTTCAGGGGGAACTTTTCCAATTTTCGACGAAAGTAAAATTCTCTATGACTGGAAATCTACCCCCATCTGCTGTGACGTAAAAATGACGTATGGGGGAACTTTTCATGGGGGTAGTTTTCAGCGCTCCCTTTTTAAAAGCTTTCATTAATTAAATTTCAGTATTTATTATTATAACACACATCTCTCTCTCTTTTTTTTTTTTTTTTGGATAGCCATTTTATTTTTATACCAATTTAAATTTACGAAGACTAAAAATGTAGATTTTGTATTTTTTTTTCATCTTTAAGCCTAAGGCTGCCATCATATATGTGGAACAACGTCTTCGGTAGATGTTATTGCTTTCAAGTTGTTGTTGTTATCATGTCATGACGAAGAGTGTAATTTCTTTTATTATATTTGTCCCATGTTGATCACGCATTTAAAATGCAATGTTTGTTTTCTCAGAAGATTTGTTTTAAAATTATATTTCTCTTTTGTTTTTTAGTTCTCTGTTCAGATAGCGCCATGCTACAGAAGAGCCTACCACTACCAGGAGGCCCGAGTATAAGATGGAGCATGTACTGTCTGTATATTCTATCGCCTAATTAAATCTGCACACCCAGCCTTTTTCTATGGGAAAAGACCGCGACCTACGTTATACTAGAGCTCCTATAATACGGTATGATTCAGCCTGTATTATAGGAGCTCTAGTATAACGTAGGTCACGAAAAGACGCACAGATGGGCATATTTGACATGACGCAACGTTTTAGAATTCGCTACCAGAGTTAAAGATGGTCAAGCAGAAATGAGACATGTTACAGTTGTAAGGTGGTTCTAAAATGACCTGCTCAACAACGCAAAACTTTCTAACACATTTTCTGACCCATTTTTAAACTCAATTGCAGTAAAATGTCGAACGAAATTTTAAACAATGATTGATGACTATCTTCTTATCACATAGTGTTTTTTTAATGAATTTAAGCCGTGCTGTACAATTATAGGTGCAATGAGTTTGAAAGTAATTGTGTTTCCTAGATCCTTTTATTATAGTACTTAAATTATATATGCCCATATTGGTAGCACCAACTAAATGCATTTTTAATTGTGTTTTCAACTTTCAACAAAGTTTTCAATTACTTTTTTTACATTAAAAAAATTGTCAATTTTATATGTTAAAATGATTTATGGTAGTTCTCCTTCCAGCTAGATTTGATGCAAAAACAAAAAGGAGCGAGCGAGCGAATCGAACTGGGACCGCGTAGCGATCTTAATGGGAATTGCGTCGCAATTCACGGGGGTTGGCGAGCGCAGTGTTGAATTCAGACACTTTTCTCCGGGAGGGATTTATGTGGCTCCGGGGGGGACATTATAGAGTTCCGGGGGGGGGGTGAAATTACACATTTTGACCATTGAAAGCATAAAATTTCAAATCTTCCGGGGGGGACATTTCAATGCTCCGGGGGTGACATTCCCCCCCCGGGCTACCCCCTGGATTCAACACTGGGCGAGCGTTAGCGAGTGGGGGGCTGAGCACCCTGGTATAAATAAATAAAGCCGTGGTTGGTAGTATAAATTCGTAGCCAGTTCAATTACCGTGCTCGTGGTGACCGCCCCTTTTGCACGGCCCTGCTTTCCATTACACGAACCCCGAAGTATCAACATGGTAAAATGACTGGATAAAGAAAAGTAGATGCTGACTCTTTTGACTAAGACGTGTTGACAAAACGACATTTGGTTAAAACGCCAGAAGTCTTGTCCGATTTGTGAAAATGTATGTAATTTTATGTAAATATAACGTGAATATATTAAAAAAGTTTCCATTATAAAGTATTTCCTGTTGCAATTTACTCGTCGTCATTTACATATCAAAAGAGGAATTTAAATTTTAAACTATGCATCTGAAACAAGGAAAAATATATCCAAAGAAAATGGTAGAATTCCAGAGTTAAGAAGTTGTTATTTCCTAAATTTCATAGTAAAGCAGAGGCGTAGCGCATGGGGCGATTGCTCCGGACGTTAAATTTTAAGCAGAACCAAAACATTGTTGCATATAAGCTATAGTTAAAGAAATACCCTAATCACTAAATAAGATTTTCAATATTTAGAAATGCCCCGGGCGCTTAAAACTCAACCCACCCAACGCCACTGTATTAAAGTAACTTGTTTATAATATCTATTGCAACATTTACTCTTTTTTATATTAAAAGAACAGGTCTATCTGCTTATTTGGTGTGGCGAAGAAAAAAAAATATTATGGAAAAATATTCCACCTAGACAGGCAATGTCCGTAAGTGAAGATCGAACAAAGAAAACGCCGATGCACTCACAGAAGAATTTGGCACTCTTTCGCGCTGTTTATCTTCGGGAGGAAGTGCGAGTTGAGTTGAAGGTCAATAAAGTATTTTCAGGTTCCAAGGTCAATAGCCAACTGCGTCTGCCGACAGAAAGGAGTCGGATCTTTCTCTGATGCGGGATCAAAGAAAGTGACGTCATCGGAATCCAGGGAGTAACGGAAGTGGTTACGCCGTTTGGTTTACCGAGATTGGAGACGGCGGATGGTAATGCGAAAAATTATGTCATAGGTGAGATTGAGATTGTTTACAAACTCACGAAGCAATCAACGCAACGTATTACCTCAGTTCTAGCAATACACATGTAACCAAAAGGAAAACGATGTTTGAAGAGTAATTTAATTTTGTCGAAACCAGTATTTTCTTACAGAACATTTCTTCAAATTATCTTTCCTTGTTTATGCTTATATTGAATACTGAGATTGAAAAGAATATGCAGATGATAAAAAAAAAGCTACTTTTTTCATACATGTTATTTTAAACACTATATGAGCACGTTCAGAGATCGAAACGCGGGTTTCTCAGGGTAAAGTTGGGTTAAAATGGTTGTGAATGTTTTGGGTAAAATTGTGGGCATGTTTGCAAACAAACACTGCCGTCAACCAATCTACCACTACATTTTTATCATAGTAATTATTGCAAGAACCGTCCTGGTGACGTTGGTCAATTATATCATAGATTATTGCAAGAACCGTCCTGGTGACGTTGGTCAATTATATCATAGACATGTTAAACGTAGACCAATTAAATGGTCAGAACTCAAGTGTACAGTAGGAGTGATAAAGAATGACAGTTAACAGTTGCAGTTAACTATAAAGCAAACAAACAAACCAGGTTCCCCAACCAAGTGATCACATTACCCCAAAAAATTCTGTGGGTAATGTGGGTTACCAAAAGTCTAAGTAATTTCCGGCTCTGAACACTACGAGTGAGTAACTCGCAAAAAGTCATGTGATATCGGTTTCTGAACGCTTCGGGTCCCCATGATAACTCAGGTCGCGGTCCGTGAACGCACCTTATATGTCAGAAGAAAAGGTGTGGGGGGGGGGGGGGAGATTCATGGAGGTCATACCCAAGATACTCCTCTTTAAAGCGGCCACCTTGGTGTAACAGACTTTTCGAAGTTTTAAATTACTTTCACAATATATCGAACTTTTTTAAAGTTATGGTCACTTTTAACATGTTGAAGAACCTCTGAGGACTGCGTTCGTCCCTGTGATATAAAGACACCCTACGAATGCTCTTCTGTAAGTGAATGAACGATACTATCCTGTCGATCTTAAGTTGAGATTGATTTCAGCAGAATATGGGGTTTTAAGTAGATTGTTAATGCTGTGGCCGCACATGATTGTTTGATTGCTATTTAAGATGAGGTTTTCTCTGAGCAAAAATGAGTATTCCGCACTGATCCCCAGTTCAGAATAAAACCATTTTAGACACTGTGACTCCAAGTTAGTAATGAGCCTGCGTCAGCGATGCAGGTTTATCTTTTCCTCTTCATGATCTCGAAATTTTATGCTAACCTATAGGTAAACTTAACTATGTGATTACTCATTACTTAAAATAAATATCAAAAAACGGTTTTCGCCATAAGAAAGACGACGTCAGATGCAGACGTAATGTGTTTTCCAAAAATTATTTTCCTACATTTGAAGTATTTTGAAAAACGCAACAAACTTCGAAATTTTAAATTTGGCAAAAAAATTTTTATAATTTATTATCTTCTTAAAAATACTTAAAATACAGGAAAATATTTTTAAAAAAATACACTGCGTCTGCATCTGATGTCTTCGATAATTTTCCTAATTTTACATCAGGTACTGGGTAATCATCGAATTAAGGGGCAGGGGCTACGTTACTTTCAATCAAGCGAAATTACTCGCTTGCTAATGTTAATTTTTTTTTGTATTGAGGTTAATCTCTACAATCGCCGTTTTTTACTCTATGGATTTTATTTACAGGGTTTTTTTTTTTTTTTTTTTTTTTTGGGTGGGGGGGGGGGGGGATATTTTCCCTTTCGAAATTGGTTCCGAAAGTGAAAGTATCCCCATAAACATAATACGGAAATAAAATCGAAAAATCGATATCGGAAATGAAATCGATTGTAAAATCAACCTCAGCTATCCAATGAAAAAAAAAATCGTTTAAAAATATTGAAATGCAAACAAGATTACTTTAAAAGAACTGTCCCATAAGATTAACATTAGCGAGCGGGTGGTTTCGCTTGAGTGAAGTAGCTCCTTAAGTTACTCCATGGGTTAACATATGTTTTCGTGATGGCTGACACTAGCCGTTAACCCTTTGAGGGGCGGTGGTATATATTATATAGCACCTAATTTTAATCTGATTCAAACCAGAAACTTTTAATTAAATTTTACTTTTTTAACTTTGACGGATGTTGAAAAATTGCTTTTCCTTATTTTGAACTAAATTCTTTCGTAAATACCGGTGTGAGTTCGAGGTTACAGGGACAAAATTGCTTGCCCCTGAAAGGGTTAAGGATGTTCTCATATACAAACTGCCTACTTTCTGAAGCATTTTTAAAAAATTCAATTCTGTTCGCGAACTTATAAAATTGGCTAATCTGTAACAATAATATTCAGAGCTATATAATGAGTATTCAGTAGTAACTTCAATCTTACACTTTATTCTTCTCTACAGTGTGGATTTCAGTGGTAACATTCATAGTATGAATAGTAACATAGTATTCAGATACTATGTAAATGAATTGTTTATTCCTTTGTTCGGTAAAAGCAGAATATTTTTCACAAATTGTCAAAGTTTGCGTTTTGAACGGAATTACCAGGCGCGACAGCGCAGGAAAAGAAAAAATATTGCATTCTGAGACAACAATCGCTTATAATTCAAGATGTAATTGATTTATCGAAAAATGAAACAAACTGTTCGATTACAACTCTTTTTAATATTCAAGCTTGCAAGTTCCATGCTTTTACGTTCAAAATTGAGTCAGAAAATGTGCCAGAAAGTTTCGCGGTGTTCAGCTGGGTAAAATATATTTTTAGGGTTTCGTTTATCTGATGAAACCCTATTCGTCTCACTCATGTGCCTGTCTGTCTGTCACAGAGTTCGTTCTCGGAAACTGTGTAAGTGCGGGGCTTGAATTTTTTCATACTTATAGCTGAATACCTCCGATCACACGACAAGTCTTAAAATTTTGAAAAAGTCATATTATTTTAATTGAATTAATTTAATGTCACCCGACTGCGATTTAGATTTTAAAACAGAACCATGAGGTCAGTCTTTTTCGCGCAGGCTAGGTGACTCTGTCGTAGCCCATTTATCTATTTTTCAAAAGCTTCCTGGTTCGAAACTGGGCATCGAGTTTGAATTTTTTTTTTTTTTTTTTTTTTTTTTTTACCGATATAGATTTTATTATCTAATCTATTCAATTTGATAGATTTTTTTTTTTTTTTTTTTTTTTTTTTTGTACATTTTAAGGCCAAAAGTTGTTGAAAAATATTTTATCAATTATTACTTTTTTAATTCAAAAATGATTTTTTTGGAAATTGAGAAATTTTAAATTTTGTTTAAACCTTCGCTAATTTTTTTTAATTTCATCTAAACAATGTGTTTTGTTTTGAGAAAATTTGAAATTTTTAATTTTGCTTAAATATCCACCAAATTCTTCAACAAGTTAAATTTCGTTTATTTTATTTTATTTTATTTTTTTTTTTTTAGAAATTTTTTTATTTTATTTAAACTTTTGCTAAATTTTGAAATTTTGTAATTTTGAATTTTATTTAAATAAATTTATTTATTATTATTTTTTTAAACAGCCCTTATTTTTAAATATTAATTTTCCTCTTTAAATCATTAATTCTCATTAATAACTAGTGCTGCCATCTCACTTTTAATTTATTAAACTGCTGCCATCTGTGCTCTTGTTGATAAAGTGTATTGATAAAAGATATGTTTTTAGTAATTATAAATTAATGATTTGGATTTATTAATCAAAGGATAAAGTATTTTGAAAGGAATATTAAACGAAAACCTTTCTGCGATCTTCGATCACACTTACCCACTTGTTTTAGAACCGCCTTAATATATACTAATATTATAAAGGAGTAAAGATTGTTTTTTTGTTTGTTTGTTTGTTTGTTTGTTTGTAGGGGGTAATCTCTGGAACTACCGAACCGATTTCAAAAGTGATGGTGGCAAATTGATGGTGACAACCCCTACTCCAACATAGGCTATATTTTATGTCGGTACCACTACCCCAGGGGGGTGCAGGAGCGAAAAACGTTCTAAAATTGCGATCTTTTCTATACTGAAGCAGCTAGAAATTTGAAATTTGGCGTTGAAGTTACTTATAAGATGTAAATGCTCTCTAAGAACAAAATGAAAAAAAATTCGAGATTTAAAAGGGTGAAATGAGCGAAAAGCGTTCTAAAAACATTCTAAAATACAATTTCTATGGAATCTCTAGAACTACCGAACCGATTTGAAATTTGGCGTTGTATTTACTTATAAGATGTAAATGCTCTCTAAGAACAAAATAAAAAAAAATTCGAAATTTAAAAGGGTGAAATGAGCGAAAAACGTTCTAAAAACATTCTAAATTACAATTTCTATGGAATCGCTAGAACTACCGAACCGATTTGAAATTTGGCGTTTTAGTCACTTATAAGATGTAAATGCTCTCTAAGAACAAAATAAAAAAAAATCGAAATTTAAAAGGGTGAAATGAGCAAAAAGCGTTCTAATAACATTCTAAATTACAATTTCTATGGAATCTCTAGAACTACCGAACCGATATGAAATTTGGCGTTGTAGTTACTTATAAGATGTAAATGCTCTCTAAGAACAAAATAAAAAAAATTAGAAATTTAAAAGGGTGAAATGAGCGAAAAGCGTTCTATAAACATTCTAAATTACAATTTCTATGGAATCTCTAGAACTACCGAACCGATTTGAAATTTGGCGTTGTAGTTACTTATAAGATGTAAATGCTCTCTAAGAACAAAAAAAAAAAAAAAAAAAAAAAAAAGAAATCGAAATTTAAAAGGGTGAAATGAGCGAAAAGCGTTCTAAAAACATTCTAAATTACAATTTCTATGGAATCTCTAGAACTACCGAACCGATTTCAAAAGTGAGGTTGGCAAATTGATGGTGACAACCCCTGCTCCAACATAGGCTATATTTTATGTCGGTGTCACTAACCCCAGGGGGGTGCAGGAGCGAACAACGTTCTAAAATTGAGATCTTTTTTATACTGAAGGAGCTAGAAATTTGAAATTTGGCATTGTAGTAACTTATAAGATGTAAATGCTCTCTAAAAACAAAATAAAAAAAAATCGAAATTTAAAAGGGTGAAATGAGCGAAAAGCGTTCTAAAACATTCTAAATTACAATTTCTATGGAATCTCTAGAACTACCGAACCGATTTCAAAAGTGATGGTGGCAAATTGGTGGTGACAATCCCTGCTCCAACAGCCTCTTTAAAAAACTATGCGTTTCTGACGACTGGGTTTTTCGCTAATTGTTGCCACAGATTAATCTCGGAAAATGAAACATTTGAAGTTACTGAAAAAAAATAGTAGCTCGAAAAGTATTTGTCAGAAAATTGTTAGGCAAACTGCGTTTGAAAGGTAAAAAAATGTATTTTTCCTGATATAAATTTCAAATCTAATGATTATGCCATTTTTCAAATATTGAATTTGAAAAATTACCAGTTTTTACATTGGAGTACGATAGCGTAACCTTCATGCGTAAAAAGATAATGATAAGGGCGACGTGTCCTGGCGTGTATATTGGCTATAGCACGAGTCACAAATTATAGTTGCCTTATTATTCTGTTAAAATATAAAAGTGAATTATAAAATGTTAATATTTTGTTGGATTTAAAGTTCGTTATAAGAAATTGACCAGCGTAGCGGGCGTAGCTTGCTAGCATTCTCCAATAAAATTTTATCTAGAATCTGGTTTTATTTGAGAATTAAGTGTTTGGTGTGTTTTAGATTTAAAGAAGAACCACATACAACGATATGTATTATTATAGCACAAGTGTTGAAATCAAACATTTTTCTGCGGGAGTGACATTATAGTGTTCAGGGGGGGGGGGGGGGATTGCACTTATTGACCATTAAAAGCATAAAACCTCGAATCTTCCGGGGAGGGGGTATTTCAATCCTCTGAGGGGGATGTCCGCCCCCCTGAGTTCAACACTGCATAGCATGAAATAGAACCACATTGTGAAAAAAGACAAATGTTTCTTATTTTACGAAAATCTAATATAACTACAAGCGAAAATATATTTCCGAATTACCCACGATTTCGGAAAACGTTCTTTATGTTTAGAAACCTCAAAAACCAATATATTTTCAAGATTTAAAGAAGCATTTATAGAAACAAAGTTTATTTTGCTGATTTCCACTGATTTTTGGAAACGTTTCCGTGTAGTTGTTATAGAGTGTTAATCAGTTTTTTCGAACTGCAATATCGGTTTTTAGGATGCTATAAATTCTATATTAAACATGTTCAGGTGCGTAATTGAATTTATACGTGCAAGAGTAACATAATAATATTAATTTTAATATGAATGTACATGCTGTTAATTTATCACGCTTGTTTCTAAAACATGTTTGTTGAACATGAAAATGTCTATTTGACAATGGATACCATCCGAAAAACCTATAATCCGGGATGAGAAAACTGATTAATGCACTATAAAAACTTACTCGGAAACGTTTCCGAGCAGTTGCTATAGTGTATTAATCAGTTTTTTCAAACTGCAATATCAGATTTTAGGATGCTATAATTTCTATATTATACATTTTCAGGTGCGTAATTGAATTTATACGTGTAAGCGTAACATAATAATATTAATTTTAATATGAATGTACATGCTGTTAATTTATCATGCTTGTTTCTAAAACATGTTTGTTGAACATGAAAATGTCTATTTGAGAATGGATACCATCCGAAAAACCTATAATCCGGGATGAGAAAACTGATTAATGCACTATAAAAACTTACTCGGAAACGTTTCCGAGTAGTTGCTATAGTGCATTAATCAGCTTTTTCAAACTGCAATATCGGTTTTTAGGATGCTATAAATTCTATATTATACATTTTCAGGTGCGTAATTGAATTTATACGTGCAAGAGTAACATAATAATATTAATTTTAATATGAATGTACATGCTGTTAATTTATCACGCTTGTTTCTAAAACATGTTTGTTGAACATGAAAATGTCTATTTGAGAATGCATACCATCCGAAAAACCTATAATCCGGGATGAGAAAACTGATTAATGCACTATAAAAACTTACTCGGAAACGTTTCCGAGCAGTTGCTATAGTGTATTAATCAGTTTTTTCAAACTGCAATATCGGATTTTAGGATGCTATAATTTCTATATTATACATTTTCAGGTGCGTAATTGAATTTATACGTGTAAGCGTAACATAATAATATTAATTTTAATATGAATGTACATGCTGTTAATTTATCACGCTTGTTTCTAAAACATGTTTGTTGAACATGAAAATGTCTATTTGAGAATGCATACCATCCGAAAAACCTATAATCCGGGATGAGAAAACTGATTAATGCACTATAAAAACTTACTCGGAAACGTTTCCGAGCAGTTGCTATAGTGTATTAATCAGTTTTTTCAAACTGCAATATCGGATTTTAGGATGCTATAATTTCTATATTATACATTTTCAGGTGCGTAATTGAATTTATACGTGTAAGCGTAACATAATAATATTAATTTTAATATGAATGTACATGCTGTTAATTTATCACGCTTGTTTCTAAAACATGTTTGTTGAACATGAAAATGTCTATTTGAGAATGCATACCATCCGAAAAACCTATAATCCGGGATGAGAAAACTGATTAGTGCACTATAAAAACTTACTCGGAAACGTTTCCGAGCAGTTGCTATAGTGTATTAATCAGTTTTTTCAAACTGCAATATCGGATTTTAGGATGCTATAATTTCTATATTATACATTTTCAGGTGCGTAATTGAATTTATACGTGCAAGAGTAACATAATAATATTAATTTTAATATGAATGTACATGCTGTTAATTTATCACGCTTGTTTCTAAAACATGTTTGTTGAACATGAAAATGTCTATTTGAGAATGCATACCATCCGAAAAACCTATAATCCGGGATGAGAAAACTGATTAATGCACTATAAAAACTTACTCGGAAACGTTTCCGAGCAGTTGCTATAGTGTATTAATCAGTTTTTTCAAACTGCAATATCGGTTTTTAGGATGCTATAAATTCTATATTATACATTTTCAGGTGCGTAATTGAATTTATACGTGCAAGAGTAACATAATAATATTAATTTTAATATGAATTACATGCTGTTAATTTATCACGCTTGTTTCTAAAACATGTTTGTTGAACATGAAAATGTCTATTTGAGAATGGATACCATCCGAAAAACCTGTAATCCGGGATGAGAAAACTGATTAATGCACTATAAAAACTTACTCGGAAATGTTTCCGAGTAGTTGTTATAGTGCATTAATCAGTTTTTTCAAACTGCAATATCGGTTTTTAGGATGCTATAAATTCTATATTATACATTTTCAGGTGCGTAATTGAATTTATACGTGCAAGAGTAACATAATAATATTAATTTTAATATGAATGTACATGCTGTTAATTTATCCTGCTTGTTTCTAAAACATGTTTGTTGAACATGAAAATGTCTATTTGAGAATGGATACCATCCGAAAAACCTATAATCCGGGATGAGAAAACTGATTAATGCTCTATAAAAACTTACTCGGAAACGTTTCCGAGTAGTTGTTATAGTGTATTAATCAGTTTTTTTCGAACTGCAATATCGGTTTTTAGGATGCTATAAATTCTATATTATACATTTTCAGGTGCGTAATTGAATTTATACGTGATTTTATACATTATAAATACATTCATTTTCCGAAATTCAGTGGCAATAAAAGAAACTTTGTTTTTATAAATATGCTTCGTTAAATCTGTGAACTATATTGGTTTCTAAGGTTTCTAAAGATAAAGAACGGTTTTTAGAATCGTGGGTGACTCGGTAGAGGTTAATGTATATTTTCGTTCCTAGTTATATCATATATTATAATACGAGCAAATCTTGTCTGTATGTATATGCAAATTTTATCTTAAAAACGGCTCTAACGATTTTGACGAAATTTTGTATCTTACCGTTTTTGGGTACCATAAGATCATTGGGTTAGGTCAGGTGTTCGAGGAAATCCGATTAGTGGGTCATTTTGGGGTCAATACGAGTCAATGCATTTCAATGGGAATGAAGATTGAAACAGTTATTAAGTTGTTGAACAGTTGGCAGTAAACGAAGTCGCAAAGTTGGTAACATCTCGCAAAATTTGGCGATATTTGGTGAAATATTGGCAAGATTTGGCGGGAAAATCGACTTTTAAGACTTTCAACGCCAAAACACATAGTTGGTGCCAAATGAAAGATTGTCGGTAAATTTGGCGATGCTTGGTGAAATATTGGCGAGATTTAGCGGGAAAATAGACTTTTAAGGTTACTATGCCAAAGCACATGCTTACCGCCAAATAAAAAAATGTGCCAAGTTTCCGAATTTTCGCAAAATTATGGCGACATTTGGAGAAAAAATTGGCTTTTAGAATCTGAAGGAATTTTCTAGAAATTCCCTATTGGAGTCCAGATACGTGATTCAACCAATCCAAAGCCCATAGAACGTTCTCGAAAACAGAACTGAACCAATCAGGGTACATAGAACTTTCTCAACACATGCTTGGCACTAAATGAAAGAATGTCGCCAAATTTGGAGATATTTGGCGATATTTTTGGCTCGCAAAATTATGTCGACATTTGGAGAAAAAATTGGCTTTTAGAATCTGAAGGAATTTTCTAGAAATTCCCAATTGGAGTCCAGATACATGATTCAACCAATCCAAAGCCCATAGAACGTTCTCGAAAACAGAATTGAACCAATCAGGGTACATAGAACTTTCTCAACACATGCTTGGCACTAAATGAAAGAATGTCTCCAAATTTGGAGATTTTTGGCGATATTTTTGGCGACATTTGGCGAAAAAATTTGCTTTCATAATCTGAAGGAATTTTCTAGAAATTCCCAATAGGAGCCGAGATACGACTCAACCAATCAGAGTTCATAGAACGTTCTAAAAAAAAGAATTCAACCAATCAGAGTACATAGAACTGATTGTTATATGTAGTACAGATAATTTATTATTGTGTCGAGTTGAAAACAAAGATAATTTTAATCGATCATTGCTCGGTCTTCCCGGCTGGTTTTCATAAATTAAGGAACATTTGTCTTTTTTTACTCTGTGGAGTTATACTTTTCTTCCGTAAAGTGCATCTTTAATTAATCCACGACGTGTAAATTTGTTATCTTTTTTTTCTTTCTAAAAATAGTTTTGAATTTGAGAAGATTATTTTTATTACTTAAAACGTAAAATGTTCATTAGACTGAAAACTGAAAAAAAAAAAAAAAAAAAAAAAAAAAACGCTGACAACTGCAAAGGCATTTTCTTTTTTAAGATGACACACTTTTTATAGGCGAATCCTTTTGAAGACGATCAATTAATGCAAACTCTGCTGTCTATAATGAAATAAAGCTGTCACTGTTTGCTGAGTTAAACAAAGACGATTGCATAATCACGCTTCTATTTTTTTTTTTTTTTCGCTCTTCTTTTACAAAGCAATGAGAAAAGAAAAATAAGCAGAGGTAAATGTACCCCCCCCCCTTTTTTAAAAAAAGTCTTTCGTAATAATTAAATTTAGAAAAAAATTAAAACGATATTTATTGAAAACCATTTTTTTCTTTTTTTAACACTGTCTTATGAATTCTCTTTGTCTTGGCTGTCTGTCTATTTTTTCTCTCTTCTTTTACAAAGCAATGGGAAATATACGCATTTTTTTTTAACTCTCTATTAATAATTAAATAAAAAATAATAATAAAAAAGATATTTATTGTAACCCATTTTTGTAACCCTTTTTAGTTTACATTCTCTTATATACCAAAAAATGTTATGTAAGAATAAGAATATTCATCTGACTTACTTCCGCATTTGCTAAAATTATTATCAAAAAGCTGAAATTATTGTTATGTATAAAATAATATTTTCCTAATTAACTTAGAATGTAAATGAATGGATTGGGATAGAACATGCAGTTTTGAGCATGAAATCTGAACATAGTACAGGGCATATGCTCAGATTAAAAGTTTCTGTCGCAACCATAGCAACCCACAATATATAATAATGGCAAGTTCTCCAATTTTTTAACCAAAATCTTCTGGACCAGGAATTTTACTGCCCATATGTTGCCATTTTCGTATAAAAGCATTCTATTATGACAGGGTTGCCAGTTTGGACTTTTTTAAATTCAGAAATTTCGAATTTACACCGGAAATTCCGAAAGAATAATTTTTACTTTTTGTAATCCTGAAATGTCTGGTATTAAATAAACCAAAAAATTACAATTACAAATTTGTGGTATAAAATTGGAATTTCTGAACTTAAAAAAGGCCAAACTGGCAACACTGTACTTTTAATTGCATCGAAACCACGTAATTTGAAACATGTAATTTTCGTAATTTTCAGTTCATTTACATTGTAAACATGATTTCTTGCTTATAATAAGAAATTTAAAAAACATGAATATTGTAAATATTTTCAAAATGTAGAATTAAGTCGGATTTATTTTTCCTCAAAATATTTGAAAGATCTAATGCAATGCAACTTGTACATCAGACTGGAAAATATTAAATAAACACTAAAAGTGCTGCATCCGAAAAATTAAATAATAACTGAGGAGTTTCGAAGGGCATCTGCTAAAAAGGCATCTCTCAAAGGTTTTTTAACCAAAATCCTTTGGACCAATGGATTTTTTTTTTCCCGTATGTTGCCATTTTCGCATAAAAGCATTATATTATGACAGGATTGCCAAAATTTCGAATTTACACCGGAAATTCCGAAAGAATAATTTTTACTTTTAGTAATCATGAAATGTCTGGCATTAAATAAACCAAAAATTACAATTGCAAATTTTTGGTATGAAATTGGAATTTATGAACTTAAAAAAAAGGCCAAACTGGCAACACTGTACTTTTAATTGCATCAAAACCACGTAATTTGGAAAATAAAATTTTCGTAATTTTCAGTTCATTTACACTGTAAGCATGATTTCTTTGTTATAGTAAGAAATTTATAAAAACATTAATATTGTAAATCTTTTCAAAATGTAAAATTAAGTCGGGTTTCTTTTACCCCAAAATATTTGAAAGATCTAATGCAACGCAACTGCCTAATAAACAATCACACGAAATGCAACCTGTACATTAGACTGGAACGTATTAACCCTTTAGCGGGCGGTGTCCACAAAAGACTGTCCACAAAAGAAGGACACCTAATTTTAATTCCAAAACTGACAAACGGCACTAAGAATATTTAATAAAATTTTCCCTTTTATTAAGTACGGTAATATAAGCAAGTTTATATTAAGTAATGAATTTTTTTTATAAATTCTGGTGTCAGTCCATTATTTCATCATTTTAAAAATAGACTTATTCCGTGCCGGAAAGGGTTAAATAAACTCTAAGTGCTGCATCCGAAAAGTTAAATAATAGCTGAGGAGTTTCAAAGAGCATCTGCTAAAAAGGCATCTCTCAAAGGTGTTATTTTCTATTATATATACCCGGTTACATGAAACGCAATATGCTCATTAGACTGGAAACTGTGAAGTAATGAGTGAACGCTTCAAAGGGTTAAATAATCGCTGAGTGCTACAAAGCATTTTCTTTTTTTAGGATGACACACATTTGTTGGCAAATCCTTTTGGAGACGATCAATTAATGCAAAAGATTCAGCTGTCAAAAAAGAAAGCTGCCACTATTTGCTGTCTTTAACAAAAGACGATTGCGTAACCACTTACAATTCTTTTTTTTTCTTCTTCTTTTGAGAGAAGAAGAAAAGTTAAGAAAGGTACACGACTTACAATTCTTTTTTTTTTTTTTTTTTTTTTTTTCTTTTGAGAGAGAGAGAGAGAGAAAGAAAAGTTAATAGAGGTAAATACACGACTTATTTTTTTTTTCAACTCTCTCAGAATAAATGAATAAAGAAACCACATAAAAGATATTTCCTGAATAGACCCAAGTTTTCTTTTATTATTATTATTTGAGAGAGAGAAAGAGAGAGAAAGAAAAGTTAATATATGTAAATACACGACTTGGTTTTTTCTAACTATCTCATAATAAATAAAGAAAGAAACCACAAAAAAAAAAAAAGATATTTCCTAGATAGACCCAAGTTTTTTTTTATTTGAAAGAGAGAGAGAAAAAGAAAAGTTAACAGAGGTAAATACACGACTTATTTTTTTCAACTCTCTCAGAATAAATAAATAAAGAAACCACAAAAAAAAAAAAAAAAAAAAAAAAAAAAAAAAAAATTCCTGAATAGACCCAAGTTTTTTTTTATTATTATTTGAGAGAGAGAAAAAGAAAAGTTAATAGACGTGAATACACGACTTATTTTTTTTTTTCAACTGTCTCAGAATAAATAAATAAGAAACCACAAAAAAGATAGTTCCTGAATAGACCGAAGTTTTTTTTTTTTTATTTGAGAGAGAGAAAAAGAAAAGTTAATAGACGTGAATACACGACTTATTTTTTTTTTTCAACTGTCTCAGAATAAATAAATAAATAAGAAACCTCAAAAAAGATATTTCCGGAATAGACTCAAGTTTTTTATTATTATTTTAGAGAGAGAAAAAAAAAATTAACAGGGGTAAATACACGACTTATTTTTTTCAACTCTCTCAGAATAAATAAATAAGAAACCACAAACAAAATATTGCCTGAAGAAAACGAAGTTTTTTTTTTTTTTTTTTTTTCTTTTTAAAGAGAGAGAAAGAGAAAAAAAAAAGTTTACAGAGGTAAGCACACGACTTATTTTTTTCAACTCAAAAATGCGTGATAGTTAAAGATGGTAGTAAATATATATTTTTTAAATGCTAAAAGATGTAAATTAACAACATAATATACAGTAAAATAACTTTTATTAGGTTATTGACATGTTTCGGCTCATTCCGAGCCATTTTAAAAAACAAATGAGAATATTCTACAATTTCATTATGATTTATTATGTTGTTAATTTACACCTTTTAGCATTTAAAAAATATATATTATTACAAGCTGTTATAATTTATAATATGATAGTAAATTAAAATAAAAGACGATAATAATAAGTTTGCGTATTTCATGATACGATAAAATTGCATTAAATTGATTATAGGGTTTTTCAACTTATATTTTGTAACCCGGGAAGACGGGGTTTGATCCGCTAGTGATAATAATAGAAATAATAATAATAATAATAATAATAATAATAATAATAATATAAGGTCAATAAATAAATGAACAAATATTATAATATTGGGGGAAATATCGTGGAGGGCCGATATATCGTAATGAATATTTCTTCTTAAACGTTGCCGAGGTATAATGGTGCATTGGATGTACTGCAATTCAGTCCGTTTTCTGGAAAAATAAATACTCCATACAAGAGACACTAGATGAAAATAAGTCTTATAATCCATGGAACTCTTTTTATTATACCAGCACATCGACACAAGAAAACAAGGAGGGTGGCCTTCGCTTATAGTATAAAAAAATACATCTTTATCTGACAAAAGCGAGAGAAGATCTGATCTAATTTTTCAGATGCATTATCGCTACACATTAGATGCAACATGCCAAACTTTACACTTCCAGCCAGGCTTAAAACCGTCAAACTTTTGACAGTTATGGATAAGCCAATATATTAAGAATTTTGAATGAGAAAAAAAAAGGGCACACCATAAATTGGCTCTTTATCAATTTTGGTGATTTTAAACGGACAACCGAGGTTGCTTCGGGAAAGCCAGACATGTGCTATTAGAAAGCTAACAAAAAGAGTTCATAGTGCATATTTTTGCAGCAGTCAAATTATGAAAACGGTGCCTGGTTTGCACAAGAAACGAAGAAACAGAGACAGCATATGTTAAGGTCATCTGCAGTACATTAATATTCCGAATTGAAACCACAGAGAAGTAACGTACTTTTAATATTGCAATAAAATGTCTGGGAACATTTTTAGAAAGGAAGAAATTATTGCTTTTCGGATTAAAGAATAAAGAGATTTTGAATATAGACATTAATTCACATAGAGAAACTTTAAGATAGGAACATTAAATTTTGGAATAAAACATAAAATATATATGGTTCTATATCATAGGAAATATTGGTAGAATCTTTATGTCCTGTTCTGTAAATAAAATACTTTATTTTAGCTGAAAAACTGCAAGGATAAGACGATTAGTTAACGGATTAAACAATCTCTTGAATGCTGTAAATCTTCTTTTTAACCCCTTGGGGACGAGCGACACGCATACGTGTCGCATAAGATGCTCAGAATCCTCGATTATTCCCACCAGTTATTTTTTATTGTAAACTTTGCCTCATTAAATCTTAGCATTTCAGCGATTCAATTAGGCGAAAATTTCTGTTTTGAAAAACCGGTGGTAAAGGATTAAAAATTCTGTAAAGAACGCTCGTCGCGATAACTTAAATATAACTTGTGTCACTTGGTAACTGTTTCAGAGAAGATCAAATAAATCATCAAATCGACTGTCTAAATGAAATAATTCTGTCGTTTTTTTATGCTACATTGAACGCAGATGATGGCGTAACGAATCGGGAGTCTATTTTCTACATTTTTTAGGAAGCAATGAAATAAAAATAAAAGTAAATAGGGACGTTACGTTTTTAATAAATAAAAAATAAAAATAAAAAGATTCTTTTCAGACATTTATCTATGAGATCACGTCGTTTGCTTCTAATTACTGTTATTATTTGATGTCAACCACAAGTTCTTCTACGCTGCAATTTTTTAAAATCTTAAATCGCATTCAACTAATTAAAATTTCATTTTTTTATATAATGATTCAGTTATTGCATGGTAATTAAAGCTAATAGTAAATTAAAATAAAAATATGAAAAAAATAAGTTTGGGTATTTCATGATGCGATAAATTATTACATTGGTCTTGTTTTCACGTATTTTTTCCCCTATTAATACTTATTTAAATGATCAGTGTTTTTATATATACTAGTTGACCCGCCCGGCGTTGTAAGGGCCCGTGATAAAACTTTAAATGAACCCCAAATAAAAAATACTGATAATTAGTGATAAAAATGCTTGTAAGAAAACATTTTTAAAAAATAAATAAAAAAAGCTTTTGATGTCCAAATTCTTTGAAATTTTTAATGGTTATTAAGATAAAGGTTTTATAGCCCGTGAAAATTATTATAATATTAGAATGAAATTAATATAAATTAAAATAAATATGTTTTCTTCCCCAGGAAACGACCCTTTTTAAAATTCTATAGAAGGGGAGAACTCCCCCCCTCCCATTTCCCTTCCCAACCTTCCAAAAAAAGGAAAGCGCCTCTCTCCCTTTCCCTTTTGTTCACCCCTCTCTCAAACAAAGCAGGTGGAAGAATGGATGCTCCCTCCAGGAAGGGGAAATAAGAATAGAATTAAGGAGAATTTAGAAAGAGTATTTCCTAGGCGTTTGGTTGTGAGCAGTGCAAGCCAATAGGCAAGCTATTCTTTCCCCAGATCTCTTGATTCTTCTTAATTATATTTTCTACTTTATTCCCCCTTCAAAAAAAATTTGAGCATGCGCAGTAAGGTCGAATTTGCACTGAAAAATTAAGACTTTTGCTTCTCGCTTTAATATATTCGATATGAACACTTTTTTTTTAATATAAATGAGCAATTCTGTCCTTATTAAGGAAAAAAAAACATACGTAGCAAACAATTATTATATGAGTATCAGAACCACATAGTAATGTGTAAAATAAAACCAAATTGATATTGAGACTAGAGACACATATAAAGAATAGTAGTTTCCAGCTTCCTATCCTTTCTCTTCTTTTTTAATCTTTAATTTTAATTTTGTCTTTTAATAATTTGAGTTTTGCACCATGTACCAGACTGCAGCAATGTCTGTCTCAAAAAACTTTCTGTGGGACATATAACATCTGGGAAATTGTATCCTCTAAAAGTTTCAAGTCTGTGATGGCAGATAATTTTACAGTAATAATGTCAAATATGAAAGTCCATAACATTTGCAGACTGGTATATATCAGAAAGGCATAAGCTTATTACGAACCCTAATGACATTAGAGGGGATCTCATGCCTTGAGCACTTGATCCTTGACTCTGAAACCAACTACCGTTTTTTCCGACTTTGCTCATTTTTGCAACATGAATGCAGGCCTCGGGTATTTTTCTTTATGGGTTTTTACTGTAGATAAAACATTATTTTGCATAATATTAGGACGCGCGAAGCGAGTCCTCTATAATGTAGCAATCAGAACATTTTTGTCACAATCACAACCATTACGAGAAACTACTGAACTTGCAATTCAACATTAGTAATTTACTAGCTGGTTTCACCCGCTAGCGGGCACCTAATTTACATCGGGGCCTCGAATCTATGAAAAACCATTAGTTCCACCTTCCACTACCAGGGACGCAATCGGTCCTATACGAACCTCGGGCACGTGTCCCCGCTGCCTACGGCACCGTATAGCATGCGTGCTTTTACAAGCATGTCAAACGTCTTATTACTCGTCATTTTTTTTTCAAAAAATCCCGATTTTTTTTTTTCTGTATATTATGGTGAAGATTGTTGACAGAAATTATCAAATCCAGTACAGACAATAACAATACTTATTGTTATCTCCTCTCATACATGTAAGTTTTGTATGGCGTAGCCAGGATTTTGTTTCAGAGACGGGGGGAAGGGGGCTGAAGGCGCGGCGGGACGATCGAGGATGACCTTATACGGAGCTATGGAAATGGGCATAATGTGCTCATAATTAGATTAAAAAAAACTTTCATTTCTGGGAGATGGGGGCTCTAGTCCCCTAGCCACTCCGCCTGGCTGCGATCTATAGAGCACAGGTTTTACTATCAGGGGTACATTGGTGACGGAACGCCGTTCCGGTACAGCTTTGGGGAAAATATAAAAATTGTTCTTTCACAAAAAAAATATTTTAAATTAAATTCGGGAGTACTTTTTCATTCTAACATTAAGTATTCATTCCAATTGGACAATTTTTATGAATAAAGCCTTTTTACTCTGATGCTGAAAGTACTTAGAAATTTTAGAATGTTTTGTTGTAATTTTATAATAGATGCTAAGTTTACGCTGAATGTTTCAACTCTTGAATGTTTTTGTAGATATTAAAATCGTTTGGTTTGATTCAAACACTCAATTAACATTTTTTTATGTGTTATTAACAAATTATGAGATAATGTAAAGAATTGCACTGTTTTTACTTTCTTTTTCCTTATTAAAGATATGTTATAATGTTCCCAGATCCCCTGAACTCTCCCTCAACCAAGACGATTGCACGTAAAAATCTTTACCACGCTCAGTGAAAACCCATCAATTTAACTTCAAAATCTTAGATCTGACGTTACAGAATCGTGAATATCTAATTTCTTCAGATTTGAACACTATATTCAACAGTATGAATGCATAAATCCCAGCGCCCTCCAGAGTCCAGATGCGGCACTTGGAACCTTATTAGTTAGAAGCCGCTTAGGTAAAAATACATTGTGCAGGAGGCCTAAGTTAGGGACTCCGATTTGAGAAGCTGAAAGAAACAGTCCTCTGGTTTTCGCTGGCTCAGAGCGAAAGGTTGTCTGTAATAAATAGACATATTTTTTGCGTCAGAGTTTAACACTCTTAACCACTCTTGGTCATGTTCGGTAAAAATACTGGTTTTTACTTGAAGTCTCTCACATCAAGATCCACGGGTAACCTTTGAACTACCGACAAGACTATTTTTTAGTCTTTACATAAAGTTTATCTTTAAAAAATTCTACCCAGTTTTTTATTTGTTGTGTGTCTGTGGTTGTGAATAAAAAACCCATTAAAAAGATTCCCGGTATCCAGAATTCAATTCACATGATGCTACAGCAATAAAAATACTATCTAAATTATAAAAATCAGACCGTATAAAAATAATTTTTGGCTTGTGAACATTCGTAAGCAAATCTTTAACAAAACAAGCTACTAAAAATATGTTTACGAAAAAAAAGTTTTGACAGGGAAAGGGGACAGAGACATCCCGAACCAAGATCCCCAACAACAATTAAGCTTTATAATGTGAATATCTTAGTTGGGTGCAGGGCTTTACAAACTGATCAAATCTGGTAGCCAGCAAAAAACTCTAGTCGTCAGTGAAAAAAAAATATTTACACCTCTTGCACCCCCCTCCCTGCAAATTCCCCATCATTGACTTTCAAAAAGCACAAAAAAAAATTATGAATTAATTGAGAAAAAATAATAACAACCATAGTTTAGAATTATTAGTTACATAGTTTAGATTACTACATAATTAAAAAAGATAATATAAACTTACCGTTATTTTTTTCCCTTTAATCCGCGAATTAAACAATCATGTTTAGACCCGGAAAATTAATTTAATAATTGAAGTCAAATATTTACAGCGATCCAGGAAGTTACATTTTATAAAATAAAATATCTGGGTCGAAACATGATTGTTTGATCCGCGGATTATACCACCGGAAATTACGGTAAGTGTGAAACTTATCAAACTTATATATTTCTGACAGAAAAAGAAATAAAATGTTGATTGTCGAATACTTCAAATGATCAGATAGTTGAGTGCTACAAAATCTATATGATGATGGGGGGGGGGGGGGGGAGGGGCATCTATGGAATAGTGGAGCAAAAAACAATTAGCCTTTTAAACTTGTTTCTTCCATTAAAATACAAGAGAAGAGGGCGATCACTGCTTACTGCGCATAAAAGAAGGGGTGTGGGGGTTGAGAAAAAATTACGTTTATGGTCATTTCATTGGTAAATTTTCGTTAAAAAAAAAAATAAAAAAAACAGACCTTGATCGCCAGATTTAAAAAAAACCTAGTCGCTAATGGCGACCGCATTTGTCAAGCCCTGGTTGGGCGACTCTACCACAGAAAAGATAATTTTTCTTCTTATCAATGGAAACATCGAAATGGGAGTGCTTAAACTTTTAAGAGTGTATACCCTGTTTACTATGCACTAAAACCTATGAAAACGGAACCTGTCTATGACGTAATCCTGCCTTAAATGAAAGAATACTATACTATTATATCTTCTAAGGCGGAAACCTGTTTAAAATAGAATTTTTATGCAAACCGTTAGCTATTCTGTTTTACATGTTTTACTGTAGTTTGTTGATTTGTTTTTATTTTAATTCATTATAAAACCTAAATGAACATTCGAAGACATTCAAAGTTAGTGACCATTCTGCTCATTGAGGCGGTTCTCAAAACATTTTTCTCCCCCTCGCTCAACAACGCGAAACTTTCTGACACATTTACTGGTTGATTTTTAAAAGTAAAAGTAACGATACCTGCACGCATGACTGTTGAAAATATTTGTAATCTAACAGATTTTTTTATATATATATATAAATTAATTACATCTTGAATTATAAACGATTGTTTTTTTTTCAGGATGACAGTTTTTTTTTTCCTTTCCAGCACTGTCACGTTCGGAAATTCGGTTCAAACTTTGTCAGCGTTTTCTGAAAAATCTTCTGTCTTTATCGAAAAGCGGGAAAAACAGTTCGATTACATAATTTCTCAATATTAAGAGTACCTGCCAATTTGATTACGTTTGCGAAAAAAAAGAAGAAGAAGAAGAAGAAGAAATTAAAGAAATGACAAAAACTAGCCAATTTCAAATTAACGTTTTTCTGAAATTCAAACTGACTACTTTATGACACATTTTTTAATTTATTTTTGTTCGCAAATGTATCAAAATTAGCAAATGTTCTTATTCAGAAACTTTGTAATCGAAACACGTTTTCCATTTTTTGGTAAAGGTAGAAGAAAATACTACCAAAGTCGGCGTTTTGAACCGAATTCCCAACGCGGCAGCCCGAGAAGCGGAAAAAACGTGTCGTCACATGAACAGAATCACTTATAACTCGATATGTAATACATTTATCAAACAAATTGGAAATTGTATGTCAAACGTGACAAATGAGGTGCGTTCATACTATAGCTAGTTATATAAATATTCGGATCTGGATGATTTTTAATTCTGTGAAATGAATGTATATCGTCTGCAGATTAATTTCTGTAATAGAATAAGTATCTCGGTCGCTTGGCGATTAAACTTCGGAAGCTCCTATAACAAAAAAGCACCGATTTTTAAAAAAAAAATTCAAATTTCTTAATAAATATTTTTATTAATATCTTCTAAAGTTCTGATTCGATTTTCAAATAATTTGAAATGTCTCGACAAAATTCTGCAAAGATAATATATCTTAAATTTCAAACCATTCGTTTGGGTAGTTTTTGCGTTGTTATATCCAGACAGACGGACAGACAGACGGACGGACGGACGGACAGACAGACAGACGGACCAGACGACGACAATAGGTGCTACGTATTTATATAATTACGAACGCACCTAAAAAAGGAAAACTCATTTCGATTCCAAATCGCTTCAATTGTCATGCCTGACAATTGGTCTGCCTTTGGCTTTAAAAATGTGTCAGAAAGTTTCGCGTTGTTGAGCCAGGTCATTTGAGAACCACCTTAACACATTCGTAAAACGTAAATGACCATTCAAAGACATTCAAAGTTAGTGACCATTCTGCCCATTACGTGAACAAATTTTGTCTGTTGTAACAGGAAGTAGGTTATTCTTAAATTACAGGCAATGGACTGTCGGCTTACATCATCATTTTAGTAACAGATGTGCGAAGTCAGCACGAAATGAGAAAAGCTGCGACATTAATGTTAGAGTTAGCAAAAAAACAGCTGCTGTTGAAATTTTTTTGTGCTCTAGCATTTGGTTACTTTCAATCTGATCTGAAGCAAAACGCAGACCCCATACAGAGGACAAGTGTGTTGATAAATGACATGTTTTCTTTTTGATTAAATATATATATATATATATATATGTATATATATACTGCTTCATACAACGAGACTACTTGGTGTATATAAATACAAAATTCACAGCTAAAAAATAAAAATTTGTTTAATTAAAGGTTTTTTTTTTTTTTTTTTTTTTTTTTTTTTTTTTTTTTTTTTTTTTAAATAATTACATTAGGAGTATCACATACATTAATCAGCTTTATTTAATGGCAAATTAAACCCCCTAGAAGAAAAAATTAAAGACTTGATATATGACAGGAAATAAAAATCATACATTGGGGAATAAATTATACCACGCTTGCTGACAGAAAGTCAATGCTCACACTGTAATGTACCGTCGTCGGCTAAACATGTTAACGTCCCACGGGAAAAAAAAAAGAAGAAGAAGAAAATAAAAGTAAGAAAATGGAAAGAAAACTCTGGACCTCCGTACAAGCGCATGTACCGTTTTATTTGTGGCAAAATATCTTCTATAAAATGATGAAATTCTTTAAAATCTGAATTTGGATAGCTCAAATTTTTATCCGTGGATGGCAGAAAATTATTTTATTATTAATGCCCTGCCTAAAATTTACTGAAGAATGGTCTTTTGAGTGAATGAAGAAATGAGATTGGTGAAACATCCTTGGTATAATTAATGCTCCGTGTTGGAAAGAATGGCATAATTCGAGTGTAGCACAACGTTTCTTTTGAATCTAAATTTTTTAATAATGCGCTTTCTGTATATCCTTCTCTGTTAACATCAAATTCATTCGGTTATTTTCCTGCACATTCCCAAAAAATACCACAATAGTTCAAAAATTGGCGAATTCCTGTTCTTTGTTTCAGATCACTTTCATTAATGAATTGTCTTTTAGGTGAACTAGCATTCTTTTTTCTACAACTAGATTCTTTTTATGAATGAATACTCAGAATGTTGAATAACGTTTTTCTTTTTTCGATTAATTTTTAGTCGATGATATTGTAATACATGTCTGACATTCTTCGGAAAACATCCATCCATACGAGATAATATTTTTGTTTGTTTGCGGGGGGAGTATTTCAAAAAATGGCAAATCATTTTTTCCCCTTTTTGTTTCAAAACTCTTTCATTAATAAGAATCACCTTTTTAATAAAATGGCGAATAAATATTCTTGTTTCTGCGACAACCAAGTCAAGATTAAATTGTATTCTAATGTTTATTTATTTGTGACTACTTTTATGACATTCTTCGAATAAAACCACAGAATGTGTCATAATATTTTAGTTCCTTTCCAGAAAAGTGGCGAATGCCTCATTGTTTCGAAACATGTTCATTAGAATATGAGGCGCAGTATCGAGTCTTTCGACCCACATACACATTAAATAAAGAGTAATGAATAAACTATACGCAATTCCATCGTAACATTCATTTACCTAAAAAAGTAAAAGACATATTAAACTTTCAAAGCATCCTTCATATGTAAACCACATTTGTTACCTTTATACTGGGCATCAAAACACAGGTTGTACGGTTGTACCTTAACTTTTGAAGGATAGCATAGATTTCAAAAATTGGCAAATCATTTTCTTTGTCTCAGAACATATTCATTAATATGAATCTTCATTCAGATAAATGACTAATAAACATTATTTTTTCTACAATCAGGTCAAAATTAAGGTGCTTTGTTAAAGTGGTAATGTTTATTTATTTAACGTTTATTCAGCTTTATTGTATAAATTCCTGGCATTCTTCGAAGCAAATTGTAGGATGTCTATGGCATAATATTTTAGTTTCCAGAAAAAAAAAAATGATACTGACGAAATATTTCAAATAATGGCGAATGCCTCATTGTTTCGGAACATGTTCATTAGAATACGACGCGCTGCATCCAGTCTTTCGACCCACATACCCATTAAATAAAGAAGAATGAAGCAACTGCGCAATTCCGTCGAAACATTCATTTACCTAAAAAAGATAGAAGCCGAATTAAACTCTCTAGGCACGAACAGGAGACACGTCTCTCATCTCCGTCGCAGATATTCAATAGTCAAGGCCAGATAGTGCATTCTTCGAAAAATAAATCTAGAAAATGTTCAGAGCAATAACCGGTGAATACAGTGAGATACGTGTGAATACATCAGCACGCGCCGGTGACAAATCGTGAATGAAAAAAAATTAAATCAAGAAGAAAACGTAAAAAAATGAAGTAGAAAAAGGACACGCCTAGTGATAGGAATTTTGTCTGCAGAAGTTTTATTTATTTATTTGTTTGTTTATAATTTAATTAAATATAAGCTGGCATGTTTTAACTTTTATATTTAAAAAGCTCTGCAACTTTTCCATTTAACTTTCGAATTTTTAAAGATGTGCCCCACTCACAGGTGTTACATTTTACACATTGTATTTAGGTTTAGTTTAGAGTCCTGCAACCCGACCCGAACCCGAAATTTCTGCTTAAAGTCAACCCGAAACCAGGGCTTAATTTGCGCCGGAGCCCAGATCCGGGTACTTCTCTGTTTTTAGTAAAAATTTAAATATTGGCCAGATTTCACCGGAGCTCATAAACACTGCGCTCCGGAGCCCAGTGTAATAACGCTTCCGAAAAGCGAATCCTAAATTGCCCTTTCATTTCCCTCTCGTCTCCAATCTTTTACCTTCTTTTGTATCAAAACACAAGTGACATAATGTGTCGCTCACACGTAAAAGATGGAGATGAAACGGTCTCGATTTTTATATCAGTCTTCGGGTTTGGGCAAGAATCGAGCTCAATCTCTCTTAAATTCAAAATTTTATTTATTTCCATTTCAAATCATTTTAGTACTATTTTTATCAGAATAAAGAGTAAACAGAAATAGTCTTTTTCTATTCTGCATAGCTGCAAACTATTATTATTTTATTATTATTATTATTATTATTATTATTATTATTATTATTATTATTATTGTATTAACACTATTTCCGAATCATAATCCTGAGCCTATTTAAACGCAGAATTCTACGATTAATTAACATTAAGATTAGGCAAAGGTTTATATTTATAGAAGTAGTAATAGCTAAAAAGTGGAATAGTTTATAGCTAAATATACAATAATATAATATAAAATATAAAATTTTTATTTTGCTAAATAAAAAAATATATATGTAAATAAATGCGAATAAATTTGTCTAAAGGGTTTTCCGCGTTTTTCTTTCTTTCTTTCTTTTCTTCTCTTTCTTTCTTTTTTTTTTTTTTTTTTTTTTTGTAACTACTGACACATGTCAAAGCTTAAAATTTTATGCTGTTGAGAGCAAACTAATTTTTCATTTTTGAACTCAGAAAATAAATCTTTCTTTTCCTTCTCTTATGTTATTTGTTTATTCCGTTAGTTCTGAAAGTTTAGACGGGACTTAAAACGGAAAATCAA
Organism: Maratus michaelseni; assembly: GCA_963931845.1. Taxonomy (NCBI): domain Eukaryota; kingdom Metazoa; phylum Arthropoda; class Arachnida; order Araneae; family Salticidae; genus Maratus; species Maratus michaelseni. The sequence goes on from OZ007597.1 coordinate 143,616,324, forward strand.
TGACACTACTAACAAGTTGGAAATTGTACGTCAAACGTTACAAACGAGGTGCGTTCGTACTATAGCTACTTATATAAATATTCAGATCTTGATGATTTTTAGGTGCGTTCGTAATTATATAAATACGTAGCACCTATAGTCGTCGTTTGGTCCGTCCGTCTGTCCGTCCGTCTGTCTGTCTGTCTGTCCGTCTGTCTGTCCGTCCGTCTGTCTGTCTGTCCGCATATAACAACGCAAAAACTACCCAACCAAATGGTTTGCAATTTAAAATATATTATCTTTGCAGAATTTTGTCGAGACATTTCAAATTTTATTAAAATCCAATCAAAACTTTAGGAGATATTAATAAAAATATTTATTAAGAAATTTGATTTTTTTTTTTAAATCGGTGCTTTTTTGTTATAGGAGCTTCCGATGGATGTTAAATCGTCAAGCGACCGAGATACTTATTTTATTACAGAAATTAATCAGCAGACGATATAATTCATTTCACAGAATTAAAAATCATCAAGATCTGAATATTTATATAACTAGCTGATACATATATATCTGAATATTTATATAACTAGTTAAGATATTTGTATGAACAGTGTCATAAAATATATACTTAACTAGCTGTTTAACCCGTTCTACGCACGGGATATCATGAGTTTAATTCTAAAACGTGCGTACGAACGCACCTCGTTTGTAACGTTTGACGTACAATTTCCAACTTGTTAATTCTGTGAAATGAATTATATCATCTGCAGATTAATTTCTGTCATAAAATAAGTATATCGGTCGCTTGACGATTAAACTTCGGAAGCTCCTATAAAAGAAAAGCACCGATTAAAAAAAAAAAATCAAATTTCTTAATAAATATTTTTATTAATATTTTGTAAAGTTTTGATTCGATTTTTAAAAAAATTGAAATGTCTCAACAAAATTCTGAAAAGATAATATATCTTAAATTCCAAACCATTCGGTTGGGTAGTTTTTGCGTTGTTATATGCGGACGGACAGACAGACGGACAGACAGACAGACAGACAGACGGACGGACAGACGGACGGACCAGACGACGACAATAGGTGCTACGTATTTATATAATTACGAACGCACCTAAAAACAATGTTTTAAAATTTAAAAATTATCTATGAAATATAAATATGCAGATTGGAGTGACGACGGAAGGGGGGGGGGGTGCGCTACGGGTGTTACTGCAGAATATTAAGGCTCCTTTACTTTTTTCTTAGAAATTAAGCCCTGCCCGATACCCAGCCCGAACTCGATGCATTTCAACCCGAACCCGTAATATTTAAACCCGAATCCGACGTGAAAGAAAATTAATCCATATTTTAATCCATTTGTGGAAAAAACAGTCTACAGTTTTCAAAAATGTCTTAAGGCTGTTCTCAAATCCAAAGGGGCTACTTTCAGACATATTTTTTTAATTTATTTTTGTTCGGAATGGGATGAAATGGGCAGGTGTTGTTATTCAGAAACTATGTAATCGAAACACGCTTGCCATTTTTTGATAAAAGCAAAAGATCTTTCAGAAAATACTGTCAAAGTCGACGTTTTGGACCGAATTCCCAACGCGACAGCCCGAGAAACGTGTCGTCACGTGACCAGAATAGCTTCTAACTCGATAAGTAATCTATTTATCAAAAAAATGGAAAACTCATTTCGATTCCAAATCGCTTCTCTAGTCAGGCCTGCCAATTTTATGCAGGGCCCGATTAACCTCTGATCTAGGGTTGGGTTGGGTTGATTATTGAAGGCCAATTATCTACACTTGGGATATAGGCCCGGGGGTAGTGCCCTTCGTGGGGGTCTTTCTAAGGGAACCTAACCCGTACGCATGGATAAATCCACGGCACGAAGAAAACCACGAAAACTCCGAACGATTAGGCCGACGGGCGCGATTGGGATCGAACCCAGCACCTCCTGTCTACCAGCTTCGAGAGCAGAACCTCTCAGCCACTGGTGGGGCCCTCTGATCTAGGAGAAGCACGGTATCATTTTGGGGCCCTCTTTCATTTGGGCAAAGTTTTCTTAATTCTTCATTCATGAAAACTAACCAATGATACTATTATTATGCCCGGAAGTATTCAGATATATTTAGTACATATAGCTGTATGTTCAGTTTTCCGGGTTGTTTCTAACAGGCACATCAGATGATTAATTAACATCCGATTGATGACATTCACATATCCCTGTTAAATACGTTTTATGAAGTAGTGCGTGGATTTCCTCTTGGATTAAGCAAACTTTCTTTTCCCATAAAATTAAAAATACAATATTAAAAAAAAATTAAAATGGGAATTAGAGAGCCCTCTTCACAGTCATTTTTGCGCCCCTTTTAAATTTTAGAGAGGAAGCATGTGCTTCAAGTGCCTTTTAGATAATCAGCCCCTGCATTTGTGTTTAAAAATGAATGAGGAAATGTGTCAGAAAGTTTCACTTTCTTGAGCAGGTCATTTGGGTTGGGGTTGATTTATGACGGCCAATTATCAACACGAGTGATATAGGCCCAGGAGGATATGCCCTCCGTCGGGGTCTTTTTAAGGGATCCTAACCCATATTTACGGCAAGGTTCGAAGAAAACCACGGAAAACTCCGAACGGGTAGGTCGACGATCGCGACAGGGGTTTGAACCTAGCACCTCCCGTCTACCAGCTTTGAGAGCAGAACCTCTCAGCCACTGGTGGGGCGAGCAGGTCATTTGAGAAACACCTTCATTTGAATAGGAAAGAGAAGACTTTAGTCCTATAACCCCCCCCCCCCCCTCCTTTCATGCGTTCAGAGATTTGTCCCTCCTCTGAGTTTTAGACCTTCTTTTAACATTATCTGTTCTATTCCTTTATTCTTTATTTTTTTTATTATTATTTCAATGTTTTCATTTCTTTTTATCAATGTATACTGCACGTAAATAAATTATAAAAGTAAAAATGTCCCTTAAAAAAAAAAAAAAAAAAAAAAAAAATTAAGTGAATTGAAAATCTGGATTTACTACATACAATGAATGCAATGAATGAAATGAATTTTTGCTCCCTACAAGCAAGATCTGAAAAGTAGCTATTGTAAATTGTGAGAATTTGATAAACAGTGATTCTACCGGCGAGCCTCGGTCGCGCAGTAGGCAGCGCGTCAGTCTCATAATCCACTCTTCTGAGTAATCTGAAGGTCGTGAGTTCGATCCTCACCCGGGGCAGATGTTTTTTTTTTTATTTTTTCTTCATAGTACTACATCACTAGTAAACACATCATATCTTTTTATCAATGTATCAATAACTGCACGCAAATAACTTATAAAACTAAAAATATCCATTAAAAAATATCTACCAAAAGTAAATACAAAAAAATAAATAAATAAATAAATTAAAAAAAATCACTTTACGAAAACAGAAAATCTGGATTTACTACATACAATGAATGCAATGAATGAAATGAATTTTTGCTCCCTACAAGCAAGATCTGAAAAGTAGCTATTGTAAATTGTGACAATTTGATAAACAGTGATGCTACTAGCGAGCCTCTAGCGCAGTAGGCAGCGCGTCAGTCTCATAATCCACTCTTCTGAGTAATCTGAAGGTCGTGAGTTCGATCCTCACCCGGGGCAGATGTTTTTCATATTTTTTCTTCATAGTAAAATGTACTACATCACTAGTAAACACATCATATCTTTTTATCAATGTATCAATAACTGCACGCAAATAACTTATAAAACTAAAAATATCCATTAAAAAATATCTACCAAAAGTAAATACAAAAAAATAAATAAATAAATAAATTAAAAAAAATCACTTTACGAAAACAGAAAATCTGGATTTACTACATACAATGAATGCAATGAATGAAATGAATTTTTGCTCCCTACAAGCAAGATCTGAAAAGTAGCTATTGTAAATTGTGACAATTTGATAAACAGTGATGCTACTAGCGAGCCTCTAGCGCAGTAGGCAGCGCGTCAGTCTCATAATCCACTCTTCTGAGTAATCTGAAGGTCGTGAGTTCGATCCTCACCCGGGGCAGATGTTTTTCATATTTTTTCTTCATAGTAAAATGTACTACATCACTAGTAAACACATCATATCTTTTTATCAATGTATCAATAACTGCACGCAAATAACTTATAAAACTAAAAATATCCATTAAAAAATATCTACCAAAAGTAAATACAAAAAAATAAATAAATAAATAAATTAAAAAAAATCACTTTACGAAAACAGAAAATCTGGATTTACTACATACAATGAATGCAATGAATGAAATGAATTTTTGCTCCCTACAAGCAAGATCTGAAAAGTAGCTATTGTAAATTGTGACAATTTGATAAACAGTGATGCTACTAGCGAGCCTCTAGCGCAGTAGGCAGCGCGTCAGTCTCATAATCCACTCTTCTGAGTAATCTGAAGGTCGTGAGTTCGATCCTCACCCGGGGCAGATGTTTTTCATATTTTTTCTTCATAGTAAAATGTACTACATCACTAGTAAACACATCATATCTTTTTATCAATGTATCAATAACTGCACGCAAATAACTTATAAAACTAAAAATATCCATTAAAAAATATCTACCAAAAGTAAATACAAAAAAATAAATAAATAAATAAATTAAAAAAAATCACTTTACGAAAACAGAAAATTTGAATTTACTATATACAATGAATGAAATGAATTTTGCCCCCCCCCCCCCCCCCCCTCCCCTACAAGCGAAATCTGAAAAGTAGCTATTGTAAGTTGTGACAATTTGATAAACAGTGATGCCACTAGCGAGCCTCGGTAGCGCAGTAGGCAGCGCGTCAGTCTCATAATCCACTCTTCTGAGTAATCTGAAGGTCGTGAGTTCGATCCTCACCCGGGGCACATTTCTTTTTTTTTTCCTTCATAATACTAGATTACTAGATGCTTATTCCAGATTTGCATCATATCATTGTTTTTGTATTCAATAATTTACATGTAAAGGAATTTTATATATTACCTATATCGAAATATCAGAAGAAATTTAACACTTACCTGCTGTTAGCGGCCTCACAGACCGCTGTTTTTTCAATTTTCACAATATAACTTGTAATTTTTAGTTCAACTACAGGTACTATATTTTTTGCTGCTGTTGTTGTTTGCTTGGAGCCTTGTACTTTAATTAATTATAATAATATAAATTTTAACTGTAATTGTAATCCTGTATATAAAGTTTACTACAGAAACAGTATCCTATGAGTTAATTGAGCCTTTTATTCTTCGTAAAAGATGGCTCTTCTTTCCTTAGTTGTCAAAATACTTCTAAAATATATGCATAATTTAATATTTTACTTGTTAAAAGCTGACGAGCTGTAAGTATGATTTCAACACTTCATATAAAATTAAGTATATATTTTAGAAATATTTTGAAAGCTAAGAAAAACAAGTTGGAAATTGTACGTCAAACGTGACAAATGAGGTGCGTTCGTACTACAGCTAGTTATATAAATAATCAGATCTTGATTTTTAATTCTGTGAAATGAATTATATCGTCTGCAGATTAATTTCTGTAATAACATAAATATCTCGGTCGCTTGATCATTAAACCTCGGAAGCTACTATAACAAAAAAGAACCAATTTTCTTAAAAAATTCAAATTTCTTAATGTTTTTATTAATATCTTCTAAAGTTTTGATTCGATTTTAATAAAATTTGAAATGACTCGACAAAATTCTGCAAAGATATATTATCTTAAATTTCAAACCATTCGGTTGGGTAGTTTTTGCGTTGTTAGATGCGGAAGGACGGACGGACCAGACGACGACAATAGGTGCTACGTATTTATATAATTACGAACGCACCTAAAAATAGACATCCTTTAAGAAAAAAAAACGAAGTTAAAAATATTAATTTCCTGAAGATATATTTTAAATATACGAGTGATTTCTACGCCCATAGATTTAACATTAGAATTAGGAAGCTGACTGACTAACCCTCTTGGGTTAAACATGTGATTGGTCTTTACCCAAAATAATTATGTAAATTTGTTCACCGATCGCAAAATTATATGTGTTAACCTATGGAGAAATTATACAAATTATTGAAATTTGGCCACCGATCACGAAATGATATGTGTTAATCCATGTAGAAATTCAAATACAGGAATACAAATTATCAAAATTTGGTCACTGATCGCGAAATGATATGTATTCAAATACATGATAAATGATATTCAAATACATAGGAATACAAATTATCAAAATTTGGTCACCGATCGCGAAATGATATGGAGATAGAATTCCGTAGGTGAAATTTCACTAATTTCACCTACAGAGAAATTCAAATACAGAAATACAAATTATCACAATTTGGCCACTGATCGCGAAATGATATGTGTTAATCCATGTAGAAATTCAAATACAGAAATACAAATTATCAAAATTTGGCCACTGATCGCAAAATGATATGCGATAAACTACAGAGAAATTCAAATACAGGAATATAAAAATATTATCAAAATTTGGCCACTGATCGTAAAATGATATGTGTTAAACTACAGAGAAATTCAAATACAGGAATACAAATTATCAAAATTTGGCCACTGATCGCAAAATGATACGTGTTAAACTACAGAGAAATTCAAATACAGGAATACAAATTATCAAAATTTGGCCACCGATCGCGAAATGATATGTGTTAATTTAAATAGAACTTCAAATACAGTAACAGAAATTATCAAAATTTGGCCACTGATCGCGAAATGATATGTGCTAATCTATGTAGAAATTCAAATAAAGAAATACAAATTATCGACATTTGTTTTTCATCTTGAAGAAATTGACGTCTGATATCAACGTACTGTTTTTTCAGAAATCATTTTCTAAATTTTAAGTATTTTTTAAAAATATAGTAAAATTTGATATTTTTTACTTGAGCAAAATACGTCATGAACAACAATATATCGTGTATGCAACATGAAAAGATATTTAAAGTTTCACTAATTTTTTTAACATGTGCTGATTGCACAATAAAAGGAAGAAGTATTTTAGAGCAGAAAAAAAACAAGAAGAAATGGGATTCCACAACTAAAAATCAAGTTAATAAAAATGCAACAAAAAAGTATAATGAAAAGTATGATTTTTTTCTACACATATTTTCAAGAGCTTTATTGTTAATATTTTCTTGAACTCGTTGTCTCAAAGTTCTATATAGCAATAGCGACATTTCACGCTGAAAAAAATCTACAGTAGAATCTCGTTACAACGAACCTCGATTTAACGAATTTTTCAATTTAACGAATATAATTTGGATTGTAAAAAAGTCATATTATTCTATTTCAGTATAAAAAAAATTTCACTTTAACGAATATTTCATTATAGTGAATTTAATCAGTGGTCTCCAGAGATTCGTTGTAACGAGATTTTACTGTATTTATTTTTACCATAACAGAAAAGTATTCCGGTAAGATAAGATTAATGTTTAAATTTTATGGATCTTTCGTGCGTGAACAAAGTTTTCTGGTTTTTATCATTAGAAAGAAAGATTCATCTGCGGAAAAACACCTGCCCTATTAAATATAAATCTAAATCAGAATTTAAAAAAAAAAAAAAAAAAAAAAGTGCTGTGCAATTATGATATCAGTTTCCAAACGTTGTAACTTAAAAATATATATATATATATAATGAAATAAATAAATAAAATAATAATAATGTTCGGATTTAGATAACAACATCCCTTGACAACTTATGTAAGCTTAAAAAACATTGCGATAAACGCGTAATTTCCCAATGCTATTACAGATATAATTTTCTATAGGCGAACAAAAAAGGAGGATTTTTAGTCATTTTAATCTCACGTCATAAACATTGGTTATCTAAACTTTTTAGTCTATAAAAGCAACACAAAGGCAAATCTAAAAGGGATTCCAGAACAACCTTGAACGAAGAAAAATCTCAAAAAATAATACACACCGGGAGTTGAGTTAAAGAAGGCTTCTGTTCTATCACTGGTCTTAAAATAAGAGGCTACTTTACTGTTCACTCATGCTAGAACATCCGTTCGGCCAATGTTAATCCTATTGAGGGAGAATTCTTTTAAAATATCTCGTTTGCATTTTCAATATATTTTATTTATTTATTTTCAATGGTCTTCTCTACAATTGTCGTTTTTTTTTTTTACTTTTTCGATTTTGTTTGCAGGTTTGTTACTTTCATTTTCGGAACCGGTTCCGAAAATAAAGTGTACTAAAAAAAAATAATAATAAATAAAAACTGCAAACAAAAGCGAAAAAGTAAAAAAAACAGCGAATGTTGAAATCTATCTCAGCTTTCTCATGCATTAAAAAAAAAAAAAAAAAAAAAAATTGCAAACGAGATATTTTAAAGGAACTCTCCCATAGGATTAAACATTACCGAGCGGGTGTTTTAGCGTGAGTGAAGTAGCCTCTTATTTTAAGATCAGTGATATTAACTCAACTTATGTGGTCCCTTAATGTGGAAGGAACCAAAATCTCGTGCATTATTCCAACAATTCCGTTTTCATCAGAAGATTGGAATAATGCTGTGATGGTGTTACTTTATAAGAAAGGAGAAAAGGAAAACATTAAAAACTACCGTCCAATCAGCTTACTGTCAGTGATTTATAAAATTTTCACCAAAGTTTTAACGACAAGACTTGAATCAGCTCTGGACTCAGCTCAACCTAGAGAACAAGCAGGATTTCGAAGTGGATTTAGCACAATGGATCATATTCAAACAGTAAGGGAAGTTATAGGAAAACATAAAGAATATAATTTACCTCTCTGTCTTGCCTTTATTGATTATGAAAAAGCATTTGATTCGGTCTACACATCTGCAGTAATTACTTCTCTGGAGAACATTGGTATAGACAAACCTTATATCAATATCATAAAGAAGATCTACAAGAAAGCAACAGCCACCATCCGTTTGGACAAAGGAAAAGCGAAGATCAAGCTTGAAAGAGGAGTAAGACAAGGAGACACCATTTCGCCTAAGCTTTTTACTGCTGTCTTAGAGAGTATTTTCAAGAAGCTGGATTGGGAAAACAAAGGGATTAGAATAAATGGGGAATATTTAAGCCATCTCCGGTTTGCTGATGACATTTTAATTTTCAGTAATAGCCCTGAAGAATTGCAAAATATGCTAAAAGATTTGGCAGAAGCTAGCATTAATGTGGGATTAAAAATAAATTTGGAAAAGACTAAGGTGATGTTCAATTCATTTGCATCAAAAAAGAAAATCGTCTACAACAACACTGAGATTAAAGATGTTGAAAGTTATGTGTACCTTGGACAAGAAATATCTTCAGACAACAGTATCATGAATGAAATCAATAGAAGAATAAGAAATGGATGGAGTGCTTTTGGGAAGAACAATATTATTCTGAAAAGTAACATGCCTCTTTGTTTGAAAAGAAAGGTGTTTAACCAATGTGTTTTGCCTGCACTAACTTATGGAGCAGAAACTTGGACACTAACAAAACGGATGGTACAAAGATTACAAACAACACAGCGAAGTATGGAAAGATGTATGCTAGGCATAACCAGAAGAGACCGAAAGAGAATAACGTGGATAAGAAGTCAGACGAAAGTTTTTGACATTATCGAGAGAATTAAATGGCTAAAATGGAAATGGGCTGGGCACATTGCAAGAAGACAAGACAATAGATGGAGCACAAACACCCTACAGTGGTATCCCAGAGATGTAAAACGACCAAGAAGACGACCTCAAGTAAGATGGAGTGACGAAATCAGAAAAGTGGCCGGTGTTAATTGGATGACTAAAGCACTAGACAGGCAACAATGGAAAAATCTGGGGGAGACCTACATCCAGCAGTGGATTGAAAACGGTTGATGATGATGATGATGACATATAACCATACCAGGATCTTAGACGTTGGGGGTCAAAGAGGGCAGTTGCACCGCGTCCTAAGATCAAGAAGGTCCGCATAACAAGCCCGAAAATACATATTAATGTTGGAGTGACTGAAGTTTAGGAGGCCGTTCAAACAATTTCGTTTCCATAAACATTTTCGTACCAGGGTTTTGTACACAGTGTGGATCAAAGTGAACAAATTTAATGGGCTCTGAACTGAAAGATGTCCTTCATCACTTGTCCCAAAATGCATATTAATGTCGCAGAAACCAAATATCTTGTGCACCTTTATGTTAAACAGTAACGGTACGGTTACAGTAAAGTTACCGTTAAAAAGGTTACAGTAAAATTAGTGTAACAGTACGGTTACAGTAAAATAAGCAGTAATACACTGCGCGGCAATGTATTACTGTTTATTTTACTGTTAATTACAGTTAATTTTACAGTATAGTACTGGTAGCTGAGATGCCAGTATTATACTGTAAAATCAACTTTTTTTTTTTTTGTACTTCTCTATTATCCCGTCGACCACTTTTCATAACAAAAAACTATCGCCAAACTGTATAACGTCAAATAAACGGGAGAACGTTGCCATTGGAATATCAAAATAAATATAAATAAATAAAATATAAGAATTTAAGGACACAATTGTTATTTTAATGAATGAAATAACTAATAAAACTATCCTGCGCCGTCAGGAGCCCACGGGGGTCGCCGACGCGCGTAAACGACCATCGCACCCAAGCCTCTGAAGGGCTTATGACGCACCAGGGCTTTGTCTTGCCCGGCGCTGCGATCGGCCTGAGGCCGTTCCCCACTGCGGACCCCCAGGTTATTTTACCAAGGTTTGATGACATAGGTCGTCACGGCAGTAACCCCACGTCTCGGAGGAAACTTCCACAGAGACGAAACCTTGATGAACCGCCATGGAACCCCCGACGACTTCGTTCGCGAAACCCCATAGGGGGAAACGGTCGCTAGGTCATATGTCGAGCTACCACAACGGCTCTTGCTTTACCACAGCTTGAGGGGTGTGAAATAACTAATAAATCAGTAACACACAATGAAAAATACACGCAAATGTCGAATTAAAAACCACTTGATGACATAACAAACACGTATAATGCTTCTGACATCAAGTCAATGGGACTGCATTTTTGGTGTTTAATCTTACAGTTTGGCGATAGTTTTTTGTTAGACGATTAGTTTTTTGTTCGACGGGATAATAGAGAAGTAACCTTTTTTTTTTTCCTTATTTTTTTGCATTGTACTTTTATATAAGATATGTACATTTCGTACTTAAAAGTGCGCATTTACATTGTGGCTTGCTTGAAAGTTTTTGGTTATCTGCGAATTTTTATAAGAACAGATTAAGTTCTCCCACGCCATTTGTGTTACAATGGTAGGCGAGAGACAATTCAAGGCTTTAAGGCAAAATGAAACATCGTGTAAACGTACTTTCAGATAATTTAAAGGCCATATTCACAATCATCTAAAATGTAAACAATTATCTTCTTCAACCTTATGCTTTTCGATTTCTTTTAACATCTTTATCGAAAATTCCGATGATATAATACCTACAAACTCAACTGATAATGCACTACGCATTACAGAATGTATACAATGTAATATGCGACGCAGTACGAAAAACAATGTATACTTATGATAATCAGCTGCGATGTAGTTGTAAATATTGTTGAACTTCGCACGCGACTATCTCATATCTCTGCAACTATCGATAGACGATTCACATCTGTATCAGTTTCTCTTATAAAATAAAATATAAAAATGTAAAAGATATATTATCAAGGATTAAGATGAAAAAAAAAAAAAACAGCTATTTCAAATAAATACGTAACACGTATACTTAATAATGTATCATAAATAAATACATGTTCTGATATGCGTATATCATAAATAGACATACAGGACACACCATAATGAACTCAGTAAGGTTTTTTTTTTTCCAGAATATTTTTCAAATTATTGTCGAACGTACAAGGTTGGAGCTTACCGATTTTTTTTTCTAATTGATTAAACATGATTGTGGTAGAAAAAAAAGTTGATACATAGCACATGAATCAACATTACATCACAATTAACATCACATTATAACTGTCAAATTTTACTCTTTTTATTACCCCTATTTCCAAAAAGTAAAATTTGTCTTATTTAATCGCAGATTTTCTGTGATTAAATAAGTATGAATAAGAATTACGTATGAATTTTAATGTGAAAAAGTATATATTATTTACTTTTTCGCATTAAAATTAAAAACAAAAAACATTATCAAACATTATCTCAGCTTTTAAATTTAAATCAGTACGATAAACGAACGCATAATAAACTCAAAGTACGAAATTGAAAAAGCTTGCATAGTTAATTAAAACTGCATCTAAACATATAAGAACGCTATTTATTTTATAAGAGAGAAAATACGTTTCTTAAAGGCGTTAGTAAATCAATGTGCTTCTGCCTTGGACTGCTACCTGCTACCACTTAAATTAATTGGAAAACACTTAAATGGGATAATCGATAAAAAGTTAGATAGGTTGCTTTATTCTAATTCTTTTATTTCAAAAAAGAAAAAGAAAAAAACTTTTTCGTGATTTTTCTTTGCTTGAATATTTATTCTGTTAAGCTTCTAGTTAATTGAAAAGCAAGCAACGGCCTTGCAAAATTATTATTCAGATATAAAATCTCATTTGTAAAAAAAATTAATATAATTTTGAAAAACAATTAGCGTAAAATACGACACTTAATATTTTTTTTTAATTAAAAGATCGAGAAAATAATTAAACCCAGTAATTCTTAAATATTTGGCAAAAATGGAAGCAAAAATCACGCGTACAGAAACAAAGAAAAATTGCATCAACGTAGGATCGAAATTCGTTTATTCAGTTAAAATTAGTGTATCTTATAGGGTTGGCAAACTTTTTTAAATCCGCCTGCCATTATATTATATATATATATATATATATATATATATAATTTGGTGGAGCAGAAAATATGAATCAAAATTGTTTACAAATTATTTATTAGGATTTAAAAATAAGTATATAAGTGAAAATAGTTGTAAAATAAGAACGAAAATTCATGCACTACGGCATAGATTATGGAACACTTTCCAACATATCGTAATATTGTTAAGAAATTTCAGTTTTGTTCGTACAATGAAATAAGACATCTAGAAAGAAAGAAAGAAAAAAAAACGCAGTAACAATTCTTTTGTACAGGCCTGTATAAGATCTACACACCTCGTAATACACTACAAATAAGTTTTAAGCTGCATATTACAGGTATAAACGCATATCCAGCAGTTATGAATCATTAGTCACTCCTACAACTGAATTCTTTAGTGTCTCTGTAAATAAATGATAATTTCTACGTACTTAATAACTTATAGAAAACATGTTGTAAGTGCACCTCAGTAATGCATTTCAATTACATTATGTTTATACCGGGTGTCGTAAAATGAATTGACTGATTTTTACCGGGTGTCCCAAAAATGACTGATGGATTTTAAAATTCAATAAATAGCAAACGGTGATAGATATTTAAAAAATTCTTGCAGGAGGGTTATGTATGATGTCGGGAGTTTTTTTACTGTGATTCTTGAATTTAGTTCGAATTTCAAACAATAGATGGCGCTGACAGCGGTTGGCGCTCATTCGAGGGCGAAACTGACGTCACTCAGCATTGATGCGAAGAAAGGAGATTAAGGCTATGGAGTGGGTCTCATTCGCCAGTACAATCTTACTCTTAGGACTCAATCGATATGATTTCAATGGAATGCGTTGTTGCCATGGAAACAACAAATTCTTTGTCAAATTCTATCAAATTCTTTGATAGTGGAATACAGCGTTCAGATCAAGGCAGGAATTTAACAAGCAGTATTCGAGTTGCAGCCGATTTTACATTAATGAGTAGATATGGGAATTTTATCTAACCAATATGAAAATTTAGTTTTGCGAAATGACGGCAATGCAGGTATGTGAGAGCTGCACAGAAATCGAATCCGTCACATCTTCATTCGTTATTTTGCTACGCAATCTGCTAGTGAGTACTTTTAAAAGAGTGTACACTATTTATTGAAAATTGTTTATTTCACGTAGTAGTTTTAAAATACGATGAATAAAATATTCTTTAAATCAGGCCATAAAAAGTAATTTAATACGGGAAAATAAAACTTCACAAATGTACAATCGCCTACAACTAGAATACTGCTTGTTAAATTCATGCCCTGATCTGAACGCTGTATTCCACTATCAAAGAATTTGTTGTTTCCATGACAACAACGTATTCCATTGAAATCATATCGAATGAGTTCAGAATCGGGGCCTAAGAGCAAGATTGTACTGGCGAATGAGACCCACTCCATAGCCTTAATCTCCTTTCTTCGCATCAATGCTGAGTGACGTCAGTTTCGCTCTCGAATGAGCGCCAACCGCTGTCAGCGTCATCTATTGTTTGAAATTCGAACTAAATTCAAGAATCACAGTAAAAAAACTCCCGACATCATACATAACCCTCCTGCAAGAATTTTTTAAATATCTGTCACCGTTTGCAAGTTATTGAATTTTAAAATCCATCAGTCATTTTTGGGACACCCGGTAAATTCAATAGCTTCCAAACGGTGACAGATATTTAAAAAAATCTTGCAGGAGAGTAAGATGTCAGGAGTTTTTTTTACTGCCATTCTTGATTTTAGTTCGAATTACCAGCAATAGAGGGCGCTGCGAGCGATAGGAGTGCAATCCACGCCAAAACTAAAATCACCCAGCATTGATGCGAAGGAAGGAGGTTCAATACATGGAGTGGGTCTCATTCGCTAATACAATCCTGTTTTTAGTGCCCGATTCTGAATAAGATTTTATTGGTGAATGAAACTCACTGCATGTATATATTGAACCTCCTTCCTTCACAGCAATGCTGGGTGATTTCTGCTTTTGTCTTGATTAGATGTCTATTGCTCGCAGCTCCATCTATTGCTGATAATTCGAACTAAAATGGGGGATCACAGTAAATATATATATATATATATATATATGTTTATATATATCCTGACATCATACATTACTCTCCTGCAAGATTTTTTTAAATATCTGTCACCGTTTGGAAGTTAATGGATTTTAAAATCAGTCAGTTCATTTTAGGAAACCCGGTAATATAACATTATTAAAATACATTTCAAACGATTTTTTCCCAGATATCATAATATATATCATCATCATCATCATCATCAACCGTTTTCAATCCACTGCTGGATGTAGGTCTCCCCCAGATTTTTCCATTGTTGCCTGTCTAGTGCTTTAGTCATCCAATTAACACCGGCCACTTTTCTGATTTCGTCACTCCATCTTACTTGAGGTCGTCTTCTTGGTCGTTTTACATCTCTGGGATACCACTGTAGGGTGTTTGTGCTCCATCTATTGTCTTGTCTTCTTGCAATGTGCCCAGCCCATTTCCATTTTAGCCATTTAATTCTCTCGATAATGTCAAAAACTTTCGTCTGACTTCTTATCCACGTTATTCTCTTTCGGTCTCTTCTGGTTATGCCTAGCATACATCTTTCCATACTTCGCTGTGTTGTTTGTAATCTTTGTACCATCCGTTTTGTTAGTGTCCAAGTTTCTGCTCCATAAGTTAGTGCAGGCAAAACACATTGGTTAAACACCTTTCTTTTCAAACAAAGAGGCATGTTACTTTTCAGAATAATATTGTTCTTCCCAAAAGCACTCCATCCATTTCTTATTCTTCTATTGATTTCATTCATGATACTGTTGTCTGAAGATATTTCTTGTCCAAGGTACACATAACTTTCAACATCTTTAATCTCAGTGTTGTTGTAGACGATTTTCTTTTTTGATGCAAATGAATTGAACATCACCTTAGTCTTTTCCAAATTTATTTTTAATCCCACATTAATGCTAGCTTCTGCCAAATCTTTTAGCATATTTTGCAATTCTTCAGGGCTATTACTGAAAATTAAAATGTCATCAGCAAACCGGAGATGGCTTAAATATTCCCCATTTATTCTAATCCCTTTGTTTTCCCAATCCAGCTTCTTGAAAATACTCTCTAAGACAGCAGTAAAAAGCTTAGGCGAAATGGTGTCTCCTTGTCTTACTCCTCTTTCAAGCTTGATCTTCGCTTTTCCTTTGTCCAAACGGATGGTGGCTGTTGCTTTCTTGTAGATCTTCTTTATGATATTGATATAAGGTTTGTCTATACCAATGTTCTCCAGAGAAGTAATTACTGCAGATGTGTAGACCGAATCAAATGCTTTTTCATAATCAATAAAGGCAAGACAGAGAGGTAAATTATATTCTTTATGTTTTCCTATAACTTCCCTTACTGTTTGAATATGATCCATTGTGCTAAATCCACTTCGAAATCCTGCTTGTTCTCTAGGTTGAGCTGAGTCCAGAGCTGATTCAAGTCTTGTCGTTAAAACTTTGGTGAAAATTTTATAAATCACTGACAGTAAGCTGATTGGACGGTAGTTTTTAATGTTTTCCTTTTCTCCTTTCTTATAAAGTAACACCATCACAGCATTATTCCAATCTTCTGGTACATCTGATTTCTCGAGACATTTGGAAAACAGTAAGGCTAACATTTTTGCAAATTCTTCTCCTGCTTCTTTGATAAGATCAATTGTAATTCCATCTTCGCCAGGGCATTTACCTTTTTCCATGCCTCTAATGGCTTGTACAACATCATCTGTCATCACTGGGATTATCTCTTCAGTTTCTGTTATGTTTACTAGTGGATCACGTAGGTTGATTTCCCTTTGATCTTCACATTTATATAGATCGTTATAGAATTTTTCGACAATGTGTACTATTTCATTATTGATTTTGGTGATTGTTCCATCTGCTGTCTTCAGTGCAAAAATACCTTTTCTTCCAACACACAGTTTGCGCTTAGCTGATTTTAAACTTTTGTTATCTTCTAGAACTTTTTTGACAAGATCACAGTTAAATTTTCTGATATCTTCTGTAACACATTTTCTTACCGTTTTACATAATTCTGCATATTCAACTCTTGATTTAGGATAGTTTTTCTTCATTTTAAATTCTCTGCGTTTCTTCATCAGTCTTCTTGTTTCTTCTGTTATTTTCTTTGTTTGCTTTACTTGTGCTTCACCAGCTATCGTCCTTGCAATTTCTTGTAGAGTATTTGTTATTTTCTTGTTCACTACTGTAACATCTTGTTCTTCTTCTAAGATTGATTGAAGTACTTGAAAACGATTTTTAAGTTCTAAATTAAATTCTTTATGTTTCTGGAGATTTATAATATCGACTGATTTCTTTGAGCATTGCAAAAGCTTCATTCTTTCCACTTTAGTATTTAAAAGCAGTTTGCATCCATAGGCGTAACTAGAGCTATTTTGTGGGGTGGGCACAGGCCCCCAACTTCCTTTGTATGTGTGCATGCGTCCAGTGGCACAGCCCAAGGGGGGGGGGGGGGTTGAGGGGTAAAAATATTATAATTGCCGCTTATATGAATCACTAGTTAAGCAAATTAGACGCTTTTGTGAATCGAAACTAAAGTTAATATTAAGTTTTTTTAATTTATTTGAAATTCGCAGCTTTGTTGAATCAAATTATATTCAACAAAGTGATTCAATTAGACCGCGAATATTATATTTAAACTGTGGAAGCGTATATTAGATCTTAGATGCCTTGGTTAAGTGAAAACTGTCATTTGTTTTGAAAAAGGGTAGAAATTACATTTTACAGACATCTTAGAGTAAAAGAATGATTATACGCTTTGAGTATTATACAGTGGATAGTTTTTAAATTGAATTTCTGTCTTTGATGCATGTTCAAAAGCATAAAAGACATCAATTTCCAGGAGAAAAAAAAAAAAAAAAAACAAGAAAAAACCCCCATAAAATATATGTTTATAGAATTTTCTCAGTTTCAGACTTTCTGTTAAGGTCTCTACCGGAGAAATTTCTAGGTTCGAGCGCGACCCGACTTGTAGAAAATTTTTTGCCTTTCAGCCGGGTATAAAAGTTAAAAGTTCGATCCGGATCGTAAAAAATATGTGTATGTATATTAGGCTGGCCTAGCACAAAAAAAAAAAAAAAAAAAAAAAAAAAAGGCTAAAAGTTAGACTCGAATCCGGTCCGGGCCATGCACATAGTTTATTGGCTCGACCCAGTATAAAAGCTGTAATCTCGGCCCGGCTCATACAAAAACGTAATTATCCCTTCCCAGCTCGCCTGAATTTCAACAAAAACATATTTTTACACTGGTATGGTTAAAAATTGTCTTCTACGAGGAGTTCTGACAAAAATATTTATTTTAGTTTTTCTTTTCATGTTGTTTGTATTCTTCATTTTTTTTAAAAAACGCTTTGTGCTGAGATATTTATTTTGTTACTGGATCTCGATTTGTATGCAAATGACGCAGTTGTTATTAATAACTTTAATCCATATTCCATGGCTTGGAGACTTAAAAATCTGAAAATTCTTATAGTATCGTAAAAATTTCTAAGACGGAATCGCATAGGAGAACAGAAATATCCGTTATAGGAAAGTTACCTTCTTAGCAAATACACTCTCGGTTGTAAATATATTACATCCTTTTCTCACGTATTATTATGTTCATTTTGCATGGATAAATACATTTTTCCATTTGAAACAGGATTCTGTCATGGGCAGGTTCTTTTTCACACGCTTTATTGTACTTTAATTTTATTGCCTGGAAAATGAACTATTCTTTAAAAAAAATAAATTGAGAATTTTAATGTAGAACAATGACGATTTAAAAATATATGCATTTTTTGCAAAAATTATTGTTGAGCCGATCGAAATTTTACTGATTTTTGCATTGGCCAGGTCAGGGTAGGCAGGGCCAATTATTTTCATATGTGTTTGATAAAAACAGGACCCGAAAATTTCAACTCGTCTAGACCTTTAGGAAGAATGAATTCCAGTTTCAGCACGGCCTGGAAAAAAGGAAGCCAGGCCCAGTCCGATTGCCATGAATGAAAATAGGCCGGAGACTGGCCCGTGTGTTGGTCCGGTTTCGGGCCAGGACCAAACCCAAACAGACATCTGCATGTGCATCTTGTTTTGTGTTTTTGCTATCAGTTATTTCTAAGACCAATGTATATGAGTGATGCAGGTAAAAATCTTTGACAAAGTAAGAATTAAGGAAATGTGCTAGCCTATCCTAATAATACTATAAATCCGATTGTGTGCAAATTTTAGGCTGAAACCAGCGTCAAAATGGAGAATTTAATTATCTTGTATCTTTGCATATAGGTTGATTATAACCCGGAAATGAACATAGGCTGGTTTTTGTTTATTTTATTCAAATATTTTTCTTAATAATTCAAAATTTCGTTATTTTCATAGCGAATAAATGGTCATTTTTTCCTTTAAAATTTAATTAATCATTTTACGTTGCTAAGCATTACCGTTGCCAATAAATACAAAACCTGGAATAATAATTTTTCCTGAACAATTATTCTTCAATTGAATGATTTCCAAGTAAAAAATAAAAATTAAAAAGAATTCAAAAGATGATGAATTGCCATGATATTTGAAAGCAAATATGGAGTATTTGTTGTTATACATGAAGTATGAATATCAGTTACGTTGAGAAGACATTTTCTGTCAAAGACTGCGATATAATTAGAAAAATGAATAAAAAATATATTTTTAAGAAAAGATTTCGCTTGGACCATGGAACTATAAAAAGGATCCTCCTTGGCTTGGACAATGTGACGTCATAAATAAAACCATGTATTTTCAAATATTCCTAATAATACAAGGAGCATTAATATCAGTATATAGTTAGTATGAAAGTAGACAGATAATGGACGTAATATTTAAGATGAAAAACTGAATTTTTTTTTATCGATACTGAGATCGCTTGAACTTGAATATCAGTTACATACAGATGTGAGTTTTCTGCTAAAATTTACGTCATGATTGCCAGGAAAAGAACATTAAAAAGAATTATATAAATACAAAGGATATGAATTATCACTTTATTGCACAGGGTACAACCACGAATTTAAGAATTATCCTTCTATATTAAAAAAAAAGTAATCTGGAACTGAGCCAAAAACGATTTAGACCAATCAAATTCTGCGTAGATATTCCGGGTTAGTCTCATCGCTTTTTTACTACGGACTTTTTTGAGGAGCTATTACTTTTTTTCTAGCCATCCTACGGATTCGAAAATCATACCACCAGACGCGAAATATAACAAGCTTTCAAAAATTCAAAAAATTATCACGGTCGGACAATAAAAACGCAAAAAATCCTTAAAAATCGAGTAAAAAATCTTTTATTGAAAAAGTCATTTTTTATATTGTTGCCAATTTCTAAATAAGCGCAAAGGATTATATTTTATCTCCAATAAAAAAATGTATTTGCGCGAGACTATTAAAAAAAATGAAAGTTTAAAATAATAATTAAATGATCACGTGTTGAAAGCATGAAATAAAGAAAATTACGTCATAAAAATTGTGTTTACACATGAATATTAAAAATAAAAATGATGAATTAAATGAAAAAGCATTATAACCAGTTAAATGAAAAAGCATTATAAACTGATTACAGAAGATAATCGCCGTTCGTAATTATCATCATCATCATCTTTTTAAAACAGGTTACATTACCAGTTTTAAGAGGCTGTGAAATCAGAACGGGGGTTGGTGAGCGTAGCGAGCAGGGGGCAGAGCCCCCTAGTATCGTTAAAAATATATTTCTCTGAGGAAAAAGTGGCGTCATCATATTGTAAATAAAACGTGAATTTCCAAATATGTTTTAAAAGGAGCGTAATCAATTCCATACATTAATAATACAAAGATCAGTAAGCATAGAAAATAGATGAGTTTCATGCCGTAATTAAAACGAAAAATAGAAATGTTCTTTTAGCTATACAAATTATTAAGCATAATTATCAGTTATATACAGATCAGATTTTTCTGCTAAAATCACATCATAATTTTAAGAAAAGAAAAATGAACACGAATCTATTATATTAAAATCTGACCTTCTGTATTTCACAACTACTCCTTTTAGACTATCGGACGTAACGCGATTTACTTAACATCGGTTATCATTGATCCGAGGATGTCACACAAACTCTCAGAACTTGAAAAAAATAATTATATTCCGATATATTATTATTAAAATCATTATTGTAAATTTTTAACGAAGTTTCTCTAAAAACAGCAAGTAAATTACTCCATATTTGTGGATAGAAAAGGAGAAATAAAACGGATCAATATATTTTTTACGCCATTTTCTCATTAAAACTGATAACAGAATTTATTTTCAATTTGAATAGATGGTGAAAACAAAATTTTGATTTCAGTAAATTATCCGAAAAATAAAAACATATTTTCACGTATTCAAACTTCATGAATAAATTTTTTTCTGCAGAACAAAAATCTTCTGTCAACATATTGTCTTTTAGAAAACAAGATTTGTTTCAGCTATACATTAAATCAAGGAGTCAGAATTGAATTAAAAAAAAAAGCATATAATATTTCCAATTAATTATTTTTGAAGGACGGTTGTTAAAACGTTTCACAAAAGCGTTAAAATTAAAATGGTTTATCAAGTAAAATTGACATTTGTTTTTACTCAATTCGTCGATTTCCACTATTTTATTTGGCACTCCGTTTTGAATTGGTTGCATTTTCATTTTCACGATTATTTGGTACAAATTTTCACTTTTTTAAGACTGAGTTATGTCAAGATCCCAATAAGAAAGAAATACCGTATTGTTTCCTATGAAATGTGATAAAGCGTTAGTTAATTATTTACGATTTAATTATCGGAAATGAAATATTTTGCTTAATTAATGCATTTATTATTCTTTTAATGTTGCGTGAACGAAGTCACGGGTAACAGCTAGTAAAGATATAAATGTAAAATGTGTTTTTGATTGAACAGATTATTGTAGTATTTCATTCGAACAATTTGTTCCTGGGGGGGGGGGGGGACTATATATTTAAAGAGTGTAGTTCATTAGCTAGTAAGGTAGCTCGAAATGTTCTTCAGGCCACGCGTTCCCCGGAGGAAAGAAGCACTGATTGCAATTTTTTTTCTTTGACTTACAGATACATGCCTATGAGCAAGGTTTTCAAAAGAAAAGCGTTAAATATGAAGCATTTTCATAGAATTTATAAAATTTAAAATAATTACCCATAAACGTAATTCTAATTATGCTTTAACTGAAATTAATAAGTAATAAATTAGTTATACATTGATCTACACTTATTAAATCTTAAATAATGCTGCCTCTATATCATCAAAATTATGACATATTGTTTTTCATGTGGACAAAATTACAGTCGTGTTTAAATCAGATAAGAAGTAAAAACAAATCAGATAAGAAGTAAAAACTGGAATATCTTTTAGAGTTTTAGCTGTAATGTATTTCATTTAAATAAAAGTATATATAAGTAAATCCTTTCGCCCCTACTTTCAGGGAGGGGCAGAGAAAGTTAAAAAGTACAATCTTTTTTCAAAAATGTTATTATAATGTATTTTCTTTTTTTTCCACGGCCGAAGGCAGGTACAACCTATCTTTCATTCTGCATAGGTGTTTCTAACAGAAAACTAAATATAGATAAATATTCATACACGCAAACATTATACACACATACAAACTACAAATACAAGAAACCCAACAAGTGTGAAAAATTAGCCAGAGCCAGGAATCGAACCTAGGACCCCAGCATACAAGACTCATGCTCTAACCACTGAGCTACCCCGGGCAATACCTGGGTCTGCAATTTCTCACTAATAAATTGCAGACCCAGGTGGCCGGGGTAGCTCAGTGGTTAGAACATTAGTATTGTATGCTGTGGTCCCAGGTTCGATTCCTGGCTCTGGCTAATTTTTTACACTTGTTGGGTTTATTGTATTTATAGTTTGTATGTGTGTATAGTATTTGTGTGTATGTTTAGACTTGAATGCAGGCGTTATTTATGTGTGTTTTAATAGATAAATATTCTCCAACATCATGAAAAAGGTTAAAAACAAATAATATTTAGAAAGCACACATACTTAACACATAAACAATGTGTTTAAAAAAAGTAGAACAATCCGTAAAAGGTGGTAGAGCACACTACAATTAAAGATTTTTGTAAGGAAACCAGGTCGCTATTCATTTATTTAAAGAAAAATATAGGATATAGGAAGTCAAGTCGAATCCAAGTATTTTTAGAAAACTTTAATAATAATGAAGATATTTTCAATGTACTGTATACGAAATTAGATGTCAAATAAAGTGCTGGAAGTGCACAGTAATTCAGTCAACGATACCACGTTTAATGTCAACTACATCCTAAAATATGGAATAATAGCACGGGAAAAATAATATGGCAAAATAGCACGGCACGTTTTATTATTTGCTTATGTTATTCGTGAATTCTTTTGCATAATAACGTTAATATTTACTATAATATCATAAATATCAATACAAATTAAAAACACAAGAAGCAAAGCATTTCAGTTATTTATGAGCTTTATAATTATCAGGATTGGAACACTAAGATATAGATAATGTTCACTCACTGATTTATACTCACTGATCAAAAGGGGTATAGTAGAGGGCATACGAAGTTACTCGCCGTATGCATTTTAGAATCTTTTCTTTTTTAAATGCTCCGTATACATTCTCTTTCTCAAACAAATCTATAGCATAGTCATTAAAGTTCACATGATTCTAGCATTTACCTTTTGGTTTACGTACGACAACAATACTGCTGATCAAGTATATAGGAAATTGAACTGTTGAGAGAAATTTAATAATTATATGTGTACTAAAGAACATTTAGTGCTCTTGATGTCTCTGTTACGGATGTCAATGCTATTTTTCAACGTCAACAAAATGAAATTTTCATAGTGAACAGAGGAAAGTATATTCAACTAAGTAAATTACATCCAAGGCACAGGACTAACGCCTAGGACTCGAACCTGGGTACTTTGGTTTGCCGTACCAACGCTCTCCCTACTGATCTATCCCGACGATATCCTGAGATGGCATATTTCACTCTTATTTGTTGTCCAACAAATAGAAAATGAAATTTTGTTTCAGAGATTTAAAAATTTAAATAAATACGTAGTGAAATAAAACAAGGGAAATTAGGTGGGTCAGGGGAGCAAATTATTGAGCGGGCTCGACGCTAAAGCCCCACGGGCCCATACAAGTCGGCACCACTGCTATTCATTGTGACATTGAAATTTTTAAGATGACTAGAAGTTCCGAGAGAGACCCAATTTTAGGCATAATGTCTGGGTGTCCCAATACATCTCTTTAATGTCCCGGTTTTAAACACAGCACTTAAACTATCACTTCTCCAAAATTCATTTTAAAAAATGAATGTTTTGATTCTTACCGAATTCCACTTCTACAACAGCAAAATGTTGAAATACTTCACTCTGAGCCTATTACAGAAAACTGTCTTGAGAAAAATTTCGTGGTTCCGATAGAACGAATACCATATAGATATAATTTATACAGGTCTGAAAAATGTATACAACTGAAACCTCTCTATAAATGTAGAAGTTTTCCGATCACTGTAATTTTATGCATCAGGTAAAGTAAACTGAATCTATTTATTTTAAGAGTGAATAAACGGAAAAAATAGAGAAATTTTTTTCTTGAAATCATTAATGTAAACTCTAAATTTATTTTAAGAATGAATAAACGGAAAAAATAGAGAAATTTTTTTCTTGAAATCATTAATGTAAACCCTAAATTTGTTTAAAAATTCTAAAATGTGAAACAGAATATTTTGAGGAGTGGAAGCAAAAGATTAGTTTTTATTTTGAGGGACGAATACATTTAAATAAGCAAAAGACAATTAATGTTTCCTTTAACTGCAGTAAAAATGATACGTCAGCCTGAGATTCTGACAAGAAAAATTAAAATATGACTTCAATTTGACTCACCTTTAATTTACAGTATTCACATAAATCGTTTATTTTAAATGAAAAGGGTGGATTTATGATTGAGCTCTTAAGGGGATTGGGGGAGGGGGGGGGGGGGGTACTTCACTTACGCGAAAACATCCAATATTTAGTTTGCATTTTCATATTTTTAAAATGATTTTCTATTTTATTTTTTGCATTGGATAGTTGAGGTCAATCTGTACATAGACCGCATTTTACTTTTTCTTATGTGTTTGCAGTTTTTTTTTCTTACGAGGATTTTTTTATCTTCGAAACCGGTACTGAAAACGATGCGTTATTTATTTAAATTCAGTGGATACTCCACTGTTTTATTGCATAAAATCCTCAATTTTTAATATGTGCAAAATATGTTTATAAGAACACAATTTTTAAATTCGATACTGTATAAGTTATAGTCCTTTCAAAAGTTGACATAACACATAAAATAGTGTATAAAATCTTGAAAAAAAAAAAAAGAAAGAAAAAGAAATCAGAAGTATTTTAAAGTTTTTAAAAAATATATATATTCTTAAATTTTAATAGTACATTATAATTGTAAAACTACGATGATTTCTATAGTAGTGAATGGATTTTAAATTTAATTAGCTCCATCAGAATTCAGCAGAAAGAGATTTGTTAAAGAGAACTCACATGGAAAACATTTTTACCTAAAATAATTTTCTCCCAAAATAAATAAATAAAAAAGCTTAAGTTTTACCTTTTTTTCATGGAAAAACAAAAGTATTCTTCAAAATTATTTCTATGACATTTGAAAGGTGCTTATAGAGATGCATCGATTAGTGATTTTGATCCAATAGCGAATATTCGTCATCTGTAAACCAGATGCTGAAAATTCGGTAGGCCTAATATTCCTGTATTTTAAGATTTAAAAGTATTCAAAAATGAACTTTAAAGTAAATTGTACACCATATTTAACACAAATACTTGTGTTTTGAGGAATGAGTACAACAATGAGTTATTTTACAAGTAAACTTTACACAAAAAAAAAGCTTTCAGTTGTTTTTTTTTTTAAGAAGAGGATGATCTTAATAATTTTTAATTAATGAAACGTTAAATTCCATAATTTCTTCTCTAAATTAAAATAAATTTATAAGAGCTCCTTTATTTTAAAATAAATATTCCAAAATTGAAAAGAAATTTTTAAGGACATAGAAGGAAAATTTTACTGTTATATAGTGTTATTTGTCAGAAAGAAACAGTAAGTCAGTAAGAAAAAAAAATTCTATTCAATTGGCAACTCGGCAAAAAAAAAAAACTTATTGCTCCTTTTGATTTATCAATGAAATTTTTAAATGCACCACAGCGGGCGATCATTTTTAGAAGTTGCAAACATACAGGATTTTCCTAAAATTTTGAAAAAAAAAATTTAAGGTTAAATTTGACAATTGCAAAAATAAATTTCTGTCTTTACCAAATAGTTTTTTTTTTTTAAAATAATAAATAACATTAATTAAAGAGGTTCGAGCAAGAACCTGTTATGTTACATTTTCTCAAAATACAGATTATTTTTTCGATGAGGGTGTTATGAGACAATCTGTCATATGGTAAAGGTAAAATACCAATATTTTAATTAATCTTTAAAATCTGATATATTATTTATTAAAAGTTAATATTTTAATAAAAAAAACTTAAATATTATTAATAATTTTTATATTAGAAAATTAAATGTTGCTAAGTTTTTCTGAGAGAGCTTAGTACTACTCGTTAACTTACTAAATACAAGGTACAAGAACAAAAATAAAATAAAAATTGCAACTAAAAGCTTTCATTTAAATTGTCTCAGAATTTTATTTTTGTTACGTAATATCTTATTTCACTAAGCCCTTCTATTTATTCAGAATATCAAAGATTGATAAGGAAAAATTTACTCACAAAAAGTACATTCAGAAACATGAAGCAAAGAGCCTCGATCCATGAAGCAGCATGCAGCAATACGTACAAACAAAAATTTCCAAAACTACAGAATTTATTTGCGCACTGATAATTACGCATGCAAACTTGGAAAAGGGAAATAATCCCACACGCTTACAGCCGCAGGCAAATTGCAAAAAATTCGGCCTACCTTAACCCTCAAAGTAAAGCTCCCTGCGATGATATTCTCATTTACGACTTTTGCCGTATCTCATCACTCAGACAATTAATTGATCAGTAATTTGTCAATTACATCCTGTTTTTTAAATTGGTCATTATTTTGTAAGAAAAAAAACCGTTCGGGCACCTGTGCCCCCCACTATCCCCTTCTCTCTCTCATCGGCTCTGCCCACAGCAGATGATATTTTTTGACTTAGTTGAAAGAAAACGGAACTGGACATCTGGAACTGATTTTTTCCCCATCACCTCGTGACAAAAAAGAAAACTCTCGTTCAGAATTAGAGCTTTCAGATAATATTTCACTTTGTTCCTTTTGGAACCCTATAGATTCCGGGTTATATAACTGTTGCAAAGAATGTAGAAGACTAATAGGATTTTCTTTGTCTGTTGCTTCTTTTATACCTCACACACACACATTTACATATACGTGCGCGCCGTTTTCGTTACATTAGTTCTCAAATCAGAAATATATAGTATAATTTATTGGTATTATCATTCAAATATTTGAAAATCAAAATTTTGACCATATCGCAGTCATAAAATTTTCACGTGAACTTGAAATTCTGGGGTGGGCACTGGAACTACCTGGGGTGGGCACGGCCCACCCGGCCCCCCCACTAGTTACGCCTATGTTTGCATCTAACTAACCTGTGATCGCTTCCTGTATTGAAGTTATTGAGAACGCTGCAATCCTGAATAAGATGCTTTTTGTTTGTCAAGATGTAGTCGATTTCACTTGTTGAGCCATTTGCACTACGCCATGTCCATTTTCTTTGTGGCTTTTTCTTGAAAAATGAATTCATGATATACATCTGTTCACATTCTGCAAATTCAATCAATCTGTTTCCTCTTTCATTACGCACCCCATATCCATGAATTCCTACTGAGAACTCACCTTTCTTTTTTTCCCCAATTCTAGCATTCCAGTCTCCCATTATTAATTTTATGTAGCATTTTCCTTTTTGATGCATTGAAGCTACTTCTTCATAGAAATCCTCAATTTCTTCATCAGTATAGCTAATTGTTGGTGCATAAACTTGGGTAATTTGCAGTTTGTATCTTTTTGACACTTGTATAACTAACCTTGCAACTCTATCTGATGCACTATCATATTCTACGATGTGATTCTTCCACCTTTTATGAATCAGAAATCCTACACCACTTGTTTTTCCATCTTCTGTACCTCTGTAGTACAATACATGTCCACTGGCAAGATCAATCTTCTCTTCACCTTTTCTTCTTATTTCGCATAATCCTAGGATGTCCCAGTTGATTCTTTCTAATTCTTCTTCAAGTTCCTGTAAACGACTTTCAGAAGATAAGGATCGTCCATTATACGTAGCCAAGGTCATCAACTTATGGCAGCCAAACCGAGCCCGGTGATTCTTAGCACCCTCTGTCTTCATGTCTTTCTGATCGCTGCCGTAATCAGGAACATGCAGACTGCCGGGAATTGAGGGCCGTGATTTGTTTTGTGAATTCATGGTAAAATAAGGGGGGAGGTGGCCAAATTCCTCCACGCTGGCCAAGCGGGTTGGAGGAAGCCCATCCGCGTTCGTTCCCCATGCACTAGGCAAGGGTAGAGCTCCTATAATACAGGCTGACGCATCCTCGCAGATATGTGTCTCAAAGTCGAAAAACCAAGCTAATTTTCGCCATTTAACATCCAGCCTCTTTCAGAAGGTGGAGGAACGAGGCCTTAGGCAACCCCAGCTCCGGCAGCGGTAGATTGAGATGCTGAACTGAGACCCGAATAATGCGAAACAAAATGGATATGCGTCAGCTCCTATTATAGAAGCCTTAGGCAAGGGTACTAACAGGCTGCACCGATGGAAGGTGCGGATTGGACATCAAGTCCCTGCTCCCAGTCGATTCCTTTAAGTCCTCCTCTGAGGCATTTAAAGGGTCTTCTCCTAGTTAACAAGCAGAGGCTATTAAACAGCCCATCATAATATATATATATATATATATATAATGGAATTCTTTTGTGCGTCCCTATAAGCGAAATGTAATTGCTACTTACTCGATACTCTATAAAAAACATATATTGACATCCACCTCAGTGAGGCATATCATTTTCATTAGGTTTGAAACAGTGTAACATCATTAAAATTCACTAAAAGCGATTCACTGTAAATGTAACGGATTGCTTTTGAGTGTTCGTAAAATCTTCCCTCTTTGCTTTTTTTTTTTTTTTTTTTGTTTAATATTAAAGAAGTTAAAATTGGATGATTGCAGAATGTAAAATGGATAAATTATTTTGAGTTGTTAAAATAATGAAAGAAAAAACAACGCAAATGAAATTCAGGTGATGTTTTTATTATTATTATTCCATAGCAGAAATAAAATTTCATGTATAAAAAGCAAGAAAAAGAAGAAGAAAGAAAGAAAGAAAGAAATAGCTTTATAGTGTACCTTTATGCACTAGTTTGATTTGATATTTTAGGCTTCTCTCAATTTGCTGTAAATCTTGTAAAAATATCTGCGAAATTGAACATATCAGGTGAAAAAGAATAAAATAACACAGAAAAATGTATGATAAAATTGTTTCTGGAAATGAAGAAAACCATAGATTTTGTTTATTATTTCACGGTGTTTTTCTATTTTTGTGTGAAGCAAACGATAAAATTAAAGTGGCAAAAACTTAAAAAGTATTGTTTTAAAAATCTTCCCTCTTTGCTTATTTTTATTTTTAAATTTAGCTTCATTATTAATAATAAAGAAACTGAAATTGAATGATTGGCAGAATGTAAAATGGAGAAATTATTTCGAGTTGTTAAAAAAAATAATGAAAGAAATAACAATGCAAATGAAGTTCAGATGATGTTTTTATTATTATTATTATTATTCCATAGAAGAAAGAAAAATGTATGTAAAAAAAAAAAAAGAAAGAAAAAAAAAAGAAAAAGAAAAAAAATCAAGAAGTAGACAAAAAAAAAAAAAAAAAAAAAAAAGAGAAAAGAAAAGAAAAGAAAAAGAAAGAAATTTTTATAGTTTAACTTTATGCACTAGTTTAATTTGATATTTTAGACTTCTCTCAATTTGCTATTCAACTTGTAAAAACATCTCTGAAAATAAACATATTACGTAAAAACAAAAAAGAATGCTAAAATTGTTTCTGGAAATGAAAAAAACATACATTTTGGTTATTATTTTAAGGGTCTTTTTTTTTTTTTATGTGAAGCAAACGATAAAACCGTGATGGAAAGGAAAAAAAATTAAAAAGTATTGTTGTTAAGATTTTTAATCTTTGCTTAATTTGATTTGTTTAATATTAAAGCAATTAAAATTGAACGATTGCAAAATGTAAAACGGAGAAAATATTTCGAGGTGTTAAAAAAAATAAAAAAAGAACAACACAAAGGGAATTCAGGTGATTTTTATTATTATTATTATTCCATAGAAAAAAATTATGTAAAAAAAGCAAAAAATAGACAACAACAAAAAAAACTTTATATTAGATTTCTCTGAATTTGCTGGTAGATCTTGTAAAAATATTTCCGAAATTAAACATATCAGGTGAAAACAAATAAAATAGACAGTTAAAAAAAGGGGGGGAGGGTTGTAGTTAACCTTTATGTACTAGTTGTACTAGTTTGACTTGAAATTTTCTACTTTTCAACTTGTTTTTCAACTTGTAAAAATTAAATATCTTCGAAAAAACAAATAAAATAACTCACAAAAAAGAATGATAAAATTGTTTCTGGAAAATTGTTTCTGTTTTTTTTTTTTTTTTTTTTTTTTTTTTTTTTTTGTGAATCAAACGATAAAATTAAGATGGAAAGAAAAAAACTTAAAAAGATCTTTCATCTTTGCTTATTTTGATTTGTTTAATATTAAAACAGTTAAAATTGAACGATTCCAGAATAAAAATGGAGAAAATATTTTGAGTTGTTAAAGAAGAAAGAAAGAACAACAGAAAGGGGGAAAAAAAGAGGTGATTCAACTTTTATTTTAACTTTGATCTGAGGTTTTCGAACTCTTTCAACCTGTTGGCATCAGAATATCTCTAAAAATAAATGCATCACATGAGAACAATTAAAATAAATCCCACACACACAAAAAGAGAAAATTGCCTCTTAAAATAAGTATTATTATTTTTTCATTGATCATTTTACACTAATTTTCATGGAAACATAAATTAAAATACTAGAACTTAAAAGGTAATTTATTATTATTATTACATATTTATTTTATATTAAAGATGTTCTATTTAATATGAAAGAAATTTAAATAGCATTTTTGCGTAAATTAAAACGCAAAAATATTTTTAAAATGATGTATAAATTCGAGAAATAAAAGCGATATAGAATTAGAAAAGGGGGAGGGTAGTTTGAAGGTGGTTCAACTGTTATTTTCATTTGGATTTGAGATTTTTGAACCTTTTCAACCTGTTGGCAGAAGAATACCTCTAAAAATAAATATACATCGGATGAGAACAAGTAAAATAAAATAACTCAAACAAGAAAAAGAGAAAATTGTCTCTTAAAATAAGCATTGTTAGAGTTTGGACCAGCATTAATGTGGAATAGTTTAACTTGGGTTAGGTTGGGTTGCAAGTTAATTTGGTTTGAAGGGATACGGGTATAGAGAGATGTATCCACAAACTTTGAAGAGCTATAATGGTACACATAAGCGCTGTAAAAAAAGTCAGTAACACCATGATTCCGACTCCTTAAGGAAAAGCAGTCACACATGCAGGAAAGAAACAAACTTTTCTTCAGCTGAATGTTTTCTTTATTGACTATAGCTATAGGATGATGGGGTGGTCTTCGTGTCTCAGGATAATTTTAGATGTTCTTAGCAGGAGTGTTTTTAACACAATCTAATATTATTATAATTATTATTTATTAATTTATTTTTTATAGATTTTGCCGCCAACATTTGATGCACACATGCTAAGGACAATTTTGGCGGTTACGAAGGATTCCATGTAAATATTTGAGTGCCAGACTAGCCAACAAGGTTTTCATATTTGGCGATTGATAATTTAGTGAATTTACAATAAATATAAAGATAACCCTAGTCAATAGAGAGTTGTAATCACTTTGTTTATAGAAAATCTCTTTAACCCTTTCCGGCGCGGAATAAATCTGTTTGTAAAATAATGAAATAATGGACTGACACCAGATTTTACAAACGATTTCCTTAGAAAAGAATAACTTGCTAATTTTCCCTAACTTTATAAAAGAAAAATTTTAATTAAATATTCTTGGTGCCGTTTTCAGTTTTGGAATTAAAATTAGGTGTCCTTTTTTGTGATCACCGCCCGCTAAAGGGTTAAATGATTTCTGGGGATTGCAATACTGACATATTTATTATACAGTAGACTCTCTTAAATACGCATAGTTTAAAACCAGAGGCTGTGCAGATTTTAGAATTTTGTGGATTTCTGGTCACTGCTTTGTTTACATTTTCAAAACAATAATTTCCCTGCTTATATTAATTAACGATAGATGGTGCCAAAATAACATTTAGAAACGAAATGTAAACGTTCACAACGAATGAGAAACGTATTTTAGCAAATATGGTTTGAAATGACTTTGCATTCGCTTTGCGAACGATTACCTCCATGGTTTGATATTTTAAACGTTCACGACGAATGAATCTTTTGGTTTTTTACTTTCATGGAGCGACATATTGAGCTTCCAACCTAATTTCAACTGAAGTTATCTCAGAATATTTACATAATTGAATGTAAGTCATCTTGCAAACATTAATTTATTTTGAATGATGTTTCTAAAAATTTAACTTGTATGCAGTTTTATTCGAAAAAATAATTTTTAATAAAAACGGCCGCCTGGAATATGAAAAAGTGGAGCGGCCATCCCGTAACTGTTGATGACAGTCAAATGCTTTGTGCTTTTATTATATACACTGCTTGACAATTGCTAAGGATCACAGACATTTTTTGAAAAAATTAATCACAAGCAATGATTAACAAGTGTGTAAGTGTGCTCGAAGATCGCTCAAAGGATTTCGTTTAATATTCCTTTCAAAACACTTTATCCTTTCTTTAATAAATTCAAACAAATTTCATTTAGCAACAACAACAAAAAAAAAGTCGTTTTTTATAAAGTAAAAATTTACCGGTCTATTTTTCCTTTTTTCGAATATCTAAACCAGCCGGATAGCGGTCCAAGCCCGCTATTATATTCTGTCATAATAATATTCGTCATACGGACTAAATGCAATATTTAAAAAAATAATTTCAAAATTAAACAAATTGTACAAGCAAAATGTTGCAGCAAGTTCAAAATGTTACAATATGCGAATATTTCCATAATCGGATTTTTATCACGATTCAATATGTTTCTCAAACTCATATATTTACTTATTTATATTGATACTCGCTTTGTATTAATCTTAAACATTTGAAAAATTAGTTAAACTTCTTATATGACGTCAGATTTTCTTTTTAATTCTCTAATGACGTGATATTAATCTGCTTTGTCCACTTACACATACTCATACTCCTTGTATTATTGAGAAATCTTAGACATTTTCCGTTTTATTACGACTATGACGTCAATCAATTTTATTTCATATTTATCTTTTTTTCAATTGGTGAAACTTTTTATTTCATTTTCATTTTTCACGTGAAAATCGTCTGATAGAAAATTAATTATTGTAGAAAGAAGAATTTCATTGTGGATTTTAAATCTTTGGCATCTGCTATAATGAAAAATGTTTCAATTTAATAGGAAAAGGCTGTTAGAATTTTGGTTTTTTATCTCTATTTATTAAAATAATACGAATTTTTCAAATTTTAATATTTTGAGCTCTTCACAGCTGCTATTCAGATTTATACACTAAGTTTCAACTCTGCAAGTTACATACTTTATGAGAATGGCTCAGTGACGGACAGACAACGGAGCGGGGGTAATAGGGTTTCGTGAGATGAACGAAACCCTAAAAAAATGAAACTAAGAACATATGCAATAGAGGTAGAGTGTTGTTATATTTATCATTCAAAATGGTACAGATCGCACCACATGGGAAAGCGGGATAACAAAAAAATAAAGAAAAGTCTCCTTTGAAAAATTTCGGAGTCGCAAGAAAAAAGTATTTTCAGATGGAAGGATGAGAGATATCAGTTTCTCAGTAAGGAATATAGCCTCCTAGGACACCAGAGCACACATTTCGCATGTGTTATTCATGCTGTCTATAGACGTTTTCAGTCTTGACGTCAATCATGACGTTTTGCTTGGTTACTGACTCCAAACAAACGGTTGCTATGTAGTATTTTCTATTTTGTTTGTATATTATAGATATATCATATAGCTATATCTTATAGTTAAGTGTTTTAATACTTTATATGCAGTGGTAACGTTTTCTACGATTTATATTTAATAAGAAATCAAACATAGCAACCGTTAGTTTGAAGTCAGTAACCAAGCAAAACGCCATGACTGACGTCACGCTGAAAGCGTCTATTAAACTATTGAAGAGTCCGTGGGGGGATATTGCCCCACTCCTCTCTCAAGGCGTTTTTTAGCTCTTGCACCGTTCGGGGAGGGTAACGTTTTTGAGAAACAAGTCTGCCAAGAGCATCCCAGGCATGCTCTATAGGATTTAAGTCGGGAGACTAAGCAAGCATTCCATACGTTCAATATTTTCACTTTCTAGTGTCTCCGATACTTCAGCGGTCCTGTGTGGACGCGCATTGTCGTCCATAAACAGAACGTCTGGACCTATCTCACCCCTAAAAAGACGAGCATGATTCAGAATAATCTCTCTGAAATACCGTTGTGATAATATAATAAAATATAACACCTTGTAATAGTATATTACTTTTAAATGCTAAAGGTGTAAAATTAACAACTATAATATAAATTAAAATAACTTTTATTAGTTGTTTTACATGTTTCGACTCTTCTGAGTCATTTTCAAAAACAAAATGAGAATATTCTAAAGCTGCACGGGCTTTGAAGTTATTATTTACATGTACTTTTTAAAAAATTACGCACGTTATCTATTATTTTTTACTTGATTGTTTATTTTCATATCTTTGAACGATGCGGCATCTTTTAATTTACCGAAACTGTGGCTAGAATTACTCCATGCTCAAAGATATGAAAATAAACAATCAAGTAAAAAATAATAGATAACGTGCGTAATTTTTTAAAAAGTACATGTATAAATAATAACTTCAAAGCCCGTGCAGCTTTAGAATATTCTCATTTTGTTTTTGAAAATGACTCAGAAGAGTCGAAACATGTAAAACAACTAATAAAAGTTATTTTAATTTATATTATAGTTGTTAATTTTACACCTTTAGCATTTAAAAGTAATATACCGTTGTGATGTTACGGTACCTCGCTCAAAGATGTGAAACGGTGTTTTGCCATTGTGCCTAATTCCTGCCCACACCTTGGCCATATCGATCACATTCATGAAACTTCTGTGGTGCGTAACGTGTTCCTCTCGCTCTCCTCACTAACTTACAGCCAGAATCACTTGTCATAGTGAAGCGGGATTCGTCGGAGAACATCACTCTGGACCACTATTGCTAACCCCAACCAGTATGTCCCTTACACCAACGCAATATATTTCGATGATGGCGTGGTTTAAGTGGGATGATTTGCACAGGCTTCCGTGCATACGAACCAGCCTTATTTAATCGCCGATAAATGGTTCTGGCAGATATACGTGTACCGGTAGTGGTTGCAAGGTCTGCAGCTATCTGACTAGGAGTGATATTTCTGTTCCTTTTTGCCATTAGGGATGCATATCGATCCTCATGAGGTGTGGTGTTCTTTCTACGACCACCGGCATGCTTTCGAATAGCATTTCTACCTTCAGCGGCTTTTTTAATCGCGATATGACACTTTTTAATACTCCCATTGCTGTAGCCACAGTAGTGACACTTTGACATGCTTCGAGCCGTCCAACTGCCCGTCCACGATCGTAAACACTCAAATGATGTCTTGCAGACATTTTGCACTTAATTATTGCCGTACCACACGGAATTTCACAGAAATTAGTTCAACAACCTAAGGCGCTATTTTTTCCAAACACCTAACTGCATAAATTTTCGAATGAATAGAAAGCTCCTGTGTCTCGTGCACTACCTTTCAGGCAGATAACAGGTCCTGCCTTAGTACGCCATCTACAATTAATTTTACTGTGGCTGGTTTGCTGTTGGGAACGCAAAGTTGAAAAAACGAGTTGTTCCTTAGCAAATGTCAAGCAGTGTAGAATGTAGATATACCGAAGCCCAAGCAATGAGATAAATCTTAATCTATACGACCAAAATGTCTCAGTTTTGGATGGAGCAAATCCTCTGGACCTGATTAACTCTACATGGGGCCCTAGGACAAAAATCTACTAGGCAGGGCCTTATTGTGACAAGAACAAATGTGGCAGCTGCCTTGGACCCCCCGCTTCCAAAAAAGGAAGCCCAAAGCTAAAAATCAAATATTTTGTTCTAAAAATTAATGAATGCAAGTCGTGGCTATAAAAGCGTTATGGAGATACCTCACTGAATCTTTGCTGCAGGGCCTCACATTAGCGGGTCCTGCCAATAGGACGGGCCCCATATTGTACTCATCTTAAGAAAAATGCCTGTTTTTTGGCTTTGGGTATCACGTTTAGAGGTAGGGCTCCTAGGCAGTTCCTCATTTTCTCTTGCAATAATCAGGCCCTGAAAATCATGCGTGGTTGTAGGCAAGTATGTGTCGTCACGTCCAAGTGGGTGTGGCAAGAAAAATCCCATCAAATGAGTGCAGTTTGTGTGGAAGTTTCTGAAAGGTGAATTTTCTCGAAATTACTAAGCATCGCATCATCACTATGCAAAGAGTATATGCATCAGCCCCAGTACGAAAGTAGTAGTTGTTCAGTTCAACTATCCGAATCAGATGAAACTGCGTTGTGTTTATACCGCTGCTTATCGAAGGTAATTTAACTCTGGAATACAGTGAAACTTCAGATATCCGTACTAATATATGCTGGACAGCTGGACATAATCGGGATAATTCGGCCGATCATCAAAGCAGGTTTTATTGAAAAATATTTTTTTTTTCTAAAATCGTTTTTTTTTTTTAATGAAAAGGGTAGGCGTTGTGTAATCAACTTACATTAGGCCTACCTTCAAACAAAATCACTTTTACCAGAAATAAACCTGTGAAACGGAATCCGTCTGTAACAGAATCCTGTCTTAAGCGAAAAAAAATTCATGGTCCTGATGGAAGGAATACTATACAATTGTACTTGGTAAGACTGAAACCTGTCTAAAACTGGATTTATATATATATTTTTTTCTTTTTGAAAATTTCCAGAACCCCTCCCATATTTTTTTAATTGCTACGTCACTGCAGGAAGGCCATTTATCTTGCCTAGTGGTAATGGCCTGTGATGGGATTCAAAATTAAATAACAGGTTCTGTGCACTAATAACTTTCTCAAGTATAACAAGAAAGTACTATCATGCATCACACATAAATTATAAAACATTTTCCAGCATTATAAGAATATCGTTAGAACTATTTGATCTTTTGGTACAGCGAGGAAAATTTTCTTGATTAAAGAAAATTTTCTTCCCTGTACCAAAAGATCAAATATTTGTAACGATATTCTTCAATCAAACATTTATATATCAAATATTTGTAACGATATGTTTTCATTAAAATAAAGCAATTTATTTAGTGATTATTGGACAATCAGAACTTACTGATCAAAACTTCTATAAGAAAATGCATCAAAATATCATAATACTATAAGGAGGACACATAAATAGCAGAAATTCAAGCTAATTCTCTGAAGTTGCAATCAGTGGCTTGGATAAAAAATTAGAATCTGAACATTCGCTGCGTGAATGTATCACGGCTCTGATAAAATTATTTTACGGAACACCAGAGCATTTTATCTTGTGAGAATTTTGGACGTAACACACAAAGCTGAAAGCTGAAAGTCGATCGAGAGAGGAGTGCTTAAACAAATGAGAATAGATCACGTTGTTATGCTGTTATGCTAAGAATAAGCGGTTGTGCAGCTAAACATTTAAAACGAGCAAGGAATCTGTGTGATTGTGATTTTGGTATTACAGGTGTCATTTTAACAACCGGCTCGCCGAACTCAACAAAGTATTAGGTATCGTTTTAATGAACCGACTGAAATCGATCAATCCATCACCATCAATGGCGCTACCTACAGGGGCGAACTGTAGAACCTTACAACTTACTAAGTTGTAGGTTCTCAAGTGCGAACTGGCTGAAACTCATTACTGGTAATGGCGCTGCCTAACCAACGCGAACCGGCTGAGAAACCCATCGCTGGTAATAGCGCTGCCTACTGGTGCGGGGTTTGAATCCCTCTTACGCGAAAAAAAAATATGAATCCCCCCTTTTCCAACCAATTTCTAGGGGCACAAAATCAGGTGCTACCAATAGCTGTCATATCACTGCGCACATAACGAAACCTTAAACTATTTATTAAAGCTTCCACGCTGCAAAGTGCGTGACGAGGTAACGGATTAAATTCCAAATAAATTTATCTGTGAAATCGCGCCACACACAAAACGCTGGCCAAGTGCCAAAGGAAAAGAAAATGGAGGGAAAAAATACCACTTAATTTGTTTTTTACCTTAGTGGCAGTGGAGTGAACGTTCGCTCAAGGTGACAGAATGAAGAAAGACGTTTCTTTCGGTGTTTAACTAAAATCTATGTTTTGAAAACAAAGGTGTATTTTTTGTGATTTTTAATGAAGTCTTAAATTATAAAGGCAGTATATGTAATCTTGAAAAACATATAGCTTTAAATATTTTTTAGCCTTTTTTTTTTGCTAAATTTGCTACTTTATAGCCTTCCAGTAGCCAACCTTGGTAGAACTAAGGTGAAGGTTGAAGGATTACACAGACAATAATCTAAAGGAGCTTAGCTTATTTTAGCTTATTCAGGAGGTTGGTTGAAAGGTTTTTGTAGTGCTACGGACATCTTTTGCACACGAGCGCGTTACAAACTGGGACCTCCTGTTGGCTACTTTTAGGTCATGATACTTCAGTCATCACGCTGTCTCGTAATCAACTTAGGCTAAGGAAGTCGAATTGCTTTTCACCCATAGAATGGACCCTATTTCTTCTGACGTCAGAGTCACGTG
Source organism: Maratus michaelseni (assembly GCA_963931845.1). Classification (NCBI taxonomy): domain Eukaryota; kingdom Metazoa; phylum Arthropoda; class Arachnida; order Araneae; family Salticidae; genus Maratus; species Maratus michaelseni. Next base: position 143,655,309 of record OZ007597.1, read on the forward strand.
CTTTGGGGAAACATTTCCGATATTGTAGATCTTAATTCTGCAACGACTCGTTTTGCAACGCAACGTTGATGTCATAGAACAGTAATGGACCATATTTTTGTGACGTTGAGTCACGTGCTTTGGGGAAATATTACCGAAATCGTAGCCTCGAACCCAAACGGAGAATAGGGTCCATTAAGAAGGAACTAGGAGGAGCATGAGGGTATTTTACAAAAGATCTTCACTGCTGCCTGTTTGCCACGTGATTTTATTAGTTTGTCCTTGCTACCGAAACTAATTCCAAGCAGGCTAATAGCGGTAGGGTTGCGAGCAGTACAGGCGAATAGCGCGAGCAGTTCACATGTCTTGTCTTCCCATCAGCCGCAGCGCGCTTCAGAGCTAAACAAGCTTGCCATGCTCCTTCTGGTTTCTTCTTAGTCCTACGTTTTCAGCATACCTTCGTCACGTGTCATTCAAGTATTATAGCCTAGGAGGATACAATACATGAAGTTGTCATAAATGACGTCACTTGAAGCCAATCTTACCTCCTCCTGCGTCCGTGATATTTGGCCTCGTCTTACACTGGAAACTGTTGTTGGACTGCTATCAATCAAAGTCAAATAAGGAGGACGAAGGAAAGGGGGTCATTTTTTAGCTTCACAATATTCCACAGGGGAAGTTTGATATGTCTACTCCTCTTATTTTATCCGCCCAGATTATAGCCAGTCTCTCCTCTTTCGTTAACTGCGGATTTCTATTTAATCCACTCGTTCACCTGGGTCTGATATGAGGCTCCTAACTTAAAAACAAAAAAATAGTTTTTTTCAAATCGGTTTTCAATTAATTTTATTTTTAGTGACATCTCTTGAACATCAAAATGCATAAATATCATTTATTTCTTTATTTATTTTTCAGATTTTAAAACAGCAATTTTATTGGCATTCCTGAGGACGGTTTGTCGGAGCAGCCAGTCTAATAAAATAAAATAGAAAAACAATATTTAAAAATAAAAAAATATAGTATGTCTGTTGTTTATTGTTTAGCGGTATAAAACTAAGCTGGCATCAACAGCTGTTAAATCTTCTCCCTAAAGTGCCGTTTTAGCGCTATGTGACCTCGGGTAGTTCTCAAATGCGAATCTATTTGCAAGTGACTCCATTCTTTTAATTTTGTGAAGCCCATCCTTTGCGAAATACACTTCAATAAGGATATCCTCTAAGGAATTTATGCCAAGATTTCCACGTTAATTTCAGGATGGTTCATGAAATAATAATCTATTCAAGAATTTCAAGGGAGGGAGAGCAATTAAATTTTCTTAATCAAGGCTGGAATGTTTTTGTTCCAATTTATGTTCAAGAGTTTCGGAGCAAAAAAATCGAATGTTCTTTTGTGTTTGTCAGGTTTAATAATCAACACCAGGATGGAAATTTCTTGATTATATTCACATACTATGTACAATATATACAATTTTATAGTTCAGAATAAACATAATTTAATACTAGAACTCACACATTTCAAATATGCAGTGTGCCCTCTAAAGTCCGTTGTCACCCCAATAATTTCTGAACGGCAAGAGCTATAGTCATAAAAGTAGGGTCTAGGTATAGTAAAGTTGCCTTGCGCTATGCAAGGAAACCGCTTACAGCGCCACCTGCGGCTAAATTTGGAGTTAGCTTTCTTATTTCAAAAACAATTCGAGATACGAGAAAAAAGTCAGTTACAAAGTTGTTCAACATCATCGATTTAGTAAGATAAGATACCTTCCGTAAAGTAATGTTAAAAATAGAAGGCGTAAAATGCATATGTATTTGGTTCGTACATCCCAAAATTGTAGCGCGACATAACGCGGAAGAAAAGAGAAAAGGTCACACTCCAGAGCATACCTTATCGTGGCACAGTAGTTGTAAAAACCCCCTTTCTGTTGTTTTGATTGGCGAGATTAGGCGTCGCCAATAATAATTATTGTAACCCTTTATTTTGTTGTTTTTCAATTTTAATTCTGATTTAGATGTGATGGAATTCGTGAACCGGGTGGCTGGCGGTATAACCAGCTTTTTTCTGAACCAGGCTTTTGCTTGGTAACAATAAATTTCTTAATTTTAATTTAACTGAACTTTTTTATTATGTGTAACATCAACGAGAATTTATTATTAAAAAATAAGAGACAGTGAAAATTTAGTATGAAATAGATCCTGATTCGAAGAACAAACAATTAATTTCGTTTTGCAATTTCTTCAGTGGTAGTGTGCGTGATTACAATACGAGAGGACCCGGGTTCAAGTCCTGGCTGGTACATGCTGTCCTTACAGCTCTTGTAGCAAAATTAGTAGACGATGAGGATTGTGCAACATCGTTTAGGAAGCAACTCAACTCAACGGTCATTTGGCATGCGAATCGCATAAATTTCGGTATTATGCAAATAAATATGACACGTCATATCTCTGCGCCAGACACAAATATCAAAGAAAGAGTTCGAGGGTTGTATATTGAAACTCGTAATCATGTCGACATTTTCTACCGATCAGTATTGCGAGATGGTCTTGGTTTACGGTGAATGTGGGTGCCAGGCAAGAGAGGCAAAGCGACTATATCGTGAATGTTTTCCCGGAGAACGATATCCTTCATGACAGTGAAACGATTGAGGGAGACGGGCTGTGTGGAAAACAGATCTCGATCCGGAAGACCAAGAAGAGTAGGACAGCGAGTGCAACCAGAAGGCGTATTAGCGTTTGTCCTCGCCCGTCCTCAAAGCAGCACAAGAGAGATCAGTGCACACTGTGGCTTCTCGAAAAGCCGCATTTGGGCTATCTTGAATGAACTAGGTGCTCATCCTTACTGACCTACAACTGTGCAGGCACTAATGGCAGGGGATGCTCAGAGACGCTATCATTTGTAAAAAATTCATGATGAATCGCTTAGAGGTCCAGCCAACGTTTCTTGCCGACATCATATGGATGGATGAGGCATGCTTTTCGCGTAATACTATGTAGCAGAACATTCATTTGTGGTCGTTGGATAATCCTAGATGTGCTGTCGAAGTTCTACATCAAGTTCGCTGGTCGATAAATGTCTGGTGCGGAATATTCAAAAACAGACTGATTGGTCCGGTATTTTACGAGGGCACATTAACGGGATCTCAATACTTGGAACTTCTGAAGGATGTAATATCCGATTTTCGAGAGGATTTGCCGTTGAGTGACCTCTGGAATGTATGATTCCAACACGATGGCGCCCCGCCGCACAAGGCATCAAGTGTCCAAGAGTACATTCGGGACACATTCCAGCAATAACTCATTGGGTATGGTGGTTACGTAGCATGGCTTCCACGTTCACCTGACCGGACCCCTTTGGACTTTTTTCTGTGGGGATACATAATGAAACAACAAGTGTATGCAACCCCACCACCACACCAACACTGCAAGAACTTCGAAACCGTATTACAGATGCTTGTGCCAGCGTGTCACCTGCAACGTTGTACAATGTGCAACGAGAAGTGCAATCTCGTGTCCAGATGTGCATTGGTGCTGAAGGACACCAGTTTGAGCATCACCATCCTCATTTCCGATAAGTGCAGTTTTGTTCAACGCGACCAAACACATGTGCCCTTTGTGCATTTCATTTGTATCAGTTTTGTGAGCAAGATTTTTTTGTAGTAAATCGATGATGCTGAACAGCTTTGTATTTGACTTTTTTCCCGTATCTCGTACCGTTTTTGAAATAAGAACGCTAACTCTAAATTTAGCCGCCAGGTAGCGCTGTAAGCGGTTTCTTTGCGTAGTGCGAGTCAACTTTACTATATCTAGACCTTTTATTACTATATCTTTTATGACTATAGCTGATGCTGTTCAGAAATTATTGGGGTGACAACGGACTTTAGCGAGCACATTGTATACTATTCAGTGAACGTAAACAAATGCGTTCTTTTTATATCATATTCAAGAATTTTTTTTTTTTACTTCCGTAATTGGGAACCACAAAAAACACTTGTTTTCAAGACAACGGTCAAATTACTTCTACATTAAATAAAAAAAAATATTTCGATCTATTCTCAGCGGCAGTCAGTTTTCAAAAAGAGTTAGATAAATATTCCACATCCTCCAAACGAAGAACTCTACTAAAGGCGACATAAGGGAATGCGTCAGGACTACGGGTATTTCAATCAAGAGTGCGAAGGTGTGTGTCCATCCTCTCCCGTAATGCTGACATCAAACCCTTCAAGTCAGGCCCCGATTAATCTCTGAATCTAGGAGAAGTACATCATCATTTTGGGGGGGGGGGGGCATTTTACCCGGGAAATATTTTTAAATTCCACTTTCATGAAAACTCACCAATGCAACAAATATCATTCCCCGGAGGAGTTTAGATGAGTTCAATATTTCATCAAATAGACTCTTTTATTTTTACGCTCTTTATATATAATGTAGTTAGATTATATTTGAGGTATGTGAAGTTGTAATATGTTGAGTTACTCGGGCGATTTCCAACCCGCGCGTCACGATGTCATATTATTGGTTAACAACCTTTGGACCACATTCAAATTACCTGGTTATAGCTATGTTTCTTGAAATAATGTGGATTTTTCTCTTGAAGTATCTAAACTTTCTCTTCCAACAATATTTAAAGTGCAATATAAAAAAATATAAAACGGAAATTAAAGGCACCATTTTACAGCCATTTTGGAGCCCCTCTTAAACTTTACAAGGTAAGCTTCTGCTTCACGTGCCTTTTGGATAATCAGACCCCGCTTTAAGTGACAACTCTTTTATTTCCAATATCCACAGCAATTTTTGACAAAACTAATCCCTATGTGAGCATGAGCATGAAACATATTTTTCGTTCCAAGATTTATAGGTGGGACAAGGAAAAACTGCCCGCGGTAAATAATTAATCCAAACATTAGGCTGCGTTCAGATCACATTTTAAAATTCTGCGACGAGAAGTCATAAATTATTTCTCTGGGCTTTCTTCTCCAAAAGCTGTGTGGTCATCAACAAAAGAAAAGGGAATCTCAACAAAAGAAAAAGGGTGATAAACACGTCAGGGAGTTTAATTCGTTGCACTTCCTTCGTTTGCAAGAGCGACAAAAGACTCGTCACATCAAAGAAGGCGACAAACAAGTCACCTAGTGGCGTAGCCCGGTTGGGGATCCAGATGCTCTTGATACCACTAATTCTGTAAAGTTTTCGTCGTCTTATCTAACCGGAGAACTTTCTGCGTTTAATGAAGGCGAAAAAAACTTTACAATATTAGTGGTATCAAGAGCATTTGGACCCCCTTTCTGGCTACGCCACTGCGTCACAGAATGCTGTCTGATCGCACCGTCTGGTCGCACCAGTCTGTGGCAAGCCTGAAAATCAGATTCCTGGGGCGTATCGACAATATCTTTCACCGCATCAAATGCAACGTTTAACCAAACCAATCCTCCCTCTGTCGATGGATCGGTACGCTGCATGACTTTGCATCCAACAATTTGAACTTAACTGCACATGCTTGGTCATCTGTACAGAAGAGGCTGGGTTCGAATCCCGACTCAGGCATGGATGTTTGTAGTGGGTCGGATACCACTTTAAACAGGGCCCGACTTAGACTACCTGGGGCCCCGGGGCAAGCATCATTCAGAGGGCCCCCTTCTATTTATCCATAGAAATCGTTAGTGAATTATGCTGAAGTGACTAGTACTAAACTTCATATGTATTGTATGTATACATAAATTTCGAGCCGAGTACTATTCACATCTCTATACAGGGTACCACAAGAAAGATGATCACAACTTTAATAGATGACAGAATACATTTTTTTTTTTTTCGCATAGGAATATAAAGACATGCGTGGGGTTTTGAAATGTAAATACAAGTCTTTCAGTCATTCTTGGTTATTTGTTATGATATAAAAATTTTCTATCACATTATAAAATTTAATCTTTGTATTGCATCAACATGCATTTGGGTGATTAGTAATCACAACAAATTTCAACAGTTGTTATGTTGTTACTTCAATCCTCATGCACTAAAGTACTTTTGTATAAAATTTTATAACATTATTTTTCTGATGATGTTGATTGTTCCTTTTTCGGGAGAGGGGGGGGGGGGCGGGCATGGGGCACAGGTAGTAGAGGGCTATATTCTCCTTTACTAAATCTTTGAAAATTTAAGCATTCCGATCACTTTTGGCCAATTTTAACCATTTTGAACTATTTTAACACAATTATGAATAAGCCCAGGCAGTGGCGTATCCAGGATTTAATTTCGGGGGGGGGGGCTGACTTAAATTTCGATAATTTTCTAAGTTTTACGAAATATGTTGAATTGCGTTATAAACACATCATGTTTGACAATAAAGTCGTAGGCAGAGAAAAACGGGGGGGGGGGGTACGGGGCCGATCTTGAGCGCACCACCCCCCACCCCCGCCGCCGAAATAAGTTGAAAAGTGATACATATACTTTTATTTAAAAGAAAGTCATTGTAGCTTATAATCTATAAAGTTGTCTCCTTCTCCCCTAAATTCTGGCTACGATTCTTGCTTGACAATAAATTAATGTTGCTTGGGACAATCTCAAACAAATTTTTTTTTCATAATTTTTTTTCTATTTTAGGATCAATTCCCTATTACTGCCAAGGCACGGGGTACAACTTTTCCAGAACCCACATATTTAAGGGACCCAAAAATTTATGGTGTTTCAAATCAATTTTATTGTAAACAATCTTAATAGATTAAGAAATTAAAATTTCTAGATTGATTACACAACTTATGTAAGCTATAATTGTCAGTGATATCATAAGTATATTTATAATTTTTCTTCTCATTTGAAGATTTGAGTTTCTCATAGTGCGCTCACTTTATTTCAGCTTCTTCATATGTATTTTAAACTTGTTTAAACTTGTTTAAAAATGTTTTAATTTTATGACTATCTTATTTATAAAATACTAGATGGAACCCGTCAAAATTTGACGGCAAACAACTTGATAGTACCATAAAATTAAATTTTATAGTTGCTTTAACTTGACAAATTTCATAGTGAGGAGCATAATATGATTAAGCGATCACAGACCTTTCCATCGATATATCACATGAGGGTTGTGTCCAAAATTTTAATTCAAAATCATAGGGGTAGCAAGCATTCCTTCTTGATCTCCCCCTTCCCTTCGTATACATGCTCCTGGGATTTTGATCAAACGTATGGCTATTAACCTTCAAGAAATATATGTTAAAAAAATTCATCAAATTTGTGAAGGAAGGGACAAGTTAAGAATAAATTGGAAATTAAACATCAGATTTCCCTTTTTTAAAAAAGAGTTAAAGTTATTGAATTATGGCTAATAATATTACTGGACTTAAAAAAAAACGGTAAGTAAAATTGTAAGAAAATTTATTTTTAACCTGTGAATTTATTTAATGCTATGCTTCTTTTGTTAAATACTCCAAATGGTAAAAATGCCGATACTAAAGTGTGTCGTGTCAAAATAAGAGCGATTAGAAAAGAACACTATTCGCAATATTGTACTTTCATAGAAGAGTAATTAAGAATTTTTATCTTTTGCTGGATCATTTGTACATTGAAATATTGAAAAAGGCATCTTCCTCCCTGCTCATCATCGGGAAACTTTCTGACACATTTTTAAACACAAATGCATTAGACTGGCAGGCCTGACTATGGAAGAGATTTGGAATCGAGATGAGTTTTCCATTTTTTGGTAAATAGATTACTTATCGAGTTATAAGTGATTCTGGTAACGCATTAACGACTCGTTTTTCGCGTTTCTCAGGCTGCCGCGTCGGGAATCCGATTGAAAACGTCAATTTGGACAGTGCTTTCTGAAAGATTTTCTACCTTTACAAAAAAAGGGAAAACGTGTTTCGATTGCAAAGTTTCTGAATAAAAAGACTGTGAATTTCATGTGTTTCCGAGCAAAAATGAATTAAAATATATGTCATAAGTAGCCAGTTTGTATTAGAGAACAGCCTTAAATCTGGAAAAGCATGTGACGTAAATAAAACTAGTTCGCTTAGTAAAAAGACCAGGAACAAACAAATCAACAGGAGATTATTTTTTTTAGTATTACTACTGGGCATCTTTAAAATACCCATCCAAAACTGAAAATCAATAATCTTGCTTGACACTGCCATTCACAAAAAAATTTCAGTTCGTACATTTGCTGATTTGGCGATAATGTTTAATGTCACTGCGCACTAATATACCTCCTTAGTCTTGGCATCATTTGTGGAAGAGAGTTATATATTCTTTAAATTTATTAAATATCTTCTAGATCTTACCAATTGAGCATATTAAACGTATTCAATTATCCACTAAAACATGTGTGGAACTGTTTTTCAGTCCTTTGAAAATAGATTTTGTGGTCTCAAGTAATTTTGATTGCAGGACTGAGAGAGGCATATGGGGCTAACGAGAAAATAAATTCGTTGCGCGCCAGAAAATAAAACAAATTTATATCAAAAAGAAAGAAACAAAGTCAGTTTTTTTTTCAATTTCACTGCGACCACATGGGAAGGGGAATGGAACTGTTACCCCATAACCTCACCCCTTGTGTACTAATATGGGACTAAAGAAAATAGATTGGGTTGTCCATTGCATGACAGAAAAAATAATTATAATTTTATCTCAAACATAAAGAGAAAAAATCGGCACTTTTTTCATTCCATTGTTGACCATTTTGGGAGGTGGGGGGTCTGTGCCTCTTCCCCCTCTTTGGATATGCTGTGCTGTTATTCTGTACTAATATGGGAGTAAAGAGAAGAAAGTGGGTAGTCTGTTGTATAACAAAAAAAAAAATTACAAATTTATCTCAAAGAAGAAAAAACAGCATTATTTTCATGAGATGTTCGACTATTTCGGGAAGAGGGGGCCCTCTGTAACCCCATCAGCCCCTTCCTCTTTTTAGATACGCTCTGGTGTCAATGTGAACTAATATGGGGCTATAAAGAAGAGAGTAAGTAGTCTGTTAATCAATTTGATTGTATAACTAAAAAAAAAAAATTACAAATTCATCTCAAAGAAGAAGAAAACAGCACTTTTTTCATGAGATTTTCAATTATTTCGGGAAGGGGGCTGTAACCCATCAGCCCACTTATACATTTTAGGTATGCTCTGATATCATTGTGGACTAATATGGGGTTAAAAAGAAGAGAGTAGGTAGTCTATTGTATGACAAAGAAAAATAATACAAATTTATCTCAAAGAAGAAAAAAAAAACAGCACTATTTTCATGAGATGTTCAACTATTTCGGGAAGAGGGGTCTGTAACCCCATCAAGAGAAAAACAGCACTATTTTCATGAGATGTTTGACTATTTCGGGAAGAGGTGGGGGGGGGGGGGGCTGTAACCCCATCAGCCCCCTTCTCCTTTTTAGGTATGCTCTGATGTCAATGTGGACTAATATGGGTTTAAAAAGAAGAGAGTGGGCAGTCTATTGTATGACAAAAAAATATATATATATATGCAATTTATCTCAAAGAAGGAAAAAAAACAGCACTTTTTTCATGAGATATTCGACTATTTCGGGAAGGGGGGCTGTAAACCCATCAGCCCCCTTCCTCGTTTTAGATATGCTCTGATGTCAATGTGAACAAATATGGGGTTAAAAAGAAGAGAGTGGGCAGTCTATTGTATGACAAAAAAATATATATATATATACTAGGGGGCTCTGCGCCCTGCTCGCTACACTCACCAACCCCCGTTCTGATTTCACAGCCTCTTAAAACCTGGTACTGTATCCTGTTTTAAAAATATGATGATGATGATGATATCACGAACGGCGACTATCTTCTGTAATCAGGTTATAATGCTTTTTTTTAACTGGTTATAATACTTTTTCATTTAATTCATCTTTTTATTTTTAATATTCATGTGTAAACACAATTTTTATGACGTAATTTTCTTTATTTCCTGCTTTCAACACGTGATCATTTAATTATTATTTTAAACTTTCATTATTGTTTTTAATAGTCTCGCGCAAATACAATTTTTATTTGAGATAAAACATAATCCTTTGCGCTTATTTAGAAATTGGCAACAATATAAAAAATGACTTTTTCAATAAAAGATTTTTTACTCTATTTTTAAGGATTTTTTGAGTTTTTATTATCCGACCGTGATAATTTTTTTTAATTTCTGAAAGCTTGTTATATTTCGCGTCTGGTGGTATGATTTTCGAATCCGTAGGAAGGCTAGAAAAAAAGTAATAGCTCCTCAAATAAGTCCCTAGTAAAAAACGATGAGAATAACCCGGAATATCTACGCAGAATTTGATTGGTCCATTTCTAAATCGTTTTTGGCTCAGTTCCAGATTACTTTTTTTTTTAATATAGAAGGATTTGTTACCAAAAGTTATGAAAACAAACTTAATGAACTTTTGCTTTTTTAAAAAGTTTGGCGGAAAAAACCAAGCAGGATAGAAAACCACGCAGGATATTTTATTCTCTTTTCGTTCAGTTGGGAAATTATTATTTTATATATTCGTTTCAAATATCCGAATTAGTGATTTTATAAATTCGTTTAATTAAATTTTACAAAAAAATAACAAAATGATATCAATAAATAATAATTACTATTAATTCCTTCCCCCCCCCCTTTCTTTTGCGTTTACATAAATGACGTCATTTGGATGAATTTAATCAAAATATTTTTAGTTTATAAATTAAATTAAATGCTGACAGACGATTGGATCCTGACGATAGAAATGTGATTTTTTTTTTCAAATTTTCCTGAAAAACATAATTTAATCACAATCTTGTCTTCATTATCGATTGAAATAAAAGATAAATTCAATTTCAATTTGAAAATGACGAATAAAAAGAAATCAATAGTCCCTATCGGGATCCTTTTCAATTTTTTTCCCTTTTTTGTCACAAAAACAACTAAGTAATTAGTTTCCATCATTACAGAAATGTCATTAAAATTAGAAAAAAATTAATATCTCGAAAACTAATTCCAATTTCAAAATTCTATTACCAGTTTTGACTTCCGCGGATTTTTATGGACAATTGGTATTAATTTCACCATCAAGCGTTTAATATTTTATTAAAAATAGCCCTGAAACATAATCAGTCGTTTAATCAGTCGTTTCATAAAATCGTTTCATAAATTCGTTTCATAAAATCGTTTCACAAATTTGTTTCATTAGGATTTTATATATATAGGGTAGATATACAATTTATCTCAAAGAAGGAAAAAAAACAGCACTTTTTTCATGAGCTATTCGACTATTTCGGGAAGGGGGGCTGTAAACCCATCAGCCCCCTTCCTCGTTTTAGATATGCTCTGATGTCAGTGTGAACTAATATGGGGTTAAAAAGAAGAGAGTGGGTATGTTGTATAACCAAAAAAAAAAAAAAATACAAATTTATCTGAAAAAAGAAGAAAACAGCAATTTTTTCATGAGATTTTCGACTATTTCGGGCAGGGGGGGAGGGGGCTATAACCCCATCAGACCCCTTGCCATTTTTATACTGTGATGTCAATGCGGACTAATATGGACTAACGAGAATGGCTAATCCGCTGTATAACAGAAAAAAAATTAGAAATTTATCTAAAAAAGAAAGAAAAAAGCACTTTTTTCATTTTACTCTTGACAATTTCGGGGGGGGGGCTGCAGCCCCATCAGCCCACCCCCTGGATACGCCACTGAGCCCAGGGGGGGGGGCCTCAAATGGGAGGCCCGGGCAAGGCCTGATTAACGCAGAGGCCGCGGCTTCGAGCCCACTGCTGATTAAGGCACCAAAATGAATTAAATGATTTAGAAAAGTTTCTTAAAAATAAAGTTTTCTGCAATTATTTTCTCAAAAACAAAACAAAAATATTTTGCAACTGTATCATGATATCTAATAATAATCCCCAAAAAAATTTCTAGCTACTATTTTAATTTGAAGGGGGAACAAAAAATTGCTGGGCCTTGGGCCCCAGACGACATTAATAGGGCTCTGGCCCCGGGGCAGATTCCCCGAATGCCCCTGCATTAGTCAAGCCCTAACTTTAAACGGAGGTCCCGGTCTGTTCAGTCCTTGAGTGCAAAAGGTGACTGTAGATCCTGCAACCAACCTTTGTTGTAATATTTTGAGAGCTATCGTGTTGACAAAAGTGTAATTTTGTATGGGAAATCGAAGCTGTGCTCCGGCTATGATAAAGATACCATATATATCTTTTTCAAAAGTTAAAGAAATCTATATTTTAAGTATTTTATTAAATATACTTTCCCCTTTCTACATTATCGTAACTTATATACATTCCCGGCTGTTAAAACGCGCACCTTTTGATCATTCTCTTTCAACGATAACTTTTAGTCAAAATCATACATATTGTTTGTAAATTACCATTAACGTACTTTATTCGGTCTCCCACATATCAAAGGAAATGAAATTATACAAGGCATAAAATGTTTCCTTTCTCATGGGCAGTTTTGACTTCATACGGAATCCAGATGTTAATCCCGTCATACTGACGCCTTATAACATTTTTCTAAAATATCTTTCCTGCATTTTCTCAAAACAACTAACCGCCGAAATTCTATTTCACTCTCTTTTTAGCCAAAGTGCAATCTTCGCCAATAAAGATTTCCCTACCACTAACGTCAAGTATGAAGTTGATTTGATGTATATGTAACGGTTACAATTCCCACGCAAAAATACAATACTCTTGGCTCTAAAAATGTAAATGGTTTGGCGTATTTTCAACGCACGCTGTCATTATCAAAAAGACACTTTCCTCTCTGATCTCCGCGATGTAACATCTCTAAAAATAATCTGGCCCCTTGGCCACCCTATGGTACCCTCCTAAAGCACTTTCCAACTTTTTAAAATTCGGATATGCAGCCTAAGTTCTCGATATTCTTACTTCGCTCTTCGCTCCTCTGTCAAAAATTTGGATTGTCACCCCATCATACAAGATGTGATTTCTTGTACCCGTGGATTATTAACTGTGGAATAACTTCATGGATTTGTCTTCTTTTCATCGTTTTAAAATAAAGAAAAGATGTTTATCAAATACTTCTTGATTCTTCCTCGTCGAAACAAACTTTTTCCAGTTCTCAGCAGGATGTCGTCAACTTGAGTCATTGCGGGAAACAACATATGCAATTCACTATACGTCACTCGGGACCTAAATGCTTATGTCCCACCGAAAACAATTTTCCTATATTTCAGATGCCTACAAATTCTTCGACCGTTCCCATACTCCGAACCATTTTTGATTCTACTCCGAACCTTCACCAGTTCTTTATCATACCGGCATTTATGCCAATTGAAAGATCGATTTTTCTAACGTCTTAGATTTTCTCAAAATTTGTCAGCGGGAGCGTATGAAATCCAACTTACGATAAACATTCCAGCCCGAACTCAACATAATCCACAAAAGTCATGTTTTCACAAAGGTTCAATTTTTAAAGTATTGTTCAAATTTTTTAAATTATTTATGAAGTGGGAGAGTAATAAATATAGTCTACATAATTCAAAAAATAGATTTATTTTTGTATAATCGTGAACCAAATAATAAACAGAGAAGAAATTTCTATTTTTGATTACTTATTATTTTTATTATTAATTACAAGTTTCCACACATTTTTTTTTAAGACAATAATAAAGAAGTATAAACACAATGTTTCATAAAGGATTCACTAATTTTAAATTTCAGTAATTTGTTAACTGTAATGAATATAAAGTAAAGATGAATTAAGTGATATGATTACCAAGTAAAATGTGTATAAAGTAAGTTAAAAATAATTCACTTTTTCGTCAATATTCAATAGATGGCGCTGTGACGTCTCAAACTCCCAGAATCAGAATGATTTCCAATAACGCTGGTGAAATGGGTCAAACCAAAGATACTACACTAGTGTAGTATATTTGGTCAAACCTTTTTTTTTTCAGGGAGGTTTGGAGCACTCATTTATTTATTTATTTATCTTATTTTTATTTTATTTTTTTAAATATCACATTCATGCAATATCTTGAGCACAAGCTATATATGAATATTATGCATAAAATATTGATATTTAAGATTGATGTCGCTCTATTTTGAATAAATTGATACGAATTGTAAAATACTTTTGCTTGAATTTATACTTCACGTCTTTTATTAATAGGTATTTTTGATTCAGTTTCAATCAAAATAATAAAGTTTCTAAATATTGAGTTATAATCCTTATTTTAAAAATATTTATATAAATTACGCTATTACTGAAATAAGTTAATTATTTTTATTATTTATAAAGTAAAAACACAATTATTAAAACGTGTTCAGTTACACTAGATGAAAAACGGCAGATTTTACCCGAGTCAAGCATCCCAAAATACAATGGGTCAAACAAACAAGCAAACAAAAAAAAAAAAAAAATAATAAAATAAAATTGACGCAACTGAAAAAAACAAAAAGTATAAAAACAAGTGTCAGTTAGCTATACCAAGTTCTAATTAACCATTTTATCTCTCAGATCATTAAATAAAATACACTAAAGCAAAAATAAATTCCTTAAATTTATTTATAACAGGCATAGGAGATTATAACTAGAAAATGGAAAACTTACCCTTTTTGTGGTTGTGGGGGGGGGGGGGGGGGGGGCAGTGGTGTAGTCGAGGGGGGACGGCGTCCCCTCACTTTTTTATTTTATCTCAAGCGTCCCCCCACTTTTTATTTTCAAGGGGACGGCAAGGGACGCGGGAGGACGCATACTTTCCAAACTTTTTTTTTTAAAGAGATAAGCAGCACGCTAATAAATTAATCGAAATAAAACATTGATTTTTAATACTTTCCAGTTTCCAACATAGTTGAAAAGTGTTTATCACTTCGGTTGCTCTGTCATGTCTGTCTATTTATACGTTCTCTCTCTAACTTCTGTAACTTTGTTACTATTGAAAATGATATAACTTAATTGTGTAGCTTCAATCTAGAGATCTGCATGGGCCGAAATTTCCAGGCACGGGCCCAGCCCAGCCCGAGCGAAATCTATCTTGGATCTGCACTGTGTAAAAACTAAAAGTTCGGTATTGTACCCGCTGGATTATATTTTAGCAGTTCATGGCCCGGCCCAATTTCAACAAAAAAATTCCGATTTTCTTAACATACATCTAAGATTCTTTTAAAAAATACTGCATACATATTTATACGAAAATTTTACAGTAAATTTCAAACAGTTTGTCCGCCGAAAAACATAGAATACAGGACGGAAACATTAATGATCAAGTGATCATTAATAAGACTCCTAGACTTTTATCTTCAAATAAAGACTCATTAAAAAAAATTAATATAGTTTAGAAAAAAAGGATTAAAACATCAGAACCTTTAAAGTTGTAATAAAGAAAAAGTAGATTTTTTGAAAATATATTTCTCTGTGATTTATTAAAGTATAGTGTTTCCATAGATTCCGTTAACAAAAGCCACTACTAACTCCACTGAAAAATAAGTGTTATTTTAACAAAAATATTGCCTGCCCAACACGTCCTGGAAACAATTAAGTCCGGATATGGACCGTCTCGGGTATGTGGGGGGAAAAATGAACCAGAGTCCGTCCGAGTCTGAAAAAACTAAGTCTTGGCTCTGACACGATGTAACTGTCCGATGCAGATCTGTACGATGGACATATTAAATTTCTGTAATGGCGTTGTCAAATTTTCATCTGATCGTGCAACGCATTTATAACTTATTCTCGGCCCAGCAAGACCCATTGAAAAATATTCCTATTTTGTCGGCTTAGTCCGACACTTTTAAATTTGTTATGTCGGACCTGCCATCCTACTTAATTTTTTTTTAATCTTACCGACTGGTTCATTTAATTTTTTTATAGACCCCGCCCACTTTTAAAAAATTTCTTTATTCTGCTGGACTGGCCCATTTGAAAGTTTGTCTTCACTTTTCCGGGCCGCGTACGGACTTCGGGCCTAGACAGATCCCGCACAGACCCTTCAATTTTTCGCTTACGGTGGCACAAAAATATTATTTCATATTATGGTTTATGGTCGGAAATTGATTGAAATACACTCTAGTAAAAATATAGTACTTTAAAGAAAACGAAAACAAAATGCGATATCGAGATTCAATACAACATGTTCCCTATTAAAAAATAACATTTATTGTACGTTTATAGTTACAGTCAAAGATATTTGAAACACCATGAACATTAATTGTTTGAAATGCATTTCATGTTATAATTTTTAAAACTAAAATAAATTCATATTTATGTTACTATAAGAACCACTGCTGTACGTTTACTATAGAAAACTGTGCGTGAAGTATTTTATTTTTACAAGAACACACAAAAGATTCCGAATACATTTTCAACTATGGGTGTAGTTCTAGAAATGTGTTTTCGATTTGCATGTTTCAGCTGAATAATATATTAATTTACCGAGTAGTACGGGAAAGCTATTCATGTACAGGGACGCACAAAATAATTCAAATACACTGGTGTGCAAAACTTAAGCAACAAACACAAAATGCTAATTTCTGAACACGTGAGTACTCAAAAGGAAATTCTATAAAGAGCAAATGTAGATACTACCCTAACAGCACGGCCAGTCGATGGGAAGTCCCCTTGAAATCACACATGGTTAGAAGTGTCACAATGGCTACGGTGAATCAAAATATGGATAATTCACTGTCTCATTATTACTCTCAAATGATTGTTAACACTGAAAAGTCACTGTGACTGTCGCTTTGTGATGGGTCACCAGGTGACATTACAATAAAGTCACCTTGTGATTCTCAAGTCACTGTCGGTTGAAGACTGAACTTTGAAGTCATTGTGAGCATTGCATTATGATGAGTCACAAAATAATGTCACAATGAAGTCGCATGGTGATTTTCCGGTGATCGACACTCCATTGTGAAGTCATCATTGCACTCCTTTGTGAAAAGTCACCAGATGATTTCATTTTCTGTCACTTGGGAACTCGTCACAAAACAGCTATCATGATGACTTTACAATGGAGTGTCAAAATGACAGTCACATGAGAGTCACAAGATGACTCATTGTAAAGTCACCTTGTGAATCGTCAAAAAGCAGCAGTCGTGGTGACTGTTCAGTGGAGTGACCAAATGAGAGTAAAAATGAGACGAATGAAAGATCACATTTCTGTTCATTGTAGTGACTGTGACAATTGTGACCATTTGTGATGTCAAGAAGACTTCACGTCGACTGTCTGTGCTGTTAGGGTAGTACCTATTTTCTACACCTGCTGTTTATAGAATTTCCTTTTGAGTACTCACGTGTCCAGAAATTAGCATTTTGTGTTTGTTGCTTAAGTTTTGCACACTAGTGTACATTTTCGTCTATTGGCGGTTATTTCTTGAAATACGTTTTACAGCTGAATTAAATTTTAGTGTGTTATGTGGTGTGTATATAATCTGTA
This sequence comes from Maratus michaelseni, assembly GCA_963931845.1. Lineage (NCBI taxonomy): Eukaryota > Metazoa > Arthropoda > Arachnida > Araneae > Salticidae > Maratus > Maratus michaelseni. The sequence goes on from OZ007597.1 coordinate 143,672,642, forward strand.
ATTCCTCTACAGGGTCACTCAAAATAATTCGAATACATTACCATCTGTAGGCAATTATCGCTTGATACGTGTTTAAACTGAACGAAATTTTATTTTTGATAAAAATACGTTAGAAAATGCCACCCCTCACACATGATTTATTGCTGGGAAATTAATTTTACAGGTATTTATAAATAATGAGTTTAATGTGTTGTCCGGTATGGTGAGTGTCCAACAAAAATTGAAACAAGCTTTAATTTTTTACCTGTTGGAAATAAGTGGGTCATGTAAATTGCAAAAGAGTTTAAAATGAGGTAGGAAGTAATAATTTTAATTAAATAGTCCTCTCGTTAATTTTTAGTAATTTATACGTTTTAACTTTTTAGGACTTTTCTATATAAAACTGCTCAGTTAGAAGTTTTTTCTCTTTCGTTGCGGCGAAATTCCTACAAAAAACTGTGTACCTGTATATTTAAAGTTAACAGAAAGAAAGAACAAACAATGGAAACAGTTGTTTTATACCCTCTTCTCGAACCGTTTAAACATTATTTTATTAAAGAAAATATGGACTATATACAAATTCATGATGGCATTAAGTGTGAAATTCTTTTTATCACAAATGCATCTAAATAAAGTGTTACACGGGAAAAGATCATGGGGAAAAAATACAGCTTTAAAACTTTGAAACATAATTAAAAATAAATAAATAATAAATATAATTAGCTAAGTATTTTCTAAGTGTTTTCCAACAACTTCAGTGCATATCTGAGCTTTTTTTAATAACACTTTTGCAAATATTTTGCATTTCTTCAGCACTGATATTGTTGCAAACACATAATTTGTTTAGTGTCAATTGCATAAATATTACCGTCTGGTTACCTCTTTCTTGCACCATCTAACAGATTTTTGAATTTATAATGTGTTGTGTAGTCAAATTGTAATTTGATATATTCACAAACATCAATTTTCAATTAAGAATATCTCATTCAATTTTAAAGACAACAGTTGTTTTTTATTTTGTTGTTGTTGTTGTTGTTTTTTAGTAATCTTGATGCAGCAAAAGGAAAAATTTTCTAATTAGTGAGTTTTACCTAGTGGGAATAGAAACAGTGGTTTTAAAGTGCCTTGCAAAAAATATCTTCGGATAAATCGTGATGATGAATCGATTTTAGACGATATAACCATCGTTTCACCTTTGTAAAATTCGATTTAAAAATTTTTAGGAGTATGTAAGCCGTAAAGGTATCCTTCGTACAAACTTTTAAATTCCTTGCTCGAATAGTTCCAGAAATCGTGATGAAATTACGATTTTAAAAGATTCTACCCACATTTAACCCCTTCAAAATTCGAATTATTAAAACAGACTTTCACAAATTACATTTACATATACTATAAAGAATCTCCTTACCAATTCACAGTTTTTAGTCCAAGTATGTCAGGAGATATCCGGAGGAAACGCAATTTTCAGTTCTTTAATAGCATCTTTACCTACTCCAATTCTTTAAAATTTGTTTTTAAAAAAAATCGTTCTGGGACAGCATTTGAATTTTAAAAGTAATCTTCCAGCCAGTAAAAGTATTAGTTATTAGTTATTCTCGGCCTCGGTCACATTTCTTTGATTATTTTCTCTCATACAAACGGTACTTATTGGTCACAAAATAATAAAAAAAAATGTTTAGATACGAAGCTCGTTGGTAGATTTGTCCAAAATTCAACACAGTCCTTGCAACAGCGGCATGTAACATCAAATCCTTAAATGCTCAACCCATACATATATAACACTAGCTGTTACCCGTGACTTCGTTCACGCAACATTAAAAGAAGAATAAATACATTAATTAAGCAAAATATTTCACTCCCGATAATTAAAAAGTTAATAATTAACTAACTCTTTACCGCATTTCATAGGAGACAATACGGTATTTTTTGTTATAGAGACCTTGACATAACCCAGTCTTAAAAAAGTGAAATTTTGTGCCAAATAAAATCGTGGAAATAGACGAATTGGGTAAAAACAAATGTCAATTATACCTGATAAACAATTTTACTTTTAACGCCTTTGTGAAACGTTTTAACAGTCATCCTGTAAAAAAAAACATTAATTGGAAATAGTATATGCTTTTTCTTTAAATTCAATTCTGCCTCCTTGGTTTAATGTATAGATGAAATAAATCTTGTTTTCTAAATGACACTATGTTGACAGGCAATTTTTGTTCTCCAGAATAAATTGATTCATGAAGTTTCAATATGTGAAAATATGTTTTTATTTTTCGGATAGTTTACTGAAATCAAGATTTTGTTTTCAAAGTGAAAATAAATTCTGTTTTTCAGTTTTAATGAGAAAATGGTGCAAAAAATATACTGATCTGTTTTATTTCTCCTTTTTATGCACAAATATGGAGTAATTTACTTTCCGATTTTAGAGAAACGTCGTTAAAATTTACAAAAAAATCTTGGCATCTAATTTAATTTTTTAATTCTGAGAGTTTGTGTGACATCCTCGGATCAATGATAACCTGTATTAAGTAAATCGCGTTGCGTTCGATAGTCTGGAGTAGTTGCGAAATACAAACACACGGTCAGATTATAATATAATAGATTCGTGTTCATTTTCCTTTTCTTAAAATTATTATGTGATTTTTACCAGAAAGCTCTCATCTGTATATAACGGATACTCATTCTTAATAATCAGTATAGATAAAAAAAAAACATTTAAAATTTTCTTTATAAATATGGCGTGAAACTCATGTACTTTCTATACTTACTGATCCTTTTATTATTAATGTAAGGGATTGATACACACTCATTTTAAAACATATTGGAAAATTCCCGTTTTATTTCAAATATGACGTTTCTTTTGCCCAGAGAAATCCCTTTTTAATGACATAATTCTTGTTAATTTTCTTTTCCAGGCAATTAATTTCAATACTGGCGTAGGGGAAATCATGTTACTTTAACGAAATAATATTAAATCTTTAGGTTTTATCAACAAAAATGAACTATTAGCATTCGTCATTTTTTTTAGGTAATCTAGTTATTTTTTTTTTAGATTTACGAATGAAAATAACTATTTCTCTCTATCCATGACATCATTTTCGACATGGATAATTTTGCGGAGCATATTATTGACATTTGCTAACCATTTTCTTTTGAAACTTATTTTTACTTTTTTAAAATTTAAATAAAAAATACGGTATAGTTGTATTAGCCGTGCGCAGACGGTAAAACGCGTTAAGTATTGTTACAATACAAAAGAAAAAAAAAGAAAAAAAGTAAAGAAAAACGCAAGATCATTTTATTTCACCAATCAAAGCATATCCGCTTTATTTTCGATGTATGCCGTCATATTCGCCTGTTTCCTATGGTTACGCATATTAAAACCTTGTATTATTATCAAAAACTAAAAAAAGTACGTTTTATTTCTAATAATATTATTTAATCTTCTTTAATTTTTTTATTTCATTTTCATTTTTCACGGGAAAATCTTTCAATTGAAACTAAATTGTTGAGTAAAAATTATTATTCCGGACATTGAATTAGTTTTGGCAACGATAAAGTATTAGCAACGGTAAATTAAATTTAACCATTTTAAACTATTATACGAAAAAATGTCCATTTATTCTCTATGAAAATAACGAAATTTTGAATTATTAAGAAAAATATTTGAATAAAATAAACAAAAACCAGCCTATGTTCATTTGAGGGTTATAATCAACCTATATGCAAATATACAGTATCATTAAATGCTCTATTTTGACGCTGGCTTCAGCCTAACATTTGCACACAATCAGATTTATAATATTATTAGGATATTAGTTCATGAAATTAATTTTTTTTAATTCTGAGAGTTTGTGTGACATCCTCGGATCAATGATAACCTGTATTAAGTAAATCGCGTTGCGTTCGATAGTCTAGGAGTAGTTGCGAAATACAAACACACGGTCAAATTATAATATAATAGATTCGTGTTCATTTTACTTTTCTTAAAATTATTATGTAATTTTTAGCAGAAAACGCTCATCTGTATATAACGGATACTCATGCTTAATAATCAGTGTAGATTAAAAAAAAACATTTAAATTTTTCTTTAAAATATTGCGTGAAACTCATCTACTTTCTATATTTACTGATCCTCGTGTTATTAATGTAAGGAATGAATTCACACTCATTTTAAAACATATTGGAAAATTCCCGTTTTATTTCAAATATGACGTTTCTTTTTGCCCAGAGAAATCCCTTTTTAATGACATAATTCTTGTTAATTTTCTTTTCCAGGCAATTAATTTCAATACTGGCGTAGGGGAAATCGTGTTACTTTAACGAAATAATATTAAATCTTTAGGTTTTATCAACAAAAATGGAACTATTAGCATTCGTCATTTTTTTTAAGGTAATCTAGTTACTTCTTATAGTTTTAAGAATGAAAATAACTATTTCTCTCTATCCATGACATCATTTTCGACATGGATAATTTTACGGAGCATATTATTGACATTTGCTAACCATTTTCTTTTGAAACTTATTTTTACTTTTTTAAAATTTAAATAAAAAATACGGTATAGTTGTATTAGCCGTGCGCAGACGGTAAAACGCGTTAAGTATTGTTACTATACAAAAGAAAAAAAAAAGAAAAAAGTAAAGAAAAACCCAAGATCATTTTATTTCACCAATCAAAGCATATCCGCTTTATTTTTGATGTATGCCATCATATTCGCCTGTTTCCTATGGTTACGCATATTGAAACCTTGTATTATCAAAAACTAAAAAAAGTACGTTTTATTTCTAATAATATTATTTAATCTTCTTTTTAATTATTTAATTTTTTTATTTCATTTTCATTTTTCACGAGAAAATTTTTCAATTGAAACTAAATGGTTGAGTAAAAATTATTATTCCGGGCATTGAATTAGTTTTGGCAACGATAACGTATTAGCAACGGTAAAGTAAATTCAACCATTTTAAACTATTATACGAAAAAATGTCCATTTATTCTCTATGAAAATAACAAAATTTTGAATTGTTAAGAAAAATATTTGAATAAAATAAACAAAAACCAGCCTATGTTCATTTGAGGGTTATAATCAACCTATATGCAAAGATACAGGATGATTAAATGCTCCATTTTGACGTTGGCTTCAGCCAGCATTTGCACACAATCAAATTTATAATATTATATTAGGATACCTGCCAAATATGAGCTCCATAGAAAGCACCGTTTAAATGCTATCATGCTTGCTCACTGGCTCTCTCTCACACACACATACAAACCCATCGTAGAAAGAACATATAACCGAACTTTGGGAACTAAAAACGGAAATAGCAACCTGCACAAATGCACATAACATGCAAAATCGTTGCAAAAAATAGTACCAGAACGAAAAATCATGCATCGGGCATAGATTATGAGACGTTTTACAACACTAACAGAATATTATTAAGATATTTGATTTTTTAATGCGATGAACTGAGATAGCTAAATAAGCAATTCAAAAAATACATAACTAGGTAAAAAACCCTTTTCAACAACTGTCTTTCGTGCAGCCCTAGATATGACATACAGAATTTGTAAACAACACGAAATACACTAAAAATTACATAAAATTGCATACCGCAGCGGAAATAGCACGTCTAGCAATGACCGATCCTAGTTAGTCCTTTAACCGATTTATCTTGTGCGTCGCTGTACATGAACGATAAATCTAGGCACTCCATAATTTATAGAAAATAAGTTGTATTGAACGTTAGTGATCTTTCTAAATATCATTATGTTTCAAGTATCATACATGTTCAAAATTCAGATTCATGTCATCATGTTCAGCAAACAATATATTTCCCCATGATCATAATGTAAAGAAATCATTTTGTACGTCCCTGTAATTGAAGTATAAACGCTACCCATTGTAATCTCCGGTGAATGCACGCTTTAATCCCCCTCAATAATGCATATTAATTTCATTATGTTTGAAATATCGTAACATCCATAAAATGCGCCACAAACGACTTTTCTCCATAGACCATAATGTAATGAAATTCTTTTGTGTGTCCCTGTAAATGATCTATTAATGCTACACACTTCGTTTTCAATATTGAACATTCTATAGCTAAATTCAATAATGTATAAAAATCTCATGACAATCCGAGTATATTTAAAAGAGTTAGAGTATGGACAGACAGACAGACAAACCGAATTCATAAACACTTTCCAACTATGTTGGAAAGTATTAAACAATGGATTCAGAAGACCTAAAAAACTTAAAATATACCAATTTTTTCCATGATTACAATATTTGTTTTGCACTTTGGAAAGTAAAAATTCATTAATTATCAATGTTGTCAATGGCCAGCAAGTTTCATGTTATAATATGGCTATTTCCAAAACTAATTAAAAGAAGAATCTCGTTGTGCGAATTAGTGTTACTGAATTTCGAATTCTTTTCCAAAAATTTTCAATCACGAAATAAAGTTCTCAACTTTTCTACTATGGCAAGCTATTTAAAATATTACGAGTAGAAAAAAACTTTAATAAATTAAATTAAACTGCTTAAATTTTCAATTTTTTTTTCTGCATTTCAAAATGAAAGGCAAGATTCTGTAGTATCAAGTTTTCTGCGGGTGACACAGGACATAGACCTAATGTTCGGAACTATGAGCGTCCCCCCACTTTTTTCCCTAGGACTACACCACTGGGGGGGGGGGGGGGGGGGTAGCAAAATTTTTCTTTATTTTTTATTATATGAAAAATGGTTATACAAATTATGCTATTACTGAAATAAATTTATTATTATTATTATTATTTATAAAGTAAATCACAATTATTAAAGTGTGTTCAATTACACTAGATGAAAAACGGCAGATTTTACCCGCGTCAAACATTCCAAAATACAATAATAGGTCAAGTAAAATAATAATAAACTAAATTACAATAAAATATACAAAATTAGGGTGGAAAAAGTTTGAAAACACATGTCAATTAGCTATACAAAGTTCTAATTAACCATTTCATCTGTTAGATCATTAAATAAAGTGCATTATAAAACAAAATATCTTCTTTAACTTTATTTACAACAGGCATAGGAGCTTACAACTGGAAAATGGAAAACTTATCCCCCCCCCTTTTTTTTTGGGGGGGGGGGGGTAGCAAAATTGCCCTTTATAATTTTTATTATTACCAGAAATAACTGAAAAAAAAAATTTTTTTTTTTTCAATTTACTTTATTATTTTCTTTCTTCTTCTTTTTTTCTTTTTTCTAATAAAAAAATTTTATATCTTGATATCGAACCAGATAACTGGAATTCGGATAAGTGGATTTTTACTGTACAATGTTGTTAAAAAAAAAAAAAAAAAAAAAAAATGGGTATGATCTGAGTCCTTTTCTAGGATGACGGTGCTTTTATCATAAATTTAAAGGCACTTACTTATCCGGTAACTGAAATCAGTAACATTTCTGTGGATAAAATAGAAAGAAAAATATTCTTTAGAACCCTAATAATAATAATAAAATCTGAAAACTTGATGCATGTAGAGCTGAAAATTATTTCGTAATTATATTAGATAATAGAATATTGGAAATTGTGGTGAAAATAATGATAATAATAAAAATTAAAATCTTGAAAAAATCTATTGTTAACTTTTTTTTTCTCTTTTTGCTTAAAAAATACTTAATAAAATGACGCAAAACACATGTATAATTAAGAGAATTAAATTAAAAGAAAGAAATGTGGAAAAAAAACCTAGATAAAATCTGAAAACTTGTAGATAATAGAATATTGGAAATTGTGGTGAAAAAAAAATAAATAAAAATTTAAATCTTGAAAAATCTATTGTTTACTTTTTTTTCTTTTTTTGCTTAAAAAATACTTAATAAAATGACGCAAACCACACGTGTAATTAAGATAATTAGATCAAAAGAAAGAAAAGTGGAAAAAAAAAAAAAAAACCTAGATAAAATCTGAAAACTTGTAGATAATAGAATATTGGAAATTGTGATGAAAAAAAAAAAAGTAATAATAAAAATAATAATTTTGAAAAAATCGATTGTTTACCTTTTTTTTTCTTTTTTGCTTAAAAAATACTTAATGAAATGACGCAAACCACACGTGTAATTAAGATAATTAGATCAAAAGAAAGAAAGGTGGAAAAAAACCCTAGCTAAAATCTGAAAACTTGTAGATAATAGAATATTTGAAATTGTGGTAAAAAAAAAGTAGTAATAAAAATTTAAATCTTGAAAAAATCTATTGTTTACTTTTTTTGTATCTTTTTACTTAAAAAATACTTAATAAAATGACGCAAACTACATGTATAATTAAGAGAATTAAATTAAAAGAAAGAAATGTGGAAAAAAAACCTAGATAAAATCTGAAAACTTGTAGATAATAGAATATTGGAAATTGTGGTGAAAAAAAAATAAATAAAAATTTAAATCTTGAAAAATCTATTGTTTACTTTTTTTTCTTTTTTTGCTTAAAAAATACTTAATAAAATGACGCAAACCACACGTGTAATTAAGATAATTAGATCAAAAGAAAGAAAAGTGGAAAAAAAAAAAAAACCTAGATAAAATCTGAAAACTTGTAGATAATAGAATATTGGAAATTGTGGTAAAAAAAAAGTAGTAATAAAAATTTAAATCTTGAAAAAATCTATTGTTTACTTTTTTTGTATCTTTTTACTTAAAAAATACTTAATAAAATGACGCAAAACACATGTATAATTAAGAGAATTAAATTAAAAGAAAGAAATGTGGAAAAAAAACCTAGATAAAATCTGAAAACTTGTAGATAATAGAATATTGGAAATTGTGGTGAAAAAAAAATAAATAAAAATTTAAATCTTGAAAAATCTATTGTTTACTTTTTTTTCTTTTTTTGCTTAAAAAATACTTAATAAAATGACGCAAACCACACGTGTAATTAAGATAATTAGATCAAAAGAAAGAAAAGTGGAAAAAAAAAAAAAAAAAACCTAGCTAAAATCTGAAAACTTGTAGATAATAGAATATTTGAAATTGTGGTAAAAAAAAAGTAGTAATAAAAATTTAAATCTTGAAAAAATCTATTGTTTACTTTTTTTGTATCTTTTTACTTAAAAAATACTTAATAAAATGACGCAAACTACATGTATAATTAAGAGAATTAAATTAAAAGAAAGAAATGTGGAAAAAAAACCTAGATAAAATCTGAAAACTTGTAGATAATAGAATATTGGAAATTGTGGTGAAAAAAAAATAAATAAAAATTTAAATCTTGAAAAATCTATTGTTTACTTTTTTTTCTTTTTTTGCTTAAAAAATACTTAATAAAATGACGCAAACCACACGTGTAATTAAGATAATTAGATCAAAAGAAAGAAAAGTGGAAAAAAAAAAAAAACCTAGATAAAATCTGAAAACTTGTAGATAATAGAATATTGGAAATTGTGGTAAAAAAAAAGTAGTAATAAAAATTTAAATCTTGAAAAAATCTATTGTTTACTTTTTTTGTATCTTTTTACTTAAAAAATACTTAATAAAATGACGCAAAACACATGTATAATTAAGAGAATTAAATTAAAAGAAAGAAATGTGGAAAAAAAACCTAGATAAAATCTGAAAACTTGTAGATAATAGAATATTGGAAATTGTGGTAAAAAAAAAGTAGTAATAAAAATTTAAATCTTGAAAAAATCTATTGTTTACTTTTTTTGTATCTTTTTACTTAAAAAATACTTAATAAAATGACGCAAAACACATGTATAATTAAGAGAATTAAATTAAAAGAAAGAAATGTGGAAAAAAAACCTAGATAAAATCTGAAAACTTGTAGATAATAGAATATTGGAAATTGTGGTGAAAAAAAAATAAATAAAAATTTAAATCTTGAAAAATCTATTGTTTACTTTTTTTTCTTTTTTTGCTTAAAAAATACTTAATAAAATGACGCAAACCACACGTGTAATTAAGATAATTAGATCAAAAGAAAGAAAAGTGGAAAAAAAAAAAAAAAACCCTAGATAAAATCTGAAAACTTGTAGATAATAGAATATTGGAAATTGTGGTAAAAAAAAAGTAGTAATAAAAATTTAAATCTTGAAAAAATCTATTGTTTACTTTTTTTGTATCTTTTTACTTAAAAAATACTTAATAAAATGACGCAAAACACATGTATAATTAAGAGAATTAAATTAAAAGAAAGAAATGTGGAAAAAAAAACCTAGATAAAATCTGAAAACTTGTAGATAATAGAATATTTGAAATTGTGGTAAAAAAAAAAGTAGTAATAAAAATTTAAATCTTGAAAAAATCTATTGTTTACTTTTTTTTGTATCTTTTTACTTAAAAAATACTTAATAAAATGACGCAAAACACATGTATAATTAAGAGAATTAAATTAAAAGAAAGAAATGTGGAAAAAAAACCTAGATAAAATCTGAAAACTTGTAGATAATAGAATATTGGAAATTGTGGTGAAAAAAAAATAAATAAAAATTTAAATCTTGAAAAATCTATTGTTTACTTTTTTTTCTTTTTTTGCTTAAAAAATACTTAATAAAATGACGCAAACCACACGTGTAATTAAGATAATTAGATCAAAAGAAAGAAAAGTGGAAAAAAAAAAAAAAACCTAGATAAAATCTGAAAACTTGTAGATAATAGAATATTGGAAATTGTGATGAAAAAAAAAAAAGTAATAATAAAAATAATAATTTTGAAAAAATCGATTGTTTACCTTTTTTTTTCTTTTTTGCTTAAAAAATACTTAATGAAATGACGCAAACCACACGTGTAATTAAGATAATTAGATCAAAAGAAAGAAAGGTGGAAAAAAACCCTAGCTAAAATCTGAAAAGTTGTAGATAATAGAATATTTGAAATTGTGGTAAAAAAAAAGTAGTAATAAAAATTTAAATCTTGAAAAAATCTATTGTTTACTTTTTTTGTATCTTTTTACTTAAAAAATACTTAATAAAATGACGCAAACTACATGTATAATTAAGAGAATTAAATTAAAAGAAAGAAAGGTGCAAAAAACCCTAGTTGTTGCTAAATTAAAATATTCTCTCTCTCTCTCTCTCTTTTGGAATAAAATAAATTTTACTTTCAATATTTGTGGGTACACGCACACGGTACCACAGAAAAATTCTCCGGGTGATCGAGTCTGTAGCATTGACATCTCATACAAAATTTTATATTATAGATTTTATATTACAAAATTTCATATTAGAAATCAATGGTCTGTAGCAGACGTGCATTCGGCGCCCATTGAAGATATCGCATTTGATCGATTTATATCTCCTGACAATTTCTTATCTCTAAAATAAACATATTGCATGCTAAACATTTTTCTCGTACCGGTATCTCTGGCCAATCCAATATTAAACTGAGAAGCTGATGCTATAGACTTGAATCCATTGTTATCTCCAAAAGCAGAAATCTTTGATTGTTCAATGTTGATAAATGATTTTCTAGATGAGGGTAATCGCCTCTAGAAATGTAAATAAGTAAATAAACAGAAACCAAATGTCTTATTCTTTTGAAATATGTAGTTATATAGTTAAATAGCTAAGTTATGAAAGTTATACTAGAAAAAAAAATTCAGAATAATTTTTAACGCATTATTCTTTTAGCATTTGTTTGTTTCCGTATACTGGCTACTTTATGACATATTTTTTCATTCATTTTTGTTCGGAAATGCGTGAAATTGGCAGGTGTATTCAGAAACTATGTAATCAAAACACGTTTTCTATTTTTTGGTAAAGACAGAAAATCTTTCAGAAAATATTGTCAAAGTCGGCGTTTTGAACCGAATTCTTCCTGCGGCAGCCGGAGAAAGCGAAAAATCGTGTAGTTACGTGACACGAATCGCTTATAACTCGATCAGCAATGTATTTATTAAAAAATGGAAAACTCATTTCGATTCTAAATCGCTTCAATACTCAGGCCTGCCAATTCTATGCATGTGCGTTTTAAAGTGAGTCAGAAAATGTGTCGCAAAGATTCGCGTTGTTGAGCAGATCATTTGAGAAACACCTTAAAATGTTTAAAAATATCCTGAAAATACGGGAGAAATTATTTTAACTTTACAACATTTCCAGTGATTTAATCGTCACAATGATGCTTAGCTGGAGATTAAATAATCAAATATCTATTATTTAAGGTGGTTCTCAAATGAGTTGCTCAACAACACGAAACTTTCTGACTCGTTTTAAAACGTAAAGGCATAAAATTGACAGGCCTGACTGTTGAAGAGATTTAGAATCGAAATGAGCTCACCATTTTTCGATAAATAGATTACCTGCCGAGTTATAAGCGATTCTGGATCACGTGACGACACGATTTTCACGCTTCTGGGGATGCGACCAAAAAAAATGGAAAACGCGTTTCGATTACATAGTTTCTGAATAACAACCCCTGCCAAATTCATGCGTTTCCGAACAGAAATGAATTTAAAAATATGTCATGAAGTAGCCCGTTTGTATATGAGAACAGCCTTAATACAGTATTGTAAATTAGATGAAATACAACTCTACAAGGAAAATACAAAGAATAGCGGTCAGAGAGGAACAACTCGGCTCAAAATGTAAACATTCCAAAAGTCTACCTCTACCTGTTTGCTAACAGAGCCAGGCCAGAGAGGAAAAAGCGAGGATTCCCCATTTTATTTTTGTTTGTTTGTTTTTCTTATTACAAATTATAAAATTAAATAAAATTAAAAGTTCATAGTATTTTTTCTCTTTAGTCTATTGTTAATGATAATAAAGCTTTAGCTCTTAAATCTAACGTTTTTAAAAATATCCTGTTAACGACCCATATTTTATTTATATAAATTTACATCCTTTCTTGCAATTAAGCAAAACAATGTTGCGCAGCTGAGATAAAATAATGCTAGAAAATTTATTATTTAATATCTTATCTTAAATTAGATGAAATACAACTGTATAAGGAAAATAAAAAGCATGGCGGTCACAGATAAACAACGTGGCACAAAATGTAAACATTCCAACAAATATACATGTTTACTAACAAAGCCAGACCGCGAGGAAAAAGCGAGGATTCCCTATTTTTATATTTTTCTTATTACAAATTGTTTTCGCTTTACGACTATTTTAATGATAATAAAGCTACATCTAAAGCTCTTTAAATCTATAATAAGGTTAAATATATATATATGTTCTGTTAACGACCGATATTTTATTTATTTAATTTTACAACCTTTCTTGCGATTTAAGCAACACAATGCTGCGCAGCTGAAATTAAATAATGCTAGAAAATTTATTATTTAATATCTTATCTTAAATTAGATGAAATACAACTGTATAAGGAAAATAAAAAGCATGGCGGTCACAGATAAACAACGTGGCACAAAATGTAAACACTCCGACAATTCTACATGTTTACTAACAGAGCCGGCCCGCGAGAAAAAGCGAGGATTCCCTATTTTTATTTTTTTCTTATTACAAATTATAAACATAAAGTTGTATGTTTTCGCTTTACATCTGTTGTTAATGATAATAAAGCTTTAGCTCTTTAAATCTGTAATAACGTTAAAAAAACATATTCTCTTGACGACCAATATTTTATTTATTTAATTTTATAACCTTTCTTGTGATTTAAGCAACACAATGTTGCGCAGCTGAGATAAAATAATGCTAGAAAATTTATTATTTAATATCTTATCTTAAATTAGATGAAATACAACTGTATAAGGAAAATAAAAAGCATGGCGGTCACAGATAAACAACGTGGTATAAAATGTAAACATTCCGACAATTCTACATGTTTACTAACAGAGCCAGCCAGCGAGGAAAAAGCGAGGATACAACATTCTTTGTGGTTTTTTTTTTTTTTTTCGTATTATAAATTATAAACGTAAAGTTTACAGTATGTTTTCGCTTTACATCTGTTGTTAATAATGATAATAAAGCTATAGCTCTTTAAATCTGCAATAACGTTAAAAATATATATATTCTGTTAACGACCAATATTTTATTTATTTAATTTTACAACTTTTCTAGCGATTTAAGCAACACAATGTTGCGCAGCTGAGATAAAATAATGCTAGAAAATTTATTATTTAATATCTTATCTTAAATTAGATGAAATACAACTGTATAAGGAAAATAAAAAGCATGGCGGTCACAGATAAACAACGTGGCACAAAATGTAAACATTCCAACAATTCTACATGTTTACTAACAGAGCCAGCCAGCGAGGAAAAAGCGAGGATTCCCCATTCTTTGTTTTCCTCTTCAAGGTCAACAGCGGTCGTCCATTGAACACAGCTCAGCGGAGAGAGGAAACTTAGCGGGAACGGTTCAAGGTCATGCGTATAGTTCAGTTCAGGATAAAAATATTTTCCTGAGTATGGAGTGTAAAAAAGGGAGGGAAAAGGCAGGTGTATGACAAAAGAGACCAGCAGATGGTGAATGTTTGGTTAGCCCTTATTATAGTATCATGCTGGAAATGAAGCTTCCCACTCTGGTGTTTATTTACTTGAATAAAGAGCTGTAAATAGCCAGTAAAGAGAATATTGAAGGGTATTAGAGTTTTATTGTTTCATTTTAAAGAAGTAAGCTCCGCCTTTCGGAGATAAATAGGCGTGTTTCAAATAAATGATTAACATATTTTTACATAATATAAAGAATGTGTTCTCCGCCCAGTAACACGAAATTTTTTGACCCATTCATGAAACGAAGTTATTTTTACACCTATTTAATTTAGCATTAATTTACACTTGCTTACAGCATTAAAAAAATATTAAGATGGTTCCAAAAAATATTTTTTCTCGATATATTCTCACAAATTTTCTAAACAAAAAAATCATGATACTTGCATGCATGATTATTAAAGTGATTTGTAATCGAATTCATTTCCAGATAAATGAATTACATCTTGAGTTATAAGCGATTGTTTTCACAGGAAGGCATTTCTTTCCCTTTAATGCGCTGTCGTGTTCGGAAATGCGGTTCAGAACGTCAACTTTGACAGCATTTTCTGAAAAATCGTTTGCTTTTACTGAAAAAAGGAAAAAAAAAAACAGATCTCAGTTTAGTTTCTTAATAAGAACACCTGCCAATTTGATATGTTTGCAAACAAAAATGTGCCAGAAAGTAGCCAGTTTGGATTTGAGAAAAATACACGTAATTTGCAGGCAGAACTGACATCGAATCGAACAGCGTCCCCCCCCCCCTTTTTATTTTCTTTAAATTTATTGCATCTTGAATTATATAGTCGTTTTCTCCCCCCCCCCTCCTTTTTTTTTTCTTCTTTTCTTGACTGCTATGTCCCGAAAATCTGTCTAAATCGCCATTTTTTGTATCATTTTGTGAAATTTCATTTGCTTTTGCAGTAAAATAAAAAACAGTATTTGGGTTCTTAGTGTTTGAATAAGAATACTTGCATGTTTGTGCATTTGCAGATGAAAATTGTTTCGCAAATGAGTTAGATAGTTTCGAGTCTGAACCTGAGAAAATAGCAACCGAGTCTTTCAGCTACAGCCAGAGAATAAAGAATAATACTTTATTATTCGTATAAAATTTTATATCAATAAAGTAAAGCATTTTCACCGAAGCCCTCAAAATACATCGATAAATATTGATTGACATTTTTCTTCTTTTCAATTAGATAATTATTTAAAAATTTGTAGATGTTTAAAGTTACTATGTAGATTAAATTCTGTTTTTGAAAGAAGATAACATTCTCAAAAGCGCTGTTTTTTATAGTTTCAATTTTTAATGCAAATTTGGGATTTGTTACAAAAATATCCATTTATTTGTATATCTTTCACTTTATGGAATTTCTAACAATCTAAATTATTTAACCTATATTTTAATTTTATTATTATTGTTATTATTATTATTATTATTATTATTATTATTATTATTATTATTATTATTATTATTATTATTGTTGTTGTTGTTATTATTGTTATTATTATTATTTTATTATTATTATTATTATTGTTATTATTATTTTATTATTATTGTTGTTATTATTATTTGTCGTTATTGTTGCCAGGTTACAAAAGAGCTGGCAATGAAAACTGATAATAGTTCGTTGCCCAACCTCTAAAAAAGGTTTAATGACTATTAGATGTTCAGAAACATTTCAAAGGTCATTCATCGTTCAAAACCGAGTGTCTTCCCGTTAATGCGGATTTCATTTACTATTCAAATAAATCCAAACTCATTATTCCATCGCCATTTACATATAATTTACAAAACTACCAGTTTTTCTTCTTTTTTCCTCTCAACGTAAATGCATAAACAATTGTTCCAATCTAATTCCTTCAAGGAACAAAAGAGAATCATGTACTTTCCATATTATACTTTTTCCTCCTCCTTTTTTTTATAAGAGTTAATTGGTAATTGCTGAAAAGCAATAACCTTAGTTCCAACCACCGTAAAGATATATGTGTGTGTGTGCTTAAATCAGTGATTCTCAACAGATATGCCGCGAAATCTTTAAGTCAAGTTGTATAATATTTTTAATAATTAAAAAATGTATAGTCTATTTTTCCCGCTTAATAACACGAAACTTTCTGACACATTTAACGGACTCATTTTTAAACGTAAAAGCAGAACACTTACAGGCCTGATTATTAAAGTGATTTGTAATATAGGGTAAGATGTGCCAGTAATGGACACCCTTAAGGAATTTCTTTTGAAATTATTTTTAATTAATAGTTATAATTGTTATATTCCCCATTTTTTAATATTATATTAATCTACCAACAATATTTAACCATGCTCATAGTCACATTTCCCAATGTGAATCGAAATTTAATTGTAAATAACAGAAATAAATCAAAACACCCTAAATTCCAGTAATGGACACCCCACAAAAAGTAGGAGATAATTGATATTATGATTGTATTTAAAATTAGAATTTAAAGAAAGCATATTAATGAAATAAAAAAAGCTGAATTTTTATGGGTTATTTTTTTAATTATAAACCAAAAATGTTGAAGGTGGCCCATTACTGGAAGGCGGTTCATTACTGGCACATCTACCCTATATATTTTTTTTCATTTTTCGATAAATGAATTGCAACTTGAGTTATAAGCGAATGTTGTCTGAGGACGGTAATTTTTTTTACCCCTTTCCAATACTGACACATCCGAAAAGTCGAATCAACAGCATTTTTTGAAATTTTTTTTTGATTTTACCGAAAAACGGAAAAAACCGGTTCACTACATAATTTCTGAATAAGGACACCGGCTTGCGTTTGCGAACAAAAGTGAATTAAAAATGTCAGAAAGTAAACAGCTTAGATTTCAGAACACCATTAAATGATAGAATACAACTACTGAAGCCTCCGTGGCGCAATTGGCTAGCGCGTTCGGCTGTTAACCGAAAGGTTGGTGGTTCGAGCCCACCCGGGGGCGAAATAGTAATTTTGCACTGAAAGAAACTGTAATGCGGTATAATGCAAAATTATATTTATTCTTTTTTTTTTATGTTATAAAATATGCTATTTATTTTTATGTTTATTTCTTTAAAATAGAAAAAGAAAAAAACGTAATGATAATATACAGTAAAAAAAAAAAAAATCTATCGATAACACAGTTTCTAAAGAAAAGCAATGTAATGTAAACACTGTAAAAAAAAATTCCAACTAACTGTCCAATTATTCCATTTTTTTTTTGTAGGAAACGGTTACGCAAATTCTCTCTTATTCTGACCAATGAGAACGCTTCATAATATGGTCAAATAACAATTATCTATAAAAACGCTTGAATGACTGTACAATTTGCTCCAATTTTTTGCAGTGTGTATCAAAACTATGTAAAGCTTTTAATGTTAAATTAGATATTTTTAAAGCAGTAGTGAACATTTATGCTTATAAAAGGCAAAACTGAACATAATTAATTAAAAAATATAATTACTTTTAACTTATAAATACGTATAATATTTTATAGAAATTTTCCTTATTTTCCTTTGCATTAAAAATATGTATATTTGAAAGTTTAAACTAATTTGCGTATATCTACGCTGCGGCCAACCTGATTCTGTATCTTTATTTTATTACTTTCTTCTACCTATACAAGAAGAAAGTATTGGATTAGTGAAAATTTTGCGACCACCGGTTTTTGACGTATTTATACGCTTTAGAAGATTCTGAACACGACTTGACAGTTTTGAGAAAATGTCTGTCTTTGAGTCAGTGTATCTGTGTGTGACACAAATTTTATGGTCGCGCTAACTCCAGAACTTCTGTGTAGAATTAGGCCAAAATTTCTTATGAAGTTCTATCTTTATGTGAACTGGTGCTGATTAGTTTTTTGACAAAATTTCCCATGAGGGGTTGCCGCAAATCGATGATTTGTTCGATTTATGTTATGCAATTATAGCCAGGGATTTGCAAATTTGATAAAATCTGGTAGCCAGAAAAAAAAAAAAAAAACTCTCGAGCAAAAAATATTTATCCCCCCCTTCCCCATCATTGATTAAAAAAAAAAAAAAAAAAAAAAAAATGAATTAATTGAAAAAAAATAATAAAAAGCATAGTTTAGAATTATTAGTTACATTGTTTAGAATAGTACATAATTTAGAAAGATAATATAAACTATGTTTTCTATTGAAACTTATAAAAATTACAATCACTTATAATCACTGATATGTTGACAACTTATATAAACACAAAAATCAGATTTGAGACTTACAAAAAAAACCTGAGCGTTTTTTAGCATTGTATCCAACTTAGATGCCACAGAGGCTGGCACTATTTCTTGCTGTTTTATTGAAATATCCTCCCCCCCCCCCCCCAACACACATTCTAATCACGTGACATATACTAGCTGGCTATAGCTGAAAAGAATGGTGTTTTCTGTGCATGAGTTGGAAAAATGCCTTTTAAATTTAGTTCTTCTATTAAAAGTATGAGAGCAGAGGAAGATCACTGTTTGCCGCGCACGAGTAGGGGTGGGGGAAATAAAAAATGCCATTTATGCCCATTTCTCATGTAATTTGTTTTACAACCCCCCCCCCCCCCCCCCCCGAAAGATTGAATAACTAGGTCGCCAGGTCAAAAAACTTGGTAGGCTGTGTAGACCTGGCGACTGCATTTTCAAACCCTGCTTATATTTCCAGTTTATGTGCGCAGAATTCAACGGAACATCAAATTTAGAATCGTCATGATAGGAATAATTATATTTGGTTGCGATCATCTAAGAGGGCGTACCGAAATTCAATCATCTAAGAGGGGGTGTCAAAATTCGATTATTTGTTTGAAATATAGAAGAAATTTTTGTGATGGTCACAACATAGTAGTTATAATTTGACTCATCTTTTAGTTTATAAATTCAATTTACATTGAACTTGTCAGTAACTTTAGCAACTACGCTTAGTTTTAAAATGGAAAAGGCGAACTTTTGTACAAAGCATATACACGAATTATAAAATATAATGAGAATGAACTGAATGAGATGAATTATAAAATATAATGTGAAATATTCAAAGTAGAACTTAAAGATGGCAACAAGACACAGATAATGTTTTGATGACCTCTCAGAACTGGCAAATGCGCGCATCTCTGTTTATTTACTGTTTTACAATTTAACGTGCAATTTCGTCATATACTAAAAAAATATAGTGAATTTTTTTTTTTAAATGCTGTTAAAATACATAAACATTATACATTAAATTTCATTTTACATTTCAGTGATTATTAGATTAACACTGCTTGATCAATCATGGGGAAGAAATCGTCTGCACGATTTTGATTTTAGTTATTCTAAGTAATTTTTATTTATTATTTTATTTTTTACAACATTATCTGTTTAAAAAACAATACTACAAATATATTTTGTTTAGTAACATATGCTACCTCTTCTTTTGAGGTAAACAAAATAATACTTTTTTTTTTTTTTTTTTTTTTTTTTTTTTTTGTGAAAAGATTCACTTTTTATTGTTTAAATTATCATTACCTTTTCTCTTATTACTTATTCTTTACTACTTATATTCTTTCAGGTATGTCATTCTATATAAATCCTCAGAAGAACATTGGAAAGAAAACCGATGCCAAAGATGACACCGAGACAGTTCAAGGGTGACAGTCTCTTCATATTGTTAAATGTGCGCCTCTTTGTTTATTTACATTTTCTTCTTAAGGTGGTTGTCATATGACCTGCTCAACAATGCGAAACTTTCTGACACATTTTAAATGCAAATGCATAAAATTGGCAGGTCTGGCTAGAGAAGCGATTTGGAATCGAAATGAGCTTTCCACATTTTTGATAAATAAATTAATTACTTCTAGAGTTATAAGCGATCGTGACTGCACGTTTCTTCCCATTCTCATGCTGCGGAGTTGGAAATTCGGTTCAAAATGCCGACTTTGACAGAGTATTTTCTAATAGATCGTCTGCCTTTACCAAAAAATAGAAAACGTCTTTCGATTAAAAAATTTCTGAATAAGAACACCTGCCAATTTCATGCGTTTCTGAACAAAAATGAATGAAAAAATATGTTATATAGTAGCCAGTTTGTATATGATAAATTGAAAATGTATAGTAAATATTAGTAGGAACCAAAGAATTATAATTTATTTTAATCTTACATTTATTACACCAAATGTCTTAAATTGTTAAAATGCCTAGAATTTCAAATGAATTGTTATCAATTAAAGTTTTAAATTGAAGTGAATATTTATGCATTCTATAACCTCTTTGGGGAGGCGGGGGGATTTCATCAGAGAGAAGGGTTTGCACATATTTTACTTGCACCAGGGCACTGAATATGTAGTTACGCCACTGAGTATTATTGCTATTTTTTTCACTTAACTTTTTTTTCAGCATTAGTTAGATCACTGCATAAATCTTGTAAATAAAACTGATGCTAAATGTGACAGCAAGACAAAGGCAGATGAAAGGTGACAGTCTCTGGAAATCGACAGATGCGCGTCTCTTTGTTTATTTACCTTTTCACACAGAGCCCTTGAATTATAAATTTTTAAAACATTGTTTTTTGGTGGGTGGGGGTGAGGGCAGAAATTTCGTGAGAGAGAAAGGTTCGCACATATTTTACTTACTCTAGAGAGCTGAATATGTAGTTACGCCACTGAATATTATTGCTATTTTTTTTTCACTTAACTTGATTTTTTTTTTCATTATTATTTAGATCACTTCATGAATCTTCTAAATAAAACTTATGCTCAAGGGGACAGCAAGACAAAGGCAGCTGAAAGGTGACAGTCTCTGGAAATCGACAACAAGACAAAGACAACTGAAAGGCGACAGTCTCTGGAAATCGAAAAATGTACGCTTCTTTGTTTATTTACCTTTTCACGGCATTGAATTATAAATTTTTAAAACCTCGTTTTTTGGTCGGTGGGGGTGAGGGCAGAAATTTCGTGAGAGAGAAGGCTTTCGCACATATTTTACTTACTCCAGGGAGCTGAATATATAGTTACGCCACTGAATATTATTGCTATTTTTTTTTTTTTTTTCAATTAAGTTGATTTTTTTCTATCGTTAGATCACTGCATGAATCTTCTAAATAAAACTGATGCTCAAGGGGACAGCAAGACAAAGACAGCTGAAAGGTGACAGTCTCTGGAAATTGACAACAAGACAAAGGCAGCTGAAAGGCGACAGTCTCTGGAGATCGAAAAATGCACGTTTCTTTGTTTATTTACCTTTTCTCGCAGAGCTTACAACTTGACGCACTTACGACCTATGCTGGGGTCGTGAAGAGATCACGCTTCCCTTTGTGTGCTTATGACCTTCCTTCCGCCTTCCCCAGATTTGTTGCTGTAGGTCCCACAACAATTGTTGTGAGTCCCATTATGAATGAATTCTCCCTTATTGAAGGACTTCACTGCGCTCTTCCTTGTAAATAGAGTGGTAAAAAAAAAAAAAAAAGAAAATCCCCAAGCCCAAGAGACTTGCTTTCGCTTTCATTTTGAGCTGTTCCTTGCACTTTCATTTTGTAAATTTTGTATTTTTGTATGTCAACACGGATACAATGTTCAATGGTGTAGTCGCATAAGAGATTACAAAAAAAAAAAAAAAAAAAAAAAAAAGGTATACGCTATAGGCAGGTAAGTATACGCTAAAGCTTTATTTCATAAACAGAGGGTATACAGAGCACTTTAAGGGTGTTCTCAAATCCAAAGGGGCTACTTTCAGAAACATTTTTTAATCCATTTTTGTTTGGAAAGGTCTGTTTGTTTGAGCAGGTCTGGGGCTATTCAGAAACTTTATATTCGAAGCTCGTTTTCCATTTTTTGGTAAATGCAGAAGATAGTTCAGAAAACACCTTCAAAATCAGCCTCTTCTGCTTTCTACTTTCTATATATATGAATGCTTCATAAATGAAAACATATGAAGCATTAAAAAATAAATTAACAACGTGAAATAGCACAAATAAATTATTTATTTGTGCTATTTCGCGTTGTTAATTTATTTTTTAATATAATGGCACAAAATTAAATCCACAAAAATTTTAGATATGAAGCATTCATTATACATAGTTCCTGAAAATGAGCACCTGCCAATGTCATGTGATTAACAACAAAAAAAAAATTACCAACTGCTTAAAGTCAACGCGAAACCCGAACCGAACCCGACACACTTCAATCGGAACCCGAAATATTCAAACCCTAACCCGAAGTGAAAGAAATTTAATCCATTATTTTAATACAATTATGGAAAAGTGGCAGGCCTGACTAGAGAAGCGATTTGGAATCGAAATGAGTTTTCCATTTTTTCATAAATAAATTACTTATCGAGTTATAAGCTATTCTGGTCACGTGACGATACATTTTTTCCGCTTCTCGGGTTGGCACGTTAGGCATTCGGTTCGAAACACCGAGTTTGACAGTATTTTCTGAAAGATTTTTTGCTTTTACTAAAAAATGGAAAACGTGTTTCGATTACATAGTTTCTGAATAACAACACCAGCCCATTTCATGACTTTCCGAACAAAAATTAAGTAAAAAATGTGTCTGAAAGTAGCCACTTTGGATTTGAGAAAAAGTCAACCCGAAACCCTAACCGAATCCGACGCACTTCTATCCGAACCCGAAATATTCAAATCCGAACCCGAAGTGAAAGAAATTTCATCTATATTTTAATACAGTTATGGAAAAGTAGTCGACAATTATATCTCTAATATTAATTTTATACTTTTTGTTCAAAAATGAATACATATACACTCATTAAAATTCAAATATATAGTTTTTTTTTCACTAAAAAAACAAAAAAACATTCAGGACTTTCTTTTAAAAGGTCGGGTCAACCTGACCCGGCCTGAAAAAAATCAAAACTCAACCCGAAACTGAACCCGTTCCGAACCGAGGGTCGGGTCGAGTTCGGATAAAATCTATAATCAAGTTACCTGATCCAATGCAAAGCTATATACAGGGTGTTTCAAAAATGTAGCGACAAACTTTTAGGGGAGGTACAGGACACTGTAACAATCATTTATTGTATAGGTTACCAGTGTCAGAAATCCATTTATTTAGTCCAAATTACAGGGCGTCTCACCCCAATCCGAAGTCACGTTTTAGTTCATAACATTAACAGTAGTGAAGGAAGATATTTTAACAAAATTCGCAACAGACGGCACAGATGTCATATACGCAGCACGTTGGCGCGATCCCCCCCCCCCCCCCCCCGTCAATTTGGCGAAAAAAATAAATTGTTGTTTATTTACTTTTATTTTTTATTTTAATTCTATAAATTATATTTATTATGAACATCAACATTTAATTATATTAAACTATTATTTATTTATTTTTATTTCCTTTTTTAAAATAATAGAAGCTATTTCATTTATTACGTTTATTTTTATTTTTATATTGAAATAAAGAAAAATCTATTGCATGCTATTTGTAACTAATATTCAAAAAACAAAGTTCTCCCCAAATAGGTGGAGGGGGGGGGGAATCGCCGAACGTGGTGCGTATCTGACATTTATGCCCAACAGACTCATCTTTGTATGATTTTTAAGGATTTCATTATTAAAGTATCTTATGAACAAAAACGGAACTTAGGAGATTGGAGTGAGACGCCCTGTAATTTGGACTAAATAAATGGATTTCTGATACAATAAATGATTGTTGCAGTGTCCTGTATCTCCTCTAAATGTTTGTCGCTATACTTTTGAGACACGCTGTATAGATGTGACACTCATAAATTTCACAGGCGACACAAAACCTCATTTGCTGACTTTTTTTCACTGTGTGTGGTATCTTATCTCTTCTCATAAAGAGGTCCTGTAGAGCAGGGGGATCCTTTCATTGTATATTTCTGAGTATCTGGCAGGAGGTGGAGAGGAAAACTGATAAATAACCTGTCATCCGCATAGGATGACAACGATAGACCTTCTAAAATACTATCATTGCAGAGAGGTGACAACAGATATAGTATTGTATACAATCTGTGTATATTGAGCACATAGTAAACATTCATATAAATGCTGGACGATTACACCATGAAATATTACAACATTAAAGACGTGAGTATAAAGCATCACAAATTTAAGATTTTATACATACATTAAAATTAAAAATATCGACGTTTCGACCACCTTCTATGGTCATCTTCAGGAAAAAAAATTTATATTGCTTCCAAAGTTTCAAATGTGAAAAACGATCCGTCCGTTGCCACATTATTATTGCTGTCCACAAATTAAAAAAATTAACTAGGGTAACACTCAACCAACGTACCAACCAACGTTTGTTTTTCACATTTGAAACTTTGGAAGCATTATAAAAAAAATTTCCTGAGGATGACCATAGAAGGTGTTCGAAACGTCGATATTTTTAATTTTAATGTATGTATAAAATTTTAAATTTGTATACACCATTCAGTAAAATTTGTGATGTTTTATACTCACGTCTTTAATGTTGTAGCAAACAATCATTTTAGGATTTTCCATCAACATAAATGTTATTATTATTTTGTTTTATCACATTGGATAAGCTTATGCATATAATCTAAAACAAATTAATTTGTTTTTTTTAGAAAAAGTGACAGTTCTCAAATTCAAAGAAGCTATTTTCTGACACAATTTTGAATTCATTTTTGTTGATGAAATTAACACATGTTTTTATTCAGAAACTATGTCATAATAGAAATGAGTTTTCCGTTTTTTTTTTTTTTTTTTTTTTTTTTGTAAAGGCAGGAGATCTTTCATTTCAATATTTTTAAATGATTTTATTTGCATTGGATAACTGAGGTCAATCTCTATGCAGACCATTTTATACTTTTTCGATTTTAGTTGCAAGTTTTTTTTTTTTTTATTAAGATACTTTTACTTTCGGAACCGGTTTCGAAAGCGAAAGTATCTTCAATAAAAAAAAAAACTGTAACCAAAATCGAAAAAGTAGAAAAGGGCTTGCATACATATCAACCTCAGCTATCCAATGAAAAAAAAAATCATTTAAAAATATTGAAATGCGAACGACATATCTTTAAAAAAATTTCTCCCGTAGAATTAACATTAGCGAGCGGGTGTTTTCCCGTGAGTGAAGTAGCCTCTTGAAAATGCGAATTCGTTTCATTTTACAACATAAACAGAAAAAGAAAGCGCTTTATATTTGTTATCACACATTCTTTGTTTATAGACATTTTTTGTTCACATTTTCAAACATGCTTCGTTCACGTGATCCCTTTACTGATATTTTATTTTCTCTGACACACTTTGATTAACTCCACTTTGAATTGATAAATGAACTTAAAAAAGGATAAACTTATCACTTTTGTAAATCGAGAATAACTTTTCCTTATTTTTTAGTAAATGCGGCGCAATGTATCGAAAACTGATAAAATATAGTGTGATAAAAAATAGCGACTTTTTTCAATTTTAATCGCATATTTTTAATTAGTCTACTCTAAAAGATTAAGTAATCTAAATTTTATTATTTTATCTGTTGTTGACGTAGATTACATAGAGAAAGAGCCAGTCATAATAAAGTGAATTTTATAATGAATTCACCCAGGACAAAAATGGATTTTGGCGCCCCCCCCCCCCCCCCTTCTTTTCTCCGCAAAGTAAATTTACAAAGAGAATTTTACTAAATTGCTATTAACCGACTTATTTTAAATTTAAAATATGTAATAATAAAATACGTTATAATGAAATACGTAATCAGCTCTGTCAAATATCTATTCATTAAAACCTGTGAATATGGAATCAAAAGGAACCGAATTCAACTAGCAGGTATAATTGTTGGTATTCTTTTTGTTGGGACCATGTATTTTTTTTTTTATTTAAGACGTGATTCCATTATAGAAAAATTTCATTTTCCCATATTTTACTGTTGAGGCATTCAAAGTCATAGTGATATGAGTCTTACCGAATGGAATTCGAATACCAGAATTTACTGCAGGCTTAACAATGAATTCCAATACCGTAAAATATCTTCGTGTACTATCTACAGCAGTTTCGTGAAAATATCTCTTATACCGCTCTTCTTATTTACAGACTGATATGTTCAGATACTTTCCGTATTGTAAGATATTTTTACTCAAATTTCATATATATTGTACAAAATGACAAACCAAATCTTCATGTGGCGCCTACTTCGACTTCTATTGTAGCGCCCCCCCCCCCCCCCCCTCCTAGTTTCGGCCTTGACAGTTTCATTAGAAAGAGTCTTTTCTGTTCTAGTTGTTGTTCAGTTTAAACTGATCGCAGGTTAAGGTGGTTCTCAACTGACCTGCTCAACAATGTAAAATTTTCTTACACATTTTCTGACTGATTTTTAAACGGAAAGGTACGGAATTGGTAGACCTGACTATTGAAGCGATTTGGAATCAAAATGAGTTTTCCGTTTTTTGATAAATAAATTTCTTATCCCGTTATAAGCGATTTTCGTATCACGTGATGACACGTTTTTCTCATTTTTCGTACTGTCGTGTCGGGCAGGCAGTTTTTTCTGAAAGATCTTCTGCTTTTGCCAAAAAATGGAAAACGTGTATTTCGATTATATAGTTTCTGAATAAAAACACCTGCCAAGTTCATCCGTTTCCGAACAAAAATTAAATCAGTAATGTGTCAGAAAGTAGCTCTTTTGGATTTGAGAACAGCTTTAAGGAATAAAAAACAAACAAAATTACATTCATGTTCAAAATTTTCAATTAAAAATATTATTTTGTATTTAAATTTTTATTGAATGAAACATAAAATTTTCTTGATATATTTGATTACTGAATCCTATAGTTTTTTTTTTTTAATTTTTTTTTTATGAGTATAAAAAGCAAAATGTTTCTGCTTTCAATTAGTTCATCTTCAATTTTGTTATGTAAGTGAAAAAACAAAGAAAAAGACATAAGGTAGGTGAACCAAAGGTAGCCAGTGTCCCTAAGGTAGCCCACCCCTCAAAAGTAGAATTAATTTAATTTTTAATCAGAAAATGGTGCTACTGCATTGTCAATCATGTATCTGTATAGTGCACGTGGCTGAATTTAAATAGATCACCTTGATACTCTAACCTTTTATGCAGTGATTTCACTTTTGAAGAGAAATCGTTCTAATTTCCAGGTAAGAAGATATTTTAATTTACACGTGTTTAAATTCTTAGAACTTTGAGGTATGGTGCGTTTTCTGAAAGCTTATTTCCTTCTCTTTAACCACATTTACTTCATTTCTAAGAAATATATCAGATTAATATTTTTACGTCGTGCAAATGGCGACCATACGCATGTTCCCAATATCCCAATGTATTCACGCATGTTCTCAAGGTTTCCCTGTTCCCACCTTAGAAAAAAAAAATGTGGAAATCAGTGTAATAAGGGTGATTTTAAAATTTTCTACATAAATATCTGAAAAAACGTATTATCATTTATTGTTAACGCCAGAGATCACTCAAAAGAAGTCAGTAACTCCCAGAAGATAATCCCTTAACTACCGTGCACAAAAAGTGCTTCAAGGTCTTTTCGTGTCATAAGATAAAGAGATTAAAAAGAAAAACTCGAAAGATATCAAATGAAAGAAAGGATCATCAAAACACAATAGTAAGCAAAATAGTTTGCCGAGTATTTTTTTCACATTTTAAAAGTGATTTCAATACATGGGCCACCTTTGGAATACTATGAGCCAAAGGTGGTCCACAAGCTACAATTTTGAAATTGTATTATAAAAGTAATTAAATTTTATTTTACAAAGAAAAGTATACTTGATATGTATTAGAGATAAGTGTAAAATTTTACAAACAAAAATTCAGTCCCACACACCCAACCAAAAAATTATAAAAAATCCTCAAAGCTTAAATATGGCCACCTTTGGGTCACCTATACCTTATAGAATAGTGTTGTATTAAGATTTCCTGTTAAGTGCATCATATTTTAGCTTCTAATTTATACAAAGGCTGAAAATATTTATTATCAGCATTAAATTAACTATTTTGAAAATATCGGATATATATATCAAAATATCAGATATTTTTTTGTATTTTCAAAAATATTATGATATTTATATGAACCTGCAACTGACAATGACAGTCATATTAATGCTTATCTTTAATTGCTGATCCTAAAATCAAGAAATTTGGAGAACAGATACCTTTTGTAATGTAGATACTCAAAAGAGGAAAGAATTTGAAGAATATTTAAAATAAGAGTAATTTGTCTATTTTTTCTTTCATTTCGTGATAGCTGAAAGCCGTTTAGAAATGTAAACATTATCCATTCTATTTCATTTTTCACTTCAGAGGCTATTAGATCGACTCAATGATGTCATTGCTTGATCGATCATGGAAAAAGGATAATCCTCCAATAAGTTGTCTGTTCGATTTTGATGTTCATTATTCTAGACACCCTCCCTTCCCCCACCTCTTTTCAATCCTGCATAGATCACAACCAAGGACATTTATCAATGACTTATACGCTAGAAAGCAGAATTGTTAAAATTAAAAAACCAGACTTATTATTAGGACTATTATTTAAAAACAGAGAAAGCAGGGATATTTTTCATTGGATTCTGTTATATATCGTGCACCACTTGCAATCAAAAGTTATGTAAATTTTGTGGAAAATATTTAAATATATAGTCAAAAAATGTAACCGTTGCACCTTTTATTTGATTTTTCATTCATGTGACTGTGACTATCTGGGATTCTGGGAAATTGATTCAATGATGTCACAGTTTAATGAACCTTGAAGAGAACATAATCCCTGAATAAATAAATCGTCTGCTGGATTTTTTTTTTTTTTATGGATAACATTCTCGTGAAGTCACAGAAGGTAAGATGGCGGAGCCGGAGCGATCGTTTGTTTACTTTTTTTTTTAATTCAGAAAGATTTTCTATTATATTTGCTAGACATGTCACTTTATAGCCATTTTATACGGGATTAGAAACACGATTACCGAAAATGGAAACGTGTTCTTCCATTCTTTAATTTACGAATAATGAAAAAAATTATAAAAGTATGACTTTCCAAATGTAAAGAAAAACATTCAAACTATTTAAAGTATACATTGATGTTATTAAGGAGGTTCTCAAATGACCTGTTCAACAACGTGAAACTTTCTGATTCATTTTTAAACGCGAAGGCATAAAATTGGCAGACCTGAGTAGAGAAGCGATTTGGAATCGAAACGAGTTTTCCATTTTTTGATAAATAGATTACTTATCGAGTTATAAACGATTCTGGTCACGTGACGACGCGTTTTTACCGCTTCTCGAGCTGCCGCGGTGGGATTTCGGTTCAAAATGCCGACTTTGACAGTGTTTTCTGAAAGATCTGCCTTTACCAAAAAATGGAAAACGCATTTCGATCACATAGTTTCTGAATAACAACACTTGTCCATTTCATGCCTTTCCGAACAAAAATTAATTAAAAAATGTGTGTGAAAGTATCCCCTTTGGATTTGAGAACAGCCTTTAGTTAAAACATGTATAAAAGATATGTTTGATTTACACAAAATCTGTAATTATCTATTTCTTTATTTTCTTATTATTAGTTGAAGGTTTCTATTTGTTTTTACCTATACCACATGAATAAGAATACTAATTTTCATTCAATTGTATGCATTTGTCTCACATGACATGAGCATATGCTCGCAGTAAAATGTTTTCATCCCTTTAGAAAAAACCATTTTAAAAAAAAAAATATTTTGTTTCGACGATTCTAAAAAATATCTAATGTTTACACTTCTATTTTGCTTTTCATTTCATTGACTATGGAAAACTCAGTGACGTCACAGCTTGACCAACTATGAAATGAGTATAATCCCTGAAAACACAGTGAGCTACTGCTAGATTTTTAATTATTCTAGAAAAACAATTTTTTTTCTTTCCTAACCCCCAGATAAATCACAATGATCAATCAACTATGTTGGAAAGTGTTAAAAGCAGGACTGTTGAGTTGAACTTCAAACACTATACTAATTAAAAACAACATCCGGACATCTGATGTTTCATTCAATTCATTCATGCTATGCTGAAAATGAAGGAATATTTTTAATCATACTCAAAATATGTAAACATTACACCTTCTTTTCATTTTTCATTTCAGAAAATAGTTAGAAGACTGACTCAATGACGTCGCTGCTTGATCAACCATGGAGAAAGAGGATAATCCCTGAATAAATCGTCTGCTGAATTTTTTATTTTTTGTCTTTCATCACCATTTTGTCATGTAATCATTCCACAGCTTTTGTTGACGTTATTTGTTTGTTGTTCTGGGGCTTTTTCAGATGTGTGGCCCATTTTGAGGTTCGTGAACTTGTTTTTGTTTTTTATCGTCAGGAAGTAGAACCGGGGTGGGAACCCGGTAAAATGGCAACCGGTTCTCACCCACTGCAATAACAGAAAGGAATTTGGCGTTTTCATCTTCGAAAAAAGAAGATTGGATCCGTCAGGTACTTTGAAGGTCAATATAAAGGTGACATACTTTGAGTAGTATACTCCAAATAGGATGATAAAAAAATTAGACCAGAGGAAAACATTTGAAAGAAAAATTCAATCATTTGATGAAAATAAAAGCTTGCGCAATGATTGTCCCCAAATCGTTCACTTTCCTCCATTTAGATACAAGGTTCTGAGACAACTTTGTGCTTGAATGATAAAATAATATGAAATATGCATAACTACAAACATAAAAATTTCAGATCTACCAATATAGGTTCTAAACAGAACTCTAACTCTTTTCCTATCGCCCCATTTTCCTGTAGATTTTATGAATATTTGATTGTATCTGATTGCTAACTAATATTACGATTACCATAGTTTTAAAACATTAACTCTCTAAAAAAACTGGTTTAAACCTTGCCAAATATTAAGTAAATAAAACAGACAAGAGGTCGACCAAAACAGTACCGAATTTCGGTGATATTCCCACTTTCGGCCGAAACCGAAATCGAAAGTGTCAAAATAATTTAAAAACTGATTAATACATGCATAACTGCATATAATTATTAATTAATTAATTAATAACAAATAATCACCGATGACAAGTTAACTCTCTGTGCCTCTGTCCAAAATTATTTATTTTCATATATAAAAAAAAAAACGTAATTAATTTATCAATAAGACAAAAATAGTTTCCAATTATACGAATTTCATATAATAAAAGAATATTTTAAGTATACATCTAAAGTAATAAAAGAAAGTTTCGCTCTGTGTGTCTGTGTGTGTGTGTGTCTGTTGGCGATGGCTAGGGAAATCTGGCCCACCTAGAAGGCTGGAAATTTAGATTTAGGTAGTCCAAATCCTCTCCTGTTGCAACATTACTTCAGAATTTTAATATTTTAATTACTTTCTGAAATATTAATTAAAATGCACAAAGAACTCTCATTAAAAATACGCTTTTATTCTCTTGGGTTGGTTGGTTCACTGGTTGGTTGCATCGATTCTTCACAGAAGTAATAAAATAAACCAGAGTAGCGATGCATAAATAAGGACTTCTAACTAAATAGTATCAACATGGACTGAAGTTATCAACGTAGAGGAGCCATGCGATTGTCGCGCCACCTGTGCATGACAAATTACACATACGTCCCACTGATTGAAATATTTTGCAGGCATATTTTTCTTCATGACAATTAGTCGGGTTTAAGTTTTTTTTTCTTTTTTACATGACATTTATTATTATGATGGAGATTACAACTTTATTTAACAGATTGTTTTTTATATTTGCGGGAATAAAGAGGGGCAAGGGTCTAATTACATTTAAGCTTCAAGGTGTATTTCTAGAAAGCAATTACCAGAATTTCCGAATAATAGTGTCAGCCAAATTTCAAATTAAATTCCTAGCTTAACCAAATGAATCAATCATTAAAGACGTATTGTGATCCTCCTAATTAGTTATTTGCTGAAGGCCACTTGAACAACCCACCCTCCCCCCCCCCCCCCCCCCCCCCCCCACCCCTCCCGGCCCGTCTTTCAAGGTTTTTTCTCTAACTCTGCTCCGTTTCCATATCTCAGCAACTATCTTTCCGATTTCAACGCAAGTGATTTCAAACATTATAATTAACTTAATAGTCACCCTTTATAACATTAAACTAAATTTATGAGTAGCGGTTACCACTATTTACGAATAACAGTTTAAGCCAAATTTGTAATTAAATTCAAAGCTTAAGGAAACGAACGAATTTTGAAAGATGCATAGTGGTCCTCCTAATGAGTTATTTGCTAAAGGCCACTTGAACACCCCCCCCCCCCACCCCTCCCGGCCCGTCCTTCAAGGTTTTTTCTCTAACTATGCTCCGTTTCCATATCTCAGCAACTATTTTTCCGATTTCAACGCAAGTGGTTCCAAACATTATAATTAACTTAATAGTCACTCTTTATAACATTAAACTAAATTTATGAGTATCGGTTACCACTATTTCCGAATAATAGTTTAAGCCAAATTTGTAATTACGTTCCTAGCTTAAGCAAACGAACGAATTTTGAAAGATGCATAGTGGTCCTTCTAATTAGTCATTGGCCGAAGGACACTTGAACAACCCCTCACCCCCGGCCCGTCCTTCAAGGTTTTTTCTCTAACTCTGCTCCGTTTCCATATCTCAGCAACTATCTTTCCGATTTCAATACAAGTGATTCCTAACATTATAATTAACTTAATTGTCACTCTTTATAACATTAAACTAAAATTATGAATAGCGGTTACCACTATTTACGAAAAATAGTTTAAGCCAAATTTGCAATTAAGTTCAAAGCTTAAGCAAACGAACGATTTTTGAAAGATGCATAGTGGTCCCCCTAATTAGTCATTTGCTGAAGGACACTTGAACAACCCCTCCCCCCCGGCACTCCTTTCAAGGTTTTTTTCTTTAACTATGCTCCGTTTTCATATCTCAGCAACTATTTTTCCGATTTCAATACAAGTGATTCCAAACATTATAATTAACTTAAATGTCACTCTTTATAACATTAAACTAAATTTATGAGTAGCGGTTACCACTATTTCCGAATAATTGCGTAAGCCAAATTTGTAATTAAGTTCCTAGCTTAAGCAAACGAGCGAATTTCGAAATATGCATAGTGCTCCTCTTAATTAGTCATTTGCTGAAGGGTACTTGAACAACCCTCCCCCCCCCTCCGGCCCCTCATTCAAGGTTTTTCTCTAACTATGCCCCGTTTCTATATATCAGCAACTATCTTTTCGATTTCAACGCAAGTGATTCCAAGCATTATATTTAACTTAATAGTCACCCCTTTAAAACATTAAATTAAATTTATGAGTAGCGGTTACCACTATTTACAAATAAGAGTTTAAGCCAACTTTGTAATTAAGTTCCTTGCTTAGCAAAACGAACAAATATTTATTGATGCATAGTGGGCCTCCTAATTAGTCATTTTCTGAAGGACACTCGAACATCTCCTCCCTTCGGCACCTCACTCAAGGTTATTTTCTCTAACTGTGCCTTATTGCAATAACTGGGCTAATAATGTTCCAATCTTCTCGAAACCAGCTCAATTTTGTAGTGCGCCTACTATACAGTAACGTAGTCAGCGGGGACCTGTCTCAGAAGTTCGTTCGGAAAGAGGTTTGTTTAGAACAGAATGCTCCCCTGGCGGTGGTAGGGGGAAATAAAAGATTTTCTAGAGTGTACGAGCATGCCTGGTATACGGTTCCGAAGCCATCGTAGATCGTGGCCAGAGTTCCGTTTTTTAAGAGATTTAAGTTTATTACAAGGGCTCGGGCAACGCCGGGCGGGTCAGCTAGTACCTCAATATATCTTTTGTAATAAATTTCGTAAATCTACATATGTTTTAACAACACTCATAAAGCATTCGAAACAAGTTGGAGTTTCAAAATAAAAAAAATTCTATTACTGTTAAGTTTGCAGTAAAAAAACTTTTAAAGATCACGCAATAAACGTCTTTTAAGTTTAGTCATATATGCATTTCTTGCTTTATAATTTACACTCGCATCATGAACCAGTCATGACGGATAATGATAAACAGTGGAGTTCACAGCAACAAACAGTGTCTCATTTGAGCCGATACAACTCATATCAATGAGTAAAGTTGAAAATTTTTGAAAGAAGGAACGAGATTTTGAAATAAAAGATAGTTTCGGTCCGGCCGAAATTTTGGCAGCAGTTTCGTCGAAAACGAAAATTTGACAAAACTTCGATTTTGCGCCGAAACCGAAACTGAAATTTCGGTCGATCTCTAAAACAGACGTTACTTTATAAATAAATCAAATACAACTCATTCAGTTACATGGAATCTAACGCAGAATATCTGAAAATTTTATGTGTGACTTAGTCTAGAATAGATGAAACTTATTTCGTGATTGTAGTTTAAGTATATTTATCTGGTTTTTTTTTTTTAAATAAATTATTACTAAATTATTTTTATAAATCTGGAATTCTATTTTATTTATTTATTATTTTTTTCTAGATTTAATGAATGCTAGCTTTAAAATAATTTACAGTTCATACAATAATGTTCGTTTTTAAAAAAACTTTTAAATTTTAATCTTTATGATGAAAATTGAGTTATAAATTATTATTTCAGTACAAGAAAATAGACAAAATCAGTGTGTGTGTATGTATGTGTGTGTGTGTGTGTGGGGGGGGGGGGGGATGTTGCTTGTTTCACCCCAATTCTTGCAATTTTCTTTCTTTATTCTTATTTTTATTTTTGTAAATTTCTATTATTTTTTAAACTGAGTATTAATTTAGTTACCTAATACAAAAAGTGATTTAAATGAGACCAACTTCAATTAAAAAATATATCTAAAAAATAGTTTATAAATAATAACATTACAAAAATTTAAAAAGGAATTTAATTAAAAAAATACTTTAAAAAACTGAAAAGTAAATTTAAATCATTGACTGCCAGGGATTTTAAAAGTACCTGTTATACATATAATGTGTGACATGGCAATCAAATTGTTGAAGAGTAAAATTTAATTTAAAAATATGAAGCAAATTTATAAATCGGTATTACTCAAACAAAATTTAATTCAGTGATTTAAAAATTTTAATTTTTAAAACTTGATTAAAAAGATTTTATTTAAAAAATTATTTAAAATTTTTAATTTAAAAATGTAATTAAAAAGTAATTTAATATTAAAAAAATAATTTAATATTAAAAAAATTTATTTAATATTAAAAAAATAATTGAAAAATTTAGATAAAATATAATTTAATATAAAAATTGAAAAAATAAATAACAAATTACGTTTTTTTATAATGTGATTTTTAAAAGAGTAAAATTTAATTTAGAAAAAAAAAATATTTTTTTCAAAAATTGCTGCTATTTTTTTTAATAATAATTATTTAATTATTAAACACTTACATAGTTAAAAACTAGGAACTGAGAAATTAAAAATTTAATTCCAAAAACAGATTTAAACAAAACAAAATTCAATTAAAAAAATTATAAATTATTTGATAAAAAATAATATAAAAATTAAATATTTTTTAGAGTGCAATTTTTAATTTAAAAAATATAACGGCTTCATATTAAAAACGGCTACTTAATTAAAAAATATATAAATGGCTACCATTCTTAAATAGTGGTTACTCAATTATTATGTAATTTTTTATGTATTTTATATAAAGTTTTTCATATATAATTGAGTAATTTAAAATGTAATTATTAACAAAAAAAAAAAAAAAAAAAAAAAAAAAAAAAATTAAAATTTCGTCTTAAAAAATGAAAATGTTATTTAAAAATTAGTAAAATTTAATTTAAAAAATAAAACAATTTTTAATAATTGCCACTGAGCTTTTAAATAATGATTAGACTATTATTTAATTCAGAAATTTAACAACATTTAATTAAAAAGAAGAACAAATCCAATTTAAAGATTTAATTAAAATTTAATTTTATTATAAATTTATTTAATATAAAATAAAAATAAATGACATTTAATAAAAAGTTAATTTTATTAAGAGTAAAATTTAAATTTAAAAATAAAACTGATTTTTAGAAATTTCTGCCATTTTTTTTTAAAATCTTGTTTATCCCTATTACTCCATGGGGGGTCTTTCTAAGGGATCCTAACCCGTATTTACGCAAGGTTCGAAGAAAACCACGAAAAACTCCAAACGGTCAGGTCGACGAGCGCGACAGGGGTTTGAACCCAGCACCTCCCGTCTACCAGCTTTGAGAGCAGAACCTCTCAGCCACTGGTGGGGTTTTATGGAAAAAGGGAAAATCATTTCCATTTTAAATCGCTTCCATAGTCAGACATGCCAATTTTATGCCTTTGAGTTTAAAATTGAGTCAGAAAATGTGTCAGAAAGTTTTGCGTTATTGAACAGCTCATTTGAGAACGACCTTAAACACATAAAAAACGCAAAAAAAAAAAAAAAAATAATAAATAAAGATTTTACAATGGATAAAAAAAAAAATAAAATGTATAAATATACAAAAAACTTCTTTTGGCGGTGGGGGGCGAGGGGGGGGGGGACATTTCATACAAGCAGTATGCATATATGGACTCCTTAAGAAGGGGGTATACACGAAAGGTGAAAAGGTTGGGAACCGCTGATATTAGCCAATTGCATCATGATAATTTTATTGCTAATATCCTGCCCATGTTTCTTAGATGCAACAAATGTTTACAAATTTATCACCATTTCGCAGAAGATCATGAAATGTTCTTTTCGCCCACTTCCATTCCATTTCCTTGTTTATGTTTAGCCAGCATTGCAAATCTATTTTCTTTCTTGCCGATGCCGGTCCCGCAAGAAATTTTCTCATTGTTTGCCAATGTTTTTCTGGAACGAGCTTATTTTCTTTTGGTATTGGATGGATGCAACGTCATCTAGCAACCAGCATGTTTATCGTTAAAGTCTCTTTGGCTGATGTCAAAATTGAAATAATAAGAAAAGTTATTTTATATTATAAGGGCGGTTCCAGGATGTTTTCTTGGGAACAGCTGATTTTCTTTTTCTCTTAAAAACTGAGAATATTAATGATTCATTTAAATAGACAGGATTCGCCATAAGGGAAGGAGGAGTGAGACCACAAAAGTTTTCTTGCCAGATTCGGTCAACGAGAATTTTTTGTAAAGTTCGGATATGATTTCAGGTTTCACGTAGATTTCAAATAGAAAATCTACATCAAAAGATGATATTACTTACCCATCATACGTAGCATAGGGTAAAAGTCTTGTAATCGTTTTAAAAATCGAAAAAAAAAAAAAAAAAAAATTGACGGATTGCTCTGAAACGTATAAATATACGTTTCAGAGACTGGAGATTCCCAAAAACATATTTTTATATAAAAAAAAATTGCCGTCCATCTGTCTGTGTGTGTGTGTCTGTAAACGTTCTATCTCATAAACAAATTCAGATAGAGACTTGAAATTTGGTATGTACTTAGTATGTAATAATGGAAAGAATCTTATTGAATTTCAATAACCTCGATTATCCGGAACTATTTTTTTCGGACTCTCAAAATATTCGTTCTGATAAAAGGTATATAAAATTTTTCGAAATTATTTTAAGGAATGGATATAAAAGACTATAAAAAAACAAATTTTGCATATAGAAGGAAATTGATCGCATAATGAGTTGCCGAGATATTTGTAATCCTATTTTCCACACTCTTCGATTTTTCATGACCCTGTATTTCATTTAAATTTCAATTCAAAGATATATTTTGTTTGGAAATGAGACGCTTAATCGACGCAGTTAATAAACCGTTAGTTAATAGGATTATCAATTTTGGAGTTATAAGGATGTTTCTTTTACGAAATTCAGTAATATAGCATTTAAAGTTTACGACATCATCAAGCCACGATATTATTCGAATTGAATTTTATAAATAGTTTACACATGTTTTATTTTCATATTTTATATTATGCATATCCATGATGGGTAATTTTTACGGTGGCCCTCAACGACTAGCTTTTGTCTCTGTAAGGCTGTTCTCAAATTCTCTGCTCAACAACGCGAAATTTTCTGATACTTTTTCCGACTCACTTTTAAACGTGGAGGCATAAAATTGCAGGCCTGACTGCTGAAACGATTTGGAATCGAACTGAGTTTTCTACTTTTTAATAAATAAATTACTTATTGAATTATAAGCGATTGTTGTCACGTGACGACGATTTTTTTTTTCATTTTCGCGTCCGTATTTGAATATTGAATTCAGTCGAAAACACCAACTTTGACATTATTTTCTGAAAGATCTTCGGCCTTTGGCTAAAAATGGAAAACACCATCCGATTACCTAGTTTCTGGAATAAGAGCACATTCCAATGTCATGCGTTTCCGAACAAAAAGGAATTCAGAAATGCGTCAGAAAGTTAGCTGCTTTAGAAAAATGCACAAATAATACACAAAAAAGAAGAAAACAGCTATTAATGATCAACCTTATCAGTCTGATAACAACATTATCAGTTGGTGATAACATTATCATTCCGAAGCCTCCGTGGTGCAATCGGCTAGCGCGTTCGGCTGTTAACCGAAAGGTTGGTGGTTCGAGCCCACCCGGGGGCGAGGTGAGATGATATTTTGTACTCGATAGCATATGAAATGTAATATATTACAGCTTAGCAAATAGACCTAATGTTTTTTTTTTAATCCTTTGAAAGTCGATGTTATATTATTTATTTAGACCACTTAATTTTAATTCTCAAATGCCACAATTACACCAGAATTTTAGAATAAAATTTTACTTTTATAATGTATGTTCTTTTACTTATTTTGAAATAAATTTATTCCTATAATCTGGTGTCATTCAATCATTTCACAAACAAAAGTGCTTTGTCGAGTGTGTAAAATGTATATGGATCAGTATTTTTATAAAAACACTAACTTGGCTACGGATAATGAGTTGAAATTTTGAATAAAATATGTAATTTCATTTACGATATATGTTTGATAGTTTCTTCTAATATGTACTTTTCGTGTAATTTCGTAATGATTTTTTTTTTCGATTATTGCTGTAGTTTTTATTATTATTATATTTTATTTATTTATTTTCTCTGGGGACACTTTTACTGTCGGAAC
The DNA here is from genome assembly GCA_963931845.1 of Maratus michaelseni. NCBI lineage: Eukaryota > Metazoa > Arthropoda > Arachnida > Araneae > Salticidae > Maratus > Maratus michaelseni. Next base: position 143,711,979 of record OZ007597.1, read on the forward strand.
TAGTTTCAATAAACTCTCCAAATTAAAAATTTACCTTCTGCAAAGATCTTTCTCAGTTTTAAAAAAAACCTTTTCAAGTTACATAAAATACTGCAATAGTAAGATTTCATAACTTTTTCTTTCACCGGAAGAATACAGTCAAACTAAGCAAGCAAAACAAAATCCAATCCATTTCCTTGTTTACATCCGTTCAATTGTAAATCTATTTTATCGCCATTTCTCGGGGAATTGTTTTTCATTGACTTCATAAACACGTTTTGTTTGGAAATGTAACAAGACAGGGAGTGGGTTATCTTTTATCTTCTTTGAGCTTTAACCTAGATTTTTCAACTCAAACACATAATTCTTTTTTTGTCCAATCTTTTACGTCAAAGAGACATTTTTGGTAAGTTCACTTTTTAGTGACTGACTGCTCTGTGAAAGGCATGTCTTTGCTCAGGTTAGAGAATTTAGATCAGGTCAATGTTATTTTTAAAATCTGGAGCCATTTTTACAACTTAATATTTTAGCATTCTTCTTACAGTTTTAAAATTTACTTTTCCTTGACAAATAAACAGTAAACTGCGAAAGAGATAATTCTCCTAATCCTGTTTACTGCATAAAAGAATTTATTTTTAAAAGGTGTTTTAATTTACATCATTTATCGTATCAAGGCCACCTCTCATGAGAGCGAAGCGCACAAGTCAAACTTTTGCAAAATAGCTACTATGTCAGAAGAGAAACTCTAAAAAATATTATCGTCTGCAATAACAGTTTCAATTTAATCATTTCAAATGGCAAAAGCTTAAAGAAGACTGTGGGAAATGAAGCATAAAGACATAGTTTTAATCCTAAAATCGATTGCCAGAATAACCTATATGAGCTAAAGAATTTTTCGTTATAAGTATTGGTAGAATAATAAACAACATTATATAACCAAAGGTTTTGTTTGCTTAAATGGTATTATAATCTCATCATTATATCTGATATTTTTCTGCATACGATATAAAAGTTAAAAAATAAAGAACAAATATTTTATTTATTTATTATTATTTCACCGAGGTGCTATCAATTTTAATCTCAGTAAAGAATGAACATTACTTGTCAGTTTTGCACTAAACTAATCCATAATTCAAATTAAATTCTGAAAGAAAATGTGCGATCAAAACAGGCGAAAATTCACACATTTTTTATTAATTGCTAATAATTTTTATTAATTTAATGTTAAACTAAGAGATAGAAAACTATTTCTGTTGAGAAAAAAAATATTTTATGGAATTTATGTAATCTAAGTTGTTATATAGAGTTTTAAGAGAATGAATTATCATTAAATCAAGATAAAAAGTGCATTTCCATTTAGATGACAGTTAATTTTGGTACTTTTAATATTGACCACGATGAAAAGTTTACTTAAAATGTATTTACAATAGAAAAGACAGAATTGATACAGAACCTTTAAAGACAGAACCCTATTGTTAAAATCTGATAGACAGCTTCTTTTATCAATTTTCATAGTTTAATTAGTAATTATCAGTTTAACTATAAGACACTAGTGATTTCTTTTTTTTTTAACTCTAGAAACTTCTGAATAATGATTTTTAATTATAATAGTCTTGTACATAAAGTTTACACGACGGAAAGTCATTAAGTAAGTCACAAAAGATAATTAAATAATGACTTACAATGATATTCACTTCAAAACTATTTTTATTTTTCAACCTTATTCTCCACCAATATTTATGCACTTATATCACTGTTTTATCAGTGCTCCAACACCAGCTGCATAACATTATTTCGGTTGCTGTCTCAGCCACATTAGGACTTCAAGTTGAACACAGTTCAAAAGTTTGGTTGGCAACTTCTTCAACCAAGCGATTTTCATCTGTTTAGTCCACTAAAAAACCATCTTGGAAGCAAGATGATGTTCACAGATGATGAAAAGGTTCAACTTGAAGTCCTAATGTGGCTGAGACAGCAACCCAAAGAATGTTATGCAGCTGGTGTTGGGGCACTGATAAAACGGTGATATAAGTGCATAAATATTGGTGGAGAATATGTTGAGAAATAAAAATAGTTTTGAAGTGAATATCATTGTAAGTCATTATTTAATTACCTTTTGTGACTTACTTAATGACTTTTCCTCGTAGTTTATTACAGAAGTCGTATCCTATGGGTTAATCGAACTTTTTGATCATCTTTCGATCAAGCGGTCTCACAGTAAGCTAATGTGACAATTAATATTACGGTTAAGGGTTAAGAATAGCTGAAAGGGTTACAGATTAAAATTGTGTTTTTCAGTTATTAAATATATTTTATCCGTTAAATTTCATTAACATAGTTAATCAAGCTAATCGGTTTAACCATTTAAACAGTTTCCCATGAACTTTCTTATATCCAGTCAAAACAAAGATTATCTTATCTTTTATGTTTTGGCCATTTCAATGTTACGATCAAGCGATATTTAATCTGAGCAAAATATACTTTTCTTTTAAAAAAAAGGAAAGAAAGCTTATCGTAATTTTGACCGCCCTATCCTCTTATGTAACGCAAATAGGATTTGATTAGGTTGTCCTTGAGGTCACGTAACATGACCGTCTTATTACGTCCTTTTGATCGGGTCGGCTTTTATAAATAATCAGTGGGTGAGCGGATGTTTTGGAGTGGTTATGTTTTAATCTTAAAATAATCGATCGCTGAGTTGTCTCTGAAAATCTAAAGATAAATACCTAGGTTGATAATGGTGTGGTAGAAAGGGGTCAAAGTTATTAAAATTCAAGGTAAAACTTTGTATTCAAAAGTTTAAATCTATAATTATGAAGGGAGAACATGTCCGCGATTAACACTGACGTCATATCGACTGTGGCAACGACCTGACCAATTTATTTCGCATTTTTCAAAAATTTATTAACCTCTAATCATTGCAAAATTTTAATTTTTTCAATATCGAATGAGAAAAAAAAATGTTCTTTCAAACGCAATTTTCTTTCAAACTGTATCTCAATTTATTAATTTTGTATGGTGTTTAAAATAATTTTAAAGCATGGTTTTTTAAAAATCCATCTCTATTGGATGCAGCCCGATTACGGGAGATTAGCCTGTTTGCAGTTAAAACAATATAAATAGTTCAGCAATTGTTTCCGGCTAATATTCTGCAACAAAATTAAGACCATCCATAAATAAATAAATAAAATGAAATAAATAAAACATAAATTTAACAGATATGTCAAATTACCCGCTTAAACACTGAAATAATCAGAATCAAAAAGACTGCTGTAAATAGTGAAATTTTTAGCGATTTCTTATATTATTAGCCCCTGGCATGAGACGAATACAAAAGTTATCGCTTTTAATAAATTTCAAAATTTTATTTGAATAACTTGATAGTTTTCATATAAAAATACTTTTTTGTGTTGCCAGTGGGAAACTAAAAAAAAAAAAATTATATATAATAAATGTAGCAAAAATCTATTAGAGTTTTTAATTAAAAATGGTTTTCACCTATGAACATTGATAGGTCGGGTTAGATCTCCTGGTATCTAATAAATTCCAACCTACAATGGTTAAATTGGGGATAAGAAAATATTTCTTACCCAAAACATCTGTGACAAAAATTCCTTAGAGTTTTGGATAACAACAATAAACATAAACAATCACTCATTAAAACCAAGCTTAATTTTATATAACTTATGGGAGCATTCTTTTAAAATATCTCGTTTGGATTTCGATATTTTTAAATATTTTTTTTTCCTGCTTTGGATAGTTGAAGTCGATCTCTACAAAGGCTGTTTTTAGGTAGATTTCGTAAGAAATACTACCTATTACATCCCCCCCTAAGTTGGAATTTCTGAAAAATTTTTGCAGATCTACACCGATCATGATTCCCAGAACCCAAAACCACCTCCCAGTTCAAAATTATATATATATATATATATGTCACGATTTCACTTGAATCACCTTATTTTTTGTAAATCAAACTATCAAGGCGAGAGTTTCCACCGAGGAGTTTGCAGTCGTAGCGCCGAGAATTCAAATTCATGGTGTGCGTACTGAAGAAAATAATAAGACAGTCGATTCCAATCCACAGTTTATTAGAATCCAGAGAAACTTTGCGGCCATGCTTTACTGTTTCAAAATGATAATTCCATAAATAATGACTTTTAGTACCATAGAAAGACTTGGTGAATTAATTCAATGCTTGAAGAAGACACCAGATCTTAACAGGCAGCGTCGTATTGTCTATCGGCAACCAAGGAGATTATTCCACGGTCGCGAAGTACGCGCCGGGGTTACATGTACACCGAGCTCCAGGAACAATCGGCTCTCTACGCGGGAAAAACCAGAGTATAAGTATTATCTAACGCTCATGAATACAGTGTCGTTAAACAGCCTTTCGACCAATCAGCGCTACAGAACTAAATTTTCTGGCGATATGATTTTGAAGAGATCAGACCGCAGGCTGGAAAAGCGCGGGAAAATATTTCTAGAATGTTTCGGAACAATCGAATTCCTTCGAACAAATAAGAAAGAAAAAAAATACGTAGGTTTTACCGAGTGTGGGCGGGGTGCCAAGATGAAAGTTTTACATTGAAACTGAGATTAGCTTTTATATTTTGAGAAACAAATACTTTTTGTCAGAAAACATAGAGAAATAAAAATAAAAAGATATAGGTTGTTATTTCAAGAGAATTAAAAAGATTTAGCGGGGAGATTGATATTTAAAAGAATTAAATTCTAGGATGCGTTTATTTAATGAAACAAAAAGTGTGTAATTTTAACAGAACAGCGCTTAGAGCCATTTTTTAAGAGAATGAATTTAGAATAAAGCATTTTTACCTAGGCGGCATTTTGACAATCTAAATACTAGAACGAAAAAATAATTTAGAATAATGGGATTTACACAGAATTATAGCTTTGATGAGGCCAACGGCGAAAAATTTTAAAATTTGTTGTATGATGCATTGCCATGTGGATGTGAATATTATGCAGAAGTTGTGACATTTTAAGGATTCTGTATAATTATTGTGAGTAAAATATTTTATCTACACTTTACGCGTTCATATTTCCAATTTTATTATTTCAAAACTGTTATCTCGTGGTAATTTCGTGAGGTGTTAAATACAGTTTTTGGGATAATCGATGTGAGTGAAATATATTGTATATTCTTAATGGTTTTTTATTTCCTATTTAAATATTTCCAAATTTTATTATTTCCAATTGTTGTCTGGTAATAATTCAGTGTACCTGGATGATTCTACTGATCTTAGCATTATGCCAGTAGAATTATGAAACACTGAATTATTATTTAAAACACATGTGGGTGCATCCAGGCTGATGAGTACATGTGCATGTGTTTTTTCATATCCAATTCATATTTAATTCTCATGTGGTCCAATTTTCCATTGTATATGGTTCATATTTAATTTATTAATCCATTTGTATTTACTTAATTGCAACTCCAATTTATATATATATTTCCCCCCCCCTTTCTCTCTATTTCTTTTTTCTTTTTTCAATATTCTTTAGGTATGAGTAAAATTTGGCCAATTACCATTGAAGCACAAGCTATGGTAATATTATGTTTGCACATGTTAATTATTAGCTATGTGGTATTCTGTATACACAATATCATTATCTCTTTGGAGATTTAAGTAGAATGATAATAGAACTTGATATGTTTTTTGAAATTCATAGATATTATAATTATATATATATATATATATATATATATATATATATATATATATATATATATATATATATATATATATATATATATATATATATATAGAGAGAGAGAGAGAGAGAGAGAGAGAGAGAGAGAGATCTATCTATCTATCTATATCCCTTTTTATGGACATGATAACTTCAAAAATTCTGCACAAATCTCTTCCAAACTAATACATAAAATCAAGGGGCATAAAATCTCGGTCAAGTTCGTTAATGGGCAAAATCGAACCAGGGGGAGGGGGGGGGTAGTTTTTTGTTGTTGTTGTTGTGAAAATAGAAAAATCCCCATAACTTCTTAATTATGATACGTATCGAATCCGTTTAAAGTTATTATTACTTCTAGAAAAAGGGCCGAAACTTTATATATGACATATTTTTAATATAATTAAAAATGGCCTCAAGGCGGGGGGGGGGGCGGATATGGGTTTCAGAAGAAATAAATTCATAACTTTGTCAATTCAAAAGATATCAAATCCACTTAAATTTATTATAAATCCTCTTAATATTATCTACAACTTTTATATTGATAAGTTTTTTTTTTTATAGGACCAACCCTTTCAGCAAAAAACAAAACAAAACAAAGCAAAAACAAAAAAAATTCTGCCGACTCCGCCTACTTGACACAGATAGATTTCGAAGTGGGCAGTTCCTACTGCCGCTTCATGGCAAAAAGGTCATTTCTTCTGCAATTCCCAATAAACAGGTGCCCCACGGTCTGCGTCTTCGAAATCTACCTGTGCCTGTAGGCCGAGCCGTCAGGGATTTTTTTTTACTTTTCGGTTTTGGTTGTAGTTTTTTCTTTAGCAGAATAATTTCACTTTCGGAACGAGTTTCGTCCTGCATCGGGTCTAACTCAACTTTACCCAAACCCGACTCAGCCCGCAGTTCAGTCGGATGGAGTTTGCGCTAATTTTTTTTCGTTGTGGGTCCGACTTTCATGTTTTCACGCGGGTATAATCCGACCCGCGCAAGACACCTAGTGCCAGGAGAAATAGGTTTTACCTTATAAAATGTTTTAGATTAAAATATTTACTGGTCTGCATAAACCTAACATGTTATATTTTTTGTAATAAATAAAATTAAATGTACAGTTTATATTTTTTTCGACGGGTCACCAACAATCCTAATACCGTATAATCGTACCCCTCGCTCAACACCCAAAAATTTTAAAATACAATGAACCAAATTCAATAAAATGCTTGTAACAAGTACTTGCCAGACAATTTCAATATAAATATGGAATTCCAGACGAAAATTTATTCTGTACTGAAATTGAAGTAGAAAAATCGTAACATTCAGTCCTGGCAATCGTCCAAACACTGTTATCGTTGAATAAAATGGATCATTGTGTGTCATAATACTTAATTTTCATTTTTAATACCCAACATGTTTGGAATAATGTCACTGGTCATATATTTCGAATGTTATAGAGCGCGGACTACATACTCCTAAATATAATTCTTGTGTAATCAAAATCTGACTTCTTGAAAAAAAAAAGTTCATTTTCGTTACCGTCTTTTGAGACTTAGAAAAGATATACGCAGTAGTCAAGTTAAAATTACAGTTAATTTGTAACTTTAATTTTATATGAATAAAGTAATTGCCAGTTATTTTATATGAACAAAAAAAAAAAAAATGACTAAGGTAACTGAGGAGCTCTCTGCAATAACATAGCAAGTGGAGTTACCTTGATTCTCAATTTTCAGATTTATTTAATGTATTATTGAGCATATAAGGAAATATAGATTTTATGATCATAAGCAAAGAAAAGATGCTAGAAAACTCTTCTTAAGGCTGTTCTCAAATCCAAAAGAGATATTTTCAGGTACATTTTTTAATTCATTTTTCTTCGGAAAGGCATGAAATGGGCTGGATTTGTTATTCAGAAACTATGTAATCGAAACTTGTTTTCCATTTTTTATTAAAATCAGAAGATCTTTCGGAAAACACTGTCAAATTCGGCATTTTGAAACAAATTCCCGATTCTTCAGCGCGAGAAAGAAGAATGTGTCACGTGACATGAATTGCTTATAACTCGATAAGTAATTAATTTATCAAAAAATGGAAAACTCATTTTGATTCCAAATCTCTTCAATAGCCAGGTATGCCAACTTTGTGACTTTGCGTTTAAAAATGAAATAGAAATTGTATCAGAAAATTTTGCATTGCTCAGCAAATCATTTGAGAACCACCTTAAGGTAATATAGGAATTTCTTTTACATCAGTTAAATTTCAAAGTTCAGTGCAATAAAGCACATTTCATAAAATAAATAAACAAATTGCATGTCGAATTCTTCGACGGAGTTTCCATAAATATAAAGTTCTATTCAAAAATTTATCACGTTCTGTAGTAGAAAATATAAAATTTAGCTCTGGCTATCCGCCAAACACTGCTGTGTTAGAATATGAAATAAAATGGATCGGTATGCGTCGTAATATTTTATTCTCAATATTGAATGCCCAACATGTTTTGGATGCTTAATACTTTTATGTCACTTGGTCGTGTACTTATATAGAACGTTACAGAACTTTGAATATAAATTCTTAAATTGAATGACGGTCTCGAAAAAAAAACTCTGACTTATTTTAGTGAAAATATTTCTTCCATTTTCGTTAAAATCTTGAGATATTCTCGCGACCAATATTTTTATTTTCATTCTTAAACTTTATTTTAACTTTTTATGTCTCAAATTATGAATCAAGAAATTACTCCACCTCAATAATTATCTTCCTTAATGTCTGAAAATATATAAGAAAATTTATATAATAATAATAATAATAATAATAATAATAATAATAATATGAAATTTAGATAAGATTTTTCGTTAAAACTGATATTAGAAATTATAGTTTATATTAATACCAATTTATCACCAGACATTATCATATAATGAGCAGAGAACAACATTTGTATAACAGCATCTGTTCATATTATTTTCACTTTAAAATATATAACCTAACAAATATAACTTTAAAACATATTAGCCACTTTATATCACTTTAAAATATTATAGCAACTTTAATATCACTTTAAGATATATAGCCTTTAAAATATATATTAACCTGGAAATGGCACAGTCAATGAACATTACAACAAATTAAAAATGTTTGCATATGCAAATATTTGCCTCTGATCGGTGCGTCACATAATCGCAACAGACAGATTACACAGTTTAGATACTTTTGTACCAATAAATAGCACAATTGTTATTTATTTAAGCAATCATTGTTTTCTTTCGTAATTTGTGTACGACCCCTGAAACGCGATCATCCGACATGATTTTTCCCCTTTGCGAATTCATATCCAGACATCGAAAAGTGGTTTAAGTCTGCATTTATGTATGTTCATTATTTCAGCGACTTTTGAGATAAAATGCTGAAATTTTGTACATGACTTTATCAGTGTATGGGGCAGATTTAACTCACTGAGGGGAAATTTTCGTAAGGGAGCCGTATAAACATTTAAATTTTGTATTTCTTCAAATTTAATCTCCTGAAAATTTTAATCAATTTCATAAAATTCTATACCTTTTATACGTTTTTATGATTAATATTTAAGAAATAAAAGCCGAGATTAAGTTTTTGGGACACCCTGTATATATTTCCACTAAACTACACGAATTTTTCTAACACATTTACAAACTAATTTTTATTCCTGCACTCCAATTATCACACATTCTAGATGCAAAAAATTATGCATAACTGTTTTCCTTTTCTTGAAAATTTATTTCTAAAGTAGGGTTATGTGAATATCATGAGAAAAAATACAATACGATACATTTTGCAAAATGTATCTGAGAACATCCTTAAAATGCATATGTTGAATAACTGCAGAAAATTAGCATACCTTCAAGGCACTTTGATGTCTAACAAAAACCTGAAAATCTTTGAAGACTTCTTTTAATGTTTTATTTCTACATTATTTGCTTTAAGATTCATTTTTTACTCGAATATTTAAATTTAAATGCATTATTCATGTGTCAGTAATTAAATTCAATGCAGTTCATGAAAATAGGATATTTAAGGATGCAATAAAACTTTATCAAAGGGAAAAGAAAAAAAAAAGAAAGAAAGTAACTGAAAAGAAAAAGAATGGACGAAAGTAACAACTTCTACGGTTTATGATTTGATATCCTCGTTTTATAGTTGAAAAATTTGTAAGAAATCAGCTTTTTTCGTTAAAAATGGATATTTTGTCTAATTATCAGTATTCATTAATGTAATGATTGTTCAAAAGCTAAAATGTAGGTTTAAATTTCTTCTTATAGAATGATATCCTCGTCTTATAGTTGAAAAATTCTTAAGAAATCAGATTTTTTCGTTAAAATTAATATTTTTCCATTGTTTCGCTTAATTTAGTGATACTCATTAAGGTGTTTGTCATTCAAAATTAGTATATAAAATCAATATTCATCTTATAGTATGATAATCTTGTCCATTTAACCTCTTCTTAGAGTTCTTATTTTCACCCCTCGTGTTACAGTAGAAAATTATTTTTCCCCGCCGGAGGATCGGTGCAGCCGGAGGATCGGTGCAGCCGGAGGATCGGTGCAGCCGGAGGAGCGGCGCGGTCGGAGGAGCGGTGCCTCCGGCCGGAGGAGCGGATCCTCAAATCCTCCGGCTGTCCTCGAACTGTCGTTTCCCTACTACTGCGGCTTTTCAAATTTCAAGTTGTCGATTTTAGAGAAAAATTCGTGGATTTAAATCAATCAAAAAAATATTTACAATTCGAATAGTGAAAAACGCATCCGTGAGGGACTACAAAATAGTATATACTAGAAAAGCCTGAAAAATTCAACCACATCGGTGGATCCAATCTCCAGTTCTATCTGGTGCCGATTTGTAAAACAGAGTTTCGAAGATAACAGTGACCATTTTCAACTTGCATATAATCATCTATACCAGGCCCATATAATGATGGGCCTCTTGAACTTCCTCTTTCTCAATTCTTTTGTTTCTACACAATATGCTAAAAATGAGCCTATTCAATGCAACATAGATAACTTTTGAACCAATACAAATTTCGAAAAAAAAAACTGCTTTAGCACAAAGCTTTTAAGGGTTTAAAAAATAAAAATATGGAAAAAAAAAGATTTATAAATAAATAAATAAATAATGAAAAAAGCTTGTTACTTAAAAATAAATAAATAAATAAATAATGAAAAAAGCTTGTTACTTAAAAATAAATAAATAAATAAATAATGAAAAAAGCTTGTTACTTAAAAATAAATAAATAAATAAATAAATGAATAAATACTTGTTTCTCAAATAGCATCTGACAATTTTTTTTTCTTCTCTTTTTTTCAATTTGTGAATAAAGAAAATTTTCACTTTGAGCCTGTGAGTTCGAAGAGTGGTTATGAAAATGAACCCATCTCATATCTATCAAGCAGATGATTATCTCAAATTATGGATGTGACACAAATTTCTTTACTGATGTGAAAGTTTGAACTTTTCTTTTTTTTTTAGCACAGAGAATCTGTGCTAATTATAATAATGTACTGAAACTATTTTAAATATTCGAATTTTAGATTTCAATTACCAAGGGCGGTAATTTTTCTTTTTTTTTTGCTTTCGTACCACTTAATTTTAATCAAGATTTGTACCATAATTATCTATCTATCTATCTATCTATCTATCTATATATATATATATATATATATATATATATATATATATATATATATATATATATATATATATATCAGCGGAAGCACAGAAGCCAAAAACTCCATAGTTTGGCAACCCTATTCGGTCAAGCTCTGACACTGTTTTTACACTAATTTGAATAAGGACTTTCCGTGAGTAGTACAGCGTAGTGTAATTGCGTATCCAGCGTTTACTGGAGTTCCCATTATCTGCGATTTATTTTATTGAGCTGATTCAGATATCAGACCTGATGCTATAAACAATAAGGTTAACTTGGTGAATCAGATCCGCCAGATTTGTCCGGGATTGGTCAGTTGGTAGAGCTTTGGCAGCCAGCCAAGAGATTCCTGGTTCGAATCCTGGCCCCAATTTTTCGCCCAGTTGAGAAAATTACAACTCACTGTCCTTTTCGCTTTGATGTTATTATATAATTTGTTTTATTTTAATGTGTGATTGTTTAAGTGTATTTTATTATCCAAAACTCTGAGGAATTTCGGTTACAGATGTTCTAGCTAAGGAATATCTCTTATCCCTTTATTTAAACATAGTAGGTTGGGACTGTTTATTAGACATTTAAACTTTTTGTTATAATTTTCTACAACAGGAATTTTATTAACTTTGACTGCTTTCTATCACACATTTACAATCTAGGTATTTATCTTTAGATATACCAGAGACAGCGATTATCATAAAATTAACATAACTACTCCAAAATAGACTTTAAAACATCTGCTCACTGATGATTATAAAAGCCGACCCGATCAAAATGACGCAATAAGACAGTCATGTTACGTGACCTCAAGGACAACCTAATAAAACCCTATTTTGGCGTTAGATAAGAGGATATAGCCGGACAAAATTGCAATAAGCTTCTTTTTTCCTTTAAAAAAAATAGATTTTACTCAGATGAAACATTACTTGATCGTAACATTGAAATGACCAAAACATAAAAGCTAAGATAATCTTTGTTTTGACTGGATATTTAGAAACTTCATGGGAAACGATTTAAATGGTTAAGCCGATTTGCTTGATTAACAATGTTAATGAAATTTAACAGATAAAATATATTTAATAACTGAAAAACACCATTTTAATCTGTATTCGCGTAGAATACTTTCAGTTTTAAAGCTATTCAATGAATTATGCATTACTTACCCATCATACGTTACGTAGTATAGGGTAAGTCACTGCAAAAAATAATTGTTGATTTTGCAGTATAAAACTGCCACCCCAGCTGCCAGTATTATGCCGTAAAATTAACAGTATTAAACAGTAAAATAAGCAGTAATACGCTGCCGTGCAAGCAGTAATACGCTACCGCGCGCGGTATAATACTGGCAGCTGGGGTGCCAGTTTTATACTGTAAAATCAACAATTATTTTTTGAAGTGTATTGTGATCGTTTTAGAAATCGATTTATTTTATTTTATTTTATTTTATTTTATTTTATTTTATTTATTTATTTATTTATTTATTTTTTGACGGAGTTACACGTTTCAGACACTGGAGATTCCAAAAAACATATTTAAAAAAAAAAAAAAAAAAAAAAAATTGCCGTCCGTCTGCCTGTGTGTGGTGTGCCTGTAAACGCTCTATCTCCCGAACAAATGGAGATAGAGACTTGAAATTTGGTATGTACTTAGTATGTAACAATGAGAAGAAGCTTATTGAATTTCAGTAACCTTGTTTATGCGGAACTATTTTTTTCGGACTCTCAAAATATTCATTCTGAAAAAAAGTATATAAAAATTTTCGAAATTATTTTAAGGAATGAATATAAAAGACAATAAAATAACATAAATTTTGCATAAAGAATGAAGTAGATCGGATAATGAGTTGCCGAGATATTTGTAATCCTATTTTCCACACTCTTCGATTTTTCATGACCCTGTATTTTATTCAAATTGCAATTCAAAGATAGATTTTAATTGGAAATGAGACGCTTAATCCGACGCAGTAAACCGTTAGTTAATAGGATTATAAATTTTAGAGTTATAAGGGTGTTTCTTTTACGCAATTCAGTCATAGAGCATTTAAAGTTTATGACGTCGTCAAGCCACGATTTTATTCGAATTGCAATGCTTTTTATAAATAGTTTACACATGTTTTATTTTCATATTTTATATTATACATATAACCATGATGGGTAAGTATTACGGTGCCCCTAACGACTAGTTTTATTATTATTATTATTATTATTATTATTATCGTAAATGCATTTTCCAATAAACTTTTCATTACAGTCACTGTATGAGGTAACGAAAACTAACTGTCGTCTAATAGAAATTCATTATCTTTTTCTTTTGATAATTTACGCTTACCTTTACCTAATATACAACTTATATAACACAAATTCCATAAAATGATTTTACTCAACAGAAATAGTTTTCTATCCATTAGTTTGACATTAAGTTAATAAAAATTATTAGAGATTAATAAAAATGTGATAATTTTTGCCTGTTTAATAACGTTTTCCTTCGGAATTTAAGGGTCCTCTTCACGCACTTGAAAACTCCCGCTCGCTAATGTTATTCCTATGGGGCATTATTTTTCTAATATCTCGTTTGCATTTTAATATTTTCAAACGATTTTTTTTTTGCATTGGATAGCAGAGATCAATCTGTATTTCCGCCGTTGATTACCTTTTCGATTTTGTTTGTGGATTTTTTTTTTTTACGAAGATACTTTTACTGTCGAAACCGGTTCCGAAAGGGAAAGTATCTTCGTAAAAAAAATCTTCAAATTACGAATTAGTTTTGTGCAAAACTAATAACTAATGATTATTCTTTACTGAGATTAAAATTGATAGCACCTTGCTGAAATAATAAATAAATAAATAAATAAATAATATATATATATATATATATTTATATAATATATATTAACTTTATATCGTCTGCAGAAAATTGTCAGAATTAATGATTAGATTACATTACCAGTTAAACAAACAAATCCTTTGATTACATAAAGTTGTTTATTATTTTACTAATACTTACAACTGCAAATTCTTTGGTTTACATGTCGATTTGTCTGTCGATTTGTTTGTCGATTTGACATGTCTGACAATCGATTTTAGGATTAAAACTGAAAGTCTTTATGGTTCATTTGCCACAGTCTTCTTAAGTTTTTGACATTTGAAATGATTCAATTTCAACTGTCATCGCAACCGATAATATTTTTTTACAACTTCTTTTCTCGCATATATTAGCCATTTTTACCTCATCGTGCAAAAGTTTGACTTGCACCATCAGGAGAGGTGCCCTTGATACGATAAAGGATGTAAATTAAAGCACCTTTTTTAAATAAATTCCTTTATGCAGTAAACAAGGTTAGGGGTAATTGTTCTCTTTTGCATTTTATTTAAAACTGTAAGAAGAATTGTAAGATGCTGAATCGCAAAATGGCATCATACTTTTAACACAACACTGACTCGTGTGCTTACAGAAATAGTCTTTAAAGAACAAATTTATACCGAAAGCTATTTCTTTTACCTAAAAGATTTTTATTGCAATAGTTTGTTTTGGTTTTATCGCTCTACGTACTTTTTTACATTCGAATAAACTATGTTGAATTTACCAATATCTTCTTTGACACTCTTGAAGGAAGGTGGGATATATATATATATATATATTTTTTTTTTACCGCTTAATTTTAATCAAGATTTGAACCATAATTTTTTAAGGCTGTTTTCAAATACAAACTGGCTACTTTATGATATATTTTTAAATTCATTTTTGTTCGGAAACGCATGAAATTGTCATGTTTTCCGAATAATTGATATTATTCGGTTATAATAAGAATTGTCATGCCATTAATAAGAATTGTCATGTTTTCATAAACTATAGTTTATGAAAACAATACGCAAGTACCAAATATTAGACATTTTAACCTGAACTTAGATACTTTTCAGTTACCTTATTTTAACATAACTTAGATGATTTAATATTATTTTACCCATTTCTTTCAGAAATATACATATAAAATTATGGATTTACCGAGTAAATATCCAATTTTAGCTTTCACTTAGCGATTTTTTTACAGCATTTCAGTGATTTCAAGCTATTTTCATGTCACATAGAAACGAAAAAATAACTGAATACAGACGCGGGTTATGGTAAAGATACCATATACAGTGTCTCACATAAGTGATGGGACACTTGTGCTTTACAAAAGGAAACTAATCAAATAAATTAAAAAAACATGTACACATTTTTTTTGTGGGTGTGTTTCATACTTAAATTTAGTAAAGATTATTACATAACATACATTTTGTCAAAATATTAAAATATTAATTTAATAAAAATACAAATGTTTAGAACGGAGCAAAAAATAGCTCACATAAGTGATGGGACACCATTATATATGCAACAAAAATCGCCTGAAATAAGCAATAAAAATATTTTTTGGGGTTTTATTTTTACTTAAAAGCAATTGGCAATAATTTATAAAATCGTCTGCAGTATTTCTCTCCAGTTTGTTTTGGAATTTTTGTGTTTTTTAGCTCTGTGTAGTCATGAATGCTAAACGAAAAGAAACTTCGCCTGAAATTCGAAAATTAGTTATTAATTTGCATATTGAACGTGGAAAATCTATTAGAAAAACTGCTGAAACAGTTAACTTGAGTCGTTCAACAGTTTTCAATATCATTAAACGATATAAAAAGAATCATATGATTCAGGATAAAAGAAGACCTGGCTGACCATCAAAGCTATCCAATGGAATAAAGCGAATTATCGTTCGAAATATTAAAAAAAATCCAAGAATTAGTGCTTCAAAAGTTGCTGCTGATTTACAAGTATTATATGGAATAATTGTTAATCCTGAAACTATTAGAAGGGTAATTCGATCTGCTGGATATCACGGTAGAGTAGCCAGGAAAAAATTCTTCGTAAGTGAAAAGAATAGAAAACTCAGACTAGCTTTCGCAAAATCCAACATAAATAAGAATTCTGATTACTGGAATAAAGTTATATTTGCTGATGAGAGTAAATTTAATATATTTGGTTCTGACGGTAGAATCTTGGTGTGGAGAAAACCCAGGGAAGAACTTCGCAAACAGAACTTGGTACCAACAGTAAAACATGGTGGAGGAGGAGTTATGGTATGGGGGTGTATGTCGTCCGCTGGAGTTGGTAATTTTGTTTTTATTGACAGTATAATGGATCAGTACAAGTATATTGATATTTTAAAGCAAAATTTGAAATCTTCAGCACGAAAATTGAACCTTCATAACGATTTTAAATTCTACCAGGACAATGACCCCAAGCACACTGCTCTGAACGTTAGACTCTGGCTGCTATATAACTGTCCTGAAATAATAAAAACACCACCACAATCTCCAGACTTAAATCCCATAGAGAATATTTGGCAAGAATTGGAATCAAGAATTCGCAAACACACCATTTCTTCAAAACAACAACTAAAATCGGTGCTTCAAGAAGAATGGGGTAAAATCACTCCAGAAATCACAAAAAAAATAGTCGAATCCATCCCAAAAAGATTAAATCATGTTTTAAAAGTAAAAGGAAATCCAACAAAATATTAAAACATTTTAAAAAGTAAAATTTTTGGATAAATATTTGATGGAAAAGTAAGTGTCCCATCACTTATGTGAGCCATTTTTTGCTCCGTTCTGAACAATTGTATTTTTACTAAATTAATATTTTAATATTTTGACAAAATGTATGTTATGTAATAATTGTTACTAACTTTAAATATGAAACACACCCAAAAAATTTTTGCACATGTTTGTTTATTTATTTTATTGCAGTTTCTTTTTATAAAGCACAAGTGTCCCATCACTTTTGTGAGACACTGTATATCTTTTTCAAAAGTTAAAGAAATCTATATTTTAAATATTTTATTAAATATACTTTCCCCTTTCTACATTATCGTATTTTATATACATTCCCGGCTGTTAAAACGCGCACTCTTTTTATCATTCTCTTTCAACGATAACTTTTAGTCAAAATCATACATATTGTTTGTAAATTACCATTAACGTACTTTATTCGGTCTCCCACACATCAATGTAAATGAAATTATCCAAGGCATAAAATGTTTCCTTTCTCATGGTCAGTTTTGACTTCATACTGAATCCAGATGTTAATTCCGTCTGATTGACGCCTTATAACATATTTCTGAAATATCTTTCCTGCATTTTCTCAAAACAACTAACCACTAAAATTCTATTTCACTCTCTTTTTTTGCCAAAGTGCAATCTTCGCCAATAAAGATTTCCCTACCACTGACGTCAATTATGAAGTTCATCTGATGTATATGAAACGGTTACAATTCCCACGCAAAAATACAATACTCTTGGCTCTAAAAATGTAAATGGTTTGGCGTATTTTCAACGCACGCTGTCATTATCAAAAAGTCACTTTCCTCTCTGATCTCCGCGATGTAACGTCTCTAAAAATATTCTGGCCCCTTGGCCACCCTTGTGGTACCCTCCTAAAGCACTTTCCCACTTTTTAAAATTCGGATATGCAGCCTAAGTTCTCGATATTTTTACTTCGCTCCTCTGTCAAAAATTTGGATTGTCACCCCATCATACAAGATGTGATTTCTTGTACCCGTGGATTATTAACTGTGGAATAACTACATGGATATGTCTTCTTTTCATCGTTTTAAAATAAAGAAAAGATGTTTGTCAAATACTTCTTGATTCTTCCTCGTCGAAACAAAAACTTTTTCCAGTTCTCAGCAGGATGTCGTCAACTTGAGTTATTACGGGAAACAACATATGCAATTCACTATACGTCACTCGGGACCTAAATGCTTATGTCCCACCGAAAACATTTTTCCCATCGTTTTTCTGTGCTACTACAATCATCGACATGGAGTATTTCCCATACTCCAAACCATTCTTGATTCTACTCCGAATTTTCTCTATTTCTTTTCGATATAAGATTGGTGCCTAATTTTGATGAACTGGATTTTTCACAAAACAATTTCCATAGGGTGTGCGCCAAGGAACTCTATATCAACTACTCAATGTGTGGATTTTTTTTATTTTTCTGCTGTCGTGACTCCTCTTGTGTCTACATCTTCGAAATGTGCCTGAATTTGTCTACATCTTCGAAATGTTCCTGAATTTGTCTACATCTTCGAAATGTGCCTGAATTTTTCTACATCTTCGATATGTGCCTGGATTTGTCCTGTGGCTCATGTTAGTTAAATATGCCTTTTCCGTGCCGCGTAGGTGATAAACTGTTTCAACTTAGGATCTTGTGTGCAGTTTTTTTAACCTGTGCCTGTGATAAATACGCCTTAAAAAAATTGCCTTCAAAAATTTTTTTACTTTCAAAAAAAAAAAAAAGAAAGAAAGAAAGAAAGAAATTCCAGCTGGATATATAATTAAAAATTTTCTCGCAGTCTTTTTGGTGCAACTTATATTTTTCCAATGTGTTAAGATTATAACTTCATTCAACCGATTCTACATATGCTTTCATTATTTCAAAAAGATTATCTTTCGTCGTTGATTAAATTTCTCCAGTTTACATGTTGAAATATGCCGCTAATTTCAGTGAATTTCAACTCATGATTATGCACTGTGTGGTTTCATCATATAAATACGAGAAACTTTGATTGTGTTTCGGCATAAAAAAAAAAAAAAACACAGCGAGAAACTCAATGTGCTCATAGAATTGACTTCCTATTCATGCGTTGCGGTTCTTATAATCGGAAAACTCTTTCTAACTTAGTTTCGATAAAAATTCAAGGTTATTGAATGCCTATCCATCAGCTTTAACGAAAACTTTTTGTTTTTAATTGCCTTGTAATAATCAAGTAAGAAGAAAATAACTGTGCTTGCAAATGTTGTTGAACTCTATCTCCAATTTAAAAAAAAATATATATTTATTCCTCCAACTGCAATTCCATTGTGTTAAGAGAATACTTATTCATAAGGATACAAATCGGAGAAGTTGTTTTCAACTGTTTTAATTTAAAACGAAAAAATATATATAGATTATTTTCGGTGTTTTTTTTCTATAGCTAGGTGTTTTTTTGAAATTTGTTATACAATGGATATTTACTTGTGTTACAGGTAAGAGTTTTATTCTTAATGTGTTGATATATATATATATATATAAAAGAAAACGAAAGAGCAGAAAATTCTTATTTTTATTAAAAATTTAAATTTTATGAAATTAGTTTTCTATGGTAATTTC
The DNA here is from genome assembly GCA_963931845.1 of Maratus michaelseni. Taxonomy (NCBI): domain Eukaryota; kingdom Metazoa; phylum Arthropoda; class Arachnida; order Araneae; family Salticidae; genus Maratus; species Maratus michaelseni. The sequence goes on from OZ007597.1 coordinate 143,731,510, forward strand.
AAATGATATTTTCATGTTTAGGATGGGATAAACTTTGACAGTGCAAGAACTGTAATATTTTTTTAATTTAAAAAAAAAAAAAAAAAAAAAAAAAAAAAAGCCACTGCTGGAACTTTTAATATTTAATAAAGCGTATAAGTTAAATATTTCCAAGTGTAGTTTTGTATATTTGTGACGTACAGGTAAGAAGCAGATTATTTCTAACTGTCAGAGATCTTTCAAGGTTTAAAATGATACTAAATTTCACTTATATCTGAATTTTTTCATGACTGATAAATTTTATTCAAAATTTTGCTTTGTTTTATTATTTTGTTGTATTTTTATGCATTTGAAAACACTGCTTAACATTTTAAGAGATCTCTAAGGTTTTAAATATTTTAATCTTTGAAAAAAAAAAAAAAAAAAAAAAATCAGTTTTTGTTGTATTTTAAATTTTGATAGATTTCTATTCACATTTTGGGTTGCATTCAGTTTTTAACTCTAAGTTAATAATATTATGGTAAATACTCTAAATATGATCTCATGATATGATATTTTAATTTATACTGTAGGTATGCACTGCTTTGAGTAAACTCTTTGCTTTTTTGTGTATCTGGTCTTGTGTATTTTACTGGTGTATTTATACCCTCATGCCATTTTTATCATATTGGTAAGAAGATATGACATTTTAAATTTTTGCAATTCATGCACTCCCTTCATCTCTTTTAATGTTTTGTGTATATCTTTTCCATATTCATGCCTATTAAAAAAAAAAAAAAAATACGCAAAATAAATATAGGACCAGAGTGCAGTAAATGGTATCCACTCAGGCATCACCAGTATCTGAAACTACTGTTTCTATTTCCGAACAAAATCAAATATTTAGTGATATTTCATGGTCTTATGTATTCAGGGATTTGTTAAAAGGTGCTCCAGAGTTTGTTAACTCCAAATTAAATGAGCTGCATGATCACATAAATTTGCAGGACAATTCTGCTCTCTCTGCCAAATTATGCAAATTTCAGGTTGTTCTGGAACGCCAATTTGACAGTCTTTTGCAGTTTTATGATATTTTTGTCATGAAGGAACTTGATAAATTGGTACTAGACAACAAAAATTTAATTTCGCTTAATAAAAAATTATTAGAACGGCTTCACGCCCAAAAGATAGAAAATATACATGAGGTTTTTAATGATAAAAATGTAAGTAATTCTCCCCATAACAGTTATATGTTACCCCGAAATGTGCATAATATTTTTACACAGACGGATATTTCACAAATTACAGATGATGAGAACACATTCGATGAATTAGCAGATAAAAAAATTGATATGCAGCAATCAAATACTTCTAGCAATCGTGATCTTTCAGAAAATCATTCCTATTTGTTCACCTACTAAAATGCATCATAAACCGGTTCGCATCATTATTTGTAAATTACCTTTAAAATTTAATATACCAGACATTTTATTTGGAATTTCTGATATTCTTCAAAAACCAGTGTCCTCTATACAATTTATAAGGAAATGTAAACTTAGGGATACAGATGAGTACAACTGGATATTTGAGATGTCGTTTCCTATTGCAAAAATATTACTGGAGCTTAAACAAATAACTATTCAAGACAAAAAATATCCTGTAATCAGATTTATCCCTGTAAAACGTTGTTTTAGATGTCATTCATTTTATCATATTGCACATCAGGTATGTATTAATTCTATAAAATGTCCGATTTGTGCAGGCCAACATAACAATCTTCGGTGCACAAACCCTCCCAAATACATTAATTGCATACAAAATAATGAAAATAACAATACTAATTTTAACATTTCGCACACTGTATCTTCGCCAGGGTGTCCGTCAATAAAGAAATATATTGATGAAGAAAGAAATACCACTCTCTGTTAATTCTAGTTTATATTATTTTTCGAAACTATATTATTAATGATAAGATGCTATATTATGATACTCTTTGCATATCTATATTTTTATTATATACTGTCACAAATATTTTACTCCTTTTCTTACTTCGATTCAATTTTTGGTATTTTTGATACACTTCCCTACTATATGGGTAATTTTTCCAGACAACTCCTCTTATGAATATTTTTCTTTCTATTTCATATGTTAATGTTTTTATTGTTTACACACCTGTGTGTATAGATGGTTCGTCTCTTTTCGTTTGGCTGTTTAGCGTACGGAAACGGTAGAGCGATTAGAGGTATATTTGTATGTCGAGATTTTTTTTTTGGTGCGGGTCGTCAGAAATTTTTCGCATATTGAATAAGTGTAACTGATCCGTACACACAGCTTAATTTTACCTTTTATCTTCGTTGTATTTTCGACATTTCAGGAGTAGACAATTCTTCTTCTTTGCATCACTGTTCTTTTAAGATAAAAATAATAGAAATAAATAAAAATAAATTGTTATTAAAAATTAAGGCAAAATAAATTCGGCGTCACATCTTTTCCTTTGGCACATTCTTGCAGAAATTCACATCACTCAACTTTTATTTAATTTCCTTTAGTAGAAATATGTAATGACATTTTTTTAAATTAAAATTTTAAAATTTAATTCTTTTGGTTCTGTTTATCTCTATAATCAGAAATTTGTTCATTCTTCTAAACTTCGATTGCGATTTAAAAAAAAAAAAAAAAAAAAAAAAAAAAAAAAAAAAATCTCTGTGGTTCTGATTCCTTTTGTTTTCAGAAATATAACTTATTGAGGGCTGATACTTTTGTTATCAGATTTTTTTTTGTGTGACTGGTTCCCCTTTGTAACCAAAATTTTCTTTGTTTACAATTTTCTCACTTAGTTTTCTCTTTTGTAATCCAAAACTTTTCTTTTTTCCTTTATTCATTTACTACACTTCTATACTTAAGATTCGTATTCACTGATAGGTATGGCCAAGCATTCACACATACCGTTTATATTTTTCGCACTTCCCATGTTAGTGTATACATTAATTTTATTGCTCTTTACATATACTTATACACTATGTCATCGTTTTTTTTCAAAGTTACATCACTTTACATGCCACCTTCACTTTAGCAATTAGAAAGAATTTTTGAACTTTATTTCAGTGTATGATTCCCATAATCGTTCTTAAAATTTGGACTTATGTTAATTTTTAAATTCTATGATATGCCTTCTTACTTCGATAACGTACATTTTGTTTTTTTCTTAATATTTTTCAGGTGTAAACATCTCTCTCTCATCGAACATACCTAATGTTAACACCTTTACTTCACACTATATAGATTATAGTGATATTTTAGGCATTTTTCTTTTTTCTTTTTCTCACTTGTAGAAGCAGATCCTTCATTTAAAAAAAAAAATTTCACAATTCTTCTACATTTATTCATCGTATTGTTTCTTTTAAATATTTCAGAAATTCTTTTGAGATGCCTTAAAAAGTTGTTATATAAAGAAATTTATTAATGAAAGTTAGATATAAATTTTTAAAATAATTACAACTATTATGGGTTATTCCAAAATTATTTATTCAATTGCTATTTTAATATTCGGTAAAGATAATCCCTTTTATGTACTATAATAATTTAATAGTTTTCCCAGTTATATAAAATAATAAAAATAAAATAAAATAAAGATTATTTATGCAATTATTAAATTACAAGGTGGTTTTGTAAGCTGTTTATGCACATTTCCCGATTAATACACAAAAATTTTTTTTTTTAAATTTTTCATATGGTATATGTGTTTGTGTAACCTCTATTGTGTCATTTTTATATTGTATAATTGTAACTATATTTTTTTCTCAATATCGAAATATTATATATGTTTATATTTCCTATGGCCAGAAGTTAAAGTGAAAAGTTTAATTGTGCACGTTCTAATCTTCGAAATAAAATATGAGACAAAATGTGACTAGTTATGCAAGTGCACTAATAATATTAAAATATCATTTGGCATGCCATTTTAAAGAAAATGATATATTTTTATGCAGCCAAAAAACAAATATATTCATGTTGATAATGGAACTTTTGAAAGCTATTGAAATACATGCTGCTGCAATTTGAAAATTTTATGGCCATTTATTATACTAGTATGAAGCTTTATGGTAGTACTACATTTTTTTTTATTTACATATTGTATGCATACTTATTTTTTATTATTTTTATATATTGATATTGTGTATTATATTTTCAGGGTGACATTCTAAATTTTTCAAAATCTTGTGAAGGGGTGATATATATATGGTAAAGATACCATATATATCTTTTTCAAAAGTTAAAGAAATCTATATTTTAAGTATTTTATTAAATATACTTTCCCCTTTCTACATTATCGTATTTTATATACATTCCCGGCTGTTAAAACGCGCACTCTTTTTATCATTCTCTTTCAACGATAACTTTTAGTCAAAATCATACATATTGTTTGTAAATTACCATTAACGTACTTTATTCGGTCTCCCACACATCAATGTAAATGAAATTATCCAAGGCATAAAATGTTTCCTTTCTCATGGTCAGTTTTGACTTCATACTGAATCCAGATGTTAATTCCGTCTGACTGACGCCTTATAACATATTTCTAAAATATCTTTCCTTCATTTTCTCAAAACAACTAACCGCCAAAATTCTATTTCACTCTCTTTTTTTGCCAAAGTGCAATCTTCGCCAATAAAGATTTCCCTACCACTGACGTCAATTATGAAGTTCATCTGATGTATATGTAACGGTTACAATTCCCACGCAAAAATACAATACTCTTGGCTCTAAAAATGTAAATGGTTTGGCGTATTTTCAACGCACGCTATCATTATCAAAAAGTCACTTTCCTCTCTGATCTCCGCGATGTAACGTCTCTAAAAATATTCTGGCCCCTTGGCCACCCTTATGGTACCCTCCTAAAGCACTTTCCCACTTTTTAAAATTCGGATATGCAGCCTAAGTTCTCGATATTCTTACTTCGCTCCTCTGTCAAAAATTTGGATTGTCACCCCATCATACAAGATGTGATTTCTTGTACCCGTGGATTATTAACTGTGGAATAACTACATGGATATGTCTTCTTTTCATCGTTTTAAAATAAAGAAAAGATGTTTGTCAAATACTTCTTGATTCTTCCTCGTCGAAACAAAAACTTTTTCCAGTTCTCAGCAGGATGTCGTCAACTTGAGTTATTACGGGAAACAACATATGCAATTCACTATACGTCACTCGGGACCTAAATGCTTATGTCCCACCGAAAACATTTTTCCCATCGTTTTTCTGTGCTACTACAATCATCGACATGGAGTATTTCCCATACTCCAAACCATTCTTGATTCTACTCCGAAGTATCTCTAGTTCTTTTCGATACGGGTAAATAATATTTGTATTGTATTTTCCATTCAAAGATTTGAAACTCAAGTTAAAATTTATGTTACAAGTATTGATATTCACTTTTAGTTATACTTTTACTTGAAACCATGTGAACTTGTAGAACCCTGCTTACGCATATGGAGTTTAGTACATCACACTGTTATCTAAATGAATATGAATACCTTATTGTTTTAAATTTTCCAATTTTAACAGAATATGCATGAATATAATCTTTAATTTTATCTAAACATTTTATTTCAAATAGCCTAGTTTATGAAAACGATACATATTACCAAATATTAGACAACATTGTAACATAAACTTTAGATACTGATCACATACCTATTTTAGCATAACTTATTAACATGTATAGCATTTCATCCATTCCTTTCAGAAATATACATATAAATATATGGATTTATCGAGTAAATATCCAATTTTAGCTTGCATTTAGTGATTTTTTACACCATTTCAATGATTTCAAGCTATTTTATATCACAGAAACGGAATTATATTTGAACATAAACGCATGTAAAATAATATTTGAACTGTGTATCCTATTCAAAAATTTAAATCTCAAATTAAAATTTATGTTCTATCACTTATCAACTATTTATCCCACATAATTTTTACCATAGAAACATCGTAGATTATTAAATATACGTTAAATGAAAATAATAAATTGTAAGTATCTAAAAATATGAAACACAAAAACTATTAATCAAAAATTAAAAAAATAAACGTTTTTACAAAAAATCGTTTTTACAAAAAAAAAAAATAAATAAAAAAAAAATTACAAAACAGTTTTTACAAAAAAAAAAGTTTTTACAAAAAAAAAAATTACAAAAAAAAAAAAAAAAAAATTACAAAAAAAAAATTTACAAAATGAAAATTTTTTTTACAAAATAAAAAAAGTTTTTACAAAAAAAAAGGTTTACAAAAGTTTGAAAAAATTACAAAAATTATCCATTTTTTACAAATTTTTAAAAATTAGAAGTTTAACTGCTACCATTGCCACTATCACTTCTCAGAATATAGCAATCTAGACTTTACTATAAGGAAAATTTCAACTACAATTGTACCAACGCTATTATTAAGCTCGCATAAACCAAATTTTATACTGTATTTAGCGAATATCCAATTAACATATTCCGTGTATAGTAACTTTTTCCTCTAACATTTGAAGTTGTGTATATCTGCTACTTTCATATATATATATATATATATATATATATATATATATATATATATATATATATATATATATAATATTTCAGAATTAAGACCATACTAACCATTTTAATATAAGACCATATTTAAGCAAGATTCCATATTCCATGATAAAGCTTATTATACTGATTATTTTTATTAAGTACGCATGCGCAGTTTTGTCACATGATCAATTTAACTGATGATAATATAAAATTTTGAAAAGTGATGCAGAGATTCTCATTCCCCAAGTCAAACTCTTGCATGAAGATGACTGTATATGTGTAGCTCCAGTAAATTACCTGATTTTAACCCAGTTAGGGAAACAATTTCTCTGTTAACGAATAAAGTAAGTTGTACTATATCATTGAAAACATCAATAAATGATTATTTATCTATTAATTCTTTTCTAAGTATATAATTATATTTCTTGTATTGTATAGATGTTACACCAAGATGAATCAAAACAGCAGAAACTCACTTTACCAGAAATGGATATCCCAGATGATTCGTCGTCAACACATATAGAGTTAAAGAATAATATACATGTGAGTACTTATATGTGATATATTAGAATACATATATTAAAACATAATTAGAGTGAATTTACAATAAAATATTATATCAGGTGTTCTATAAACTGTGATGCTTTTTCGCCTATAGTGTTAGAAGGAATTCTAAATGTATGCATTTATTTTTCTTGCAGATGTGTTCCACTTGTAACAAATACTTTTCAAGTAAATGGAATTTAAAAGAACATATACAAATCCATACTAGTGAAAAACCATATACTTGTAATCATCGTCAAAAATCATCTACAAGAAAGCGTGAATTATATTTTACTAGAAAATGCAGACTATCAGTTCAAATGAAAACAGATCCTGTTAAAAAATTGTTTCAGTGTGAAAAGTGTGAGAAAATACTCATTATTCGTAATAAACTGAATAGACATATGACTGTTATGTTGAACTTGTCGAAGACAGTATCCCAAATCATATTGAAGATGGATATTCAAAAATTAACCAGTAGTTTGAATAATTTAACAGTCAAAGATCAGATTGGATACTTCGAAAAATTGACTGTATAGAACATAATCCAACATAACATTTACCCAAACTACTAATGCAGCATTATTGATTTGACATATGATATCCAAAAAGTGAAATTTGTAAAGAAAAATCCAAAGTGTTGCAAAGAATTTTATTGATATAATTGATAAAATGTATTGAAGAGAAATTGATATAAATGTAGACAATATTCACAATGTACTGTTTAAATACCCATAATAATAATAAAAAATGTATCTATACGCATCTGTGTTTATTTTTATAAAACATATTTCATTGTTAAAATACATTGTATGATTTTTAACATGAAATTTCCAGCTTTACGTAAGACTTGAGATTTATCATAACTTGTTCAATGAAACAACATTTTCCCCAATGAATATCCAGTTTACACACATACATATGAAAATGAACTTTTGATAATACTATACATCAGATTAATGAAAAATATATACAATTCATTAAAAAAAAATGTTTTTACAACTAAAAAAAATTACAAATAAAATTTTTTTTTTTTTTACAAATTAAAAAAAAAAAGTTTTTTACAAATAAAAAAAGTTTTTACAAAAAAAAAAAAAAAAAAAAAATTACAAATTTTAAAAAAAAAATTACAAATTTTAAAAAAAAGTTTCTACAGACTAAAAAAAAATATATATATATATATAAAAAAGTTATATTTCAAGTTTTTCTAAAAATATTTATATATCAACAAAAATTTACACAAAAGTCAGAACCAGACCCATGTCTAACACAGAATTTTTTCGACTTCAGTTGTTAAAATCATAGTGTTAGCGCTGTGAAAATGCAAAATAATACCTTCAAATGATTATCTATGTTGGATCCAATATATGGTATATTAAGAATCATTTGTGATTTGGACAAATTAAATATGCATGAGAAAACCATTAATGAATCAGCAACTGATGGGAATCATTTTGCTGATGTTATATCAATCAATAAATCTGAAAGTTACCAACAGTAACTGTAACCAAACACTAACAGATAGAGATGCTTTAAGGGTGTTGACATTACAGACAGATACAAGAAACAATTTATATCAATCTTAATCAATTAAAAAATCTTCAGAGTTTCCTTTAGATTTACCTACTGAAGTGTAGATAAATGAAAACATATCCATCGATTCAGAAGTGACTAATATAACAGCAAAGGATACAGATAATGGGTATCGCGGACTTTTAGCTTATGTTATCGCTTCAGGTGATGAATACAGCTCATTTCGGATAGATATGCGTACAAGTAAATTATATGTTGAGTCGAAAATGAACCGAGAATTCATATCGGAGTATAACTTAAACATGTGTAACTGCTTATGACTTGAGAAATTCACGACATTCTACAACGAGTGATTGCAAATTACACAACCAATAAAATATATACCTTCAAGGAAAGAAAATGAAACCCCATTCAACTTTTTCAGATATACAAGTTGATCACGTGATCGATGTTGAACAGCAGGACCAGCCCTACATCTAACATCGCATTTTTTTTCTCGATTTCGGTTGTTTAAAGTTCTTATTTTAAAGAAATGTACAATGGTTGTCCAACCATTGTACATTATAAATAATATTTATATTACGTCAAAGTAAAAGTTGTGACCTAGATGGTCATTGTTATGTCTCCCCTTTTCTTAGAATGTGGGGGGGGAATTATTATCCCCCCTCAGAAATGCTACATTTTAGGAAAGAAAAAAGTTTGCGTACCAAGAGTAAATAAACAACTGGTTTTTATTTAAATATGGTCCTTATTTCAAGTCTAAATGATATAAAAAGATTATATTACGTACGTCTAAACAGAATTAAATCAAGTATACACAGTAAAATTAGATAGTTGGTTGTTACAACTCCGATTATTGCACGGAAAATCAATTGATTAGGTAAAAAATTCATTCAAATTTTGAATATTTTCTGTGTATTACGGTTCAAAAACTAAAAAATATAAGTGTAATTTCCTCTTATAAGTTGATATTCTCATCTTATCCTTGAAATTTTTTTAAAAAATCAGCTTTATACCTTAAAATTGATATTTTTCAATATTTTCGTCTAATTAGTAATACTCATTAAGATGTTCGTCATTCAAAATAATTATATATGTTTAATCTACAGCTTATGATTTGATATCCTCATCTTATAGTTGAAAAAGTCTTAAAAAATCAGCTTTTTACGTTAAAAGTAATATTTTCTTTTGCTTAATTATTATACTCATTAAGGTGTCCATTGTTCAGAAACTATAATATAAGTTAAAATCCATCATATAGTTTGATATTCTCATCTTATATTTGAAAAATTCATAAGAAATCAGCTTTTTCGTTAAAATTTAATATGTTTTTCATTGTTTCGTGTAATTAGTAATACTCATTAAGATGTTTGTTATTCAAAATTAATATATATGTTTAATCTTCGGTTTATGATTTGATATCCTCGTTTTATAGTTGAAAAATTTGTAAGAAATCAGCTTTTTTCGTTAAAAATGGATATTTTGTCTAATTATCAGTATTCATTGTAATGATTGTTCAAAAACTAAAATGTAAGTTTAAATTTCTTCTTATAAGTTGATATCCTCGTCTTATAGTTGAAAAATTCTTAAGAAATCAGATTTTTTTCGTTAAAATTAATATTTTTCCATTGTTTCGCTTAATTAGTGATACTCATTAAGGTGTTTGTCATTCAAAATTAGTATATAAAATCAATATTCATCTTATAGTATGATAATCTTGTCCATTTAACCTCTTCTTAGAGTTCTTATTTTCACCCCTCGTGTTACAGTAGAAAATTATTTTTCCCGCCGGAGGATCGGTGCAGCCGGAGGAGCGGCGCGGTCGGAGGAGCGGTGCCTCCGCCCGAAGTTGCGGATCCTCAAATCCTCCGGCTGTTCTCGAACTGTCGTTTCCCTACTACTGGTCGCCATTTTCTTCGGGAACGAAAAATTGATAAACCCATCCGAGAAGGACAACAAAATAGTGTAAATATTAAGGGTGTTTTGTTACAGACAAGCAGATTTCGCGATTCATCTGGTACCGCGAAACACTTCAATTTTTGCACAACCCTGTATCAAAGGCCGCCAGAGGACCATTTTTCAACCAATTTCCAAATAAAAAATTGTTTTTAAAACTTCAATATATGCTCTTTCATTTGCAATAATCACAATTATTATTACTGTGTAATTGTGCTAAAAACAATTGCAAAAAGTGGAGGAATTTTAGGTAATGTTTTTTTTTTTTTTTTTTTTTTTTTTTTTAGTTATAATATGCCTTAACGTTTTACAAACCACGAAAAATCAGTTTGAAAAGGAATAGAATAGTTATTGATGGAATATAAGAAAAAACCTATGTTATTCTGAAGCCTTGGCACGGTCATTGTTGGTAACATAAAATGAAAAGAAAAGTGCCCTGTCAAACTGATGGCATTGAGCTCACACTAATTGTCTATTATACTCACACAATTATATAATTCTGCATGGAATACCCATTTATCTAAATTAAGGGCGAATTAGCCCCCCCCCCATTTTCCCCCTTTATACTTAACTAATGAACCTATAAATCTAATCAGGGAAGCGACTTATCAGAATAAACCTATATACAATATTTGAGGCAAATCGGATAATTCTGCATAAAAAAACCCATTTATCTAAATTAAAGGGGGGGGGGTTAGCCCCCGTTTCCCCCTTTACACTTAACCAATAAACCCCCAAAACTAATCAGGGAAGCGCCTTATCAGAATGACCCTATATACAAAATTAGAAACAAATCAGATATTTCTATCAAGAGTTACTGTGTTACATACATACAGAACCTCTGCGGGCACATTAGCTCTCAGGCTTTGATAGTCTGTGAGCTAAAAGGCCGAGATATCCCTTGTCTATCATGTCTTTCTGTTTGAAGTTATTTTCAGAATTGCTAAAAAACAACTCATGTCTTTCTGACGTAGTTATACAGTACAGTGATATTTTAAAAGAATAAGATTTGTGAATTCTGTAGATTTCTGCAAGAGGCTGGGTAATATAAAAAACCAATTTAGAAATTTTAAACCGATTTTCAGGGACATGAAAATCACAAAATGTCGTCAGGGAGGAAAGGGGGGGGGGGTGTTCAGGATTAATAGTTATTTATATCTAAGATGAAATTTTTAAACCAGAAAATTAGTCTTGAAACAATTTTAAAATGTTATTAAAATTTTTCTACTTAAAAAAGTAAAACGGTATTCCGTAAAAGTAAAAAGTATTCCGAAAGTACTTTCGGAATCGGGCTCCGTAAAGGCATGCTTAGAATGTCTTGGGGATCCGGAAAAACGGGCTTCGAACAGGATTGGGCTCTGAACTCATCTCTACTGCTTGTTACTTTTTTTTTTTTTTTTTTTTTTTAATTACAATTACCAGCCCAATAGTTCGGTTAAGATGGTTCTCAAATGATCTGCTCAACAACGTGAACTTTCTGCCACATTTTTAAATGTAAAGGCATAAAATTTTGGCAGGCTATGGAAGCGATTTCGAATCGAAATGAGTTTTCCATTTTTTGATAAATAGATTTACCTATCGAGTTACAAGTGATTCTGGTCACGTGACGACACGTTTTTCTCGCTTCTTGCGATTGGAATTCGGTTCAAACGCCGACTTTGACAGTCTTTTCGGAAAGATCTGCCTTTAGCAAAAAATGGAAAACGTGTTTCGATTACATAGTTTCTGAATAACAACATTAGCTCGTTTCGTGCCTTTCCGATCAAAAATGAATTTAAAAATGTGTCTGAAAGTAGCCCCTTTGGATTTGAGAACCGCCTTAAATATTTCTCCGTATTTGTTTCTATCAATGTTTCAAATAAATGCACTACTTCATCACAAATAGAAATGAAATCTAAAACTTAAAATGTTTCTCAGTTTATCTATGTTAAAGCTTACAGTACTATCAGAGCTATTTAAAGGAAACACAAAATTGGGGGGGGTGGATACTGTATGGCAAAACCCCGAGACAATCCCCTGCTTCCTGCTAATTTAAAAAGTTTACTATTTCCAATATTTGACTGTAACATGAATAATTTTTGTACTAGTGTCCTGTAAAGATAAAAAAAATGAACTTTTTGGTTATAATTATAAAAAAAATCTTACATCAGAAAATTATCTCAGTTGATCTATTCTGAATGTTACAGTTAAAAGCAGCATAAATTTTTAGTTAAAAGTATTATTAATATCAAATAAGAAAAGAAGAAGACGGAAAAAAAGTTTAGTTGAGCGGCAAAAACATTAGATAATCGTCTGCTTCTTACTATTATTTTAACCGTTTCTAAGACAGAGAAAAGTATAATTCACACTTAATTCTAATCTCAAAATGCCAAACTTCTACCAGATTTTTTAAAATAAAATTTTGCTTTTATAATGTACATATGTAAATGAGGAAAACATCTAATTAATGTCGAATAAATCATTTCAATATTCTAGCATTAGAGTTAATTTGCCTTAGAAAGGGGTTAAAAATCTTACAATATCCGATAGTTTGGCATTATCTTTAGTATATGAATATTTTTTCGTATTTGTTTTCTTTAATGATTTAAAAAAATACATTATTTCACCACAATTAAAGAGAAAAACAGATTTCTGAAAAGTTTCTCGGTTTATCTATGCTAATGGTTGCAGTTCAAACCAGTATTATGACTGGATAAGAATATTATCAAAGATAATTAAGAAAAACACAAGTTGTAAAAATAAACAGAATAGTTGAGCGGCATAAACAACGGCGAAAGATAATATCATATCAGTTAGCAAATTTGTGTCATCTCCATCATATCAGATAACCGTCTGTAGGTCTGTATATGTAAATGTAAAACATCCTCGATTACTTCAAAATAACTTTTGAACAAGAGAGAGGGAGAAATTCAGTTGAAAACGCAGCATACATATCTATTTTGAGCCTTGCCACCAAAACAAAATAGCTTTTGTTGACACCGTAAATCCAGGTCAAACGCGCGATCTGGTGACGACGCGCTGTCTGGGGTACAACTTTTTCCCCTTTGTGACGTCATCAAAGGGAGGGGGTTGCGGCTTGGAACTTTTCCAACTGGTTCTAACGAGTTGAGGAGTGTAGGATGTGGATATTCGGGTCGGGTTTTTCGTAGCAGTTCTCTCTTTCTTCTACTAATTCCAGGAAATAAACAATGAACTTTTTTTTTAGTGCATAAATTACAGAGAGAGATTAAGAAAGGTAGTATTAGAAAATTAGAACTTTTGCCTACAGTGACTTCTCTGGAATTCATTCCTTGGAATTTGGAACCACATGCTATTTTTTGTTCAATGCTTACTTATCATTAGAGTTGTAGAATATTCGTGATTTTGATCAATCAGTATCAATTACTATGTTGAAATACATTTATAAGGGTTGAAATTTCTTAATTTCTATATGAACTACAACATCAAATATCCATATATATTAAATTGTTCTGAAAAGGTTTAATAATAATCTTTCATTTCAACTTTAAGACAGTTGAAATTTCTTAATTTCTATATGAACTACAACATCAAATAAACATATACATTAAATTGTTCTGAAAAGATTTAATAATAATCTTTCATTTCAACTTTAAGACAGTTGAAATTTCTTAATTTCTATATGAACTACAACATCAAATAAACATATACATTAAATTGTTCTGAAAAGATTTAATAATAATCTTTCATTTCAACTTTAAGACAGTTGAAATTTCTTAATTTCTATATGAACTACAACATCAAATAAACATATATATTAAATTGTTCTGAAAAGATTTAATAATAATCTTTCATTTCAACTTTAAGACAGTTGAAATTTCTTAATTTCTATATGAACTACAACATCAAATTAACATATATATTAAATTTAAAAAGGAGTAATTGTTCTGAAAAGATTTAATAATAATCTTTCATTTCAACTTTAAGACAGTTGAACAATTGTAACTAGAAAAGAAATTATCTCTTTAAAAGTCACATTTCTAGCATATTCTACAACAAATTATCTTTTAAGTCTGTTATCAATTCCAAACAGGATACTTTCTAACACATTTTTTAATTCCTTTTTGTTCGCAAACGTATCGAATTGGCCGGTGCTTTTATTCATAAATTATGTAATCGAACTGTCTTTTCTGTTTTTCGATAAAAGCAGAAGATATTTTCATAAAATGCTGTCAAAATTCGCATTTTTAACCCAATTTCCGGACGCCACAGAGGAAAAAAGCTGCCATCCTGAGATAACAATCTCTTATAATCCAATATGTAATTTATTTATGAGAAAATAAATAAATAAAACTGGCTCATTACAAATTATTTCAACAATCATGGCTGCAAATCATGGTTTTATGTAATCATGGAAAATGAGTAATGTAATATGTTAAAATGTTAGTATATGTAAATATGTTAGAAAGTTTCGGTTCGCTTAGCGGGGAAAAAATATATATATTTTAGGAACTGCCTTAAATAAAAATTCTGATGCAAAATATTTTTATAAAACTTGATTAAAACTTCTGCCGAATGTCCGATAAGTCATTCACACCTCAAAAATTCATGAAAAAATTACAAATTGTCGGATTAGAATGCGCTTTGCACCATAAGACTGATATTTCAAAAGTCAGATTTTTTGTGTCAAAAAATAGTTAATTTTTTCACCAATAGGTGGCGCTATTAGTATCCACGTTAATTTTTTTTTATTTTATTTTTATTTTTTTTTTTATCTTTTAACCCCTTGAAGGGCGCCGGTATATTATATATACCACTTAATTTTAATTCCAAAATGCCACAATGACACCAGAATTTTATAATCAAATTTTGAATTTAAAAGGTACATGAGGAAAAGCTCTTACTTATTTAAAAATAAATTCGTTCGTGAATTCTGGTGTCAATCAATCATTTCAATATTTAAGCTACAAGAGTACTTTGCCCCTGAAGGGGTTAAGGCTGTTCTCAAATCCAAAGGGGCTACTTTCAGACACATTTTATAATAGATGCTTTCAGTGTGATGTCAGTCATAACGTTTAGCTTGGATACTGACTCCAAGCAAACGGTTGCTATGTTTCATTTCTTATGAAATATAAATCGTAGAAAATATTACCACTGCCTGCATATAATGTATTATAAAACACTTTGCCGTGAGATATAATTATAAGATATAGGTATAAAAGACAAACATAATAGAAAATACAACATAGCAACCGTTTGTTTGGAGTCAGTTTCTAAGCAAAACGTCACGACTATTAATTTTTTTTTTCGAAAAGGCATGAAATTGGTAAGTGTTGTTATTCAGAAACTACATAATCTAAACACGTTTTCTATTTATTGGTAAAGGCAGAAGATCTTTCAGAAAATGCTGTCAAAGTCGACGTTTTGAACAGAATTCCCAACGCGGCGGCAATCCGAGAACCGAGAAAAACTTGTCGTCGATTAACCAGAATCGCTTATAACTCGATAAGTAATTTATTTATAAAAAAAATGAAAAACTCATTTCGCTTCCATAGTCAGGCCTGCTAATTTAATGCAGTTGCGTTTAAAAATGAGTCAGAAAATGTGTCAGAAAGTTTCGCGTTGTTGAGCAGGTCATTTGAGAATCACCCTTATGGTACACCTAAATAGCGCCACCTATCGATGCAAATGTGATCTATTTTATTTCTTTTGCCGCAAAAAATTCGATTATTTGATAAGTCTTGTGGTGCAAACCCCATTCTGACACCACAGTTTATTATTATTATTATTATTATTATTTATGAAATTTTGAAATGTGAACGGGCTTTTGCGTCAACAGGGTACTTTCATGACTTTGTGCAACGATTGAAGTTGAGCTATACTATACAACCCTTAAATTCTAATCTCATATTCTACTCTCAAGATGTTTAATGTCACATTGATTTTTTTTTCTCTCTTTTATCAATTTCTTTGTCAGTTACATAGAAATTTCTCGGCAAAAAATTATATAGCCACTTCAATTGAAGATAAGGCTAGAAAAAAGATTTTTCTTTTTTTTCAACAAAGTCACCGTAAAACGCAGAGAACATTAATTAAACATGCCCCAATGAACAAGGAAAAGCATCATTATATTGTATAAGACAGTCGACAAGGCGTAACTTTGACTGCTCAAGCGCAAAACTCAACCAGACTTTAAAAGTTCTCAGTGTCAAAGGGATGGATGAATGACGTGAAGCATGTCGGAAAAGGCCATCGAATGCGGCATGTAATATACTATTATGGTATACCTTTACTATTTCCTTTCATTGAGAGGTTTGCTTAGCTGAGTTAGAAGTATCTAAATTCCGGACCATGTTGAACTCCATAAAGAAATTCTGGACCAAATGTTTGGTACGGAATTTCTGCATTAGCATCACGCTTCTGAACTTAGATGAACTTTCTCCAAACATAAAATATGTCGTGTATTTCGCTATTGCTTCTTTTATAAATGATTTAATAACATTATAATGTAATTTACTATGTGCAATATATGCATATGTTATTGTGGTACAAAATGATGTTGGGCTGAAATATTTTAATGCATAACGCATGAATTCGGTAGTGGTTAGTACATTGCGTTGTGCCCGCAATAACCCAGGTTCGTATCCTGGTCACGGCACCAACTGTGTGTGGTACATAATGATGTTGGGCTGAAATATTTTAATGCATAACGCATGAATTCGGATATAATTTGTGCCGTTCTTTCGTACAATTTGCGTTGTAAACAATTAACCGACAGTTCGAATCCAGGAAGGCAGAAATAAGAGTATCCAATGAACGAAGACATCTCAGCTGAAGTTTTTTTATTGATATATAGCACGTATAAGATGGTAAGAATGGGGTGGTCTCGGATATTAAAAGATTAAAACAGTTGTTTTCAGTACAAGAGTTAGGAGTGATCTGCCCTTGGGCAATAGATTGTCTCGCCAAACTGCGATAATACATTGAGCCAACAAACCGTAGACGCGCAAAAGAATTTATATGTACGTTAAGGATAATTAATATAAATGTTTTGGTAGGATGTAATGAATAGGCTACCACATTTGGCGAACCCGTAATTTTTGTGAATTTTAGAGGACACATGCGGGCAACCCGGTGGGAAAGGAATTTTAGTTAAAGGAAAGAGTTAAACTTTGTATCTGAGAAATTACATTACTTGCACAATTTGTTTATGAACAGAAAAAGGTTGGGCGCCCAAGCAGCTGTCAATGAATGTCCGGAACACATAACATTACATCTGTTATAACCGCATTGGAATTAAAATAGATTTATAAAGTACATGCTGCATTTAGTAAAGATAGTCTTTCATATGAGAAAAGGAAGTAACATTTGAGGTTTTAGAATAAGAGATATTTTAGCGAAGAGAATATTAATTAATATATTAAAAATTAATGATGGTGAGAAATACCACCATCTAGATCTAAACTAGCACACACTATAAAAAAAAAAGTATTTGGTTTTTTTTCTGCATATTAACAGAGTATTTGGTATCATTTTAATCAGTGAACAGTGAACAATACAAATTAATGATCCATTTTAGGATCAGCGCATACAGATAGATAATTATGGAACAAAGTGAACCACGGCAGTCAAGGAAATATTTGGTTTTCCGTTCCCACGAATGATTTAACTACACCTAATAAAAATGTCATGGAGAAAATTGTCAGAACAATAATATGACACATTTATTTATGAGAGCTTAAATAGGCACGAAGACCTCCCAAGTCAAAGCATCTTTACCTCCCAGACACAGCACGGCGTCAAGAGGAATCGCTATTGTACCGACGGACCTATGAAACACTCAAGGGGAGTACCAAATTTCTCCCGCCTGCCAATGGTCATCTCTCTAAAATCAGAGGTATGGCCGAAACATGCAAATTTTCAAGAAGTTAAAACGTATAAGGCCTTAATTTTATGTGAAAAGGGAAAAATGGTTCCATCCCTTTTTTTTTGCTCCACGAAAAGAATGTGATTTTTCTTGAGAGTAGAGATTCAAAAAAAAGATGGAAAAGTAGAAGGTTGACTGCTCTCTAACTAAAAAACAGATTTTGAGTGTGTGTGCCAATAGATGGAAATGTACGCGCTAAGAAAAAGCGAAAACGCGTCAGCCATTACCTCCTGCTGTCAACGTTATCTAGTAATATAAGGTAACAAACAATCTTCCTTCACCATTGTTCCATTTTATTTAATTAAGCTATATTCTTTTAATAATACGAATTTACGTGTGTATGAAGATCCTACCCCGATCTAAACATAAAAAGGCTAATCAAATAAATACTTCTAGGGTATGGAACTCTGCCTTTCAAAATCGAATTTGTTAATTCAGTAAGATAAACTGTAATTCTCAGAAAATAAATGTTGAGAATACAGTTTTCAACTAGGATTGAATATTTTTTTTTTTTAAACATTTATGTTTGTTTTTAATTATATGCTTATAATTACCTTGTAAATAAACTCAATTTTATATTCAATTAATTTTAGTCAGTTTTCCTTTTGTTTACTTAATTTATTGAATTAATATTAAGTCTTTTATTTTAGGAAATGTTTTCTTTAATATTACAATCTAGGTTTTAAAATAAGCCATTATTTATTTAATGTTTAACTCTCTCCAGGTAACCTTTGATGATTGTAATTGGCTCAAAGAGGATCCTAACTTCAAAAATAATTCACAACGCAACTTTTTCTTTTCTATAATTAATTGATAATTTGTCTAATAAAATTCTCTAAGTATAAATTATCATATCAGATCCTTAGAGTCATAGGTGCAAAATAAATACTATACGTCTCGGATAATTTAAAATACTCATATTAATCAATAAACAGCAATATAGTGGTAAATCCTATGCAGTCAGACTTAAATTCAAATGCTCACTCTGTAGCATTCCATCAATTAAGTTAGGAAGATTAATAATTGCGAATAAAGATATGTATAAATGATTCTATATCATAGTTATAATGGCCATGGACAATCAATTTTCATGCTTTTTGAAATTTTTTTGTCAAAAAAAGGTTTACATGATTTTTTTTAACTACTCGTGTGTCGTTCTGTAATAAAGTACTTTTGCCTCTAGCAAAAATTTTTATTCCCCCCCCCCCCAAAAAAAAATAATAATAATAATAATAATAATAATAACATAAAAAAAGAAAAAGAAAAAGAAAAATTAATTTTTTCCAAGGATTTACGTTTGAACCTGAATTATAAAATTCAGAATTAGTAATAATACAGTAGAACCTCGATTATCTGACGTAATTGGGACTGAACAGACATCGGATAATAGAAATTTCCGAATAATCGAGAATTTAACAATAATCTTTTAGATTAATATGTAAAATCGTAATCGAACTGCTATTATATTTAAACTGCTAAATACATATCTAAATTCAACTTGTACAGGGAAAAAAAATACAATAACATTCAAATGTTGTGGTAATCGGCAGTACGGTACGGCCATCCAAGTTTTGAAATGGGGAGTGTTTTTGTTTAGAACAGGGACGTGTACACAGTGGGGGTGGGGTGTAAAGTACACTTTTACCGGGATCGGAGCTTGCGGGAGCTCAAGCTAACTTCAAAGAAATTAATTCTAAGAAAGGGGAACCAAAATATTTATCTGTACTCGCAGTTCGGAAAGAACCGCTTGCATATACAAGGCATGTAAAAAAAAAAAAAAAAAAAAAAAAGCTGAAAACAAGATTAGGAAATCGACGTCGGAGAGTTCCGGTTAAACGAGGGTCGGATAATCGAGGTTCTATTGTATGGGACAATGTTAAGAGGCTACTTCACTCAAGCGAAAACACCCGCTCGCTAATGTTAATCCTATGGGGGAAATAATTTACGATATCTCGTTCGCATTTCAATATTTTTAAATGATTATTTTTTTGCATTGGATAGTTGAGGTCATTCTCTATACACGCTCCTTTGTACTTTGTCGATTTTGGTTGCAGTTTTTTTTTTATTGAGGAAATTTTCACTTTCGAAACCGGTTCCGAAAGTGAAAGTATTTCAGTGAAAAGTTAAAGTATTATAATTAATTTCACCCTTCACCGAAATAATAAGGATGATTTTTTTATATTTCGAAACTAGTTATAAAACGAACGCACCTCATTTGTCACGTTTAACGCACAATTTTCAACTTGTTTTTGTTATGTAAATGAAAAAAGAATGAAAAAGACGTTTATAGAATAGTCTTTAATTAAGTTTTCATGTTAGATGCAGTATATTTTAGTTTCTAATTTAATTTTAGGTTTGAAAATATTTATAATCCCGCAGTAATTTGATGATTTTGAAAATAATATATATAAAAAATATCAGATATATATCGAAATATCAAATATTTTTGATATTTTCGAAAATATCATGATGTTTATGAATCACGAAATTAACCATAATTTTTGCTCGAGAACAAAATATGACGTTTACAAAACAACAAATTTAGATATAACTTCTTAACGAATGAGCCGAATATGACGGTAACAACACGAAAAGAACGAACGAAACCAACCATAACTGATTGGTTCGGCTAACTATAAAGAAAGAGTTAAGCATCGACAACACGCCTTTCTCCCAGAACATCCTTGAGATGATCCAAAGCGTAACATTTTGCATTCGTAATTAAACTTTTCAAAAATAAAGATAACTAATCACCTACTTCTCAATATAAACACTTGACGTTATCTGGCGTTGCCTGAATAATTTACAACGCTTGAAAGCTCCAAATATAAGTTGCTTCGTTACTTTTGACTTTTTTTTTAGTTTCAATTTCTACTAGAAGAATACTAGTTTTGACTTATAGTTGTGCAGATTAATCAAACAGTAGAGTTGGAATATACCTGCGGAATTATACAAATTAACATTCTTGCTCAACTGAGCCTCATATGAGATAACATGAAAGAAAAATCATGCGTGAAGCATAGATTATGAAACACTTCCCAACACAGAATAGCGTTCTGCACGGGTCGGGTTGTACCCATAGACATCTAATATAAATTTCCTCCTCAATTTATCAGTACATCCGTTTCAACCGACGTCACACCCTAGCAACCATTTTAGCAACTAGATTTGTTTTTTGTTTGCCCGCCAAAGATGGTGGATTACGATTGGTTGGCTCCTAATACAGGCTACAAATCCACGATTATGATTGGTTGACTAACACTTAGTGGGCTGGTGATCACGTGGTTGAAACTTATCTATTAGCTCACTGTATTGCCTGTATCTTTTTGAGTTTTCACGAAATTTGACTGGTCTTTTTACATGAGTTGCCCTATAGTATTGACTATCAAATCACGAAATTTTTTTTTTTTTGCTGTAGTTCGCGCATGCGCAGTTAAAATTTATTTCATACAAATACGCATATCTCATCAAATATTCAGCATATTAATATTTTAATTGCGGTATACTTATTTCTATAATTTTTTTTCAAGTTTTTGGAGAGCGGTGTTAAATTCGGTTGAAAATTCTGCATGCTATTAAAAAATATTTTTACATTTTTCACAGAAACGTTAACATCTTCCCGAATATACGTGCTATGCAATGTTGAACAGGACCTATATAGTCATTTGCTACAGTGACAGACCATTTTGAACATTTTCTGTTACTTGGGTGATCGAAAATATTATTTTATTATTAAAATTATTATTGCCCCCCCCCCCCCCTAACTGTTCTCGCGACAAAATCTTCACTGAAAAACATGAAGTAAAACATGTTCTTTACATCCTCAAAGTTCAAGGGCATTTTGGGCATTTCCTCACGAATTTCAGTAAGATATTCGACGAAACGTCTGAAATCGGTCACTGCTCCTTAATTTCTGGGACATCAGTGTATTTACATGAAGTTTTCTTGCGTTTAGCCCAGTGGATTTTTTACAATCGATCTCTAAACAGTTCTATTTTAACTATGGCTACGTTTTATCTATTTTATAAATATGCTAAATTTATAAAAAGTTCTTGGGCATAAGAACCGGCGGCAGGCGAAAGTGCACCCATGGACGTTGCTTGAGGACCCCTACTATACAGAATAAAAATAATTTTGAATTGACTACTGTGTAGCTCAGATTAGAAAAACCCTGAGTAGGTTTCCTGTTTTCGAAGGTTCCAAAACTTGTAGGGAGAGAACTTCGCCTGTAGGAGCGGAAGGACAAAAGACTGCGATAATTCTCGGAATGGCCAATTGAACGGGAAAAAATTGGCAAGGAAAGAAAATGACAGACTTCCCTAAAATAAAGTCGACTGTCCAAATCCCCTGGCAACAGGACTGAGCCGAGACCGGTTCCAGAGTCTTTCTAATCTCGGCCACACAGTGCATTAAGGTTGTCCATATAATTGGATGGAACACCACTGTTGCCAGGTCCAGTATCCCCAAAACCGGGACAGGGAGATAAAATAAGTGGGACAAAAGATCCTAAATCAAGACATAAAAATTCAATAAATCCTATTAAAACGGAACCTGTCTATAACGAAATCCTGCCTTAAATATACAAATTTAATTATCCCTACGGTAAAAGAATACTGTACAATTATAAATTGACCAAGACGAAAGCCTGTTTAAAACGGAATATTTCTCCAGTCTCTTCTGATTTTTTCTTAGCAGGTTTTACTATACTAAATAAACACAACTATCTTATACAGTAAAATCTGTAAACATAGAATAGTTGAGACAGTGAAATTTTTAATTTTAAAGCAGAATTCCGCTATAAACAGGTCCGTTTTCGCAGGGTTTACTGAGCAAAGTACAGTAAAACATGTGAAAACAGAATCGCTATGAACTAGAAAAGATCCAGTTTAGACGAGTTTCAGTCTAGACTGGTAGATTCGTAAGGTATTCCTTTCAAAGGGAGTATAAAAAAAAATTCCGTTATAGACAGGTTCTATTTTCACAGGTTTTACTGAAATAATTTCAACTAGATGCAGACTAATGAATAGCATGCTACGAAAAGAAATGTAAAAGAATTTGTACATCATGAAAAATCGGGACTTTTGGCGTCTCGCACAGAGGCAAAATCCTTGGCCAAAATTATTTTTTATGTATTTTAAAGTTAAAACCATTGCTGTTCATTTACTATTAATAAATACACTTAATTAATGTTATATACACATAAATGTATGTGGTCGCAAGAGTTTTTTTATCTGAACTTTGGATTGCAAGTCACAGCAAATTTTTAATTGAGGCTTGTGATCTGAAACCCAAGTTCTCAGATTCCCGCACAATAGAATTTTAATGAGCAGTACATTTTTCATCGTGAGAAGAATAGCAGATGAGCCAAAATTTTCGTAGAAGTCAGACGGACTGCTAGAGAGTGCTTCTCTTAATTTTCAAACCGATATAGGTGGATCGCGCTAATGATTAAGTCTAAAATTCCACAGACGGTCGAATAATATTTAACCAATTATAATTATCGTTGTAAATAATTTGTATTGTTATAATTAATCAAAATATATATTAAAATTCTACGAAATCTAACTTTGAAAACAGTGTGGAATTCACATTATTGCTTCCTAGACAACATTATATTAATTTTATCTTAAGATACTGTTGTATTTTTATGGACACACCAACCAAAACCTTACATGTATGCATTTATTTACAAAATAAATATATAATACAAAGTTTACTTAACTGTTTACTATTTATAAGAGGAAAGTAATTGTTGATAGATTTGTTTTATTTACAAGTATAATGTTTAATTAAATCTGGTTAATTATACTATATGTAAAAGTTTAATTATTTATATAAATCAATGCATGTAGTATATATATTATTTGCATTTAGTATTTAGCAAAGTTGACTCTCTATAGTATAGAGAAGCTGGTTTTTGAGTGTCTTTAATATATTACTAGCCCTACCCCCTCCCCCCCCCCCAAAAAAAAAAAAAAACATTTATATATAAAAATGGCAGTTATATGCGGAACATTAAAAAAAATTGACCTTCAAAACTATAACCAATACGATTATAATTCAAAAATGTTCCAACAAACCCTGACACACCTTTAAAAATCTTTCAATATATCTAAATACTATTTTCCATATATCAAAATATCTAAATTAGAGCTAAAAAGGCTTAAAAAATAACGCATTTTTAAGATTAATAATTTTTTATTATATTAAAAATAAAATTATTTTAATGCCCATATAAAAATATACATTTAAACATAATAACAAAGCGTCATCTCACAAAGAGACCTTCTCTTCAACTGACGCTAGGAGCCGCCGGACATGACTCGTGCTCCTGAAATAGGCATAGATCGACGGACCAATTAGTCAGCTATTATAAAATATGCTTTTTACAATTGAGGGGCTTAGAATGACAGTGGAGTAAGTCAATATTTAGTAATTTGAGAAACGAAGTGTTTTGTGAAACTTGTATTGCCGTTGCATTAAGTGGTCCAACTTGTTTTGCCCTCTAGCGACTCCCAAAGTGAACTATGACTTATTTGACTGTTACACTAAACAGAAATTAAGATACATTCAGTAAAAATATGGTTATCTAGATTTTTCAAATTTTTACTTACTCCACTGTCATTCTAACCCCCTCAATTGTTGAGAAATTTTTAATTTTACTTACCCATTATACGTAGTATAGGGTAAATCTTGTAATCGTTTTAAAAATCGAAAAAAAAATTTGACGGATTTACACGTTTCAGACACTGGAGATTCCGAAAAACATATTTTTAGAGAAAAAAAAAAAATTGCCGTCTGTCTGTGTGTCTGCATGTCTGTAAACGCTCTATCTCCCGAACAAATTGAGATAGAGACTTGAAATTTGGTATGTACTTAGTATGTAATAATGGGAAGAATCTTATTGAAGTTCAGTAACCTCGATTATCGAACCTCGAACTATTTTTTTCGGACTCTCGAAATATTCGTTCTGATAAAAGGTATATAAAAATTTTCGAAATTGTTTATTTTAAGGAGTGAATATAAAAGACAATAAAAAAACAAATTTTGCATAATGAATAAAGTCGATCGGATAATGAGTTGCCGAGATATTTGTAATCCTATTTTCCACACTCTTCGATTTTTCATGACTCTGTATTTCATCCAAATTTTAATTCAAAGATATATTTTAATTGGAAATGAGATGCTTAATCCGACGCAATAAACCGTTAGTTAATAGGATTATCATTTTTGGAGTTAAAAGGATATTTCTCTTACGCAATTCAGTAATAGAGCCTTTAAAGCGAGGCTAACGAAAAAGACAGGCTACCGCGGTGCATTCCACTTATCTTTTTTTACAGACCGCTAGAGTGACGTGATGCTCTTTTCGTACACGTTCATTGGTGCATTCGAGCATCACGTGACTCCGGCGGTCTGTAAAAAAAGATACGCATAAAGCACCGCGTTAGCCTTTCTTTTTCGTTAGCCTTGCTTTAAAGTTTAAGACGTCATCAAGCCAGGATTTTATTCGAATATCAATGCACTTTATAAGTAGTTTACACATGTTTTATTTTCATATTTTATGTTACGCATATCCATGATGGGTAAGTATTACGGTGGCTTCCAACGACTAGTATACATTTTCGGTCAAGTTTTTGCCTTAAATATTCCTCTGTGCGCCGGACAGGCCCATAAAAATCGTGATATCCCACGTAAATTGAGACACAAGACAACACTATGGAACACTGCCCTTCTTGAAAACATCAAACAGACTTAAACAATGTTGCAGTTAGTAAAATAAAAAATACCTTTTATAGGTTGATTAATGCAATAAGAGTTTTGTTTACGTTTAACAAGTCGACAACCTTAATAACTAGAGCCACTCAACCGATTTCTAAAGGAAAGCCGAAAAGTTTGTTTACGAATAACTACCCATAAAAGCTGAACTCGGTCACCTAAATCAGAAAAGATTAAGAGGCTATTTTCTTCACGCTTACAGTTCTTTGTTTTCCTCGCTATCCATCTAGAGTGAAAGTTGAAGTGCGAGTATACAAACATGGAAGAAAGGAAATTTGTTGTGAATTATTTGATGATTCATTAGGAGAATTCTTTTGAAAAAAAAAAATGGAATTTCAGTCCAGTAATGCTGTCTGATGTAATGATGAGTATGTCTAAAGCTATTACACATGTGTACAGAAATACATAGGTATGTCAAATCTTCATGTATAAACTTTGAGGCGAGATAGGGAATTTGGATGTGCTAAACTTTCCTGTATTTTATAGAACACACCACCAAACTTTTAGTCCCCTAGCATTAAAAAAATATCTAAATTTCCATAAAAAAAAAAAAACTATCTTAAAAAAAAAGGATCCTTCCTCACCCCAAAATCTTTTTTTATAAACAATTATCGATTTTCATCGAAAGAAGAAAAGATGCAACGAACTAATAAAGAATATAAATATAGTTCAATAAAGATATAATGAAAAGTCAATCGCAATGCAGATCTGAAAATGTCACATTTTACTCAGTATACGGGTGTCCGAAAAATCTCTCCCTGATTACAAAAATTATCCATATCCACTGTATATAAGATAGACATGTGAAACTAGTGCCAAATTGTTAAAAAACTAACCAAGTTTTTTTTTTTTTTTTTTTTCAGGTTTCCTTAACGCGACTGTTATGTAGCTGTATCAATGTATTAGCTGAAGTTCATGGTCGGCCAGTTCTCGGTAAGTCAGCAACAGTGCCTGTGGTCTTGACTTAATGCTGACATCGTGCGGCATCTTCCCATACGTTGTTCGAAAATTCCTCTGCACTGTTTTTGGTGACTAATCTCGTGATACCAGGGGACACATTTGTGAACATTTCACACTACAGCTACGTTACGGAAATCTTCAACAACAATTTAAAAAAAACTTGGTTAATTTTCCAGTTTCACATGTCTAGCTTATATAGCAGATAGGGATAAATTTTGTAATCAGGGAAAGACATTTCGGTCACCCTGTATATTCTCTTACTGGATATTCAAGTATTGTTATCCTAGAGAAATCAATCCATAGTTAAAGTAATTCTGAACACAGAGAGCACAAAATTATCCCCACCCGAAAACATTTATAAACTGAGAAGTCCTTGGGATAATTGTACCATGAATGGCGAAACAGTCGCTAAATTTTTGAAGGAAAAAATATTTTTAAAACGTTCTAAAGATTTTCTTAAACCCAAGCAGTCTCGAACAAACAACATTTCGTAGAAATGCCGGATAATAGTCGTTATTCTAGAATACTTATGGAAAGTACTCATGTAATATTGTTTTATTTATATTATATTATTTTATTTTATACCTTTAAATATACTGTTTTGAGATTGGCAGTGATACACTGCTTGACAATTGCTAAGGTACAGAGACAAATTTCGTCATATAATAATGGACACCGTCTAAACAAATGAAACTTAGTACATATCACGGAGGAAGATAGATGGAGGGGAAAGTAACGTTGAAATTTTACAATACAGTTTTTCTCCACATAGATGGCGCTACGGTAAACTGGCGGCTGTCTTAGCCTGCTTCTGCAATGCTTTTCAATGCGAAAAGCATTCATTTTTTAAATGTTTTTGATTGAAAATTTGAACTTTAAAAAAGTCAAACAAGTAGAAATTTCATTAAATAAAGTTTTCTTCTCAACATGCATATATTTTAATAGATATTTGGCGTTTCGATTGCTTTTTATAACTCTTTAAATAAGAGTTCATCCTGACAAAAACATCTGAATAGTCATTTAAAAATAAATATCACGGATATTGTGCTGCGAAGAAATACGGAATGAACGTATAATTTTTACAGATTAAAAGTATTATTCAAATTTTCTGAAATAAGTTTTAATCTTGCTTATATATCGATAACCTTTGAATAATTTAATAACTCATAACTTTTTATATCTATGCAATTAATATTATGTACATTTAAAAACAAATTTTTATCTTAATTATTTGGGAAATAAAACTTGAATAAATAATAGGGTCTATTAACTAATTTTTGCAAGAATCGTAAATTGTGACTTTAATATAATGTTAGTTATGAATGGTCCAAAAACTCTCTCTCTCTCTCTCTCTCTCTTTTTTTTTTTTTTTAATCATACATAAATGCTTTCTCTTTCATACACACTTACATACTGCTACAGATAGAAAAGGTAACATACTTACCGTACAATTTGAAAATTATACAGTTATTAAAAACAATATATACTTAAATCTTTTTTTCTTTGTGAATATTAAATTTGTTATTTAAATTAGTTCTTTTTCCTAATTTACAATCAATAAAATTTTTTGATTTAATTGAACAGCCAAGTAATGAAATTAAATTTTTAAATTACACTTATGAGAGAGGCAAATATATATATATATATATATATATATATATATATATATATATATATATATATATATATATATATATATAATTATAATATCTATGAATTTCAAAAAACATATCAAGTTCTATACTACTTAAATCTCCAAAGAAATAATTAATGATATTGTGTATACAGAATACCACATAGCTAATAATTAACATGTGCAAACATAATATTACCATAGCTGATGCTTCAATGGTAATTGGCCAAATTTTACTCATACCAAAAGAATATTGAAAAAAGAAATATAGAGAAAGGGAAAAAAAAAAAAAAAAAAAAAAAAAAAATATAAATTGGAGTTGCAATTAAGTAAATACAAATGGATTAATAAATTAAATATGAACCATATACAATGGAAAATTGGACCACATGAGAATTAAATATGAATTGGATATGGAAAAACACATGCACATGTACTCATCAGCCTGGATGCACCCACATGTGTTTTAAATAATAATTCAGTGTTTCATAATTCTACTGGCATAATGCTAAGATCAGTAGAATCATCCAGGTACACTGAATTATTACCAGACAACAATTGGAAATATTAAAATTTGGAAATATTTAAATAGGAAATAAAAAACCATTAAGAAAATACAATATATTTCACTCACATCGATTATCCAAAAAACTGTAATTAACACCTCACTAAATTACCACGAGATAACAGTTTTGAAATAATAAAATTGGAAATATGAACGCGTAAAGTGTAGATTAAATATTTACTCACAATAATTATACAGAATCCTTAAAATGTCACAACTTCTGCATAATATTCACATCCACATGGCAATGCATCATACATGTTTACTAAGTCGAGTTGAGAGAAATGATTTGTAAGACAAGTTGAGAGCACACTTTTTTTAAAACTCAACCCCATCGATGACACCCAATCACAAAATGATTCAAAAACACTCAAAATAATTCTGGTTTTAATACACTTATAACAAATTTATATCCGTGAATATATATTACTCCATCCAATTTTAATTCCTGAAAGTAAAATTAATATACAATCAATAGCTCCCTCTATAGTTAAATTAAATATAATATTAACAATATTATCTACAACTACCTGAAAGGTAAAGTGTCGCCATCTATTGGTATTATAATAATTCATAATTAATATATAGTTAAATATCCACTTTATTAGTTACATACTCACATCATTAGATTTATTTATATAAATAAACTTTAAAAAACAATACTAACTTGTAGTTTTACTTTAAATTCAAATAAAATATATTACTACTATATGAATAAATCTACACAGAATTAATTCAACTTGCACATCATTTCAGATATTCTTAACAAGAATATATTATGTAAAAGAGATATTATTTTAATTCAATTTGTTATTGCTGCCAGCTGTGTTAATCCTATGATATTATAGACATTTATTAAATAATTAATGTTTTATTTTTACTACTACTTAAATATATATTAGACTTGTTATTAAATAATTAATGTTTAATTTATACTACATTGTAAATATATTTTATATTTATAGATTAATTTAAATATCTAATTAAATAATTCATAAACAATTCAAAATATCTCAAAATTTATAATATTGATAATTAATAGTATTACTACTGTTTTTCAATCAAATTAATGCAATGCAGTAATTAAAATACTTGTTAATTTTAATTATTCATAGACAATGATAAAAACTATATATATTTATATTTATATATATTGCAAATAGATATGTATATGAGTTATAATCACCATGTTATCATTGTATAATTTAATTTGTTATTGTATAAGTTAATTTATAAATGTATGAAAACTGCACATCAATAATACCTTAAACAGAGGTGATCGGCAACGCACAATCACAACTATACAAAGTATAAATAATGTTCAATCAAATATTAAATTTCCTAATATGTTATAATTGTAATTATGTATGTTATATTTGTATATATATATATATATATATATATATATATATATATAAATGAGTTCTTGCATTTGCACTTCTGAATGAAGCCCCAAAATACTTTTTAGTATAATATATTAAAGTATAATATAAAGTACTCACCTTTGGAGCTCTAAACATACTTAAATTTTTTTTCCCTTCGATTTTTCTTTTTTTTATCTCATCATCATAGCCCGATTTACATCCCGGAATAAAACATTTATACCCCATCTTAAATTTATGACATATAATTGCTATAATTAAAAATAATCGAGTAAAATACTTTCAGAATTTAACATGTAATCTAACGAGATTCTGTTTAAAGACAGCCGCCAAAATTTTACAGCGCCCTCTTTCGTTAAAAAAATCTGGCTTGCATTTTCGATATCCTCGCCTATTCTAGTTTCCCCTCCAGGTTCTTTCTCCGTGGTACATATTTAATAAAGATCCTTATGTATCTTCATTATGCAAAAGGTAAAGATTATCACATGGCAAAGCAAGATGCGCAAACGAACAAAATATGCTTCTTACAGCCTTTTTCAACAATTGCGAAAAAAGTTTGTTCTGCCAAAAAAAAAGACCACATATGAGTCGGTGAGTACGGAGCATGACCTCCTCCTACACTGATGCACATTTTGCAACGTTTGTGTTTGCTGGTCACAAAACAGTTAAAGAGAGCTTGGAGAATTCTGTCTCATTCGTTTCACAGGATGATTTTCAGTTCTTGCACGGTTCAATACATCTACGGAGTGTATACCAGGCGTGCTCTATAACATTTAAGCCTAGAGAATAAACAACGCACGTTATGCGCTCAATATCATCTCTTGCTAGTGTTAGGGGCACTTCAGAAGTCATTCAGAAGTAAGCGGGCATTGTTATCAATGAAAAGAAATTCTGGACTAACTGGCACCACGGAAAAGATCAATATAACGCA
The DNA here is from genome assembly GCA_963931845.1 of Maratus michaelseni. Lineage (NCBI taxonomy): Eukaryota > Metazoa > Arthropoda > Arachnida > Araneae > Salticidae > Maratus > Maratus michaelseni. The sequence continues at coordinate 143,763,198 of OZ007597.1, forward strand.
TGTGCAATACCACTGCGATGTCGTCACTGTACCTTTTTCAAATATGTAAAGGATAATTCTGCCATTATGAGTGATACCCGCTCACGCAATCACTCTTTGGCCATAATTATCAGTTTCCTGAACATTCTAGTGATGGGAATCAATTCCTCTCTCTTTATCCACACAAGCTGGTGCCCAGAATCACTGATTACGGTATAGCGGGATTTGTTAGAGAGCATGATTCTGGACCACGGTTTCTGACCAAAACGAATATGCTCCTTACATTGAAGTAAACTTTTCCTATGATGATGTGCTCATAGTGGAATGCATGGTTATGGAACAAGCTTCTTTGCATCTAGGCCAACATTATTTATTCGCCAAAAATAGTTCTCGCAGATAACCAAGTACCAGTAGCATTAGCAAGGTCTGAGGTTATCTGACCTGGTTGGTTGGTTGGTTGTATATAGTTTAATGGCGCAAGGTCCCATTGGGGACAAGCTGCGCCAAAGAAAAAATATATTAAAAGAAAATCCACAATTTAATGCGAACAAAAGCAAAAAGGAAACAAAGCCTAATGGGGAAAAAATCTAAATGGGGCTACCCAGACCTTAGTCAGACATTGTATAAAACAAAGATAAAGAATTCTTAAAGTAAGGTATAAAAAACTATATTAGGAAATATCATCTGAATGGGGTTACCCCATCCAGATGTCAAGTTAAATAAGTATAAACTAACTTTGTTATATATAAAACATGAAGGGTATATAAAAACTAGATCTCAAAATAAAAGCCAGTATGTTTTAGAAAACGAAAGAGTGCCCCATGAGGTGTTTCCCCAATGAGGTTTGTCAAGATTGGTGATGATGAATTAAAATAAACTCTGTACAAGTGCCGGAGGCCCGGACAGTCAGTTAAAAGATGAAAAATAGTCAAGCAATCAAAATGACAGTGTGGACACATGGGTGTGTCCTCCCGAAGTAAAAGATGTTTATGAGTGATCCTTGAATGTCCAATTCTCAGACGAGTCAGCAGAACATCTGTTTTTCTAGGAGTTATCTGACCTGGAGTCTCCTCTTGATCACTAAGCAGACATTATCGATGCCTTTGAGGTGTGATGTTCCTACTTACTATGGCTTTCAGAATGCCTTCTCGTAGCATTTTCAGATCTAGAGGTCTTTTTGAACATCTTCGACACGTCTCTTGTTTTGGTAACTTGAGTGACATTTTACCCTACCTTGGAGCATCCAACTGCTCAAGCATGATCGTACACAATCAAATGAAGTCTTACAGATATTTAGCAGTCAATACATATCGTCCAAAAACGAAATTTACAGCTCTATCTGCAGAAACCTACAGTGTGACTTCCCCCTCAAATGTTACTACTTGCAATTTCAAAGAAGAAAACTACATGGACGCAGGCAAGAGACTTTGCCATACAGCGTCCTCTACCGTTGTTTCTTTTACGATTGCGCGGCTTAATGAAACGTAATTTTGCACATATTCGTTGTTCATTAGCATTTGTCAAGCAGTGTAAAAAAAATGAGACGTCATATGACATAATCTTGAAGAAGAGTTAGCCGGGTTTGAGCAGCGGATGCTGCAACCAGGTTCGATAAAGTGATTATTTTTGTTTTATTTCTGTTTTCGATAATAAATGTTGCTATTGTTAGTTAGGGAATTTTTATTCGACGAAATAGTACCCCTAGACAGAGGATCCAACCCACCTGTATGGTCGTAGCTGGTCGTTATATTGAGTGTAAGAATTACCTATTTGCTTGATTAGGCACTATTGCATCGCTCCTAATGGAAGGATCGCTATAATGAACATTCGTTATATTGGTTCCCTATAATAAACACACCGGGCAAAAAATTACTTACTCCATGTTGATGTTTTAGCAGCTATTCAAAATAGTCCTCCATATTTTCTATGGAGTTAATATCATGTGATTCTATAGGCGATTCGAAGTGCTATGGTCTGTGAGTATTCGTCAAAACAGTCACGTATTCATATAGCTGTGTGAACAAGGCTGGAGTCATCTTAGAAAAGGGGGGGGGGGTGGTGGTAGGTCCATACCATATTTATCAAGATGTTGAATGAGGCTTTACACCTGATTACCGAGAATGTCCAAATAAACACCCTGGTTTATATTAATGGACAGCTTAACCACCCAGTTTTGCCCGAATGCCACTTATGGGCAAAAAGAGTTTGCTTGCTTCGTTACTAAAAGCTTTTGGATAGCACTAATTTTTAACTCTAATCTTCACTTTATTAATTGGCAGACATTTTTCGATTATATAAGATAAATATTTTAGTACGGAAAAAGTGGTGCTTTGTCCCTATTTTTAGTTTATTATATCAAAAAACCGAAACTGTTAAGGGGTTAATCAGTGGCCTAAGTTATAGTACGATAAACAACACGAAACCATCACAGGGTCGTAACGCTATCTGCAAAATCAGAGGCCTTTGAAATTTTTGGTGGGGCTAATTCGCAGCTTTTCTTTTTTCCTCTACTTTAATGATATATAAATATAGACAGAAGTACGGGCAAGTACCCCTGTCATAAAACTTTTGAATACAAAGTTTTAAAATTTTTTAATGTACAGATGATACCTTTAGTATTCAAAGGTTATGAAGTCTAGAGAAAGCTCATGAATTTACAAGGGAGGAGGCTCAGTCCACCATGGTTAAGGCCCTGAACCATCAGAGAACCAACTGCTGTTGAACTACATCCTCCACACACTGCGTTTAAATGTCTCATTTAGCCAAAAGTGCGCTCAAAATGTCGCTGTCATTCGTAAATAAGGTAAATTTGTGATTCGTTGCACCACTTTCTGCGCTGTGAGGTACAGTGCTACAACTGTTTGTTGCATGCAGTTCCCATCGTAATAATTGCTGAAAAACAGGTTGGGCTGGACCTACATTCACTGACTGCAGCAATTTCTGTCAAGTTTGTTACCGATTTTCATTGACACGACAATGTGCGACACTTGTTTCTAGTTCCTATGGGTTTTGTATCTTTATAGAACCGCGGTTTTTATCCAGCGTTTCGTGGCCACCAGGTGTACACCATTCTTTGCAAACACGCTGTTCTCTGAATGGTGACTAATTTTTTGTCCAATATACTTGTGTATACATTATAACTCAAGTGTTAATCTATAAGTCCTGCGGCTACATTAGAGTCCTGCATCAGGTTGGATAACGCACATTTATAGAACCCTGACAGACCCATAATTTGATTGACTAATTTATTTTTGCTATGGATCATGTTTCGGGATAGGTTGACTTTGATTTTTTTTTACTTTTCCAAAAATTTTCTTCGTTATTTTGGTTGCTAAAGACTTTTTATATTTTAGCATTTTCTGCAAGAATTATTCTAATTTTTATGATTATCTATTTCATAACACATAACAACTTCCAGAAAAACAAAGTCACTTAGTACTTTTTTAAAAACTCGTTTTTTAAAGAAAATGGTTTACTTAAAACGGTTAGTTAAAAGTTGAGCTGTTCATTTTCTATCATTTTTCACAAACTTTAATAAATCGAAAAAGAAATTCACAATTGTATGCAGTTAAACATCTGTATGCGACTATTGCTTTTAAAGATCTAGTAAATATATAGAGGTGCTCAATACTTATGTTCAAGGCTGTAACTTCATTTTCCTTCAGAAAAGAATTTTATATAAGATATATTGTTGTAGACCATTTTTTCATAAAGGCATCAAAATATGTTATTATTTTCTTTTAATTTGAGTTTTAGGTTTGGTTGCGAGCAAGGCCGTAACAAGATGAGGGCAGGGTAGGCTGAAATCCGCCTAGCAACTTCTAAAGCCCCCTCTAGAATTCTTAAACTTTAAAAAATAAATAGCATCCATATTGCATTTTAAAACTTTTACACTCTGTAACAATGGTTTTATGGCAGGTGGACTCTACTTCTGTCTGTATTTATTTACCATCATCTGTCTTATTTATTTATTATTAAGGCTGTTCTCAAATCCAAACTGGCTACTTTATGACATATTTTTAAATTCATTTTTGTTCGGAAATGCGTAAAATTGGCAGGTGTTCTTATTCAGAAACTTTGAAATTGAAACATATTTTTGATTTTTTGAACATCTTTCAGAAAATACTGTCACAGTCGGTGTTTTGAACAGGTTTTCCGATGAAGAGAAAAAATATGTCGTCACAGCCACGGGACACGAATCGCTTATAACTCGATAAGTAATTTATTTATCAAAAAACAGAAAACTCACTTCGATTCCAAATAGTCAGGCCTGCTAATGTTATACCTTTGCATTTAAAAATGAGTCAGAAAATGTGCGAGAAATTTTCATGTTGTTCAAGTCATTTGAGAATCACCTTAAGGCGGTAGAAACAAAAAATCAGACGTCAATTAGCTCCACCAAAAAACTTTCAAAGATCCGTCAGACTTTGCCAGATGGTTACGGCCCTGGTTGCGGGTAAATGAAAATTATTTTGTGGGGGTTTAATTCAGTTTATATCCGACTCGTGCACCACCCTAGGATACATCACAGCAAGCTCCCCACTTTTGTCTCGCCTGCCCATGTTTAAGAGATGTCATCCCTGAGCAATTAGAACATAGCACTCATAATGACGTCACTTCGCATGTCCAAGTTACGTCAATTAACTTCTGAGAGAAAAAAAAAAAGACTTCATATAAATAATAAAACAAAATTAGAGCTTTAAGGTGAAATAGAAGTCGGCCACTTCTCTGCTGATGTGGTTCTCCTTGATACGAGTCATGACCTCCCTTTTTGGACGTTCTCCAAAGTTATAAGAAAAAACTGGACTGGAAGAATTTCAAAATGTTAAAACATAACTCCTGCAAATTATGAACATGGGAAAAGAGATATGTTAATAGTATGACATGACAGATATGTAATTATTCGAAGTCGAAAGTGCTGATTAAGCAAAGGCCAATGTTTTGCGATGCCTTATGCAGTGTTGTACGAGAGTAGTTTGATAAGTTCTCGGCTTGACACAGAGATGGAACAAGCATGACTAAATGACAATGATGTTTGTTTGTAAAGTAATGATCCTTTAGAAGACATGCTGCCGAGTTTCAGACGCGTGCGTTTATTGGTTATTGCTGGGCAATAAAAAATAAACAAGTTTTGATAGAAAGTTTCGCATTGTTGAGCAGGTCATTTGAGGCAACCTTAAATTTAAGCGAAATAAACAAACTTCTAAAGGATACATTATGAAGTTATTTAAACATATTAATCTAGAGTAATCATCCCCGCCAATACAATATTCGCTCAGAACAACTATTTGGTCATGATATCTGGACTGTTATTTTAAGCAGCACAACAGAATAAACCGCAGATAAAGGGACTCCGAACAAACTATGTATGAATAATTACACTATAGTTATTTTTAGCTGTTGTGCTGTTTATTCTTAACTGTTGTGCTGTTTCAAATAACAGCCCAGACGTCATGACCAAATTGTTTTTCTGAGTTGTGTTGGCTGGGACGTCGTCGTCCAGATAGCTCAATTGGAAGAGCACTGGCAACTGAAGCCAAAGATTCTGGGTTCGTGTCCCAGCTTGGACACATTTTCGATCAGATGGGAAAATTACTACTCATATGAATTATTTACCAATCACTTGATTGTGTTAAAAATAATTATAGTAATATCAATATTAGCTGCGATACGATCACCTGCGACCTAGAGAATAAATCCAATTATAAACTAGTCGTTGGGGGCCACCGTAATACTTACCCATCATGGATATGCATAATATAAAATATGAAAATAAAACATGTGTAAACTATTTATAAAATGCATCGCAATTCGAATAAAATCGTGGCTTGATGACGTCATAAACTTTAAATGCTCTGTTACTGAATTGCGTAAGAGAAACATCCTCATAACTCTAAAAATTATAATCATATTAACTAAGAGTTTACTGCGTCGGATTAAGCGTCTCTTTTCCAATTAAAATATATCTTTGAATTGAAATTTGAATGAAATACAGGGTCGTGAAAAATCGAAGAGTGTAGAAAATGTGATTTCAAATATCTCGGCAACTCATTATCCGATTGACTTCATTCTTTATGCAAAATTTGTTTTGTTTTTTTATTGTCTTCTATATTCACTCCTTAAAAAAAAACAATTTCGAAAATTTTTATATACCTTTTATCAGAACGAATATTTCGAGAGTCCGAAAAAAATAGTTCCGGATAATCGAAATCACCGAAATTCAATAAGCTTCTTCCTATTATTACATACTAAGTAAATATAAATTTCAAGTCTCTATCTCAATTTGTTCGGGAGATGCAGTGTTTACAGACACACACACAGACAGACAGACGGACGGCAATTTTTTTTTTTTCCTTCTAAAAATATGTTTTTCCGTATGTCCAATGTCTGAAACGTGTAAATCCGTCGAAAAAATTTTCGATTTTTAAAATGATTATTACAAGACTTACCCTATACTACGTATGATGGCTATGTAACATTGCATTTTGAATGTAAAATTCTCCTGCTTTTTCTGTTCATTTTTTTTTTTTTTTTTTTTTTTACTTTACGTGCTAAAATTCGTGATTAGATAAAATAAAAATCTGTCAACGCCGAATTCAACAATAAATCTCAGAAAAAGAACTTTAAATTTAAAGAAAATTTTAAAATAATTTTATATCATATAAGATATGAGAAAACGGCAATACTATTTCCCGTTTCTTAGTGAATTAAGCAGGTAAAAGTGAAATGATTCAGAAATAGCTTTAGGGGCAGATTCAAACTCCCTTTGTTAACTATGTATTCCTTATCTGAATTTCTTTAACAATGAAGTCAAGATAAGGCAGCTGTGTCATCTTAAGTGCAGACGTTTATTATGAAGAATCTTCAATGGATTAAACCGTTTCTTAATTTTTTGCTTAAGTTTGAAAGATCTAGTCCGCGTTAAGAATTTTATTAACTATCTTCAAGATTTCAGAAAAGTGTTTAATGAGATTCGTTAGACTGCTTGTCCCAATTTCCGAAAAATGCCTAAGGGTTGTTCTCAAATCCAAACTGGCTCCTTTCTGATATATTCATGAAGGTATTTTCATTCATAAATGCATGGGTCTTTGGCAATTTAATTAACCACAATATTATTTTTTTTTCTGGTGATTTTTACTTTCTTCTTTTCTATACAAGAAGAAAATATTGATTGAGAGTGTTGAAAGAAGATTCATGAGAAATTTCGACTTCCTGTTTTCGGAGGATTTATATGTTTTAGGAAGTTTTGAACATGATTTGACTGTTTTTAAAGCCTCAGAAATAGTTGTCAAAATTTGTTCTCAAATCCAAACTGGCTCCTATTTCTGATGTATTCATGAAGGTATTTTCATTCATAAATGCATGGGTCATTGGCAATAACCACAATATTCTTTATTTCTGGTGATTTTTACTTTCTTATTATTATTATTAAACCGCAGACCAGGCCCCTACCTGCCGGGCATTATGCCCAGCTTAACGAGTTTGTATACCTGGCCCCGGGGCGAAATTCGCCTAATCTCCTCATACCGGAGATCCACCTGATTAGCTTCTTGGGTGTCCTTGGCTGCAACGGTATTTCGTGAGAGTTACTATGATACTGTGTTGGCCGGTTCTAGTTTGTTATTAATTATGGGTATCTGGGTATGTTGTCGAATAAGGAAAGGGGCTTGCTTTCGGGCCATATTCACACTGACTATGGTTGCTAATATAGACAGGTTTATATAATTCAGTTTAAATATTTGTGTTTCCGCTATGTATTACATCTTGTCTGTAGTGGTCCTCTCTCTAGTGTTGTTCTCTAGTGGTTTGCTACAGTTTCTCTACTTGACAGCTCACGGCATCCAGCCAACCTCGCTGAAATGGCAGGTTTAAAATAGAAATTTAAATTTAAAAAAAAAAGAAAAGAGAAAGGAATTGGTCTCGTAATTTAGAACCTTGATCAGGTGACGAGACCTTCACCTGACTAGGCACCTCCAGAGGTATAATTCAAAGGGAACTTGGAGGACTTTGCACCCACGACGGATTTTACATGCACCAGGCGCCATTAGCGTACATGGCGATTTTTACTTTCTTCTGTCTATACAAGAAGAAAGTATTGATTGAAAGTATTGAAAGAAGATTCATGAGAAATTTCGACTTCCTGTTTTCGGAGGATTTATATGTTTTAGGAAATTTTGAACATGATTTGACTGTTTTTAAAGCCTCAGAAATAGTTGTCAAAATTTGTTCTCAAATCCAAACTGGCTCCTATTTCTGATGTATTCATGAAGGTATTTTCATTCATAAATGCATGGGTCTTTGGCAATTTAATTAACCACAATATTCTTTATTTCTTGGTAATTTTTACTTTCTTCTTGTCTATATAAGAAGAAAGTATTGAAAGAAGATTCATGAAAAATTTCGACTTCCGGAGGATTTATACATTTTAGGAGGTCTTGAACATGATTTGACTGTTTTTAGCCTCAAAAATATTTGTCAAAATTTGTTCTCAAATCCAAACTGGCTCCTTTATGAGATATTCATGAAGGTATTTTCATTCATAAATGCATGAGTCTTTGGCAATAACCATAATATTCTTTATTTCTGGTGATTTTTACTTTCTTCTGTCTATACAAGAAGAAAGTATTGATTGAAAGTATTGAAAGAAGATTCAGGAAAATTTTTAACTACCGGTTTTTGGAGGATTTATACATTTTAGGAGGTCTTGAACATGATTTGACTGTTTTTAGCCTCAAAAATAGTTGTCCAAATTTGTACTTAAGTCCAAACTGGCTCCTTTCTGATATAATCATGAAGGTATTTTCATTCATAAATGCATGGGTCTTTGGCAATTTAATTAACCACAATATTCTTTATTGCTCGGTGATTTTTACTTTCTTCTTTTCTATATAAGAAGAAAGTATTGATTGAGAGTATTGAAAGAAGATTCATGAGAAATTTCGACTTCCTGTTTTCGGAGGATTTATATGTTTTATAGGAGGCCCTGAACATGATTTGACTGTTTTTAGAAAATGCCAGTCCGTGTATATCTTGTCTGTATCTGGTACACATTTTGTAGGCAGTTATGAAAGAATTAACGCACATTACCGAATAAGGAAAAAAATTGGGGGAAAAATTATTAATTATCAATCGTTATACTTTTTTTTTTTTAGATGTATGAAAAAAATGAAATTTCTTAACAATGTTCTCTTATTATTGGAAAATGTTTCAAAATCTATGGCGAATGCATGATTTTTACTTTCTTCTATCTGTATACAAGAAAAAAGTATTGGATTCGTGAAAATTTTCGTATTTCGGGTTGTTTATGTTGTTATTGTTTATTTATTTATTTTTGTGTTTGTTTAGTTTCATGCCAGTCCGTGTATCTTGTCTATATGTGGTACTCATTCTGTAGGCAGTTATGAAAGAATTCACGCACATTACCGAATATGGACAAAAATTGGAAAAAAAAATTATCACTCGTTATACGTTCTTTTTTCTTTTTTACATTGTTTATTTAGCTGTATGAAAAAAATGAAATTTCTTAACAATGTTCTCTTATTATTGGAAAATGTTTCAAAATCTATAGTGAATGCATACTTTTTACTTTCTTCTGTCTATTAAAAGAAGCATTGGATTCGTGAAAATTCTCGTATTTCGGTTTTCAGCTTGTTTATGTTTATTGTTATTGTTTATTTATTTATTTTTGTGTTTGTTTGGTTTCATTGAAAACTAAATGTATAAACGACGCTCTGTTTTCAAAATAAAAATAATCGAAATATTCAAAAGGAATCTAAAAAGTTTTTCCTTTTAAAAAATTTTCGTGAATTATCAAAATGGTCCGAGATATCATAAAACTCGGGGGGGGGGGGATTTTTTTTTTTTTTTTTACAAAATTCAAAAAAAGGTTTAAAATTTTTTTTTGTTTTGTTTTTAATAAAGTGCTACAATTCCCCATGCAAATACGACAATTAGATCAAAAGCTACAACAGTTTTCATGGTGTGCTGTTTGTGGTTATTAAAGATATTAATTCTTTGAAATGTAAATATTTAATACTTTATATGCATTTATCTCAAGAAGTATTTGTTTAAAATATGCCATATTTAAATTTCGACACATAAGTTTCTGTAAAAGATAACGACATGAAAAATCTGTGCACTATTTTTTAAGATTTTTTTGTTTTGAGGGGGGAAAAAATGAAAATATTATTTTCGTATGAAAATTACGCTAAAAGGCACTTTTTCTTTTAAAATAAATACTTTTGTAAATCCTGAAAACAAATTAACTTTTATTCTTATTTGTCCTAAAAAAAAAAGAAAGAAAGAAAAAGAGCCAAAATCTTTGTTCTAAAAAAAAAAAATTTTTTTTTTTTACATTTTACTATGAAAAAGAATGTAAATATAAACAAAATTCCTAAAAATAGAAAGCGTTCAAAAATTCCAAAAAAATACTGTATAATTTAGCAGTTCAGATTCTTTAAAATGAATGCCCAATCTTTATAAACATCTAATCCGATTTCGCGGTAAAAATTACACTAAAAAATAACTTTATTTTAAAATAAATATTTTTGTAAATCGTGAAAACAAATTAACTTTTATTTTCGTTTGTCCTCAAGGAATTAATAAAAGAAAAAAGAAAAAGAAGAAGAATGCAAAATGAGTTAATTTTTCAGAAGACGCATCAATTTTTAAATACGGCCCTGCATGACTAAAACTAAGAATTTTTTTAATCCAAAATCTATTTTTTAAGGATTTTACATAATGAAAAAGAATGTAAATATACACAAAATTCCTAGAAGAAGAAGAAGAAGAAGAAGAAGAAGAAGAAGAATGCAAAATGAGGTTTTTTTTTTTTTTTTTTTTCCAGAAGATGTATCAATTTTTAAATGACATGCTAAAACTAAAAATTTTTTTAATTCAAAATATATTTTTTAAGGATTTTACATAATGAAAAAGGAATGTAAATATAAACAAAATTTCTAGAAATAGAGCAAGAAGGAAAGTATTCATAAATTAAAAAAATAAATAAAGTATAATCTGACGCCTTAATTTTTACAAATGAATTCCCAATCTTACATCGAATTCGAATTCGTAGTAGAAATTACGCTAAAAAATTACTTTATTTTAAAATAATGCACAATGAGTTGTTTTTTCAGAAGATGTATGAATATTTTCAAAAAAAAAAAAAAGAAAAAGAGAGAGTTTTTTTTTTTTTTTTTTTGGATGTATCCATTTTTAAACACGGCCCTGCATGGCTAAGATTAAAAATTTTTTAATTTAAAAAATCCATAATATAATTTTTAAAGATTTTACATATGAAAACGAATGTAAATATAAACAAAATTCCTAGGAATAGAGCGAAAGTATTCCTAAATTAGAAAAATAAATAAAGTATAATTTGGTACCTTAATTCTTACAATTGAATTTCCAATCTGGTACTTTTCGGTTAGCCGGGCGCCAGTGATATATATACATGTATACATATACACACACATATATACACACATATCTACATATATATACATTACACACACATATATATATGTATATATACAAATATATGTATATACATTTGTATTTATATATGTACATATATCACTGGCGCCCGGCTAACCGAAAAGTACCTCCAATCTTATATTCGTAGAAAAAATTATGCTAAAAAAGGAACTTTGTTTTAAAATAAACATTTTTGTAAAATCCTAAAAACAAATTAACTTTTATTTTTCCTTTGTCCTCAAAAAAAAAAAAAAAAAAAAAAAAAAAAAAAAATGCAAAATGATATATTTTTTTAGAAGATGTATAATTTTTTAAACACGGCCCTGCATGACTAAAAAAAAATTTTTTTTAATTTTTAGAAATCCAAAATATACTTTTTAAAGATTTTACCGCACAAAATTCTTAGAAATAGAGCAAGGGATTCATAAATTTAAACAAGAACGAAAAATCATGCGTCAAGCATAGATTATGTAACACTTTCCAACGCTTCCAAAATAATTTTACGAATCATACTCTTTAATAAGCTAAAAGATAACATCTAAGTAATCCGAATACTTTTATTCAGCCCTGTATAGGATCTATAGATTTGTATATATACTACATAGGATGCTAAATTTTAGTTCAGTTAGGAAACACGTAGCACAGTTTAAAATTCTCCGTCTAGAGTTAAATAATACGGAAATGTGTTCCCGAACTTTTGTGCTTCCCTGTATAGGATCTACAGAATTTATACACACCACGTAATATACAAAAAGCGATTTAAAATTAAAATCGTATTCAGTAACTTAAAACGCACTTCCAGGAATTATTGTTAACATACAGTAGAGAATTCTTTTGTGTGTCCCTGTAAATGAACGATGACTGCTATACACACAATATTCTGTAGTAAGTCTCTTGTAATGAACCTTATATTAATTTCAATGCGTTTAAAATAGTGAAACATTATTTAAATAAACCGCAGACGATTTTTCTCCATAGACGTAATGTAACGGAATTCTTTTGACTGTCCCTGTAAAGTAAGTATAAGTGCTATGCACACCCTATTCCATATTAAGCTTCTTCTAATGCACCTTAATGATATATATAAATTTCAATGCGTTTAAAATAGTGAAACATTATTTAAATAAACCGCAAATGATTTTTCCCCATAGACCGCAATGTAACGGAATTATTTTGAGTGTCCCTGTAAAAAAACTATAAGTGCTACATACTTCCGTTGAAATAGGGAACATGCTATAGATAACGATTATAACATATAAAAATTGCAGGGCAATCCGAGCATATTTACGGGAGTTAGAGCACGGACAGACGGCAGACGGCCAGACAAACCGAAGTCATAAACACTTTTCAACTAGGTTGGAAAGTGTTAAAAAATAAAGTATAATTTGGTACATTAATTCATAGAAATGAACTCCCTAACTTACATCTAATCCACATTAGATTTAAGATTCGTGGTAAAAATTACGCTAAAAAATAACTTTATTTTAAAATAAACAGCTTTGTAAATACTGAAAACAAATTAACTTTTATTTGCCTTTGTCCTCTAGGGGAAAAAAATGCAAAATGCGTTATTTTTTCAGAAGATGTATCAATTTTTAAACTCGGCCATTCATAGGTAAAAAAAAAAAAAAAAAAAAAAAAAAAAAAAAAGAATTTTAAAAATCCAATATATATATTTTTTAAGATTTTACAAATGAAAAAGAATGTAAGTATAAAGTAAGTATAATAAGTATAAGAGAGTAAGTATAAGTATCTCTCTTCCAAGAAAAAGAGAGAGAAAAGATAGTTATAATATATATATTTTTTAATTCTCTAAAATGAATTCCAAATTTCTAGAAATATCTCATCTGAAAATGGCATAAGCCACTACTACTCTTTTTTTCCTTCAATGATTAAAATCATCCCATTCAACTAAAAACACAACGTATTCACCAAATAGTTTAACAATAACTATTCATATTACGTTTCAAAAGGAAAAACAAGTTTAGTAAACAACTATTTTCTGAGATTTTTTTCCCCTTTCTAACAAACAAAACAAGGTACACCACAGATAGGGGGAAAAGGGCGACGATTGGGAGGGAGAATCGATATCAAAAGGCGGCTTTTGAGAACGCCGAGAGAACCGGCTAGAACTGGTTTTCAACTCAATGTTTACCTTTTTCAGACATTACGAACAGTTTCCTTTCCTGGAATATCTTGTTTACATTTTGATGGATTCAAACAATATGTAAACAAAGGAAAAGTTTGATATATGTGACATAATGTCAATGTAAATTATACAGTATTTAATAATTTATTGTCATAAACAAATACGAGATTTTTTTTTAAATAATGTGTCTGGTAATTCTTGAAGAAGAATTACTTGCAGTTATGTAAAAAACAACACAAATCAAGCAAAATACGCATTTTTCATATTAATATATTGCAATAAAATAATAAATATTTCTGAATATATTTTGTCAAATTGCTACGCATTTTATAGTTCCAAAGATTGGAAAATATTTAATATTTTACAATTAGAATCTGCTGAACTTTTATTGTTATGTATTAGTATTTTTTCTGGATCAAAAAAATATTTTTTTTTTCCCCTTAAAATTATTAATGAAAAGGGTAGAAAATGCAATAAATGTCTTCAGACACTTGTGAGGCTTCAAACAAAATCATCTGTTATGAATACAGAAATAATGTATTGCATTATTTGGTATTAAAAGTAAGTGGCAACACCTTTGACAATCGTCTGCTTATTTTATTAAATTAATTTTAGTAGGAATATTTTACATTTTAAAGTTAAGGATAGTTCTGGACAAAACATTACGTTGGATTTTTCGAAATATAGTTCTTGATTTACAACTAGACAGAACGAAATCGATCAAAAAAGTTGTTGAAACCATTAAAAATTAACTTGGTTGGTGAAATTAAAAGTTATTATTAATTCCAAAATTCCAGAAATCAATAAGGAAATTCAAGTGAGCAAATTTATTATTTAAATTGAAAAACATATTAAGAAATAAATATACTTCTAACACAGTTCAGGACATTTTAATTCTACTGTCACTAGTGAGCGATATGAGCAATTATTATTTTCAACTGCATGATGAAGACAGTTATGAATGCATTCTCAAAAAAACAGTCACTGATTTTAAATATTTTGAAGCATTCAGGGGGTTGGTTGAATAAAATAAAATTCTGAACTATCCACTTTCAAAGCAGACTACTGTTCTTAAGTCCATAGGGGGGCTACTTTCAGACACATTTTTTTTTAATTCATTTTTGTTCGGACAGGTGTTCGTATTCAGAAACTATGTAATCGAAACGCGTTTTCCATTTTTTGGTAAAGGCAGAAGATCTTTCATAAAACACTGTCAAAGTCGACATTTTGAACCTAATTCCCAAGAAGCGAAAAAAACGTGTCGTCACATGACCAGAATCCCTTATAACTCGATAAGTAATTTATTTATCAAAAACTGGAAAACTCATTTCTATTCCAAATCGCTGCTCTAGTCAGGCCTGCCAATTTTGTCTTTGCGTTTAAAAATGTGTCAGAGTTTCACGTTGTTGAGCAGGTCATTTGAGAACCACCTTAAATTAAGCTGTCTACTTTCTGACATTTTTATTTGTAAACGCAAAAAATTGGCTGGTGCTCTTATTTTCAAAAATACAAAATCGAATAGAGTTTTCTATTTTTTGATGGAAGCAAAAAATCTTTCAGAAAAGGCTGTTGAACTTGTCGTTTTGAACCAAATTTTCGGACGCGACAGCAATCGCTTGATGACATTCATATAAAAAAAAAAAAAAAATGAAAAACTCGATTCGATAGACATGCACATGCTTTTACTTTTAAAAATGATCCCGTGTATGACTGAAAGGTTTCGCCATTTTTTTTTTTTTTTTTTTTTTTTTGAAAACAGCCTTAAATTAATTGGTACTTCTTTTTCTATTATCCCGTCGACGTCGACCACTTTTCATAACAAAAATTATCGCCAAACTAAGATTAAACACCAAAAATGCAGTCCCATTTACTTGATGTCAGATGCATTATGCGTGTTTATGTCATGTCATCAAGTGTTTTTTAACATTTTAATTCGACATTTGCGTGTATTTTTCATTATGTTTTACTGATTTATTAGTTATTTGATTTCATTAATTAAAATAACAACTGTGTCCTTAAATTCTTATATTTTATTTATTTTGAAATTCCAATGTCAACGTTCTCTCGTTTATTTGGCGATAGTTTTTTTGTTATGAAAAGCGGACCACGGGATAATAGAGAAGTACCAATTAATTTTATCTCATTTTAACAATATCAAAACATACAAAATAAGTATTATAATTTTATATAAAATTACTTATTCGTTTAACTTTTTGTATATTTGCAGAACTTTACTATATATTAAACTATCATGAAGGATGTTAAATTAATATTGCTATAAGCAGTGCATTAAGCAAGTTCAAAACATTGAAAAAATATTTTTTACTGGAATAAATTATCAATTACATAACTTTCCCAAAAATAACACACGATAACTTGAAAATGATCGTTTAAATCTATCTGCTTGCGATTGATGTTAAAAAATACTTGTCAACTTTAAACTTCTCGGCGATACATAAAATTTCACAGAAATCAATATCTGGCTATGTGACATGTTACTACTTTTGAAAACTTGCCAAAATATTTTCATGATTTTTTTTTTTTTTTTTTGTCATGGTTCATATCATATTTTCTCCATTTCAAATTGTAATTGTTACATTACGAGTATGATCTTTGCTTTTTATTAATTTTTCATATCATAGAAGTGGATTGTTTGGAAAACAGGAAAAAAATATTAGAAGTTGTTTGGCAACAAGAAAATACGCCATTTAAAAAAAAAAAAAAAAAAAAAAAAAAAAAAAAAAAACGTATATTAGAAATAAATACGAGTTTATTATTGTTATGAATGATATCATAAAAGTGTGTACTTTTGAAAGCTAGAGAATTAAAATAACTTCTAATCAATAATTTACTTAATTTGTATCTATTCTTTATTGTACGATTTAATAAAGTATGTATATTTGAAAGCTGGAGAATTAAAACTTATTTTAAGTGCTTTAACAATAATTTCCACATTTCTAAATCTGTAGCCCCCCACCCCCTATTTTTTTTTTTTTTTTTTGGCAGAAAAGTCAAAATATTGGTAAAATACAATGAATTTCCCTGAAATCCAATGTATCTTAAGTATAATACTTTAAAATATACTGCCTCTCTCCCCCATTTGTATACAATGAATTTTGGTACTTTTCCAATATATTCCAATTTGCCTTGGCATTTATTTAAAAAAGCTGGGTGCAATTTGAGCTTCAGAAGATTTGTTGCCAAATGACATAAACAACTATGAAAACGAATTTAATGAACTTTTATATAAACATTTTACTTATATATTATTGTTTTATATATACAATTTATACTTCTGTTTGTATGCAAAAATAGACAAATGGCTTCTTTATTATTAAATAAATTATATAAATATAGGTTGCGAGAAAATAAATTCCCTTCTGTTGCCAAGGCCCTTATGCTGGAAAAGTACCAAATTTTCATTCTATGTTCTTTCCATTCATTATTCCTCCACTATGGTAATGGACTTTTATTTATTATCATATATAAAGTACTGAGAAGTATTTGTGATGGTCCTATTTAAAAATTCTTGAAACTTATCAAAATGTCACTGATCAGTTTTGTGCCATCTACTCAAAATTATTAAAAAGTATATCACAATTTGAGTAAATTCCAAAAATTAGGGAAACAGTTCTTGACAAATTCTAACCTACAAATACTCCTGCAGTATAACTTTTAAACCTTCAATTGCAAAACTTTTTAAAAAGAAAAATTTCATATCTACTGAAATGAACTATTTTCATAACTGATAAACCATAATTTCAACATCTAATACAGGCGAGCCTCATTAGAACACAATTTAATAGAATGAAATAACAATTATGGAATCTTTAACATTCTCCAAGAATATTCAGGTTGAGGATATTATTATTACAAAATTCCAATATAGCAAAATAAATATTTGAAGTCATTTTGTATTTGTTCTAATAAAAACTTGGCCATAACATTCATTTCATGTATTTTTCCACAGAACCTACATTGGTAACGTGAAGAAACTTGTAAGCTACTAGTAACGTGAAGAAACTTGTAAGCTACTAGAAACGTGAAGAAACTTGTAAGCTACTAGTAACATGAAGAAACTTGTAAGCTACTAGTAACATGAAGAAACTTGTAAGCTACTAGTAACATGAAGAAACTTGTAAGCTACTAGTAACATGAAGAAACTTGTAAGCTACTAGTAACATGAAGAAACTTGTAAGCTACTAGTAACATGAAGAAACTTGTAAGCTACTAGTAATGTGAAGAAACTTGTAAGCTAATGTTAAACCAGTAACAGCATTTCTTTTCAAAAATTTTAGTTTTAATATTTTTAAATGATTTTATTTTACATAGGATATCTAAAGTCGGTCTCCAGTTAAGTATGTTTTTATTTTTTCGATTTCGGTTATAGATTTTTTTTTTTTAATTAGGTCACTTTCTATTTCGGAACCAGTTCTGAAAGTAAAAATATCCTCATTAAACTGTAACCAACTGAAAGAGTAAAAAAGTACCTAGTTATACATCAACCTTAGATATCCTATGAAGGAAAAAAAAAAATTAAATATTGCAATGTAAATGAGAAATTTAAAAAGAAAATTGCCATTGGTTTAAGGGGACTCTTCACTCACCGAAGAATGTTAAAACTATGGTCCGGTTATTTTCTAATATATCATTTGAATATTTTTAAATGATTTCTCTAATATGGCTATTTTTTACTTTTTCGATTTTGGTTGCAATTTTTTTTTTTATGCAAAGGTATTTTCACTTTCAAAACCAGTTTTTGTGTGAGTGAAGACTCCCCTTAACATTAGTTTGCAAGTAACTTCACATGACTTTTATTAGAATATAAAAAAAAAAACAGTAGTAAAAGTTTATGTATAAAATTAACTCCTTTACAACAAATAGTGCATATAAACATAGAGTGCATTGTATAGTGTGCAAAGTCCACGAGTTTCGACACCAGTATATTCAAACAGAAAAATTCTTTTTTCATCTAATCACAGTAATTGAGTGAATAAATAATAAAACATTACTTCTAAAAAAAAGTGGTGACCAAAATTTAAAAGATTATTTGACGCTTTATTTGAAGGGATTTATTAAAATTTTCTGTTAAATTACCTTCTAAAAATACTTTTTTTTCTATACAATAAATAGAAACATTCAAATTTTTTTTTAAAGCTTCATTTACTTTTAACTGCATATACTTCTATTTTAAAAAGAAAAATAAATGATAATAAATAAAAATCTGAAAATGTGTTTTTTAAATATTAAATTGTATATTTTTTCAGAAACTACTGCTCAAATTCCTACAAACTTTTCATAGTATATTTTTATATAAGGTAATATTTACTAAAACAAGACTTTTTTATTAAAGGATATTTTTCTGTTTAAGAATTTTTTTTGTGATTAATAAATTCACTTTATCAATACACACACACACACACACAAAAAAAAAAAAAAAAAAAAAAAAAAAAAATTTCAATGCAATAATAAATATTTTCAAATTTAAATTCACACCCGCTTGCTAATATGTTAATCCTATGGGGGAAATAATTTACGATATCTCGTTCTCATTTCAATATTTTTAAATGATTTTTTTGCATTGGACAGCTGAGGTCAATCTCTATGCACGCTCCTTTGTACTTTTTTGATTTTGATTACAAGCTTTTTTTTTATTAAAATACTTCCTCTTTCGGAACTGGTTTCAAAAGTGAAAGTATCCTCAATAAAAAAAAACGCAACAAAAATTGAAAAAGTACAAAGCAGCGTGCATAGAGATTGACCTCAGCTATCCAATGCAAGAAAAATTATTTAAAAATATTGAAATGCGAACGAGATATCGTAAATTATTTTCCCCATACGATTAACATTAGTGAGTGGGTGTTTTCGCCTGAGTGAAGTAGCCTCTTAATTTTTCTTTCCTTCATATAACTTTTCAATAACAACCTGAAAAGGAAATGTAAAAAATAAACAAATAGACAAGAGAATAATTCGTCATAAAAAATTTATTTTCCCTGTCTTCTTCATCAGTCAATGAGAGCTACATCCTTAACTTTGTCACACAAAGCTTTTGTCAATCACAAACTTTCATCAGTAACAAGAAAAACTTGGACCAGTTCCATCATCCTTAACATATCACATTTCTTAAAATAGTTTGAATACATACATTGGTGGGACAGCACTTTTAACACAGTCTAAACCAAACAACATCCAGATTCAGGAAAAAGGTAAATTCAGTAGGGTTGCCAAACATACAGGTTACATCATAAAAGTACATAAGGCTGTTCTCAAATCAAAATTTTGTTTCTTTCTTGACACATTTTTAAATTCATTTTTGTTCGAAAACGTATCAAATCGGAAGGTGCTTTTATTCAGAGACTATGTATAGGAGTCGATGCAGGTTTTTTTTTTTTTTTTTCTTGGGATCCATTTTGTGAAATTTATTACATTTTTGTGAAAAATAACATTTTATAATAAAAGTTGAAATCCAGTTACTCAAATTCGAATAAAAAATTTATAAACAAAAACTTTTAAAAATCCTTTTGATGAAGTTTTCTTTTCTGGTAAACTTGTTTGTTTACAAATTACACATTTTAAAACGTCACAAAATAATAAATTGATTAATAAATAGTAAGTTTTTATGGAATAGAATTTTGTGAAAGGGCCTATTTTATTAAAAGGAATTTTGTGAAGAGGCCTATTTTATGAAATTGATTTTTGTGATGGGGTCCAATTTTATCAAAACGATTTTTGTGAAGGGACCCCATTTTATTAAATTGATTTTTGAGAAGGGGCCCATTTTAATAATTTGATTTTTGTGAAGGGAACCCTAAATAGGCCCCCAATTTTGCCTGGATCGACTCTTGATGTAACCTAACTGTTTTGTCCAAGCAGAAGATTTTTCAGAAAACGCTGTCAAAGTTGGCGTTTTGGACTGAATTTCAGTATGCAAGAGCAGAGGAAAGGAAAAAAAACCTGCCATCCTGAGATAACAATCACTTATAACTCAAATGAAAAAAACTGATCATGATTCTTACGATGATCATGTCTGCAAGTATCATGATTTAAAAATGAGTCTGTAAATGTGTCAAGTTTCACGTTGTTGAGCAGGGAGTTTATTTTCCTTGAGAACAGCCTTAAAATGAAAAAAAAAAAAAAAAAAAGCATAATAATATATATAAATTTGTACCTGAGTTTTATAGGAAAGAGGACCAAGTAGTCTTGAATATTATGGCAGTGAAATTATAGACATTTTAATAATTATATCACAACTAGGGGAAAAACAAGACTTTTTTAACATTAAAACTTAATAGTTTCAACAGGTTGCAATGATCACCCATATATCATAGCAAAATTTTTTTTAGGAATATGGGACTCAAATGCATAAAACCCTCTAAGCAGGACTGTGTTTCCGTCACGCATTCATTTTATGTATTGTTCTAGTGCATAAAATAACTATGTAAATTATTCAAATACAAATCCTCTTATGAATGCTTTGTAGAGCTATTATTATATGAATTTTTAAATATAGATATGCAAAAATACTGCCATATGCTTGCTTAGGAACTTAAATGAACATAATTGAAATTTTGTAATTTTTTTATATTTTGCATTTTTTTTTTTTTTTCTAAATTAAACACTATTTTTCAGAGAAAAGTTTCGATTGAATAAATTAATATGTTGAAAAGATAAGTGCAGCCTGCTAGTTAGAAACCTCCAAAAAAAAAAAAAAAAAAAAAAAAAAAAAATGGATACCCATAAAAGATTTTCAATTTTGTAAAAAAATTCTAAAAGAAGTATTTTATATCATATCAAGCATTTAATCACTGATAATTTAAATCTGGTGATGGATAGATGAAACTTTTTAAAAGAGAATGAGTTAAAATCAATATGAATGTTTTATGGATAATTTGAACCCATTCATCTGTGATTAGTAAAATGAACTCTAACAGAAGTTTAAGATAAATAAAATAATAAAGACCTCATGGAATTCGAAAACAATATAATGATAAAAATATTTTTAAAAAGTTTTCAATTCACAAAAAAAAAAAAAAAAAAAAAAAAGTAGACAACCTTTTGGATATATTGATAGTAATAAATACAACTGTAAAAGTCAAGTTCAATTTTTCCTTTCTTTGACTTGTTTTTACAAAATTTCTAATAATAAAAATCAAAATTCATCAATATTCAATCCCCAAATTCAAAGGCTGGATCTTCCCCTTCTAATAAATAATATAAAATCACTTGTTTATTAAGGTGAATTACTTATAAAAAAAGTTGTTTTTAAAACTTATTTTTCCCCTCTTAAGATATAAATATAAAACATCTGACAAAGATGTATAAATTATGGTAGATGTACCTTTACATATTTTGTACTTCGAAAGGTGTGCACACGATTAAACAAAACAAACCAAGATTTACTCTCAATAATTTACAATTAAATATTTTGTAATTCAAATTTATCAATTTTCCTGTTAGATAATAAAATATGCAAAGATAAATTTTAATTGGGTCATGTAATTTATATATAGTATTTTAAAGGATTTAATTAAATTACATATATTTACACTGACAGGAATGTTACATTCAAAACACAAGAAACATTTTATCCAACAAAAAGTTTAACTACTTATTGTTTATTATGATCACAATTAATCCTTTATATTGATTAGTGTGTTTCAAAATATGCAAAATCGATTTTCAATTCCAAAATTGAATTTTTAAATTTATTCACTGTGTCAACTAATTCAAATTATCAGAATTCTCAAGAGATAAAGCTTAGCGTGAGTTTTCAGCAGTTGCATGGGACAATTGCTTAAAACTTTGTGCTTGGGTGAATTATTTAAGTTTGGAAAACACAGCATATCACAAATTCATATCTGTAAGAAATATTTCATTTGGGTAAAGATTACAAGTTACAGTTAACAACAATTCTGTTTTTTTTTTTTTTTCCTTTTTCTTATGTTAGAAATAGTATTTATTTTTCATATTCAAACTACTTCTAAAATTTTAATTGGTGTAATCAATATAAAGGATTACATTAGATTGAAAATAAAATCCAAATCTTACTCATTTTCAGTGCAGCTCAGATGTCTATTTGTATAATTAAAGATACATTTATTTTTACATTAAAGTTATTAACTAATCCTGCAATAATAGTTTATTTTTAAATTTGAAGGGGAAATTTTTCATAAATGTCAGATACACAAATTTCTCCGAAATTTTGTAAATAAAAAATTGTTAACTGTATCATTTCAGTTAGACATAAATGTCTTTATAAAAAATTTGTAAAAATTTTCCAGTTTAATGATGAACCATTTTTAAATGGAAAAAAAAAAAAGAAAGAAAAGAAAACAGAAAATGTCAACAAATTAAGCTTAAAATTTGATACCATTAAAAGATTAATAAGCAAATTAGATTTATATAAACAATTCACATTCATCATTGCAGTAAGTTAGCCTAAATTTATTAGTATATATACTGCAGTATTTAATATGCTGCATAAAACTTTTGTACTTCATGCAAAATAATAATGCAATATGCTTTCCCATTTGAAAATTTTAGTTAAAAAGTACATAAGTTAAATGCAAGAGAGCAAAAGGTTGTTTTGTACAGTTATCTTAAGTTAAAAATCTCATTTTCTATGCACTACTTTCAAATAACGATGTAATTTGGCAACCCTACAATAAAATGTTACAATTGCTCCATACAACACTATTCAGAAATTAACATATAATTGCACAGCACATGTATACTTTTTTTCTTACACGTCAAATACATCATTAATAGCATCAATGTAATGATTGAACATACCGTTTCATTTTTAATTAAATATTTTAAAGTTATTATTATTAATGCCAATACATTAATCAAGTCGCACGAGACAGATGCTTAAAAAAATCAAAATTTGAAAAGGTACCTTATAATATCATTAAATAATAATTTAAGTCAATATTTTATACTTCATAAATAAATAATTTTAAGTACATGAAAATAATTACATAGTTTAATAACTGGTATGAAATATCACTTAAATTTTACCATTCGTTTAAAGGCTAGTTAAATATACTGCGGATAAATATGTCACATTTAATTACTTTTTAGTTAATATTTTTAAATGCTAATATATAAATTAAGCCAAATAAATTTTAAATAACTCTTATTGAATATTTAAATTAAAACATAAGTTAATAATGTAGTTATACAGAAATAATTACACCGTTAATGAAGTTTCACCCACTCTTTAGTAACCTGAAATTTGGATATCAGGTTACTAAACGTTGTGACTTGAAATTAGTAAAACAAGGGATATAGTATAATCAATAGAAGAAAAAAAAAAAAAAAAAACCTAAATTATTTTTTGTTTTAATGCTTATATTTACTAAGTAACAAAAGAATGTATGTTTCAATCTCACAAATTAAAGACATTGCAGCATTAATATAAATTTTATATAACTAATATTTTTTTAAATATTTAAAAACTTATTTTTATGTTAGTAATCAAGAGTTACACTGAAATATTTACAGTGTAATTAGTTTAAAAAATTACATATATCACACTGAGTTTTTAAAAGTTATTATTCGTCCAGTGGATAAATGGATATCGATTATATTATAAAATATTTAGTAAGAAAAGGATATGAGAGTAGAAGAAAAACACTGATACATTTTGTTCATTTACTTTTTTACAGAATTTTTTCGTTAAATTATTCTTATGAATATTGTAATTTTAACAATAAAGGAAATACAAAAAAGGAAAAATATATAAAACCTTATTAATTAAATTTTACAAGATATATCTTTTACTTGAAGCTAAGGTTCTTTATAGGTTTTAAGTTCATCCAAAATCCAGACAAACAATTACATTTTAAGAAAGCTTTTAAAAATTGTTCTTAAGAATATTATAAATTACACAACATTGAAACAAAGCAAATACGAAATATACATATATATTAATTCTTGTTAATTTAACTTTAAGAGATAATATAAAATCTTTACTTGAAGCGAATGCTTTTACTTTTTAACTGTAATCCAAAAGTCCAGAGATAACAATCATAAGTATTTTCGTAGTAAATCCATATAAGTGTTGCTGTTTACATTTTAACAGAACTTTTTCGTTAAATTGTTCTTAAAAATGTTATGAACTTTTGCATATTAGAGCTGTAATAAAAAAGAAAATACAAAAAGAAAATAATATATTAAATCTTGTTAACTTTGTGAGATAAATAAAATTTAAAAAAATTTTACTTGAAGGGAAGGCTTTTGATACTTTTTAACTGAATCCAAAAGTCCAGACATAATTACATTTTAGCAGAAATTTTTTAAATTGTTATTAAGAATATTATACACTTTTACTTGTTAGAATAGTAACACATACAAAAAGAAAAAATTATATACCTTGTTAATTTAACTTTACTCGATTAAATAAAATTTAGAAAAATCTTTACTTGAAGTGAATGTTTTTTTTAATGCTTTTGAACTGAATCCAGAAGTCCAGACATAACAATCATTCTTGAAGTAAATCCTTGTAAGTGTTACTTCTCCACGAAGTTAACGACAAACAGAAGCTCAATGCGATACAGTGCTCACAAGGCTGTTCTTCAAAATTCTAAAAACAAAATCCATATGAAAAAAAAAGTCTCGAATGCAGATACGATGAGGTGGAAATGAAAAAAAATGTTGTAAATGTTATTTCAAAAATTTTCCCGATGAACAGCTTGGAAAATTTTGAAGCAGGTACGCAAGATGAAAAAAGTAACTCAAACAGCGCTCATGCATACATACTCAATCGCACACAACTTAAAAAAAAAAAAATAAGTCTTCAAGTAATAACTAAACGCTGCTTAAACTTTCTGTATCACTTTCTGGTATATCGAATTCATATTTGTAATAATCTGACGATTTCTTAGGCCTTTTGTTATGCTTGTCTAATTGTAACCTTTTAACAGCTTCTTTAATTAAACTACCTTCACGTAACAGTTCTTGAAGCACTTCATATGGATCGTCAGGTGTATCAGAGATGGGAGTTTTTGACTTTAAAATGCAATATTTACAGCTATGAGTGGAATGTTCCATTGAATTTTCTTTATCACCGGTATTATGTCGGCAAACTGTCCGCACCGGCGCTGAATATGGCGACATCCGCCTGTGTTTACTACATACACTGTGTCGGGGTTTAGCTTTCAGCTGCAAGTTGTGTTTGATAGCAGCTACGAGTTCTTCGACATCTGCCGATAAAAAATCCTTTTTAGTCTCTTGAACAACACATATATCCTCCTTGCTAGGCATTTTGTCGATTTATAATCCACAAAGTCGAAATCAAACTTAAATTGATATTATTTGAAGCCGACAAATATAGAACGTCCAACTCCGTCTGGAACCGGCAGAGAAAGACAACAAAGCCCTTTGTTTTGGTACGAGCAAAGCGCGATTCGGTCTGTATGAATGATCTAAACAAACTAGATCCAAATCACATAGCTTATATTTAACTTAACTAAATACAAGAGGTTCTCTTAGGATATCGAAATGATTTGAAATGAGGATTTTATTTAGAGATTAGCTTTAAATGGCTTGAAATTGTAATATGAAACAGTTGGCGCTTTGCCAATGAAGGCTTGTATATGTATCCCTCCGCCGTTGTCTGCGTTAGAGAATTCACGTATTTTTAGGGTTACTACAGATAAACTCATTCTTGACTCCAATGTCGCCAAGAGGTGATTTGTGGAGCCAAGGTATTTTTATTTACATCTCTGATTACATGAAATACCAACTACTTCTATCCGCAGTTTACATTTTAACGATTTTCTTTCATCACAAATGTTATTACAAAAGATTCCTTTGTGAATTTTTGGAGGATAATTAAGCTGTGTGTTATTTGATGACGTTAACTTTTAAAAATATAATGAAAAGAAAGGTATATGTTATACTCAAAGATAAGCATAGATGAACGAAGAGAGATTTTTATTTGGTTAGGCTATGAAATGGGAACACGGATGGGTAGCGTCCATGGCTGTTAAATGATAATTAGAAGATGTTTTGATTCTTTAAAAAACTCTACAGTGAGTTTCGCACGATTGTATTGAAGGAATTCCTCACAAATATAAACTATTATAATCACGAGATCATTTAATACATTAAACAGAGTGGGAAAGTATAATAAGAATGGAAAATAATTATAAATTAAGTTTCATTGTTTAAGCATTAATAAAATTAATACGGAAAGTTACAAATTAAATACATTAAAATATAAAATATTTCTTTTAGATTTTTTTTTTTTTTTCAAACTTAATGAGTCAACAGAAATGCTAATGTTGACTGTGCTAATGAAACATCACCTTTAATTTTTTTTTTTTTTTTTTTTTTTTTTTTTTTTTAGCTGAAATTCGTTATAAAAATCTTTTTTGTTATAGAATGATAAAACCCCATATCTGTGAGAGGTTTTGAATAATTATAATTCACAAAATGCACAATTTCGTTGATTTGCATGTTCATAAAGGAGTTTTTTTAGAAAATACATCTAGCGTAAAAACTAACTTAATGAAAAGCACTAGCAGACAAAATAAATTTAGCATTCAGCGGTTTCAAGGCTTCATAAAAGCAGCCCTTTCTTGAATCCGCTGGTCAAAATTAAAAAGAAAGAAAATGCGAACACACACACATTTTGCTGAAGTAAGAAACACACACACATTTTGCTGCTATTTTTTCTCAATCTCTTTTTCATTCATTTTGCACTGAAAAAAGGCCTCTTATTGTGAAGTCTTGAAATAATTGTATGCAGGGGTCGATGCAGGGTTTTTTTTCTTGGGAGCCCATTTTGTGAAAAATAAGTTATTTTTGTAAAATTTATCATATTTTTGTGAAATGCATTATATTTTTGTGAAAAATAACATTTTTTAACGAAAGATGAAATTTAGCTACTCAAATTCCAACGAAGCATTTAATAATAAATTCTTCTTTAAGGCCTTTTGCTAAAGTTATCCTTTTCGGTAACTTGTTTTGATTGCAAATTACACATTTTTAAACATAACAAAATGTAAAAATAATTAATGAAGAGTATTTTTTATGGAATGGAATTCTGTGAAGGGGCCTATTTTATTAAGAGGAATTTTGCAAAGGGATCTGTTTTATTAAAATGAATTTTGTGAAGGGCCCTGTTTTGTTAAATGGATTTTTGTGAAGGGGTCCTAAATAGGCCCCAAAATTTTCCTGGATCGACCCCTGGTATTCTGCAATATTTTTGGCTGTTTATGCTTTCCTTTATGTTGTTTTTTACACAAGTATTCATCATAAAACAAAATGCTTTGTATGCATTTTATCAAATTTTAAGTGCCTATGGAAAGTGTTTTAACCCCTGAATTCTCGAGCAACCGCGTCAGGAATTCGATTCAAAAAGCCGACTTTGACAGTTTTTTCTGAAAGATCTTTGGCCTTTTATTCACCAAAAAATGGGAAACGTGTTTCGATTACACAGTTTCTGAATAAGAACACCCGCAAATTTCATGCCCTTCCGAAGAAAAATGAATTAAAAAATGTGTCTGAAAGTAGCCCCTTTGGATTCGAGAACAGCCTTAAATAAAATATTTACACTCGTGAATCAGTTCAAAATAAATGAAAATAATAATGGATTTTTATTTAATTAGTTATATATATATCTAGCCAAACTTCCATAGCTGCAATGGTTAGCATGTTGCCTACAGATTTAAGGCGAGGACGTCGGAAATGGAAAGTTCACCGCAGTTCAATTCCCGCGATGCGAGCGGGCTGGCTGTTTAAAAGTGTTCAAGGGAGGTTTTTCCTTGCATGAAAACAAGAAATCGGGCCAGTTTCTCTTTACAACTGACAGTCACTTTTTATTTATTTATTTATTTATTTATTTATTTATTTTTTGACAGCTCATGTTACACTCTAGGCCTCTGTAATGAGATTCATCAACATTTCCACAATTTCCATTCAATAACAATTATAAATTACGTTTCATACTTTAAACATTAATAAAAGTAATATGAAAAATTACAAATCAATTTAATTCAAAATAAATACATTAAGGTGTTCTCAAATTCTTTACTCAACAACGCAAAACTTTCTGACACATTATCTCACTCATTTTTAAAAGTAAACGCATAATATTGACATAGGCCTGACTGTTGGAATGGAATATAGTTTTCCATTTTTTTTTCATAAATAAATTACTTATCGAGTTATAAGTGATTTCCCTCCCCCCCCCCTCTTTCTCGTGCTGCCGTGTCGGGAACTCTCTTCAAAACGCCCACTTTGACAGTATTTTCTGAATAAGAACACCTTCCAATGTCATGCGTTTCCGAACAAAAATGAATTCAGAAATGTGTCAGAAGAAAGTAAGCTCCTTTGGTTTTGAAATGGAAGATTTGATTATGGAAGAAATACTATCAACAAACATCATAGAACTGTGAGGTCGTATATATAAGTGTGTATATATCGTTCAATCAACATCATAAAGGCCTCAGAGGCCTGTGGTGTTACTGTCAGGGTTAAAAGGTCTCTCTGAAGGTGAAGAAGCTTTGAGGGTACCAACATTTTCTTTTGATCTTATTGTGCACAGTTGAAATGCAATTGATAAGTTTTAATTCTCACATATCTTTTTACTTTATTCTATCTTTAGAAGAAGAAAGTATTGGATTCATAAAAATGTTCGAAGTTCCAGTTTTCGACGGATTTATACGTTTTAGACGGTCTTGAACACGATTTGACTTTTTTTAGAAAATGTCTTTCTGTGGTTCTGTCTGTATATGACAAAAATTTTGTGGGCGCTCTATCTCAAGAACTAATATTTAATAAAACTTTAGATTGACCTTGATATAAGTTGGTGTTAATTAGTTTTGGGTGTAAATCACTTAACAGGTGGCGCTGCTATGCTACATCATGATTTTTACGATAGCTATATCTCAAGAACTAATGCACAGAATTTCACCAAACTTTAGATTCCGTTAGACCTTGACATAAATAGACATTGATTACGTTTTGGTATAAATCAACCAACAGGTGGTTCTGCTATGCTACTTTTTTTCATTATTATCACGATAACTATATTTGAAGAACCAAAGCACGGATTTTCATCAAACTTCAGATTCAGTTAGACGTTGACATAAGTTGTTGATTAGGTTTTGGTGTAAATCTCCCAACAGGTGGCGTTGCTATGCTACATTTTGCAGGATTTACACGATTTTAGCGATAGTCCTATCTCAAGAACTAATGCACGGAATTTAATAAAGCTTTAGATTCAGTTAGACCTTGATATATATGGGTGCTGATTCGTTTTTGGTGTATTTGAAACCTATATGAGATAGAAGAAACTTTTGGGATTGGCACATCCGACTACTTTAAATTAGCTAACGTATTCATTAATAATACGCTCATGAAGCTTTCTTTAAAATTTTTCGAAAAGAATTGCATATTTAGTAGTGAAAACATGAGTTCTTAAAAAAAAAAAAAAGGCTGTAGCTCTCGTAGCAATATCTATGTTACACCTCATCCGTTTTCAATCAACCCTTTTCAATTCCCCTTAAGCTAAACATGTAAAGACTAAACAGGTTTCCCGTTTCTGAGGGGAGAAGCCTTCAAAAAACGTTGAAGCCTGCGCAATTAGACCATTTTCACGTGGAAAAACGTGCGGAATGTAGAATTTGACAGAATACGCTTTTCGCTTTAAATATACGGATTAATGAAAACTCTTTGATTAATGAGTTTATTACCAATGAAATATCTTCGAATCTTGCTTGGTTTGTTTTTGCATTAATGATAAATGTGCCTCAATTTAAAAATGCTGCAATAGAAAGATTTTAGCAAATGATACTGGTAATTATTGATTTTTGTGTTTAAAGTCTTTATTTAATGCCAATGTTTCTATTTTAATGAAATCTGACTCTGACATGTTATTTTAGCTTTTATGGAATTTACGATTTTTTTTTTTTTTTTTTTTTTAATCTGATCTGTGGTGACTGATACTCTGAAATATAAATTCCTTGAAAGGGGGGGGGGGAGACCTAACCTCCCTCGAATGGCAACCCTGTCTACAGCTTTATAATATCCCAAAGACTATCAGGCGTTTATTAAATTCTCTTCAGCAATATTTTGTAGTGCTCATGGTAAAGAAAAATTCTTTTAGAGTTTATGGAAGCAGTGTTAATTCAGGGGGTGGCCCAGTGGGATATTCCTCGGAGCATTGAAATGTCCCCTCTGAAAGATTTGACATTTTATGATTTTAATGGTCAAAAAGTACGATCCTCCCCCCCAGAGCCACAGAAATCTCTCCCGGAGAAAAATGTCTGAATTCAACATTGTGTAACAAAATTCTACTTATAGAAACCAAAATACCCCCCACCTCTCTCCTCTAGCAATGCAAAACTGCTTCGACATTTTAAGTTCTAATTATTTATTTATCGTGCATCACATGCTATTAGATGTAACTTTGTTTAAAATGCACTTTATCCACATAAAGATATATGGTTCTAAGTTTATTTTGAAAAAAAAAAAAAAAACTTTAATCGATAAAAATTAATATAAGAAAATTGCCAAATTAAGTGATCGTATTTACGCGCTAGAGTGGCTGAGATTATTAAAAACATTTTTAGTTTTTCTAAGTATTCGTAATGATGTTATAATATTTTCTGAAAGAATTAAAAAAAATGGTTATAATAAACAAGTTTTTTTTTTTTTTTTTTTTTTTTAATAAAACTAAATGTTGTAAATGCATATTTTGTGTTGAACATATTTTTAAAAAGAAAAAAAATCGAAGCTATAAAAATAAGACCTAAATAATTTTGTTCATTTTTTTTTTCTTTATTTTAAGATAAAAATGGACTTTAACTACAGCTCCAGTTGTTATTGTATTAGCAAGTAACTTTGTTATTGTTCTGAAGTACATGTTCTTAAGTGAATTTTGTAGCTTCACAAAATTTATTTTAACACTTCTTTTCTTGAGGGGGGGCGGGGGGGGGGACTAACTGATTCCATAAATATTCCAGTGGTCTAATAAATGAACTTAGAGGTATTCTCAAATGTTTCTTTTCCCGCACTTAGTAGTGCGAATCTTTGATACATTTACGAAATAATTTATATACGTAAATGCATGGAATTTGCAGACATTACTATTTCCAAAACAGCGTTTTTCATTTTCTAATTATGTATATTCAATTTCTTAGCACCTGAATAAGAATACCTACGAAATTTGTAAATCTACAAATAAAATTTGTTTCTTGAATATGTCAGAAAGTGATAAGCTTGGATTTGGGAACAAACTTAAAAACTCAAACATACTTTTATAAAAATCCTAAAAATGAATGAAAATAATTCGAAATATATTTTTACTTTGCATTTAACTACGTTTAACACGCGTATAAATTTAATTAGCTGTAAAAAACAGATGAATCAAAATTATATCCAAAAGATTACTGAACCATTTCCGCAGAGCAAGCAATCAAAATGAGCCATTTACTACCACGTAATAACAATCGGCAACAGGGAAATCCCTGACCTACATTACGCATCAAATTTTCTCCCACAGAAGCCAAAATTAGCGCTAAATCTTCAAATGTGGTAATCCTTAAAGAGAATTCCAGCCTTTGGAGCTAACGCATGCGCAGACAGCGGGTAAACGACCTGTCTGCATCGGAGACTTGTGACGTGTACACAGTTTATCAATCTGCCATTTACGTTTCTGGGGTTTTGTTTATTTATTTTATGCGGTTCGATCCTTTTCTTCCAATTTAGATGCAATATGTGGAAATGTACTTTAAAAACGCTTTTTTAGTTCAGTATTAAGTTTTAATTTTACACATTTATTAGTATTAAACTAAAGTTAAGCAATTTCGCTCTGTTTTAGTACCTGTAAAAAATTCGGTTCTTTGTTCTCGGTCCGTCTGAAAAGGGTATTATTTGCGATTTGCTTCGGTGATGAAACGGGGATTGTTTTCTTTTTAAAGCTGTGTTATGTAACAGGAAAAGGAAAGATGGCAGGCTATTCTAAAGTGTATTGATTTTTCCTTTTGTGGTAGAAAGCTTTTATTTATTTATTTATTGTTGTTGGATTTTTATTCTGTTTTGATGTTTCTCTTATTTGAACTTTTAAAGAGAAAAGAAAAATCTGAATTTTAAATAAATTCGTTTTATTTGTTTAATATCACTAAAGAAAAATTGGGTTAGAAATCTACATCGAGTCTGGTAACCTGATTTTAACCAAGCTTACCCGTACCCAACCCTTGGGTTGGCGCTTTTTTCTTTTTCCTTCTTTTTCGTTCAGGGTCGGATTGATTCTAATTGTTTTGGTTTGGAATTGCGAGTCTGGTTCGTGTTGACCCGATTTTGTAAAACTATTTTTTCATGTGAAAAAACATATTTGAATTTGAATGAATATGAATATACAGAATGTAATATTCACATTTATAAAATCATTAAAAAAAATAATAATAATAACAAATTGTTGTGTAAAAATGCGAAAAACACCATAAAACTTGGCAAAATGTCGATTTTTAACACTTTTCAAAATAGTTGAAGAGTATTTATGACTTCGGTTTGTCTGTCTGTCTGCCCGAGCTCTAACTCTCGTAAAAATACTCAGATTGCCCTGTAATTTTGATATGTTATTGCCGTTTACTATAGCATGATCGCTATTGAAAATGAAGTGTTTAGCGTTTATACTTTTTTTACAGGGACAGTCAAAAGTTTGCTTCATTAAGGTCAATGGGAAAAAGTCATTTCAAATGCATTTTAATGATGCTACATCATTTTAAACATAATGCAATTGATATGCTCTTATGCAGTACACTAAGACATGCATTTTGTAGAATATGGGGTGCAAAGCATTTATAATTCATTTACAAGGTCATACAAAAAAATTACGTTTACAAAAAAACCTTTTAAATAAATAAATACTAGCTGACCCGTTTAGCGTTGCCCGGGCCCGTGAGAATAAATTTAAAAAAAAAACATAAAGTTTTTATTATTTTACATCATTAACCCGATTTTGTATGAAATTATATTTTAAAATGAAAAATTCGCGAAAACATATTGATAATGTGATAAAAGCGCTCATTTTCTTGTTTTTTCACGTAGGGTCGTTTCATAATTTTAAAATAAAAAGTTATTTTTGTCCGAACTCTTTGAAATCTTTATTGGTTATAAATGAAACGGTTTTACAGCCCGTGTAAAAAATATTGTTATCTAGTTGTAAAATAAATGTTTTCTTCTCGCTTTTTTGTTTGTTTTCGCGTCGGCTTCTTTAACATAGCAATAAAAAAATAGTTCTCATCTTCCGAACTCTCTGAAATTCCAGTCGGTCATAAATATAACTGTATCCAAGCTTTCTTAATTTTGCGAAAAAAATATGCATATTTATTAGTGAAAATATGAGTTATTTAAAAAAAGGCTTTAACTCTCAACGCAATGGCCATATTACGCCTCCATCCGTTTTCAATCAACCCTTTTCAATCTCCCTCGGCTAAACAGCTTTCTCGTTTCTGAGGGGGAGAAGCCT
The DNA here is from genome assembly GCA_963931845.1 of Maratus michaelseni. NCBI lineage: Eukaryota > Metazoa > Arthropoda > Arachnida > Araneae > Salticidae > Maratus > Maratus michaelseni. The sequence goes on from OZ007597.1 coordinate 143,797,286, forward strand.
TCAAAAAAAAAAAAAATTGAAGCATGCGCAATGAGACCATTTTCGTGTGGAAAAAAGAATGTGAAATTTGACAGAATGCGCTCTTCGCTTTAAATATACGAATTAATGAAAACTCTTTGATTAATGAATTTATTACCGATGAAATATCTTCGAATCTTGATTGGTTTGTTTTTTCATGTTAGTTCTCAGTAATATTTTTGCCGTTCTCAAAATATTCTGCCGCATGCTACCTGTGGCACGCGTGCCATCAGTTTACCATACCTGATGTATCACAACAATCTCCTTTCACAGTTTATCCAGGCGTAGGACTGACAGCGGTAATATTCCAAAGATTATAAACGCCTCATAGGATTAAAAAAAATTGTTTTTTCTATCATAAGAAAAGTCGTATTTTTATTACTTACCCATCATACGTAGTATAGGGTAAGTCTTGTAATCGTTTTGAAAATAGAAAAAAAAATATTGACGGATTTACACGTTTCAGACACTAGAGATTCCGAAAAACATATTTTTAGAAAAAAATGTTTGCCGCACGTCTGTCTATGTGTGTGTCTCTAAACGTTATATTTCCCGAACAAATTGAGATAGAGACTTGAATTTTGGTATGTACTTAGTATGTAATAATGGGAAGAAGCTTATTGAATTTCAGTAACCTCTATTATCCGGAAACTATTTTTTTCGGACTCTCAAAATATTCGTTCTGGTAAAAGGTAGATAAAAATTTTCGAAATTGTCTTTTTTAAAGGATTGAATATAAAAGACAATAAAACAAAATAAATTTTGCATTAAGAATGAAGTCGATCGGATAATGAGTTGCCGAGATATTTGTAATCACATTTTCCACACTCTTCGATTTTTCATGACCCTGTATTTCATTACAATTTCAATTCAAAGATATATTTTAATTGGAAATGAGACGCTTAATCCGACGCAGTAAACTGTTAGTTAATAGGATTATCATTTTTAGAGTTATAAGGATGTTTCTTTTACGCAATTCAGTAATCGAGCCTTTAAAGTTTATGACGTCATCAAGCCCCGATTTTATTCGAATTGCGATGCATTTTATAAGGAGTTTACACATTTTTTATTTTCATATTTTATATTATGCATATCCATGATGGTTAAGTATTATGGTGGACCCCAACGACTAGTTTTGATGTTCATTTTAACAGAAGCGGTATTTCCAGTGCCTTTTCTTTCTTTTGAGCGTCAGCATCAGATCCGTAAAGCTAATAATCAGTTTTCGGTAACCATTAACAGATTATAAAGAGGGTCGTTTTAAATATTTCTTCCTGTGATAGTGACCTATCCTGTTTATCAGGCCTCGGATTAGACTAAAGGAGACAGTAGCATTTGTGTAGGATTGCATCGACAATTCAGTTGAAAAACTTAATTTACTGGATAAAGTTCTTGATATTTAGAGATTTAGAGGGGCGAAATTATGGAGAAGATTAAGCTATTTTTGTAGCACCTTAGATAATTCGCATTCTCTATATCCACTGTCATTTTAAAAACTTAACGTGGAATAATAGTTTGAGACTTTTCTCAAATCCAAAAGAGCTACTTTTTGACACATTTCTGTTTTTATTTTTGCTCGGAAACGCATGAAATTTGCAGGTGTCTCAGAAATGTAATCGAATGACCCCTATTTTTGATAAAGACAGAAGATATTTTTTAAAAATACTATCAAAGTTGGTTTTTTGAACTGAATATCCGTATGCGACAGCGGGAAATAGGAGAAAAACCTGTCGTTACGTGGCAACAATCGCTTATAACTCGATGAGTAATTTATTTATCAAAAAATGGAAAGCACCATTTGATTCTAAATCGCTTCAATAGTCACGCCTGGCAATTTTATGCCTTTACGTTTAAAAATGAGTCAGAGAATTTCGCGTAGTTGAGCAAGGAATTTGAGAACCGCCTAAGGCTGTTCTCAAATCCAAACTGCCTACTTTCTGACATTTTTAGGTAGATTTCGTAAGAAATACTACCTAATACATTCTCCCCTAAGTTGGAATTCCTGAAAATTTTTTGAAGATCTATACCGATCATCACTCCTAGCACCCAAAGGGCCCCACCAGTGGCTGAGAGGTTCTGCTCTCGAAGCTGGTAGACGGGAGGTGTTGGGTCCAAACCCCTGTCGCGCTCGTCGACCTAACCGTTCGGAGTTTTCCGTGGTTTTCTTCGAACAATACCGTAAATACGGGTTAGGATCCCTTAGAAAGACCCCCACGGAGGGCACTCCCCCCAGGGCCTATATCCCTCGTGTTGATAATCGGCCATCATTCAATCAACCAATCAAGCATCCTAGCACACAAAACCACCCCCAGTTCAAAACTTTATATATCTCTATATAACTATTATTATATATATATATATATGTCACTTTTTTATGGACACGATAACTTCCATAATTCTGCACAAATCTCTTCCAAACTGATACATAAAATCAAGGGGCATAAAATCTCGGTCAAGTTCTTTAATCGGCAAAATCAAACCAAGGGGGGGGGGGGAATGGGGAGGGGCTTTTTGTGAAAACAGAAAAAAACCCATAATTTCTTAATTATGATACGTATCGAATCCGTTTAAAGTTATTATTACTTCTAGGAAAAGGGTCGAAAATTTATGTATGACAGATTTTTGATATCATTAAAAATGGTCCCAAGGGGGGAAAAAGGGGGGGGGGTTTAGAAGAAAAAAATTCATAACTTCGTCAATTCACAAAATATTAAATTCGCTTAAATTTATTATAAATCCTCTTAATATTATCTAAAACTTTTATATTGAAAAGTTTTTTATAGGACCAACCCTTATAGCGTAAAAAAAAAAAAAAAAAAAAAAAAAAAAAAAATCCTGCCGGCTTTGTTTGCATACAAGTTAGGTTTCGAAGTGGACGGTTCCAACTGCCGAATCATGGCAAAAAGGTCATTTCTTCCGCAATTCCCAACAAACAGGCGCCCCACGGCTTGCGTCTTCGAAATCTACCTGTGCCTGTAGGCCGAGCCGTCAGGGATTTTTTAATTCATTTTGTTCGCAAACGAATCAAAAGGCAAAAAGGGCAGGGAATTTGAGAACCGCTTTAACGCATCGAAACGTAAACACGAGAATTTCTATATCATATAGTTTCAGTTGTTTTGTTATATTTATTACTAGCAAGCTACGCCCGCTACGCTGGTCAATTTCTCTTAACGAACTTTTAATCAAACAAAATATTTACATTTCATAATTCATTCTTATATTTTAACAGAATAATAAGGCTACTATAATTTGTGACTCGTGCCAATATACACGTCAGGACACGTCGCCCTTATCATTATATTTTTATACGCATGAAGGTTTCGCTATGGTACTCCATTGGGAAATTTGGTAATTTTTGAAATTCAATATTTGAAAAACGACATAATCATTAGATTTGAAATTTATATCAAGAAAAATACAATTTTTACCTTTCAAAAACAGTTTGTCTAACAATTTTCTGACAAATACTTTTCGAGCTATTATTTTTTTCAGTAACTTCAAATGTTTCATTTTCCGAGATTAATCTGTGGCAACAATTAGCAAAAAACCCAGTCGTCAGCAACGCATAGCTTTTTATTAAAGAGGCTGTTGGAGCAGGGATTGTCACCATCAATTTGCCACCATCACTTTTTAAATCGGTTCTGTAGTTCCAGAGATTCTATAGTAAATTGTAATTTAGAATGACTTTAGAACGCTTTTCGCTCATTTCACCCTTTTATATTTCGATTTTTTTTTATTATTCTTAGAGAGCATTTATATCTTATAAGTAACTACAATGCCAAACTTCAAATTTCTAGCTCCTTCAGTATAGAAAAGTTGCAATTTTCGAAAATTTTTCGCTCCTGCACCCCCCCTCACCCCCCCTGAGGATAGTGCCACCGACATAAAATATAGCCTATGTTGGAGTATAGGGATTGTCACCATCAATTTGCCACCATCACTTTTGAAAATGTTTCTATAGTTCCAGAGATTTCATAGAAATGGTAATTTAGAATGTATTTAGAACGCGTTTCGCTCATCTCACGCTTTTAAATTTCGAACTTTTTTAGAATTTGTTCTTAGAGAGCATTTACATCTTATAAGTAACTACAATGCCAAATTTCAAATTTCTAGCTCCTTCAGTATAAAAAAAAATTGCAATTTTAGAACGTTTTTCGCTCCTGCACCCCTCTGGGGTTAGTGGCACCTACATAAAATACAGCCTATGTTGTAGCAGGGGTTGCCACCATCACTTTTGAAATCGGTTCTATAGTTCCAGAGATTCCACAGAAATTATAATTTAGAATGTTTTTAGAACGCTTTTCGCTCATTTCACCCTTTTAAATTTCGATTTTTTTATTATTATTCTTAGAGAGCATTTATATCTTATAAGTAACTACAATGCCAAATTTCAAATTTCTAGCTCCTTCAGTATAAAAAAGTCGCAATTTTCGAGCATTTTTCGCTCCTGCACCCCATTGGGGTTAGTGGCACCGACATAAAATATAGCCTATGTTGGAGTAGGGATTGTCACCATGAATTTGCCACCATTACTTTTGAAATCGGTTCTGTAGTTCCAGAGATTCCATAGAAATTGTAATTTAGAATGTTTTTAGAACGCTTTACACTTATTTCACCCTTTTAAATTTCGATTTTTTAAAAAATTTGTTCTTAGAGAGCATTTACATCTTATAAGTAACTACAATGCCAAATTTCAAATTTTTAGCTCCTTGAGTACAAAAAAAAATTGCAATTTTAGAACGTTTTTCGCTCTTGCACCACCCTGGGGTTAGTGGCACCGACATAAAATGTAGCCTATGTTGTCGCAGGGGTTGTCACCATCACTTTTGAAATCGGTTCTATAGTTCCAGAGATTCCACACAAATTGTAATTTAGAATATTTTTAGAACGCTTTTTGTTCATTTCACCCTTTTAAATTTCATTTTTTTTTTTTTTGTTGTTGTTGTTCTTAGAGAGCATTTACATCTTATAAGTAGCTACTATGCCAAATTTCAAATTTCTAGCTCATTCAGTATACAAAAAATCGCAATTTTAGAACGTTTTCCGCTCCTGCACCCCCCTGGGGTTAGTGGCACCGACATAAAATATAGCCTATGTTGGAGCCGGGATTGTCACCATCAATTTGCCACCATCACTTTTTAAATCGGTTCTGTAGTTCCAGAGATTCTATAGTAAATTGTAATTTAGAATGACTTTAGAACGCTTTTCGCTCATTTCACCCTTTTATATTTCGATTTTTTTTTATTATTCTTAGAGAGCATTTATATCTTATAAGTAACTACAATGCCAAACTTCAAATTTCTAGCTCCTTCAGTATAGAAAAGTTGCAATTTTCGAAAATTTTTCGCTCCTGCACCCCCCCCCCCCCTCACCCCCCCTGAGGATAGTGCCACCGACATAAAATATAGCCTATGTTGGAGTATAGGGATTGTCACCATCAATTTGCCACCATCACTTTTGAAAATGTTTCTATAGTTCCAGAGATTTCATAGAAATGGTAATTTAGAATGTATTTAGAACGCGTTTCGCTCATCTCACGCTTTTAAATTTTGAACTTTTTTAGAATTTGTTCTTAGAGAGCATTTACATCTTATAAGTAACTACAATGCCAAATTTCAAATTTCTAGCTCCTTCAGTATAAAAAAAAATTGCAATTTTAGAACGTTTTTCGCTCCTGCACCCCTCTGGGGTTAGTGGCACCTACATAAAATACAGCCTATGTTGTAGCAGGGGTTGCCACCATCACTTTTGAAATCGGTTCTATAGTTCCAGAGATTCCACAGAAATTATAATTTAGAATGTTTTTAGAACGCTTTTCGCTCATTTCACCCTTTTAAATTTCGATTTTTTTATTATTATTCTTAGAGAGCATTTATATCTTATAAGTAACTACAATGCCAAATTTCAAATTTCTAGCTCCTTCAGTATAAAAAAGTCGCAATTTTCGAGCATTTTTCGCTCCTGCACCCCATTGGGGTTAGTGGCACCGACATAAAATATAGCCTATGTTGGAGTAGGGATTGTCACCATGAATTTGCCACCATTACTTTTGAAATCGGTTCTGTAGTTCCAGAGATTCCATAGAAATTGTAATTTAGAATGTTTTTAGAACGCTTTACACTTATTTCACCCTTTTAAATTTCGATTTTTTAAAAAATTTGTTCTTAGAGAGCATTTACATCTTATAAGTAACTACAATGCCAAATTTCAAATTTTTAGCTCCTTGAGTACAAAAAAAAATTGCAATTTTAGAACGTTTTTCGCTCTTGCACCACCCTGGGGTTAGTGGCACCGACATAAAATGTAGCCTATGTTGTCGCAGGGGTTGTCACCATCAATTTGCCACCATCACTTTTGAAATCGGTTCTATAGTTCCAGAGATTCCACACAAATTGTAATTTAGAATATTTTTAGAACGCTTTTTGTTCATTTCACCCTTTTAAATTTCATTTTTTTTTTGTTGTTGTTGTTGTTCTTAGAGAGCATTTACATCTTATAAATAGCTACTATGCCAAATTTCAAATTTCTAGCTCCTTCAGTATACAAAAAATCGCAATTTTAGAACGTTTTCCGCTCCTGCACCCCCCTGGGGTTAGTGGCACCGACATAAAATATAGCCTATGTTGGAGCCGGGATTGTCACCATCACTTTTGAAATCGGTTCGGTAGTTCCAGAGATTACCCCCTACAAACAAACAAACAAACAATCTTTACTCCTTTATAATATTAGTATAGATTATTATTTACAATTTTTAGGTTTTATTCCCACATTTTTGCAATGTGTTATTTTTTTGTGTATGTTGTGCATGTGTATGTGTATTCTGTGTGTATGTTTTTTGTGTTATTGCACATCCTCTATGTTTAAAGCGATTCTAAAAAAAAAAAAAAAAAAAAAAAATATTTTTAGCCGCTAAACGACGCGAAAACTTTTTGATTCTCATTTAAAAAATGGATATTTGCAGAATGATTATTGAAATGATTTGTAATATACTTTTTTTTTTAAATTTCCCGATAAATAAATTACATATTGAGTTATTGCAAGCGATTGTATTCTCAAGACAGCAATATTTTTTTTTTCCTTTCCTGCGCTGACGCGTTCGGTAATTTGGTTCGAAATGAAATTCATTCATTTTTTGAAAAATCTTCTGCCTGTATGGAAAAACAGAAAAAAAAGCAGTTCGGTTTCATATTTTCTTAATAAGATCACCCATGCGGATTTGATACGTTTACTAACAAAAATGAATTAAAAATGTGTCAGAAGTAGCCAGTTTGGATGTGAGAAAAGCCAACTTTCGAATTCCCTCCGCCAATATCGAACCTATGAGCGTAGAATACATTCGAATATTTAATTTCAGAAATTTCAAATATTAATTTTTGTACAGATGGAAAAAGATCTTTTCCCCTCCATATAATGAATAAGAAAAAAAAGATCTTGTTCTATATCACTTCCAACTAATAATATTCTTTCGGATTTCCTTTTTGTTTTATTTATCGTGAAATGTCTGCTTTATGACAGACATTATAGATAAAATAAAATAAAAAATACTATTCGAAATTTCTGGAGTGAAATCAGAATTAGAAAAGGGGAGACAAATTTGCACCTCTGTAAAAAGAAAGTTTGTGGATGTCTCAGAGATATTCTAGTAAAATTAGTTTTTAAGTTAAAAAATACTCTATAGATGGCAGCACTACATATATTCTACTTGAGATTAGTGTTGACATGTGACTGATTCATGCAAAAGAATTCATAGTTAACAATTTATAATTTTTTCTAAAAAATTTTTTTTTAAATTAATTTTCGAAAAAGAATATGAATTGTAACCTATGAATTTTTTAACAGAAATTGATTTTTAGAAACTTTAAATGGGTGAATCCAAAATAACAGCTCATTCTACCAAGAAGTTCTTGAGTCTTGCATAGTACATAGCCCTAAGGTAAAATTTACCAAGAAACAAATATGATGTCGAAATTAGGTTTTATTTTTGGAATTTCACAGTTTGGTACAATTTAAGTATGAAGGCGATCCTCTAAGCTTTTCTCAACCCCTTGCCTGTGGAATATATTTGAGAAAAACATGCCAAAAATGGATTTTTTTTCCCTCTTTAATTTTGTTCGTTGTTATCATTAAAATGTTAGAAATAGAGTTAAAAAAAATGAAATAACTACTAAAATTACAAAAATCCGACAAATGGCGCGAAACTGTCGAACTTTTCGCGGGAAAGTATCGCCATCTATTGGGAAAATGGTACATTACTTATTATACATAGTTCGGGCTTCACGGAAGTGAAACGACGATTTTTCTATTGCCCGAACTGAACTCGGGCGTCACAGGCAAGGGGTTAAACATAAATTTAAAAGAAAAAGACATAATTTCCAATTAAATGGCTATTTTTTTAACAACTTTTAGAGATTAAATGCACGTGTGTGGTGCATGTCTTTAATTTTTATTTATTTAAGGCGGTATTAAAAAAAAAAATATTTTTCCACGCTCAACAACTCAAAATTTTGAGACACATTCTCAGACTCATTTTTATTTAAAAGTAACAACATGAAACTTGGCGGGGTGATTTAAAAAGACATTTATAAGGGCTCCATGTTTTTATTTTTCGTTCAATTAATTAGAAATTGATTTACAGACAATTATTTTCACAGTACCATCATTTTTTTTTGTTTGTTTCCAGCGCTATCGCTTTGGGAAATTAGGTTCAAAATGTCCACTTTGACAGTATTTTTTGAAATATATTCTGCCTATATAAAAAAAATCGAGACAATACGGACATTATAAAGTTTCTGAATAAGAGAACCTGCCAACTGGATGCATTTTAGAGCAAAAATGAATTTACAAATGTGTCTCAAAATAAGCAGTTTGGATTTGAATACACCCTTAATTTAATTTATTTTTTATTTGGCCTACTGTATTTCGGTTCCATAGAGATAGAGCCCCACCAGTGGCTGAGAGGTTCTGCTCTCAAAGCTGGTAGACGGAAGGTGCTGGTTTCAAAACCCCTGTCGCGCTCGTCAACCTAACCGTTCGGAGTTTTCCGTGGTTTTCTTCTAACCTTGCCGTAAATACGGGTTAGGATCCCTTAGAAAGACCCCCATGGAGGGCATTCCCCCCTAGGGCCTATATCCCTCGTGTTGATAATTGACCGTCATAAATCAACCCAACCCAGTTCCATAGAATTAGCATGAGGAAAATACAGTGGTGATCTGACGATGGATCTGATGATTCCATCGCACGAAACTAAATAGAAATCGGCCTGTGTTATGGTACTGACGTTTTTTTTCCAGTTATAGGTTCCTACTTCCATGGATGATTCAAATTATGAAGGTATCTTTTCATACACAGAATAAGGATACTAAGGAATAGGTTCCTTGTTCGGGGCTTTCATATCATACAAAAAATTATGTTTAGTGCTGCCATCTATTGACAGCATTTTAAACATCTGTCATCATATCTGCATTTTGTTTTGGATATAGACGAGAATGTTTATTTATATTTCAACTATATTTTTGTTATGTTATGCACGTCATCTTGCCCCCCCCCCAGGCCCCTGTCCAGGGAATAGCACTATTTTTTATATAATAACCGTCGGCTTTTTTAAATGCAGAATTTTTGTCATAAGTAAAACGGTAATTACTATTCGAAAACAGTACTGAGTATGTACCTCGATCCGCAATAGTGTTTAGTTAGGTCCAGATTATGAAGGGATTTTTTACTAGTTGGGCGGAAGGTTACGTGTTACTCTAAACATTTTGTGACTGTAACGAGAAAAATTAATATTTAAAATTCCCGCTGAAAAAAAATCTTCAAAACTATTGTAGATATTCATATGATTTGTTAAGGCTGTTCTGAAATCCAAACTGGCTACTTTATGACATATTTTTAAATTATTTTTTGTTCGAAATTGCAGGAAATTGACAGATGTTCTTATTCAAAAACTTTGCAATCAAAAAACGTTTTCCATTTTTTGATAAAGGCAGAAGATCTTTCAGAAAATACTGTCAAAGTCGGCGTTTTGAACCAAATTTCCGAAGCCGAAGCACGAGAAAGGAGGAAAACGTGTCGTCACGTGACACGAATTGCTTATAATTCGATAAGTAATATATGTATTAAAAAAATGGAAAACTCTTTCTGATTCCAAAGCACTTCGATAATCCTACCAGCAAATATCATGCTTTTACGTTTAAAAATGAGTCAGAAAATTGTGTCAGAAAGTTTTGCGTTATTGAACAGGTCATTTGAGAATCACCTTAAATCTTATGTATGGTTTGCTGAGGCAGAAGTCCCTCAAAGAAAGACCACGGAAACGGTGATTTTCTTTCGGTGAAACTGAAAGTATCCCCACGCCCGGACTGGCTCCTTTGGGGGCCCTCGGCTAGAGACTGAAAAGGGGCTCTTTACCGGATAATTTATGAGGAATAAAATATTAGAACATTTAATTTTTGAAAATTTGGCTTACATGCCTAAAAACCACATTTAGTTATTTTGTCACTTGGAAAATAGTTGAGTAAAAAAGTAAGCTTTTCCTGATGTAGTTTACTTACTTTTACAATAAATATTTATATTACTTTTATATACCGTACCTAAACTAGTTTCATGTTAAAAAAAATTAAGTATACTAATTAATTACGAGTGGTTTATTATTTAAATATGAGAATGAGAAATACTTTTTTAGCTCACAGGCTATCAAAGCCTGAGAGCTTATGTGCCCGCCGGTTCTGTATGTACGTACGTATGTATGTATGTGCGATATTTCTTGATAGAACTAACAGTTTTACTTTAAATTTTGTTTATAGGTTCCTTGTGATAAGGCGCTTCCCTGATTAGTTTTGGAGGTTCATTGGTTAAGCATAAAGGGGGGAAACGGGGGCTAACCCCCCATAATTTAGACAAATGAGTTTTTCATGCAGAATTATCCCATTTTCTTCAAATTTTGTATATAGGTTCATTTTGATAATGCGCTTCTGTCAATAGTTTTGGGGGTTCATTGGTTAAGTATAAAGGAGGAAAGGGGGGCTAATCCCCCCTTAATTTAGATAAATGGGTTTTTCATGCAGAATTATCCGATTTTCTTCAAATTTTGTATATATATTCATTGTAATTAGAGACTTCCCTGATTAGTTTAAGGGGTTCATTAGTTAACTATGAGGGGGGTAACGGGGGGATGACCCCCCCCCCTTAATATATTGTTGATTTCTTTATTTTTCGAGGGGCTTATTTCAAATTCTTTGAAATAAGAGTATAATATACAATTAGTGTGAATAGCCTGTGAGCTCAATGCCCTCAGTTTAACTGGGCAGTTTTCTTTTCTAATATGAAATTGTTAGTTTTAGGCAACCAAATCACAGTGTTGAAGCCATAATAATCTAAATCCTGCTGTAGTACCTACGTAACTATTAAAAAGAGGCACAACGGTAATAAAACACCTACTGAAAAAAAAAAATGTTCTCTTTAATTTTGATTTAATTGTTACAATTTGTAAAATGGATTTTATAAAAAAAGAAAAATGGCTATACAATACCTTGGTACAGATACAACGAACTAAGAAAGGTTGTGTGATATGTGAACGGCTGTTTATTCACCTAACAATTTTTTGGCCAGTTCTTCGCTGCTGGTCTTTACTACTTCATCTATAATAACATCTTTATCCAAGTTATAAAATAAGTCTTTTTCTACATTCATGAAAAGAAGATTAAACATAAGGTATTAGCTTAAAGTAGATCTAAGTCGCTTCTTAACCATTTTAAGTTTAGAAAACACCTTTTCAGAGGTGACTTGTGTATACAAGGTATGGTTAGTAAAATATTGTAAGCAACATACAGGTTGGTAAACATTCCAGATTGTGAGAGTTTAAAAACAACAGAAAAGGTGCATGATAAACACCGAAAACATTATTTCCTGTCAGAGCAGTAACCATAAAGATTTTCGTCTTCTTCAAATTCAGACTCTACATCGTCATATTCACAGATTTCTTCAACTCCATTCAGATTGTCTTGTTTTCTTTCAATGTTTGTTTACTCTGCCATTGTAAAACCTGCATACTGATCTGCAAAATGTTTCAGCTTTATCAATAATTGACTTCTTTCATCTTTACAAAGTTTAGAAATGCTACAAAGGACTTCCGAAGGAAAACTATCAATCATTACGATTTCATTAAATTTCTTTGGGTCTAACCAGGAACAATCTTCTACGATTTAATTGTTTGGACTAAATTTTTCTTCGGTTCTTGTCCTGGCACAATCTAAAACACTGAAAAAGAACAATTTATAGTTTTGAGCAGTTGTGATTCCAGGAGCTTCGTCTATTGATTTTGCACCAGCCATTATCTTTTACTTTGAAGTTCATTTTTCCTTGAAATCTAATTCTATTTCTACATCAATACTGTTATCTTCTAATTTGGTATTAACTGTACTTGCATAATATTTTGTTTTTGAATACAGAGCCTGAAAGTGTTTATAACTCCTTTTATAACTTAATTGTTGAAGCAGCTTCTCTGCCAAGTTTCAGGCTGTCAATGGTTTTACTTTATAAATATTTGTAAATAGGAGATGTAACAAGAAATAAATCTAGTAAAACGATAAACATAAATAGGTTTTCAAATTTGGACCATTGATTAGTCAAATTTCTTACCATGAATTTAGATTTGCAGTCAAAACTTCCATTTGATATTTATTTTCAAACAGTAATAAAATTGAATAGTTTTCCTGTGTTTACACATTCCTCACTTCTTAAAAACCGTCATCGATAATCGAAGAAAGAGCTTTATGTTTGCTGAATCACCTTATGGTTCCATTTTTTGCTCCTGTACAGTTTTTCATATGCAGTATGTTTTCTTTTTGTTCCCCTCTCCCATACGACCATTCTATTGTAAGACGAGCTTAGAAAAACAGCAGATTCTTCCACCAATCCAAATAAGTTTTCTGCTTGGAGCAACGTTGCTGTTGAATCAGCTACTATAAAGTTCAGTACGTGATCCATACAGTGAGTATAAATAAGATCTTCGTTTTCTTTTTTGAACCGAGCTTGTAGACCGTTATAACAGCGTTTCACATTGTTAGCTCCGTCAAATGAACAAGCAATAATATTCAATGTTGCAACGCCACACTTGGCTAATTCTGATTTTATAGACTAGTACAAAGCCAATCCACGTGAATCATCGGCTACTGTTATTTCTAAAAGTCTTTCATATATCTTTTCTTGAACGACATAGCGGACGCAAATTGCCAACTCGTCCATAATTGAAATTCGAATAAGATACATACATTTTACTGTATTACTTTTAAGAATTTGTTATAACATATCGTGCAATCGCAGCTAGGGTGATTACATTTATTTTCAGAAACTGAAGATCGAATTTCACCTCCTTCAATTAAGCCCCTCCTAGCACTTTGTCTTGTGGATATGAGAGAAAAGAAACCACGCCTGCTTGCAATCAGCCACTTTCAGATCGTCCATCAGTAACATCGGCTTCTCTTGGAAGTGATTTTTCAAGAACTAATACAGATCTGACACAGAAAAAGATCATGAAGCAAATCACCAGGAGACACCTGATGCTGCTCAAAATGCTTCTACGCAACACTTTGGATGTTTCATCTGCCCCAACGAAAATGACCCAGTTTGAATTAGAAAAGCTTTTATGGAGAAGCACTCCATTCAAGTTAGTGAAGAGAAAGGAGCTAAATTGCCATTTGACTCTTCAAAACTTTATTAGCGACATTTATCGAATGGTGATAAAATTCACAGAAAATGGTTATATTCGATTTGACTCAACAGGGTGTACTGCTCCAGCTGTATGGCTTTTGGGGGTAAAGATCATAGATATTCTAAATTTATTACCGAACATGACTCTTCTCCTAAGCATATTTATAAATCTGTTGAGATTCATGACGACTCCCGTTATCATCATCTCGCAGCGAAGGCACTTTTCAAAGGCAAAAAAGATCGTGAAATTTCAACTCTTCTTGCTACCAAACCAAAAAGCGAGAAAGTGAAGTTAACACCAGATGATTGGTTGTTTAAAGTTCAATTTATATAGTTTTGTTTATTGAAAAACAGCTAGATCTTGAATATTATGTCATCATGGAGGTCTTTCAAAATAATATTACGACCCATCGAACCAATTACTTTAAGTAGCTTGTTAACAAAAATGTCTACAAAGAACCTCGTCCAGTCGGTCTTTTAGTTAATTTTCCTGTGGCTTTCTTTTGTTCGTTATTTTCAGTCTGTGCTTTTTGCTGTCTTTCAATGCAGTTTCTGACAAGATTTTGTAAAATCACATCATAATTTGCAACCATCATGACCAGTTCAAGAAAATTACCACGATTTTTCTGTAGAGTCAAGCGTATAAGCCTTTCTACTCTATCCTCTCTGTACGGAGTGCCTTGTTTTTCAATAAACAAAACTATATAAATTTAACTTTAAACAACCAATCATCTGGTGTTAATTTCTCTTTCTCGCTTTTTGGTTTGGTAGTAAGAAGAGTTGAAATATCACGATCTTTTTTGGCTTTGAAAAGTGCCTTCGCTGCGAGATGATGATAACGATAGTCGTCATGAATCTCAACAGATTTATAAATATGCTTAGGAGAAGAGTCATGTTCGGTAATAAATTTAGAATATCTATGATCTTTACCCCCAAAAGCCATACAGCTGGAGCAGTACACCCTGTTGAGTCAAATAGAATATAACCATTTTCTGTGAATTTTATCACCATTCGATAAATGTCGCTAATAAAGTTTTGAAGAGTCAAATGGCAATTTAGCTCCTTTCTCTTCACTAACTTGAATGGAGTGCTTCTCCATAAAAGCTTTTCTAATTCAAACTGGGTCATTTTCGTTGGGGCAGATGAAACATCCAAAGTGTTGCGTAGAAGCATTTTGAGCAGCATCAGGTGTCTCCTGGTGGTTTGCTTCATGATCTTTTTCTGTGTCAGATCTGTATTAGTTCTTGAAAAATCACTTCCAATAGAAGCCTATGTTACTGATGGACGATCTGAAAGTGGCTGATTGCAAGCAGGCGTTGTTTCTTTGCTCTCATATCTACAAGACAAAGTGCCAGGAGGGGCTTAATTGAAGGAGGTGAAATTCGATCTTCAGTTTCTGAAAATAAATGTAATCACCCTAGCTGCGATTGTACGATATGTTATAACAAATTCTTAAAAGTAATACAGTAAAATGTATGTATCTTATTCGAATTTCAATTATGGTTTACAATCTCACTTATCGACCAATTTGGCTCTCAGAAGCAATGACATTTTATTTATTTTTAATTTTCTACCTTTACAAATCGCGATTCCAGCGATCCCATACGCTACCTGGTGGAAGATGTTCTAAATATTTATTTCAGTTACGTTGAGCAAATCACAATACATTGAGCGAAGGTAAACAAACTGTTCAGCGAATCAAAATAAGGTAAATAACTGGAATTATTCGCCATTATTATTGATTTCAGGGCCATCTACAGGAGATTTGAAACACGAATATAACATAAAAAAATTTGTAATACTAAAAAATTCGCAAACCGTTGAAAAAAATAAGTAGCCTACATAAGTAAAGAAGGCAAATGGAAAAATATCAATCCAAATTAGTAGCTCGAACAGAATGGCCTTTTAGCAACCGTTTTTTCATTTATAGGCATTAACAACACAACATATTAAAATGTTAGTTAAAGTAACCTTACACGTTCCACGTATTTTTTTTTTTTTTTTAGCTACACAAAAGTAGTTGTAATTGGCAGTGCTTGAGTGCTTCCTTCAATAGTTATAGTTTTAGATCAATCAACAGCAGTCAGGGGCTGAGGGCTGTGACGATAAAGACGGTGGAGACAGGGCGATAGAGAGGGGGTGGAGGAGAAGTGTACGACAAGGTCACTACTCACTAACCTCAACAATTGCCAGTCTGATAAAAAAAACAGCGTTTAGGGACAGTGAAACTAGTTTATATGAAATCATGCTGGATGTACTAAGTTTAGGACTACACTATTATCAGGGCTACACTAGATACCGGGCTTGCTCATTCATTATCATGACGTCACAAATGGTGGCTGGCTGCTACCAGCGATTGGTACAAAGCGAAACGACAAAATGAAAGACATACAGCGATTGGCACAAAACGACGGGCTCGTCGCTTTGCACCAATCGCTGTTCGCGGCCAGCCACCTTTTCTGACGTCATGATAATGAATGAGCAAGCCCGGTATCTAGTGTAGCCTTGCTATTATACACTATATTGCCAAAGGTGACCGGTCACTTGCGATTTTAGATGTTTTGTTAACTATCTACAAAAATACACGAGGAATTAACCTGAAACTGCAGGTGTGAAAACAGTATAGTATAGGTTATATATTTCCGCGAAGATTTTTTCACGAAACCCCATAGGGGACTGTCAACAAATCGAAAAAGAACGAATATCTTTTGGATAACCCTGTAAAAACTAATGTAGCAAAGGCGTTCAAACTCTAGATTATTAATAAGTGGCTTATTGTAATATACTGTGTTCATTTTTATGAGGATAGCATGTATACTCGTAGAGAAATTAAGGTTTTTATAAAAACAGTCCCAAATTTCGCCTAGTTTTTTGCTTCTAATTTGCAGAGTTCTTAATATAAAAAAAAGTTCTTTTCAGAAAATATGACAAACAACATTGTACATAATACTCTGCAATCAGAATTAAAAAATAATAAAAATTGGATGAAAAATAAGCAGGTTTACTAAAAAATGTTTCACTGCGCATGCGCGAATGCAATCAAAATATAATATGCATAATATATTAGCTAAGTATATGGAGCAACTTTTTAGAAAGTCTCAAAATCATAGCTTGAAAATTCTGAAAATTATCGTCGATAGAATAAGCTCGAAATCCGTTGTTCCCAAAAGGAAGCAAAAATATGAGGGGTTGTAACCAAATATAGCAGTACGTGCAATAATGTGTACGCTATCTTGGCACTAATCAACAGATATTTGATACAACCCCTCATCTTTTTGCTTCCTTTTGGGAACAACGGATTTCGAGCTTATTCTATCGACGATAATTTTCAGAATTTTCAAGCTATGATTTTGAGACTTTCTAAAAAGTTGCTCCATATACTTAGCTAATATATTATGCATATCATATTTTGATTGCATTCGCGCATGCGCAGTGAAACATTTTTTAGTAAACCTGCTCATTTTTCATCCAATTTTTATTATTTTTTAATCCTGATTGCAGAGTATTATGTACAATGTTGTTTGTCATATTTTCTGAAAATAAATTTTTTTTATATTAAGAACTCTGCAAATTATAAGCAAAAAACTAGGCGAAATTTGGGACTGTTTTTATAAAAACCTTAATTTCTCTACGAGTATACATGCTATCTTCCTAAAAATGAACACAGTATATTACAATAAACCACTTATTAATAATCTCGAGTTTGAACGCCTTTGCTACATTAGTTTTTACAGGGTTATCCAAAAGATATTCGTTCTTTTTCAATTTGTTGACAGTCCCCTATGGGGTTTCGTGAAGAAACCTTCGCGGAAATATATAACCTATACTATACTGTTTACACACCTGCAATTTCAAGTTAATTCCTCATGTATTTTTCTAGATAGTTAACAAAACGTCTAAAATCGCAAGTGAACGGTCACCTTTGGCAATATAGTGTAGTAGTCACTAGCTGGCTTGCGACCGCTAGCGGGCTCCTAACTACATCGGGGCCTCGCGAATTCATACAAACCTCGTAAAAAACTGCCCTAATAAAATTGATTTAATAAAATTAAAAATTGATTATAAACCCCTTAAAATTGATTCTAAACGCGTAAGACTACTGAGAAATAGTCAAATTACTCTGATGTAACTAATTACAAAGTTGTATATCCATTTTTGGGACCCCTTGGGCCGGGGGACCTCGGCAATCGCCGGTCAGCCGACCTGGCCAGTCTAGGCCTGTAACCGGCTTCATATTGCAAGCCGTATTTACGGTTTGTTGCCTCTCTATTTATTCTCTGAATTCTGTGGCGACTTGTAGAATTGGAGTAATGTCCATCGTTCGGATTTTCTGGAAGAGGGTGGGGGGGGTGTATTGTACATTTTAGAGGGGCACAGAAACATGTTCCCAAAAGAATATGGTTTGCGTTAGTGATGGACGATTGCTCTCGATAACTCTGCAACTGAGAACAATCGTCATCGTAGAAAATAACATTTGCGACATAGATTCGTTCCCAGATTCTTCACTCGAGATGTTCTACAATCGGTTGTTTCATCTAAATTTCTGAACACCGCAATTGCATAACTTAGCGATTATTGCAAGAGGAAATGTGATCGTAGTCACGGTCGATTGCTTAATTATTTATACAATCGGAGCTGGTCAATTATATTATACAATAGAATTTGCTACTGATTGAGATTTGAGGGGGATATAAGGTTACGGCTATACTTACGTTTTTTGAAGCTGTTCATTTCTGCACGGGATGGAGCCGATTGATCACGCGCATGTGCCATCACGTTTCAGAGCTGATGATTTGTTTGGGTGGTACTTGTGTTTTTTAAGTTGTTTACTTTTTCTGATCACCGCTGAGGTTAGAGTTTGAACTGATGAATCATGTAAAGAAAACATTATTATTTTGGGGGAAGAGAAATAAGTTGGCAATTCCTTTCGTACGGACTATCTTTTCATTATAAACACGTTCCGTTTTCACAGCTTTTATCAAACAAAGTACATAAAAACCTGTAGAAACAGAATAGCTGGGGACCGGAAAAAATTTCGTTTTAGCAAGTAGATTTGTACAGTATTCCTTCCTGCGGAATCATAAACATTTTCTGTTATAGACAGGTTTTGTTTTCGCAGGTTTTTCTGTTTTAAGGCTGTTCTCAAATCCAAACAGGCTACTGTATGGCACATTTTTTAATTCCTTTTTGTTTAAAAATGTAAGAAATTGGCAGATGTTCTTATTCAGAAACTATGTAATCGAAACACGCTTTCAATTTTTTCGTAAAGGCAGAAGATCTTTCAGAAAAGATTGTCAAAGTCGGCGTTTTGAATCGAATTCCCCACGCAGAAGCCAGAGAAGCGCGAAAAACGTGTCGTCACATGACCAGAATCGCTTATAACTCGATAAGTAATATATTTATCAAAAAATGGGAAACTCATTTCAATTCGAAATCACTTCCATAAGTTGCACAAAGTTAGAATTAAGGTACAGTGACCAAATTATGAAATGTAGATATGGGAACAAATTGTCAATACGTTCCCACTTTTCTCTTGAAAAATGGGGTCGCCATGTTGTTTAAGAGAATGAATATATCCTACTTTAAAATATTATTTATACTCGTATATTAGTAGATGCACTATACACAATAATGTATTGCTACGTACTTTAAAAATTAATTTTAGTTTATTAATAACAATACATTATTATAAATTGTATCTTTAATAATACTAGTCTGAATTAGAAATTCTCATGTCTTCGAAAGTTAATTCTACCAGAGTATATATATTTTTAAACAAACATGAATTTTTAAAACAGCGATTCTATTTGATGAATAATAATATTAAACAAACAAACAACAACAACAACAACATGACGGAGTTGTAATACAACCGAAAGACACAAGATTAACAAATTTAAAAGGGCATACCTTAATTTTCAAAGATTATGAGCGATGTAAATATAAGACTTAAAGGAAATTTCAATCAGCACAAAGAACAAGTGTTCATGAAATATATAAATATGCATTTCCCTTTGTAAATAACATAATATCATCATTTTTACACTTTTAAATGGAGGATATTCCATCTACGTCATGATCACGTGATCCAGGCGAAGAACTTCTTGTGTAAAGAAGGGAAGGCTCCGTAAATGTAATGTAAATTCTCGCCAGCCAACGAAACAGTTCATGGGATAAAGCAATAGTAGCTTCCCTTCTTATCTGTTAGAAGTTCTTTGGGTAAATTACCGGTGCCACGTGACCTTTTACAGCCTCGAACCAGGATTTGGAATATCGTCCATTTGACCGCCATGTTTAAATTCAAGAAAATGTTAATTTTAAGAAAAGTGAGGACAAAATTTGAAAAATGCGGACAAGGATGTTTTTGGGACAAAAGTGGGAAAATGATGATTGTCCCCAGAAATCTGGAAGTACTTTCATGCATCCCTGTTCACCGAGGATAGACGATTGCGATTATC
This sequence comes from Maratus michaelseni, assembly GCA_963931845.1. Lineage (NCBI taxonomy): Eukaryota > Metazoa > Arthropoda > Arachnida > Araneae > Salticidae > Maratus > Maratus michaelseni. The sequence goes on from OZ007597.1 coordinate 143,817,466, forward strand.
ATGCTTTCTGATTAGTTGTTAAACCGAACGCTTCTTAAGTCATTTCCGGTTGAACTTCGTTTTTTATATAATATCTATTAATTTCTATATAATCTAATTAGTTTATAACTGTAATATAATAAATATTATACTAATATAATCTAATTAATTTCTATATAATCTAATCTCTATATAATTTAATATTTCTATATAATCTAATAATATATATTAATTTCTTATATTATATCTTCATAATCCTCCAAAATACCGGAAATGACTTAAGAAGCGTTTGCTTTTACAAATAATCAGAAAGCGTAAAAATCCCAATTGTCGATCGGTGGTGGAGACAGAAATTATGCTACTTTCATAAGGAAAGGGCATGTTTACAAACAAACAGTTTCATCAACCAATCTATCACTGCATTTTTGTCGCAGCTATCATTGCAGGAATCATCTTGGCGACGTAGGCCAATCATATCACAGACCAGTTTAACATAGACCAATCAAATCGCTCCATCTCATGTATATGGTAGCAGTCGCAAAGAACGAACAGGTTTTTTCCCAAACCAACAGCAATTTAACCAACAGTGACGTCAGTTGCCCTTTCCTTATAGACATTTACTAGTTTTTTTTTTTTTTTTTCTGAAATGCAATCGATGTTTTTAGAGCATCATGTTTATGTATTTAAATAATACATTCCGATGGAGTTCATTTTTGAAGCCTAAAACAATAAATTGACAAAAATCCGTCTTTTCTTTAAAAGTTCTTTATTCAGGTTAGTATTATTAAAAAAAAATACATAATAATGTACTATTATTAGTAAATTTAAGTGTATTTGTCTTCGAATCTAATAATTCAGGTTTTGTCAAAAATTCTTGCTATGTATGATTACTTATGTTTTCCGATTCCTACCCTTGATTTTACTTTTTTTTGTGTGTCGGAAAATACTCTCCAGCAGTACGGCAATATTATGTTAGTTAGAAAAAATGAATTCATAAAAATGAAAAGAAATTAGGGATCAAATCATGCCCTAAAATGTTTGTTAATTGCTTTTGTTGAATTTTTACATAATGTTCTTCATTTTATTATTTTTTAATGTAAGGTTTCGCTTTCGTTTTAAGTTCTCAGTTAACGTTAACTCGAAAACTTTAAACATTTAAAAATTTGTTTCGTATTCATTTTTCAGAAAAAATGAAATGTGATTTATAAATATTTTAAAACGCAATTTGTCATTTATTGCATGAGACAGTGCTACTACTATTTTAAAGGAAAAAAAAAAAAAAAAAACATCTAATAATAGCTCAGGTGTCCCTGAAATATTTTCTAATCTTTTATTAGATTCTGGTTGGCCACACAATTGGAGTAAGCAGAATTGTTTTGGTCGCATCCGCTGTAATCAAAATTATGACAACTCTGTTTTTTCCTAATTAAAAATTGTTTTGCCTTTGATGCATTATGACCTTTTGTCTTTCATTTCATTTTTATAGTAAAGCGATGACTAAAACTGCCGCCTTTGCTTAGTTTTCGTGTGAAGGAGTTCTTCAATTCTGGTATTTTTGTCAATTTGCCTATTTCTTTGCATATTTTCGCTGTAATTATATCCAAGTTTTGATATTGAAATATCTAATATAGAAACAGATTGTATGTGTCGTGTTATAATTTTTGACAGTTCTGAAATTTTACCTTTTAATTTGATTTAAATTTATCTTGCCATTCAATAAAAGCATTTCCGCTATGGTAAGAAATTCTACCATCTTGTCTTGGTTGACTTAATATAATTAATCCTCCATATTTGGATAAACATCCAAATATGGTTATTTTCCCTTTTTTATGTTGTTACTAATGTAATGGTACATTTTCTTTTTATTAATTTTTCGAACAAGTTATTTATTTATTTATTTTTTTTTAACTAGAAATCTTCTGACAAAATTATAAACTGCTGATTTTGTATAAAATTTTAATAATTTTTTAATAATAAAAAAGACAGTATTCCTGCCTTTTTTGTTTTGGTACTTTTAGACTATAGGGACCTTGGTGAGAGAGAGAAAATGGCCTTGGTGAAAGAAGAGAATTTTTCATGCATATTTTCTGGCGACCTATTCACTATTTCTTATACACAAGCAATTTTTTTCCAAATTTTTACAATTTATTTTGCATGAAGAAGCCATTTATCTATTTTTATATACAAAATGAAGTAAATTGTATATAAAAACAATAACATATATGATATATGTATATAAATACATATATAAACAAGCATAACAGCTCACCAGATTTGTTTTCATAGCTGTTTATATCGTGTGCAACAAATCCCATGTTCTTAAGCCCAAATTGCAGCAAACTTAAAAAAAAAGCACCAAGGCTTCTATCACAAACAAGTACCATAATGACCTTATGTAAATGGACTATATTGTGCCCATGAATAGGTAAGAAGATATAGATTTTGGCTGGTTTTTTTTGAGGTGGGGGGGAGATGAAGAGAGACTGTAGCTCCATCACCCCTGCCTGTGCCTCTGCTCATAACAGTCCAAATAAAATATTATATATTTTAAAGAATTGATACTTCTGTGTTATTAATGCCCCCAACAATAAAATTATACCAATGTTGCAGATATGATTTTGCCAAGGTCATTGGCAAGCTTTTAAATGCATCATATATACTCATATATTCCAAACACTCATAATATGCACAATATATATGTAATATTTACATCTTGAATGTTTCATATACATCTTATACACATGTCATTATATATGTTGTATATGACTATAACTTATACATCATGAAATGTCATATACATCATATATGATTATGATGACATATATGCCTTATAATTTGGTGGTACATTTTGGTCCCTTGTTGATTCATTTTTGGGAAGAAATACCAAATTATTTTTCATAGATAAATATTGTAAAGGGAACCAATGCAAGAAAATCCCCAAGGATACCATATGCCCTTGAGCCATTCCTGCCTGTTATGATGAGTAGTATTTCAGTTAATTTTTGTTTGGAATTATTTTTAATATAATAAATACTGCTACAGTCAAACCTCATTAACATGAACACGCTTAACGTGAATTACTTTTAACATGAATTGTTTTCATAGTCCCCTATAAAAACGAGTACAAAGATTTGATACTGATAACATGAATTACTGTTAACATGAACAAAATTTTGATTCCTCTTGAGGTTCATGTTAACGAGGTTCGACTGTACTGTCTTTATTGTTATTGAGTTTTATTTTACTTTTCAGAACCTGAGAATTAATTACTGAATTCAACATGCCTGTCAGTAAAGGTGTTGTTACTATTGTACATTTTAATGATGTGTACAATGTCGAAGAGCAGCCACAAGAACCTGTTGCAGGAGCAACTAGGTTTTGTTCAGCGATCAAAAGTTTCAGCTCTTTGGATCCATTAGTCCTTTTCAGTGGAGATATTTTGGCTCCTTCTATTAGTAAGTAAATGTTTGTAATACATTTAAAAATTTGCGATTAACTGAATTAATTGTGTAGTAAATATTGAAAAAAAATCATATTGGTAGAATCCTAGGACAAGCGAGACACCCGATTTGGCAATATTTATGACATGTGCTAAGTACTCATGCACGCCAACCTAAAATATGGCAACCTGAAAAGTGAAATTGACCCCTTTCACATCGCATGACTTGCAGCAGACAATTCATTACTTTAGAGACTGAAAACGAGATTTCGAGATTCTCCAATGAGAATTTCTTTTGCAAACTAAACATTGAACCCCAAAAAGTTTGATTTTTCAGCAACTTACTAATAAAATCATTCCATCATGATTTTATTCTGTTCTGTGTCAATTTTTTAAAATTCATAAAAGGATTTAGATTTAAAACATTTAGCCTAATATAACTGAATTTTTTCTTTCACTATTTTAAGCATTTTTTCAAGATTTGTAAAAATAATTCAATTTCAAACTTTTACTATAATATGCTGAATGTTTTCCTCCAGATTTTAGAATTTTTATGGATTTTTAACATAACATTTTCATGCTCTAAAAGCGAATTTTCAACATTCTTAAAAATATTATGAGGGGCAAGGCTTTTACTTATTTTTAAACCAGAGGGCAGCCAGGGTGCTGCAACCTCCTGAAACTGTCTGGGGAAGCACCAGGGTTCATTGATATATCCGATATTTATTTTCAAAATATCCAGATTTTTGATATTTTCATGTTATAAGATGTTTATTTTCAGTATTTGAAATTTATTTTCAAAATATCACAGAGCAAGATATTTTTGATATTTTAAGTAGGGATGCACCGAATAGTGATTTTGGCCGAATACCAAATACCAAATATTTGGTCCTCAGGTAAACTAAATACCAAATATTCGGCTAGTCGAATAATAACAGTGAGGCCGAATAGTAACTATTCGATTGAATATTCGGCTGGCCGAATATTTTTATATTTCAGAGTTTAAAAGTATAAGTTAAATTATAAAACAATTTTACATAATATTTAACACAGATACTACTATGAACTAGAGCTTTTTACAAGAAAACTTTACACAAAAAAAATCTGTTCTTTGAACTTAAAAAGAGGATAGTCTTGAAACTTTTTGAATTAATAAAGCTTTAATCTTCATAGATTCTTCTATGAATTAAAATAAATTTATAAAATGTTCTTATATTCTAAAACAAATACTTTAAAATCAAAGAAATTTTTTGAATGAATTAGAAGAAACATTTTACAGTGATATAGTGTTTATTTGTCAGGAAGGGACTAAAGTAAAACAATACAATATATATTGAAATGATGTCAAATCAGCAAGAATAACTTTCCTGCTCCTTTTGGTTTGGCAAGGAAGTTTTTAAATGAACCAGAGAGCAGGTGTCTAGAGCAGTGGCTGAATTTTGATCAGTGACACAGTTACATGTAATAGTGTCAGTTGCACTCTAAATAATGAAATATCTAGCTCAGTGTTGCTTAGATATGAATGGTTGCAATTTCCAGTACTTCTCATGATTTACAGAAAGCAAAGTAACTATGTTGAAAATATAGTTACAATATCTTCAAGATTATTAAAGTAACAAACAAAAATTCAAATTTGACCTGGAGTGAGATGCACTTTATTTTTGATTGAACAAGTGTGTTGCAATCCTTGTTTCCTGGTCAAAAATTGTCTGTCTGGATGTCTATTATCACCTGTGAAAGTTTTTAGAAACATGATGTTTGCGAAAAAGCAAGAAACAGATTATTTACTGGGCAATAATCAGGAACTTGCATTTATTTGTACATCATTAATTCCTATGAAGGTCATTATTAATAGTAGTTAATTTTCTTAAGTGACACTTTTCAAGCAGCGAATAAATCATTCAAAAGCATTCTCTTTCATTAAAATATGATTATATTTTTAATTATTTTGAATATCTTTATTAATTGACAGTTAAAAGTAGAAATTGTGTTTTTTTTTAAATATTAAAAAAAAAAAAAATTAAGTATTCGGTTCGGCCGAATATTTCGATATTCGGCAGGCCGAATAGTTTGATATTCATCCAAGCCAAATATTCGGCATATCGAATAGTTTGATATTCGGCAATATGGCCGAATACCGAATAGATACCGAATATTCGGTGCATCCCTAATTTTAAGTCAAAACAAGTGTAAATGAAATTTTCAACTGATATTGACTGTTCTGTTCTGTAGATAAAGAACATTTGTCTCAGGTAGTGACTTTTCTAGCTAAAAAAAAAACAAATATCTTATCCAAGCTTTGTTTGAAGTTTTTATTTTTAAATGTAGATTATATGATGTAATAATTATATGGGACATAACTAATTCAGGACAGATATAGAAAGATAACTGTCTAATTTAGATAATCAGATCTATACAGCTTCATTAGAAAAGAATCAATTTCTGGTTTTGGTGTTGTTGAGCTTAAATTGTATAACATGTTAGGGAATAAAAAATAAATAAGCTTACATTTATGTTTAAATTTTTCAATAAAAAAAAAATATATATTTTGTATTTAATTTTTTGTTTTATAAAGTTATGATTTCTTGATAGTTGATACTGAATTGAATCTTATAGTTGTTTTTTTATAAGTGTACTAGCAAGCTACGCCCGCTACGCTGGTCAATTTCTCTTAACGAACCTTTAATCAAACAAAATATTGACATTTCATAATTCACTTTTATATTTTAACAGAATAATAAGGATACTATAATTTGTGACTCGTGCTATAGTCAATATACACGTCAGGACACGTCGCCCTTATCATCATTATCTTTTTACGCGTGAAGGTTTCGCTATGGTACTCTATTGTGAAATTTGGTAATTTTAGAAATTCAATAGTTGAAAAATCGCAGAATCATTAGATCATTTTTCTTTAGAAATTGTTCTTAGAGCGCATTTAGATCTTATAAATAACAATCATGCCGAACTTGAAGTTTCTAGCTCCTTTAGCATCGCAAAAATCGCAATTTTAGAACGTTTTTCGCTTCTGCACCCCCCTCGGGGTAGTGGCACCGACATAAAATATAGCCTATGTTGGAGCAGGGATTGTCACCATCCATTTGCCAGCATCACTTTTGAAATCGCTTTAGTAGTTCCAGACATTCCATACAAATTGTAATTTAGAATGTTTTTAGAAAATTTTTTGCTTATTTCAGCCTTTTAAATTTCGAATTTTTTTAGATTTTGTTCTTATAGAGCATTTAAATCTTGTAAGTAACGACCATACAAAATGTCAAGTTCCTAACTCCTTCATTATTGAAAATATCATAATTTTGGAACGTTTTTCGCTCCTGCACCCTCTGCGGGCAGTGGCACCGACAAAAAATTTAGCATATGTTGGAGCAGGGACTGTCACCATCCATTTGCCACCATCACTTTTGAAATCGGTTCTGTAGTTTCAGAGATTCCATAGAAATTGTAATTTAGAATGTTTTTAGAACGCTTCTTCCTCATCTCACCCTTTTAAATTGCGAATGTTTTTATAATTTGTTCTTAGAGAGCATTTACATCTTATAAGTAACTACCATACCAAATTTGATACTTCTATCTCCTTCAGTACACAAAAAATCGAAATTTTAGAACGTTTTTCGCTCCTGCACCCCCCTGGGGGTGGTGGCACCGACATAAAATATAGCCTATGTTGGAGCAGGGATTGTCACCATTAATTTGCCACCATCACTTTTAAAATCGCTTCAGTGGTTCCAGAGATTACCCCCTACAAACAAACAAACAAACAATCTTTACTACTTTATATATTAGTATAGATAAGGGGGAATTAGCCCCTTGTTCCCCCCCCCCTTTATACTTAACCAATCAATCCCGAAAACTAATCCGAGATGCGCCTTAACACAGTGAACCTATAAATAAAATTTGAAGGAAATGGGATAATTCTGCATGAAAAACCCATTTACATAAATTAAGGGGGGTATTAGCCCCCCGTTCCCCCCCTTTATACTTAATCAATCAATCCCGAAAACTAATCAGGGAAGCGTCTTAACCCAATGAATCTATAAACAAATTTTGAAGCAAATAGAATAATTCTGCATGAAAAACCCATTTATATAAATTAAGGGGGGGATTAGCCCCCCCCCGCCCGTTCCCCCCTTTATACTCAGCCAATCAATCCCGAAAATTATCATGCAAGCGCCTTAACACAGTGAACCTATAAACAAAATTTGAAGGAAAACGGAATAATTCTGCATGAAAAACCCATTTATATAAATTAAGGGGGGGAATTAGCCCCTTGTTCCCCCCCCTGTATACTTAACCAATCAATCCCGAAAGTAATCAGGGAAGCGTCTTAACCCAATGAACCTATAAACAAAATTTGAAGGAAAACAGAATAATTCTGCATGAAAAACCCATTTATATAAATTAAGAGGGGGGAATTAGCCCCCCGATCCCCCCCCTCTTTATATTAAATAATCAATCCCTAAAACTAATCAGGGAAGCGCCTTAACACAGTGAACCTATAAGCAAAATTTGTAGGAAAACGGAATAATTCTGCATGAAAACCCATTTATATAAATTAAGGGGGGGGGAATTAGACCCTTGTTCCCCCCCTTTATACTTGACCAATCAATCCCGAAAACTAATCAGGGAAGCGCCTTAACTCAGTGAACCTATAAACAAAATTTGAAGGAAAACGGAATAATTCTGCATGAAAAACCCATTTATATAAATTAAGGGGGGGGGGGGGATTAGCCCCTTGTTCCCCCCCTTTTATACTTAACCAATCAATCCCGAAAACTAATCAGGGAAGCGCCTTAACACAGTGAACCTATAAACAAAATTTGAAGGAAAACGGATATTTCTATGAAGAGTTATCGCATTACATACATACATACAGAACCGGCTGCCAAGCTCTCAGGGCTTGACAGCCAGTGTGATAACTGAAAAATCGCAATTTTAGAACGTTTTTTGCTCCTGCACCCCCTGGGGTTAGTGGCACCGACATAAAATATAGCCTATGTTGGAGCAGGGGTTGTCACCATCAATTTGCCACCATCACTTTTGAAATCGGTTTGGTAGTTCCAGAGAAAATTACCCCCTACAAACAAACAAACAAGATTTACTCCTTTATAATATTAGTATAGATAAAGCAAATTGTTTGTTGATCTTCAATTTTGTTCAAAGTAAAAAAAAAAAGAAGAAAAAAAAAGGGGGGGGGGGTGAAGCAGTTTTAGTATATTGTTTAGTTTTCATGTTAAGTATGTTTTAGTTTCTAATCTATATTATGCTTGAAAATATTTATTATCAGCAGTAAGTTGACTATTTTGAAAATATCTGATATATATCGAAAATATCAGATATATATCAAAGTATCTGATATTTTTAAAAATATCATGATATTTACGAACCCTGGGAAACACTGGTATAAGATAGAACTGACAAGGAAGGTCTCCTTAAAGCGCATACTCAGAATATTTTGAAAAAAATGCTAATGAAGCTACTCATATACGTACTAAGAGATCAGTCAAATTTAGCTGCGGAATCTCAGCAGAAAATCTGAAAAAGAATAAAATACTTTCGAGTATTTGACGTGATTTGGCGAGCAAAACTTTTTCGTCGCCAGATGCAAGCGATTTTAATGTATTTGAAAATGTCTGGTTAAATGAGTGTTTAAATGCGTAGCACTGTATGAATTTAAACTTCAACGATTAAATAGTTTATTATTTTTTCTATAAAGTTATGTAATACATATACAAATTAACTACTGCTGAAGTTATTTAATTTTATACAGTTCTGAAGGCTGGTTAAGTTTTAAATGTATTTTAACAGTAAATGTCCGATTAAACACTCTTTCATTATACATTTCGACTTTGAATAAGTCATTGGTTCCACGGCAACAAGACTTTTCTCTAGTTGTCTCCGGCACTAACAATATCGATGGCAAATTGACAGTGTTCAGAATCACACAATTAATTTTTAGTTTAAAGCAATTTTAATCAATTCAAATTTTGTTCTAAACCGTAGAATGCGATCGTTAATTTTCTTTTAGATGTACATATAATTATATATGGCAAAACCGTAGTTATAAAAGTGAAATTATTTAAGTTAAACTTACTTTAACTAGTTCAGTATAAAGAGTAGAAAACGTTTTTCCTAAAAGAGAATTTATTGTAAATGCATGTTTTTTTTCTTAAATTTCATTGTGTCGCCAACCCAGTGATAAATCGCCAAAACACGAAATTTTCATAATTTTTTTACGGACGTTATATCGAGGTTCCGCAGCAAATTTTTTTATAAAAGTATATATCCTCATGAGAAGAATATTCTGTAATTTTTTCACAATTTTCTGAGTATGCGCTTATGGAGACCTTCCTTGTGAGTTGTGAGTACAATGTTTGCATCACCGTAATATGGAGAGTTGCAAAATATGACCTTTTATTGTCAGTGGTGAGTGAAATAATAAAATTCCCTACCTTTGGCTATAATGAATTCACTAATTTCATGTTTTTTGAGTTTCCATCCTTTTTGTTTTCATTTTTGGAAATTGCGTATAAAAAATGATAAATTTCATGATTTTTTTTTTTTTTTTTTTTTTTTTTTTTTTTTGTAAATAAATAAGCATATAAAATAAGACTAATACATAAGTAGATACTGATTGGTGATTTTACAGACATGGTAATTTCCTGAATTACAAGATTACAGCATATTTGAAAATGCCAAAAGAACTTTTTTTTCATGATTTGTAAAACGTCTATATCTTAAATATGGGTATTCCTTCAATTTCAAAACAATATAGCATTCTGCCAAATCAAATTTGTTCCCCTTTGTTTTTATGTAAATGAAAATTATTTTATTTTATGGATACAATGTGGATGCTCATTATGCACGGTGCTTGAAAAATCATTTTTGTTCTTTCTTTTCAGTTGTGTGTGAAATATGTATGCAGCTATTTTAATGTATATTGAATAATGTATTTCAAAGTTTGTGATTTCAGTTTTTTTTTTTTTTTTTTTTTTTTTTTTTAAGTAATTGCTTTGATATGAAAATAATTCTCTTATCTGTTAAATTTGTAAACAGTATAGATTTCCTAAAAGTAGAATAGTGAGTATTAAACATTTAGCCTCAAATAAAATAATTTTACAGCCACAGTATGATAATAGTTGATTTAAAATTTGACAATCCTGGTTTAACATCATATCAGTATTTTAGATAAGGTTTAAGTACTTAATAATAACCTAACATTTGTTATCTTACTCAAACTCCCAATATTATATACAGTAAAATAAATGTCTATAACTGTGATAAAACTGCCATAATTCATTAGTTCAAGATCAAAGCCCTGATCATGGGTGCCAGCAGAATGAAATCAAGAGGTGAGGGGGTAGTTGTGATAACCCAATCCCTTATTGCAATAAATAAAAGAATTTTAACTCCTAATCATACTTTTTTGTCTACGTGTTTAATTACTTCAAGTCGCTCGGAGAAAATAATTTTTATGTTTTTCCAAAATCATTGAATTTTAATACAATTTTCAAAATTCAAGAAGCCCTTCCTTTTGCCTTACTGGTGTTCATGGTCGTAATGATTAAAAAAGAATAGATTATTGAAACTAAATAATAATTTTATTAGTTATTTACAGCAAGAAGACATATTTATTAACAAAAACATAATTGTATTTCTTGCAAAATTATATTTATCGCTGATTAGTATGCATATGTATGAGTAGTGTTCTTGCTAAACTATTATTTAAGAATGCAGTGCCCTACTCTTTTTAAAATTGGTAGAATGTACCCTGTTCTTTTTAAAAGTAATGGAATGTCCCTTTTATTGTACTTGGAGATATCTCATAAAAATGTTCTATGTACACAGTTTTTCTTAATCTGTATGCCCAAGAGCTTTCAAATATTATAAAACTATCTCATTTCTTTAAGAAAAACACAGGAAATTATTCAATCATACTTTAATTTAATTGTATTTTTTGAATTTATAATTCATAAAATCATTCAAATTTAATGTTACTTTATTCATCATAACTTAAAAAGTACATATTTTCTCTTTTTTTTAATCATTATTAAATACAATTATACATTTTCTCTTGCAGTAATGTCCTTTTCTACTGAACTAGTACACTTTTCTGCTTCATTAGTGCCTTTTTTTATAATGACTAGCACCCTGCTCCCCCTCCCCTCATGGTGTCGTTTATTTACTTGTTCAATGAAATTAATCTTATCCATTTTGAATTAAAAAAAATCCCTGGCAGCTCGGGCCTACAGGCACAGGTAGATTTCGAAGACGCAGACCATGGGGCGCCTGTTTGTTGGGAATTGCGGAAGAAATGACCTTTTTGCCATGATGCGGCAGCTGGAGCCGCCCGCTTCGAATCCTAACTTGTGTCCAGGCGGAGCCAGCAGGGATTTTTTTGTTTTAAATTTTTTTTTGCTATAAGGGTTGGCCCTATAAAAATCTTGTCAATATAAAAGTTTTAGATAATATTGAGAGGATTTATAATAAATTTAAGTGGATTTGATATCTTGAGAATTGACGAAGATATGAATTTTTTCTTCTAAAACTCCCCTTTTTTTCCCCCCCTTGGGGCCATTTTAATGATATCAAAAATCTGTCATACATAAATTTTCGGCCTTTTCCAAGAAGTACTAATAACTTTAAATGGATTCGATACGTATCATAATTAAGAAATTGTTTTTTTTTCTGCTTTCACAAAAGACTCCCCCCCCCCTACCTTGGTTCGATTTTGCCTATTAACGACTGAGATTTTATGCCCCTTGATTTTATGTATCAGTTTGGAAGAGATTTGTGCAGAATTATTGCTGTTATCATGTCCATAAAAAAGTGACATATATATATATATAAAGTTTTGAACTGGGGGTGGTTTTGAGTTCTGGGAGTCATGATCAGCATAGATCTGCAAAAATTCCAACTTAGGAGAGAATGTAATCCGTAGTATTTCTTACGAAATCTACCTAAAAACTTGAAATTCCATGTAAGAAGAGACAGTGGGCATTGATGTCATAGAAGATTACTACTGCCATTGGAAAAACTCTTAATTAAATAAATGAAATTATAATAATTTATGTGTATGAATGGATGTAAAACTGCGCAAAATAATATGAAACCACAGTTATTTATGGAACTGTCACATAAATTTTGAATATAACTGCATCATTGAATTTAATAATGTTTTAACAGTAATCTCATTTATTGATATAATTAAGCTGAGGATTTGTTGCTTTTGTTTATGTCAAGATATGCAATTCAAGGTTAAATGAATAAAGTGTGAAAATGAATTAGATGTGGATTGTTTTATGAGGGATGAGGATAATTATAAAAAGAGATTTAAAAGCAATAAATCTTGATATCTAACTGTGATGTAGAAACTACTATCTATCTTTTATTTATTCAATTATTGTAATGGCAAAAAGAATGCTTAAATGGAAAGAATAATTTATTGAACCAGAAATGATTTCCTATTACTCAATATTTAGATTACTATTGAAATTTTATGAAATTAAAGAGAGAATTAAGATTTTTAATATACAGGGAAAGGGAAAAATAAGGAAAGTTTTTTAAAATTAAAAGGGGTTTGATTTAAATAAGTAAAATGTAAGAAACATTATATATGACAGATTGCTGTCATATCCCCCTCTAGAGCGAACATTATGTATGAGTAATGCAAATTTTAAATAATTTGTTCATGCAAACAGATGCATTAAATAAGGCTTTAAAAAAAATGCAATGTTAATTTGTACATTTAAAATTTATAATTAAATTTTGTAATTTTTTTATATACTAAATAGAATTTATATAGCTATGTGTTTATGCAGATATCTGTAGAATAGTGTGGTATTTTTCTTAAGAAACCAAAATCTTCACATTTACTTTAGTTATATATACACTGATGTCCAAAAGTATTGCATATTTCAATAAATCATTGTTTTCTCAAAAAGTTTTTGTTGGAAAATATTGAAAAATCATACACATAATAAGAAAACGGTATGTAAACTAGGAATAATATAAAATTAGATTAAAATTAGATTGAAATTAAATTTTAAAACCAAGAAATTGTCTTGTTTTATGCTATTATATGCATTTGTTTGTTCTAAGATAGACATAATTTTTTTTTATAATTAATATTCATTAAGAAAATATCCATAACAGGTTCATCAAATAAATATAATTATATAAATTTGAAATGTCTATTTCTTTTTGAAAACTGTTGTAGTTTCAGGATAATCTTCTGTTTACTCCCTCTTTATTAAACCTTGTATGTGACCTAAAAAGTGTTAATGCTTCACCAGTGAACCGTAATCTGTCCAGTGAATTATCTTGTCTGCCGATGATTCACGTTTTCTTCTTTTAACAGTTGATTGATTTTTTGTTTTGGAATTTCAGCCCACTTTAATCATCTTTTTAAAATGTGTTAATTGTTATTTATATATATTATTTTTTTTCTGAATATTTTTTCTTTTTTTTTTTTCAGTGAGTACATTTACTAAAGGAGAACAAATGATCCCAGTTTTGAATTGTTGTGGAGTACATTGTGCTTGCTATGGAAATCATGATTTTGGTAATTCATAGTTTTTGTTTTAAATTAAGTTTTAATATTAAAATAAATTTAAACGAATATATACTGTAAGTACTGTTACACCACCTTCTTCACTTCCCCTTCCTTCTCATGAGTTAGCCACAGTCAGATAAAATGCTTTATAAATGGTTTATTTTTTGTCCACATTGAAATATTTCTCAATGTATGGCCTTCAAATTACCTAAGTCATCAGCAAAGAATCATGGATATTTTTTATAAAGCTAATAATTTGCCATTTATGTTGAGTTGTTGAAAGGCTGACTATTTAAATAAACTCACTGATTACTTGAGCTTTTACCCTCCATATAATATAAATTTGAAAGTTTGGTAATTTAATAATACATAATTTAAAAAAAACTGCCTTATTGGATTGTTTTATTTACAGCCAGAGGGTTATTAATTAATCCTTTTTAGTTTTGAAGTTACCTCATGCTGCATAATACCTCAATTTTTACATAATACTTTCCTTATATGCATACATATAAACATCTTACATACTTATATCCATCTTATAACATACATATATGCACACTTACATAATTTCAAACATATATAATAAATGTAACAATCCTTTTTTCAACAAATGAAAATAATAGTGACTAATAAGAGACCTATAATCCTAATCTACCCTATAACAATTACATATATATTTTTTAATGATCAGAGTGCTTTTATCATAAATATTACAACATTTTTCTGGCAATTAAAAGTAATAAGCTACTCTATTGCTTAATAATTTTGCAGCATTATTGAAGTTATATTAAATTGCGCTCATTAATAAATATTGCATGGGAATTTTATGGGAAACTGAAACGTGGGAATATGTTTACTCTGGGATATAGGTGAAACCTGGGAAATTTAGTTAGTAGCCAGTGGCCGGCAAACTCAGTTTCATTAGTGGCCACTATTATGTTTCAAACTTTCTTGACATCTAGATAAACTATAATCGTTGTATATAAACATATTTTTCTATAAGAGTTTTATACCTATTGTTTGAGTATGAGTGTATTTCGTATGATTAAACAGTATTTCTTGAAGAAAAATAATCCAACTGGTGAGCATGTAGCGGGCGTCGAAATATTAAAGATACTGAAATGTTCTTAAAATCCACTTGTAACCGGTGGGGAAAAAATGAATAAATTACTTGAAATGCATGTGGAATCAAAGCTGATGAATATATTTTGCAGAATAAAACTGTATTTCTTGAAAAAAAAATCCAACTAAAGAGTAAGCACATGAGAAAAAGCCGAAATATTGAAATTACAGCTAAGTCGTTGAAATCTGTTTGCATCTGGTAGGAAAAAAATTAACCAGTTTTCTCATTAGATGTAATCAATGTAGAGATGCATATTTCCATGAAATATGGTGTATTTCACTTGGCAATCGATAACAGGATTTTTAATCGCCACTTGGCGAGTGGTGACTAGGGGGGCGATCAGTGGCTGATTTTTTAATCGCCACATGGCGAGTGGCGACCGCTAATTTTCTCCTATACTCTGGGAAGAGTTCCATATCCTGTGCCGGTTGGCGCGATTGGCAGAAAAATTAAAAATGGTGCCAAAAGGGGTTTGACGCCATGTAGATAAAGTCCATTCCAGTAGTTAAAAAAAGCAACAACCACATCAAACATTTATCGTTGAAAACAACTCGCTAAACCTACCGGCACAGGATATGAAATTCTTCCCTTTTTACTAAATATTTGTGCATATCTTGATTACATATATTTGCAAGTGTATGCCTTTTATGTGTACATTATTTGTATTTGTAAATAACTTCATACACATCAATAAATTCACTATATTTGAAAATAAAATAATAAATGCACAAATACAACTAATAATATAAGGAAAACAGTGTTACTACTTGAAGAATTTTTTGTAAATAAAATTTGTCATTAGAATTGTGATAATTACAAAGAAAGTTAAAGCTCCCTCATCCTCATGTTGCAAAGTTCCATCTAATAAAGAACACTACAGCCTCAGTGATGATTGTATATTTGCCATGTCTCTTAGTTTTGCCAAAATACTTCAGTTTTTTTTTTTTTTTAACATTTTCCAACATAGTTGAAAAGTGTTTATGAATTTGGTTTGTCTGTCTGACTATGCTCTAACTCTCCTAAATATACTTATATTGCCATGAAATTTGCATGTGTTACTGATGATGTGACTTTACCATAGAATGTTTGGTATTGAAAATAAAGTGTACTGTCTTCTAAAAAAAACCCATTTTTTGAAATTTTCTTTATATGAAGTATAATAAAGAATTAAAAAAAAACAACAACAAAAAAAAAAAAATGGCTAAATTTTTACAACTTGTTCTGACTAAGATTTTAATGTTGAACATTTTTCATTTTATGACTTTATTACAAAATAGCAGCCAATTAAGCAAGAATTTGAAAAAAAACCCCACTTTTCTAAAAAGTAACCCATGTTACCCCCCAAAAAACCCCACACCTAACATAATCAGCTGAAAATGATGCATTTTATTACTTATTAATGGTTTAACGTAAAAACAATTAAAATTTTCTGTATTTATTCTAAAACTAGCAGACTACGCCCGCTGCGCTGGTCGGTTTCTCCAAAAGAACCTTGAATCAAACGAAATATATTGGTAAATTTAACCTTGTATTTTAAAGTAATCTGTACTTTTACCTGGAATATCCTAAAATAACATAAAAACGGATACTTATTTCACTAAGTTATGTTTTTTAATACGGCTTATTATTACGTTTACAATTTATTACCTACCGTTTTCCATTGATTTATATGTTTTAGAGCTACATTTTTTAATAACGTGAATTAACCTATATTATACACAACTAAAAAGAAATGGCGCATCTAGTATTTGTCGAGAATTAAATAAAAATCATGCACTCGTGACATCATAATTCACTGTTATATTTTAACAAAATAATACGGTTACTATAATTTGTGACTCGTGCTGACACATTGCTGTTATTATTATTTTTTTACCTGTGTAAGTTTTTGCTGTGGTACTCCATTGTGAAATTTGGTAATTTTTGAAATTCAATATTTAAAAAATGGCATAATCAGTGGATTTGAAATTTATATCAAGAAAAATACAATTTTTTACATTTCTAACGCAATTTGTCTAACAATTTTCTGACAAATACTTTTCGAGCAATTAATTTTTTCAGTAATTTCAAATGTTTCATTTTCCGAGATTAATCTGTGGCAACGATTAGCGAAAATCCCAGTCGTCAGCAACGCATACCTTTTTATTAAAGAGGATTTTATTATAACAAGAAAATCTGTAAAAATGAAGCTCATGTTTTGCCAGAATTCTGTAATTGTTAGTTTAAATTATTTTAAAACTAAATATGCACTCTTTATGTATTTTTAACTATTTTTATTATTCTAAATGGTGCAGAAAAACAGAACAAAAGAAAAAAAATTGACTTTAGTGAAATATTTGATGTAGTACTAGAGTGGGTTTTTTTAGGAAACATTTCACTGTGGATTTTTTTAGAGGACAGCACAATATAGTATTTATAACTCGTTTACAGTGTCACACAAAATAATTCCATTACATTATGGTCTACGGAGAAAATTTGTTTCCGATGCATTTCAGTGATGTTACAATACTTCAAATATAATGAAACTGATATGCATCACTGAAGTGGATTAAAACATGCTTTCTCAGGAGTACAGAATAAGTAGCATTTATAGCTCATTGACAGGGATGGCACAGAAGAATTTCATTGCATTATAACCTGTGGGAAAAAATCATTTGCATATGTAATTTTCCCCCATAGATAATAAAATTTGACATTTTATGATGAGTTTAATGATGCTAATGATTGATCTTTAGCATCTTGGAACAATTTCAAGATGCATTTTAATGATGTTATGATACTTCAAACATAATGAATTTTAAAAAAGGATAACTGAGTATGCTGTTTATATATTTTCGGCTTTGTACGTGATATGAATATTAACCTTTCAGATTTTGGAGTTGATAATTTGATAGATTTTGCCCGCCAAACTAATTTTCCTTGGCTCATAAGTAATGTCGTAGATAATGGCACTTCATCACCACTAGCTGATGGCAAAGTTACGTGCATTCTACATAATAATGGAATAAAGGTAAATATGTTTATCTGAACTTAGCTGGATTTACTATTTATTTCTATGTATTTCTTTCACAAATTTAAAAAAAAAAAAATCGCTCAAAACGCAAAAAAAGTTCTAAAATAGCAAAAGTAAAAAAATAACTGCACAAATTTGAATAAACTTAATTGAAAAGAGGACAAAATTTAGTATATTATCTTAAAAACTGGATTCCTTTTGCTAATATGAAAAAAAATGTAGCAAGATCCCAAAAAATCGCTAAAAATTCAAAAATTGCAGAGGACAAAATTTACTAAAATGAACTGAAAGATTGAAACTGGAGTCCTTTATGAATGTCAAAAAATTTCCGCAAAACACGAGAAAACTCTAAAAATTGCAAAATGTTTTTTCAAAAAATTAAAAAATTGCTATACAAGTTATGAATAAACTTTATTGTAAAAAGGACAAAATTTATTTTATTGGGCTAAAAGATTGAAAATCAGATTTCTTTTACAAATGTCAGAAAATCACCACAGAATGGGTAAAACCTCTCAAAATCGCTTAGAAAAATTTAAAAAATCACTGTATGAATTCTGAAAAGACTTTATTGAAAAGAGAACAAAATTTACTATCATACAAACAGACATTTTCAAAAAATCATATTCAGATCAACCTAAAACATGTAAATCTATCAAAAAATGGAAATTATTTTCATGATTCGAATACTTTCCTCTGATAAATATATATTGAAGATAATAATAATAATAAAAGCAAGAAAAAATTAAAAAGATTTGATTTAATAGTTGAGCATATCCAATAAAATCGAAAACAAAAGTAATTTCTTCATAAAAGTAACTTTTGTCATCTTCTAGATTTGCTAAAATTAAACCATGAATTTAAACAAATATTTAATAAGCTTTCAACCAGAACTATTGTTTAGAAACAAAAAATACAGATTTGGGAAAAAAAAAAAAAAAAAAAAAAATTAAAATTTAAGTATGCAAAGTTTCATTATAAAAGACATGAATATGACAAAACTAGATTTCTTTCACAAATTCAAACAAATCTCTCAAAATTCAAAAAAGTTCTAAAAATTGCAAAAAATAAAAAAATTACTGCACGAATTTTTATAAACTTCATTGAAAAGAGGACAAAATTTAATACATTTGATTAAAAACCAGATTCCTTTTACTAATATGGAGAAATCGCAGCAAAATGCCAAAAAATCGCTAAAAATTCAAAAATGGCAGAGGATAAAAATTTACTAAAATGAGCTAAAAGATCCAAACTGGAGTTCTTTTATGAATGTTAAAAAAAAAATGCTGTACAAATTATGAATAAATTTTATTGTAAAAAGGGCAAAATTTATTTTATTGGGTCAAACAGTGTTTTCTATTTTCTCATAAAAGTAGCAAATACTGTCAAAGTTGGCATCTTGAACTTATTTTCAGATTATCAATATTTACACGAAAAAAACTTTTTTTTGTCACTTTCATGTCTTTGCGATGAAACTTTGTATTACTAAATTTTAATTTGCTAATTTAATATCTTTTTTTTTTTCAATTCTATCTGTATTTTTTTATATTTTTGTTTCTAAACAATAGTTGTTGTTGAAAGCTTATTAAATATTTGTTTAAATTCATGGTTTAATTTTAGCAATTCTAGAAGATAACAAAAGTTACTTTTATGAAAAAATTACTTTTGTTTTCAATTTTGATGTATATGTCAGCTATTAAATCAAATCTTATTTACAATTCCCCCCCCCCCCCCCCCTCCCATTTTCTTTAATATATATTTATCAGAAGAAAGTATTGGAATCATGAAAATGATCTCCATTTCTTATTGGTTTTACACATTTTAGGTTGACCTGAATATGATTTTTTGAAAATGTCTGTATGAGATAAAAATTTTTTAGCCACTCTATATCAAGAACTAATGCATAAAATTTCATCAACATTTTAAATTAGATCTTAGCATATACTGCAAATAATACCAGATTTTTCTGCAGACCACTGATGGTCCATGGACCATCAGTTAACAATCGCTGCAATAAAACATTTTGTAGCTATCTATAACATTCTCTGCATCAGAAAAACAGGGAAAAAGATCTTTTTCATTGGAAAATTTGTTAGCTAGAGTTAGAGTTATATGATGGCTGAAGTATCACTGTACTATTATTTACTCTGTATTATCTTAAGCCAGTTGATTTTCCTATTTATTTATTGATTGATATTTATTATTTTAGTTTGGAATTGTTGGTTTGGTTGAAGAAGAGTGGTTAGCGACATTATCTACCATAGATCCTGAAGAAGTTACGTATATGGATTTTGTAACTGAAGGAAGGAAGCTTGCTAGGCAGTTAAAAGATAAGGTATGCTTTCTAATAACATAACACAATTTTATAATTTTGTTTCTAATGTTTTGAAAAAAAAATAAAAAATTCAATATTAAAAGTTTCTGTTACATGCATCTTTTAGGAAAATGTTGATTATGTAATTGCCCTGACGCACATGAGAACTCCTAATGATTGCCGTTTGGCTGAGAATGTGGATGAAATTGACTTAATCCTAGGTGGTCATGACCATGTGTATGAAATAAAGAAGGTAATGTTTTTATTTGTTATTACTGTACTTTATTAAATTAAATTAAAATTTTGATATAATTTTGTCTTAGGATAGGACAACATTGAGACAAGACTATGAGGGCTGTTTCGATATCTGGGAAGGCCCATGTCTTCAACTTTTTGCACATTGAATTGATACTTGACTTATGTCATTTCAACATGCTTTCTTTATCCTTCAGTATCGCAGGGTTGCTACACCACCTGGAAAACCTGGAAAAGTCAGGGAATTCGGAAATTAACACAAAAAGTCAGGGAACTTCATTTTATTCCTCCAAAATCTGGAAAAGTCAGGGAAAATTTCGCAGCGATCACCAACCGAGCGAAGTCCCCGCCGATGTTGGAACCCCAAACAGACATTTTTCAATCCAGAATGGGAAGATCCTGATCTGAATCTTCAGTGGAGCCCGTGGTTAACATCTTCAATATCAAATGTATCGGCTCAGAAATCAGATATTAGCCCTTTTGTGACAAAAGACAATGTCTTGTCTGCAGAATTAATATGGGCAATGAAACTTCTGTTCTCACACATTTCCTATAACTCATTTAATAATGCTGCTGCTATATTCAAAAAAATGTTTGATGACAGCAGGAAAGCTAAATCCCTGACCTTGGGGCGTGCTAAAACTGCTGATAAACAAAAATGCAGTTTAAAGAATTGTTGTTTAAAAGTAAGGGAATGTGGAAAGACACTTTCATTAAGTATTCCTCCACCATGCGTCTAGATCATTTTTACCGAGAGTTAATCAACAATTCAGACTTTATAGAACTTTGGAAGGTTATGAAAATTGTTTTAATTTTATCTCATGGTAATGCCACAGTAGAGAGTGGTTTTTCTGTTAATAAGGATTTCACAATGATTTTTTTTTTTTAAACTGTTAATAGTGGAAAAATATTCATTGTTTCAGTAAGCTTCATTAAAACTATTTTGAAGAAATTGTGTAATTATTTTATTCTTGCTCCATGCATTTCTTTTATTTGGTGTCTAGATGAAATATAAATTTCTTTTATTTTTAAACGTATGTGATTATATCTCAATCAGTAAGTTATATTATGAACTGACTAAATACTCGAGTTAAAACTTTATATATTTTTTATTAAATAACATTGTTTGATATTATTTTAGCATTTTTCTTTCTTCACTACAAGATTTAAAGATGGAATGTTAAGTTAATCTTATCTGTATTTAGAAAAGTTTATTTTTTTCAATTGATAATAAACTTAATTTGCCTTCACTGCAACCAATATGTATTACCACACTTGTCGGGAAATTTTTAAAAAATAGTCAGGGAAAAGTCAGGGAATTTTTTTCTCCTGCTTGAGTAGCAACCCTGAGTATGGTATATAGCATGTTGGGAGGGATATCATACTTCAGGACTAAATCTTTTTTCTTTAAATTAGGACACTTTTTTCAATATCTTTTATCAAGTTTACTTTTTTTTCTAAATTAAGAATTTGTAATTTTTTATTAATTTGTAATTAACCAATGTAAAAGTCTCAACTGAAAATTAAATTAGTATCACTATGTAAACACTAAAATGAATACACAAACTCAACACTAGAGCAAAGAACCTTAAGTAGAGCTCAATAGATTTGAAAGATTGAAGAAAAAAATTCCCCACATAAAAGGGTGGGAAAATTGACCAATTAGAATACACTTAAGCTCCTGCTCCTGCTTCAGCAGACTTCATTTTGAGAGAATGGCATAAAAGAAAAGTGAATGGGGGAGGGCAAATGTTTCCCATCATAATCTCAGACACTTGACAATGACCAAGGTGGGAAGTAAAAATAGGGTCCTTCAAAGCCAGCGAGGGAGTGCAGACTTTTATTTAACAGAAAGTGCCAGTATTTTTGAATGGTGGCCTAAAAATTTTATATCCCTCTCCCATATAAAGCCTCTTTCCCCATAGTTTTTGTAAATGGGAACCTTTTTATTTATTAGGTCAAAAGTTCCCTTCTTTGTAAGTCTGACAATGTATCTTAAATATTATGATCATATCATAGACTATTCTTTATCTAAAGTGTAGCATTAGTTTATTGTTTTCTGTCTGTGATGCAGAAATTAGAAAGTGGAAATTCTTTCCTCAAAATATTGTCCACTTTCTTTAGACAGTTATCTTTTCTTCTTAGGTACAGGGGTTCAAATTTTTAGTGTTTCTACTACAATGGTTGTTTGGCTTTTTCCTATACATGATGTTAAATCCTAGTTATTTTTGTTTGAAAAACAGAAGGAAAAGTAAATGGTAAATTTAGAAAGAATCGGCCGTAAAAATTATGCATTAAAACTTTCTATACATTATCAAAAGTTAAAAGATCTGAGATTTTTTTTTAATTACTTGGAGCAAGAAAATGTAACCCATTAAAAAAAAAAATTATTATAATCTATTATATTATAATGATTTTATATAAATAAAATCACTGGGGAGGATATAAATTGCTTCTGATTAGGTTGGGTGTATATTGCTCTTCTATGCTGCATTATTCATGAATTGTGTGACAACTATATCTCAATTTTGGAATTTCATCAAACTGTATATTCTGATAGACCTGGACATGAATGTGGACTGATTAAATTTTAGTGTTTATTGCTCAACAGGTGGCATTGCTATAGTGTGTTTTCACTATTTCTGTGATAGCTGTATGAAAAAAGATAATGCATAGATTTCATAAAATTTCTTATTCTGTTGGACTTTGACATATATTCATGCTGATTAAATTTTTGCATGTCTTGCTCTACAGGTGGCAGTATTATGTTGTGTGTTTCACAATTACTGTGACATAGTTGTTAACTTTACATTTTATTTAGAGATCTATCTTAAGATCTAATGCATGAAATTTCAACCAATTTCATTTTCATCTATATCTTAACATAAATTAGTACTGGTGACTATTTGGTGTATATCACTTTTGGTGTATAATGCTTAACCCTGTAGTTTTAGCGATGAACATTATAGCTGTATCTTATTTTCTATTGTGTAGAAATGCACCAAATTTGATATTTGAGATTAATAATTAAAATGTATATATGTTAATCTAATTTAAAATTTTATACCCAACAGGGGTGGTGGTGTTTTGTTCTTCTTTTAATTCACTGTTCACTGTAATTTCGAAGAAATGTACTATGCTTTGTATTCATAATCATTGATGCTATTATAAATTAATATATTTGAATGGTATAGAGGAAAACTTTTCTGATGGCCACAACATACTAATTCGATCTTATTTTTAATTTTCTATTAATAGCCGTTTTTATGATTATTTCTAATGTCGGTATTGCTTTGTTATCAATATTATAATTTGACAATACCTGCATACTTTTCAATCATTAGTTGTGTCAGCTTTATAAGGTTTAAACTTTGTAACTTCTAATGTTAAATTTATTTCTAATCCTTGCAAAACTATATGCATTGTAATGCATATAGTTTTTTAGGCAGAATGAGTTATAATTTTAGATTCACATATATGGAGCTTTTAAAAATTGATTTCTGTTAAAAATGCATTGGTTACAATTCATATTTTAATAAAATTTTAAAAAATACATATTTTTTGAAAGACATTTTTGAAAAAAATATGCAGAAAAAGAAATAACAGAAATAGATATTTAGAAGAAGCTTCAAATATCATGGCAATCCAAAGTTAAGCCTATTCTGTCAAGTAGTTTTTGAGTTCAGCTTAAAAATTACTCTTATTACAGTCAATTTTACAATGCTTACAAATGTATTTAACATTAGAAGTTCTGAATTTAAAACCTTCATAATACCTAAACTACTTGACCGAGTGTGTTCCTGTTTGGTATCCAAAGGTAACAATTACCGAAAAAGCCAAATATGCTGTCAAAATTCGGTGTTTGCATTAAAAAATTTATAGTTTGGTGTAATTTCAGTATGAAGATGACCCCCAAGCTTATTTTCTTTTAACATAAATTGAAAGAATACATAATTTTCAGTTAAATGGCTATTTCTGTTTTTTTTTTTTTTTTTTTTTTTTTTTTTCCTGGGACAATTTAATGATTAAAATGTATGGGGTAATTTTTTGATTATTATTTTTTCAATTTTTCCAACTGTACTATTAAAATATTGTACCCTATTGACGTTTCAAGTATGTAAATGGCACAAGTTGTTTAAAAATGTCTGTGGAGAAAGGCGAAACAAGGCAATCTCACATAGAATGGCACCCAAAAATTTAAACAGAATCTAAAACTGACGAAGTTCTCATTGTGCGATCTACAAGGGGGGGGGGGGGGATGGGTTGTACGTAATTATTTTTTCATGAATGTTGTATATACAATGCAGTATAACAATGTTACTATTTGGAGGAGAAGATAAGAGCTGCACATTGATCCTAAAAATGTTCTTTTTCAATCCGAATTTCAGCTTCTCAAAGACAATGCAGTACAGCAGTACCCTACACCAGAGATGTAATAGAACAAAAATTTCTCTGTAAATCATTTGATAACCTTCCTTATAGTCTGAACTCATCTTTTGTCTAGCATTGATTTATTTGGTTCGTTTTAAAGAAGCATTAAGAGGAGCAAGATTTTCATAAGATAAAGAAATGAAAAATTTTTTGTGTAGTATGATTCATACTTGTTCTAGTTCTTTTTACTATAGAAGATTTTTTAAAAGAATCTCTGAATATCTTAAAAAAAGTGTGTGGCTGTTATAGAAAGCTATCTAGAAAAATAACATTGGTGTGGTGTAATTTTGGTAAATAATATTAAAAAGGTAATTTATTAAAAAAGCCTCCTTTATATTTGATTCACCCTTGTATTTATATTTTTTCTAATTTTAGGCCGGATGTTTTGCCAGATAATCATAATATCTGTCAACTGCCAATTATCTGGCATATTGACATCTGATGCACTGTTTTCCAGCTATTTATTGCATCTCTTATAAAAATAAAAACTACTTTTCTTACAAATAAAACTTTGTGTTGCTGTTGTATATACAAACAATGTAATTATCTTATTTATTTCAGATTTTGAGTACCAAAGCTGTAAAATAATTATCATTCATCCTGTATTTGTAAAACTATACTGTATTTCATTTTGTGAGCTGAGTGTTATTAATAAATGCATGTTCATTAAGTATACATATTTTCTTTACAGGTGAATGGAAAATACATCATTAAAAGTGGGACAGATTTTAGAGAATTTTCTAAAATTACCCTCTCCTTTAATTCTAAACCTGTAGAAATTGATATAGAAAAAATTGAAATCACGTCCAAGTTTCCAGTAGATCCTACATTAAAGGATTATTTGTTGAAATATGAAGGTATTTTTAACATACTTAATTTT
Organism: Maratus michaelseni; assembly: GCA_963931845.1. Taxonomy (NCBI): domain Eukaryota; kingdom Metazoa; phylum Arthropoda; class Arachnida; order Araneae; family Salticidae; genus Maratus; species Maratus michaelseni. Next base: position 143,843,467 of record OZ007597.1, read on the forward strand.
ATACAGTATTATTTTGATGTTTCAGTATTTTCTTTAATTCTTGAAACTATTGTTTTAAACTTTTCAAAATTTTTACTGCACAATTTCATTGATTTATAAATGTATTATAAATCAATCTGTTTAATTTTTTCACAGAAGGCTTTACATATTCAAAGGCAGTATTCTGCTAGAGAACTACCAGGTAAGTCAAAATGAATATAACGATTACAAATGGCTATAACTATTTAATAGAAAAGATTTTATCGATAAGATTAACACAGAATGTAGACGGAACCTCAAAATTTTGTATACATATGTCATAGATGTTCTATGTGACTTCCCTTGGTCACACAGACAACATCCAGGCGGTAGTCCATTTCATGCCATACATTCTAAAGCATTTGTTCAGTCACCGATGCAAGTGCATTACAAATGTGTACTTTGAGTTCTTCAGTTGTTTTGGGCGTGGGAGGCACATAACCCCATAGATCAGTCGAAGTGGAGATGCCGACGATGTCTTCTGCTCTTGGCCATCGAGATCTCCGGACTTGACACCCTGCGATTTTTTTCTATGGGGTTATGCGAAAGAAAGGGTGTATGTGCCTCCCACGCCCAAAACAATTGAAGAACTCAAAGTACACATTTGTAATGTGCTTGCGTCGGTGACTGAACAAATGCTTTAGAATGTATGGCATGAAATGGACTACCGCCTGGATGTTGTCTGTGTGACCAAGGGAAGTCACATAGAACATCTATGACATATGTATACAAAATTTTGAGGTTCCGTCTACATTCTGTGTTAATCTTATCGATAAAATCTTTTCCATTAAATAGTTATAGCCATTTGTAATCACTATATTCATTTTGACTTACCCGGTATTTTAACAACTAAAGCCTACTGTTTGATTTTCCCTGAATTATATTTTTTATATCTCATTTTATTATATTTTTTAAATCTTAAAATATTGGTAGCTGGCTTTGTTAATTTACGTAATACTGAAAAATCTTTTTCTTTTTCCTTCTTTTCCCTATTTACCCCTTTTCCAAGTTATGGATTTATTAGTGCGTTTTTTGAGGGTGTTTGTTCTCAGTTTGAATCATAAAAATCACCATTTTAGCGATCTGTCTTTGAGCAATATTAACCTATTATAGCTGTCAAACAGTGTTGAAAGTAGCTTGCTATAAGTAGCGAAACTACAGTGGTTTATAGTTCAGTATGCTACATTTTGAACAATGTAATGCAGCGAGCGGTGCAACACCAAAAACAGTTTGTAATGGGCACTGTGTGCTACTTAACACTACTTCAGGAAGAAAAGTGCAATTCTATAAATCACTTAAACGTAACTTGCTTCTTTTGTGCAACACCTGTTCTTTCAACAATTTGCTAATACCAGCTGCAGTGTTTAGCAATGCATCACATAAAGTCATAGATTTTTCCATTGACACTTGGTGATAAAACCTAGGATCTAGATAAAAACTAAGTGCTGACTTACCAAAAAATTAATTTTCTTATTGTCAACACTTGTCTACTTACTCGTCATCAGGTCTTCATGTTTTAATGCCAGGTTCCTTCATTTGGAATTGCTTTATTTACACATTTATTCATTGTTTGAATTTATAGTTGTTTTTCTGTAATTTTGTAGATTATAAAATTAGACAACTCAATATAATCAACTCTCAATACAATTAATACATAAAGAGTGTGTTGAAGAGTTAAGTAAACAAATCTATTGGTAAATACATGGAGCCAATAGTAATTTTATATCCCAATGCTGTAAGAATCTATACTAATAAAAGAAAGTTTTGCTCTGTGTGTGTGTGTGTGTGTGTGTGTGAGTGTGTGTGTGTGTGTGTATATGTATGTATGTATGTATGTATGTATGTATGTATGTATGTGTGTTTGTTTGTCTGCGATGGCTAGCAAAATCTGGCCTACCTATAAGCTTGAAAATTTAGATTTAGGTAGTCCAAGCCCTTTCCTTGTGCACCTGAAACTCAGAATTTTAATATTTTAATTATTTACTGAAATATTAATTAAAATGCACAAAGAACTCTCATCAAAAATATACTTTTTTTTTCTCGGTTGGTTGGTTGGATAGAGTCTTCATAGAAGAAATTAAATAAACCAGAGTAGCAATGCACAGATAAGGACTTCAAATGAAATATTATTAATATGGATTGCAGTTACCAACAGGCAGCCATGCTAAAGTAGTGCCACCTACACAGAGCAAATTACACAGACGCCACCTGTTTCAAACATTTTCCATTTGGAGTTAGAATGAGAAACATCGATAATGGCCCATTGAAAAATATCGAGGCAAGTCCATGTCCTTTGCATGTACTCCCTCCTTGGAATCCCCCCAAAATTACCTCTCTCCACCCTTTTAAAGGTTATGACAAGAACAATTTGGCTTCTAGTGGTTTTCAACAATTATTTGCTGCACATCGTGCAAAATATAACAGCTTTACTGATATTTATACAGATGGTTCCAAGAGTGGGGATACTGTTGGTTGCGGGGTGTTTGTTGATAAAACTAGCTTCAGTTATCGGCTTCACACCTCAATTTCTGTCTTTACGGCAGAGTTGATTGCAATAGAGAGAGCCATGTTACACATATCTCATCATCATAAAACATCCTTCATCATATATACTGACTCAAATAGTTCTATTGACGCAATAAAGTCTTTTAAAAAGCATCCGTATGTCTCAGCCATCCTGGATTTTTATAATAATTTGACTAGGCGTGGTTATAATATTTTATTTTGCTGGGTACCTGGACACATGGGTATTCCTGGAAATGAAAAAGCAGATGAGGTGGCAAGACTTGCTCTTAATCCATTGCACCATAAAATTCCGTTCTCGGACATTAAACTATTTATAAAACACTGTATTCATAATAAATGGCAAGAAAGTTGGGATATAGAATACAATAATAAGCTGCATCATATAAAACCCACAATCAAGACTTAGCCTCCGATTTATCCAAGAAAAACAGATGTCCTTTTGACTCGTCTGAGAATTGGACATTCAAGGATAACCCATAAACATCTCTTACTTCGGGAGGATGCGCCCATGTGTCCACATTGTCATTTTGATTGCCTGACCATTTTTCATATTTTAACTGACTGCCCGGGCCTGCGGCACTTGTATAGAATTTATTTTAATTCATCTTCACCAATCTTGACAAACCTCATTGGGGAAACACCTCATGGGGCACTCTTTCATTTTTTAAAACATTCTGGTTTTTATTTTGAAATATAGTTTTTATACATTTTATGTTTTAGCTATACCAATGTTATTGTATACTTGTTTAACTTGACATCTGGATGGGGTACCCCATCCAGATATATTTTTCCAGATAGTATTTCTTAGTATATTACTTTTTTAAGAACTCATAATATTTGTTTTATACATTGACTATATCTGGATGGGTGACCCCATCCAGATGTTTTGCTCATTATCCTTTGTTCTTTTTTGGTTTTGTTGTGAATCTCTTAAAATCTTAGTTTTTTCTTAACTTTTACTTTGGCGCAGCTTGTCCCCAATGGGACCTTGCACCATTAAAAATTATACAACCAACCAACCATCAAACATTTTCCAGGCATGTTTTTCTTCATGATACTTAGCTTTTTTTACATGACATCGTGATAGAGATTATTAATACAGAAAAGTTTATTTAACAGATTATTTGTTATATTTGCGGGGATGGAGTAAAGGGTAAGGGTACACAACTTTTTATTAAATATTGCATTTATTTTACTTGATCGCATGCCACTTGCCGGTGGCTTTTTCCTTAATTGGCCCCTCTTATTAATAAATCCAAGTCTACTGCTCTGATTTCAACAGAACTAATTACATTTAACAATTTTAACATTTTTAGCTTCACTCGTAGCATTTAATTGTTGTTTTTTATATAGATAATACCGCTATTTTAAATCTCAGATAATAATGTTACCAAACCTCTCTAAACCAGTTCCATTTTTACTAAATTATCGTAAAAGTCAGCATTCATAGCTTCAAGGTCTGGTGCATTTCGTACATCTCCAATTTTAAGTTTTTATGTTGACTGTAATGAATCAGCATTACACCATACTCGTGAAAAACTTTCATTGGAATTGTACTACCGTGTCCTTTCTCATCCAGGCCATCCTCTTCACACCTATATTTTAAATACAGACAATGATATTCTTTATCAGCATCGACCATCTTTCATCCCATCTTTTGGAGTCAGAATGAGAAATATTATTAATAATGGCCCTTTGAATAACATCGAAGTGAGTTCATGTCCCTCACATGTGCTTCCCCCTTTGGAATCCACCTAATATTACCTCTCTCCATCCTTTTAAAGGTTATGATAAAAACAACTTGGCTCCTGCTGTTTTCCAACAATTATTTGCGGTAAACTGTGCAAATTTTAATTGCTATACTGATATTTATACAGATGGTTCTGAGAGTGGGATATTGTTGGCTGCAGATTTTTTATTGATAACACTAGTTTCAGTTATCGGCTTCATGCTTCAATTTCTGTTTTTATAGCTAAGTTGATTGCGATAGAGAAAGCCATGTTGCACATATCTCATCATCATAACACATCCTTCATCATATATACTGACTCAAATAGTTCTATTGACACAATAAAGTCGTTTAAAAAGCATCCTTATGTCTCAGCCATCCTGGTGCATCAATAAAATGAATAGACGTGGTTATAATATTTTGTTTTGCTGGGTACCTGGACACATGGGTATTCTTGGAAATGAAAAAGCAGATGAGGCGGCAAAACTTGTTCTTAAGGAATTATGCCATAAAATTTCATTCTCAGACATTAACCTTCTTATCAAAAACTTTATTCATAATAATTGACAAGAAAGTTGGTATTTAGAATACAATAATAAACTGCACCATATCAAACCCACAATCATGACCTGGCCACCGACTTATCCACGGAAAACAGATGTTCTTCTTGACTCGTCTGAGAGTTGCACATTCAAAGGTAACTCATAAACATTTCTTACATCGGGAGGATGCACCCATGTGTCCACATTGTCATTTTGATTCCTTGACCATTTATCATGTTTTTACTGACTGTCCGGGCCTCTGACACTTGTATAGAATATATTTTAATTAATCATCACCAATCTTTACAAACCTCATTGGGGAAACACCTGATGGGGCATTCTTTCATTTTTAAAACATTCTGGCTTTTATTTTGAGATATAGTTTTTATATATCCTTCATGTTTTATCAATAACAATGTTAGTTTATACTTGACATCAACTATAATATCAACTATAGTATAACTCAGTATTAACTTAACATCTGGATGGGGTTGTCCCATTCAGATTATATTTCTTAGTGTATTACTTTACTTTTATATTTCATTTTTTTAAACAATTCTTAATATATTTGTTATACACGCTGTATGACTATATCCGGATGGGTACCCCCATCCAGATATTTTTCTCATTAAACTTGGTTTCCTTTTTGGTTTTTGTTGTGGATTTTTTAATATATTTTTCTTAACTTTTACTTTGGCGCAGCTTGTCCCTAATGGGACATTGTGCCATTAAACTTAAATCAACCAACCAACCATAGCTTCAAGGTGTATTTCTAGAAAGCCGTCACCAGAATTTTCGAATTATAGTCTAAGTCAAATTTGAAATTAAGTTCCTAGCTTAACCAAATGAATCAATTTTTAAAGATGTATAGTGGTCCTCCTAATTAGATATTTGCTGAAGGGAGCTGAACATTGGCTCCCCCCGGCCCTTCCTTCAAGGTTTTTTATCTAACTATGCTCCATTTCTATATCTCAGCAACTATCTTTCTGATTTCAATGCAAGGGATTCCAAATATTATAATTAACTTAATAGTCACTAGGGTGGAGCGATAAAAGTGAATTTTTTTTTACAAAAAACGGGTAGGTGCCAAAAGTTGTCTTTATACTAGTACATTAAATACCTGAAATTTTACCGCTGAAAAAAAATGCCTTGAGTCTGCATTTTTGGTCCAAATGTCGAAATTTTGGGTAAAATTTGAAAATTTTTCAAAAAAAAAAAAAAAAAAATTTCTGTAGAACTGGTTATGATTTAAAAGTGTCATTTGAACCTTTATTAATAAAGATTTAAAATATTGAAACGATAAAACGATATCTTTATTCCGTATAACTGGAGCAAAACTGACATATTTCGGTAAAAAAGGGGCGTTTCTATTCTGGTACAGCATACAACGAATCGTTGTTTTGAATGCAGCTCTTCGCTAGTTGCTTTTACAACTACCCAGAAGTGGAGGTGGATGCATATCTTGTCCCACCCATAACCAGCACAACCACCCTACCATCTGAGCACAATGTTTTATTTATACAATGAATTGTGATTTTTTATCAAACTGGCACGAGTTTTCTGTATATCAACCTAGTCTTGGTGTATTCATCTCTTTTTTCGTATCCACAGACTTTGGATGATGCTGGCTGTGACTTCCTTCACGTATCTTTCTACTGCTTGAGTTTGAGAAGGCATGCAAAGTAACTCATTCGGGATGTTAGTACGGGAATCTATACAGCCGTCTATTATCTTCAACAAACTTGCATTCGATAAATGTATAGTAATTGGGGGGTCCTGTTACCGCAATAGTTTTCCAATCAATTAGATTTATATAATCATCTGCTTCAATGTTGATTGTCAGTATTTCAAATTTGCATATGTCATCACTTATTCTATCTCTTGCATTTATTATGGGATGAGCAGCTAGTTGTTTAATGTGATTGCAATCAGAATTTGCTCTGAGTGTGCAAAGTAACCATTGTCCTGAATAACTTTTTTAACTATTCGTTTTATGGCGTTTGCTGTGTTGTTTAGTAGCCGAGTAGTTTCCCATAAGGTTTTAGATACATTCTTTAGCTGTGGATTACATTTGATGGTAAACCATCCTGGGGCATAAACTTAGATCACATACTTTGTGAGTGAAAATAGACTCTGATGTGCAGTCAATGCGAATAATTAAGGTGAAGAATTCTATTCGTTGTTGTGAGCCATATTGCGTGGGACAATTTTCCTAGGCTCCTATTCGCTAGTTCTTTAGAGCAATATCCTGATGAAATAGCTTTGCAAATGTCCAGCAGGTATTTCTGGTCTGTGCTGAGTGCCTTTTCATCGATTTCAGGAAATATTTTTTTCTAAATTACTCTTTATATGTTCAAAAACTGCAATAGGGAGTGAATGGCACGTGGACAAGGATTTCCCTAATACATTTGGGCCAGAAGTTTTCCCATCGATCATGCCTAACAAATAATGCAGAGGCAATTCATTTAACTGGAGCTGGCATATGATCGATTGCAACGGTCTTGCAAGCTTCTCTTCCATTCGGCGGATTACTTCAGTATGCTTCCCCGTATTCACAGGACACCGGACACCCATCACAACTCAAGCATGAGAGGCTGGACAAATCAATATTTTCATCTTTTAAAAACTTTGATATGCATTAAAAAAAATCTTTTGATGCTCCAGATAAGGAAATGTTAGGCAAAATTAGTCCCCAAATATTTGGAGCCAGGCTCTTCTAAGATAGTAACACGTTCTTCTTTCATAATTCTGCGATACGCATGCTTATCACTTCTCTTTTCTATACACATTGTGTCATCTTTTCAGGAGTCGAAATATAAGGCTCTTATTTCAGTTTTAGGGTTCTGTTCTTTACGTTGAGACGAACAAACCGATTGGCTTTCACTCCTTACCTTACTTCTCTCTGTAACGGGTACATTATGTTTTCCAGTACCATTTGCTGTGCATACACAATCCTGAAGCAAGAACTGCAGCAGACCAATCAGAAATTCTATAGCTATCACATGCTCTAGAAAAAGTTTCAAACTTCATTCGAGATTCGGTATAGGAGGATGAAGATGGGAATTGAATTGTATCTATTATTGAATCATTGCATACTGATTCGTTTATTTCAATTTCACATGCAGCATCTTCTAATTGCGGTGCTTCTTTATTTAATCTTCTTTCTATTAATTTTTTTTCAAACCGAAATTTGTCAATTTTGCTCCAGTTTAAAAATAATAAAGATGTCGTTTTATCGTTTCAATATTTTAAATCTTTATTAATAAAGGTTCAAATAACACTATTAAATCATAATCAGTTCTACAGAAAATTTTTATTATTTTTGAAAAATTGTCAAATTTTACCCAAAATTTCGACATTTGGACCAAAAGCGCAGACTCAAGCCATTTTTTTTCAGCGGTAAAATTTCAGATATTTGATGTACTAGTATAAAGGCAACTTTTGGCACCTACCCGTTTTTTGTAAAAAAAAAATAATTTTTTTCGCTCCACCCTAATAGTCACCCTCTATAACATCAAAGTAAATTTATGAGTAGCAGTTACCACTGTTTCTGAATAATAGTTTAAGCCAAATTTGTAATTAATTTCCTAGCTTAACCAAATGAACTAATTTTTAAAGATGCATAGTGGTCCTCCTAATTAGTCATTTTCTGAAGGACCGTTGAACATCCCCCCCCCCCTCCCCCCCTGGCATATCCCTCAAATTTTCTCTAACTGTGCCTTATTTCAATAACTTGGCTAATAATGTTCCCATCTTCCCCAAACCAGCTCAATTTTGTAGCACGCCTACTATATAGTGCCATAGGCAGCGGGGAGCTGTCTCAGGGTTCTTTTGGAAAGAGAACGGTTTAGAACGGAATGCTCCCTTGGCGGTGGAAGGGGGAAATAAAAGATTTTCCGGAGCGGTCGAGCATACCTGGTAAACTGTGCTGAAGCCATTGGAGACCATGGCCAGAGTTTCGTTTTTTCATAGATTTAAGTTTATTACACGGGCTTGGGCAAGGCTGTGCAGGTCAGCTAGTAGTAAATAAAATTATGTGGTGTATGAGTGTGTAAATATTTTATATATAATAGTAACCCCTTGTTATATCACTGGTTCAGATATATACTTCTTTTTTGTACCTTTTCATAAAATAAGCTGTAGTTATCGCATTTATTATGTAACTATATTTAAATGTTGATTGTATTACGTATCTCTCTCTTAATGTCGCTAAGAAAATTGTGTGTATTAAAATGTGTATAAATTAACACCTTGGGGACAAACACAAAACATATTTTGTTTTCTTAACTTCTTTAATGCACTCGGTTATATCACACTTATTTTATTGTATCCTGATAGACATAATAAAATGTTATATAGTAATAAAACCATATTATATAATTTGTATTTTCAATGTCGAGTGTAACAAAACTGCTTGGATTACAATTACGGTACACAGAAGCTTATTTGAAAAGATTGAATTCTAAAATGAGGATAGCTAATCGGAAAATCATCATCTTCATAGACAATTGTATCGCCCATTCCAAAGACACTAATAATTTTAGTAACATAAAGGTGCATTTTTTACCACTGAACTCAACTTCTGTTTTACAACCTATGGATCAGGGCGTAATTAAAGTGTTTTAAGCAGTAATATAGAAAACGGCTTGTGAAATGGATGATTGAAAAACTAGAGAATACTGGAGAGCTAAGTGAACGTTTTGGAATCAATTCATTTCTTTTTATCTGCATGGGAGTTAATAACACCATCTGTGATTGCCAATTGTTTCCAAAAAGCAGGATTCTTAGTTTGAGAATCAACAGAAGAATATGATTGGAAGATGCTACAAAGAAGGATGGATTTCACTGCGTCGTTTGAGAGTATGTGTCAGTAGATGGTGAGGTACTGCTATGTGAAGTGCTTACAGTGGATGATTTGTGAGGTTATAGAAGATGGTGAAGAAATGAGTGAAATGGAGGAAGAGGATGTAGATATTCCTAGTTTTTCAGATGCTGTGAAAGGACTAGAAACCTTTCGCTGGTTTATCGAAAGTGTTGAAAATGTGCCTGAGGAAGTTTTTAAAAGCTTAAACAACTGGACTGTTATAAACTAAAGATTGCCGAGAAAAAACAGAAACGAAAAACTATAACAGATTTTTTTTCTGTAAAAGCATATATACTGATACTTCAAGAGAAATTTCTTGTCTTTAAACATTGGATTAAATAAAGATATTCGAAGGTAATTATGTATTTTTACTTTATTAACTGATTTTTTTTTTAAGTGAGCAAATCAATTTAAATTTGTTAGTAAATCTCAACTTTATATAAATTATTCTATGTATTAATTTAGTAATGTAAAAAAAAGCCTCTTCTGAATATCAGTACTTAAACTATTGATTTTTTCAAACATTCTTATTTTTCACTAGATTAATTTTAACACAATTATTCAAATTGGTAAAGAAATCATACAAGTTGTAATTTTCCAACTGGACGAAAAATGTCCGGGCTAGGATTCGAACCTGGGATCTCTTGGCTGAAGCTGCCATGCTCTACCAACTGATCTATCCCGGTCGAATCTGGAGGGCACAATTCATCCAGTTAACCTTATTGATCGTTGCATATGGTGTGATATTTTAATCAGCTCAACAGAAGAGATCGCAGGTAGTGGAACTCCAGTAAACGCTGGATACATGATTACACTAGATTAATTTTAACACAATTATTCAAATTGGTAAAGAAATCATATGAGTTGTAATTTTCCAACTGGACGAAAAATGTCCGGGCCAGGATTCAAACCTGGGATCTCTTGGCTGAAGCTGCCATGCTCTACCAACTGAGCTATCCTGGTCATAAATTACAACTCGTATGATTTCTTTACCAATTTGAATAATTGTGTTAAAATTAATCCAGTGTAATCACGTATCCAGCGTTTACTGGAGTTCCATTTCCTGAGATCTATTCTGTTGAGCTGATTAAAATATCAGACCAGATTCTATGATCAATAAGGTTCACTGGATGAATTGTGCCCTCCAGATTCGACCGGATAGCTCAGTTGGTAGAGTATGGCAGCTTCAGCCAAGAGATCGCAGGTTCGAATCCTGGCCCGGACATTTTTCGTCCAGTTAGAAAATTACAACCCGCATTCTTACTTTTCCCATTTAAGAAGTTTTTGCCTTCCATTTCCTTGGGAAACTTCTTAGGTGGGTTTTGCTGTATTATATAGAATATTGCACAAAATAATTCAAATATTTTATGATCTATGGCTGGAAATTCCTGAAAGTGTCTTTTAAACTGTGTTTCATGTGTTAAGTTAAACTAATTTTAGCATACTATGTAAGGTATACATAATATAAATAAATTCATATACAGAGTTGCAATAAAGAATTTAGAGAGATTACCATCTATGTATTGTAATTGCCGGAAGTGCATTTTCAGCTGATTTAAATTTTTGTGCACTATGTGGTGTATATATAAAAGTCTATAGACCATAAAAGAATTTATCTACACAAAAGAATTTGAATATACAAAGTGTCCATAAATTATTGTCAGGGTTTCCTTACCTTATAACTTTTGATTTAAGAACATGACTAAAATCATTATTAACATTATACAAAACATTATACAAAGTACAACTTAAAAAGTTTTTTAATAACATAAACAAAGTTAAGTATTCTCTGCCAGTTTATTTAGCAACTTTTGAGGCATTGCATTGGGGAAAGATGAGACACGATAGTTCAAAATGGTGAGTGCACAAGAGAAAACAATGCATATATACATGAAAGGTTGCCATGCAGAAACTATCTAACTTTGTGCTCATAATTCATTAATAACTTTTTGATAAATTTGATAAAAGTTGAATATTAATTATTATTGGATTATAAATGTTATTCGATTAATATCAGTTATTAGTTTTGAGTTCCTTTGTAATTTTGTTTGTGTTTATAAAAAAAACTTTTTGATTTGTACTTTACAAATATGTAATAATATTTTTCGTTATATTTTTAAATTAAAAGTTATAAGATAAAGAAACTGTGTCAAAGCAATTTTCTTTTATGATATGAAAAAAATAAATTTTGTGGTAAGTCTCTGATAGTGTTATACAGTGTTTTATAATCTATACATTGGGCATGATTTTTTTTTTTTCTGCCTGATTGTTATGAGAATTTCATAAGATCTATTTCAAATAAATATTAAACATAAATGCATCTTTTTTTGTTTTTAATTTAAATATTTATTGCAACTTTCTCTTTCAGATATTGTAACCGGTAAAATGGATGAAGTTTTAGGCCATTTTTCTGTAGATTTAGATGCTAGATTTTCCAGTATAAGGACAAAAGAAACTAATATAGGTAATTTCTTTTAGTTTTAATCTAAATTTTCAAATATTTTCTTTGTAAGTTTAATTTATTTGTTATGCATCGGTAATTTCAGGGAAAAAAAAAAAAAAGATTAATTTCAAATGACTAAACTATCTGATATTTTTTATTTAATCTTAATTATTAATTATTTAATCTTAATTATTAATTAAATGTTTTATATAATCTCTATTTACAATTATTTTACTCATGTTTTATTTTGTCATTTACTTTTGAAAATTATACCTTAGTTGATTGATACTGGTAAAAATTGAATCCCACTTTGAGACCCCTTCCAATGTTTATACAGTCCTTGAAAGTCCTTAATTTTTTCAAAAATAATTTATAGAAGTCCTTATTTTTATGCAAAATCTACAAAAAGTTTTTAATTTTAAAGTCTTTAATTTTACTCTCCAGTTATTTCTTAAGGCTCCTCCCTCGCAACAGTACAAATCAGACAAAGTTAAAAATCTTTAAAACTTTTTAATTAATTTTTTTAAAAAAAAAAAAAAAATGTTTTATTTGTTAATTTATTGTAACAATAATAGTCACTCATCTAAATTCTCCTCCCCTCAACATTTTCTTGAAAGTCTTTGATTTTTTTCAAAATATGTGTACAAACCCTGCCTTCACAAAATGTCATTCTATAAAAGCAAACTCTTCATAAATTTTTGATCTTGTTAAGATTTGAAATGTGTAATTTACAAACAAAACAAGCTCACCAGAAAGAAAAACTTCAGCAGGAGTATTTTCAAAATTTAGCATTGATGAATGCCTAGTTTGAATTCAATTAACTGTATTTCAATCTTTTATTAAGTGTTAAATATTAGTGAAGCTGTTGAGCTGTTAATAAGATTTTAACACTTAAAATTCAAATTAAATACATATTTTAGAAATATTTTGTCAAGCAAAAAGTAAACAAACTTCCTTTAAAATCAGTATACAGACAAAAAGGTTACGAATTTTTATTTTCTGTTGAGAAATTTGAAAACTGCAAATACCTTCAAAGACCCTTAGGTTCATTGGAAAGGGAGATTTCAGATCTGACTGATGAGGAGCCTTTAAAAGTATTTTATATTTATAATTTATGTTCTGTTATGTTTACAGATTATTTCCACATCGGTGAGATATCATAGCTAGTAGCTTTTATTTCATTTCTTCATAATTAATAATTTTTCATCATTATTTTTGTAATATATAACATTTTAAAATATTTTAATGCCATTATTTTTACAGCTTAACTAAATGCCATAGTAATAAATCTTTGAAATCTGATAGACTCACCAAGAGTTTTTCTAGACTGAGTTAATATCGACGTCTCAAGTGTTACATAAATTTCTTTTGAGGTAATATAAATAGAAGACCCATTCTCTGCAAGGCATATTTCCCTTTGGCACATTCCCCTTATTTCTCATAGTAAACAAATAAAACATTTATCTTTGTTATCACTGTTGTAATAGTTAAAAATGAAGTTTCTAGCTTATGTATGATGGTTTTATATTTTTAGTTTTCAAATCTTTGCACATAAACTTTTCAACCTAAGTAAAATAACCCATGCTTCATATAGATTCATGACCTTTTTTTTTTTTAATGTATTGGAAATAAAGAAAAATGTAAGTATAATATTTATTAAATTAATGTGATATCTTAAAATGAAATTTTTTCCAGGTTAACACCTTTCTATTAAAAAATCAATATATAAAGATTTATAGATTATTATATTCTGAAAGGGATTTCTTAAAATGAAATTATGCATTTTCGTATTTGTATAATGTAACATCCCATCAGAAGTTTGTCACTGTCAACCTTAATTTTGAAATTTAATGTAAATATTGCAAGATATTCAAGACTGTTTTCAAATCCAAACTGTCTATTCTCTAGTAAATTCATGACATTACTTTCTTCTATAATTGCATAAAATTTGCAGATAAAATCAAATAATTCGTTTAATTTTTTTATGAAAGAAAAGCTTCTTTCAGAAAATACTGTCAAAGTTGGTGTTTCAGGACATATGATAATCATGAAAAGAGATCATAAAGTAGCAATGGACTGGTATCAAAGATATACAGTTAAAATTTTGCAGGATGATAAATTGTAAACTTTTAAAGCTATCCAAGGTGGATCTGCTTGTATAGATATAAAAAACAAAAGTGTTTGTAAGTATTACAGGAAGTTTTGCATTGTTGAGCAGATAAAACATGCTTAAGGTACTTCAAATAAAAATTAATCCAATTTGTTAGCAGAAATTTTGCTACAACTTTTCTACAATAAAATGTTTGTTTTTTACTTAACTAGGTTGGTTTGAGAAATGTTCTTCTGCACTTTGTGTCTCTTTTTTTTTTTTTTTTTTTGAGTGAGCCTGTAGTTTTTTAAATCACTCCACAAGAATCTGTACTTTTGTGTAATTTTAACCGTTATATTTTTACTTTATACTATCATTTACAGACATTAAAAACAAATTTCATATATAAAGCCAATGTAGATGTTATTTACAAAGATATACGTTACTTTCTTCCAAATAGAAGAAGTCAGTCCTTTTAAAAAGATTTATATGTGTTAAAAAATATTTTCACCCACCTTCTTGGGCATCTTCAGTTTTACTGACCTTCGTCATCGCCTCTTGATTTTATTCTGACTTTCCTAGATTTTTCAAAATGTAAAAGATGGCACCATCTATTGTCTATTGTAGCATGCATTACATCATTGCTAGTCTTTGTTTTTTCTCTATCTATTTCAATGACTTCATGCATTAATGTATAATTTGAGTTGTTATAATTTGCGAGTTTCTGTAGTACTTTAAAATTTATCTGTTTTAGGGACTTTCTTGTTTAGTCGGACTATTACTGTGGTTTCTTTATTTAATCTTATATTTCTTTCATGCTTTTTAACCCTTTCTTCTATTTTTCATTTAGTCACACCTATATATGCACCTTCTTTTCCTTCCTTGTCATTGCACTTTATTTTATATATTCCTGAGGTTATTAAATGGTTGATTTTTTTCTCTGTCTGCTCTTATTAATTTGATTTTTGAGGGGTCTGGGGTTATGGGGTTCTCTTGGTATATTTAATCCAAGTTTTTAAAATTATCTTTTTATTTTTAGGGAGACTCCATTCATATATGGTATTGAACTTGTAAATTTCATATCTTTCTGAGCTGATTGTATTGTATTATATCTCAATATTGCACTTTCGATTAATTTATCAATTATTTTTGTAGGATATCATGCTTTTTTGGTCATTTCTTTAATCTTATTTATTTCAATAGTTAAAAAATCTTTACTGATTCTTTACTAATGCTCTGTGAATGTATGTATTGATCGCTGCAATTTTATAAGAGAAAGGGTTTTTTGAAAATTTGGATGTTATGTAAGTACAGAAAAACCTCGGTTATCTGAAAAGCATGGGACCAAAGGATTTTCGGTTAACCAGGGTTCCATAGGAATTTTCGGATAACCAGGAGGCTTCCTATTTTTATTCTACCAGTTGGCACTACTCATCCTTTTCACTTCCCCACAGTCAAGTAACACGTTCGTGCTTGCAGGTGCAGCAAGAGTCCATATTCTGAAAGATATCCCCTTCCTGTTTCACGTATTTTAATTTCCTCTAAACTTTATTTACGATGAGTAATGCTTTAAAGCGTAAATGGGTTTTTATAAGCATGAAGAGCTCAACACGTTAAGAGTTGATATTGGTATTATTGATTATTTGATTATTGATTTTCTATAAAATCAATAATCCTTGAAAATATTGAAATCTGTGAAAAATATTTAAAATAGGGATTTTAAATATTTCTGGGCATTCATTTTTTTTTTCATTATTAATTTTCTATAAAATCAATAATATCGAATCAATATATACCAATATTTCAATATATTGAAGTGCAGGAAGATACAACAGTGTCAAATGTGTTAATGTTTAATAGGTGGTGTGACAACGCAGCATTGAAGTAATGCGAAGTTGAAAAAAAAAAAATACACAACATATTTTGTAAAGAAATGGACTGTTGTATGTGTCTATGCAATAAAATGCCTGCATTTACACAATGGTCCAAATAAGTAAGTTGAGGCTGTTTATTTATTTCATGAAAAAAAAAAAAAAAATCATAAAAAAAAAAAAGAGTTCTAAGGTCTTTCGGTTAAGCTGATTTTCGGATAATCGGGGTTCTACTGTATTTGAATTCAGTTTTCGGTAAACTGTTGTTTGAAGTTTATCATCTGTATGTTTCACTTGAACATCCAGAAATGCTAATGAGTTATTTTTCTCTGTTTCAAATGTAAATTGGATATTTTTGTCATATGAGTTCAGTTTTTCCAGCAAAGGGGAGAGCTAAATGGATTTACTAGTAATTATAAAAATGTCGTCCACATAACGAATCCTTATTTTAAATATTTTTTGAAAGTCCTTTATTATAGTATTTTCAAGTAGTCTCATTTTCAATTCTGCTACAGCATTTGAAATAGGACATTCAAAAAATACTTAAAATAGGGATTTTAAATATTTCTGGGCATTCTTTGTTTTAGGTTTTATGCACTAAATAGGTTGATATATACCACTAAGCAACAACAAGAATCAGTTGAGTATTTGCATTTGGCCAAATGCTGATTATACTATTCATTACAAGTTTATTTTTAAAGGTGTTAACAAATTTTCTTTATCTCTATTTGACTCCATTTAATTCCCATATGAGGGAAAACTTGAAGCATTCTGATGACAAAGCAGCAAACAATGTTATTTATTTACTTGTAGATGATGGATTCATTTTGAATTATACTTGGTTGGTATATGATTTGGCCAGCTTTACGTTCTATTATGTCCTCAATATTAGTTCAAAATATCAACTTTGATAGTTTCTACAGAAAAATAATGTTCAGTTCTTGGAAAACTGAATAAGGATGTTTGGAAATTTTGTTCATGGAAATATTTTTGAATTATGCCCGGAAGTGCGATGTTTAAATTTATGAATAGCCTTAAATTGATTGTCACAAACGAGGTATCAAAATGATGAATAGATATCATGGTCAGATTTTGTTATGTGTAATCATTGATTTAAAGCTATGTGGCTAATTTTCTCAAAAGATGTACAGTTTGATTTGTTTTAACAACAAAAACAACCATAGTTTATATATATAGATATAAAAAAAATTCGAAATAGTAACAACATTGGAACTCCCAAAGGTTGTATATTCCACTTAGCTCTTAAATTATCAAAAATTTTTTCACTAATGAGGTTTTTGCTTTGTTGTGACACAGTACAATAGTTGCTGCTTAACGGATCATGCTTGTCCTCAATAAATGTGATAACAATAATAGTATTTTTTTTTTTTTTAATTCAGAAACGATATTCATCATTTTTCATTTAATCTTCAATTGCTGAAGGTTAAGAGTATGTCCTAATTTTGTATCACAGATGATGGAAAAGTATCTTGTAGTCTTGAAAAGTTGCTGATAGTTTTTGGAATCGTATGTCAGGGTAGTTATAAATAACCGATGCAAACTGTTTTCATGATTCGGATAACATTATATAAATGATAATATTAATGGCAATCACATTAAGTGATGATCACTGTATTTTTTTTTCCTTCATTGTCAGGTTTGTTTCTTTCTTTAATGATATTTATTTTAAATTAACATTTGTCTTTTTAAAATAATGAATTTTATTCATTTATTTTCACATTTTTATTTACTTACAGGAAATTTTATCTGTGATGTTATGTTGTCCTCTACGCATTCTGATTTAGCAATTCTGAATTCAGGAACTTTAAGGGCTGATAGAATATATCAAAAAGGAGATTTTACACTGCGTGATTTAGTTACACTTTTGCCTATGATGGACCCTATGATTGTGTTAAATGCTACAGGTACTTATATTGCATTTGAATGCTAACGTTTAACTATTCTATTAAGTATAGTAAAGTTTTTTTTAATCAATGTCAGTTTATAGTCCAGTAGAAATAGCGCATAAAAGGGCCTTGTCTTACAAAAATTCGGGTAGTTCCGATTTTTGGGTATGCTGTAAAGGTTGACCCTCTAATAAAAAAGCCAAGTTTTCGACCTTCTAGACCTTGTGCGTTTTTCATAATATTGAAAAAACCAATATTTTTCGGCACTTTTTTCGATTTTTCTTAAATAACTCAATTTTAGTGCATTTTACAGAAAAAGGCACTGTTACCATTTTGTAGAGGATAAAATTCTCTACAACATGCAGTATTCAGGTTTGTAAATTGTCCAAATAGGGGGTAAGATACAAAGCCGGGAAAATAGGGTAAAATTTGCAATAAATGCAAAAATCCACTAAAGACGTTAGTTTTTGCTTAATAACCTACTTTTATTGCGTTTTAGAGACAAAGGCACTTTCACAATTTTGTAGAGCATAAAATTCTCTACAACATGCAGTATTCATATTTGTAAATTGTCCAAATAGGGGGTAAGATACGGAGCCGGGAAAAGGGTTAAATTTGGAAAAAATGTAAAAATCCACAAATGATGTTAGTTTTTGCTTAATAACCCACCTTTAATGCATTTTAGAAACAAAATTGTCATAATCAACTTTTTAGAGCTTTTAAGTAGGTTATTAAGAAAAAACTAACGTCATTTGGGGATTTTTACATTTTTTCCAAATTTAACCTGATTTTCCCGGCTCTGTATCTTACCCCCTATTTGGACAATTTACAAACATGAATACTGCATGTTGTAGAGAATTTTATGCTCTACAAAATTCTGAAAGGGCTTTTGTCTCTAAAATGCAATAAAAGTAGGTTATTAAGCAAAAACTAACGTCTTTAGTGGATTTTTGCAAATTTTACCCTATTTTCCCGGCTCCGTATCTTACCCCCTATTTAGACAATTTACAAATCTGAATACTGCATGTTGTAGAGAATTTTATGTTCTACAAAATGGTGAAAGTACTTTTTCTGTAAAATGCACTAAAATTGAGTTATTTAAGAAAAATAAAAAAAAGTGCCGAAAAATATTGGTTTTTTCAATATTGTGAAAAACGCACAAGGTCTAGAAGATCGAAAACTTGGTTTTTTTATTAGAGGGTCAACCTCTAATAAATGAAACTATCGACTATCTCATGCTCTAAAAAGTTGATTATGACAATTTTGTTTCTAAAATGCACTAAAAGTGGGTTATTAAGCAAAAACTAACATCTTTAGTGGAATTTTGCATTTTTTGCAAATTTTACCCTATTTTCCCGGCTTTGTATCTTACCCCCTATTTGGACAATTTACAAACCTGAATACTGCATGTTGTAGAGAATTTTATGTTCTACAAAATGGTAACAGTGCTTTTTTCTGTAAAATGCATTAAAATTGAGTTATTTAAGAAAAATCGAAAAAAGTGCCGAAAAATATTGGTTTTTTCAATATTGTGAGAAACGCACAAGGTCTAGAAGGTCGAAAACTTGGTTTTTTTATTAGATGGTCAACCTTTACAACATACCCAAAAACCAGAACTACCCGAATTTTTGTAAGGTAAAATGCTATTTCTACTGGACTATTATCTGCCTAGATGGTTTTGATAATTGTGTTAAACATTAGGTATTTTATGTCAGCTTGTATGTATTTATTGTTTTACATTATGCTTTTTAATGGTTAATTATTCTTTTAAAGCCTTTTGGCAAAAAAATGTTTTGCTTTCTACGGCAAACTGTGAACTATGAAAGTTTGGGGGAACACAAATTTAGACTAATTATTCATTTTTTGTTGCTTTAAGGCTGTTCTCAAATCCAAAGGAGCTACTTTCTGACAAATTTCTGAATTTCTTTTTGTTTGGAAACAAATGGAATTGGCAGATGTTCTTATTCAGAAAGACTTTTTCCATTTTTTGGTAAAGGCAAAAGATCTTTCAGAAAATACTGTCAAAGTCGGCGTTATAACCAAATTCCCAGTGTGCAGCTTGAGAAAGGAGAAAAATTTGTCTCACGACTAGAATCACCTATAACTCAATAAGTAATTTATGTATAAAAATAATCCCTGACGGCTCGGCCTACAGGCACAGGTAGATTTTGAAGACGCAGACCGTGGGGCGCCTGTTTGTTGGGAATTGCGGAAGAAATTACCTTTTTGCCATGATGCGGCAGTTGGAACCGCCTACTTCGAAACCTAACTTGTTTGCAGGCGGAGCCAGCAGGGATTTTTTTTTTATTTGATTTTTTTTTTTTTGCTATAAGAGTTGGTCCTATAAAAAACTTGTCAATATAAAAGTTTTAGATAATATTGAGAGGATTTATAATAAATTTAAGCGGATTTGAAATCTTGGGAATTGACGAAGTTATGAATTTTTTTCTTCTATCCCCCTTGGGGCCATTTTTAATTATATCAAAAATCTGTCATACATAAATTTTCGGCCCTTCTCCTAGAAGTAATAATAACTTCAAACAGATTCGATACCTATCATAATTAAGAAATTATGTTTTTTTTTCTGTTTTTACAAAAAGCCCCCCTCCCTGGTTCGATTTTTCCCATTAACGAACTTGACTGAGATTTTATGCCCCTTGATTTTATGTATCAGTTTCGAAAGGATGTGGGAGTTGGAACCGCCTACTTCGAAAAATAACTTGTTTGCAGGCGAAGCCGTCAGGGATTTTGTTTTTAATTTTTTTTTGCTATAAGGGTTGGTCCTATAAAAAACTTGCCAATATAAAAGTTTTAGATAATATTAAGAGGATTTATAATAAATTTAAGCAGATATGATATTTTGTGAATTGACGAAGTTATGAATTTTTTTCTTCTAAAACACCCCTTTTTTCCCCGCCTTGGGGCCATTTTTAATTATATCAAAAATCTGTCATACATACATTTTCGGTCTTCTCCTAGAAGTAATAATAACTTTAAACGGATTCGATACGTATCATAATTAACAGGGTTCCGATGTGACTGGAAAATATGGAAAACAGGGAATTGTCAGGGAAAATGACAAGTGCTCAAAAAGTCATGGAATAGTCAGGGAAAATCAAATTTTTTCCCTAAAACCTGGAAAAGTCAATGATTTAAAATTATATATATTATGTGCTATCATGTCAAGATTCTTCAGAGTTCCAAATTCAGTCAGCAAAAAATTCAGATTTTTTACTAGCAAGTAGTATTTTTGCTACATTCATATTTTTAACTTAATGATGTTTTAGTCATACAAATTTGTTGCTAAGTAGTTGATACTTCTGTGAAAGAAATATTGAGCCATGTTAAGGTGGCTAGGATGAGATATCATGAATATTTAAATAAGAAAAAGGAAGAAAATAATAAAGCAAGAAAAAAAGAAAAGCTGTACCTAAAATTAAATTGTTAAAAGACAAAAAGTTGAAAGCTACATAACAAACTGTTTCTGAAACAGCACAAATAAATGACACTGTAGTAGAAATGTCAAAAAATATTTGAATGGTTGATATGTGAAATCTAATTATATCAATAAAATGTTTCTTTGAATCCATCCAAATTGTATGTTTTTGTTTTTCATTTCTTATATTTTGAAACTAAAAATCTATTTTTTGATACTTAATTTTATAAATTACATTTATTTTCAGAGGTATATTTAATCATTATGAGATCTATAATTGCTATTTGTATTTCTAAAAATGTCATGAATTATGGGCATGGAATTGTAAGAAAAAACCTGGAAAAGTCAGGGAATTTTGTTATTCAAATTGAGTATGAACCCTGATTAAGAAATTATGGTGTTTTTTCTGTTTTCACAAAAAGCCCCCCGAACCTCCCTCCCTTGGTTCGATTTTGCCCATTAAAGAACTTGACCGAGATTTTATGCCCCTTGATTTTATGTATCAGTTTCGAAGAGATCTGTGCAAGATATATATATATATACTAGTATATAACCCCGTCAAAAATGACGGATTGTTGATCTGCGTTTCATTTTCATAAGACTTCATACAAACAAACAGCATGGAGATTTATTATTGAAAGGTTTGTATTGTAGAAAAATACATTTTAAAAAGGACAAATGGTTTCTACAAATAAAAATAATAAGGATATATATATATATATATATATTTTTTTTTTACTTAGTATTAAATTTCTGAAATAGTTCAACAATTGGACAAAATCAAATATTAACAAATAATCCATGTGCGAAAGTTTTTGTAAAAAAGTGTTATCAATGAGTTTTTAAACAGCTTGACTTACCATATAACTCATTGTTTGATTACATAAGCAAAATTAAATAGAAATTACGCTGTACTATGCATTTCTTATATTTTAATTACATTTGATAAGAAAGAATCATTTTACAGTATATAACCCATTATCCAAAAATCCAAAATCCGGAAAAACCCGAAGTCCGGAAAGAAAAATTCGAAAATTTTCTAAATTTGTAAATTTTTACTAAAATTTTAGATTTTCTGAAATTTTTCGAAAATTTTACCGATTCCTAATTTTTTTCAGTCCATTGTGTTTCAATGTTTAATCACTAAAATATTGTTACTTCAGTGGCGGGTAAACACGGTCCCCCCCCCCTTCTCTTCCCGAAATTAAAAACAAATCATTTTTCTCTCAAATTTTAGTTTAAAATTAATTTATATTACGATTCGTTAGAAAAAAAAAAATAGTTATGTATTTATTTCATCCGGGGTGATTCTGTTCAAGTTTTCCTAAAAATTTAAGGCATTCGATTTCGAAAATTTAAGTCTTCAGTCCAAAATTTCGAACATAAATATCTCGAATTTTGAACGATAATCGCCGAAAAAAATCAATTATGTCTATCGTTCGCAGAAAGAATAGAAAATTTCATCAAAGGATTGTGGAAACAACGTGAATTTCGTCAAAGTACCGAAAATAAAAACGCAAACTTCATTGCAGGATTGATTAAAAAAAAAAAAAAAAAAAAAAAAACGCTAATTTTGTTAACAAATTGCAGAAAAACGCGATTTCCGTCAAAGGCGTACGAAGAAGACGCAAATTTCTTCCAAGGACTCCGAAAAAAAATGTAAAATTTCATCAAGGGATCACAAAAAAAAAAAGGTTAAAGGATTGAAAAAAACAAAAAACAAACTGTGAATTTCGTCAAATAATCGCGAAAAACATGAATTTCTTCAAAGGGTCTAGAAAAAAAAAAAACACAAATTTCTTCAAAGCACTGCGAAAAAATGTCTAATTTCGTTAAGCGATCGCGAAAAAAGTGAAATTTCGTCAAAGGATCGAAAAAAACAACCACTAATTTCGTCAATCTCAGAAAAAACTCTAATTTTGTCAAAGGATCGTGAATAAAAGGCAAATTTCGTCAAAGAATAGCAAAAAACGCAAATTTCCTCAAAGGATTGCAAAAAGAAAACGCAAATTTCTTCAAAGGACTACGAAAAAATGAAATTTTGTCAAAGAATCACGAAAAAAAACGAATTTTGTCAAATAATCGTGAATTTCGGGAGGACCCGAAATCCGGAACGATGGAAGCAAATTTTAAAATCTGCCAGTAGATGGCGACACTATACTGAATCAACCTCAAATCTCTCCCAAGGAAATAAATCACCGCATTCTGAAAAAAAAAGTGCTTACAGAATTTTTTTTTTACAGAAATGTTAATATACATTTTTTTTTTATGAAATAGTGTTTTAAGGTTTTAAACAAAATTAAAAGATTTAAAAGCTTGAATATGCTTTTACAAATATTTAAATGACGAAAGTAGATAATATAACTTCTTTTTCAGTAAGCCTAACATGGTGTTTAACTATGGTCGAATCGCAGAGTGGTACAGCCCGGTACCGTTACAGACACATTCTCACCTTTGGATTTTATTATAAGTAAGATATATATATAAAGTTTTGAACTGGGGGTGGTTTTGGGTTCTGGGAGTCATGATCGGCGTAGATCTGCAAAAATTTTTCAAAAATTCCAACTTAGGTGAGAATGTAATAGGTAGTATTTCTTACGAAATCTACCTAAAATGGAAAGCACATTTCAATTTAAAATTGCTTCAATAGTCAGGCTTATCAATTTTATGCCTTTACGTTTCAAATTGAGTCTGAAAATGTGTCAAAAAGTTTCGCATTGTTGAGCAGGGAATTTGAGAACAAACATTAAAATATTTTTCCACTGAATATTCCAAAATTTTCTAACGCTGTTTGTGATCGAATCGTGTTTTCCATTTTTTGATAAATTAATTACTTATTGAGTTATAATCAATTGTTATCATATGATGACAGGTTTTTCTCATTCCCCGCACTGTTACGTCTGGAAATTCGGTTGAAAATACCAACGCTGACAGTATTTTCTGACACATCTTCTGCCTTTACCAAAAAATAGAAAACATTTTTCGATTACATAGTTTCTGAGTAAGAACAATTGCCAATTTCATGCATTTCTAAAAAAAAAAAAAAAAAATAATTCTGAAATGTATCTGAAATTAGCTCCTTTGTATTTGAGAACAGTCTTAAACTAACAAATTGGGTAGAGTAGGAGGGGTGAAGTTAAGATTATTGATCATTCATTTGATGTTACATTGTTACTTCAAAGTAGCAAATGAGGCACTTTTTAATTTTTTTCCCCTTAAATGATAAAAATTTAAAGATCTTAAAATGTGCTGGGGAGAAACAGGATCGTAAATTTCAGGGGGTGGGGGACAAATTTAGATGAATTTTTATTTATTAGTACTTCAAACTAGCAAATAAAATAACTAGGACAAAACAACAAAAACAATAGGTTAGAATATTTTCTTTTAAACTTATAAATTTTAAAGATTTTCAACTTTGTGCTGCGATAAAAGGAGAGAAACAGAAATTTTTAGGACGGAGGGCTATTATATGCAGAAATGTGAAAATTGTCAACTCTTGTCAATTCTGGCAAAATAAAATATCTGCATCACAATCTTTGGGCTATTGCATGGATTTTTTTTTCCCTCCAAAAAATATTGTTTCCCAAATGAAAAATCTTTCTGCAAGAAATCGTTGCCATTCTGTGACATTGTTTCTGTTCACTGCGATTCTGCCACAGATTTAAAAATATAATACAGGGTTGCCACTGGTAACTAAATATTAACTATTTTCAGAGGAAGTCAAGTGTGGCTGTGATTTCTGTTATAGTTATATCTCAACATCTATGAGATGGAGTTTTGAAAAAATTTAATTTCTAAGATACTTATTTTGGAAAGCTATTGTGATTCAATTTTGGCTTTGAACATTTAACAGGGAATGCAAGTGGGATTCATCATACAATTGCTCCATTATTGAAATCATTCTTCTAACTCTCATATGCTTGCAACCATTTTGTTACCAGATTTATTCATTTTTGTTGCCAATACATGATTATTGTGTGTGCAATTCTACTATTTAAATTAATATAATAATTATGTGTTATATATAGAAGAACATTTTGTGTCAATCACAGCATATTAAAATTTGTCTTTTTTTCCTGTGACAATCCTGCTATAAGTTGCTCATAAAATAATTTGAGATTTTTTAGTAATTTCAATGCATAAAATATTTTTTTTTATAAAATTGCAATTTTTTTCAAAAAATGTAGGTGAACAAATATATAGAGCATTAGAGAATGGAGTATCCCAGTATCCAAAATTAGAAGGTAGATTTCCTCAAGTATCTGGAATTTCATTTGCCTTTGATCCTAAAAAGCCTCCTGGAAGCCGAATCGATCCTAAGTTTATAAAAATTGGTGATGAATATTTAGATATGAATCAGGTATGTAAAGAAAATTCTTGGCTTTCACTTTTTTTTTATAATGTGTTATATGCATTTATTAATTTTCTTTTACATTGTTCTTGCTTTGACATCACTCTGTACCTTTTAAATTATTAAGTGATATCATTTTATTTAAAATAAATCTGTTATTTGTTTCTTCCTTGTTGTCCATATATTAAAAAATAAACCACCAACAACAAAGAAATCCATTGTACAGAATTTATTCCATTAGGGATCTATTTATGGAAAATTTTGGTTCTTTAAAAGAGTCTTCTTCACAAATCTTTTCATCTTATAACAGGACTTTCACACAAACAAAATTTCTTAAAACAAAATCCTTCAGATTTTTAAATCTGGACTCTTTACAAAATTCTTGATCTTAAAAACAGATTTTTCACAAATGTTTTTCATCTCACATGAACATATTTTCCTCAAACGCTTCACAAATTTTACAATTTAAAGTCAAATCTGACCTAGTAAAATTACAGAAGGCTTTAAAGAATCTATTATCTCGCTGTAAATGTAGATATACAGTAAAATCTATGAATAGCAGATGCCTCGGGACTGCAAAATCTGCCCATTATTTAGAAATAAAAACATACAAATGTATAAGTACTGGGAATTTAAAAAGAGTCTGGAAGTTTTATTGTGCAAAGGACATTGTTTAAGATCTCTAAGTAGGAACCTCTGAATATAGCAACAATTTCAAATTCATAAGACTATTATTAGATTTGTTTTTATACATACTAGGAGGATACATACTCAAAGGTACTGTCCCTTATGAGCTATGCACGCCAACCCTCATCCAGACACTGCAATCTCCAAAAACACACTAATTTTGCTCTGTTTTAAAAAGAAGAAAAATGACTAAATTAATGTAGAAACTCCATAACATTTTCCGATAAATTAAAAAGGTTTAAAAGTGCTTTTGATTTTATAAAACATCCTTGTCTTCCCTCCCTTCCTCCAAAAGGAAATATGAACAAGCAAGTTAGTGCAACTTATGCCATTTTGTGTAATCATAATAAAATATTTAAGTTTAAGGAAATATTCAATATTAAAACAATGTTTTCTGGATGTTTCATTTTAAATATGACAACATTTTCACCAACAGAAGCTTTAAAGTTTATGATTTATAAATGCAAATGCACATGATCTGCTGGATATTGCATGGTTTTATTGTTGCTCATTTTCTTTTAAAAATATGGTAACATGAAAAAAAAATATATA
Organism: Maratus michaelseni; assembly: GCA_963931845.1. Classification (NCBI taxonomy): domain Eukaryota; kingdom Metazoa; phylum Arthropoda; class Arachnida; order Araneae; family Salticidae; genus Maratus; species Maratus michaelseni. The sequence goes on from OZ007597.1 coordinate 143,870,482, forward strand.
TATTGAAAATAAAAGAAATGCTTCAAATAATCTTGTCAATCAAAATTGGATGAAAAAGTTTCCTTTATGTACTGCTATGCGCACTGCATGTATCAATAAAAAAAGCTTCAATGCGTGAAACTGCACATATCATTATAACGTCTAGAAGAAAAGTTTTCTTTTAGAGGATATAAGTTTAAATATGACATTATTTTCACCATCAAATGCTTTTTGCATGTAATAATTTTAAAGTTTTCTTTCTTTTTCAATATTCATGTGTAAATATATATTTCAACTGAAAATACAGTGTTTGGAAATAATATTATTTAGTTTTTTTAATATCTGGCAACAGTATATAAAAATTGGCTATTTCAAAGTTTCAAACTTATAGTCAAATAGTGAAATTTTGAAAAATTTTGAGGGAAAAAAATAGACATTAAAAAATGATTGACACGGCATACCTCAATCTGGTCAAGTATGTACCTACAAAAGATAGTTAAATTGCTATACATTGTTTTTAATCCTGTAAAACTTGTATAACTAAACTCTCTTAACCAATTTCAACATTACATAACATTTAAAATAATTCCTTGGTTTCAAAACTGCTTCAGGATGTTTATTGTACATTTCCCTATAAAACTATCAGTTTTTATGTTGTTATATGCAATAGTTTTTGCATGATAAGCCAAGAAAGTGAAAAGGACAAATCCAATACCAGCAGTAGTGTTAGTAATATTTTTTTAAAATAAAGAGATAAAAAATTGTTCCCTTTGAGGAAATTGTGAGCAGAACTTTGCACATTGAGAATTATAATATTTTTTTTCAATATGTATTTTAAATGTTCAGTTTTACTTTTTTTTTTTTTTTTTTATTGAAATGAAGATTATAGCAGAACTTTTATGTCTGATAATCATTAAGTGTTTTTGTTTTTCTAAGTAAAAGTATCTATTTTCACTTGATCTTTATTGATTTTTATATTAAAATCAAAATTTTATAATAATAAGTTTACATTTGTATAATATATTTTAAGCAGATTATATATTAATGTAATAATATACAGTAAACTCTTTCAAATCTGCAAATTTCTAATATTCACGCATCATTTCCGATGTAAACAATGAAACTTACAGTTAAGATGTAGGTGTAAAATCCACCTTTTAAAATTTTTTTATAGCATTCTGTACACATTTTAATTGTAATTCGGGTTAATATGATTCAACTCATGTCTTCTCATCAAGGAAGTATAAATTTATTTCTGAAAAAATTCAAGATAGTGCTGATATCAGTGGCAATCATGGTATTTTTACCAAATAATTTATCTACTAATCAAGCTTTTTTGGTTATTAAGTATGTCTAAACATGAAATAAAACTTTGTTATTTTAGGATTTTGATGTGAATTATTAGTGTACATTTATAAGGTGAGTTTCACTGAATAATTCAAGAAAAAATTATCTCATCATCATTATGCATATTTAGCTATGCATTATTAATTATTTACTTGACCTTTACTTTTAATATTTTAAATGTTCTTACTTTTTATTATTATACTTAGTTACTTTACTTTAATGTAAGCATTCATATTTATTATAATTTTGAGTGCATTATTGAATTCAAATTATTGTTTAAAAAATGTAAACAAAACAGTGACCAGAAATCCGCAAAATTCTAAAATCTGCACAACCTCTAGTTTTAAGCTATGCAGATTTAAGGGAGTCTACTGTATTATGATAAATTTTATTGACAATACATGCTACTTAATTTTTAATTTGATGCTTAAAACAACAGTAAAATCTGATTACTCAGCAATGTACATTCTGTTAAATTAAATATTTCGTATATGTGGATTTTTCTTTTATCCAGTTTATTTATTCGGTAATCCCATCACCTTTCTTTTGTGCGATAGGTTAAACCAGATAATTGCTTTAACAAAAAGAAGGTAATGTATTTTGTTTACCCATGTTTGATTTTTTTTTCTTTGCCCCCCCCCCCCCCCCCCCCCCCCCCCGTCACCTTCACTACTCCTAATAATTTTTTTTTCTTTTTGAAGAATAATGGAGTCAATAAAGGAAGTGGCATCATAGGTGCAACCAAATAACTCCTTGCATGTATTTTTTCCGAAATCCCTATCCGTATATTTTTACATGAATACAAAAAATCAAAGTTGGTGACATGTTAAAAGATTATTAGCAATTATCATATGCATTTAAAAGAAAATTATCATCCATTTATTGTTTCTACTAATAATAACTGACAAATTACTATATTTTATAGACATATTTATAATCATTTTCAATTTCAATACAAAGAGTACTACATCATAATATATTGTTATGAATTTTGTATATATCTGTAAATATTCCATTTGTTTAAATTTATTTTATTTTATTATTGTGAAAATTGCAGTATTATTAATGTATTTCCTATTGAGCATCATGTAACTCAATGCTAAAGGCCTCAGATGGTTTGCAAGGAAAACAACCTTACACCCTCATCTTTATAATGGAAGTCTATTGAAATATCGCCAAGGAATGGGTTTATCGCCAAGTTGGCGATGGTTTTGGCGACTTATTTTTGTCGCCAAATTTGGCGATATATCGCCAAATGTCGCCAAGTTGGCGACGGATTTGGCAACTTTTTGTGCAACCACACCCCCCTTATACCTATACATTGGGATCCTTTCTTGCTTGGGTTCTCTATCGAAAGTTAAAGCACTTTCTGGTAATTTCTAGCATCTGAAGGCTCTGGAATAATCTAGAAAGATCTCTGAAACCTGTATAAGGACCTCCATCAGTTCAGTTAGTTAGGTGTCTGTCAACTGCGATTGAATTCATACGAGAGGCTTTGCATTGAGAACTGTGTTTCTCGGATCGATTTTGTCGTTGATACGTCGTATTGAACGCATTGTTTCTGTGTGAAATTTTGCTGTGCTTTTATTGGATTTGAAGATTACTGAATATCTTGTAATTTTCAGAAGATATTTGTGATCGTATTGCACTGTTTATAGTGAATAAAGCCTTTTTATTGTTCTTATATATTGACATCAGTCCTTTCGAACCCCGAGCTCACAACATTTGGTGTCAGAAGTGGGATTGAATGCCGATCACCAGAGCAATGGAGGCTGAACTGAAACAATTATTGGAGAAATTTCCTGCCATAGAGATAGTGATAGAAGTGTTCTATGGCTTTCACTAAAGCTAATAACTCCTTGCGAGTGACGCAATAATTCCTCTCTGGTTTCGATAAACATTTGCTCCAGTATGCTACGACTCGTTCTTGGCCATCTATTTCTTGGGAAAGTACAGCGCCGACACTTTCATGGCTGGCATCCGTATCCACAATGAATTGTTTGTCAGGGTGTGGATAGGTAAGGACTGGAGAGGATGTGAGAGCTTCTTTCAGTCGCTGGAAGGAATTCTCGCATTCTTGTGTCCATAGAAACTTCTGCTTGCTTTCAGTGAGCCTATGCAAGGGTCTTGCGATGTTGGAGAACCCCTGTACAAACTTTCTGTAATAAGTGCATAGTCCCAGAAAGCTTCGTAACTGATGGACATTTTCCGGACGCTTCCAGTTCTTTACTGCAGACACTTTTTCAGGATCTGTTCGGACACCTTCAGCTGAGATGATGTGTCCTAAATAATTTACTTCGCGTTGGAAGAATTTGCATTTCAGAGGGTTCAGCTTTAAATTCGCCGCTCTTAGCTTCGTTAACACTTTTCGAATATTCTCTAGATGTTCTTCAAACGTGCGGCCACCAATGATGACATCATCTAGGTAGATGAGACAAGCTTCAAAAGTCAGGCCTTTTAACACTGTCTCCATGAGGCGCTCGAACGTTGCTGGGGCATTGCAGAGCCCGAACGGCATAACTTTAAATTGCCAAAGTCCTTGTCCAGTAGTAAATGCGGTCTTCTCTTTGTCATCAGGATGGATCTCTACTTGCCAATATCCACTCTTCAAATCCAGTGTGGAAAACCATTTATGTCCTGAAAGAGTATCTAGCGTGTCGTCTATTCTTGGTAGAGGATAGCTGTCCTTCTTCGTGATATCGTTAAGTTTACGATAATCCATACAAAATCTTGTGGAGCCATCTTTCTTTCGGACCAACACGATGGGAGAGGCCCACGGACTTGATGACGGTTCGATGATGTCACTATCCTGCATCCCTCGTAAGAGCTTAGAAACCTCTTCCTGTTTTGCGAATGGCAAGCGTCTTGGATGCTGTTTAATCGGTGGATGGTCGGCAGTATCAATTCTATGACGTGTCAGAGAAGTGCGACCTATATTATTCTCGTTTTGTGAAAACACATCCTTAAATTCCTGGAACAGTCTTTCTGCGGCATGTCTCTGCTCAGGAGATAAATTCTCATTTCGTCCAATTTCAGGTGTTAAACTTGTAGGCGGCTCCGACAACGTCAAGCTCGGGTCTTTGCAAACACAGGTGACTGGAGCACAGGTAGCAAGCACTTCACCCTTCTGGATAATTCTAGACTTTTCACTTACATTCGCCATCCTCACGGGTATCACATCTCTCGACAGATCTACCAGCGCTAATGCTATTAGCACTCCTTTTGGGCTCTTCTCAGGATATCCAACCAAGCCACATTGAAAACTACTTTCGTTCTCAGTTAATCCAGGTATCATCATTTCGGTCCGAGGAGGGATGATAACATCTGCCTTGGCTGTGATCCGTTGAATAGACCCGGACTCATTTCCAAGTTTGAAAATAGTGACATCTTCTTGAGCAGAGCGTAACTCATTCTTCTTAAAATCCATTGTAAATCCATGCTCTTTTAAAAAGTCCAGTCCGAGTATGAAAGGGTCTGAAATATCGGCCACATAGACTGTATGATGGTAAGCGGCGTTCCCAAACTTTATTTTCAGTTTCATTCTTCCATGTATGTCGATCATATCCCCGGTCACGGTTTGAAGGATAACACAGGGCGGAGTCCAGAGGAGTTTTTCTTTTAGCCGCTGAGCTAGATCTTCCCGAATGATGGTCACATTGGCTCTTGTATCGATGATCATATTACAGGGCAAATCATTCACACGCCCGACTATAAAAACTCCATTCTCGCCGCAACTTCTTGCAGAAATTTGACACACTTGATAATGGGGCTTCTCAAAATCTGGCAACCTCCGCCCCGCGAGATGGCCATTAATTAGTTTTCCTGCTCCGCCGTTCGTGCGGAGTTATTACCTTCTGTGCTGGGTCGTTTTAGGCAGTTTCTTTGAATATGGCCTTCTCCACCGCATTTCCAGCACTTGATCTTTCTGCCAGGTTTGTTGTCCATCAAGGAGTTTATCTGTCTCATCACGTCCTTCATCTGCTGCTGTAACCGCTCCACAGCTGTATCCGACGTCTCAGGCATGTTGGCTACTCGCACAAAGTGCCTATCTTTCCTTGTAGCTTGCTGGGCTGCCTCGAATTTCAGGGCATAAACTAAAGCCCCTTTTAAGTCACTGAGATCTGCAATCCGGAGTTGTTTCTGGATCTCAAAGTCACGCACACTATCGATGAAATGCTGCAGAGCTAAACTTTCTCTAGTTTCAGTCGGGCAGTCAGGATAAGCAAGATGGGAAAGTCTCTCGACATCCGTAGCAAGCTCTTGCAGGGATTCAGTGGATTTCTGCTGTCGAGATTTGAGCTGGAGTCTGCTATATTCCTTCATGCATTTCTCGCCAAAGCGCAATTCTAAGGCACTGACGAGCGTTTCAAAATCCAGTGGTTCATTTGCAGGCAAAGTCTGTAGGACGTCGGCAGCATCAGCTCGTAGAGAAGCAGCTAACTGGCAAGCCTTTGTCTGGGAATCCCATCCATTGGCGTCCGCTACGATCCCAAATTGTGTCTTAAAAACTGGCCATGAGGATTTTCCGTCATAGGTCGAGAGTTTAATACAGGAACGAGGAAGCATAGATTGATACTTGACATCTTCGGTATAGCTTCCGGCAGTTATCTTCTGTTTCTTGACTTTTTCCAAATCTTTTTTTACATTCTCTATGCTTTCTTCGACGGTCTTGGCGATCTTTTGAACTTTTTCTTCTACTCTTTCTTCAACGGTCTCGGCGATCTTTTGAACTTTTTCTTCTACTCTTTCTTCTACGGTACTGGCTGTCCTTTGAATTTCTTCTACCTTTCCTTCTATTTCTTGAAATCTTCCTTCAACTTTGTTTTCCACGCCGTCAATTCTGCCATTTAAAGATGCTATTTTATCCTCTATTAAGTCTTTCAACTCTCCAAGCTTGGTTGACATATCCTTTTTCATTTCATCTTTTAAGTCGCCAAGGTTGGCAGTCATTTTCTCATCTATCGCTGACATTTCCTTCTTCATTTCTTCCGACATTTCCTTCATTTCAGCCTGGTTCGCAGTCATTTTCTCATCCATCGCTGACATTTCCTTCTTCACCGCTTCCTTCAACTTGCCAAGGTTGGTTGACATATCCTTCTTCATTTCTTCTTTCAACACGCCAAGGTTGGTTGACATCTCGGCCTGATTCGCAGCTAATTTCTCCAATAATTGTTTCAGTTCAGCCTCCATTGCTCTGGTGATCGGCATTCAATCCCACTTCTGACACCAAATGTTGTGAGCTCGGGGTTCGAAAGGACTGATGCCAATATATAAGAACAATAAAAAGGCTTTATTCACTATAAACAGTGCAATACGATCACAAATATCTTCTGAAAATTACAATATACATCAAATATGTCCAAAACATCAAATATAATAATTTATGCATCACACACATGTGGTATAAAAATTACTTTTTACTATTTTCTTGACAGAAAGCAAAATTTTATTCAAGCAGAGTAAAATGTATTCAGGGTAATTTATTTTTTGTATAAAAAAGTTTTGTGAAAAATTTCTTTTTTATGCCCCTTACTGTCACTAATTGTTCTTTAAAATCTTTTCACTTTTAACCTATTTAATATCAGCATGAATTTTAAATGAGACATGTTCTCTCATTTTATTATTTTTATTTTATTTCATTTATTACTACCACTGCCACTTCTACTGTTATTAAAAAAAAAAAAAATGCAAATTTATATATCAAATGTTTTTATATAATTATCTAAAATTATCTATTTAATTAAACAGCTATCAAACAGTATCTCATCTGTAAAAAATATGCAAAAAAGTTATATTTATAATAATATCATTTATATATAAAGAAATCATTTTTATTGTTTTTCATAATTTTTTTTATTTAGATTTTCATTAACGAAACATTATTATACGCAAATTACTATATAATTTAATGGAAACATTAAATTTCATTTAAAGATTTCGTGAATATTTTTAAAGCAGATAATTGATAAATAATAATTTCCAATATTTTATTTGTAGTAACAATTTATTAGTGTTTATAATGAAACCAAAAACATCTGAAACTAGATTAGTAATTTATTTCTGTAACATAGTGTCCATACATTAACAGTACAATAAATGCAGAACAGTACAAACATCCAATTACATCAATGAATAATCACTTAATTACGACTTATATAACTAGATGTTTTTAGAAGACATAGTATCCTTGACAAGATATTTTTCATTGCCCTTTACGAATGATAGTGTCTGCTTACCTATAATATAATGCACAAACATCTCAATCCTCCTATCAGTAATGATGATGTCATGATGTTACATCATTACTCATTGACATCATGATGTTACATCATTACTCATTGACATCATGATGTTAAAACAGGAAAATGTATTGTGTACATACAGTAATGCTTTTGGTACTTATGTGCAGTAATATCTCATATGTAGACATATACTTTTACTTAAACACATGCTTAGACCAAGTTGTCATCAAACTTGACAATACTCTATAAAATATCACCATATTAGGCATAAAAAATAAAATAAGTTGTTTCAGAAGATACAATTTTGTGTAATTAAAAAAACTTTGGCCCTTTTTCAAATTTGCTATAGGAACAAAATAAGGGGAACAACTGGTATATGTAAATGATAAACTGTAGGGAGCATCACTTACTGTAAAAGTATATAATGTCTTCGAGTGCTTGGGCTGTGACAATGTTTTTAGGAGTGTAAACGATTAGTTTTCTCTCAGATTTACTCAGAGATCTAAATTTACATTTGTTGGTCAAACTCAACTTGATAAAAAAAGTTGAAGTTAATCATATTTATCTTTTATATATTTGTCCAAATCTTAATTCTGATGTGATTCAGCTTGTAATTTTTTTTCTTATACTTTTAAACATGTGTGTTTTAAAGTTTCATTTGTGTTTCAGAAATACCGATTAGCTACAAAAATGTATATGTCTCAAGGACGTGATGGTTATGATGTGCTTAAAGAATGTGAAGAACTGGTAAGGATCAATCATGGTTTACTTATTTATAAAAATTACAGTTTGTGATGCCCGAAAGCATATACTGTCTTTTTCTTTAGCTAAATATAACTTTGAAAGTAGCTTTATTAATTTTTTAAATATTTTTTTTAAGTATGTGCAAGTTTTTAATAATCGCTTTATAATGATTTCAGATGCATTTAGTGATGATACTGGACTTTTGAAGTTATTGTCTGACTAGATAATGTCAGCAATTTTTTTTTTTCTGGTGTGGGAGGTGGTGCACAGATACTCATACCAATAAACAATTTGCTAATCTAACAAGAGATAAAAAAAAAGAAATTACCACTAAATTTCTTAAAAGATATTGTGAGTATCTATACGATTTGCAAAATTTTATGATAGTTTGTTGCCAAGAAAAAAAAATTAAACTCTCTATGAAAGTTGTTTGTTTTTACAATAATAGAATTAATGTTTTTGATCATTATGCCACTGATATCATTTGAATAGTCTGTGATTGTTTGGATGCAGAGAAATACATATAAGTCTACAGCTACATTGGACTGACATCCTAAAAGGTGGATCTTTAAAATGATGAAATGATTTTCTTGAGAGTCAAACTGAGAATAATCCTAAACCTTTTTTTTTTTTAAATGCATAGTATAATATTAGACATCATGGCTTTTGTAGCTAGCTACACATAACATTATTTAACGTTATGTGACTGATCAATTATTACATATTTATAATAGTAAAAAAAAATTAATTCTGTTAATTGCATAGTAAAGATGTTTCAGATGGCAAAAATTATTTTTTAAAACTTCATTTAATAATATTCATATGTCTGTTTTTGTTTTCTTTAGTTGAGTTCTGAAGAAAGTCCAGAATTACGCACAGCTGTCCAAAATCATTTTGAAGCTATCAAAGTTGTCACAGGTGCTGTCCATCATAAAACTCGCCATAGACAGAGTTTAGTTTGTTTATCTCGCAGGTATGTTCTTAAATATGGATTGTTATTGATTTGTCTGCAAATGGTTTTTTACATTTTTATAATTTTAGTAATATAGAGAGATACATGTTTTAGACAATTATCATGGTATTTTCAGAATTAATTTACATAAAATTTTTGAGTGTTCAATCTGATACCCTTATTCTTAAGGGGTTGCTTTACTCATGCGAAAACACTCACAAGCTAATGATGTTAAGCTTATGAGAGTGTTCTTTTAAAATATCTTCTTTGCATTTTTATTATTTTTAATTTTTAATATTATTATTATTTTTTTTAATAGCTGAACTCTATTTCTACACAGATTTTTTTTTACTTTTTCGATTTTGGTTGTAGTTTTTTTTATGAAGACACTTTCACTTTTAAAAAGTAAAAGTGCCTGCATAAAAAAAAAAAAAAAAAAAAAAAAAAAAAAACTAACTAAAATTGAAAAGTAAAAAACTGCCTTTGTAGAGATCAACCTCCATTTTCGAATCAAGGGGGAAAAAAATATATATATAATGTGTCCCATTCCTCTTGAACAGCTTTCCAAAGCACACAAAGGGTGTTGGTCTGTGAACCAATACTATATTCGAAAAAACTGCTTTACCACAAAGTTTTTGAGGACTTAGAGTAAAAATATGTAAAACAATTAAAAAAAAAAAAAAAAAATATATATATATATATATATATATATACAGTCCCTGGCCCAAATTATTAGACGCAGTTGTTTTTATTATAATTTATTAAATATCTGGAAAGATACATGAGGAATTATCCTGAAACTTCAGGAGTGTGAACAACATGATAAATGTCATATATTTCCGCGAACATTTTTTCCCGAAACCCCATAAGGGGCCGTCAACAAATTGAAGAAAAATGAATATCTTTTGGATAACCCTGTAAAAACTAATATTGCAAAAAGCATTCAAACTGTAGATTATGATTAAGTGGCTTATTGTAATAATTTGGGTTCCTTTTTATGAAGATAGCATTGTAATAACTCCTCTATACCGACCTGATAAAGATGTTGAGTGGTAGCGAGGTCAGATCATTGGCAAAGAGAATCTCTCGCATAAATTAGAAAATAGAATTTTATTGCATAACAATATTAATTCTAATAAAAAATATGTACAAGATGTTAATACAGCATTTAATTATTTTTCGTGAGTCAATCGCTAATAAATTAATGTTCTCTTGACTCTGAGTATAACTGGAACCAAACTAAAGTCTCCAAATGTTACGGTCAGTCGTAACTTCTAGCCAGAGTTCATACGGATCAAGGCACGTCCGTTTCTTCTCTTTCGGAAAAACTACTCGTTCTCAAACATTCAGAGTTTAAGAACTCTCACTCTAGCACGGGTCGTGCTTTTCTCTTCACTAGGATTTATACCTGATACCTGCCGTATCAAAACACATAGAGGTCAGGCCTCACTAGCGCTTCTACTGCGCTAAGTCTGGAAACTCTCGTTCCTTCCTCCTTTTACCAGAGAGTCACCACTCTCTTTTCGATCTCTCCAAACAACTCCTCTCTCTAACTTTTCCATCCTCGCAGGGGAACTTCTTCTGGGGGCGGGGTTTTGTCGTGGCGGGCCCCTCAAAACTCTCCAGCCTCTTAGCAGCCTTGAGATCCCTCTGTTTCGTTTTCACTAAGTCCGTCATTGGACGTTCTAAGACAAAGGGCAAAGTTTCGGGCGCAAACCTAAAAATCGTGTGCAGAGATCGCTTCTCTCGCAGATGCTCTCTTTTCCACTACCTCGGCAAGGATCAAAGCATAAGACCCCTCTTTGGGTAACACCTTACCACTACATCACTGTCCGAACTTTCCGCTCACAGTACAATAGAATTCGGCGTCTGCTAGTCTTCAAGGCAAAAATAGCGAGGGAAGGTATGCAGTTAAGTGTACTCACAGGAAATGCTAGAATGACACATAGTGCACCTGGATGAGGAGGCTCAATTCTTTACAGCATGTATACTCGAAGAGAAATTCACGTTTTTATAAAAACAGTCCCAAATTTTACAAAGTTTCTTGCTTATAATTTGCAGAGTTTTTAATATAAAAACAAGTTATTTTCAGAAAATATGACAAACAAAATTATACACAATACCCTGAAATCAGAATTAAAAAATAATAAAAATTGTATGAAAAATGAGCAGGTTTACTAAAAATTGTTTCACTGCACATGCGCGAATTCAATCAAAATATACTGTGCATAATATATTAGCTAAATGTATAGACCAACTTTTATGAAAGTCTCAAAAACATAGCTTGAAAATTATGATAGTAATCGTCGATAGAATAAGCTCGAAATTCGCTGTTCCCAAAAGGAAGCAAAAAGATGAGGGGTTCTATCAAATATAGAATGAGAGACACTTCATTCTTATTATGTTAACTTTCATAAGCTAGTATATTTGGATACAACCCCTCATCTTTTTGCTTCCTTTTGGGAACAGCGAAATTCTATTCCATAAAAACTTACTATTTATTATTTATTTATTATTTTGTGATATTTTAAAATGTGTAATTTGTAAACAAACAATTTCACCAGAGAGGAAAACTTCAGCAAAAGGGTTTAAAAAAGTTTTTGTTTATAAAAGCTTGGTTCGAATTTGATTAACTGGATTTCAACTTTCGTTACAAAATGTTATTTTTCACAAAAATATAATAAATTTCACAAAAATAACCTTTATTTTTCACAAAATGGGCCCCAAGAAAAAAAAACCTGCATCGACCCCTGCAAATATAAACATTTAAATGCATTATCTATCATCATACTACCAATGGAAGATAATACTGTCCCAGTTGCACTCACTTCCAAGTACACCTATGAGGTCGAGTGCTTGTACGCATTAACCCTTATACAGTAGACTCCGTTAAATCCTCAAAGCTTAAAACCAGAGGTTGAAATCTTGAAAATTTTCAGAAATAAATTTGCTTTCTTCATGAGAAAACATGAGTTCAATCATATTAACCAAAATTTAATGTTAAAATGTGTACAAAATTATAAACTTACAGTTAAGTTTTAGGTGAAACATTTAAGTTTCATTGTTTACATCAGAAACAATGTGCGGATTTGAGGAATATGCAGATTTTAGGGTTACGGATTTGAGGGAGTCTACTGTATATAACCTTCCAGCAGGCATGCTATTGAAAAATTTTCAACAAAGTGCGACCAAGGTCAATCACTGGTCAATGGTCTGAAATTTTAAGGTGGTTAGGGGGAAAAAAAAAACTTTTCTCTGGAAAACTTAGAAATTTTGAAAAAAAAAGACGACTTTTTTTTTACAAATAAAAGATTTTCTTCAATTATTTCTCTTAGAAAACAAACAATTATTAGGCTTATGCTAAAATAATTTTTGGTACTTTTTGATTATCTCATCGACCACTTTTCATAAAAAAAAACCAGTCATCAAATTACACGTGTTTATATCGTCAATAGATTTTTAATTTGACATTTATCTGTATATTTAATGTTTTAACGATTTATTAGTTATTTCATTAATAAAAGTAACAATTACGTCTAAAGTGCGTCACCAAGATATTAAAAGAGAAAAAGCTTTGATAAAATGTTGCGATGCATACTTAACATCAGTTTCCTAAAATTAACAAATATTCACGTTTCTACTTTTTGCTAGGAAAAATGTAAGCATGACTACTGAATGGGAAAAAATATAAAATGCTGATAAAGGCAGTTTTCCCCCACGGCCATAGATAACAGTGAATAATAAATTTGAATAAAATTATATTTCATAAAATTAGTATTTGCCTTAATCTTATGTTAAAAATTTCGGAACAAATTTGGAAAATATTACTGAAATAAAACAGTGGTATTCAAAATCCATTATCCTTGTTATGTATGCCCATGAGGCATATTTCCTAAATCAGCCAAAATAGATCACATATACAAAATATTTATAAACAGATATTTCAGTGTCCATTTCAATGCATACTATCAAAATCTAGAGTTTTAAAACCACCATCTTTAGAATAAACATTTATGTACCTATGAGATGGGGGAGCATCATCATGAGATTCAAAAACCACTGCAACCTCTGAACATGTTGGTTCATTGTAACGGCGAGGATCTGATATAGGTTCATGATAAAAACGAATAACAAAATCGACTGGTACTCTGTTTTGTTTTAAAGCTAATTCACGTTCCTCAGATACTTTTTGATGCATCGTTTTATAACACTTTACATAGGGATTACACTTAATTAAATTCTGATTAATTATTTTAAGAATGTCTGCTCTAATGGAACTATTCTCAGCCCTTCCCAATCTAATTTCATTAGCTTCAGAAAAGTCTAAAATGTACAACTGACCATAAGAAGCATTGCATGAATTATCTGGATACAAAGGGGAAATTTTGTGGTGTACTGAACCTAGAATTTTGAAACAATAAGGACCATGACCAAGAGGTAACTTTATGTTGGCACCGAATGACACAAAAGATAACGCATTATTGTATTGCCGAATATTTTGCCTAAAATTTTTCAACATGTCACTATTTCCTGTAAATAAATGTTTTATTTCGTCAATAATACAAAATTCAGACAATTTGAATTTTCTGTTGCAGCAACACAAAGTAAAACAACCATCTGAATTTTTTTCATATGAAAAATACAATGCATTACAATAAGAGCATTTATTGTCTAAATTACCGAAGTAGGATGGAGATAAATTGGTGATGCTATCTGAGACAGCACACAATACTTAATTTTATATGGCTTCAACATTTTCTTATTAGCGTAATATTTTTTTTGTAACTCTTGCAGTTTTTGCTTTTTGGATGGAGATGACTCCACATTTTTTTTCATAGACTCATAACGCTTTTTATCGTACTCTTGCTGTTTTTGTTTTCTGTCTTTTTTTAGCAACACATAGTAGTGACCGTTATGCCCATCTCCCTCATACAATAAATTAACTTCTATTTTACTCCTAGTATTTACTCCCAACATTGACATTACCATCATGTAAATTTATAATATTCACAAAAATATTAAAAATTCTTGTTGCCGCATCTAACTCTAAATGACTACCGTACGTACCATCTTTTGACATTATATTTACATAATCGTTTACATTAGTAATCGGAACACCGTAAGAATCATCCCTGATAATAAACGGACTATAAGAGTTCCAATTTCGTATTACGTGTTCTACTATATGTTGACGTACTAACGAATAATTATTTTCTGTGCTGTATAAGCAAAATGACAAAGCTCTGAACAGACAATTTCCATCAGCACCGACATTGAGAATGCTAAATGACTCTAAATTCATATTTAAAATAACAGTAAAATGGACACCTAAGTATTTATACAAATAAATAAAATAATAAATAAAATAAATACCTTAAAAACAGCCCACAGTTTTATTAATTACCTACCAAAATCATCCAAGGCTTACCGCAATCCCCAACGTGCTAAAGTAATTCGAGATGAATGAACGCTTCTAGAGAGAGGAAAAAGCCCTCACCTCATTGGCTGAAAAATCCCGTCTGTAGAGAGTAAAAGCCTCTAGCTGATTGGCTGAATGCTCGCGCACGCGTATAAAAGCGATTTTTGCATGGAAAACGTAAAAGCAGGTTAGCTTTAAGTATATGGATAGTAATTAAAAAAAAAAATGCTATAGGCTGAGATTGTTTTCTTCATAAAAACAGAATAGCCTGATTCAACATTACAAAATAATTGCAGTCTATTTAAAAACAAAAGTTCCAGATGCTTTCAAATCCCCCCCCCCCCCCTCCAAAAAAAAAAAAAAAAAAAAAAAAAAAAGTTATTTGTAAGATTTTTTTAACTTATTTATCCTATCTAAAATTATTTAGTTATTAGCTTAAAGAAATTTTGTCAGTGTTTTATGAAAAATACATTATTTTAAAAGTTAATAAAAACCAAAAGAATTTAAAATCGAAATTGACAATTTAAAACATCTGTACATCAGAATTTATTTGATTTTAACACAATAATATATTTTTTATATTAGTAAATTATTATTTTTATATTCAAATTATTAACAGTGTTTAAATGAGATTATTTTTGACATTAATTAATGAAATTTTCCCAAGATTTATATTCATTCATTGTTTTTATTTAGACATAGTGTTGTTAAAATGTTTGAAGAGGGCAGTCTACCTCTACGAGCCCCTCTCAAAAGAGGAATGAGTTTAGATGCTGTTGGGAAACGGAATCTTTTCAAGTTACAGCAAGACAAAACTTCTATTGACAAAGTGGAATATGAACAATGCAAGTTGGAACCTAAAGTAGAAGATAGAATTATCGTTCTTACAGATGAGGTAAATGTAAATTTATTAATATTTTTCTGTTTGTTCATACATATATAGCTTTTTGTTTATGCTATATTAGCAAAAAATTATTCGGAGCTTGTTAATTTAATATTCATGTAATTTATGTAATCAAAATTACCCATTTAAATTATGTAATTCAGACTATAGTCATAAAAGGTTCTTAATGACTTGGTAGATAAATCTTTATTTTGGATATCCGTAGTCCTAAGTATTATGACTTATTACTTAGGACTGCATATAGAATTAAAAAATGTTGAAGGTATTTATTCTTGAATAAATAAAAAAAATTTTCAAGCTCAAACACTTTTTGATGCTGCTGATTAAAATTTGTGGCATTGTTAACTCATCCTGTGATCCCGAGATTAAGTTTGA
Organism: Maratus michaelseni; assembly: GCA_963931845.1. NCBI lineage: Eukaryota > Metazoa > Arthropoda > Arachnida > Araneae > Salticidae > Maratus > Maratus michaelseni. Next base: position 143,886,444 of record OZ007597.1, read on the forward strand.
ATGTGATATTAGTACCCCCAGCTCCATTGTGAACTTAGGGTCTTGTGTGATCTTTCATCTTGTTTTTGAAATTTTTATGTCTTTAACTTATTTCCATTTCTTTATGGTCTGATCATTCTATTTTGTTTCATTTTTACTGCTTTTCCTCTTTGATTGAGAGAGCTTTTCTTTACAGATAAATATTACCAGGAAAATCAAAATTAATTTTAAATATTTTTGTATGTAAATTTGAGTATTTATACAAAAATATACTATTATATATTAATCAATCACAGGTATAGAGCCAAAAAACTAAAATTGCAATCTTATTTTTGAAAATAACTTCTTTCTAGCTCTTTTCTAAAAAAATCTAAAACATATACTGAAAATGTTTATGAAGTGCATTACTTTGTAGCAAATTAAATATTCCTAATTGTGTGACCATTTTAACAAACAGCCAAAATGAAATGAAAACCTGAAATTCATTGAAAATGGCTTGAAAAAAAAATGGCAAAATTGGTGGTTTTCTTTTCTAATGTTAGAAGATCTTTAGATTAAACTTTCCATGGAAGCTTAATACACAGATATTTTGATAGTTAGAGTGACATGACAAATCTACCAGAATTTCCATGACACTTGTAGTTTTTGTTCTACTATTTAAATTTCCACTATAAGTTTTCTGTTAAGGACTGTTCTAAAAAATTTCAGATTTAATATTATTGAAAGAAGTTATCACAATGTTAGTATTTTATAAATAGATTGTTATAATTTGATCTAAATATAAGCAATTTTTAGTCTTATGTTATGTAGTTCTACTATTATTAACTTAAGTTATTAAGATCTAAAGTCCTTGTGTATGTATATATACAAGGACTTTAGATCTTATCAAAATACTAATAATAACTATATAATATATATATATATATATATATATATAATTATTATTATTATTATATAGTTAATATTAGTATTTTGATAAGATCTAAAGTCCTTGTATATATATATATATATATATATATATATATATATATATATATATATATATATACATACACAAGGACTTTAGATCTTATCAAAATACTAATAATAACTTAAGTTAATAATAGTAGAACTATTAATATATATATATATATATATATATATATATTCAATTAAAATCCAAATTTTTTTTTTACATATAAATTTTTAAAGAATAATTCTGCACATTACTCAATATAAGAAAAATATTAGCAAAGAAGAAAGTTTGATTCTTCTTTTTTTTTTAAATTTGAGTTTTTGAGCTGCTTATGATTTCTTTAAAAGCTTAAGATCATATAATTTATATTATAGTGAATATTTTGTGTTGATTTGAATAAAGTCCCCCTCCCCTTTTTAAAAAAATCACTAAAAGGGTTTTCAAAGTTTAGATAATTGAACTATTACTACCTAAAACTACTGTTTCCAAAAGTTTTCTTTCTCTAAAAACAATAAAATGTATAAAAAAATTTCTTTTACTTATACAGCCGCATTATGGTGGAGGCTTTCATTGTTGTTATTTGAACTAACACTTGATGTACTTGCAAAGGTATCTTATTTTCTTTTTATGTAAGTACTTTTTTCAACTTTGTCATACAGTTTCTCACAGCTGCTTTTGGATTTGCAATCTTAAATTTTGATTCTTAAAAAACACTATTAGTTCAGTTAAAAAGTTCTTGATTAACATCATTCATTTTCACTGAGCTTAAAAACATATTTTTTCACTATTTATCCATGGCATATACTACTTACTCTCTTATTATAATTAATTTATTTATTTCCCTTTTCAACCATAGCTTCATTCAAACAATTTTTGACTCTTCTCCTTCCCTGTTAAAAATAAATATTATATTAATTTCATTGGTAAGAGCTTTTTAAGATGACTTTATGGTGTGAAGTCATCATTATTTGATGCCCTATTTTTTCATTTGATGCCCATTGTTAATCCTAGAACCTCGTTTAATGGTATCTCACACCCCCAGGTAATTATCACAGCCTCTGCCTTTTCAATTTGTTTATATTTTTAAGCTGTATTTTATTTTTCAAAGAGAAGCTTATTTTATTTAATACAAGGGAACATGCATTAAGCTTATGCATGACAATACTCTACTGCATTTTATTGCTTCTATTGTCAGAGTAATCAAAGCTAAAGAAAAAAAAAGCTTTAAATTATGTGCATGAATATATATCATTCATTTTTCATAATTATTGCTTTAAAAGCAGATAACCATTATTATTCAATTGATCATTAAATTTCTATTAAAAACATTTTAATGCTGATTTAAGCTTTCTTGTAACATTAGCAGATTTTAGAATGATAAAAAAAGTGTGCCAACATATTGCTTTACGTATATCGTGTAGGATAATATTTTTAATTCATTTGTCATATTTAATGATACAATTTTTTCTGTTAATCAATTAGTAAGCTGCATAAAGAGTTAAAATAAGTATTCAATAAATATTACAGTAAAACCTGTTAAAATGGACTCACAAGGCATCTGAGAAAAATTACGCTTTAGACAGGTTTTGAACTTAGAAAGTATATAATCTATTGTAATTGCATTGCATTATCTTTTACCAGGAGGATGAAAGCTCTGTGTCTGGGTTCTATTATATATAGGTTGCTATTGTCTACAAATCTTACTATGTATTATAGTTTGGCAGTGTATATAGAAATAAATTACTTTTATTCTCGAATATAAAACTTTTGAATCAATTCCTGACCCAATTTACATACAAAACAATTTGTTTCCATTATTAAAAAGAAAATTCTTTTACAATTTTTTTTTTTAAATCAAAAAGAGAAAAATGTTTTTGATCATGAAATCGAATTGCAGATAAAAATTTTTTAGTAATGTCATTTTACAAGTAAGTATGCAGTATTTTTGTATGTATATATATAGCTTTATTAGCTGTTTTAATTATATTTAATTCTATATTTGATTACACTATATACTGTAGAATTATGTTTCTTATAGTATGTAAATGTTTTGAAATTTACATATTGCATTTCCTTCCAAAATATTTTCAATTTTTTGAATTTCTACTCTGTTCAAAACTGAAAGATTCTTTATCATTTACATAACGCCATCTGTCCTATTTTTATTTATAGTTTTTAAACTTATCTATTTCTCTTTCTGTTACTTTTTTCTGTATTTTCTTGCTTTTCTTTTAAAAAAAGTCTTTTCTCATTTCAGAAACGTAATGCTGTCTTATGAGGTATTACGATTATTTTTAGTTTTTTTCCCTCCCTTCTTCCTTGCACTGCCTTGAATTTTCTTGCCTTTGCAAGATTTATTTTAAAGACTTTTTTAACTTGACAGTTTATTCAGCTTGTTTTTACCCTTTTATTTAACATTTTTACTTTGTAGCTTTCATTGCCAATTTATGAATTCGTGGCAGAATGCTGAAGTTTTATATTATGCTTTTGATTTAATAAACTTGAATTTACTTAATTATATTTTTACTTTTTAACACTTTGCAGATGGGTATGATTTCACGTTTTGTACAGTCCGGCCAAAAAAAAAAGGGGGGGGGGAGGGGGAGGCTTTGATAGCCTGAGAGCTCCTTACATTTTAATCACCAAATTCTCGTAAAGTAACATGAAAATAGCCATTTGACTGGGAATTATGTCTTTATTCAATTTATGTTACAAAATTAGAATGCAGGTAGCATTTTCAGTGTGACTAAAAAACTACTTGGTGGAATGAGCTGAAATTTTAGATTCACATATTTGAGGCTTCAAAAATGGATTTGTGTTAAAATTATTTTTATAGGTTACATATTTATTTCGAGTATTAATTAAAAAATATTTAAATTATAAAATTAGTGTTTGAAAACAAATATGCATTTGTAATCTACAAAAATTTTAACAGAATTACTTTATATACTCGTGTTTAAGTAGACTCCCCATTCTTAAGCAAAATTTTGAAAAAATTGAATTTTCGTGTATAAGTCTGACCATATTTCTGGTAGTATGTTGAAAAATGATTTTTAATCAAAGATAAAAAGAATGAATAAATTTTCATTAAATTAGTAAATTTTTTTTATGTTTCTAATCAGACTTTTATTTTCTAATTCAATGTTTTAAAACTGTATAATTGTGTAAAACTGAAGAACCTTAAACTATTTTGAAACCATTTCACATCAATTTAATAATACTTAAAAAGAAAATTTTTTTTTGAAAAAATCTATTCAAGCCTTATTTACAAGGGTAAGCAGCTTCTTAGATTACTAAAATATAGTACTTCTTTGTATTGTAGAACTTTTAGAAGAGAAATCTAGAAGCTATCTCAAGTTGAACTCTTTTTAAGAAGGGGATTAAAATGTTGAAAGGAATGCGCCTGTATTGAAGGGAATTCTATCCAGAGAAAATGGGTGCAGAACAATTACACGGACATTATTGTTGAGCTTTTTTTTGTCAATCACAGGGAAATGACAATTTTCCGCTTTTTTCTTCTCTCCAACCTAAACCCAGTGACTCTGATATTTCACTCCGGTATTTATTTATTTTGTACTAACTCGTATATAAGTCAATCCTCCATTTTCAACTCCCAAATTTTGTCTAAAATTCTTCGACTTATATGACAGATTTCAAAAAGCTTCAAATATAAGAATCCAAAATTGTAGCTTATTCCACTGGTTCAGTGCCCATGCTAAATTAATGTATTGTAAGATATTTTTTGGAAAAGTCATGAATTGAAGTCATAAAATCAGGTATGATTTTTCAAGATCAATATTAAATGCTTAAAAAAGTGTGTATTTTTAAAAAAAAAAACTACTTTTATACTTATTTTGTAAAAAAAAAAAAAAAAAAAAACATTTTACAGATTTTTTTAATTATTGAAATTTATCAGCATTCAGTTATGGTATTTGACTGTAACTTAAAAAAACAAAATAAATCATCATTTTTAACGAGTTTAACTATGTTTAAATTTTTCTGGGATCACACAGCCCAGTCCAATATATTGTCCAATTAAAATGTCCGAATCATTTTCACCTGTTTTTGAATCATCACATGGAAAATATCAGCAACGTCCAATGACATATATGTACATAGCCATTTTTTTTTTAAACTTGGAAAAATATCACTTTTCTCTGAGTAATTACTGTCACTATGTAAAAGTTCACAATCACTACAAGTATAATTTTATAACTTATCAACAATTGTTTCACTTTCATTATTATTGGAATCACACAAAGCTATCAATTTTCAAGATGAGTAAAATAAAAACAAAACAAAAATTTCATGTAAAGACATGGAGTGTTGCATTTCACAGCTGTCTATCGCACAATTGAGATTAGTCTCTTGCTTTCAAGTCTCGCTTTTCCGGACTGTGACAGTCTCCCACCTGCAAAGTGTGTTAGACATTAAGCTAAGTAATTTTCTTATGACTAAACTTCTTTTGCTTGCTGAAATCATTAATCTAGTACAATTTTTTTCTATTGTATTTTAAATATTGAGTAGTTCACATAAAAATATTTTATGCCTTTCATTAATTTATTTTAGTCTTTAATTAACATATTCTGAAAGCATTTGATTCATTAATATAAAATGCTAATGATTTTTAATATAGTAACCCATACCAAAATGATATAATAAAAAAAAAAAGTAGCAATTATTTAGTAATAGCTGATGAACATAGCATGTCAGTTCTTATTAAAGTATGACATTTTTCCTGTGTTATATAGTTGAATTACTTTATAATATTATAAATATGTTAATAACATTCCAAATTTGAGAGTTCTTGTATGCATGTTTCAGTCTATTAGTCTCTGTTCCCCATTTTAGAGATTTCCTTACAGTTTATTAATATTGAATGCATTTAATAAAAAAGTAATACTGAAGACTTATCTAAATCTTTTAATTTGTGTGATGCAAAACTAACCATAACAGTTGATTTGGAATCAATCTGCACCTTTTTTCTTTTTAAACAAACTAATTTTTTTATTAATAAAATCTTGATTGGAAAATCTTATAAAATAATTATTGTTCTTGAAAATCATCCTTGGAATGCATTTTAAAAATCTATAAATATATATATAGCAGACCATTGTCTACTATAATTGTCTACTATTGTCTACCAGTCTTCTTTTTTTTTCTTTGCTAGTTGATTTAATCATTATTTTTCAAATTTTCAACTTTTAATTGTAGATTAGCATTGCATTAAAAAAAAAAACTATGATATGCTGTAATATTATTAACGACTATATTATAAAATGAAACATTTTAAATTTAGAAGTTAGTTACTTATTCATATTGAGAAAGCTGTTTAGTTCAGTTTCATTACATTTAACTGAATATGGACTGCTATGTTACTTGTACAGTCATGGGAAAAAAATAGCTTTCTACTAATTCTGCTGCAAACCATCATATAAAAATGTGACTGGTACCAATAGATTAGTAATAACATCTAATAATTAATACTATATTTAAATTTTGCTCAGCAGATTGTCTTCATACTGAAATTGCACCAAACACTGAAATTCTGTTAAAAAATTCATAAGTTACAATTCATATTTTTTCAAAAATTAATTTCAAAAAGTATGTTTTCAAAATTAATTATCAAAAAAGAAAAAAAAATCTATGAATTTTTTAACAGAAATCTGTTTCAAGAAGCTTCAAATATAAAAAAAATATAGCTCATTCCGCTAAGTAGTTTTAGAGTTATGCGTAAAAAACTATCTGCAATCTGTTTTGCAATGATTAGAAATGATTTTAACATTAGGGAGTTTCAAATTTTAAGCTTTCATAATTCCTAAACTACTTGACCAAGTAACTTCCTTCTTATTATCAAGGTAAAATTTATTGGAGAATCCAAATATGATGTAAAAATTAGGTGTTTATATTGAAATATTCAGAGTTTGATGTAATTTCAGTATGAAGATTAAGCAAAATTTAAGTATAGTATCAATTAGTACATGTTATTAGATTACTAATCGATTGGTATCAGTCACATTTTTATATGATGATATGTATCAGAGTTAGTATAGAGGGTAAAATTTTTTTCCATGACTGTACATATGTATTAATTTTAAAATTCATTAAATAAATGCAAATGTGTGTATGCAATTTGTGAGCAGTGTAAACAAAATATAGTGAGCAAATTTTCCATTGTACTATTCTACAAGAAGTGGCAGCAAGACAAATCATGTGACTGTGGACCAGTGGTTCTTATCCCTTGAAAAATTACATGTGCTGGTGTACCCCCCCCCCCCCCTCTCCATTTTTTTTTTTTTTTTACTTGTAAGAATGATGAATAGAAAAATGGAAATAAAGAAATACACAAATGTATATTTGTAGAAATTAACATAAATTTGTTTTGCATTTTATATAAGCATTACAGGTAGCATGTTTTTTAATGTGATGGCTGCACTTGTTTATCTTTGTGTGTGTTAGAGCTGAGTTCAGGTTCTTTTTTCGGAGCCCAACAATTTGGAATCCAAGTCTGGATTTTTTTATTTATTTTTTTTCTATCAGAGCCTAATACTGAATACACAAGATAAAAATTGCAAAAAGGAAATATAATGCAGGGGTAACTTACTTAAAATAGAATTATATATAAATTTCATTGGTTATTATTCAATTTTTAAACATTGCCAGAATGGTAATTTAAATTTTGTTTATGATGAATATTTTCTTTTCTGTATTCTACAACTAGTTATTATTTCTGTTTCTGGGATAAAATACAAATGAAATCATCTACAGAGGTACTGAGACAATAACTTTACAAATAAATAGTTTGTTTAAATTAATTTAATTGTTATATTTCACCAACTACCTAGTGTTTTCATAAATTCATATCCATAAACTGTAATTGCACTTTTAATATTTGCATTTGGTTATTCCTTTATATTTTAGCAAAAAGTATTTCATTAAGGTGTTCTCAAATTTCCTGCTCAACGATGCGAAACTTTGACACAATTTTAAATGTAAAGGCATAAAATTGGCTGGCCTGACTATTAAAGCAATTTGAAATCAGATTGTGTTTTCCATTTTTCGATAAATAAATTACTTATCTAGTTATAAGTGATTCTTGTTACTTGATAAGTTTTTCCCTTTCTCGCACTGTCACATCAGAAATTCAGTTCAAAATGCTGACTTTGACAGTATTTTCTGAAAGATCTTTTGCTTTTACCAAAAAATGAAAAACATCTTTCGATATCTGAATCTGAATGCAAAATTATGAAATAATAGCTAGTTGTAGAATACAGAAAAGAAAATATTCATCATAAACAAAATTTAAATTGCCATCTTGGCAATGTTTAAAAATTGAATAATAACCAATGAAATTTATATATAATTCTATTTTAAGTAAGTTGCTCCTGCATTTCCTTTTTTGCATCCTTTCTGAATAGTCAGACCTGCCAATTTTATGCCCTTACATAGTTTCTGAATAAGAACAATTTGCCAATTTCATATGTTTCTGAACAAAAACGAATCCAGAAAGTAGCTCCTTTGGATTTGAGAGCAGCCTTAATACACAATATATGAAATACATCAAAATTTTAAAACCCAATTGATTTCTTTGGAAAATTAATATTTCATTAAATCCCTACCTCTTTAAATTTGTTCCATGGACCTAACTGTTAAACATGCTTTTCCTTGTTTACATACCAAAATGAATTGGGTCTTTTAGAAAATGATTGGAAACTTCTGATAATCTAGTGTCAGCCATAGAAATCAGTAATACAGTACCATAGGTTGGCAAAAGTTTTGTCCAATGTCACATGATTGTAATGATCAAAGCATGCTCTCTCTTGAATATTGCTACTCTGAGGAGCAAATAGTTAAAAAAATGAACCTAAACGTCATGCATGTTTTTCTTTTTTTTTTTTTCTATGTATGCTTATTTATTACATATGAATTGTTTGATGCACTGTATAAATCTAATAAGCCTTATCTTAGCTTTGTTCTATGAATGATTTCAATAATTCTTTTATAAAATAAATTTTTACAAAATTCATTGCTTAAAATTTTCTTTTATCTAAGGTAAAGGAACTGCTAGAAAAGAGGAGACAGGATTTTATCAGCCTTACCGTTGATCCTGTAATTGAAGAAGATGAAGAAAATTTGGAACAAAATTGAAAGTTATTATGTATTTAAATTATCTTTTAAAAGCATCTGCTAGTTTTAAAATCTCATATGCAAATTCAGTAATCTATCTAAAAATGCATTTGATGTCATAGTGCATTTTTAGTCAATACATTTCTATTGACATTAGAGATGAAAGTGATTGGATATTTCCAAAATTTCAAAATCTAAAATACAATAGAATTGATTAAATTATACATTACGACAAACAACTCTAATTGTAATCTATCTAAGAAGGTCATGATGCATTTTTAGACGATACATTTTAATTGACATTAGAGTTAAAAATGATAGATATTTCCAAAGTTATAAAATTTAAAGTGCAATAAAATTGATAAAATTTTACATTATGACAAACAGCTCTAAGTTGTAATTGTAAAATCGTACATGTTTTCAATTCTGCTGTTGTATATTTTTAGTAACTCAATTTTCAGTATTTTTTCCTATTTCCTAATAAAATTTATATTTTTCTTATTAACAAATAATTATAATGTTTAGAAGATGATTTGTCAATACTGTTGCTCGTATCTAAGTCTTCAAAAGTAATTCTTGAAGTCAAGGTATAGAATATTATGGTACGGTTTTTATGATGACAATTTTTGATTTTGTGTTTGAATATGACAATATTTGTTTCTTTTAATGTACTGTGTGTATACAAATTGTTTTGTGATAAGCCTAGCGGAATAATAAACAAAGTTGAATGGTTGAAAACTGAATAAGATTTGCATGAATTGAAGTGGGCTGAATTTGCTTGTAGGTGACCAGGCTACTAAAATAAATTGAATTTGACTAAGCTGATGTCTAAAATTTCAAAATCAATGTTTAAATGCTCTAAATTGATATTTTAAAATCTGGTTTATTTGGTTTTGAATTGTTTTTGAATTAAGTATATAGGCTATTACGTTTTTTGCTTTAAATATTTTAATTAAAAAAATTTTTTTAGACTTTGTGCCACTTTATTAATATGGCTAGAGAAAATTGAAATCATTTTTAACATTTTCCAACATAGTTAAAAAGTGTTTGACTTCAGTTTGTGTGTTGTCTGTCTGTGCTCTAACTTCGTAATGTTCACTATTGAAAAGTAAGTGTGGCTTTTATACTTAGTTTACAGGGACACACAAATAATTCTGTTGCATTACGGTCTACGATGAAAAATCATTTTTGGTGTATTTTAAGGATGTTATGATAATTCAAAGATAATGAAATTGATATGCATCACTGACGTAGTGATGCTTCAACATGGAGTATAGAATAAGTAGCATTTATAGTTTGTGTACAGGCATGCACTGAAGAATTCCATTACATTATGATCTATTGGGAAATATCTTTTGCAGTGCATTTTAATAATGTTACAATACTTCACATATAATGAAATTGATATAGATCATTGCGGTGCACTACAAGGTGCATACATATAATGAAATTGATATAGATCATTGCGGTGCACTACAAGGTGCATACATATTATGGAATGCATAGCATTTATCACTCATTTATAGTGAGACATAAAAAAAATCCGCTTACGGGACTGAGGAAGATCAATTGCTGGAAGTGTTTTCAGCTGTGATATATGCATTTTTAAATTTAACTTATTTTTAGTGTATTACATGGTGTGTAAAAAATCTATAAATCATACAGGGCTGCACGAAAGAATTCACGCATATTACTGGCTATGGACTGTAATGGCTGAAAATGAATTTTTACTATGTCATGTTTTTTAAATTGTTTATTTAGTAGATAACTCATTTCATTGTATTAAAATATGAATTTTTTTAAAGCAATATTCTGGTAGTGTGGGAAAGTGTTTCATAATCCTGATGCATGTTTTTTTGTTCTTGTTTACATAGATGTTATAAGAATGTCAATTTTTTTTAAATTGATAATATATACATGTTTATATAAACAAGTTCACTGAAGAGAAAAAAAAATTATATATTTATAAAAAAAAAAGACATTTTTGATTGTAAAAGCTTTCAATAGTATTTGGTTCATTGTTACAATGAAATTTTACATTTCTCTTTTAGAACTGGACTTGAAACACATATTTGTAATATTTGTAATTATAAATAACTGTATTTTAAGCTTACTTAACAACCTGTGACATTTTCTGTTATTTAAAATTTTGAGTCTCATTAACTTTTCAACTATATTCTTTTGATGCATTTTTAATTGTTTTTAAGTTAGCAATTAATAATGCTAAACCATGCAAAACATCTCACTTATGATACTTTATGTTGTAATAAGTGGCTTTATGTTTAGCGGGGGGAGGGGGGGGGAAATCCAGTTTTTATCCTAATGAAATTAAGATGGTGATTATGCAATATATATATCTTTATATATACCACAACTATGTATCACCTTGACCAGACAGAAGAAGGGAGGAATCACACACTTAACAATGATGCATGTTGACTGATGAATCTATTCAAAGTTTTATAATGGATATTAAAATAACATTTGCTTATTACTTTTTGTTTCATTATTGCATACTTTATAGGCATTTTTTATGATTGTTAAATTATTATTTGCTAATTAAAGTATGCTTAAATCAGCTTCAAAGTATTAAAAAGGAATGCAAAAATAATATAAAATATAACCCTGCCCCAATTGTTTATTAGAAACTGCCTTGGTAAAATGCATTTTTTTTTTTTAATTTAAAAGAAGGGGAAAAAAAACCTTATTTAAGCTGACCAATTTAAACAGTTAAACTAAATTTGGCAATATAATTTCTTGCATAACATTATAAAAATAATTGCACTATCATGGTTTTTTCTAAATGGACTCTTATTACATCAATTTAATGTATATTTTTTTTTTAATGAAAAAAAAAAGTTTAATGTGTTATTTGTGTATTTTGTAAACAATTCTGGTTAACATTGCATATCAGCCTGCTTCTGTTTGTGTTTTTTCTGTATTCAGTTTAGTAAAGTTTATGGGTCCAAATTATAGTATTATATACTTTTTTTTTTGCCTTCTGTTCCTGCTTAATTATAAATAATACAATTTATTGTGGACATGATAATCATTTTTATGTTAATTTGTCCAGTTTCCTTCAAGTAGTTTATTGAAAGTCAGCAATAATATTCAAATATTTAACAAAAAGAATCATTTTGGATTTCAGAAAGCTCCAAATGTGTTTTCTTAACCATAGCATGCTTATGTGAGATTGAGTTGACAAATGTGCACAATTTTAATATGTTGGATAAAAAAAATTATGTTTATACATCCATTAAATCTTTGCAGATAAGCAAGAGCAAGGAATGTGTTGCAGCGGATTTGAAGTAATTTAATGTTATTTATTAATACTTTACTATGTTATACCCATAATATTTTCCAGATTTTGAACTCTTAAGGAAGATTCTTACATCATTTTCTTATATTTTAGCTTTATAAAAAAGCTTGGAAAGGCTACACATGAAACAAGAAATTTCATGTAAATGAAAGTAGTGTTTCATTATTTTAGACAAAACTTTATTTGAGTTTGTCATTTTTATTATAAGATTTTTTAATGTGTTTTAAATTATAGAAATATAATTTCCAGTGATTTTTAAAAATGTGATTATAAAAAGTAACTAAGATTGAAAGCTGTGAAAGAAATTTTAAACTATTGTTTATTTGTTTTAGATTTTTGTAGATTAAAAGTGCAATATTTATTAAATTGATTTGATAAATTGGTCATGATTAAAAATTATGTACTAATTCTTGAAATTTGTGAAATATTGATTTCATTTATATTTAATACGTTAATAATATTTGTTATTTTCAATGCTAAAGTGTTAAAAGTTATGTTATAACTGTAAAAAATGTAATCATTTATTGAAAATTCTGCGCACAGAAAATGTTCATATATCAATTTATATATTTTAAAATACATTTAAGGTACCTTATTTTATATTTGAAGCTTCTTAAATTTTTTGAAGCAACTCATTTCAAATAATAATGTTTCAATTTTATTCTACTTGAAATAAACTTAAACAATATATGGATCCTCAATTATGACACTGAGTGCAGTAACTGACCTAGATTTTTACAGGGTGGCACATGGAAAACTGGACCTCCTGCCTACCATGTGTGTGGGGATATACAGACAAATACTGATTGCTGAAATGATTTTTATGTGTGCTTGTTTTCAGAAGATGCTAAAAATCATCAGTCTAATTTTTCATTTGCTACCTTATAGGAGATATAATATGCAATTGTGAGCTAATCATTGTGATATCAGAAAAATGCTGTTGTTTTCATGATGAATTAGGAAGGAAATAGCCTGAATTGTACTGAAATTTTACTTTTATTGTAGTTAATTTGATTAAATTCTCTATTTGTTTACACTTAAATTTAGAAAAATGGGGAAAAAAATGAGGAGGATGCTGCCCATAAGTTTTGTTTACACTTCAAATAATGACTAATTGGTGGTCATTTTTACCAATTATCATATGATAGTCCTATAAAAAATAAATCAACTGCAGTGCATTTTAAATGTGGAACATGCTAATGTAGAATTTATAGTGCTGTTTCTTCAGTATATTCAAATTTTGTAATCCCTAGCATTTTTATAAATATTAGAATACAGATTGCAAATCAGTCATAGGCATCTTTCAGCTACGTGAAAAAAAAAAATAAAGACACTACTTTAAATTTTGATTAAATGGAGCAAAAAAATAAAGAAATATATGTTAACTATGTTATAATTAAATCAGATTGACATCATTGTTATAACTGAGGATTACTGTCCATGAAACTTAATTACCCACCCCTTTCCATTTTCTTAGTTATCAGCTTATGCCGATTTCTTTATATACATGATATGTTGAAATTACATATGTTATGTTAAAATGTTTGTTTAGAGTAATTATTTTAGTAAAATGTTTGAAGTATTATTGATGTACTGTGATAGAATTTATTTTGTGTTGAAATTTACTCTGTTAGTGTAATATGTGTTGAATTTGTTAGTTGATTTAGTGGATGCGAAAAATATTGTTTGGGAAGTTTTTTAATTCGTGAAAAATTAGTTTTATATTGTTTATTGAGATTTTCAATACATTTTGTTGAATGAAATTTGTTTGTTTATTCGTATATTTTCTTTAAAAACAGTGATATTTATATGAAACGTGAATGTTATGGCATAGTTGCTCGTTAGCTGTAAATTTTTTATCTTATAACATAATAAAAATAAGAGTAATTTTGGATTCAATTGTGTTTACAATTGATAAATTTGCAACATTATTTTGCATTGATGCCTCATAATAGTTGCTTTATCTGGTATTGTCCATTTTGTTTCATATTAGACTATCTTAATATATTTTACAGACTGAAAATTTTATCAAGATTGTATCCTTCCTTGACTATGAAAGTATGAAAAAGCACAATGTTAAAGGAGGTGTTTAATTAGGGATTTAATTTTAATCAGGGATAAAATATTTTGGTTGCTAAGTATTAGTATATAAGATACGAATTGTAATTTTCTAACTGAGTAAAAAAGTGTTCAGGCCAGGATTTGAACAAGGGTCCTTTAGCTTAAACTGAAAACACTCTACCAACTGAGCTATCCTGGACAAATCTGACACCCATAATTCACTCAGACAACCATTTGATAATGACATCTTGCCTGTTATTTGAAAAAGCTCAGCAGAATAAATCACAGATAATGACACTCCAAGAAAACATTGGATGCATAATTATATTACATTAATTTAACACAATTATTCTAAATTGGTAAATAAATCTTACAAGTTGTAATTTTCCAACTGAGTGAAAATTATTTACCAATTTAGAATAATTGTGTTAAACTAATGTAGTGTAATTAGCTTTACAATGTTTTCTTGTAATTCCCTTATCTGTGATTTATTCTGTTGAGCTGTTTCAGATAACAGACCAGATGTCATTATCAAAAGGCTGTCTGAGTGAATTGTGTCTGCTGGATTGTCCAGGATAGCTCAGTTGGTAGAGTATTGGCAGCTTAAACCAAAGTTCTCTGGTTCAAATCCTGACCTGGACATTTTTTCATTCAGTTGGAAAATTACAACTTGCATGATTTATTTACCAATTTAGAATAATTATGTTAAAATTAATATAGTGTATTACAGTGTGTTTTTCTATGATTAAAGGAAAATAAATAAGAATAATGCATTTTACTCAGAGCATATCTACGAAAATCAGCTGAAGATTTTTTCAAAAATAATATACAGGGATGAAAATTTTCGTAAAATCTGTAGTTTCTCACTTTTATGTCTTCTCAGACCTTGATGTTTCTCATTTTTGAACTTTTTTCTGACTATATTCCTATTTTTTACACATGTATGCATTTTTTTCTTTTTTGTATATACTCTTATTTGAAATCATACCTCTGTTCATCCTTGTATATATCCTTTATTTGAAATCCTATAAGATATGTCTCAAACTATCCTAATATTTTAAAAACTTCTTTTATCACGAAATTAAATATAAACTGGTAAGGTAAAGTAAAATAAGTTAAGAACTGTGAGTGTATTGCATGTATCAGTAGTTGATCTTTTGAGTAAATAAAAAGACTGGTGTCATAGAATTCTTCTGGTTGTATTATACTTTAAAAAATAGTGTAAAATTGCATAATTCTTTATCAGTGTGATAAATAATATTTCCTTGAAAAAATTAAGATACTGAATAACTCTTAAATTTGTCTGACTTTGTTAATACATATTTGTTTAATGAATTGGCTTGTATAATACATGTGTTTAAAATATAATCTTGTAATGTTGTTGTTAATTTTACAATGAAAAATATTTGAAAGTATTTATGTACATCTCCAATTGACACCTGATTGTACTGTCCGTTTATAAGCCAATTTTTAAAATTATGATTGCTATTCTTTATTATTACAGAATAATATAAAATTATAAGAACTGCACAATTTATTTTAAATTACTTTTCTTTTTTCAAATGTATTTTTTTTCTTAAAAATGCGATTTTTTTCAAGACGGTTCCAGTTTTACATACTTATATATATATAAAATATATATACATATTTTTCAAAAATTTATTTTATGCATTGTTTGCATTATATTCTTCCCACTTTTTCTCCCAATTATTATATGGAATTAACTTGGGGGAATTTGTGTCAGTTTCTTATACTATTATTATTTTAATAACATATGAATGGTTTTACAGCTGTGATATATAATTCAGAGTAATTTATGGCATTAAAAGTAAAACTGTAGAATATAAAAAAAAGATCATATTTCATATTTATTTAAAATAAGGCTGTTTTACCTGTCTTTATGAATGGCTGTTTTTAAAATTTTTCTATATTACAATATTTGCATTTGTAATCTTGCTATTTTATATGTTTTACTGCAGATGAGTTTCTTAGTTTAAAAAACTTTATATTGAAAAATATATATTGTATGTATGAAATAAAAGCTGTAAAACAAACTTTAAAAAAAAAAAAAAAAAAAAAAAAAACTAATTTTGAGCCGTTAAGATCTATTTTAATTTAATTTTAGAAGATGTGAAGTATTACAAGTTGTTATAAGTAATTGTTAACCCATTTATTCCGAGAATTGTTTCTTGATTCTTTGCACATTAAATATACATCTTTTTCCTTTGTTATCTGTTATTAAGAGCCTATGCTAGTAGTGCAAAGGCACTCACAAGTAAACCAATGGCAGCATTTTTTTTTTCTTTTCTCAAATTTCTCATTTGCATTTCAATATTTTTAAAATTAAACTAATTAGAGCTGCTACCTGTTCAGATTAGCAAAAAAGTGAAGGTCATTGAATATTCAGATAGAAAAATAACTTAAAGAAAATTTGGAAATTATAAGTACCAATGTTTTTTTTTTTCTCCCTAAAATAATACAATAATACACATACTAATTGTTTTTTGGTTTACATTATTTGGACATTCTTTTGAGTTAGTGGGGTTCTATTGCAAAAATGTTTATAATGCCATTTTTTATTGTAAAGCAGTAAACATGAAACATTTTTTACTATTCTATTATTACTGTTTTTATCCTTTTGTTTATTTCCTGTAGCAAAGCTGTTTAATAAAGAAACAATAATTAGAAAATGGCTTTTAATATTTTCCGAATTTTCTGCATGTGTGAGTATTTTTTTCCCTATTCGGAAAAAGAAAAGAAAAACTCAAATTTAATTGTATAAAATAAGCTAGAAAAAGCATTTTAAATAAACTTTTTATTTTCAAACTTTTAAAGCTTTATGTAGTTTACTCGTATATCGAAACAAATTGCTCATGTAATGCTGTAGAAAAATAAGTTATATTTTAAATATTTTTTTAATTACATTTGCTGTTTCCTTATAGCATTCCATTAACTATGAATGATAGACAAAACATTTTTGGAAACACAAACTAAATCTACATACTTAATTAAGGAATTGTAAAATAAAAAATCTGTAAATAAAGTATGTGAAACTAGATTCAGTAGATTATACCATTACATAAACAACCTCCAATAAATATTTATGGTTGAAATGAAAAATCCTATATCAGTAAAATTAACTAGTTTTGTAGTGTATCATTAATTTTTTTTTTTCTTTTTGTTTTTATGCTTTAGCTTTGCTTGTCATTTTAATGTATTACTAAGTTTTGCCAATCGAAATATATTTTATGGTATCCTGTGTTGCTAGCGATTTTAGCTTTTACCTTTTAGTGTTATCCTTTTTTTAATATATATATTACCTCATTTTTATTACATATCTTGTTATACCTCTTACAATTTTCTCTTTTCAGAGTGTCGTTATATTGACGGTTGTGGTTAATTATATTTCTGAATAATTTAAACTTGTCTTTGACCTATTCCTTTAAGAATTTAGCTTTGACTTTTTGTCTCTAATCCTGCTACATCATCTAATGTAGATATTAACACTCCTGCCAAATACAATGTACATTTATCCATTTTAATGAAAAGTGTAATAATTCATATTTAATATTTTAATTAAGAAAAATGATAAGAGTTGTATTTGAAGCTCAGGGGTTAATAAAAAGAAGGAAAAGAAAATCTTAATTTTCAATTTTGTTTGATTATAAAATCTGATACAAAATTTTTCTTAAATACTAGCTGCTATTCGTGATTTCATACAAATGATATCTGAAGAAAAACCAGTGCTACTAATTTAAGCAACAAATTTTCCTATGATGTAGTTTTTTGTTAGTATAATATGGTAGTAATGCAGTTTGCATTGTTCTACATTTTGTATTTTAAAAAACTATACTAGGTGATTCAAAATAGAGATTATAATGATTATCTTTTAAACTTTTGATAGTAAAAAAAATACAATTACAAGAAGTACTACAATGAAGTACAGCTTTTATAGGGTATTTGTTTTACAGGTGGCTGTATCTGTTATATATATAAAAAATCTGATTGTCTGTTTGTATTTCACAACTACTTCAATAGTTGAAACATACTAGAATATGAAACATACTGGCAATGAAATTAACACCAGCTATCAGCATGGATCCGAGGATACTATGTCAGCTCTCAGAATCATAAAATTTGAATTAATTCAGAGATATTAATTATTATTATTTTTTTTTTTTTGTAATTTTTAACGAAGTTTTTCTAAAAATGGCATATAAATTATTCCATTTTTGTAAGAAAAAAAGGTAAATAATGTGATATTACTTGCTACAGAAAATGGTGAACATATATCTTTACTTTTGTTTCATATGAATAAATTGATTGATTTTTAGTTTACATTCTCTTTTAAAAAATTGTTATGTAAAGAAAGAATGCTCATATGACTTACTTCCACATTTATTAAAATTATTAGAAAAAAGCTTAAATATTTTAATATTACCAATCCATATGAAATAATATCTTCCAAATTTGTTTAAAATGTAAATAAATGAACTGTGATAGAACATGGAGTTTTAAGCAAGGAGTCTGAACACATACATATAGACCATCAGATTAAAAGTTTTTATCTGAACTATGGCAGCCTATTCTATAGAATTTGGCGTTACTTGCCTCGAAGAATTAGATAAGGAAACAACCATTAACGTCACAATAATGACAAGTTCTCCAGATTTATATAAAAAATCTTCTTAACCAGTGGAGTTTTATTGCCTGTATGTCTCCATTTTCTTACAAAGGCATTCTACTATAATTGCATTAAAATCATGTAACTTGCAAAATGTAATTTTCAGTTTATTTACATTGTAAACACAATTTCTTGCTAATGTTAAGAAATTTAATAAAACAAATATTATAAATCTCTTTTAAATATAGAATTAAATTAATTTCTTTTTTTTTTTCCCCTCCAAAAAAATCAAAAGATCTCATGCACTGAAAATGCAACACATCGGTTTCCTACGACAGCTAGTACATATTAAAATATGAAATTTAATTTTTTATATTGATCCCTTTTCCTTTAACCTACATTTTGAAAGTATTGTCCTATGTCTAAGAACATTAAAAAAAAAAAAAAATCTCAATCTTTTACATTAAAAACTTATCAAGTTATGTACTTTGAATTTTTCATGCTTTCTAGTACTAAAATTGTATCTTTCCATTTTTAAAACCAGAAAACTTTGTTATAAAAAATTAGTCCCAAAATTTAATGAAATTTTTTTGATATTGTTGTTAAATCAAATATGTGAATTTTAAATAAACTATGAATTTTTTATACTATTTCCATTATGTTATATATTGTACTTTTCAAGGCTCTTTAGTAAATGTTATTTTGGAAAATTCCTTATTTAACTGAATTTGAAATATATGTATATTTTTCATCCACCATACCTTTTTTTCTCTTTTATCTAGTGCAATACTAAAAAAATACACTTGTGAATTCATTTTAAACTCGTAGGTAATGCAATAAAATTCTCTGAGCTTCAATAAGCAACAATCTTGAGTGTTTTGAAAATAAAGGTCTTAATATACTTGAGCAATATTTTTTCTGAAATTGTATAGTGCTTAATTTTTATACTCTACACTATGTTTCTTTCATGTTGTTACTTCATGTGCATGTATTGTAGTGGTAACCAATGTAGTTCTTTGTTGTTTGAATATGCATTGCCAATGTTAATGAGCTTAATTTTTTTAGAATGAAAACAAAGTGAGGGTTAAATCCATATTTCAGTCTAAATTTTTGTTTTATGTACTCAAAAAAAAAATTTTTTTTTTCATTAATCCAGCAGATTAAACCACATATTTAATGTTTTAAAATCTGTTTTGTATTGTATTAAATACTTATTAGCTCCATTTTGATTTTTAAAGATAATCTCTTTTATCATCAGTAATTGTAATGTTTTATTTAAAAAGTTTTATCTGTGATATGCAGCTTTTGATCTTGATTCTAATGTACACATTTCCAATATTGTACTTCCAAAATGAAGTATTATTATTTTTTATATTTTATGACTGTTTAATAGTTTTACAATTTAATATACAAGAAAATTTTGTTTGCATTTTCGTATTATATTTGGGCATAAAAGGTGCATCAGTAGTTCTGCATTAAAATTGTGGTCTTAAAAAAATATGCCATTGGGTGTAGTTTAATGAAATTAACTCTTTTATGAAGAGTGTCCCATATACAGTTTTTAATCTTTTAGTACCAGTGTTTTCAAATAGAAATATTTGCTTAATTTAATTGCAGAAATTCTGTGATTAAATAGAAAAAATGCAATCTGTTCTTTTTTACCTTTTGTTAATTATAAATAAAGAATATAAAGCTGTAAAGCAATTCTAAAGAATTATTTTTACTGTAGAATAATTTAACAAAATAGTTACTAAATGTTACTTATTATCTAATTTATGCATTAAAAAAAAAATCCATTTCAATAAATTTTTTACAAGCAATACTTTTTACCTGGGAGTTTCTAGATTCTGAAAATTTCTTGAATAACATGCATATTATTATATACTATCATTACAGACTTTGCTGACCTATCCTACCCCTATACATAGCATAATTTTTCTACTGCCAGATGCATAATAACCCATTAAGGATTACTGATGACATACAATCCCAGCATAATTGTCAAATGTATTTTGAGTGTTACTATTTTGAAATACAAATATTAGACAAAGATTATTATTTGAAAATAGTAGTGTGAAATGCAATTTAATCTGTGGTTGCAATTTTAAAGAGAGAATTGCAAGTCTTAAAAAAAAAAAAAAAAAAAAAAAAAAAAAAAAAGATATTTTTAGTATGATCAAAATTTGGTCAACACATTTTTGAAGAATTCGAAAGTAAGTAGTCTGCCACTTTCTTTAATTGGTAAGAAGCAGTTGTTTTAAAGATTCCCCAAATCAAAACAAAAACAATCAACATCTACCTGTTTTTATTTCCCAGTTCTTGTAAAATAATAAAAGTAAATATATTGTGGTTCTTATTTGTAAATGGGAGATTTCCTTGAGTGTAAATTTTTCCATTGCACACCTTTCAACAGCATAAAAGCTATCCATGTGTAAAATAGTTGAAAAAATATCCATTTGTAAAATTATTTACCTTCATAAAATTGGTCAAATTTTCTAAAAATATCTGTTATTAATGGACATGAAATAAATTGTATATCATATTTTTAAATGGGGTTATAAAGTCATGTCAAGACACAAAGGGATAAAGTTTCTTATTGTTTTCTAAATATATGTGTCTCAACAGTATTTATTACTGTTATTTAATATATTATGTCAAATCTACTAAAAGCAATAATTTAAACAATGGATTTGATAAATATGCAAATTTACATTTATTTAGAAACAAAAAGGTGAAAAAAAGTGTACGTAATGAATCAAGATCATAAGTTGTATTCCTTATTCTCGTATGACATTTGCGAAGTATATAACAATGCATAGCCACAAAGAAATTACTCTTTTTATTGTTGTATTCTTTCAAAAACTTCTATTCTTGCTTATTGTATATAAAAACGAACATATACTTTTATAAACAATATTATAGATTAGAACTTGATGTACAAAAGTATTCATTAATTAAAAAATTTTCTTTTCAATACCTTTTTGTTTGATTGTTTTTTTTTACAATAAAACATAAACATATCAATCAAGAGATATGTTTAGTCATTACATAAACAGACAATGTACTACAATATTTTTTTATGTATTATTGTCAGAAGGTACATATTGCAGCTTGATTTGAAAATTTAAAAAAAAGTTTATCTAATTTTCATGAACTTTCATTAACATAAACGTGTGAGCTAATTTAATATGTAACAATCAAGAAACATTAAAAGGTCAATTTTAATTCTACAGTATTACGATTATTTAGGTTATTTATGTCAGCTTACTTACCATTAAGTTACTTTTTAAAAATGTACATAATTTGTTTTAAAATTATTAGGATGAGCGAAGCAAATCCTCTACTAGGCTACACAAGTTACATTTTGTCGTACACTTTACAAAAAAAAAAAAAAAAAAAAAACTATTCAGTATTTTGACTTGAAATTAAACATAAAAATAAATTATGATCTGTAGATTTGTATAATATTATTTTGTTTACAGAATAACCTTAAAAAATGTATTATTTTAATTAATTTATTTTACATATTTTTCCATTACAGATGTATTTTTGCAAATAAAAAATGAAACACATATATTTTCAGAAGAAAAAATAAATCATGAGTTAGTAATTATAAGTAGAAACATGATTAATTAAATAAATCCACCAAAATATCTCAAAAACTGTTTTTTAAATATAATTAAGGAAAGATATATTTTTGCACTTGATAGAAATAAAATATGATCTGTAAATTCTGACAATATTATTTTCTTATCGAATGATTTAAAAAAAATATTTATTATTTTGTTGAATATATTTTTCAATTATAGGGATTCATTTTTGTAAACGATAATGAAACCTGCACATTTCTTGCAGTAAATAAAAATCATTGAGTCAGTAAAAATGAATAAAGTCATGAATGAGTATGTACATAAAATATTATCGTTGCATCAAAACTTCTCATTTTTAAAAAAATTATTGAAATAAGGAAAAGAACCTATATATCTGCATTTTGCGAAGATGAAATATTTTAAATACTGAAAATAAGTGCAGAATTTATACTTCAAACCGTAAAAGAACAATAAACTTTTTATATTAAAAATGTATGTTGTTTGAGAGGAAAATATACATTTTAATAGAATACTTTATTAAGATTGGTTGTTAAATGGTGCATATTTTGGTGCTCATTCCTTTTAATCATATAATAGTTTCACAATTTCTTTTATGAAATTTTTAAAATACCTTTTTTAATAAAAATTATAGCATATTTTTAATAAATTAAAATTTGTGAAAATTCAATTACAGTGATTCAATTACACCATTTATACGTTTTTCAAGGGACGAAGAAAAAAAACGTATAAATGAAAAAAACGTATAAACGAAATTCACAAAATAACGATCATTTCCGTAATTACCAACAATAAAACAATCAGAGATAAATTAAAATACAAGAGGTATGTAATACTAAACTTCTTATTCCGGATATAATTTACAACTTACTTCTATTCATATTCATTCACCATGTACAAAATATTTTATTTTTATTTTAGGTTGTACGGAATTTTTGGCATGCACAGAAAAAAGTTCATTTTTCACAGTTAAAAGTGTCATCTTAACATTATCATTAAAATCACTGCTAATGAGGTATTCTTTCATGGTGTTAAAACCTGCCAAAGCTTGTTGAAAACTTGGCAGTGGCTTTACCGTGCAGTTATCCTCTTCTTCACTGCTAGTTTCCTCATTTGCGATCATTTCATCGATAATTAGAAGAGAACATGTTGCAAGTTCCGAATCACATTGCACAAAATCTTCATATGTAGTAACATCACTTAAATTTGACCAGTTTTCTGGTGGAGCAAAATGATCAGGTTCGGCGTTTTCAATAGGACTGACATCCACTGGAGTTAAAAATCTCCCAAGGGTGAAGCAGTTTTTTATCCTTTTGTCAAGCCATCATTATGAAATTCATAGCTTGTAAGATGTTAATGTTCACATTTTTTAAGTCACCGCAGTCTAAACTGGCGATAGATGTTTTCACCAAAAGTTTTCAATAATGTTGTTTCAGGGATTTTATGACACTTAAATCCAGTGGCTGCAATTTAATGGTACAATTTGCAGGGAAGAATTTGACAGTTATGTTTTTTAGAAAGTCCGTATTAGGTGTATGAGCTCTTTTAAACAATCTGTAAAGAAGGACATTGTCATCCATGATTTTTTATTGGCCAGGTACATTGTTGGTAATTTTTTCACATTTTTGATTTGCTAATAATCAAAGAAGGCAATTTTTCTGACCCATTGGCAAAACAAGAACACTGTTAATCGCACTTTACTCTTTTTTCCACCCTGACATGTATTGGATTTGATTGCAAAAGTTTTAGATGGCAGAAGATTATAAAACAAAACGGTTTCATCTGCATCGAAAATGTCTTTTTGTTCATATCTTTTTATCAGATCTGGCAATTGGTTTTGAATCCAATCATCCACTGTTTCGCAATCAACATCTCCAGACTCTCCACTTACAGTTTTGCCTGTTATACTATGTCTTAATTTAAACTTGTGAAGCCATCCCAAAGAAAATTATGCATCACATTCCACATTCAGCTTCTTCAAAATTTCTCGTGCTTTCTCCATAAGCAAAGGACCGTTGATGGGAATTTTTACACTACGACACTGATTAAACCACTGTAGAAGCAATTTTTCAACATCAGTGAATTTTCCGCTTTGGACGCGAAGTTTTTTTTGAAGCACTACATCCAATTTGATGATGGCTTTCCTCGATGATCTTACGCTTATAAATTAGCATGTTTAATGTTGAAACTGGTAAACTTGCTTTGGCTAGAAGATCCACTCTTGCCAAAGAGTGGATCTTCTTTGGCAAGATCCACTCTTTTTAAATGTTGGTTTTCATCCACTGTTTTTAAAATGCACATTTTTCCTTCAACGACAGAGGTTTTCTATTACACGAAGTCATTGTGAACCGCTATTGAACCATACAAATCCAGACACTGAAACTGCCAGGAAAAGAACTTGCCCTGCGGAACCTGGGGAGAGCACAACGACAACCCTTATCTATAGAAAGTGGGATGTTTAACATTTCTTAGGGGTACGACTTTTGTTCAACTGGGCAGGTGTTGGTCAAGGTCACGTGCCTTTTGCAAGACTGGACAGTTGGGAGTTGTGAATCTGAGGCTGAAATGTGCATTTTCTCTCTTTTTGACTTGTTGAAAAATGTATAAATGAAAACATAATTTTTCTACTGCCAGATGCATAATAACCCATTAAGGATTACTGATGAGGAATTTAAGGAAAAACATATAAATGAAATTATTTAACGTTAATATACATTGTATTTTGCCGGGACCATTAAAAAAACGTATAAATGATAAAAATGTATAAACGAGAAACGTATAAGCGGTGCTCCACTGTATTTACATTCAATTATAAAAGTATTTTTCAGTGTTAAAATTCAGATACACAATTTATTCTTATGTGAAATTATTTACGCAGACGATACTTATGCATTTTAAAAGAATTATATTATGAATTTTTTTTTTGTAAAGTCGCAACAAAAGAATTGTAAATAAATAAAATTAATTGTTAAATTCGTTATATGAAGTGTTATTCAAATTCGAAGATTGAAAATTGAACCAAATGAAATTCTTAGTTATTTGGCTGAATTTGCATTTCTAAAATTAAAATGCGCCAAATCATAAAATGTTTTTGCTTATAAAGATGCAAAAATAATTAAAAAAAATATTGTTACTTTCAAACATTTATCTTATGAAATAATGCTTTGCGAATCCAAACAAACCATGGCTTTTGCTAGTTGTAAAACAATTTGATTAGTTCAATCTTTTCTACATTTAAACTTATTTAAGAGAAAACTTATCATTTGGCAATTGCACAGTTTTCTTCTTTTTGGAGTATATCTTGCGTTAACATAAAATATAATTTTCTAAACCTTGGTGCACTTACATACTTCAACATATGTCTGGGTCTATATTTATCAAATGCTGTTTAAGGAAAAATTCTAATTTTTGAAAAGCTTCTCCAAATTTTTTTAGTGTTATTTCTTTTTTCAGCATTTCCTTCTCATTTTCAAAAATTGGATGCCATCTTGATGGAAATAAAGGATCACCCATTTTGTGCTTTCCACACTAATTTTTCCTTCACTAATCAAGGAAGCATCTAAAAAAAAAAGTTTACTGAAAGCTAAAACTGCATTAAGCGAGGGAAACCTGTAATTTTAATTCAAATTTGTTCTGCAATTCTTTTGAATAATTTTAAATACTAAACAATAAAATTAAGATACCTAGAAATGATTTACTTCTTTTATAATAGACTAGTTGACTTGCCCGGGCCCGTTACATTAACATTAAATATATACAAAATCAGTGTTGAAGGATTTTATATTTTTAAGCAAAAATCATGCCAAACGAACCTAATGTTGAGAAAACAAAAAAACATGAAACATTCAGAAAATATTTTTTTTTTTTAAACAAAGACATCATTAGAACTGGAAAGGTACCACGAATAAGTGGGTATTTTTATTTTTCATATTTTGATCAGGGAAGTGGATGTGGCTAATCTTGTTGTGGAGCAGACAACTGTGACAGCGTACCATTTTGTGATGCTCATTATGGTTTTTAATTAATATTTTGGCCAATTATCAAAATATGATAAATCTGAGCTTCAGGTTTCATACCTGTCTTCATCTATCCTCACCCAAATTTTCAGGCCTTTACATGTGGTAGATTTCCCTAGCTATTGCCAACAGATAGACCCACACAACCACAAACATCTTTCTTTTATTAATATAAATTACCCTATACATAAAATGAGCAATTAAAAAAAATATTTTTAAACAAAAAATTGCAGAAAAGAAAATAATTGTGAGAAAAATGTATGAAATGAAATGCAACTTTTTTTGTAAATGGTTATAAATTACTTATCACTCCTCTTTATTAGTAACCCTTCCTTTCTTTGGCAGAAGTTAACCACTCTATACATTCTGATTTTAATTTTTAAAAAGTCCTTTACGGACTATGCTGGGAGGCAAAGGTAGCTTTCCTATTCCTTGATTTTAACAGTTCAGCTAATCAAACATGTGAAGGTAAAATGCATGGAGCTCGATTGAAGATTCCCAGTTTTCAGTCAATATTGAATTTGGATGGGACTTTCAAAAAATTTGTTAGCTGTTGCCAATTTGGCTTCATTTATCGTGACTTGTTTTTATTGCCAAATTTGGTAATATCTTACCAAGTATGGAGAGAATTTGATTCTGGCAGATATGACTATGTAGTTTTAAGCATATGAGAGTTTGAACAATAATTACAACAGTGAAAGAAAATTTGAGAGAAAATCCCAATTTTTAATCTGTTGTCTTGTTTCAAAATGTCAGTCACCCTAGAATTTCAAACTGCTATATCTCAGCCATTTTTTAAGATAGAGAGAAAACAAAAAATGCTGCCGAATCCTTGTATTGAAGCTGAATATGCACAGAAAAATACTTTTAAAAATTTCTATTTTATTTATTTTTTTTTTTGTACATATATTTGAATTGGAAATCAATCTTTAAGTGGCCACCGTTTTGAAACAAGATGCCCAATGAACTCTCAAGACTTTGGTAAATCCTATACACATGCTCAGCTCAGCCACATCCAAATCTGTTCATAAATCTGAGTTCTATTGCATGACAGATGAATATATATGTGAGAATAAGATAAACGATACAATCTTAACCAAAGTGAATACTACACTTTAAATGTAGATAGACAGATATTTAATAAGATTTGAAATACATAGAAATTATTATAAAATACTTGTATAGTTGACTAACACACTTTCCTATTTAACATCAGTAATACAATGAAAACATACTTATGCTTTCTCTCCTTAAGGGTGTATTCAAATCCAAACTGCTTATTTTGAGACACATTTTTAAATTCATTTTTGCTCTAAAATGCATCCAATTTTCAGGTTCTCTTATTCAGAAACTTTATAATGTCCGTATTGTCTCGATTTTTTGATAAAGGCAGAATATATTTCAAAAAATGCTGTCAAAGTGGACATTTTGAACCAAATTTCCCGAAGCGATTGCGCTGGAAACAAGAAAAATTATCGTACTGTGAAAATAATTGTTTGTAAATCAATTTCTAATTGATTGAACGAAAAATAAAAACATGGGTCCCTTATAAATCTCTTCATAAATCACGCCGCCAAGTTTCATGTTTTTATTTTTAAAAATGAGTCTCAGAATGTGTCTCAAAATTTTGAGTTGTTGAGCGTAGAAAAATATTTTTTTGAATGTAGCCTTAAATGTGGTTAACTACTTAAGACTTTTCTGGAAAATCACCTGCTTCCTTCGGCTAAAATCTTAAGAACCTATTCTTTGACCTCGTGAACAAACTCATCAATCGTGAATGTATAACTCGAGCAACATTTCACTCCATTGAGTTGTGGTATAACAGTTAGATACTTGTTCTTTTCTCACAAATATAAATCAACATTTGAACAGCGGGTGCTTTTGGGGTCGTGATCAGTGAAAATATACCAAAATTTTCTGGAATTCCCTTCCTTTGGATGGTTGCAATACTTTTTGTAATAGAAGATACTTAATATGCATGTTACATAGATTTATATACTGTGCATGATGCTCTTCTCAGAAATAAGAAATTCCCTATTAATAACTATTCTCAACTTGTCCCCTTTAAAATTCTGACTGCCCCCTTGTGGGGCATACTCCCCATGGTGGGGGCTACTGCATAGTGGTTTCGGATTGTAGAGAAAGGCATGTTTACATGCAATAATATTGTATCAACAGCTGAAACTTTGCTTGCATTATGACGTTAATGAAGAAAATTCTAATATTAAATAAGAATAAACAGAAGTCAGGAAAGAAAAAAAATAAGCTCTATAAGGATTAATTGCTAGAGATTCTCAACTAGAATAATAGCAATTGTCTTTTTTCAGCAACCGTTTTCCTAAGTAAAGTTAATTTTGTTATCTGGTTTCTTTTTGCATATTAAGACACTTCTTGACAATAACAATTATGAAAAAAATTTGCAAAATCATATGCATTTTGTAGCAATTAGCCTTTCTCTAAAGTCAGAAAATTGTCTTCTACTGTCTTAATGCCCCAATCCTGATCACATATATTGTGCAAATATTTAATATGGCGAGTACCACTTATTGACATTTTTAGGGTTTCGTTCATCTCACGAAACCCTATTATTCCCGCTCCGTTGTCTGTCCGTCACAGAGCCATTCTCAAAAAGTATGTAACTTACAGAGTTGAAACTTAGTGTATAAATCTGAATAGCAGCTGTAAAGAGCTCAAAATATTAAAATTTGAAAAATTCGTATTTTAATAAATAGAGATAAAAAACCAAAATTCTAACAGCCTTTTCCTATTCAATTGAAACATTTTTCGTTATAGAGTCATATAGTACAGATGCCAAAGATTTAAAATACATAATGAAATTCTTTCTACAATAATTAATTTTCTATCAGACGATTTTCACGTGAAAAATGAAAATGAAAGTATGCAATAAAGAAGTATCAAAGATTACATTTTCTTTGTATTTACGTTATTGAATTATTTAAATTCAAAATCAAACATAAATTTATACACATTTGTGTCGATTAAATTCGGAAAAAAAAAAAAAAAAAAAAAAAAAGTTAATAAGATTAATATTTTCAGCCAACAAATCCCCTTCCGAAATATTTCTCTCGCTATGGCCTTGTGACTAATTACAAGAAAAGTATGATTTTCATTTCAGAAGTTTTTCACATCCGAAAGTATAATTATCATTTCAGATATGTTTCTCATATCTGATCCCATTTTGATATGTTTCTCATTTCAGATATATCTAAAATGAGAAACTTTTTTTTTCTTTTTAGGGTTTCGTTCATCTCACGAAACCCTATCACTCCCACTCCGTTGTGTCTGTCACAGAGCCATTCTCAGAAACTATGTAACTTACAGAGTTGAAACTTCGTGTATAAATCTGAATACCAGCTGTAAAGAGCTCAAAATATTAAAATTTGAAAAATTCATATTATTTTAATAAATAGAGATAAAAAACAAAAATTCTAACAGACTTTTCCTATTAAATTTAAACATTTTTCATTATAGCAGATGCCAAAAATTAAAAATTCACGATGAAATTCTTTCTACAATAATTAATTTTCTATCAGACGATTTCCACATGAAAAAGGAAAATGAAATAAAAAGTTTTACCAATTGAAAAAAAGATTAATATCAAATAAAATTGATTGACGTCATAGTGGCAATAAAACAGAAAGATTTCTCAATAATACAAGGAGTATGTGTATGTTAACAAAGCAGATTAATATCACGTCATTGGAGAATTAAAAAGAAAATCTGACGTCATATCGGAAGTTTAATGGATTTTTCAAATGTTTCAGAATAATACAAAGCGAGTATCAATATAAGTAATAGAGAATAGTAAATATATTATATAAATGCCGGACGATTACACCATGAAACATTACTACATTAAAGACGTGAGTATAAAACATCACAAATTTACTGAATGGATATACAAAACGTTTGTATACACCATTGAGTAAATTTGTGATGCTTTATACTCACGTCTTTAATGTAGTAAATATATGAGTTTGAGGAACGTATTGAATCATGATAAAAACCCAATTAAGGAAATATTTGCATATTTTAACATTTTGAAGGCGTACAACATGTTAATTTTGAAATTATTATTTTTTTAAATATCACATTTAGTCCACATGACAAATATTATTATGACAGAATATAATAGCGGGCTTCGTCCGTTATCGGGCTGGTTTAGATATTCGAAAAAACGAGAAAAATAGACTGGTAAATTTTTACTTTATAAAAAACATGACCTTTTTTTTTTTTGGTTGCTAAATGAAATTTATTTGGATTTATTAAAGAAAGGATAAAGTGTTTTGAAAGGATTATTAAACGAAACCCTTTGAGCGATCTTCGATCACACTTACCCACTTGTTTAAGCATGCTATGTACTTTGTTGTAATTTGGATTATAAACCAAAACCTTTAAGTATTCAATTAATTCCAGCAATTTTTCTTGTGAATTTATTTCCAGAAAATAATTAACCTCTATAATGCAGTAGCTAATGCAATGTAAAGTTTAATTAAAAAAAGTATCACAAATATCTGTGGTCTCATTGGTCTAGTATAAAATGATTATCATTATCAACCCGCTAAAACTGCAATTTTTGATAAAATTAGATCCTGCTTGGATAAAATTGTCAAGTTATACTCATCACGAGTTTTTGTTCCAAAATACAAAATAAAGTCTTTTTAACAAATTTGAAACAATTTTAGAAATTCAGCTAAAAAAACTCAACAGAAGTTGATAGTTACGTTATTAATGAATTCTATTGCTGCATTTAATTAAGATTGTTTTGTGCAAAATTTTCAGAAAAGGTACAACAGCTCATTAAAAATAGCATTAAAGGTTAAAATTGTTCAAGGCACTTTTCATTTTCAGATATAAACTAGATGCTTTCTGATAAATTCATGAAAGCATTTTTATTAATAAGTTTATTATAAGAATCTTATCCAGTTTCCTAAGAATATTTTTTTTCCTCCATTTTCTTACAAAAAAAATTATTATATAACAACTGACTGAAATTTAAGATGTATCACATTCTTTGGCATTAGCAGGGGTCAATGCAGGATTTTTTTTTTTTTTTGGGAGGGGGGGGGGAGGCATTTTGTGAAAAATAACATTTTGTAACAAAAGATGAAATCCAGTTACTCAAATTTGCACGAAGCATTTATTAATAATAACTTCTATAAGTTCTTCTGCACAGGTTTTTCTTTCTGGTGAACTTGTTTTGTTTGCAAATTACATATTTTAAAACCTAACAAAATAAAAATGATTAATGAAGAGTATGTTTTTATGGAATGGAATTTTGTAGCCTCTATAATTTCTCTCACTGGACTTCCATAAATTCAATTATATGAAGCTTGAATATGTCAATGCAATTCCAAATTTCCTACTTATGTCAAATACATGTAGGGTCGATGAAAGGTTTTTCTTTCTTTTTTTTGGGGCCCATTTTGTGAAAATTAACATTTTGTAACAAAATATGAAATCCAGTTATTCAAAAATGAAACAAACATTTATTAATAATAATTTCTTTAGAGTCCTGCAAAAGTTTTTCTTTCTGGTTAACTTATTTTGTTTGCAAATTACATATTTTAAAACCTAAAAAAATAAAATTTATTAATTTAGAGTATGTTTTTATTAAAAGGAATTTTGTGAATGAGTGTGTTTTATTATGCGAGACCCATTTTATTGCAGAATTTTGAGGAGGAGTCCTGTTTTATTAAAAGGAATTTTGTGAATGGACCTGTTTTATTATGAGGAATTTTGTGAAGGAAACTATTTTATTATGAGGAATTTTGTAAAGGGGACTGTTTTATTAAATGAATTTTTGTAAGCGGCACTAAATAGGCTCCAAATTTTGCCTGTATTGGTCTCTGATTAGAAACATGAAATTTTCATATATCGGTAAAATGAAATCATAACTGTGCTAGAAAGATTTGTGTTGGTAGTGGAAAAGCCAAAAATTTAAGAATACTTAATTGATTATTTGTTAAACTTGTTATCTAAAAATAATGTTGAATTCTAACAATATCAAAATATCCAGTATCCCAAAATTTAAAACAGTAAATTTTAAGCTTTTTAAATAAATCTGGAATAAATGGTTAAGTATAAATGTTTATTTTGTTTCAAACAAAATGAAAAAAGAAAGATCAGACAAGCTGATCAGTAACCACAAAATAAAAACATAAATCAATAAATACAAAAAAATTTAAAACTAACACAATTGTTAAAATTTATTTTAACATGATTAATTACAAGAACAGGTATAGGTATAAATATTAAGTCCAATGCTATAGATCTGCTTTTGCTCCCATAGAGAGAGGTATAGATTTCATTTCTGTCCTCATGCAAAGAAATTCACCACACACGCACATTATTGTAACATCAATTATACTTAAAAGCCACCATGATAAGGTCGAAGGAAAAGATCCACTATACGACCAACACAGTATCAGATGTATTAAGTGTGCTGTTACTGTAAAATCTAGACACAGTTTTGTTCTCTGTACAAAATACCAGAGAGCAAGAGACCTAAAAAAAATTATAAAGATTTAATTATTATTTCATTTAGAATAACATGATTCTCAAAGAGCAACACACAAAATGACAAAATAGCAGTAAGTTAAATGTCTGTTATTTTTTAACATAAGGAAAAGGGAAGAATGATATATTTGCAAAAATAAAATATAAATCTACATCATAAAGCCTTTCATCATAAAGACATACCTTTAAGTAAGTCAGTAATGCTAACCTCATAATTAACATTAGATGTTATGGCCAATACTATTCCTTTGATAACACATATTTTTGCTTCTAAATACAGTAATCCCTTAACATTCGCGAGTTTTGATTATCCGCGAACATGAAAATGCGAAAAACTTAACATTCGCGAGAATCTGACTTGATTATTCGCGATTTTTAAAAAAATTATATCTTTGCTTTTTCAGAATTTACAGTGCTTTTAAAGATGTGTTTTCTCAGTATGTATTTACAAATCAATTTTCAGTTGCCTACTGAAAAAGGAACGAGTGTTGTAGGAAAACAAAATAATAACAACAGCAGAATACTCATTGCAATAGGGATATTAGAAGTGGTAAGGTAACGGAATCTTCAATCTATTAATTTAAAATGTGCTTGTGCAGGTTCTCGTAGAGATGGAGCTGAAGCTGCACTCAAAAAATAAAAGTAACTCTGAAGCATTTAGCTGTATGTAAATATCGTATTTAAATATTGTATCGCATACTGGCCCGCTAATACATTATCATCTCTTTGCGAACAGAGAGTCGAAATTACATTATATATATATATATATACAGTGGAACTTCCCTTTAACGAAGTCCCTATTTAACGAAGTTTTCTACTTAACGAAATTTTCTGCAGAACTTTGACTTTGAACACCATTAGCATGTAAATTAATCTCTACATTACGAAAAATATATTCTATATAACGAAGTTTATTCCACTTTTGTACGTGTACAGAATTCAAACTAAACGATTGCTGTTGCGAAGGATATGCAAATTT
Organism: Maratus michaelseni; assembly: GCA_963931845.1. NCBI lineage: Eukaryota > Metazoa > Arthropoda > Arachnida > Araneae > Salticidae > Maratus > Maratus michaelseni. Next base: position 143,920,652 of record OZ007597.1, read on the forward strand.
ATTTCAGCGGATTCGATTGTATGAAAATGAACACATTTAAATAATTTCCATTCTGCTTGGTGCTAAATAAAACAATTTTTTTTCACACTAAGAAAAACACTTGTTATCCCTATTCTCCCACTCCGAGACTCCAGCGCTGACAGTTGGGGGAAGTCAAAATCTCCTTTTTACCTTCAATGATATAGAAGATGAGGTGTCGCAATGGCGTCAGATGCATTGAAACAAAAAATATCTATTAGAGTCAGACAGGTACCATTCTGATCTTCCATTGCTGATAGACGATTGCTTTGTACATCCAAAAGAACGTGCTTCAAAATACAATTCGAAGAACATCAAAGTTATTTTTGTTCCTGCCAATACAGCTATACTTCAATTATTAGTCTAAGGAATAATAAAAAATCTTGAAGTACATTATCGAAAAAGACAGAAAAGAGCCGATGTAGTGAAAACATTAGTTTGAGATTCTGTGTATCAGAGCTGATGAAAGCTTGGGCCAAAGCTTGGGAATGTGACGTGATTTCATAGACCGTACACAACTGTTTTGTAAAAGACGGTTTCATAATTAAAACTGAATCAAATGCTTCTGAATCCAATACCTGTTTGTCATATCTCAAGAAAAAATTTCATGAATTTAAGTTAATTTCTATTTAACGAATTTTCTTCATAACGAAGTTTTTAAGTGTAATGATGAGACTTCGTTAAATGGAAGTTCCACTGTATATATAAAACTTGTGCTTTTTAGCAGCAATTATTTCTCCAGTCAGTTAATTTGAATTAACTTCATTAAATAAATTTCATATTTATAAACATGTCTGTACATTCCCTCTTCTGCATATATGTTATGCAGAATGTATTATTAATACATATTATCCTTTAGTTCTTTGAAATGCTGTGCCACTCTAACTAAAATTTTATAGAACGTAACCCCTTTTTTAGTGCAAAGAGATAGACTCAACATTCGTGGGGGTTTCCTGGAACGCAACCCTCGCGAATGTTAAGGGATTACTGTAATGCATAATTTCAGTCTTTACTCCATTGAATAAGACAAAAGAGTAATATAAATAAAGTTTGAATGAAACTTAATTTATTGATTTTCGACGACTTTTTAAAGCATGAATTATTTTTATCTATCAACGCATGACATTCCAATACACTTTTTTTTCTATAATAATGTAAAGTAACATTTGAAATAAGATAAATAAATATGCAAAATTATGAAAAAAAGTGATACAGTTACCACACTTGGAGATTTATCAAGAGCTTTTAGATGTTCAATAACAATCAGATGATCTAATGATCAAGTCAATTTTGTCCTCTTTGTATTTGATAGTATATTTATATGGTAAAACATTCAGGACATTTTTTTCTCTTTAGTATTTGATAGTATATTTATATACAGTCAAACCTCTTTTGAGTTTTAAAAGAGGAAGGGGTGTGTGGAGGGGGGGGGGAAGGGGGTATATTATTTAGATTTTCTCAGTAACTTTTGGTCAGATCAGAATTGAAAGTTTAATAGATCAAAACTCAGAATTTAAATCAGCAATCATTATAACAAGGAACCTTTAATATATTTGGATAGATTTTAATTTAGAAATATAAAATCATACAAACTCGAGGTGTATGATGCCAACATAAGGTTCATTTGGTAAGATTTTCCTTAAAAAATATAAATTCATTCAACACAGATTTTAGGTAAATTTAGATTAATATCACATGCCTGGTCTATGCCGATCTTACATTTAAAAATATAAAATCAAAACAGACCGGAGTGTGTATAGCACATCCAGTGTTAGAGGTCTGCATGGGCAAGAATTCCCAGGCCTGACTCTCACAAAATATTTTTTGGCCTGGCATAAAAATTAAAAGTTTGGCTCAACCTCGGCCTGGTATAACAGCAAACAGTTAGCCCAGCCTGTATAAAATTATTTTTTACCCATTATAAAAACAAAAGTTTGGTTAAAACCCGGCCTGGCTTGTACAATTTTTTTTTTTTTTGCCAGTATAAAAGATACACAAAAAATACATACCCACATAAAGAATTAATAAGAAAAGATCCAGCTAAACATCTCCCATGTAAATCTTTTACTTGAATTTCCTAAAAATTAAATGACAGAAAAATTATATAGCAGTTTGAAATATACACACGACACATATATATCGACAAGAGGAAATAGGGATAGCACTATGAGTAAAATAAATTATAAAAACCCAGGTAATATGAGCCCAGTTAAATTGAAGAATAAAATAAAATGAACTTTAAGTTTCTATAACATTCAATAACTTTTTGGATAATTTTTAAACTAACCTTTTATATAAGGCTAGTTTCTAGGAGAAATTGCCTCAACATTAAGTATGATAGCGAGTAAGAATACACACAACTTTTTACCTACAATTCACAAAATTATACAATCAATTTCTTCTCTGATAACCCAGTCAGAGATAAATAAGCATTTTGCATCATCATTCTCCAAGATGACTGACACAATAAAATCTAGCAGGAAAATGACGAAGTGGAATGATGAACAAGAACATGTATTAGTAAAAGAAAGTAGTTATTTATGGGCTAAGCTACCAACCTTCCATATTTTTTGCTACCACTATTTTTAATAGTTATCTTTGTCTTATTTAATCCTAACCCCTTGGGGACGAGCGACACATATACATGATGCATAAGATGCTCAGAATCCTCGATTGTTCCCACCATTTATTTTTTATTGTAAGCTTTGCCTTATGTAATCGTAGTATTTCTGCGATTCAATTAGGCAAAAATTTATGTTTTGAAAAACCGGTGGTAAAAGATTAAAAATTCTGTAAAAGACGCTTGTCGCAAAGAGGTTAAAGCAAATATTTCTATTTGAAAATAATGGTACTCAAAAATCCAGAGGGTTGGCATCTCTGTATGTATGAGATATAAAACATAATTCATATTGCAATAGAACCTTAAAAAGGAGTTCTTATCAAATAATAGTTGAAAGCAGTGAACAGTATTTTCAGGACTGTACCTCATGATGGGCAGGGTCCTCAGGTGAATTTTTCTTTTACATTTTTGATTGAAATCAATTATCTAATGAACTGTTTTATTCAAATTTTGCATAAATTCATTGTTGATGACAATGAATATTGAAGTATTTTCAGGGCTACATTACACCTCACTCTAGAGAGCTGTGGGCTCCAGGAACAAAAACACTCTTTTTTCATCTTTGTTTGAAATCAAATTAAAATTTGGAACTTTTAAGATATATTTCTTGTATTAAGTTATTTTACCAACATTTTCAAGTTTTAAATTTTTAATTAATGCTACAAATAATGCACACGAATATATGATTAAAGGAAATTTCAACACAAAGTTTTGACTTATACCTACAAAACACTATACTAATTACTAGTAGCAGATTTTGTATTAGTTAAGGATGAAAATTTAAAATTTGCTCATAGCTACATCCAAAAAGTTTTAAAAACTATCATCATTTATATCTGATCTGAAAGTTTATCAGATGAATTAATACTGATCAATTACAGAGGAAAAAGAAATCTGTGATTAAATGGTAAACAGATTCATGTGATTTTTTTTTTCTCAGTGAGATGACAATCAGAAATAAATAAATCCAGAATATTAATGTTGTGGGACCATTGGTTTTGATTTGGTAGTGGTGGTGGTGTCAAAGGTCAGTGCCTTGTTTGAAAAATTCAAATTTTATGTTTTGCATAGTATTTCTCAGAGTATCCCACAAAACAAGTTACATGGTTATATTACCTAAGGTTAGCCCTTTGCTATTCAAGAATAAAAATTAGGGGATATACGTATAATGCAGTGAGCTAGATGGCTGCAAAAATTGAATTTTTTTTTCGAAATTTCACTATAGTTTTGACACACTTTTTGCATTGAAATCATCCCATCATTTTTAACTGCTGTATGCTTCCCTATGGTGAAATGAAACACAGAAAAGTATCACCATCATGGGCAGAGTTTAATGCATTCCAAAATTTTATGCCAAATTTCCAAAAAAACATATTTTTGCCTATTTTAAGTGAGGTATACCAGACATGTATTAAAGTCAGAATCCTGTAAAATAATAATAGAAATATAAAATAACTATTCACCTTTCAAAATCACTAAACAGAATCATGGGCACTAAAGCAGTTTTCATGGGGTAATGGAAATCACATTGTAATATAATTAGGAAATACATTTGCCATGACAATAGCCTAGAATCATTGACAAGAATAAAAACACTTTTAACAATTATTTCTGAAATGCATATATTTTTAAGACTTTCCAACCTAGTTGAAAAGTGTTTATGACTTCGGTTTGTCTGCCGCCTGTCTCCATACTCTAACTCCCATAAATAGGCTCGGATCGCCCTGAAATTTTTATATGGTATTGTTGTTATCTATAGCATGTTTCCTATTTCAACTGAAGTGTCACATGGATAACATATAGTTTTTTTACAGGGACAGTCAAAAGTATTCCGTTACATTACAGTCAATGGGGAATAATAGTTTCAAGTGCATTTTCATGATGCTACGTCATTTAAAACATAATGAAACTGATATATAATTTTGAAGTGCATTAAAACATGCTTTTTGTAGAATATGGGGTGCAATGCATTTATTATTCATTTACAGGGTCAAACAAAAGAATTCTGTTACACATCGTTCTATGAGGAAAAGTCGTTTGCAGTGTAATTTAGTGATATTTCACTATTTTAAACATAATGAAAATTATATGCGTTATTGAGGTGCACTATAAATTGCTCTCGTGTGTGCATTGCATTTATTTACAGGGACACACAAAAGATAATGGTTACAGTAAGTTTAACTTTTTTTTTTTTCATAGTACGTGTGTGTTTATAAACGCGGTTGATCATATACAGGGCTACACAAGGGAATTCGTAAGTATTACAGACTATGGGAGTGAATTGCTTAAGGGTAGATTTTAATTGTGTTTACGCATTTTCCGGCTGAACTATATTTAGTAGACTAATAGAAGTTTGTGTAATATAAATAAATTCATATACAAGGCTATGCAAAAAGGATACATTGTCGTTTACGTTTGGTAATTGCTGCAAGTGAGTTTTAAGTTGCCTTTTAGCTTAATAGGTGGTGTGTACAAAAGTTTTGAGATAATATACAGGGCTGTAAAGATTTCAAGTGCATTTCCTTTGATTGGCGAAAATTGCTAAATGTGAATATTCTAACTGAACTAAATCATACTATATATCCACATCTGATGATCATATGCAGAGCTGCACAAAATAATTCGGCTACTTTTTTTTACACTGGAAGGTAATTTCGGAAACAGTATATTTCAATGTGTTATATGTTTTCTAAACTATTTACTTACATATCTTCTTTCACCTTATTTAACGGTGAAGTTTCGTTACAGTTTTCTGGCTGTGTTGGAAAGTGTTTCATAATCTATGCTTGATGCACGATTTTTCGTTCTTGTTTATTCTAACATGAATTTCCGCATGTATAACAATAAATATTTTTAAAACGTGTTTGTTACAGGCAATGAAGATGTTTTAATGAAGTAAAAAGAAGCCTGTATGATGATGATCATAAGCTACTTCAGTTTTGTTATATGTTGTCTGTTTGAAAGTAAGACTGTTTTTAAAAGTTATTTTAAACATGGATGAATATTCCTTATGCAAGTTATCAAATAACTGTGCTTGTGGGCCATATGCTGCTACACAAGATCAAGTGGATCATTTCCAGTTTCTGAACTGATTGGGCCTAACAATTAGGCATGGTACTGCAAAAAAAAAAAAAAAAAAAAAAAAAAAAAAAATGTACCCCTAGAAAATATTTCTGAAAAAGATCTCATAGAAAATCAAAGGGGAACAACCCTAGAGCTGGAGGATATGATTTGTGCAAAGCACAGATACAAATTTGAAACATTTTAGACACCACCTCGCTATTACCAACATCCTAATCATAAAATCAAGGGTAAGAAAGTTCATGGTGATTTGAGACCTTGTACATTTCTGAAATATAAAGTACATTGAGCTACAATGTTTGGTACAGTTTGTAATAATAATAAAAAAAAAAACCCTTTGCATGGTCTGGACTGAAATAAATGGTGCAATATCATACATTTTGGCATGGTTGTAGTTCAATTGTGTTGGTAAAACAGAAAAATACCCAATTTTTTACATTGCATCAGCATTGTTTATCTGTTTTTAAGTAAAATCTCACATAGAGGCAAGGCTATAATACATAAAAATCTTTCTTGATGACAGAACTCTGCAATTTTGAAAAAACTTCACAGTATTTTGTTCTGCAGACGAAAACATCCTAATTCTTTTTTTTTTTGTTTTTTTTCAAAATTCGAGACAGAAACAGATAAATATAGCAATTAACTTATATCCTTCATTTCAAAAATTGAACTGGCTTATATCCACAAAATAAATAAAAATGGAATATGTACATTGTGAGTAACATGCAGTGTCACAACTGACATCAATGAATGTGACGTCACATTTTTCATTATTCAGGGTTCAATAAAGGATTTTTTTTTTCTTGGGGCCCATTTTGTGAAAAATAAGATTTTGTAATGAAAGATGAAATCCTGTTATTCAAATTCAAACCAAGCATTTATTAATAATAACTAAATTGTAACTGTAAACTTGTTTTGTTTGCAAATTACACATTTAAAAAATTAACAAAATAAAAATAATTAATGAAGAGTATGTTTTTATCAACAGGAATTTTGTAAAGGGTAGGAAAAATTTTATAAAGCGACTTTTTTTATTAAATGGATTTTTGCGAAGGCGCCCAAAACAGGCCCCAAATTTTACCTGGACTGACCCCTTTTATTAAGATTAAATCACATTGTTGGTGATAATTCAGGGGTCGATGCAGGTTTTTTTTCTTGGGGCCCATTTTGTGAAAAGTAAAGGTTATTTTTGTGAAATTTATTATATTTTTGTGAAAAATAACATTTTGTAACGAAAGTTGAAATCCAATTAATCAAATTCGAACCAAGCATTTATAAACAAAAACTTTTTAAAATCCTTTTGCTGAAGTTTTCCTCTCTGGTAAACTTGTTTGTTTACAAATTACACATTTTAAAACATCACAAAATAATAAATAGTAAGTTTTTATGGAATATAATTTTGTAAAGGGGCCCATTTTATCAAATTGATTTTTGTGAAAGGGTCCATTCTATCAAATTGATTTTTGTGAAGGGCCCCATTTTATTAAATAGATTTTTGTGAAGGAGCCCTAAATAGGCCCCAAATTTCTCCTGGATCGACCTCTGTAATTTTTTTTTACCATAAATAATTAACAGGAAAGTAAACAAATACAAAACTATAGGTTTTACAGTAAAACCTGAATTTCATATATAAAGTCACACAGTATGTATACTGTACTTGATAATAACACTTACTTTATATAAAAAGATCTGGTCAAGTGATTGGCTATATCCAGAAATAACATCTGTTAGAAATATACATACTCCTAAAGACATATAAAAAATTGCTTGAATAGTCAGGATTTGGCTGATAATCAAAAACGGATCCCATACTGAGTATCTGAAGTGACCTCTCATCATTTTGACTTGTGAAGTACACTTTCTTCAGTAAAACTAAGAAAAATATAACATGTTCTGAAAAAAAAAAAAATAAATAAATAAATCATCAGAAACACATTTGAAATTATAAAAATCTAAATAAGAAATACAGAATTTTCTTCGTTAATCGGCAGCGAACAAAAATTTATCTGCGACCCAAGAATGCTAGACCAAGATTATTATCATAAAAAAATAGGGTAGCACAGAAAATAAGCAAAATTTGCATTTACAAAGGAAATATAAGCAGGGCTGGGTTTTTGCCGGTAGAAAGTGGTTTCTGCCGTGCCAGTGGCAGAAAGTGCTTATAACTGGCAGAAACTGGCAACAACTGGCATAAACACATTTCGTGACATAATCTGGGACTTTTTTAGTAGTATTAAATTCCTTAAGTACATTATTCAGGATAAATAACAAATGAAATACTGTGGATAGTTTTAATTTTAAGTAAATAAATTTGTATTAGAAAAAATGAGTAATGTAACAGATAAAATATTTGTTATAATATGGTTGTGTAATTTTATATATAAACAATTATTAGAGTATTTAAAATCTTAGTTTAAAATTCAAAATAGAAAACTACATCCAATACTTATGTTAAATTAAACACTGAAAAGAAAAGAAAAAGAATCAATACTTAGTCAAAATACTTTTCTATAATTTAACATAATAATTTAATAATAACTGTAAAAAATCTTTCTTATAGAAATATTATACAGCTCCAAATCAAAAAATTAGATTAATTAATTCCATTTGCATTTGGAAATGCATTTAGTTTTATTTCACTGTAGTACAATTGAAAAAGAACAGCAATGGATGCTTTAATACATTTGCATGTTATTAAAGAAAATTAAAACTGTAAAACATGAAATTTTGAGTGAATATTTTATTTTTGTAAAATTATTTTCATTATTCAAAATATTAGAATACTAAAATAGGTGGTTCAAAAAATTAGAATACTTATGAATTTTCCCGATTGATTTAGAAGGTTGCATAAAATTAGCTTCCGCGGGACTTCTTCTTAAGTTATAAAAACACTTTGCATCAGCATTGTTCTCATTTTGTGTAAAACATAGGCCATTCGTCCAACATAAAAGAGTTTACAAAGCATTGTATTATTGATTTGTATAAAGAAGGTCGTAATCAGCAATATATCGCCAGTTACTTAATGTTCTCAACCAAGTGTTAGTAGAGCAATAAAGCAGTATTTTAATGATGGACATTTTGAAAACAAGCATTTGAATAGCGGCCGAAAGCCACTCAGAGAGATGATGGAAAGCTAAAGAGTATTGCTAAAAAAATTGTTTTGGAAGCGTGAGATATTTGCATCAAAAGTGGAAAGAACACGGTGTTGATGTGAGTAAATCTACAACACTAAGACGTCTCTATAAACTTGGATTTCAATCTCGTGTACCAAAAACAAAGCTCCTCATGACTATTAAACAGAAAAGGGAGAGAGTGAAGTGGTACAAAAAAAAACTTTATGAGGTCTGGATGATTGGAAAAAGATATTGTTTAGTGATGAGAGTGTTTTGCGTAAACATATGGTGAACTTTCTGTTCGTGTATGTCGAATGAAGCAAGAAGCATATGAGAAGAACTCCATGAAACGATCAGTGAAATTTGCAGCCAGTGTAATGGCATGAGCTTGCATGACTGCAGATGGTCCTGGAAGGCTATGTATCATTAACGAAATGATTAATTCTGAGATATATCAGGAAATCCTTGAGCATTTCATGATACCATCGTTGGAAGATCTGTGTGGTGACGATTTTATTTTCCAACATGATTTAGCAACTTCACACAGGTTAGTGTCCACCAAGAACTGGCTTAGCCAACATGAAATTAACGTACTTCCCTGGCTGTATTATTTGTATATACCTGTATTTTTTTCCTTTAATTTTAAATGCTAAAAGAATCTACAAACTATGTAGATTCTTACAATATTAAGTTTTATCCTGTATTACTTTTTGTATAAGCAATACAACATAAAAAACCTTTTTCACAATTCCTTTTTTTCTTTTATTCTAATTTTTTAACTTGGAGCTGTAGTTATATGTGGATCTTGTAATTTCGTGGGTTTAAAAACATTTCATTTAAATACAGTATACTAAGGAACAAATCTGACTTCTTTTTTTTTTTAATTTAAGACTGTTAGTTGAAAATGTTCCAACCTTATATATATATACCCATATTCCATATAGTAGATAATCTTTAAGTTATTGCATTATATTATTTAAAAATTTTCTGAACAGTGATTTCTTAAAATATCATCAAATTGTTTGTAAATTTTTTTTTAAAATTTTAAATAGAAATTCAACTGTAAATAATAATATTAATAGTTAAACTTGCACAGCATCAGATTACCATTATGAAAATTTCTGTTTTTCAAGTAAAAGAAAACTAGTATTATATAAACAAAGTATATTTATATGATCATTATTAATTTTTTTGTTACTTTAAATAACATTCATAATCTTTAGTTTTAAATTTTAATTTAATTGTTTACATATCAAATACATGTGTGAATTATGTATTATTGCAGTTAAAGTTCTTCTTCTTATTATTTCTTAGTTTCTGCCATGCCGGTTTTAACCGGTTATAACCACTGGTTATAACCACCCCGGCAGAAACTTGCCAGCCCTGAATATAAGAAGAAAATACATTAAATCCAGAGATAAATCAAATTTTAGAAATTTTTCTTAGCTCAGAATTTTTTTAAAAGCTATTAGATTTATCTGCAAGGCATTAAAAAAAAAAAAATCTGCAGTGCCCGCTGCCATGCTGCATTATTTCTGCTACTGGTAAAATTATTAATTTATTCAAAAATATTAAAAGCCACGTGAAGCATGAATTTCAAATTATACATTTCAGTGATTCAGATTATTAGGGAACACAATAACTAAATTTGAAAATCATTAGCCAAGAAATACATCCAAGATTTTATTAATGACTAGCTGATCTGCCCAGTGTTGCCGGGGGCCTGTGATATTAACTTAAAATAAACCACAAAGAATTTATATCTTTAACTCAATTTTGTATGAATTTACATTTTCAAATTAAAAATTCACAAAAAAAAAATAAAAAAATTGATATTTAGTGGTAAAAGTACCAGTAAAAAGATTTTTTGTTTTTCAAATATGGTCATTTCATAGTTAAAAAAAAGTAGTTCTTGTTGTCCGAACTCTTTGAAATTTTTATTAATTATAAATATAACTGTTTTGCAGCCCATGTGAAAAATTTCATGAAAAAAATATTGATATCTAGTTGTGGAAGAAATATGTTTTCTTCTTGTTTTTTGTTTTGTTCAATTTAACAACAACAAAAAAATTATCGTCCAAACTCTCTGAAATTTTAATCAGTTAAAAATATAACTGTATTCAAGCCTTTTTTTAAATTTAATGAAAAAATATGCATATTTAGCAGTAAAAACATGAGCCGAAGCTGAAACAACACCTGCTTCAGTGTTTTCATCAAAAATTTCTCCAATGTTATTTTTTTAAAATTACTTCTACTTGTCCGAATGTTTCGGAATTTTTAAAGGTGATTTAAATCTGGTTTGCCAAGATGTTCTAAAATGATTGTGTTGAAATATCAACGTTTAGTTACTTTTAACATAGAAAAAAGACCGTATTCTGCAGTGGTAATTTTTTCAGAAGGGTTAAAACTCATATTTTTCAAAACCGATTGCAAGGTTGAAGAGAAGAAGGTCTTAGCTTTAAATAGGTATTTTTTGAGAATCGGTACCTCTAAAGTCAAACCCTAAAGGAGCGTTGCCGAAATTGAAGAAAAAGTAAACTGCAAAAATGACACTTTTTAAAAGCTCTTTTTCAAAGGATGAACAACAGTATTTTTTAAAACTGTTTGTGGCGTTTAAGACATAAAAGGAATTTAAGAATATGTCTTCCATTTTACCATATACCAAACAGTTCAGCTGTTCCATGTTAAGACAAGTGAGCAAAAAACTCCCCAGGGCGATTCCACTGTTATGTGTGTGTCTTTTATAGTTTTTTTTTTTTTTTTTTTTTTGCAAATTGAGATAAATTTGGGCAAAATCCTCAAACAATAACGACCCCCGATTTGGCGATTTTTTTGACGCGCGCCAACCTAAAAAACGGCAACCTCCAAATTCCACCCAATCAGAACACGTACTTTTCGGCAGACAAGTCACTACTTACACAATTCCTAGGCCAATTTCTTTCACAAAGTAAATACTGATTTTATTTCGTTTTACTGCTATTTACAAAGTTTTGAAAAGTTTTTTTTGCGAGATTTCTTTATTTTTACATACTTTTAGCAATATTTTCATTCAGATTTTTTAATTTTTACAATTTTTAACTATTTTTTCCTCCGGATTTTTCCATTTTTACAAATTTTTAGCTATTTTTTCCTCCGGATTTTTCCATTTTTACAAATTTTTAGCTATTTTTTCCTCCCGATTTTTCCATTTTTACAAATTTTTAGCTATTTTTTCCTCCAGATTTTTCCATTTTTACAAATTTTTAGCTATTTTTTCCTCCAGATTTTTCCATTTTTACAAATTTTTAGCTATTTTTTCCTCCAGATTTTTCAATTTTTACAAATTTTTAGCTATTTTTTCCTCCAGATTTTTCCATTTTTACAAATTTTTAGCTATTTTTTCCCCCAGATTTTTCCATTTTTACAAATTTTTAACTATTTTTTCCCCCAGATTTTTCCATTTTTACAAATTTTTAGCTATTTTTTCCTCCAGATTTTTCCATTTTTCCAAATTTTTAGCTATTTTTTCCTCCAGATTTTTCCATTTTTACAAATTTTTAGCTATTTTTCCCCCCAGATTTTTCCATTTTTACAAATTTTTAGCTATTTTTCCCCCCAGATTTTTCCATTTTTACAAATTTTTAGCTATTTTTTCCCCCAGATTTTGCCATTTTTACAAATTTTTAGCTATTTTTTCCTCCAAATTTTTCTATTTTTACAAATTTTTAGCTATTTTTTCTTCCAGGTTTTTCCATTTTTACAAATTTTTAACTATTCTTTCCTCCCGATTTTTACAAAGAATTCGCAAATTTAACAGTCAATTTTTTCCTAACAAAAAATACCCCTTAAACTTTGTAAATTGCAACAAAACGAAATAAAAACAACGTTTACGTCGTGAAAGAAACTCTCATACAAATTGTGTAAATAATCACTTCTTTGCCACAAAGCACAAATATTACAATTGGACAAAATCTCTAAATTCCTAATTTTTTAAATACGTAAAATTCATTCACGTAGCGGTCAGCAACTTATGTATGTACGCTCCGCATACATTAACCGAAAAAAAAACATCACTGGATGCATGAAACTCACTGTAGAGCAATCTCTAGAATGCATGAAACTCATTCACGCAGCGGTCAGTAACTTATGTATGTACGCTTCGCGTACATTAACCGAAAAAAACATCACTGGATGCATGAAACTCGCTGTACAGCAATCTCTAGAATGCATGAAACTCATTCACGCAGCGATCAATAACTTATGTATGTACGCTTCGCGTACATTACCGAAAAAAAAAACATCACTGGATGCATGAAACTCACTGTACAGCAATCTCTAGAATGCATGAAACTCATTCACGCAGCAGTCAGTAACTTATGTATGTACGCTTCGCGTACATTAACCGAAAAAAAACATCACTGGTTGCATGAAACTCGCTGTACAGCAATCTCTAGAATGCATGAAACTCATTCACGCAGCGATCAATAACTTATGTATGTACGCTTTGCGTACATTAACCGAAAAAAAACATCACTGGATGCATGAAACTCACTGTACAGCAATCTCTAGAATGCATGAAACTCATTCACGCAGCGATCAATAACCTATGTATGTATGCTTCGCGTACATTAACCGAAAAAAAAACATCACTGGATGCATGAAACTCGCTGTACAGCAATCTCTAGAATGTACGAAATTCGTTCACACAGCAATCAATAACTTATGTATGTATCCTGTACACATTATCAAAAACAAAAAAACAACACTCGATGCACGAAACTACCTCTACAGTAATATCTAAAATGCAAGACACACACTTATCAAATAAAATCAATAAAAATTCACTTACTTTTATTTTTCAAATTTACCCTTTTTTTTAAGGCTTCGGTTTGTCATAATCGCTATCGCCGATCACTTCTGATGAGGCAGCAGTATTTATACAAAAATAACCCTTAAACTGATGTATATTGACGATATAAGCAGGCACTTGATGTCAAGCACACAAGTCAGATGTATCTTCTCAAGAAACAAACAAACAAACCCTTAAACTGCTCACTCAAGAGGACAAAATTCAAATTTACCTCTAAATAATCTATCAAAAACACCTAAAATATCCTAAATTTTCATTAACAACACACTACACACACTATTTCAAATTCACACTTGCCGCTTCGCTGAATTCTTCATAAAAAAACAACACGTCAAAAGATTAAATTCACTTCACTTCGCAAATCCCAGAGTTCAAACAAAAATAAACATGCGATGTGCCGTGATGCAACACTAAAGTCGGCCCAAACAACTTGGGACTTGATTTGAAAACCTCTCACTGTCCAATAAATTCAGCCCTTCTTCCATACACTGTTAAAAATATTGTGAAAAATTACCTCTGTTTATAAAGGCTCTCTATTTTCTGACCAATGAGAATGCTACATGAACGCCCTTGGCATTCTCATTGGTCAGAAAATAGAGAGCCTTTAAAAACAGAGGTAATTTTTCACGATATTTTTAACAGTGTATGCTTCCTTTTTTGGGCCTAATAAATTCCGAAATTATCAGTTTCATTCTCAAAAACATTTTTACGGTATAGTGCACCTCTATCTAACTCATCACTCTCTGAATCCAACAATACGGCACATAATAAACCAACCAACCCAACCAAACGAACGTAATTCACTCATAAACCAATCAAATTTCTAGATCAAACCGTAGTAGGCGGGGAAGAAATGCAAGGAACAAACCGGTAGCAAGAAAAACTCATTTATCGCTTTGCCAAATTCGACGCAGCCAAGCATCGCCCTTGTTTGAGGATTCAACCTAAATTTGAAAGTGAAATTATTTAGATAACGTTTTCCTTTTTTTTGCCATTAGATACAGGACAAATACAGAATCATTTTTGTAGTGACACCTTTAGTCTTAAAGTAATAACAATTTTTTAAAAAAATAGTAAAGTCGTTGTTACGTGTGTGACTCAGAAAAATCACACACATAACAACAAATTTACTATTTTTATAAATATATAATGGTGTCAGACTCTTTGGAAACTTGCACCTTGAATCATTCGGCAAAATTAAATTTTTATCGCCACTTTGTGTAATACGTAGGGGAGACTGGTACACAGTGGACCACTTTTTTCAGTTAAAATTCTTTTTTCTCTTTAATAGACAGACCAATCTGCTTGAAAATATTTTTGAATATTCCTTAAACCTTTTTACATTCATCATATTTTTCTCCAAAAATAGTTTTCAATACATAAAAAAAAAAAAAAAGATATTTATATACTGGTAAAGTGGACCAGTGTGCCCTGGAAGCGGGGTACACTGGTCCACCCACCGGGGTACAGTGGACTGTTATTAGGTATGTCTGAAATACAATATAAATCTATTTTTCATTAATCTAATTCTTCTTTATTTCCCTTTTACTGCCAAATTAACATAGTAACATTATTATTATTAGCAAGTAACATTTTGAAAAAAATAATATCACAAAATTTATTATATTTAAAAAATAATAACAAATGAATACAGGAACAAATGCAATTTAGATGAAGTTATTGAGTACCAAAAAATCAGCACATTAAAATTTGCAAATGAAATTCCAAAATATTTATGGGTAAGATAAAGATTGAGCCTGGAATTTTCCCGAAATACTTTTGGGTCAGGGAGCAACATTAGGTATGAAATCATTGACATCAACAACAGATTCACCTACAGTTTCTGGAAAAATAAACTAATTTCCATAGAATTTGCATCTCATGAATGAACTTGATTAGAATCATCACCAATTAAGTTACAGTTATATTTTTCAAAGGCAGTAAATACAAAACAAAATATTTCTTACTATGTTAAATAAATTGTTCTTTTTCTTTACTTTACAGCTAATAACTACTTTAAAGCAATATTTCTTTATACAAAATAAGCAATTATTAAATATTTTGAACATTCTGCATTACAGGAGCAAAGTGGATTGTGGACCGCTGTGCCCTATGTTGAAGTTCAGTAAATAATCATATTGATATTGTTCATAGCTTTCTTTTAAACATATTAACTTTAAAGTTAAATAAAAACAAGTGTATACTTGTTTAAAATCAAGCTGATTTAAATCAAACAACCCTGCTGAAGGCTATAAATAATCAATCCAGTGCTGTTGTCTATTAAGATAGAAGAGAAGCTTAAAATTTTTTTAAATAAATAAAATATTAGATGGTGGTCCACTTTGTCCATAGGTCCAACGTGTACCATTCTCCCCTATTTTATTTGTATTTGACGAAATGATAGCGCTGTCGGAGTTTTAGTTTTCGACAGTTTTTCGTCATACATGATCGTATCATATTCTTTTCATCTGAACAATGAAATTTCGGCTTAGATGCTTTACACTCACGCTAAAAAAAAAAAAAAAAATTAATCGGTTAAAAAAAAGAAAAAAGTCGCCAAATTTAGGGGATTTTTTCCTTTAATGGCAACCTAGCCATTGTATTAAGTTATTCGTTTGGCGCAGTCTTGGAAATCGCGCCAACCAAACAGTCGCCAATCTTTTGTTTACATTTTAGCGTGAGTGTAACACATCTGTTCCGAAATTTTTTGTATGGCAGCATTCTGTTATAAACTGGTTCAGTTTTCCCAGATTTGACTGCATTTCTAGGTATTTTAAACTTTTCCAATCTGCAAGTGTTACGGAGATCAGATATCATAAGGAAGTTATTAACCAGGATTATCATTTAGATATTTTAAGAATAAGTTTACTTTCAATAGAATTTTTTTTTTTTTTCCAAAAGATTCACTAAATCTTAAAGAACAATAATAAAAATCAACAAACTGTATTATTATAATGCTCAAAACAGCTTTAACGCACAAAAAATAAGTAGATGCATGGAACTAAACACGTTATTTAATAAATGAAATCAGGTATTAATCAACATAAAATTATAATATCAATGATGGCTTTATGCTATCTTGCAGAAATGACTCATGACATTAGACATTATACATAGAATTATAATGTACATACCTTAACAATTACAACCAAATACAAAATTTAAACATGCTTATAAGTTCATGGGTTAATTAAAACTATCAAATTAAGTTTATTTTAAAATGACGTTCGAAAATTAGAAACAATCACGACATGTCATATTTGTTTATAACTACAAAGAAGGTTGTTGCCAACTTTTAGGTAGTAATAATAAATAGAAAAGATCCCATATTCCTTTTAAAAATTTATAACATTTTTAGCCGTAAAATTCAAAATTTTGAGGAAAGCTAACTTTGCTTTAAAGAAGCTATTTCGTTTGCGAAATCAGACCATTTTTTTCACGGTTTAAACAGATTATGATTTTCAAAACTGTAAAAAATCATCGATTGTCGAAATATTCATTTCTCCTTGGTTGTTTTCGTTTAAAGCACTAGGGTTAATTGATAAATAAAATCTAAAGTTTATTTATATAATTTTCGTCCTCTGACAGATGCTTTATGTTTTATACAGTATGATGAAAATTCTTTTAATCAGTTGAAACATAAAAGTATAGACATAATAAATTGTGTTGATTCTACAGCGTATATGTATATTGGAATTTTACAAATGCTGTATAGTTAATAACAAAGTATACAGTTTATTAACTAAGTAAGTCAACTTGTTTGTTAATACTTAAAAAGTCTAATTATTCTATGAATTTTGAAAATAAATAAATAAAACTAAGCATTTAAAATAATCTCTGTATATCTTATAAATGCTGCCAAAATAGAAATGTTTTACCGTAAAAGTTTTACTGTGTCTTAAATCTCTAACATTCGGCATGAAATCGGGCTGGTACGTGGTTTTAGGTACGAGGTATGTACCCTAAAAAATATATCCTCAAACAAGGGTTAGGGTACAAACGTATGTACCCTAAAGTTAGCTACCCCCAGTGTTGAATTCAGGCACTTTTCTCCGGAAGGGATTTCTGAGGCTCCGGGGGGGGGGGGGGGGGAGTGCACTTTTTAACCATTAAAAGCATAAAATCTCAAATAGGTACTTTTCGGTTAGCCGGGCGCCAGTGAAATGTATATATCTATATATACATATATATGTATACATACACACATATATGTATGTGTATATATATGTATATATATATACATGCATATATAAATGTGTGTATGTATATATATATGTATATATATGTATACATAGATATATAAATTTCACTGGCGCCCGGCTAACCGAAAAGTACCCTCAAATCTTCCGGGGGAGACATTTCAATGCTCCGGGGGGAATTGCTATGTAACATTATATTTTTGCTAACAGGTATGCGGAGCAAGTTCTTGAACCAAGACTGGAAGAATCAGGGAAATGAAAACATTCTCCTGAATGGACAAAAACAACTGCACTTGAAATAGAATCATTTATCGGAACTATATTGTTAATGTGCCATATTCATAAGGATAAATTTCAGGACTATAGGTTGACTAAGATCTGCTAGACACTCCTGTATTTAGAAAAATTATGCCTAGAAATCAATTTCTTTCCATTTTTAAAATTTCTGCATTTCGAAAATAATTATGATAAGCCTTTGAAAGATTCATCAGATTATCACAGATTATGAAAAATTTAGAAATTGTTTAGTACACAGAATGCAGTATATTTAAAAAGGTTTACGATCCAAGTGAAGAACTTGCTGTAGATGAAATGAAAGTGAAATTTAAAGGGCTTGTGACGTTCAGACAATATATTCTGAAAAGGCAGAAACAGTGGGGTATAAAAATGTATAAAATTTCGGATAAAACTGGCTACAAGTATATGAGAGTTTATCTTGGAAATGATAAGAATAATGTAAATCGAAATTTCCTCAGGTGGTCTTATAATTTCTTAACAGCCACCTTATTTACATTTTAAAAAAATTAGAAAATTTTAATAAAATGTAACTTAAATTTCAACTTAGCAATTATAACAGAAAACATTCTATGATCAATTTTAAATACACACGCTAAAAATTTGCATATTCTGTCTTTTTCTTCAAAAGTGCACTAATTCATTAGTGGTCTTATAATTTCTTAATGCACTGTAAATCATGTTGTAATTTAATTATATTTTCATAATTCATAAAATTCATTAAAAATTAATGTCACTTTATTGATCATATTAAAAAATTATATACTTTTTTTACTTATATTGTTACTAAACACATTACTAATATTCTTCATCATGAAATAAAGCCTTTTTTGGGAACTAGCACCTTGTCCCTTTTTCTTTGTAGGCTGAATACTAAATTATTAATTATCATTTTAGTAATTAAAGCATAAAAATGTATTTTGTTTTCCTAATATGAGAGTTAATTATTTAATAATTAATTTTAAGCAGTGTTGACAACTTAATATTTAAGCAGTTATTAATAAATTTAATAAATATAAATATCAGTTAGTATTTAATATAGTTTTGCATAATTATTACAAAATATTAATGTGCATAACATTATTCTATATACGACTAAGTAATGAAATTACTAATTTGCAGTTCTTATAATTTCTGTAATTAATAACTAACAATTATAATTTTATTAGTTAAAGAATAAAAATATAGATAAAGTTTCTAATAAGAGGGTTAATTGGTTTGGAAAGCTGAAATTTTAGGTAGCTATTTTGTATTTTAACGCAGGGGAAAAAATCATAAAAATCCAATTTAAATTTAAAAAATCTGATTTTAATAAAAAAAATTCAATTTTTTTATTTTTTAAAAAATTATGATTTTTTACACCTTATTTTTAATATCTAGAAGTCAGGGCACTCTTTTGCAGACAATAATGTGGCAGTTTTTACTATGCAAGCAAATTTTTAAATACAAAAAGGAGTAAGGACACTTTTTTGACTGAGGAACAAGAAGGTGCTAATTTTTTGGCTGAGGGGCAAGAAGGGGGCTATTTTGTGAACCAAAGGGCAGGCAGGGTGCAGCACCCTACTGAAACTGTCTGGAGGAACTCTGTAGTTACTAATGAAGAATTTTCTATAATATGGATTCAACTAAAACTTAATAAATGTGTTAGATTGATATAAAAGGTGGTTGTGATTAATTTTTATTTGAAAAGAGTAGCATGTAAAAAATAGCTATAAATAAGTAATAGATTCTTTGGGGCCATTCAAGTATTATGTAAGCATATTTTTAGTCATTTTGTGCCCCCCCCCCCCTTGTAAGAAAAAATATGCAAATGCTACACCTCCTTACCCCTTTCTCTTATGTAAGATTTTATACTCTGTTAAAACCAGTGGTTATAACCGGTTAAAACCGGCATGGCAGAAACTAGTTTCTGCCAGTAAGTGGCAGAAACTAAGAAATAATAAGAAGAAGAACGTTAACTGTAATGATTCATAATTTACACATGTATTTGATATGTAAACAATTAAATTAAAAATTAAAACTAAAGATTATGAAGGTTATTCAAAGTAGCAAAAAGCTTCAAAATGATCATATAAATATACTTTGTTTATATAATACTAATTTTCTTTTACTTGAAAAACAGAAATTTTCATAATGGTAATCTGATACTGTACAAGCTTAACTATTAATATTATATTATTATTTACAGTTGAATTTCTCTATAAAAGTAAAAAAAAAAAAGACAAAAAAGAAATTTGCAAAAAAATTCTATGATATTTTAACAAATTACTGTTCAGAGAATTTTTAAATAAATAATATAATGGAATAACTTAACGATTATCTTCTATAATGAATTATGGTTATATATATATGGTTGGCACATTTTCAACTAACAGTCTTAAATTTTAAAAAAAGAAATCAGATTTCTTCCTTTGAATACTGTATTTTAAATTAAATGTTTTTAAATCCACGGAATTACAAAATCCACATATAAACTACAGCTTCAAGTTAAAAAATTAGAATAATAGAAAAAAAGGAATTGTAAAAAAAGGTTTTTTATATATCGCTTATACAAAAAGTAATACAGGATAAAACTTAGTATTATAAGAATCTACATAGTTTGTAGAATTTTTTAGTATTAAAAGTAAAGGAAATAATACAAAAATTAAAATAATTATTCACACTTGGAAAAAATCAAAATATTAGAATAACCATTTACCTGGTTCAAAATATTAGAATAATGCATTGTAAATAATATGTGTTTAAAAAAAAAGGTAAAATAGTTATTCTTTAATATTTTGTAGCATCACCTTTACATTTTATAACAGCACGAACTCGCTTTGCCAAACAAGTGGTTCACAATGTTTTCTGCCCAGACATGACCATGCTGACTCTATGCTGGAAAGAAGCTCAACTTTGTTTTTTGGCACAATATCTATTGTGCTAAAAATGCTTATTTTATGTAACCTTCTGAACCAATAAGAAAATTCATAAGTATTCTAATTTTTTGAACCACCTATTTTAGTATTCTAATATTTTGAATAATGAAAATATTCACTCAAAATTTAATACTTTACATTTTTAATTTTCTTTAATAACATGCAAATGTATTAAAACATCCACCACTGTCCTTTTTCAATACTGTGAAATAAAGCTAAATGCAATTCCAAATACAAATGGAATTAATTATTCTAATTTTTTGATTTGGAGCTGTATAACATTTCTATGAGAAAGATTTTTTAGTTTTTATTAAATTATTATGTTAAATTACAGAAAAGTATTTTGAGTAAGTATTGATTATTTTTCTTTTCTTATCAGAGTTTAATTTAAAATAAGTATTGGATATAGTTTTCTATTTTGAATTTTAAACTGAGATTTTAAATACTCTAATAATTGTTTATATATAAAATTACACAACCATATTATAACAAAAATTTTATCTGTTACATTACTCATTTTTAGGTAGATTTCGTAAGAAATACTACCTATTACATTCTCACCTAAGTTGGAAATTTTGAAAAATTTTTGCAGATCTACGCCGATCATGACTCCCAGAACCCAAAACCAGTTCAAAACTTTATATATATATATATGTCACTTTTTTCTGACCACGATAACTGGAAAAATTCTGCATAAATCTCTTCCAAACTGATACATAAAATCAAGGGTCATAAAATCTCGGTCAAGTTCGTTAATGGGCAAAATCGAACCAGGGGGGGGGGGGGGGGGGGGAATGGGGGGGCTTTTTGTGAAAACAGAAAAAAACCCATAATTTTTTAATTATGATACGTATAATTATGATCCGTTTAAAGTTATTATTACTTCTAGGAACAGGAACAAAAATTTATGTATGACAGATTTTTGATATAATTAAAAATTGCCTTAAGGGGGGAGGGAAGGGGGGTTTTAGAAGAAAAAAATTCATAATTTCGTCAATTCCCAAGATTTCAAATCCGCTTAAATTTATTATAAATCCTCTTAATATTGTCTAAAACTTTTATATTGACAAGTTTTTTATAGGACCAACCGTTATAGCAAAAAAAAAATTAAAAACAAAAAAATCCCTGCCGGCTCTGCCTGCAAACAAGTTATTTTTCGAAGTAGGCGGTTCCAACTCCCGCATCTTTTCAAAACTGATACATAAAATCAAGGGGCATAAAATCTCGGTCAAGTTCGTTAATGGGCAAAATCGAACCAAGGGGGGGGGGGGGAATGGGGGGACTTTTTGTGGAAACAGAAAAAAACCCCATAATTTCTTAATTATGATACATATCGAATCCGTTTGAAGTTATTATTACTTCTAGGAGAAGGGCCGAAAATTTATGTATGACAGATTTTTGATATAATTAAAAATTGTCTTAAGGGGGGGGGGGGGAGGGGGGTTTTAGAAGAAAAAAATTCATAACTTCGTCAATTCCCAAAATTTCAAATCCGCTTAAATTTATTATAAATCCTCTTAATATTATCTAAAACTTTTATATTGACATGTTTTTTATAGGACCAACTCTTATAGCAAAAAAAAAAAAATCCTTGCTGGCTCCGCCTGCAAACAAGTTTGGTTTCGAAGTATGCGGTTCCAACTGCAGCATCATCGCAAAAAGGTCATTTCTTCCGCAATTCCCGACAAACAGGTGCCCCACGGTCTGCGTCTTCGAAATCTACCTGTGCCTGTAGGCCGAGCCATCAGGGATTTTTTTCTAATACAAATTTATTTATTTTAAATTAAAACTATCCAGAGTATTTTATTTGTTATTTATCCTGAATAAAATGTACTTAAGGAATTTAATACTGCTAAAAAAGTCTCAGATTATGTCACGAAATGTGTTTATGCCAGTTGTTGCCAGTTTCTGCCGGTTAAAACCGTTTATAACCACTTTCTGCCACTGGCACGGCAGAAACCACTTTCTGCCGGTAAAAACCCAGCCCTGATATAAATACAGTGGAACTTCCATTTAACAAAGTCTCGTCGTTACACTTAAAAACTTCATTATGAAGAAAATTCGTTATATAGAAATCAACTTAAATTCATGAAATTTTTCCTTCATATATGACAAACGGGTATTGGATTCAGAAGCATTTGATTCAGTTTTAGTTATGAGGCCGTCTTTTACAAAACAGTTATGTACGGTCGATGAAGTCACGTCACATTCCCAAGCTTTCATTAGCTAACTTTGATGTTCTTCGATTTGTATTTTAAAGCACGTTCTTGTGGATGTACAAAGCAATTGTCCATCAGCAATGGAAGGTCAGAATGGTAACTGTCTGACTAATTGATATATTTTGCTTCAATACATCTGACGCCATTGCGTCACTGCATCTTCTATAACTATACCATTGAATGTAAAAAGGGGATTTTGACTTCCCCCAACTGTCAGCGCTGGAGACTCGGTGTGGGAGAATAATGATAAGTGTTTTTCTTACTAGTGTAAAAAAAAAAATTTGTTTTATTTAGCACCAAGCAGAAAGGAAGTTATTTAAATGTGTTAATTTTCATACAATGGAATCCGTTGAAATAAATTTGCATATCCATCGCAACAGCATTCACTTAGTTTGAATTCTGTACACGTACAAAAGTGGAATAAACTTCGTTATATGGAATATATTTTTCGTAATATGGAGATCAATTTACATGCTACTGGTGTTCAAAGTCAAAGTTCTGCAGAAAATTTCATTAAATAGAAAACTTTGTTAAATGGAGACTTCGTTAAAGGGAAGTTCTACTGTAGGTATATAGGGGTTGTGTTGTGGTATCAAAAGAATACAAAATGGTTTTAATATATTGTTGCTTATTGCATTAAACAATCCACATAATACAAATAGGTTTAAATATATTGTTATTTATCACATTGAACAATAAAACTTGATACGCTCTAACTTAACTAGGCATCATAATATAGGTGCGAATTCCCAAAATCTGGAAGGAGCCAGTGGCTCCTAAACCCAAAAAATTCAGTTGCCACATTGTGAAACAAATACATAAAAACAACATTTTTTCTCTATTAAATTTGGATGATGGGATTTTATAAAATCTTCCCACCATAATTGTATACAGTTTGTAGGAATAAATGTTTGCAATGTAAGGTCTGAATATTTTATGAATAAATGATTCTCTAAAGTTTTTTGTTCTATAGTTTCTATGCTATTCTACGCCCCTCCCCCCCAAAAGTATTTTACATAGCTGAAAATAAACACTCACCATAAGAATTTGCATAAAAAGAAGGTACTACTCTATTATCCCGTTGATCCCTTTTCATAACAAAAAACTATTGCCAAATAAACGGGAGAACGTTGCCATTGGAATATCAAAATAAATAAATAAATAAATAAAATATAAGAATTTAAGGAAACAATTGTTATTTTAATTAATGAAATAACTAATAAATCAGTAAAACATAATGAAAAATACATGCAAATGTCGAATTAAAAACCACTTGATGACATAACAAACACATATAATGCTTCTGACATCAAGTAAATGGAACTGCATTTTTGGCGTTTAATCTTACAGTTTGGCGATAGTTTTTTGTTATGAAAAGTGGTCGACGGGATAATAGAGTAGTACCAAAAAAAAATATGTTTATAAAAATGAAAATTAAAAATATATGGAGAAGATTTATTTTCTTTTAGGTTTTAGATTTTAATAAAATTAATTTAACTTTTTCTGACATTTTCAAGGATGATGGAAAAGATCAAACTCTATAAGCCTCGTTGCAGCTTTTGTTGGCAAGGGGATATTTTTAAAGATTTTTTAAAATCCCTATGGCGACAATAAATTATTTTTGTGACCGATCGCTGATTTTCAAGTTTTATTATCCTGACTAATTAACGAAATTTGTGATTTTTTTTTCGCAACTGATTGACGAAATTCATGCTCTTTTCTATGATTAATTGATGAAATTCAGTATTTTATTGCAACTGATTAACAAAATTTGCAATTTTTTTACGATCGATTGGTGAAATTAGTGTTTTTTTCACAACCGCTTGATGAGATTCGCGGTTTTTAATCCACGAGCAATTGACGAATTTCGCAGTTTTATTTCGTGACCGTGTGACGAAATGTGTGATTTTTTTCTCTGTGACAGATTGGCAAAATTCACAGAGCTAAAAATCTCAAATCTGCCGTTTGGCAGAAAAGCGGCATTTCTGTAAAACACCTGGCAACTTGGACATCGAAAATAAGTGACCAAAACAAAAAATTTAGTCGTCACGTGGTGACTAGCGACTGTGGATCTGCACCTTATACATCATAAATAAAAATTTTAACATGAATCATAGGAATGTTATGTGTTTGGAGTTCTCATTTCTAGTCTGATGTCCAGGATCCTTAAATCCATGTTTTTATTATTATGTTTTCATTGGAACGGTGGACTGGAGTATTGCTGATTTACGGCCCTTGTTCCCTACCTCTTCTTTCTCAAGCCATTCAGTGTCTTCCTCACCATTTAGAGCTTATAGAATACACATCAACTCGTTAACACCCTCAAGCCGCTATAAGTACTGGACACACTCATGGCTGTGAGGCACCTTGTTGATTGCAATGAATATTTTTCCTTTAGTTATCAGCTGACTTGTTAGAAGCATTATAAAGTCCACAAACCTGACAGATACATTTTGAAAGCTTTGGCTTCACTGATTGATAAAAGTAATCGTAAGGTGCTTAAATAAACCCTATTGAAATAACTTTTAAATCTAGTACGAGGGGGAGACTTAGGCCTAGAAATTCCCCTTCATCACTTAAGATTAAATCATGTGAGGTTGGCTTCATTTTAGGAGTATTAATTCAAGATTTTTTAAAACTCTCATAAAGTTTCTGATATTGCAGTGATCTGTCAATGTTAGTAGCTGTATTGTAATTAAATCCGACTACAAGTAATTTCACTACACAGCTAAAACATTAAATATAGGTAAATTTAAAAGGAATAACCAGTTGGATTGTCGTGGCACATTACATAAATCAACAGATAACACTAATGACAATGACTTTGTCGTCAGCGAGCAGGCACTGCGAATCACGTGACTGCCAATGGACTTAAAGGTTGAGAGAATAAAAGAATAAAGCTGAAAATAGACGGAAAGTTCCAAGCGGACTGCAGAATGCTCCTTCCCCATCCTGCTTTGTTTGGTTGTTGTTGTGCATTATAGTTGCTTTATTGTCTAATGCTTACTTAAGAATTGTCGTAACCTCTCCCTTGTCAGAAAAAAAAGCAAACCCTGGACCCCCATCCCCCCTTACTGCTTACATAATACTTGAACAGTCGCCTTCCAGCAATACATCAATAGTCCTGTGATAAGATTGCTTTCTTCATTAATGGCACAATGTTTTTCTGACAGTTAAAATCAGTAAGCGATTCTGTTCTTTAACCCTTTCAGTGCGAAATTTTTTTGGGTTTTTTTTTCTGCTAAACCCATGACGCACTACAGTGAGCACAATTACATGCCGTGAACGCTAGGCGACTTGTGTCGACGCTTAATGTAGTCTACAGCACCCAACTCCTAGATGTAGACATTAGTCGACTCCCGCACTCGAACCCTTATGTCGACTCCCACACTCGAACTCTTATGTCGACTCCCGCACTAAAAGGGTTAAAAAGAAAAGTAAGGCTAATGCTTGATCATTGATTGTTTTTAATTGAATCATGCAAAGTTAACCAATAATTCAAAATACTATATGTATACTATTTACATTCTTTTACTTAACTTGATTTGGTTCATGTATATAAAGATGGAATTTTTTAATTGATTTTTTACTCGCTTCCTGATATACTAGAATTACAAAAATTACGTATGCAGCTGTATTTCTGATGACAATAAAACATTTTAATATTTTTAGAACTTTATAAATTAATAAATTAGTTTTAAAGCATTTTTCCATTAGCTGGGCAGAGATGCTAAATCACCAAATATTTTTTTTGGTTACACCTTAAAGGTACTGATTCTGAAAATCTTGAAAAAGCAAGTTGCTACTAATCCAAAAAAATCCAGTGCCGCATTGTGAAACAAACACACACACACACAAAAAAAAAAAACTTTTTTTTTTCACTATTAAATTTCGACAACGGGATTTTATAGCATCTTTCCACCATAATTGTATACAGTTTGTAGGAATAAATGTTTGTAATGTGAGGCCTGAACATTTTATGAATAAACGATTCTCTAAAGTTTTTTGTTCTATAGATACCCCCACCCCATTCTCACCAAAGTATTTTTCATAGCTGAAAATAAACACCCAACATGGGGATTTGCATAAAAAAATATGTCTATAAAAATCAAATTTAAAAATATATTAAAAAAAATATGGAGAAGATTTATTTTCTTTTACGTTTTAGATTTTAATAAAATTAATTTAACAGTTTCTGACATTCAGGGATGAGGGAGAAAAATTGAACACTATAAGCCTCGTTGCAACTTTTGTTGGCAAGGGGATTTTTTTAAGGATTTTTTAAATCCCTATGGGCACAATAACTTAAAATTTTCGTGATTGATCGCCAATTTTCACACTTTATTATCGCAACTCTTTGACAAAATTCACAATCGTTCGACAAAAGTAGCTATTTTTTTCTGTGACATATTGACGAAATTCAGGATTTTTTTTACAACTGATTGTCAAAATTCATGCTTTTTTTTGCTACTAATTGACAAAATTCGGTATTGTTTCCACGACTGATTAATGAAATTCACATTTTTTTTTTCCACGACCGATTGATGAAATTCACAACTTTTTCTGCAATCGATTGGTGACATTTGTGGTTTTTTTTTTCTTCAACTGTTTGATGAGATTTGCAGTTTTAATCCACGAGCAATTGACGAAATTCATGTTTTTATTTCACTATCAACTGGCGAAACTTTTAATTTTTTTCCTTGACTGATTAACGAAATTCATAATTTTTTTCTGCAATGGATTGATAAGCTCTGCGTTTTTTTCGCAACTGATTTATAAAATTTGTGTTTTTTTTCTTCTCGACCGATTGACAAAATTCACAGGTTTTTTTTCCCTGAGACCAATTGAGGAAAATCATGGTTTTATTTTTTGACTGATTATAGAGTATTATATATTCGTTATTATAGAGTAACAAATATATTAAAAAAAAATTAGAGTTCTAAGGCTTAAACTTTGCATGTTTAGTATCATAGGGGAGCAAAGGAAGAAGCTGTAATTTTGGAGAGGAGAAATTTAGATGATTGATTATTTATTATTACAATAAAATAACAAATAGAGCAGAAAAACATTAAATAAATAAATATTTAAAAATGTTTTTTTATTTTGTGTACTAAGAGGAAACAAAATTTTAGGAGGTCGGGATAGATGATTTTTCCTTCCTTAAATCGGAAATCTCCAAAATATGGGATATTCTTACCCCTGTATTTAGTTTTATTTGTTAACTTTTAAATTTATGAAAAAAAACAAACATTTTTTTTAATAGTTTCTTTTTTAATCTTTATTATAAGTCCCTCTTAAATTTAACTGTTTTTGCTTTTGAAAAAGAGGGACTTATAATAAGAATTTTATGGTAGTTGTTAATTGAAGTTAATACTGCATTTATATAAAATGATCATATTAGGGATGCACCGAATAGTGATTTTGGCCGAATACCGAATATTCGACCCACAGGTAAACCGAATGCTGAATATTCGTCTGAATACCGAATATTCAGCTGGCTGAATATTTTTATATTTCAGAATTTAAAAGTATTAACAGTTAAATTATAAAACAATTTTACATAATATTTAACACAGATACTAACAGTTTATGAACTAGACCAAGACCAGACCTTTTTACAAAAATCCTGTACCACACACATACAAAAAAAAAAAAAAAAAAAATCTGTGCTTTGAGTTATAACTTAAAAAGAGGATAGTCTTAAAACTTTTTTAATTAATAAAGCTTTAAACTTTGTTGCTTCTTCTGTGAATTAAAAATAAATTTATAAAATATTCTTATATTTTAAAACAAATACTTTAAAATCAAAGAAATTTTTTAATGAATTAGAAGAAACATTCTACAGTGATATAGTGTTTGTCAGGAAGGGACTAAAGTAAAACAATACAATGTATTAAAATGGTGGCAAATCAGGAAAAATAAATTTCTTTTTCTTTTTGATTTGACAAGGAAGTTTTTAAATGAACCAGAGAGCAAGTGACTGGAATGGGCGATCACATTCAGAGGTTGTAAACATACAGGGTGTTCATATATCTTGGAACAAACTTTCTGTGTAGGGCGATTCCACCGTTACGTGTGTGACTTTTAGAGAGTGTTTTTTTGCAGATTGAGACAAATTTGGAAGTGAAATTATTTAGATAGCATTTTACTTTTTTTATACAGGACACTTACAGAATCCTTTTTGTAGTGACACCTTTAGTCTAAAATAATAACAGTTTAACAGAAAAAAAAAGTAAACTCATTGTTATGTGTGTGACTCAATTTTTCTCAATTTGCAAAAAAACACTCTCTAAAAGTCACACACATATCAGTGGAATCACCCTGTAGATAATGTGGTCAAGGCAAACATATTTTGAGCAACAAACATTATCTCAATCCACTTATTCCATCAAAAATACAATGCATTCAATCAAAAAGTGCCACCGCAAGCTGAAACTGAATTTTTGTTCACAACTTTAACAACAATGAAGATATTTTAGCGAGATTTGGATCATATTAATTTTGCTTGTAGCAAATATGATATTATTGGAAAGTGGCTGAATTTTGGCCAGTGACACAGTATAAGTAGCTCTGTGAGCTGCATTCTGAATAAAGGAATATCTAGCTCAATGTTGTTTAGATAGGAATGGTGGCAATTTCCAGTACTTCTCGTTTGTCATCGAAATCAAAAGTAGTCATGTTGAAAATATAGTTACAATATTTTCAATATTATTAAAGTAACAAACAAAAATTCAAATCTGACCTGGAGTGATATGCACTTTTGATTGAATAAGTGTGTTGCGATCTTGCTTTCCTGGACAAAAATTGTCTGTCTTGATGTCTATTATTACCTGTGAAAGTTTTTTTCCATTTTGTTTAGAAACATGATGTTTGCAAAAAAGCAAGAAACAGATTACTTATTGGACAATATTCAGGAACTTGTATTTATTTGTACATCATTAATTCCTATGTAGGTCACCATTAATAGTTAATTTTCTTAAGTGACACTTTTCAAGCAACGAATAAATAAGTAAAAGCATTCTCTTTCATTTAAATATGATTCTATTTCTAATTATTTTGAATGTCTTTATTAATTTGCAGTTAAAAGTAGAAATTGTGGGTTTTAAAAAATATTTTTAAAATATTTTTATTCAATATTCGATTTGGCCGAATATTTCGATATTCCGCCAAACTGAATATTCAGCAAGCCGAATAGGTTGATATTTGGCACACCGGATAGTTTGATATTTGGCCTAACTGAATATTCGGTAATATGGCCGATTACCGAATAGATACCGAATATCCGGTGCATCCCTAGATCATATACATGCATTTGAATAAAACAATGTTTTTATTACATAATTTCTTTATCATTAGTTTTTTCCATCTATTAAAAAAATATTAATATAAATGTGTAATTTAAATATGTTTATTAAATAATAATATTTAATTCATTCTCTTATTATAGGCAAATGTGCCATGCTACCTGGCAAAAGACTTAGAAAAGAAGACTCGTACCATAATGATGACCGCTCTCGTTCTTCAAAAGTGTACATTATTAAACTTGAGCCTGCTGTAAATAGTGAACATCAATCCCCTCCAAAAAATGAAGTAACAGAATATAGTAATACTGAGAAAGCTATAATTAGTGATATTGAGCCGCCTTTATCACCTGGTCAAAATATCCTTTATGATGAAATTTCTCATGATTCATCATCATGTGAATTTTTGCCAACAGATGTTAAATTTGAATGTGATTTTGAAAGTGATGCTCAATCAAAAAATGAATTATTATTAATCGATGAAGAATCTGAGTCTCAGTTTTCTGAATTTCCGTGTGAACTGCCACAAGATATCTCTGATTTAGATGACGATGACGAATTCATCCTCGGTGACAGACTGGAGTCATCTTTGGAAGCATCTGGGGATTTTAATGATCTGCTGACTGCAGTTAGTCAAAATAGAGGGGAAAGGAGTACTCACTATGCAGCTCTTGCTGAGGCAAAAAAATTGAGAGGTTGGTGTGCTAGTCGAGACAAAGTGATATTCCAAGAAAAATGGCTAAAAGAGTTTCCTTTTATTGAATATGATGCACAAAATAATTTGATGTTTTGTAGAGCTTGTAGAAAATATGTCAATGATTGGCGCAAAACATCACCGTTTGTCATTGGAAATCGTAATTTCAGAGAATCAATGCTCAGATATCATGAGAGATCATCAATGCATACTGAATGCCAAGAACTTGCTGATACTATTGCTTCTGAAGATGTTAAAGCATTTGACAGAGATTTATATAAAGAACAATTATCACATGTATTTAAATCGGTGTATTTTATTTTTAAAAACAAAATGCCATACACTCATTATATCCAGTTATGTGAAAGCCAGAAGCGAGAAGGTACTGATTTTTCAGTGTACACATCTCATGTGAAAGTTGTACCTTTATTTGGTAAATTTATATGTATGGCTTTTGAAAAGGAAGTTGCTAAGAAACTTGAAAATGTTACTGAATTTTCATTGATTATAGATGCTTCTTTTCGTCGTAATATAGAAAGTCACGATCTTGTATATTTAAAATATTTAGATAATTTCATGGTGAAGACAGCTTTTCTTGGTGTTATTGATTCTAGTGCTAAACTGCATGACTCTGTATATTCTATTTTATCCGACTTATTTAAAAAATATGGTGTGACTTCATGGGTTGACAAAGTTGTATATCTTATGACAGATAAATCGGACAGTCACATGTGGCTAGAAGGTCTAACTGATCTTATTAAAAACATGGCTCCTGAGAAGTTTTTTGGTTCAGTTACATATTTATCGCACAAAATTAAATACTGTGCTAGTATTGTTCAAAGTCATAAAATTAGTAGCACATTTGATGCATTACTTTGGAGCATGTATTGCTACTACGAGAAAGTTGACAAAAGTAAAAAGAACTTGAATTTTATTAATAAAGAATTAGATAACATTGTTGAATGTTATGGTAATCTACCAAAAAATTCATACACTACCTTATATTATGAAGCTTTAATAGCTATTGAGAAAGACTATGGAAATTTTGTTCAGTTATTAGAATCTGAACAATTGATGTTACATTACGATGCTAAAGTTCGTAAAGCCGGTTGTAGAATTTTATCTGTAATCACTCGAAGTTGTTTTCTTTGTAAACTGGCTTTGTTTATTGATATATTTTCCTGCTTGAATGACTTTGCTGATAAATTAAATGGTGAAGATATTCTACCATATGATGTGCATATATTATTGGATGAAGTATGTGCTGATATTGAGAAAGCTGCTACTGCTGAAGGTTCTAAGTGTAAAGAAATAGGAGAGGAATTGGCAGCAACACCTTGTTGCTTCAGGGGTGTTGAAGTTGTTGAAGATGGTAGTATTAAGCATGTTCTCCCAGAAGTGAAGAAATTTAGTCAAGATGTAATATCTTATTTAAAATCTTTGGTTGATGATGACTCATTACTAGAAAAATGTTTCATTTTTAATGTCTGCATGTGGCCAGAAGGTAAAGAGATTGTTGAATTTGGAAATGATGAATTCCTAGAGATTTTTACAAAACTTAATTTGGATGTAAAGCATTTTAATTTTGATATTGCTGTAGATGAGTGGAAAATGTTTAAAACAAAAGTATTTTTATTATTTCCGTTTGAAGTCAGACAAAACTCAAAATCTGTGATTTTGAAAATGGTATCAGAATATGAAAAGGAGTTTCCCTATGTTATTCCATTGTTAAAAAGGATTCTGTTATTGAATTTTGAATGCAGTGAGATTAAGAGAGGTTATCACGAAATGTGTCTTAATAAATCCTTCTCACGTTCAATGCTATCATTGCAGTCTCTACAGACATCAATGATGGTATCAATGTATGGACCATCATTAAGTGAATTTGATTTTTCTCTAGCTTTGGACCTCTTTCTGAACAGCAGACACAGAAAATTTCGAAAAAAAATCATTGACAAAAAATTATTATATTTGTAAATATTAAGAAAGCAGAAAAAAAATACAAGGGGGCTATATTTGAAGTCTAGATGTGTTTAAATCTCAGTTGTAAATTGGAATTAAAGAATCCATAAAATGTTTCACAATTTCTATAATACTTCTTTTTTATATTTCCCATGTTTATTTTTGTCTACTTTTTTGTTAGCCAGGCACAAGTGATAAATCGTCAAATATTGTCCCCATTGTAATCATTTACATTGCATTCATTTCATTTAAAATATGTATATATTACATTAAAAAAATGCATGACTTTCATTTAAAAAACAACAAAATAAAATTTATAAAATATATCATGAACTAAGTATTTTATTTGAACATCAAAGCATTGTTTCTAATTTTCACATGCAGGAAATAAATGAAGCGAGATTTCAGCCCAGGTTAAATTAAGGTCTATAAATTAAAAAACTAAGAAAAAAAGATTTCACAAAATTAAGTCACGTTCTGACAAAACATAGTTGTTGCATCGATGTAAGATGAACGTGAGCAATTGAATTAATTTAATTGATATATAAGAGAAAATGTTTTATCAGTTATCGCCACAGAATAGTTTAAAAATGGTTGAAAAAAAGAAATGTTTAAATACCTGAAAATGTAAGGAAATTCTAATATACACGTAAATCATTGTAAAAATAGCAGAAACAAATTCAGGGTAAAGTTGAAAATAAGGAATTTTGCCTAGTAGCCACTGGCTGGTAGGTTGATTTTTTTTTTAGTAGCCAATTACTGGCTAGTGATAATAATTTCTTTAGTAGCCAGTAAGCACATTTATGTCACTGAATATTTAATTTTAAAAATGTATAATGGATTTACAGTAAACAAGTAATTTATTTACTAAATAAAAATATTTTAATTTATATTGTTTTGAATAAACTTAAGGTACTAATTTCCCATCTATTTTAAAGTTTAAAATAAGTTAACAGCGAAGTTATACACAATATGCTTATGTAGCTAATATGTAAGTCCCACTAAGCTTAGGTATTTGTGTAGCTAACTACATAAGTAACTTTTTTTTAAAAATTATTTCTTTCACTAGAATAAAGATGTGACAATAATAAAATAGGTAGGTTTATACACTAAATGACAACCCACAACATGATATACATTACACATGCACAACCTGTGGCCAACATCTCCAGAAATTCAGGAATTGTGTATTTCATCAGTCTCAGAAAAAATTGCAAATTTCGGCGAACAGGTGCATAAAAATCATGAATTTCAGTCGAACTTGTGCATTAAAATAATGAATTTTGTGGAATAGGCACATAAAATTCTTGAATTTCGTTGATTGGGCACATAAAAATCATGAATTTTGTCGAATGGGTGCATAAAAATCATGAATTTCATCTAACAGGCACGTAAAAATCATGAATGTTATCGAACGGGCACGTAAAAGTCATGAATGTCATTGATCAGGCGCGTAAAAATGATCAACTTCATCAATCGGCTGTGTAAAAATCATGAATTTTGTTGATCGGATAGGAAAAATCATTAATTTTGCCGAACAAATGCGAAAAAATCATGAATTTCGCCGAACGGGCATGGAAAAAATCATGAATTTCATCGAACGGGTATGGAAGAAACGTAAATTTTAGGGTAAAAAGAAAATCCTGCATTTAGCCGGTTCTTTCCATATTTTTAATTGCCAGTTTTTCAAGTTTAATCGCTGAGTGCCGACTGGCGAGTGCTTATTTTCACCTTTAATTCAGGAAACTTCAAAATGTAAAAATATATGAATATCTGGTTTTTATCTGGTTTTATACTTTCCTTACACTGGATGTGTACAGAAAGTAGAGAATATGTGTATTGCATATGACGTGCAGTTAGCAACTGTGAACGTGACATTACACATTAAATTAATGTCATTATTGACCTTAAAATCATAGTGTTTGACAACAGATTTTGTTTACCTTAAATGTGATAGGATTATAAACAAGTACCATTTTTTGAAATCTACTTCTAAACACATCTACTTTAATTATGGTCATCTTGTAGTTTGTAGTAAGAATATATTGTACGTTTAGAAAGCTTACTTTTACTATGATTTTCTATTTTATCTTCGACCACAAATTGAGGAAATATTTTTTATGTTGATAAATGTTTTGAAAAAATATGTTACTTTGTAAAAAAGGATTTTGAATTAAATCGTGTACAATAAACACATTTTATTTTAAGCTTTCTATTGTTATGTTGTAGAATCAAATGTAAATATCATTATTTTTCAGTTTCAGTTAATAGTTTTTTCTTTTTAATTAAAGTATTGGTTACTTCTCCATTATCCCGTCGACGACTTTCCATGAAAAAACTATCACCAAACTATAGGATTTAATGCCAAAAATGCACGATCGTGGCGTCACATTCACTTGACGTCAGATGTGTTACTTGTGTTTGTTATGTGATCAAGTGGTTTTTAAATCGAACTTTACATGTATTTTTAATTATGTTTGCTGATTTATTAGTTATTTTGTTAATTAAAATAACAATTACGTCATTAAACTGTGACATCATCATAATATTAAAAGAGAAAAAGAATTAAAAAAATGTTGTGATACATAATTACATTCAATAGATCAGTTTAACGGACATCACAAACATTTATCCACTAGCCGAAAGAGATAATTAAGAAAAATAATGTAAATAAATAAATATCCAAGATAATTTATTTTCTGTTTGCATTCATATTGAGAATTTTATTGCTTAAAGTTACTGACAGTTGACACTTTAGTGAGTGAGGCATTTTTGAAAGTCCTCTTTCTTTTTAGATTATGATGGAAACAATCTTCAATTTGTTTATTGGCGTTACAGTTTGGCATTAGTTTTTTTTTAATGTAAAGTAGTCGATGGGAAAATAGAGAAGTACCAAATATTGCATTCAAAATTTAGATTGTTTTGTTTAAATTTTTTAAAAAAAGAAATGCTGAGAATCATTGATAACAATAACATACATATGTATGTTTTTCAAGTCTTAGAAGTTGCTCAATATTACGCAGAGAAAGTTTTTTTTTTTTCTTAATTTTGTTCTTTTTATTAGTTTTGCATTATGTACAGTGCACTATTTAAAAAATAATAATTTTGTCCTGGTTATAATTCTTTCTAAGTTTGACTTCATTATGTCTTTAATTAATTAATGTTTTCTGTTTTATAGTCTATTGTTATCAATATTTATAATGTAATATCTACTGACAATAGGTTAATGCATTCATTTATTTATTTTATATGGCAAAGAAGCAGGGTTGTAGTGGGTAGCTGCCCGGGTACCTGCCCAGGCTGTTATTTTTATTTTATTTATTTATTTTTTTAAACTCAGGAGGGTTTTTTATAACCCTGCAAAGAAGGCTGACATGTATAACCAAAAGTTTTTGTATGTTGAAATAAATACAACCTGTGGCCAGAAAGTTCGGTGAAGGAGCCTGTAGAGGTCGCTGCTGTACTAGTAGAATATCAACGCGCTGCGCGTGGTGAAGGTCAATATCTGTTTGAACGTTTGGCAAGGTTCCAAGTGCGTTTATTCCCTGTTACGTTTAACGCCGAGCGCAAAAGGTTTATTGTGGATTGTCACGGTAAACAAAATGGATCAGAGAATAAACATGTTGTTTTGTTTCAAACATGGAAAATCGGCAAAAGAAACTCACGAAATGCTCAAAGAAATTTATAAAGATGAAGCCTTTACATCAAAGAGTGTTTATGAATGGTTTAAGCGTTTCCGGGAAGGACGGACCAGCCTGGAAGATAATACCCGGCCACACACCGCCTTGGTTGTATGGCAGTTCCTGGCTGCGAATGGAGTTGTGACACTTGATCACGCCCCTTATTCACCTAATTTGGCACCTGCAGACTTATTCCTCTTCCCCAGATTGAAGTCAGCCCTGAAGGGAAAGAGATTTACGGACATCACCGACATTCAACGCAACGTGACGGCCGAACTGAAAGCCATTCCGAAAGAACTGTTTTACAGGAGTTTCCAGGACTTATATACTCGTTCCCAACAGTGCATTACCATCCATGGAGATTATTTTGAAGGACAGTAAATTGTATTTGATGCTGTACAATACTGTATTTGAAATAAAAATTCATTCACCGAACTTTCTGGCCACAGGTTGTATTTCTGAATTATTCAGATTTTATATCAATATATTTATTCCTGTATATTTTTTCATCAACATATTTCATGATTTCTGAAATCTATTTATTTATTTATTTGTTAAATTTATTTATTTATTATATTACATAAGTTAATAACATACCCACACCGGATTTGTTATTGATAAACATCATTGTTATTGATAAAACATGAAGGATATATAAAAACTATATCTCAAAATAAAAGCCAGAATGTTTTAAAAAATGAAACAGAGCCCCATGAGGCATTTCCCCAATGAGGTTTGTCAAGATTGGTGATGATGAATTAAAATATATTCTATACAAGTGTCGGAGGCCCGGACAGTCAGTAAAAACATGATAAATGGTCAAGGAATCAAAATGACAATGTGGACACATGGATGCATCCTCCTGAAGTAAGAGATGCTTATGAGTAATCCTTGAATGTCCAATTTTCAGACAAGTCAGAAGAACATCTGTTTTCCATGGATAAGTCGGTGGCCGGGTCATGATTATGGGTTTGATATGGTGCAGTTTATTATTGTATTCTAAATTCCAACTTTCTTGCCATTTATTATGAATAAAGTTTTTGATAAGAAGTTTAATGTCTGAGAATGGAATTTTATGGCATAATTCATTAAGAGCAAGTTTTTCCGCCTCATCTGCTTTTTCATTTCCAGGAATACCCATGTGTCCAGATACCCAGCAAAATAAAATATTATAACCTTGTCTAGTCAATTTATTGTAAATATCCAGGATGGCTGAGACATAAGGATGCTTTTTAAACGATTTTATTGCGTCAATAGAACTGTTTGAGTCAGTATATATGATGAAGGATGTGTTATGATGATGAGATATGTGCAACATGGCTTTCTCTATCGCAATCAACTCAGCCGTAAAAACAGAAATTGAAGCGTGAAGCCGGTAGCTGAAACTAGTGTTATCAATAAAAACCCTGCAGCCAACAATATCCCTACTCTTAGAACAATCTGTATAAATATCAGTATAGTAATTAAAATTTGCATGGTGTACCACAACAGCAGGAGCTAAGTTGTTTTTATCATAACCTTTAAAAGGATGGAGAGAGGTAATAATAGGAGGATTCCAAGAGGGAGCACATGTGAGGAACATGAACTCACCTCAATGTTATTCAAAGGGCCATTATTAATAATGTTTCTCATTCTGACTCCAAAAGATGGGATGCAAGATGGTCGATGCTAATAAAGAATATCATTGTCAGTATTTAAAATATAGGTGTGAAGAGGATGGTCAGGATGGGAAAGGACACAGTAATACAATTCTAATGAAAGTTTTTCACGAGTATGGTGTAATGCTGGTTCATTACAGTCAACATAAAGACTTAAAATTGGAGATGTACGAAATGCACCAGAACAAACACTGAGTGTGCTGTGGTGCACAGTGTCAAGTTTTTTAAGAACAGATTTACTGACAGAACCATAGACCTGGCAGGCATAGTCGATTTTCGTCAAAGCTCTATAGATTTTAAGGAGAGAAATGCTGTCAGCTCCCCAAGAAGTATTTGAGAGTACTTTAAGTAAATTAAGGGATTTCTCGTATTTTGTCCGTAATTTTAAAACATGTGGCAAAAAAGTAAGTTTGTTGTCAAAATGAAGGCCTAGATAACGAATGTTGTCCTCAACAAGAATTTGAGATGATCCTATAAAAATTTCAGGATCTGGATGCAGACCCCTTTGTCTACAGAAATGCACACAAGAAGTTTTGTCATGGAAAATTAAAAAAAAAACATTTTTGTTAGTCCAGCTAAGAATACTTTTGATTGCAATTTGCAGTTGTCTCTCAATAAAACAAATATCCTGTCCCATACATATAATATGGAAATTGTTAACATAGCAATCCCCCTTCACAGAAGAAGGGAGTTGTTTAAGGATGTCATTTATTTAATAGCAAAGAGGGTGACACTCAGGACACTACCCTGGGATACACCCTCTTCTTGTACATAAAAACTAGACAGAATTCCCCCAATTCGATTTAAAAAAATAGGATCAAGGCCAAAAGTAGAATTTTGTTCACTCGGTGCAAGTACGAATTTTCCACCCTAACCCTTCTCCTTTCCAAAATAAATTTATAAACTGAAGTTTTCATCCATTGCTTTTATTTTTAATTTTAATAATTGTTAAAAAGTATATTAATCTTAAGTGGATTTCTTTAGAAATTAATATATTGCAATAATTTCATTTATTTATATATATATATATATATATATATATATATGTAAGAAAATGATATGTAAATTGTCGATTTACTGGAACAATATGAACGACTAGACGTTAATAACAAAATATAAGCTTTAATACAGTTCTAGACAGATAACTCTACAATACTTTACTCAAAATTTCTTCACAGCTAATACATTTTTCGCCCAACATATACAATATGTTTATTTTCCAATAGTCCAACTAGGCCTAACAGCGCCTTTACAGGCTATGTCTCATTTTGATGCTTGCTTCACAATAAAAATTAGAAGACTGGCTCTTTTTTTCAATTTTAAAGATATTCTGATCTCTCGATCTAAACTTTTTATAACTCGTGCATTTAAATCATGGATAATAGTAGTACTAGAGCATCAGTTAATTTGATGATCATGTACGTCATAAAGGAAATGAAGTGTTTAAACTGAAATCCTACATATATATATATATATATACAGTCCAGTCTCTAAAATCCGGACATCTTAAATCCGGAAACCTCCAAAATCTGGACTACATAAATGTTAATCTAATTTTACACATCTTTGTTAGTTTTGTTTTCTTATTTCGTTCATAGATGGCAGCACGGAACAATTTTGTTAATTTTTTGCCATTTTAGTTTATGTTCGGCATTTCGCCGACTTTGTTCATAGATGGCAGCACCGAACAATTTCCTTAAATTTTTGCTATTCTAGTTTATTATCGTAATTTCGCCGATAGATGGCCGTACCAGTTTTTTTAGGGACAAGTTTTTTTTATTCATGATTTTATACGATTAGCAGTCGTTCAGTCAGATTAAGCTTAAGGTTTTTTAATATATATAAAATTCCTATTAGTTCATCCTAGTGCATTCAATTATGTAAATTATGCAATTAGTCAAAAAAGATATTTCTCTGTCAATAGTGAATAAAATTTCGTTTCTAAAAGCTGCCTTTGATCGGAAAATGACCCCGATGATTTGGTAAATGAAGAAAAAAAATAAAAGTACAGAAGAACTAATAAATAGTTTAGACACAACAATAATAGGATTAGAACAGAGGAATTTTATAACAGAAAATGAATTAATGTCCTTATATAGGATTAGAGAGAAGGTAATGGCCAATAAGCCTAAACTAAGACAACAAAAACTGACAGACATATTTAAAAAAAATCTTAATCGTAAAAATGTTCTGTGTATATTTAATTTTATAAGATTAATATAAGTTTGATTTTGTTTTTGAATCATTTAATATGTTATTTAAGATTTTTTATAAGTATTATGATTTTTTGTGATTATTATTTATAATTTTTGCTCATAATTTTAAGTTGTTATTTAAGTTGTTATTGTCCGGATTTCAGGATCTCTAAAATCCGGAATTATCGAAAATCCGGAAAAGCCATGTCCGGAACGATTCCGGATTTTAGAGACTGTACTGTATATATATTACAAACTTGTAAGTTATTTTTTTATTTAAAAGTTATATTATACATATCTTGTCATCATGATAGCATCCGAAATACTGAACCAATCTATTTGGAATTATAAATTGTTCTGTTTGTGTCTTGGATGAATTCATTAATCAAGTATGTAGCTGTTATAGTTCATTTATAGGGACACACAAAAACATAAAATATGCAAAACTTGTCATCACGATAATGTTTGAAATACTGAACCAATTCAAATCTTATTAGGACTGATTTTACCAGTATCTTGGATAAATTCGTTGAGGCTGTTTTCAAATACAAAAGAGCCACTTTCTGACACATTTCTGAATTTATTTTTGTTCGGAAACATATGGAATTGGCAGGTATTCTTATTCAGAAACTATATAATTGAAAGACTTTTTCTACCGCAAAAGGCAACAAGACCATAACAGATTCCAAATCACTTTGTCAGATCTCCCAATTTTATGTCTTTGCATTTAAAAATAAGTCAGAAAATGTGTTAAAAAGTTTCGCATTGTTGAGCAGGTCATTTGAGAACCACCTTAATGTTTTGGTACCTCATGGCAATCACCTAATAGAAAAACTGGTCCTATTCAATGCAAAGAACATAAAATTAATGAATAAATTTTTACTTGTGGTTGTTCGAATGCAGGACTTTTTTGCCCAAATTTCATAATTTGTTTTTGTGCCAAACGAAGAATCAAATATTTTGGCATCCCATTCTAATCCGGCACCCGGGACATATGCTCTACTCACTCTCTCCTAGTTTTGGCCTGAATAGGATATTTATATATTTCATTAAATTATATGCACAAGTATGTCATTAGGATTACCTACCATTTCCTAAGTTAGATTCCACATATATAGTATTCTTTCCATAATATTTCCAAATGACATCTTCAATAGCTTTTGCATACTCAGGGATCATTCTAGAGAGTTTCAGAGGGGCGGTGTACCCTCATGCTCTTTTTAGATAAAATCCCACCTTCCTTGCCCTTTTTCCAGGTAGAATTCTACCCTCCTTGCCCTTTTTCTAGGTAGATTTCTACCCTCCTTTTATTCCTGGGTAGAATCCTGCCTTGTTTGCATTGTACTTTCAAAAATTCTTTACCTATCTTTTATTTTTAGAATACTAGTACAGTGCATCAGGGAGAGTACTCCTCTTTTCCTCTTTATTTCTTTGCGAAATGCCCTGGTATGTCTAATCTTTGACTTTGAGAGATTCATCTTTCCATTTATCATTTTTTTCCATTGAACAAGACATAAAAGGTAACTAAGGGTCATTGATTAATTTCACCTTCTCTAGTGAAATATAGTATTAGATCAGACATTCTGACCTTTGACCACATGATAACTAACATAAGTTCTATAAAAAATTTGAGAAGTAGCTTTAGAACTTTTCTTTTGTAGCTTTTTCAAAACCAGTTTTGCTGAAACCGGGAAAAAGTTATCTTTTGAATAAAAGTTTTAGCGAGAGAGGTTTTTCAATATCATAGGAAAAGTTATGGAAATTAAAAATGTTATTGGATTTTTTAAATTAAGCAGTACTTAAGTTGTTGCCAGACTTCTCTTCCCACCAGTGTATTGGCATATGCACTTATTACAAAAATGCCCTTTTTATGAAATGATGTGCCCTTTTCAACAAAATTGCCCTTATTATGTAATGTGCGCCCTGCCCTTTTTTATGTTCTAGAATGATCTCTGGCATACTTGCTGCAGAGGCGGATTAACCACCTACCGGGCCCCTAGGCTTAACACATTGGGGCCCCACCCTCCTGCTCTATATGTATATACATTGACATACAACATATATATATATATACACACAAACATATATATACAAATATAAACAGGTACACACACACACACACACACATATACATACATAATACATATTTTTTAAGGACAAAAAAAGGTCACAAACTTAGCGCCGGGCCCTTAGTTTGTCAGGGGCCCCTAGGCTTCAGCCTGTTTGGTAATCCGCCTCTGACTTGCTGCAAAATGGTGTCCATATAATAAAAGTACCATAATTACTACTGTGTGAATTGTATAAATTGCATCATGATTTATTGTTATTAATAACACTGTATAAGAATCTAGTATGAAATGTAATTTTCAATCAAAGTGTGTTCTGGAAAATGTAAATACATAAAAATCTTGTTTTTGACTGTAATATATCAATAAATATTGCCTTAAAAATATGTATTGATTTTTTTATCTTTTTATTATTACTTTTGAATTTCTCAGGTGGTCTTTCGTTGGTGACACCTATAATCTCTCCCTCCCCTCTTCACTTACTTTATGTATATTGAAAAGTACCGTAATGTCAATAATTTAAAATGTCAATAATTAAAATGTCAAATTCTATTCTTGAATCGAAACTGGTGACTTTCTGGCACAGTTATGAAGTCTTATTCATAAATACAGAGGTACTTGGGTCCCAGTGATGGTTCCCTGAGCCTCCCATATATGTATTCATATAAAAAGGGAAGGAATATTTTAGGAGGGATTAATATTAATTCGGGTGTCAATGATTTTAATCAGATGACTTAAATATAGTTTAAATAGTGAACCATACTTAATGTGCAAGTTGCTCATTTTAGCCATGCTTGTATTAAGCGAGTTCGATTATATTAAATTGGATTATAGTAGACTCCCTCAAATCTGCATAGCTTGGAAGCAGATTTTGTGGATTTCTGGTCATTGTTTTGTTTACATTTTTTAACAGTAATTTAAATGTAATAATCCACTTGAAATTATAATGAATGCTTACAATAAAGTAAAATATTAAAATAAATACGTAAAGTAATAAAGTGAAATAATAAACATTAAGAAAAGTAAAAAATATATTAAAATATTCAAAGTAAAGATCAAG
Organism: Maratus michaelseni; assembly: GCA_963931845.1. Lineage (NCBI taxonomy): Eukaryota > Metazoa > Arthropoda > Arachnida > Araneae > Salticidae > Maratus > Maratus michaelseni. Next base: position 143,964,579 of record OZ007597.1, read on the forward strand.
TAAATAATTAATGCATATTAATGATGAGATAACTTTTTCTTGAACTATTCGACGAAACTCGCCTCATAACAGTAGTACACTAAGAATTTTGTATAAAAATTGCAAAATAATGAAGTTTTATTTCATGTTTAGGCACATTTAATGACCAAGAATCCTTGTTTAATTAATAGCTGTTATGAGAAATTCACTATATCTCACTCAAAACCCTTGTTTTGCATCTTAAATCCAAGTATAGGAGAATCCCATGTATTATAGATTTTCCTCAAATTTTAAACTAACTCTACTAATCAGCCGTTGAATATCAAAACTTTCGTTTCATTATAACCAATCTTTCAATTTGAAGGTTTTGAGACAGCAGGAATAATAAAAGCACTCATGGCAAAAAGTTTTATCTCACCGCCCGTTCCCACGAGGAGAGAAGGGTCCCAAAATGAAAGTGATATCAGTGTGACACAGGGAGAAACCTTTCTTCTCCAATAATAATAGAGTTTGTCTGTGATCTCACCTTCCAAGGCTTCTATTGGCTAGAGGAATCTCCATTGTTCTAGATAATGATCAAGAAATATATTGAAAGAAAAAGGGCAGAGTCAGTCAGTTAGTTCTGTTAGAGAACTGAGTTTAGGATTCAGTCAATCTGATCTGGGAAAAATGGAGCCGTATAGCTTCAGGTGAATATATTCGGGCAGTTGTCTTTGACTCCCGACTGAAGAGCCTACCTTGGCCAATGTTTCAAGGTTGAGATACATCATCCTGATATATAAAGTGAGAAACATCTGTTTCATTAAGATGACGAGAATCAAGCTTTCTATTCTATTTGAAAGCATGCCTTCACTTCGAGAAACCTAGTGTAAAGGATAGCCATAAGAGAAGGGATTTCTCTGGCTTACGTTTTTGAGGATGTTCCAAGACAACCTTGCGTACTAAGTATTGACAAATTCCAGTACAGTAAGGACGGCGAAGATATTTATTCCCGTCCTCTTTTTGAGATATTATTCATCTTAGACTCTGTTAGCGAGGACTCATTTCTCCCGCTCACATTTTAAAAAGAACGTTGCATTTGTTTTACGTAATAAACACTGGACTATTTTGTAATTGATTTTTAATCACAAGCTACAAGAACCCAATTATTTACTTATTGTTGTAACATCTCACTTAATCCAGAAATATGTTTTTTTATAATTTGACGTTTTCAATTTAATAAATTCATTTTGATGATATATGACAGCGGTTCATTTAAAGGCTATCACTACCCCTTCTTTATTATAACATCTGGACCCATCACACTGTATTTGGTAAAAAGATCTCGATCATCACTAATATCAGCACCAACTTTAATTTTTTTGGAAATAAGTTTAATTCTTTCTTCATGAGGGAGCATGAGAGCTGTCATATTAACCAGAATTGCATATTAAGATGTGTACTGAATGATGTACAAAATTACTGAATGATATCCTAAAAGTTTTTTCCAATATATTAACTGTAAGTTTCATTGTTTACATCTGCAACAATGTGTGAATTTTAGGCATTTGAGGGAGTCTACTGTATTTGAATTCACAATAAAGCTTAATAACACTCTTAATACTCACCTCTATTCAATTAGTAAAAAACAAATCTAAAATAAGAAAAGAAAAAAGTTCTGGGCCCCAAATCCCCCTACGAAATATTTTTTTGGCTATGGTCTTGCAGATCAGTTACAGGAAAAAACAACAAAAAAAAACAGAACACCCCTCTGCTTTATTGGCAAATAGACGCAGAGAAAAACAAAAGTAGTCATTCGATTTGAAATTGTCTTCTTAAAAAAAAAAAAAAAAAAAAAAGAAAAAAAAAATTGCTTAGGTTAAGCACGGTTACTATATCATAAGGTTGAGCCATTTCCCTCTGCAGCCAATGGGGAGCCACTCGCTGTTTGACGTCACTCGGCGTGCTCCGAGGCTAACGAAACAGAAAGGCTACCGCGGTGCTTTACGCGTATCTTTTTTTACAGATCGCCGGAGTCACGTGATGCTCGAATGCACCAATGAAGGTGTACGAATGGAGCACACGTCACTCTAGCGGTCTGTAAAAAAAGATAACTGGAATGCACCGCGGTAGCCTGTCTTTTTCGTTAGCCTCGGCGTGCTCTGTCCACTTTTCCAATTGATTTGAATTAGAAACGCGCTATTTTTAATTGAAAAGTATCAGTCGAAATTTTCATTTGAAAAGAAATTTAAAAATTAAAATATATTCTTTATACATAGGACTTGCATCACATCTAAAATTTAAAGTATTATCTCTTTTCAATTTGCCGAAATTTGGTTATTAAATTGGCTATCTTTATCATTGCATTTCGTTTGCGCCTCAGTATGAAAAGTTCATTTTCATAAACCTAAAAATGCAAAATAGTAATTTTTATAAATGAAATTTTAAAGACCTACAAGAGTATCAAATTTAATGTTTGTATGAATGCAGTTAATAATTTTTAATATAGTATATTTATAATATTTGATCGGTATTCAATTTGAAATCTATAATAATTCTAATATTATTGTAATTTCGACATGTCTTTCATAAAAAAAAGTATAAAAAAGTTAAAAAAAATAATAATCATTCAGATTTCAACCTCACACCACAGATACACAATATTGAGTTTTGCATGATTAGATTTAAAAGACAAATAAAATAGAAATTTTAATAAGTAAACAGCTGAATATTTAATATTTGTAAACTAAAATATTCATGCGGTATAATTATATGATTTAGTGGAAATAAAATTTGAAATTCGAAGTAATATATTTTATAAACACATTCCGAAAAGTTTATTTAAAATGCTATTTTAATGCCATATAATAAACATAAATGCACATAATAAACATAAAAATATTAAAAAAATAATAAGGTAAATTAATACGTGAAAGAGCGTTTAAAGTTTAAGCAACTTTTTTTTTTCCAAATAATATTTAAAATTTAAAATTACATCTCTTTTTAGCGTTTTAAAACTTAATTTTAAAATTTAATGTTGTTTCTTCAAATTCCATTCAGATAGTTGCATGTGATTGAATATCAAATTGATATATATATCTATTAGAATAAAAAGGAAGACAGCAGTATTTATAAGGAAGATCTAAAACACAAATAAAAATAGAAACTTTAATTTTTAAATTACCTATTTTTTTAAACTGACAGATTTATGAGATATAGAAAAATTATATTTGAAATTCAGAATAATGTACTTTTATAAAAAAAAAAAAACTTCCAAAGGGGTTATATAAAATTATATTTTAATGCTGTAGGATGAAAAAATTATATAAAAATATTTTAATAATTAATATATTTTAGGTTTTTACCCTCAGAATAGGCTTTTATTTCAAGAATTTTATTTAATCACAGGGTGCATTTTGAAGACTCATTTTAGATGTGCGCTCCATTATTTGCTATTTTTCGTTTTATCGTGCAATCAAAGTTGATTGACTCCACATTTTTGATTTTCTGGCAGCGTATCCCTTTTTATTTCTGATGAATATATGATTACTATGTCTCAATCGAATGAAAGTTCTTGTTTTCACAAATGTTTTTATTATATTTTTGTGCATTTTTGGAAAAAACAGTTGGATTTTTTTGCATGCATTTTCGATAAAATTAAATTATTTCGAAAGTGAGCTGTCGTGAATCTCATTAAAATATTATATAACCTTATATAACCTAATATGTCTAGGTGTTTCTTTTATGCTTGGAGAGGAACTGCTATAAGAAAAATCAATTCCGAGTGAAGTTTCTTTTTTAAAATTCACAGCACATGTTTCTGGCAATTTTAAAGTTGGCACAGCACTTTCATGCAATATTCTTTTAGCAGGAGCGTAACCCAAAAATTCTGCTTTCAAATTTCGTATTTAGCGAAACTGACCGGAAGTCTCTCTTTTTGAGAAGCAATTAAAGCTTCGTGTGAGGGAAAACTGCCCTGGCTGTCAAAGAAAATGACAATAAATGTTTACTTCACAATCCCGTTTCTTTCAAAGATCGACCAAAGATAACAAGCAATAAAAACTCCATATCTTAGCAAAAAAGATACACGACTATTTCATTTGAAGGAAAAAAAAATCTCTTTAAATCGCTTTATTCCTAGAAAAAAATACTTTCGCTAATGAAAAATGTTTTAGTTTGAAGAAGTATGCTTTCATATGACCAAAGAAACGACTTTTTTAAAGCAGAAATACTATTTTAAATGAAAAAATGCGTGCTTTCCCGTTGAAAGAATCGTTTTTAGCACGCTCAGTGACGTCAGAAAAACCGAAAACTTGATACCAGAACTAAAGGGAAATGGCTACCCCCTGAGGTCAAGGATAGTGAACTCGCGTGTCAGGAGGAAAATTGCCAACTCCTTTCATCAATAAGGAAAGGGCAGCTGATGTCACTGTTGGTTAAATTATTGTTGGTTCACAAGAAAAACCTGTTCGTTCTTTATGACTCCTACTGTACACATGAGATGAGGCGATTTGATTGGTCTACGTTAAACTGGTTTATGATATGATTGGCTTACATCGCCATAATGATTCTTGCAATGATCGCTATGACAAAAATGTAGTGGTAGATTGGTTGATGGAACTGTTTGTTTGTAAACATGCCCTTTCCTTATAGTTTTCTTCGCCTTATTTAATCTCAAAACTTCTTTCATTAAATATGTCGAAGAATATTTTTATGAAATAGTGGTGGCAATTGACCATCTGGCATGCAAGTTCGCTGTCCCTGGCTTGTGGCTTAGTCATAGTGTGGCTTGTTCATACAGATATTGCATCAAACTTTGACATTTTCAATATGAATATCTAATTTTGACATTATATTTGGATTCTTTGTTAAGTTTTACCTTGGAATACCAACTGGGGAAGTAGTTTAGGAATTATGCATATGTAAAGTTTTAAACTCCTAATATGTTAATTTTTTATTTAATTTTGCTTCTTAGTTGCAAAACAAGCTGCAATGAGAGTAGTTTAAGCATAACTCAAAAACTGCTTTGCGGTGTGGTATCGTGGTCGCATATATATAATTAAAGGTATATCATATTAAACGAAAAAAATTTATTCCAAAACAACAATTGTAAAAAGATGACATGATAATGAAATTTTAGATGAATATTTACAAGAAATGTTTGTGTAATCTCAGGAGCATCATAAGACGAGGTCCAACTCACTCGAACTCAAAAACCAGACTGTCCCTTCAATGGCGAAGAAACACTCCACTGCATAATCCCTTGATCTTTTTTGATTGATGCTCCCTTCTATTCTCTCACTTTCACCTTCAGAGTACAACGAAATTACTTTCTTTGGTCGTGCTATCCATACAAAATAACTTCCTGACACATTTTAAACTCCTTCAGATGATCTCGTTATAGATAAAATTCACACACATTTGACATGTCTATTCAAGGTATAAAAGCTTTTCATTTTTACTTGAAATGAAATAAGAATTTTCTTTTTTCAGGATAATCCTTTTTCAATCGGTGTCAATGAAGAAACTATTCACATCATTCTGGAATTGTTTTAATCCCATCAGAAAGAATCAAGTTGATGGCCAAACTAAGCCATCACAGTGGTATTAAATTAAATTTGGCATTCGAATATTTCAAGTTTCTGGAAATCGATTTCTATTAAAATTTTTATAGATTACAATTCATTTATTATTATTATTATTATTATTAATTCTATAATTTATGCATTATGAAATTTAATATTAGAAAAAAATTTGTACTGTAAAAATATTATTTAAGAATAATAATAAAATTAACAGAAATCGATTATAGTAGCTTCAAAAGTGCAAATCCAAAATTTCATTTCATTCTGCAAAGTAATTTTTGAGTTATGCTGAAAAAACTATCCTCTTTGCAGCTTGTTTTGCACCTAAAAAAATTGAATTTAACATTACGAGTTCAAAACTTTGCATCTGTTCGATGACTTCCTTTTGGTATTATCCCAAGGTAAAATTTACCAAAGCACCCAAACATGATGTCAAAATTATCTGTTTGTATCGAAACTTTAAAAGTTTGATACAATTTCTGCATAAAACAAGTTGGAAATTGTACGTCAAACGTGGCAAATGAGGTGCGTTCGTACTATAACTTAGTTTTATAAGTATTCATATCTTGGTGCAATAATTGTTGCACTCTTATATGCAAAAATGCATGAATACAAAATTTATTTTATGAAACTAAGTTTCAATACACTTTTACAAACAATTAATTGCAATTCTGTTACATTAAAATTATACTATGCGCAAATATTCAATACAAGACAATGTAAAAAAATCATCGTTATTATTTCACTGAAATGAATTATATCATCTGTTATTATGATATATTTAATTTCCGTAATAAAATAAGTACATTTTACGTAGGCAACATTTTATCTTTTGTTGGCATTTGCTGAAAATTCCAATGGGAAACTTAAGTCTAGCTTTAAAAATTTCAGAACTTGAAATCCACATTTAGACTCTTTTTCCATTTATATCTATTTCTCCGGAAACATCTGTCCAAAAAACTGTCGGTAGATTATAGGATTGCTATAATTAAACAATTTTAGTATACAAATTCAGTTTTTAAATTCAGTAATACAGAAGTAATATGACTCCTTCTTAAATAGGATGTAATCACCATGGCAACTTAGAATCATTACCTATCATGGGATATCACTGAATTGATTATGTATGATAGGATTTAATAGAATGAAGAAAACTGTTATTAATATCTTTTTAACACTTTCCAACCTAGTTGAAAAGTGTTTATGACTTCGGTTTGTCTGGCCATCTGTCCGTGCTCTAACTCCGTAAATCTGCTCAAATTGCCCTGCAATTTTTATATGTTATTGTCGTTATCTATAGCATGTTCCCTATTTCAACTGAAGTGTGTAGCACTTATAGTTTTTTTACAGGGACACTCAAAAGAATTCCGTTACATTACAGTCTATGGGGAAAAATCATTTGCGGTTTATTTTAATGATGTCACGCAGTTTCAAGTACATTGTAATTGATATATATCACTAAGGTGCATTACAAGAAGCTTAATATGGAATAGGGTGTGCATAGAACTTATATAGTTACTTTACAGGGACAGTCAAAAGAATTCCGTTACATTACGTCTATGGAGAAAAATCGTTTGCGGTTTAATTAAATAATGTTTCACTATTTTAAACGCATTGAAATTTAGATATATCACTAAGGTGCATTACAAGAGGCTTATTACAGAATATTGTGTGTATAGCAGTCATCGTTCATTTACACGGACACACAAAAGAAATCTCTACTGTCTGTTAACAATAATTCCTGGAAGTGTGTTTTAAGTTGCTGAACGCTATTTTAAATTTAATTCACTTTTTGTCTATTACTTGGTGTGTATAAATTCTGTTTATCCTATACAGGGCAGCACAAAAGTTCGAAAAAACATTTCTGTTTTTTGACAGAAACTCCAGAAGGAGAATTTATAACTGTGCTGCTACGCGTTTCCCAACTAAACTAAAATTTAGCATCCTATGTACTATGTAGTATATATACAAATCTATAGATCATATACAGGACTGAATAAAAGTATTCGGATATTTTTCCGAATATTGTATATGTTGGAAATTCGTGAAATTACGTTTTTAAATATGTTATGCGTTTTCCAAATTGTTTACTTAGATGTTATCTTTCAGCTTATTAAGCAGTAATGATTTGTAAAATTATTTTGGAAGCGTTGGAAAGTGTTATATAATCTATGCTTGGCGCATGATTTTTCGTTCTTGTTTAATACTCACGTGGGAATATATTTTTCAATTAAAGGTGTTTGGAAAAAATATTAATTGCACTTTTTAAAATCTGCAACAGTAGGTTAAACTAAGTTTTTCAAAATATGAATTAAATTTCAATTGAAATAATGAAACCTTAAATTATTTAGAATACAATAATAGACATTAAGTGTACAATACGCATACAATTAAGTTTTGATTCAATTTTCATAAAATTTGCCAAAATTCTGCAACGACCAACTATTATACATATTAAATTTCAAATCATTCAGTTGGGTAGTTTTTGTGCTGTTATATGCGGGCAGACATCGGATCAGACTACGACTATAGGTGCTACGTATTTATATAATTTCGAACGCACCTAAAAGGAACCCTTAACCCTTTTTCTTCTTTACAACACACTTAAAGAAGATATGATTCGCAACTGAATGGCTATTTTCATTTTTCTCTGCAACTATTTCCGATTTTTTTAAAAAAAGGGAGGGGGGTATTTTTTAAAGAAATTTAAGTTTGTTGGTCAAGTATAACGGCTAGTTGGTCTGACTAAAGCTGGATATATAGTAAAGCTGAGACACGTGTTAGAAGATGCCGCAAAGTAACGCGACTGGAGGCGGAGTGTTTGGCGATTAGCTTTTGGTTTTGCTTTCAAGGCCTGAAATGTAACAGTTAAAATTTTCGTTTATTTCGCGGCAATATAACAGTAACGACAATCAGAAATTTTAAATCCTGTCATTAAACAAACTGATAGAGTGATGAAATATTTAAATTTTTTATGAAAGTAAGGGTCATTCCATGGTAACTTACGTTACATTTAGAATAACTGACGTCAGTAAATTTAGTAATGTAACACACAAAAAAAAAAATAAAAAAAATATTCAAAATGTAAAGTTGATGTGATTTCTTAATTAAACCTATCCAAACCGAAATTTGGATGAAAATTACCGAAATTTAGTGGTGTTTCTTGAACAGTGGCAATTAAATTTATTATGGTAACTTACGTTCTTTTTACAGTAACGTAACTTACCACAGTAAATATGATTTCCAGAGATAAAGAAATAGCACAAAATTTAAGTATTTTTCATGCAAATTTTCCTTTGGATAGGTTTAATTAACAAATCATATCAACTTTATATAATGAATATTTTTTGGTGTTATATTACTAAAATTACTGAAGTCAATTATTCGAAATGTAACGCAAGTTACCATGGAATAACCCCTAATCAGATTATGTATTTCTTTTTATTTTTAATCTTAGTTATTTTCTGTTTACTTCTTATAATTTATAATAGCGTGAAGAATAGGGATATTTTAAAAGAGAGTCATTTTTTAAAATGTATAAATAAATTACTATATAAACGGCTTTGGGTCTCATTTGACGGTGACGATTCCGCAGAGAACAGCTAATAAGCGTTCATCCACATAATATATCAAGACATGCAGTCCACCGAGTCACAGGTGTATGTTCTAGTAAGAGGTAAAATATGATATTGCATAATACTTGCATAAAATTCTGGTGTAGAAAGAATATTTTTATAGTAATAACAAACGTTTAACTTTTTCAGTTCCTACTGTTAGTTCACACTCTTCCTATATAATATTTATATATCTTGTTCAAATTTTCAATCAATAATAAAATACTTTTTATTCATCCACTCAAGTTCAAATACATTTTTTTAAACTTGTAGTGGATGACACTTGATGTTAATACAGTTTTTTCAAATATTAATTCATCAATTAAATTTAGTTTTTTCAGATATTAATTCATTAAATAAGTTTAATTAATTAATTTTAGTTTTTGTATCATACACAGAGATTAAAATAAGTAGCAACGCTTAAGGCAGCGGAATACCTAGTCATGGCGTAGTGGTCGGGACCTCCAGTTTAGTATACGGAAAATTGATACGGATCTCTGGTACTACCAAACCGATTTAAAAATAATGGTGTAAAAGTGATAGAGACAGTCTCTGCTCCAAAATAGGCATATTTTACGTCGCTACCACTGTCTTCAGGGGTATGCAGGAGCAAAAAAGTTGTAAAAGTGCGATTTCTTTAATATGTTGCAGCTAGAGACATCTAATTTGGCGCGGTGTTTACTTTTAAGATGAAAATGAACAACACTAAGAACAGTTTCTAAAAAAAAAAAAAAAAAAAAAAAATCGAAATTCACAAGATTTAAATGAACGGAAAACTTTCTAAAAATGTTCTAAATTACGATAACTTTTGAACTGTCAGGGGTAGAAATTTTAAATTTGACATGCAAATTACTTGTTAAATGTTTACTCAAAACAATTTTTAAACGAAAAAAATAAGGAAAATTAAAATTTTAAAAGGACGAAATGAGTTAAAAACGTTCTACAATCACAATTACTTTAAAATTACGTAACCGATTTCAAAAATTCTTTCAGGATCAAAACGGTTACAGTCTTTGCGTAAAAATGGGCTATACTTTATCTCTGTATAACTGCACTCAAAAGGGTATAAGGTACAAGAGCGGCAAACGTTCTAAAACTACGATTTTTGTGAATATGTTGAAACTACATATATGATATTTGACATGATGATTTTCTTTAAGATGTAAATTCTCGCTAAGTGCGGTTCTAAAAGTTTTGAAATTTAAAGGGTGAAATGAACCGAAAACGTTTTAAATTACAATTCTTTGGAATTGTTAGGTCGAGTAACTTGAAATTTGACATTATAGTTAGTTTTAAGACGTAAATTCTCGTTCAGAACAGTTTTTAAAAAGTTAAAAGGCTGAAATGAGTAGTAAATGTTCTAAAATCGTGATTACTTTGAAACAAAACCGAACCGATTAAAAAAAAATTCTCTCAGAATAACAACTATGGCAGTGTCTGCTTTAAAATAAGCTATATTTTATGTCTGTACAACTACCCCCAAATCCTCAAAATGATGCAAGAACATAAAACGTTCTAAAATTTCGATTTCTTTGAATCTGTTAAGATTAAAAACACGGAATTTGATATGTTGCCTTCCACTCTATCCTTTTTTTTTAATACCGCTTTTTAAAAAATATCATTTTTAGATTTTTATTACAAATTTTGTGGAAACTTACGCGGCAGGCAATTTTTGTTGCAAATACCTAACACGGAAAAAAATCATAAAAAAAAGTAGTATCCAAAAAACTGACCAGTGGGAAGGGTTTGCATTTTAAGATATAAATGCTCGTTTGAACGTTTGTTAAAATATTTCAGATTTAAAAGGATGAGATGATGGAAAAGTGTTCTGTAATCATGAACTATTGGGGTTAGAAATTTTAAATGTGACATCAGGGCCGTAACCATAGTCGGCGAAGTCAGAGGGGTCTTCAAAATATTTTGGTAGGACTAATGCGCATTTCATTTTTTTTTCTGTACTTAAATGATAAATACACTGTAAAAAACTGTTGATTTAAAATAAATAATTTGTCAGTGAGGATGCCAGTAAAAAACTGTTTTTTTACGCACACACACACACACACACACAAAAAAAAAAAAAAAAAAAAAGTATTTTATTGTAAAATTTGTTTAAATAACAGAAAGTTCGTAATAAATACAGATTCATTTTGTAAAATAAACAGTTTTTTTTACTGGCGTCCTGTCTGACAGTCTTACTGTGTAAAATCAAGAGATTTTTTTTTTTTTTTTTTTTTTTCGTATTGTGTACTTCAATCTAATAAATTAATATATATATATATTAATTTATTAACAATTTAAGACCTCATGATTTTGTTGTTTTGAAACATAATCCAAAAACTTTTATATACAGTGTCTCACATAAGTGATGGGACACTTGTGCTTTACAAAAGGAAACTAATCAAATAAATTAAAAAAACATGTACACATTTTTTTTGTGGGTGTGTTTCATACTTAAATTTAGTAAAGATTATTACATAACATACATTTTGTCAAAATATTAAAATATTAATTTAATAAAAATACAAATGTTTAGAACGGAGCAAAAAATAGCTCACATAAGTGATGGGACACCATTATATATGCAACAAAAATCGTCTGAAATAAGCAATAAAAATTTTTTTTGGGGTTTTATTTTTACTTAAAAGCAATTGGCAATAATTTATAAAATCGTCTGCAGTATTTCTCTCCAGTTTGTTTTGGAATTTTTGTGTTTTTTAGCTCTGTGTAGTCATGAATGCTAAACGAAAAGAAACTTCGCCTGAAATTCGAAAATTAGTTATTAATTTGCATATTGAACGTGGAAAATCTATTAGAAAAACTGCTGAAACAGTTAACTTGAGTCGTTCAACAGTTTTCAATATCATTAAACGATATAAAAAGAATCATATGATTCAGGATAAAAGAAGACCTGGCTGACCATCAAAGCTATCCAATGGAATAAAGCGAATTATCGTTCGAAATATTAAAAAAAATCCAAGAATTAGTGCTTCAAAAGTTGCTGCTGATTTACAAGCATTATATGGAATAATTGTTAATCCTGAAACTATTAGAAGGGTAATTCGATCTGCTGGATATCACGGTAGAGTAGCCAGGAAAAAATTCTTCGTAAGTGAAAAGAATAGAAAACTCAGACTAGCTTTCGCAAAATCCAACATAAATAAGAATTCTGATTACTGGAATAAAGTTATATTTGCTGATGAGAGTAAATTTAATATATTTGGTTCTGACGGTAGAATCTTGGTGTGGAGAAAACCCAGGGAAGAACTTCGCAAACAGAACTTGGTACCAACAGTAAAACATGGTGGAGGAGGAGTTATGGTATGGGGGTGTATGTCGTCCGCTGGAGTTGGTAATCTTGTTTTTATTGACAGTATAATGGATCAGTACAAGTATATTGATATTTTAAAGCAAAATTTGAAATCTTCAGCACGAAAATTGAACCTTCATAACGATTTTAAATTCTACCAGGACAATGACCCCAAGCACACTGCTCTGAACGTTAGACTCTGGCTGCTATATAACTGTCCTGAAATAATAAAAACACCACCACAATCTCCAGACTTAAATCCCATAGAGAATATTTGGCAAGAATTGGAATCAAGAATTCGCAAACACACCATTTCTTCAAAACAACAACTAAAATCGGTGCTTCAAGAAGAATGGGGTAAAATCACTCCAGAAATCACAAAAAAAATAGTCGAATCCATCCCAAAAAGATTAAATCATGTTTTAAAAGTAAAAGGAAATCCAACAAAATATTAAAACCTTTTAAAAAGTAAAATTTTTGGATAAATATTTGATGGAAAAGTAAGTGTCCCATCACTTATGTGAGCCATTTTTTGCTCCGTTCTGAACAATTGTATTTTTACTAAATTAATATTTTAATATTTTGACAAAATGTATGTTATGTAATAATTGTTACTAACTTTAAATATGAAACACGCCCAAAAAATTTTTGCACATGTTTGTTTATTTATTTTATTGCAGTTTCTTTTTATAAAGCACAAGTGTCCCATCACTTTTGTGAGACACTGTATGTGTTATTTACAGAAAATACATTTTTTCTTACCGGGTCGAGTCCCCTTAAAAAAAAAAAAAAAATTGCTGACTAAAATTTTTTTTTTTTGGAAATCTCTTTTACAGTAACTTAAGCTAATTAAAACAAAGAAAACTAATTACTGTTTCCAAATATTTATTAAATTTTGTCAAAGAAAAGTTTTCGAACTACAACAATTCAATTTATTTGACCAAAGTTTCCAAAGAAAATATAGCATTAATATTCTGTTGCACATTCTAGCATCCTTTCAATACAACTACATCCAAAATCTTCATAAAACGTTTATTTTCATCGGGTGATTGAGTTTGGTTTGAACATTTTAATCAAAATTTCCAAAGAAAAAAGTTATATTAATATTCACCCATACTTCAGCAGCCTTTAAATATAACTGCATAAAAAAAAAAAAAAAATTCACAGAATCTTTTTTACAGTTACTAAAAATAGTGTTCTAAAGTAAAATAAATGTATGTAATATCTATTGTAAATTTTCAAAAACTGCTTTTACTTTTTCTCCATTAGCTTCACCAGCAAAAGATTTTAAAACTTCTATTTTCATCAGGTGATTGAGTTTGGTTTGAACATTTTAATAAAAATTTCCAAAGAAAAAAGTTATATTAATATTCACTAATACTTCAGCAGCTTTTAAATATAACTACATAAAAAAAAAAAAAAATCTTCACAGAATCTTTTTTACAGTTACTAAAAATAGTGTTCTAAAGTAAAATAAATGTATGTAATATCTATTGTAAATTATCAAAAACTGTTTCTATTTATTCCTCAACGAGTTCATCAGAACATTAATTTGAAGCCTTTACTTTCATCGGGTGATTGAGCTTGGCTGTTGCCACTAAAATTAAATGTAAATGCTCCTCCACGATTTCCTGTATCCTTGTCAGCATCTCCGTTCCCAGAAGCAAAGAGAGGGAAAAAATCGTTTTTATCCTCATTTTCTGGAGAATCTTCCGCAAAAGCAAACATCGATTTTTCTGTACCTTTTATCCCCGGTGGTGAATCAGCTAGATAATCTTCAAAATCAGCTAAAAACTTGCTTTTTTCTTCTTCTGGCGATCGAGCTTGATTTAAAAATGCCATCTGAGCAAGTATGCTGCTTTGCTGATCCCTTGGAATGGTTTGTACTGGTTGATTGTTGCTATTTGCTGCATTCATTGGATACATTAATCGAGTAGTATAGGCAAATCCTGTAGAAGGAGAGTCAGCTTTGAAAGGTGCAGAATTTGAACAATCCATATCATCATATGGCTCTCCAGAATTTTGCAACTGTCTCGTCAAGGGTGTCTTGAGCTTCGAATCCATTGATGATGCTGGTGTTTTTTGATTTGGAGGAGTTGGTACTTTGAATTCAGGTTGAGAATTTTGCGGTGAAGGTTTCACAGGTGAATGCGAAATTTTGTTAGCCGGATATTTATTATTAATATTTGCATCAATCTGTAGAGTGTTGGTTTGAATATGTTGAACACTTTCTCCATGGGTGTTCATTTCCTTAGGCGGGATATCAGTATTCTTTCCTAGATCATTCTTCGATACAACTGATGCTTGTGGAATGTTGGCATCGAGATGATATAATTTATGTTTCTTAGATGCATCATCCGCTACGTCAGTACAACCAAGCTCAACATTAGCAGCAATAAACATTTTATTATTATCAACCACCTGATATGGAACTGGTACTTCTCTTTGTTCTTCATAATTTCCATTCCGATACTTATGGTCACTTTCCATTTCATTTAAAACAGTTGAATAGGTACTTGCTTCTTTACGTTTTAAAGGTGATTTACTTTCCGTTACAGGGTTTGGTACCAACAATGATCTGTCCATATTTGTATTTTGGCATTTGATAGTTTTCTTTTCATTTGAAGCAAAAGAATAAATACTTCTTTCATTACGTTGTAAAGATGGTTTGCGTTCCATTTCGGAATTTATTTCTAACAATGAACTATCACTATTTGTATTTTGATGCTTGTTGATAGTTTTTTTTTCATTTGAAGCAAAAGAATGGATACTTCTTTCGTTATTTTCTAAAGATGATTTACTTCCCGTTTCAGGATTCGTTTCCGGAAATGAGTTATCTACGTTCATATTTTGAAACTTATTGGTAGTTTTCTTCTCATTTGAAGCAAATGAATAGATACTTCTTCTATTTCGTTCTATAGAATGAGCAATTTCCTTTTCACGATTTGTTTTCATGAACAAATTATCCATTTCAAGAATTGCTTTATCAGCTTTGGGTTCTTTCATCTTTTCAATGGAAGACTCGAATTTTCTTGTGTTTAAATGTTCGTCAATATCCATTGATTCACTGAATACTAAATTCGCTTTATTCAAATCTGTTTTAGCTTCTGCTACTTTCCTTTGAATATTCAACTTATCTTCTAATTTGTCTGGTGCTACATGGTCTTGGATTACAGATTTTACACCGCCAGTTTTCTCATATGTAAGTTCTTTATCCCAGTCCATCGGTTCTACTTCCTCGTCCATCTTTTTAAAGTACTTAGATGTATTTTGAAAAGAAACCTTTTGAAGCGTCGAATTTTCATATACTTCTGAAGTGGTGTCGTCAATCATTACTTTTTTTACTAATGACGATTTTATAGCCTCAGCTGATGTCTGCAGATTGGAGGTTTTATGTAGGAAGGCAGTTTTCCCTAAATTTTCAGTATTCATTATTTTATCATTGTATTGTGCTTCATTTAAACTTTTAGGAGGTTGATTATATTTTTCACCTATCTTTGAATTCGCTGTCACATAAGGTTTTGCCAAATTCTTGTCATTTTTAATATCATTGTCTTCTGATATGGTTTTAAATTTTGGAATAAATATCTTCAATCTTTCCATCCATTTTCGTGCTTTTGGTTCATTAGGAACCGCTGCAGATTTAGTTGTACAATCATTATTTTTCAATTCTGAAAGATTGATATGATTTTCTATATTATATAAAGAATTTTGATTAGCATTGTTGCTTGCACTGAACAAATCATTTGGAAAACTTTTGATACATTTTATTGAATTCTCTTTTTCAACATTAATGCTGGATTTGAAATTTATATCCTTTGTTGCTTCTGTTTCTGCATTATCGCTTTCACGCATCTCCACATTTGGAAATTCATTGTTTTTCTTCAAATTTGATATTACTTTAGTAGAATTTTCTTCGAAATTCTGAGCAACATTGGAGGAATTTTTCGAGCTTAACATCTTTTCACTCGCCAATATCTGACGCTTTGACTGAATTTTTCTTTCTATATCAGCAATTTCTCCAGAAGCTTTTTCACATTCAGCATAAGTCTGCTTCGTCTCCAGATAAATTTTAGCAATGTTAACAACAAAGTTTTGAAAAGGATAAAATTTGTTTTGTTCGGTAAATATGCTTCTTTTGAATTTAACTCGAAATAACTCTTTTTCACATTTCTTCTGTTCTTCAGTTAAAATTCGTAACTTTTTGTGTAATTCAAGGGCTTCATTTGCTCTTTGTACTTTTGCAAGCTTTCTTGGATTCTGTGAATCGCATGTTTCATATCTTTTACGCCACTTTTCTTCATAAAATGCAATTTTCTGACGCATTTTCGCGTCTTGTTCATCGCAGTTTTTAACAACTTTTTCTTTTTCTTTTTCTAATTTTTTCACTTGCTTGTTATGTTCAGTTTTTGATAGTTTTAAATCTGCAAGTCGTTTTGTGGCTGACCTCAAATAATTTTCATTTTGGGTTTTCATTTCTCGAAATCTTTCCATATTTTCCAAAGCTGCTCGCAATTCATCCTCTTTAGTAACTAAATCCTTTCTACAGTTCAGTAATCTCGACCATTCCACATTAATCAGCCTCATAACTTTGCGTGTAGAATCAGAAAAGGCTGTTTCTAGAGCATCTATGCTGGAATCTAGTTCCGCATTCAGGCCAATCTCCTGAAATTTATAAAAAACAATAAGATGATTACAATTCGATCTGTATTATAACGCGCAAACATATCCACCATTAATGCTAAGCTAAACACAAAAGTTACACTAGATCTCGCGACATCTATCGCTTTCGCTGTGATTGCATATGGGTCAAAATCTCATACGTGTGATTTCTGAGTCTTCAGTATATCTCCCTAGGCGTAGAGTTTGTATGGGCTTGTGGGGCTCGAGCCCCTCAAATAATTTCTAAAATGGACTCTTTATTTATTTTTTCTTTTAATATAAAAAGAAAAGTTTTTTACTTTCTATTATTTTATAGGATTTTTAAATGTTCCATTTTTTCCTATTTTTATTTTGTTATAGGGATAAACGACATTAGGAAAACTTCGTCACTTTATGTTCTTTTTTGTTTTTTAAATTAGAATAAAATGCTCAATGTTTGAACTTTTTATGTAAAAAAAAAAAAAAAAAAAAAAAAATTCCATATTTCGGAGAAAAAAAAAAGAAAGAAAGAAAAAAGACGTTATTCAAAGTCAACTTTCGTTGTGATTTTATTATAAACGATTCGCGAATATCAGCGAGTATTATTTTATAAACGGGTCTGTACATTCGAATTTTTATATTGTCTTGATGTTTTATTTAACTTGTCAATATTTATCAATGTACGATTCTGTTTAATTTCTTTAAAAGGGAGTTAAAAAAAGCAACATTAAATAGGTAGTCGATCTTTTTTACACTTTCATATATATATTTGTGAAAAAAAAAAAAGAGTTGAGCCCAGGGGCGTAGCGAGCGGGGGGGGCAGGGGGGGCAGCTGCCCCCCCAATGTTTGGTAAAAGGATTCAGTCGGCTTATCAGCAGATTTAATTAGTGTCTCTGTAGTATGTCAGTAGGCCGATCAAAAAAAACAATTCGGAAAAATTCTGGTTGGTAGGACTTTAAGTCTTCAGAATGCATTTCACTGCAACCTTACAATCATATGGCAAAAGGTAGTCGGTCTATCAATAGATAGGTTATGAATAAAAAAAGTATTGGTTTCAATAGATCTATCTGTTCAGCCGGTATGAAAGTCACGTTTTCACATTTTTGAATCACATAAATAGCTAGTCGGCCTACCCACTGAAAAAAATTATCATGTATAAATCTTGTCTGCAGAGCAGGAAATGTTGGACATATACTATACATTACCCACACATGGAAAAGCTAAGTCGGCCGTAGATACATAGGCCAATAGGGGAAAAAATGAATATGATCTATTGATTTGAAAATATCATAAATTTGTCCTACAGCAACACTCGCAACTTATATAGATAAAAACTATCAATATATAAACTAGGTCGACCGAATGCGAAAGTCGCTTAAGAAAATTCAAGAAATTTTATATTTGATACATAGTAGGTTCTAGCAACGATATGATGTTTACGCCCTTTGGAACTGTTTTAGGAACGTTTGGAAAATAAAAACGAAGAATTTTTAAAACTATTTAAAAAAAGAAAATGAATAAATTATAAATTTAAAAAATATTCGTGCATTTAACATTTAATACCTAAAAAACTTCTTACTTTTTTTTTTTAAATATTTTAATCAGCAACAGAAAATATCTTCTTTATAAGCCAAATCTTCACACGTATTTTCTTTGACATGTAAAGCAAAATTCTTTCCAGGCCCATACCACTAGGAATAGATACAGAAAAGGTGTCAGGTCTGGTGTAGATAAAAGTCTTTTGTTATGATCTCCAGATAATCCTGCAAATCCAGTTTTGCACTAATTTTCTGAACTATACATTGTCGGAATTCTACAACTTCCGACTTTCACAATAATATATTTCTGAAACTTATAGAATAGTCCAGTAGAATAGCATTTTACCTTGCAAAAATTCGGGTTAGTCTGATTTTTGGGTACGTTGTAAAGGTTGACCCTCTAATAAAAAAACCAAATTTTCGTCCTTCTAGACCTTGTGCGTTTTTCACAATATCAGAAAACCAAAAATTTTCGGCACTTTTTTCGATTTTTCTGAAATAATTCGGTTTCAGTGCATTTTACAGAAAAGGCACGTGCACCATTTTGTAGAGGATAAAATTATCTACAACATGCATTATTCATGTTTGTAAATTGTCCAAATAGAAGGAGAGATACGGAATGCGGAGCCGGAAAATAGGGTTAAATTTGGAAAAAATGCAAAAATCCGCAAATGACGTTAGTTTTTGCTCAATAACTCACTTATAGTGCATTTAAAAACAAAACTGTCATAATAAACTTTTTAGAGCATGAGATAGTCTACAGTTTCATTTATTAGATAATTAAATATTGGTAATAGACCTTAAAAATCACAGCAAAAAGATTTTGGGTGAAAACAGAATAATACCGCCTGACAAGTTATTAATTTAAAAAACGAGCTTTTATTTTTGATATTGAAAACACGATGTGGTTAATTAATTATAGAATGCACAATAAATTAATCAACAAATACATAGTAAGTATTATATAGTCGTTTTGTCATATATGTTTCTTTTTTCTGCTGCTTGGCCCTGGTAATGATGCCATTGTCTCAGATACTTCATCATCCGTCTCTGTACTTGACTCGATTGGTTATTCTAGGTCATCAAAGCCCTCAAGGTCCAGTATAATATCAGGACCGTTACCACATAGTTGGTTGTGGCATTTCACACAAATAACTGAGCACTTCAAGCCGGATTTTCTACAACTTCACTTCGTACTGCAATCTTTTTTGCATTGGCAAGATATGAAATCGAGTAGAGTTTGAGGGGCGGGTTCGTTCATCATAGTTACTGAAATGAGCCCATGACCACCCCTCTTCCTGCCCCATTCGAGAGGATCCTTTTCGTTTCCCAGCCGTGTCTGAACTTGTAGGTATGTTCGGAATGCATGATATTCAGTAGCATTTCGAGTAGGTGGTAGTCTCGCTAAATTTAATTTAAAATTGTTAGCTGCTCTAGCGAAGCTGACATACCGCAATACATTCAAGTTTTGGCCGGGATCACCTCCATACAGGGCAAGAAGTACAGCTTCTGTGGCTTCAACAAGTTTGTGCCTCACTCCATTTGAATCTTTAAAGATTTGAACTTTTTGGTTCAGGGATGGGTTCTGAAGAATTCTGCAATATTTCATTTTCCCATGGGTGTAGAGCGCAGAAGTGGTCTCGCAACCACTTACTGCATGAATTAAAAGAATATTTTGTGCAACTTCCTTAAACTTGAAACACTTGTTGGAGTAGATAACATCAGGCAGTTTCCCTCTCCCGGTCCTTCGGAAATAAACATTGTCTGGAACTAGAGAAGCAACAAGAACAAGTAGGTCAATGTCTACACCACTAACAATGACAGCATCGTAATCACGGGCTAAGGATATAGCTGTGTTCTCTGTTAGCACATCTGCATCTTCAGTGGCCTGCTTAGTGATCATTTGTGCTTTTTCAAATTCATTTCGAAGCATAGAAATGAAAAGTTTTTTGTTTTTTTAACAATTTTTCTTGTGGCATCTGTGGAAACATGGTCTCATTGAACTTAACACCTCAGCAGAAGCATGAATCTTCAAGCGACGAGCTCTTTCTGCACATTTATACTTTTTTGATTATGTTCAGGATAAGTTTCTGATATTTTCTTTATTTTAAAATTTAAAATTGAATTCAAAACCCCAGAAAACAATTCCTCTTTATACAGGTTTCTGTCTTATCAAGTATAATTTTTGGTATTCTTTCTATTTGGACTAACATTTGCAACCTGAGATACATTTACCATTGACGAACTAACAAAAATATGTGGGTCAAATTAATATAAACACAACAAACCAAATCTTCATTGTGTGCACTCTTCTCTTTCAATTCTAGCACCCGGGCCACTTGCTCCTTTTGCTCCCACCTCCCTTAGTTTTTGCCTTAGATACTCCTTTTCCCTTTTAAAATTTCTAAATTATGTCTTATTTATCTTTCAAGTATTCTTTTACATTATTCCCAGCTATTAATTTTACTTTCGACTTTGAATTCTTGGCCCAATCTCTTTGCCGCGCTTATATCTACCGACTAGGTTTTTTGGTTAACTTCGCTCCCCCCCCACCCCCTCAACTATTCAACAGTTACCTTTTATTGTACATGCTATAATTAATTAATTGCATCGTTTAATCAATATCAAAAATAAAAGCTCGTTTTTAAATTAGTGACTTGTCAGGCGGTATTTTCCTGTTTTAACCATAAATCGTGTGTTCTGATTTTTAGAGTATTATAGATATTTAATGATCTAATAAATGAAACTTATAGACTACTTCATGCTTTACAAACTTTATTATGACACTTTTGTCTCTAAAACGCATTAAAAGTTGGTTATTAAGCAAAAACTAACGTCATTTGTGGATTTTTGCACTTTTTGCAAATTTTACCCTATTTTCCTGGCTCCGTATTTCACCCCCTATTTCGACAATTTACAAACATGAATAGTGAATGTTGTAGAGAATTTTATCTTCTACAAAATGGTGAAAGTGCTTTTTCTGTACAACACACTGAAATCGAGTTATTTAATAAAAATCGAAAAAAGTGCCGAAAAATATTGCTTTTTTCGATATTGTAAAAAACGCACAAGGTCTAGAAGGTCGAAAACTTGTTTTTTTTTTTATTAGAGGGTCAACCAATGCAACAAATCCAAAAATCAGAGTTACCCAAATTTTTGCAAGGCAATACCCTTTTTTGCGCTATTTCTACTGGACTAAGAAAGGGAGGAGACGGATTTGTCCTGTCGGCGCCGAAACGTCTGTGCCTCTACTGAAATTTTTTTAAATTCGGCTCCTTTGGTTAGATGTTTACCGATACAAACTAAAAAAGACTAAGAGTGTGTTACTATCCTCGCGACAGCATAACATACAGGTTCACTTCTCTCTATCATTCTAAACACATGTGTTTTTCACAAATATAACTCTACGATTTTCTCTTATCAATACATATTTTCTTTCTTTTTCTCCAGTAAAGTTCTTGGTAAATCTTTTAAATAATTACTGAGTTATATCTATAAGAAACATTTTAGGAATACAAAATCATATATTTTATTTTTAATTATCAATTATAATTAATCAGTTAAAATTAATTGCAAAAACTATTAATTAAGAAATAATGCGACAGATTAAAATTTTACATTACCCGGATTTGAAACATTTTTGAGTCGGCCAATCTTGCCTTTTGCCCCCCCAAAAATTTTCTTTCGCTACGGCTCAACTTGAGCCCCACTAATAATTTTCAAAACTGTATGCCTATGTATAGCATATATATCGATATTTCTTTGCAATGTAAATTATCATTTAATGTTAAAGTGTTTCTCAGTGGTTCTTCTACAATATTATGTTACTTCTACTGTGAAAATATGTTTTTTTTCCTTTTTAAATCTTTAAAATGGAATTTAAATATCTCAAAAGAAACTACTGTTCCCTGTTCTCAACCCCTAACTTGGTCATTAAAACCAACAACAAACAATAATTATGTATATATATATATATATATATATAAAAGAAAAGAAAAGAAAAAGAAAAACAACAACAATGCATTTATTATAAATATGAATCTCATAGAGCATAATAATATATTTTTTGTATGAGTGAAATGTGTAATATTTGTATTTGTTGGGTTTGTTTAAAGTTTGTGTCCCGCACTGTTTTGGCCACTACTGTCCCTGTATATGATTTTCCTCATATTTCCACCAGATGGCAATATGCAGTCTTTTTCAATATTGTTTCCCAGTAAGGCAGCACATGTTGTTCTTAAAAATTCAAAATTGTTTGCTGTTTGTTCATAAACAATATTTTGTGGATTGAAAAAAATGGTGCAAAAGGTAAGCGTAACCTTCATTAACCGTCACGTCTGTTCCTATTGTTAATTTAAATATTGATATTTATAGATTAACTAATATCTAGCCATTTTATCGTAGGTTTGATATGTCTTTGAAAATAGTGCATACAACATTCCAAAAATGTTATTTTTTAAGTAAAGTGGCAAAATTGCAAAAAAAGCCCTGCAGCCCTTGTCACTTCTGTCCTTTACAATTTGTGTTTTGTAAGATAAAAATGGAGATATCATATTTATTTTTCAAAAAAGTCTGTGCCCATCTACTAATTATTATTTTGCAATATATCAGCGGTTATTAAAATTTAAATTAATCTGCAGCCAAAAACCATTTATGGGATTGAATGTTTATGAAGGTATGAGGCACATACACCTTCGCTTCTAAATATCGTACAAATCCAATTTTTACTCCATTGAATAAAATAAATTTCAAATAGCGATCGTTTAATAAGTGTAACATAATTTACCATTTTTTGATGATTTAAAAAATAAATTGGTGATTTCAAAATCTCACTGATATGTTTTTTAAATTTATTAACACATAACTATAAATATTCGTTTGCTACAATAAGTTAACTTAACATTTTCAGTACGATAAAACAAATATACAGAACTAAGGAAAAATGGCGAGGTTGCCATGACTTGCTATTTATAGCCCGAACTTGGCTATTAGGATAAGATAGTTTCTTCTGATAGTAATAATAAAAGAAGGACTTTGTGGGTCGTGTATTGAAACAACATAGCATTGTAATGAAAATGTCCGAAGCTACTAAATATAACGCAGATACGCAAGAAAGAAAGATACATAAGAAACATTTGAAGATTTGTTGGGTTCATATATGAGGTTTTTATAAAATAGACCGATATTAAGGGAAACGTGATTTGAAATTGGAAGTATATGCTATATGCAGACATTTAAAAGGAAGTTAACAAATATATTTTCTGTCATTATAGTTGAAGGTCTTGAAAAGTATCATATAAACGTAACGAAAGTAAGGCAAAAATTCCACAATTTATTCAGAATTCATATAGTGAAGTTTCAACTTCTTACACTAATTTAAAACTCAGAAATGCGCTTTACAAAGTTTTAAAGAATATTTTTGTGATTGAGAGAGAATTATGTATACGAGCAGGGAAGACCGAGCTATGCTCGGTCAAAATTAAATTTGAGTTCAAATATCATGACCCATGACCAAAATGACCCACTAATTGATTTTTCTCGAACATGTGACTTAGCCCAACAGTCTTCTTGTGCCGGAAAACCATAGGATGCAAAATTTAGTGTAAATTGAGCCGCTTTTTAGATATTGACCCACAATGACCCAGAAATGACCCACTAATCGAATTTTCTAGTACATGTGACCTAGTCTAATGATTTTCGCGTGCCCGAAACTCGTAAAATACAAAATTTAATCAAAATGGTTAGAGCCGTTTTTTAGATAAAATTAATTTGACCCGCTTTGACCCAAAAATGACCCCCTAATCGAAAGTACTCGAACATGTAACCCAGCCCAATAGTCTTCTCGTGCCCGAAAATAGTCGGATACAAAATTTCGTCAAAATCGTTTGGAACGTTTTTTAGATACAATTAGCTTGGCCATGACCCAAAATGACCCAAAATGACCCACTAATTGAATTTTCTCGAACATGTGACCTAGCCCAACAGTCTTCTCGTGCCCGAAAACCATTGGATGCAAAATTTTGTGTAAATTGAGCTGCTTTTTAGATCTTGACCCACAATGATCCAGAAATGACCCACTAATCGAATTTTCTCGGACATGCGACCTAGCCCAATGCTTTTATCGTGCTCAAAACTCGTAGGACACAAAATTTAATCAAAATCGTTAGAGCCGTTTTTTAGATAAAATTAATTTGACCCGCGTTGACCCAAAAATGACCCACTAATCGAAAGTTCTCGAACATGTGACCAGCCCAATTGACTTCTCATGCCCGAAAATGGTCGGATACAAAATTTCGTCAAAATCGTTTGAACCGTTTTTTAGATACAATTAGCTAGACCATGACCCAAAATGACCCAAAATGACCCACTAACCGAATTTTCTCGAGCATGTGACCTAGCCCAATGGTTTTCTGGTGCCCCAAAACGGTAGGATACGAAATTTCGTCAAAATCGTTAGAGCCGTTTTTAAGATAATTTTTGCATATATATATTTATATATATATATATATATAACCACCCACAAGATTTGCTCGTATTAGAATATATGATTATGACTTTTTTTACTTAAACTTTCTCCTGAATTATAACGATGGATTACTAATTGCAAATTTATGGTTTCTCTTTTAAAACAATAATACAACAATAATTGAATACAAGTAGTTTTAATCAGTTATATTAAAATTAACGGAATATAATAATATAAAAAATAATTATTGGAAGAGTTTCAAATGTACTGTAATAGTATGGAACGCGTAAAACATTTTGTACGAATTAATCCTTATTCAGGCTAAGTTACATGTTGCATATGCAAGAGCAAAAATCAAACAAGTGGGTAAGTGTGATCAAAGATCGCACAAAGGGTTTCGTTTAATATTTCTTTCAAAACACTTTATCCTTTCTTTAATAAATCCAAATAAATTTCATTTTCACACACACAAAAAAAAAAAAAAAAAAAAAAAAAATGTTTTTTATAAAATAAAAAAATACCGGCTTATTTTTCTTTTTTCTTTAATATCTGACCCGGCCCGATAGCAATATCTGTTATATAGACTAAATGCGATATTTAAAAAAAAAAAAAAATCAATTTCAAAATTAAACATGTTGTATAGAAACCTTCAAAATGTTAAAATATGCCAATAATTTCATAATCGGGTTTTTATCCTGATTCAATACGTTTCTCAAACTCATATATTTACTATTATCTATTACTCATATTAATACTCGCTTTGTATTACTCTCAAACATTTGAAAAATCCGTTAAACTTCCGTTATGACGTCAGATTAATTTTCTTTTTAATTCTCTAATGACGTGATAATTATCTGCTTTCTGTACATACACATACTCATACTCCTTGTATTATTGAGAAATGCTTGAAAATTTCCATATTATTACCAATAGGACGTCATATTAATCTTTGTTTCAATTGATGAAACTTTTTATTTCATTTACATTTTTCATGTGGAAATATTTCATTACAAAATTAATTACTGTAGAAATAATTTTATTGTGGATTTTTAATTGTTGGCAATTGCTATAACGAAAAATGTTTAAATTTAATAGGAAAAGGCTGTTAGATTTTTAGTTTTTATCTCTCTATATTAAAACAATACGATTTTTTCAAATTTTAATATTTTGAGCTTCATAGTAAGTATTTAGCTATAAGTACACAAATTGTCATGCCTGTAAGTTATATAGTTTCTGAGAACGGCTCTGTGACGGACAGACAACGGAGCGGGAAAAATAGGGTTTCATGAGATGAACGAAACCCTAAAAATAACTTCTTTTATGATGTATAAAGTTTTATAATTAAAGTTTTATAATTTATAAAGTTTTGTAATTAAAGTTTTTTCAGATTTATTTATTTATTTATTTTTATATAATTTAGTTGTTTTAAGTCATTAAAATTGCAACTGTTATATTGATCATCAATTATCCATCCTTTTATTTAATTATTTTTAGCTCACAGGCTATCAAAGCCTGAGAGCTTATGTGCCCGCCCGTTCTGTATGTATGTATGTACGTATGTACGTACGTAACGCGATAACTCTTGACAGAAATAACCGTTTTGCTTCCAATTTTGTTTATAGGTTCCTTGTGATAAGGCGCTTCCCTGATTAGTTTTGGGGATTGATTGTTTAACTATAAAGGGGGAACGGGGGCTAACCCCCCTTAATTAAGATAAATGGTTTTTTCATGCAGAATTGTCCAATTTTCTTCAAATTTTGTATATAGGTTCATTGTGATAAGGTTCTTTCCTGATTAGTTTTGGGGATTGATTGTTTAACTATAAAGGGGGAACGGGGGCTAACCCCCCTTAATTAAGATAAATGGTTTTTTCATGCAGAATTGTCCAATTTTCTTCAAATTTTGTATATAGGTTCATTGTGATAAGGTTCTTTCCTGATTAGTTTTAGGGGTTCATAGGTTAAGTTTAAAGGGGGCTAACGGGGGGGGGAATCCTCCCCCTTAATTTAGATAAATGAATTTTTCATGCAGAGTTATCCGATTTTCATCCACTTTTGTTTATAGGTTCCTTGTGATAAGGCGCTTCTCTGATTAGTTTTGGGGATTGATTGGTTAACTATAAAGGGGGGGGAACGGGGGGCTAACCCCCCTTAATTTGGATAAATGGTTTTTTCATGCAGAATTATCCAATTTTCTACAAATTTTGTATATAGGTTCATTGTGATAAGGTTCTTTCCTGATTAGTTTTGGGGGCTCATAGGTTAAGTATAAAGGGGGTAACGGGGGGGTTAATCCTCCCCCCTTATTTTAGATAAATTATTTTTTTCATGCAGAGTTATCCGATTTTCTTCAAATTTTGTATATAGGTTCATTGTGATAAGGTTCTTTCCTGATTAGTTTTGGGGGTTCATAGGTTAAGTATAAAGGGGGTAACGGGGGGTTAATCCTCCCCCCTTATTTTAGATAAATGATTTTTTTCATGCAGAGTTATGCGATTTTCTTCAAACTTTCTATATGGGCTCATTGTGGTAAGGGGCTTCCCTGATTAGTTTTGGGGGTTCATTGGTGAAGTGTAAAGGAGGGAAACGGGGGCTACCCCCCCCCCCCTTAATTTTGATAAATGGGTTTTCCATGCAGAATTATCCAATTTACTCCAAATTTTGTATATAGGCTCATTGTGGTAAGGCACTTCCCTGATTAGTTTTGGGGGTTCACTGGTAAAGTATAAAGAGGGGAACGGGGGGGACTAACCCCCCTTGATATAGATAAATGGGTTTTTTTAAGCAGAATTATCCGATTTTCTTCAAATTTTATATATATGTTCATTGTGATAAGGCGCTTCTCTGATTAGTTTTGGGGGTTCCTTGGTTAAGTATAAAGGGGGGGACGGAGGGCTAACCCCCCCCCCTTAATTTAGATAAATGGATTTTTCATGCAGAATTATCCGAATTTTTCAAATTTTGTATGTAGGTTCATTGTGGTAAGGCGCTTCTCTGATTAGTTTTATGGGTTCATTGGTTAATTATAAAAAGGAGAAACGGGGGATGGTTCCCCCCTCTTAATATATTGTCGATTTCTTCATTTTTCGAGGGCTTATTTTAATTTACAGTTAGTGTGAATAGCCTGTGAGCTCAATACCGTCAGTTTAACTGGGCAGTTTTCTTTTATTTATTTATATGAAAGTAGAAATTCAATCTTAGGATGAGAATTCGGCATTCATTTTGCACGAGGGGAGGGGGGGGGGGATTTCGAGCTGAATTCAAATCCAATTACTACCTTAAATTGTTTTAGAATTTAGTGTATATTTCTCGCGTACGTTTTCATGCACTGTTTTATTCCACAGCAAAATAAGATACTAAATCCACATTTAAATATGTATATATTTTAAAACGAAAATGTTTCTAAATGAAATTTTGAAAGATAACTATTTCATTCCGATACCAAAAAATAAATCATTTCATTAATGTTTGGGGCCTAATCCGAGTCCATGCTTACATCGGGTTTCATAAACATAAGGGATATCAGTAAGACTGTAATTGCATATAACATTGTTGAAAGTGAGACACAAAAAAGCAGATAAAAATAAAGGTAATTAAAATTATCATCCAGTACAAATTTCAATGTAGAAAAAAACAAAACAAAAAAAAAAACACCTCACTTTTTAAATTACGAGAAAGCCGTTGGTTTTATTTAAAAAAAACATAATAGCTAATATGCAATACTTTGATGTGCATCACGATGATAGAAAATTTTTTTAATTTGGTCATTATCAGATTTGAAAGGGAATTTTGTCAAATTCCAGCACAAAAATTTCCAGTTTATTTTTGGTGCCAAATTTTGCAATATTTTACCAAGTATTCCAAACGCGTGTGCGTATATATCTGTATCTATACATTCAAAAACACATTTGTAATTTTGAAAATGATACTAAAAATAATTATGATTTTTTAATATATTTTGATATTATTACTAAATTCTATTACACATTAATACTGATATATTTTTTAAAAATATCACTGTACTAAACAAAACTTTAGCATGTAAAATTGAAAATTTGCATAAAATTAAATTTGTCCCATAAACTGATTATTATCTGATTTATTGACTGCTCTTATAAGTTGATCGATTTTAGGTAGATTTCGTAAGAAATACTACATACCGTATATACTCGTGTATAGGTCGACTCGTGTATAAGTCGACCCCCCCAATTCTTACGCAAAATTTTGGAAAAAATTGAATTTTCGTGTATAAGTCGAACCACATTTCTGGTAGTATGTTGAAAAATGATTTGTAATCGAGGATAAAAAAAAAGTAAATAAATAAATAAATTTTCATTAAATTAGTAAACTTTTTTTTTTACGTTTCTAATCAGACTTCCCTTTTTTTAATTCAACATTTTAAAATTGTATAATTATGTAAAACTGAAGAAGCTTAAGCTATTTTGAAAGCTATTCACATCAATTTAATGATTATTTACTTTTTTTTTTTTTTTTTTTTTTTTGAAAAATTTATTCAAGCCTTATTTACAAGGGTAAACAACTTCTTAAACTGCTAAAATATAGCACTTCTTTGTACTGTAGGACTTTTAGGATAGAAATCTAGAAGCATTCTCAAGTTGAACTCTTTTTAAAAAGGGGATTAAATGTTGAAAGGAATGCATTGAAGGGAATTGTATCCCAAGAGAAAATGAGTGCAGAACAATTACAGAGACATTATTGCTGAGCTTTTTTTTATGAATCACCATTGTCTGCTTTTATCTGTCTCTCCAACCTAGACCCGTGTGTGATTAATTAAAAGACTTGCACATTCACCAATTATCTGCGAAAAAAATAGAACTCCGGTATTTCACTCCGCTATTTTTTATTTATTTATTTTTTTTTACTCGTGTACAAGTCGACCCCCCATTTTCAGCTCCCAAATTTTGTCTAAAATTCCTCGACTTATACACGAGTATATACGGTATTTCATTCTCCCCTAAATTGAAATTTCTGAAAAATGGACACGATAACTTCCATAATTCTTCACAAATCTCTTCCAAACTGATACATACAATCAAGCGGCATAAAATCTCGGTCAAGTTCGTTAATGGGCAAAATCCAACCAAGAGGGGGGGGGGGGGGGTAATGTTTTTTTTTTGTGAAAACAGAAAAAAAAAAAAACCCATAACTTCTTAATTGTGATACATATCGAATCCGTTTAAAGTTATTATTACTTCTAGGAAAAGGGACAAAAAATTATGTATGAGAGATTTTTGATTTCGTTAAAAAGGGGGGGAATAGGGGTTTCAGAAGAAAAAAATTCATAACTTCGTCAATTCCCAAGATATCAAATCCGCTTAAATTTATTATAAATCTTCTTAATATTATCTATAACTTTTACACTGACAAGTTTTTTATAGGACCAACTCTTACAGAAAAAAAAATCCCTGCTGGCTGCGCCTACAGGCAGAATTATATTTCGAAGTAGGCGGTCCCAACTGCCGCATCATGGCAAATAGGTCTTTCTTCTGCAATTATCAATAAGCAGGCGCCCAACGATCTGTGTCTTCGAAATCTACCTGTGCCTGTAGGCCGAGCCGTCCGGGATTTTTTTTTCTTGCATGCCACCTTGGGACGCGTGCTACAGGTTCACCACCTCTGATCTAGGATCTATGAAATGTTTGCCTCTCAAAAAACAAATCTGGTTTCAACAATGCATTTCATTTAGCCCCAAAACACTCTTTCTAAAATAAGCCAGTTGGTTACGGACTTGATTATAGCTCCCCATAAACACTTTCCAGAGAATGTAGCGTTTAATTCAGTTTTAGTTTTTGTGAACCAATCTGTTAATGTAAGGCGAGAGAATTATTTTATCGGAACGAAGGAAAGTTTGATTCTTTCCTGGCAAAAATAACATTTAAAAGAAAATACTAATATATTTTTTAAATGGGACTCTAAACGGCCTATAAAGGCGCTGATCGCAGCCGTTGGTACAGGATAATTGTCCCTTTAACTAATGCTAAAGTGCCATTGAAATCTATTGTAAATGCGTTTGAAAGATTTTTATACTCAAATTCGGATAATTTTTACCTTGTCATATAAACACAGAACGGCAATATCACATGAAATCTGAAAGTGTACAAAAAAAATAATCATTATGAACAAATTAAAAATACACGTAATGCAGTGGACTTGCATGAGATTTTCCTGAAGCAAGAAGTTATATCTTTTCTCCGCCAGATGGCATATTCGAGCGCTTGAATTCGCAATACATGAAATTTCGAAGCCTTGTAATTAAAAAGGTTTTTTTTTAATAAAATGATTATTTATGCTAATATATAAAATTAGAGTGTATTTCTGCGATTTACTAAGTTCATTCCATTATTTAGATGACGTATCAGGAAAGGGCATGTTTACAAACAAACAGTTCCATCAACCAATCTACCACTACATTCTTGTTGTAGTGGCCATTGCAGGAATCGTTATGGCGACGTAGGCCAATCATATCATAGGCCAGTTTAACGTAGACCAATCAAATCGCCCTATCTCAAGTGTATAGTAGGAGTCATAAAGAACGAACAGGTTTTTCTTGCGAACCAACAGTGACGTCAGCTACCCTTTCCTTATAGTAAAAAATAACTTTAAAAAATTGTCTGTCTATCTGTTTACCCGAAATAGGTTCAGAAACAATTGCATAACAAACACTAAACTTACCAGCGGAAGATAGAGAATGTTTTTGGACACAATCTTCAGTTTGTCGCATTCCGATATCTAAAATACTTTTTGAGAAAACAGGGAAAAATCGTGAGAATCAATCAAACTATCAATCTTTCAATCAATACTTAAAGATTCGGGAACTGAGTGATCAATTTTAAGGAATCTTACGGAGATTGAAATGTCTAATTAAGATTTATGATACGATCAGGGCTTAATTTGCACTGTAGCCCACCGAAGCTCAGCTCCGGTACTTCTCTGTTTTTAGTAAAAATTTAAATATTGGGCAGAATTCACCGGAGCTCATAAACACTGCGCTCTGGGAGCTCAGTGCGTCCGAAAGTTATCTCTTCCGAAAAACGAATACTAAATTACCCTTTCCTACCCCTCCCATCGTCAATCTTTTGTATCAAAACACTTATAAGTCATGTAATGTATCGCTAACGTAAGAGATGGAGATGAAACAGGCTAAATTTTTATATCAGTCTTCGGGTTTGGGCAGGCTCGAGCTCATTCTGTCTTAAATTCAAAATTTTATTTATTTCCATTTAGCATTTTAATGCTATTTTGATAAGCAGAAAGAGTAAAGAGAAATAGTCTTTTTCTATTCTGCATAGCTGTGAACTATTAATTTTCTGTGTTAATACTATTTCCGAATCATAATCCTGAGTTTATTGAATCACAGAATTCTGCGATTAATTAACATTAAGATTAGGCAAAGATTTCTATTTGGAAGTACTAATAACTAAAAAGTGGAATAGTGGATAGCTTAATAAAGTATACGCAGATAGATGTATTTAAAATTTTTATTTTGCTAAATAAAAAAACAATGCTTTAAATTTTAATTTTGAAAATAATGTATGAAATATAAATATGCAGATTGGAGTGATGGTGGAGGGGGGGGGGGTCTACGGGTATTAGTACTGCAGAATGTTAGGGCTCCGGTACTTTTTTCCTTAGAAATTAAGCCCTGGATACGATAATAATTACATTTCTTATGACTTATACATTTTAATTTAAAAAAGGGATTTTTTAATATCCCCCCCACCCCCCCCAAAAAACAAACAAACAAACTCGAAAGCTTTTTAAAAATAGAAATGCAACACAGCGAGTTGCTACGCAGCTAGTAAACAATAAAAGTCGCCAACCAGTGATTTGATGCTGATTGTGAGAGCGTATTTTAAAATTTATTTTCAAAGCCTTTTCGGATGAAATAAAGAATATATTTATCATTTTCAAGATAGTAACTAGTTTTTATAGTCAGTAAAAATTCATTCAATTTCAGGATTTTAAGCAAAGCTATCAAAGGGAAAAAAACTATCACCAAGAAACAATTTTATAACGAATGCTGCAATAGCAAACAATGTTAAACGAAACTATAAAGTTATCTTTAACTAGCTATAGTTTGCATATGTTTATAAACTAAATTTTCAGAATAATGCTTCTGATCTTAAGTAGTACTTGAAATTCTTAGACACATATTAATTACATAAAGCTTTGACAAACTCATAGCATTAAGAATGAAAACTACTTAAAAAATGCAAATAAAAGTAAAAAATTCCTTAAAAAAAATCCAATATTGCTGAATTGTAACTTATAACGCATTACTATTCAATAAAACTCATCATTTAACAAATGGCCATATATCCAATAAATCGAATTAAATAATAGAACAAACATTATTATAAGATACTTTTATTAAATTAATTCCTAATTTAAATAAATATCTTTAACCATTACCATTATTAATGAAGAATTAACACCCCTTTTATATATTTTAACACGTATATATGGGACAACAATGAAACATTTCATAGAATTCTAATATATCGTCTGCAATCGTAAAAAATCCACTAAAGGAAAAACAAATTGAATCGAAATATTAATCAGCATGTTTTGAGACCTAATTATTTAAGAAAAACTCTGTCTTCAATTATAAGAATGACTTCCACGATATAGAGAAAGATTTTTGTGAGCTTTCGATTTTTTTTCCATTTTTTTAAATAACATAGGTTAGAAAAGAATACGAATAAAAAAATTCTAATTTTTTTTTTTACATAAATATATTTTTCAATAAACCGCCATTTTGATGGTGATATATAAATAATCTAAGTCTGCATTTTTTTTTCTAACATCAAAACTACATTGTGTAATCGAAATAAATGTACTACTAAAATAATTAAAAACTACTAAAATCGCCACGGTGCTTTGATGCGATCAGCATTACGATTATCCACCAACTTTTACCCTTGAGATTAAGTGCGCGAGTCTGAATTCAGAATACATGTGTACAACCAACCAACCAACCGTCACAGACGAAATTCTGGATACGAAGGACGCATCCTTATAAAGCGTTTATTGGCGCAAGCGTGCAAAAGATTTTTATCTTTACTTACACAGAATTTTTCCCACTCGCGCCGCGAATTTACACGGTGGGAAACCTTCTGCTGTCATAATATTAATTGATTTACGAAACGAAGTTATTTTTTGGTTCAAAACATAATCAAACCAATCTTATAAAAATTTTGTGGTGTAGATATAATACTTTTTCAAAGACTATAAATGAATTCATTTATCAGATATTTTTTGACTTATCATAAAATTACCTTTTCCGTTTGAATCATAGAAGTCGAGTTCGTTTATTAGTACGATTGTTGCATTGAAAAAAACAACTTACCTATATTATTAACTTGGATTTTTAATTACTTGATTAAAATATTCCAATAAAGATAGCAAAGTAAGATTTATTTATCTTTAAATTAATCTGAAATAATTTGATCCAGTTATTACCAACCATTGTTCATTTATAAATTCACTTTCAGCTAAAATTTATTTAAAATTTATTAACTGAAATTAATCTATCATATATATGATCCTGTCCGAGGCCCAAGTTGGCTCTCTGCGGTTAGCCCGAAAACAGCTTACTCTTTTACTTACACTGGTGTGCAAAACTTAAGTAACAAACACAAAATGCTAATTTCTGAACACGTAAGTACTCAAAAGGAAATTCTATAAAGAGCACGTGTAGAAAAGAGGTACTACCCTAACAGCACGGCCAGTCGATGTGAAGTCCCCTTGACGTCACACATGGTTAGAAGTGTCACAATCGCTACGGTGAATCGAAATATGGGATATTTCACTGTCTCATTATTACTCTCAAATGATTGTTAACACTGAAAAGTCACTGTGACTGTCGCTTTGTGATGGGTCACCAGGTGACATTACAATGACGTCACCTTGTGATTCTCAAGTCACTGTCAGTTGAAGACTGAACTTTGAAGTCATTGTGAGCATTGCATTGTGATGAGTCGCCAAATAATGTCACAATGAAGTCGCATGGGGACTTTCCGATGATCGACACTCTATTGTGAAGTCTTCATTGCACTCCTTTGTGAAAAGTCACCAGATGATTTCATTTTCTGTCACTTATGAACTCGTCACAGAACAGCTATCAAGATGACTTTACAATGGAGTGTCAAAATGGCAGTCACATGAAAGTAACAAGATGACTTCATAAAGTCACCTGGTGACTCGTCAAAAAGCAGCAGTCATGGTGACTGTTCAGTGGAGTGACCAAATGAGAGTAAAAATGAGACTATAGAACGATATCATATTTCTGTTCATTGTAGTGACTGTGACAATTGTGGTCATTTGTGATGTCAAGAAGACTTCACATCGACTGTCTGTGCTGTTAGGGTAGTACCTATTTTCTACACTTGCTGTTTATAGAATTTCCTTTTGAGTACTCACGTTTTCAGAAATTAGTATTTTGTGTTTATTGCTTTAGTTTCGCACACTAGTGTACATAGTACTTTTCTGCAGAACATTCGTATAGCAACATACCCCATACATCATACACACACACACACATATATATAATATAATATTATAGATATATTATTATGTATAACATGTATATAATATGTATATTAGCACACAAAAATAATTATTATATTGGAAATATTATTTTTTAAACAATTTGTAGAACTTAGTAGATGAATATGGCGGAAAAAAAGATTCATGATATTTCAAGATAATGTCCCATTGCAGCATTATATATATATATATATATATATATATATATATATATATATATATATATATATATATATATATATACGTATATATTATTAACTTTTACTGATATAGTGTCGACAGACAACATATTAACAAATTACATTATTAAAAATCACGTTGCAGAAATAAGAACAGAAGAATTTATAGTTTAGTGCTTGTGTATATATTTCTCATATTTTCTTTATTTGAAGTTGAATTATTTTCAAAATTTAACAAATAAAACAAGCACTAGATTAAAGCATGGGCCATCTTGTATGTGGCCATGGGCCCTTGGATTTGAAAGGGAAAGGGCCTTACGTAGTTTTCTTAAAGCTGATAGTTTAAATCTGTTTCATTCTGGTAGTGATTATAATCAATATTTTGTACTTTTAGAATAGGAAAAAATTAAAGTTAAAAGAAAAAGAAATATTTATCTATATGGCATTGTCAAAGTTAAATATTTGTCACAATTTAGGAAGGAAAAGGGCCAAATAAAATCCAGGCGCCGGACTTATTTTTTTTTTCTAGCTTAGCCGATCTTTGAGTAAAACGTTTCATTGATCAAGAAAATTGTATGTTTTTTAAAAATATAAATTATGCTTTGAATCTTCTATCAACACTAGTCAAATCAGTAACCGCTCCAGTTTGAAAAAATCCAATTGGAACCCTCAATTGAATAGTAAGTATGTATTTATATTTATCAGTCATAGCCGTTCAAACTTCAAACACAAAAGAATCATTATGTCTGTTAAACTTCACAGCAGATTTCGTTACTACTTTAATAATTACAAATTAGTGTAGAAATCCAATGTGTTGCATTTGCATTTTGTGAGATTGTTCAATTGTTTTTTGGGAAAAAATATATAATGTAATTTTACATTTAGAAAACAGCTATACTTTAAATTTTATTACATTTCGTATTATAAGCAAAAAATCTTATGTACAATGTAGATTAACTGAAAATTGCGAACAAATATTAAATCACGTGATTTTTATGCAGTTATATTAGAATACATTTATAAGAATAACAGCGGCAAATAGGCAATAGAATTTGACTGGTCGAGAAGATTTAGGACAAAAAATTGGCAAGCGTGACAATATCGCTCGAGCTAATATTAATTAATTTATCTAACTCATCGCCACCAAGTTTTATAATAGTGCTATTTTAGTGTTTAAAATATTTCATTGCTGTAGTTTCACAGCCAGTTGGCTTATTTTATGGCGAACATCTTCAACAATTTTTTTTTTTAATATTTAAAAGGAAATTCGCAATTTAAAAAAATAACTTAAAATTTTTCATAAATTAATAGCTTTTTGATTTCAGCATTTTTTTTTTCTTTTAACTAATATAAAACTTTTTTTCCCCTTAAAAAAAAAAAAAAAAAAAAAAAAAAAAAAAAAAAAAAAAAAAACTATCATTTATTTGGTTTAATTTTTACTGGCAATTAGTTGATTGAAGCCAAACTTTTTGCCTCTATTGCATATATACCTGCATATATGCTTATGCATTACAATGTATTATGTCTTGCAATACATTATCAAATAGTGTTCTCTTTTATTTTTTAAATTAAAGATCCTGGAAACATTAAATATAGGGCCAATTAAATGAAATGTCTTAATTTCTACCTCCTCCCGGGTTTAAATAATCAGGAAATAAAAACATATATTTTTATTAAGTATAAAATCCCAGATAGTGTTTTCAGTCTAAAATTAAGAAACTAAAATAAGAATTTTTAATTATTACAGATTTTTCTTTGTTTCTAATAAGAAAAATTAAATTGTCAAACATAATATAATTATAAACGTTTGATAGCTATTTACTGCAGAACTGTAATATTTACTTTTACTTTTCCTATGTACTATTATAAACTCGTAATACAAAAATTAGTAACTACATGTATATGGCAATCTGTTTCATTCTAACTAGCTTATTAAAATCAAAATTTAAAAAATAAAGGGTTGTGTATGTATATGTGTGTGTGGATCATCTTGTAGGTTTTATTTGTGCTTAAACCCCTGTGATGATATGAAAATATGAAATTTTATGAAATAGTTTCTTATTACTGTTATAAATAACGCTGTGTGCTATAATAATAATAATATGTACGGTATGTATGAATTAAAAATATATGCCTGAATTTTCTTTCATTCCTATTGTATCGCGCATTACAACATAAATCTTTTTAATTCTGTTTTTCGTACAATTTATCTTTCACAAATTACTTTTGCGTAGTTTAAATTGCATCATAAATATCTAAAAACACACTGGATTTCTATTCATTGATAGCAATATACTCGATCATAGCACCCTCTGTTGAAAATATAAATTTAGAAATGTATGTTGAATACCCTACATATTTATACTTGTATATAAATATATATAGAATGATCCACTGAAGATAACCTCACTGGTTATTATTATTATTTTTTTTCCTCATTTGAATTTGTTTATAAATACATACATATAGTTTTATCCAAGGCAATTTTTTTAAATGTTTTTTTACAGATTTTTTTTTTTTCAAATTCCAATTTATAACGGTAATTGTAGTTGTTTAGAAGTGAGGGCTGAAAAACAAACAAACAAACAAACAAACAACAACAACAACAAAACAATAGCTGTTCTAATCACTTTTCCAAACAACTGACAAATATTCCGAAACTTAAATAAAATCTTCTTTAGCAGTTTGTGATTTTATCTCGATCAGTTAAAAAAAATTAAGACTGAGCTGATCCTTCTGTCAAATCATAATTTAAAAATTTTATTATAAATACCAACGAGCACTCTTGTATAAACAGGTATAGGGCCTTCACTGATTAAACAAACTTTGAATCAAACAAAGTATGATAGTGAATTTGATTTTGTGTTTAAAAGCAATATGGACCTTTACCTGGAATATCCTTCCGCATTGCTAAAAACGATACGAACACCATTGCGCTATTTATTTTATAATGTATCAGACAAAACATGGGCTGTTTAGGGCCAACACTTTTAGTTGATGGTCATTTACAGTAGGATTTGGTAACGAAAGATAGGACGATATGCAATATTACAGTAAAGATGTATTTGCTTAAAGTGTATAAACTGTACACATAAAGGCTTATAAATACCTTTTAATAAATATATCTGCAAGTTTCGTACACTCGATCGGCAACAATTTCAAGATCAATAATGATAAATATACTAATCTCGCATTTTTTTTAAAAAATGAATTAATAACATAAACATAAACATAACATAAACCACGAGATCACGCGTATAATGAAAGCAGGTGCTTAAAATGATCAACTGTAAATATGAAAATTATTATTATTATTTTCCTTATTGCTTTTTTAATCTGTAAAGCATCTCGTGCGAAATTTTAGGTAACTCAAAGGAATCTGATTCATTGCATATGTTCTCGCTTCGCATATGGATTTCTATTGATTTACGGATAATGGATGAGAAATAAAATCTTGATGGATAAATTATTTTACTTTCTTAAAATCAATTTGCAAAGGCTCTATCCTATGCAGTCTGGCCAAAGCTGTAGTTCTTCTGTCGTATTTATTTATCATTATTGATCGTGAAAATGTCGCCGATTGATGGTACGAAACTTGTCGATCTTTATATTAAATGGTGTGTATAAGCCTTTATGTGTACTGTTTATACACTTTAAGTAAAAAGTCTTTACTTTAATGATAATAAGCGATTTTCTTATATAGATATGCAATGTACTAAAACCATCCCTGAAAAAATATCTAATTAACAATGCAATTCTCATTAAAATCCGTCCAATAGAACTTTTAAAAAGTCTAATCTTACATAATCGGCTTCATCTGATTGTTCCCCCATAATTACATAACTAAGCAACTTAGAAAGACATGTTACATACTCAGGGCTTTACAAATTTGATAAAATCTGATAGCCAGTAAAAACTTCTAGTCCTCAGTAAAAAATATTTACCCCCCCTTCCTCCCCCGTGATTGATTTTCAAAAGAACAAACTTTTTTTTTATGAATTAATGGAGAACAAAAAAATATGAAGCATAGTTTAGATTTATTAGTTACATAGTTTAGAATAGTACATAATTTAGAAAGATAATGTAAACTAAGTTTTCTAATCAAACTTGTCAAATAATTTACATATTTCTTAAAAAAAGAAAGACGAAAAACTGAATTAACCGGCATGTTCGGGAAATGCCGATTGACGAATGCTTCAAATGATCATTGCGGATAGTTGAGTGATACAAAATTTATATTTGAGGAAATGGAGCATCGATGACATAGTGAGGCAGGAAAACAATTTTTTGCCTATTTTCCTGTCGAAGTCAGTCAAATAATTCTGATTTTATTATTTTAAAATTTGCAGATTAATTAACTTGGTCACCAGATAAAAAAACTTGGTCGCCAGTGGCGACCGCATTTGTCAAGTCCTATACATACTTGTACTTTCTCTGAAAAATTATCTAACAGTGCAAGTTCCATCATAATCCATTTAGTAGCACACAAGTAATGAGCGACCAGTACGAAATTCCCATTCGCATTTTATATTAGGGTTGATCAAATGAAAACGGAACAGAAGTCACACCCAGAAAAAAGTTTTGTTGAATCAACAAAAATTTGGTTGACCCAACAAAACTTTTTGTTTAAATATAGGTCAATGGAAATTTTGTTTGAATCAACATAATTTTTTTTTGCAATTCCAAAAAAAAAAAAAAAAATTGTATCGTCAGCAAAAAATGTTTTGTTAATTCAAGTAAAATGGTTCAATTTTACTTGAATTTTGCTAAAACAACCAAAATGTACTCAACAAAACATGTTTTGTAGTTTTAACCAATTCCTTTTTCTGGGTGCACAGAATGAAATGACATCGTTTATTTCAAACGTAATCTCCAAAGTTACACAGTCACTTGATTCACGGTTTCACTAAATGGTGAATAACCTGATCCTAGAAGTATTTTGGCTGAAATTGGAATCAGTTTCGAACATTATTCATGACTTCGATGCCCGAGTATGAAAACGGGGACCCGCCCATCAATTCCCTTTTCAACGGAACAAGGATGTGACGACAGGATGACGATGTGACTATGTGATGACGAGGTGATCTTGACTAAGTCGTGTATCATCATCATTCACAGATTTGCATCCCTTGCAGAAATCTTTGACAGTGCATGTTCTCCATACACTGCCTTCCTTCGCCGATGCACTTTGCAAACCCTCACTCCTTCTGCTACTAATAAATGAATAACAAACACTACGTGCTCTTTTTATTCTGCAGACATTGCTGAATAACAATTAACTGCCTTCAGGACGATACTGTTGGCCGACTCCCATACATCGCCTGACCCAGCGAAACTACTCAGTGCAAATCCATTTCCACAGTAGGGGTGTTCTTCCTTACTTCCCGCTCTGCCTCTAGACATAGTTGTCTCCAGGGCCCGATTAACCTCTGAATCTAGGGGAAGCACGGTATCGTTTTGGGGCCCCCTTTCATTTGACACAAGTTTTCTTAATAATTCATTCATGAAAACTCACCAATGACACTACTATTATTTCCGGGAGTAGCTTAACCGAGGCCACATATATTTCACTAGACAGCTATCTTATGTGCCCTGTATTTACTTCAGATATATTTAGTACATATATCTGCAGGCTCAATTTCTCGGGTGGTTTTTAACAGGCACATCAGGATGCTATATGATTAATTAACATCCCATTGATGACATTCATATTTCCCTGTTAAAAAAGTTTCGTAAAGGAGTGCGTAGATTTTCTCTTGGATTCAGCAAACTTTTTTTTCCAAATAAATAAATAAAAAAGAAAACTGCCCAGTTAAACTGAGGGCATTGAGCTCACAGGCTATTCACACTCATTGTATATTGTACTCTTATTTCAAAGAATTTGAAATATGCCCCTCGAAAAATAAAGAAATCAACAATATATTAAGGGGGGGGGTCATCCCCACGTTACCCCCCTCATAGTTAACTAATGAACCCCTTAAACTAATCAGGGAAGTCTCTAATTACAATGAATATACATACAAAATATGAAGAAAATCGGATAATTCTGCATGAAAAACTCATTTATCCAAATTAAGGGGTGATTAGCCCCCCTTTCCTCCTTTATACTTTGTAAGGAAAAGCTGGGTTAGGAGATAAAGCAAACAGAAATTCTTAAAATGCCTTAATTAAGACAGAAAATTAGAATAAATGTTTACTCTAAATCCCACTCCAACTCCTCAATACAGGTCGCGCGTATAGTGGAAGCACCAAATACGATGTTAAACCTAGCACTAAGAAAATTTAAAGAAAACTCTAAAAATTATAATTTATCTGAAAATTGAAGAATTTGAAAATTTACTTCAATGTAAAATATGAATTACATTTGCTAATTAAAAGATACTTATTTTCATAATAATCTTAATTTTACGATGAGATGAAAATATCTGAAAAATAAATAGCAAAAATACAACTCACCCACAGAATGAAGATGACCGAAGTTATAGTAAATGAATCATTTTATTTCAAACAACATATTTAAATTCACTTTCACCCTATATACCACTACATAGATGTTAATTAATTACTCAATTACCGATATATGTATATTTATTCATCAGGCTCTCAGTTCAAATCTACATCGTTTTTGAATCTTAAATGAATATTCACTAAATTAAAATAATCCTTATCTTATTAATATATCACCAATCTTTTATACTTCTAACTTGAGGAAAAAGGTCTCTTAAATAAAACAGGCTGTTTTGAGATTACAAGTTATCTTTTTAATTGTTCTATTGTCTTAAAATAGTTCGTAAGATTATTTATATATTTATTCTTGCTGTATTCGTTGGAACTTGAATTATATAATTAGGAACACGAATGGAGAAATTGTAGATGAACCTTTGTCATTCACACCAAGATGAAGAATCGATAAGGTTGTAGATAGTGTGCGATGCTGTATATCTATATATATATTCTGATGTGCAGATTATCTCTTATGATACCGAGAGAATATTTATTCCCGCTGGAACTTAGACTTTATGAAATGAGGAGGGACATGGATGTAAAGTTGACCAGAACAGGCATCTATATAAATATAGGGATGACAAATTGATGAGATGGACGACAGTATGGTACATAAGCTTCATAGCAAAATAATGTTTCTACTATTTGCAATGCAGATTGGATCCAAAGGTGCCGAAATAATATTTAAAACTTCATCTTCAAACTTGCGATCAAAACTTCATGAACTATATTCACTAGATTAAATATTAACATTACATTCACTGAACTATATACAAAAATTTTGACATAATGTCAGGCCTTCCGGCCCTGCCACGGCGTTTTTCTCTCTCCACTACATCCTCATTCTAGTAAGGTAAAGCAACAGACTGACTCAAAATTTGAATTCAAACTCAGATCTTAACTGACGCCTTAGGTCAAACGAACCAATCAGAAAAGGCGAAAAATTCCTCTTCTTCGTTTCGCACCGCTTAACACTCAACCGTAACTGCTAAAAAGCATTAGTGCGACAACTCAACTCTACACGCGAACGATACTGGCGAAAGGAAAACACTTACTCCCTAGCAACAAGTAGCGGAAATTAAGATCTTACTTTCGCGAATGTTCTAGAACAAATTTGAACTCCCCTTTTTCCCCACTGAAAATGCACCCT
The DNA here is from genome assembly GCA_963931845.1 of Maratus michaelseni. Classification (NCBI taxonomy): domain Eukaryota; kingdom Metazoa; phylum Arthropoda; class Arachnida; order Araneae; family Salticidae; genus Maratus; species Maratus michaelseni. The sequence goes on from OZ007597.1 coordinate 144,008,090, forward strand.
TTAACCTTGGATAACCACATGAATGACCCCCAAACCAAAATGGAAGGCGATTACCTCTTAAGTTGTTGTTTTTTGAACGCACGAAGATGCGATTCACAATGGCCAGGCATCATAGTGAAAGCAAACTAAGTAAACATTGAAATTAGAGAAAATGTTTAAAAATTCATATCTGCCACGATTTACGTTGAATCTTGCTAGGATTTTGGCAGACTGCATCATTAATTATGTTTAATCTTTTGAATCAATTTTAAAACAAAAATAATTAATATTTACAAAGTAGAAATTATATATTTTAACTTAGAAGAAAAATCGCGGTACTTTACCGGAATCGATGTCAACAAACGGAAATCTTTAATTCTCTATCCAGAGATTTAAATGCATGATTATAATTTAATTTACAAGTGATTATTGATTTTTAAAAGTGATTTAATTCTAGAAGTTATATTTAATTAATAATAATATCTTAGAAGAAAAGTTAAAAAGATTAATTTTAAAAAGATAGAAATTATTGACTGTTTAAATAATAACGATTAAATAATTAATTTAAATGTTAATTAATATGAAAACTTTTAATTAATGATTAATAAGGATTAAATATTTAATTTAAGTAAAATAATTAATGAAAACTATTGAATTTAAAAGTATAAATGGAATGTATCATAACATTTACCCCTAGAATATGGGAAAAAAAATTAAAAAAAAAAAAAAATTGATGCCAAAGGGGAGAAAAAAAAATCAAATGTAGAATTGAACTGAAAAATAAGCATTACACAAAAATTTTCACAAGTGAAAAATAAAAAAATTTGACACAGCCATCGTTACCTCCATTCCTACAGATGGCGAAGAACATATTTCATATCAGTAGGTACAGAATTAACAATAAATCTGAAATACTTTAACTTACAATCCTTAAAAAGATATCAAAAGTTTTAGAGTCCAAAATGTTGCTACGGAATCACAAAAGATAGTTCTTAGGAACAACACTACCTTTCTAAAAATTTTCTATTTTTTACAGATTCAAACAATTATACTAAGTACATACAAAAAATGCAAACATTAAAATTAAGAATATGGATGCAGACAGTAAAATAGAAAACACAATGCAATACAGACGGATATGAGCACAAAATACAATTAATTGAATAATATATATGATGCAAGTACAGTTCTCAAAACACAAATAAAAATATATACAAAACAAGAATAGGGTGAGTTTGTAAAATTAAAACCTGAAATTAAACCTATCTAACGATTGCACTAAAAGATTTAAAATTTTCCTACCAGCAAAGAAAATAATGGATATCCATGTGCAGATATAAAACAGTGAAATTCAAAATACCTTTTAAGAAATGTAAAACCGCAGTAGTACAACATAGCAGAAGAACATATTTATAAATATAAACAAATTGTTGAGATATATTGTTTAGACAAAAGAAAAATTGAAGTACACTTCATATCATTGTATTCATTAAATAATTCCTGAGAATTGAGAGTCACAGATAAAGTCAAATTTTTATTAATTTGTTGAGTACCTGTCACAAATTTGAAATTTAAAATTTACCACATTTAAAAGTAAAAAAAAATATATAATAGCTATTGTCTTTTACTGAGCTTAATTAAAATCAAATTTTAAGAGAAGTTAAAAATTTTGTAAATTTTACAGTAAATATTAGGAAAGATGCTAAATTAAAACCCTTCACAAACTGGAACCCTTCAAAAACCAATTAGGAATTGAAGCAGATAAAGAAAAATTAAAACTCAAACATAACTCCCAAATATTAATAAAATTTACCCTGCCTGATAGTCCTATGCATCATTCTCGGGTACTTTTTAGCAATTAGCAAGGAGAGTACCACTTAACCAGGATGACATGGTGTCTATCAATGAATAATACCGACCAAGGCATTATTTAGACAAAAAAAAAATTTTTGGAGGTAGTATAGCTATGGTAAAAAAAAAATTTACTTATAAAGATTAAAATTAGCATGTTGAATATCTCACTCTCAAATAGACAAAAAAAAATTTACTTATAGTCATATATAAATGGTTTCACAGAAATTAAAAATATTGTTAAAGTTTAGACAAAATTGTGCCATAAAATCTTCTACACCTCATGCAGTTCTAAAACATTTGTAAGTATTATTCGTATTACATGAATATTGCATAATTTCTCATTAAAATGACAACAAAAATAAAAACCAGATTGATCATGTCTAGTGATAAAATTGCATATCATAATTGAGATATCATTTTAAAATAATTAACAAAATTTTAATATATATATTAGGCTTTTTGATATTGTATTTGATAAAGTAATAAATTGACACTTTAAAATAAAGAATATATATTTCTTAATATATATAAATATTTAAAATTCAAAATTATATATTAAACCAGGTAAGTAATTTATACACATGTATATATATATATCTATATAATATGACCAATAATCAAGAAAATCATTTGTAAAAATAGAAGCAATGTAAAATAATAAAGTTCTGAAAAAGAAGAGCTTTCACTTTAAATTTATCAAATTTTGGCACATAATCAGATTCCTCCAGAGAAGTTAATTGGGCCTTTATTTATAACCTCTCTAGCATTTTTGTCAAAATATCAAAGAGTTATCAAAATCAATGTACGTGAAATTTGGAAAATCTTTTAAGAAAAGAACAACATTAGAAAACTTTAAGAGTATTTAAATATTTTTTATCACATGAAAGTTAATATGCTGAGGAGACGCCAGACCTAAACATTTTGAGACCAATATCAATATAATGCATAACACCAATTGTTATCTGGCAAAGAACGAAGGAAGTTTCCTTATAGTATTGCCTAACAATGGTGCAAAAAGTAGGACATGATTTTGTACTAATATATCTCTCTATATACATGTGATTTTATTAAAGTGTGCACACTGTGAAGAAAGGTTAAAAAAAAATATCGTATGCTCAACCAAAATTCAGAGTAGCCTGCGCATGCTATTATCTCTAAATCTAGCAGAACTAACAAAATCTTCCTTATTAAAAAAAAATAGTAACTCTTCCTCAATTTGAAAATACTATCCGAACAGACTAAAGAGATATACTCAAGAGAATGCAAGATAGCCTGAGGGCAGAAAAAAAAAATTAAACAAATCATGCTACTTTTATCCTATATTTATCATTTTTCACTTTTTTTTATTTATTTCTAGATACATTTCATTTATTTTCATTTTATATATATATATATATCTTGTCTCAAAAATAAACTTTTTATCATTTGTTGTTGTTTTGTTTTTATTTTTTCAATGGGATGTTAAATGAGTACTCTTATGATAAAAATTCTTTATAAACAATTTTGCACACTCCTCAGCAATAAATTATATCTATTTATTAACATTACTGAAAAATTTTGACTCATAAATATTTTATGAATTGGATTGCAATTCTCTAACTGTGACACCAGAAAAAATAATTAAACTCTATTGTAAAATTGAAATACAAATAACTACAACCTAAAAAAAAAGGAATCACTATAGCAAAAAAAAATTTAATAATAAAGATTCTATCAAAAATCTACTTTGCCACCCGAAAACTGGAGAGCTCCAAGAGACATTATGCTCTTTTTGTGCGGAAACCCATGCAAGCCAGCTAGAATGCACGATTCTTACATCTGAGTCAAAAAAAATTGTGCCTTTATAGTGGCCAAAAATCTAGGAAATTTTGCCACCTGAGTTATCAATGATCAGTCTCAAGGAACACAATCTAATTATAAAAACTCCTGACAAAATAAAAAGTCTGCGACTGATCGACCAATTCTGCATTTTTTCTGCAACCGGCCAAAAAATTTCAAGATTTTTTTTTCTTACAATCAACTGATAAATTTTGAAATTTTTTTCTCATGACCGATCAATGATTTTTGCATTTTTCCCCGCAACTGATTGAAGAATTTCATAACTTCCTTTATGCTCTACAGACAAATGTAAAATAATTTTTCCTCGCATTTAGTCGACGATTTTTGAGATTTTTTCATCAATTAACTGGCAAATTTCGCAATATTTTTCATGATCGATCGACACATAAAAAAAAAAAAATTCCGTGACTAATTGAAGAATTTGTTTGACGATCCACTGATGAATGTCGGCTCTTTTTCCCTACAAACGATTTGCGAAATTGGTGCTGATTCTTTTTTTGGTGTATTTGAAACCTAAATAAGGCAGAAGAAAGTTTTAGTATTTGCACATCTAATTTTTTTAAATACCAAAAAATTAAAAATATTTCCCAAATTTATGTATGATTTATTTACTGTTTATGCACAATTCAAAGTTTAAGGATGCAAAATATTGTGACATCACAAAATTTTATTTCTATTTTCTGCAGACTAGAGCTTGGCACCAAACTTGACATTATTAAATCCCATAGTTTTTTGCGAGTGTAAAAAGCAAATTATATCTGTTTTCAATTGAATATTTTTGAAAATATCATCATATTTATGAACCCTGGTTTAGATGTTTACTGAGTATTGCTAGTTTAATACAGCTCAAAAATTCATGAAAATAAAATATCTTACAAAAGTAAGTTTTTAGCAAAACAAGAATCAAATAATTTACTTGTCAATATGACATCATATGTTCTCCAAAATCATAGTAAGATAATTTATTTTGATGAAAGAAAATCAACCCATTTAAATTTTTTTTTTTTAGCATGACAGCACTTTTATCAATAGAACGAACCTGCTTCTGCAATTAAAGGATGTTAAACTGCTACTCATTCAATTATATTTAATTTAACTGACAAATTTCGTGATATTTTTTCATGACCGATCAACAAATTAAAAAAAAAATCCGTGACTAATTGAAGAATTTTTTTGATGATCCACTGATGAATGTCTCATTAACTCAGCACTGTTTTCTGCTTTTGATGATTTATATTTTGTAAATTTCCTTTGTGGTATTAATGGTGTATAAAATAAATGCTTTAATGTAGTGATAACATGTTTCTTTACAGTTTATAAACATATTAAGTTGATTAGTCAATATGATATGTAACTTTGAATTGAATAAATAATAAAAATGTATTCATGCCAAATAAAATTATATATATATATATCATCATCAGTTCCTCTTTTTCTTATTTGCATTTCTTTTCAATTATATTTATTCATATTGGTGTACATGTATTGCATCACAGACATTAATTCCACCACATCCAATGATGTCATCACATTTCATACAAGCAAAATTAATATAAAGGAAATATTTTCATTATTGTTAACCAAAATTTGATGTAGTGACACAACTTGTATTTTAAAGTATAATATCAGTTTCTCTCTCTTTTTTTGTTTTCTTTTTATAAAATAGATTCATATAATTCTCAAAAATTGTAAAAATGATTTTTTCCCCCATCAGTAATTTTATTATTTCTTATATGTTATGCAATATAAAAAGACTTTTCTGAAAGTCTTATTTGTTAACTTTTACTTCCATCACAGTCTTTTGCAATATAAAATACCCAAATATTAATTTATGTAGCACACAATTAGTTTTTAGTGATCATAATTATATCTGGTGCAAAATGAAATATAAAATGAAATATTTATGTAATTGATATTTGAAACTAAAATTTTCCTAAATATTTGGTGTGCATATATAATATTATAAGCACAAGAAATTTGCATGCGTTACAATATTGAAATTCAAATTTGAAGATAACAATTAGCAAAGACTGCACTTGAGTACGAAAAAAACGGGGAATAAAAAACAAGAAAACCACAAAAATCACCTATTTATCAGGGTTATGCAATTGTTTTCTTAAATCCAAAATGAAAATAGCCATTTCCCTCATTTAAATATTATTTAAAAAATTAACTTATTTACATTAAATTGGCTACAAAAATGTTATGGTGTCCCCATTTGGATCTTTGCTGCAGGACTCTTCATATTGTTAGTCGGGCGTTGTAATTAACGCCAAAATTTTATTTTTGCAATTTTAAATATTTTCTATTTAAATCAGTGTTCAGAATTAGCGGTCATTAGTCGTCAAGTGCAAAATAGTGCACTTTTTTATTTTATTTTAACAATCAAATGTAGATGTATTATGTTTTTTTTTTTTTTTTTTTTTTTTTTTTTCACAGTAAATTCAATTGTAATAATTAACATTTGACAAAATTTTGTCTTACATGATTAAGTGCGTTTTCCTATTAATTTCTAAAAATGCTTTACATCAGTTTTACAGTTGTTTCAATTATTATAATCATGGAGATTAAGAACTTCAATAATTTTATATTAAAAACAAAATATTCATGTTTTTTTTTTTTTTTTTTTTTTTTTTTTTTTAAGCTAGTATACAATATTAGTTATGTTAAAAATGAATTTTAGAAATTGCAGCTAAAATTTTTAATCTGACGCCTAAGATACTTACAGTAGGCGTTATTTGACATCTACGGTTTATTTCTCAATTTCTATCACTGGTTACCATAAGAACACACCAAGTGTTGTATGTTGTGTTGTCTTGAACACAACAAGTGAATGTACAGATGAACATAAGACATTGACAATATATTTTAATTTAAAAGATATACAAATTTGTGTATAAAGCTATTTTCAAATTTAAATACTTTTTTTTTTTTTTTTTTTTTTTTTTTTGCATATTCAAGAAATTATTTTAACTCATAGAAGGTATAATTTGCTCCTATTCTTATATACGTTCCTAGAAATCGAATAAAATATTTTATTTTCTTATAAAAATATAGCATTTCTTAGAACTATATTTTCTCTGATCTATATTTACGCAGTAACATAATAAATAAGTAAATTTCTGAGACTTGAGTGTAATATTTCATATGTTTTTATAGTATACCATTGCTTTATGCAGTTTTAAATTAAAAACCCTAGAAGATCCTGTTGAAAACGTAAACATCAAACTTTATTGTAACCATATAATACACAAGTACAAAGAATAAAAAAATGAATATCATTTATTCATCATGTTTTCTGTAAACCAAAGTGAAAATAGTTATTTGACTCTTTAAAATATTGTTTAACTTATTGCACGTTATTTAAATTAAAAACAATCTTTTTATTTTCTTAGATAAAGAGAAAATGCATACATTTTAAAAGATTATTGTAACAATTGTTTTAATACATTAAAATTGATAAAATAATAACATCGGTTAAAAAAAATTTCCTTCCAATTAGAAATATTTATGAAATTTCCGATTTTTTATTTGAATTATTTTCACGTTATTTAAATTAAAAACAACCTTTTTATTTTCTCTGATAAAGAGGAAATACATATATTTTTTAATGTTATTGTAACAATTGTTTTAATACATTAATATTCATAAATTAATAACACATCGCTTCAAAAAATTTTCCTAACAAGTGGGAATGTTTATGAAATTTCCAATTTTTTATCTGAATTATTTTCTTTGTAACATAAATAATAAATTTCGTACATTTTTATATTATACCATTGCTTTTCAAAACGATTTTTCTTTTAATTGTTTATCGTTCACCCTTCTCGTACGGAAAAAAATCCGCATAATATTCTGTTGAAAATGTAAACATTACATGCAGCGATCGAAAAAGAAAGATCATAATAATGTAGAGTGTCAATAACAGTAATATTCCAAGGATGAGAAGTTTCTTCCCCATTGTCACTAAAGGCGCTGCGATCGTAATCGCGTTACCATTGAGTTCTATGATATTGTCCTATCTTGTATGTTTATCTATGGTATAGCTATGGTAAAAAAAAATTTACTTATAAAGATTAAAATTAGCATGTTGAATATCTCACTCTCAAATAGACAAAAAAAAAAATTACTTATAGTCATATATAAATGGTTTCACAGAAATTAAAAATATTGTTAAAGTTTAGACAAAATTGTGCCATAAAATCTTCTACACCTCATGCAGTTCTAAAACATTTGTAAGTATTATTCGTATTACATGAATATTGCATAATTTCTCATTAAAATGACAACAAAAATAAAAACCAGATTGATCATGTCTAGTGATAAAATTGCATATCATAATTGAGATATCATTTTAAAATAATTAACAAAATTTTAATATATATATTAGGCTTTTTGATATTGTATTTGATAAAGTAATAAATTGACACTTTAAAATAAAGAATATATATTTCTTAATATATATAAATATTTAAAATTCAAAATTATATATTAAACCAGGTAAGTAATTTATACACATGTATATATATATATATATATAATATGACCAATAATCAAGAAAATCATTTGTAAAAATAGAAGCAATGTAAAATAATAAAGTTCTGAAAAAGAAGAGCTTTCACTTTAAATTTATCAAATTTTGGCACATAATCAGATTCCTCCAGAGAAGTTAATTGGGCCTTTATTTATAACCTCTCTAGCATTTTTGTCAAAATATCAAAGAGTTATCAAAATATGTACGTGAAATTTGGAAAATCTTTTAAGAAAAGAACAACATTAGAAAACTTTAAGAGTATTTAAATATTTTTTATCACATGAAAGTTAATATGCTGAGGAGACGCCAGACCTAAACATTTTGAGACCAATATCAATATAATGCATAACACCAATTGTTATCTGGCAAAGAACGAAGGAAGTTTCCTTATAGTATTGCCTAACAATGGTGCAAAAAGTAGGACATGATTTTGTACTAATATATCTCTCTATATACATGTGATTTTATTAAAGTGTGCACACTGTGAAGAAAGGTTAAAAAAAAATATCGTATGCTCAACCAAAATTCAGAGTAGCCTGCGCATGCTATTATCTCTAAATCTAGCAGAACTAACAAAATCTTCCTTATTAAAAAAAAATAGTAACTCTTCCTCAATTTGAAAATACTATCCGAACAGACTAAAGAGATATACTCAAGAGAATGCAAGATAGCCTGAGGGCAGAAAAAAAAATTTAAACAAATCATGCTACTTTTATCCTATATTTATCATTTTTCACTTTTTTTTATTTATTTCTAGATACATTTCATTTCTTTTTCATTTTATATATATATATATATCTTGTCTCAAAAATAAACTTTTTATCATTTGTTGTTGTTTTGTTTTTATTTTTTCAATGGGATGTTAAATGAGTACTCTTATGATAAAAATTCTTTATAAACAATTTTGCACACTCCTCAGCAATAAATTATATCTATTTATTAACATTACTGAAAAATTTTGACTCATAAATATTTTATGAATTGGATTGCAATTCTCTAACTGTGACACCAGAAAAAATAATTAAACTCTATTGTAAAATTGAAATACAAATAACTACAACCTAAAAAAAAAAGGAATCACTATAGCAAAAAAAAATTTAATAATAAAGATTCTATCAAAAATCTACTTTGCCACCCGAAAACTGGAGAGCTCCAAGAGACATTATGCTCTTTTTGTGTTGTTTTTTGAACGCACGAAGATGCGATTCACAATGGCCAGGCATCATAGTGAAAGCAAACGAAGTAAACATTGAAATTAGAGAAAATGTTTAAAAATTCATATCTGCCACGATTTACGTTGAATCTTGCTAGGATTTTGGCAGACTGCATCATTAATTATGTTTAATCTTTTGAATCAATTTTAAAACAAAAATAATTAATATTTACAAAGTAGAAATTATATATTTTAACTTAGAAGAAAAATCGCGGTACTTTACCGGAATCGATGTCAACAAACGGAAATCTTTAATTCTCTATCCAGAGATTTAAATGCATGATTATAATTTAATTTACAAGTGATTATTGATTTTTAAAAGTGATTTAATTCTAGAAGTTATATTTAATTAATAATAATATCTTAGAAGAAAAGTTAAAAAGATTAATTTTAAAAAGATAGAAATTATTGACTGTTTAAATAATAACGATTAAATAATTAATTTAAATGTTAATTAATATGAAAACTTTTAATTAATGATTAATAAGGATTAAATATTTAATTTAAGTAAAATAATTAATGAAAACTATTGAATTTAAAAGTATAAATGGAATGTATCATAACATACTTAACCAATGAACCCCCAAAACTTTTCAGAGAAGCGCATTATCACAATGAACCTATATACAAAATTTGAAGAAAATCGGATAATTCTGCATGAAAAACCCATTTATCTAAATTAGGGGGGTTATCCCCCCTTTCCCCCTTTATACTCAACCAATGAACCCCCAAAACTATTGACAGAAGCGCATTATCAAAATGAACCTATATACAAAATTTAAAGAAAATGGGATAATTCTGCATGAAAAACACATTTATCTAAATTAAGGGGGGATTAGCCCCCTCTTTCCCCCTTTATACTCGACCAATGAACCCCCAAAACTATTGACAGAAGCGCATTATCAAAATGAACCTATATACAAAATTTAAAGAAAATGGGATAATTCTGCATGAAAAACCCATTTATCTAAATTAAGGGGGGATTAGCCCCCCTTTACCCCTTTATACTTAACCAATGAACTCCCAAAACTATTCAGAGAAGCACACTATCACAATGAACCTATATACAAAATTTCAAGAAAATCGGATAATTCTGCATGAAAAACTCATTTATCTATATTAGGGGGGGTTACCCCCCTTTTCCCCTTTTATACTTAACCAATGAACCCCCAAAACTATTCAGAGAAGCGCACTATCACAATGAACCTATATACAAAATTTGAAGAAAATCGGATAATTCTGCATGAAAAACTCATTTATCTAAATTAGGGGGGGGGGTATCCCCCCCTTTCCCCCTTTATACTAAACCAATGAACCCCCAAAACTATTGACAGAAGCACATTAGCAAAATGAACTTATATACAAAATTTGAAGAAAATTGGATAATTCTGCATGAAAAACCCATTTATCTAAATTATGGGGGGTTAGCCCCCCCTTTCCCCCCTTTATGCTTAACCAATGAACATCCAAAACTAATCAGGGAAGCGCCTTATCACAAGGAACCTATAAACAAAATTTAAAGTAAAACGGATATTTCTATGAAGAGTTATCGCGTTACGTACATACATACATACGTACGTACAGAACCGGCGGGCACATAAGCTCTCAGGCTTTGATAGCCTGTGAGCTAAAAAATAAAAAATATAAAAAATATAATGTAAAAAAATAAAAATGGGAATTAGGGGGTTCTCTTCACGATCATTTTGAGGGGGGCCTTTTAAATTTTAGAGAGGAAGCATGTGCTTTACGTGCCTTTTGGATAATCAGGCCCTGGTTGTCTCCCTACTCATACAAAATTAAACCAAATTATAACTACTGTTTCGTTTTAATTTGATCCGTCCTAATATATATAGTACATTAATCAGTCAAACCGGAATATCGGTTTTCAAGATGTTATTAATTCTCAATTAAACATTTTCAGCTGCGCAATTGAATTTATATGTGCAAGAGTAACAAAACAGTATTGATTTTAATGTTAATGTTAATGCTGTTACTTCTTTTATGTTCATCTGTAAAATATGTCTGTTGAACATGAAAATGTTTACTTGAGAATCGACTGCATCCGAAAAATTGTTAGTTGAGAAAACTGATTAATACACTTTAAAAACTATTCGGAAGCAATTCTCTAAATTAGTAGCAGCAAAAAAACAAAACAAAACTTCGTTTTTATAAATGCTTTTTAATTCTCAAAAACATAATGGTTTCTAAAGTTTCTAAAGATACAGCATACTTTTCGAAAACGTTAGTAACTTGGAAGAGGTCATTGTATATTTTCGTTCGTAATTATATAATATTTTCCTAGAATAACAATCACATGGCGTTGTCCGTTGTCGTTCTTTACAAAAGTGTGACGGCAAGATGACGATGTGACTATATGATGACAAGGTGATCTTGACCAGGTTGTGTATCATCATTCACAGATCTGGCATTGATTATTTTGGCATTAAATTATTTTCTATATTTATTCGATGTGTATGAAAACAATTTGAGTAAAAATTGAATTTTGTAATCGATTTTTCACTCTTTTCCTGATATGCTAGAATTATAAAAATTATGAAAGTAACAGAGCATATATATCTTTCAATAAATTCACTAGTTCGCGCTTTCTACCAAGCGTAAACGAAAAAGGTGAATTTTCTATAATCTGAGCACATGCCAAATTTTATTGTCACGGAATGTATTGTAATTGTTATTGAACTGAAACGGAAACTTTTTGGACAACATGTGTTGCAATCATGAAATTAAGAGTGATGCTTAAGATAAACATGAAATTTTATAAAAAAGTGATTTAAAAAAAACTATCTTTCTTTTACACTTAGTTTAGCATTCATCGTCTAGCGGTCGGGAAATAAAATTAAACTTTAGTACTCATCTTTATTTTAATTTAAAACTCACACCAGAAATTTAAAACAGTTTAGTTATTTAAAGAATATATACCTGTTTCAGTAAGCAAGAAAAAATCAAACTTGATTATTCTTGTGAGACGGCTGCCGACGACGTTGTGACGCAGCTGTTATAGCAAAAAACGTATATTGATACTGTACTGATTCCACTTCCACGTTCCAGTCCAAACATCTATCAAATATGGCTGTTGTTGAGGTAACAGTGTAGAAGTCATGTATTTGATGAATGTAATCAAGTCGATTTCAAGTTACTAGTGCATAGAAGGAAGATACATTTACTTAAATACATTTTCTGTTCTAAAGTATGTTTTTATGATATAATTTTTTTTTTTTTTTTTTTTTTTGAAAAATTCTCTTTTATAAGCATTCAATGTTCATCTTGAAAATCACGCATACTTTTCTGACTGCAATTCACGCTTCCCCCCCAAAAAATTCCCGTTACAATACATTTATTTGACGTGGGCACCGAACTCGTTTATGAAAAGTTCGTTGCTTTTTGTACGCTTGGTAGAAAGCTCACGCAAGTGAAATTATTAAAATATATATTATTTTTCATCTGTTTCTATTTTAAGATAGGGCAACAGGAAAGAAAAAAAAATGAAACATTATTTAAATTATCTTTTTAAGATTTCTAAATCGATTTCTCAACGTATGGTCGTAAATTAATTAATATTTTGACTATTAATTGATAAAAGCGTATTTTTTTAAAAAATATTACACTCTTCAGCTTTTATTTAAAATTTATTTTCTACTTTTCAGCCTTTAAAATGTTTCATTGTTACAGTTTCATAAAAATTTCGCCTATTCTGGCGAGCGTTTATTGGCGAATAATTAAATTTATTCTTGTTTCAACTCTTATAAAATAGTACGAGTTACAGAGAATATGTGGCGATTTATCTCCTGTGGCGGGCTAACGATAAAATGTCATAAAATTAATTTATTAGTTTATAATTAAGTTATAAAATATTAAAATGTTGTATTGTCATCGGAAACACATGTTTGAACGCAATTTTTATAATTCTAGCATATCAGGAATTGGGTTAAAAATCGATTACAAAGTAATTCCATCTTTACATACAGAAACCAGTTTGCGTGTAATAAACAAATGTAAAAAAAGTGGGAGGTTCACAAGTATGCAACACCTATTTCTCTGTAACTGCTTCTATAAAGGGCGGTGCTTCGATCGTTCATTTTGAAAGATGAAAGAAATATGTAGTGCTACTTGCTACTAAAGTGCGCCCCAAAAGTTTATAGACAACCATCTTTTTGGTTTAAAAGCTAACTAAACGAGTAAGAAAAACGAAACAAATTATGTAAATATATAATGAGGAAATAAAAATAATAAAATATTCAAACAACTTTTAACAGTCATAGATTTAATATAAACAAGAACGAAAAATCATGCGTCAAGCATAGATTATGTAACACTTTCCAACGCTTCCAAAATAATTTTACGAATCATACTCTTTTATAAGCTAAAAGATAACATCTAAGTAATCCGAATACTTTATTCAGCCCTGTATAGGATCTATAGATTTGTATATATACTACATAGGATGCTAAATTTTAGTTCAGTTAGGAAACACGTAGCACAGTTTAAAATTCTCCGTCTGGAGTTAAATAATACGGAAATGTGTTCCCGAACTTTTGTACTTCCCTGTATAGGATCTACAGAATTTATACACACCACGTAATATACAAAAAGCGATTTAAAATTAAAATCGCATTCAGTAACTTAAAACGCACTTCCAGGAATTATTGTTAACATACAGTAGAGAATTCTTTTGTGTGTCCCTGTAAATGAACGATGACTGCTATACACACAATATTCTGTAGTAAGTCTCTTGTAATGAACCTTATATAAATTTCAATGCGTTTAAAATAGTGAAACATTATTTAAATAAACCGCAGACGATTTTTCTCCATAGACGTAATGTAACGGAATTCTTTTGACTGTCCCTGTAAAGTAAGTATAAGTGCTATGCACACCCTATTCCATATTAAGCTTCTTCTAATGCACCTTAGTGATATATATAAATTTCAATGCGTTTAAAGTATTGAAACATTATTTAAATAAACCGCAAATGATTTTTCCCCATAGACCGCAATGTAACGGAATTCTTTTGAGTGTCCCTGTAAAAAAACTATAAGTGCTACACACTTCCGTTGAAATAGGGAACATGCTATAGATAACGATTATAACATATAAAATTTGCAGGGCAATCCGAGCATATTTACGGGAGTTAGAGCACGGACAGACGGCAGACGGCAGACGGCAGACGGCCAGACGGCCAGACGGCAGACGGCCAGACGGCCAGACGGCAGACGGCCAGACGGCCAGACAAACCGAAGTCATAAACACTTTTCAACTAGGTTGGAAAGTGTTAAAAATAAAGGCAAAAAAATGCTGTCCCAAAAGTATATAGACAACCGGTGTTAAAAGCTGATTTAAGTACTGATATCCAAAATTTGCATATTCCAACGTCATGTACTTGTGACGCAATAGTTTCCTGAGATAAAAACAAGTAATATAAAATAAAAAATTAAGTCAATTCCTACTTAGGTCAAAAAGAAATTTTTTTCCAGCGATCTACAGGCTTCGCCACTGATGGTATTTATTCCTAAATTTATATCCTGCTAAATATCTTAATTTTTGAAATGTATTATAAATTAAATAAAAAATAAATAGCTAAAATATCAAAAATGAATAGCTCGAAAAGTATTTCTCACAAAATTGTTAGACAAACTGCGTTAGAAAGGTAAAAAACTATTTTTCTTCATATAAATTTCAAATCTAATGATTATGCCGTTTTTCAAATATTGATTTTCAAAAATTAACAAACTTCACAATGAAGTATCATAGCGAAACTTTCACGCGTAAAAAGATAATGGGGCTGTTCACGGACAAAGATCAGGCGGAGCGCGGGCGAAGGGGACTAAAATATGGAGTGAGTCTATACTTTTGAACAGAAATGAAATGGAGTGAGTCTACACTTTTGAACAGAAATGAAATATAAAACTAAAATTAATTATTTAAATTTAATTAATGAATTAATATTTGAAAAAGACTGTATTAACATCAATTGTCATCCAGTACAAGTTTAAAAAAATGTATTTGAACTTGAATGGATGAATAAAGGGTATTTTATTAACGATTGAAAATTTGAACAAGATATATAAATATATAGAGAGTGTGAGCTAATAGTAGGACAGAGTTGCCAAGTCTCCGGCTTTTTGGACACCAGTATTTTAGTACAGAAAATGTTGTTTTATGTAATCGGAACATTCTGCGATTTCAAATAACAACATTTTCTCAAAGATAATACTGTTGTGCAAAAAGCCGGAGACTTGGCAAGTCTGGTAGGAATTGAATGAATCTGTCTTTCCGTTTCCGACTGATTGCAAAGATGCCTAGCAATGTGCAGTTTTCCCAAAAGGAAATTTTACAAGCAGCACTCCCTAACCTTTTTTCTCTCACCTACCCCTTTCTTGGACTTTCCATTTATGCGTGCCCCCTTCTCACATAAACCAGTTTTAAATATTTTGTTTACTACTTTCCTCAGTAATGTTCTTATGCTAGTTACCAATGTTAGACGCAGTTCTCTTAATAATTCCAATTTTCAACAACTTATCCATTTTGAACCACAACACAATATCAACATAAATCCACTGAAAACAATAAATATTAGCTAGAGATTTTAAATTGAGTACTCACAAAGAAGGATTGAAGCTACACCCATTAATACACGTTTATGAGTTTATGCTAATGCTGAGCAGTCGAACACTAAAATGATGATCTTCTTTCAAATGGGTTTTAAAGGAAATCCTGGAAACAAGAAGCCCCGATACCATTCATGTTTTTTACTTTCTTCTATCTATAATAGAAGAATGTATTGTAATCGAAATTTTTTTCGACTTCCGGATTTCGACGGATTTACACGTTTTAGGGGCCAGAGATTCCGAAAAACATGTTTTTACAAAATGTCTGTCTGTCCTTCTGTGTGTCTTCATTGTATCATCGAAAAGTGTATGAAGTTATGCTTCAAATTGAACCTAATTTTTTTTCTATGTTTTTGGCTATGGCAAGCAGGTTCTATTAGAATTTGGGGATATTTCGACGAAAGGGGGCGCTGTGATCGATATTTTTGTTCCATTTTCACTATTGTACCATCTAAAAGTGTATGAAGTTATGCTTCAAATTGAAATACATTTTTTTCTATGTTTTTGGCTATGGCAAGCAGGTTCTATCAGAATTTGGGGATATTTCGACGAAAGGGGGCGCTGTGATCGATATTTTTGTTCCATTTTCACTATTGTACCATCTAAAAGTGTATGAAGTTATGCTTCAAATTGAAATACATTTTTTTCTATGTTTTTGGCTATGGCAAGCAGGTTCTATCAGAATTTGGGGATATTTCGACGAAAGGGGGCGCTGTGATCGATATTTTTGTTCCATTTTCACTATTGTACCATCTAAAAGTGTATGAAGTTATGCTTCAAATTGAAATACATTTTTTTCTATGTTTTTGGCTATGGCAAGCAGGTTCTATCAGAATTTGGGGATATTTCGACGAAAGGGGGCGCTGTGATCGATATTTTTGTTCCATTTTCACTATTGTACCATCTAAAAGTGTATGAAGTTATGCTTCAAATTGAAATACATTTTTTTCTATGTTTTTGGCTATGGCAAGCAGGTTCTATCAGAATTTGGGGATATTTCGACGAAAGGGGGCGCTGTGATCGATATTTTTGTTCCATTTTCACTATTGTACCATCTAAAAGTGTATGAAGTTATGCTTCAAATTGAACCACATTTTTTTTCTATGTTTTTGGCTATGGCAAGCAGGTTCTATTAGAATTTGGGGATATTTCGAGGAAAGGAGGCGCTGTGATCGATATTTTTGTTCCATTTTCACTATTGTACCATCTAAAAGTGTATGAAGTTATGCTTCAAATTGAACCACATTTTTTTTCTATGTTTTTGGCTATGGCAAGCAGGTTCTATTAGAATTTGGGGATATTTCGAGGAAAGGAGGCGCTGTGATAGCCATTTAAAAATTTTATATTCAAAAAGATGTGCAAAAAAATTAGAAATCCTAAAAGTTGTCTTCGTTAAATGTTCGGTCTTGATACGGAGAATCCAGAACAATTTTTGTTTTGCCTCTATCTTAAAAAATGGCTGAGATATAGCGGTTTGAAATTTTAGGGTGGCTGACATTTTCAAACAAGACAGCAGATTTCATCCATAAACGGGTTAATTTATGTTTTAGTTAACGTGGTTTCGGCAAATTTTCTTTCATTGTTGTAACCATTAATCCTATTATATGCTTATCACTATATATTTATATTCGCCAACGTCAAATTCTCGCCAAACTTGGCGACAGTTGGCGAAATATTGCCAAGTTTGGCGACAAAAATAGGTTGCCATAAATAAAGCCAACTTGGCTGTAGAGGACAAATTTGGCGATATTCTCAATCAAATTCAATGTTGACGAGAACTGGGATTGAAGCTTCTTTAATTAGGTTCCACGCATTTTACCTTCGTGTTTTCCAATAAAATTAGCTAAAATCGTAAAATCAAGAAATAGGGAGGCTATCTGTTCCTGTCAGTTCAGGCCAGAAGGACTTTTCGTAGTTTAGTATACTTCAGTTGATCGCATCCCGGTAACCCGACGATTCGCAAGCAGCTGACGTACAACAGAATGACGAAAAATATTGATTTTATTGGCGATGTGATAGCGAATTTTGAAGTATTAACATGACTGAGATAGAAGAAAGTTTTGGGATTGGCACATCCGACTAGTTTCTAGATATTTCTAGAATCATTATAAAGAAAAGAACAATAATAGAAAAGGAGGGACACATACGAAATCGCAAGATGTTTTTAGTAGTGGGCAGAAATAATGGCAAAAAAGTGATCAACCAAGTATTAAGTTTAGGCATTTTCCTTCATTTTATGCGAATACCCTACACAAGTGAAACGAAAAATTTAAAGTTTTTTCTATCTCTTTTCATTATAATTTTTTGCATTATCCGCCATTACCAATGTAATTTTCACGTACCCCCAGCCGTCTCGCCACGTACCCCCAGGGGTACGGTGTTAGTGATGATGCGCTCGGTTGATATTTACCGAATTCTGTCAAAAGGTGATAATTTCCAAACAAAATCCCGTTCTGGATGACCAAAGAAAACAACTAAACGGCAAGACAGAGAGATTTTGAACCCAGAACCTGTTTGTACGGTCACTTTCTAAAGAAATAAGTGTTCCAGTATCTAAATCCACGGTCCATCGACGGCTGCAGGCAAGTAAATTTCTTGATTATCGCAAAATACGTCGTTCGCCAAAATTTAAACTAGTCGGATGTGTCAATCGCAAAACTTTCTTCTATCTTACACAGGTTTCGCATACACTAAAAAGAATCAGCACCAATTTACATCAAGGTCTAACTGAAACTCAAGTTTTGTTAAATTCCGTGCATTATTTCTTGAGATATAACTATCGCTAAAATCGTGTAAATCCTTCAAAATTCTGCATAGCAGTGCCACCTGCTGGGCGATTTTTACCAAAAACTAACCAGCACCAATTTATATCAGAGACTAACTGAATATAAAGTTTTGTTAATTTCTGAGCATTAGTTCTTGAGATAGAGCGCCCACAAAATTTTTGTCACATACAGACAGACAGACAGACAGACGTTTTCTAAAAATAGTCAAATCGTGTTCAGGACCTTCTAAAACGTATAAAACCGTCGAAAACCAGAAGTCGAAAATTTTCATGAATCCAATACTTTCTTCTTGTAAAGATAGAAGAAAGTAAAAAAGGCATACAGACGCTCGTGTTCAGTGGGCCCGAAATCACATGAATTGAACAGATGAATGGTTGAGTGTTCTGTTCAGTGATGAAAAAAATTTAATTTAGATGGCCCTGATGGTTGGGCATATTACTAGCACGATATTCGCAAGAAACCACGAACTTTTTTCAGCAGACAACAAGGAGGGGGTTCACTCATGATGTGGGAAGCATTTTCTTATAATGGAATAACCGATATTGCTGTTTTGAAAGGTCGTCAATGTTCCAAAGATTACCAGAAAACGCTCGAAGTACAGTTACTTCCATTTGGAAAGTTGCTATGTGGGGACAAATAGATATACCAGCAAGACAATTGCTCCATTTACATGTGCAACTCTACAATGCAGTGGTTTAGACAAAACCAAGTAACTGCTATGGACAGGTCAGCCATAAGTCCTGACCTGAACACAATGCAGAATCTCTGGGGAATATTAGCTAGAGACTTATATGCTAATCGTTGCCAATGTGCAACGGTTCAAGATCTAAAGCTGTGAATTGAATGAAGTTGGTTTTCTCTAAAGATAGAATTTTTTCAAAATCTTGTTTTGAGAATGCCTGATCGAGCTTTTATAGGATTAGAAAAAACGTCTTAAAAATTTAAACGTTAAAGAGAAAAAAATACACACACACACACACACACACACACACATATATATATATATATATGAGTTGTCTATAAACTTTTGGGACAGTAAAATCTAAGTTTTAATTTTTCTCACAAAGTCTGTGATTGTGTAATATTATTTTTGTATAGTATTATTATTGTCTTAATATTATTTATAATTATAAATTGTTTTGAAATTTTTACTCCTAATCGTAAAATAAGAAAACCCCGTTGTCTATAAACTTTTGGGACGCACTGTATCTCATCTTGCATAATACTATAGAACAGTAACGGCTCGTCAGGGGGCTCACAATTACTTTACTACCAGTAATTTCGGATAATAAAATTTTTCCTTGTTTGATCGTAGAACATCCCACGATTGAAAAAGGTCAAATTTTACATGCTAAAATTATGGTAGTAAAGTGATTATTGTGACCCCCCCCTGACTACTATAGAAAGGAATTTAAATTATTTGATAGCAAGGAATCTGATGTAAAAAAAAAAAAAAAAAAAACCGAATAAATGATTTTTTAAATTGCAGTTGGAGTGATATTTCAACTTGAAATTTTGAAAATTAAATTTTGATTACATAGATACACAAAAGATATAGATGATTTTTTTGAAAACATAGGTTTTATAACAGGGGTTGATCTAGGCAAAATTTGGGTCTTACTTATTTCCCCTTCACAAAAATCGATATAATAAAAAAGGCCTTTCACAAAATTCTTTTTAATAAAATAGAATAATCGATGTATCACAAAATTTTATTCCTTAAAAGCATACTCTTCATTAATTATTTTTATTTTGATAGGCTTTAAAATATGTCATTTGCAAACAAAACATCACTAGAAAGGAATATTTTAACAGAAGTACTTAAAGATGTTATTATTATTATTAATAAATGCTTAGTTGGAATTTAAGTAACTGAATATAAACTAAAACTGTTAAGACTAAATATTATGCCTTGTTTTAAATACTAACAAGCTACGAAATGAAATTAATGCCAATCACTGGAAAATATAGTTTACAGCTTATTGTCCTTTTAATTTTTTGAGATTATTGTAATTAAAAAAAAATAATAAAACTATTTTTTTTATGTTTGTAATAAAGGTATACCTATCAAAAAATTTACGATGCAGCTCATAATATAATTTTTTTAATCGCAAAAAAATTCTTAAAATTTTAGAAAAAAATGTTTATTTTTAAGAAAATCAAAAGTTGAAAATCTTAAATGGAAAATGTATAACATTTTTATTTTGTTCTTTCTGTGGTTGCCGTGCCTTCTTCCAAAATTTAAATGCATTTATCTCAGAATACATTTTGTCACTATTTGGCACTAACTGATCCGCCCGGAGTCACCTTTTCCCGGGATAACTTTAAATATACCTAAAAAAAGTGTTGAATGCAGATAGTGTTGGGGCCTCACTGCTTCCGACAGCACGACCCTCGAATTTGTATGATATTATATTTTTAAATGAAAATCTATCCAAGCGAACCTAGAGTCGGGGGCCCCACTGTCTTCGCCAGCGTGCATTTTTTAAAACAAAAGATACCATTAGAACAGGAAGGATACAGAAAAATCTCTCGCGTTTTATCGATATGTTTTTTTTTCTTTTTCTTTCTTTTTTTTTTTTTTTTTGTAATATCAAAGGTGACATGGCAATTACTTTTCTAAAATGCAGAAAACCGGGGACACACACACACACACACACTTCATAAGTTATCCTTATTATTATAGATAGATATGAAAATTGATACATCAAAATTTCTATGGTGCAGGAGGATTTTTTCTGAAGTTCTAAATGCAGCTGCAGCAACCCCCTTTCAACGGTAAGTCTGGAATTCTTTTGTATCTATTCCGTACTAAAAGAAACTTTCTCAGAAGATCTCAGTGTTCCTTAAGTCATTTAAAATAAGAACAGCTTTTGTCCCACAATGACCACTGCGAAGGTTTCATTGTAAATTTAAGTATAAATATCCAAGTGAGCATTTAAAGGACTTAGTTTACGGAATCCCCTGTAAAGATTGTGAATCAATATACATCAGAGAAACAAGTTGTACCCTGGAAGTCAGGCTTAAGGAGCTTTTAAAACAAAGTACCTCAATTCAAAATAGTTACATAATTATATAATCACTAATTATCATTAAAATACGGATTTAAATGCTTAAGTAATAAAAGTAGAACACAAAAAGGTTTATAAAAACCTTTTAATATAATGATCGACATGTTTCGAACGCACAAATGGCGCCATTATCAAGATCTACACGATAACTATTTTCGCAATTTTTTTAAAAAATAAACTTGAAAAACATAAATTACGAGATCATATGTGTAATAAAAGCAAGTGCTTAAAAATTGTCAACTGTAAACGTGAAAATTAATATTCTTGTATTGCTTTTTTTAAAAATTGAACAAGACCTGGTGCCAGATTTTAGGTAATTCAAAAGAGGTTGATTCATTCCATATGTTCTCGTTACGCATATAGATATCTATTGATTCACGGATAAAAGATGGAAAATAAAGTATTGATGGATTAATTATTTCACTATTCTTAAAATCAATTTTTAAAGTCTCGGTTCTATGTAACCTTGCCAAATCTGTAGTTCTTCAGTCATATTTGCTGCCTGCCATATGCTCTTTTAATCTTGTTTTAAACTTTCTAGTTGTCATTTCTATGTAATTTTGTAATGTTCCATCTACTCTGGCGATTGGGACTTCATAATATATAGGAAAATAGTTGCTTATTGTGTGATGACTGACCACGTCCTTGATTTTGCGAATACTGAATCTGATCTTTGCGAACCATTAGACTAAATTGCAGTAGCTACAAAATCCGGACATTTCTTGAGTCCTGGTATACGAATCTAGCCAAAAATCCAATTAATGAAGCCGGTCAATTTCCACCTGAATATTCTGTTTTGTTGTAACTTTAACTTTAAAATTAACTGTTATGATGCATATTTTCATTTTGTAAGTTGTTTATGTCATCTTTCGCGATTTTACGCTGTACTGTACTGATGAGGGACGAGTTTCATCCGAAACGTCTACTTTATTTAACCCCTTGGAGACGAGCGACACGTATGCGTGACGCATAAGATGCTCAGAATCCTCGATTATTCCCACCAGTTAATTTTTATTGTAAGCTTTGCCTTTTTTAATGATGGCATTTCTGCGATTCAATTAGGCAAAAATTTCGGTTTTAAGATTAAAAATTCTGTAAAGGACGCTCGTCGCGAAGGGGTTAATAAAAAGTTAAAATTTCAGTGCAAATTCACCTTGTTTAATAATTAAAATTCATAAAGATACAACTAAATGTAAATACATTGCTTGAAGGTGCGTAAAAACATACATAAAAACATTTAAAAGCACATTAAATACTTTTTAAAATCAAAACGTTTTCAACCGAACTTACTCGGTTTTCATCAGTGAAAAACTAATAGTTAAGGTGAGTTGTTGTCTTGTTCTATTAAACTGAACCTATAAAAGTAGATTTCAATGGATCCAAAATTATATTCCGCACAAGTAATTACCAGTAAGCTATCATAAGAGAGTCTCTGGAAATAATATCTAAAAAAGAAATAGTCTGTAACGATGTATTATCATATGATATGCAGTCTGAAATGAATGAATACATGATTGATTAACCTGTACTTGTTTTTGAAATGTTGAATGACCACACCCTTGAAGTAAAATGGTTTGTTCCGGGCAAGCTAGAAGATGCGAAGAGACAACAACTCAACTTAACTATTAGTTTTTCACTGTTTTTTCCACCAGTTTGACAACTGGTGGAAACCAAACTATCTTGATGATCACGTGCAGGGTGGGGCAAACTTCCACCAGTAAAAATGAATTGAAAATTTTGCTTTATAATTCCACAGAAATTCTGTATGAATAGGGAGTTTAAATTAGCCGAAATTTTCTATTTAAATTTACTGGTGGAAGTTTGCCCCATCGGTAATCGGGCCCTGATCACGTGACAGCAAAGAGAGGGGGGTGGTATCGCGGTCTGTCTCTTTCGTAGGCTACTCCCTGTAATTTGTGGAAGACAAACAAACAAACAAAGCATAAAATTAAAATGTTTATTGAAGCACTATACAGTAGTTGAACAAGAACTATATTTCCAGTAAAAGCAATAAATTACAAGCATCGATGGAATAAGTATTATATATATAGCTGCTCATTCTTTAATGTTTTTAAAAATGAAATATTTACAAAAGATCAGAGCACAAACCGCTCATGTGTTACACTAAAACATTAAAATCCAAAACAGTTAGTTACAAAAATATCCTTTTTTTAATTACATTCATATTTTAGTAACAAAAAACGGTTGTGTGATTCTCCTTTTTATGGCACATAATAAATATTTATACAAATTTGCAATTTGATGTGATGGAAGATTTCATGCATGGTAAAAATTTGAAGAGAAATTTTCGGTGAACTTTCTTTGAGTTAAATGAAAATATCTGACATCATCATTTTGATTGTTATTTAAAAAAACTTGAATATCAAGAATATTGTAAGGATATTTTTTTTTTGTAAGATTTAACCGCATATAAATTTATCCTGCTCCATAACAAGACAGTAAGTCCACTACGCACGGAATTATTTTAATAGTTTCGGATAAGTATATAATTAGTGATAGTAATTAATAAAGCATATAAAAAAGAGACCCCAGGCTTATTTTCCAAATCATATATTCATTGAATATTTTAAAAATATCTCTGGTTACCCCATATGATGGCCAGTAACTCAGTGATTAGCACACTACGCTGTCCCACTAGAGGTACAAGGTTCCGTTCCGGATTTGGGCAAGGTTCACTCAACCCTACATTCCTTAGGTGTCAAGCGTTCTTGAGGAACTAAACCTTGATTGTTCTCAAGTGCAAATAAATAGTCGTTGTATGTTCACCCATCGGTGAAAACTTTAGCATTTTTTTTAATTTTTTACTTTGACCACAAAAAAACTAGACACCTTGACAAGTCTTATAGTGCAAACTTAGGTGCATCTGTATGAGACGAGGCTAACGAAAAAGACAGGCTACCGCGGTGCATTCCACTTATCTTTGTTTACAGACCGCCAGAGTGACGTGATGCTCTTTTCGTACACCTGCATTGGTGCATTCGAGCATCACGTGACTCCCGCGGTCTGTAAAAAAATATATGCGTAAAGCACCGCGGTAGCCTTTCTTTTTCGTTAGCCTCGATATGAGAGTGGTGACGTGTGGGATATAAAATTTGATTGGTTGTGACGGTTTTGGAAAAAATAAATCGCCAAGTATCTTGGCAAGCCTGCCATTATATCCAAGCTAAGGTTTGTTAACTTGTTTTAACGTGCATTTACATTATGGCGTTATCGTCCAAGGCGTTGGCGTAACCAATCAGCGCAGCGTGAACAATAAATGAAGCACGCTGATTGGTTGGGTCTTATGGTTAAACGCCAGAAAGACCAACGTCTTGGATGATAATGCCATAATGGAAATGGAAGCTCGTCTAATTGAACTCACCAAGTTCTGGAATATAGGTTTGCCATAGTTTGAACAAAATCTTCTGTCTAAACAAGTCTGAGCATGTGACCTGTTTGTATAACTTTATTTTTTATTTTTATGAATTTTTTTAATATGAACGGACTTATGGGGCACCAGATATACGTAACTGTTAGTAAATCATTAATTAAGAAAGCCGACAAAAAGGAGGTCTTTGTCCCATTTATATTGTTTCGTTCAGTACTTTTAAATATTTCTAATCTCCTCTCATCATACACTCTCAAAACACATTTTGTCAAAAAAAAAAAAAAAAAAAAAAAATGTAAAAAGTGCAAGTCGAACACCCCTCTGATTGGAAGAGATTTTTCTGTTGTTTGAAGAAATTTCCGTCATCTCAGTAGAGAAATTCAGGAAATTATGAGCTTAGATTCGCGAATTTTTCATTCTTTGAGGGAAAAGGACATATGTAAAAATTCCGTTTCTAATACGAAAAAGTAACACGTAGCACAGTTACCGGAACACCCCTGTGATTTAACGAAAATGCAGCTTTAAATTTTAGAATTTTCAGGTAATTTTTACGTTAGATTGGTGAATTTTCTGTAATTTGTTGAGAAATGGTTACATCAGCGGAAATTCTTGAATTAAAAAAAAAAAAAAAAAAACCAACAGAAAAAGAACGAGGTCTGATTGGCAAAGCACATAGTTTTTCAATGATTTAATTTTTAAGAACTATTTCTGATCTTCTTATATCGTGAGTAACTATTTAATATGATATTATGACGCTATTTTCAATTAAACCTGAATGATTACCGACACATTGCTCATCTACACTCATATCTACACCATATGGGAGGAGCATAGGGTCTCTTGTTTCTATTACATTATAAGAAGACATAATTATCGATTTAACATTTATAAAGACGATAATTATGCCTCAAGATATTATTTATAATGCCTAAAAAAAGACAAATAAAAATTTATCTCGTAATTTATGCCTATGCATGTGATATCAGGATATAATCAAGAGTTTCGATAATAACCCGTGTATCAATATAGAGTGATTTAGACACAAATTTTATAATACTATGTAAATATCTCAATCATTGTAATATAAATGTACTAAAATTCTAATCTTAAATTACCCAAAAGTCACTTTTATATTTGACAGCCCTTCTGATATAATTGAGGATAGCTATTAAAAGAAACTGGAATTTTTAAGAAAGATACATTTTTACATGTTAAAATACTTACAGATTCAAATATACAACAGAATCAAATATATTTCCTCTTCTTCAAAACACAGTTTTTGTACACAATTACAGACACTATTAACAATTGAATTTGAAGGTAAAAAAGGATGGAATGATTCAGAAACAAATTTCTTATTACCTTATCGACCTTCATTAAAAAGAAAATAAGTCAACACTTTTTGTACACAATTACAGACACTATTAACAATTGAATTGGAAGGTAAAAAGAGACTGGAATGATTCAGAAACAAATTTCTTATTACCTTATCGACCTTCATTAAAAAGAAAAAAAAATGCAACATAGCTCCGTACAAAAGTATTTTTAAAACTTTTTAAAGCAAAACAAATATTTTATAAGTTATGCTTCCGTAATCTTAAACATCTTTTCGAAAAATATATTAAAACAAAGTTTTTGCATTTTTAAGCACTTGGAATTTTTTTAGTTCATACTACTGTACTGACATAAACATTTGTTCCTGCATACCAGAATACCATGCTGCAATGACTATTTTCTTTTTATACATATAGGAATGTTGGCTGTTTCGGTGGAAATATTTATTTTAACTAATTGGAATGCCGTTTGCGGAATGTTTACATTCATGAAAAAATGTTCTTAGGATGCGGGAATTCGCATGTTTACATTGTGCATTTGTTTAATTTCAAGGTATAGAACAAAGTATATTCAATATGTTAATAAATATTTTCTTTATACACGGTATTTCTTCTTATCGTTGACTAATATCTAATTCCTGAACCTTTAAGTTTTAGAAGTCGTAGCTCCAACTGCAAAAATGTTCAAATGTTGTTCTTTATCATGTGAAAGTCCACTTGCATCATCAAAATAGTTACTTTTAAAAAAATACGAAATTTTAAAAAGGTCCACGAGTCTTATATTTAGAAAACAATAGTAAAAATAGACCAAGTTGTAAAAATAAAAAAGTACAACAGTAAAAATGCAATTCTTCTACGACCTAAACTTACTGAGTTGTGATGCTTTGTATTTTATAAATTTTCAGCATTTTCTGCGCTAAAAACGGTACGAAATATGATTATCAAACCTTTGGTAAAGTTGGGTTCAACTTGGATTTGGAAATTCTCTATTTTTTGTTATGTAATTCACTATGTAAGTGTAATACTCATGGGCGGAGCTATGTACAGGAAGAAAAGAAGTATTAATAAGATTTCCGGCCGATAAAGTTTTGAAAATCGCGTTTTAATATTCTAACAAAATACTTAACAATAAATATTGGTCAGTCTTATAGTATATAATTCGGCTGTTAACAATGTTACATTGTATATACAAATATAATGTTATTTTTGTTGCAAATAATACAGCAATGAAAAAATACATCTGAACTGAGACGTGTTAGGATATTAGCAGGTTTCACGTTAAAAAATTATGTAATTCAGTTTTGCTGCTTTTTCACTTTTATTATTCTGTATTTTATAAGATTTAAAACTTTGCCAGAGTATTGTTGTAGAAGTATCAACGCTGCTTGAGGATCAGATTGAGGATCAACAGCGAAAGTTCTCAGTTTTTGGTTGTATAATGTTTTATAAAAGCCTAACATCCACTGGAGGACCGATGAATTGAAGGAGAAGCCAATTAACTAGGAATTCCAATTGATAAAGTTTGAAAATGGTGCCTGAATATTCTTGTAAAAGTAGAGGAATATTCTTAAAAAGAAATATTGGTCAGTCGTAAATATATAATTCGATCGTTAATAATGTTACATGCTATTATATACAAATATAAAGTTATTTTTGTTACAAATATTACAATAATGGACAAATACATCTGGTTTTAGACATGTTATGATATTGGCTGGTTTCATGTTTGTTATAAAAGTTACTGAATTCAGTGTTATTGCTTTTCCATCTTTGTTCTACAAGACGTAAAAGTTCGTCAGAGTATTGCTGTAGAAACATCATCACTGCTTGGGAATTAGTTTGAGGATCAATAGTCAGTGTTCTAGGCCCAGAAGTTGTAAGCTGCAGGTTTTGAGTTTCCGGTTATGTACAACGTTTTATAAAAGTGAAACATTCGTTGGGAGGAGCTAATATGTATTGGAGAAAAAACCCGATTAACAACGACTTCCGGTCGATAACGTTTTGAAATTGGTGCCTCAATATTGTTGAAAAAGTAGGCAAATATTCTTAAAAAGAAATATTGGTCAGTCTTAAATATATAACTCGATAGTTAATAATGTTACATGCTATATACAAATATAAAGTTATTTTTGTTACAGATGATACAGTAATGAAAAATACATCTGGACTGAAACGTGTTATGATATTGGCAGGTTTCATGTTTGTTATAAAAGTTATGTTTTTCAGTGTTATTGCTTTTCCACTTTTGTTATCCTTTGTTCTACAAGACTTAAAAGTTTGTCGGAGTACTGTTGCAGCAGCATCATCGCTGCTTGAGGATCAGTTTGAGGATCAACAGTGGGTGTCCTGGGCCCAAACGCTGTAGGCTGCAGGTTCTGTTGGGCTTGCCAAACACCTTGTGCAAGTGTTGTTGTCATGGATGTTTTTTCTGTTGTGCTAAGCTGTGGATCTACAGTCACCTGAAATTCAGAAAAACAATGACATATAAATACTATGAGAAACAGAAACAATACAATAACATGTAAATACTAGTAGAAATCAATTACATCGCAGGGAGTGTGAAAATTATTCATTATACGAGGACTTCGTTATAACCGTTTCTATGGTACTTACGTATTATACGGGCCAGGTCAGATACAACTGAGCCAAGCATGGCACCAATTATACTAATTACAATAACTCTTATTTTTGGACAAATGTATAGTTTATTTATTTATTATAGTGTATAAGTTTTTTAGTGTAATTTATAATTTTTTTATAATTATAGTTTAAAGTTTTTTGTAATTTATTTATTATTGTTTATTTATGTTATTTATTTATTTATTTTATATTATTTACCATTTTAAACTATTTTATGTATTTAATAATATTAAATTACTGTTTTGCACATTATTGGTAACGATAAACAAGAATGGAAATTGACAACCATTTTTGGCAATCTATCTGCTGACCCGGATAATACGTAAGTACCGTTTATTTTACAGCATTAGTAAATGTATTACGAGTCGTACATACAATGTTTAGACATAAATTGTTGAAAGTAAAACAGCTATTTCATAATGACTTTAAAGTTTTTAATTAGGTTTATATGGTTATATTTTAAGTTATATTATTTAACACTGATTATATTAAATCATCTACATCGATTCCCATCGTATATGGGCAAGTTTTCCTTTAACACAGAAGTACCGAATTTTCTTTTAATACACAAAATATTGTAGAAATTATTTAATTAACATTAAAAATCACGTACCCCTTTTTCTTGTAAGCTAAATTTAATTGCTACAAAATCTACAAATATTTAGTTACAGTAAATTAACCATCTAGTTAAATTTGTTTCTTAGAATTTGTTACATGACAGTTTCAACGAATTTTTAAATATCTGTTAAGGCTGTTGTTTAACCATATTTATCCTGATGGTACTTATAAGTACCACTTTAACCCCTTCGTGACGAGCGTCTTTTACAGAATTTTTAATCTGTTACCACCGGTTTTCCATATGAGAAATTTTCACCTACTTGAATCGCAAAAATGCTACGATTAGATAAGGAAAACTTTACAAAAAAAAAAAAATAATAATAACTGGTGGGAATAATCGAGAATTCTGAGCATCTAAAAAGTAGCTGGAAAGTTAATTCAGGATATAAAGGGTTAAACAAGATACAGTATAACAATGATTCAATGATTACTTCAATTTAATGGTAAATTCTTATGGTTCGGATTCCTCTTTATTTATTTCTATGTTATATGATACCCGTTTTAACGACACTTTTCCTCAATTTAACAATAACTTTTATAAATTTCAAATACTTTAAACAACTTTAGTGCCATTTTTTCTCTCTTTATTTTTTATCTATTGAACGAACGAAAACAACGATAAGTTGTTAAGTACAACCAACGGAAATTTAACGACACTTTTCCTCAATTTAACAATAACTTTTATAAATTTCAAATATTTTAAACAACTTTAGTGTGAATTTTTTTCTCTTTATTCTTTATTTATTGAACGAACGAAAAATCCGATAAGTTGTTTACAGAATTATACAAGCAACTGAAATTTAACGACATTTTCCCTCAATTTAACAATAACTTTTATAAATTTCAAATATTTTAAACAACTTTAGTATCAATTTTTAGGTGCGTTCGTAATTATATAAATACATAGCACCTATAGTCGTCGTCTGGTTCGTCTGTTCGTCTGTCCGCATATCACAGCGCAAAAACTACCCTACCGAATGGTTTGAAATTTAATATATACTATCGTTGGAAAATTTTGTCGAGTCATTTCAGATTTTATGAACATCGAATCAAAACTTAAAAAAGATATTAATAAAAGTTTTCTTTATCTATTAACTCCTATCATACGTAATCTATATTATAAAAGCGCAAGTCATGTGACTGAGAAAAAGTAATACGACGAAACAACTTATTTTTTCATATGCCAGGCGGTCATTTTTATTCAAAATTATTTTTTCGAATAAAATTGCATAAAAGTTACAATTTTAGAAACATCGTTCAAGAGAATTGTTTGCTTGATAGATGGGTTACATTAAAAAATGTATAGATTCTGAAATAACTTCAGTGGAAATTAGGTTAACAGCCTAATATCTCAACCCATTAGAGTAAATAAACACACGAGATTCGTTCATTATCAGTCATAAAAGTATTAAACCATGGAGTTAATCATTCACAAAGCAAGATCTCCATGGTGAATTTTGCAGGGTTGTCTGGTGTAGAAAAAAAAATCGCATTTATAAACGTGGTATACGTAATAATAATAATAAAAAAAAAGAGGCATGATCATTTCGCTCATAGTAGACGATATAATTCCTTTCTCTGAAATAATAAGGATGATATTTTTACATTGTGAAACTAGTTATAAAACGAACGCACTTCATATGTCACGTTTAACGTACAATTTCCAACTTGTTTTCTCTTTATTCTTTACCTATTGAACGAACGAAAAATCCGATAAGTTGTTTACAGAAATTATGTAAGCAACTGAAATTTAACGACACTTTTCCTCAATTCAACAAAAACTTTTATAAATTTCAAATATTTTTAACAACTTTAGTGTCAATTTTTCTCTGTTTATTCTTTATCTATTGAACGAACGAAAAATCCGATAAGTTGTTTACAGAAATTAAGTAAGCAACTGAAATTTAACGACACTTTTCCTCAATTCAACAAAAACTTTTATAAATTTCAAATATTTTTAACAACTTTAGTGTCAATTTTTCTCTGTTTATTCTTTATCTATTGAACGAACGAGAAATTCGATAAGTTGTTTACAGATATTTTACAAGCAACTGAAATTTAACGACACTTTTCCTCAATTTAACAAAAACTTTTATAAATTTCAAATATTTTTAACAACTTTAGTGTCAATTTTTTTCTCTTTATTCTTTATCTATTGAACGAACGAAAAATCCGATAAGTTGTTTACAGAATTATACAAGCAACTGATATTCATAGCATATCAGAAAGAAAATATTAAATAAAATCAAGCTTATTTGACTTTCTTAAAAATTAGATTTCCAGAATTTATGGGAAATCATATATGCTTAGAAATAATAAATAATCTAAGTTTATTATTAGCGGATTTCAGGATATTAGATATTATTTGAAGTGAGATGAAATTTAAAATGTCTTTGAAAATTGACTTTGAGACTTCTGATCTAAAAAGGATCAGGGTCCCATAAGTCGTGTTTTTGGCCCATGAAATAAGACTAAAATTCGATTTTGTTCTACTGACTTAATTATTTCACTTTTTAATGTTAGAAGGTTTATCCTGTTTGATTTTAACAGTAGTTTTTGCATTTTGTTCGGATTTATATGACTTGCACAAGCTCAAAGTTCGTATTATTCGTAGTTTTTGATGAAAAATACGCAATTTCTCTTTTTCAATTTTTAATATATTTTTTAATATTTTACTATGAGCGCAGATTTGCAACACTTTTGTTTTTCATATATTGTACATTTTGATGTATTTTATGATATATGTAAAGAAGAAAGTGTTGCACGATTGCGCTCATATAAATAATTGAGGAAAAATTAGGAGAAATTGCGTATTTTTCATCAAAAACTACGAATAATACGAACTTTGAGCTTGTGTAAGTCATATAAATCCGAACAAAATGCAAAAACTATTGTTGAAATCGCACAGAATAAATCTTCTAATATTAAAAAATGAAATAATTAAGTCAGCATAATAAAATCGAGTTTTAGTCTATTTCATGGGCCAAAACACGGCTTATGGACTCTGATCCTTTACTAGTTTTAAAAATTGCATTTATTGTACAGTAATGCCTCAACATTCGCGGTTTTAACATTCGCGAGTTTCGATTATTCGCGAATATGAAAATGCGGAAAAACTTAACATTGACGAGAATCTGACTTGATTATTCGCGATTTTTAAAAAATATTATTATCGCTTTCTTTTTCAGAATTTATAGTTGTTAAAGATTATTTCCCCTGTATTCCGAGTATATATTTACAAATCAATTTTCAATTGTCAACTGAAAAAGGAGTGAGTGTTGTAGGAAAGCAAAATAATAACAACAGCAGAATACTCATTGCAAAGGTGATATAATAAAAAGTTGTAAAGGGGGTAACGGCATCTTCAATCTATTAATTAAAAATGTGCAGGTTCTCGTAGAGATGGAGCTAAAGCTGCACTTAGATAGGAAATAAAAGAATTTCTGAATCATTTAGCTGTATTTAAATATTGTATTTTAATATTGTATCGCATACTGACTCACTAATACATTATCATCTCTTTGCGATTTGCGAATAGAGAGAGAATAAAAATTACTTTATATAAAAACCTAGGCTTTTTTAGCTGTAAGTATTTCTCCAGTCAGTTAATTTGAATTATCTTCAATCAATAAATTTCATGTTTATGAACATGTGTAAACATTCACCTTCTATATACATGCTATGCAGAATGTATTGAATATATATTATCCTTTAGTTCTTTGAAATGCTGTGCCACTCCAATTAAAATTTTATAGAACGTAACTCATATTTTAGTGCAGATAGGTAGACTCAACATTCGCGGATTTGACATTCGCGAGGTTTTCCTGGAACGTAACCCTCGCGAATGTTAAGGGATTACTGTAATGCATAAGACGCTACTAACAAGGAAGGTTTCCTTAAAGCGCATGGTCAGAATATTTTGAAAAAAAATTGTTAATGGACGTACTCATGTACGTTATAAAAGATCAGTCAAAGTTAGCTGCGGAATCCCAGTAGAAAATCTGTAAAATAAATAAAATTTTTTCAAGTATTTGGCGCAAAAAGACCCGGTTTGGCGAGAAACATCTTTCCCCCGCCAAGTGCAGGCGATTTTAATACATTTTGAAATTGCTTGTTAAATGAGTGTTTAAACGCGCATTTTAATGAATTCAAACTTAAATGACGAAATAGTTTATTATTATTTCGATAAGTTTCTGTACTATATATAAGTTGCGATTTGATGCAGTTATTAAATTGTACACGGTTTCACCGGTTGGATAAAATTTAAGTGCATTTTAAAAGTAACTGCCTGATTAAGAATGCCGTCGTTATAATTTTCGATACGAATAATTCGTTGTTTCTATGACAACAGTTCCCTTGTCTCCTACCCTAACAATATAGAAGTCGAATTGAAAATGCTCAAAATAGAACCACAATTTCAAGCTTGAAAGAAGTTTAATCCCTTTACAATTTGTTCTAAACTGTATAATACGATGGTTAAATTTCATAATATATACATGTAAAGATATATGACAAAACTGTCGTTAAAAAAATGTATTTATTTATGTTAAACTTACTTAAACTAGTTCGGTATGAAGAGTAGGAAAATATTTTCCTTAAAGAGTATTTACCATAAAAGCGTATTTTTTTTTCAATTTCATTGTGCCGCCAACCGACGCTAAATCGCCAAAAAAATAAATTTTCATTATTTTGTTTTATGGACGCTATATCCAGGTTCCGCAGAAATTATTTTCATAGATATACATATCCCCATGAGAAGAATATTCTGCAATTTCTTCAAATTTTTCTGAGTATGCGGTTATGGAGATCTTCCTTGTAAGCATTACAATCAAAATTTCAATGCGTTGTTTATTCTTACCCTCTGGAACAACTGGACAGCAAAAGCCGTAACTTTCTTTAAATCATCTGATACTTTCTCACAAAGCTCTTTAGTTACTAGGGAAGAAAAAAAAAAAAAAGAGATTATCAACTATTTATTACACTGTAAAAAATTTCTTAAATATTTTCTGATATAGCAAACACGCTTACGTAAATTTAATGCAACTTCATAAAATCAGGGGGTGGATTTCGTCTACATGACGCAATGGGTAGTAAGACTTTTTCAGAGTACCTACGGATGTGCACTTCTAACCAAACTACTAAGTATTAAACAAATAGTTTTCGTATTTTTTGCCATCTAGATTTTAGCGCCTCGGGTGCACAGTGTGCCAGAACGATGAATTTCCAAGACATAAGTGAAAACTGTATATATTTTCCCAAGGTTTGTAAATTATGTAGAGTTCTATAAGTCTCACAGTATGAGAAACCTAATATGTTTTTTCTCTTACGTACTGTCTAGCGCTGTTTTTAGAATGAAATGTATCGAAAAAATAGGAAAAACTTATAAAAACCTAAAATGAGTAACCGAGGAAAAAAAATTGTTAAGTAAGTCCAATTTTTTATATTGTTGTAAATTATTTTTTTTCTTCTTTTGAGCCTGTCTAATTTTTTTTAATTATTAATTGGGTTTTGATGCCTATGTATGGTTTTTGATGCCAATGTATGGTTTTCGATGCTTGTGTATGGTTTTTGATGCCAGTGTATGGTTTTTGACGCCAAAGTTTGTATTGTTTTTGACGCCAATGTATGGTTTTTGATGCCAGTGTATGGTTTTCGATGCCTATATATGGTTCGTGATATCAATGTGTGGTTTTTGATGCTAATGTATGGTTTTTCATGCCAATGTATGGGTTTTGACGTCTATGTATGGTTTTTGATTTTTTTTTTTATAGTTTTCATCATTTTTGTCTTGTAAAGTCAAGATCCCGCTATATCCCGCAAAATCGTTGGTACATTCCTCTTCTATAGGCATTTGAGGAGTGGGAAATGTTGGGATTACCTGCGCCCAGGTTATATATACATATATAACTATTAATGAAACATTACTGATACACCAACAAAAACATTGAAATGATGAATAAAAATATAATAATTAATGGACAACTATACAGTACCCCCCAACACACTGAATATAAATTTCATATAAATAGTAAAAAAAAAGAGAGAGAGAGAGAGAGAGAGAGAGATTGAGTTACAGAAATTGAAAAAATGAAATTTGTGGAACTTAGACAGAATCTCCAGGTCCTAAATGCCTAAAGCACCAAATGTGTGGTTTCATCATCATATTAGCCTAAATATAGCTAAAGAATATGATTTTGGGACAACCACACCCATAAATTAGAGAAATAAACTGTGAAAAAACAATTAAGTTCAAAATAAAAACAAGATAAAAAAGGATAGAGGGAAAAGAAAACATCAAATTACCAGATAGAAAGCATAATTCAACACAAAACACAAGCATTGGAGACAATTAGTACATGATGCCAAAATAAGTTTTTAAAAAGATGATGAACCAAAGATCATTATTGTACAGCAAAACCAATTACACACCCCAATATATATTACCAGCGCCCTCTGTAGAATATTTAATATATATATATATATATAACATGCTCTTGTTTAAAAATAACTAATTTGATATTTTGAGTTATAAATATATAAAATGAATACTTTGTATAAAATTAACAAAAATACATAACAAGGCATATTGAAACATAAGTTTGAGATTTCGCTCATTACATGCGGCCAATGTTTGCAAAAAAAAAGGGCCACTTCGTCATAGTGTGGGGCGATCACTTCTCCATGTCTGGAATTACCTTCGTGAGCTTCAGAGTTACTCGCTATTGCAAGGAAAATAATTTCTTACTTTCAGA
The DNA here is from genome assembly GCA_963931845.1 of Maratus michaelseni. NCBI lineage: Eukaryota > Metazoa > Arthropoda > Arachnida > Araneae > Salticidae > Maratus > Maratus michaelseni. The sequence continues at coordinate 144,044,721 of OZ007597.1, forward strand.
TATTCCCTTATATATAGTGTTCAAATATTCCCTTATATATATTATTCAAATATTCCCTTACCTTAATAGAAGAACAAATCTGAATTATCACATTTTCAGTAAATCTCAAGAAACCAATAAGCCTATTGGTTTCTGAATTTTATAATTGCTGCTTTTCCTAACGGTTTATGAAGAAAAGGAAAAGTTTCTAGAATAGCGAGTAATTCTGAATGTTTACCAAATTACATTAAAATTTTGTAAAAGTTTCTGATACGCGAGAAAAAATTTTCTGCAAATAATTTACATTTTAGACAATATGTGTAGGTAATTACATGTAAAAACATTAAAAATAAAAGATAAAAATTAAAAATCATTAGGAGAAGAACCAATCATAAATATCGAAAACATGTTGGTTTCTGGGATTTCTTATTGGTTCGATTAATAATAAGGGGAAGGTTTATAATAAAGGGAAGGTTTTTGAAATAGCGGCTAATTCGTTTTGTGGGGTTACATAAAACTTTCGTAAACATTTCTGGTACAGCAGTTATTTTTCTTCAGAATGTAGACAATTTATTTAAATAATTAGTATTGAAAACATTATAGTTAAAAAAATCGCTATTTTTTCATAAATCAATTTGTCTGTGAAAAAAAAAATGAATTTTAAATAAATAAAAATCAATTTTTGTTTAAGGTGACTCTAGCAGCACAAGTTTTTGTTCTTATAAATTTTGAAATACCAATATTTTAACTTCTGGGGAAATTAAGTCATTATCAAATACATTTTTCAAAATCTGATATTGACATATTATGATTTGAAAAACTGTTTTCTTTCCTTTCTTTTTCCTTCTTTCTTTCTTTCTTAAGAATTTTTTTTTAAGGTAATAAAGTAAACATTTCCAAATTTATAGCTGTTTCCAAAATTTTTCAAATTTCAGTATTTTCCTGTTCAATAAATGCAAAAAATTCGATGTTCTATTAAGAAAATTTGGTGCTCACAAAAATCACATTTAAGCATAAATAAAAGCATAATAAACTAGTATTTGCATATTATTGCACCAAAAAAGAAAAATGAATTACATAAAGATTTGTGTTGGAAATTTTCAAAGTGTATAACTATTATTGTGGAAAGAAATAGTGACAGTGATTCAACAGAATACAGATTACATAGTCAAATAATATGTAATTAACCGCCCCCCCCCCCTCCCTTCCCACAAAAAAAAAAAAAAAAAAAAAAAAAAAAAAGATTAAATGAAAATGTACTAGACTTGAACAATCACGACAAAAAAATATACACATGCATGTGATTGAATTATATAGTTAAATAAACTTTTGAGAAGATATCCAAAGAGAGATTGGGGGTGATTTTTAGGTATATGAAAAATACAAAATCAAAAATTGTATAAACCTTAATAATAAATTGCAATAAAACTAAAAAGGATTTTGAGAATATATTGGAAAGCAATACGGGATACATTGTAATAGGAAATAGAAATAAACACTGAACGTGGACGGATAATTGCAATAGAATATAAGGAATTGATGAGTGCATGGGGTCAAAATCTTATAAGTGGGACTTCCCAGTCCCCAGTATATCTCTTGCCATTTCTTTGCAATATAAATTCTCATTTAATATTAACATGTTTCTCCGTTATTGTTCTGCAATATTATGCTATTTCTACTGGGAAAATCTGTTTTTTAATCTTTAAAATGGAATTTAAATATCTGAACAGTCACTACTTTCCCCTGTCTTCAACCCATAACTTGATCATTAAGACCATCACCAAACAATAATTATTAAAATAATTTGCAAAACCAATACATTTATTATAAATATGAATCTCATGGAGAATAATAATAAAATTTTTATATGAGTGAAATGTGTAATATTTGTTTTTTCTGGGTCCGTCACTTTTCTGGCCTCTACTGTCCCGGTGTATGAATTTCCTCATATTTCCACAAGATGGTTATATGCAGTCATTTTCAGTACTGTTTCCAGTAGGGGAGCACATGTTGTTCTTAAAAAGTGTCGCCATTGCTTGTTGTTTGTTCATAAAGAAGATTTTTTGGATTGAAAAGAATAGGGAAAAGGTAAACGTATGTTTATTAACGGTCACTACTGTCAATATTGTTAATTAAAATATTGGTATTTATATATTAACCAACATCTAGCTATTTAATCGTTGGTTTGATATGTCTTTAAATATAAAGCATACAACATTCCAAAAATGTTCCTTTTTAAGTAAAGTGGAAAAATTGCAAAAAATGTCACTACTGCTCCTATTACTTCTGTTCTTTACAATTTGTGTTTTGTCTGATAAAAATCGCTATATCATATTTATTTTTCAATAACGTTTGTTCTCATCTACTAATTATTTTTCTGAAATATATCAGTGGTTATTAAAAGTTCAAATTGATTATAATATGAGACTTTTAACTCCCTTGAAGGGCACCTGTATATTATATATACCACTTAATTTTAATCCCAAAATGCCACAATGATACCAGAATTTTATAATCAAACTTTGAATTTATAAGGTACATGAGGAAAAGCTTTTACTTATTTTAAAATAAATTCGTTCGTGAATCCTGGTGTCAATCAATCATTTCAGTATTTTAGCTACAAGAGTACTTTGTCCCTGAAGGGGTTAAAAGTCAGATATCAGCAGAATATTAGCAGCCAAAAATCACACTTATGAGATATTGGCCCATAACTTGACAAATATGGCAGGGAAAAAAAAAAGGGAGAGAGTGAAAGAGGCACACATAGTCTAAGAGAAAGAGAGAATTCATCGAAAAGAAAAATGAAGTCATACAGAAGTAATACAGAATACATAATAATAGGCCACGTAGTTAAATAAAGAGCAATGAGTGTAAAACAATGTAAAGATTCGATAAAGATGAATTAGATTTAAACTGAGATGACAAAGAAAAATAAACCGTATTGCAATAATAAAACAGAATTTTGAGACAATATTGGAAAACATTTAGTGATGCTTGTAAAGGAATTTAACCTGTTAACTGGGGAATAAACTTTTGTTCAACTGATATGCCTGATAACCAACGGGCCATACTACCACCAGTAAAACTAGTCGTTGGGGGCCACCGTAATACTTACCCATCATGGATATGCATAATGTAAAATATTAAAATAAAAATGTGTAAACTACTTATAAAATGCATTGCAATTAGAATAAAATCGTGGCTTGATGACGTCATAAACTTTAAAGGTTCGATTGCTGAATTGCTTGAAAGAGGTTTTTCCTTATAACTCCAAAAATAATAATCCTATTAGCTAGCGGTTTATTGCATCTGATTAAGCGTCAAATTTCCAATTAAAATATATCTTTGAAGTGAAATTTGGATGAAATACAGGGTCATGAAAAATCGAAGAGTGTGGAAAATAGGATTCCAAATATCTCGGCAACTCATTATCCGATCGACTTCATGCTTTATGCAAAATTTATGTTTTTTTATTGTCTTTTATATTCATTTCTTAAAATAAACAATTTCGAAAATTTTTATATACCTTTCATCAGAACGAATATTTCGAGAGTCCGAAAAAAATTGTTCCGGTTAATCGAGGTTATTGAAATGAAATAGGCTTCTTCCCATTATTACATACTAAGTACATACCAAATTGCAAGTCTCTATCTCAATTTTTTCGGGAGATAGAGCGTTTACAGACACACAGACACACAGACGGACGGCAAATTTTTTTTTCTAAAAACATGTTTTTCGGAATCTCCAGTGTCTGAAACGTGTAAATCCGTCAAAATTTTTTTTTCGATTTTCAAAACGATTACAAGACTTACCTTATACTACGTATGATGGGTAAGTAAAAGAATAGAAATATTTTCCTTATTGATGGCAGTCATTTTGCGTGAATAGGAAGTTTTAATAAGAGAAAAATTTCTATTAAAATTTTACTGGTGGCAGTAATGCGTTCAAAATATTACGGTAGTAGTTCGTGTATGACTAAATATTTTGTCATACCCAGTTAACAGGTTTTAAGGAATTGATAACCACATATTAAATTTCAATAATGATGAAAAAAAAACCTGAGTTACACGCTGAAAAATGATTTGATGGTGATACAGAAAACGTAGTAATAGAACAAATAATTTAATGTGACGCGATAAATGTAATAGAATGAAAGGAATCTATGTAAATGAGTGAAAGGATTCCTTAAGACCGACAATAATGAAGATAAAAAAGGTGAACAACGAACAAACAAACAAACAAAAAAACAAGATTTTGGGAATACATTAAAAACAAAAAATGACAGTGATATAGAAGAGCAAGATTAATATTGCATTTAATTCTAGAAGAGTTACGAATATTGAACAATCGTCTACATAGCCAATAGACGTATCACCACTCTATTTTTTGAAAAAACTTTTAACAATCTCATATTGGGAAAACAAACAAAAATATCCAAAATATGAGATAGGTACTATTTATTTATTGGTATTTTATTAGCGTGTTACATATGTTATTAGCTCTCACGCCTTTTAAAAAAGACATTACCTATATAATTTTTTAAAAATAAATGTAACGTTTTGTAAGAAACTTACTTGAAATAAACTTTTTAAAATAATAATAGTCTAGAGATTAAAATCATTGTTCATAATTACATGAGGTTCTATCCAGGGTCGGCCTTACACTTTAGGTTGTCCAATGCCATTGCCACCTAGATAGCTCTAGGTGGCAATGCCAATGCACTACAATTAAATCCGGTTACACCATGCGATAGTGGCATCGCATCACAAAGTGGAGACCGAGACTAACAAGTTGTCATTACATTGTACAGTTAAGAAAAAATCGCTAAGTGAGAAAGATACTATTTATCAATACCAATAATTTATTATTATAATTAATTAGTAATACTTAATAAGATTTTTATTGATTCATAATTTAATTCCCTTAGTATAAATCTTTTATTGTAAACGATAACTTTCAATTAAACCATACGCGGGGTCATATATATATCACTGGTCCGTTTTCTGAATACAAGAAATTCTGAAGAAAAAATTTTGTAGTAGGTTTTTACAACATTTGGACTAGAAATAACCTTCGAGGTAGGTTTCTACAAAATTTTCAAGAGAAATCTATAGATAAGATTAAATAGTGGTGTTCAAAAAATCGGACCGAGTGGTTGTCCTGCATAGGGATACATAACCAGAATTTATTTTCTTGACTCGCAACCTCAAATGGAGGTGTTCCACCATTTGATTGTACACGTACATTTTCCAAAACATGATGGGAAGGTCAAATTATCAACAATAATACTTTTAGCGTACAACTCTATCAATTTTATTTTGTCACAATTTTTTTTTTCAAATGATTGAAGGATTATTAAAGTCAGAATTTTCAAAGGGAATGGCATTTTAACCATTCTTTAATTCTTTATGATACAAATCTTTTCAAATTTCTTTCAAAAGAGAGTTCATATGTATCTAAGAATACATTTAAAATATGCAATCACATCTATTAAAAAAAAGATAAAGATGAAAAAAATGTAATCGCTCTCGCCTTCTCTTTCAAAAAAAAAAAATAAAATAAAATAAATAAATAAAAATAAATAAATAATCTCTGAACAGTTTTAGAGCGGTATCCCCGTTTCCTGGTGGCCCTAAATGACCGCCTAGGTTCGCCTAATGATAAAGCCAGTCTTCGTTATATTACTTCAGACTATGTTGGAAATTCAAAATCCTCACAATATTTGGCTTTGCCATTGCATCTCAAATAAAAGTAAGATTAAATGGAATAATGTCAACTTGGACGCATAAAATGGCGAAAATTTTAATCTCGGAAAAGAGTAGTTTGAAACTCAAAATCCTCACAATATTTGGCTTTATCATTGCGTAGGAACTAATCTCAAATAAAAATAAGATTAAATGGAATAATGTCAACTTGGACGTATAAAATGGCGGAAATTTTATTCTCGGAGAAGAGTAGTTTTAAACTCAAAAGCCTCACAATATTTGGCTTTGTCATTGCGTAGGAACTAATCTCAAATAAAAGTAAGATTAAATGGAATAATGTCAACTTGGACGAATAAAATGGCGGAATTTTTTAACTCGGAGAAGAGTAGCAGAAAGAGTTTTAGTGATATGCTAATAATAATCAGCTTTCATGGTGATTGATGACCAGTATAGCGGGATATTGAAAAAGACTTTTTCCCGAAAAGAAGAATTTTATAAATATAACAGGGATCTGTGCAGTCTTTATTTTGACTGCCACTATTTCCAAATAATAATCTTCGAGGTAAATTTCTCTCGAAAATGTTTTAGAAATATGCCACGAAGGATATTTCTCTTACAAATGTTGTAGAAATTTGCCACGAATGCTTAGATATAAAAGCAACCAAAAAAATGATCGCACCTAATCTTAATACGACATAAAAGAATGCGAAAGCTTTAAATGTAAAATTTATCTTGTTTATGAAGAAGTGACAAATTTAATCTTTTGCACTCCACTGACACCTGTATGGTGACATACTAAGTTTAACCTGAAATGATTGATTGACACCAGAATTTTGGAATGAAAATTTTCCTTTTATTAAGTACATGAATAAAAACTTTTACTAATTTCCAAATAAATTTGTTTTTAAATTCTGGTGTCAATCAATCATTTCAGGTTAAACTTAGTATGTCACCGTATAGGTGTTAGTGGAGTGCGAAAGGTTAACCTTGTTACAGCTTTTATCAAATATGATACATAGCTGAAAATATTTTGATACTTAAAATTTAACTTAGTTACTTTAAAACCAAGGAGCAGAAATATTTCTGGTGATCTAATTGGAAGATTTCAATTTACTTCACACAGCCATGAGGAGTCAATCTACCATGTAAATCAACTGTTAGATACATTTATAACATTGTAATATTAACACATTGACGGACAGTAGGAACAAGTGAAATTCAAAAATTGACACTATATGGTTTTGTAATTTTTAGAATATTAGAAGTATAGTTTTACTCTTTCTGCTTAAATAAACTTAATTTTTATTAATTCAGCACCTTTAATTAGGTTGCACTACTCCCTTCACAACCACGTCAGGGTGGCCAGTGGTCAGGGAAAAATACAGTAAAAAAAGTGATAAACACCAGTATATTCTTATAGAAAAATTTATGTTGATTATTCGATCAAATATTCAACTTGAATTTTCTATAAGAATATACTGGTAATTATCATTTTTTTTACTGTATTTTTCCCTGACCACTAGCCACCCTGCATGTGCATACTGAAGCTGCAACTCGTATAACAGGTGGAAAACGAACTTCAACCTAAAAAATTGTTTCCAAAACATGACACTGGGCTTCTACTTGTACGCCATTAAATACACATTTGTGCTGCTATAGCCGTAGTGTCTAAAAACGACCGTTTCCTTTTGGACGGCTATTGCCGTCATGCCACATTTTGAACTTCGCTTTGACGGCTATAGCCGCAAGTGTCCGTCAACGTGTTAAAAATATTTTCGCTAAAAAAATTGAGAGAAGAACTAAAAATAATTACTGATTGATTTCTTACATGGCGTGCTATTTAAGTCCAAATAATTGCTGGCGACAGTTGACGTACTGTCTCTCACAGGTAAATCATTAGGACTAGCTTCTAATTCTTCCATGTATTGCTCTCGAGTTACATCTTTAACCGGCTTCACCTGATTACAAAGAAGACTTTTCACTGAATCAGTATCGTCCATTTTTTCACTCGGCCTCGTCTGTGGGACTTCATCATTCATTTTTCTCAAGTCCCAGTCACTTTTTGATTTGGCTGGCTCCCTTTCTGATTTGTGCCTTTGTCTTTTAGAAGTGTCCACTACTGGAGTCCTACCTAACGAGTCTGTGAAGGCCTTCATCCTTCTTGCAACTATACCACGCGGTACCAATGTACTGGAACGAGATTCAGTAGGAGAAGCTTCAGAGGATGACGAGTCTGAATAGTTGAGTCTCCGATTCATTCCTACTAAAGACAACCTCCTGTTAGAACTTGATTGACTTCTGCAAGATGTGTTGATTGTGAGGCTAGACATGGATTTGTTTAGTGGCAATATTTGGCTGGATTCGAGTTGACTGGACGGAGTTCTTGGCGAGGCCGCGGAACTTGGCGATACGAGAGACGTGATACTGGCACTTTGTTTGAGATTTCTGGCTTGATAGGAATTTTTTTGGATACTTTGAACTGGTTCTTTGCTAGTAGGGGAATCATCAAAACGGATACTTTTTGCGTGTTCCCACAAAGGTGCACTTTGTCCACCTAAAAAAGAATAATGAAAATAAATATAAGATTTTAGTAAATATAATTTTTAGGTACAAACAATGGTGCCAAATCTGGCGAGTTTTTTATTTAGAAATTCAGAATTGTTACCAGATATTTTGAATAGTTATTTTTGATTTGTAAACTAACTATGAATAAATTATATTAAAATGACAATTCAAATTTTTCTGGTATGAATTCGGAATTTCTCAATAAAATATTCGCCAGATTTCGGAACACTGGAAACAAACAGTGTTAGGTTCAAACAGGTACAAAAAGGAACTAATTCAAACTCAAATTCATCTTCTGAAAAATGAACTAAGTTTGCTCCCAAATTCTAAATTTATAAAATCAATCCGTTAAATTCTAAGTCGTCTTTAAAAAACAGTAAAAGAGTAAAAATTGTAATTTGTGTTTTTAAGTTTAACAAAATTTTTGCATACTACACGGTATGTATAAAGTGTACAGATCATATACTACAGGTACAGCTCCTAGAACACATAGTGTGGAAAATGGTTTTACATTTTTTAATTCAAAATTTTCGAATTCAAACCAGAAATTCTGAAGCAAGAATTTTTACTTTAAGAAGTAACGAAATATCTGCCATTAAGTAACAAAAAGAACATTATAGGGAATTTCTGGTATGAATGCAAAATTTCGGAATTTAAAAAGAGCCAAACTGGTAATGCTTTAAGAAGTGCTACAAAATTGTAGCCGATAAACGTGCAATGATGCGGTACAATAATAGGGCGATCGCAGCTACATCTGCTTTAAAAATAGATTTACCTCTAGCAATAAACCGTTTCACTATTGTCAACATGAACATAATTTCAGTTAATAAAATCTCTTGTAAGTGTACATTTCAGGTGTAACTGATTTTGAAGTTAGTTTTTTATCATATCATAAATTAATCTTATCCACTCTTCTAGCAGAGATTCATCCTTCGGTATGCTAAATAGGGATAGTTTCTAGTTTGCTGTCTTGTATCGAGTACTGCAACCAGGCACAAAATAATGCGTATCACGTTTTTTGGCCATGATCAATATGATTCATATTTTCAAAGCTTATGAAAATCATTATCCAAGTGAAAGGAAATATGGTATAATTTAATTATTTAAAATATTTACTACCAGCTGAAACGTTTCCTCTGTTCGATTCTTATACAATGTTTGCGTTGGAAAAAGCTAGCAGACAGTGGCGTAGCCAGATAAGGGGGTCCAAATGCTCTGGAAACCAGTAATATTATAAAGTTTTCTTCGCCTTCGATATCGCAGAAATTTCTCCGATTAGATAAGATAAAAATATTTTTATAAAATTAGTGGTATCCAAACCATCTGGACCTCCACTTTGTCTACGCCACTGCTAGAAGATGTCGCTGCGATCGACCCGTTGTCTTTTCAACATCGTTCTACATTTATCGGATTCAATTTTTTAATACTATTTTGTAGCCATTTTCCCCGCAATGCATTCTAGGCTCTGTACTAAGGGCTACATAAAACAATACGTAAACATTAATGTATATGAGCGTGAATTGCTTAATGGTGTTTTTTAATTAAATTATCATTTGCCAGCTGAACTATACTTAGACAAGATCAGGGGTGCAAAAATCTAGGCGCCAATGGGCCGATTCCCACCACTAAATTTTTAGTATTATTCGCCTAATAAGAATACTGATAAAATTTAGGCGAAGTATACTAATAAAATTTGACGAAGAATGCTAATAAAATTTAGTTGTGGGAATCAGTCCATTGGCGCCTTGATTTTTGCGCCTCTGGACAAGATGCTTGTAGAATATAAGTAAATTCATATACAGGGTACACAAAGAGCTGGATACATTACCGTCTATTAATGGTGATTTCTGAAACTACGTTTTCAGTTGTGTTACGTGATTTTTTTTCCCCCGAATTAAATTTTAAATTAATGTGAGGCGTAAATAAAAATCTGTAGATAATATACAGGACTGTATAAAATTATTTTGTAACGAAGCTAAATTTTAGCACAGTATGTAGTGTATATATAGATGTATAGATCATGTACAGGGATGTTCAAAAGAAGTCGAGAACCTTTCTGGCTACGGACAGTATTTGCTGAAATCTAGTTTTAAAATGTTTTTTGCGTTTTCTAAGTAAGTTTACTTAAATATCACCTTCTAAGTGGTGAACACTCGCTTTTTAAATGACGAAGCTTCGTTACCGCATTCTGAAAGTGTTGGAAAAGTGTTTCAAAATCCATGCTTGACACATGAATTTTCTTTCTTGTTAACTTTTTAGTTTAAGTGCTATAATGTCTTTCTTATTTTGAGACTAATGAAATCGCAAATCGACAACGACAAAGAAGCCTGTTAACTAGTTTTATGAAATTATAAGAAAATATGTACGCTTTCCATATTATTTTTTTAATACGTTTGCATTTTTTAATTTAAAAAATCCTAATATATAAAATTAAAATCCTAATATACAAAATTAAAATTTTATGTCGTTTTATTAAATGTTTACAATGTATTTATTTATTTGTGAAAAAATTTTAGGAAATTGTGAAAAAAATTGAATGAGGTTGAGTTGTAATTTCGTCTGCCAATTTATACTAGATATTCATACACATACACAAATTCTCTAACATTTAAATATAAATGAACACGAAAAAAGAATCAAAATAAGAATTTTTGATTAGGAAGGCAGCTTTTTGTCAAATGCTTTAGATCTACCCTTTTGTAGGAAATGGAATAAGTAAGAGCCTACGCTAGTCAGCGAAGACAGTCGTAAGCTAATGTTACACCAATGACAGTGTTCTTTTCAAATTCCTCGTTTGCATTTCAACATTTTTAAATGCTTCTTCATACCTGCCAATTTTCAACTAAACTTCCGTACGATGCGAGTTAATTTGATCCAGGTTAAAAACGTTTCTAACCAGAAAATATATCTGAAATAGCAATATATATTTGGTTTCCTATTCTAACGTAAGGATAAACGTTACCTTAAGCTTAGCTTTTCCTGCCTTTTTCACCTGGCATTTATGTGCTGTTTTTGAACATGTTCCGAACCCTATTTTACACTTTTTCAACTTTTTTCAGTAGTTAATTTTAACTACAGCTATATCATTTTTTATTTTTCCATTTATTAGACTCTATCCTTAATCTCGTTTGCTTTACCTTTTTTTTCCCCATTGTTTAATTTTTTTTCTATTTTTAATTGTTCTGTCTTATGTAGTTAATACTACATTTAACTTTTCCCAACGGCTCAATATTTACAAGACACTTTACTCACAAATAGACTGGGCGTAAAGTTGATCGCAACTCGGCCCTAAAAAATCCTAATATATAAAATTAAAATCCTAATATACAAAATTAAAATTTTATGTCGTTTTATTAAGTGTTTGTAATGTATTTATTTATTTATTTTTTGTGAAAAAATTTTAGGAAATTGTGAAAAAAAAAATTGAATGAGGTTCAGTTGTAATTTCGTCTGCCAATTTATACTAGATATTCATACCCTTAACCGACATCAACTGTTCGGCAACGTGGAAACTTTTTTTGATTGCATTTCTTTAAAAAAAATTATGGTTTGAAACATGTTTAACCTCGGTTAAATTAACCTACATTGTACGTGCAATGTTGGCAGGTATGCTTTTTTTTGTCATAGGATATCTGAGGTATTTGATCATACGATATCTAACCTGATACATTTTGCTTTTTCGCTTTTGATTGCGATTTATTTATTTATTTGTTTTTTCAGATCCGGTTCCGTAACTCAAAGAAACCTCATAAAAATTTGCAACAACAACATAAAAAATAAAAAAATACGAAAGCACCTTGTTAGACATCACTTTCAGAAATCATATAAAAAAAAAACCCTCGTTTAAAAATATTGAAATTTAAAGAACAAATTTGAAAAGAACGCTGTCATTGGTTTAACATTAGCTTGCGAGTGTCTTCACGCGACTAGTGTAGGCTCTTAACTTTAAAACTTACTGATTTATTTGTGAAAAATTTTTAGGAAATTGTGAAAAAAATTGAACGAAGGTTGAGTTGTAATTTCGTTTGCCAATTTATGCTAGATATTCATAAACATACACAAATTTTCTAACATTTAAATATAAATGAACACGGAAAAAGAATAAAAATAAAAATTTTTGATTAGGAAGGTAGCCTTTTGTCAAATGCTTTAGATCTACCCTTTTGTAGGAAGCACTTAAAATAATACTTTCTAATTTAAATGTACTTTTAACTGTTTTTGCTATTATATTCAACATACCGGGTTGCCACATAGTTAGTAATAAAATCTAATTCCTTTGATGTGTTCTTGGTTTCCCATGAAGTATATTTGAGACAAATTATATTATAGATATAGGCCTTATCTTTCATTTAATAATAATAAAAATAATAATAATAATAATAATAATAATGTAATCTAATATCTTCTATGTGTTCTTGCTTTTCTCTTGGAATATAATTGTTACTGAATATGGTATAATAACCATAAAATCTCATTTTTTTATGTGTGCTGGTTTCACACGAAGTATATTTGAGACAAATTATATTATAGCTATAGGCCTTCTTATTCATTTAATAATAATAATAATAATAATAATAATAATAATAATAATAATAACAACAACAACAACAACAACAACAACAACAACAACAACAACAACAACAACAACAACAATAATAACAACAATAATAATAACAATAATGAAATATAACATCTTCTATGTGTTCCTGTTTTCTCTTGCAGTGATGGAACAGTACGACAAATTGTGCGAATGTCATCCCTAAATCTTAACAGCATTCTTCGGCTTAAAAAATCTCAGAAATTCTGATCTTACATCAGAAGAATAATACAATTTAAGTTTAGCGGTGTCAATTGGTTCTCTGCTCCGCCACTGTTCCATCATTGCTCTTGGAATGTAATTGTAATTGATTATTATATAATAACTATAAAATCTTGTTCTTTTGATGTGTTCTGGTTTCCCCCATGAAGTATATTTGAGTCAAATTAGCTATAGGCCTTCTCATTCATTTAACAACAACAACAACAACAACAACAACAATAATAATAATAATGAAGTCTAATATCTTCTATGTGTTCCTGTTTTTCTCTTGGCATGTAATTGTTACTGATTATTGTATAATAACTATAAAATCTTATTGTGTTCTGGTTTCCCACTAAGTATATTTGAGATAAATTATATTATAGCTATAGACCTTCTCATTCATTTAATAATAATAACAACAACAACAACAACAATAATAATAACAACAACAACAACAGCAATAATAATAATAATAATGAAATCTAATAACTTCTTGCTTTTCTCATGGAAAATAACTATAACTGACTATAACTATAATAACCACAAAATCAGTTTTTTTAATGTGTTCTGGTTTTCTATAAAATATGTTTGTTTAAGACAATTTAAGTAGCCACAGGCCTTATCGTTCAATTAACCAGAAAATGTGTTTTTTGTTCCCATGGAATGTATTTATGTCCGATTATTGATAATAATAACCATAAAATCTAATTTTGTTTCTCTTGAAATTACGTATTACATAACTATAGGCTTCGTTCATTAAATAATAATAATAATAATAATAATAATAACAAATTCTAATCTCTTCGATGTGTTATTGGTTTCCCACTAGAGAATGTTTGTAACAAACTACACAGCTATAAGCCATCCCGTTTATTGAATAATAATATCCAATAATATAATAATAATATCCAATATATTCGACGTTGTTTCGCTTGAAATTACGTATTACATAGCTATAGACTTCGTTTATTAAATAATAATAATAATAATAATAATAATAACAATAACAATAATAAATTCTAATCTCCTCGATGTGTCATTGGTTTTCCACTAGAGAATGCTGGTAACAAATGACACAGATATAAGCCACCCCGTTTATTGAATGATAATAATATCCAATATCTTTGACATGTTTTGTTTTCTCCTGGATTATACTTGTGACAAAATACGCAGTTATAGGTATTCTTGCTCACTGAATAATAAACATAATAATATAATCTAATTTCTTTTATTTGTTATTTGTTTCCCTCACGAATATATTTGTGACAAATTACGCAGCTACAGTTTTTGCGTTGAACTAAATTGTTGAGAAACAAATTCATTTATTATCATCATATATATTATTTCTGTTGTCAACAACCCTTTTTCTATGCATTTACAAAAAGCAAAACAATGAATGAGGTATCATTCCAAAGGTTTTTGAACTGGCTTATGACATAATACACTCACATTTCGTTAAAATATGTTTTTGGATTTAAAAATTGGAGTTAATTAAAAGTTAAATCAGCATTATTTTCATAAATGAAACGAAAGGTTTTTTCCCAAATCAGTGTTGCCACAAAAATAAAATGCCGCATTATATCGAGCTCAATAATGATTATGTATAGAAAAAAAAATAGTACAAAAAAGATAAAGTGGGACGTCTCCAGATTTATTTTATATTTATGATTAAAATCAAAACTGAAATCCAAATGTTTAGAAAGACACTGTCAATAGATTGAAACAGTGGTATTTCATGTGTAGCCTAAAATATATGTTATGTTAAATTATTTTTGTTACATTAAATTTAATTGTATTTTATAGGTATTCAGTTTATTTTTCTTTGTCCCGTGTTTCTCTGGAAACGAATGACGCCATCCTCTAATGCAGTTAAAACACGATTGTCAAATTATTTTCTTTGAGCGTGCCTTTTGCTACCTTCGATTAGTTTTTACTGTAACTTTGATGGAATAAATGAGATGATAGTCTGGCTTGACTAATGGTGTTTGTAGGTATTTTTATCCTTAATTTTTCTTTAGAAATTTAAACCTGCATCTAAAAAATATTAGATATTGCTAAAAATATTAAACTTCAGTGTGAAATCCTGGTAAAGGTCCATTGGTTATCATTATTATTATTATTGATCTTTTCTTCAATTTTTATTATTTTATCAAAAATGCTAAATAAAACGAAGTTTATTACCTGGTTGGGGCGTATATGGTAACCTTCTTCTTGGCATGCTTGAAGATGTGATATCACCGAAAGACGTACTTCTGCGCATGTCGATTAAATTATCTATAAAGAAAAAAAAATTAAAAATTAATATTACTTAACATATAGTTGTGGATGAAATATCCCAACTTCTAAAATTATTTTATATAATTTAACTCTGGTAATAGTAGTATAGCAGATAATCATAAAAGTATTTAATATTGTATACTGTAATTACAAAAAAGAGCCGAAAATATAAAATGTCACCAAAATATTAAAAAAAAAATGAGCATAGGAAGAAAAAAAATTCTTAAATTAGTTTAAAAGAAATTCATCAAAAACTAGGATTTGATCATAAACAATAAATACAAAAAATATATGAAAATTAAATATTTTTTTGTTAATTTCATCTTCCGTTTTATCTTAACAAAACTTTTATGTTAATTATATTTTTCTGATCAACCATAATTAACACTAAACATAATGCGAATGTAACTCAAATATTGTAAAAAGATTTCACACCAGAAATTTTATCGAAACTATTTAATTTTTCTATTTAACTTGTATCTGTGTGACATATATTTTATTTATTGTATAAAGAAATTACTGGTTCGAATCGAAATATTTTCATTTGCTACCGGTTAAATGACCGGTTGCTGGTTATATTTAGCGTTAAAATAAAACGGAATGTGAAATTAACAAAAAAATATTTGAAAATATTAATTTTCATTTCTTTTTGTATTTATTGTTTATGACCAAGTCCTAATTTTTGATGAATTATTTTAAAACTAATTTAAGGATTTTTTTTAAAATACAGCAATCGGTCATTTAACCGGTACCAAATGAAAATATTTCGATTTGAATCAGAATTATTTTGTAAAATAAATAAAATATATGTCACATAGAAATAAGTCAAATGTAAAAGTTAAATAGTTTTCAATAAAATTTCGGGTATGAAATATTTATTTATTATTATTTTTATTATAAAACTTGAGTAAAATTTCTGGTATGTCTAGTATTATTAAGTTTTTTAGACACTTATCAATTTAAAATGTAGAAATCATTTTACCTTTTGGCATCAGTCGAGGTTTTTCCGCAAGTATGTCAACAACATCTCCGGCATTACTTAAATCACCAACACTTTTACTGGAACTTAAACCTCCTTTGTAACCAAGCTGTAAAAATAATCGCATTTATTGTGAAACGAAACACTATTAAAACGTTACAAATAACATTAAATGCAATCAATGTAAGAAAACTGCATGTTAAAGAAAATTATGTCATTTTGGTAAAGAAAAATAACATTAAGTGTAATTAATGTATAAAAAATAAATAAAAATGCAAGCTGAAGAAATTATGTCACTTTGATCAAGGAAATCTTTAAATTGTTAAATTAAAAATATAAGATTGAAATATTACCAATCTTCTAATCATCATATAAAGGAGAGATTTCTATGTACAACGAGCTCTCTATAAATTCATCAAAATAATTTGATTTCAGAATTAAGAATAACGTTAACTGCAATATGTTCCATTTTTTTCTGATACAATGAGTTAAATTCACGCGTTTTCTACGAAGTAAAATAATATTCAAGTTTCAGAAAATGCCAAAAACACCACGTGAATACGATCAGATACAGTTTCACGTTTAATGTCATATACCTCAAAGATGTAGGAGCAGGCAGAGCCACAGTAAGGGTGGTGCGGGCGGTATTTCAGTCCTACGCGCCAAGGTGCGTCACACTCTAACTGTTTTCACTACCGATGTATGGGCGATCAACAGAGAAACGAAATCATTTCGCACCGAGCAACAAATAAAATGCTTTCACATGGTCAACTTTTTTCCACTCCACTTTTCATTCACTGCCTGCTTTCTGGCTATGTACATTTTGCACGCACTTGCATAACTTATCCACAAGTGTGATTTATTACTATTATTATTGATTAGAAAAATTCTAATAATTGTACTTTTATGAAATTCCCTTTTTGTGTTCTTTCCCACAAAATTAAAGAAATTAAAGCGCGAATAGCTTTTAAATTTCATTGTCACACTCTAACTGTTATCACTACATATATATGGGCGATCAACAGAAAAACGAAATCATTTCGCACCGGATAACAAATAAAATGATTTTCCTATGGTCAACTTTCTTCCCCTCCACTTTTCATTCACTGCATTTTTTTTGGCTATGTACATTTTGCACGCACTTGCATAACTTATCCACAATTGTGATTTATTACTATTATTATTGATTAGAACAATTCTAAGAATTTTACTTTTATGAAATTCACTTTTTTTGTTCTTTCCCACAAAATTAAAGCGCGAATAGCTTTTAAATTTCATTGTCACACTCTAACTGTTATCACTACATATATATGGGCGATCAACAGGAAAACGAAATCATTTCGCACCGGATAAAATGATTTTCATAAATGAAAATAAAATGATTTTCATATGGTCAATTTTCTTCCCCTCCACTTTTCATTCACTGTCTGTTTTCTGGCTATGTACATTTTGCACGCACTTGCATAACCTATCCACAATTGTGATTTATTACTATTATTATTGATTTATAAAATTCTAGAATATCAAAATCATTCATTACGCCGATCACTGTTTATCATATTCTAGTTCTGATACATCCTTCATATTATATTGTAACATACATTTTTATATTTTTAGTTATTTTTTTAATAGAAGCATACAATTTTAGTGCAAAGCGTTTTTATACACAGTTCATGTGTATAGTTGCAATTTTAGTTGCATATTTAGTTTTCATGTGTATAGTTGCATTTTTAAAGATATTCAGACTTCTTTACGTCAAATAAGGCTAAACATTTTTTAAAATTAATATTTACCATTGAACTTTCAATGGCGTGCAATAAACTTAAATCAAGCACAATAATTTTTCTCATTTTGATAAGATGGATAGATTTATAAATATTTATAAAATATGAAGCGATAGAAAAAATATCAGAAAAAATATTCTATTTTCATATATTTGAATATTCTTTGCATAAGATTGATTTCTTCTTATTTTCTGAAAAAACTTTACTATTTCAAGAAAGAAACAATAATCTGAAGTTTTGTAAGTATATATTAACAAGAAATATTTTATTGTGGTCAGTTTCTTTGTTAGATTTTGGCATTTAGTTTTTTTAAATCAAAGCAACATCGTTATTTGCGACACACAAATTCGATTGTTATTTAACGCAATAATTTAGAGACACAACTTACAGTCTCCAGTTTTTTTCTGGCATCATTTAATGCTCTTGTAAGTTCCTCCCTCTTTTTGGAAGCCATCTAAAAAAATATTTTAATTTTACTGTTTTTACCATGGCTAGAATTATTATTTCATTTCCTCTTTTAAAAATTAATAAAATCGCGAGCTGTAATTTATAATCAGTGTTCCCATATTTTTTTCATATAACATGCAAATTGGAAAATCTCCCTAGATATGTATATTTGAGGTTATTAACAATTAAAAAACTGTATGTTAACTCGGGAGAAGTAGCGCATACCCAGATAATGAATGGTTTTTACATTGTCACCAATAAATACAATTAATAATCGTCACCTTATTCAGTCTGAGACAATTGTTACAAATTGTATGATAATGTAAATTGTAGATTACTTTTCGAAAAATAGTGGTGACAATTGTAAAAACCGTACGCACCCTGGGGTATGTCATACCCCATGCGACTGCTCCCGGGTTAACATTGATGTGTTTATCCTGAATAAAGATTTCAATTGTAAAAACCGTACGCACCCTGGGGTATGTCATACCCCATGCGACTGCTCCCGGGTTAACATTGATGTGTTTATCCTGAATAAAGATTTCAATCCTACAAAGCAGGATCCCGAAATTCCACGGGATACAGTGACTTTCCGCTACCTCAAGGGATCCCGCGTGGATCCCACACTCCAGTAGTCCCGCGGATCCCCGCCGAATGCTTAGTTAATAATAATAAAAAAAGGAATTAAAATTACTACTTATGCTTTGTTCATAATTTAACGTGATCTAACGAATAACTAAATACAAATGGTTTAACTGCTCAAAATTTTTTTATTTTGTTTTGAAAACCAAACATTACCGTGTTTTTCTAATTAGAGGTACTTTATTGTTTGTTACTTAATAAAATCGTTAAATGATCTACTGAGATTATACACCTACTTTAAATTTATATTAACCTCTACAGAATTGATTTCCAATCATACCAAACTTATTTATAAAGTATGAAAAGTTTTCAAATCAGAAACTTTGTCTATTTGCAAAAATATGTACGGAAAGAAGACCTAAGTTTGATTTTCGACCGTAGAATCCGCTGAGACAGCTTATATAATATGCTAGAATGCTCTTATAATTTTAGAATTCGCAAGCAAATTATAATTCATATAGTACCTAAATTACAATTCGCTGACAAAGAATGGATTAACGTTAATGGTTTAATTCTTATTTTACAAGCATTTTAACTACACATTGAAGTTTTTTTTTATAGAAGAAATTCTAGATTTGTAACCGAGGGTGTTAAATTATTACAGAGCAAATAGAGAGTTATACTAGTGTAAATGCATAGACAAATATCTCTCTTTAATCTCTACTTAAGTATTCCCCCCCCCCCCCTTTTAAACTGGATAGCTGAATAATATGTTAATATAAGAAGCTAAGACCTGTATTGTAAAACTGTTCTTTTATACATTAAAATAATTTAATAATTTTTTAATACTTATATTTTTTTTGAAAAAAATTGACTTTTTTTAAAAATATTATTTATAGAAATTGCATAAGGATGTTTAAAACAATCAGTTTACCTACAATCAAATTTAGAGGGAAAAAAAAGTTAAGTTCCGCAGGATGCCGAAAATATTCCATGGGGATTCCGCTAGAATCTCGCAGGATTGCAATCCCTAATCACAAATCCCTAATCACTCTGCATGCGGTGTGATTTGCTTTTCCCACTGTATTTTATTTTCAAAATGAAGTACGACAGTTGTCATAGTTTTGTGACAGTTGCAAGGATGCGAGTTACGCAGGGCTGATTACTGCAGGAGCAAACTTCCACCTGTTTTATTCAATAGAAATTTTCACCTTATTCAAACGCCTTATTCCTGCAGCATTTTTGTTATAAATAAGACGAAAATTTGTATTTGTTATTTCTGATGCAATGTTGCCGCTTCTACAATCATGCCCTGCAGATAGGGGGTGCAACGAATCTCTGAATAAATTCATTTAGAAAAAAAAAAAATGACATTTAGAAAAAAAAAAATCACAAAAAACATTTCTTCTATTTTTTTCAGGATATACACATTATTATGGGGGAAGAAATCTTCAAAAGAGATGCGGTCAACTCAAAACAGTTATGTCCCCGAATCCCTCAAAATCGAAGATACATCTCTATTATGTGATATATTTATTTACTTTAAACAATAATATTTCAAGCATAGTAGCACAAATTTATGATAGTTTAGAAATGGATAAGTATCAAAGCATTTTCCATTAAATTTTGCGGGCAAACAGAAAACAGAGTGAACACGTACTTCCACTTATAAGATATTAATCGATTTTCATACAATAATCGATAACTAGATGTTAATTATTTGAATCGTATTGAATTCAGTGTTCAAAGTTTCTTGTTGACTCGAATCACTAAGTTTAGAACACAGGTAACAAATATATAACACTATAACACACCTTAGCTACTTGCCCATCTTAGGTCATTGAAAACACAGCGACCTAAGATAAAAAAAAATTACAGTCTAAACTATTTCTTCAGCAACTGCATCAATGAAAATAAGACTAAGATGTTTAGAGGTTTAATCTGAAAGGTGAGTTGAAAATCTTGGAAAGGAAAGGAGCTATAGGGAAAGGAGGGGTACTGTCCGACCACGTATTGTGTGGAATATTATCAAGGGTAAAATAAGGACGATTCCAAATATAGACGTCTCGCAGGAAAAAATAAGAAATATAATTACTGGAGAATCAAACTTACACCAGTAACTTTTAATAGAATTATTCGTCTTATTTTAGCGCCTTAATTCTGCAGAACTTCTATCCAGAAAATTTCTATTCCGTTTAACTGGTGGGAGTTTGCCCTTGCGATAATCAGGCTTTAGTTGTCACCCCTAATAACTAGTCGATTCTTCCATTTCCGCCTTTAAACCGGATGTTCATCTTTCCATCTAATCGGTGGTACAACAGTAGCATTGTTAATATACTATAATTGTTTAACTGTCTAAGACTATTCTTATATCATTCTCCGCGAATATTTATCGGTATTAAAAAAAATATATTTCTTCTGAAATTTAAAATTTTGAACACGTGAAAAATTTGCTTGATAAATTTCAAGGGGGAAAATTAATATATTTTTAAGCAATTCCTGATGACCAGCTTGAAAATTGGTTCACTGTATTTGTTGCTTGCATTTAAAAATATTATTAGATGTAAGGCGATGCCAAATAACAAACGCTTCAAACGAAGGTTTTTTCTTTTCCAATTAAAATTCCAAGCTATTTAACTGTCTAAGACTATTCTGATATCATTCTCCACTAATATTTTTTGGTAGTCAAAAAAGGTATATTCTCTGGGAAATTTAAATTTTTGAACAAGTGGCAATCTTGCTTGATAAATTTCAAGGAGGAAATTCACATTTTTTTAACCCTTTCCGGCACAGACAAAGTCTGTTCGTAAATTGAGAAATTGCTGACTGACACAGGAATTTACAAACGACTTTTTTAGAAAATAAGAACTTATTTTAAGCTTTCATTATAAAAACAAAATTTTATTAAAATATTCTTGGTGCCGTATGCAAGTTTGGAATTAAAATTAGGTGTGCCCGGAGTGGGACCACTGTGCCGGAAAGGGTTTAAGCAATTCATAATGACCAACTTGAAGACCAGTTCACTGTATTTGTTGCATGCATTTAATATTATTAGATGTAAGGCGATGCCAAATAACAAACGTGTCAAACGAAGCATCTGCCTTTCTCAATTAAAATTTCAAGCTATGCTTCCACAGGCAAATATATTTTCCTACAATTGGAAGTGTCTTGGAGAAAAATTCATTTTTTATGAAATAAAAGTATTAAATTTCGTACAATTTCATACATAAAAACGTATTAAAGGATTTTAACCATGGACGGTTTTGCAGATTGTTTTTGAATATACCGTAATTTCGCGCGTATGCGCCGCGCCTCAGACAATTCGATTTCCTACCAGAATTTATTTTAAATAAAATTTGACTTACTTCTACTTAGCACTTATTTGATTTCTTATTTTAAATAAAATTTCCGGTTTGAAAAAGACTTAACTAAGACGCGGCGCATACGCGCGAAATTACGGTAAGTATCACGCCATCGAAATTCTGCAATACTCTAACCCCTAGTTATATAGTACATCAAAGGGTTAAAAATTTGCGCTGGAAAGACTTACCACAAATATCGAGATGTTTTTGTAAATTAGTTGCGTAGTTGCCAAGTCTCGTACTACTATTTTTTAATAGTAATCTTCGTTTAACTTAATTGCAGAATTTCTGTCATCAAATAACGCGAAAATTCACTATTAAAAAATAGTAGAGACTTGGTAGCTGTGCAACTTATTCACGGCGCGTTTTTCTCAGCGAAAGTGGTTTAGCAGGTATTTTGTTTGAGTAAGAAAATATCGCAAATCTTTAATTTTGCTCTGGCAATGTGAGTTTAGATTACACTGTTAATTTAATATCCGTCTAATGACCCCCCCCCTTTTTTTTTCTCGCTGATGTTTCTTACTTTAACCCAATTATGCCTAGTGTGCCAATTTTGGGACGATCGAGGAATCCTCGATATAATAAGACACCAAATTTCTATTAAAAAAAATAAGTGGTGTGAAATGCACTTTATCTCATTTTACTAAAGCATCGACGCTAGGCATAAATGGGTTAAAGAATTGTTTACTCATCTAGGGATATTTTCCTATAGTAGGGAACACTGAGAATAATGCTATGACTAACCACTGACATACACATCTAATAAAAGAAGAAAGAAGGTACTTACTTGATAGTGACAGAAAGATGCAGAATTGGCGATTTCCAAAAGTTAATTTCGCTCTTTCGGGTTACTGAAAACTTTAGTGTTCCAACACACAGAAATTTATTCTAAGAAGGATTTTGTAATTGAAGTTTGTGAACTGACAATTTTTTCTACGCTAGACGAAGTAATTTTTCTTCCAAAATTTTGTGAAAGTGTATGCATTTAACTAAATGGTCAAAACCAATAATTTTCAAACGTAAAGTCTGTAAAATTTAAAAAAAATCTTTTCATTGGAAAAATTATCTTTTTGAAATACTGTTTGCACAGTAAGTATTGTGAAACGGAAGGTTTTACTTGCCTTAACCCTTAATTGCCTAGTGTATCAAATTTACAACACTTTTTATTTAACTTTAATAAATAAACAAAGTCCATCGCAACCACTATATTTATATCGAAATATTAATGATGTAATAAATCATATAAATATGCTACTAAATAAAGTTAAAAATATATCATAAAATTTCTGGTGTATAAACCTTAATATAAGTAAAAAACCCCCACAATTCTAAAAGAAAAATACATGCGTTTAAGGGTTTTAAGAATTAGACACCAGAAATTTTAAGATGTATTTTTAACTTTATTTAGTAACATACTTATGCGATTTTTACAGGATTAATATTTCGATATAAATATAAGACACCAGAAATTTTAAGATATATTTTTAACTTTATTTAGTTACATATTTATGTGATTTATTACATGATTAATATTTCGATATAAATATAGTTGTTGCGGAGGTCTTGATTTATTTATTAAAAGTTAAATAGTGCAAAGTGTTGCAAATTTGATACACTAGGCATTTCAGGATTAAAGAAACAAAAAGTAATTTCAAAATTCACCGACAGACGTCAATATCATAATTAAATTTGATGGAAACATGCCAAATTGTTTCACATAAAATGATGAAATGGTCAAGAATTTTTAATACAAATCAATTTGCGAGTAGTATCGACATTTGAAAGTCTCTTTATTATTTTTTGTGTACATCACTGCCATCTATAGGTTATTTTTTAAGCTAATTTTCTTATTCCCGTCAACAAGAATATGCTATGCTGTCAATACGTATCACTTAAATCGCATTTCAATCCGAATGTTTTCTATGTGTTTATGAACTTGTAAGTTTTTTACTTGTTTTAATTCTACTTGAGACTATTGACTAATCCTCAAGCTTAAAAATATGGACAATTTGTACATGCAATTAACCAAATCTATAAATAATTCTGAGTGTAAACTTATCAACCATAGAATAAAAGATTGAAATATTATATTCAATATCTACAAAATGTTATGGTGAATCGGTACATATGTAAACAGAAAGTCTTAGAGAATGAAGAAATTTATTTGCAAGCGCGCTTTAATATGGAATTTAAATCAAATAGGTTTGCCATATTTATCAGAGAATGAAGATTGACACTCTCATTAGATGATCATAAAAAGGAAAATTATGTAATTCCGATATTGGGGGATAAAAAAAAATAATATTGAAAATAAGATTGAAGAATTTTTATATTGTATATCAAAAGAATCTATCACTGCTTCATTTTTACTGGGCTATGATAGGGAATTTCGGAATTGAAATATACTATGTTTATAGAAATTTATTGATACAAACCATACATCTCTATAGTATAATAATGATAATATAATAGACAAAAGAACTAGTAAGTAAGTAACTTTCTTTGATTTTTCTTTTCACTAACTTAACCCTCATATTAAAATATTACACTTTTATGAAAAATGAGTGTATTACTAAGCTAATTTTACTAATGATATATTCGTCCTAATATATCATTTTTTATAACATACACTATTAAGTTCATAATTTATTTTTATCTGTAGAATTTATTGATGAAAATGTTATAAACAATTGATGGAGAATTACTCACCGTATTACTTCTTCTGCCTAAAGTGCTCGTCCTGTAATAGACAATATACATATACTATAATTTGCACAACAAGCATGAATTAAATTAAAAAAATCAAAAAACCCGACTGCGTAAAAAGCGAACTAATTATCTATTTTTTTTATTTACTTGTATTCATGACTTTTAAGTTGCGTTTAATTGTTAGTTCCTATCTATAAACACTGTTTTGATGAGGCCTATAGATGTCTATGAAGGTTATAGTTACAGTTAAACTAGAGATTCTACCTACACAACTTTCAGGTTGTGTAATATTTAAACGGAGTTTCAGACTGTAAAATAGTCTAAGAAACATCGTCTACATTTTGAAAAGCCTGTCCAATAATATGCCACTCAATACGTAATTCTTTCTTGTCTCTACCGCCATTTTTAGGTGAGTTCGTAATTATATAAATACGTAGCACCTATTGTCGTCGCTTGGTCCGTCCGTCTGTCTGTCCGTCCGTCCGCATATAACAACGCAAAAACTACCCAACCGAATGTTTGGAATTTAAGATATATTATCTTTGCAGAATTTTGTCGAGACATTTCAAATTTTTTAAAAATCGAATCAAAACTTTAGGAGATATTAATAAAAATATTTATTAAGAAGTTTGAATTTTTTTTTGTTTTTTCAAAATCGGTGCTTTCTTGTTAGAGGAGCTTCCGAGGTTTAATCGTCAAGCGACCGAGATACTTACTTTATGACAGAAATTAATCTGCAGACGATATAATTCATTCCACAGAATTAAAAATCATCAAGATCTGAATATTTATATAACTAGCTATAGTACGAACGCACCTCATTTGTCACGTTTGACGTACAATTTCCAACTTGTGTATTTTACGGCCGTAATTTTGAATTTATGAAAACAAAACCTAGCCTATAACCATCGGACGGTTAAGACGAATCGATAGAGACACCATTCATTAAAATCCATCCAGCCGTTGGGATGTTTCGAGGGTATAAAGAAATCCACATACCCACATACATACCCAGATACGCGTCAAACACATAACCCTTCTTGGCAGTCGGGTAAAAATATAGTTTACACACAAACTGAATTTGCCAATAAAATCAATCTAAACTTACTTAACATCTCTGCTTGGGGTATGGCTTGAGGTGGTATGGTATTTGGAAGAGATACTGTATCGACTCCGATGGCTCTCAGCATCTTCACTTTGTGTCCTGTCCATGTTTTCGTAGTTTTCAAGCATGAACTTCTGTCTCATTCCAATTTTCTCCAGGTTCTCGGTACTTACGCTGAAGGAATTTACAAAAGAAGGCTCTGAATCGCCGGGTGTACCGGAATCTTCGTCGTCTGTATTCCCGTCGTGTTTATCTAATGGCAACACATAAATGTATAATGTAACTAATAAATAAAAATATACAGAAAATTCCATATAATACGAACGACAAATTAACCTTCTCATATTTATAAAACACAATGTAAACACATTGATAATTTATGTTACTACAGAGGTGCAGTAATTCAAAACACAGTTTTAAAACATTAAAACTATTACCGTAATTTCGCGCGTATACGCCGCGCCTCAAACAATTCGATTTCCTACCAGAATTTATTTTAAATGAAATGTGAATTACTTCTGCTTAGCACTTATTTGACTTCTTATTTTCAATAAAATTTTCGGTTTGTAAAAGACTTAACTAAGCCACGGCGCATACGCGCGAAATTACGGAAGATGATACAAGAAAGTTCATGGATTTTTAACATCTAATAGTTTTAATGTTTTAAAACTGTGTTTTGAATTATTGCACCTCTGTAGTAACATAAATTATCAATGTGTTTACATTGTATAATGTAACTTCAACATCTGCAGAATACTTTACAACTGACAGAAAAAAACATCACACCAGTGGCGTAGCCAGAGTGGGGGGGGGGGGGGGTCCAGATGCTCTGGATATCACTAATATTGTAAAGTTTTCTTTGCTTTAGCTATCGGAGCGATAATCAAGGAGAAGAAAACTTTACAATATTACTGGTATCCAGAGCATTTGGACCTTCTTTCTGGCTACGCCACTGCACCACACCAAGAAATTCTTTAGCCAGTAAATGAGAAATAGTATGGAGAATATAGAAATTGTATGATAAGTCCCGGTCTGACTCACATTTGTTTAGCATTTTACGCGTGAATCAACACTTTAAATTTTTTTTTAACTCGAAGTTAACATCTATTTAAATTAAAAAGATCTTATCTGATTTGTTATTAGAATTATAAAAAAAGAAATAATCGAACTTACGAAATATTTCGCATTTCAACAAAAATTATATTATCTCGTCCTTTTCAACACTTTTTAATACTGCTGAACCCTTAACCCCTCAGGAATGACTCATTTAACGCTAATTCACCGCCCCCTGAATACTAGGCCTGAGCTCTGACACAAAAATTTCGCGGATTTTTTTCAGCGTTTGTACGGTCCCTCGAATTTGAACACCAATAATTTTTAAAGTTTCCTTATTTTTATGAGATCAAATAAGTCAAGGAAAATTTTTATAAATTACTCGTGTACAAATTCAGGGGACTGTACAAACGCTTACAAAAATCCGCCTACGACAGCCGCCATTTTTATGTCAGCGCTCAGGCCTAGTATTCAGGGGGCGGTAGCTCATTTTTTAATTTTTAATGCCAGTAATTCCGTATAGCATTATTTATTCCAAGAATTCTACGATTTAACATGACAAAGACTATGACTAAAGTATTCTGGTACTAAAAAATAAAAAACATACGTATCCTATATTGAACGTATACGTCACACTTGCCCTGGAGGTGCTAAGTGACTGATTTACAGCCCCTATACTCGTCAAGTGGCTGAAGCTACTTAAAATATTCTTTCTTCAGAAACTTTGTACAGTTCCTAATTTTAAAATAATTCGCGTCTAAACTAATAGAAGAGCCTACGTTAGTCACGCGAAGAAACGCTCACGCTAATGTTAAGTCTATGGGAAGGTTCTTGCGCGATTTCTCGCTCGCATTTTAATATTTTTAAATGATTTTTTTGCATAGGATAGCTGAGGTCGATCTCTAACGTTGTTAGTTTTTACTTTTTTGATTTTGGTTACAGTTTTTTTATAAGCGGACATTTTCAATTTTGGAACCGGTTCTGAAAGTGAAAGTACCCTTATATAGAAAAACTGGAACCAAAATCGAAAAAGTAAAAACTAACAACGTTAGAGATCGACGTCAGCTATCTTGTGCAAAATAAAAAATCATTTAAAAATATTAAAATGCGAGCGAGAAATCGCGCAAGAACCTTCCAATAGACTTAACATTAGCTTGCGTGTTTTTTTGCATGACTGATGTAGGCTCTTAACCGCCAAAAAATAAATTTTACAGAAAAAAGGTTTTTTTACTTAATTTTTTCTATTATCTTTAACATTTCATCATCACGCCCCAAGTCTATAGCCAATGGAGACTTATAGGATTCAACCCCCTTCCAGAATTTTACCAACATATATTATTTAATGAAAAAAAAGGAATTATTTCATTTTAAGATATTTTTTCTCGAAGAGAATCTCATATTGTTGTATGAATTATGTAATTGCAGGTAAACGATACATTCCAAGTTACAATAGTAAATGAATTTGTACTTATATTTTGTTCATACTATACAATCACTATATTAACCATGAATTAACTAATATATGTACATATTTTACAGCAGTGGTTACCAGCATCACAACTCTATTTGGCACCTGGTGCGAAACCCTTTGTTAGTTTTTCTACAGATGGTAGATGCATGAGTAGTGATTAGTGTTGGTGTCGATTAAGCGCCTTGTCAGCGCCTATTCTAACTCATGGCGCCTGGTGTGGGGGCACCGCCCGCACCACCCTTGATGTGGCCCTGGTGGTTACCAACCATTTTTTGGCTCCACCCGTGAAATCATTAAGCCCCCCCTCCCCCTCCTCCTTTTCTAATATATATAGTTCTTATTACAACAATAAAAAAAAAGCTCTTATTCACATGGAGGAAAGCAAAAAGTACACTAACAATGACAAGTCCCTTTCCCATTTTTTTTCGGTTTATCAAACAGGTAAAATTCGTGTCACAAAATACTGTAACATAACTTTATAAATGAAACGAAACCATTTATCTTCCCTTTTATACCTAGAAGTGTTTTATTGTTTTTTGCCAACTTGGTCTGAAAAATAGGTGTTTTATGGTAAAAAAAAAAAAAAAAAAAAAAAAAAAAAAAATTGACAAAATTTCTGGATTTTCCTTATTTGACATTAAATATGACACCACTGATATCAGTGTTGAATTCAGGGGGTGACCCGGGGGGGGGGAACATTCCCACCGGAGTATTGAAACGCCCCCCCGGAAGATTTGAGATTTTATGCTTTCAATGGTCAAAAAGTGCAATTTCCCCCCGGAACTCTATAATGTTCCCCCCGGAGCCACAGAATCCCTCTCGGAGAAAACTGTCTGAATTCAACACTGACTGATATATATATGATTGATTTTAGTACCTCATAAATAACGCAAGATCTCTCTGTGCATAACACAATACACAAGAAACATCAACGGATTATGATCATTTTCAATTTTAAGTAGTATTTTTCCTTCCCATCATAACCCATCATAACATTCACACTTTTGTGTTCAAAGTCTCTACCCAATTATCGTCAGTTGGCCAGAGTGTATAATGTGATTTAAAATTTTAAAATGTCAAAATTGATGTTTATCTACTGTGTGTAAGGCCTAAACCCAGAATAATAAGAAATTTATTATTAACCATGTTTTTTTGTTATACCCATTTGGCAATTTATTATTTTTATAAAGTTAGGAATAATACCTTTTTTAGATATTTCAAATGTTTTTAAATCCATTTTCAATATATGCTTACCGTAATCTCCGGTGTATAAGCCGCAGCTCAAATAAATCTGTTTCGGACCGGAAATTGTTTTTAATGAAATGTAACATGCTACATCTTGGCTCTTATTTGAATTTATTTCTTTAAAAATAATTCTGGTTTGGAACAGACTTATTTTACCCGCGGTTTATACACCGGAAATTACGGTAAGTAGTTTCATGTACAAAAGTTTCTTCATGTGACATTACAGAGCGAATAAAAATACAAGACCCATTCAGTAAATAGTCGAAAAAGTTGTGTAAAATTCGAAAATATATCGAAGTCAGAAAAGTTATTAAAAATTATCAATTAAAAAAATGTCTAAATATCTATAAAAAGATTTTAAGAGACTTATTCTGGTACATTTTATATTTTGAACAGAAGCTTTTTCAAAATTGAATACATCAGCTTTTTATTTTTGAAATTTGAATGAATACCTTTTATTTTTAGTCTACAATATCACTTTTGCAAAAAAAAAAAAAAAAAAAAAAAAAAAAAGAAGAAACCTGTCAAGGACTCGGTTTTAAAAGATGTTCTCAAATTCAAAAAAAGTTACTTTTTGACACATTTTAAAATTCATTTTTGATCGTAAATGCATGAAATTGGCAGGTGTTCTTATTCAGAAACTATGTAATCGAATGTTGTTTCCATTTTCTTGGTAAAGACAGAAGATCTTTCAGAAAATACTGCCAAATTTTTCATTTTGAACCCAATTTCAGAACACCACGCCGCGGGAAAGGAGGAAAAATTGTCGTCAAGTTACAAGAATAGCTTATAACTCGATAATTAATTAATTTATCAAAAATGCAGAACACTATTTGATTGCAAATCGTTTTAATATTCAGGCTTCCAAGTGTCATGCTTTTACTTTTAACCCTCCATCCGCGAATAACGCTCCTATCGCGTTTCACTTATTCTATACAATTCCGCGGGAAACGCTATTTTGGCGTTGCCTACAATTTTTATAGTACTTAAGCATCGGGAGACTCTATTTCTTCGTTGAATCTATCTTCTTTTATTTAGAAATAGAGAGATTCGTTTACAAATTATAATACATATATCATTTCATATACTAGGTCATTCGGAAAGTTCTGCGGTTTTTGAAATAGTTTCAATTGATAAATGCCACATTCTCACCGGAATTTTGAAATAAAACTTTGTTTTTATAATGTACATGAAGAAACTGCTTTTACTTATTTACAAATAAATTTGTTTTTAAATTCCGATGACATTCAATCCTTATAACTATTATAAGTGGCGAATAACAATAGGCCGCGGTTTTATATAAGAAAATGGAAACATCGCCCGCGGCTAGAGGGTTAAATATGAATCCGTAAATATGTCAGAAAGTTTCACGTTGTTGAACAGGGAAATATTTTTTTTAAGAACCGTCTTAAAGAAAATTTGGAATTGCCACCCTGTGGGGCGTACCCCTCACGTTGGGAACCACTGCTTTATATAATACAATGAAAGTTATGTACTGATCAATGAAAATTGGTCTTACCTGTATTAAAATGTGAAGACAAGGAACGCTTGATTCCCGAACTACTGCGCGGAATTTTCTTTTCCTCGTTCTGACCAAAAATCTGGAACGAACTGCAAAGTAAAATAACATACACATTCAACAAAAATTATACAATAAGTTAAGATTAATGATAAAAGAGAAAGAAAGAAAGAAAGAATATTTGTTGTAGAACGTAAATGTGTGCGAAAATTTGAGATATGAAATTACGAATATACAAAGTTACAAAATCACGTTTCTGTAGCCACACAATTGGAATATTTCTTCATCAAATATATTACAATAGACTCGTGATTATCAGACATTCTATGTCTACATAATTGGAATATTTCTTCATTAAACAAATTACTGTAGATCCATGATTATTATTAGACATTGTAAGGTACATATCAAACAAAAAAAAATAACAAGTTAAAATTAAGATTATAGATAAAAGAGAAAAAAAAAGAAAGAATATTTGTTGTAGAACTTAGATGTGTGCGAAAATTTGAGATATGAAATTGCGAATATACAAAGTTACAGAATACAATCACGTTTCTGTAGCCACACAATTGGAATATTTCGTCATCAAATATATTACAATAGACTCGTGATTATCAGACATTCTATATCTACATAGTTGGAATATTTCTTCATTATACAAATTACTGTAGATCCATGATTATTATTAGACATTGTAAGGTACATATCAAACAAAAAAAATAACAAGTTAAAATTAAGATTATAGATAACAGCGAAAGAAAGAAAGAAAGAATATTTGTTGTAGAACTTAGATTGGAATATATACATAATTGGAATATTTCTTAATGAAATATATTAGACTCGTGATTATCAGACATGACATATCCCCATTATTGGAATATTTCATCGATCACATTGCAGTAAACCCGTGATTATCAGACATTCTGTATCCACATAGTTTGAATATTTCTTCATCAAACACATTACAGTAGACTCTTTTTTAACAGACATTCATTCATTTACTTGAAACACTCGGTTAACCGACAAGTTTTCCACATATTTTTTCCACTAAATTTGGCTTATTGCTACCGATATTGTCGAAAAAGTGTGGTACTTAATTATCTTATTTATTGCATTACAAATTACTTATATAAATCACCTAAGTCTATTTTTAAATCATTGCTTACAGAGAACGCGTGATGCTTTTTAAGAAGTATAGTAATATTTTATTTATTTATTTACTTTTAATGCCACTTTTATATAATGCATATATTTTCAAAAAATATAATTTTTTGAAGATATAATTCTATATCTTCTAGTTCTATAACTCTTTAACACATTTGCATCCGAACTGTACATTTCAAGAATTTATTTTTATTCAGCATTTTCGAATTCATACCAGAAACTGTAAATTCTGATTTTTTGCTTTATTTAATAAAAGATATTTCGTGATTACATAGAGTAAAAATTCCTCTTTCGGAAATTCCGGTGCGGATTCGGAATTTCTGAATAAAAAATAAATTTCTGAAATGGACGCATATATACGCGCTAATGATGCAAAAGGATTAAATATAGGGGGTGTCCCAGCTAAAGATGTTACAAGCTTCGAGGGGATGTACGGTGCACCTAGACGACTCGGAATCAAGGGTCAGAAACGCCTTCCTAACCCAGTAAGGGGAATCATTTTAAGAATTATTTTACGAAAAAGTTCCTAAATGATAAAATGATTGACTAACACCAGAATTTACAAATGAACGTCATCGAAAGTAAAAACTTGTATTTTTAAGAAAATGTTATTAAACTATTCTTGGTGTCGTTTGAAAGTTTGGAATTAAAATTAGGTGGTCTCGCTGTGGGAACACTGCGCTTGAAAGGGAACCCTTTCCGGCACAGACAAAGTCTGATCGTAAAATGAGAAATTACTGACTGATACCGGAATGTACAAACGACTTTTTTAGAAAATAAGAACGCCTTATTTTAAGCTTTCCTTGTAGAAACAAAATTTTATTAAATATTCTTGGTGTCGAATGCAAGTTTGGAATTAAATTAGGTGAGCCCGGAGTGGGACCACTGTGCCGGAAAGGGTTAACACTCTCTCTCGAGAAACTTTGCGTTGAGAACACTGCCCGTCTTATTCGCTGGCACCACTCTTGCAACGCCAGGACCCAGTGTGGCAAGTAGGCTACTTTTTTTAATTCAAATTTTTTGATTGGCATCCCTTTTTTAAAATGATAAAATTCGCCTTATTTAAAGACATATTAATCAAGACGAAAATCAGGAAAATTTTATCATTTCAAAAAAGTGGTGCCAATCAAGAAATCTCAATCAAAATAAATAGCTCACTGGCAACACTGCCAGGGTCAACGATCATCTTTGTGTGATCCAGCCTTTTCATTGCCTGTACTGGGTCAGGAAAGCGTTTCCGACCCGGCATTCCTATGTGATTCCGAGTAGTCTAGGTGTATCCTACCACCCCTCGAAACTTGTAACATTTTAGCTGGGGCATCCTATATATATTTAAATTATCGTGGCACACCTACGATACTCTTACGGTACATTAATGTGTCGAGGCATAGCGGTTGAGAATCACTGTTGTAAGGTAACAAACATATATCGGACACTATAAATATAATAATAATAATAATAATAATAATAATAATAATAATAATAATAATAAACTTTAACAAAATTAACAGGGTTTGTAAGTCGCACGATTCTTGTTTTTGAGTACCACTATTTTCGAATAATAATCTGAAGATGCGCACACTCCTTAGAATTTCCAAGGCGTATGGCACCACTTTTTAAAATAAAAAATCTTCATCTAATAATTTTTTCTTAGATGAAGATGTGATTAAATGTGAAAAAATAAAATGTAAAATCTTAGATGTGATTAAAAACATTTCTGCGTAAAATCTCAAAATTTGTAAAAATTTTCTATTATTAAATAAGACTAAGAATTCTATTCTAATATTGGTACGCATCCTGTAATCTTCGCCTTGTTTAATCACAGAAAATCATTACAAATTTCTACGATTAAATAAGGCGAATAATAGAATAATAAAATAGCAGTACTCAAAAATAAGTATTGTAAGAATCTTGTTTAACTTATTATTAATGTTAAGAATTTAATGTTATTTAGTTTTAGGCTGGCAGACTCAAAAGTTTTGAGTACAAAACATATGAATTATTTTAACATATTTACCTCTAAAAGCATAACTTCACCGTAGATGACAGAAAAATCTAATAATTCGCAAAGGGGCGTGCCTTTTATAGTCGGCTATCAGAAATATGAATCATGCTATTAGTAATACTGCGCCTCGCATTCATCAATTGAATATTTGGCATGGTTTCAAAAAATCACAAACTTTATTTTCTTATGGAGATGTCATTAGAATGTTATCCAAAAACTATTAGATCGATCAAGTGAAAGTTTAAACGCAATTTAAGCGCAAAAATTTCACATGAATAAATCCTATTCTACTACAGTTTTTTAATCCAGTTAGTTTTGACAGAGCAATAAAAGGCTTCTGGACAGTCACTTTAAAATGGAATTAAATCTCTGTCCAAGATAAGGAAAAATCTATACTATTAGAAAAGATATGGCTTTGGCACGTGGCCAGCTTATCAGCATTATGATTTTTTTAAAATAGGATATTGGAAAAAATTAACCCTTTGTATCACCTGGTTGCATATCTGCAACATATCCAAAAATCAATGGAGGGGATCGGGGAAAGAGAGTGCCAAGCCATATTTTTGAACTTCTGAGACATTTCCATTTGAAAATTTGATCAAATACTCGAATCAAGATATATAACCTAAAGTTTTTTCACCAAAGTCTTAGTAACATTCGAGATATTCTGAGTAACAATATGGTATAACTTTAATGATATTACTATTACGTTTTTTGTAAATTAGCTATCTTCATTGGGGGCATCAACAGCTGGGGCAGAAACGAAACTTGTCACATATGCTGCCACCAAGTGACATTAGAAACAAATTATTTGTTGGATATTATAATTTACAATATTAAGCAAGAGATTACAGTGTTAGATTTATTTCACCAAAAATGTGACTTGGCACAAGGGATGAGATAGCTCCGCTTTTTTGCATACCAGTATAATCTTAGAGAAAACGTTGTTCTCTTAAATCGCAGAATGTTCCGATTAAATAAGAAAACATTTTCTGTAAGATTATACTGGTATGCAAAAAAGTGGAGAAATCTCATCCCTGCTTGGCACTTTCTTGCCCCGAGCCCCTCAATGTTACTTATACAGTGGACTTTAACCGGGGTCGGGTAGATTTGGTTATATTCTTGCAAAACTTGCAGGCACGGCACCATCTGTTGAAATGAGTTTTTAATTAATGGCTCTGGAAACTATGGACATGTTATTTATACTTATATCAGGTTATAAGAAAAATATCATTCGTGCTTTAAAAAATATATTTTTTCAAACATCTGTTGTTATTAATAATTTGGCATTTTTAGATGGGAATCCGCAAGGGGAGGGGAGTTGAGGGGGGAAATTATCCCTTTCTGGATTTTTCAAATTTAATTAACTAAATTTCCCTTTTCTCTGATGAATTCGAAAAAAAAACATTCTTGTCAACTGATTTAAAGTAATTAAACACTAAGAGAAATAGGAACTAATACTTTTTCGTCGGTGAACCCCCCCCCCCCCCCTTTATGAAAAAAACTGCCAGGAGGGTGCTTCCCCCTGATGAAAAACTGCTTCAATTTTTCATTTTGAAAATAGTCGTCAGAAAATTATTTTTTGATTTTTAGTGTGTTTTATTTGTTACTTTTCTGTTTTGCTTTATGTTAATATGTTTAAAAATTCTCTTGAACCTAGGGTTCTGAGGAAAACTTCTTAGTTTAGTTTATTTCATATTTAACCTCTTGAGTCCTGGGTACCCAAATAGGTACCTAGTTTCTTTTCTTCATAAAAATTAAAGTTATTTCTAATTTTATATTTTAACTTCACTTCTATATAGCTCAATGGTTATGCTTTAAAATGAAACCAGAAAATGGCAGCACCGATGCCAATTTCCTTATAAAATAAATGTTATTTTAACCGGAGTTTGCAAAATGTCTTCAAGTCAGTGCAGCCAAGAAAGTAGGTAATTTCCATAATTCTTTAACTTAAAAACTTTACAATATAAACTTTTTAGAAGTTGTAGATTATTCACTTATTTAAAGCTGTTAATTTGTTATTGCGTAAATTTAGGTTACTGATAATTAAATTGATACTTTGGTTGGCTAGTAATTTTAGATTCATATTTGTGAACCCAAATTACAAGCCCCCTAAAACAATACATTTTAGAAAAATATATATTTTGTCATCTATGATGTAATTTTGTTTGTATAAAAGCAGAGAATGAGTATTTGAACTATTATTTTAACTTCGGGTCGCAAGAGGTTATATTTGGCATTTAAAAAAGAAGAAAAATATTGGTTTTGGCAGCTTATTTATTCTACAGGCACATATGTTCCAAAATCATGCCCTTCTCTGGATTTTGTTCTGTGGGAGCCTATGTGTTTTCATAACTCACCTGTCTTTGTAGTCAACACTTCCTTCCGGATAGTAGACCACTTCACTAGTTTCCGTGGTACCACTGTCCGACCTCTCATCTTCCGCGTCCCCATCTTCCATTCTTAAGCTACTTGCACTGCTGGAATCAGTCGGATGGCGTACCCGCTCGGATCGTGTCTTGCTGTTGGACCTATTCGAAGAGCCCTGTAAATAACACATCTTTATAAATACAGACCGATTTGCTCAAGGGGGGAGACGCTGGATAATAAATTAAACAAGTTAACTAAGATTTACAGTTGATCCAAAAGTCTAAGAAAAACTTTAAAAATTAATAATCCATAAACGAATAAAGATAAAAAGATGCTGACTATACCGAACGGAAGGGAAAAAAGCTGGTTTGTTTTATGACGAAAGCAAAAAAGAATTATTGAAACCGCCATCATTGCCAACATTGAAATATGCCATTCGCCAATATGTGTCTACCATACCACAATAAATGTTGCTTAATTCTTTCCGGCACAGACAAATTCTGTTCGTAAAATGCGAAATTACTGACTGACACCGGAATTTACAAACGACTTTTTTAGAAAATAAGAACTCTTTATTTTAAGCTTTCATTGTAGAAGCAAAATTTTATTAAAATATTCTTGGTGCCGAATGCAAGTTTGGAATTAAAATTAGGTGTGCCCGGAGTGGGACCACTGTGCCGGAAAGGGTTAACCCCTTCAGGGGCAAGGTACTCTTGTAGCTAAAATATTGAAATGATTGATTGACACCAGGATTTACGAACGAATTTAATTTAAAATAAGTAAAAGCCTTTTTCTCATGTACCTTATAAATTCAAAATTTGATTATAAAATTCTGGTGTCATTGTGGCATTTTGGGATTAAAATTAAGTGGTATATATAATATATAATATACCGGTGCCCTTCAAGGGGTTAATGCTGTGAAGGGTGTTGTGGCTCGTCTCACATCTATGCTGCTGAAAGACGGACAGAACATTGAACAGTTGTAAGCTTACTTGTAACTTGTAAGCGACTTGTCATTTGTAAGTCATCTGTTAGTCAGAAAAAGAACTATTCAAGCATTCGTTTTTGCTTTCGTCATAAAAAGTACAGCTTCTTTTGTATCCGTTCGGTTCAAACCGCTTCTTTTTATTTTTATTAGTTTTTGAATTATTAATTTTTAAAGTTGTTACTGACTTTTGGATCTTATACTTATCCTCCGGATCTTTTTGGATATTATATTGAACCTAATGAAGTTCTTACATAAAACGATAAATAATACTTTGCAGTGAAACTCGTCTAAATGAGTAGTACCACGTTCTGTGTATTTAGCAAAATACAAACATTTTGTTGAATTATTATGGTTTGATTATTATAGTTTGAACAAAATTTCAGATATGGGAACATGCCCTGTGGGTATGGTATTATGCTATTCTAAAGATACTCTAAGTCTGGCTAATGTTCATACAAAATAATTACTTGCCTTAGATGACTCTTCTTTAGTGATTGAATTCATAGAGTCGGATTCCGAATATCCATCACTCTTTGAATCTGTTACTGAAACAAAAAGAAAAAAGGAAGTACGATTAATTATAAAACACGCAACACACTCACTTGATTGCTAAGATAACTTTCAAAGGGAAGTATTTATTAAAGTTACCCTCCATCAAATGTTAACTCTTCAGGATGACCATAGTTAAAGTGATCTTAACACATCGGCTGATAAGTTCCAGGTCTGGCACACAGATGGTGTTGCAATCGCGGAACCGATGCTTTTTTTGTAAATACTAATCTTTAAAAGGTAGCAGAAAAAATATCATGACGATTCGCCGTGTGGATAAAACGTTAGAGTGGTTTTAGTTGAACGATTTTGTTGATAAACAGAAAAGTGGATAAACGAGAATTTCAAGAATTGTTATTTGATGGGAAAAAACACCGTTCAAACAAAAGCTTGGCTTGATAAGCGTTATCCGGACACTGCACCAGGTAAATCAACCATTATTGACTGCTTTGCTGAATTTAAACGTGGTCGTACGGAAACCAGTGATGCACCACGCAAAAGAGGTGGTTACTCCGGAAAACATAAAAAAAGTCCACAAAATCATTTTGGGGAACCGTAAAGTGAAGTTGCGGGAGATAGCTCAGACTCTGAAGATATCCAAGGAACGTATAGGTTTTATTTTGAATGAACATTTGTCTATGAAAAAGCTGTTGTCAAAGTGAGTGCCGCACGTGTTGGCTTTTGACCAAAAACAACAACGACTTGATGATTCTCAGCACTGTTTGGAGCTTTTTCGTTATAAAGTTAATGTTATTTATTATTAAATTATAATTACTATTTATTTATTAAATTATTATTATTAAAATATTATTACTAAATTATTATTATTAAATTATTATTTATTAAATTATTATTATTTATTTTTAAACTTATGTTATTTATTAAAGTTATACAGTTATAATGTTATGTTAAAAAATTGTGTTTTCTTTATTAGACCGGGAACTTATCAGCCCATGTGTTATTAATATCTATATAAAACACGTTCTGGTTGATGTTTACTGTTGAAATGGAGTTGATCAGTAAAGTTTGATCTCTCTTCTTTAACAATTACGGTTTAAAATGACTTTTTGGCATTGAATACTGCCATTTTAAAGATTTCCTATAGTGAGTAATGTCTTTTTCCTCATGAAAAGTGACATCAAATGATCGAAATATGAACTTTTTTTATTGCAGATTTCTGTTCTCCATGTTGTATATAACGTATGCAGGATGTCCCAAAAAGATTGAAACGCGTTTTAATTTTTTTACCTGTTGGATATAGCTACGCAGTATAACTTGCAAAAGTGTTCAATAAATTAGGAATTAAAATTATATTGATAAAATAGTTCTTCCATTAATTTTGAAGAAGTTACACTTTTAAAATTTTTATACAATTTCTGGATCGTGTAATTACATTTAGAATTTTTTTTTACGTCGTCTGAGATGTACAACAGTAAAAATTCCATTCACCTACGACTAAAACTCACCGAGTTATGACATTTTGAATTTTATGAAATATCGGGCATGGCGGCACTAAAAACGGACAGATGACTTTTTTGTGCCGGAAAGCTCCGAAATTTCCGAATTTTATGAAATTTCAGAGCATTCTGGCACAAATTACCATAACTCGATGATTTTTAGTCGTAGATATAAGAATGAAATTTTTACTATTGCACTTTGTACTTTTATGTTAGACGGGCGCCAGTGATCGCCAACATTTTTTGAATCTCGCCAACCCTTTTTTCCCGCCAATCTTTTAACATTAGCTACTAACAAATAGCCAATAGTTTAAGATTGCAATATAATATCTTGAAAATATCATCAAAACTTACTTAAGATAGCTAAAATATAATCATGAAATACCTAAAAACGAACATATTAATACAAATAACAAAATCTCACGTAAGCGGGTCTATTAATGATTAGGCTTAGTCCATTACAAAAATATTAACACTACAGTGCATGAATTTTTCTTTTAGAATTGTGTTTTTTTAATACATTATTAAGAATTCGACACCAGAAATTTTCAGACAGATTTTTAGCTTTATTTAGTAGCATATTTTGTTATATCTACAGGATTAATATTTCTATATAAATATAGTGGCTGCAAAGAACTTGATTTATTTATTAAAAGTTAAATAGAAAGTGTTGCCAATTGGCTACAATATGCACTGTAGGGTTAAAATAAGATACAACATAAACTAGAAACATTTTATTTCATAATGAAAACATCGTGTCTAATTTTATATACACAAAAATTGAAAGTTATATATATAAGATCCCAAAATCTTTTAATATCATTTAGAATTTGTAAAACAGTATCGTTATATCCTGTTCGCACTGGATAGTTAAGATATCTTAGATCGCCATTTTTGAGGTGGTACCCTCCCGGAATTGAATACCTGTTCATACCGCAAAACTCAGCTAAGATAACTCACTGAACATCACGAAGTCTGAGATCTGAACAAACATAGAATGCGCGCATGCACATAAGTCAAAGCCAGCCTCAACAGCCAATCAGTTAAAGCTATCCTCCAGAGCCAATCAAAATGAGTGTTAGTGGTTGTACCTAGTAATAGAATGTTCGAACTCACTGAATGTGTTTGTGGAACTCCCTCAGTAAGTTCGGCGGTCTAAGACATCTTAAATATCCGATCTGAACGGGATTTAGTTGTTCAAATCGTTGTTCAATGGGTCATTAGTTGTTTGCAATTCAAATGATGCCAATTGAAACAAAATTTGGCGAGTTATCACTGGCGCCCAGCTAACATAAAAATACCTTACACTTGCTAGAGAACGGAGAAAATATTCTAAATATAACTTGCTGCTTGTATGGCAAGTCTTTTGATTGTTTGGGGGAGGGGACGGGGAGTTTTTTTTTTCTTCTTAGAAACCGTTCTTTGGGAACATGTACATCTTAGAAGTAACTACCATACCAAATTTCAAGTTTTTAGCTCCGTCAATGTCACAGAAACTGCAATTTTAAATGATTTTTTTTGTTTCAACATCCTTTTACATTTCGAATTTTCGAAACTGTTCTGTACAAGCATTTACATCTTAAAATTAACAGCTATGTCAATTTTCAAGTTTCTAACCCTAACAGTTCCGAATAAATCGTAATTTAGATCGTTTTGGAAACAGCTTCATCTCACATTATCCTTTTAAATTTCGAATTTTTTAGAAACCGTTCTTAGCGAGAATTTACATCTTACAAGTAACCGCCATGCCAAATGTCATATTTGTAACTCCAACAATATCACGAAAATCTCAATTTTAAAACATTTTTTGGTCCAGTACTAACTTGGGGGAATCTTACCGACATAAAATATAGCCTATGTTGGATCAGAGACTGACAAGATCATTTTCCACCATTACTTTTGAAATCGGTTCGGTAGTTCCACAGATTGCTTCCTACCAACAAACACACTCTTCATTATAATAATATTAGTATAGATAGAACACAGAAATCATATAAAAATTTAAAAGTGTAAGAGTTTGGAAATTAACATAACGACTATTTCATAATCTTAACCAGGGCTTGACAAATGCGGTCTCCAGGTCACCACTGGCGACTAAATATTTTTATCTGGCGATCAAGTCTTTTAATCTGGCTTTTTTATATCCAAGAAATTAGCAGAGACGATATTTTCTCTCAACCACCCCTGCTCGTTTTTGATGGAAGTACCAAGTTTGAAAAACATTTTCCATCTGATGCACAGAAAACGACATTCATTTCTACTCTAGCCAGTTAGCAAGTCATGTGATTAGAATGTGGGAGGGAAGTATAACAGTAAGAAATAGTGTCAATCTAGCCTTTGTGGTACCTAAAATTGGATATAATCCTAAAAAATGCTGACTTCAACAGGAAGATAGGCAAAAAATTGTTTTCCTGCTTCACTATTTTTTCAATGGTCGCCTCATAAGATATTGATTTTGTAAGCACTCGACTATTTCGACATTTGAAGCATTTGGCAATCAGCATTTTAGGAACATGTCCATTAATTCAACCTTTATAGTTTTTTTTTGTTATAGACATATAATTTTGATACGTTTCATTAGAAAACGTAGTTTATAACTTTCTAAATTACGTATTATTTTAAACTTATGTAACAAATAATTCTAAACTATGTTTGTTATTATTTTTTAATCTATAAATTCATAAAAAACTTTTTTGTTTTTTTATAAAATAACGATCAGGGGGTAGGGAGGTAAATATTTATTTACTGGCGACAAGAATTTTTTGTTGGCTACCAGATTTTATCGAATTTGTAAAGCCTTGATCTTAACTATTTATCTTGACATAATCTTATTCCTACCTTGTTTTGAAAACTTTAGCAATTTACAACATTACCTACATATCTTCAATAGGTAAAAAATCAAAGGGCGTTTTAATCTTTTTGGGACACCCTTGTACACCCTTTATACAGGTCTGAGTAAGTTCATTTTAATTATAATCACCTTGTACTGCGTTATTGATTAAGAAAAATTCTGTATTAAAAATGAAGATGACAAATGCCTGTTATGAAACACAAAAGAAGAAAAATATTTACTTAAATTCGGTGGTATGGGAATAACGGAATCCGTGTATGAGTACGATTTAACTATGAGACTCTGTCCATCAAGCCTTTGAGCCCAACGACCACGTGGCTGCATAGGTGGTGGCGATGATTTTCCGGGCGATTTCCAGTCGTCGGATATCTAAAAAAAATAAGGAAAGAGATTAATTAATTTATTTGTTCTCAGAAGTAAAGAGGATAGGTACAGGATGGCACAGGGAAACCCGAAATTTTGAATGTAGTACTGGCAGCCCTGTAGACCTTAGTGTTGCCAGTTCGCTACTTTTTTAAAATTCAGATCGCTTGATTGCCACCGCTCTTTTGAAAGATTAAATAATGCGAAAACAAGGCGAATGGTACAATTTATATAAAGTGATTGCAGTCAAGAAATCTAAATAAAAAAAGTAGCAGATTGGCAACACTGGTGGAGCTGGTAAAAAGATGGGAGTGGATACCATCCGTGTACAACGGACTTTAACCACGAGTGTCAAGAGTCACGCCTCTGCGGGTACATAACCTTCGAAAAAGACTGTTTATTGGACAACGTGGATACAGTATTAATATTTTATTCACGCCTTTTGTTGTATACTTCTACATACCCATAGCTGATGTGACATGGGTAAAGTCCACAAATTGTCATTTAGAAATCATAGACTAATGAGTTGGTTCACAACGTGCATTTGCCGCGAAAACAAGAATGGCGACAGTCTGACTGATGCCGCAGGGAATTTCGGCATCATTAAAATTTATGACTTCATGGTCGCGTTCCATCGTGACACGCCATCAAAACATGGATTGAGAATTTTGAGGAGATTGGTTCACCATCAGGAGGTCAACAACTCAACAAAATCTAGCAGTGGCGTAGCCAGGGTGGGGTCCAAATGATCTGGATACCACTAATTTTTTAATGTTTTCTTTAACTTATCTAATCGGAGAACTTTCTGCGATAGTCAAGGTGAAGAAAACTTTACAATATTAGTGGTATCCAGTGCATTTGGACCCTCTCCCTGGCTACACCACTGAATCCTAGAAAACATCGAAGCTGTTCGGGCGTCAATCGGAAGCATCTCACAAAGTTTTTCAAGGAAACACACAGCAGCATTGAATCTAAAACGAACGACTGCCGAATACTCCACGGTGATTTGAAGTTTCATTCATACAAAATTCAAGTTATGCAGGAACTG
Organism: Maratus michaelseni; assembly: GCA_963931845.1. Taxonomy (NCBI): domain Eukaryota; kingdom Metazoa; phylum Arthropoda; class Arachnida; order Araneae; family Salticidae; genus Maratus; species Maratus michaelseni. The sequence continues at coordinate 144,089,099 of OZ007597.1, forward strand.
AAAACAACAGAATACGTGGTCATAATCTGACGGTCCTCATCTTATGGATATAGTTTTGAAATTTTTTGTCTTGGGACGCTTAATAGCATGTAATTTACTTTTTGTTTTCAACAATAAAACTTGAAAATTCATTTTTTTTTTTTTTTTTTTTTTTTTACTTTTGTGAGAGTTGCTTCAAAATTTCTCGTTTCCCCGTTCCACCCTGTATAAACTTTAAGTATTGAATCTTATAAAGTAGCAAACCAACAATGACTCAATATTGGGATAGAAATCTTTAATATTAAGACAATACTCCGATATTTATATTAAACGCCATATGGATGCCATATGGACGTGTCACATAGGGCATGCACGATATTTATTTTTAAATACTGTTATTTCTGAACAATAATCTTCGTCTTACCTAATCGCAGGATTTCAACGACTAAGTTAACTATGGCAAATATTAGTATTTTTAAATAAAAAAATTAAAGCCATATATGGTTGGTTGGTTGGTTGATTTATGACGGCCGATTATCTACTTTTGGGATATAGGCCCTAGGTGGGAGTTCCGTCCGTGGGGGTCTTTCTAAGGGATTCTAACCCGTATTTACGGCAAGGTTTGAAGAAAGTCACGAAAAACTCCGAACGGTTAGGTCAACGAGTGCGACAGGGGTTTGAACCCAGCACCTCCCGTCTACCAGCTTTGAAAGCAGAACCTCTCAGTCATAAAGCCGTATATGGGACACACGTCTTGATGGAGTTAAATAAATACGTTATTCCCATGATGAAAAGTGTCTGTACAATGAGTACCTTTAGTATCTAGAATACATCAAAGGAACGGACAATAAATGAAATCAGGGCTCCCACTGGTCTCCCTTCTGAACATCACTTTTTTCAAACAATAATCTATTGCAAATATTGTAGAAAACCACTAAGAATTTTATCGTTTGGAAAACATGGTATTCAAAAACGGACCAATGGAAGCCCTATGGAATACATAATCATATTTCATTAAAACCGTTCCTTATTAAAGATTTAATTCAAACATTCCATCTGCTGTCACAGGAAAAAAAAGTACGAAATAAGAAAAAGAAATGACTGCAATTCATGTTATTCTAAAAAATGTCCGTTATAAAATATGAATTTGCCAATGGCTTCGATTATGGAAAATTCACCGCTTTTATTTATGTTTTAGAGAAAGCCAGAACTAATGAATTTATTATTATTTTTTTTTAATTTTTGATCCGTTTCTTTTAAAGATGTGAAAACAGAATAGAAAAAATATTCAGATTTTCTAAATTGTTTTCTCAACATATAATCATAATTTAATTAACATTAATCTATTAATTGATAATTAAGTTCCGAAAATTTGAAGATGTTGTTTTGTCATCGGGAACACACAACTGTACACTATTTCTAGAAATCTAGCGCATCAGGAAGTGTGCGAAAAATGAATTACAAAATTCCATCTTTACACACATAAACCAAGTTAAGTTTTATAAAAGTGGTTAAAAAGAAAAATACATACTTGCTTCTTTGCCCAAGATGGAAGTTGTCCGTCGCTAAAATCAATAGGGGCATCTTTTTCATTAATTTGATTTGAGTTTTGGAGAGGCTTTGTAATAGTTGTAGTGTTTTTTCTAGATTATGGAAAATACATAATGATAGTGGTACACTTATTAAAATGCTTCAAATTAGTGATGGGCAGAATGAATGATTTTGTCATTCAAATGAATCATTCGGGCATGCGCAAAGGCATACGTGCCAATATTCGTATTTATTTAATCAATTTCCACCAGAAATTCTCTAAGGAAAAAAAAGGAACAAAGGAAAGTTGGGAGTTTTCGCATTACTTAATCAATTACCTCCAGAAATTCTGTTTCAGAAATTTTTAATTCATCTACAACTGTTAATTAGATTCTAATTCAAATAATAACCTTTATTTTTTTCTGGTAGTAATTGATTAAAAAAAAAGAAGATTGGCAGTTATGCTTTTGCACATGCCCGAATGATCCATTCGAATATTGAAATTATTCATTCTGTTCATCAATACTTCAAATATAATGGCAAATTTTTAATGGAAATTAACAGGCTCAGTCAGGGCCATATTCTGAAAGATTGCAACATGTGTAAACTTCCACCACTTAAGGAGAAAAATTATTATTCTTTTTTACTTTTTTGCACATGTTCAGTATACGGTCATGGGTCCAGTGCAAAGATCTTATACGAATATTAAGCCTGCGCAGATGAATGGAAGAAATTTAGCGAGTTGAAAATAGAGCCCTCTAGCGGCCGATTGTGCAAAATATTGCATTTGATGTTCAGCTATCAGTTCGCTACTTTTTAAAAATTTAGATTGCTTGATTGGCACTACTTTTTTAAAGTAGAAATATTCGCCTTATTTAATGACAGATTAAACAATGCAAAAATAAAGCGAATTATACTATTTTAAAAAAGAGGTGGCAGTTAAACGAACCGAATAATAATAATAGAAAAAAGAAGCGGACTGGCAACACTGCGGCTATTATAAAATGTTAATTCATACCAGTAAAATATTAAATCTTGTTAGCGCAATTTTAAAATCTACGAAAGTTGAACTAAGTTACAATCCAGTCCGCTTAGTAAAAACTTTTAATTTTTTAAAAATTTTGTTAGGGCTTGACTATTAATACAAATATTTCAGTAGTAACAAAGCTTTTAAAACACGTTGAGTGTCATGTGTACCGCCGGCGGTCGCACTTTATTTTTATTAGAGTGCTGTGTGTCGCCGGAGGTCATATGTAAATCTAAAGTTAAAGCATATTAATTTTGATGGCACTCGAGTAACCAGTGGCGTTTCCAGGGTGGAGGTCCAGATACTCTCGCCACTACTAATTTTGAAAAATTTTCTTTGCTTTATTAAAACGGAGATTTTTCTAAAATTAATCAAGCCGAAGAAAACTTTATATTATTAGTGGTATCCAGAACTCTTGGACTCCCTCCCTGGCTACGCCACTACCAGTAGTATACATTACTGTTGTCCTACGGCACCTAGATAAAGCACTTTTTAAATATTTTTGAAATTAATTTCTAATCTTATATTTAGGATGAGTTATAGAAGGAATAAAAAACCTATTTTGTTTACAATTCAAAATTTTATTTCTTCACTTTCATTTTCATCAGTCTTTTCACGTTTTCCATAGTAATAATAATAAAAAAAAAACTTGGATTCATTTTTATTGCTAATTCTGGTTATTACTAAAATTAAAACCATATTGCAATATTGTTTACTCTCCTGCGGCCAGTTGTGAAAACAGACAATTGTTACAGGGAAACCAGCTACTAGTATTTCATATGCTTTTTATCGTTTGAAGCAGCGTTGAGTGTCATCATTATATATCAATTAAGCTTTCGTAGGATGCCATTATTCAGTGATGGAACAGTTGGGAGATTCTCACCACTAAATTTCGCCTCAAAGTATCTCTGAAACTCTGTCCTTAGATAAGACAAAGAGTACAATTTAAATGTAACAGTGTCAATTGATTCTCTGCTGCGCCACTGTTCCATCAGTGCATTATATTACATTTAGTGGTAAACTAATAACTTTAGTGATATTTATTACAAGTGTAAGTAAAATTTATTTAAAAAAATGTGTTTTATGCACCGCAAGGTTTTTTTTTTTTTTTTTTTTTTTTTTTTATAACGGTAACAATATTGCAATATTGTTTTAATTTTAGTAAAAACCAGAATTTTCAAATTAAAGATATTTGAATCTGAATTTTTACTTAATAAATAAAATAAAATGTGTACTACTTTTCATTACGTAAACATAGCACTAAGTTTATTAAATATATTTTTTTGGTTCTAAACATGCATATAAGATTTTAAAAAAGCGTAGAAGTTAGCAGCTATGCAATATATTACTATACCTCGTATCTTGCCAAATCCCAGAAGATATAGGAATCGATGCCATATCTGCACTTTTTCCCAAAGGTTTTTGGCTTTGTAGAGTTAACTTCCAAACAAAAATGCACCTGAAAAAGAGAAATTTCAGTAGTGTTAGAGGTCGGTTAATTACTTTGACAACTTTACAAAACTTTAGTTATTATCAATCAGGCTAATTAGTAATAATTATTTAAGCTATTTTCCTTTCCAAACAATACAAAGTACCTCCGAAAAATTTTCAAAATAAAATTAGAATCATGTTGTTATGAATTTTGAATGCATAATATTATCAATTTGCCCGGTATCATCAATGTATATTTTGAATATGTTTACTGTAAGTGTGTTACAGCTACTTAAAAAAAAAAAAAAAAAAAAAAATGTTTAGATTAGTTTGACTTTTACGTCTAACTCGACCGAACTAAGTATTCCTCCATATAATGGGGTTTAATTAACCCGCTGTTAAACGCGTTTCGATCAAGAATTTTTTTTTTTAGAAATAAATTCAAATAAATTTCAAACAAAGAAACATGAAATTAAATAAATATACGTCAAATAAATTTTTCGGTTTAAAACGTGTTTAAACTGAGTTAAATTAAATAATATCTTAATGAAGAATAGTTAGAGGTTGGCAAGTATCCATTATAGCACATGGATGTAGAACAAAATGTTGTTTCATCATTGTTTTAATTTTAAAAACCCTTCAGACAATGTTGCCCTAAGCTACTATGTGACGAAGAAATTTCCAAAGATGAGAATTTTAGGCCTTTAACTTTTTTAATTAGTAGAATCAAATAATGTAATAAGGATGAATTAAGCGAATCCTTTATAACATATTTGCAGGCTGCAGTTTCGTTTATATTAATACTTTTAAAACTAATTCATACATTTTAATAAGTATTCATAAAAGTTTTTATATTTTTAAAATACCTCTGATCTAGTATTTTATACACATAGGTAAGTCCCATGAGTTATTACAAATTAAAGGTTTTAGCTGTTCTAATCAAATATCTTTTGGAAATAGATAATGTTTGTAAATCAAGTATATTATCAGTGTTGCCAAATCTAACAAATTTTGTATTGAGAAATTCTGAATTCTCACCAGAAATTTTAAATAGTTATTTTTCTTTTATATAAAGATAGACATACTATTAAAAAATTTCTGGTATGAACTTTGAATTTCTATAAAAAAAATACGCCTGATTTGTCGACACTATGTGTTATACAGCATCACTACATTGTGTACGGATTCAATAAATAAGCGAAATGTCAGCAATGAACATTCATAAAAAACTTCAATTTCCTTTGCTATTTCTCTTAACCACTTAGCTATTTTGCCCGAACGTCGCTCGGGCAAGAAGAGTTTGGTTGCTTCGTTAATATAAGCTTTTGGATACCACTAAGTTTTCTATTAAAAAATTTCTGGTTTGTACTTTGAATTTCTATAAAAAAATCCACCTGATTTGTCGACACTATGTACTATACAGCATCGCTACATTGTGTACGGATTCAATAAATAAGTACAGTGTCAGCAATGAACACCCATAAAAAATTTCTATTTCCTTTGCTATTTCTCTTAACCACTTAGCTATTTTGCCCGAACGTCGCTCGGGCAAGAAGAGTTTGGTTGCTTCGTTAATAAAAGCTTTTGGATACCACTAAGTTTTAACTGTAATCTCCCGTTTATAAATTGACAGACTTTTTTCGATTATGTAAGGCAAAAACGGAAACAGCCGTGTTTTGTCCTTATTTTTAGTTTATTGTGTCACAAAAAAAAAAGTAAATAAACAAATAAAGTGCTAAGTGGTTAAGCTTCCAAGCTAAGCATCGAAGACACGTGTTGTCTGTTGATAAATAATGCGGCAACTATGTATTAGTGCGTGGAATTTAATTTCAAGTCTTGAGGGAGGAGAAAACAGCTTGTGTCACAGAAAAGAAATTTTCCTGCCAAGAGGAATTTTTTGTCACTAGGTTCTGGTGTTCTACAAAGATTGTTCTCTAGTATTTCGAAATTTCTTAGTTTCGTGAAGATCTTAAAGAGAGGTTATTCGGATACAGATGAACTTTTAGGGCATTTTTGGATTATTATTATTTTTTAAAAAAAATAAAGCACATAGAATGAAACAGTTTTTGTCATTGAATTTATTGTAATTTCATCTAAGTGTGTGACTATTACCATACAAAAAAGTTGATATTGTAATCGATATAAACTCTTCTAAATTTCATCCGGCACAACTTGCACAGTAAATTAATGTAAGTGATAACTTTCTTAATAATCATTTGAAACAAAAAATTCACACGGATTGTTAAAATACATTAAATTAGTCGAATGTCAAACCTAAAATTGATAATTTAAATAAAACTTCACAAAATGGCGACTGATTGAAGTTTGCGGTCAATTTTTGGCACCAATTTTTCATTTTCGAAATTAAAAAAAAAATCGAAACTTTTAAAAATGTAATTTTTCAGAGATTTGTCCTACAATAATAAAAAAAAAGTTTAATTAACACTAAATATACCAACTGCCGGTCATTTGACCGGTAGCAAATGAAAATATTTTGATTCGAACCAGAATTATTTTATCAAATACAGAAAATATAGGTCCCTCAAAAATAAGTTAAATAGTTTTAAATAAATATTCTGGGGTGAAATATTATTGTAAAACATGAGTAAAATTCCCGGTATGTTTAATGTTAAAACAAACAAACAGAAACAACGTCGATAGGTTAAATGGTTTACGCGTGGGAACGTACACTGATTCAAAAAAAGTTGTTTCAAGAAAGTTTCATTTAAAATTTTTGATCATTCCTTTTGTCAGGGAAACTCTGGTCTGTTAAACTGGTTGTCACGACTTTTTTTAATCTTTTACCACCGGTTTTTCGAAAGGGAAATTTTCTCCTAATTGAATCGCAGAAATGCTAAAATTAAATAAGGCAAAGCTTACAGTAAAAAGTAAGTGGTGGAAATAATCGAGGATTCTGAGCATCGTATGCGTCACGTATACGTGTCACTCGTCCCCAAAGGGTTAACACTAGAACGGCCAAGAGCGGTCATTTTGACCGTTACCAAATGAATATAATCTGATTCGAACCAGAAAATTCTTTTAAAAATCAACTAAATATATATATATACCTCACGGATTATATGTTAAATGGATAAGTTAAATATTTTTAAATAAGAATTCTGCTGTGAAATAGTTTTATAAAACTTGAGTAAAATTTCCAGCCGTTCTAGTAGTAAATATTGGGTGGAACAAAAATCGGTTTTGAGGGTATATTCTAGATGTTTTAAAAGTTCCAAAATTAAAAAAAAAAAAAGATTTTTTTAATAGTTTAAGTTTTTATTTAAAATCCGAATAATAATGCTTTGTAATTTAATTAAATCTCATAATGCATTAAAAATAGACTCACAGTGCATGTGAGTTACAAAAGTTGATATTTACAGATATAACAGCTTTGCAACTTTAATAAAGCAAGTGAAAAAAGCATTCTCAATTTTGCCTTTTTCATTCTGCAAGATTAAAATCAGGCGGAAAGCTAGAGAATTTTCGGAACAAATGCTTTACACTCACGCACCGTTGTTTGGCGGTTTTTTGGTTGGCACGATTTTCAAGCCCGCGCCAAACCAATAATTTAATACAATTGATAAGTTGCCATTAAAGTAAAAAAATCCCCTAAATTTGGTGACTTTTTTCCTTTTTATAACCGATTTAAAAAAAAAAAAAAAAAAAAAAAGAAAAAAAGAAAAAAACTGTGCGTGAGTGTATGACATCATAGCCGAATTTTCTTAACCCTAGCCTACACTGCACGAATTTCTCTTTTGGAAGTATGTTTTTTATATTCCCATTTAGAGTATAATCGAGAAAATTTAAAGAGAAATTCTACACTTTATTTAATAACAGACTACCGTGATAACATGCGACAAATATGTTTACTTAAATATAGTGGTTGCTAGCAACTGAATTTATTTATTAAAAGTTAAATTTTAATGTGTTTATGTATGCATCACTGCGCAGCATAAGGTTAATTCAACGCGGGTTGTTAGATTGCGTAATGTATTAAAGGCAATTTTTTATTTTATTAACCAATTCCCTGCTAATGGTGTGTTTTCTCACCATTCAAAATGAAAGTGTATGAAAAAAAAAAAAAAACCTGCCAAGCTACCACTATTTTAATATGTTAAAATATACTTTATTTCATGACAAAAACTTTGCTATTAAATATATATCTTTCAGAATTTTTGATGGCAAACGAATTTCAGCAAAAACATTGACGGCTCCGCCCATATACCGGGTCTTCCAAAAATGACTGGTGGGATTTAAAAATTCAATAACTTGCAAACGGTGTGAGATATTTAAAAAATTCTTGCAGGAGGGTTATGTATGATGTCAGAAGTTTTCTTACTGTGATTCTTGATTTTAGTTCGAATCTCAAACAATAGATGGCACTGACAGCAATTGGCGCTCTGCCGAGGCCGAAACTGACGCCCCTCAGCGTTGATGCACCGCCCCCTTAATACTAGTCCTGCCCGCTGAGAAAAATGACAGATCTTTTTTTTTCAAAATTTGTACGGTCCCTCGAACTTTATTTAAAGTTCTCTTTGACTTATTTGATCTCAGAAAAACTAGGCGAAGAAAACTTTTATATTTTACTGGTGTTGAAGTTCGAGGGACCGTACAAATTTTGAAAAAAAAAGATCTGTCATTTTTGTCAGCGGGCAGGACTAGTATTAAGGGGCCGGTGCATCAACGCTGAGGGGCGTCAGTTTCGGCCTCGACAGAGCGCCAATTGCTGTCAGCGCCATCTATTGTTTGAAATTCGAACTAAAATCAAGAATCACAGTAAGAAAACTTCTGACATCATACATAACCCACCTGCAAGAATTTTTTTAATATCTCTCACCGTTTGCAAGTTATTGAATTTTAAAATCCACCAGTCATTTTTGGAAGACCCGGTAGTTTCGGCAGTTAATGGGTTAAACTGTAATTGTATTGGGCTGTCCGGAAAATTGGTGCCGTTTGGGAAAATTATTTCAGACTGGAAAATTCTATCATTTAATTATTAGAGATTAATTCCGATACCTAATGTCTAATAATTAACGGGCAGAATTTTCCGGTACGAATTAATTTTCCCAAACAGCACGAGTTTTCCGGATAACCCAATACTTGTATTTGTACAATTTAGTAAATTGTCCATTGCAGGAATATGAGCTAATTTGACAGACATTTTGAATAATATATGTACACTGAAATTTCTGAGAAAATATACTGAATATTACTCATTAACGGTATATTTCGTAATATTAACACATGTATGTCAACAATAATAACACATCACTCAAGAATTAAGAATAATATTAGGAATTAAGATAAAATAGTCGCTATAATAAAGCCAATGTATAGGAATACTAGAATTTAGTGTTACATTTTAACGATAGCAGCGACGGAACAGCTGCGCACTCGTGGGCCAATTCTCAACACTATCGTAATTTCCGGTATATAAGCCGCGGCTAAAATAACTCTCTTTCAAACCAGAATTTTATTTAAGAAATGAAATCAAATATGTACCAAATAAAAATAAGTTAATTTTTTTAAAATAAAATTTCTGGTCACGAATAGATTTATTTGAGGCGCATCTTATATGCCGGAAATTACGGTAATTTTTAACAATAAACATACCGATAATTTTAAGGGAAATTTTTAAAAAAATATTTCACACCAGAATGTTTAAAAAACTATTTAACTTTTTCTTTTAACTAATTACTATGTGAATCATATTTTATTTTTTACGAAGAAATTTCTGGTTCGAATCGAAATATTTTCATCTGGTACCGGTCAAATGACCGGCTCCTTGTTGAAAGTAGATGATAGTATTCTTTGCCTTATTTAAAAGAAGATTTCATGCGATTCAGTAATGCGAAAAATACTATAAAAAATTAGTAGTTACAAGTGGCTCGCTTGTACGCAGCTGTTATTTTAGTAGAGTTAGTTCATCTCTATAATAAAACCGTAAGTCATGTGACTGTCATCAACAGTTCCGGAATGTCCGTTTCACTTTTTCATATGCCAGGCGGCCATTTTTATTAAAAATTATTTTTTCGAATAAAACTTCATAAATGTGAAATTTTTAGAAAGATCGTTCAAAATAAATTAATATTTGAGAGATGACTTACGTTCAATTATGTATATATTCTCCAATAACTTCAGTTGAAATTAGCTTCGCAGTTCAAATTCTCTATCCATGAAAGTAAACAAAAAAAAAAAAAAAAGATTCATTCGTCGTGAAGGTTTAAAATATTAAACCATTAAACCACGAAGATAATTGTTCGTAAAGTTAGTTTTCCATGAAAGATTTTTTGGAGCGCTGCCTGGTGTCAAAAAAATAATTCGTACCAGTGACACAATCAAAGTTTACCATAATTATGTGCTATACAACTCAACTTCATTCTTTATCTTTTCTTGATGTAAGCTGAATGTAAACAAATACAACTCATGTAATGATATTTAATGAATCAAATTTCGAAACAAATTGTCAGTTAATTTGGTATTTATGTATTATACGTGAAAGGAAGAGAGACCACCGAAAATGATTGTTAATCACCAATCATATTTACCATTATTAATGACCAATCGCTTTCAAAACAGCAATTTAATATACATTTACAAAATACATAACATCATTAAGTACTTTTGTGTTATTTGGGCGCAAATCTCGCCAATAGAATTTTTAAAATCGCCAATACCAGCTTTTATTTTCCGCGTGTGCAAATTAGAAACGATACTTTTATTTTGAAATCAAATATTCTGATGGAACAGCTGTCGTAGACGCACCGGGGCACTATATTAACTATAGAGTTGCAATATAGAGAGAAAAAACGGGTTGCTGCAATTAGAATTATAGGCGGTAATGTTGGTGTGACATATTTACGTGATTATCAAAACTGGCTTCCAAAAGTTCAATGTTTCACCAAACCATACTCGAAAATTACGTGTTATAATATGCACTCCGATTATGTCACATTATTCAAGACGTTTTAAATGAGAATAATGATAGATTTTCTTCTTGATTCTCCCGTAATCAAGTCTACAGCCAAAGATAGCGAGAAACAAACAAACAAACAAAAAAATATTGGCAACAATATGGTTCAGTGTAAATGGTGGATATCATTAAAGACTTTCACAAAATAGACTTCATTGCACCAAATCGTATTAACTAAAATACGCCATTTGGCAATGGATCCAATTACGGAAAACTACTTAATATGTTTAAGAATCTTCTCATTAGCAAGCATATTGCAACTGATAAGCAAACGGATATGAAGCATAAATGCTTAAGTTGGTTAAGCGGTTTTTGTCAAGAAAGATGAAATACATAACAACAAAAAATATGCGAAATGCTACCATGATCGAAAAAGTTTTTGATTTGTCTATTAGAATCTTCCGGTTTGGCGAAGGATTACGGAAAAAAATAAATTATGAATAAAAGTAACGTGTTACAGTGCTTAACATACATTTAAGGGAGACCAAACTGGTCGCCAGTGGCGGCTAGTTTATAATAATAATCAAATGTCGTAATTAAATATAGTAATAAGTATAGTGCTTTACACATCAAAATTTCAATATCTGGAAATTTATAAACTTACTTTTGATATGGGACAAAATATATCCAATTATGGTCACTGATGATACCCACTCTAGAATAACATATTATCACAAACGGAGATAGATATTCAGAATCTCAGAATAGGCAGTGGAACATTATTCAGATGAGTGGAGACCTACCCAGTTCATAAAATCAGCACTTTTACGTAACACAGAACTCGGATTTGATGAGATTAACTCTGATTTACTCAAATGGTTTCGTAACAAGTCGACGAAACCGTATTAACGTTGAACAAGAATAAAAACGAGGCCGATGATCTCATTTTAATAAAAAGAGAGGCAGCGTTTTAAAAAGAAGACTAGGGGTACTTTTTAAGCATTTTTAACACTTTCCAACACAGTTGAAAAGTGTTTATGATTTCGGTTTGTCTGTCTACCGGTTTGTCCGTGCTCTAACTCGCGTAAATATACTCAGATTGTCATGCAATTGATATATGTTATTGAGATTTACTATGGCTTGTTCTGTGCTGAAAATCAAGAGTGTAGCATTAATGGTTCGTTTACAGGGACACGCAAAAGTATTCCGTTACATTACGGGCTATGGGGAAAAATCGTTTGCGGCGTATTTTAAGGATTTTGCGCTATTTTAAACATATTCAAATTGAAACATATCACTGAATTGAACTACAAAGCGCTTACTATATAGAATATAGTGTGCATAGAATGTATCGTGTATTTACAGGGGCATTCAAAAGAATTAGGTCACAGTACTGGCTATGAAATATGATAGCTGGTAGTTTGTTTTCGGTTGTGGTACGCGTTTTTAAATGGTAACTAATTTTTAGTATGTTAATTGGTGTATATATATTCTATAGATCATATATAGGGCTGCTCAAAAGATCTCACTTATATTTCCGTTTATTGACGGAAATTGCTGAAGGGCAATTTTCAACTGTGCCAACAAATTGTTTCAACAAATCTATAGATCTTATACAGTTCTGCACAAAAGAATTCGTGCATATCTGCGTATCACGAAATCGTTTCACTATATCGTATAAAAAGAAGAAAAAAGTAAAAATACTTGTAAAAATAGAAAGAATTTTTAGATATTCATAACGATATCATTAAGAGAGAGGGGGTTCTAGGAGGTTCTAGGAGTGATAACGTATGATATCGTCAGAGGGTACAGCTCGTATCTATGCGACCGTTCTGAATACTGCAGTGTCGCCAGCGGGCTTCTTTCTTTTAATTCAGTTTTCTTGATTTCCACCAGTTTTTTGAAAAAGTAAAATTCGCCTTTCATAATAATAGATTATATAAGGCGAAAACAAGGCGAATTATACCATTTTGAAAAAGTGGTGCCAATCAAGCATTCTGAATTTTAAAAAAATAGCTCACTGAAGTACTGCAGACATGCTTATGATCGCAGTTTTCCCGCTCATGGTTGAGAATAATACAAGAAAGTTCTATTATAATTTTATAAAATCAACATACCCATCTCCAGATACAGAAATCAAGTGCTTTCCAGATGGCATAAATTTGAGACCCGTCACTAGCTCTGAATGGCCAGTCATTGAAGCGACACAATGTCCGGTAAGGTATTCGTACACATATATCGTCTTATCGGTCGAACTAGTAGCCACGTAAGTCCCAGTAGAATCCATAGCAATCTGTAAACAAAGACAATATGATATGTTATATAATTGTTTATACTTGAATAAAAAATAAATAAAAGTACGGTCTAGAGAAGTTTCTTAAATTCTTTACATTATTTTTTTTAAAACAAATGTCTAAATTTCGTTAAACTTTTAAATTATTTATTGGGAACAAATGAGAGGTTTTAAAAATATTTTCCATTACATTACCTTAACCCTCTACTGCCCAGGTAGCATATATGCTATCATTAGTGTTGCCAATTTAGTGGATTTTTTTATTCAGATATTCGGAATGGCAATCTTTGCTTTGTTTAATGACAGACATTCCATGATTTAATCCCTGGAAGCGCGGTGGGACATATATGTGCCACTTAATTGTAATTTACCAATGCAACATTGATACCAGAATTTTGGAAGAATTTTTTTTTTTTAATCTTACGTAAAGAAACACTGTTACTGATTTTCATATAAGATCGTTTGCAAATCCTGGTAACATCAAACATTTCATCAACAAAAGTACCTCGGCCCTGAAGGGGTAAAAAAAACGAATATATATATATATACATATATATTGTGCGTGTAGAATTCTGTTAATTTCGGAATTTTTAGAATGTATTATATCATGATCAATACAGGGTTAATAATTTAATTATAACTGTCTGAATACATTTATGTTAGTAATACTAAAAGGATGAAGGTTCTACAGAGATCAAACAAGCAATCATAACGCATTTGGATAAAAAAATTATAAGTTTTTCTTTTATATTTTTTTAATTTCTCAATACCAATTTTATTGAATGATTAAAAGAAAAAAATCTTAAGTAACTTTTAATAACTAATGATTTAAGTAAATTTTATATCTTAAAAAATAAAAATATTTATTTTTTCATAGTATAAATGGCAATTATATATAAATCTGACAGAATAATGATAAAGAAAAAAACTATTCATAGTGCGATAATCATGGTATATGTCTTCATTCATTTATTATGATCATAATATTTTTGTGCGGCGCTATTTAATGGTAATCAAACATTTGAAAAAATATTTTTCTTCGATAACTAATGGTTTTTGTGATGCTATGGTATAACGAAAAACCGTATTTTGTGGAATACAACATTTATTAAAGGTATATAAATGACTATATGATGATATGAATCATAAACCACTATAATGAATTACAGTGATTCACATCTTGATGGTGTTTAATTAACAAAAATACTCATACTGAAAAAAGTTTCAATAATTATTTGTTTCTGCAAAATACTTATAGCGTAATATAGTATGCTTATTATGTTTGCTTAATTTTTGATGAGCGTATACATAAACATAAACATACTCAAAAAAGAAAATAATAACTTTTAAAAATTACTTTCAAAACATTCAAGTTAAAGTAAACAATAAGATTTATATAATCTCATATAAAATAAAATTTTTTAAAGTAAATTCCATTCTTGATATTCAATGCCTAAGTTATATATCAGTCACGTTAGCACTCTTAGCTTTTAGAAAATCCCGTGAGTTAATTTCTAACATTATGTCATGAGAAACTGTACAAAATACATGAAGCTACTAGAAAAGTATATACTTTCAATAAAAAAAATATTCAAAATCAGTGGTCCATGATGAATTAGAATGCTGTATAAGAGAGTAGTGACATAATTGTCACATGCTCAGTTCACGCTCAAAAGGTGGCATCCTGCAGTATAGCACATGACACCACTTATGCCAGTTAGATGGATAAACAAACACTAGCTTGACAATAATGGCAGGCTTTGTGTACATTCATTCCTCTCCACCAATAAAACTTTATTGTCCATATGCCACTACACTTTTATATAAAGATAAAGGTACTCGATGACGAAGTTAATGTGTGAATACGCATAAAACACACTGTCGATTATATACATATTTAAATAACTAAAAATTTGGTTTGGTTTTAAATCAGATATAACTAAAAACTGGACAAAAGTTCAATATGTTACATAGCTTTACAAAATTACAAACTATAAGAACCTTGATAAGCGTTCCATCCCCTTGCGTTCCTGCCATAGAACGGACACATTTGGCTGTAGGCACGTCGTATACCCTTATCTTGCTATCCTGACATGCTGCCAGGACATAACTTTGCGATACATCCTTCTCCATGTCGTAGAACGTTGTGTTCTCTGCCAATGTCTTTTCGGCTGTTACATTTACAGATGGTTTCTGATAACAAAGATAATAAATCTTTAATGTATAATTTATTAAAATCAATATAAATATACTATTATTAACAAGTTTATTTCTAATAATACGTTAACAACTATGTTACAAATATAATAGTTACTATTTGTTGCTACATTATCTGATTAACATTAAACATAACGGGAATTTTAATCAAGTTTTATAAAAATATTTTCACGGCAGAATTTTTATTTAAAACTATTTAATCTTTTCATGTACCTTAGTGTGATTTATGTTTTATTTATTTTATAAACAAATCCTGGTTCTAATCTAAATATTTTCATTTGTTACCGGTCAAATGAACTCTTGTTTTAGTCTTGTTTAGTTGTATTTAGTCAAAATTATTTCTTGCTTTTCACTTGAATATACACGGTCGAGCTTGTGTAAATGAAACCAGTGGATAATGGTTTGCACTTTAGTATACGGTGTTTCACTCTACTCGACTGTGCTGATATGGTAATTATTTTATCTTGATTTACGAAATACAGTAAGCAGCATAGAGAATAACATTTAAAATCCGCGAATTTAAAGGTACTATTTAAAGGTGCGATTTAAAGGTTCTAAAGTAAAGAAAATGGATTCTTCGTTTCTTTAGTACCTTTAAATTTTAGCATTGAATCATCAGAAGAAAAGATAGAAGAAATAAAAAGAGAGAACACCACATACAATTTAATCACCAAATTTTCCCAGAAATAAACGGGAATCTACATTCGACTAGAAATTAAGTCTTTTTTTAATTTATCTTAAAAAATAAACTTAGGGGTCATCTTCGTAGTAAAATTGTATCAAACTCTGAAATTTTCAATAAGAATATCTAATTTTGCTATCATATTTCGCTTTTTTGTAAATTTTACTTTAAGATAAATAAATGGGAAGTGATTTGGTCAAGTACTTTCGGAATTATGTAGATTTTTGAAGTATGGAACTTCTAATGTTTAATGCATTTGTAATGATTGCAAAACAGATTGCAATGCGGGTAGTTTTTTAAACATAACTCAAAAACTACTTGGCGATCGAGCTGTAATTTTGGATTCGTGCATTTGAAGATTCTAAAATTCAATTTCAGTTAACACGTTGACGGACACTTGCGGCTATAGCCGCCAAAGCGAAGTTCACAATGTGGCATGACGGCTATAGCCGCCCAAAACAAAACGGTCGTTTTTAGACACTACGGCTATAGCAGCACAAATGTGCAGTTACCGGCGTACAGGTAGAAGCCCAGTGTCATGTTTTGGAAACATTTTTTTTAGGTTGAAGTTCGTTTTCCGCCTGTTATACGAGTTGAAGCTTCAGTATGCACGTGCAGGGTGGCTAGTGGTCAGGGAAAAATACAGTAAAAAAATGATAATTACCAGTATATTCTTATAGAAAAATTCATATTGATTATTTGATCGAATAATCAACATAAATTTTTCTATAAGAATATACTGGTGTTGGGAACTTTTTTTGACTGTATTTTTCCCTGACCACTAGCCACATTGACTTGGTTGTGAAAGGAGTAGTGCAACCTAATTAACGGTGCTGAATTAATCAAAATTATGTTTAATTAAGCAGAAAGAGTAAAACTATACTTCTAATATTCTAAAAATTACAAAAACATATAGTGTCAATTTTCGATCTTCACTTGTTCCTACTGTCCGTCAATGTGTTAAAAAAAATTCGATGTTTTCGAAAAATAATTAAAAAATATAATTTTTCGAAAGAAATTTTTGAAAGAAATATGAATTGTAACCTATAAAATTTTTAACAGAAATCGATTTCCAGAAGCTTTAAATATGCGAATCCAAAATTAAAGCTCATTCCGCCAAGTAGTTTTTGAGTTATGCTTAAAAAACTACTTGTACTGTAATCTGTTTTACAACGGTTATAAATGAATTTAATATTAGAAGTTCCAAGCTTTAACCCTTTGGGGACGAGCGACACGTATACGTGACGCATAAGATGCTCAGAATCCTCGGTTATTTCCACCAGTTACTTTTTATTGTAAGCTTTGCCTTATTTAATGACAGCATTTCTGCGATTCAATTAGGCGAAAATTTCTGTTTTGAAAAACCGGTGGAAAACGATTAAAAATTCTGTAAAGGGTGCTCGTCGCGAAGGGGTTAACCCGAGAGAAGTCCCGCATATCCAGATTATGAATGGTTTTTACATTGTCAGTTCACTTTTTTTTGGCCGTCTGTAGGTAAATACATCAGATCTACAGAAAATGATATTCTGAATGCAAACCTGCGTTCTTTCACATACCCATTTTGTCTTTCTGAATATAACAGATTTGTCGGCACCACAGGACACGAAGTAAAGTTCATTATTGACCTTCACGAATTTGGCTGCTGTGACTGAAGACGTGTGGTCATCTAGAGTTTGAGCGAATGAATAGTTTTTCTGGGCATCAAACAGGTGTACTAACCTGTCTCGACTAGCTGAAGACAGCAGCTGGGTAGGATCTGCACAGAAAAAATTCAAATAGTTAAAACAACAACAAAATTGACATTAGTAAGTGTTCCAAAAAATAAAATATTAAATCTTAATTTAAAAAGGCTGAAAGGCGATCGACAACGACATATATAAAGCTGCGGAACTCATAGAGTCTGAACATTGCTAAAATGCTTACAAATAAATAAATAAATAAATAAAATAAAGATAACAGGAAGACGACGATGGAAATTTATTGAGAAATCCACCCAGAAACGTATAAAAGAGAAACGCGTATGGAAATTTTGGAACGAGGCATACAACATCGCTTGTCTAGGTTTCCGAAACAATATGAGTATGAACATTTCATTAATGATTATATAAGAGAGATTACCAAATTTGTTTAATAATTAATTTCTACCTTTATTTTATAAGTCACTAAAAGTAAATCATTTTCATAATTATATCAGATTTATTTTTAAGTTTTCTTTTAAATTGCGTATTGTTATCAATCGGACATTGCCATCAAAAACTTATGGTCCTCAGGGTTGCCAATTTGGCATTTTGTAAAATTCAGAAATACTGTATTCATACCGAAAATTCTGAAAAAAGAATTTTTATTTGAAGTAATCCTAAAATATCTAGTATTAAGAACAACAAAAACTTCGATTCAAAATTTCTGGTATGAATTTAGAATTTCTGAATAAAAAAGACCAAACTGGCAACCCCGACGGTCTTGAGGTAATCACATTTAATTAAACTTTAGATTATGACCAGGACTGGCGACTATTTTTATATTCAATCGTACCACAATTTACAAAAAACATTTCTTTGGGGTAGATATCTCTTAAAAATGTCTTAGTGTAAGTGTATGGCAGAGATGTTTCAAAAAGAGATACTAATAGAATAACGAAATAGTCTCTGGGATGTATGGTGTCCCAACCCCGTAATCAGAATGTTAACTCTGTCTCTCTCTCACACACACATGATCACATTTAATCAATTAAGTATTTAGCTAAGCATCGGCCAGTTTTAGCCATATTGCTATAGGTGGAATGCCTTCAGGGAGGACTTTTGAAGAAAAAGTGACCAGAATTCCCGTACAAAGACAACCCAAAAAACACTGCAAAATCAGCCCGCCTAGACTGATAGAAATAAGTGATTAATGAACTTAATTATCTTTCAATAAAATAAATGACTGTGCTGCAACAAGAAAGTGAAATAGATCATTAGGTGTGTGTCGGGAAAAAGAAGTTTCGATGCATCTGTGTAATATTTGGAAGAACTGATGACTTTATATGAACTCGAAAAGATCAAGGATTTTTATAATGTCATACTTTCTTTTTACGTGTTTTTTCTCTTTCTGTAAGCAATAATTTTAGTCTCTAATTTGCGCTTAAAGTAATAGGATAGCAGAATATTTTTTCTGCAAGTAACTTTTATCATTAAAAGAAAATAATGTAAAATTATGTATTTAAAGTTAAATTAACCTATTTTGTTTTCTCATTAAAACAGTAATTCTAGATAAATGTGTTATTAGTGAAAACAAAACACTGATATCAACGCATTGATAACTCAAATCATAAAAATGGATAATCCAAATCTGGACACTGATGTTGCCGTGGACTAAACAGATAAGAAAAATTTCCTTACCTATATAACTTTAAAGTGAAAGTATTTATTTACTCAATAAGAGAAGCTCTAATTGCCGTAGTTCACAATTTAAGACAAACTGCACTAGTATGAACCCACGAACATCGGCCCAAGCTCCTCATTTTATGGTCAGCATGTTAGCCACTAGGCCGAGAGAGCCCTTTTTGTAATATACGTGTAATACTTTTGCATAAGCAAAGATATCGTAAACAAAAAATGATCCCAGTTTAAATTTGTTATTAAAGTAAATTTTTGAAATAAAATAAAGCCAGACGTTAAATATTGTACAAAACGTTTCTAATTACTACAAAAATAACGAAATTCCTTAAAATGAATGACAAAAATTTAATATTTTAAATCGAATAACATGAAAATGACTTACCGGATTCTTCATTTGAATATTCTAAGCAAAGCACTTCCGCATCATGGGCTTCAATTTTGCATAGAAGTTCAAGATATTGCAAGTCGTATATCCTGTAAAACAATTACAAAAATTCTGCAATAAATTAAAGAGTTTTTCAAATAGTTTTCATGATCTTATCTTCATACACTTAATTATAAAATTAAAGTTAAATAATTAAAGTTAAATTGTAAATAGGTAATGTTTGAAAAATAATGCACTCATAGAGTTTTTACATAAACATTCCTTATTTGCATCATGGAGTCATAAGGTATTTATATGATACAGACATTATCTCAAACCTACTAAATTAGTTCACAATATAAGGTTTTGTGACTAGCTAATGGTTTTATTTATGGTGTTATTTAGCTATTATTAAGACTGGATATAGCAATGACCAGTGAATCTGATCTTAATTATAAAACTTTTCGACAGTGGATATGAAAAAGTAGTAAAGAAAAGTCATTCAGAAACTACGATGTTTCAAAATATAGCTTTAAAGTTGCAAGCGTAAATCTATATCATAATGATCAGCTTAGGAAGGAACAGAAAATATTTACATAATCAAGTATAGTAAAGTGATACATTTTCTCAAAATTGCTAAATTAAACCCCAATACAAAGTTTCGTGATTATTTAATGACCTTATATATCCGTCATCATGACTTTAAATGTAACAAAAACGAATGGTTCTGATCTTAGTTGTAAAAGATTTTAACAACAGCGTATGGAAAAGAAATAAAGAACTCTAATTTAGAAACTACGTTATCACAATGTCTCTGCAAAGCTATAGGTTAATTATTTTGACGCGTAATTTGGCATCATAATAATCAACTTAGAAAATTACAAAGACAGTTTAATCATATATAACAGAACATTATTAAAACAATATGAATTGTAATTTTACAACTGGGTGAAAAAGTGCCCAGGTCAGGATTCAAACTATGGACCTTTTGGCGTAAGCTGCAATGCTCTGCCAATTGAGATATCCTAGACAATCTGGCGACACAATTTATCCAGTGAACCTTATTGATTATAACACATGGTCTGATATCTAAATCAGCTCACCAGGTGAAGTCGCAGGTATTATTTTGTTGAACTGATTCAGATATCAAGCCAGATGTTATAATGAATATAGTTCTCTAGGTAAATTGCGTCCGACAGATTTATTCAGGATAGCTCAGTTGGCAGAGCACTGGCAGCTTACGCCAAAAGGTTCCTGGTTCGAATCCTGGCCTGGACACTTTTTTACCCAGTTGGAAAATTACAATTCATGTGATTTATTTACCAATTAGAATAATTGTGTTAAAATTGATATAGATTAAAAGGATAGTCTGCAAATAATATGATATGATGCAGTATCAAATTATAATATAAATTACAGTTGTGATTCTAATCAGTGTTGCGAGTTGGGCGATATTTTTATTCAGATTGTTCGATTGCTGCTACTTTAAAAAAAATAGTAATATTCGCCTTATTTAATTACAAATTAAAAAAAAACACTAATAACATTATTCCAAAAAAAAATGGTAACAATAAAGCAATCTACAAGGCTTGATCACCACCTAAGCAAACGCCCACTATTTTCCTAGAAAAGATAATTTTACCTTATTTAATCGTAAAATTTTTCTAATAAAAAAGACTAAAATTTATTTTCTAAAAAAGTGATAAGAGCTTATCTAGGCGGCGATCAGGTCCTGGCAATCTGAATTAAAAAAAAAAAAAAAAAAAAAAAAAAAAAAACACACACGCCAAACTGGTAACACTAGTTCTAATGTGCATTATGTGTGTGATACCGCGGCTATGTTAATAAATTGTAGGAAATTCCTTACCTTATATTGCCAGATCTGTCTCCAGTTGCCAGATGTTTGCCATCTGGGCGGATTTTAAGACACCTAACACCATTTCTACCATCATATGAATTTACAAGTTTTTCGTTTGTTCCAGCTGCAGAAACAAAATAAATAATGGGGAATCTTTTATCCGTGTTTAAAAATCAAAATTTTGCTCTTTGTGAAATTATGAGCAACAACAATATAAAAGCATTGAAACTACAACTTCCCAGTGTTCTAAAAGTACGTGAAGTAACAACTAGTTTCGATAACGATATTGTAATAATCATATATATATTGCCTGTCTTCTTTAGATGAAGTATATGAGCAAACACCACAAAAGTGACAATGCCCTTACATCATCCCTTATGGCCAAAATATTACCAAAATGTGAATGCATCGTTAATAAAATGCAACACTTATCGCCGTCTCGTGACGTGAAAGGTTTCATTTCGTGACGAATTGCGAATGACTAGAAGACCGATTTTAACCCTTCGCGATGAGCGCCGCATATACGCGACGCATAGAAAGCTCATAATATTTCTTACTAGTAATTTCGTACAGAATTTTTATAATTAAATTACGGAAAATTTTCTAATTATAATACCGGTGACGGAAGATTAAAAATGTTATAAATGACGCTTGTTTCGAAGGGGTTAGGGGGATTCACGAAATAGTCATTAAAGAGTCACAATATAACAGATAAGAAGCCTCATTTTGCTCATGGCTGTGACTGGGGCCCTTCAATATTTTGTGACGTCATAGTGACTCCACATCGACAGACTGTGCTATTAAGGTAGACGTTGCCGAAGTCAGTGGGAGTCAGTCTGAATTTAAAACACATTTAAGGTATATTTAATGTTATTACCTCGGACCCGGGTAATTCCGGGAAGGTCAGCTGGTAAATCAATAAAATTTACCACAAAAAGCTTTCGCTTTCATTTTTTGGAAATTAAATTTTTGTTATATAACTTCTTCTACTCATGTATTTAACTGCCCACATTGGTGGTGATCGTTGTTACAGGGTTCTCAAATGGCCCGTTTTTTTTTTTTTTTTTTAATACCAGTAATTAGGAAAAATAATTTTCATGGTAGGTTGACACAATATTTGCAGTAAAAATAACTTTAGAAGTAGATTTTTACAAAATTTACAAGAAAAATCTAAAAAGAAATAATCGTATGAAAAAAGTGGCATTCGAAACGCGGTCCATTTGAGAGCCTGCAGGAATGGTTTATAAAATGTGTATAGAATAATTTATTGGTATAAAATACACAAATGGGTATATTCACACATTGGTATAAAATAAATGGGTATAAAATGGTAGGGTAATAAATGATAAATAAAAATGATAATAAATGGTAATAAATGATACTAATAATTGACGGTAATAAATGACAAAATAATAAGGTAATAAATAACGGTAATAAATGATAAAATAATAGGGTAATAAATAATGGGTATACAATAAATGGGTATTATAGAATAGGTATATTCACACATGGGCAGGGGTGTAAAAACTGGGCGCTAATGAGCCAATTGTCACCAATAAATTTTTTTAGTATTCTTCGCTTAAATTTTATTAGTATACTTCGTCTAAATTGTATTAGTAATACTATTAGACGAAGAATACTAAAAATTTAGGGATGGCAATCTGTCCATTGGCGCCAGATTTTTACACCCCAGCAATGGGTATAAAATAATTTATCTAGAAACAAAATACTTATTCCAAACATTTCCGGAATATTAAGAAGTTACCAAGCCAGTAAAAAAAAAAAAAAAAACCCTGTAGTCTTTATATTTTCCTGTAAAATACCGATACATATAAATAAAGTAGTTAACCAATTGAAAGGCGGTGGGATACATCCTTCTATATATATATAAAAAAAAGTACTGGTTTGGAAATGGACCAATGAAAATCTACGTAGATATTCCGGGTTATTCTCATCGCTTTTTTACTAGGGATTTTTTTGAGGAGCGATTACTTTTTTTCTATTCTATCCTATGGATTCGAAAATCATACCACCAGACGCGAAATATAACAAGCTTTCAGAAATTCAAAAAATTATCACGGTCGAGCAATAAAAACTCAAAAAACCCTTAAAAATAGAGTAAAAAATCTTTTATTGAAAAAGTCATTTTTTTATATTGTTGCCAATTTCTAAGTAAGCGCAAAGGATTATGTTTTTTCTCAAATAAAAAATGTATTTGCGCGAGACTATTAAAAACAATAATGAAAGTTTAAAATAATAATTAAATGATCACATGTTGAAAGCAGGAAATAAAGAAAATTACGTCATAAACATTGTGTTTACACATGAATATTAAAAATAAAAAAGTTGAATTAAATGAAAAAGCATTATAACCAGTTAAATGAAAAAGAATTATAACCTGATTACAGAAGATAGTCGCCGTTTGTGATATCATCATCATCATCATCTTTTTAAAACAGGATACATTACCAGGTTTTAAGAGACTGTGAAATCAGAATGGGGGTTGGTGAGCGTAGCGAGCAGGGGGCAGAGCCCCCTAGTTTTATACAATTTAATTTTAATCAAAATTTGTGCACGAAATTTTGATTTTTTACTTACTTATCATACGTAGTATAGGGTAAGTCTTGTAATCCTTTGAAAATCTAAAAAAAAAATTTGACGGGTTTACACGTTTCAGACACAGGCGATTCCGAAAAAAAAAAAAAAAATTAAAAATTGCCGTCCGTCTGTCTGTGTGTGTGTCTGTAAACGCTCTATCTCCCGAACAAATTGAGATAGAGAGTTGAAATTTTGTATGTACTTAGTACGTAATAATGGGAAGAAGCTTATTGAATTTCAGTAACCTCGATTATCCGGAACTACTTTTTTCGGACTTTCGAAATATTCGATCTGATAAAAGGTATATAAAAAATTTCGAAATTGTTTATTTTAAGGAGTGAATATAAAATAATATAAAAAAGCATAAATTTTGCATAAAGAATGAAGTCGATCAAATAATTAGTTGCCGAGATATTTGTAATCCTATTTTCCACACTCTTCGATGTTTTATGACCCTGTACTTCATTCAAATTTCAATTAAAAGATATATTTTAATTGGAAATAAGGCGCTTAATCCGGTGCAGTAAACTGTTAGTTAATATGATTATCAATTTTGGAGTTATAAGGATGTTCCTTTTACGCAAATTCAGTAATAGACCATTTAAAGTTTATGACGTCACCAAGCCACGATTTTATTCGAATTGCAATGCATTTTATAAATAGTTTACACAGGTTTTATTTTCATATTTTATATAATGCATATCCATGATGGGTAAGTATTACGGTGACTCCCAACGACTAGTTTTAATAACATTGATGAAAAAAAAATTGGCTGCAAAATTGCATTTCTTTATTTTTAAATAAAATTGTTCCAAAGCGCTGTTGGATTGGTGGTGGTGGTAAATTCAGCATTACAGAAACAATAATTTCTTGCCCCTGACAGGATTAAATAAAATTTTTGAAGCATTACTCAAATTCACTTACCTGGTAAAAAATCAATATCACAGAGAAAGACTAAATTTGGATCTGTATACAAAATTTTTAATAATTCCTGTATAAAAGAGAAAAAAAGAATTTTTTAGAACTCATAACTATATTTCCATCTAAATTAATGCATTTTGAGATAAATAAATTATTACCGCGTCAAGAATCTAAAAAGATTGTTACATTATTTTTAATTACATTATTTTTTAATTTACATTATTTTTAACAACAAAATGAAATAACTTATGAATAACACATAACTATCATATATTCAGGAGTGATTGTGTTCCGGTATTTTGTACAACACTAAATTTATATAGCAACATTCTTAATAATTCATCGCAGAATTTATCGATTAAAGAAGAAAAAGATTGTTATATAAATTTAGTGGTGTACAAAATACCGGAACACAATCGACCATGATATATAATATAACTATAATACGAGCAAATCTTG
The DNA here is from genome assembly GCA_963931845.1 of Maratus michaelseni. Taxonomy (NCBI): domain Eukaryota; kingdom Metazoa; phylum Arthropoda; class Arachnida; order Araneae; family Salticidae; genus Maratus; species Maratus michaelseni. The sequence continues at coordinate 144,114,748 of OZ007597.1, forward strand.
TGTCTATGTGTATATTTAATTCAAACTTGTGTATATATACGTATACAAATTTTATCTAATAAACGACTCTAACAGTTTGGACTAAATTTTGAATCCTACCGTTTTCGGGTACAAAAAGACCATTGGACTAAGTCACATGTTCGAGAAAATTCGATTAGTGGGTCATTTAGGGTCACTACGGGTCAGGCTAATTTTATCTGAAAAACGACTCAAACAATTTTGACTAAATTTTGCATCCTACCGTTTTGGATTACGAGAAGACCATTGGGCTAGGTCACATGTTCGAGAAAATTCGATCAGTGGGTCATTTTGGGGTCACTACGGGTCAATATATTTCAATATGAATGAAAGGAAACAATTATTAAGCTGTTGAACCGTTGGCAGTAAACGAAATCGCAAAGTTGGCAACATTTCTCTAAATGTCACCAAGTAGGGCGAAATGTTGTCGACATTAGCGAAATTTGGTGAGAAAATCAACTTTCAAAATTACCAATGCAAAAACACTTGCATGAAAGAATGAGTCAAGTTTGCGGATATTTTCCTGATTATTAATGATAATTACTTACACTGGGTTTTCAAACACGTTATGTGTTTTCCAAATGGTTTACTTCCAAATGGTTTCAAATGGTCCAAATGGTCCCAATGGGTTTCCAAATGGTTGGCCAAACTCAACCTTTTTTTCTCGCGGGCCGCAAACATATGTTTACGACCTCAGGCGGGCCGCAACACAATTATATTATAACGTAAAAAAGGTAAGAAAACAAAAGTAGTATAATAAACCTATATAATAAAGTTAAGATAATCAGTAGAATTGAACGTTTTTCGCAAAAGAAATGATAAAAAAAAAAAAAAAAAATCTATATTTACAAAGTAGTAGATTTCTATCCTGAAATTTTTTTATAATAGGGGTATCAAACTTTTTGCTTTCAATATGTTTTCGCGGAAAACGTTAAACCCTAATAAGCATTGTTAGTTATATGATAAGTATAAAACGTAATAATGTAACAATGCAGATGTTCGAAACAAAGAAAATCAGATGATTTGTTTTAATAAATCAGTCGTTTTCTCAATCCAAAAACTTTTTTTTTTACGTGTAGAAATATATAGTGTAAATTTAATTAATTCGGAATAATATTTGAATATTAAGAAATGTATAGACTGCTATAGCACAAATAGAACTACATGTAACGAACTTTTGACTAAGGAAACGGCCTTTAAGATGTTTTAAGATAATTTAAAATAATAATTATAAAAAACAGGACAGATTTTGTCTTTCTCTGAAAATATTTAAAAGAACAGTGTAGGTCTTAAAAACTTTTTATGCACATTTCACTTAAATTTATAAATAGAAATTTCTGATTATGTGTCTCGGGCCGCACATAAAAGGTCGCCGGGTCACATGCGGCCCGCGGGCCGCAGGTTGAGTATGGCTGGTTTACTTAGATATCACCTTTCACCTTATTAATCTATGAAGATTTGTTACAGTATTCTGAATGTGTTGGAAAGTGTTTAATAATCTATGCTTAACGCATGATTTATAGCTCTTGTTTTAGACATGAAGTTGATGTTTCAGAAAATCGATGCTGTTATACAATCAATCGATAAATGTTGAGTAAACATAAAAATATGTAATTTAAAAGTTCGGGCTTTAAACAATTCAATTACAAAGCTAATTTACGTGTAAAATTATCAGACGCTCCTCATGGAATCTGCATTTACAAAGTGTTTACATGTAATTTCTATAGAAATTACATGTAAACGCTTTGTAACTATAGTTAGAATATTATAAAAAAAAGTTGTGTGCACATATGCGCTTTTCGTGATACAGACCAGAAATATTAGGCGCATATGCTTTAATGATGCAAATGGGTTAATCGCAGAAAAATATTATAAATTCTGCAATTAAACAAGGCGATTTTAAATTCTGTGATTTAAATATTAATACATTGAAGACGGGAGTCGTGAATGGGAGTCTTTTGGACATCTATAATTCGGCCCACGGGCGGTACTTTTGCGTTTTATATGTTACATTATCTCTCAAAAACATACACAAAATTCGTATTTTTGCAATTAGAGTACTATGCATACTAAGTAGTTCGGTTAGAGACAATACCATTAATTATTATACAGGGTGTCCCAGCTAAGATGCTACAAACTTCGAGGGGATGTAGGTTACACCTAGATGACTCGGAATCAATAGGAATGCCGGGTCGGAAACGCCTTCCCGATCCAGTAAGGGGGATCATTTTAAGAATTATTTTACGAAAAGGTTCGTAAAATGATGAAATGATTGACTGACACCAGAATTTACAAATGAACTTCTTCGAAAGTAAGATATTGTATTTTTAAGTATTCACTATAAATGCAAAAATTTTTTAAAAATATTCTTGGTGTCGCTTGTAATTTTGGAATTAAAATTAGGTGGTCTCGGCGTGGTAACACTGCGCTTGAAAGGGTTAATAATCTCTCGAGAAACTTTGCACCGAGAACACTGCCCGTCTTATCCGCTGGCACCACTCTTGCAACACCAGGACCAATAAAATAAGTAGTCCACTGGCAACACTTCCAGGGTCAACGATCATCTTTGAATGATCCAGCCTTTTCATTGCCTCTACTGGGTCAGGAAGGCGTTTCCGATCCGGCATTCCTGTGTGATTCCGAGTCGTCTAGGTGTACCCTACCACCCCTCGTAGCTTGTAACATCTTAGCTGGGACACCCTGTATACATTCATTAATAATATAAACACGAAGTAAGACAATCTTTTTGTAAATAATATAACATGCAAATATAACGACCACAGGCGGGGCTTCCTGTTTAAAAGACGAAAAGCATCCGTCCTCAATGTAATTAAATAGAAACTTTCTAATCAGGAATAGTATTGCCAGATTCCTACTCCTTGAAATTCCAAGGAAGTGTACAAACTTTTTAAATAATATATGATATAAATGTATGAGTGACAACACGCAATAAATGATGTAATGTAAGTAGATGTAAATCAAATTGATATAAAATTTACAACAATCGCAAAATATAAAATAATATAAAATATTTTTGTTTATTTTTTTTTATAATGTATGCTTTTAGAAATATACTTTAATATATAGAAGTTACACACTTTATATACATATATTTATAAAAAAAAATTATATTAATGCATAGCTGCCAACTATTAGGCTTTCTGTTACCACTAAATCTTAATAGTAAATTTTAATCTAGAATAGTAAAGTTTATTTTATTCTACGAAATATATATTTAAATGGAATATGTAAATAATATAATTAAATATAATTATATATTCAGTCAATCATGTAAATATATGATGGACAACACGTAATTAAAAAAAGACCATGGAAATTATAGATGATTGTAAGATAGAATATAATTTTTGATATGCATGACAAGTCATATTTAAGTATATACCTGTTATGAAATATATACCGGGTGAACCAAAAGTTCGTTAAAACTTCTTAAAAAATTAAGAAAAATTTAAGAAAAATTTATAAAACAGGAAGAAATTATGATAAAGAAGTGCGGTTTGCAAGAAAGGGCTCACACGGTAGTCGATTTTTTTTTAACAGAAAAAAAAAGATTAGTTAAAAAAGTCACCTGTAGATGGCACTAACATGCGAGATATTCAGAAGAATTATGCAAATTAATCCAACAATAAAAGACCGGGATACACCAGGATTTCAGAATGTTATCATTACCCGATCGAGCGTTGTTGGTGAAGTTGTTCTATTTGAACGGAAAGTCAGCAACTGTTGCGTTGCGAAAATTTCTCACGGCGAAAGGACTGAAGACAAAGAATGTTGTCTGGAGGTCATGTTTAACAATTGTTATTGCAAGAACAAATGAATGGAGCGTACTGTTGTCCTGTTCATTGTGTTTCGGGTCGTCAACGTCCTCTACCAATGACATTTTTAACTAAAAGTTTTTTTGCTGCTAAAAAAAAAATCCGACTACATTGTGAGTCCTTGATTGTAAACCGCACTTCTTTATCACAATTTCTTCCTTTTTTATGAATTTTTAAAATTTTAACGAACTTTTGGTTCACCCGGTATTTAAAAATACACGTCTAAAAGTCCAGTTACCGCAGGTTTCACCAGTAAATTTTAGCAGAAATTATCGCCTTATTTAAATGCAATTTTCCTGCAGGATTTATATCATAAATAAGAAGTTTGCCTCTGCGTTAATCAGGCCCTGCACGTATGCCCACATAATAATATTTAACACTACATTTTATCAATCATTTAAATTTATTAAAACCAACATGTAATAAATGGCATGAAAAATGTTATTAAACAACTCCAGACAATTTTAAATAAAAACATTTTTATCGCCACTTTAGCTCTAGTAGATATGGACACTTTCTTCATTTAAATAGTATTGATTTTCAAATTAATTTAAATTAGATTTACTAGTTAAATAGTTTAAACTAAATATAGTATTAAACATTTCTTAACAAATCGATCCTAGTCAATGATCTTTGATAGGAGATCATGGTAAGAGTCACGAACTTATGGTATCTAAAAACTATTCGATTTAGAAAATCACTGAAAAGTCACGAATTTGAAAGACGTTTTTATTTTTATCAGACAAATCGTGCTTTAAATGTAATGGCACATGCTTCAACTACTAAAGAGTCGATTAATCCTAGCATTTTTCAGACGCTATTAATATGCAATATTACATCCCGGAAAATTTATCAGATATATAAATTTTGTTGGAAATTTTGTCTTATATCGAACTAGAATACAGCAAACTGATAATTTAATTAGTATGGTTCGAAAGTTAGTGATTAAAAGTTACAATTTAAAAGAAAGTAATATACGCATCACGTTAAATTATAACTTCATAACAATAAAATAATTTATTAATACACAAATGTTTATTGTTTAAAGGGGTAAAAATATATGCACCCCTTTAAATAATAACTTCATAACAATAAAATAATTTAATAATATATAAAAGTTTATAGTTTAAAAGGGAATGATATATGGGTATCTCTTTAAACAATAACTTTAAAAGAATAACATAATTTAATAACACATAAAAATTTACAGTTTAAACAAGGGGAACAAAATAACATATGCATTTTTTTAAATAATAACTTCATAACAATAAAATAATTTAATAATATATAAAAGTTTATAGTTAAAAGGGAAGTAATATATGGGAGCGCTTTAAATTACAACAATAAAATAGAATTATAATACATAAAAGTTTATAGTTTAATCAGATGTATGTAATATGCGCATCTCTTTAAACTATAACTTTAAAACAATAAAATAATTTAATAACATATAAAATTTTATAGTTTAAACAAAGGAAATTAAATATGCATCTTGTTAAATAATAACTTTATTGCAATAAAATAATTTTAAAAAATATAAAAGTTACTAGTTTAAAGGGAAGTAATACATACAGTTCTGTAAATTACTTAAAATTCAAAATAGATTAATTAAATTACTTTAAAATAGATTAATAATATATAAAAGTTTATAATTTAAAGGGATGTAATATATACATCCATTCTAAAGAAATACTTTAATTGTATGCAATTAGATAGTCAAATTATAATAATAACAATAATAACAAAAATATCAAGTATTTAAATTTAATTTCAGCCTAAAAGTAAGCTATGTGTTTTGAAATTTTAAATACAAAAAATTAGTATGATTAGTTTATGTGAATCATTTAAGTTTAATAATATCTCTACATTAAAATATATTTAACCCTTAAATGCCTGAATTTTTCATTTAGAATTGTGTTTTTTTATTCTTATATTAAGGATTACACACCAGAAATTTTAAGATAGATTTTTAACTTTATTTAGTAGCAAGAAACAACTGGATGTTGAGTTTTCTTGCAAAACGGGGAATCCATTGAATTATAATCTGTTCACTGTTCATGGAACAATGTAGTTAGCAGCTTGGGATACCTAGTTGCGACCAACTGAACTTTCAGGTTAGAGGTAATTTGACTTGCGAGGCAAAATGGAGCCGTGAGAAGTTTAAAAGTTAAAAATTAAAAATTAAATAAGAAAAAAAAATTAATAGGGTATAACAATAATAGTTAAGAAAATAAAAAAATAAAGAAATTTCCATTAGATCCAAAAAATGACAGACGAAACCTACCGAGGGTCGCACCCATCTCAAAAAAGAAAAAAAGACTTTACAGAGATCATACATTAAGTTTAAAGTTATAAAAGTATTAACATTAAAACTTAGTAGCATATTTATGTGATCTTTACAAAACTAATATTTGTATATAAATATAGTGGTTGCGAAGAACTTATTTATTAAAAAATAAATAAAAAGTGTTTGTTGCAAATTTGATACTCTAGGCATTTAAGGGTTATGTACATTATATGAAAAACAGGCAATTATAATTTACTTAGAAATGTGTAAATACAGAGGCCGGACAGCTAATTTTTGTCTACCGCAATTTCCAAACAATAATTTTCGTGTTAGTCGTCTCTTGAAAATGTTGTAGAATCTCTACCATGAAGATTATTGTTTGGAAACAGTGGTAGATTAAAAGGTGATCTCTGTAAACAAAAACGTTTCTATAGACATTTAAATTCTAGCAGATACACCATAAAAATGATAAATTTAATAGAAACAATTAGAGAAATATTCATAAATATATTCTATTTAACCCATTTATGCCTAGCGTCCCAATTTTGGGACACTTTAGTGAAATGGGAAAAAGTGCAACACTAAATTTCTATTAAAAAAAAAAGTGGTATGAAATGCAGTTTTTCCCATTTTACTAAAGTTAAATTCAGATTTAAAGCATTTTGATAAATGCATTCTGGTCATTGCACTTTACTAGCAGATAAGTGTCACGAACTTACGATACCAAAAAAGTCACAAAATTTAGAAAAATCACTGAATAGTCACGAATTTTGAAGGACATTTTTCTAAATTAGATAAAATCGTGCTTTAAACGTTAAAAGTTTTCGGAGATTTTAACGTGTAACGATCCAATTCTACAATTTTTCAAATGCGATCTAAATGTAGCATTTTATTTGGGAGATTTTTTCAGTTATGTACCCTTTTCGGAATTTTGTAAGAGTTAAAACCAGAATGTTGTAAACTGTAATTTAATTATATACAGGATTGCGTCAAAAAAATGCATACATACACTGTTTAACGTGTGATAACTTTTTAATATTTCTTTATTTACAAAGTGTAATTAATTGGGAACAATGAGTGGTCCAAGATTAACTTTTGAAAAAAGAAAATTTATTTTAAAATACTATTGTAAGTATGAAATTGTTGCAGAAGTATAAAAACAATATCGCGGGGAGTTTCAGACAGATCCACTTCTGCGACTTACAATTCATCGGATAAAGTCCTCCAAGTTCCCTGTGAAATTACACCTCTGGGGATGCCTAGTCAGGTAAAGGTCTCGTCACCATATCAAGGTTCTAAATTACGAGACCAACTCGAGTAGCGATGACATGACGTATGGGTGAGCGATGCAGCGAGGAATTAGCAAATATCCCAGCATCTCACATCCGTTCGGCATGACTTCGCTACACTATGTAGTGCAGAACCGTTTCATCCAAAATCAATTAGCAACTGGCGAACTAAGAAAAAGCAATTAAGGCAAAAAGACGCACTGAAGCCACGTCGGCCTACAGTTTTATCAAACACATCTTCGCCATGCGGAGAGCAGACGAATCCTCGCCCTGTTGCTAGGCAGCAACCCGTTAAGCTGAGCAAAAGCGTAGCAGGTAGGGGCCTGGTCAGCGGTCTAAATAAAAAAGTTTGAAACAAATGGATGTTCATAGACAACGTTCCGGAACCGCAATTGATCTTGAATGCGCCACAACACCAAATGAAATGTTTGTTGAAATTTGTGAATCAATAGCCCACCGTTATAAGCAGTGTATTGACCAAAACGGTGATAATTTTGAGCATCTACAGTAAGAAGAAAAGTTATACCTTTTATATAGATTCTTTTGCAATTTAAATAAATTATATGTGATTAAAAACTGGAGTTATAAATCATTCAAAGTGTGTATACATTTTTCTGATTATATAAAGTACCGGATGGTTATAATTAAAGTTACACTACTCAGACCAATCTGAAGCCCGTTCTGATTGAAGGATTTCCTTGAAACTTGATATATACATTATATGGACCATGGGGAAGAGAAATATCCAATATATATATATATATATATATATATATATAAATTAGTTCAAAGTTCGACCACCAGGTGAAAAACTGGAGCATAAAGAACCAGAAATACAAATTGGAAATATAAAACTTTATTTAATCACAGCATTTGTTCATTGTTCATTCCATTTGTGTCAATGACATGTTTAAAGTGTGTTAAAACATATTCAACAGAAAGCAAGCATAACCCGCCATGTCGCTTCAATTCCTGAATAATCACTTCATGCTTTTGTTGAACATGTTTTAACACACATCGAACATGTCACTTACACGAATCGAATGCACATTGAACAAATTCTGAGATTATATAAAGTTTTATGTTTCCAATTAATTATAACCCCCCAGCACTTAACGATTAAAATCATTCGGGGATTCTTATGTGTGAATAGGTTATGCAGGTTTGCTTAAGTTCATTTAGTATAATTATGTATTAGTAAGAAGTGATATTTTAATATGGCATTAGTGAATTAGACATATGTAAGATATACCCACAGGCAAATAAAGGCATAGAAACACAGGCACCGGGTATGGAGTATCATTATTTTTTAACAGTAATTGTCGTATCATTTAAAAGCAGAATTTTTGCCATAAATAAAGTAAAACTTGCTATTCGTAAATAGCGGTGAATCTGTATCGCGGTTCGCAAAAGTGCTTAGTCGTATGTATAGATTATGCTTCTGGGGTCGTCAGAGTATTAAAAGTTATATCAACTTTCATTTTTCAAATGGAACCCACTCTTGACAATTTGAGTTCCTTGGATTAGTGTATAAATTATATAATTTACACACTTTATCTTCTATCATCACAACGTTATAAAAGAAAATATGTTAGGGGTTCGAGTATTAGTATGCTCGAGCTAGTCTCGGACTAGATGAGTACACATTTCATTCTGAGATCTTATATGTTCGTAAATAGATTACATAGGTGTTTAAATTCTAGTGTGCTAGTAGGTACATTGTAAAAATAAATCAGTATATAAACGGGTGATTTTATGTAAAATTTCTGTCTTTTAATGGAAAATTTTTGTTTTGAGTAGAAATCGTACATTTTACAGGAATAAACGGAAAATCCCCCCCCCCCTTTTTTATCCTTAACACTTGAAAGTGTCATGTCCATTTGTCGTACACAATTCTTTGCGGAACATTTCATCGCGCACAATTCGTCGTGGCGTCACTTTATCGCAGCGAAAATGTTTTCGAATGCGATGATGATAAAAGTAAAGTTAATTTAGTAAAATTATTTAATGATAATCTGTTTTTAAGGTATAGAGAATTATAATTAACATTGTACAGTCTTATTTTAGAAGCAGGTATATTATATATACATATATATATATATACATTTTGTAATCAAATAAAGGAAAAAATAACCTTTCTAAACTAAAGTATAATGACATTAAATCATACAATGGTCAGTTCATTCACAATTACAAACAGAATTTCGTGTTTACATTCTGTCTATACATTTTTATTCTTAATTTGTCATAGGTTAGGTGTGTGTGTGTGTGTGTGGGGGGGGGGGTCGTCACATACCTCGCCCTTCCCCTTACTACGACCATATCAATTTATACATATATATTTTGTGATTATTCCTTGCCTTTTCTTTCACAATCTTAATACTTTTATCTTAAATCTCATGCTATTTTTCCGGACATCAAAAGCAATATCTATTCTGTCTGTTATTTAAATAAGTAATGACTTGCTTTAGTGTAGTGCATTAAACAGGTATTACTTTATTGGGAACTTCACAAAAATCACATATTAAAAAAATCTTCACTATTTTAATGAGTGATATTTTTAGACTAAAGGAGTAAAAAGAGAAGTATATCTATATAAATATTTTAATCTACATCTAAAATCGGCTTTTAAAATGCTAGCTAAAATTCTCTATTTCTGAAAAAAATAAATAAACAAATTATCCTTTAATAATTTTATTAAATTAACTTCACTTTTATCATAATTGACTTCAAAAACATTTTGCTGCGATGAATTGACGCCACAACAAATTGACGCTGCGACGAATTGACGCCACGACGAATTGACGCCACGACGAATTGACGCTGCGACGAATGGTGCGCAAAATAAATTGTACACAATGTTAAAAACAAAAATGCTCCTTCCAAGACACACAAACGGAAATGTTTCTTTCGGTTGAGAGAAAACTTAAAATGTCCAGTTAAAGTTCAGTAATTGATATCTTAGTTTATATCTAAGTTTAGTTTATATATAAAAACAAAGTCGTTTGATGTGGCCTGAGGTAGTGCAGGGGACAGAGCATTATTAAAAAAAATAACTCAAAAGTGCAGAGTTCGAAAGAGAACTATGCTGTCAAAACTTACATTACAATAAATATTTCTTTTTAAGGCACAGTTCTGGAAGATTTTCTGCTCCAGGTTCCAGATGCGGATTGTGTCGTCACTGGCACAAGTGAAGAAGGTGCCACCAGGAAGGGGATTACCTTCTGGTAGTTCTGGATATGTCTGAAAGAAGAATGAAAACATAATATATAAAATATATAAATCAGCGTAATATCAATAAGAATTCATAGAATTTTAATGCCATTATTTATTTAAATACACCCAGTTTTGTTTTGATTGTAAACAATTATTTTAAATCGGTATTTTTTTACTCGATTGGTTGCCCCAAAACCTTAAAAAAAAACTAATCTTCCTAACCGTTAAAAAAAAAAAAAAAAAAAAAAAAAATCTCATAATCCTAAATCTGCTACCTCCATAAATTCCAAAAACGCTAACGACTTCTATGAAATAAAAATAATCGGAACAAAAATTTTAAGTTTCTATAATTTTTTATTGATGTCTGTTAAAAACTGAATGAGTATTTTAAGTGTTGAAGTGCTGTTGTTTCAGAAACATGCATTAAAAATAATAATTTTGTATTAATAAATTATTAAAAGCGGTATATCCAAACCTTTAAACATTAATTTTCTGCATTATACGAATCGTGCAAAATTTTCTAATATACTCTTCATAAATAGTTACAAACCAGAGACAACTCAAATTAAAACTAACTTGGCATTTCAGAAATACTATTTAAACTGTTCAAAATATGCTTGTATTTATTTAATCATAATTCGTTCATTCGTACCAGAAACGAGTTATTCAGTCATACCAAAAATAATCTCCGCAAAACTGAAAATAATTCAAATACAGTGCTAATGAATGATTTTATCAAAACGAGTAATCATCTCCCGAAATAATTCAATCGGAAAAACATTCAAATACAGCGCTAATGAATGATTTTACCCAAACGAGGATAATCCAATGAAATAACTCGGAAATGCACAAAAGTCAGATATGTTTTTAATCAGATACAGACGAAAATAACTCGAATTAATTACACGGGTATGCGCAGAAGCATAACTGTCAAAATAGTTTTTTTTTAAAACTAAAACCGGAAATTTTATATAGAAAAATAATTAAAAACTGCATGCTAACAAGAAACACTTTACAAATTATTTTTCTGGTGTAAATTATGAATTTTTTTTCTATTTACTTGAAGAAACAAAAGGAAAACATATATCATTCGGAAAAAAATAATAGATCCAGCGATTGTTCCGAGTTACATTTCCATAATCGAAATATTCGAATGATTTGTAATAATCGAATAATTTACCCGAATGATGATAACATTAATTTGAACACACAATTGCTATTATTCATATAAAAATTATTTTTTCTATTGTTAGTAGGCAATCTAAAAAATATATATTAAATGTAAAAAATCTATTACAGTTTTTAATTAAAAAAAATTGTTTTCGCCTATATTCTGTAATCCGGGAGTCTCGAATTGCATCCCCTAGTATTCTTTAACCATCTAATGCCCATGGTAGCATATATGCCACCACCATTATTTCCAATTAAGTAGATTTTTTAATTCAGATATTCCATATTCATTCCAGAAATTTAAAATAGCAATATTTGCTTGGTTTAATAACAAACATTTCGTCATTAAATAAAGCTAAATTTATTACTGAAATTTACTGGTGTACATTCAGATTTTCTGAATTACAAAATTTCTAGAACGTATTCTGCCATGGGAAGACAAATGTGTCGCACGGCTAAAAGGTAATATTACAACACGAATTTTCATGTTGTTTATTGTATTACTTAGCTGATTTTTTTTAGGTTTGCATTGCTGCGAACCTCCTGATTTTCTTCCAAATTAAATATCCGTATTTTGAACAACAAATTTTACTTTATAAATGAAATCAAATAAATACTACATGCAAACAAGATAGATTTTATTAAATATATTTTCTAATTAAAAAACTGAATTAAAAAAAAATTGGAGGTTGTTAGACTCCTATTGAATTGGAATAAGTCTTCGACATTTCTGAAGATACAACGCATTATAACTATACTTATTATTATTATTACTAGAGGATCCAACTCTGGTTTCCCGGGTTACAGAATATTGGTGAAAATCATTATCTTTAATTGAAAACTCTAATAGATTTTTTACATTTAATATATATATTTTTAGATTGCCTACTAACAATAGAAAAAATCATTTTTATATGAATAATAGCAATTGTGTATTCAAATTAATGTTATCATCATTCGGGTGAATCATTCGATTATTACAAATCATTCGCATATTTCGATTATAGAAATATAACTCGGAACAATCATTGGATCTATTATATTTTTTAGATTGTCCACTATCAACACCAAAAAGTATTTTTATATGAAAAACATCAATTTTTTATTCAAATAAAGTTTTAAAATTTATTAAAAGCGATACTTTCGTATTAGCCGCATATCAGGAATTAATAGACGAAGAAATCGCCCAAGATTTTGTTACTCACACTAGCACTTTTGATTCTGATAATTTCAGTGATTTTAAGTGCGCATTTCGATTATATGTCTGTTAAATTTATGTTTTATTTACATTATTGTATTATTTTATTTATCTATTTATTGATGAAATATTAATTTCGTATGTAACACAAGTATGAATTATCACTTACCACTCAGCGTATAACCAACAGAGTGAAAAAATGTTCAGACCGGGGATCGAACCCAGAACTATTGGTATATTTCCCACCAATGCTCTACCATTCGTAGCTATCCGAACGGTGCTCACGGCCATGTTTTTGCTTTATAATACAGATTATTATTATTATTGTTATTATTATTATTATTATTATTATTATTACACGAATTCTTAGGCAATAGATCTATCGTAGGTATACACTATTAAAAATATGCAACAAACAATCCAGTCATTTGACCGCTTTTATTTTAGTAAATGGTTACATAACCCATGGTTTGCACGCATTTAAGCTACGCCCCATTTTGTAAGGACTCTTCCACCAGTAATCGTATAAAACTATTTTCTACCTAATGAATCTTGAATACTATTAGGAAGAAAATTATCTTTTAATTATACTGGTGGTCAATTATACCTTGCAAAATGGGGCGTGGCTTAAGAGCGTGCGAATCCTGCATAACCGTAATTTAACATTATTACCATAATATAGCCAGTAATAGATATATATAGATATGCTTAACAATGTGGTCAAGTAACCATTATCTTTAAAAGCGGTCGAATGACTGGACAGTTTACTGCAGATTTTTAACAGTGTAATCTAAAAGCAGATTTTAGTGAATTTGATTGTTATGACTCATTTTGTAAACATTTAGAGAAATGATACTTCACATTGCTTGTTTAAAGCAATTAAGGGCACCGTGGACCTTTATTTGATCAAAAATCGAAATTTATTTTTGTGTGTATTATTTTTCTTCAGTTTGTATCGAACCATTTGAGAAAAACTTCATGCAGCTGCGATGATTTTTCGCATAGTTACAAGCGTTTGAATTATGTACACAATCAATTTTTCGGTGCTTTAGTAAACTTTATACCTGTTTTACTAATTACAGATGTTACAAATTTTTTAGATATTTGTGCGTCTTAATTTCTGTTCAAAATTCATGAAACTGATAAGGAAGAATCCTGATACTGTTTACAAAGAAACCGTGTATGCATTTTGCAATTAGACTTCGTTAAGATAATTAAATTTGATTTATAATTTATTAAAAGGCTAAATTTTGATGAAAATCGGAATGGAATTCAGAAAAAAATTTCTCAAAAATTAACTATTCAAGGGATACACAGATTTGTTTGTAATATAGTTTTAAGTGATCCAAAAGTCAAATCGAGGAAATATCTTAAAAATTAAGACGCAAGGAGCATTTTAAAATTTGGTTCATAAATTTAAATTTTTTTAAAATAATCTTAAAATTATAATAACATTATTTTTTAAAGGTATTCTATATACTTACGATGCAATTTATATATGCACAAAATTTCATATATCTATGATGAAAAAAAAAAAAAAAATTCAATTTGAATCTCCACCCCCTTGGTGTTCAAATAATCTTATTTGATTCGCAGGTACTGGAATTTGTGATTTTGCGTGTCAAATTATTCCTTAAACTCTGTAATTTTTATTAGCACGTCGTCTTCGTCATTAAAGTATGACTTTGGCATCACATGTAATGAATGAATAAATTTAAATAAATTATCAGAATGATAATTAAAAATTGTTATGCACTGAATACCAATGAATGCGCATTAATTTCGTCAGCGCAAAATATCAAATGATACAGGAGCGAGATAGCAGTGTACGTATTGTTTTATTTGAAACAGGAATTTTCATTTTTCTTCTTTTGTTTCTTACCTCCCCCACCCCCTCCACACACACAAGAGTTGTAATTTTTAATTTCGCCAAGAAATGTAAATCTATCTCCACCTTGAACTGAATTAAAAAAAAAAAGAAAAGAAAAATCAGGTTTTGTATATCCAGATTTTTCCTCCTACCTCGGTAACATTTTTTTGAAGAGTCATGTGAATAATATTTAATTATGAATTAATTAAATGGTGATTAAAACGCACATATTTGCGTTTAATTAAAAGTTACTTCGCAGAAGAACAAAATGTATTAGTTTTCAATAAAGATTTTTGTACTTTTTTTTTGTAAAGAGACGTAGCCTAGTTGAAAAGTGTTTGTGAATTCGGATTGTCTGCTGTCTGTCTGTCTGTCTGTTCGTGCTATAAATTGCGTTAATATATTCGGATCGTCATACAATTGATATATGTTATTGAGGATTACTATGGCATGTTCGGTATTGAAAATGAAGTGTGTAGTTTTTATGGTTTTTTTACAGGGGCACTCAAAAGAATTCCGTTACATTACGGTCTATGGGGAGAAATTATTTGCGGTTTATTTTAATGCTGTTACACAATTTTAAACATATTGAAGTTGATATATATCATGCATTACAAGAGGCTTACTATAAAATACTGTGTGCATAGCACTTATAGTTCCTTTACAGGGAGACTTAAAATAATTTCGTTACATTACGGTCTATGGAGAAAAATCGTTTGAGATTTATTTTTATAACATTTCACTATTTCAAACATATTGAAATTGATATATATCACTGAGGTGCATTACAAGATGCTTACTATAGAATATTGTGTGCATAGTATTCATCGTTCATTTACAGGGACACACAAAATAATTCGGTACTATCTGTTAATATTAATTGCTGGAAGTACGTTTTCAGTTGTTGTACTCAATTTTTAATTGAAGCTATTATTTGTCTATTACTTGATGTATAAATTCTATAGATCGTATACAGGGCAGCACAAAAATCCTCGAGTACTTTTACGTTTATTGACGCAAATTCCGCAAGAGGAATTTTAAACTATGCTACGCGTTTCTAACTGAACTAAAATTTAGCATTCTATGTAGTATATATACAAATCTATAGATCATATACAGGACTGCACAAAAGCATTCGGATATAATTTCGTTGTTGTAATTGTTGTAATTGCTGTTAATTCCTGAAATTGGGTTTTTAAATATGTTATGCGTTTTCCAAATTGTTTATTTAGATATCATCTTTCACCTTATTAAACAGTAAAGATTTGTAAAATTATTATGGAAGTGTTGGAAAGAGTTACATAATCTATGCTTGAAACTAGATTTTTCGTTCTTGTTGCATAATGTAATGCAAATTAAAATTATTTAATGAAATGGAGAAAAGTTACTTTATGTTTCTTTAGCATAAAATGCTACTTGCAAAAAAATAGAAAAAAAATTACAAGAAAGAAAAATCATGCATCAAACATAGATTATGTAACACTTTCCAACACATTCACACATTCAAGTTATAAAATCCACATACGTTTAATTTCGTGATTACTTAAAATAAAAATTCTTCTTTCAAAATTTCCGGTACGAATTCGTAATTTTAGATGAAAGAAACGTAGATAGAACCATGAGTATACTCGTGGTTGGCAGCGAATGGTTTAAAAAGATCTTGGTCTTTTATGCAGGGGAATTATCCTACCAGCGAGAGTTACCTATTTTTGAAAATACCTATTACGAAAGTTTTGGCTGTTAGGAGGTGGGAGGGGTTGTAAATTAGTGTAGGACATATGTATAATCTGTATTGTGTTCAGTTTTTTTTTCAGCACATTTGTTTCGGAGGGGGGGGGGGGGCAGTACATAAATTTAAAGAATGTATTTCAATAGTTGTAATGTTGCTCGAAAGTTTCCCTGGGAAATAGATTTGCTCCAGGAAGACAGTGCCCGGAGAGATGCCTGAAAGAAACACCGCACAGAAGCGTATTTGAGTCAAAATCCTGGCCAAAATCACTTTTAATGTATTTTAAAGTTAAAACTATTGCTGTTCATTTACTATTAGTATATACAATTAATTAATGTTATGCATATAGAAATGTATGCGTCTATTTAAAAAATAAATATATAATACAATGTTTACTTAATTATTTACTGTTTATAAGAGGAAAGTAATTGTTGATAGGTTTGTTTTATTTACAAGTAATGTTTAATTAAATGTGGCTAATTTTACTACACGTAAATGTTTAATTATTTATAAAAACTAATGCCTATAATCAGTGTTCTCACTGACTTTTCACAAACGTTAGTAATTTGGCTAATCAGAAATAAAAAACAGTAGCCAAATGAAAAAATATATATATATTTAATCCTTAATGTACGTTTTTCTCAATATGTTCTGAAATAACGTATTTTTTTTTTTTTTTTTTTTTTTTTAATCAGTTATTCATTTGAATTCAACTATACGCTACGGAAAATATTATAAATAAGTAACAATCTAAATGTCTTACGCAATTTTAAAAAATCGAATTCCGATTTAACTTATTAAAATTTTATGAAATACAATTTTCGAATCCAAGTTATCTCAGTACTTCAAGATTTAATTAAATCCAATGAATTCTGAAAAATTCAAAATGTAAACAACATAATATATGTCACATTAAAAACTTTTTTTTTCTTGAATTTTTAGGCTTTTTATTGAAGTCTATACTGTTGCCTATTGAGCTTCGCAATACATACTGAAACGGCATTATTAACATATCTTATATACATTCGACTGCTGAATATAAGTTCTGTTTAGTTTTGTTGTTAGTTAGTTTTAATGGTACGGTGCGATGGAATATGATAAGCGACATGAATCGTTCAGTAACGCGAAAAAGAGTGTTGTCTGTACTAACATACTCACATACACACACACACACACAAAAAAAAAAAGAGAGAGAGAGAGAGAGGGCACAAATTGAGCATTGGCAATTTGGCGAGTCTAATCGGTTGTTTACTCTCGAAATGAAGCATTTTGTCGTAATTTGGCGCAATGGCGAGAGGCAGCGAGAACCCTGCCTGTAATATACAGGGTGTATCTGAAATGCTTCAACAAACTTAGAGGGATGATAGTACTCATGAAAACGAACAAAAAATGCAATGGAACATGGGGTCGCAAATGACGTGTAACCCTTTCAGGGGCAGTGGTATATTCATGAAACCACTTAATTTTAATTCCAAAACGCCACAATGGCACCAGAATTTTGCTAAAATCTTTTCCATTTAATATGTATGTGAAATATAGCCTTTTTCTTATTTACAAACAAATTTTTTTGTAAATTCCGGTGCCAGTCCATTTTTAGACGCATTTTCTCGATTTTCATTCTATAAGCCTTTCAGGGCAAAGTACTTTTAGTACTAAAATGTTGAAATAAATGACTGGCACCGGAATTTACAAAAAAATTTGTTTGTAAATAAGAAAGAGGCTATATTTCACATACATATTAAATGGAAAAGATTTTAGCAAAATTCTGGTGCAATTGTGGTGTTTTGGAATTAAAATTAAGTGGTTTAATAAACATACCACTGCCCCTGAAAGGGTTAAACGTCATTTGCGACCCCATGTTCCATTAAATTTTTTGTTCGTCTTCATGAGTACTATCAGCCCTCTAAGTTTGTTGAAGCATTTCAGATACACCCTGTATATATTACTTGCATTTAGTATTTAGAAAAATTGAATCTCTATAGTATAGAGAGGCTCGTTTTTGAGTGTTTTTAATAGATTTGCAATCCTCCCCAAAACATTGATATCTAAAAATGGCAACAATATGCGGAACATTAAAAAAAAATTGCCTTCAAAACTATAACCAATACGATTATAATTCAAAAATGGTCCGACAAACCCCGACACAGCTTTAAACAGCTTTGAATGTATTAGATATTAATATATTTCAATAAATTAGATCTAAAAAGGCTTAATATTAACCCATTTCATTTTTAATTATTATTTATTATATGAAAAGTAAAATTATTTAAATGCACATGTCAAAGTATACATATTTAAACACAATAACAAAGCTGAAACATAACAAAAAAACACGTCTTCTCACAAAGAAACTTTCAGTTCAACTGAGGCTAGGAACCGCCGGATATGACTCATACTTCTGAAATAGATATAGATCGATGCACTAGTTAGTCAGCTATTATAAAATATACTTTTTAAAATTGTTGAGAAAATTTTAATTTCTGCCTTTTTGGCCAGTATCTTGCACCAAATACTCCACTGTGCGCCGTCAGGGTCCCAATAAATGCAAACTGTACCTTGCTTTTCTGTCTTGAAATTTTAATTTGAAAGTTGTTCGTTGTATATAAAACATATTCGTTGAAAAATATATTCCCGCTGCCCGCTTCCCACTTTTGTTGAAACATGTTAAAGAAATTTTCTTTTCTCGATTTTATACAGATCAACATTTTTCGCAATGCAGGAGCAAGATAGCAGTGTATGTATTGTTTTCGTTGAATCAGGACTTTTCATTTTTCTTCTTTTGTTTAATTTCCCCCCCCCCCCCCCCCCACAAGAGTTCTAATTTTTAATTTCGTCAAGAAATGTAAACCGATCTGAACCTTGAACTGTTTTTTTTTTTTCTTTTTTTTTAAAGAAAAATCCGGTTTTGTATATACATATTTTTCTCCTCCCTCGGTGAAATTTCTTTCAAGAGTCATGTGAATAATATTTAAATATTAATTAATTAAATGAGGATTAAAACGCACTATTTGCGTTTAATTAAAAATTACTTGGCAGAAGAACAAAATGAATGCCACATTCTGTTTCCAATGAAGATTTCTCTTTCCCTCTATTATTACTTGCCCATCATACGTAGTATAGGGTAAGTCTTGTAATCGTTTTGAAAATCGAATTTTTTTTTTGACGGATTTACACGTTTCAGACACTGGAGATTCCGAATAACATATTTTTAGAAAAAAAATTTTGCCGTCCGTCTGTGTGTGTGTCTGTAAACGCTCTATCTCCCGAACAAATTGAGATAGAGACTTGCCATTTGGTATGTACTTAGTATGTAATAATGGGAAGAAGCCTATATCATTTCAATAACCTCGATTAACCGGAACATTTTTTTTCGGACTCTCGAAATATTCGTTCTGATGAAAGGTATATAAAAATTTTCGAAATTGTTTATTTTAAGGAGTAAATATAAAAGACAATAAAAAAACATAAATTTTGCATAAAACATGAAGTCGAGCGTATAATAAGTTGCCGAGATATTTGTAATCCTATTTTCTACTCTCTTCGATTTTTCATGACCCTGTATTTCATCCAAATTTCACTTCAAATATATATTTTAATCGGAAATTTGACGCTTAATCAGATGCAATAAACCGCTAGTGAATAGGATTATTATTTTTGGAGTTATAAGGAAAAACCTCTTTCAAGCAATTCAGTAATCGAGCCTTTTTATGACGTCATCAAGCCACGATTTTATTTGAATATCAATGCATTTTATAAGTAGTTTACACATTTTTATTTTAATATTTTACATTATACATATACATGATGGGTAAGTATTACGGTGGCCCCCAACGACTAGTTTTTCTTTAACGTTAAATCTACCAACAACAGATCATTTGACCAATACCAAATGAAAATATTTCGATTCGAACCAGAAATTTCTTCGTAAAATGTTAATCACTCAGAAATGACTTAAATATGAAAGTTAAATAAAAATACTAGTGTCAATTTTTTAAAAATATATAACTTGAGTAAAATTCCCGGTATGGTTAGTGTTAACGTTATTGGACGTAGTCGTTTTGCGTAATGTAATGCAAATTAAAATTATTTATTAAAATGCAGAAAAGTAAATTTATGTTTTTTACAACAAAATGTCATCTTACACAATAATATAATAAAAAGATTTGCTCTGCAGGCCATCTTTTACAAACGGCTTTTAAATTAAAAGTATGAAATTGCATTCTAATTAATACTTTGTTCTTCAGGTGAAGAAATGTAGGGTGTGGTTCACCAATATTTTAATAATCTTTATTAAAAAAGGTCTTGGTCTTTTATGCAGGGGATGTAGATCGGGAACCTATTTTTCAAAAACATTTTGTTCTTAAGCAGGACGGGGGAGGGTACGTAGTCTGAGGTAGAGTTCATAAAGTTATAAGAGTTCAGTATAATCTCTATTGTGCGCAGTGTTTTTTTTTTTTTTTCAGCCCATTTGTTCCGGGGAGTGAGGGGATGTAATGCATAGATTTAATAGATTACATAGATTTAAAGAATGTACTTCAACAGTTGTAATGTAGCTCGAAATTTCTCATTAGACTTGTTTCAGGGATATATTCCCAGCACCTGGAGAGGTGCCTAAAAGAAACACCGTTAGGGTCTCACAATAAATGCAAACTGTACCCAGATTCCGATTTAAAGTATCTAGGACCCCGGGACAAGCTATATTTTGGGGGTCACCCATTCTATCTATACATTTGTTCATGAATTATGCGGAAATGAGTAGTACTAAACTTCATACCTATTGTATACATAAATTTCTTACCAGGTATATAGGGTATCACAAGGAAGATGATCGCAAATTTAAAAGACGTTATTAATTAATTTTCTTTTTTGTATAGGAGGGCTCATGCGAATCTTTGAAATGTAAATACAAGTCTTTTAGTCACCCCTGGCTATATGTCATAATGTCATAAAATTAGGAAAGGGGGGGGGGGGGAGACTCCCTTCCTAAATCTTTGACAATGTAAGGATTTTGATCAATTTTAATCAAATGTCACCCTGGTAACAAAAATTGTGATTACACACACGGGGAACCCTCTCAAATGAGGACACCTGGGACAACTACCTATCATGCCCCTGCATGAATCAGTGCCTCCTTGCTTTTCTGTCTTGAAATTTTAAACTCAAAGGTGTTCGTTGTATATACATTGTCGAATTGATCATAATCTCCTCTTTCAAAATGGTTGAAAAAGATATTCACGCTTCTCGCTTTTGTTGAAAAGTGTTAAAGAAGTTTTCTTTTCTTGATTTTATACGGATTAACATATTTCGCGCGTTCTTGTAATTTTACTTCAGAACATCTCTATTTTTACTCAATCGACGCTTCTTTCACTATCTTTCTAAGGACAAACCAATTTCGAACAAGAAGATGACAACTGTTTCTAAAAAAAAAAAAAAACAATTTTCGCGACAAATTGTTTCCTCATTTTTGCGCTTTCACTCGCTGTCGTTACAAGTGACTTCACGGTCGCCATTTATGGTATTACGCGTGTAGTTTTCACAGCGTGGCAAAGGATGCATGACAATGGATATCTGATGAACAATAACGCAATTGGAGGGGAAGAAGCCATCGGATTTTACCATCAGAAGTGAGAAGGGGAGAACGAGTGTAATGAGCGAAAAGAAACCATGTAAAATAAGCTATCATGTTGCAGCTGATTCAGTCGTAGTCGAGTAGTTAATGACTGTTGTGATAGCCGTAAAGGATTAGCGAGGAGGATTACAGATGAACTGCTGAGTGAATATTTTAAGAGTAGTAAATGAAATGGAACATTTTTTTTTATTTCTAGCGGAGAAACCTGTTCATGTTTAGCAAAGTACAACAAATAGAGATAAATGGAAGTATTTGTTTTATGTAATCTTTCAAGGGAACAAAGAAAAAAATCGGAAAGGGAAGAAAGAAAAAGCTTTTATGGTCAATTAATATTCATCAAAATATAAAGATACTGTTTAATAGTCACAGACAATTATCAAAGATTACAGATGAATTGATGAATATTTTAAGAAATGCGAATGAATGGAACAATCTTTTTAATTTTTGTTTTTTCAACGGAGAAATTGTTCATGTTTAACAAAGAAAAAATGAGAGATAAATCCAAGTATTTGTGATAACCTTTCAAAAAGAAGACGAAGAAGAAAAGTCTCGCTCTTAACAAAAATAGAGAAAAAAATTATTTGTAAAATATCAATAAATATTCATTAATGTATGGAGTTGCTGTATCAATAACCTCAGGCGATTATCAAGCATTACAGATGAACTGTTAAATGAAAAGTTTTAAAGTAAGTGAATGAAATAGAACAATAATGTACTTCCAAACGGAAAAACTATTCAAGTTCAGCAAAATAATGATAAAAAAAACGAACGAAAAATCATGCATCACGGCATAGATTATGAAACACTTTCCAACACTATCGAAATATTGTTAAGAAATTTCATTTTTGTTCATACAATGAAGTGAGATATCTAAATAAACATGAAAAAACACACCATGCAGTAAAAATTCATTTACAGCAATATCTGTCTGTCCATAGCCGGAAATGTAGCCGGTGTGCAATTCTTTCGTACACCCCTGTATATGATCTACACACCTCGTAATACATTACAAATAAGTTAAGTTTTAAAATGCATATTAAAACTGAAAACGCACATGCAGCAGTTACGGTTCATAGTCAATACTGTAACCGAATTCTTTTGAGTGTCTCTAACAATAAATTCTATGTACTCACCAATCTATAGAAGACCTGTTGTAGTGTACCTCAGTAATATATATCAGTTTCATTCTGTTTGAAATACTAGTTTAAGAACATTAAAATAGACTGCAAACGATTTTTCTCCATAGATCATAATGTAATGGAATTATTTTCTGCGTCCCTCTGTAAGCAAACTATAATCGCTACTAACTCGATTCTCTAAAGAATACATATTGCTTTTCACCTCAGTGATGCATATAGATTTAATTATGTTTGAAACAGTGTAACATCATTAAAATGCTCAGAAAAACGATTTTTTCTCATTGACTTGTAATGTAACGGAATAGTTTTGAGTGTCCCTGTAACGAACTATAATTGCTACATATTCCATACTCTATAGATAACACGTGTTGTCCGCCTCTATGATGCGTACAGTGGTGGACATAATTATAAGACACCTACCTAATTTGACATACAGTGAAAGAAAAGATTCAGAGCTTAAAAAGGCTTTATCAAATACTACAAAAACATAAATTTATTCTGTTATCACACATAATTGTTTTACAGAAATAATATTTTTATACAGTTTAATAAAAAATTAAAATACCATGGACAAAATTATAAGACACCCTAACATTTTAATTAAAACACCTGCTTTTTTTCGAACTATTCAAATTTTCTGCACGCTGTTATGACATCAGCAGTTAACTAAAGCAGACGATAACCGACTTCACGCATTTACAAACATGCCACGAGGTACAGAATTAAAAGAAGGTGAAATTCGCGAAATTTGGAGATTAAATGGAACTGGTGCTTCTGTTAATAATATTTCAAAAGTTATTAAACACTCTAGATGTGCAATTTCAAATGTTTTGAAAAGATAAAGTAATGGATCGGTGATTAAAAATCTGGACGTACTCCTTGCTTGTCCTCGAGAGACAGACGCCATATGCTTTCGCTCGCTATACAGAATAAGATTACCATTACAGGCATTAAAAATGCTTTAAAAGCAGGTGTTTTAATTAAAATGTTAGGGTGTCTTATAATTTTGTCCATGGTATTTTAAACTTTTTTTTATTAAACTGTATAAAAATATTATTTCTGTAAAACAATTATGTGTGATAACAGAATAAATTTATGTTTTTGTCGTATCTGATAAAGCATTTTTAAGCTCTGAATCTTTTCTTTCACTATATGTCAAATTAGATAGCTGTCTTATATTATATTTGAAATGGTGTAACAAGATTAAAATACCTCGAAAAAAAATTTTCTTCATTGACCGTAATGTAACGGAATACTTTTGATTGTCCCTGTAAACTAACCAGAAACGGTATACACTTCAGTTTGAATACAGAACATGCCATGGTAGTCCTCAATAACATATATCAATTACATAGCAATCCAAGTATATTTACAAGAGTTAGAATTAGAACACGACCAGACGGCCACACAGACAGACAGACAGACTTCCAGACAAACAGAATTTACAAACACTTTTCAACTATATTGGAAAGTGTTAAAAAATATTAATAATTCTATCATTTAATTATTAGACATTAATTTCGATAGCTAATGTCTAATAATTAACGGGCAGAATTTTCCGGTACGAATTAATTTTCCCAAACGGCACGAATTTTCTGGACAACCCATTATGAGTAGTTGCACCACTGAAAATATTATTGTTCTATTTCATTCATTACTTTCAAAATATTCATTCAGCAGTTCGTCTGTGATCCGCAAATCCTTGATAATCTTCAGCGGTTGCCAAAATTAATGAAAGTTAATCCATCTTTCTCGCATGATATTTTATGATTATCAGTCAACTCTTCTTTCTGCATTGAAAGATAAACCAAAACAAGTATATTGATTTGCTTTATTCGTTAACTGTTTTAATTTTACTTTATTAAATATGAATAGTTACTCCAGTGAAAAAAAAAATGTTATATTTCATTCACTACTTTCAAAATATTCATTCAGCAATTCATCACTAATACTTGGTAATCGTCAGCGACTATTGGTAAAATATCTTTACCTTTTAAGAATTATAAATATATTTTTTAACACTTCCCAATATAGTTGAAAAGTGTTTGTAAATTCTGTTTGTCTGGAAGTCTGTCTGTCTGTCCGTCTGTCTGTATGGCGTAACTGCCCACTATTTAACAAAATAAAATAAAAAACATTTAACAAACAAAACAAATAAAAATATTAGTTTTGTGTTATCATCTTTGAATGCAGAAAGAAAAGATGATTGATAATCATAAAAAAATCATGTGTAAAAGATAGATTAACATTCATTAATTTTGGCAGCCGCTGAAGATTATCAAGGATTACAGATGAACTGCTGAATGAATATTTTGAAAGCACTTAATGAAATGGAACAATCGTTTTCTTTTTTTTTCGTTTTTTATTAATCTCTAGAGCGACTACTCGTGTTTACCAAAGTAAAGCAAACAAAGATAGATGGATGTATTTGTTTTAATAGATAAGATAACCTTTCAAAAGAAAATAAAGGATTAGTTGTTACTCATAAAAACAACCACAAGGTAAGATATATAGTATACATGGTTCTACAGTATATTATACTGTAATATATGAAGATACTGTTTTAACCCTTTCAAGTGCGGTGGTGCATTTATGAAATCACTTAATTTTAATTCCCAAATGCCACAATGACACCAGAATTTTGTTATAAAATTTTCCGTTTACTATGTATGTGAAATAAGCCTTTTCTTATTTGCAAATAAATTTGTTCGTAGATTTTGGTGTCAATCATTCATTTCAATATTTTAGCAATGGAAGTGCTTTGCTCCTGAAAGGGTTAACAGCCGTAATAATAGACAAAAATATTCATAAAAAAGCAGAATGAAAATTGTATATAAAAAATATCGCAATTGTGAAAATACGTCGCATTTCTGAAACGCATTCTTATAAAATATTAAATTTTTAATGTCTTATAACTTTTTAATTAAAATCTTGTGATAGCTTTATAGTTATATGTATTTTATGCCCCCCCTCCCCCCAAAATAATAATAAAAAAAAAAAGATTTTTTTTTTAAAAAACGTCGGAACTGATTTTATATAGCGGAGATCAAAACATACAATGTTGACATAATGCTGATTTAATTTGTTCCAGGCAAATTGCTTTTGATAACAGGTAATTTTATTAAACAAAATTATAATTTTTTAGTAGGCAAAATAAATAAATAAAAATACAATAAAATTCTGTTCAAAAAAAGTTCTAATGTATACACAAAATCCAAAATGAATCATACAATTCCATTGATATTAAAATTTTAATCCATTTTGCACGTTCAAAATATGTTCAGTAACAAATTTTAAAAGCATCTGAGGCCAAAATCATATGGCAAAGAGACTCATCATAATTTATTTTCATACAATTTCGTAATTTTATACAACGGTCAGTCGATTACGGTTTAAAATTACGAAGTTCATGTGATTCTGGCTAATTAGTTTTGGTAAGTTGCCAGTTCCTAATATAACACACTGACATTACATTTTTTAACTATACTAAGAAGGACTTGAAATTCTGGTTGCGACAACAAAATAAAATACCACAGTGAAGTGATCGATAAATTAGAATAAATGTATACATCTTGTATGTCATCTGTGTACTATTTATAAACAAGTTGGAAATTGTACGTTAAACGTGACAAATGAGGTGCGTTTGTTTCGTGCTATAACTAATTTTACAATGTAAAAAATCATCGTTATTATTTCAGTGAAATAAATTATATCGTCTGTTATGAACGAAAGGAGGATGCCTTTTTTTTAAATTATTATCACGTATGTTATGTTTACAGATGCTATTTTTTTTCGACTCCAGACAGCTCTGTAAATTTACCATGGAGATAGATCTTGCTTTGCGAATGATTACCTCTATGGTTAATATTTCTACGACTCACGATGAATGCATATTTTGTTTATTTACTTTAATGGATTGATATATTCGGCTGTTAACCCAATTTTCACTGAAGTTATCTCATAATCTATATTTTTTTTCAATGTAACTCATTTCTCAAGCAAACAATTAGTTTGAACGATCTTTTTAAAAATGTAACTTTTATGCAATTTTATTCGAAAAAATAATTTTGAATAAAAATGGCCGCCTAGTATATGGAAAAAGAAGTGGTTAGCCCGTATTTGTTTTCCTCAGTCACATGACTTGCGCTTTTATTATATAGATTACGTATGATAGGATTTAATAGAATAAAGAAAACTTTTATTAAAATCTTTTTAAGTTTTGATTCGATTTTCATAAAATTTGAAATGACTCGACAATATTCTGCAGCAGCATTGCTGCATATATTAAATTTCAAACCATTCGGTTGGGTAGCTTTTGCGCTGTTATATGCGGACAGACGGACGGACCAAACGACAACTATAGGTGCTACGTATTTATATAATTACGAACGCACCAAAAAATAAGGTAAATTGAATGAGTTTACTTTTATAATTACTTCTTGCTAATTACTTATATTCTTCCCACAAAACATCGAATGCTTCACGATGTATTTTAATATCTAAATAAGTAGAATAAAAGCAACAAGAAATATCGTGTCATTCAATCAATAAAAGGCGTTTTTTTCTGAGTTTTTATGTCAAAAACTTCTTGGAGAAAAAAATAAAAATTCAGTATTGATTTTATTCACTTCACTTACAATAAATCCTACAAAAAAAAAAAAAAAAAAAAAAAAAAAAAAAAAACCTTCTCTTGTGCTTGTCACATTAAATAGAAATTATTACAGATAAAAATAAGGCTTAAATAAAGTTTTACCATTCTTCAAAAGTGCTTAAAGTTCAAATACTTCAATAATAATAATAATAATAATAATAAAATATTGACAAGCTATGTTACATTTCTTTGTATGTTACAATACTTTTAGAATACCTCAAAATGTTTTAAGAAGATGGAAAGTGATGCTTAAATACTTCTTTCATAAAAGGTATTGTCAACCAATCGTACAATGGACGTATTTCTTTTTCACTTATATGAATAGAAATTATTACATATTGAAGATCAAAATTCGTGGATTCATTTTTCATCAAACAAACGGTTGCAGTTAAGCGTTAGAAGCTGACGAAGCATTTCCTCAGGGTATTAAGAAAGAAAAGCATTGAAAAGATTTTAAGCTTGGAAAGTTTTTGATGGAACAGCTGAAATAATAATTTATTTCACAGACAAATCTAAATTCAACTGCACAAAACGTAGAAAGTAAAAGAAAGAAACGTTTTCAAGTTTGAAAATTATCTATGAACAGCGTTAAAAAAATACACGAATTCCCAATTCTAAAATCGACTAAAAACTATGCACAGAAGTACAGCGCCTAGAATACATAGTGTGGAAAACGGTTTTACCGTTTTTTAATTCAAATTTTTGGAATTCAAACCGGAAATTTTGAAACAAGAATTTTTACTTTAAGAAGTCACGAAATAGCTGCCATTAAGTAACCAAAAGAACATTATAGGGAATTTTTGGTATCAATGCGTAATTTCGGAATAAAAAAAAAAAAGCCAAACTGGTAATGCTTTAAAAAGTGTTAAAAAATTGTAGCCGATAAACGTGCAATGATGCGGTACAATAACAGGGCAATCGCAGCGACATCTGCTTTAAAAATAGATTTACCTCTAGCAAGAATAACCGTTTCACTATTGACAACTTGAACATAATTTCTGTTAATAAAATCTTCTTGTAAGTGTATATTTCAGATGTAACTGATTTTGAAGTTAGTTTTTTATCAAATCAGGGAATTAATGTTTTCCACTTTTCAAGCACGAATTCATCCTTTGGTATGCTAAATAGCGATAGTTTCTAGTTTGCTGTCTTGTATCGAGTACTGCAACCAGGCACAAAATAATGCGTATCACTTTTTTGGCCATGATCAATATCATTCATATTTTCAAAGCTTATGAAAATCACTATCAAGTCAAAGGAAATAGGGTATAATTTAATTATTTAAAATATTTACCACCAGCCGAAGCGTTCTCTCAGTTTGATTCGTATACAATGTTTGCGTTGAAAAGAGTTAGCAAACAGTGGCGTAGTCAGAGAGGGAGGGGGGGAGTCCAAATGCTCTGGAAACCAGTAATATTATAAAGTTTTCTTCGCCTTCAATATCGCAGAAAATTCTCCGATTAGATAAGGCAAAAATATTTTTATAAAATTAGTGGTATCCAAACCATCTGGAACTCCCTACCCGGTCTACGCCACTGCTAGAAGATGTCGCTGTGATCGACCCGTTATCTTTTCAGCATCGTTCTTCATTTATCGGATTCAATTTTTTTGTACTATTTTGTAGCCGTTTTCTACACTATGTATTCTAGGCGCTGTAACATAAGTAGATCTTCTTTTCTCTCCATATAATGATTAAAGAACACAACTACAGTTTCGAAAGCAATTAACTATCTGCTCTCATCATCAGGTGATTAGTAGCAGAGAGTAATTATCCCAGCAAGGATAAAATCTACTAAACATGTGATGATGAGAGCTAATAATTAATGTTCTCGAAACCATGTGTTTTTAATTTTTATACAGTGTTTGAAAAGGTCAGGCATTTTCTCTGGCTTTAGGTCAGAAATATACCGGTATTTATTCAGAAAAAAACTCGTCTCTTGCAATCGCGCGACTACATAAGTCGAGGTTTTCTATAAGGAAATATTGGTATTTATCCTAAAACTGTAACAACCTTGTTATATGCAGAAAAAAAAATCATCTATATATTTTCAATCTCCAGTGAATATATTATCGTTTGAAAATTATACTTTAAATTATTATAAATACTAATATTAATTTGTACTTTCAAAACACATAGTGTAAAGAAAGTACTCGTATTGTAATCATGATTTGCGTGTGTGGGAATTAACACGATAACTCCTAAACGGTACTTCTAATTGAATTGATACTGAACGATACTTTTAATTGAATATTTTTTTAGATGAAAAACTATACATTTGAACATTAATGAGTACATATGTTCATTTTTAAATATAAAAGATAAAACTGATATTAGAGATCTATTCTATTCGACAATTTTTTCCGTAATTGTTTTAAAATATGAATTAATTTTCTCCCGTTTCGGGTTCGAGTCAAGTTTCGGGTTGACTTCAAATATAATTTACGGGTTTAAGTCGGTATCACATGAGCCGCGCAGGACTGTACTCCAAACTATTGCATTTGAAATGCATTTCCTTCTAAAATTTCTCACTTTGGTTCTAACAATACATAGAATAATTAAATATTCTAATTTTAAAGTCATTCACTCCTCACTGTATGAAAGTCTTTCTATTCATTCAAAATTCAGTGCACAACATTCAAACGTTTTTATATTTTATTTTATCATTTACTTTTGTATGTTTTATCCATCATTCTATGTAAATGTCCATCATCATATATTCATTTTGGAACCTGATACAGAATCAACCTATGTTTCGGCCTTGAACTTGATATTTGAACAATCGAGACAGTTTAAGCATGCCATCAGCATAATACCACCGGATATCGCCAGGAACTAAATGAATGAAAATGACGAAAGTAGAGCTTATCTATGAAAACAAGGTGTATTTAATTTTAGAGCAGTCGTGCTTCGTGTCATTTGATTCTAAATGTCAGCATTTCGAGAAAAAGATAAAACGCCTTAAGTATCATTCTACACTTAAAATATGCCCCAGATTGTCCTATTCAGTCAGATAGTGATTTTTGAAACATAAGGAATTTAGAATCTTGATATTCTTTTTATATACACTGTAAAAAATGACCAATGTTTCTTATTTTATGATAATATACTATAACCACGAACGAAAATATAATATAATCTTCTGAGTTATCCGAAATTCCGAATAGCGTGCTCCATTGTCTTTTGAATCCCCAGAAACCAATACATTTCCAAAATTTAAAGAATTATTTATAAAAACAAACTATTTTTCGCTGCCCATATTTTTCAGAAACGTTTCCGAAGGGTTTTTATAGTGTATTAATTAGTGTTCTCAGCCTGGAATACCTGTTTTTCGATTGCTATCAATTCTCAAGTAAACATTTTCATGCTCAAAAAATATGTTTAACAGACAAACATGCAAAATTAACAGCGTTAACAATAACATAACAATTAAGAGTAGTAATTTTTCCAACTGGACGAAAAGTGTCCGGGCCAGGATTCGAACCTGGGATCGCTTGGCTGAAGCCGCCACGCTCTACCACTGAGCTATCCCGGTCGAATCTGGAGGGCATAATTCATCCAGTTAACCTTATTGATCAGAGAATCTGGTCCGATATTTTTAATCAGCTCAACAGAAAAGATCGCAGGTAAAGGAACTCCAGTAAACGCTGGATACGTGATTACACTAGATTAATTTTAACACAATTAATAACTCGTATAATTGTGTTAAAATTAATCTAGATTAAAATTAAGATTATTTCTTTACTCTTTTATGTATAAATTAACTTATGCGGTTGAAAACGTTTACTTGAGAATGGATGATATTCGAAAAACGGGTATTTCAGGCTGAGGACACTAATTAATACACTATAAAAACCTTCGGGAACGTTTCTGAAAAATACGGGCAGCGAAAAATACTTTGTTTTTATAAATAATTATTTAAATTTTGGAAATGTAATGGTTTCTGGGGGTTTAAAAGACAATGGAACACGCTATTCGGAATTTCGGATAACTCTGAAGATTATATTATATTTTCGTTCGTGGTTATAGTATATTTTCATAAAATAAGAAACATTGGTCATTTTTTCCACTGTAGGGCTAATTCCATGCGAGAATGTAGTGTAAGTCACATATCCGCAAATGTTTACCGTTCTTGGCCACCGGTATTTAAAACAAAAAAAAGTTCTTCACTATATTTAATTGTAGATATATATATATATATGGCATTGGCTAAGTCAAATTTTCCTTTACTATAATACTGGTAGCCAAACACTACAGCCATTTACATCTCTGTGACCGACGCTACATCCACGCATGGAAGTAGCCATAGTACAGTGATCTCTCACTTATATGCGATGTTCAGTAATACTTTTTCATACCACTATTTTAAAACTGTAAATTCGATTTATAAATTTTGCGATTTAAGAAGAAGAAAATTACCCTAAACAAAAAATGGTGTTTTAAAATGATTTCCGTGAGAGATAAGTGAGAGATCACCGTATTAGAGGAAGGTGGCCTGAAATATGAACCTCTTAAGGGAAAAAATTGTGTGAAATAACATAACTGTTTAAATACAACTTTCGCCCTTTGCTAGTCTGTTTTACGCTATATTTTGCATTATCGATGTATTTTAATAATATTTTAAACCCAAACTGAGTAATGAAAAAAATTTATTTTTTTAAAAAGTGTCCAAAGGATCATTTTACCCGCACCCAAGGGCAAAATGATCCTTCATTTAAAAATAATTGTAAATTGTTTATTTATTGGCAAAAAATAAAGGATATAAAAGTAATTATGACAGTACATAAGTATTATTCACATCTAAAAATATACTCCATTAAGTAAACCAAGTCTCATATCTGTACAAGAAAGATTGTATATCTAAATAAATATGGAAGTTAGTGCCTACCTTATGAAAAATGTTATAAAAACTAGTTTTTCAAAGAATTCTATTCAGACGCGTCATACTGCGATCGCTTGAATATCGCCATTGCTTCTTCTTTACTTATCAAAACTAGTTTATGTGTTACCCTTTAGATAGCGCTACCAGCTTGGAAGAAAACATATGTGGATCGTTTAACCCCTTCGTGACGAGCGTCCTTTACAGAATTTTTAGACTTTTACCACCGGTTTCTCAAAACAGAAATTTTCGCCTAATTGAATCGCAGAAATGCTGTCATTAAATAAGCCAAAACTTACAATAAAAAGTTACTGGTGGGAATAATCGAGGATTCTGAGCATATTTTGCGTCACGTATACGTGTCGCTCGCCCCCAAGGGGTTAACCCGTTAGGATCATTTTAGAACACCTTTCCCTATTATTATTATTATAATTATTATTTTGTTAATTTTATCGATATATTTATCCAAGCACGTACGTATATTTTCAAATTGGTTGTGTCATATTTTACAAATAATGTTGAAAAGATTATCCAGATTAGTGAATAGCGTACAATTTTTGTTCTTTTTTTATTATTATTTTACATTATTGATTAATTTTATGCTAATCCTACGTCACAACCTATGTATTAACAGGTAGAGTACCAATGGGAAAAAAAGAACACATCGTTTTTTGTGAATCTATCTATATTATAAAGCAAAAACATCGGCAACGCTGACGTCATATTGATAGTAGCAACAACCCGACCAATGAATTTTGCTTTTACAGCTATTTTTTAACTTCTTAACATCGTACGAATTCAATTTTTACATCATATAATAGAAAAAAAAATGTACTTTCAAATGCAATTTGTGTGAAAATTGAACCTCAATTTACTGATTTTTATGGTTTTTAAAATAATTTTCAAGCATGAATATTTTTAAATATGCGTGCAACCCAGTTACAAAAGATTAACCCATGTGCACTGAAAACAATGTAAGATAATTCAGCATTTGTTTGTTTCCGTGTAATATTCCATAAGTAAATTGGCAAACGAAATTAAAACTTCACAAATAAATAAATAAATAAATAACACACGAATTTAAAAAATGTGTAATCGAACTACGCTTTTAAACACTGAAACATTCTGAATGAAAAAGGTTGCTATAAATACAGAAACTATTCGCCATTGATCGCTATAGGATGCGTTTAAAACGAAACTACCAAAAATGCCTTTGGGTGTAGTTGGTGGGCAATTTACGAAAATAAACTAAATGTAGAAAATCTTTTACAGTTTTCAGTTAAAAAGGATTTTTATGTATGTTCTGTATATCGGGCGTTAAGTATAAGTTTGTAGGCAATTTAACCCTTAATTGCATAGTGATGTAAATTTCCATCACTTTTTATTTAAATTTTAATAAATAAATCAACTTCATCGCCACCACTATATTTATATAGAAATATTAATCCAGTAAATTTCCCGTGAACTATGTTGCTGAACAAAGTTAAAAATCTATCTTAAAATTTCTGGTGTCTAATATTTAATATATGTATAAAAAAAACACAATTGTAAAAGAAAAACTCATGCAAAGAAGGGTTAAGAAAATAAACTAAATGTAGAAAATCTTTTACAGTTTTCAATTAAAAATCATTTTCACCTACGTTCTGTATAGTGGGCGATAAGTATAAGTTGGTGGGCAATTTAAGAAAATAAACTAAATGTAGAAAAATCTTTTGCAGTTTTCAATTAAAAATGATTTTCATCTACGTTTTGTATATCGGTCGATAAGTATAAGTTGGCGGGCAATTTAAGAAAATAAAATAAATGTAGAAAATATTTTACAGTTTTCAATTAAAAATGATTTTCATCTAAGTATTGTATATCGGGCAATAAGTATAAGTTGGTGGACAATTTATGAAATTACACTAAATGTAGAAAATCTTTTACAGTTTTAAATTAAAAAAGAATTTTTATCTACGTTTTGTATATCGGGCAATAAGTATATTGAGCGTGTATAATGTGGATAGCCCGGGCGGGATTGCAGGGTAGCTTATAATAAAATAAAATCAATTACAATCTTTTGTGTTTTTTCATGCAATGCATTATACTTTATAATTAGCAGATCTGAAACCTTTTAATTGATGGCATGTCTAAGTTTGTAATTAATCTGTTGAGCTAAAAAATGCAAAATCAAATTCACTCACCTCTATTCCCCATATGCAGGCACTATGATACAAGAAAGAATGAGATTTTCCGATCTTTTTTACATCTTTAACGTCCCAGACGTAAAGACTGTGATCACTGTGAACACATGTGACCTGTAAAATACCAATAAATATGTCACTGAAAAATAGAAAAGGGTAATGGAAATAATAAACAAATATTTTTAACGTAGCTTACTTACACAAGTACTTTTTACAAATACTTTTAACATTGAGCATTTGTTTTCTATTCACTTTCAAATGCTTAAATCACTAAAAATAAGTATTTTATGTTGCGGGACTGCTTCACCGAAACCTCCCGATCGCTAAACCTCATGTTAAACTATGGGAAAACTTAAAAGCGCAATTACTCATTACCTAATATAATTATCAAAATACGGTTTTCACCATCAGAAAGTAGATGTCATATGCTTACGCTGCGCGTTTAAAAAAAAGTTTCCTTAAAGTTTAAGTGTTTAAAAAAATCCCTATAAACTTTGAAATTTATTCCACTTCATAAAGTTTTGTCACTGTCTTAAAAATACTTAAAATTTACTTAATGCTTAACTTAATAATGATAACTTAATAAATGCTTACTTAATAATTATTAATAATTAAAAAATACTTAAAAGAGACAATTAAAAAAACACAACGTAGGCATCTGACGTATACTTTCTGACGATGAAAACCGTATTTAATATTTATATTAGGTAATCAGTAATTGCGCTTTTAAATTTTCCCGTAGGTTAAAATGAAATTTCGCGATCGGGAAGTTTCAATGAAGCGGCTTCCAATTAATCAGAATTTTGTTAAAACTTAGTTCAAAGTTTAAAACACGATTCTTTCAATTATTCTTTCCAGAATACTATTTATAAACGTAATTAAAACGTCGTTAACATTTCAACGTTTGTGATACAAAATTAGTGTTTTTCTACAAACATAGTGAACACACCTCGGTGATACATAAACATTCTGTCGAAGTTCAATAAATCAAACCATTTGCCAGCTTACCATAATATTCAACTTATTCTGATCCACCACCAATGCACGTAATATGGTCAAACCTTGGTTAAACATGTAAATTTTACCGAAGTTCAATATATAAAATTTTCCTTACAATAGATTTGACATTGTTCGTGCAAAAAGATCCATGGAATAACGAAAAAAATGTTAAAGGCAATACTTGGCTAATGGCAGTATAGTCTTGCCAACTTCGCAGATTTTTTATTGAAAAACTACCACTATTTCTGAATAGTAATATTCGCAGTAATACGTTATGTCACCATGGCAGTGGAATGAACAAACGCGACATCTGCTAGAGCAGGCACGAAATTAATCATGGCAATTTTCCTTACAGAATGTAATTTCTTTTTTCTTGAAATTCCATTTTTTGTTTCTTAAGATTTAATTACTTTGAATATTTAGTTTTTTTTCTGAGGCGACTGCGGAGTCCTTAGCACACTTGCCAACTTCCAAATATTTTCCCATAAGATCAGTGTTGCCAAATCCAACAGAATTTTTATTCAGAAATTCGAAATTTACACCAGAAAATTTTCAGTAGTAATTCTTTTGTATTTTTATTCACGGAATTTGTATAATAATAATAAAAAAATAACTTTTCAAACTTTTGGGTGACAATTCGAAATTTCTGCATAAAAAATCCACCAGATTTGGCAACACTACGTAATTGCGCTCAGATAATTATTTGTACGTATCTACGTAATTTGACTCAGATTAAACCACGTTTCGAACCAGAAAATTTACCATTATTTATTTAATTTCATGTTTCTACGTAAAATTCTTAAAGCTATTTCTTTTAAAAATATCTGATTTAAAACGTATTTAACCTGGATCAAATTAAGCCACATTTTTCGAAAGATTAGTAGACGGTTGACCTAGGCACCACCCCCTGAATACTAGGCCTACGCGGTGGGGGAAAAATGGCGGCTGTCGTAGGCCGATTTTTTTTTCAGCGTTTGTATGATTCCTTGAATTTGAACACCAATAATTTCTAAAAGTTTTCGCCGGCTTATTTTTCTGATGTTAAATAAGTCAAAGAAAACTTTTAGAAAATACTGGTGTCAAAATTCAGGGACCGTATCCGCCTACGACAGCGCCATTTTTGCGTTAGCGCTCAGGCCTAGTAATCAGGGGGCGGTGACTTAGGGCTCCAGTGAGTACAGGTTGGGAACCTTTACTCAACTTGTGCTTTTAAACATTTAAGAATTAGGTGCACTTCAGGTGAGAAATTCATATTATTTATGACACTTACACTTATTATGCCTGTTTTACATGCTACATATCCTTAAAACTTTAAACGTGTGTTTCTCAAAACTGTTTTCATTTCTGTTGTATTTATTTTTAAATTACTGCTTAACCTTGTTTACTTTGTTAACCTTATTTTTAACTGAAACGACTTGAAATTTTGAGAACATTTTCTTTTATACAATTATTATATTTATTATTTCTGATTTCAACATTCCTTTCTCTATGCCCATATAAAACACACAACGATGACTGAGGTATCATACGAAATGTTTTTGGACAGGCTTTTGATATGGTACACTCGCATTTCGTTAAAACACCTTGTTTGGTTAAAAATTGTATTTAAAAACGCATAAGCAAATAATCTCAAAGTTGTCGATGCCTACGTCTCGCACGGGTCTATTAGTCTAAAAAAATGTGAAAGGATAATGCTTAATCCCTCTTTCATTTATGACAATTTTTGTTCCGATTTTTTAAGCAGGAAATTTTATAGTTTTATTTAATGAGTCATAACTTAAATAAATTGAAGGAAATTTACAAAAGCAACATATTTTTTTTTTCTTGTCAACGCTATACAGAAGTTAAGTTATTATTATTATAATTATTATTATTTTACTATAAATGCAATTATTTATGTTACAAAAATTACAAAACATTTTGATAGGAATTAATCAACTAGTATTGTTATTAATAATAGTTAAGGATTAAATAAATAGAGTGTACAGAGGCGTTCAACAGTCGTAAATCACTTTAACCAACAATACTAAATTCTATATTATGGGGGAGGGGGGCAAATTTTCCCAATAATTTATTTTAATTTTTATTTTATTATACCATATATCATTTGATAAGATAGCTCGAAATGCTATGACACAGAAAATGGAGGCAGCAGTGTGTCATACGTTTCTATATTTGAAAAATGTTTTGTGAAGTATGAGTTTTGAGTTACAATTTTCTTTCCATTCTCGAGAACGAAAAATGTTTTGATTTATAAATAACAAACATTACTTTTTTTATATAATTTTTATAACAAATTAAGCTATTTAAATATGATTTCAGGTTGTACATGATGTATTTAAAAAACGTAAAAATAAAGCACTCGATTTTTTCTATATAATCTACAACTTGCCGGTAAATTGTGTAAATCAATATACATGAAAAGTGGCATTATAAATTATCCTATAAAACTTTGTATTAATGAATTATTTTAAGCACCTATTATACTCACTTTTTTGTTTGTTTCATCTAGTGTAACCGCTATCACGTCTGGGTACTTGGAAGAAGGGGGATGGCCAGCCATCTGTCTGTGAAATAAAAATAAAGAAGTCATCACATGGATATTGTATAGTTGTTACTATTATTCGCACAAAAAAAAAAAAAAAAAAAAAAAAAAAAAAATCAGTGAATGAACAAAATTGTACCAGAGAAATGTTTTACACTTGGTCAGAGCAGAAGTATTTACAAAAAAAGCCGTGTTATCTTTTTATATTAATACCAAATTAATAATAATAAACTTGTGTACTTTAGTACTTAGGATTCAGTACTTATTTTATATATTTAGTACTAGGATTTCAGGAATCTGGTTAAGAAGAATTTGGGTCCTTTAAAGAACATTTCACAAAATTTTGCAGCTTAACCTCATGAGACCTGAAGTTAAACTAATACTACAAATACACATTCATTGCTTTTTCACAAACTAAATGATAAAATAAGTGAAAGGAAAATTCCTTTTTCCGAAACTGATACTTTAGGGGACTAGTAATTTAGGTTCACCAATATGGATCTAACATTACAAGCCCCCTTAAAATATCAATTGAATTATCAATAACCTAAATTTACGTAATAGCAAAGGATCAGGGTCCATAAGCCATGTGTTTGGTCCATGAAACAGACTAAAACTCGATTTTGTTATACTGACTTAATTATTTCACTTTTTAATATTAGTAGGTTTATCCTGTACGATTTCAACAATAGTTTTTGCATTTTGTTCGGGTTTATATGACTTACACAAGCTCAAAGTTCGTATTATTCGTAGTTTTTAATGAAAAATACGCAATTTCTCCTAATTTTACCTCAATTATTTATAATGAGCACAATCGTGCAACACTTTCTTCTTTACATATATTATAAAATACATCAAAATGTACAATATATGAAAAAAATAAAAGTATTGCAAAGCTGCGCTTATAGTAAAATATTAAAAAATATATTAAAAATTAAGAAGGAGAAATTGCGTATTTTTCATCAAAAACTACGAATCATACGAACTTTGAGTTTGTGTAAGTCATATAAATCCGAACAAAATGCAAAAACTATTGTTGAAATCGTACAGGATAAACTTTCTGATATTAAAAAGTGAAATAATTAAGTCAGCATAACAAAATCGAATTTTAGTCTTATTTCATGGGCCAAAAACACGGCTTATGGACCTTGATCTTTAAGTGCTTTAAACACGTGATTTACAAATCCTTAAAAATTTTAATGTAAACGCTTTAACAGGGTTTGTATGCGTTTACCACAATTTTTTAATACAATATTTTGCCTTATTTAACTGCAGACCTTATTTATCCTGCAATTAAACGAGGCGTCTACAACTTCTGCTATTCAACTATTAAAAATTCTATTAAAAAATTGTGGAAAAAGCATACGAATCCTGTCTTAGTTAAATACTTATGAAATTTTCTTACTTTCTCGGCCACACTCTCTTGAAGGCATTTTACAAACTCAGATGAAAATAACATTTATTTTATGAGAAAATAATGCAGAAGTGCTGCCATTTATTGGTTTTGTTTCAAAGCAAAAAAAACATTCAGCTGTATAGAAGTACCGTAATTTCCGGTGTATAAGCCGCGGGTAAATTAAGTCTGTCTCAAACCAGAATTATTTTTATAGAAATAAATGGAAATAAATGCCAAGATGTAAGACGTTACATTTCATTAAAAACAATTTCCGGTCCGAAACAGATTTATGTGAGCCGCGGCTTATACACCAGAAATTACGGTAACGTAAAAATGTAAAAAGTTCAAATAGTTCAGTTTTTTGTGAGGAAAAGAATAGAAGTCTACATTTGTGTAGCTCAGATCTGAAGAGATTAAAAGAGGATCCTGCACAAAATTGTTCACCTTAAAACAGGACCCGTCACAAAATTCTTTGTCTTAAAATTATACCTTTAATGAAAAATTTTCATCTCAAAACTGAAATTTTTACAAATTTAATCATTTTACGTAAAGTAAAAATCTAAGTTGTCACAAAAAATTTGAAGTCGCTAAAGAACCTATTATCCAACTTTTACGTATAAAGGATCTTGTTAAAAATGTATAAACATGAACCTGAATATAAGGATAATTTCAGATTCACGAAAGTAGGACTAGATTTTTCACAAATATAAAAAACTGTTCACAATTTCACCAAAATAGGACCCTGTGAGAAAAGTCTGGACTCACCCCTGATTTTGTAAAACTATACAAGTCAACAAATATTGAATGATTAGGCCCATTCGATATTATTTTTATCTAATGGAAAACTATTGACCTAGATCAAAAGAAGTAAGTACACTAGTAACAAACAAAAATTTGAAAAGAACACTGCCATTGGTTTAATATTAGCTTGCGGTGTCTTCGCGTGACTAGCGTAGGCCCTTAAGAATGTATATTGAGTTTCCCAGTATATTGAGTTTATACTTACAGGTGTTATTTATAATTATAACTTATGATAATTGTTAGGATAGTGATTTCTGATATAAACATTTCATCTATTATTGTGAGCCTGAATATTCATCCATCCGACTTCAAGCTGGTGAAACGAAACACGTGTGCGCTGACAAAGTACTTTTCTGTTTTCTGTGAGATTCTCATTAAAGAACTTACACGTGTAACCTCAAGGGTTCAAGGCTAAATGACGTAAACTTGACTGTGTGTTTCTCTAATCCAAAAACTAATACTTCAGTCTCTGAGCAACCTTCTTAAAAGGCAGAACTACTGAACACTGCTCTTAAAATTAAATGTGTTAACTTTTTATAGTGTGATGTAAATTTTATAATGTAAAATTAATCTTTCTTTTTCTTCAACAGTAATTAAATAATTAACTTAGAAATTATACAATGAAGCAATACTTTATTTAGAGAAGATGTTTTTTTTTATTTTCATCAGTGATCGAAAGAAGTTATTAAATAGTGCCATTGGATTTATAGTAAAATTGGATACACTTACTACACCTTCGCGGATTCAAAAGGTAGGACAAACTTTCTCTACCTTTCTTTTATTATCATGAAGTCTTAAAGTGAATTTTAAGAATAAAATTAGAAGAAGAATTTATTTACCGTAGTTCTAAAAATTATCAGATTATGAGCGCTAAGGAATGAACACGGTAAAAACCGCTCTCTAATAAGAAAAATAAATAAAATAAAAAACTATATTTTAAATAATAGAAACTATAAAAGTATTAGTAAAATTAATAAAAATACAACATCATGGCTTCAAATATGAAAGAAATGTGTAGCATAGAAAAACTGAACTCCAATAATTATGCGATTTGGAAGTTCAAGGTAGAGATGCTGT
Source organism: Maratus michaelseni (assembly GCA_963931845.1). Classification (NCBI taxonomy): domain Eukaryota; kingdom Metazoa; phylum Arthropoda; class Arachnida; order Araneae; family Salticidae; genus Maratus; species Maratus michaelseni. The sequence goes on from OZ007597.1 coordinate 144,156,658, forward strand.
TAATTAAAGAGGATTTAATCAACCAGATAACTGAAGATCCGCCAAACCCCTTAACAGGCGAATGGACGAAGAAAGACAATAAAGCCAGGGCTATTATAAATTTAAGCTTAGAAGACTCACAGCTGATTTACATAAAAAACGAAACATCAGCTAAAGCTACATGGTTAGCATTAAAAACAATACATGAGCGCGCGAATTTATCTAGTAAATTATATTTACTAAGAAAGTTATATAGTCTAAAACTAGCTGAAAATGGTAATATGAACGACCATATTGTTAAAATATTAGAAACCGCTGATAGGTTAAAAGCAATAGGAGAAGAGATTAAGGACTCTCATCTATCTGCACTTTTGTTGTGCTCCCTTCCACCCAGCTATGATACTCTGATCACGGCATTAGAGGCCCGGTCAGAGACCGAATTAAATCCGGAATTTATAAAAGGAAAACTAACAGATGAATTTCAAAGGAGACAAGAAAGCTCCAATTCATCGCATGAAAATGTATACAAAACATTTAATAAACAAAAACAAAACACTAGGGCATATCCAAAAAGAGAACAAAACCTTTTTTGCACGAATTGCAAAAGGAAAAACCACGTGCGACAAAATTGTTGGTTTCTTAAGAATAAAAATTCTAAGAACCAAACAAATGAAAAATACAGACAAAATTCGTCTTTATGCTTTGAAGCAAGTAATTTTACTCCGAAAACTAAAGCAGAAAAAAACACACAAATTCAAGAGAGTAAAAGCGAAGAAAATCAAAACGAAAAAACAATGTCTCAAAGGCAATTATCATTAATCGCACATAATGAATCTAAATCTACTTGGATTGTTGATTCTGGAAGCAGTTCACATATTTGTAATGACATAAATGTATTTGTTGACATTGACAATAACAACAAAAATACTGTCACGATAGCAAACGGAACAACACTAGAGTCGCACGGGACAGGTACAATAAAATTACGGACACAATCAAATGACATAACTTTAAAGGACGTTTTATATGTCCCTGATATTCAATCAAATTTAATGTCGGTTACGAAAGCCACAAAGTATGGTTATGAATTCATGTTTGAAAATAACACCTGTAACTTATCCTATAATGGAAAAACTCTCTTAGAAGGAAAAAAGAGAGAAAATTTATATGAAATTGACCTTTATAAACCTAAGCAAGAAATCTATGTCAATTTTGCTGAACAATGCAAGAATAAAAACTGCATTGAGCTTTGGCATAAGAGATTAGGTCATAGAAATGTTAATTCAATTAAACAACTCTTATCCAACAATTTAGCAACAGGTCTAGAAATTCAAAATTGCAAACATGACATAGTTTGTGAGAGTTGTATAAAGGGAAAACTAACAAATGCACCGTATCCAAAACAGAGTGAGAACAGAGCTAAGAAGGCGATCGATCTGGTGCATACGGATGTATGTGGTCCGATGCAAACAGAAAGCATAGGAGGGAAGAAATATTTTCTCACATTCACAGATGATTTTAGTAGATTCACAATGATATTTCTTTTATCGAATAAAAGTGAGGTAGTTACCAAAGTGAAAAAATATGTAGCCATAACGAAAAATAAATTCGGTCGCACAGTTAAAGAAATCCGATCAGACAATGGGGGTGAATACACTAGCGAAGAATTAGAAAAATTCTTAAAATATGAAGGTATTCATCACCAGTTCACTATTCCGCATTGTGCACCTCAGAACGGTGTTTCGGAAAGAAAGAATAGGACTTTAGTCGAAATGACAAGGTGCCTATTATCGGAAGCGCAGCTGCCAAATAAATTTTGGGCCGAAGCTTTAAATACAGCTGTGTATCTTATAAACAGATTACCAACAAAATCACACAATTCAACTCCATACCAGCTATGGACAAACAAAAAACCGGATTTATCAAACATAAAAATATTTGGCTGCAAAGCTTATGCTTATCTCGATAAATCCCAAAGAGGAAAACTCGATGATAAAGCAATAAAAGGAACATTTATCGGTTATGATAATAGATCAAAAGGATATAGGATCTACATTGGCAATAATAAAGTAATAAGGGCGAGAACTGTTAAATTTATAGAAAACTCTAATTCAAATGAAAACGAAAAAAAATCAAACATTGATATGAGAGAAGAATTAGAAGTTCAGAAACAACCTGAAAAAGCAGGGGGAGATTCCTCAAAATTCTTTATAGACATGCAGGAAGATAAACAAACAGACAATGAGGAAAATTTAAACGAAAACGAACCTAGAAGATCTCAACGATCAAATAGGGGAGTTCCACCCGATAGATTCGCTTATATAACTAAACAAAATGAAATTGTTGAACCAACAGAGTGGAAAGATATAGCGAAAATCGAAAACCCATATGATAGAAACAAATGGTACGAAGCAACTAATGAAGAAATTAATTCATTAAGAAAAAACAAAACATGGGAACTAATTGATCCACCACCTGGAATAAAAGTAATTGGGAATAAATGGGTATTCACAAAAAAATATAATGAAAATAATGAAATAGAAAAATATAAGGCACGTCTTGTAGCCAAAGGTTTTTCTCAAAAATACGGAAGCGATTATTTTGAAACCTTCGCTCCAGTAGTAACGTATACAACTATAAGAGCGTTTCTAGCATGTGCAGCGTATAAAAATTTAGATGTTAATCATATAGATATTAAGACTGCATTCCTCCACGGAAATTTAGAAGAGGAAGTTTATATGTCACAACCAGAAGGGCATGTAATACCGGGAGAGGAAAATAAAATTTGCAAACTAAAAAAATCAATTTACGGATTGAAGCAATCCGCACGAGCATGGAACATTAAATTAGAAGAAAGTTTAACTAAACTTGGTTTTGTGCAAAGCACCTCCGATCCATGTCTCTTCACACGAAAATTAAGGGATAATACAACATACATCATTATATATGTTGATGATTTATTAATTTCAGGGGAAACTAAAGAAATAAATGAAATAATAGAACAACTAAAAAAGGAATATGAAGTCAAAAATTTAGGACTTGTAAATTATTATCTGGGGATAAACATAAAAAGAAGTAAAGAAGGAAATTTCGCACTTGATCAAAGAAACAAAATAAAAGAACTGATCGAAAAATTCGATTTAAAGGAAGCGAAACCCTGTGATACTCCGATGGAACCCGGGTACTTAAACATAATTGATGAGGAAAATTTACTTTCTAATAACAGTAAATATAGGCAAGCTATCGGAACATTGTTATATATAGCTACAATAACCAGACCAGACATAGCCGCCGCTGTGAACATTTTGAGTCGTAGAAACGAAAAACCCAGAGAAAAGGATTGGAACGCAGTAAAGCGGGTTATTAGATATTTAAAAACAACACAAGAACTAAAACTAATTATTAGTAAAGAAAATGAGCCAATACTAACAACATATGCTGACTCCGATTGGGCAGGGGATAAAAATGACCGTAAATCAACAACGGGAATTTTATGTAAATTAGGAAATACACAAATTTCCTGGTCAACTAAGAAACAAAATTCAGTTGCCTTATCATCCGCTGAGGCTGAATACATCTCAGCAGCAACTTCAGCACAAGAAACAGTTTGGATTATCAATCTTCTAAAGGACCTTGATCTACAACAAAATTTGCCCATAACTTTATTCGAAGATAATCAAGCTTGTATAAACATGGTTAAAAATTATAAACATCATTCGAAAACTAAACATATCGATATAAAATACAACAGCATAAAAGATCTTAAGGAAAAGGGAATAATTGAACTACAATATTGCCCAACCAAAACTATGACAGCTGACATTCTAACGAAGCCCCTTCCCAAACCTGACTTTACAAAACACAGAACAGGTTTAAATCTCAAGAACATTTATGCTTCAGAAATCAAGCAGGGGTGTTAGGATAGTGATTTCTGATATAAACATTTCATCTATTATTGTGAGCCTGAATATTCATCCATCCGACTTCAAGCTGGTGAAACGAAACACGTGTGCGCTGACAAAGTACTTTTCTGTTTTCTGTGAGATTCTCATTAAAGAACTTACACGTGTAACCTCAAGGGTTCAAGGCTAAATGACGTAAACTTGACTGTGTGTTTCTCTAATCCAAAAACTAATACTTCAGTCTCTGAGCAACCTTCTTAAAAGGCAGAACTACTGAACACTGCTCTTAAAATTAAATGTGTTAACTTTTTATAGTGTGATGTAAATTTTATAATGTAAAATTAATCTTTCTTTTTCTTCAACAGTAATTAAATAATTAACTTAGAAATTATACAATGAAGCAATACTTTATTTAGAGAAGATGTTTTTTTTTATTTTCATCAGTGATCGAAAGAAGTTATTAAATAGTGCCATTGGATTTATAGTAAAATTGGATACACTTACTACACCTTCGCGGATTCAAAAGGTAGGACAAACTTTCTCTACCTTTCTTTTATTATCATGAAGTCTTAAAGTGAATTTTAAGAATAAAATTAGAAGAAGAATTTATTTACCGTAGTTCTAAAAATTATCAATAATTTCATAAACTTAATGGTATGACGTATAAATTACATTTAAAGGAGTAAATGTAAAATACAACTAATTTGTAGACTAATGAAATGCAACTCCAATAGTTAGAATTAAAGTAAAAGTTACCTTCCAGTTAAACCCTTTGCTACATCAACACCCAAGTAATGCGGCCTGGGCAAAGTGCAGATGAAATGAAGATCTATTGGACTGAAGCATCTGACAATACCATCTGAACAGCCAATCAGGATCAAGTTTTCACCCACTGAGATGCTGTAAGCCACAGAGATCTGGAAAAATTAAAAAATGTACTATATAGTTTGATACATTAGTTAATATTTATATGTGAAAATTTAAGTTTTTCTTATGCGTAAATTTATCGCTACTTTAATAACTATAGGTTTTGCTGTTCTTTTTTATATTGGGTATTAATTACATGGAAAAATGTCATTAGAAGATAAATAACTAACATATATATAGCAAGGATTTTTTTTATTTATACAGTAAATTTGCGTCTTTTATTGATATAAAATAACTTTCACAAATGCTAAGTTTTAAGCACCGGTATGTTTTTGTGAAATCTGGGTTTTAAAACAATAGAAGCTCCTCCCTCTTCTCAAAGACTTTTGTAAATTGTGTACTAGATACTTTTCTCAAGTTTATGAATCAGTAAATATCATTCAATATAAGGATTTATTATAAAATGTCTTACAATCTAAAAAAATATTGGTAACAAGATATAAAACAGAGGTGCCAAGTTCTCCCTAATCTTTCGTAATATGTGGATTAATTTGACCAAGTTTAACAACGTTTCGAACCAGAAAAAATATTTGATGAATCTTTATTTAGTTAATTACAGATTTCTTCATGGAATTTATTTCATTCCATTTCTCAAAAAAATTCTGGTGCGAAACGTATTAAACCTAAATCAACCCACATATATACGGAAGATTAATGAGAGCTTGGCACTTCTGTATAAATGCATTTTTTGTAAGGTAGAAGCCACGCTGTTAGTCAATGCCGTTTTTTTAATAAAAACGAAAAATCTCGTTTCCCGATGCGAATATCTTAACTTAAAACAACTAAAATCAGTTAAAGGAAAGAAATATACAATAAAAGAACTAAAGTTATGCTGCTTGAAAGAAAAAAAAAATCTAAGTGCAAAGAAATTACACTACAACAGGCTATGCTACACTAAACATTTTTAAAGTACTTAAATTTCAATTCGATGAAATATCGTAACTGCATCAGTCGACTATAAATAATCGATAGGCAAAGCTAAATTCTTCTTGAAAGGAAAAAACAACAGCCAAGTTCAAGAAATCATTGTTAATTGATAAAGTCTAAAAATACCATCTGTTTCCAAACAAAAAAGTGAATAAAGTACTTATATCTTTACTAGAAACTATTTAAATTTAGAAAAATCAGTTTCGAACATTTATTTTTTAGGTTTTTACATAAGTACATGCGAACCAGAATATTCATTTAAATATTATTATTCAGAAATAGTGGTAATATTCGCCGTATTTAAATAAAGTGAATTTTTATTTCAGAAACAGTGGTAGATTTCTGAAAAAAAAAAAATATATTCGGCAACACTGCATTAAAAACATAAGACGATTTCAGGTCAAAAAGATGCCCTGCCTTTATAAATGCATGCAATAAGGTTTCTAGATATTAGATGACGTTTATATATATTTTAAAGTGAAATACTGGATAAAATTAATATATATCAGCTATTGTCATCAGCACACAAGATATACTTTAATGAAAGTTGTTGATTAGTCTGTTAAATGAGTATACTAGTTACAGAAAAATAACTGATGACTATAGCTGATTACTTTATTTTGGTGATTAAAAAATTGTTGATTTTGATAGTTTTCATATTTTGAATTAAGAGTACCCTTTTTGTGACCTCATTGGTTAATTATCGAAGATAGCAAAAAAGACAAGCTGCCGCTGTACTTTACACGTGTCTCTTTTTTTCAGACAGCTTGAGTCACGTGATGCTCGAATACTCGAATGCAGGTGAACGAATAGTGCATCACGTGACTCTAGCGGTCTAATGCAAAAAGTAGCCTGTGTTTTACGTTAGACCCAGTTAAATATATATTAATATAACAGAGAGTGATGTAATACATGTATTTAAGGAAATGCAATACCTCAAAATCCTTCTATAAGTATTTATTTACTTATTTTTGGCCGAAACATCAGATGAGGCCTTCTGTGGAGATACAAAACATTTTTCATGTCTGTCTGTATGCATGTATGTTCCGCGGTTAACTGCTATGTAAAGTTTTCACTTAGCCTTTTTGATTAATATATTTATGAGGTATACTAAATTAACTATGTAGTTTTTGGTTTAACTTGGTTGATTCGTTCAAAAAATAAAGAATATTTTCTTTAATGTTGTAATGCTTTTTTACGAGTTTTCTGAGCATTCAGACGATTTGAAAATTTTATCTTTTACTGAAAAGAAAATGGAACATTTGCACGATTCATTTAAATGTACCTATCACTATTTAATTAATTTCACTGCATGTTTCTTGTTACTTATTTAATTACCATTTAATACGATGAAAAAAAAGGCTGTTTATATTTTTAAGTCTATATTATTTTTAAGTCTACTTTTTTTTATCGCTTTTTCTCATTACTTGGAGCATTTGAATTCTTAACCTTCGTTGGCTGAAAGATAAAATCTTAAAACATGCTTCGTTTTAATTCTAAATAATGTATCAATGCTGACTCACTCTCAACTCCACCCACTTGTCTAACAGTCGTCTGCCGTTGAACTCACAAAGTAGTCCTGACTTGGTAACTGCAAAAGTACTGTCAGCTGACTCCCCCCGGCCACAGGCGACATCACAGAAGTAGTTGTTTCTCTGATCTCCCAGTATGGCAGAGCGACCCATCAAAGGCACAGGTTCCATCTTATACTGAAAGAAACACAGAAAATACATTCATTAAAAGGTTGTGAGGCAGAAAAGTATAAAATTATCTTTTTGAAAATCAGATGTTTATTATCAGGACCTGATCAAATTCATCTGGGACCCAGGACACACAGACCACGTCGGTGCCACCTTTTTCAACACAATCTTCTGTTACGAAATTCATACATTATAAACATGTAGTGTTGCCAAATCTGGTGTATTTTTTATTCAAAAATTTTGAATTCATACCAGGAATTTTTGAATAGTATTTTTTTTAAATTTTAATTGACAGATCAACTTTAACCTTTCTTAAACTTTCTTTTCATTTTCTTATAAATCGAAAATAACTATTCAAACTTTCTGGGGCGAATTTGGAATTTCTGAATAAAAAATTCGCCAGATTTGGCAACGCTGCAAACATGACATACGACGCAGCTTTACGTGTCGTTTAAAATTAAAATCATAGTTTATGAAAGAAAATACAGATATGGATACAGGGCGCTTCATACATCTATAGATAATTCAACACAAAAACTGGCTGACATTTTCAAAAAAAAAATAAAAAATAAAAAATAAATAAAATAAGTGTGCTTAGCTATGTAAAAACATATGTATGCAAATTGGAATCATCAGAAGTATTGTCTATAAATTATATGTGATAAAATGTTAACATACAATGTGAGTGGAAAATGGGATACAGAGTTGGTTAACTATGTAAGTTTTTAATTATCATGAATGAAATATTTTGCTTAATTAATGCATTGATTTTTTTTTTAAATCTAACGTGGATGAATTCACGGATAACAGCTAGGCTGAAGGGTCAAAGGAGGAAAGTGGAACATCGGCGGTTCTGTTTAAAAAACAAACAAACGAAAACCAGAAGTTTCTTATACAGCAATTGCTGTAATCGGTATCTCTTGTGCTTTGAGCACATGAAAATCAAAATTAGAAAAAAGATCAGTGGCTCGGCTGCACAGAAACCTAAATAAATTAATAAATAAAATAATGGAATAATGGAATAAATTAATAAATATAATAATAAAATGGAGTTAATTAATTCATTATAACTGGGTTTCAGTTGCACTTCCAGCAGATCAGGCTACTTCTGGAATATTTGGCAGTAAAACAACTTTGCCCCACAGCACGGTCTGGCTAACTCACTGTACAGGAAGCTAAAGAAATAAGTATTTTTTTTTTTAATTCGGTGATAAATATAATGAAAGTCCTTGCTGCACTCATGGAGCTATGAATAAAGATAAATTGACATATTCTCAGAATGATGAAGCTTCAACTGCAACCAGCTCTGCAGGGCCTTATTACCGCCAAAGCAAATTTCTACCAGTCAATTTAAGTAGAAAATTTTTCCAATTTTAAATGCCTTATTCATGCAATATATCTGTTATAATTAAGGGAAAAATATCTGTTCGTTTTTACTGGTGAAAGTTTGCCCCGTCGATAATCAGGCTCTGCGGTTCCGCCATATTGTGACAACATAAGAAATCTTCCTGTCAATGGCATTGAATTTGGTTACCGCCGGGACAAATTTCCACCAATAAATTTGATTAGAGATTTTCGCCTTTTTTAAAAGTCTTATTCATGCATAATTTCTGTCATGATAAGGCAAAAATTTATATTCGTTTATACTGGGGAAAGTTTGCCCCGGCCGTGATCCACTGCAAGTAAACAACAGCCGCCTTCTTGTGACAACATTCTTTGTTACTCCTCTTGCAATCGTAGACACTACACTATATATTTCCTCCTCTATATTCATAGCACCATTGCTGCACTTTGTGGAAATAAAACCCGGTAAACATTTTACTTATAAATAAATTTTGAATTCACTCGGAAAATCTATGCTTTTATGATGAAACTAGTGATAAATACATATTTAAAAAAATATTATTATTAATTATATATGGTAGATATATAATTAGAAGTTATAGCCATGAACTTCTTAAACATTCAATAAAACAAAAGACAATAAAGTTTCTTACTTTTGTCGACCGAGAATATTCTAAATACCAAAATTTTACGTGATTGTTGCCAACAGTGACGAAGTAATTTCCACCTGCTGCGAACGAAATTGCCTTGACCTGAAACAAAACAGAGAAATTTAATACATGCAAATAAATCGCATGCCATATTCACAACAAATACTAAATGTCACACATTAGAATAAAGATAATAAGAGTTATTACAATGTAAGACTTTGCAGCATTGTTTTTATTTGGCTTTGTATATTCATAGACCGTGTTTACCTTGATGATAGTCGCCAGCAGCCTTCCGAGAACAATGCTTTGGTATTGATGGTATTCTACTTAAGCATTTTTATTGCGCATGGTTCATCGTGAAATACAGTTACTAAGATTTGCTTCAAAGAAAAAAGTAGGATGATAATTGATGATTGAATTATATTTCTGAGCTTTTCGAATTCCTTTATGTTGAGTTCGGAAACAGACATTTTGAAGTAGTAATGGGCAGAATGAATGATTTGGATATTCGGATGAATCATTAGGGCATGCGCAAAAGCATAGCTGCCAACCTTCATATTTTTTAAAAATCAATTGTTATCGGAAATAATTAAAATTTTTCTTTATCTTAAACGGAATTAAATTTAGAAACACTCAAAAATAAAAACTTCTTTTGTTCTACAAAATTTCAGGAGTTAATTGATTAAAAAAAATACGAAGGTTGCAATTATACTTTTCGTTCTTACTTTCATTTCTTTTGTTTTTGTTTTTCAAAATTTCTGGTGGTAATTCATAAAAAATTATACGAATGTTGACAACTATGCTTTTGTGCATGCCCGAATGATTCATTGGAATGACCAAATAATTTATGATGCCAATCACTATTTGGAAATGAAGACCGTTAAACGACCATCTTTGATGCTGATTTTCTTTCACTGAATATAAATAATATCATTCATATATTCCATAGAGTTTAGCATTTTGTCTTTGAATAAATTAGTAATAAAGTTTTCATTAATCGTTGTTGATTTTAGTTATCTGATACTGTATGAATACATGATGTAATATTTTAAGGTTTTGTGTAGTTGGCCGACTGGGCGAATGATTGTGAAATATTTTTGTCATATATATTGTGTCATATTTTTTCACATTTTCAATTATTGTACACTCCTTGTGTGTATGCATTTTTGAAAATATTTACGTTGCAACCAAGGTGTGTACACTTATTGGCATTTACAAAGAGTCTGGCACTACTATTTTAAGATGGGAAAATTTCTATTTATTGTATTAATCGCAGAATTTTTAATCACCAATTATTTAATACAATCGTTGAATTTGTAATATTTTTCTGCGATTAAATAAAGCGAAAAAGTCTAATTAAAATTGTACCTACACTGGTAGCAACTATCGTCCCATTCCTCTTATAAGCATCCGCAAACGTTTCGCCAATTTACCTTTAAACACTGGTAATCTTTAGTTAGAAATCAGAAACAATTTCTACTTTTTTTTTGTTGTTGTTTATTCCGTGACGACAGACTACAGCTTATCCAATCCCGTTTACTGTGCACAGATGATGCGCAAAAATCCAATAGTCACAGAATTCATATGCATTTTGTCAGTATTTTTTTAATTCATACTTCAGGTTCAAGTTGATAATAATAAGCGAATGAAATGATAATAACAAATAACCGATGTAAACAAGCCGATCTTTTCTAATGAAAAAACAATACGCGAATGAAATGATAATCATAACCGATACTGGGTTGAGAAAATTGATGACTACAATGTAAAAAGTGCTGTGAAACGTTTCCGAAAATTAAGGGTAGCAAAATAACATTTGGTTTCAGAAATGCTTTTTTAAATCTCTGAAATCTACTAGTTCCTGAAGACAAAGGAACACATATCGGAATCATGGGTAACTCGGAATATGTTATAGTATATTTTCGTAAACCTCTTTACTAAATCAAACATTTTTTTTTCTTTAAAGCGTAATAACACTAAATAAACCGGAAATTTTACTCAAATTTTATAAAAATATTTTCACTCCAGAACTATTTAACATTTTTATTTAATGTCGAACAGTGCCAAAAAGTGAAGCAGCTTTGAGGGGCTTCCCAGTTGCTATCAACTTAACGCCTAGTCTACGAATTGAATGTCTTGCTATAAAATGAGCCTTTGGGTAACTGCTTTTATATAACTGTAGTTATGAATCTACATATAGAGTTAAAGTAAAATTTAAGGATATTTAAATAATTGAAATAGAAGTTAGAAAGATTTTTATAAAATTATAAAAATTAAGTAAAGAGAAAAATAAAAATTTTCTTGATTAATCAGTATTAATTAATACTACAGGTAAAATAAGTTAAATGACTTCATGGATAAAAAAGTATAGCTGTAATTTAATTTAACTTATTTCCGTGTAATTATTATTTTATTTATTTTTAAGAAAAAAATTCTGGTTCGAATCGAAATGGTATCATTTGGTACCAGTAAAATGACTTCATGGATATAAAGGTATAGCTGTAATATAATTTAACTTATTTCTGTGTGATTTATATTTTATTTATTTTTATGAAAAAATTTCTGGTTCGAATCGAACTGTTATCATTTGGTACCGGTTAAAATACTTCATGGATAGAAAGGTATAGGTGTAAATTAGTTTAACTTATTTCTGTGTGATTAATATTTTATTTATTTTTATGAAAAAATTTCTGGTTCGAATCGAAATGTTATCATTTGGTACCGGTCAAATGACCAGTTGTTGGTATATTTATTTAGTGTTAAAACAATAATGCTTTTTTAACTGTCATTTAAATTTTAATTTCTTATACGGGTCTCTTTAAAGTACCAGAAATAAATTCCAGCTGTAAACCAACACACTGCAAACACTTCATCGATATTGGTTTACTGCTACGGTCTTGATAAAAAAGAAAATATTTCACTAAAAATACGATTAAATTTTCCCCTTGAGAAAAGCTGTTGACTTTCAAAACTGAAAGTATTTTGAAAAGAGAAAAAAAAAGTACTTTTCTCCGCTATCCAAATTCCAGTTTTCGTGCGTGCACGACCGTTGTGTAGACATGGGCCGTTTGTTTTGTGGTGGTTTCATCTGGTTTTCGTTTCCTGCTATTGTTTGAAAGTGTGACCTGACGTAGATTCGGAGTCACATTTCGGGATCATTACAAAGGCTACCGTGCGTGGAATTCATTAAAAGAAAGGAATTGTTACGTATATATCTGATGTAACTAACTTTGCCTGGTGATGTAACACGCTGATTAAAACGAGGAGAATTAAACTGTATTTTAAATCGTAGAAACTGCTGTATAATAAAATAAAATAAAACAAATTTAACTAACTGCTTCTTTTAAAATGTAATCTTTATTGACTCTGTAGCAATAAAATTTAGTTTACAAGAAACCATGGCATGTAATTTTAAATATTAAAGGCGTCATAAGATTTTTAAAATGTCGGAAATTGCAAAAATATGACCAATTTTTGTCATTTTATAGTTTAAAAAGTATATATTGGTCTGTTCAGAAAGTTCCTTCCGCTTGGGAAAACCAATTCGTACCGTAAAATTCTGCCCGTCAATTCTTGGATATTAGATATCGGAATTAGTGTCTAATAATTAAATGATAGACTTTTCCGGTGCGAACCAACTTTCTAAACGGAAAGAACTTTCCGAAAACCCAATGCATTACAAAAACACCATTTTTGAAGGTGGTAATAAATACATGTTTCCTCTTTTATTTCATATTTCTTTTAGATCATAATTGAAGAAATTTGTTGTTATAGGGTATTTTAAATTATCAAGAAAAAATTTGGATTCGCAGCATGATTATAAAAGAATTTCTGCATATAAAAGGAAAGTTTTAGTATCTAATTATACTTTAGAGAATTGTGTTTACACTGAACCTAAACAAAACTGTTTATTTATAGCATTTTTATGATTTAAAACAAAACTCTATCTTGCTTATATAAAATTTTGAAAATTTTTACAAAATAACACCAAGATTTTTTTTTCCCCAACAGAAAAGACGAAATTTTAGGTTAACTTTATACTGAAAAATTCGTGAAAAGATATAGAAAGTTTTTAACCTTTTGATTACGGGCTAGGGCTGGCGACTTTTTTTATATTCACCCGCACCACAATTTACAAAAAATTTCTTTGAGTAAACCTCAATAACATATATCAACTGCATGACAATACGTATATATTTACGCGAGTTACAGCACAGACAGACTGACAGACAAACCGAATTCATAAACATTTTTCAACTATGTTGGAAAGTGTCAATAAAAGGGTGTAAAACAGAAAAAGAGAAGCGTTTAATAAGTATTCTTTTACAACTTTGTACACGTGAATCTAATAATTTTAAAGATAACAACCTTTAAATATTTAACCTTTAAAACTTTTGACATTACAGAGATATTTGAACCTTTGAATTTGATTTTCTTTTGGGATTTTTCCTTGCCGTAGTTTTATGTAAGTTTGCTTCGTTTTAATAACATGAGTTAAAAATACGTAATGTCAAAACTATTCAAGAAATTCATTCTACTTTCAAAAACTGTCAACATTTATTTTTCAAAACAGTGGCAGAACTAGATAGCTTAAGGTCAGTGACTTCCTACAATAAACAAGGAGTGGTTGCAGTTCAAGTAATTAGTAAGAATGGTAAGAAAAAAAGTTTTTTTCATTTTCGCCTGGACAAAAAAAAAAAAAAAGGAAAAGAAAAAAGCAGGCACTTTTTCATTAAAGAAATAACAAGTTGGAAATTGTACGTCAAACGTTACAAACGAGATGCGTTCGTACGCACGTTTTAGAATTAAATTCATGATATCCCGTGCGTAGAACGGGTTAAACAGCTAGTTAAGTATATAGGCTTAGATGCTTTACACTCACGCTAAAAAAAAAAAAAAAATTATCGGTTAAAAAAAAGAAAAAAGTCGCCAAATTTAGGGGATTTTTTTCTTTAATGGCAACCTAGCCATTGTATTAAGTTATTCGTTTGGCGCAGTCTTGGAAATCGCGCCAAACAAACAGTCGCCAATCTTTTGTTTACATTTTAGCGTGATAGTAACACATCTGTTCCAGTATATATTTTATGACACTGTTCATACAAATATCTTAACTAGTTATATAAATATTCAGATATATATGTATCAGCTAGTTATATAAATATTCAGATCTTGATGATTTGTAATTCTGTGAAATGAATTATATCGTCTGCAGATTAATTTCTGTCATAAAATAAGTATCTCGGTCGCTTGACGATTTAACATCCATCGGAAGCTCCTATAACAAAAAAGCACCGATTTAAAAAAAAAAATTCAAATTTCTTAATAAATATTTTTATTAGTTTTGATTCGATTTTAATAAAATTTGAAATATCTCGACAAAATTCTGCAAAGATAATATATTTTAAATTGCAAACCATTTGGTTGGGTAGTTTTTGCGTTGTTATATGCGGACAGACAGACAGACGGACGGACAGACAGACGGACAGACAGACAGACAGACAGACGGACGGACAGACGGACGGACCAAGCGACGACTATAGGTGCTACGTATTTATATAATTACGAACGCACCTAAAAAGCCTGCATACACATTTTGTAAGAAAATAAAATATTTTTATGAAATTTTATATTATAGATATTGTTATCCTTATAAGGTATTAGATGTGGAGCAAAATAATTTCAACAATAATAATAGTAATTTTCGATTTTTAATCTGAAAAGTTGACTCAGTACATGGAGTATTTTTATTAAGATTACTGTATTTTTTTTTATTTCGTTTTGTTCTCTTTTGCTTTATTTATCAAATTAAAAGCAATTCTTGCAATTTCAGCTAATAGAATACAAATTGTATAACTATTATTTCCTTTGTTATTTTAAAACTATTCGTTAAAGTAATTTAAAGTTAAAAAAAATATCTTACATAAATTATTATAAAATGGAGAAACTATTTATTTTTTAATTCACCGGTCAGAAATGTAAGTCACCTTTACTTCATCATTTTCTTAGGAATTTATAAGAAGAAACCATTATATTGACAACTTCCATTTTTGATAGATTTATATGTTTAGGGATGACCTGCATACGATTTAACTATTTCTGGACTGATGTATGTCTGTCTGTTACACAAATTTTGTAAATCAAAAACAAAATTCCATAAAATATCATATTCAGTTACGTCTTGTCATAAACTGGCGCTGATTAGATTTTGATGCATATCGACCGTCAGCGCGCTGGTTTTTACAATTGATTCGATAGTTATATTGTGTTATCTATGAGGTGTATTGCACCAAAATTAAGATTATTAGGAAAAATTATGCTGACGCAGTTTAGTTTTTTTTTTTTTTCACTCAAAAGGGAGCGCGGATCGCTAGTCATCCGAAGAAACTCGACCGCTAATGTTAAGTCTATGGGAAGGTTCTTGACAGATTTCTCGCTCGCATTTTAATATTTTTAAATGATTGCTTTTGCATAGGATAGCTGAGGCCGATCCCTAACGTTGTTAGTTTTTACTTTTTCGATTTTGGCTCCAGTTTTTTTTATATAAGGGTACTTTCACTTTCAGAACCGCTTCCAACCTGTTCCAAAATTGAAAATGTCCGCTTATAAAAAACGGTAACTAAAATTTAAAAAAAGTAAAAACTAACAACTTTAGGTATTGGCTCAGCTATCCTATGCGAAAAAAAAGAAAAAAAATCATTTAAAAATATTAAAATGCGAGCGAGAAATCTGTCAAGAACCTTCTCATAGGCTTAACATTAGCTTGAGTGTTTCGTTCCGTAACTAGTCTAGGCTCTTAATGGATGATTTTGATATTCGAATGAATCATTCAGGCATGCGCAAAAGCATACCCGACAACCTTCATATGCTTTTTAATCAATTAATACTAGAAAATTGGTAAATAAGAAAGATAATTTATATGGTAGCACTAGCCACTGTCTGTCTTAATATTCGGCTGTGTTTTGCCATGATTCAGCATTTCCTAGTGTTGAGCTTCGGACTAGCACATGGTCATATCTTTTTGTCATCTTATTTAATCATTTCCACACTTTTTGTTTACTGCTGATATGTGTCTATTATTATTTAGTTTTTTTATCTATTACAGTTGGATCATGATTTATTTTTTGGATATCTTATTGTTTTCACATTTTTGGGTTTTTTTTCGATATGTTAAAAGGAGCTTAATATTATTGTTTAATTAATGTATTGTTATTATAAGGCTTAATGCTGACAATATTCGACGAAATAACATATCTTTATTATAAATTATTGTTATGAAGCTCATCTGACGAATACATAAGATATTCATAGTTTTTCATAGATGCATTTCCATTTTATTGCGTTTAATTTTTACAAAAACTTTTCCTTTGATTTTTCACATATGGGATTTCATTTTAACTATATATATTAATTTTGGTTTTAATTGATAATAAAGAATACGAAGGTTGGCAGCTATGCTTTTGTGCATGCCGAAAGATTCATTTGAATATCAAAATTATTCATTATACCCATTATTAACATTGCAGCTGTATGTTAATTTCAATTGGGTTAAAATAGACCAAATTTTACGTGTGAGATTATTAATATAAATATCTATGTTTGTTCAATTTTGGTTTTGAGTACTCATTAAAGCCACTGTTGCGCTATGTTCTTTTTTTATTATTATTATTTAATTCTAAAAGTGATCACTGTAAGAACTAAAATAACTTCTTAAAACACCATCAAAACGTTAAAATGCGCTAGGCCTTTCGAAAGATCTGAGTCTTTCTTCGTCAGGCGCTATCGAAAAGTATGGTGAAGGTTCGGAGTAGAATCAAGAACGGTTCGGAGTATGGGAATGGTCGAAGAATTTGTAGGCATCTGAAATATAGGAAAATTGTTTTCGGTGGGACGTAAGCATTTAGGTCCCGAGTGACGTATAGTGAATTGCATATGTTGTTTCCCGTAATAACTCAAGTTGACGACATCCTGCTGAGAACTGGAAAAAGTTTGTTTCGACGAGGAAGAATCAAGAAGTATTTGATAAACATCTTTTCTTTATTTTAAAACGATGAAAATAAGACATATCCATGAAGTTATTCCACAGTTAATAATCCACGGGTACAAGAAATCACATCTTGTATGATGGGGTGACAATCCAAATTTTTGACAGAGGAGCGAAGTAAGAATATCGAGAACTTAGGCTGCATATCCGAATTTTAAAAAGTGGGAAAGTGCTTTAGGAGGGTACCATAGGGTGGCCAAGGGGCCAGATTATTTTAGAGATGTTACATCGCTTGCGGTCAGAGAGGAAAGTGTGTTTTTGATAATGACAACGTGCGTTGAAAATACGCCAAACCATTTACATTTTTAGAGCCAAGAGTATTGTATTTTTGCGTGGGAATTGTAACCGTTACATATACATCAGATCAACTTCATAATTGACGTCAGTGGTAGGGGAAACCTTTATTGGCGAAGATTGCACTTTGGCAAAAAAGAGAGTGAAATAGAATTTTGGCGGTTAGTTGTTTTGAGAAAATGCAGGAAAAATACTTCAGAAATATGTTATAAGGCGTCACTCAGACGGAATTAACATCTGGATTCAGTATGAAGTCAAAACTAACCATGAGAAAGGAAACATTTTATGCCTTGGATAATTTCATTTACTTTGATATGTGGGAGACCGAATAAAGTACGTTAATGATAATTTACAAACAATATGTATGATTTTGACTAAAAGTTATCGTTGAAAGAGAATGATCAAAAGGGTGCGCGTTTTAACAGCCGGGAATGTATATAAATTACGATAATACAGAAAGGGGAAAGTATATTTAATAAAATACTTAAAATATAGATTTCTTTAATTTTTGAAAAAGATATATATGGTATCTTTACCATATATATATCACCCCTTCACAAGATTTTGAAAAATTTAGAATGTCACCCTGAAAATATAATACACAATATCAATATATAAAAATAATAAAAAATAAGTATGCATACAATGTGTAAATAAAAAAAATGTAGTACTACCATAAAGCTTCATACTAGTATAATAAATGGCCATAAAAATTTCAAATTGCAGCAGCATGTATTTCAGTAGCTTTCAAGAGTTCCATTATCAACATGAATATATTTGTTTTTGGCTGCATAAAAATATATCATTTTCTGAAAAATGGCATGCCTAATGATATTTTAATAGTATTAGTGCACTTGTATAAATAGTCATATTTTGTCTCATATTTTATTTCGAAGATTTGAATGTGCACAATTAAACTTTTCACTTTAACTTCTGGCCATAGTGAAATATAAACACAAATATTTCAATATTGAAAAAAAAAAATAGTTACAATTATACAATATAAAAATGACACAATAGAGGTTACAAAAACACATATACCAAATGAAAAATGTAAAAATTTCTGTGTATTAATCGGGAAATGTGCATAAACAGTTTACAAAACCACCTTGTAATTTAATAATTGCATAAATAATCTTTATTTTATTTTATAACTTGGAAAACAATTAAATTTTTATAGTACTTAAAAGGGATTATCTTTACCGAATATTAAAATAGCAATTGAATAAATAATTTTGGAATAACCCATAATAGTTGAAATCATTCTAAAAAAATTATATCTAACTTTCATTAATAAATTTCTTTATATAACAACTCTTTAATGCATCTCTAAAGAATTTCTGAAATATTTAAAAGAAACAATACGATGAATAAATGTAGAAGAATTGTGAAAAAAAATTTTAAATGAAGGATCTCCTACAAGTGAGAAAAATAAAAAATAAAAAATGCCTAAAATATCACTATAATCTATATAGTGTGAAGTAAAGGTGTTAACATTATGTATGTTCGATGAGAGAGATATGTTTACACCTGAACAATATTTAGAAAAAGCAAAATGTACGTTATCGAAGTAAGAAGGCATATCATAGAATTTAAAAATTAACATAAGTCCAAATTTTAAGAACGATTATGGGATTTATTCACTGAAATAAAGTTCAAAAATTCTTCCCAATTGATAAAGTGAAGGTAGCATGTAAAGTGATGTAACTTTGAAAATAAAAAAAACCGATGACATATTGTATAAGTATATGTAAAGAGCAAAAGAAAATTTAATGTATACACTAACATGTGAAGTGCGAAAAAGATAACGGTATGTGTGAATGCTCGACCATACCTATCAGTGAATACGAATCTTAAGTATAGAAGTGTAGTAATAATGAATAAAGGAAAAAGAAAAGCTTTGAATTACAAAGGAATCAGACCGGAGAAAACTAAGTGAGAAAACGGTAAACAAAAAAAATTCTGGTTACAAACGGAACCAGTCACACAAATAAAAATTTCTGATAACAAGGGGTATCAGAGCTCAATAAATTGTATATCTGAACACAAAGGAATCAGACTCACCAAAATAATATCTGATAACAAGGTATCAGCCCTCAATAAGTTATATATCTGAAAACTAGGAATCAGACTCACCAAAACAATAATCTGATAACAAAAGTATCAGCCCTCAATAAGTTATATATCTGAAAACAAGGAATCAGACTCACCAAAACAATAATCTGATAACAAAAGTATCAGCCCTCAATAAGTTATATATCCGAAAACTAGGAATCGGACTCACCAAAACAATAATCTGATAACAAAAGTATCAGCCCTCAATAAGTTATATATCTGAAAACAAGGAATCAGACTCACCAAAACAATAATCTGATAACAAAAGTATCAGCCCTCAATAAGTTATATATCCGAAAACTAGGAATCGGACTCACCAAAACAATAATCTGATAACAAAAGTATCAGCCCTCAATAAGTTATATTTCTGAAAACAAAAGGAATCAGAACCACAAAGAAATTTTTTTTTTTTTTTTTTTTTTTAATCACAATTGAAGTTTAGAAGAATGAACAAATTTCTGATTATAGAGAAAAACAGAACCAAAAGAATTAAATTTAAAAAATTTAATTTAAAAATGTCATTACATATTTCTACCAAATGAAATTTAAAAAAAGTTGAGTGATGTGAATTTCTGCAAGAATGTGCCAAAGGAAAAGATGCGACGCCGAATTTATTTTGCCTTAATTTTTAATACCAATATATTTTGATTTATTTATATATTATTTTTATTTTAAAAGAACAGTGATGCTGAGAAGAAGAATTGTCTACTCCTGAAATGTCGAAAATACAACGAAGGTAAAAGATAAATTAAGCTGTGTGTACGGATCAGTTACACTTATTCAATATGCGAAAAAATTTTCTGACGACCCGCACCAAAAAAAAATCTCGACATACAAATATACCTCTAATCGCTCTACCGTTTCCGTACGCTAAACAGTCAAACGAAGAGACGAACCATCTATACACACAGGTGTGTGAACAATAAAAACATTAACGTATGAAATAGAAAGAAAAATATTCATAAGAGCAGTTGTCTGGAAAAAATTACCTATATAGTAGGGAAGTGTATAAAAAAATACCGAAAAATTGAATCGAAGTAAGAAAAGGAGTAAAATATTTATGGCAGTATATAATAAAAGAAATAGATATGCAAAGAGCATCATAATCTAAAATCTTATCATTAATATAATAGTTTCAAAAAAATATATATAAACTAGAATTAGCAGAGAGTGGTATTTCTTTCTTCATCAATATATTTCTTTATTGACGGACACCCTGGCGAAGATACAGTGTGAGAAATGTTAAAATTAGTATTGTTATTTTCATTATTTTGTATGCAATTAATGCATTTGGGAGGGTTTGTGCACCGAAGATTGTTATGTTGGCCTGCACAAATCGGACATTTTATAGAATTAATACATACCTGTAATACCTGCAATATGATAAAATGAATGACATCGAAAACAACGTTTTACAGAGATAAATCTGATTACGGGATATTTTTTGTCTTGAATAGTTATTTGTTTAAGCTCCAGTAATATTTTTGCAATAGGAAACGACATCTCAAATATCCAGTTGTACTCATCTGTATCCCTAAGTTTACATTTCCTTATAAATTGTATAGAGGACACTGGTTTTTGAAGGATATCAGAAATTCCAAATAAAATGTCTGGTATATTAAATTTTAAAGGTAATTTACAAATAATGATGCGAACCGGTTTATGATGCATTTTAGTAGGTGAACAAATAGGAATGTTTTCTGAAAGATCACGATTGCTAGAAGTATTTGATTGCTGCATATCAATTTTTTCATGTGCTAAATCATCGAATGAGTTCTCTTCATCTGTAATTTGTGAAATATCCGTCTGTGTAAAAATATTATGCACATTTCGGGGTAACATATAACTGTTATGGGGAGAATTGCTTACATTTTTAACATCATCAAAGACTTCATGTATATTTTCTACCTTTTGGGCATGAAGTCGTTCTAATAATTTTTTATTAAGATCAATTAAATTTTTTTTGTCTTGTACCAATTTATCAAGTTCCTTCATGACAAAAATATCATAAAATTGCAAAAGACTGTCAAATTGGCGTTCCAGAACAACCTGAAATTTGCATAATTTGGCAGAGAGAGCAGAATTGTCCTGCAATTTTATGTGATCATGCAACTCATTTAATTGGGAGTTAACAAACTCTGGAGCACTTTTTAACAAATCCCTGAATACATAAGACCATGAAATATCACTAAATATTTGATTTTGTTCGGAAATAGAAACAGTAGTTTCAGATACTGGTGATGCCTGAGTGGATGCCATTTTCTGCACTCTGGTCCTAGATTTATTTTACGTATATATTTTTTTAATAGGCATGAATATGGAAGAGATATACACAAAACTTTAAAAGAGGTGAAGGGAGTGCATGAATTGCAAAAATTTAAAGTGTCATATCTTCTTACCAATATGATAAAAATGACATGAGGGTATAGATACACCGGTGAAATACACAAGACCAGATACACAAAAGAGCAAAGAGATTACTCAAAGCAGTGCATACTTAAAGTATAAATTAAAATATCATATCATGAGATCATATTTAGAGTATTTACCATAATATATTATTAACTTAGAGTTAAAAACTGAATGCAACCCAAAATGTGAATAGAAATATATCAAAATTTAAAACACATAAAAACTGATAATTTATTATTATTATTTTTTTAAAGATTAAAATATTTAAAACCTTAGAGATCTCTAAAATGATAAGCAGTGGCTTCAATGCATAAAAATACAACAAAATAATAAAACGAAGCAAAATTTGAATAAAATTATCAGTCATGAAAAAATTCAGATATAAGTGAAATTTAGTATCATTTTAAACTTTGAAAGATCTCTGACAGTTAGAAATAATCTGCATCTTACCTGTATGCACCATAGAAAACTAATTTCATAAAATTTTAAATTTTAATAAAAATAAGAATTTTCTGCTTTTTCGTTTTCCTTTTTTTTTTAATCAACACATTAAGAATAAAACTCTTACCTGTAACACAAGTAAATATCCATTGTATAACAAATTTCAGAAAATACCTAGCTATAGAAAAAAAGCACCGAAAATAATATACATATTTTTTTGTTTTAAATTACCACAGATGAAAACGGATTTTGTGATTTGTATCACTATGAATAAGTATTCCTTTAACACAATTGAAGTTTGGAGGAATGAATAAATTTTAACCGGAGATCAACAACATTGCAAGCACAGTTATTTTTTTTCATAATTGATGTTACAAGGCAATAAAAAAAAAGTTTTCGTTAAAACTGATGGATCATTCAATAACCTTGAATTTATCGAAACGAAGTTAGAAAGAGAAGTAAATACGATGAACACATTGAGTTTCGTTCTTTTTTTTTTTTTTTTTTTTTTTTTTTTATGCCGAAACACAATCAAAGTTTCTCGTATTTATATGATGAAACCACACAGTGCATAATCATGAGTTGAAATTCACTGAAATTAGCAGTATATTTCACACATGTAAACTGGAAAAATTTAATCGACGAAGAAAGATAATCATTTTGAAATAATGAAAGCATATGTATAATCGGTTGAATGAAGTTATAATCTTAACACATTGGAAAAATTTTAAGTTGCACCACAAGGACTGCGATAAAAATTTTGCTGATCTATCTGGCTTGGGTAATTTGGAAGCACGTCTGTAGCACACTTTCAAGTCACAGAATAATAGTTATAAATTGAAAGTACTTAATTGTATAGCTAAGGCAGGGATCACAAGGATTTTTTTTTTAATTTTTTTTTTTTTTTTTGAAGGCGTATTTATCACAGGCACAGGTTAAAAAAACTGCACAAAAAAATCCTAGGTTGAAACAGTTTATCACTTACGTGGCACGGAAAAGGCATATTTAACTAACATGAACCACAGGACAAATCCAGGAACATATCGAAGATGTAGAAAAATTCAGGCACTTTTCGAAGGTGTAGACACTAGAGGAATCACGACAGCAGAAAAAAAAAAATCCAGCACATTGAGTAGTTGATATAGAGTTCCTTGGCGCACACCCTATGGAAATTGTTTTGTGAAAAATCCAGTTCATCAATATTAGGCACCAATCTTATATCGAAAAGTATGGTGAAGGTTCGGAGTAGAATCAAGAACGGTTCGGAGTATGGGAATGGTCGAAGAATTTGTAGGCATCTGAAATATAGGAAAATTGTTTTCGGTGGGACGTAAGCATTTAGGTCCCGAGTGACGTATAGTGAATTGCATATGTTGTTTCCCGTAATAACTCAAGTTGACGACATCCTGCTGAGAACTGGAAAAAGTTTGTTTCGACGAGGAAGAATCAAGAAGTATTTGATAAACATCTTTTCTTTATTTTAAAACGATGAAAATAAGACATATCCATGAAGTTATTCCACAGTTAATAATCCACGGGTACAAGAAATCACATCTTGTATGATGGGGTGACAATCCAAATTTTTGACAGAGGAGCGAAGTAAGAATATCGAGAACTTAGGCTGCATATCCGAATTTTAAAAAGTGGGAAAGTGCTTTAGGAGGGTACCATAGGGTGGCCAAGGGGCCAGATTATTTTAGAGATGTTACATCGCTTGCGGTCAGAGAGGAAAGTGTGTTTTTGATAATGACAACGTGCGTTGAAAATACGCCAAACCATTTACATTTTTAGAGCCAAGAGTATTGTATTTTTGCGTGGGAATTGTAACCGTTACATATACATCAGATCAACTTCATAATTGACGTCAGTGGTAGGGGAAACCTTTATTGGCGAAGATTGCACTTTGGCAAAAAAGAGAGTGAAATAGAATTTTGGCGGTTAGTTGTTTTGAGAAAATGCAGGAAAAATACTTCAGAAATATGTTATAAGGCGTCACTCAGACGGAATTAACATCTGGATTCAGTATGAAGTCAAAACTAACCATGAGAAAGGAAACATTTTATGCCTTGGATAATTTCATTTACTTTGATATGTGGGAGACCGAATAAAGTACGTTAATGATAATTTACAAACAATATGTATGATTTTGACTAAAAGTTATCGTTGAAAGAGAATGATCAAAAGGGTGCGCGTTTTAACAGCCGGGAATGTATATAAATTACGATAATACAGAAAGGGGAAAGTATATTTAATAAAATACTTAAAATATAGATTTCTTTAATTTTTGAAAAAGATATATATGGTATCTTTACCATAGGCGCAAAGGACTGCTGCTTTCATAGTAGACGCACGTCCTTTTGCGCCTGACGAAGAAAGACTCAGATCTTTCGAAAGGCCTAGCGCATTTTAACGTTTTGATGGTGTTTTAAGAAGTTATTTTAGTTCTTAGTGTTTCACACCAGTTTCAACTTATTTTATTTGATCACTGTAACTTCATGTTAAATTGAAAGAAATGGTCTATACTTCATTTTTCTAATTATTAGTGTCAATATTTAGATGCAATATTTATATTAATATATTAGAATGATATAGAAGAACATTTTATGAGTGCCACAGAGTATTAGTTTTAAATTTTAGCCTAAAAAAATATAAACACATTTCTTTTCTAGAGTTATTAATGAGAACATACTTATTTATCATATATTATTCTCACATTTCAGCATTTTGAGAAAATTTTCAAAACCATTTTGTTCGACATAATTGCATTTTTTACTCCAGTTTATACCACCCGGCAATATTCTACAATTGCTTATGTTCAGAGGCTTTTGTTAACATTCTCCATATCAAATATTAAACAATAAATAGCAGAATGGCCAGGTATCTATCTTATCTGTTTTTTCCTTTATTAGAAAATAGCAACCATCATTTTGTTTGACACATCAGCTGATCTCATGCAATATTGTCATTTCGGTGTTGGTATAGATAGAAAAATCAAATTAAATATATCCGATAATTTTTTCTTTCAAGTTAAATATTTGGAAACCGGACATAACACTAAAATTATATACCAGTAACCGTAGACTTGACCAGTACTAAATGAAAATAGTTCGATATGAACCAGAAAATTTTTCATAAAATAAATAAATTATGAATCACACAGAAATAAGTTAAATAAAAGAGTTAAACAATTTTAAATGAAAATTCTGATGTAAAATATTTTTTTATAGAACTCGAGTAAAATTCTCGGTTTATTTAGTATCGATAGTAGTTAAAATGACTGAAATATTGTACCTAATGTTGGGTTAAGATTTATTCATTATCGATGCAAGATTACTTGTCTATAAATATAATTTATTCCTAATTTAAAATCTCAAACTCTTGCAATTTCCTTTAAAGACCAGACGGTACCAGAAAGGTTGGAAATGACGAAAAATGACTGATGATTCATCGGGGATTAGGAAATCTGCAATCAATTTACACTATTACTTCTTGTTGCATTTATTTATTTATATTTTATAGAAATAAAAAAATATTAGTTAAATTGTATAAAAAAGCAATAAAAAACAACAACAACAAAAAACAATAACAAAAGTTTTCATACTGAACGAGAAAATTAATTTCAGAAAAATGAGTTTCACCACGATTTTAAAATCCAGGTTCCATGTTTTTGAGTCTTTATTTCTTCTTTACATTATTTATTATGCTATCGTCACTCAATTATATAAATCAGTTTTTTAAGATTAATTTTTTTGCACAATATTAAAACTTTTGTGATTGTTTTTACAATTTAATAAATACTTTTTATTTCTATAAAATACAAATAAATAAAGGCAAAATAGAAGTAATAATATAAATTAATTAAAGTCTTTCTAATCAACGAAACTTCAATCATTTTTCGTCATTTCAAACTTTTCTGGTCCCTTTAATATATTAATTTGCTCATACAATTGCGTCCGATAATTACTACATTTAATAGCCTATTTTAGACATTTTAGAACAAAGAAACATAAAACTAGTCGGATGTGCCAATTCCAAAACTTTCTTCTATCTCAGACAGGTTTCACATACACTAAAAATAATCAGCAACCAATTTATCTGAAGGTCTAATTGAATCTAAAGTTTTATTAAATTCTGTGCATTGGTTCTTGACATATGACTATTGCTAAAATCGTGTAAATCCTGCAAAATGCAGGATAGCAGCGCCACCTGTTGGGAAATTTAGACCAAAACCTAATCAACAATAACTTATGACAACGTCTAACTGAATCTAATGTTTGATGAAAATCCGTGCATTAGTTCTTGAGATATAGTTATCATGATAATAATGACAAACGTAACATAGCAGTGCCACCTGTAGGGCTATTTACACCAAAACGTAATCAGCATCTATTTATGTCAAGGTCTAACAGAATCTGAAGTTTGATGAAATTCCGTGCATTAGTTCTTGAGATATAGCTATCGTAAAAATAATGAAAACAGTGGTGTAGCAGCGCCACCTGTTGGGATATCTACCAGGGATGAGAATTCTCCGTCTTTTTGCATACCAGTATAATCTTAGAGAAAATGTTTTCTTCTTAAAATTTCTCGGAACATTCTGCTATTTAAGAGAACAACATTTTCTTTAAGATTATACTGGTATGCAAAAAAGACGGAGAATTCTCATCCCTGATCTACACAAAAATATAATCAGCGTCTATTTATGTCAAGGTCTAACTGAATCTGAAGTTTGATGAAAATAACTGCATTAGTTCTTGAGATAGAGCTATTGCGGAAATCGCAAAAATGCAGCATAGCAACGCCATCTGTCGGGCGATTTTCACCAAAAACGAATCAGCACCAATTTATATGAAGGACTAACTGAATATAAAGTTTTATTAAATTTCGCGCATTACTTCTTGAGATAGAGCGCCCACAAAATTTTTGTCACAGACAGACAGTCAGACAGACAGCATTTTCTAAAAACAGTCAAATCGTGTTCAGGACCTTCTAAAACGTATAAATCCGTCGAAAACCAGAAGTCGAAAATTTTCATGAATCTAATACTTTCTTCTTGTAAAGATAGAAGAATGTAAAAAGACACTCAAGTATAACTGAAAGACAATGTAGCAGTGTACACAAGAAATGACAACTCAAAATTAGGCAACTTAGACTTTAAAATCATAGCTAAACTAATATTGCAAGATTAATTTTGTCGTACGGTTTTAAATTACGTCGTATAATATTTTTTTAATTATTGTTTACAATTTAATAAATAATTTTTACTTCTATAAATGTATATATGTGTATGTATGTGTATTTCAACTTTTAACAGTGTTAGCATGCGTAAGAAAATAACATTCATCGTTTTGTTTGATATAGCAGCTGATTCCCTCACATAAATTTTAAATCTTTATGCTGATAGCATCCAGAAGTACTATGATTTTTGTATCAAACATGATTTTAAAATGCAGAAATATTACAAAACTTTTTATTCTAAATATTTTAGAAAATAACTGATAATTTCCAAAATAGTTGATATTCTTATGCACAACATTTACATTAACTTTTTATTAAATCTTTAAATAACTGAATTCATTATGAAACTATTTTCCTTTTATGTATTATTTATTAATTTTATCTTTAAATTATTAACTAACTTTATTTTTAAATCGTTAAAATGTGGATAGATGCAAGCATCAAGTATACTGTCTTGAAATGTTTTTTTTTTTTTTTTTTATTTAACATTTTAGTTAGTTTAAAAACTTTTGGAACAAGCTGCAATTTAATGTAAATGAGACTTTTAGATGGTTCACAGTTCTACGATTTTCTTTTAATTTGCATAATTTTTAATGTCAGATGCAATAAATCCTATGTTCAATGATTTTTTCGTTTTGCCATATCAAGAATTGACAATAAATAGCAAAATTGTCACGTACATATCTCATTTGTCTTAAAAATAAAAATAAATAAACAGCAGTTATCATTTTATCCGACATTTCAGCTTATTCCTTCATAAAAGTTTTTATCATTAAAGTGACAGCATCATGCAATGCTGTCATTTTGGTATCAAGCACGCTTTAAATAGGCAATAAATATTAGATTATTTTATTTTCCAAATAGTGTAATACTAAAAGGCTTGGTTAAAGACAAAACGTTGGGGTATTTTATAAAATGACTTAACTTTGAGCCAATATTTATTCATTATAACATAAAAATATGCTTGCCCATATTTTATACCTAATATAAGAATAAAGTGAAAGTAGTTAAAACAGGGACTAAAATTCTTGCGTAGAGCATAGATTTTGAAACACTTTCCATTACATCCAAAATACTGTAACAAAACTTAAAACTTTAACAAGTTGAAAGACGATGTCTAAGTAAACAAGGTCAAGGTCAAACCGGGCGGGGAGGGCGTATCTATCGGCTTGAGCTGAACTAGCCCCGACCAGCAGGTTTATTTACTAACTATATTTTTAAATCGTTTAAAATGTGGATAGATGCAAGCAGGACGTATACTTTTTTCAAATGTTAGAGAGTTTTTGCAACAAGCTTCAATTTAATGTAAAAGAGAGTCTTTGATGGTTCACAATTCTATAATTTTCTATTAATTTGTATAATTTTTAATGTTAGATGCAATAATTTCAATGGATTTTTCGAGCATTTACCATACCAAAAATTTACAATAAATAGCAGAATTGTCATGTACATATCTCATCTGTCTTTAAAAAAAATCAGCAGTTATCATTTTATCTGACATTTCAGTTTATTCCTTCATAAAAGTTTTTATCATTAAAGTGACATAATCATGCAATGCTGTCATTTTGGTATCAATCACGCTTTAAATATGCAATAAATATTAGATTATTTTATTTTCCAAATAGTGTAATACTAAAAGGCTTGGTTAAAGACAAAACGTTTTTTTTTTTTTTATAAAATGACTTAATATTGAGCCAAGATTTATTCATTATCACATAAAAATATGCTTGTCCATATTTTATACCTAATATAAGAATAAAGTGAAAGTAGTTAAAACAGGAACTAAAATTTATGCGTAGAGCATAGATTATGAAACACTTTCCATTTCATCCAGAATACTGTAACAAAACTTAAAAGCTTATCAAGGTGAATTCAGCAACTATTTTTTAGAATTTTTTAACAAGCAAAAATTTTTGTTCCCTGATGATGGCGACGGTAGCCGGCCGAAAGTACTAGAACAGCTTTTAAACATTTTAAACATCTATTTGTGTCTTTTAAATTGTCTTGTCTTGTCACCTGTTAAGTAATAGTGGGATCTGTCAGGTCTCATATTGGAATTTTATGAATAAAGTAAGGTGAATTTTGCATGTTGCCCTATGTGTTTTTTTAAATCTCTTGTGTTTATTTACTTTAATGGATTGAGATATTGGGCTGTCAACCTAATTTCAACTGAAGTTACATCTTATTCTATACATATTTGAATGCAATTCATCTCCCAAACAAACAATTTTTTTTAACATTCTTTCTAAAAATGTAACTTTTATGGAATTTTGTTCGAAAAAATAATTTTTACTAAATGGCCACCTGGCATATATGAAAAAAGAAATGGTCAGCCCGTATTTATTTTCCTCAGTCCCATGACTTGGGATTTTATTATATAGATTACGTGTGATATGATTTAATAGAATGAAGAAAACTTTTATTAATATGTTTTTAAGTTTTGCTTCGATTTTCATAAAATTTGAAATGACTCGACAAACTTCTGCAGCGTTTATATATATTAAATTTCAAGCCATTCTGTTGGGTAGATTTTGCGCTGTTAAATGCGGACGGACGGATGGACGGACAAGACGACGACTATAGGTGCTACGTATTTATATAATTACGAATGCACCTAAAAACAACAATCCTCATTTTGTCTTACATATCAGCTAATCCCTTTATATATATATATATATAACGCATGGTTAATTTATATTTACAAAAAAAAAAAAAAAAGGGGGGGGGGTATTTTGATTTACACACACGTTTGCTTATACACATTTTCTAATGGACTATGATGTAATACTTTTATATGCGAATTAATTTAGTTATATTTAAATCTTAATTAATTAATTAAAATTAATATTCATTATTAATAAGAATGTTTTTGATTAATTGTATTTACTTTTATGCCCATGTTGGACAATATCATATTAAATTCTAATATAATATAATAATCTCTTAAACGCTAATATAATATATGTATTAATTTTAATTAATGTTCTTCCCTAACCACTTATATCATGTGTATTTAATTTTTAACTTTGTATGCAAAAACATATGTAACTATTAATTTCTAATTTAATTAATATTAATTTTAAATCCATAGCATCTTAATTCAAATATTTCAGTATTTTAATTTAATTTTAATTTAATTTTTATAATGTTGCTTTTATGGCAAAGCTATTTAATAGTGGCTATGTCATTTCTTGGTACATATATATATTTTTTATGTAGTATTAATCATTAATTCTTAATTTTACCACTTTACATCTTACTTTTTAACATAGTATTAATCATTACTACATCCATTTTTACTTTAATGTAATTGGATTTTATTTAATTTAATTTAATTTTAATTTCATTTATATTATTTAACTAATTATTATCACTTTAGTTAGTTGGTTTCATTTTTAATTTTGATTTTTCCACTGCAATATCATTTTCCATATCATAGATGGCAGCACCATGATTTATGATGCTTTAAAATATTCCATATATCCGAGTAATTCATTTTCTAAAATTATTTTGGCAACAGGGTTTTTAATCTTCTAAAAATGTTTTTGGCAACATTTAGATTTTTTTTTTTTTTTTTTTTTTTGCAATTCATTGCCTTGCCTTTGCATAGTTATCTTCATATTTTCAGGTCTGTGTTGTGCACCAATATCTAACTTCATCACATTATTTTTAGTATTTAAAGATCTAATATAATGTTTTTCTATCATAATTTTGGGTAAGGTTTCCATCCTTTTTAGTATTGTATTTATATTGTATTATTTTTTGAACTTTAAGATATTTTCACAAGTTTCATTCTATGTTCATTGTGGTCATGAGTGGTCGTCCCAAAATCATATTCTTTAGAAATTTTTTGGCTAATATGAAGATGAAACCACTCATTTTATTTGTGGTATTTATGCATTTGGGACTTGGTAATTCTGTATAAATACCACAAAATTCATTCATTCAATTTATTTCATTCAATTTTTAATTTATTTTATTCTTCTTTTGAATGGGTATTTAATATCTATATTCATTGTGTTGGGGTTACAATTTCGTTATCAATAAATTATTACTTACTAAATCATAATTTCACATTTCTGTTGGTGTTCCGGTAATGTTTCATTATATATATATAATCATTTTCTAATACTAATTTTGGCAACATGTAAAGATTTTTTTGCAATTCATTCCCTCTGTCTAGTTTTGCTCATATATCTAGTTCATGAAGTGCACCAATATCTTTTTTAATC
Source organism: Maratus michaelseni (assembly GCA_963931845.1). NCBI lineage: Eukaryota > Metazoa > Arthropoda > Arachnida > Araneae > Salticidae > Maratus > Maratus michaelseni. The sequence continues at coordinate 144,188,857 of OZ007597.1, forward strand.
CAAATGGATTTCGCACTTTATGACTCTATTTCAAGCTTTAATCTGTTTATTATGGGTAAGATTTCTTTTCTTTTTAATATTGTATTTATTTTTTATCTTTAAGATTTTTTTCACAGGTTTTATTCATTGTTTATGAGTAGGTAGTCCCAAAATCATATTCTTTAGCAATGTTATGGCTAATATGGTGATGAAACCACTCATTTTATTTGTGGTATTTAGGTATTTGGGACTTGATAATTCTGTCCAAATTAACAAATTTCATTTCATTCATTCAATTTCATTTATTCAATTTTTAATTTAATTTCTTCTTCTTTTAAATAAGTTTTTGGTATCTATATTCAGAGTGTTGGGGAATACTTTCATTGTCAACTAATTATTACATACTAAATCATTATTTCATAGTTCAAATTGATGTTATAGTAATGTTTCATTTATGGTTATATATATATATATATATATATATATATTATACATATATATTATCATAATAGGTGATAGCATCATGCAATTCTGTCATTTTAGTATCGAGCGCGACTTAAAAATGCAATAAATATTAGATTATTTTATCATTCTTAGGCTTTCAATAACGAACATCTGTCACCACACCCTTATACGTGAAAGAAAATGAAAGAAGGAAAGAAGGGAAAGGACACTGTCAAATGATGGATAAAAGTTTCTTTTTGATATATCCGCTGTCATTTTTTGTGTTCCGAATTCTGACCTATTGAATAACAACTGACAAATTTTATTAGTGTTTTATCGTTGAGAATCACATTTTAAAGATAAAATGCTATCTGTCATTTATTAATTAGTCATTGAAAATATCAATTTATATAAGTTTTATAAATGAGGAATTGTTAAAACTATTGTTGATTTGATTATTTACAATCGGTGAACAATGATTGATATTTTTGTATTTTAAGAATGAAAATACTAAAATTTGTTTAATTTAGTAGGAAGTTTAGCTTTCCAAAAATTTTTAATACTAATGTTCCATGTACACTTTTATGCTTATTCTATTTATTGCAAATTCTAACATATAAAATAAAAATTGACAAATTTTGTTAATGATTTGTCATTAGAATTTACCTAGTAAAAGTAAAATGATATCTGTTATTTATTAATTAGTCATTGAAAATATCAATTTATATAAGTTTATGTGAATGAGAAATTGGTAAAACTATTGTTTATTGGATTATTTACAATCCGTGAGTACAATGATTGATATTTTAGGATTTTAAGAATGAAAATACTAAAATTCAGTTAATTTAGTATCAATTTTTGCTTTAAAAAATTTTTTAATACTAATATTCCATGTATACTTTTATGCTTATTAAATTTATTCCAAGTTCTAACATATAAATTAAAAATTGACAAATTTTTTTAATGATTTGTCATTAGAATTTACCTATTAAAAGTAAAATGATATGTGTTATTTATTAATTAGTAATTGAAAATATAAATTTATATAAGTTTATATAAATAGGAAATTGGCAAAAATATTGTTATTGGATTATTTACAATCCGTGAACAATGATTGATATTTTAAGATTTTAAGAATGAAAATACTAAAGTTCGGTAAATTTAGTATCAAGTTTAGCTTTCCAAAAAATTTTAATACTAATGTTCCATGTACACTTTTATGCTTATTCAATTTATTCCAAATTCTAACATATAAAATAAAAATTGACAAATTTTGTTAATGATTTGTCATTAGGATTTACCTGTTAAAAGTAAAATGATATCTGTTATTTATTAATTAGTAATTGAAAATTTCAATTTATATAAGTTTATATAAATACGCAATTGAGAGGGGTCGGGGCAATAAAGTGCCAAGCCACATTTTTGATGAAATAAATCTAACACCGTAATCTGTTGCTTAATCTTGTAAATTATAATATCCAACATATAATTTGTTTCTAATGTAATGTCACTTGGTGGCAGCCTATGTGACAGGTTTCGTTTTTGCCCCAGATGTTTATGCCCCCAATGAAGATAGCTAATTTACAAAAAACGGAATAGTAATATCATTAAAGTAATGCCATATTATTACTCAGAATATCCCAGATGTTACTAAGACATTGGCAAAAAAACTTTAGGTTATATATCTTAATTTGAGTATTGGATCAAATTTGCAAACTGAAATATCTCAGAAGTTCAAAAATGTGGCTTGGCACTCTCTTTCCCCAGCCCATCAATTGGCAAAACTGTTGATTTGACTATTTATCATCCGTAAATAATAACTGATATTTTAAGACTTTAAGAATGAAAATACTAAAATTCGGCTAATATGGTATCAAGTTTAGCTTTCCAAAACATTTTAAAATTAATGCCTCATGTATTTTTTTATGATTATTCAATTCATTTAATATATTTCCTACAAAATAAAACAGGAACAAAAAATCATGCGTCAAGCATAGGTTATGAAACAGTTTCCGACACATTCACACTACTGTAACAAAACTTCACAGTTTAATAAGATGAATGTTGATATCTAAGTAAACAATTAGGAAAATGCATAACACATTTGAAAACCCATCTATAGTAAAAAAAAAAAATCCGAATTTTTGTGTGCAATACTGTATATGATCTATAGATTTGTATATATACTACAACTACATAATAGGATAAAATTTAGTTGAGTTAGGAAACGCATAGCAAAGTTGAAAATTTCTATTTAGCAATTTCCGCCAATAAAGGGTATTCGAGATCTTTTGTGTATCCCTGATTTTAACCTATAGAATTTATACACACAAAGTAATATGAAAACTTTAGTTAAACTCAAAACGCACTTCCAGCAGTTATTGTTGAGACAGCATTGTAACCGAATTATTTTGTGTGTCCCTGTAAATGATCGATGAATTCTATGCACTCCGTATTTTATAGCAAGCATCTTGTAGTTCACCTCAGTGATGTATATCAATTTAAATATATTTGAAATATTAGAACATAATTAAAATATACACCGCAAATTATTTTACCCCATAGACCGTAATGTATCGGAGCTCTTTTGAGTTTCCCTATAAATAAACTATAAATGCTACGACCTTCACCTTCAATACCGAACATGTCATAGTGAACCTCAATAACATACATTAATTGTATTAACATGTATTAAGCGCTTGTACGGTTCCCTGAATTTGGACACAAGTATTTTTCAAAAGTTTTCTTTCATTTATTTTATCTTACAAAAATAAAATGGAAAAAACTTTTAGATATTATTGGCATTAAAATTCAAGGGACCGTACAAACGCTGAAAAAAAAAATCCGCCTGCAACAGCCGCCATTTTTATATCAGCGCGTAGGCCTAAAATTCAGAGGGCTTTGGTTCACCCCCTCCCCTTCCCAGATCCCAGAAGGCAGCCTCAATGAAATAAAATGTTTTATAAATAGTCTATTTTTGGTTCAAAATGAAATATTATGATTTGGCGATATGCAGTTACTTTTCATAAATCATCAGCAAAAAATTATGGATATTTTTTATAGATCTAATAATCAGCCATTTATGTTGAGTGCTTGCAAAGCTGATTATTGTAACTTTTACCCTATAATAATTTATTTACTTAAGTTTTGTTAGATGAACATATTTTTGTTTCATATTTACCTAATTTTTAGAAAGAATTTTTTAAATAAATAAGGCAATTACTACATGCATAAAAGTAATCTTAGATAACTGAAAGAGTTTTAATAAATATCATAATAGAATTATATATATATATAAACCCTAAAATAATATATACATCACATGCTAAAAATGATTACAGTAAATATAACATGTAAAAAAAAAAAAAAAAAAAAAAAAAAACGTTTAATAACAGATTGTCTAGTTTTGTACGCTTCTAATAATGATGGACCGAATGAATGATTTTGATATTCAAACGAATCATTCGGGCATGCACAGAAGCATATCTGCCAAACCTCAAAATAATTTTAATCAATTTCTACCACAAATTTCGTAAAACAAAATAAAATATATTTTAATTAGAATTGGATAAAGAGCCAGATAAAAATAAGAAATATCTTTCGTTTTGCAAAATTTCTGGAGGAAATTGATTAAAAGGAATACGAATTTTAGAGAGTATGCCTTTCCTTCTTTTTTATTTGCAAAATCTCTAGTAGTGATTGATTAAAAAAAATACGAATGTTGGCAACTATGCTTTCGCGCATGCCCGAATGATTCATTTGAATGAAAAAATCATTCATTATGTCCATCGCTAGCTGCTAACGGTGGCATTCGCATTGTCTACATATAAAAATTTATTACTTGCAGACTTTGAGAATGTCAGTCACTTTGAAAAAACTTTTTACCTCCCTGATTAATTGGTGTTTTAAGAAAATTGCGTCCACGCAAGATGTTAAACGACTTCTTAAAATTTTCTACTTAAAAGATTCTTTCAACATTCAAAACTTGTTTTTTAAATTGGTAGCTATACGTAACATTTAATGTATTGTTATAGAAGGTTTGCCTTATTGTTGATATTAACTGGTCTATTGTTTTCGTTAATTCTCAGGTCACTGTATTATATCATGAAATGATGATTATTTTATTATGTATAATAAATATGATACAATGAGCATACATGTATCATGTATAAATTGTGTGTCTCACTATGATAAAAGAGCTCAATCAGTTCAATCATTGAATTTCATGGTGAATTCATATGGAAATTCGTTGTTATATTATTCCTTATACACATTTATTCGTTTTATCTATTATTTTCCATAATTTTCAGACCGCTGGATAACGTGATATATGATGATTATTACGTGTAATAAACTATGATACAATGTTAATATATATGCATCACGAATAAATTATGCATCTCACTATGACAAAAGAGTCCAGTCATAAAATTTCATAGTGAATTCATATGAAAAATCGTTATATATCGTATATATTATTACTTGCATCTATGTCAAAAAAAGTCATAGTGAATTCATCTGAAAAATCATTATACATCGTATATATTATTCCCTGCATCTATGTCACTGATTCGAGTTTAGTTAATTCCGGTAATCCTAAAAAATTTTCACCAACAACAAAAAGAGCTTTATGCCAAACAAATTGTTTAAAATTTTCTGTATAATCATCATAAAACTTTGACCTGGAAAATTCCCTTTTCCTCCTGGATTAATTGACATTTTAAGAAAATTGCGCATACCCAAAGCTGTCTGGTAAATTAACTATACTAAATTAAATTCTGCAGCTCTCCCGGTCAAGTGGTCTGCCTTATACTGAATCTCCAAGGTTTTAATTCCCCAAGCATGCTTGGACGAATTTTATCGGCACCAAAATCGAATTCAATTATGTTGTAAAATTACAAGCTTTCTAGAGATTATTTCAATTGTTAAAAATGGATAAATATTTAAGAATAGAATTATTTAAACACGCAGGCACATAAAAATTGAGAGGATTTTTTTTTTTTTAAATAAAAAATGAGCTTAATTTAGTTTTCCCCCTCAAGACACTGTTGCCAGTTCGCTACTTTCTTTTATTCAGATTGCTTGATTGCCACCACTTTTTTTAAATATTATGGTTCGCTTTATTTTCGTATTATTTGTTAAATAAGGCGAATGTTGCTACTTTAAAAAAGTGGTGGCAACCAGGCAATCTGAATTTTAAAAAAGTAGAAACAATTAGACAACAATGCTGTGGTTTCTAATTGTTTAATTACGCTATTCCTGGAAAATTTTCAACAACAACAAAAAGAGCTTTATGCCAAACAACTAGCACACATGCTTACTTTTAAGCCTAAGTACACAGCTGCAACTTTTACGCTTTTTTGTTACCACTAAAATTTAATGACATTTTTGTCTTATTTAATAGCAGATTTTGGCGATTGACAAAATAAAATTTACTATTCATTTTTAGTTGTAATAAAAACCCCAAAAGTTGGTAATTATGTAAGTAGTACAGGGTTAGCACAAGCATACATATGTTTACTTTTAAATGTCATCATTTGCATATTGTATAGTAAAAGTAACATACAAATCAGACCAATGTCGTTGACAGAAATTTCACCAGGGCATTTCACGGTTACGTTGGACTAGAAACGTAAAGACAAACAACAAGCTCGAAGCCGCAGCAGTCGTCCAACGTTCTCAGAGTTCCGAATCCAACCTTTTACGCTTTTCAATACATTAAACTTATGGAATTTAGCATTTATATTTTTCCGGTAGTAATTCAGCTTTTTAATTATACAGTACAATACAATTTTTAAATACGGGAGGTCCATTTACTTAAGAAAAAAAATTAAAAGCTGAATTCAATACCTGAATAATTTAAATGCTAAATTTTAAATGTTTAAAGCATCGAAAAGGGGTGTCTGTAGAGAGTCTTTTTCTTCTTTTTTTAAGATGGGTTCGACCCTCGGTAGGTTTCATATGTCATCTTTCATCTAATAGAATTTTTTTAGTTATTTATTGCTAAACTTATATTTCTTTATTATATTTTATATTATATTTTTATTTTCATTTTAACTTTTTATATTTCTCACGGCTCCCAATTTGCCTCGCAAGTCGCTTACATTTATCCTGGAAGTTCAGTTGGTACTCAACTAGGTATTCCATTCTGCTAATTACATTGTTCCATTGTGAAGGTTTGGACTCAGGACTCTGAAGACATCGGACGACCGCTGCGGCTTCGAGTTTATAGTTCGTCTCAAATTAATGTATTTTAACGGTAATTTTTGGGGGTTAAATGTTGCATGAATTGCAGTCACGAAATTAGGCATGAATTTCAATATAATATTAAATGCTTATAAAAGAGTGTTTTTTTTTAAAAATGTATTTTTACTTTTATACTTATTTCACAATGTAGGTACAACTGCCCCGTGCCTAACGAAAATCACGAGCACGCCCATGAATTTGCTATTTCTAGTTAAAAGTAACATGTAAATCAGACCAATGTCGTTGACAGAAATTTCACCAGGGCGTTTCACGATTACGTTGGATCCGAAACGCAAAAATATTTATTCAGCCCACGAAGAAAGTATTGGGTAAAAAGTTTTCGAAGGCGTACGCGATGAGCCAGCGATTTTGTAACAGTTCCGGGAATAAGGCTGCGGTTTAAATCTACAGCTTTAGGCAGTAAGCAAACTGGGCGATTCAAAATAAAGCTTTCAATGAATTTGTATTTCTTATTTAACCTACTCAATTACAACGGAAGGTACACCCAGGCCTTTTGCAAACATTAACTTAAAATAATAACAATAAAATATTCAGAAATTTTAGAGAGCTGAGCGAAAAAACTCTCAGTCAGTTTGTTCGCCTGTGAAGGACGGCGAACCCGCGTGCCAAAAGGCCAGTTGCCACCACTTCTCCAGAAAAATAAAAAACGGGTATTATATAAGGCAAAGAAAACTACACGGGAAAAATGTTGACAAATGGCATTCTGGCACGCGGGTTTGTCGTCACTGCACTATATCACAGTTGTCAGTCCTCCCGTGTTTTTTTTTTAAATTATTATTTATTTATTTTTATTTTTATTTATTTTTTAGTACCACTATTTCTGAATATAGATATTCGCTTTATTTAATAATAGAATTTCTGAGATTAAATAAGACGGAAATTAATATTCGGAAATAAAACACGGATGGTTGGCAGCTACACCGTATGGACACGTTTCCGAAAATTTCGGCAGCAAAAGAAACGTTTGTTTCATAATTATTTCTTTAACTCTGGAAACGTCTTGATTTCTGATGTTTTTATAGATAAAAGAACGCTTTTCGGAATCGCGGTAATTCTAAAGAGATTATGTTACATTTTCGTAAACCCTAAGAAAGGTAAGAGCTAGAAACAAATTTTTTTTCTTTTACATTTTATTTAACTCGACCTGGCTGTTGTATGTAAAGATGAAATTTTGTAATCGATTTTTAATCCACTTCCCGATATATCGATACATTATAATTAAAAATAAAGTTCACAGGTGTGTTTTCGATGACAATACAACATTTTAATATTTTTAGAACTTAATTATGAATTAATACATTAATTTTAAGGCATTTTTCCGCTAACCCACCACACGTGATATATCACCAAATATTCTCTGTAACTCGTATAATTGTATACGAATTGAAACAACAGTGGATTTAATTATGCACCAATAAACGATCGTTAAAATATGCCAAATGGCTGTGAAACTGCTATTAGGTTGTTTGAAAAGTTCCTTTCGTTTGGGAAAACCAATTCGTACCGGAAAATTCTGCCCGTCAATTATTAGACATTAGATATCGGAATTAATGTCTAATAATTAAATGATAGATTTTTCCTGAATGAACTAACTTTACGAACAAGTCAATACAATGGAACATTTTAACCCTTAACCCTTTCCGGCACAGAGGTCCCACTCCGGGCACACTTAATTTTAATTCTAAACTTGCATATGGCACCAAGAATATTTTAATAAAATTTTGTTTCTACAAGGAATTCGTAAATTAAGGAGTTCTTATTTTCTAAGAAAGTTGTTTGTAAATTCCGGTGTCGGTCAGTAATTTCTCATTTTACGAACAGAATTTGTCTGTGCCGGAAAGTGTTAAATGCATGAACTTTTCTTTCAGAATTGTGTGTTTTTTTTTAAATACTTATTTAAGGATTAGACACCCGAAATTTTAAGATAAGACTTTTAATTTTGTTTAGCAGAATGCGTTGTGTGATTTTTAGAGGATTAATATTTATATATAAATATAGTGGTGGCGATGAATTTAATTTATTTATTAAAAGTTAAATAAAAAGTGATGCAAATTCCTATCACTATGCAATAAGGGTTAAAGGCTAAAAAGGTAGAGTAAATTATAAATAAAAAATAAAGAGCGTGATATTAAAAAAAAAATACGCACTGAGCAATTAATAGTTTAATATTAATTAATTAATAATTATACGTTGCGAAATCAATTTAGAAAACCTAAAAAGATAGTTTAAAAAATGTTTAATTTTTTCCGTCCTGTTATTCTATTTTAAAAAATAAACTGAACAAAAATTATATATTTTTTAAATAAATTCACTTGTTTGCGCTTTCTGAAAAGACTGTGACTGTTTCGAGTTCGGTACCCACGCCAAATTAATGTATTGCAACGGAAATTTTGAGCATAAAAACGTGAATTGAAATTAAAAAAAATTAAGTTTTATTTTCAGAATAAACATTAAATGATTATAAAAAAGTATTAAAAAAAAAAAAAAAACTATTTTTACCTTTATACTTATTTGTAGATCCTAGTGTAGATCCTATCAATATTGGCAAATGATGAATGGCAATTAGATATATGAATGGCAAATTTATTTTTGAAAGCGAAATTTTCTACTTCAACTATTTGAATAATGTATTAAAATTAAATTCAATCAAATAAAATCAGGTTAAATATTTTCTCAAATAAAGTAAATATATCATTTCAGCTAACGCCCAGTTTAGAATCGACCGTAAAATTACGCATACAATAAACCACACCGTCCATTCTCTTTCGGAGAACTGTGATGGACATTACGGCCATCTCGTCAGAAAATAAATCAAGGAATGCATTTCGGATCAAAGGTCAAGAAACACACAGGTCAGTTCGTGATGGAAAACCAATTTTCGTGACCTTGTTTTTCCCGGATATTTGATGGTTCCTCTATTGTTGCGGTGCAAAAACAGATTGCAGACAGTAGGCCACCGAGTTCCCTGAGATAAGGCGAGGTTATCAGTACTGGGATGAAATCCAGATATTCAGGTTGGAAATTATATTTATTAGGTTGCAAATTACATGCATATTTTTTGACAATATTATGAGTTTTGATTGGTTTAGATATATTTTCTCTTTATTTTATCCCTTCCTTACATAATGTAGGAAGTACGATGCAGAGATATTTAAAATGCGAACACCGCGCATATGGTTATTTTTCACTAATGATAAATATAACTGGGAAAATTTTCTAGCATTGAGGAAAAAGTAGTCAGGATGACCTTCGAATTTAAAATCACGTAACTCTAAATAGTTTAGCTTATGGTTTCTTCTTTAATAAAATGAATGACTGGTTGTATTTGTTTAGCTGCACTAATCGTGAATTTGTTTTACTTCTGAAAAATATAGCAACATATATTAACAAAATCATGCGTTATGTTTTCTGTAGCATGGTATTCCTTATTTTACCTTTGAAAAACACAGCAATCTGTGGCGGCTCGTGATAGTCTTTTTGGAGGGTACTAAATGCGTACCTAAAACACATATAATTTACATACCATCCAAGTGTCTCGTGGTGACTCCCCGTGGTTTCACCGCGTATCGCAACGGCCTACGTCGTCGACACGTGGGTTCAAGGTTAGAGGGTCCGTAGGTGACGGTCCTCTGACCAGCCGAAGCGCCGCAGGGAGAAAAACCTGCTGGCGCAATATAAGTCCCTCAGGACTTGGGTTCGGTGGTTGTCTGACGCACAGGGCTCTCTCTCAGGGGGCCTGCGGCGCAGCTTACTTTTATACCATTATTTTTACAAGAAATATTTTCCTTGTTAAATGGCAGAACTTTCTGGCAGTAAATAAAGTAAAGTATTTATTTTTAATAATAGTGGTAAGAAAAGAATAAATTTTGCAGCCATGCATTTAGTGCCCCAAATAAAGCCGGTCACGAGCCGCCAGTGACAGCAGCATATATTAAATAAGATATGTTTTATGTTTCCACGGTTTTCTACGGAGATATGTGTCAGAGATTGCTGATCAAGACGAAGAGCAGAGTTGTCAAGTCTCCGGCTTTTTGTACACCAGTATATTTTTAGAAAAATTGTTGTCCTTCTAAATCGAAGAATGTTCCGATCAAATAAAACAAAATTTTCTGTACTAAATTACTGGTATCCAAAAAGCCGGAGACTTGGCAGCTCTGGAAGAGTATTTACATACTTAAAGAGAAGGCAAGGGGTACAAGAGCTAAAAAATGGAAACGAAAAATCCTTTGCAGCTTTCGCCTCAAATTGACAGTTTCAAAAACTTTAAAGACTTTTATTTATTCGGGGGTTTTTTTTTCCGAAAAAGTATGGAGGGACTCCACTCCCTTTTCCGTCCAGTCTGATGTGCGAGTGCAAAAAGTAAAAAAGAAAAAAAAAATGGAATCGGCTGGATTTGAGCGTTCGACCTCCAGTTTTCATACTGGGGGCGTTACCTCAGCACTACTAATGCTTGATTACATCACAGCAATATTTATCACCTATACTCTGTCACATTTCCTTGCTGATTTTCCGTATAAAATTGGTAGCAAAAATGTTTGAAAATGATTTAAAAATGCATTAAATACTTGATCCGTCGACCGATTTTTGCGAAAATCTATAAATTTCTTGTGACAGTGGTCTATAACATATTCGCCAAATGAGAGCTCAATCAGAAGAACCGTTTGGATGTTACCGTGTTCACTCATTCACACACACACATACACAAATCACGATTACAATACTTTACTTACACTATGTATGGAACTATAAATAAAGAGGAATTGATAAATCTTCAAAATGGGGAATCTTCAACTGTAACCTGTTCCTCAGGGCCTGATTACTGCCGGGGCAAATTTCCACCAGTAATTTGAATAGAAGTTTCTTCCTTATTTAAACGCCTTATTCATTCTGGCATAATTAAGGCAAAAACATCTGTTTGCTGTTACTGGTGCAAGTTTGCCCTGGCGCTAGTTAGGTCCTGCGGTTCCACCATATTGTAACTACATACAAGTCCACCTGTAAATGTCAGCGAGTTTGATTCTCGCGGAGGTAAACTCCCATCAGTAAATTAGATTAGAAATTTTCGCTTTATTCATTCAGAATTTCTGTCATAAATATGGCGAAAATTGCTATTCGTTTTTGCTGGTGGAAATTACCCCCGGCGTTAATCAGGCACTGATCCCATGTAAACAAACAACATCCTCCATCGCGTGATTACACCCGCAGTTACTTCACTGGCAACCAGTAGACACTACATTATCTGTCTTCCCTTCTTTATTCATAGCTCTATTACGTAAAGTAAAAAATTCATTTGTGTCACTTTTGAAGCAAACTTATGACATTTTAGAACTGACAACAATGAACCCGAATTTTGTTCTAGAATAAAGATATTTTAATAATATATGAATAATATTTTCCTTTCTATAAAAATATAAATAATTTTTGAGCTAATACTTAGCTAAAAATATTAAATAAATTTATTGTCTGACCTTGCAGGAGACCTTGTTGGAGGCAACTTTCTGTTTGTTTCGCCAGTCCCAGACGTTGACGACCATATCGTGCTGTGAACCAATGGAAACCACATACTTCATGTTAGGGGAAAATGCCTATGAAAAAATGCATACACTATTAGAATATAAATGTATCTTATTTACTATAGTTTGGCGTACTACCAAAATGTGAATAAAAATAAACAGCTAAAGCAGGAGAAAGATTACTATGCATTTAATTTCATAATTAGTAAATATTATTGATGCAAGAGGTACGAGAAACTTGAAATATATATATATACAGGGTGTATCTAAATTGGTGACTGTAAGTGATGATAATACATGTCAAGAAAAACAATTGTATAATTCAAAATTAGTAAATATTATTGATGCAAAAGGTACGAGAAACTTGAAATGTATATGCAGGGTGTCCCAAATACATTGACCTCGGCTTTTATTCCTTAAATATTGATCATAGACATACATTATAAATTATAAAATTACGTAAAAAAAGTTACAAAATTTAATGAAATCGATTAAAATTTTCGGGGAATAAAATTTGAAGAAATAGAAAATTTAAATTTTTATACTACCCCCTTACAATTTTTTTCCCAATGAGTAAAATGTGTCCCATACACTAATAAGGTCATGTACAAAATTTCAGCATTTTATTATAAAAAGTCGCCGAAATATGTTTAAATAAAATTGGTGAGGGGTTAATCATAAATTAAAATGTAAGTGTTTATAGATAGAGTGCGGATAACGCGGCGTAGAAATGCATCATAAGCAAATAAAATATGCCTCTTATCTTTAGTTTTATTTAAAAATTTACAAAACTACGCTTCCTGAAAAATATCTTAAAATTTTATATGATGAATTAAAGAATAAAACTTTATCGTATGCACGGATGGAAAATATTTTGAACAAGCTTTGTAATCTTTCAGCAAAGTTATTATTTCTACACAGTTTAGATATTTTTGGGCCAATATAAACACAATTATTAATTATTTATGAAATCATTGTTTCTTTCGTAATTTGCGTACAACCCTTGAAACGCGATCATCCGACATTATTTTTCCCCTTTGAGAACTTATATCCAAGCATCGAAAACTCGTTAAAGTCATCATTTATGTATTTTCACATCTCTGCGGTTTTTTATGATAAAATACTGAAATTTTGAAATGACCTTATTAGTGTATGGGGGCACATTTTATTCATTGGGAAATTTTTGGATAAGGGGGCCGCATAAAAATTTATATTTTGCATTTCTATAAATTTAATCCCCTGAAAATTTTAATCGATTTCAGAAAATTCTGCACCTGTTTTTACGTATTTTTGTAATTTATAATATACGTCTATGATCAACATTTAAAAAATAAAAGCCGAGGTCAATGTTTTTGGGACACTGTGTATACAGGGTATATGTGAATTAATGATCAAAACCGCAAGATACATGCCAAGAAAAACAATTTTTGTATAGAAATCAACGGTCGCAAACTACTTATTTAGACAAAAATAAAGGGTGTTCCACATCATCCCGAACCACCGCCCTCTGAATACTAGGCCTACGCGCTGAAACAAAAATGGCGGCTGTCGTAGGCGGATTATTTTTAGCCTTTGTACGTCCCCTTGAATCTCGACATCAGTTTTTCTTAAAGTATTCTTTGCCTTTATTTATTTTTATATATAAAAAAAGGGAAGAATACGTTTAGAAATTACTGGGGACCGTACAAACGCTGGAAAAAATCCGCTTATGACTGCCGCCATTGTTGTGTCAGCGCACAAGGCCTAGTATTCAAAGGGTGGTGGCTAAACAAGAATTTTCGTTGATATCTGTGACATGAAAATATTAGATATTCTAAGGAAACTTCCAATATAAATTTGACGAAATCACAAGAAGTGTTAGAAATGATCATCGTCCATATTCAAACAACTGAAATGATTTCTTTGTTTGAAAATGATTTCTTTCAAACATTATTGAAAGTAAAATTTAAGTTATGTAAACATAACTTTAAAAATAATGTTTGAATTTTATTATTTTTGTAACGCATTTAATCAGGATTCTTTTAGCCCATTTTTATTTTCAGAAAATCAAATTTAAGCAAACGCTGCTGTTTAATTGGTTGATTTATGACGGCCGATTACCTACTCGAGGGATGTATTCCTTAGGGGATGTGCCCTCCATAGTGGTCTTTCTAAGGGGTCCTAATCCGTATTTACGGAAAGGTTAGAAAAACCACGGTAAACTCTGAAGGGTTAGGTCGACGAGTGCGACAGGGGTTTGAACACAGCACCTCCCGTCTACCAGCTTTGAGAGCAGAACCTCTTAGCCCCTAGTGGGGCGCTGCTGTTTAGATAAATGTATAGAACAAAGAAAATACCTCAATTTTTAAAAAGTAACTTTCCTACAGACCGCAATTAAAAAACAGTGCTACAAGTAATTAAAAAACAGTCAAATAAAACTTAAAAACTTCACTTTTTAGATTTCTAAAAATATTTTAAAAATCAAACATTTAATTAAAGAATTGAAAAAAAAATTGAACATTAATTGAAAAAAATGTTTTTGAATAAAAAAAAAATATATATGAATTGTAACTAACGAATTTTTTTAACAGAAATAGACTTCTGGAAACTTAAATATGCGAATTCAAATTACATTTCATTCCGCCAAATAGTTCTTGAGTTGTACATAAAAAACTATTCGCAGCGCAATCTATTTTGCAACGATTTCAAATGAATTTAACATTAGGAGGTCCAAACTTTAAACCTTCATAATTCCTAAACCATCTGACCTTATTACCGTAATTTCCGGCGTATAATCCGCGGATCAAACAATTCTGTTTGATTTTATTAGATTCTGTTTGATATTAGTAGAAAGCACAAAATATAATTGTTTTTTATCATTTTTACAGCCCATTTAATCTGAATTCTTTTGTCACACAAGCATAAAACAAAGTATAAAACAAAGAAATAGCACTAAAGACCCCTCCCCTACTCCACCCCCCTCCGTCAAAAAAAAAAAAAAAGAAAATCAGAAAATTTTAAAGAAAATTCACTCATTCAACAATAAAAAAAACAAAACTGCTACAACTGAATAAAATTATCGATGTACCAAGAAAAACGTAACGTTTACTCGATGTCTCAATTTTCCCAAGTAATATACTAAGCTTTCCCTCAGACAACATTTTAAAAACAAAATTTTCATACTTAAATAATCTCACTTATAAGTTTCTATTTTAGATTTCTATCGAATTTACAATCATTAGCTTTAAAAAATAAAATCGCTTAACAAGGAACATAACGGGAAGTTTACACAAGTTTTATAAAAATAATTCACACCAGAATTTTTATTTAAAACTATTTAACTTCTTAATTTAATCTTTTTTTTTTCTTCTTTTATTTATTTTATAAAAACATTTCTGGTTCAAATCAACATATTTCCATTTGGTACCGGTCAAATGACCATATTTTAAAACTTATATGTTTAAAAGTTTATAAAGATTTTAAGGATATATATGTAATAATAAAAAATTTTCGCCCTATTTCTTTAGTTAAATTATTCCAAATTCTTCAATTCTTTTTTCCCTCTCTTTTTAAAATATCTCTTAAATCTATTTTGTATTTTATTCCATAACTTAATCAAAATATTCTTTTATTTATCATTCTAAAAATCTTAATCTGTTAAAAGCTACACGTATTTATTAAAACCTTATTCTCTTAAATTGCAACTGCCTCTAAACGCACCTGCCCAATTTCTTCTTTTGAGACATTTAATTTTTATTCTTTGGAACTTTTGTAATACCATTTTTATTTCTATTTAATTCATTCGGCATCCCAGGATTCCAAGCGGTTTTCGCGCCCAAAGGCCTTTTTACCTTTTTAATTTGCCGCTTATGTTAAAGAGTTTTAATCATACGTCAGAGACACGTCTTCGTGGCCTCATTTTTTCATCCATTAGCGAGAAAGCTCCGCCTTCTTTATCCCCCTAGCGCCCTCCGAACATGGATGCGAGTGGACCAGCTTGTTCGCGCGTTTTGTACTTTTGGACAAAATTTTGAAGTATTTATACGGTTACACTGGCTTCGGAGACAGAATTTACACGAATTAGTGGTTGTCATCTAATTGCCGTCACTGGGGAGTCTACACTAATGCATCGGTAGTATGTTCTTCAAGCTCGGCTAATTCTTCAAGATCTTCAAATGTGTTCAGTTTTTTATGAAGCGAAAGTTGGTGGAGTTGCTTTCATCTCTGTGATCACAATAAAGCCACTGCTCATCTATTAAGTTATTAAGTCTTCTTTTTAATGTTTTTGGGAAATTTCTTCTGGATTTCACTGCCTCTGCTCAATTTTTACGACCGCAAATACCTTATGATTTCCGATGTGATATACTTCGAGATTTGTCTTCATGGTGAGTGACTCGAAGTGATGCCCTGTCCGGTTGTCATGACTACATTTCAACGATCTCGACTGCGGCTACCTCGATATGATTATCAGGTAATTTTAGTGGTTTCGGACTGAGATGTTCCGATTGTCTGGTGGAAAGAACGTTCAAGTCGCCAGCAATAGCGATCGTCTATAATGAGCCAATTTTCGACAGGAATGTATCATATATATATATATATATATATATATATATATTATATAAAGTGTTTTTGAAAAACAAATGGAAAAACAAATAGAAATTTACAAAAAAATCAATAAATAAAAATAAAATATTATAAATATAAATTCATAATTTATAAACATTGATGATATTTTTGTTATAACTTTAAAAAAAAATTGTTTGTTTTACTAGTGTAGTTTGTAGAGAATTTACCGTAATTTCCGGCGTATAATCCGCGGATCAAACAATTCTGCTTCAACCCAGAAATTTTATTCAAAAATTGAAGTCAAATATTTACAACGATCTAGAACGTCACATTTAATAAAATAAAATTTCTGGGTCAAAACATGATTGTTTGATCCGCGGATTATACGCCGGAAATTACGGTAATTTTCTTTATTTTTAAAAAGAAATAAAAACATGTAACTCTGTTAACTTGCTGAAAAGTTAACATGGCAAAACCGATGAAAATCGATGTTTCTAGATACTTGAGTTTAAAGTTTTGCCTTCGGAGGGATCATCGATCTGTGCGGCTGACTGTTTACGACTCATACGATCGTAATTTTAGCAGTTTTTTTTATCGACATTCTTCAAACATTGTAAAAATACTAATAATAAAAATTACCTTTTTACGCCATTTCACCCGAATTCTTTTCGCACATTTTCATTTTCAAAATATCACATTTAACAAGATGCTGTTTAAATAATAGCACAGAACAACGAAAAACACCAATATTAAAAAATAAAAACTTTTACTCAGACAACAATTAAAATAAAAAAAAAATGTAACAATTAATTAAAATTGTCGACATACGAGGAAAATTTCCCTGCTTTCTAATAATTTTTCCAGTTTCATATTTTCTGAGTAATATTAAGCTTTTATCCAGACAACATTTTTTAGAAACACAATTTCTACAGTTGAAGCAAAGCAACACAAACTTTACCTTTTAGTTTTCTACAAACTTTTAATGACTTTTTTTTTTTTAAACTTTGATTAATAAAATAAAATAAATAATTTACTAATATTTAATAATATTTAAAAATATTTAATAACTTAGATACTATATAATAATTAGATAAATATTTTAAAACTATTTAATAACTTAGATATTTAACACTAGAACTACCGAAAATGTTACTCAAGTTTTTTAAAACTATTTCACACCAGAAATTTTATTTAAAACTACTTAACTTATTCATTTAACGTGTTTTTTGTGAGTTTTATAGTTAATTTATATAAGAAAGAAATTCCTGGTTCGAATCGTAATATATTCATTTGGTAACCGTCAAAATGACGGCTCATGGTAGTTCTAGTGTTAACAGTTTATAGAAAATTTCAGGATAATTTGTTTTGTCTCTCACTAAAAGTTAAGCTTAATCAGGTTCCCTAAAGTTTTTCAAATGTTTTTGGAAAATTATACCATTAAAGAATAAGGCAACCAACTTTTAAATTTATCAAAAAGAAAGATCAAACATATTATCAAACCATTTTTAGCTCAGCGTAAAATCGTACAAAACGTACATATAATAACGTACACAAAATCATCGCTTTTTAACCCTTCTTTGCATGAGTTTTTCTTTTACAATTGTGTTTTTTTATACATATATTAAATGTTAGACACCAGAAATTTTAAGATAGATTTTTAACTTTGTTCAGCAACACAGTTGATGGGAAATTTACTGGATTAATATTTCTATATAAATATAGTGGTGGCAAAGAAGTTGATTTATTTATTAAACGTTAAATAAAAAGTGATGGAAATTTACATCACTATGCAATTAAGGGTTAATTTTTTTGTAACATACTTTCATTTTCAAATAATCAAAATTAAGGTGGTTCACGTATGACCTGCTCAACAACGCAAAACTTTCTAACACATTTTCTGACTCATTTTTAAAAGAAAATGTATAAAATTGGCCGGGAAGCAATTTGGAATCGAAATGAGTTTTCCATTTTTTGATAAATAAATTACTTATCGAGTTATAAGGGATTCATGTCACGTGACGATACTTTTTTCACCCTTTACGTGCTGCGGCGTAGAAAATTAGGTTCAAAATGCCGAATTTGACAGTATTTTCTGAAAGATCTTCTGACTTTACCAAAAAATGGAAAACGTCTTTCGATTAAAAAGTTTCTGAATAAGAACATCTGCCAATTTAATGCGTTTCCGAACAAAAATGAATTATAAAATGGTCATAAAGTAGCCCGTTGTTTAAATGATAGTACAAAACAAAGAAACAGCACCAAGTGCTTTAAAAAAATTCTCTCATACAGCAATTAGAGAAGAAAACTGCCAGAATTAATTAAAATTATCGATATACAGAGAAAAACTTTCTTATCTCTAATAATTACCAGGAGCCTCTAATTTAACGTTCTTCTGAGTAATGTTCAACTTTCACCTAAACAACTAAAAAATTACAATTAAACCACAATTAAATAAAAGCACTAGCAAATTTTATATTTTGGATTTTTACAATTTTTTAACGTCACCTTTTAAACCCTTTTCTTAAAGATCTCGTTTACGAAAAAGAACCAATATCATATTTTATAACTTGGATGTTTAACAATTTATAAAGATTTTCAGGTTTTTTTTAAAAATCTCATTAGAGTTAATCTTTTTAACATTCTTTGTGATTTATCAAGCATTTTTGAACAATTACATTTCAGCTAAAGAAACAGTATCAAGCTATATAAATGTTTACTGAAAAAATTATAATTATTTCTTTAGAAATTTTTGAAAGTATAACTTTTACTTTATATCAGTATAATGAGCAAAATATAATTGCTTTTTATTGTTTTTACAACATATTCCTTTGACACATTTTCATTAAAAAAAAAAAAAAAAATGAAAAAAAGAAAGAAAAATGAAATTTAACAAAACGCTATTTAAATGATAGTACAGAACAAAGAAACCAGTATCAATGTTTTTTTGAAAAACTTTCACTCAAACAACAATTAAAAAGCAAAACTGTCACAATTAATTAAAATTATCGGAATACAAAGAAAAACTTCCTGCTTTCTAACAATTGCACGACGTCTCAAGTTTCACATTTTTCTAAGTGATGCTCGGTTATTCAGGTTAATAGGTTGAACAGTGTTCTTCTTATGCAAGAGTGGACTTAGAAACGGTTTTGAATGCGCGTGGTAGCTGATCACACTGTCTAGATGACCTCTTCTGGATGAACAGTGGTGTAGAAATTAAAAAATTATGGCAGGCGCTGTAAGAAGAAGAGAAATGTTTCTGGATCTTAAAATACTTTGTATACTCTTCCTAATTATCCACGATTCCAAAAAAGTGTTCTCTTATTTTCAGAAACCAAAAAATATCCGAGATTTAACCCTATCACTATGTCCTATCGAAACATGCCCTGTTGTTGCCCATGACAAATATGCTATCTATTTTTCAAATTAAAAAAACAAAACAAGTACCACTTATATTTGTACAGTTTAATTTTTACCGTGTGTTACAAACATTATGATATAAGATGTCACCGGCTGAAACTACTCAGTGAGTGATAGATTTTTTTGACAACTTGTTGAAAGTGCTTGGGGTCTGCGTGGACCCCAGGACACAGTGATAGGGTTAAAGCTGCGTTTAGACCCGATCCTGAGAAAACTGTCCTGAGATGGTTATAAATCAAACCTCTTCCCATTCTTCTCGAATTATTTTGTGGTTATCGACAAAAGAAAGGGGAGTTTCAACAAAAGAAAGGGATGTTTCCCCAACTGTCAACGGCTCCCGCTCTTGAACTCTGACCTTTAGACATGCTAAAAATTTACCGCTCAACCACTTCAGAGAAAGCGACACATAAGAACGCTGTCTGTTTGGACCTTCAGGTTGTTAGTCAGTCAGTTCCCTAATTCCCCTTGTTAATGTTAAATCTATGAGTGTGGAATGCATTCGTATATTTAAAATATCTCCTCGGGAAATTAATATTTTTAACTTCTTTTTTCTGTGTACACTTCTTAAAGGGTGTTTCTTGTTTTAGCTTTGGAAATATTTCTAAAATATATACTTAATTTTATTTGAAGTGTTAAAATCTTACTCACAATTCATCGGCTTCTAATAAATGAGAAATTAAATTAAGCATATATTTTAGAAATATTTTGACAACTAAGAAAAAAAAGCGACATCCTTTAAGAACAGTGATAATAGAACAGAAAAAAGAAGTTAAAAATATTAATTTCCTGAGGAGATATTTTGATATACAAATGCATTCTACACCCATAGGTTTAACATTAGTGAGGGGAATTGGGTAGCTGACTCACTAACAGACTTAACCCATTTGCATCATTAGCGCATATATGGGTGAATTTCTTTTTTTTTTTAATTCAGAAATTCCGAATTCGTGTCAGAATTTCAAAATAGTAATTTTTGCTTTATTTAATGACAGACGCTTCGTGATTACAGTAAAAATTCTTATATAATCATAGAATAAGATCACTAATATTAATTAAAATATCGTATAGTGTTGCAAACAGATATAATTGATATATAGTGTTACAAACATATATAGTGTTAATATGTATATAGTGTTAATATATATTCTAACATAAACAGATATAGTGTTACAAGCATTTATAATTATAATAAGTGTTACAAACAGATCACAAAAAGGCTTATAAAAAACCTTTTATTAAAATATCGACATATGTTTCCACGCTCAAACGGCGCCATTATCAAGAAACTACAACGATAAACAAACTATTCTCTCAATTTTTTGAAAATAAACTTGAAAAACATAAATCACCAAATCAGATATGTAAAAAAAGGAGGTGCTTAAAATAGTGAACTGTAAAACGTGAAAATTAATATTTATTTATTGCTTTTTTAAAGCTGAAAAATACCTCGTACCAAATTTTAGAAAAATCAAATGAGGCTGATTCGTTGCAAATGTTCTCGTTATTAAATATAATTATTAAAAAAATTATCATTACAATATTATGTAGGATGCATATGGCATAATATCAAATATGACACAAGTACTACAGCATTGGCAAGACTACATAAAACCGAGACTTTAAAATTTGATTTTAAAAACAGTAAAATAATTTATCCATCAAGACTTTATTTCTCATCTGTTAACCGTGAATCAATAGAAATCTATATGCGTAACAAAAGCATTTGCAACGAAACAGCTACCTAATTTGATTTACCTAAAATTGGGCATGAGGTATTTTTCAGCTTTAAAAAAGCAATAAAGGAATATTAATTTTCACGTTTTAGAGTTGACTCTTTTAAGCACCTGCTTTCTTTACATATATGATCTCGTGATTTATGTTTTCAAGTTTATTTTCAAAAATTTGCGAGAATAGTTTGCTTATCGTTGTAATGTTTCTTGATAATGGCACCGTTTCAGCGTTGAAACATATGTCGATTTGTTAATAGAAGGTTTTTATAAGCTTTTTTATGTTCTGTCTGTATCACTTAAGCATTTTTATCTATATTGTAAAAGTACTTCTTTCGGAAATTTAGGTAAGGATTTGGAATTTCTGAAGAAAAAAAAAATCCTGAAATGCTCGCATATGTGAACTAATGATGCAAATAGTTTAAAGTAGAATTTTTGAAATAAATGTTTTTTTTCTGCCTGTTACCAAAAAAAAAAAAAAAAAAGAAAGAAAAGACTGAAATGTTTTCGAGTAGTTTCTACAGTGCATTAAAAAATTGCACATTAGAAATATAATCAATATTTATAGGGCTTCGTCATGTCCATTATCAAACGTTGAAGATAGAAAATAATAGACTTTGGAAAAGCTCACGTGACTTTAAAAAATAACCCCTTTAAGAGCCTATGCTAGTCATGCGAAGAAACGCTCAAGCTAATACTAAGTCTATGAGAAGGTTATTTTCAAATTTCTCGCTAGCATTTTAATATTTTGAAATAATTTTTTTCTCTCTTAGGGTAGCTGAGGTCGATCTTTAACGTTGAGTGTTTTTACTTTTTCGATTTTGGTTAAAGGTTTTTTTTTTTTTTTTTTTTTTTTTTTTTTTAATAAGCGAACATTTTTAATTTTGGAACCGGTTGGAACCGGTTCTGAAAGTGAAAGTATCCTGATATAATAGAACTGGAACCAAAATCGAAAAAGTGAAAAACCACAACGTTAGAGATTGACCTCAGCTATCCTAAGCAAAGAAAGGCATTTACAAATATTAAAATGCGAGCGAGAAATTTTAAAATAACCTTCCCATTAACTTGCACGTTCCATCGCATGACTAGTGTAGGCTCTTAAGAGCCTACGCTAGTCATACGAAGACACTCGCAAGTTAATGTTAAACCAACGGCAAGTTTTTTTTTTTTTTTTTTTTTTTTTTTTTTTTTTTTTTTTTTTCAATTTTGCAGTTTGCATTTCGATACTTGTAAATAATTTTTTTGCATAGGTTATCTGAGGTCGATTTCTAACAGGGTACTTTTTTACTTTTTCTATTTTTATTGCAGAATTCTTTTTATGATCTTTTTATGATCTTTATAATTCTTTTTATGAAATTTTTATTTCGGAAAGTGTTTCGAAAATCAAATTGTTCTCATAAAAAAAAAAAAAAACTGCAACCAAAATCGAAAAAGTAAAAATGTATCTGGTTAACCCTTTCACCCTTTCAAGGGCAGTGGTTGCAAATGCTACCACTTATTTTTAATTCCAAACTGCCAAATAGCACTTAGAATATTTAATAAAATTTTGCTTTCATAATGCATGTGAAGAAAAGCAAGTATTTATTTTCTAATAAATTCGTTTGTAAATTCTGGCGTCAGTCAATCAGTTCACCATTTTACAAACAGAATTACTCTGTGCCTGAAAAAGTTAAACACCGACCTCATATATCTATGCTTATTTTTTTCTTAATATTGAATCCCATAGGTTTAAGATTAGCTTGTTTGTATTGTCGCGTAACTAGCGTAAGCCGTTAATTTAATGGGGAGAGCTTGGGCCTCGTGATCTCTTCTTTTTCTTATGTCCCTGTTAAACTTTTCATATAAATATGTTTTTCTACGTATTTATCTGAATTAGTGTTCTTCTTATGCAAGTAGTCTGAAGAAAAAGTTTTGGAACAGATGCTTTACACTCACGCAAACAAATAGTTTGGCGACTGTTTAGTTAGCGCGATTTTCAAGACCGCGCCAAACGAATAACTTAATACAATGGCTAGGTTGCCATTAAAGGAAAAAATCCCCTAAATTTGGCGACTTTTTTCCTTTTTATAACCGATTAAAAAAAAAAAAAATTGTGCGTGAGTGTATGACATCATAGCCAAAGTTTTGAATGCATTCGGCCTCTGATCAGTTTTAAGATAAGATAGAAAAAAAAAATAAACAAAAGCTTACCACACAATTGATCCCATGTTTGTGGCCCGACAGATCTGCAACTTGTGTGAGTTTCTGTACATCCCATATCCGCACGTGAGAGACGGCTCCACACTGTTAATAAAAGAAATAAATATAGGTTAACTTCAGCAAGCATTGATTAAGATGTTTTGTTACATATTTAATCTATTCCTTTACAATCGTTACAGTTTACTTTACAAAGGTCGCCATCTCTTGTTCCCATTTATTGCTTTCTCTAAGATTCGTTACAATCTTGTAGTTACAATTCGTTACAATCTTGAAACTGTAATGTACTTTACGATATCTATATCCATGGCTGGCTTTTAACTTTTACACATTTTTGTTAGCATTAAAATTTCATGGTAAAAAAAAAAAAGCGTAAAAATTCACATTTATGTCCAGCGTTGTCCAATCTGGTGGATTTTTGATTCAGAAATTCTAAATAGCAATTTCCAAAAAAAAAAAAAAAAAAAAATCATCTTATTTTTACCTTTTCTTAATTTTTAATATTTCATTTTTAATCTCGGCGTATAACGCACTCCTGTAAAATTTTATCAATTTTACCAAGAATGTGCGTTATTTAACCCCTTGAAGGGCGGTGGGATATCATATATCCCACTTAATTTTAATCCACAAATGCCATAGTGACAGCACAATGGCAACAGAAGTACTTTGTCCCGGAAAAGATACTTTTCTTTCTGCTTATAATAATTATTTTTTAATGCTGTGACATCACGAAAATCCAAAAGTGCCTGCACGATGAAATTAAATTGAAACACGGCTAGAGACATCCAAGAGATTACATTGAGATAATGTTGAGATGGAATTTGGATGCTATATTTACTTGTATGTCAGCAGGTCATCCTTTCATCTTTCGGAGGACTGAATGGAAAAGAATACAAAGTTTAGATGACCCAAAACACACTCAACAATTGACGACGACAAATAACAGAATGGCACTCACAGTGCAATGACAGTGAAATCTAACATGGATGATTGTTACTTTTGCCACAAAACAGTTGTCGAAATATACGACCCATATTTAGTCAACGCTTTTGTATGTAAACTAAGCAAAATACGAATTATTGAATCTCTTTTTAGCTGCAGAGATGTATGCAGTAATATGCCTTTAAGAATGGAACGCGGGTTTCGTGCCCAGGATCTTATTCAGCCAAGGAGTCCCGGATTGCTCGGATTAGAAAAATCTTTGTTGTCACGTATTTTCTTTTTTTACCGACTTCAATATATATATATATATATATGCATTTGCATTATATGGCATTTTTTGTGGATATTCGATTTTTGGGGGAAAAATAAATCTAATTTTTAATGATTTATCTCGCTATATTATCACATCCATCGAAGCATAAATTGAATGCGAAAAACTGCAATAGATCCACAGTCAACTTCCTTAATATTTTTAGTACGGTTCAGGACTGGCGACTATTTTTATATTCAGTCATACTATAATTTACAAAAAATGTCCTTTGTAAGGCATATCGTCGCTACCATGTCAAACTGTCGAATGTAAAAAAAATACAGTTTTCATTACTTTTCAAAAAGGGCCGATTGTCATCACTAGATTTTATTAGGACTCATCGCCTAGTAAAAATACTAATAAAATTTCTGTGAAGAACAGGGTTGCAAGTTTAGTCATCATTTTTATTCAGAAATGCCGAATTCATACGGAAAAATTGAGATTTTTCTTTTTTTTTGTTTTACTTCAAGTACTGGATTAATTTTAACACAATTATTCAAATTGGTAAAGAAATAATTCGTATTACTTCAAGTAGTTACGAAATGAATGCCATTAAAAAAAGCAAATTTTCCGTTTGAAATTTCTGGTACTGATACGAAATTTCTGAAAGAATAAGCGGGAAGACAAACTGTCAACCCTGGTGAAGAATACTATTAAAATTTAATGGTGACAACCGACCCATTTTTAAAAGTAATGAAAAATGCAATTTTCACATTCGACAGTTTGACATGGTAGCGACGACATCATTTGAAAGAGTCCTGGTATAAGTGTATAACAGAGATTATTTTTCAAAAAATGGTACGAATAGAATAGAAAAATAGTCGCTGAGACGTACTGTTCCGAACCCCGTAATCAAAAAGTTAAAAACCGCATATACACGAACAGACATTGTAATAATGTATTACGATATTGTTTTTGATGTATTATCGTTAGAAAGTACATATTACTGCTTGATTTGAAATTTTAAGAAAGGTTTATCTAATTTTCATGAACTTCCATTAACATAAACATCTGAGCTAATTTATTTAATATGTAAAAATTGAGAAACATTGAAAAGACAATTTTAATTTTAACTCTGCATTACTACAATTCTTTACAGAGTTCGTACGCTTTTACCACAATTGTTTAATATAATTTTTCTATTTAATATTTAAATAGCAGAAATTGTAGACACCTCGTTTAATTTCAAGATTTGTAATACTTTTCTGCATTTAAATAAGGCGAAAAATTGTGTTATATATGAAAAAATATTAAAAAATTGTGGTAAAAACGTACGAACCCTGCTTTAAGTTATTTATGTTAGGTTATTTTCCATCAGGTTAATTTTTTTTAAATTACATAATTTGAATTAAAACTTATTGTAATACAATTTGATTACTCCACACTTACATATATTTTAATTTATTTAAGCGAAAACTTATCATTTGCCAATTGCACAGTTGTTTCCGCTTTTTGGAACTTATCTTGCGGTAATGCAAAATTTTATTTTCTAATCCTCGGTATACTTGCATACTTCTACTGATGTCTGGTCCTATATCTATTAAATGCTGTCTGAGGAATTCCAGTTTTTCAAAAACTTCTGAGAATTCTTTTACTGTTATTTATTTTTTTTTTTTTTTTATTTTTTTTTTTTTTGGCATTTTCAAAATTTTCAGATTTAATCAGATACCAGTTTTCAATTGTGGATGGTCTATTAGTAATGTGACGGAAATTTTAAAATTAGGAATTTATGGAATTAAACGTTATAAAATAAGAAAAGAAAAGAAAACTGTTGAGTTTATGTAAAAAACGTAAAGTTAGAATTTTCTATTGGTCCACTTTTGAATACCATTTTTTTCAGACAAAAATTTTCTATTGCAAACTTTGTAGAAATTTACTGCGAAGATTATTTCTTTCTCAAATATTGTAGGAACCTACCACGAAAAATTTTCTTCGGAAATACTGGTATTCAAAAAGCGGACCCTATAAACCAAGTCGTCAGAATAAAACTGTTTGCTTTATGAAAAACAAAAAACAGTGCAATAAAAAAGTGACAGAAGTTAATGAAAATTTTTTTTTTCGCAAAATTTATTGACATCCCAGCTGAAAGATTTATTGTTTTTTTCACATAAAATCATTATTGTTTTTCTTTTTGTCATTTTTTTTCCTATCTTATTTTTTTCTGTTTTTAATGAAATGTGCCCTCAAAAACTTGCATATAATTTTTTAAAAATATAATTGACAATTTTGCTTGAAATGTATCATTCCGGATTGATAAAAATGTAAAGTAACTAAGTTATAAGTTATAAAGTAGTAATTTTAAGTTTCAAACTAGTGGTTGAAATTATATGCGTGTAACAAATTTATATTTTTTAGAAGTTAATCTTCATTTTTTCAGTCTGAGATTATTTAACCGTTTGAGTGCTGAAAATTCGGCCTATAATCCGCGGAACAAACAATTGTGTTTCAACCATTGATTAGAAATATAAATAGACAGCGGACCAGAAACCCTTTCTTGAAGAAAATATGTCCTTCCCCACCAGCAGGTGTGGTGGGGGAACATTATGCCAAACAGGTTTCTTTTATTACGAGAACGGAAACAAAAAGTTGCCAAGAAAGGGATTACCGCCAGAAAGCGGCAACCTTTCGCCTTTTTTTTGGCGATGAAAGGTGAAAGATATTTTCTTCAAGTCTGTCGGAAGAAAAGAAAGGAGTCCGCTGTCCATTTATATTACTAGTCAATGGTTTCAACCCAGATATTTTATCTTATAAAATGTAACTGATTAGATCGCTGTAAATACTTCGACTGTTGAATAAAAATTAAATGATTTCAATTATTGAATAAATTTTCTGGGTTGAAACAAAATTTGTTTGATCCGCAGATACATTGCAGCGCTATCGCGCTTCATAGCACTCAAACGGTTAACCCTTCCCGGCACAGACAAATTCTGTTCCTAAAATGCGAAATTACTGACTGACACCGGAATTTACAAATGACTTTTTTAGAAAATAAGAACTCCTTATTTTAAGCTTTCATTAAAGAAGCAAAATTTTATTAAAATATTCTTGGTGCCGAATGCAAGTTTGGAATTAAAATTAGGTGTGCCCGGAGTGGGACCGCTGTGCTGGAAAGGGTTAATTAGAAATACAATGGAATTTCAATTTGTAGAACTAAAGAAATAAATGCAACATCCAAAAACTAATGATTCATCAAATTTAAAATACTTTTTGAAATTTTAATTGAAATTCATAATTTTGGATGGTGAAAAATTTCGAAGTTAACAATGTTCATTTTCTTTAACTTCCATTTCAGATTGAAGAACTAGCTTTTAAGTTATAATAAGCGTAATTAATTTATGCCCTTGAAATTAGTTGTTTATAACTGTTTCTCACGAAACAATCCACAATGCTACACTTATCAAACAACTGTATGACCCAGAGAACAATGGAGAAACGTAACTCAGCCTTCAATAATGAATCTTTTATTTTTCTTCGTTTATACTGCTGTCACTTCTTTACCTGATTTTTCTTTTGACAGCTGTTTTTCAACGTTGCCAATGAAAAACAATCCATATATTTCATCAGCTTACAACTGGACTGGATTGTTACGAAATTCTCTTACGTTGTTGACTGACATATTTTATTGTTAAAGTGACTGATAACTTTTTGTTTCTTTCCTCCTCTGCATGAATCAATCTCGGTATTTTCAAAATTCATCTTCCATTTTTCAAGGAATGTAAGAATGAGTATATGTAAGATTTGTCCATTCTGGAGTAAACTGTGACCGTTGCTTTGTATTATTTCTATGTCTCAGTAGAGACCCTGTCTAAGCACTATTAGGAACCGTGTTACACGTTCACCACTCTTTACGATTAGTAATCTTTGTCTTTTTTATGACAGAAATCCTGCGTTTAACGATTTCTATAAGAAAATACAGGTACTTCTTTCTCCGGCCTGTGCTTCGTTTGTACATGATTTAATACAACCCTGTTCAGGCCTGTTTAATGTTTCGGAATAATATGTCAGGCCCTAGAGCATAATGAAGACTTCACGTGACAAGACCTGTACTCGATTCGGCCCGCAGACAAACTTTCAAATGTTCCAGTTGGGCCAGTAAAATAAATACAATTATTTTAACGGGCTTGGGCGGGCCTATAAAAAATTTAAGAGAACCGATCGGCCCAGTATAACAAATTTAATAGGGTCAGTCTAAGCAGATAAAATATGAGCAATTTTGAATGGACCTAGCTGGGTCGAGAATAAGTATATACAGGGTGTAACTGAAATGCTTCAACAAACTTTGAGGGATGATAGTACTCATGAAGATGAACAAAAAATGCAATAGAACACGGGGTCGCAAATGACATTTAACCCTTTCAGGGACAGTGGTATGTCTAAAAAATCACTTAATTTTAATTCCAAAACGCCACAATAGCACCAGAATTTTGCTAAAATCTTTTCCATTTAATATTTATGTGAAATATAGCCTTTTTCTTATTTACAAACAATTTTTTTTGTAAATTCCGGTGCCAGTCCATTTTCAGACGCATTTTCTCTATTTTTATCCTTTAAGCCTTTTAGGGGCAAACTACTTTTAGTACTAAAATGTTGAAATAAATGACTGGCACCGGAATTTATAAAAAAATTTGTTTGTAAATGAGAAAAAGGCTATATTTCACATACATATTAAATGGAAAAGATTTTAGCAAAATTCTGGTGCCATTATGGCGTTTTGGAATTAAAATTAAGCGCTTTCATAAACATACCACTGCCCCTGAAGGGGTTAAACGTCATTTGCGACCCCATGTTCCATTGCATTTTTTGTTCGTCTTCATGAGTACTATCATCCCTCAAAGTTTGTTGAAGCATATCAGTTACACCCTGTATATATGCTGCACGAACCGATGTTAGGTTGACTACATAAATATAGAAAAGTAACATGTTCAGAGTCGAGATCTGCATAGGACAGTTACAAAGTGCTTGAGCTTGGGCTTAATTTTTTCAGCAGACTCGGGCCGGGCTGACTTACATTTTTTATTACATATTCTGGCCATGCCGGACCTGGACTTAATTGTTCCCAGAACGTATCGGGCAGGCAATTTTATTTTCTAAAAATAATAGCAATAATGAACTATTGTTAGCGGAATCGTTGGAAATAACTTTTATTATCTTACTAAGAAATATTTTCAAAAATCTACTTTTTACAGCTGTAAAAGATATGATGTTTTAAACACCTTTTCTTTTGTTCTAAAATACCCTTTTTAACGAGTCTTTATTTGAATGTCATAGTCTAAGTGTCTAAGTGATCATTAATGTTGTTATTTTGTATAGTCTGAAATATACTGTAAAAATCTGTGTGTAGTAATCTTTAAAATAATCTTAATTGTATGTTTAAAAAAAAAATCGGAATTTTTTGTAGAAATTGAGTCAGGTATTTGAGTCGGGTCGACACAGGTCATTCGAATCATTAGTTTTCGAGATATAGAGAAATTTAAATTTTCGACGGCCTAAGGGAATATTAGCGTCTACACCGTCTAACTTCGGCATCACAAATAGTGATTACAGAGAGCGCTGAAAATTTAAAATATAGTTCTAAGCTATCTTAAGGTTGAGTGCAAAGTGGCTCAGAGGTATGACGTTAGCTTCCAGGGATTAACATAGAAATAGATATATTTATAGATATTAATTAGATATATAGAAATAAAATATCTATTTCTATGTTCGTGCTTCCAGTGCTTCAAACTCGGATCCTGATTTCATCGATTTTTGCAGCGACCGGGACAAACTTTAAGTTTTTACACAGGTCCAGGCTGTGCCAAGCTAACTTTTATTCCGGACCGGGTCTGGAAATTTCATACATAGCCAAACATATAATCTTGTAATTGTATCCTAAATCCATTTAAAATTTACGTTTTATATTTTAGCAACTAAGATTATTTTGACAATGCCTATAATAGCAACTTAATTTATTTCACATTAAAAAAGCGAACTTTTGTAGTGGGTTTTCTGTGAATTTTTAATTTCTGATAATAAATAAGAACTGGTGCTTCCAACAGGCATTTATTTTTCATAACCTATAGGCCGGACCTAATTTATTCAAAAGGCACGTGAACCACATGCTCCCCCCTTTATAATTTAAAAGGAGCCTCAAAATGATTGTGAAAAGGTGCCCCATTTACATTTTTTACATTGAATTTTTAATTTTTTAGTTTTTTTTTTTTTTTTTTTTTTTTTTTTTGAAAAAAAGTTTGCTTAATCCAAGAGGAAATCATGAAATCTTTAAGGAAATCTTCACGATACTTATTTAACAGGGAAATATAAATGTCATCAATAGGATATTAATTAATCATATAGCATCCTGTTGTGCCTGTTAGAAACCACTCGGGGAAATTGAGCATACAGCTATATGTACTGAATATATCTGAAGTATATACAGATAAGATAAAAAAGATTTTTAATGAAATATATGTGACCTCGGCTAAACTACTCCCGGGAATAATATTAGTATTATTGGTGAGTTTTCATGAATGAAGAATTAAGAAAACTTTTGCCAAATGAAAGGGAATCCCAAAATGATACCGCGCTTCCCCTAAAATCAGAGGTTAATCGGGCCCTGCCTATAGGTGAATTTCGGTGTACTTGCTTTGGTCTACTGAATTCAAAAGAAAATGCTGTTAATTTATAATTTGTGGCTGTGAAATATTATTTTTAAATATCAATCTTTTTATAGGTATAAATGAAATTCGGGGAAGATTTTGATATTTTGACATTTTCATGTAAAATTTCGAGTAGACATAAAGCGCAGAATGTCCCGAAAGGATACTGTGCTTAGACTAAAAAAAGTTTAACTATGTGCACATGAATGTTATGCAAGATCATGTAAACGATTTCCTGAACTAGAAGATACAGAATTTGATAAGAATCATGACTTTTGAAATTGAATTAGAGAACAAAAATTAATAATAATAATAATAGTAATAATAATAATAATAATAAAATCGATTTGAATATTTTGAAGAAATATCTGTGACTGGAAAAAAAGTTAACCCTTAACTACTGTCACAGAAATTGTCGCATAGCTACTCTGAGCGGTCTCTAAGGCCGCTTTAATCGAGGAATGAATAAAAGGCTTGATGACTTTTAACGAAATAGTGTTCATATCGTGTCGCAACTTTGGATCTAAATGACAGCTGCACAGCTACACGTACGGTTCTGCGCAGCTGCCGAAAATCCCTGCAGCGCCACCTACAACATTAAACCGAAACTGTACATCAGATACCCATGAGACGACAGACGTTAGACAGACGATTTGAAGAAGCAGACGAACTAGTGAAATATGGAGAAGCTGTCCTACACATGCGCCACCTATTTGAGACATTTTCGAGAAGACTTTCTTCTTGAAAAGGCTATTTCGTTAGAAGTCCTGATCTAGTTCTATGTTCATGCTGCTACTGTACTAAACTTTGTGTAGAGGATTTTCATAATCAAAATTCACCCATTCAGAAAGTCTTTAGTGATAGTACTAGCGCTTCAAACGAAACAAAATTTCACTAGTATCTGTAGTTAAACTAAAAATTATGTTAAACTGTGAATACTGAAAGAAAAAAGCAGCCGTCTGTGAGACAGGTAACAGCAGTTAAGGGTTAAATGAATTAAGCGATATTTAAGTATATTTTGAAAAAAAAAAAAATCTAAGCCACACTAAGAAAAATATGCATTTATTTATATATATATATATATTGCACTTGTCGCGCTTATTTTTCTACTTAGCACGCCTTAGCACATCTTCAAGAAAATTATTAAATATCTTATTCTCAGGGAACCCCCCTCCCCCTCCGTATAATCGCAGTATTTATCATTTACACTGTCATGTCTCCTTGGTGATTTCCCCAAAAGATTCGGTTTGAAAATGGTTTACAAATGGATTAAATACCTAATCCCTTGGCAGTTTTGTCCGAAAATCTACACAGTTTTTGCGACAGTGTAAAATATTACATATTTATCAAATGGAAGTTCAAACGCAAGTACCGTTTGGGAGTTGTCGTGTTCACAAATATACACACATATTCAAATCATGATTACAATACTTTCCTTACACTATGTGCTCAGAAAGTAAAAATAAACAGGAACAAAAAATCATATATCACGGCAGAGATTGTGAAACAGTTTCAAACACTACTGGAATATTGTTAAAAAATTTCATATTTGTTCACAAGAAGATATGAGTTATCTAAATAAACAACAACAACAACAACAACAACAAAAAAAAAAAACAATGCAGTAAAAATTCCTTTTTAGCAATTTTCCTCCATAGTCGGTAATGTGTGTTAATTCTTTCAAGCAACCCTGTATACGTCCTACATACCTCATAATACACTAAAAAAAAAACAGTTAAGTTTTAAAATGCATATTACATTCACAGCTGAAAACACACATCCAACAGTTATGGCTCATAGAGTCATTCCTGTAACCGAAATTTTTTTGAGTTTCTCTGTAAATGAGAGATAAATTTTACGTACTCAATAATCTATATAAAACATGTTACTACAGTAATGTATTTCAACTTCATTAAAATAGTTTAACATCATTAAAGTACACTGGAAACGCTTTTACCCCCATAGATCGTAATGTAATAGAATTCTTTTACTTGTATGCGTCCCTGTAAACCAACTATAATTGCAACTTAATTTATACTTTATAGAAAGTATGTTGTCATCCACATCATCCTATCAATGTCATTATATTTGAACTGTGTAATATTATTAAATACACTGAAAAAGATTTTTCCCCATAGAACATAATGTAATAAAATTATTTTATGCGTCGCTGTAAGCCAACTATAATTGCTACTTAATTTATACTCTATAGAAAGTATGTTGTCATCTACCTCATCCTATCAATGTCGTTATATTTAAACTGTGTAATATTATTAAATACACCGAAAACGATTTTTTCTTATAGATCATAATGTAATGGGATTCTTTTATGCGGCCCTGTAAAACAACTACAATTGCTACTTAATTTATAGTCTATAGAAACTATGTTGTCATCTACCTCATCCTATCAATGTCTTTATATTTTAACTGTGTAATATTATTAAATACACTGAAAAAGATTTTTCCCCATAGATCATAATGTAATAAAATTATTTTATGCGTCGCTGTAAGCCAACTACAATTGCTACTTAATTTATACTCTATAGAAAGTATGTTGTCATCTACTTCATCCTATCAATGTCATTATATTTGAACTGTGTAATATTATTAAATACACTGAAAACGATTTTTCCTCATAGATCATAATGTAATGGAATTCTTTTATGCGTCTCTGTGAACCAACTATAATTGCAACTTAATTTATACTCTATAGAAAATGTGTTGTCATCCACCTCATTCTATCAATGTCATTATATTTGAACAGTGTAATATTATTAAATACACTGAAAACGATTTTTCCAAATCGACCGTAATGTAACAGAATACTTTTGCATGTCCCTGTAAACGAACTATAATGGCTACTTATTCTATATTCTATAGAAAACATGTTGCTGTCCAACTGAGGTATGCGTATCGATTTCATTATGTTTCAAAAACATGATTAAAATACACTGAAAACGATTTTTCCCCACTGACCGTAATGTAACAGAATACTTTTAAGTGGCACTGTAAACTAACCTTAAATAGTATACACTTTATTTTCAATACCAAACATGCCATGGTAAATCGCCTTAATCTACATGGCAATCCGAGTATATTTACCCGAGTTAGAGCATGGTCAGACAAACCGAATTCATAAACAGTTTTCGACTATATTGGAAAGTGTTAAAAAAGACACATTATCTCAAAATAAACCTGCTGATGATATGCTGACGTTTAAACAGACTTTTCTTACTTAATTGGAAGAAGAAAATAATAAAAAGTAAGTTTAAAATTGATATATATCCAAAAATTTACGTTTCTGTATTTTCATATAATTAAACAAATATTTGAGACTCATTAACTTATTCATTAGATTTTAGATTATGAATGAATACAAATTTTCCACTTTAAAACACTTTCCCTTTCGTTTTGAAACTGCATTAAAAGATTTATACAAAAATTCCACAAAATAAAAAACAAGTTATGTGATTAAAATTAACTAATTAACTTTATCGTTGTTTTGTAAAATGTTGAGATTATTGCTCAAATTAATTTTATTGAATAGTGTTTTTGAAATTGTAAAGAAATAATATATTTATGTATATATATATATATATATATATATATATATATATATATATATATATATATATATATATATATATATATACACAGTGGAATTACATAGGATATTTTCAGAAACAAAATTTCCCACTCCCTTTACAGCCGTGCTGCAAGAAGGCGATAAATGCATAACTGCCAGCTTTTCTTTTATCCCCCCCCCCCTCTTTCTCTAAGTGAAATGAACAGATTTGGAAATATAAATGTTATTTAACAACTGAAATCAATTAATACTGCATAGAAGTAAATACTACAGAACTCTAAATAGGTATATAAAAAATTTTAAGTCAAATTATGTTTATTTGGCTAAAAAAAAAAAAGAAAGGAAAAAAAAAAGAATTTGAACATTATCAGTTATGTGAATACATCCATAAAATTATCCATACATGCATGAGAATACATCCATAAAATCTATTTTTTGCTCAATTGAATTGTCAGTGTTTTTTAATCATTAAAAAAAATGTATTTAACTATTTAACTTTTATCCGAAACTGTTCTGCTGCTAATTGATCTTTGAAATGAATATTAACACATTTTTAATTTAAAGTTATTCTAAAGTCCATCGCTACACATAAATGATTGAAGATGTATTATAATGATATTTAAGATTGATTGTGAATGGTTTTCCTTTTCTTAATCATCTCTTTTTATTGAGTGTGTTGAGCAGACTAACATTCAAGAAAAGTATCAACTACACAAAATTTCTAATAAAATATTTCAAAAACAGATTTTACAAAAAGTTCGATCGCTTGCATAGCTGAACATCGATATGGCCCCTCCCCTTGGGTAGCCTCTCTCATATCAGTCGGAAGACTTCGCAAGTAAGGAGAGGCGAGGGAGGGGTAACACCGATTGCAGTGCGCCACTCTCTGGCGAGGATCCGGGGACTTTCCCTAGAGCAAATTGAGTCACTACGGACCCGTACGTCGCTCCAACAGCAAGCTTAGAGTGAATCTCATAGAATCATAACCGGTTGACCAAATATATAGGCACCAGTTGAATACTCATAAATGTAACTGGTGTGAGACTATTTTTGTGAAACTTGTCTGAAATAGAATTTAATCGATTAAGTGTCGGTTCATATACATCCCAGTGTACTACATTTTGAAAAATAATCCCTGCCTTATACTTATACTAGGTACTAGGTCATTTTAAAGAGAAACCTACTAGAAAAAACATTTTTGTAAATTGTGGTACGATTGAATATAAAAATAATCGCCAGTCCTAACCTGTTAGTATAAAACTGTTAGTACAAAAAAAAAAAAAAAAATTATTATTGATTTCAGTTAATAACTGCGCAGTTAATTAATAATGCGAAAATTATAAATGCCTCCGAACAGAGATCATTCAGTTTCTCTCTTTTTAAATGTTTTTTTTTCTCTCTCTTTCGTTGGAAGTCAGATGTGAAATTGCACTTCTTATTATTCAAAATGTATGTTAAATTAAGTTTTTATATACAGCAATAACAGATTCCTAACAACTAATAGTTTGAAAATAACTGAAAATAATTCGCATTTCGCAAAAAGTCTCCAGTATATATTTTTAAATGAACACTTTATAGATTATTTTGAAAAAAAAAAAAAAAAAAAAAAGAAAAGAAAAACATATTTTATAAGTTGGTTTGTTAAAAAAAAAAACTTTAAATTTTTACAAAGCTATATTATTTTTTCCTCACATAAAAATATAACGTTCCGTCCCCAAAATTATACTCAAGATTTATTTATATGCAATGCTAACGTAACCCAACATTAATACAAAATCGAAATCAATATTGTGACGAATCATTGAATAATGTTAAAGTATACAGTTACAGCATAAAATTATCAATCCGCTTGAAAGTAAAATTGCTCCTCCTGTAAGTATATTAAAAACGACAAATAACGTAACGAATTGTTAAAACTAAACAGAAATTAATATTGCGACGGATCATTGAATAAATTTAAAGCATGCAATTCCAGCATTAAATTATAAATGTACTGTAATTTCCGGCATGTAAGCCGCGGCTCAAAAAATTACAGAGCATAAATGTGCATAAATGTAAAAGTAGAATTGGTCCACCTGTAAATATTTTAAAACGATAAATAATGTATAAGGTAACTTTAAAACTTAATAGAAATCAATACTGTGACGGATCATTGAATAATTTTAAAGTATAAAATTAGAGCATAAAATTATAAATCCACTTCAAAGTAGAATTGTTCCTCCTCTAGGTATTTTTAAAATGATATATAACGTAATGTAACATTAACACTAATTTAAAAATCAATATTGTGATGGATCATTGAATAATTTTAAAGTATAAGTTATAGGATAAAATTATAAATTCACTTCAAAGTAGAAATGCTCCTCCTGTAATTATTTTTAAAACGATAAATAACGTAACGTAACGTAACATTAAAAGAAATCGAAATCAATATTGTGACGGATCACTGAACAATTTTAAAGTATAAAGTTGCAGCATAAAATTAATAATCCACTTCAAAGTAGAAATTCCTCCTCTTGTAAGTATTTTAAAAGCGTTAAATAACGTAATGCAACATTAAAACGAATTCGAAACCAATATTGTGACGGATCATTGAATAATTTTAAAGTATAAAGTTACAGCATAAAATTATAAATCCACTTCAAAGTAGAATTGCTCCTCCTGTAAGCATTTGTAACATTAAAAATGTAGAAATCAATATTGTGATGGATCACTGAATAACTTAAAAGTATAAAGTTACTGCATAAAATTTTAAATCCACTTCAAAGTAGAATTGCTCCTCCTATATTTTGATAAATAACGCCTACTAAGCTTCCATTTCATTAATTATAACTACATAATATCTAGATTCTTTCTCACAGATTTTCCACTTATAGCTTTTAATGTTAAACTCTTTATACACAATAAAGATATTAAACTATCTAATTAGAGTATATTGTAACACGCTATTCGCGGACGTTATTTATAAACTGAAGGCTATTTTATACGATAAATGAAACTAAACTAGATTTCATAATATTCATTCACTTCACATATTTTCCCTTTTGCTACAAATTTTATGTAATAATTTTGAAGGTTCTGTTTTCATCTGAAGCATTTACAACACGAAATAAATAATTCTCTGCTGTAATCGGTTGACTAATTTTTATCCTTTATTAATTATCATTATTTATTTTTTAGTATTTTAAAGCACTGTTTTTAACATGCGTGATAATAATAGACAGGCGCTTCCAAAACAAAATTTAGGAACGGCAGAAGTTTTCTTTTCCTTTTTTATTTCTTTTTTATTTTGTATGTTTGTGATTAAAAGAAAAAAAAAAGGAAAAGAAAAAGAAAAAGAAAAGAAAAGAAAAGAGAAGCATTATTATAATAAATAGGAGAATACTTTTAAAATCAATAATTTTTTTTTCCTTTTAATGTTTAAATCGCAAGTAAAGAAAAATAATAATAATGTTTTTCTTAAAATAATCTAAATAAATAAAAAAAATAAATAAAAAAGCTTTGATGTATCTGTGATAATAATAGATCAGCGCTACCAAAACAAAGTATTGGAACGGCATGATTATAAATATATTTATTTATTTATTTATTTTTATTTATTTATTCATTTATTTTATTTATTTATTTATTTTTATTTATTTATTTTATTTTATTTTATTGTTTGTTTATCTTTATTTTTTATTTTATTTATTTATTTATTTATTTATTTGGAGGGGGGAGGGGGTAGATTTTTAATTTTTTAAAAGCATAATTATAATAAATAAGAGAGCAGTTACCTTCAATCTTTGTTTTACTGTTGTTGTCCGAGAAAAATATATTTACTATTTTTTTTTACAATATTGACAAAAATTAAATATTAAAATAAATATGAAAAAATAAAAATAAAAACAGGGGGAAATAATTTTTCCCTCTTGCACATCCTTGCCGATGCCATGCAATATTAAAAAATGATTT
The DNA here is from genome assembly GCA_963931845.1 of Maratus michaelseni. NCBI lineage: Eukaryota > Metazoa > Arthropoda > Arachnida > Araneae > Salticidae > Maratus > Maratus michaelseni. Next base: position 144,228,372 of record OZ007597.1, read on the forward strand.
ATTTAAAATTTCATAGACATTTAGTCTGTTCTTCATTTTGAGTAGGCGGAGCTTAAGTATTTGAGACTGATTCTGGACTTAGAATTATTAGTTCTGTCATTAATTTATGTTTTTTCCTTTTTTTAGTTTAAATCCTGAGCTATACGGAAAAGTAAGCGAGTAGCTATCTTCAGTGCTGAAACCGCGAATAAGTTTCGTTTGGTTTAGTTAGAAGAGAAAATTTAAAACGTTCATGAAAATAACTTTTAGAAAGTGAATTCTTTCAAACCTAAAAATTATTCAAATTTACATACATTTCTCATATAAAGTTGTTTTTTCATTCTAAATTATCACGAGAAAGAAAACTGTGTATTATTACCAAACCTAAATTATACTAAAATGTTGACGATTATTCTTTGATTTGCAAGATGATGTAACGTGTTAAAATTGTTATGCTCAATAAAAACAAACAAGTTTACTTTCAATTCACTTCTAAAATATGAAAACACTCTATACTTAATGTACGTAATGCATGTGAAATATAATTGAACTATAGATAAGGCCAGAAATTACATTCAATATACAAATATCTGTAGTATTGTTGAAATATAGAAATTAGTCCTCTTAAGAAACAATTTTATCGCTCATTTAGTTATAACGTCGTATAGTAATTTATTATATATATCACATCGTTCATAACTCGATTCAAATATTTTTATTGCACTGAACGAATACAAAGCATACTATTTTGTGCTTTAATTTGGCTTAAAATATAAAATGTTTATTAAATAAAGATATCTTTATTTAGAAACTTTTTAAACAATTCACACCACTATAATTTAATAGTTTAGTTTTGGAGACTATATAAAGAACCGTAAGGCAATTCACTAATGAAGCGGTGGTGAGCTTGCTTTAGGGGCAACGTACAAGTACTGGTTACTTAAAAGTGCCCTTGGGAAGGTCTGAGATATGAACCAATCACAGCTCCAGCCGAGCTCCCGAGTAAATTCGGGGTGAGTCTTCAAGAAAAGTTGTTCCTCTTTGGTTTGGTTACATATGAAGCTGTGTCGGCGGATGTGCCAATTGAGGAATTGAGAAGATTCATGGTTGGCTTTCAAAGCTCGATTCGCAAGGAATCGCCTAGCGATTAACTCGATTCAGACTACTTCACCACCGCCATTTTTTTTTTCTTTTTATGTTTATACATTAAAGGATGAAAATATTAAAATTCATTACTGTATATATATTAGGGAATATATATATACAGTATATATATAATTTAAGGAATATATATTAAAACATATTTGAAAGTCTGGGACATGAAACCAATTACAATTCTAGCTGGATTTCCGAATAAATTCGAGTGAGTTTTCAAAAAACGCTGTTCCTCGTTTGTTTAGTTACATATTCTCATTCCGATACGTAAAATGTCTTAAAATTTACTGCCTCAACTATTCCCAAACTATGGGCCGCAGTATTTTCTAGATTTCACAATCTTCAAAAAATATATAAATAAACGTTTTATTTTGTTTTTTTTTAATCAGACTTTGCGAAATTCCCACAAAATAGCAGGGCCTAAAAATATTTTTTCTAATAATTTAACTCAAATAGTTTAGGCTAAAAAAAGAAGCTATGTAGATTATCAATTTTTTATAACATTAAAATTTTTATTGCGTGAACCTAGGTTATTAATAGTTAAATTATTATTTTAAGAGTGTTTATATGCCTCCTAGGAGATATTACCCAAAAAATATTCAAATTCATTTTTTTACTTTTTCTTTCTTTCTTTTTTCTTTTTTTTTGTGTGTGATTTATGGCGATTTTGTATGTGTGTGAAACAACGAATGCGTGACACACACATACATACAGGGGTGACAAAATAATACGCCCATGAAAAAGAGTGAAAGGGCAATATCTAGAAAAATATATCAAGAATTATTCTGAAACTTCAGGCATGTAAACAGCACTGTTGGCTTCATATATTTCCGTGAACATTTTTTCCAAAAACCCCACCCCATTGGGGACCGTCAACAAATTGAAGAAAAACGAATATCTTTTGAATAACCCTGTAAAAAGTAATGCCCCTGCATTGAAACTTTGGCACATGATTAAGAGGCTTACTGTAATGAACTGTGTTCATTTTTATGAGTACAACATATATATCCGTAGATAAATTAAGGTTTTTATAAAAGCAATCCCGAATTTCACCAAGTGCTTTGCTTATAACTTGCAGAGTTCTTAATATAAAATAATTTTTTTTTCCCAGAAAATATGACTAACAACATTGTGCACAATACCCCTCAATCAGAAATAAAAAATAATAAATATTGGATGAAAAAAGGGCAGGTTTAAGAAATAATGTTTCACTGTGCATGCGCGAATGTTATCAAAATGTAATGTGCATAATATTTTACCCAAGTGTATAGAGCAGCTTTTGTGTATGTCTCAAAAACATAGCTTGAAAATTCTGAAAGTGGTCATCCATAGAATAAGCTCGAAATTCGTTGTTCCCAAAAAGAAGCAAAAAAAATCAGGGGCTGTATCCAAATGATGACAAGAAGACAAGTATTTCTTAAGAAATACTTCTGTACTTGTCATACTTTGGATACAACCCCTCATATTTTTGCTTCATTTTGGTAACAACGGATTTCGAACTTATTCTATAGACGATTACTTTCAGAATTTTGAAGTATTGTTTTTGAGATTTTCGTAAAAGTCGCTCTATACATTTGGGTAAAATATTATGCACATTACATTTTGATAACATTCGCGCATGCACAGTGAAACATTATTTCTTAATATACACGCAAATGTCGAATTAAAAACCACTTGATGACATAACAAACAAGTCATAATGCTTCTGACATTAAGTAAATGGGACTGCATTTTTGGCGTTTAATCTTACAGTTTGGCGATATTTTTTTGTTATGAAAAGTGGTCGACGGGATAATAGAGAAGTACCAAAAAGTCTTATTACCCCATCTCTCCCTATTATTACAAATTTTCTCTTTGTTATTTAAAATGATTCATGATATTTTGCATTAAAAAAGTAATAAAGAAAGAACAGAATACCCTTGAATCAGAGAGAAGTTTCTGCCTAATATTCTGTAAATAATCTCTGCCCCGAAAATCCGCAATGAAAGGCTTCAATACTTAAAAAACTAAACAAATCCCTTTATGCAATATGGTTTTCTTATAGCTTTTGCTTTACTTATTTTTTGTTTGTGGTTTTATGGCCCAATAACTATATTGTTCAGGAAAGGTAAAGCTATTTACATGTTATACTTTATTTAAACAAAGTAAATCGTGAAGTAACGCATTCGAAAATGGGTTTTGAAACATCTAATTTACAAAAGAAAACTACCGCGAAATTATCATCATTTTATCTATCACCGGTTTTTTTTTTTACTCAACAAAAAACATTGTCTTCCTCTCAGCCCTATAATCTGGTACATGACGCACGCGAACAATTGGCTTAAGAAAATTTGAACTGGAAACAATAAAACGTTGTCTGGGTCCAATAAAATTTTGTTAGGCAGTTCTAAGCTGGGAGTTTTTATAGGATTTACTTCTGCGGCACAACATTTACTTTGAGTCATCCTAAGTTCAAAGAAAGACCCCGTATTGATGTAGTAGATGTAGTTTATTATCTTTTTCTTCTCTTTTGGTAATAATATTATTTCCGTGACTGGCTTAGGTCATAAAATATCATCCAGGTTCTAAAAACTACAAATTAGTGGATCGCTTAAGAATTATACAGCAGTTAATATATCTGTATCTGTATCTATTTATCCATCTACCTATCTACCTACCTATCTATCTATCTATCTATCTATCTATCTATCTATATATATACTACTCGTTGGGGGTCACCGTAATACTTACCCATCATGGATATGCATAATATAAAATATGAAAATAAAACATGTATAAACTATTTATAAAATGTATTGCAATTCGAAAAAAATCGTGGCTTGATGACGTTATAAATTTTAAATGCTCTATTACTGAATTGCGTAAAAGAAACATCTTTATAACTCTAAAATTGATAATCATATTAACTAACGGTTTACTGCGTCGTATTAAGCGTCTTATTTCCAATTAAAATATATCTTTGAATTGAAATTTGAATGAAATACAGGGTCATGAAAAATCGAAGAGTGTGGAAAATAGGATTACAAATATCTCGGCAACTCATTATCCGATCGACTTCATTCTTTATGCAAAATTTATGTTTTTTTATTGTCTTTTATATTCCTTCCTTAAAATAAACAATTTCAAAAATTTTTATATACCTTTTATCAGAACAAACATTTCGAGAGTCGGAAAAAAATAGTTCCGTATAATCGAGGTTACTGAAATTCAATAAGCTTCTTCCCACTATTACATACTAAGTACATACCAAATTTCAAATTTTTATCTCAATTTGTTCGGAAGATAGAGCGTTTACAGACACACACACAGACAGACGGACGGCAAAATTGTTTTTCTAAAAATATGTTTTTCGGAATCTCCAGTGTCTGAAACGTGTACGTCAAAAAAAAAAAAAAAAAAAAAGAAAAAAAAAATCGATTTTCCAAACGATTACAAGACTTACCCTATACTACGTATGATGGGTAAGTAATATATATAACAAGGTAAATTAAATGATTTACCCCTACTCCAACAACAACAATAGCAAAAATAAATCGAAGTCATGAACTTTTTTTGTCAGTGGTATAGTTCTACATAAATTAGAGTGAATAGTGGTATACGCTCTAGACAGAAGGTATATGATAGACAGAGTATACGCTTTACCTATTTATTTGAGAAACAAAGGTATACGAAGATCCTTAAAAAAATCCAAAATGTATACGGCGTATACAATCGTATACCCATCAGTACATCCCTGCTTTTCATATCTTCTTTTAACACTTTCCAACATTGTTTTAAAGTGTTTATGAATTCGGTTTGTCTGTCTGCCTGTCTGCCGTCTGTCTGTCTATCTGTCCATGCTCTAACTCATGTAAATATACTCGAATTGCCATGTAATTGATACATGTTCTTAAGATTTACTATGGTATATTTAGTATTGAAAATGAAGTGTGTAGCATTTATAGTTGATGTACAGGGGCACCCAAAATAATTTGGTTACATTACGGTCTATGGGGAAAAATCGTTTGTGGTGTATTTTAATGATGTTACACTACTTCAAACATATTGAAATCGATATATATCACTGAGGTGCATTACAAGAGGCTTACTATAGAATACGGTGTGCATAGTATTCATTTACATGGTCATATAAAAGAATTCGATTACAGTACTGTCTATGAACAATAATAGCTCGTTTTATGTTGTGGTACGCGTGATACTACTAATAGAACTACGCGCTTAAACGCTGAATTCATCAGAATAAAAAAGGCTGTTGTAAATAGTGAAAACTTTGGCGATTAGTTTGAGTATTAATCGCTGGCTTCCGGCTAATACGAAAGAACCGTTTTTAATAAATTTGAAAACTTTATTTGAATACATACATGATATTTTTCATACGAAAATGCTTTTTAGTGTTGTTAGTACCAAATTAAAAAAAAATATTAAATTCAAAAAATCTATTAGAGTTTTCAATTAAAAATGATTTTTACCTATGTTCTGTACATCGGGGCGTTCTATTAGAACTTGATTTGGTAATCGATACAATTTTTATTTGGAACAAACATATCAAAACTCATAAACATTGAAATTTGGTCTGATCTCTTTTAATTTTTGAGAAAAATTAAATTCGGAAAGAGAAATTACATAACATTCAATGTATATCAAGTTGCGAAATCTTGCAATGTTAGCATTATGTTATTAACTTTCAAACAAATTTTTCAACTTCTTTACGTAATTTTGTTTTCTAAATCATATTGACTTTCAATGGCCAGACGAAAACATCACAAAAAGGCATATCTACGGCGCCATAGCGAATCAAAATGTAATTAGAGTGTATTTGAAGTCAGGAAAAAAGTAATTATTAAATTTGAAGAATACGAGAATTCTTCAACAAAAAGAATAAGAGAGAAAAATTATGTAACACGCATAGATTATGGAAACCTTTCCAACGCTATCATATTATTGTAATTTCAGTTTTTAGGTGCGTTCGTAATTATGTAAATACGTAACACCCATAGTCGTCGTCTCATCCGTCCGTCCGTCTGTCTGTCCGCATATAACAGCGCAAAAACTACCCAACCAAATGATTTGAAATTTAAGATATATTATCTTTGCAGAATTTTGTCAAGACATTTCAAATTTTATGAAAACCGAATCAAGACTTTAGAAGATATTATTAAAATATTTATTAAAAAATTTGAATGATAAAAAAAAAAAAAAAAAAAAAAAAAAAAAAATCAGTGCTTTCTTGTTATAGGAGCTTCCGAGGTTTAATCATCAAGCGATCGAGATACTTATTTTATTACAGAAATTAATCTGCAGACGATATAATTCATTTCACCGAAATAAAAATCATCAAGATCTAAATATTTATATAACTAGCTATAGTAGGAACGCACCTCGTTTGTCACGTTTGACATACAATTTCCGACTTGTTTATATAATGAAATGATATTCTAAATAAACAATTTAGGTAACACATAACACAGTTGAAAATCCATTTTCAGTAATTACCAGCCATATACGCTAATGTAATTGAAATCTTTTGCGCAGCCCTGTAAATTATCTATATTTATATACAACACACCGTGTACTAAAATTTTATTATTCAACTGGGAAGCGTATAACAAAACTGAAAACGCTGTTCGGGAAATTATGATACATACATGGAAATGCATCCATATCCATTTGTACAACCCTGTTTACGACTTTAATAATATTATAATCACACCAAATAATATAGCAAAATTTAGTTCTGCTTAAAAACGGGTTACACGTTATTCAATTCGAATTCTTTTGGGCAGCCCTGTATAAAATCTATAGAATTTATGCATACAACATTATATACTAAAATTGAGTGAAGCTTGAAAACGCAATTCCAGCAGTTATTGCTTATAGACGATAATGTATCTGAATGGTTTGGTTCCATCCTGTAAAAGAACATGATATGTTACACAATACACGTCCTATTTCCAAAGAAAATGTTATTGCGCATCATAAGGATGAATATAGATTTCAGAAAGAACACTTCAAACAATTACTGCCTACAGCTGGTAATGCAATCGATTTATTTGTGTGTATTATTTTGTGTAAATAAACCATAAAATGCTACGCACACCATTTTCTGTAGGAAAATTTATGCAGTGCTTATCAACAATGCATTTCAGTTTTGCAATGTTTTAAGTATTGTAACATTATTAAAACGTAATTCAAACAATTATTTCCCATAGACCATAATGCATCTAAAATTTTTTATGTATCACTGTAAACGAACTATAACTGCTACACATTTAATTTTCAAAAAGGAAACATACTACAATAAGCCTCAAAAACATATCTCAATTTCTTGGAAATCCTGCCATTTTTACAAGAGAGAGAGCGGGCAGAAGGAGGGACTTTTACAGAGATACAGAGATACTTTTAGACGAACCATAGGCACTTTTCAACAGCGTTGGGAATTGTTAAAAAGAGACATACAAAAAGTAAAAATACTAATTAACCACCCTTTTTTTTTTAAGGAAGAAAATGTTCGCATTTTTTACAAAAGTTTTAATATCGAAATGTTTTTATGATTTTTTTTTTTTTTTTTTTTTTTTTTTTTTTTGTGAGTCAGCCTATTTATTCAGATTGTTATTCATTATCAAATATATGTTTATCCTCTAGCTCTCGTAAATAGCTTAGATTGTCTCAAAAGCTAAATGTTCTGCTCAAGGGTCGGAAGTAGCGCGTTACAAGTAGCGAAACTATTGTAGTCGCTACTTTTTACAGTAGTTTGTAGTCTAGCGCGCTACATTTAACAATGTAGTGTAGTGAGTAGCGCGATACAAAATATCAGTAGTTTGTAGCGAGAACCGGCGCTACTTTTAACGCTACTTCAGGGGGAAAAAAGTGCATTTCTGCAAATCACGCGGTCGAAATTGCTTCTTTTGTGCAGAATTTGTTCTGGGCAACAATTTTCCGAATCGCAGTGGCAAATCTCAGCTACAGTATATAGCGACGCATCGCGTGAAGTCATAGATTTTTTCCATTGACACTTGCTGCTAAAATCAAGTATTAACCCACCAAAAGAATAATTTTTCTTGTTGGCAACACATGTCTATTTGTTCGTTATTAAGTCTTCATGTTTTAACGCCGGGTTTCTTGTTATTCGGAATTGCTCTATTTACACAGGTTACGCCAGGTTTTACAAATACCAAGTCGACGATTTACCTCAGTGCAGTTATAGATTTTTACAGAAACAACTGATGGCAATTCACGAAAATTTGGGAACAACTTTCTTTTGGCACTAGAAAAGACGATCCGATAAGTCCCCAAAAATAAAGTTGTTTTACGGTGTTTAGGGGTGGTGGGTTGGGGCAAAGTGGGGCATTTTAACTCAGGGGGATAATTCAATTATTTTTAAATAAGGAAAGTGGGGTATAGTTTACTATGTATTTTTTAATTCTGAATCAAATCACACCATCCGCAAGTTGATACGTTTTTTTTGCTGCAAAGTTACGCCAGGTTTTAGGAATACAAAGTCGAAAATTTTATTTCAATGCAGTTAATATAGGTTTTTACAGAAACAACTGATGGCAATTCACGAAAATTTGAAAACAACTTTGTTTTGGCACTAGAAAAGACAATCCGATAAGTCCCCAAAAAATAAAGTTGTTTTACGGTGTTTAGGTTTGGGGGGGGGAAGTGGGGCATTTTAACTCAGGGGGATAGTTCAGTTATTTTTAAATAAGAAAGTGGGGTATAGTTTACTATGTATTTTTTAATTCTGAATCAAACCACACTATCTGCAAGTCGATACGATCTTTTGCTGCAAAGTTACGCCAGGTTTTAGGAATACAAAGTCGAAAATTTTATTTCAATGCAGTTAATATAGGTTTTTACAGAAACAACTGATGGCAATTCACGAAAATTTCGAAACAACTTTGTTTTGGCACTAGAAAAGACGATCCGATAAGTCCCCAAAAAATAAAGTTGTTTTACGGTGTTTAGGTTTGGGGGGGGGAGGGGGGGAAAGTGGGGCATTTTAACTCAGGGGGATAGTTCAGTTATTTTTAAATAAGAAAGTGGGGTATAGTTTACTATGTATTTTTTAATTCTGAATCAAACCACACTATCCGCAAGTCGATACGATCTTTTGCTGCAAAGTTACGCCAGGTTTTAGGAATACAAAGTCGAAAATTTTATTTCAATGCAGTTAATATAGGTTTTTACAGAACCAACTGATGGCGATTCACGAAAATTTGGGAACAACTTTGTTTTGGCACTAAAAATAAGATCCGATGAGTCAGTCCCCAAAAAATAAAGTTGTTTTATGGTATTTACGGGGGGGGGGAGGTAAAGTATATTTTACATGCATTGAAGTAAAATTTTCGAGTTTGTATTCCTAAAACCTGGCGTAACTTTGCAACTCGTATCAACTCGTATCGACTTGCGGATGGTGTGGTTCGATTTAGAATTAAAATATACATAGGAAACGATACCCCACTTATTAAAGAAAATTGAACTATCCCCTCATGAGTTAAATTACCCCCCCCCCCCCCCCCGTTCTAAACATCGTAAAATAACTTTTTTTTGGGGGGACTGACTTATCGGATCTTATTTTTAATTCCAAAACGAAGTTCTTCCCAAATTTTCGTGAATGGCCATCAGTTGTATCTGTAAAAACCTACATTAACTGCACTGAGCTAAAATCGATGATTTTGTATTCGTAAAACCTGGTGTAACTTTGTAACGAATCATTGTATCGACTTGCGTATGGTGTCGTTCGATTCAGAATTAAAAAATTCATAACTAACGATATCCCACTTGACCTTCTTAAAAAAAATGATTTCCTCCCCTCCCTGATTTAAAGTTTCCCCCCATTCCGCCCCCCCCCGAAAAAAAAACAGGGTAAAACAACTTTATACAGGGTAAAACAACGGATTTTCAATTCTAGTGCCAAAACGAAGTTCTTCCGAAATTTTGAGGAATGGTCCTCAGTTATTAAAAAAAAAAAAAAAAAAAAAAAAAAAAAAAACTTATTTTACCTGAACTTATAGGCCTACTACGACACTGAATACTATCACATAATTTCAAATATTGCTTGATATATGTTCACATATAAATTTTGAACAATTACATAGGTTTATATATATTGAAAAGATTCTCGTGATGGTTTCGTGCAAAAATCGTTAAATTCTGATCTGAGAAGATATGTCTGTCTGTCAACCCATTTGCCTTCTAACCATCAAGTAAAATGCTCATATTGGCACAAAATTTAAATACGTTATTGATATAGGATACAGTGTTTCTCTTTTTAAAAATCAATAAAACAAATTTTTAAGCCACCTTAAGCAATTGAATATTAAAGAAGTTTAAAATATTATATTTTTGCAGCCCACAATCCATATTTTGCTCTGGATTTGCGAAAAGATGCATGACTCAAATGATTCACAACATCGTGTTACTAATGGTGAAATGCTCTGCACTGTATCCCTTTTAAAGCATAGAACACAGATTTTTCTTAAGATTCCTAGCCTGAATTTGTCTAATCAACTCGTTTCTATAATTTATTGAGTTGTTCGCAGAGTCCCTTCCTTTTTGGGAAAACCAATTCGTACCGGAAAATTCTGCCCGTCAATTATTAGACATCGGAATTAATGTCTAATAATTAAATGATAGAATTTTCCGGTACGAAACAACTTTCCAAACAACCCTGTATTTCATTTGATTCGAACTAGAAATTTCTTTACAAAGTTAAATAAACGCCACAGAGAATTAAGTTGAATAAAAGTTTTAAATAGTTTTTAAATGAAAATTCTGGCGTGAAATATTTTTATCAAGTTTTAGTAAAAATTCAGCAGGACAGGAAGGTAAAATATTAATAAAACACGTTTTTGGGTCAACAAAAAATTTTCATTTTAAAATAAGTTTAAAATATTATATTTTGATGGCTTACAATCAATTCTCGCCCTGAGTTCAATACCCTAGTTAGGCCAGTGCATTTTCGCATGCAGCACAGAATTAAAATTGCAAATACCGCTATCCACTTGTTTAATATGAAGCCTAAGAAAGTATCTACACAATCCCAACATCGATGAATGTGATACATTGCAAACAATAACGGCAAAGCTTCGCACGTTTACTCACGTTTGCGATCAACTTCACAGAAATAATCCATGACTCAAATGATTCACAAGGTCGTGATACTAATGGTGAAATGTCACTACTGTATCCCCTATAACAAAACAGGTCAAAGCAATTTCTCTCTTCACGCGATAGCTTGAAGAGATTCATCCCTCTCTTCATTCATCTTTTCGCTTCCCGGAATGATTTTTCACTCAATCGGTCTCGTCTGATTGACGCTGTGTGACAATGAGACCAACGCACGTGATCATTTTATAGGTATAAGTTGTCAAAAGAAAGTTTTTTTTTTTTGTGTGTGTGCTGGATTTCATTGCATGAGCTTCTTTGACTGGTGAAAGTTTTTGCATGGCTCGTTGAAGTGATCGATTGTTGGTCTCTCGCAGAAATGATTTACTAACTTTTCTACTGAGAAATTGTTTGTGACATCTATGTTAAAAAGATAATTTACTTGCCAAATGAATCTTTTTACTATGAATTTAATTGAACTTCTAAAATCTTCGCATATCACGTGGAAGTGATTGATTGTTGGGTACTTGTATAGGAGTTATTAACAATCTCTTACAAAGGGAAATAATTTGTATCATTTATTGTTAAAATATCTTACACTGTAGCAAAATGTTTATATTATGAATTTCACTGAATGGTAACCATTTTTCAAATCCCGTCGAAGTGATCGATCGTTGGTTATTTAAATCCCGGTGATTCATAGCCTTTTTTACAAGAGATTAGTTCACCTTTTTAAAAAGATATCGCTTCTTAACATAGTATTTGACTGGAAACTGGAATTTCATTCACTTTTTCATAAAAATGCATAGCTGCGAACTATTTATTTATTTATTTATTTATTATTTTTTTTTTGTGTTAACACTGTTTCCGAATCCATGGTGGCTAGTGGTCAGGGAAAAATACAGTCATACAAAATGATAATTACCAGTATATTCTTACAGAAAAATTCAAATTGATTATTTGATCGAATAATCAACATAAATTTTTCTATAAGAATATACTGGTGTATATCACTTTTTTTAACTGTATTTTTCCCTGACCACTAGCTACCCTGGAATCACAATCCTTACTTTATTTAATCGCAGAATTCTGCGATTAATTAACATTAATATTAGGAAAAGGTTTCTATTTGGCCGGACTGATAACTAAAAAGTGGAATAATTGACAGCTAAGTAAATGCAGATAGATATATTTAATTTTTTTTTATTTTGCTAAAGAAAAAAATTACTTTAAATTTGTCAAATACATGTAATGCATGGAATGTAAATATGCAGATTGGAGTGACGGTGGAGGGGGGGGGGAGTGCACGCTACGGTTATTAGTACTGCAGAATATTAGGGCTCCGGTACTTTTTTTGTTAGAAATTAAGCCCTGTTCAGAGATAACATTCCGGAACCATAATTAAGCAAGAAAGCGCCACAACACTAAATAAAATGTTTGTTCAAGTTTGTAAATTAATAGCCCACCGCGTAGTAGTGTACTGAACAATATTGAATATCTGCGTTAGAAGGAAAAGTTATGCATTTTATGTAGATTATTTTGCAGTTTAAATATCAATTACAGTAGAACTCCAATTATCCGAACTCCGAATATCCGAATCGCTGATTATCCGAATAGCTTTCAGAATTTCAGAAAAAATATTTAAGACGGAAACGTACTGCGATTCGCCAATTTATGATCCTGTCTACGCGCGCTTTTTTGTCCTTCGCTCCGCGAATCTAGTATAGGCGCAGCGCGAACATTATTGGGATGATGAGTCACCGTCTCATAGTGCAGTTCGATTATTGGCTGTCGTCCGTCGCCAGGTGGACGGCCCGGCCCACCTGGGTTTTAGACACTGGGTTTCAAATTCTAAATGACGATGAACTTATTGAAAGTGTGAGAGAAGAAAGTGTCGCGAAAGAAGATGACCTTAATGTCAAAGTTGAAGCAGACACGGGACCATCAGCTATAGTGAAGCATTTGTCGGCCTTGAAACTGTGTTGAAGTGGATGGAGCGTCAGCCTGAGTGTGACCACATGCAACTTCTCACTGTCAAGCGGATGCGCGACTTGGCTGCCCAAAAACGGATGAAGACTGTCAAACAGCTTACTTTGATCGAGATGTTCAGCAAGGAATATGATTTTCATTTACAGTACGATACGTACATACTGTACAGCACTTGTAAGTACGCTTAATATGTAAAATTGTGGCCTTTTCATTTAATTAATTAAAATATCTTCCCTTTTAAAAATAGTTTTTTCTCCTATTTTCAACATACATACAGTAATTAATTAAAATAGACCCTTTTTTCGGAAAAAATCCAATTATCCGAATTTTTGATTATCCGACTGGGGTCCGGTCCCAATTGATTCGGATAATTGGAGTTCTACTGTATATGTAAATAAAAACTGAAGTTGTAATCATTTCAACTGTGTATACATTTTTTTGGGATATCCTGTATATATAAGCAATTTTTCACTTACCTCTCCCGTGGCCAAGTACTTGCCATCCCATGAAAAGGACACTGTGGTGATATTCCTTTTGGCATCGGAAATTAAATGCTTCTGTTTATTTTTCCGAGGATTATATAAAACAACCACGCACCTGCAAGGAAACAAACAAGATTCAATAATTATCCTACACTGTAAAGAAAAAAAAAGTTTATTTTACAAAAATAAATATATATATATATATATATATATATATATATATATATATATATATATATATATATATATATAATGTCAGCCCTTTAATACCTAAAATATAATTTAATCTAAAATGTTATGAAAAATATTTAGCAGGAATCTTTCCTGATTTTTCGACTGCTAGATTTATTTTGTAAAGCATTATCTACATATTTTCTCTGCAGATCAAAAGAATGTAGACAAATGGTCTGTTTCTTAGACACAATACAAAAATATGTTGATTTTACAGAAAAAGGCTGTCAGATATGACGCCAATAAAAAACTGTTTAATTTACGGCAAAAATAATGTTAAACCCAATGTTAAATCCATTGTTAGTAAATTGTATACAAGAATAATGGGGGATTTATCACCTACGGCAGGCTAAAGGAAAAACGCCTTAAAATCAAGTTATAAATTTATAATTAACAAGTTGAGGGCCAAGCTTGACAATCACAGATTTTGATTATTTTTATATATGTTGCAGCGTAGAAGCTCCTTAGTCTCAGGTTCAACGGATTTTATACATAGCTCCTTAGTTCTCGAGAAATAGGAGGTCTAATATTATAACTCAACTTAAATCCATAATTTTTGGCCTAGAATCCGCGGATCAAACAATCATGTTTCGACCCGGAAATTTTATTTTATAAAACGGAACTTACAAAATCCCTGTAAATATTTGACTTCAGTTATTGAATCCCAAATACAGTAATCCCTGGCCTATAATCCGTGGATCAAACAATCATGATTATTTTATCCGCGGATTATAGGTCGGAAATCACGGTATCTAAATTGTGTTATAACATTAGCCCCCTATATGTCGAAAACTAAGGAGCGTTGTATAAAATCCGTTGAAACTGGGACTAAGGTGCTGCTACCCTACAACATACTAGGGTTGGGCAATTTGCCGGCAAAATGGTATTTTTGCCAGGACAGTGGCAAAAACTGGAAAAAACCTGGTAAAAACCGGCAAAAATTGGCAAAAACTGGCAAAAAGGCTAGATTTAATAAACATATTAAAAAAACATAATTTTGTATATATTATAATTGAGACTTAAATCAGAATATTAATTAGATGTTTCATTAATATTAATTTGATTAATTAAAATAATTTTCATTGGTAATATGAATAAAAAAATATCAATAATCAATCATAATCAATTTTGCAGATAAATTTGTGATGGTGACAGGTAAAAACGTTTTACTTTTCTCAAATTAATGTAGTAATGTTGCGTTTAAAATTAATATATATTAAAAAAAAAATTAATCAACAGTTTCTACATTTAAAAAATCTATAATAAAAAACAATATTAATGCATAAACATTTGCCAAATCAATCTTCATTTTATCTTTATTTGAGCCTCTAGGTATAACTTTTACAAATACTTTATAGAAGTAAACGGTAGTACTTGATTATCCCGTCGACCAATTTTGCCAAATTAAACAAATCGCCAAACTATTCACCGAATTATAAAAATGAAAAAATATTGCCCTTCTAAAATTTTAAGTTAGGAAAATGAATTTTAATTAAAAAAAAAAAATCTCTAAATATAATAGGGTTACTTTAATGATAAAGTTCACTCATGGTCATGACGTAACGACATAGCAAATATAAAATTTGATTTATCCAGATTATTTCGGACAAAATAATACTAAGAACAGTTTACGTGTTTAAATGCAGAATTATTAAATTAAACCATAAGCAAACAGATATTTTTAAGATATTGAATTTGTGAATTAAATGTAAGTATTTTAAATGTAATAATCGAATTTATTAAGAAACATAACAAAATATCATGATAACAGAAGATTGTAAAGAATTCGATCCTCTTTATTTAGTCAAAAAACATAGAAAAAAACCTATAAAATGTATGTAAACATTAGATATAGGCTTGAAGCAAATATAGAAAAATAAAAATATTTGGTGGACAAAAATTTGTGACGGCAGTTGAAACTAATCTGTTATATTTTTTTTCTTTTAATATCATGAGATAATCATTTATTGACATAATTTTCATTTTAAATAACGAAAGAAAAAACAAATTAGTAAAAGCTTAATAAAAATACAAATAAAATAAATTAAAATTCACGTGATGACATACAAACATGTGCAATGTGTTTAATGTCAAGTGGAAATTACATTTAATCTTATAGTTTGGCGATAGTTTTTCGGTTTGATTATTTAATGTTGCAAATATAGGCAAATTAATCTTTTAGGTAATTTTTCTTACCATTTTCCCCATTGTCATTATACAGGCTACAGACTTGAATCTTGATTTGATCATAGGAAATGAGAATGAATTATCTTGCAAAATGTTTTGTTTCTATTGTTTTTAGTTTGTTAACTTCAAATTACTGTTGTTCTCATAGCATAGCAAAATTGATAGCTATTTCTCTCTCAGACTTTGCTACAAAATTAACTGAAGCATAAGGATTGATTGTTTAATAATTATGACAGTTTAAACCAAAGCCAGTAAGTTATTTACTAAAAAATACAAACTACTTAGATTACTGTTTTAATGATGCAATGAATACTCTAAGGTAAATAAAAAAATAAAATTACATATTATTAGAGTTGAAATTATTAAAAACTAAAATATATTAATCACATCGCTGTAAATAAAACATATCTATTTTTGCCACTGTGGCAAAAAGTGGCAAAAATGTATTTTTGCCAGGACGGTTTTTACCGGTTTTTTCCATGGTTTTTACCACCTTTGGCAAAAACGTGCCAACCCTACAACATACAATGAAAATAATCAAAATCTGTGATTACAAAGGTTGACTCTATGATCTAAAAATATAAAAATATTGTATTATCATCGGAAACCCACCTGTGTACATAATTGCCTTACAATTCTAGCTTATCACTACGTGAGTGAAAAATCGATTACATAATTCCATCTTTACATACAAAAACCAAGTTGAGTTGAATAAAAGATTGTAATAACACAATCTGACTACCATGCCATTAAAATATTAGTTTAAAACGTTTGTTTTCACTTCCGTTCTCTATCGATACAAGCTTCTTGAACAAAGAGAAGATGATGCAGATAAACGAGAGGCTCTCGAAAGGGGCACATGTGTTGTCGGTAGTGAAACAAAATCACATGTCTTTGATTTGCACGATATTGTCCTTTTAATACAATCAATCACACAGACAAGGACACCAAATCATTTTACTCTCGAAGAAAACTAACTGATTAATTCAGAGGTTAAAAGTCAAACAGCCATTCTGTTCTCTATAAGGTATTGTGTACTCACTGCGCTATTAACTGATGAAATATACCAGGTTCGTACAGTGTTGCCACAATTTTTAAACAGAATGTTTTGCCTTATTTAATCTCAGAAAAACGCTACAAATGCTTCGTAATTATCAAATTTTATTATGTTATAATGTTATTTTTAATGCGATATTTGTAAAAAAAAAATAATTTGAAAAAAATATATAATTTTGTAAAAAATAATTTAAAAAATATATATAATTTAGATAAAAATATGTTACTAAATATATAGTTTATATAAAGAGTAAATTTAAAAATATTATAACACATTTATTTTTTTAAATGTATATAAAAATAATTTAAAAAATACATAATTTATATTAAAATCAGGGTTCGTACGGGTCCTGGAATTTTAAGACCAGGAAATTCTTCAGTACCAGTATTTTCTTATAGATAATTTCTTCTTAAATAAGGTGAAATTTCGCACGTTTGAACTTGATGTATTTGTTTAGAAAAATATACTGGTATTTCACCTGGAAAATACCGGTACCCGTACGAACCCTGAAAATTTATTTTTTGCAATATTTTTATATAAAGTGTATATAATTTATTAAAAATATATATATAATTTAAAAAATAATATACAATTTATAAAATAGTATACATTTTTTGTTCTTTTTTAAGATGGCAACAGAAAAAAGTAACATTTAAACTATCTATTTGGGATTCGTAAATTGTCTTTTCAACGTATAATCATAATTAATTAATATTAGACTGATAATGCAACCAATCGCATCAGACAAATTCACCAAATCTTTTTACTGTCGAAGAACTAACTTATTAAACAAGAGTTTTAAAAAAATCAAAGAGCCAGACTGCTTTGTATACTAGTCATACTCAACCTGTGGCACGACGACTGTTTATGCGCTTCCTGTCAGATGCGCATAAATGTTACATACGACCTTCACTATTTAATATATTTTTATGGGAAGAAAAAATATTTCCTGTTATTTATAATTAATTTAAAATTATGTCAAAACATCCTAAATGTCACTTGATTCGTCGAAAGTAATTTTTGACTACATGTAATCAAAAATCAGAAAAATCAGTTAAAATTCTAATTTAAGTAATTGTAAAAAATGTGTGGTACAATCAGAGCCGCTTGGAGTACCATATGACGTATGCGGTCGCATTTAGGAGGGTGGGGTAGAGCAAGGAAAAGGGTCTGCAATCGCGGTGACATCTATTGCTTAAGATCGCCTAAGTAGGCTGGCAATAAAAAATAAACTAAGAGGTTACATACGTTCTCGGAGGCGAAAAATTGACATATTTTGGACTTTATTTTTAGGAAAGGAGTAAAATTAATAGAAAAACTAATAATTCTTCGTTGTTTTTCGTTTTTTTTTATTATTGCTTCAAGTATTTTTTTTTTAATGTTAAATTTGGCCTTATAGGAAACTTGCAGCCGCGTTGACCTGTATCAAAATATTCGGGCTCGATGGGCAGCATCTTAACTTCCTGTAGAAACCAAAAATTATTAAAATCTCAGAGATGTATCTTTCTATAAAGATTACTTTCAGATAAAATTTTTCTTGAAAACTTTGAAATTTTGTTTAAAACAATATTAAAAATTTTAAACTTATTTAAAGTTTGATATAACTTATGAACCACTTGCCGGATTTCATGACTTTTTTTCACTATCATGTGCAGAAAAGGTTTCTTCTTAATTTGTCTTCAGAATTTATTGAAAAAAATTACTTACAAAAATTATAATAAATTTAAAAGTTAAAAAAAAAGAGGATTTTGGAGAGTGATTTTTATTTTGAGGAATATATTTTCAAAATTGTCATGTGACATTAAAAATCCTGAAGACAATTTACTAGAACCATAACATGAAAACTCTGTAAAACATTTCATACCTATATATTGCAAGAAAATTTAGATATATCCTTTTAAACATGACAATTTATCACAAAATCCCTTCTGAGATAAATAAACTTAAAGTTTTATTTACGGGTAGGGTGTGTTAGTACAACAATTATGTGTTAGTAGAACACCAAAATTTTGTTATATCAGCTGATGTAATTATCGTAAAAATAAGCGGTTTGCTTTATTTAATTTATTTAGCTTTGTAATATCTTATTAGCAAGAAGAATGGAAAATGCATTTTTTGAGAGTTTTGACAGCTACACCTATAAACTCTAGAGATTGCATACAGGGCTACACGAGAGTCTTCACATACACTATCGAATATAGACAACAATTTCAGAAAATAGATTTTTCGTTGTTATGTGTTTTTTTGTATTTTTTTAAGTAGCTTATTTAGATATCTGATTTCATTCTAGGAAAAAAGAAAACTCTTAATAATATCCTGTTAGTGTTGGAAATTGTTTAATATTCTATGCCTGATGCATGATTTTTTGTTCTTGTTTTACAGTGCAGTGACAGCAATACAATATGATTAACTAGATAGCCAAATATTAGCTTCAGTCGTTTGTTTTCACTTCCGTTGTCTTCGTATAATATCATAAAGGTCGAACAATGAGACGATGATGAGCTGATAAACTTTAGATTTATAAGGGGTGCACCTCGCTATCAGCTACAAAAGAGTGTAAAAGTGATGTGATTAATACACAGAAGTGGCCTTTTAAGATAGCCTTTCGGCGTCAGAAGAGAACCGCAAACCTTTATACTGTCTGAGAACTAACTTGTTAAAGAAGTTAAAATAGTAAGCGAGCCGTTTTGTTCATTAGAACCAATGTGCTACCAACTGATCAAATAAACCAGTAGTAATTGGAATACCTGCCAACTTTCAACTAAACTTCCGTACAATGGAAATTAATTTGATCCAGGTTAAAGACTTTCGAACCAGAAAATATATCTGAAAAAGTAATATATGTTTAGTTTCATGTTCTTAAGGGGATCATATTTTATTGCATTTCTTAAAAAAAATTTTGGTTTAAAACGTGTTTAACCTCAGTTAAATTAAACTACACTGTACGGAAGTTTAGTTATGAATTGGGTTTGTCAACTGTACCATTCTCGTTGACCATCATGTTTGATCATTGAAACCAAATTTCGACCGTACAAGCTTCTAGATAAAGAAAGGGGAGAAGTTAGGGTTGGGTTGGGTTGATTTATGACGGCCAATTATCAACACGAGGGATATAGGCCGTAGGGGGGAGTGCCCTCCGTGGGGGTCTTTCTAAGGGATCCTAACCCGTATTTACGGCAAGGTTCGAAGAAAACCACGGAAAACTCCGAACTGTTAGGTCGACGAGCGTGACAGGGGTTTGAACGGGAGAAGTTAGGAGGGAGTATAAGGAGATGAAAAAGAAGGAAGAGGAGTTTTGTTTTCTTTGCAAGCATTTCATCCATATACTTTAACACAAGTTTTATCTATTTTTAGTAGCATTTTTATGCTATATTTAAAACTCACAAAAGGGAAAAAGGGGAGGGGTTGTAACACAAATTGAATAACGCTACAAAGATTCAGCTTAAATTCTTCAGCGTCATCTATTTATTTATTTATTTATTCATTTATTTATTTAGCGAAAATCTTATTGTAATACCACCAGTATTAGAATTGATATAATTTAAAACGCAATTTGCAATGAAATAATCTGCGGGAAAAAAATTGAGTGCAAAGACTGAATTTTTGCAGTGACTGACAATTGTACAATATGAATAACTATACTGCTAGATATTAGCTTCAGACGTTTGTTTTCACTTCCGTTGTCTTTGTACAATACTCGTATCATAATTCTCGAACAATGGAACGATGATGAGCAGATAAACTTTAGATTCATAAGGGATACACCGCGCTATCAGCTACAAAAGAGTGTAAAAGTGATTAATACAACAGAAGTGGCCTTTTAAGATAGCATTTCGTCGTCAGAAGAGAACCGCAAGTCTTTTTACTGTCTGAGAACTAACTGACTTGTTAAAGAGGTTAAAATAGTAAGAGAACCGTTTCGTTCGCTAGAACATCTTCTGAACTCAGTGTGCTATTAACTGATCAAATATATCAGTAACAATTATGGTTGTCAAATGTAACAATTTTACTGACCATTATGTTTGATCAGTAAAACCAATTTCGACCTTACAAGCTCCAGGAAAAAGAAAGGAGAGGAGTTAGGAGGTCGTATAAGGAGAGAAAAAATAAAAGAGAAGAGTTGTATAGCAAAATTTCTTTTTCTTTTGCAAGCATTTCTTTCTAATATTGTGACACAGCTTTTATTTATTTTTAAAAGTATTTTAATGCTGAAGATAAATCTCTCAAAAGGAAAAAAATGGAGGTGGGGTATGTTGTAGGACAAATGAATAACACTAGAAAGATGCGGCTTAAATTTTTCAGCGTCATCTCTCTCTCTCTCTCTCTCTCTCTTTTCTTTCTTTTTTTCTTTCTTTTAAACGAAAATATTATTCTATTACCAGCAGTATTCGAGTTAATATTATCTAACACTCAATTTGGGAAGAATGAAATAATCTACTAGCGAAAAAAAATCCTGAGTGCACAAGACTGAATTTTACTCAAATTGAAACACTTTTAAATGAGTTTGCATAATTTTTTATACTGTCATCAAATCGTTTTCAAATATTTGATAACATATAAAATGAGAACACTTATATTTATGAATTTTTTAACGATAAATATAAAAATGTTAAACATTTAAAATCTGAAAAAGTACAACTAGTGTTTCTGTGCAGGTGAAATTATTTCGTTACTTTTATGATTCTGATTTAACGTACAATACGCTCTTTCTTTTTACCAAAATTCTTATTGTAATACCAGCAGTATTCGAGTTAATATTATCTAACACTCAATTTGGGTAGAATGAAATAATCTACTGGAAAAAAAAATCCTGAGTGCACAAGGCTGAATTTTACTCAAACTGAAACACTTTACAGTAGACTTCCGATTATCCGCCATTCGATCAACCGCCACCCTCGGTTAACCGCCACCCCCCTTTCCATTTTTTTTTTCGATCAGAAACGAACAACAAAAACACGCATGTTCAGTAGTGAACCCGAGTGAGGCGGCGCTATTCCGAGAAAAATTCTTGTCTGACGTCAGCTAAACTGCAGCTGGAAACGTGGAATTACCGCCGAAAAAATTATGCAGTGTGGACGAGGGGAGGAAATAGGTTTGATTTTAGTTGGTTTAATGCTGAATTTTTGAGCGGACAAAATGGAGACAAATAGAAAACGAGTTGTTCTTAATTTGAATGATAAACTGACGATCATCAAACGTTTAAAAAAATGTGAAACTGCTACTTATTTGCCTAAAGAGTATGGTATAGGGCGATCTACTGTAAATGATTTAAAGAAAAATTCAGAAAAAATTAAAAATTATGTCAGCAAGTTAGAAACCGCAGATGGTGGAGCGCGAAAAACAAAGAAAACTGCAAAGGATGAACAACTGGATTGCGCTGTTTATCAATGGTTCATTCAAAAACGTACTCAAGGAATTCCAATTTCTGGACCTATGATTTGTGAAAAAGCCATAGAAATGAATATAAAACTTGGTGGTGATACCTGCTTCAAAGCAAGTGACGGGTGGCTTACTAGGTTTAAATATCGGCATGGAATTAGACAATTGGCCATTACTGGGGAGAAACTCAGTGCTAATAGTACTGAATGCATTGAGGAATTTCGAAAGAAGTTTTTAGAGACAGTAGAAAACTTGGATTTAACACGAAATCAAGTTTATAATTGTGATGAGACTGGCTTGAACTGAAAAGCTCTTCCTACTAATACACTTGCATCAGGTTGTGAAAAAAAGGCTTCTGTTTTAAACTTCAAAAAGATCATATTACTGTTTTGTTAATTTGCAATGCAGCAGGGAGCCATCGATTTCCGCCAACAGTGATCGGGAAATCTAAGAAACCCAGAACTTTTAAGAATATTAACATGAAAGCACTGCCTGTCAATTATTACAATAAAAAAAGTTCCTGGGTGACGCAAGATATTTTTAAGAAGTGGTTTTTTGATATCTTTGTTCCCGGATTTAAATCACATTTAATAAAAAGTAATCTTCCACAGAAAGCAATCTTGCTGCTTGATAATGCAGGAGCACATCCGGAAAATGTAGAATCTATCGACGGTAACATCAAGTGCTTATTTCTTCCACCTAATACAACATCACTGATACAACCGATGAACCAAAGTGCCATTGAATCGATAAAAAGACGTTATCGGAAAGCTTTTATTCAAAAGCTGCTACTCGCTGATAATGAATCAAATGTCTTCGATTTTTGGAAATCATACAGTATCAAAGATGCCATATACAACTTGGCTGATTCCTGGAATGATTTATGTGAACAGACTTTGCAGAGAAGCTGGAGAAAATTGTGGCCCCAAACTATTGATACACCGGAAGATGCTACCAATACTACCAGCACAGAAGATGTACCTGATGATGATACAGAGATATTGACCTTGGTATCAAACGTACCATGTTTAAAAGATATTTCTGCAGATGAAATGAAAGACTGGCTTAATTGTGATAACAATGATATTGGTTATGGAGAATTTACGGATGACGAAATTATCCAAAATATTTTGAATCCAGGGAAACCTGAAGCGGATTAATCTGAGAATCGGAAAATGATGACCCAGGAGTCAGTCATGCAGAAGTGGAGACAATGCTCTCCAAGTGCATTAATTGGTTTGAGATGCAAGATGAAGCCGATGCAACTCAAGTACTTTTATTACGTAAAATTCGCAATCTTGCTGCTGTAAAAGCACAAGCAAACTGCAAACAAAAATTTTTAACGGATTATTTTGGATGAAAACAGGTAACTATATATTTACTCTGTAAAATTTTTAATTTCTCTCATAAATTTATTTGTAATTATTAATTGTGTTTTCTATTCATGAAATACACAGCGAATAAAAAAACAGGCGTTTAAATATTGTTATTTATAAACCAACAGATAGAAATGTGATTTTAATAATGGTCTTTCGATTATCCGTCTATTTCGATTATCCGCTACCCCGTCAGTCCCGTGAGTGACGGATAATCGGAAGTTTACTGTAATATGATTTTGCATATTTTTTAATACAGTTATCAAATTGTTTTCAAATATTTGATAATATATAAAATGAGAGCACTTATATTTGTGAATTTTTTAATGATAAATATAAAAATGTGAATCATTTAAAATCTAGAAAAGTACATTCTTGTGATTTACTGTTTTTATGCAGGTGAAATTTTTTCGTTACTTTTGTGACTCTGATTTAGTACAATACGGTCTTTCTTTTTATCGAAAATCTTATTGTAATACTATCAGTATTCGAGTTGATATCATCTAAAACGCAATTTGGGTAGAATGAAATAATCTGCAATAATAATAATAATAATAATAAAAGAGTGCACAAAACTGAATTTTACCTAAATTAAAACACTTTAATATGATTTTGCATAATTTTTGTATAGTTATCAAACTGTTTATTTATTTATTTTTTTAATTTTATAATGTTAATAAAGTTAAAACTTAAATCTTCGTACAATTACCAAACAAAATTTCGAAGTAATGTCATTCGCTATTATTAATTTACAATTCTAATATTTACGTAAAGATACTTTTTAAACCTTCCTTTGGGCCTAGTTAAATTAAAAAAATCTTTTCACAAATTCGAATTGTAAATATATCCTGGGCACGTCTTGAGAATGAAAACAGAAAACTGAATGCAACTTTTATTATAATACGTTTTAAATATTTTGGTTACAAACGAGTAAGTACTTGTTAAATATGCAGTTTTTAAATATCTAAAATTAACAAGACATATTGTGTCCAGTCACATTAATTCTGGAATGTTTCTCAAGTTACTAGTAATAATAATACCATTTGTTTAGTCAGCCAGCCAGATATTACCCTGAGGGGTTTGTTCTCTCTTCCGTTGATCATGATTCTAGAACAATGAGAAGATGCTATAGATAAACAGTGTGTTCCCAAGAAAAGCTGTCAGAAGCTAAATAAAATTACATGTCACTGAATTGAGCGAAATTGTCTTTTAAGGTAGTCTTTCTTATCACACGAACATAACAAATCATTTTATTTTATGAGAAGTAACTGATTATTCAGAGGTTGAAAAAAATCAAAGTACTGTTTCGTCCTCTTGTACATCTTGTGAATCAGTGCACTACTAAGAGATAAAGTGTTGAAAAGTTGTGTGTGTATGTGGGGGGGGGGGGGTATTTTATTAAGATTATTGATTGCTACCACTTTTTTGAAATGCAGTAAAACCTCCAGAACGGTCACTCCTATATAGTGGACACCTCTACTTAGTGGACACGTTTTCAATCGCCAACACTGTAAAAAAGACAGATGTTTCTTAATCTAGGAAAGTGTAATATAACCACAAACAAAAATATACAAAAACCTCTTCCGAGTTACCCACGATTCCGAAAAGGATGCGTTATCTTTAGAAACTTCAACTGGCCGTTAAGTATCGTGACGTCACATTGTGACTGTGACCGTCGATGTGACGTGGATGTGAAGTCACTATGGCCGTTTTCAAGCCTTTCTGTGACCTCACACTTTGAATACTTTGTGAAGTCACCGTTTGAATTCAATGGGTAAAATGTGACATTTGTGACAATTCTGCATCGGGTCGGGTGACCAGATTTCATTAGAATCCAATCCGAATAGTTCGGACCGAAATATTTTTACTATTATTTGCTACAGATTTGTGACATTTGCGATCACTCTGCATCGTGTCGGTGACCAGATTTCACCCGAATCTAAACCGGAAAGTACTTCGTCGGCACTTCATAACTACAGCGTTGTAACATGTATTTAAAAAAAAAAATAAACAATAGTGTAATTGCCAACCTTCGTACTTTTTTAAACAGTTATCTCCAGAAATTTAGTAATATATGCATATGGTTTACAATTAAATGCAAATTAAAATATAAATTTTCTTTTCCTTTACAAAATTTCTTGTAGTAATAGATTAAAAAGAAATACGAAAGTTGGCTGCTATGATTTTACGCATGCCCGAATGATTCATTCGAATATCAAAATCATTCATTCTTTTCATCTATAGGCCAAACTGGATCCAATCCTTTCCAGTGCCAAACTCCATGGAAATTCTAAGGAGTGTACACACCTTGAATACGGAAGTCTTTAAAACTGACGTAGCGCTTAGTGTTGACTCGGGGTATTTTTTTTTACAGTAGCCAAAAGATTAAGGATTTTACTTTAATGTCCAAATTTACTTGACACATTGTGTCCAGTGAGATTACATCTGTAATGATCGTCAAACTCCCAGTAAAAATAATACGATCTTATTAGTAACTAATCCAGATATTAGTTTGACGCGTTTGTTTTCTCTTCCGTTGTCGAAATAATAATACCATGGTTCTGGAACAATGAGAAGATGCTGCAGATAAAACACGGGGTTCGCAGGAAGAGCAGCACGCTGCGGTCGCAGTAAGAGAAGACTACGCGTCATTGATTTGCACGAAAGCGGCCTTTTTACATTTTAACTCGATTTGATTTTTGAGTGTAAAGATGGAATTTGTGTAATCTGTCTTTCATTCACTTCCTGATAGGTTAGAATTTTTAAAAATATGTACGCACAGGTGTGTTTCCGATGCCAAAACAACATTTTAATATTTTCAGACAGAGGTGCTAAGCTCTCATTAACCTTCCATAATATACTGGTTAATTTAATCCAGATTTAATGCGTTTCACACCAGAAATTTTTTTAAGAAATGAAATTAAATATATTCAACATAAAAATCTTTAATTAATTTAATAAAAGTTCATCAAATAATTTTTCTGATACGAAACGTTGTTAAATTTGATTAAATTAATCCACATGTTACGCAAGATTAGTCGGAGCTTGGTATTTCTGTTTTCAGAACTTAAGTATAAATTAATAAATAAATTTTAAGGCATTTTTCCATCAGCTGGCAGTAGGTGATAAATCGCCAAATCTGTATTAGGGTTATATTATAACTGTTTGCGAGTTACAACGGCAGAGGAGTTAATTTTTCTAGAACGATAGAAGCAAAAGTAGTACATACCATTGATTTGCGTGAAATTGGTCTTTTAAGATAACTTCTGGCGATCAGACGGTAACGATAAATTATTTTACTATATTAAAACTTCTTGTCATCAGACGAAAATTATTTTATGGTCGTAGAACTGACTAATTAATGAGAAAAATCAAAGAAATCGTCTGTTCATAAACCTTTTTACTTTCTTCTATCTTTACAAGAAGAAAGCATTGGATTCAGGAAAATTTTCGACTTCCGGTTTTCGACGGATTTATACGTTTTAAAAGGTCCTGAACATGATTTGACCATTTTTAGAAAATATCTGTCTGTGAGTCTGTCTGTATGTGACAAAAGTTTTGTGGGCGCTCTATCTCAAGAACTAACGCACGAAATTTAATAAAACTTTATATTCAGTTAGTTCCTGATATAAATTGGTGCTGATTAGTTTTTGGTGAAAATCACCCGATAGGTGGCGCTGCTATACGGTATTTTTTGCGATTTCCGCAATAGCTCTATCTCAAGAGCTAATGTACTTATTTTTATCAAACTTCAGGTTCAGTTAGACCTTGACATAAATAGACGCTGATTACGTTTTGTTGTAGATATCCCAACAGGTGGCACTGCTATACCACTTTTTTCTCGATTTTTACGATAGCTACTATATCTCAAAAACTAATGCACGTAATTTCATAAAACTTCAGATTCTGTTAGACCTTGACATAAATCGATGCTGCTTGGTATAAATTTTGGTATAAATTGCTCAACAGGTGGCGCTGTTATGCTACTTTTTACATTATTATCACGATAACTATATCTCAAGAACTAATGCACAGATTTTCACCAAACTTCCGATTCAGTTAGACGTTGACATGAGTTGTTGTTGGTTAGGGTTTGGTCTAAATCTACCAACAGGTGGCGCTGCTATGCTGCATTTTGCAAGATTTACACGATTTTAGCAATAGTCATATCTCAAGAACCAATGCACGGAATTTAATAAAACTTTAGATTCAGTTAGACCTTGATATAAGTTGGTGCTGATTCTTTTTAGTGTATGCGAAATCTTTGTGACATAGAAGAAAGTTTTGGGATTGGCACGTCCGACTAGTTTTGAATGCAAATACACTAACTACCAATTAATAAGGTGTATCAGTAATAATAAGTATAGTGGATTCGCGATAATTTACAACGATAATTTACAGTGATAATTTACAAATTCTAACTAACCACATAGCCACAGAAATCTTGCCGTAGAACAAAAACATGTTAAAACTCCATAGCTGCCAACTTTTAGGCTTTTTTGTTGCCGCTAAAATTTAGCAGAACGTTTTGTCTTATTTAACCGCAGATCTTGGCCACTAAATAAAACACAATTTATTATAAAATTTTAGTAGTAATAATAAAGGAAAACCACAAATGTTGGTAACTATGCTATTATGGATTGCTACCACTTGTAAAATTTGCTTTAATTCATCGCAGAAAAACTAAGATTAAATGACAGAAACTTTACTATGTATTAAAATATAGTTAAAATATAGCCCACAAAAATTCATAATTGTAAGTAGCCATACTAACTGGCATAGCTACTTATTTTACAATTTTTTTTAACTCTATTTTAGAAAAGAAAAATTTGGTCTATTTAATTGTAGATTTTCTCAATTTATTAAAGCAAATTTTGCGATTAAGAAATAGTGGTAACAGAAAAGCGCAAAAGTTTGTAGCTAGGGCTATAAAATTCGTTCGTTAATTCGAACTAAAAAACGTAACATCTTTCTTGCTATTAAGAAAGAATAAAAGTTCTGATAATTTTAGAGAATGTTGAATTGCTTTTTATTTCTTTATTTAAAAACACTACACCGTTTCTTCAGTAACTGATAGCAGACCACCACAGAATTCTAAAACTATCAACAGTAGAAGATAAAATTCCCACTATATTTAACTATCCTAATGAAAAATGAGTTATGGTTGTCATTATAAATTCGAAATATCTTATCCACTCAGGACTTTTAACAGACAAAAAATCGAAATGTTAATTTGAAATTGACAGTGGTTGGAGAACATTGAAATAACAAATTACAACAAATGTCACGTAACTTTTTTTCCATAGAATTTTTTTTTAAAATTCAAAACCTGTTATTCAACATGTGAAAACTTAACACGGAATCCTGCTTTTAAAGCGCAAAAATTTCATCGTAACTTCGAAAATAATACCATATTATTATACCTACTAAGACGGAAACCTGTCTAAAACGTAAAAAAAATCATGGTAATTTCGAAAATAATATCATATGATTATACCTCCTAAGATGGAAACCTGTCTAGAAAGAAAAAAAAACAAACACTGTAACTTCGAAAAATAATATTATATCTATTAAGACGGATACCTGTTTAAAACGACAAAAAATCATGGTAATTTCGAAAAAAAAAAAAACACACAATATTACTGTGCCGTCTAAGGCGAAAACCTGTCTATAACGAAAAACCCCATAGTAATTTTGAAAAGAAACCCATACTATTATACCTACTAAGATGGAAACCTGTCTAATACGAATTATTTCTGGTCTCTTGCGATTCCGTTCTTGCAGGTTTTACTGTATATTTCAATTATTTCTGCTTTATTAATTTTATTTTGCTTCTACTTGTGATGTAGGTAAGATATTTTGACTTATATTTTATTAATTTTAAATTTATCTACACTTTTAAGTCAATTCAAATACAGGAAATGTATGTCTTATTCTAATGTTAATTAGGTATATTTTAAATGATAGCATGCAAAATCATTTTCTTTTTTAGAATTAATTGTATAATTCGAATTTTTAACTCGATTACTGCGGGTTCAAATTAACAAGCGTCGACTGTAATCAGACACTGGTTATAGCCGAATATGAAACCAATATTAGTGCAATATAGATTATATTTTGTAAAATATTGCGACAATAAAATACAATTTGGGAATAATAATTTCACATCTAATTAAGCAATGAGAATGCGAAATATACCAATTGATTGGTAATGCGTTTAAACTAGTCGGATATGGCAATCCCAAAACTTTCTTCTATCTCACACAGGTTTCGCATACACTAAAAAGAATCAGCACCAATTTATATCAAGGTCTAACTGAATCTGAAGTTCAACCCTTTCCGGCACAGTGGTCCCACTCCGGGCACACCTAATTTTAATTCAAAATTTTAATTCGACACCAAGAATATTTAATAATAAAATTCTATTTCTAAAATGAAAGCTTATAATAAGGAGTTCCTATTTTTTTTTTTAAAGTCGTTTGTAAATTCCGGTGTTTGTCAGTAATTTCTCATTTTACGAACAGACTTTATCTGTGCCGGAAAGGGTTAAATTCCGTGCATTAGTTCTTGAGATATGACTATTGCTAAAATGTGTACATCCTGAAAAATGCAGCATAGCAGCGCCACCTGTAGGGATATTTACACCAAAATGTAATCAGCATCTTTTTATGTCAAGGTCTAACAGAATCTGAAGTTTGATGAAATTTCGTGCATTAGTTCTTGAGATATAGCTATCATCAATATCATAAAAAAGTAGCATAGCAGCGCCACCTGTTGGGATATCTACACCAAAGCGTAATAAGTGTCTATTTATGTCAAGGTCTAACTGAAACTGAAGTTTGATGAAAATAAGCGCATTCGTTCTTAAGATAGAGATATTCCGGAAATCACTAAAAGTGTAGCCTAGCTGCACCACCTGTTGGAAAATTTTCATCAAAAACTAATCAGCATCAATTTATATCAGGGACTAACTGAATATAAAGTTTTTTAAATTCCATGCATTAATTCTTGAGATAGAGCGCCCACAAAATTTTTGTCACATACAGACAGACAGTCAGACTCACAGACTAACAGACAGACATTTTCTAAAAACAGTCAAATCGTGTTCAGGACCTTCTAAAACGTATAAATCTGTCGAAAACCGGAAGTCAAAAATTTTCATGAAGCCAATACTTTCTTCTTGTATAGATAAAATAAAGTAAAAGAGATGCTAAAGTATTGAATTAGCTAGGATACAACTTTATCGGCAACAAAAGAAAAATTAGTCATCCATTTCCACTAAATCAGTTTCTTAAAGTACTTTTCGTCATCAAAAGAAGATAACGAATTATTTTACTGTCGTACAACTAATTAGTTCAAGTAATTGGAGAAAAATCAAAGAAATCTTTTGTTCACTAGAATATTTTGTGAATAGAGTGAACTAATAATTAATAACATAGATCAATAATAAGTAATAGAACAATAGCTATAGCGGAATGGGAAATCAATATTAGTGCAATATAACTTAATCTCTGTAAAACAGTGCACATTATAAAAATCTGTAAAATAAATAAATAAATAAAATGAGCATTCAAGATCTAATTCAGCCACAAAAATCGCCAAAGAATGACATAGATGCCAGTCGGTTGGTATTTTCTCAGGAACAATAAAAAGATGCTAAAGATTAAGTATACGGGATTTACAAGAATGACAACAATGCTGTCGACAACAAAAAAAAACGCACATGTTATTCAGCTGCACGAAATAGATCTTTTTTAGATAGTTTTTCGTCATCAAACGAGGACAAATTACTTTACTGTCGGAGAACAAGCTTGTTTATCATAGATGTGTGGGATTGTGGGGTGCTACAAATAATTTCCAAGATGAACTCTTTTAGGTAGCTTTCATTACAAAAAGTGAAAAGCTGCCTATTGCAGCCGTTTGAAGGAAAGCAATTCCGAAAATTTTTGATATGTTTTCACCGATCATAACCCTTCAGACCCAAAACAAGCCTCCGTTCAAATGCTGATACATATATATATATATATATGTAGGATTTCAGTTTAAACACTTCATTTCCTTTATAACGTGCAAGATCGTCAAATTAACTGACGCTGTAGTAGTATTATTATCCATGATTTAAATGCACGAGTTATAAATATTTTGGATCGCGAGATCAAAATTTGAATATCTTCAAAATTGGAAAAAGAGCCAGTCTTCTAACTTTTATTGTGAAGCAAGCATCGAAATGAGAAATATCCAGTAAAGGCGCTGTTAGGCCTGCTTGGTTTTTTTTTGGTAAATAAATATATTGTATATGTTTGGCGAGAAGTGTATTAGCTGAAAAGAAATTGCTAGTATATTTCTAGGACTGTATTAAAGTTCGTATTTTGTTATTCATCGTGTATTTGTTCATATAATTCCAGTAAATCAACTATTTACATATCTTTATCTTACATTTATATTATATGATCTTTGTCATTTGATATCACTCGTAATAAATCGATTTGGATGAAATTAAGCGTGCACCAATATCTCGACCGAGTTCGTTGTCCAGTCTGGTCTATCGTCTTGTTTCAAAATGGCGGCCACGAAAAGATGTAACCCCTTGAAGGGCGGTGAGATATAATATATCCCACTTAATTTTAATTTCCAAATATCACTTTCACACCGGAATTTTGGAATCAAATTTTGCTTTTGTAATATACGTAAAGGAAGGTTTTTAGTTAATTCCAAATAAATTTGTTTATAAATCCCGGTGTGACTCAATGATTTCAAGATTTTAGAAACACCTTAAGAGCCTACTATACGTCAGTCATGCGAAAAAACGTGCAAGATAATGTTAAGTCTATGGGAAGGTTCTTGGCAGATTTCTCACTCGCATTTTAATATTTTTAAATGATGCTTTTTGCATAGGATAGCTGAAGTCGATCTCTAACATTGTTAGTTTTTACTTTTTCGATTTTTGTTACAGTTTTTTTTATAAGCGGGTTAACGTTGTTAGTTTTTACTTTTTCGATTTTGGTTCCAGTTTTTTTTTTATATAAGGGTACTTTCAGTTTCAGAACCGGTTCCAAAATTGAAAATACCCGCTTATAAAAAAAATTGCAACAAAAATCGAAAAAGTAAAAACTAACAATGTTGGAGATTGACCTCAGCTATCCGATGCAAAAAAAGCATTTAAAAATATTAAAATGCGAGCGAGAAATCACGCTAGAGCCTTCCCATAGACTTAACATTAGCTTGAGCGTTTCTTCCCGTGACTAGTGTAGGCTCTTAAACCTTTTTTAAAATTATTTTCATAGTAGATTACTACAACAATTAGAAGAAAAAGCTCAACTCGAAGCGGGTTTCTACAACATTTTCAAGATAAATCTAAAACAAAAATTCTTCATAAGGGAATAATGGCGCTCAAATTTTTGATTTGGTCTGTTTTAATATAGATCGCTCCGAGGCCTGCTTTCTCTCACTAAAAAGGCATTTCTCTGTTTTTAATGACTGATAGCAACAAAATTTCATACCTTCTTATTGAATTTTCGAAACCGTCAATTCATCTTAGGTCATCCTGTAGATCAATAAAAATAATTAAAATTAAGTATAAAAGTAAAAATAGTTTTCTTTTTTTTTAAACCCACTTTTTTTTAATAAGAATTCAATGTTTATCTTAAAATTCACGCCTACTTTCATATTATTAAGAACTGCAATTCATATCATTAAAAAACAAATCCGTTACAGTACGTTAATTTGGCGTAGTCCCCGTTTATAGAAAATTCACCGCTTTGATTTACGCTTGGTTGAGAGCACGAACTGATGAGTCTATTACACAAATTTTAATACTTTCTCTGTTCCTTTTTTAAAATATGTCAACAGGGATTAAATAAAAATGCATTACTTAAATTATCTGATCAGGATGTCTAATTTTTTTCCCAACGTATAATCATAATTTAATCAATATTAAACTCTTAAATGATTTTTAAGAAATATATATTACAGTCTTTATTTTTTATTCGTATTTTATTTTTTACTTTCTGGTGTTTAAAATATTTCATTGTTGGAGTTTCACAAAAAGTTGGCATATTTTAACGAGCTTGGTTTGGCTATAATGAACTCTTTTGTTATTGTAACTCGTATGCAATTGTAATGTGAGTCATTGAAACAGATACCTGTTTAAAAGACTCCTGTCTCAAAGATTCGTCGTTACCATGTCAAACTATCGAATGTGAAAAAATGCATTTTTCATTACTTTAAAAAATGGGCCGATCGTCACTACTAAATTTTATTAGAATTCTTCGCATAGTAAGAAAACTAATAAAATTTCTGTGAAGGACATGGTTGCCAGTTTGGCCGTCTTATTTATTCAAAAATGTCATATTCATATCAGAAATTTTGAGAGAAAAACTTTTACTTTAAGTAATTACGAAATTTCTGTCATAAAGCAAAAAATTCTGTTTGAAATTTCTGGTATGAATTCGGAATTTCTGAATGAAAAAGAATGCCAAACTGGCAACCCTGGTGAAGAATACTATTAAAATTTAGTGGTGAAAACCCGCCCATTTTTAAAAGTAATGAAAAATGCATTTTAACATTCGATAGTTTGAAATGGTAGCGACGAATGTATGCGCTCCGTATATGTGTAACATATGATCAAATATTTAGCCATTCAGAATGTGGTCGGGAATGACTAATCCATATTAATATTTTATAAGAACAAGCTAATAAATTGAATGACAAAGCAAATATTGGATTACGAAACAAATTTAGAATTCCGTTTTACTGCAATAAGCTCATGAATGAATAGTGAATCATGTGCTTATTCAGATGACATTTGCAAGAGCTCTGACAAAAACAAAGCGAAACGAAATATAGAAGTGGACAAAAACGAAAGAAACACAATTCAGATACAAAACATAATGCATTACGGTGGTGGCATCAACCTTTTAAAACAACGGTTTTTGACCTACGAGAAGCACTACCCAGTAGAAATGAATGAGTTCGAGCTCTTTTTAACATTTTCCAACCTAGTTGAAATGTGTTTATGACTTAGGTTTGTCTGGCCGTCTGTCCGTTCTCTAACTCCCGTAAATATGCTCGGATTGTCCAAACATTTTTGTATGTTATTGTCGTTTAGTATAGCATGTTCCCTATTTCAACTGAAGTGTGTAGCACTTATAGTTTTTTTACAGGGACAGTCAAAAGTATACCGTTACATTACAGTCAATGGGAAATAATCGTTTCAAGTGCATTTTGATGAAGCTGCGTCATTTAAAACGTAATTGTTATATAATTATGAAGCGCATTAAAACATGCTTATTGTAGAATATGGAGTGCAAAGCATTTATTATTAATTTACAGGGTCAAACAAAGGAATTCTGTTACACATCGTTCTATGGGAAAAATGACAATTCTTATTGTTTTAAAATAGCTTTGTACAACTATGAGTTCTGTTTTACAGTAATTCTGAAAAAGCACTTGAAACAGAAAGAGAGGATAAGCAAGAATATATACCACGGCTTCTTTATGTCACTAACAATGAACGTGCCAAGGCGTCAGAATCACATAGAATATTTCTCTTTAAGCATAGTCTCTTTAGACATGAAAATCACGAAATGTCGTGAGAAATTAGGATTTATACTTGTTTCTATGTAAGATGTATAGGGGAATATTTCAATGATTAATATTTATTTCTATGTAAGAAGAGATTTTTAAATGAGAAAATTAATCTTCAAACAATTTTAAAGTCTTATTAACAATTTTCTACTGTGCACTTCTTGTACAGCGCCTAGAATACATAGTGTGGAAAACGGGTACAAAATAGTACTAAAAATTGAATCCGATAAACGTAGAACGATGCTGAAAGATAACGGGTCGATCGCAGCGACATCTTCTAGAAGTGGCGTAAACAGGGTGGATGTTCAGATGGTTTAGATACCACTAATTTTATAAGAATACTTTTTCCTTATCTAATCGAAGAATTTTCTGCGATATTGAAGGCGAAGAAAACTTTATAATATTACTGGTTTCCAGAGCATTTGGACTCCCCCCCCCTCCCCCGGTCTCTGGCTACGCCACTGTCTGCTAGCTCTTTTCAACGCAAACATTGTATAAGAATCGAACTGAGAAACCGTTTCAGCTAGTAAATATTTTAAATAATTAAATTATACCCTATTTCCTTTGAGTTGGATAGTGATTTTCATAAGCTTTGAAAATATGAATGATACTGAATCATGGCCAAAAAACGTGATACGCATTCTTTTGTGCGTGGTTGCAGTACTCGATACAAGACTGCAAACTAGAAACTATCTCTACTTAGCATGCCAAAGGATGAATCTTGGCTAGAAAAGTGGAAAAAATTAATTCCCTGATATGATAAAAAACTAACTTCAAAATCAATTACATCTGAAATATGCACTTACAAGAAAATTTTATTATCAGAAATTATGCTCATTTGTCAATAGCGAAACGGTTACTTTTGCTAGAGGTAAATCTATTTTTAAAGCAGATGTCGCTTCGATCGCCCTATTAGTGTACCGCATCGTTGCACGTTTATCAGCTACAATTTTTTAGCACTTTTTAAAGCATTACCAGTGTGACTTTTTTTTAATTCCGAAATTTCGTATTCATACCAGAAATTCCTTACAACGTTCTGTTCGTTACTTAATGGCTTCTTAAAGTTAAGGCTTCTTGTTTCA
Source organism: Maratus michaelseni (assembly GCA_963931845.1). Classification (NCBI taxonomy): domain Eukaryota; kingdom Metazoa; phylum Arthropoda; class Arachnida; order Araneae; family Salticidae; genus Maratus; species Maratus michaelseni. The sequence continues at coordinate 144,264,985 of OZ007597.1, forward strand.
GAATTTCCGGCTTGATTTCGAAAATCTTGAATTTAAAAACGGTAAAACCGTGTTCTACACTATGTATTTTAGGCGCTGTACTTCTGGTATCGGGCTAGTGCTCCGAAAAAAAAAAGTTACTTTTGCTAGAAGTAAATCCATTTTTAAAGCAGATGTCGCTGCGATCGCCTTATTAGTGTACCACATCGTTGCACGTTTATCGGCTACAATTTTTTAGCACTTTTTAAAGCATTACCAGTATGACTTTTTTTTTAATTACTCGAACTCATCTCTAATGTAGGCATATCTATGCATAAAAACTTTATCATACATCATATTAAATAAAGAAAAAAGGAAACGAAGAAATGTATTTTTCATTTTTCATAAGAATCATTCATATGCATATCTGTATAGTTACAGATGTTACAGACCTGATGATATATTATTTAAATAATGCATTATAAGTACACTAACCCTGCCGGATAAGCTACTAAGCCAGACTGTGGATCACTGTCAAGGGCCGAATTATTTGTAACTGTAACACCAAGAACGTGCTGCAGCTCTACCTGAAAATAAAACATACATAAGTAAAAGAAAATACAAATAGTGTCCAATAAACAACTGTAAAAAATAAAGCAATCAAGAAATAAATAGAAAATACTGAAAAGAAACCGTTTATTGAATTATTATACATGCCATATATTATATGGATATTTTTTTTTTGTTTTTGTTTTAAGTTTAATATAATTTTCTAATACTTTTCCGCAATTAAAGAAAATAAAAACTAAATAATTTTAATTTAATTTTTAAAGTGTGCCTTAACCTTTAACATTTTCACTCAAATCCAAACTGGCTGCTTTCTAACACTTTTAGGGTTTCGTTCATCTCACGAAACTCTATTAGTCCCGCTTCGTTGTCTGTCCGTCACAGAGACGGTTCTCAGAAATTATATAACTTACAGACTTGAAATTTTGTGTACTTATAGCTGAATACCTATTATGATGCTGAAAATAATATATTTTTTAAAAAATCGTATTATTTTAATATAGAGAGATAAAAAACCAAAAATCTAACAGCCTTTTCCTGTTAAATTTAAACATTTTTCGTTATAGCAGTTGCCAATAATTAAAAATCCACAATAAAATTCTTTCTAGAATAATTAATTTTCTATTGAAAGATTTTCACGTGAAAAATTAAAATGAAATAAAAAGTTTCACCAATTGAAAAAAAAAAAAAAAAGATTAATATGAAGTCATTGGTAATAAAACGAAAATTTTGAAACATTTCTCAATAAGTCATACCTTATTACACTCATACTTTATTTAATATCAGAAAAATAAGGCGGAAAATACTTTTAGAAATTACTGGTATTCAAATTCAATAGGCCATACAAACGCTGAAATAAATCCGTCCACGACAGTCGCCATTTTTTCTTTCAGGGCGTAGGCCTAGTATATAGCGGACTGTAGTTAACTACCCCGCACTATACGGTTATTGTTTTTTAAACCATCTAAAATATACTGGTGTAAAATTATTATAATAATGCAGAAAATTTGTTCTGCATAATATGAAAAGTAAGAAAAGATTGAAATATGCATAAACTTTTTTTTTTTTTTTTTTTTTTTTTTTTAAGGATCAGATTCTTTGAACTGACGTTGGGTCTCCCACGTGTTCCTACGCGCATCACTGCAGCCGGCATAATTTAAATGCCCACGGTGTAGAGAAGTTATTTTTTACGCTTAAATGTGTGACGTCGGAATAGTGAGAAGTGAAATGAACCGTGGATAATGAATGATATTCACATGTATTCTTAATAATGATACTCAATATAACAATGAGGTAAGCCGAAAGATGAGAACAACGATGCTAGATATATTCTAAATGCAAAGAAAACTTTGCATGCATTACATATTTACGAGACATTAACAGATGGTAACGCGCGTTTTTCAGGCGTATGAATGTAGTTTTGAGTAGTTTCACTTTTTCCACATAATGGCTATTTCTGGGGAATATTTTGACACATTTCGAATGTTCACAAATTGATTTGTAGACGAAGGTCAGTGATCGAACGAGAAAACATCTAGATGAATCTCTTTACAACTATACTCTTAAAAATGAATATCTAAAAGCAACTAAAATGTACTCCTGTTTGAATATTTTCTCGGCTAAGTAAATGAACCATAGATAATAAAATTCAGATAGATCCATGATAATGATATTCAGTATAACAATGAAGTAAGCCGAAAGATGAGAACAAAGATGATTCAGATATTCTAAATGCAAAGAAAACTTTGTATGCATTACATATTTACGAGACATCAATAGATGGTAACGCGAGTCTTTAGCTTTGAGACGAATGGATGTATTTTTGCGTATGCTTTTATTTTGTGTATATTAACTGTTTCTAGAATATTCTTTAGCAAACTTCGAATAATCACAAATTAATATGTAGACTAAGATCGCAGAGATCTTACGAAAAAAACATCTAGATGAATCTCTTTACAACTATACTATTAAAAATGAGTATCTAAAAACAAATAAATGTACTCTTTTTAGAATATTTTCTCGGCTAACTAAACGAACCACAGATAATGCAATTCAGATAGATCCATAATAATGAGACCGATATTCAGTATAACAATGAGGTAAACCTAAAGATGAGTACAAAGATGATTCAGATATTCTAAATGCAAAGAAAACTTTGTATGCATTACATATTTAGGAGACATCAATAGATGGTAACGCACGTCTTTAGTTTTTAGGCGAATGGATGTATTTTTGCGTATGCTTACATTTTCCGTATATTGATTATTTCTAGAATATGCTTTAGAAAACTTTGAATAATCACAAATTAATTTGTAGACTAAGGTCGCAGTAATCTTACGAAAAAAACATCTAGATGAATCTCTTTACAACTCTAACTCTTAAAAATGAGAACTTAAAAATAACTAAAATGTAATCCTTTTTGAGTATTTTCTCGCCTAACTAAATGAACCAAAGATAATAAAATTCAGATAGATCCGTATATTGACTATTTCTAGAATATTCTTTAGCAAACTTCGAATAATCACAAATTAATTTGTAGACTAAGGTTGCAGCGATCTTACGAAAAAAAAAAACATCTAGATGAATCTCTTTACAATTATACTCTTAAAAATGAATATCTAAAAGCAACTAAAATGCATTCCTGTTTGAATATTTTCTCGGCTAACTAAATGAACCATAGATAATAAAATTCAGATAGATCAATAAGAATGATATTCAGTATAACAATGAGGTAATAAGGATGATTTAGAAATTGAATAAAGATGATTTAGAAATTCTAAATTCAAAGAAAACTTTGCAAGAATTACATATTTACCATTTACACGCCAGGCATTAACATATGGCAATGTGCTTAGCTTTCAGATAAATGAATAACATTTCTATGCATTATTACATACTTTCCCGTATATTTTAAATATTTTTTAGTAAATCTCAAATAATTTGGTCTAATGTCAGCTACCTTATACGAAAAGAAAAATCTAGCTTTCTTTACAAATGAAATATATTGTTGAAAAGAAGCATGAAATAAATAAAATATAAAATTAGCCATCAAACTATAGTTGATGTAGCGCACGAGTTTCTCTTTAAAAATTTGTGGTACTACATTTACTAATAAACTGCTTTAACAGTATTCGAGATTATATGTATTACTGTTTGTTTTGTAAGTTTTTATTACTATATTTTATTGAAGCATTTACTTATTGTTCGCACAATAACGCATCATTAACAACAGCTAAATTTCGAAAATAAGACTAGACTATGAAAACGATATGTAATAAGATATTTTTTTATGTTTCTGTCTTTATATGTAATATTTTACTGTTTGTTTTGTACGTTTTTAGTACTGTACCTTATTTAATCTGTCATTAGATTAGTCAAATATTACTATTTCAAAAAAAAAAAAAAAAAAAAAAAAAAAGAGGGTAGCAACCAAGCAGTTTTGAAAAAAAAAGAAAAAAATCAAAACGCTCTATTTACCCTAAAGCCAGTCTGACATACCTGATCTACCAAGTGATCTATCATGCATTGGGATTATCAACATATAATAACTGCAAAGAACAACAGTAATTTCGTGAAAGCTTCAACGTTACCGATAACTTTACTTAGCAATCAAAATACGGTTGATCTAGGATATGAGTTTCTCTTTAAAATAATTCTGGTATTAATTGCTAATAAAAGTGTTTTAACAGAATTCGAGAGTATATGTATTACTGTTTCTTTTGTAAGTTTTTATTACTATATTTCATTGAAGCATTTAGATAACGTTCGCATCATAACGCATCATTAACAACAGCTAAATTTCGAAAATAAGGCTAAACTATGAAAATGATATGTAATAAGATATTCTTTAGTTTTCTATCTTTATAAGTAATATATTATGTTTGCATAGCTGCCAACTTCCACGCTTTTTTCCAACCACTAAAATTTAATAGTAAATTTTTACCTATGAAATCGTCGAAATCATGTGATTCAATAATACAAAAATGTCTATTAATTTTTAGTGGTAACAAAAAAGCGTAAAAGTTGGCAGCTATGGGTTTGTTTTGTAAGTTTTCAGTACCGTATCTCATTGAGGCATTTACATAAATTTTACAATATTAACAGCAACTAAATTTCGAAAATAATGCAATATATTAGTCAATAAATCAATAAGGAAATTCTTCCAGGAACTCTTCCATAGCACGAGCAGATCTATATTTAAAATGGAAAATAAATTACGTCTAATGACGTAATTTGTTATAAGTTTTAATATATCTATATTCCCAGGCGAATAAAAGTCTGTGTGGTTTCAATGTTCACCCTTACGCACCAAAATTTCTGCGGAGTTTTCTTTGTTACAACCAAGGCTTTACAAATTTTATAAAATCTGGTAGCCAGCAAAAAATTGTAGTCGCCAGTAAAATAGTATATTTACTCCCCCTTCCTTCTCACCCATCTTTTGTTTTCAAAAACCACATATGTTTTTTTTTTCAATTAATTGAGAAAAGGGAATAAAAAGAGTTATTAATTACATACTTTAGAACAGTACCTGATATAGAAAGATAATATAAACTACTTTTTCTAATAAAACGTATCAAAATTTTATATCTCTGGGAAAAAAAAAATACTGTAACATCTTAATTTACCAGCATGTTCGTAAAATGCTGAATGTCCGAACAATTGAGTGCTACATAATCTATGTCTGTTGATGAGTGCACCAATGAAATAGTGAAACAGGAAAAGAATTTTTCGCCTATTTTCCTTTCGAAGTCAGTCAAATAATTCATATTTACTATTTTAAAATTTCCATATGATGAACATACTTTTGAAAAAATAATTGAAGAAGATGGAAATATTTTTTGTTTGAATATATTTTCTATATTTCTTAATATTTTATAATTTTGCAACATCTTTAATGGGACATCTTATAACAAGGGGAGAGAAAAATGCCATTTGAATTAATTTCTTAGGTCAATTTTGTTCAAAAAAAAAAAAAAATTGCCATATTAAATAACTTGGCCACCAGGTGAAACAAGTTGGAAATTATCCGTCAGACGTGACAAATGAGGTGCTTTCGTACTATAGCTAGTTATATAAATATTCCGATCTTGATGATTTTTAATTCTGTGAAATGAATAGGTTAATTTCTGTCATAAAATAAGTATCTCGGTCACTTCACGATTAAACCTCGGAATCTCCTATAACAAGAAAACACCGATATTAAAAAAAAAAAAATCAAATTTCTTAAAACTGTTTTTATTAATATTTTCTAAAGTTTTGATTCGATTTTCATAAAATTTGAAATGTCTCGACAAAATTCTGCAAAGATAATATATCTTAAATTTCAAACCATTCGGTTGGGTAGTTTTTGCGTTGTTATATGCGCACAGACAAACGGACGGACCAGGCAACGACAATAGGTGCTACGTATTTATATAATAACGAACGCACCTAAAAACTTGGTGACCGCATTTGTCAAGTCCTGATTACACCTATCATTTATTCAATGTTGCCGGTTGAACGGGGTTTATTATTCATACAGCTTGAAATCTACCACTCTTTTAAAATAGATATACTCACCTTATTTAACCCATTCTCTGCCAACCACGAGTATACTCGTGGTTTTTCAATCTAAGATTACGAAATCGTACCGGAAATTTCAAAAGAAGAATTTTTATTTTATGTAGTCACGAAATGTCTGTAATTAAATAAAGTAAATATTGCTATTAGTATTTTCTGGTATGAAGTTGAACTTTCCCGATAAAATAAAATTCCGGTAATTTTAACCCGATAGGGAACGTGTTAATCTGTTACAAATAAGTCGAATATTGTTATTAAAAAAATGGTAGCAAACAAGCAATCTGAATAATAATAATAAATAAAAAAAAACACCCAATTCAAAACACTCTATTTATCTATCCTAAAGCCAGACTGTGACACTCGAACTGCAAAATGATCTATGCTGCACTGAGATTAACAACATAACTGCCAAGAACAGCAGTATTCAACGCAATTTCGTGATAGCTACAATTTTAACATAGCTGATTACAGTTAGCCCTCAAACTAAAGTTAATGTAACATATGAGTTTCCTTTTAAAAAATTCTGGTATTATGTACTAATAAGACTTTTAACAGTATTCGGGATTATATATATTACTGTTTCTTTGTAAGTTTTATTACCATATTTCAGTGAAGCATTTACATAATGTTCGCATAATAACGCATAATTAACAACAGCTAAGCTTTGAAAATAAGGCTAGACTATGAAAAGAATATGTAATAAGATATTCTTTATTTTTTTGCTTCAATCAAAATTAATCGGACAACTATATGACGACTATTAAATTCCTCCAATTATCACTGAAAATAATATTTTCGGCGTAACTTTATTTATCCTAAAGGTTATATGCGAGATCCAGACATGCGAAATGAGCTACTTTGAAATATGATTAACAGCATAACTGACAAGAACAGCAGCAATTCTCGATAGCTCCGGATGTTCTTCAATTCCAATTTAAATTAGCCATCAAACTAAAGTTGAAATAGCATAGGAATTTCTGTTTTAAAAAAAACTTGTTTTAAGCTATACTAATAAAAGAAAGTTTCGCTCTGGCTCTCTCTCTTTGTGTGTGTGTGTCTGTTTGGGACGGCTAGCGAAATAGAAGTCTGAAAATTTAGGTAAGGATAGTCCAGGGCCTCTCCTGATGCACCTAATTCTTATAATTTTAATATTTTAATAATCAACCAAAATATTAATCAAAAACTCATCTCTTTGTTTGCGAGCCGGCTTTGAGCACTCGTGTATGCTCAGAACCCGATTTACTGCAGCGAACGAGAATGAGGAACCATTTGAATGAAGAATGCGTTTATTTCGCAACTCTGTTTTAATGTGTCTATCGACTAAACCGTTTGGCTTATTTAAAAACGAAAACCATATTCTGAAAGATCGCACTCTTACGTCTCAAATATCGCATTCAATTCGAAAAAAAAATGTTAATTCTCTGAAAAACATTTTTGAAAAGGGTCGTTTTCCCCCCTTACGGCAACGCTCCTCCAGAGCGCAATTTTAGATATACAGACAAACCAAACATATGCTCTTAAAGTCGAAAACTTCTTCTAATCGATGATATAATTCGTGTTAAAAAATACGAATTTTAACCCTTTTGAAAACGCCGGCGAACGCAGGTCATTTCGCGCCTCACGAGACAATTTTTTCTCTTACGCTAAAGGTTACTAAACGTTCGTATTTCGACACAATCTTTCTAACGCATCTCGGTAGACCACATTTACATCACCTACATCAATTTCGAAACGTTCGGGTGAGCAGAAATATAAAATCTTTAAAAAATAAATCTAAGAAAATTTCGATATAACAACGGGGATGTTTCTGCGTTGTCACGCTCGGCTTCGAGTAATGTTTTCACTATTTTTATTTTATATGCATATATTTTCACACATTTTTATAAAGGACTTGGAAACAGTTGTAGTTATAAACGACTAAAATTTCAGAGAGTTCGAACGACGAAAACTTTTTTTATTTTTATGTTAACGGACCCGACGCAAAAACCAAAGAAAGCGAGAAGAACAATCCAGATAACAATATTTCTGACGTAAGTTTTACACAGGCTGTAAAACCATTATATAACAAAAGCCTTTTTTTTAGGTGCGTTCGTAATTATATAAATACGTAGCACCTATAGTCGTCGTTTGGTCCGTCCGTCTGTCCGTCCGTCTGTCTGTCTGTCTGTCCGTCTGTCTGTCCGTCCGTCTGTCTGTCTGTCCGCATATAACAACGCAAAAACTACCCAACCAAATGGTTTGCAATTTAAAATATATTATCTTTGCAGAATTTTGTCGAGACATTTCAAATTTTATTAAAATCGAATCAAAACTTTAGGAGATATTAATAAAAATATTTATTAAGAAATTTGATTTTTTTTTTTTAAATCGGTGCTTTTTTGTTATAGGAGCTTCCGATGGATGTTTAATCGTCAAGCGACCGAGATACTTACTTTATTACAGAAATTAATCTGCAGACGATATAATTCATTTCGCAGAATTAAAAATCATCAAGATCTGAATATTTATATAACTAGCTGATACATATATATCTGAATATTTATATAACTAGTTAAGATATTTGTATGAACAGTGTCATAAAATATATACTTAACTAGCTGTTTAACCCGTTCTACGCACGGGATATCATGAATTTAATTCTAAAACGTGCGTACGAACGCACCTCGTTTGTAACGTTTGACGTACAATTTCCAACTTGTTTTAACTATAAACGACCTACGTGAAAGAAGAATAAAATGTTTTCTTACGAGCACTTTTATCACTAATTATCAGTATTTTTTCACGATTTTGTCATTAAAATTATAAATTCATACAAAATCGGATTCATACAAAAATTTCAAATTTGGGGATTCTTTAAGGTTTTATCACGTGCCCAGGCAACGCCAGGCGGGTCCAGTGTTGCCAGTGGGCTACTTTTTTTTAATTCAGTTTTCTTGATTCCCACCAGTTTTTTGAGAAAGTAAAATTCGCCTCATTTAATGACAGATTAAATAAGGCGAAAACAAGGGGAATTAAACTATTTCAAAAAAGTGGTGCCAATGAAGCAATCTGAATTTTAAAAAAGTAGCCCACTGGCAACATTGGGCGGGTCAGCTAGTAATAAATGAAAGTGTTTTAAGCTTTGTCTGGATTATATGTTTGGATTATATAAATAAACTGTTTGTTTTGTAAGATTTTCTTACCATATTTCATTGAAGCATTTACATAATGTTCGCATAATACACATAATTAACAGCAGCTAAAATTAAAAAAAAATATTGCTAGAATATGAAAACAATATGTAAAGAGATATTCTGTAATTTTCTGTCTAAATAAAAATTAATCGGACAACATTATGACTATTAATTCATCAAATATCAATGGAAATAATATTTTTGACATAACTTATCTGTCATAAGCCAGTCTCAGATACGCAAAGAATACGAAGGTTGGAAGCTATGTTTTTGCGCAAGCCAGAATGATTCATTCGAGTATCAGAATCATTCATTATGCCCATCACTAGCTATACTATTTATCGTGAAGTCCCGATATATCGTAATGAACATTTCTTCTTAAAAATTGCCGAGGTGTAATGGTGCAATGCGTGTGCTGCAATAATCGTAAGTTCGTTTCCTGTTAAAATAATTAATCCATACAAGAGGCATTAAATGAAAACAAGATGAAATCCATGGAACTCCTTTTTTATTTTATCCGCACAATCGACACAAGAAAACAGAGAGGATGGCCTTCGCTTATAGTACCAAAAAATTTACATCTTTATCTGACACAAGCGAGAGAGGATCTGATCTAATTTTTCAGATTCATTATCGCCAACACATTAGATGTAACATGCCAATCCTTACATTTCTAGCCAGGCATGAACCGTCAAACTTTTTGACATGTCAAAAAGTTTGACGGTTCATGCCTGGCAGTTAGCAATAAACCAATATTGAGAATTTTTGAATAAGAAATGAAAAGATGCCATAATTTGGCGGAAAATGACTTTTTGTGATTTTTAACATACACCCGAGCGTTGTTTTGGGAAAGTTAGACATGTGTTATAAAAGCGAAGAAAAATACTCCATATTTTTGCAGCATTCAATTTATGAAAACGACGCATAGTTTTAGTGTAAGAAAGAAACAGGCAAAGGACAGACGCCTCAACGTATCTGAACAAATTAATATGCAGAGAGAGAAAAACCACATGGCAGACTACATCTGCATTAAATGCGAAGACAAAATAACTGCGAGCTTTTAGAGTTCGGGAAATGGATTAAAGAATAGAAAATGACTTTTAATAAAGAGATTAATTAACATAGAGAAACTTTAAGATAGGAAAGTTAAATTTTACAATAAAACATAAAATATATATGATTCTATATCATACTATTCTTCATATAAACATTTATATAAATATAACATAAATCACACCACTAAGTTTAAATTTGTAAATAAGAGTGAAAAATGCACCAACGTGATTTAAAAGAGATTTGTCTATTTTTCTTTTTTGTTTTTTATTCCCTTCAAAATTAATCCAAAACCTTTACGAAAATTAAATCCTTCAATAATCACGCAAAAGATTATGTTTGGCATAGAGGTGAACGCCACGCCGAATATGTGATACTATTCTCTTACTTTATACCGATTATGTATTTTCAAATTCGACTTCATTAAGCGTATTCATTTATAAGTTTTGATCCCTCAGTTTCATTTAAACAGATTTATATAAATACACTAAAACCTATAAAAACGAAACCTGTATCGAATGGAATCATGTCTTTAAAGGGAAAAAAATCGGGTCCCAATCAAGCGAATACTTTGAAATTACCTGGTTAGACGGAAACATGTCTAAAACGGAATTTATTTTAGGTGCTTAGCGATTCCGTTTTCACATGTTTTACTGTATAATATGAAACACATCACTAATAAAAATTAATCTTCAAAATAAGGCGAAAAAGTGTCAACATTACACAACAGAAGATGTTCTTTTCTTTTTATTCCTTTCATAATTAATCAGACATCTACAGGATTATTATTCGTTTTAATAATCCATTTTAATAATCACAGAAAAGATTATCTCCGGCATAGAGGTGAACGCCATACCGATTATGTGATACTTTATTTATTTGTCAGTGTATAAACATCCTTATCTAATACATAAAATCATGAATACAAAAATACGAAACTCCCGTATAACCTAATCTCATATGGAACTTGTACCGCTTCAACTAAGAAAAAGATGATGTCAGATCATCGCATTAATAATGGATTTAGGATAATCTGTCCTTAAATAAGTCTAATATTACTATTCGAAAACAGTGGTAAATTTCTGAGTATAACATGCTCATGTCGACGTGTATCACTGATGGTACACAAACATACCTTTTCAACAGCGTGTGTGTTAATTGAATGTGCCAAAAGAAAAAAAAACTCTCAATAGATAACACAAATATATATATATATATATAAAATTTAAATTTAACAAATTACAACAACCATTGGGAAAATGTTCCAAAAGCTTTAAAAAAAATCAAATTAATTATTCAAAAATATTCATCGGAACCATCTACAAATAAACGCATTTTCCATTACTACAGTTGAAGAGATCCTGGCATTATCTGTCCTCGCAAAAATATTCGTTTGGACCATCGCCGCAGTTATTGGAACGCATTTTCCAATACTATAGCTTACCCTTAATATATACCTTAATATTTGGTCGGGTCCTTCCTACAATAATTCTAACTCTTGTTTAGATTGATGTCTGAGCTAAAGGTATTTTGAGGAAATTAAAGTTGAAGACCACGTTTTTCGCTTTATCAGACGATTTCTCGTCCGACGTCAATTTTTGAATATTTATATAAGAAACTTTTATATCGGCATTTCATTTTTTCATATCTGATAGTCTGCGTCTATCCTTTTTGTAACTTTAACATTTTTGTAACGATTTTATGCATTTCTATTGCATATTCAAAGAAACATTCTTCTAAAATTACAGAATATCGTTAAAAACGCTTAAAAAATAAAGTGACGACGTCAAGAGATCCATGCTCAACCGAAAACAACAACCATTTTCCCAATGGTTAATAAACAGCCTCCAGACTTCAGCTGCCAGTGACGGCAGCAACTTTGTGATACCTTGAATACAAAAATGTGGGCAGAACGGTCAAACCGTGTGGTCTAATTTCAAAAGCTTCCGAATTGAATACAACTTTAGACCCAGTCTGTAGATGAGATGTCTCGCCATTATTTGGAGACATAGAAAATAATGCTCCGTAAAAATCCCATTTTGCAGAGGTGGTCCTTTTTTCGGCGTCTATAATGTAGCGACACTTCTGTCGGGCTGCAAGACAGGAGGGTCCTTGACCTGTTTATCATATTTCCCGCGAAGAATTACTTTTGTTGATTTTGTGCTCTTTGCTTCCAAACCTTTAAAGAGCAATAAAAAAGTCACAACTGACCACAGAGTCTTTGAAAAGAAAGCCCAGAGAAACAATTTACAATGTTAAAAATCTTCAGCTTTTGCTGCAGACACACTCCACCGCTTTTAGAGAAAACGGTTACTTTACTATATTATGGAGCCTTTTCATTAGTCAAAATAGAGATATTCTATAAAAGAGGTGGGGTGACTATGCAGCTGAAGATTTTTAACAGTGTATGACTTCGCGTCACAGAATGTGATATGAAAGAACCTTAAGTCTTTAAAAGATCGATCAGACTGCGTTCAGCCTCAGCAAGATCTTTCATGCGATAACATGACCCTGCATTTAAATTGTAAAACAAGAACGAAAAATCATGTGTCAAGCATAGATTATGTAACACTTTCCAACACTTCCAAAATTATTTTACAAGTCTTTACCGTTTAATAAACTGAAAGATAACATCTAAGTAAACAATTTGGAAAATGCATAACATATTTAAAAACGTAATTTCAAGAATTTCCAACATATATTTCCTGTGGTGTCTAAGAAAATAATTTGGAAAACATATAGCATACTAAAAAACCCAATTTCAGGAATTACCAACAACATTCAGAAAAATATCAGAATTATTTTGTGCAGCTCTGTATATTATCTTTAGATTTGCATATATACTACATAGAATGTTAAAATTTAGTGCACTGAGAAAACGCATAGCACAGTTGAAAATCCCCTTCAGCAATTTCCTTTAATAAACGAAATGTAATCGAAATGTTTTGAGCTGCCCTGTACATGATCTATAGCATTTATAGGTACATACCACGTAATAGGCAAAAAAATAGTTAAATTTAAACACGCGTACCGCAACTGGAAACGTGCTTCCATCAATTCTTATTAAAGTACAGTACTTTAACCGAATTCTTTTGTGTGTCCCTGTAAATGAATAATGAATTCTATACGTCAATTTTATATAGTAAGCCTCTTGTAATGCACCTCAGTGATATATATCAATTTCAATATGTTTGAAATAGTGAAACATCATTAAAATAAACAACAAATGATTTTCCCCATAGACCGTAATGCAACGGAATTATTTTGAGTGTCCCTGTAAAAAAACTATAAGCGCTAACCACTTCATTTTCAATACTGAACATTCCATAGTAAACTTCATTAACATACATCAATTGCATGATAATCCGAGTATATTTACGTGAGTTAGAGCACGGACAGACAGACAGACAAACAAATCGAATTCATAAATACTTTTCAACTATTTTGGAAAGCGTTGATAAAAATGAAAAAAAAAAATTAACACAAAACATATCACTGACAGAAATTTAAATTTAAAATAAGACTAAAAACGTGCCGGCATTACATAACATGAGTTTTCTGTTTATTTTTATTCCGTTCAAAATTAATTCGACATATTTGCGACTATTAATCCTTTCAATAACAACAGAAAAGATTATCTCCAGCATAGAGGTGAACGCCATGACGATTATGTGATACTTTATTTATTTGTCAGTGTATAAACATCCCAATCTAACAAAAAGTCGAGAATTTATACGAAAGTGATACTTCGCCGTATAATTTAATCTGATATGGAACTTATACTGCTTCAAATAAGAGAGAGATGATGTCAGATCATCGCATTAATAATGGATTTAGGATAGCCCACGAAACAACACTGTAAGTATTCTCGGTGTCTTTTTTGCAATTATAATTAATTGTCGGCAGTGAAATCCATTACTACACAATGAAGCTTCTGAATGGGGAATGGGGTTAAGAAAAGAAGGGGAAAAAAACTCTCTGCTTCAGCTGTGGAAATGAAGCATTTGTTTTTATTTATAAATATGCAAAAAAGATTATATTGTATATTAAACATAAATTATAATAAAGTAATATAATAAAATAATAAACATAATGAATTCCTAGGAGAATAGTCTTAGGAGAAATAAAGTCAAATAATGGATTTAGGATAATCCACGAAACAACGCTGTAAGTATTCTCGGTGTCTTTTTTGCAATTATAATTAATTGTTGGCAGTGAAATCCATTACTATACAATGAAGCTTCTGAATGGGGTTAAGAAAGGTAAAAAAATCTCTGTGCTTCAACTGTGGTAATGAAGCATTTGTTTTTATTTATAGATATGCAAAAAATATTATATTATATATTAAACATAAATTATAATAAAGTAATATAATAAAGTAATATAATAAAGTAATAAACATAGTGGATTCCTAGGAGAATATTCCTAGGAGAAATAAACCAAATAATGGATTTACGATAACCCACGAAACAACACTGTAAGCATTCTCCGAGTCTTTTTCGCAAGTATAATTAATTGTCGGCAAGTGAAATCCATTCCTACACAGTGAAGCTTCAGAATGAGGTTAAGAAAATAAGAAAAAAAAATCTCTCTTCTCTCAGTTGTGGAAATCAAGCATTCTCTTTATAAATATCAAGAATTAAACATAAATTAAAATAAAATAATATAATATAATAATAATAAAATAATAAAAACAATGTGTGATATATTTCTAGGAGAAATAAAGTCCAACAATGGATTTAGGATAACCCAGGAAATAACACTGTAGGTATTCTCGGTGTCTTTTTTGCAATTATAATTAATTGTCGGCAGTGAAACACATTACTGCACAATGAAGCTTCTGAATGGGGTTAAGAAAGGAGAAAAAATATCTCTGCTTCAGCTGTGGAAATAAAGCATTTGTTTTTATTTATAGGTATGCAAAAAAAATATTATATATTAAATATATATATATATATTTGCAAGTATAATTAACTGTCGGAAAGTGAAATCCATTACTACACAATGAAGCTTCTGAATGAGGTTAAGAAAATAAGAAGGAAAAATCTCTCTTCTCACAGTTGTGGAAATCAAGCATTTTATTTATAAATATAGCAAGAATTAAACATAAATTATAATAAAATACTAAAATAAAATAATAATAAATAATAATAAAATAATAAACACAATGTGTGATATATTCCTAGTATAAATAAAGTCTAATAATGGATTTAGGATAAACCTGGAAATAACGCTGTAAATATTATCGATGTCTTTTATGCAATTATAATTAATTGTCGGCAGTGAAATTCATTACTGCACAATGAAGTTTCTGAATGGGGTTATAAAAAGAAAAAAAAATCTCCCTGCTTCAGCTGTGTAAATGAAGCATTTTGTTTCTATTTATAAATATGCAAAAAATGATTATGTTATATATTAAATTTAAATTATAATAAAATTATATAATAAAATTATAATAAAATTGTAATAAAATAATATAATAAAATAACATAATAAAATAATATAATTATAATAAAATAATATAATTATAATAAAATAATATAATAAAATGATAATAAAATAATAAACACAATGCGTGATATATTCCTATGAAAAAGAAACTTTAATAATGGATTTAGGATAATGCATGAAACAGCACTGTAAGTATTATCAGTGTCTTTTTTGCAATTGTTATTAATTGTCGGAAGTGAAATCCATTACTACACAATGAAGCTTCTGAATAGGGTTAAGAAAAGATGAAAAAAATAAAATCTCTCTGTTTCAGCTGTGGAAACGAAGCATTTTGTTTTTATTTATGCAAACAAGATTATATTATATGTAAACATAAATTATAATAAAATAATATAATACAATTATAATAAACTAATATAATACAATTATAATAAATATAATACAATTATAATAAAATAAAAAACACAATGGATCATATATTTCTAGGAGAAGGTTGATTTCTAATGGATTTAGGATAATCCACGAAACAATACTGTATTATCAGTGTCTTTTTCACAATTGTAATTAATTGTCGGCAGTGAAATCCATTACTACACAATGAAGTTTCTGAATGGGGTTAAGAAAACGAGGGGAAAAAATCCTCTTGCCTCAGCTGAGAAAAATTAAACATTTTGTTTTTATTTATAAATATCAAGAATTAAATATAAATTACAATAAAATATTATAATATAATGATAATATACACGATGCTTGATATAACCCTAGGAGAAATAAAGTCTTATAATAGATTTAGAATAACCCACGAAACAACATTGTAAGTGTTATCGGTGTCATTTTTGCAATTATAATTAATTGTTGGTAATGAAATCCATTACTACACAATGATGCTACTGAATAGGGTTAAGGAAAACCAGATGAAAAAATCTCTCTGCTTCAACTGTGGAAAGGGAGCACTTTCTATTTATTTATGAATAATAAAAACATAACAACAAATTATTATTATTAAAAAATAAATTATTATAATAATTACATAATTACTATCGGTAATATATGAGTAATATAATATTGGTATAATATCATAGTTGCCAACTTTTACGTTCTTTTGTTACTACTAAAGTTTCATAGGAAATTATGTCTTATTTAATTGCCGGAATCTGCGATTGATCTATACTAATAAAAGAAAGTTTTTGTAAGTGTGTCTGCCTATGAGTTTGTTAGCGATGGCCAGGCATATCTACCGCACGTAGAGATCTGCATATTTGGATAAGGATAGACAGGTCCGAATGTACCCAAGATTTAGATTTTTAATTTTATTTAATTAATAGAGATAATAATTAAAAACCCTAATGAAGGAGTTTCAATTTTCGGCAGTTCGCCAGAGTTAAGATCGATGTCCGAAGAATGCGTTGTTTTTCAAGCACAGGCGTAGCAAATGTTTCGTTATTTCTCCATTTTGTAATCGCAATCGCCGGGTACCCAATTGATTAAAAAAAAAGTTTGCGGTACTTTCTTGGTTACAAAGGTATATTTCGTTTAAAGAATATTAGCATTTACTATTTGAAAAAAATTATTTTCTGAAGGTCGATTCACATTCGCTTTCAAGTTTTCAGTTTTTTTTTTTTTTTTTTAATTAGTTCTAAACTATTTTCCCCGTTTCAGGTACAGGAAAAAAAAAAGCACTTATGGTACTTTCCCGTTTGTTAACTATAAATTTATTATGGAATTTTTTTTTATTTATCTTTCTCATAAAATACTATGTACTACCATCATCTGTGCTTTATCATAATAAATGTACCACATATTCTGGCGTGAAACGCCCACCTAAAATTTGAGGCTATATTAATCTATTTTTAGCTATATTCGCTGTATTACGCGCACAACCCCCCTTTTTCTCAAAAAAAACATTTATGAGATGAGGAAAAAGAATAAAGAACATTGAAAAGTACATTAACAAGCATATTTCATATAATATAATAGCGAACACTATTTTAATTTTAATTTAAATTTTATTTATTTATTTATTTATTTATTTTGTAAATAAATACTACGTTCATTAATGTAGAACTCTGAGTTCTTATGGTCATGTTTTTTTTTTTTTTTCCTTTATGTAACTGGCGTATAACGCACATTTGTAAATTTCGATCAATTTTCTTGTGTCACAAGTGCACGTTAAAAAGAAAAAAAGACACCCCTTTTTTTCTTCTAAAATAAACTATAGCCAACTATATTAAAACTATTTCCATCATCTAAGTTTTATTTAAAAATAAACACATATAAAATATAATAACAAAAAATTGCTAACAAAACAAAACAAAACAAAACAAAACCCATTTTCTTCAAGTCAACTCTATTGAAACAATGAACAATTGCACATGACTGATGAAATCAGGTTGAAAATAATAAAGAGGATATATAGTTATCAAATGCTGTATTATTTATGAAATAGATTTTAAAAATTGGGTTATAAATTCTTTAAAAACTTACTACTTACAAGCAAGAAAGCTATGCGCTAAAGCGTGTTTTGAAATTTTACAGTTAATGTTTTTTTAACTTAATCTAGGCGAGTACACTCCTTAGAATTTCCAAAGAGTGGGACATCATTATTTCAGATTAGTACATTTCTTTTTAACACTAAATATACGAACTACCCTGTC
Organism: Maratus michaelseni; assembly: GCA_963931845.1. Taxonomy (NCBI): domain Eukaryota; kingdom Metazoa; phylum Arthropoda; class Arachnida; order Araneae; family Salticidae; genus Maratus; species Maratus michaelseni. Next base: position 144,283,400 of record OZ007597.1, read on the forward strand.
ATTTGACCGGTACTAAATTAAAATATTTCGATATGAACCAGAAATTTTTTCATAAAGTAATTTTAATATTTATCACACAATAATAAGCTTAAAACATAGTTAAATAGCTTTATATAAAAATTCTGGTGTGAAAAAAAAAATATATATTTTTTTTTTAACTTGAGTAAATTTCCTGGTATGTTTAGCATTAACACGTTCACTGCCGGCTTAAAATTACCGAAATTTTATTTTATTTAGAAAGTTCGAATTCATACCAGAAAATACTAATAGCAGTATTTACTTTATTTAATTACAGACATTTCGTGACTACATAAAATAAAAATTCTTCTTTTGAAATTTCCGGTACGATTTCGTAATTTTAGATTGAAAAACCACGAGTATACTCGTGGGTGGCAGCGAATGGGTTAATACCCAGCAAAATTTTGAATCACCTTATTTAATCGCAAAATTGATATTGTGTTTCAGAGGCGAATCCTCCTATTCAAAGTGGGCATGCTCTTTCCCACCAGTAATTTTTTGTGATTTTTTCTAATTTTCTAAGAAGTTTTTACGATTAAATACAAAGAAAAATTCTATTCAGAAATTGCGGTAGCACTGCACGCACCTTGCTTTATTAACTTAATATTTATACTTAATACATAATCAAATACAATTTTATTTTTTGAATTTTGTTTATTATGACACTTACTACGAAATTACGTTAACATATTTAAAACTTATTTACTGATATACCAGAATAATAATAAAAAAAGACGCTATCCAAGGTTAACTACATTCAAACATTGAAAAGTTCAATAAGATTCGATTAAATCATGTTAAAAAAAATAGCGATTATATTTATAAAATATGCTAACATTCTTAAAATAGATTCGAAAAAAATCCGCATGAATAAGAATATAACATTAAAAAAAAAAATCCAATGTTTTCAAGCATCTGGCAAGTCATTTTTCCTAAGAAATGTTTTGTCAGCAGATAACAATACAGTAGAAAAATAATTAATGAATTTTTGTAGGCAGTTGAGGAAGAAAAGCGTTAATTTTGAAACTCACGCATTCATCTTTATATTTAAAACATTAAAAGCTTGGAAGAAAAACGCGGATATTAAGCAATAGCATTAATTATTTTTAGGGTGTAAGCTGCACGCTTGAAAAAGAATTTCTCCATTTTCGTTTTAATATTTCATTAAAAGAACAATTCAACAATGAACTAGACATATATAATCAAGAGGGATTATGTATGTCAAATATAGTATAATCATTAAGAAGACAATCGCCATAAACATTTCATCTAATAACGGTATGACAGAATAGAAATTGCAAAGATTTAAGAAATTATTAAAGTCAAAATGACTTTCAGCAGTGTCTCTATTGAAAATAATTACACTTATTACATTTTTTTAATTGTAATTTTAAAGAAAATATTTTTTGAATCCGTTGAATGCAAAATCATAAAAAATAGAGTGTAATGACAGGACGGCTGTATTTATCTACATTTAACCTAATCTAATTCAATTTCAAATTTTATTTATTTGTTGTGTCAATTATAGATTCCATTCGGATAATATATTTACGACATAATTTCAGAAAATAATTCACAGAATTAAAAAGAAAAGTTAATTATTGTAGGTCAACTGCATTGAATCGATGAACAATTCAATATTAGAGATCGATTATATAGAAACTTAGATTATTAGATTCAATTCAGTTTAATTATTCGATTCAATAAAAAACTACTCGTTGGGGGCCATCGAAATACTTACCCACCATGGATATGCAATATATAATATAAAATATGCGTAAACTATTTATAAAATGCATTGCAATTCGAATAAAATCGTGGCTTGATGACATCTTAAACTTTAAAGGCTCTATTACTGAATTGCGTAAGAGAAACATCCTTATAACTCTAAAAATGATAATCATATTAACTAACAGTTTATTGCGTCGGATTAAGCGTCTCATTTCCAATTAAAATATATCTTTGAAAAATTTGAAAGGGTCATGAAAAATCGAAGAGTGTGGAAATAGGATTTCAAATATCTCGGCAACTCATTATCCGATCGACTTCATTCTTTATGTAAAATTTATGTTTTTTTATTGTCTTTCATATTCAGTCTTTTCAGTCACATTCAGTCTTTTATATTCACTCCTTAAAAAACATTTTCGAACATTTTTATGTACCTTTCATCAGAACGAATATTTCAATAGTCCGAAAAAATAGTTCCGGACAATCACGGTTACTGAAATTCAATATGCTTCTTCTCATTATTACATACTAAACACATATCAAATTTCAAGTTTCTATTTCAATTTGTTCGGGAGATAGAGCGTTTGCAGACACACACACAGACGGCATCCCCCCCCCCCCCCTAAAATATGTTTTGGGATTAATAAAATTGAAATTTGGATGAAATACAGGGTCATGAAAAATCAAAGAGTGTGGAAATAGGATTCCAAATATCTCGGCAACTCATTATCCGATCGACTTCACGCTTTATGCAAAATTTATGTTTTTTATTGTCTTTTATATTCACTCCTTAAAATAAACAATTTCGAAAATTTTTATATACCTTTTATCAGAACGAATATTTCGAGAGTCCGATAAAAATAGTTCCGGATAATCGATGTTACTGAAATTCAATAAGCTTCTTCCCATTATTACATACTAAACACATATCAAATTTCAAGTTTCTATTTCCATTTGTTCGGGAGCTGGAGCGTTTACAGACGCACACACGGACGGCATTTCCCCCCCCTAAAATATGTTTTGTGATTAATAAAATTGAAATTTGGATGAAATACAGGGTCATGAAAAATCGAAGAGTGTGGAAATAGGATTCCAAATATCTCGGCAACTCATTATCCGATCGACTTCACGCTTTATGCAAAATTTATGTTTTTTATTGTCTTTTATATTCGCTCCTTAAAATAAACAATTTCGAAAATTTTTATATACTTTTTATCAGAACGAATATTTCGAGAGTCCGATAAAAATAGTTCCGGATAATCGATGTTACTGAAATTCAATAAGCTTCTTCCCATTATTACATACTACGTACATACCAAATTTCAAGTCTCTATCTCAATTTTTTCGGGAGATAGAGCGTTTACAAGCACATAGACACACAGACATACTGACACACAGAAGGACGGCAAAAAAAAAATTTAAAAATATGTTTTTCGGAATCTTCAATGTCTAAAACGTGTAAATCCGTCAAAAAAAATTTTTCGATTTTTAAAACGATTACAAGATTTACTCTATACTACGTATGAGGGATAAGTAATAGAGAGGAATAAAATATAATTCCTCTCTATACAAGTGTTAAAACATATCCACCACAAATGGAAATCCAAATTTTTCAACCATTTGAAAAGTCATTTCCTTAATGAACGTTTTGGCAGTTGATAACAATAAAGTGGGTAAGTAATTAATGTGTTTCCAACGACAATGGAAGGAAATATTAATTTTGAACTGACGCATATTCTTCTCTATTTGAAGCATGAAAAGATTCGAAGACAGGGATATTAAGCAAGTGGCCTTAATTAATTTTGGGGTTTAAGCTGTACGCCATTGCTAGAAACGATTTCATATTGACTGTAGTATCTCATTAAATGAATGATTCAACATTAGTCGATGAAATAGTGTTTATAAAGGCGCTAAATAAATTGTACAGTGGTATTAAAGTTTTCAAACACATTTTTATATATTAAAGTGAAAAAAGAAGCTATTTGTCAAGTGATAAGGGATCAGAATTGATTACATAAATCAAAATGAATTAATTAATATTTAATACTTTATGAAGCATTAAAGTGTATTTATTTAGCTTTCCTACCCTGAATGGGTCGAATCGACCCACTTCTATAATTTATTTAATTCGATTGGAACCAAATTTTTTTTCGTAAAGAAAGTTAAATAAATGCTACAGAAAACTGTGTTAAATAAATGTGTTAAATCATTTTCAAAAACAAATTCTGGTGTGAAAAGTTTTTAATCACCGTTGAGTAAAATTTCAACAGGGTACGAAGGTTAGATAAGATATTACTGATAAAAAATATTATATTAATTTTAAGATAAGTTGTATACCACCTCAATCGTATATTTCATTTTCAAGTCAATCAAGAAAGAGAAAAAATAAGATGGATATTATAAAGCATTTATTTAAATTTTTTCTGCATCGTTTTTATAAGGGTTTCGTTCATCTCACGAAACCCTATTACTCCCGCTTCGTTGTCTGACCGTCACAGAGTCGGTTCTCAGAAACTATTTAACTTATACGCATAAAGTTTTGTGTACTTATAGCTGAATACCTGCTATGAAGCTCAAAATCCTAAAATATGAAAAAATCGTATAATTTTAATATATAGAGATAAAAAATCAAACATCTAACGGCCTTTTCCTATTAAATTTAAACATTTTTCGTTATAGCAGTTGCCAACAATTAAAAATCCACAATAAAATTCTTTCTACAATAATTAATTTTCCATTGAAAGATTTCCACGTGAAAAATGAAAATGAAAAATTTCACCAATTAAAAAAAAAAAAAGATTAATATGACGTCATATTGGTAATCAAACGGAAATTTTCAAACATTTCTCAATAATACAAGGAGTATGAGTATGTGTAAATACAGAAAGCAGCTTAATATGACGTCATTAGAGAATTAAAAAGAAAATTAATCTGACGTCAAAACGAATTTTTCGAATGTTTGAGGATAATACAAAGATAGTATCAATATGAGTAATAGAGAATAATAAATATATGTTTGAGGAACGTATTGAATAATGATAAAAACCCGATTATGGAAATATTGATATATTTTAACATTTTGAAGGTCAATACAAATATATCTTTGTAATACAACATGTTGTAATTACAAAGTCGATAAATTATTGTCGATCGAATAATGAGTTGCCGAGGTATTTGAAATCCCATTTCCACACTCTTCGATTTTTCATGACCCTTTCAAATTTATATTCAAAGATATATTTTAATTGTATATCTGTTGTAATACAACATGTTTAATTTTGAAATTGATTTTTTTTTAATATCACATTTACTCCATATGACAGATATTATTATGACAGAGTATAATAGCGGGCTTCGACAGCTATCGAGCCGGTTCAGATATTCGAAATACGAGAAAACATAGACTGGTAAATTTTTACTTTATAAAAAACATGACTTTTTTTAAATTTTTTTTTAATGAAATTTATTTGGATTTATTAAAGGAAGGATAAAGTGTTTTGAAAGGAATATTAAACGCAACCCTTTATGCGATCATCGATTATACTTACCCACTAGTTATTATTATTGTTATTGTTTTCGTCAGATTTGTTATAAATTCTGTATTACTGTGATTTACTATTATCCTTATTGGAAATATTGCGGCTTGAATAACTCGACGCTTCATTGAAATATACCCTCTCTGTCTGTCTCATCCTTCAAAAAAGAGCCCCACCAGTGGCTCAGAGGTTCTGCTCTCGAAGCTGGTAGACGGGAGGTGCTGGGTTCGATCCCAATCGCGCCCGTCGGCCTAATCGTTCGGAGTTTTCGTGGTTTTCTTCGAGCCGTGGGTTTATCCATGCGCAAATACGGGTTAGGTTCCCTTAGAAAGACCCCCACGAAGGGCACTCCCCCCGGGCCTATATCCCAAGTGTAGATAATTGGCCGTCAATAATCAACGCAACCCAACCCTTCAAAAAAGATTAATTTTTCCATTAAGTAATAGTGATTTTCTATATCAAATACCAGACTAACACCTGTTTCGCAACGACTTACCATATAATATATATACAGGGTGTTCCGTTAAAGGGGTCCAACATTAATAGGGGTAATAGAGGAGATCACATGGAGCATAAATCAGTATATAAAGCCTGGTCGGATCTCAATAGTTTTCAAGTTACAGCAAATAGAATGAAAATTCGGAAAATTGTAAAAGAACCCTCATTGCTAAACTATCGATAATGCTACATAAAAACGAAGCACATATTTAGAAAGAGCAGAAAAAAACCTACAAAATGACATCAATTGTATTAAAATAGCAATATTTATTGACGAGTTACAAGCCCTGAAACAGTGAAAAAAGTACGAAATCCAATATACATCAAAATAGTTAATCGTTAATTCCAAAAAGACAACTCTAGCTACAACAAGGAAAATGTAGTAAAATTTGGTCCATTCCGAAAACTTTCGAAAAAGCTTACAATGAACCATATCGGTTTAATTGTGTGAGAGAAATTAATCAGTTTCTTAGTTACAACTCCGCTTTCTTTGACACTAGCAAAGGTTAAACTCCGCCCATCACGATTGGAAACACCGCCTTTTTAATTACTCTCAACTATACATTTTCGATCATGCTTCTTCTGAGATGCAACATTTTTAATTATTCAAGAGTTGAATGAACCAAAATAACTTTACAATAATAGTCTACATTTTAAAGTGGTCTTTTATTGATATAAAGCTTAAGTTAAATTCCTTAAAATTAAACTGGTGGTGAAAATTCGGAAATAATTAAAAATATTGCGATTTGTAACTATGCAAGAAGTTTCAGTACATGTTTTACATGGACAATTATTGTATGTATATGTGCATCATAATTTATGATAGGAAATAATAATAACAAATAGCATAATAATTTTATTAATTATAAATTTAAAAAAGACACTAAATTTTAAATTAATTCATACAAACTTTGTAATTTACAATTTGAGTACACCACAGTCTGTGACTTACAAAATACTGTGCCAAAAAGTGTTGAAAATAAAAGAAAAATGACAAATAAAGAATTACATTCCACGTACTTTATGACATATGTGAAGCATAGTCTTCTGGCCTGCACTGCACAGTTCAATGTCGGAAGGCAGACGAACGGACATTATTATAATAGGTGTTCGAAGTTGCGCCCATTAACAGAATCGCACAGCCGACAGCGACGTCGTAAAGATTGGCGAACACGCCGAAAAACTCCGACGGAGTTGGGAATGTCTCCTGCAGCGACAACGATTCGCGCTAGTAAATCCTCCGGTGTATCCACAGGCGTTTCATACACCAGCGATTTAAGGTGTCCCCAAACAAAAAAGTCTAACGGATTGAGGTCTGGAGAGCGTGCAGGCCAAGCAACAGGTCCACTGCGTCCAATCCATTTCCCAGGATATGTTGAATTGAGGTGATTGCGAACACCTATGAAAAAATGTGCCGGTGCGCCATCGTGCATAAACCACATATTGTGGCGCAATGTTGCTGGCACATTTTGCAGTAACTGCGGTAAGATATCCCGTAGGAAAACCAAGTACGTACTGCCATTGAGTACATCTGGGAGTAAATATGGTCCTATGAGATAATCGCCGAGGACACCTGCCCATATGTTCACACTGAACTTTTGTTGTGCGTTCGACGGGAAAACAGTGTGCGGATTTGTATATGACCATGTGTGCATATTGTGCGTGTTTACCACGCCCTCTGTCGTAAATGTTGCTTCATCAGTAAATAAAATATTTTCCAGAAATTGTGGATTATTTTCTGTTACATTAAGCAACCAGCGTACGAATTCTGTCCGCTGAGCACAATCTGTTACTGATAACAGTTGTACCCGCTGCACATGAAAGGGGTGCATGTTTTCTGCACGCAGAACACGCCACACACTTTGGTGAGAAACACCGACTTCAGACGCAGCAGCTCGTGTACTCGTGGAGGGGTTATCTTTAAAAATATTCAGTACATCTTCTTCCATTGCAGGTGTTCGTACATGTCGAGGTTTCCCTGCATCAATGCTTGCTGTATTAAACGATCCAGTCTCCCGTAATCGTCTATCGATTTTTATGAAGAGTTTCGAACTTGGGCAACGTCTCCTTGGAAATTGCTCACGGTACATGCGCTGTGCTAGACATGCATTTCCATGAGCTTGCCCGTACATCAGATGCATGTCCGCATATTCTTCGTTAGAGTATTCCGGCATAATTATTATACATCAACTTACTACAATCCCACTTACAACAGCCTCCCTTTAACATAACGCCCACTGATGACTGCTGTTTTATTACACTTTTCTTCCTATACACATAGAAAATTTGCATAAAAAGTACTTCTTCTTGATCATCCTGAAAGTTCATGGAGGAAACGCAGCAGTCACGGAGTTTGCTTTAAGACAAGGCGAGAGCTGCACAATATGTCATTCACTTGACCAGACTGAATAATGAAAGGGTATTGATAGAGGTTGATCAGAAATGTATAATTGAAAGATATTAAAACGGGGTGTTTACAATCGTCATGGGTGGAGTTTCGCTCTTTCCGAGCGTGCAACAGTACAGAGTTGTAACTAGGGAACTGCTTGATTTCTCCCATACAATTAAACTGATATGGTTTATTGTCAGCTTCTTCGAAAGCTTTCGGAATGGACCAAATTTTATAACATTTTCCTTGATGTAGGTAGAGTTGCATTTTTGGAATTAACGATTAACTATTTTGCTAAATATTTGATTTTGTATTTTTTCACTGTTTCAGAGCTTGTAACTCGCCATTAATTCTCAATATTCTAAAACAACTTATGTCATTTCGTAGGATTTTTTCTGCTCTTTCTAAATATGTGCTTCGTTTTTATGTAGCATTATCGATAGTTTAGCAATGAGGGTTTTTTTACAAATTTCCGATTTTTCATTCTATTTGCTGTAACTTGAAAATTATTGAGATCCGGCCAGGCATTATATACTGATTTATGCTCCGTGTGATCTCCTCTATTACCCCTATTAATATTGGACCCCTTTAACGGAACACCCTGTATATATATATATATATGTGTGTGTGTGTGAGAGAGAGAGAGTAAAGTAAATTTTGAAATAGTAAGTAAATTTTAGTAGTAAGTTAGTGAAACAGTAGTAAATTTTAACTGTAGCTGTAGTATTTAAACATCTTGTCGGTTCGATTCATTTCATATCTGTAAACGTAGTACAACTGTTGTATTCATCTATACATAGCTGCCAACTTTTACACTTTTTTGGTACCACTAAAAATTAATAGATATTTTCGCCTTATTGAATCACATGATTTCGGCGATTTAATAAGTTTAAATTTACTATAAAATTTTAGTGGTAGGAAAAGAGCGTAAAAGTTGGCATCTATGTCTATAGTACTTCTCAGATGGTTTGGAAGGCCGTGAGTACAACCTATATACTATTATTTTTTTCCCTTTATGTTTTTATATGATTTTATTATTCTTATTCATTGATATCTCTAGTAACTTCATTTTTTACTCCCATTCAATGTATTATAATGACAAGTGATAGACTAACTTCCGCCTTAGCCTGTCTTTCATATCAAATAATTCATTATTTTGCTGCACGTGGGTATTCTTGCCGATTGAAGATTAAATATCCACGTGTAGCTTTATTTTAACTTTTCCATCACCATTTGATATTTCATTTCTGTTACAATTTATTATAAAAATTTATTTTACAACATTTGTTCGAAATTGAAACTTTATTATTTCATTTTTTGTCTGGTATCATCAATATTTAAAATATGCTTGTGATATATATATACCATAATAATTAATGTAAAATATAATTACATGCCATCTTTAAATAAGAGATTCGATCAATTTTGTTATACGAACTTGTTTTTTTTTTTTTTTTTTTTTTTTTTTTTGTTTTTTTTTTTACGAGCGAAATTAAAAAAAATATTTCTTTTATTTAAACAAAGAGATAATATCAATATAGGAAATTCTAACACTAAACATACAAACAAATGATTTTGACCGGTACCAAATGAAAATATATTGATTCGAATCAGAAATTTCTTAATAAAATAAATAAAATAAATAAAATATCAATTAAACAGAGATGTTAAATAAAATAGTTAAATAGTTTCAAATAAAAATTCTGGTGTCAATCGATTTTTTAAAACTTGAGTAAATTATCTGGTACGTTTAGTGTTATATATTTATTTTTATTTAGTTTTAGTTTTGTGTCTTTCCTATTGTTATTTCTTCTGTCGTTGTCGCCGCCATTATTATTTAATCTCCATTGTTACTGTTATCGTTTCTCGACGTTTTGCAGTTTTGATAATTCGATGCTTCATTGAAAGAAAAAAAACATTCTTTCTGACTCTCATCATTCATAAAACATTAACTCACCGATTAAGGGATAATGGTTTTCATATCAAATACCAGACTAACACCTGTATAATATAAATCACGATGTAGATTAAGTGATTTTTCCGAATAGCAGACGATAAAGCTTAATTATCGTGAGACGTGGGAGGATGTTTCTTCTTCAGCTTCCGGAGAGATTTGTCGTGAGTCACGACATGCAGCTCAGGTGAAGGTGGGTCACTTGTAGACAGAAGGTGGAGCCATGGACGGTGTTTGACTGCTGAAATGGTATAAGTTAACTAACATGGGTTTCATTTTTTCAAATAGTTTGTGCAGTGTGTAATCCGTATATTAGCTATTCTGAGTAATTTCAGTCATTGTTATTTGAAGGTAGATGTATTTATTAGCATATAATTTGGAAATTTCGAAAAAAAGTGAGCTAAACGCGTGATATCGCAACAAAAGTAACTATAGAAAACACATGTACTTATATGTCTTCGACTACAGGAATGGTGTATGATAATGAGAGAGAGGCTTTTTTGTTTCAAATAGTTTGTGTGATATGTAATGTAATATAAAATATGTTAGGTATTCAGAGTAATTTCGGTTCTTTTTTTATGGAAGTAGATGTATTTATTAGAACATAATTTGCTAATTTAAAAGCAGAAAGTTGTATAAAGCGAATTATACACGTATTATAAAAACAAAAGTTACTAGAAAATGCATATACTTGTCTTCGTCAACGGAAATGGCATATATTAACTAGGACGGATTTTTTGTTTCACATAGTTTGTTTGATATGTAACATTTATGGCAGACATTCTGAATAATTTCGGTTCTTGTATTATAAAAGTAGATATATTTATTAGCACATAATTTGCACATTTTAAAACAGAAAAATGTAAAATACGAGTTATACACGTGAAATCGCAACAGAGGAAAGTAGAAAGTATATATATGAGGACGTGAGTTTCAAAAATTTAAAAAATCGTGTTTTCTATATCAATCTATTCTATTAGTAAATCTTCATTGAAAAAACCCTATAATCAGCAGATAAACTAATTTTTGCATGTATTTCTAGTGTTCTAAAATCTTTGTTTACAATTAAAATCAATGGAAGCAGTCAGAGGTTTTTCGCGATTTCCTCGAATTTGATTTTTTGGATAATGCGAGTTTTGAAACTCACTACTTGACTGCGAAAAAAGTGTACCCTTTGATTAACCCTTTGATTAACCCTCTGACTGCTCAATTTTGTTTTCAAAATCCTTTCGACCAATATATAATCGACCTTTATCTCCTATACCATTACATATTTCAAATCATTCTTTCTATGAAAAATGTAATAAATTTATTGTTTTCATATTCAGTCTTTGACTGTGGAATTTTTAATACAAAATTGCTTCAAAAATTGTAAATTACATAATTTTTTCTACAAATGTCTTGCCCGTGGAAATCGCAGGATAAGCAGTCAGAGGGTTAAGGGCCAGGACCGGCGACAATTTTTATTTTTATTCGCACCACAATTTACGAAGATTTTCCTTGTGGGAGTTGTCTCTTGAAAATACATTAGTATAAGTGTATGGTAGAGATTATTTTTCAAAAACTAGTACAAAAAGAATAGTAGGAAAAAAAAAAAAAAAAAAAAAAAGATAGTCCAGTGGGCCGTGTAGTGTTCAAAAAGTTATTATGATGTATATTTTGATTCAAATAATTAGTCTGATGTGTAATATTTATGTTAGGTATTCTGCGTTTTGGTTCAAGTTTTATGAAAGTAGATTTACTTATTACCGCATAATTTGCAAATTTCTTAACAAAAAGTCGAATCAAATATGAATTATACACGTGGTAAGTGTTACTAGAAACGCAACAAAAGTAACAAGAAAATACATATTTCAAATGGTACATGTTAACTAAAATGGATTTTCTGTTTCAAAAATGTTGTGTGATATGTAATATGCAAATTCATACTATGTAAATATGTAAATTAAATAATATGTAAATTCTAAATAATTCAATAATTGTTTTATGAAGGTAATTGTATCTCCTAGGCAAATTTTAAAACAAGGTATTCTGCGTAATTTCGGTTCCTGTTTTATGAAAGTAGATTTATTTATTACCGCATAATTTGCAAATTTCCAAACAAAAAGTCGAATCAAATATGAATTATACACGTGGTAAGAGTAACTAGAAACGCAACAAAAGTAACTATAAAATACATATATATATCAAATGGTACATGTTAACTAAGATGGATTTTCTGTTTCAAAAATGTTGTGTGATATGTAATATGCAAATTCATACTATGTAAATATGTAAATCAAATAATATGTAAATTCTAAATAATTCAATTATTGTTTTATGAAGGTAATTGTATTTCTTAGGATATAATTTGCAAATTTCAAAACAAAAAGTTGAATGAAATATGAGTTACACACGTAACATCGCAAAAAAAAAAAAAAAAAAAAAAAAAAAAAAAAAAAAAAAAAAAAAAAAAATTAGAAAATACATATATATCTTCATAGTCTTCGACTATGGAAATGGTATATGTTATCTGAGATGGATTTTTTGTTTCAAATAATTTTTGTGATATGTAATATATATGTTATGTATTCTCAGTAATTTCAGTTCTAATTTTATGAAAGTAGGTGTATTTATTAGCACAGAATTAGCAAATTTTAACACCTTGAGGGCGGTGAGGATATTTTTTTTATACAACTTAATTTTAATTAAATAATATAAAAGTTGTAAGTTGCCACCGGAATTTTTAAACAAATTTTATATTTATAAAGTTGGTGAAAACAAATATTTGTAAAATTGCATTTCGCTATTTTCAAATAAAATTTTCTAAAGTTCTAGTGCGAATTTAACATTTTAGAAAGACAATTACTTGTTCCTAAAACGGTTAAAATAGAAAGTTGGACAATACGAATTATACCATAGCTCCCAAATTTCACGGTGTATCTTACCACTACAATTTAACCGCAAAGTTTGCTTTATTTAATCAGTGAAATCTATTATTAAAATAAGTCAGAAATTTATGAATGATTAGACCTTGATTGAATGAATTGAGAATCTATGACTTTTCCAACGGAAGTTAAAAAACGTGCACCCTGTTGTTACGCATCTATTTCAAAATTAAGATCGTGAAAAATGTATTGAGGCTTCGTTAACCCGTTGACTACAAGTCGGGGAATACATGTTTCATACAACTATTATTTTATTCTATTCATACCGTTTTTTGAAAAATAATCTCTGCCATATACTTGTACTAGGAAGTTTTTAAGAAAAAAAATTACCCTAAACAAAAATGTTTGTAAATTGCGGTACAATTGAATATGAAAATAGTCTGCAGGCCTGCCACGTAATAAAAGGGTTAGTATTATAAATGGTTACCCACAGAGCTTGACAATTGCGGTCGCCAGCTCACCGTGGGCGACCAAGGGGGCGGCGTAAACATTTTTTACTGACGACTAATTTATTATTTTTTTCTGGCTACCAGATTTTATCAAATTTGTAAAGCCCTGGTTACACACCTGAGCACTGATAAATGGATACTTTTAGCTGATTCTCTTTCCTATATAAAAAAATAATAATAAATAAATAATAATAATGCATTAAAACATCTGATTTCTTTTACGAATTTCAAAAAACTGCCGCGGAATGCGAAAAAAAAAACTAAAATTTCATGAAAAATCGCAAAGGAAAAAAAATATATATTGGGCTAAAAGACTGAAACTGGATTTCTTTTACCACCTTTAAAAAATCGCAGCGAAACGCGAAAACATCGCTAAAGAAGGGGACAAAATTTACTATGTTGGGCTAAAAGATTGAAACAGGATTCCTTTAAAGAATGTCAAAAAATCGTCGCGGGACACGAAAAAACACAAAAAATCGCATACAAAATTAAATTAAACAATCTAATTTTAAAAAAAAGCCAGTACAATTCTAAACTATGTAACTAATAAGTCTAAAGTATGCTTGTTATTAGTTTTTCTGAATTAATTCATAAAAAACTTTTGTGCTTTTTGAAAATCAATGATGGGGAAGGGGCGACGTAAACATTTTTTACTGGCGACTATTTTTTTTTTTTTTGCTGGCTACCAGATTTTGTCAAATTTGTAAAGCCCTGGTTACACACCTCAGCACTGATAAATGGGTACTTCTATTCGATTCTCTTTCATATAAAATAAAATTTGACGCATGCATGAAATATCCGAAAATTTTCGCACTCAGTTCAACAGTTCTAAAAGATTCACAGCATATGTTTATAACATTTTTCTATTTAATTCAAACAGAAAACTATATAAAATACGATTTTAAAAAAAGGTTTAATATCCATGCTCAATTAAGGATTATTTGTTGAGAATTAATAAGCATAACAAAACTTTATTGTTGTACTTCAACATATAGAATAAATCTCGAATATAATTACACGTGAATAGCCTCCAAGCAGTTTACGCTACAAACAGTTTACATTTCACGCTTAGTTTCATTCCAAGAATTTCACGTCATCTTAAAAATAAATGCACCCAATAGCATACTTTCTTTTCATTGTAACCTCACAAACCAGCCAATTATTGCCATATGTTTTTACTTTCTTTTTTTTTTCCGACGGAAGTTAAAAACGTGTTCCTCGTTGTTATGCCTCTATTTCGAAATTGAGATCGCGAAAAATGTATTGAGGCTCTGTTAATAGCATAAATCGTTACACACCTCAGCACTGACAGATGGGTACTTCCCCCTGATACTCTCCCATTCACTAGAAAAAAAAAAAAGAAAATGTTTGTGACCCGTCAAGCGTTTATTTTGCTTTTGTAAAGCGATGCTGTTACGCACGCTCGAAAATCACGATGGAATTTAACTTATATGAGCGGGAAAGACATGAATGAAAATATTGAGATACTGCATAGATTAAATGCACTTTCCAATTGAAATTTTCTAAAATGTTTGGAAATTCCATGGAGCTACGAATAAAGCAGAGGAGACATATAATTTAGTGTTACCAGTTGCGAGTGAAGTAACTGAAGATGGAGTCACAAGATGGTGACTGTCGTTTGTTTACACCGGATCAACAGAGATTGATTACTGCCGGGGGCAAACTCCCACTAGCAAATTTGAATAGAAATTTTCGCCTTATCCATGCAAAGTTTCTGTCATAAATAAAGCAAAAAACTCTATACGTTTTTATTGGTGGAGGTTTGCCCGGCAGTATTATAATTGCTCTCACTGATATTGATAGGAGGACTGTTTATGTTGTCACAATATGGCAGAATTGGTTATAGTTAAAGCTTCGCCATTTTTAGGATATATCAATTCCTCTTTATTCATATTTCCATGGCAAATTCAGGGCAATAAAATACAAGTTGTCCCTAATTAAACTACAAATTGTTTATGTTGTTACAATATGGCGGAATCGGTTATAGTTAAAGCTTCGCCATATTGAGGATATGTCACTTCCTCTTTATTCATATTTCCATGGCAAATTCAGTGGAATAAAATACAAGTTACCCCTGATTAAACAACAAATTTCTAAAAGGGCTACAGCAAAAACTATTCGTCCGAAAGCTAAGAAATTTGAGGAATGTAGTAAAAAAATATGGGAATTTTCATTAGAGCCAAAAGAAACAGTTGCAAAAACCACCAATAGAGGTCGTATAACATCTTTATACAGACTATGTAACACGAATTGTACAATTTATCCGTCTAATATGGACAAAACATGTTCAAACTTTTCAAACTGGTGATCATCGTTGACTGCCACCATCTGGAATCGTAACAAATCATATTAAATGTTTGATTGCAATGTATACGCCGGAATGTTACACATAGCGTGCTATGCTGTCTTTAACCTATTTGTTCCGAGAATTATTCAGATTTCTTGATTGGTACACTTTTTTTTTAAATAGTAGTATCCGCTGTTTTTAATCTGTCATTAAATAAGGCGAATACATCCATATAAAAAGGGGGTACCAACCAAGCAATCCGAATAAAATATCCTGTCCAACTGGCAAAATTGCTCGGCAGGAAATCTTGCCATTCCAATACTATGGATTTAGAGACTAAACTAGTTGCGCGAAAACATTTGCAAGCTAATGTTAAATGTATGAGAGTTTAATATACCTATTTAAAGATTTATAAGAATTAACCTTGTAAGTTTGTTTACATGTTTGTCAGGGGTCGGAAAAACTACTTTTTTATTGTAGTTAACTACAACTACAACTACTTGTTTAAAAAAGTAGCGACTACAAACTAGTTTTCAAAAGTAGTCACTATTTCGCTACTTTCAGATTTTGTGAAAAGGTTCAATTTACGCTAGAAATGGAGATACGGATTAAATAATAAAGCGTATCCTCGTTATATCACGTCTGCCGAGATACAATTAAATAAATGCAACATTAGCAAGGGCATTTCAAAATTAAGAAAGATAACTTACAAGAAAATGTTTTGCGTTTGTCTCCAAAATGTTAGTTTATACACACATTACAAATTTTGTAGAAAAATTAAGAGAGATGTTTATAATCTAGAATCTGATTTTAGAAGCAAGTGTCAATGGAAAAATCTATGACGTCATGCGATGCGTTGCTATAATTATCACTATAGCTGAGATTTGCTGCTGAGAATAGCAAATTGTTGAGAAGAACAAATTTTGCGCAAAGGAAGAAAGTTTCGGTCAATTGATTTGCAGATGGCACATTCTCCCCCCTGAAGTAGCGTTAAAAGTAGCGTCAGTTTTCGCTACAAACTACTGATTTTTTTGTATAGCGCTACTTGCTACACTACATTGTTCAAAATGTAGCTCGCTACACTACAAACTACTGCAAAAAGTAGCGACTACTGTAGTTTCGCTACTTGTAGCGCACTACTTCCGACCCCTGATGTTCGTCTATTAGCTCTCTAAAAACAACAAATCTTCGATCGCTTCACAATATGAATATGGCAATCATTGAAAACTCCAGCGGTACAAAAATATTCACTGAAACATACATACCTATATACAATGCTGCATAAAGACCTTCAAATACATTGTCGAATAACAGACAGTGTTCCCAATTTAGCGTACTTTTTTTATACAAAAATCTACCACTACTTCTGAATAGTAACATTCGTCTTATTTAATGTCATTAGATAAGGCGATTATTACTATTCAGAAATAATGGTAGCTTTCTGAAAGAAGAACTACGTAACACTGGTAAAGTATACAATATTTAAAATTGCAATATATACCAGTATACACATACTAGTATTATATTTTACTAGTGTTTCCAATTATGAGTTTTTTATTCCGAAATCTACCATTATTTCCGAATAATAACACTTGCCTTATATTTCATTGTGGCATAACGATTAAGAAATCATAATGAGTTAATGATTAACTAAGCATGTTCAAAGCTCGAACCAGGGCAAAATTTGGGTAAAAAAAAGTATTTAAAGTCTTTACGAATAATACTTATACAGGTATAGATGTATAAACATTATATAGGGTTTCTCGTACCCAAGAAAGACTTCGGAAATAATGGCTGTAAATTATACAATATTTAAAATTGTAAAATATACCAGCATACACATACCAGTATTTATATTTTACCAGTGTTGCCAATCATGAGATTTTTATTCAGAAATCTTTCATAGTGAAATATTTCATTATCACCAAATAGTAATATTTGCCTTACATTTCATTGCGGCATAATGATTAAGAAGTCATAATGACTTAATTATTAACTAAGCATGTTCAAAGCTCGGATCAGAGCAAAATATGGGTGAAAAAAAGAGTATTTGAAGTCTTTGCAAACAATACTTACATAAGATATAGCATGTATAAATATTGTATACTGTATCTCGTATTTAAGAAATACTATCCGAAAATAATGGCATATTTCTAAATGAAAAACTACGTTCAATTGACAACATTGGCAAAACATGTAATATTTAAAATTGTAAAAAATGCCAGCATTTATATACCAATATTTATATTTTACCAGTGTTGCCGACGCTGAGTTTTTTATACAGAAATCTGCCATTATTTCTGAATAACAATATTTGCCTTATATTTCATTGTGACATAATGCATAAAAATTCATAGTAGACTTAGTGATTAACTAAATATGTTTAAAGTTCTAACCAGGGCAAAATGTAGGCGAAAAGAGAGTATTTCAAGTCTAAGATCTTTAAAAATAATACTTATAGGATATCTAGCATCCAAGAAAGACTATTCGGAAATAAGGGTACATTTCTAAATGAAACACTACGTCCAATTGTACACAATTAACACTAGTAATACATGCAATATTTAAAATTGTAAAATATACCAGCATGCACATACCCATATTTATATTTTACCAGTGACCAGTGTTGTCGATTCTTTCAGATATCTACCACTATTTCCAAATAATAATATTTGATAGATATTCAATTGTTACATTTATGATTAAGAATTCATAATAATTTAATGATTAACTAAACATATTCACAGCTCACACCAGAAAAAATTTAGAATAAAAGACAATATTTAAAGACGAGTGTTTTCTTGTATTCAAAAAGAAAACTGTTCGGAAATAATGGCAGATTTTTAAATGAAGAACTATGTTCAACTGACAACACTGGTAAAATATGCAATAGTCAAAATTGTTAAATATACCAGTATACGCATACCAGTATTTATATTTTACCAGTGCTGCAAGTTATGAGTATTTTATTCAGAAATCTACCAATGTTTTCTAATAGTAATATTGCCAAATATGTCATTGTGCCATAATGATTGACTAAGGATGTTCAAAGCTCGAACCAGGGCGAAATTTGGATAAAAAGAGAGTAATTCAAGTTAAATACATTTAAAAGTAATACTTATATAGTATCTTGTATCCGAGAAAGACTATTAGAAAATAATGGCATATTTCTAAATGAAAAACTACGAGCAATTGGCAACACTGGTAACATATGCAATATTAAAAATTGTAAAATATACTGGTATACGCATACCAGTATTTATATTTTACCAGTGTTGCCAATTATGAGTTTTTTATTCAGAAATCTACCTTTATTTCTGAATAATAATATTTAACTTGTATTTCATTGTGACATAAATGATTAAGAAGTCGTAATGATTTAATGATTAACGATTAATGATTAACGAATGATAATTAAATCTTGAACTAGAGCAAAATTTGGACGAAAAGAGAGTATTTCAAGTCGAATATCTTTCAAAATAATACTTATAGGGTATCTCGTATATCCCAGAAAGATGTAAGCGGTCTGTAAATGGACCAAAAATGATTTTATCTTACTAGTTCAGTGAAAGTTTAAAAAAAATCTTTGGAGTAGGTTAACGCATTTTTGAGTTTTCTTAAAAGGACGCATAAACAATAAATGCATGGGCTGACGATTGCGGAAGTTTTACAATGGCTTTGTCCAAATCGCATTCACATGGATTTTCTTTTGATGGGTGCCATCTTAGGGAGAAGCTATACTTTTGAAAAACATAGATAATTCATTCATAAAAGAAATACCGTAATTTCCGACGTATAATCCGCGGATCAAACAATCATGTTTCCACCCAGAAATTTATTTTATAAAATTTAACTTACCAGATCGCTGTAAATATTTGACTTCAATTATTGAATAAAATTTCTGGGTTGAAACAGAATTGTTTGATCCGCGGATTATACGCCGGAAATTACGATAACTGTGTGAAAGTGCTTTGTATTTTCCCACATAATTGAAAAGTGTTTAGGAATTCGGTTTGAATGTCTGTCTGGCCATCTGGCCGTGCTCTAACTTTCGAAAATATACGCGAGTTGTTTTGTAAATTTCATATGTTATTGAGATTTACTGTAGAATTTCGGTATTGGAAAGTGTTTCAGAACTAATGCCTGGTGCATGATATTTCGTTCTTGTGGTTTTAACATTCGTTTTGTTAACACTTTCCAACATATTTCTTTTAAATGCTAAAAGGTGTAAATTAACAACATAATAAATACACAGTAAAATAACTATTATTAGGTTGTTTGACATGTTTCGGCTCACTCCGAGTCATGTCAAACAACCTAATAAAAGTTATTTTACTGTGTATTTATTATGTTGTTAATTTACACCTTTTAGCATTTAAAAGAAATATATTATTAAAAGGTGTTAAAATTCATTATACTTTCCAACATAGTTGAAAAGTGTTTAAGTAATTGGGTTTGTCTGTCTGGCTGTCCGTCTGTCCGCACCTCCCCCCCTTCCCCATGCGATATTAGGAACATAATAAAATCTACTCTTTTCAAAAATTTTTGGAAGAAATATGAGTTGTAACCAGGTTTCTCGCTACCGCTCGCCATTGCGCCAAATCACGACAAAATTCTGTATTTGGCAAGTAAACGAACAATGAAACCCGCCAAATTCCGAGTGCTCAATTTTCTTTTGTTTGTGTGTACAGTGTTTTGTGTCAGGACCGCTTTGTTTTTGTTTACATGTTTGTTTTCTTTTTGAGTCCTGCATGAGGTTGGTTTTAAGTTTTGCGAGGTGCATTGGTAGCAGACTGAAGTTTTTTTTCCCGCGTGTTGAAGTAATGACATATAGAAGATTGTCGTCTGTAATTTATTGAAGAGACTTTTAATTCAAGATGGAAACGTAATTCGACCGTGTTAGCGGCGGGCTGTCGTCTCGTTGCCCTTCGCTTGTGTTATGTTTCAGTTTTTCTTTAGTTCGGAATTACCGGACCCTCTTATAATTATTCGACGTGTTTTTTCTTCTACCTGGGTAAGCGAATTTTGGGTTTTTAGTTTCATTGGCGTTCCAAGTTGTGTCTTGCCTTTATTGACTGTTGGTTTTATTCTTGTTGACGTCCCATGTTTATCTGCTGACCTGGGTATTAGTTTTTCTAGCTTTGGTTTCGTGGTGTTGAGCAGAACGCCTGCTCGGCTACTATGGCTAATTCTGTAATTAAAATTGTTCCTGACCCTATTTTCGGAATCTTACCCTGTGAATATCGAAATGCTGAATAACGAAGATAGTGGCTTTCTACCTACAACTGATAACCCTAGTGTGATTCATTCTTCATTACCTGTGGATTCGCTTCTGCAAATGGCGGCTGACAACGGCGGTAAGGCGTTCAACATTTTCCTAACTAGCATAGAATCTTCTGCCTTACCAAAAAGGGATCCCCGCGTTGTTCAGGCTAAAATAAAAAATAAATTTGCACACTTCCCGCAGATTCATAATATTCGTTTTACACGGTTGGGCAGTCTCATACTTAGTACGTCAGATGTTTCGTGTGCAACTGAGATATGTCATATTGATAAATTTCTTGGTATAAAAGTTAAACCCAGAGTTATATGGGAGAACATTACAAATAAATTCCTACTTTTCAACGTTCCAGTCACAATTCCTCTGGACGAAATTGGTCAGGAACTTTTAAGCAGCAATAATTTTCAATTGCTTGAGCTACGTCGATTCGTGAAAAAGGATAGCAGACAAGAAGTTTCCCCGGTACTTGTAACGATTTTGGGTACTTCCCTTCCATCGGAAGTCAAAATCTGGTTTTCCATCCAGCCCATTAAACAATTTGTAGACCGTCCCCGCCAGTGTTCAAAATGTTTCCAGTTCAACCACTCCTCGCATAAATGTAAATCTGAGCAACTCTGTGCCACCTGTGGTATGGCCCATACCGGTGTATGTTCTGAACCTGTCAAGTGTCGCAATTGTGGAGAGGAGCATCGGTCGGATTTTAATCAATGCCCAGCCCGTATAAGAGAAAGTGAATTCCTACGTTATAAATGTTCCAACTTTTTAACTTTTATCGAAGCAAGAAGGCTTTTTAACCGCAAACCTGAATCGAACTCATACGCAAAAATAACTGGCTCTCAGAGCACGGAATTGGAAAATATGAAAAAAGTTTTGGAAAACCGTACGAATATTATGCTCAAACTTATCATAAATCATATGGATAGCCACTACGAGAAGACTCAAGCCCTCGTTTCTGGATTTAAGAAAGCTGTTGATTGTCTCAGAGTTACTTTGTCAAATTGGTGCGCTACATTATGTGGTTTCTCGCCGGAAGTTCCGGGGAGGGTTCTTAGTGACGGAGGCTGTCAGGGGGTTGTCCCCCCCCCTTAAGTTGAAGAAGAGGCGCACGCGCTCCCCAACAGGTCCCAAGGTAGCCTCCACGAGTGTGAATAGTGCGGAATGGAGTCAAGACGTGGATGTTGGTGTTGATGATGACGATGATATGAGTGATGTCACGGATGACGGAGCACCC
Source organism: Maratus michaelseni (assembly GCA_963931845.1). NCBI lineage: Eukaryota > Metazoa > Arthropoda > Arachnida > Araneae > Salticidae > Maratus > Maratus michaelseni. The sequence goes on from OZ007597.1 coordinate 144,305,719, forward strand.
CGTGGGTGGTATATACCGGAAGAAGTTAAAGAAACTATGAGGAAGGATCTGCAAGCCTGGAAGTTGGAATGGAGTCGTTGGTCCGCGCGGTGGGACCAGTTGATGCAGTCTTGATTCTCAGACTCACACGGCACGTTCTTCTATACTCTCGTTTCAGGTTCTATTTCTGTATTGCATAGTCTGTATTCCCTCGTATTGGATCAATTGAGACGACAGCCTTGCCGCTATAGGTCTCAAAGCTCTTCAAAGTTCAAAGTTCAAGTTTTGTGTCAGTACAGGGTACAGGACACTCCTTATAACATACAACATGCTACACTTCGTTGCAATATAGCCACTACATTTGTGACTCCAGCGTGATGAATAAAAACTAAATTGAGAAATCGAATGTGTATGAAAAATGTCAATAATGTCATTTCAGTATATATATACGGGCTCAATAGACAACAGTATAATTTTGAAACTGCCTCTGAAGTATGGGCTTCAATGAAAAGCCGAAGAAATGTACAAAAATAAAGTTATTTTCACTGTGACATATATTTTGTTGATTATATTTTGAATTTTTCAGAATTCTTTGAATGTAATAACTTAAAATCCTGAGTTAACTTGGGTGGAGAAGTTTTATTTCATAACATTTAATAAGTTAAATCGGGTAGTTTCTGTCACGGATAGTTGAATTTAGATAAATAACTGATCTATAAGCAGTTGCAAAAATTAGCTTATTTTAGAAAAATTGAAAAAAAAAGGTACATTAAGAGGTTAAAGATCGACTTTTCAGTGACTTTTCACGAGGAATCTGTTTTGCTAAAAAAAAATTTCATTTGGCTACAGTTTTATATGTCTGATTTGCCAAGTTGCTAAAGTTGGTCAAAAGTCAGTGAGAATCATGGTTGTAACGTTACTAACAAAAAACCTTTTTGGCCAGCCAAGATATTAATTGTCTATGATTTGTCCTTCAGTGTCGATTTTGGTACTTTCGAAGTACCATAATCGAAGTACTTAAAGAAAGTTTTTAAGCTTGTTCGAAATCCATTTCCTTGGACCGCACTGCCTGAATTGATTTAATCATATTCTAAATTACTAATGGACTAAAATTACTAATGAAGGATTAAGTTTAGACAACGAAAACCAGAATACAGCAGGTATTGCACTTAGAAATCATGGGGTGCGATATTCGGCACACTTCCCCTAATTGTGATCACTCATATTAGTGCTTATATCCCTACTAGGGAATCGAACCCGGGCTTCCCGGGTTACAGAACATCGCTGAAAACTTTTTTTTTTATTTAAAATTCTAACATATTTTTTACATTTTATATAATATATACTAAAAAGAAATGGCGCATATAGTATTTGTCGAGAAATAAATAAAAATCATGCACTCGTGACATCATAATTCACTTTTATATTTTAACAAAATAATAAGGCTACTAGGATTTGTGACTCGTGCTATAGCCAGTATACACGTCAGGACACATTGCCGTTATCATTATCTTTTTACGCGTGAAGGTTTCGCTATGGTACTCCATAGTGAAATTTGGTAATTTTTGAAATTCAATATTTGAAAAACGGCATAATCATTAGACTTGAATTTTATATCAAGAAAAATACAATTTTTTACTTTTACGTAGTTTGTCTAACAATTTTGTGACAAATACTTTTCGAGCTATTAATTTTTTCAGTAACTTCAAATGTTTCATTTTCCGAGATTAACCTGTGGCAACTATGGCAACTTTTCATAAACATGAATTTTACTGTTGCCTGAAAGAAGAAGCCACCCTGTGTGTGGCTAATAAAATGATTCATGATCAATAAATAGCAAGCTCACAATGTTTGTCACACTTCTAAAACTAAATCTAATTTCAATGGTTCATAGTAAATAACGTCAAAGGTGTTTTCTGATTTTATTCTGTGCAGACGATTAAAATCTACCGTTTTGGATATCTTCTAGATGTATGTTACGCAACCGCATTTATGTCTTTTTTGCACTGAAAAAATTGATCTTAAGAATTACCTTTTCATTTTAAACATGGAGGAAGATAAACACGGAGGTATCTTCCTCCGTGGTTTTAATATATAGGATGTTTTATATTGCTATTGAGTAAAATTATTGCATCCATGGTCTATGTTTTAATGAATCTCAAAGGAATGAATCGCATATTTTTTACCATCACAGATTGCTGGGAGATAAGGATTTTCAACGTAAGATATATCGAAAAACATGCATCTTTTGATGTAGTTCACCACTTAAGTTGTTTTTTGTTTTTCACAATCTTTCTAAAAAGGTCAATGTTATGCAGATTTATTGAAAAAATTAAATCTTTGAAAATTAAAATAAAATGGGTGATTTTAACGAAGGATTATCGGGATTCGGGTGGGTTCACTCCGGAAGTGTTATACCCTTAGAGCTATTATATATATAAATTCAAACAATCTCATAAATTTCATATAATACGTAATTGCAATAATTTACGGATTTTGAATACCATTATTTAAAGAAAATTTCGTCGCGTTATATAATCGCAGAAATCTACGATAACTAAAGCGGAGATTTTTTTTTTTTTTTTTTTTTTTTTTTTAGTTTAATAGTGGTATTCACAACCGTACATTTGACACCTATATGTTATAAATCCACGACAGTAAAGACTAAATAAGACGGTAAAGAGATTCAAGTTGAAGTTTTCGTCTGCCAGTGGCATGGTATGTCCATTTATGCTATTAATAGAGAAAGCCTCAATACGTTTCGTTTATTTGAATTTGTTTAATCCATAATACCGGTTTTAATTTCGAAACAGAAGAATAATAACTGGCAACGCATTTAATTTACGTTGGAAAAAGGAAAGTAAATAGAAATAATTGCCTGTTTGTTGTGGTTATAAGAAAAGCAGCTATGCTATTGATAGCAATTATGTTTTAAACATAGGAGCATTCTTTGAATGAAATTAGGCGTGAAATGTAAACCGTTTGTAGCGTAAACTGCTTGGCGGTTATTCGTGTGTAATATATTCCGGGTTTAATGTATGTGATAAAGTATAATAGCAAGTTTTCTTTCCACTATTTCCTGTCTATAGGTGGTCTTTAATTGGTTGATTTATATTTAATACTTTTTGCTATCATTGAAGTTGTCTATCTGAATGAGCCAAAGTGGCGTAAAGGATAGCTCACTGTTGTGATAATTTTTATGTCGGACAATTTTTCAGGAAATGCTTACAGACACCCGAAAATCACGTGTTCTGGGTTTTCTTTCATACAAATTTAGCCAATTTGTGCAATTATTGCAATTTATTCAATTAAAAAAATCCAAATACTATTCACGGAAGTAATAGAAAAGTTTAAATTAAAGTATAAATTATTGGGTTGTCCGAAAAATTCGTGTTGTGTGGGAAAATTAATTGTAAACCGGAAAATTCTGCCCGTTAATTATTAGCCATTAGCTATCTGAATAATGTTTGATAATTAAATGATAGAATTTTCAGGTACGAATTAATTTTACCAAACGTTACGAATTTTCAGGACAATCCAATATTTGCTACGCTGTAAAAAAAGACAAATGTTTCTTAATCTAGGAAAATATAATATAACCAAGAACGAAAATATACAATAAACTCTCCCGAGTTACCCACGACGCCAAAATGCAATGATTTCCCTGCAATTTCCATGTTGTGAGAAAATATTTATAACTTCGATTTTTCTGTTCCTCTTTCTAGAAAAAAATTTTGATTTTGTACCTTTAATATAGAACTTACTGACAAAGATGATAAATTTACAGCATTAACATTAACATTAAAATTAATTTTATTTTGTTAGCATTGCGTGCATAAATTTAATTGCGCAGCTGAAAATGTTTAATTGGGAGTTGATAGCATCTTGAGAATCGATATTGGAAAACATAACTAATACATTATAAAAACTACTGAGAAACGTTTCCAAAAATCAATGGCAGCAACAAAAACTTTTTTATTTCTAATGTTTTTTTTTTTTTTAAATCTGGAAATTATATTGATTCCTGAAGTTTCTAAAGATAAAGAATACTTTTCGAAATCATGGGTAACTCTGAAGAGGTTATTGTATATTTTCGTTTGAGTTATATTTTTGTAGATTAAGAAACGTTTATCTTTTTTACAGTGCACTTATAACATTTTTGTGTGCCAGATAATTTTTTAAATGTGTCCTTTTTCGTGCTGTTTCTGTGACAATGCTGTATTAGCTTTTATTCAATCATCATTTGTTTAATCCTTGAAATTTTTATAAAGATTTGGGTTTTTCGGAAAGTTATTTACGTTTGGGAAAGTTGGTCGTACCGGAAAATTCTATCATTTAATTATTAGACATTAATTCCGATATCTAATGATATTAATTGACGGACAGGATTTTCCAGTACGAATTGGTTTTTTCAAACGGTAGGAACAATCCGAACAACCCAATATTATACTCGTCAAATTTGTATTGTTTGAGCTTTTTTATTCCCATTTTTACAGATTGAAAGGACTTTGTAAAAGTATAAATTTAAAAAGCATTCTAAAGCAAGCCTAATTAATATATAAATTAAATAATTATTATATGTTCCACAAAGTTTGACACAAATACGAATAAAAAAATTTATGGTTTATCTTTACTGCAATATCTCAAACAAAAACCTAGTGATGAAATCATCATCAAAATCAGTAATCTCATGAAGCAATTTGAACAAACCCACGTAATGTTTTAATATCACCTATCAATTTATGTTCCATCTGACCTCATCAAATTTCATGAAACCCACATACTTATTTTACATCATAGGGTATTCAAATAGACAGCGAAATATACAAAAACTGCTTCAATTTGTTTATAGATTTAGAATGTCTTGCAGAATGTCAAATTTAAGAGGCATTCTAAAACTAGCATGATTAATCTGATTTTTGACTGTTCCACAACATTCGACACAAATTAGAATAATATATCTTTTGTGATTTAACCTTATTGCAGCATCACTAACTTTCTAGTGATAAAATATTCATCAAATTACTCTCATAATATCAGTAATCTCATGAAGCAATATGTGTATGAACAAACCCACGTAATGTTTTAATATCACCTATAAATTTATGATACATCTGACCGCATCAAATGGCAAGAAACCCACATAGTTATTTTACACCATAAGGTATTCAAATAGACAGCGTAACATATTCCAGGACTGCTTCAATTTTTTTTTTTTTATAGATTCAGCATATCTTGCAGAATGTCAAATTTAAGAGGCTATATAAAACTACCATAATGAATCTGATCTTTGACTATTCCACAAAATTCGACACAAATTAGAATAACATAATTTTTGTGATTTAACCTTATTGTGCAGGTATCTAGTGATGAAATATTCATCCAAATCACTCCCATAAGGCAATATGAAGAATGTCAAATTTAAGAGGCGGTCTAAAACAAGCATACTGAGCTGAATTTTGACTACCGTAATTTCGCGCGTATGCGCCGCGTGTTAGTTAAGTGTTTTTCAATCCGGAAATTTTATTGAAAATAAGACGTCAAATAAGTGCTAAGTAGAAGTGAGTCACATTTTATTTAAAATAAATTCTGGTAGGAAATCGAATTGTCTGAGGTGCGGCGTATACGCGCGAAATTACGGTATTCCACAAAATTCGACACAAATTAGAATAATATAATTTTTGTCATTTACCCTTATTGTAGTATCACTAGCAGGAGTCTAGTGATAAAATATTCATCACAATTACTCTCATAATATCAGTAATCTCGTGAAGTGATATGAACAAACCTACGTAATGTCTTAATATCACCTACCAATTTATGATACATCTGACCTCATCAAATGGCAAGAAATCCACATACTTATTTCACATCATATGGTATTCAAATAGGCAGTGTAATATGTTCGAGCCCTGCTTCAATTTTTATAGATTCAGCATATCTTGCAGAATATCAAATTTAAGAGGCATTCTAAAACTATCATAATGAATCTGAATTTTGACTATTCCACAAAATTCGACATAAATTAGAATAACATAATTTTCGTTATTTAACCTTATTGCAGTATCACTAGCAGGAAGGAGTCTAGTGATAAAATATTCACCAAATTTAAGAGGCATTCTAAAACTAGCATAATGAACGGAATTTTGACTATTCCACAAAGTTCGACATAAATTAGAATAACATAATTTTTATCATTTACCCTTATTGCAGTAGCACTAGCAGAAGTCTAATGATAAAATATTCATTAAAATTGCACTCATACGGTAAATATAAAGAATGTCAAACTTAAGAGGCGTTCTAAAACTAGCATAATGAACCTGAATTTTGACTATTCCACAAAGATTGGCACAATTTAAATTAATATAATTTTTATGATTTACCCTTACTGCGGTACCACTAGCTAAAGTTCAGTGGTGTAATATTCATCAAAATCACTTTCATACGGCAATATGAAGAATGTTAAGTTTATGAGGTGTTCTAAATTTAGCATAATGAATGTGAATTTTGAATGTTCAACAAATAAAGGCGAAAACTACTTAATAACAAAATAATTAAATTACTACTAAATTAATTATAAATTAATAAATTATAACGTAATAAATCTAAGAGTTGCGCGGCCTTTGGAAAGAGCTTTCCAAAAACATAAATCCACATCAGACATTGTCTTTCTTCATTAGGTGGAAAGAAGACGTACTACCACTTTGAAAGCAGGAGAAAGGCGGCTCCTGCTTTAGCTGCTTTCAAAGTAGTAACACGTCTTCTTTGCGGCTGATGAAAGACTGAGTTATTTTGATAGACATAGCTAATCTGTTAATTTTATGGTGTTATTAAAAAGTCTTTTGTCTTTATTTACGTACCACATCAGTATGTTTAACATTTTTTCTATTTGACGAAATTTGGCATAAATTTGAATAATATAATTATTTATGCTTTACCCTTATTGCAGTATCCCTAGCAGAAGGTTAGAGTTGAAGCATTCATTAAAATCAATCTCAAGAAGCAATACTAACAAACCCACGCGTTTTTTTTTATTATTTATTTATTTATTTATTTATTTATTTATTTTTTATCACCAATCAATTTAGGTGCTGTATATTTGTTGCATCTGATCTCACGAAATACTGTGAAATCATCATGCTGACTTTACATCATAAGATCTTCAAATAGACAATAGATAATATCGTCAAATAGACAATAATAGATTTTTCTTCCTATTTTTATAAAGTGAGCACTCCCAGTAGAATGTCAGATTTAATAGATTTTCAAAAATGAGCACATAATGAATCGAAATTAAATTATTACTAAATATTTCAGTGCTTGACACAAACTATAGTTGTGTAATATTTGATTTTTTTTCTTACTATTGGGTTGTCCGGAAAATTCGTGCCCTTTGAGAAAATTCTATTTCCGAACCGGAAAATTCTATTATTTAATTATTAGACATTATTTCCGGTAGCTAATGTCTAATAATTAACGGGCAGAATTTTCCGGTACGAATTAATTTTCCCAAACGGCACGAATTTTCCGGACAACCCAATGTAATATCTCAAAAAGAAGTCTAGTGATGATATCCGAGGGTAGTTTAATAAGTTCTCGGCCTGACACAGAGATGGAACGAGTATGACTAAATGACAATAATGTTTGTAAAGTATGATCCTTTAGATGGCATGCTGTCGAGTTTCAGACGAGTGAGTTTATTGGTTATGGCTGGGCGATAAAGTAAAGTAAACAAGTTTTGACATATTCTAAAAATTGAAGTTCGAGCTGTTATAAAATATTTGGTTAAAAAAGATTTAACTCCCACGGATATACAAAAAGAGTTACATTCCACCTTAAAGAATTCTTGTCCTTCATATTAGACGATAAAAACGTGGGCTGCTGAATTCTAACATGGTAGGAAATCAAATCACGATGATGAACCCTGGGGACGCCCAAAAACCGCTACGACTGCCGAAATCATCTAAAAATTTCACAATGCCGTATTGAATGATCGCCGATTGAAGGTACGCGAACTTTCTGACATTGCAAACATCTCGATAGACAGTGTCCACAACATTTTACACAATATTTTTGGGTATGAAAAAGCTTTCCGCTCGATGCGTGCCGCGTATGTTGAACGTCGACCAAAAACGCCAAAGAATGAGCATTTCTCAGGAGTCTTCTGAAATGTATTGTGCTGCTAGATGAAAAATAAAACGAAATATCGTCAAAAATCTTGTATTTTCTTTGTCAAGCAGAGAGCTTTTCGAACCACCCTCGTACAGGGCTGTACTAAAGAATTCGTACACAAAAGTGTGTCTGAAATGTATTAAGTTGCAAGGGAACTACATTGAAAAATAATATTAAATTGTGTCAAAAATATTTTGCTTTCACTGTCAGGCCGAGAACATATCAAACCACCCTCGTACTAATCAAATTTCTTTTTATAAGGCAATATAAACAAAAGTTACTAAACAAAACGTATACTAAAACAACAAGAGCGAAAAATCATGCGCCCGGCAGAGATTATGATACACTTTCAAACAGTGGCGTAGCGTCAGGGGGGGGCACGATCATTTTACTACCAGTATAATTATATACTACATTTAGCCTTATTTAATCTTTGGACGGTATGAATTAAATAAGGCCAAATATAGTATATAAAAATACTGGTAGTAAAGTGGTCCGTGCCCCCCTTGACGCTACACCTCTGCTTTCAAACACTAACATAATATTATTAAGAAATTTCAGTTTTTCACACAATGAGATGAGTTATCTAAATAAGCAATTTAAATTAAACGATTTTTACTCACAGATCATAATGTCACGAAATTCTTTTGTGTATACCTGCAACCAAACTATAGAAACTACACACTTAATTTTCAATTGCCAACATTCTACAGTGAACGTCATTAACATATAAACTAGTCGATGGGGGCCACCTTAAAACTTACCCATCATGGGTATGCATAATATAAAATATAAATATAAAACATGTGTAAACTATTTATCAAATGCATTGCAATTCGAATAAAATCGTGGCTTGATGACGTCCTAAACTTTAAAGGCTCTATTACTGAATTGCGTAAAAGAAACATCCTTATAACTCCAAAATTGATAATCATATTAACTAAGAGTTTACTGCGTCGCATTAAGCGTCTCATTTCCAATTAAAATATATCTTTGAATTGAAATTTGAATGAAATACAGGGTCATGAAAAATCGAAAAGTATAGAAAATAGGATTTCAAATATCTCGGCAACTCATTATCCGATCGACTTCATTCTTTATGCAAAATTTATGTTTTTTTATTGTCTTTTATATTCACTCCTTAAAATAAACAATTTCGAAAAATTTTATATACCTTTTATCTGAACAAATATTTCGAGAATCCGAAAAAAAAAAAGTTCCGGATAATCGAGGTTACGGAAATTTAATAGGTTTTTTCTCATTATCACACACTAAGTACATACCGAATTTCAAGTCTCTATCTCAATTTGTTCGGGAGATAGAGCGTTTAGAGACACACAGACAAACACACAGACAGACGGACGGCAATTTAAAAATAGGTTTTTCGGAATCTCTAGTGTCTGAAATGTGTATATCCGTCAAAACAAAAATTTCGATTTTTAAAACGATTACAAGACTTACCCTATACAGGGTGGCTAGTGGTCAAGGAAAAATACAGTAAAAAAATTGATAAACACCAGTATATTCTTATAGAAATATTTATGTTGATTATTCGATCAAATAATCAATTTAAATTTTTCTATAAGAATATACTGGTAATTACCTTTTTTTTTACTGTATTTTACCCTGACCACTAGCCACCCTGCATATGATGGGTAAGTAAAATTACATGTCAATTCGAGTATATTTACGCGAGAGAATAGAGTATATTTACCCGAATTCATAAACACTTTTCAACTAAGTTGGAAAGTGTTAAAAAAGTTGATTGAATATCACCAATCGATAAACGTGTCATAAATTTGTTATGTCTGACCTCATCAAATAGCGTAATATCAGCGTGTTCATTTAGTTACAAAATTACAAAATGAAAATAACTTATCTAAGAATTTTTTAATTACAAATATTTTTTTTTAATTTTGGCATTGCAATCACGTAACCAAATCTCAACGTAATAAAATTCTAAATTAGATCTCAATTGACCTTAATAACGCAGAACATGTAAAACTTGTATTTGAATAATGCTATGCATCGTAAATACCTTGTCAATTTGTCAGAATTTGTAATCAATAAAATATTAAGTTAATTCAGAATGTAAACAAGCTTCCTTGATTGTAAACGCTTCAGGCTAAGGCGTTGTAATGATAAAAGCGCTAACTTTTCACAGAAATGAATTTTTTTGTATAAATATGTATTACGACCTGAACATAAAGAAATGAGATAAATAAACAAAGAAGAAATTTTAAATCGAGCAATAATTCATTATAAATGATTTATGAAAGATGATAATTGATCAGTGTTATTGAAAATTTTTATATAATTTGATATTATATCCAACTTGATTTAAATAAATAAATTTTTTACTGATAGATAATGGTAAATTATACGAAAGTTTTGAATTCCTTAAATTTCTATTATAGATAAATTTCTTTACAATATCTTAAAAGTTCAAACGCATGCATTTTAAATGCATTTGCTGTTATATATATTAAATGTAAAAACATCTATTAGAGAAGTTTTCAATTTAAAAAAACAGAAACATTTTTCACCTATGTTCTGAAACCCGGAAAGCCCGGGTTAGATCTCCTAGTTATCAATAATGAATAATTAAATAATATCAAGTTAAAATCAAATTAAAGTTTTTAAAATTTTCGCGGCTCAATTTTAAAGTATAAATGATTTTTTAATTATTGTCTAATAATTAAAACAAGTATTATTCATTTAATATATTGCTAAATAAATATGTAGATATGTGTGTAATGTATATACTTTCTTCAATCTGTAAACAAGCTCAAGCTGATTACTCAGTTTTTTTACATTTCATGCAATTTGGCCAGATAAATGCGGAAAAAGAGAGAGAGAGAGAGAGAGAGAGAGAGAGAGAGAGAGAGAGAGAGGGAGAGAGAGAGGGGGGGAGGGGGGGGAGGAACATGCTATCAAACAGTATAGAGTAACAAACTATCTACTTGAAACATTAAAAAGGTCATTTTCTCTCTTACATTAATAGATGAGCTTTATTTGCTCTTAGAGAAAAAGAATATTTAATGGTTTTTAAAGCTAAAATGAAGAAGCCTCTCCTGATAAATTATCGCCCGGGAAAGTTGACATTTTCTAGGCAGAAACGTTACTTTTGCTAAATCGGAACAATTTTTTAGATCAATGAATTAATGCAATTACAAATATATCTCTATATATAGAAGGGGAATTTTTAACACTTTCCAACTTAATTCAAAAGTGTTTATGAATTAGGTTTGTCTGTCTGTCCATGCTCTAACTCTCGTAAAAATATTAGGATTATCATGCAATTGATATATGTTTTTGAGGTTCACTATGGCATTTTCGGTATTGAAAAGGAAGTGTATAGCACAGATAGTTTTTCACAGGGGCACTCAAAACAATTCCGTTACATTACGGTCTATGGGGAAAAATCATTTGCGGTTTATTTTAATGATGTTACACAATTTCAAACATATTGAAATTGATATATATCTCTAAGGTGCATTACAAGACGCTTACTATAGAATATTGTGTGTATAGTATATAGCATTCATCGTTCATTTACAAGGACACACAAAAGAATTTGGTACTGTCTGTTAACAATAATTCCCGGAAGTGCGTTTTCAGTTGCTGATCGAGTTTTTAAATTTAACTCATTTTTTGTCTATTACTTGGTGTGTATAAATTCTATAGATCATATACAGTGCAGTGCAAAAGTTATCGAGTGCATTTGGCCAGATAAATGCGGGAAAAAAAAAAAAAGAGAGAGAGAGAGAGAGAGAGAGAGTTTTGTGTTTGAAATTTTGAAAACAGTTTGAAGGTTTTTCCAGATTGAAGAAGCGAAGCGACATTTCTCGGCTAAAACCTAAATCATTTTTAAAGTTATTGCATACAAAATACCGTTCAAGAAAAAGGAATTTATACAATTCACATGTTCATGTTTTTTTTTATTTTTTTTTTTATGTCATCTATAGAAATTACAGCATGCGTCGTGTATTTCAATCTATCGACTATTAGTAATTATCGAAAATTATACAGTTTGTTTTACATTTTTTTTTGTTATTTAAAAAAGAAAATAATAAAATTAAAAGGAAATTAAACAACATTTTAAAATTACCATCCATATTATCGCATTGTAAGAGAAGAAGTCATATTGTGGAATCGCGTGGGCATCAGTGGCGTAGCGTCAGGGGGGGGCACGATCATTTTACTACCAGTATAATTATATACTACAGTTAGCCTTATTTAATCTTTGAACGGTATGAATTAAATAAGGCCAAATATAGTATATAAAAATACTGGTAGTAAAGTGGTCCGTGCCCCCCCTTGACGCTGCTACGCCTCTGGTGGGCATGTGCGACACGACTTTACATACGGCAAAGTTGCCATTTGTTTCCCCATTGCATATTTTTTTACTATCATGGGCTTAATTTTCAGTTTTTAATTCAGATCTCCATTATTTTGGTATTGCCGGTTAGTTGGGTGCCGGTTACGAGAGATTTTACTGTACTATGAGCCAGCTCGTTAACATATCACTTATCTGATCTTTATCAGAGTTAATTACTTATTGAATTCTAGAGTTCGTGAGTTCTTTTGTGAGCACTTTGTAAATTACACTATACAAATTTCTCATTGTCAAAATGCTTATAACTTAACCTCGCAAATTCTCTACTGGCTCTATATTTGCTGTAGAGTGACGTAATTCTCACCACTCAAAAAAATAACAATGAATGGATACTACGGATATTTACGACTTGGGAAGATGACCTGATTCATATTGCCTATAGTTCTTTCAAAATTAAAAGAGAATTTAAATAAACATAAGGGCTGGCAATTTATATCACGGAGTCTCAGTTTCGTGCTTTTTTTCGCTTATTTGGCGATTTTTTATTAAAAAAAGTAATAAATGTTTGTTGAAAAATTATTTAACTAATTTGTGTAAAATTTAACTAAGAAAAGTAAAAATTACATTTAATTGATATATATTATTGCACAAATTTCAACAAATTGTACTTTTTTTTCCCTTTTTTAATGAAAAGCAACGAATACTGTTTTGGCAGCGTTCAATGCTTGGCTAGGACTGATTGTAGCCAAAGAATTTTGAAAATCTGCCAATTTTCACGTGTTTTTATTTATTTATTTTCTATCTTAATTTTGAATAGACTACAGGGACAATCAGGCTCCCAAAAAATTCAGAAGTTTTAATTCTAAAACATTTTTTTGTATATACAAGACGTAATAACCAAAAATGTTTTAAGAAAATTTCAGCTAAAATTATTCGCCTGTCCATTTCTTAAATTCACTACGAAATGAGGAACAGAAATTTCATTTGCATAAACATCTAATTGTGTACGCGATTTACTCAATCTAAGTAACATATCTAAATAACAATATTTTGAATGATAATGTAACACAAAAACAAATGCCTAGCAGATAACATTAAAGATTTTCTTTTTATGGTCGGAAATAATTTGATTGATTTAATCTATAATCTATATTATAATGCAAAAACTTGTCCGTGAGTAATAAATTTCGCTTTTATTGCAATTTTTTTAACTTCTAAACATCGCACAATTTAAATTTTTACATTGTCGAATAGATAAAACAAAATTCTTTCAAGTGCAATTTATTTGAAAACTGTATCTAAATTTACTGATTATTGATGCATTTTATAAGAATTTTCAAGCATGATTTTTTTTTTTTAAATCTATGTCTATCGCGTGCAGCCCGATTTTGAACGATTAACCCGTTTACGCTTAAAACAATATAAATATCAGCATTTGTTTCCGGCTAATATTCCATGACGAAATTAAAGCTTCATCTATGAATAAATAAAATAATAAACTGATATAAATAAAACACAAATTTAATTTTAGTAATCGAACTACGCGTCTAAACCCCTGAAATGATCAGAATGGAAAAGGTTGCTGTAAGTACAGCTGGCGATTTATTCGGCTATAAATTCCTGACATACGGCTAATACAAAAGTATTCCTTTTCATAAATTTCAAAACTTTATTTGAATATATTATTGATATTTTTCATATATATAACAATGCTTTTTTGTGTTGTTAGTGGACAATCTAAAAAAATAGATTAAGTGTAAAAAATCTGTTACAGTTTTGAACAAAAAAAAAAAAAAAAAAAAAGATTTTCATCCGGGAAGTGTCCGGGTTGGTTCTCCCCCGTATTATTAAAGAAATCTTTATTGAATCTGAGGAAAATACTTTGAGCAGTGAATAATTTCTTCGTGTGAATTTGTTTTTATATTTCCTTCAGAACTGAAATGTTAATTCTACTATGTTTTAAAATTCAGATTTCAGGGAGGAAGGGAAAGTGGCGTAGCCAGGGAAGGGGTCAAAATGCTCTGGATACCAGCAATATTGTAAAGTTTTCTTCTCCTTGATTATCTCAGAAAGTTCTCCGATTTTATAAGGCAAAGGAAACTTTACAATATTAGTGGTATCCTGAGCATCTGGACCCTCACCCTGGCTGCGCCACTGAAGGGGAACGCAAAAAGATGCTGAGTTGCAATAAGTAAACTCCGAGCTCAGCATCTTTTTACATCTCCCTTTCTCCCTCAACTGTAAATTTTATAATATAGTGGTCTGAGCCCCCCAAAAATAATGCTGTGCTGCAATAAGTAAACTCCGAGCTCAGCACCTTTTTTACATCTCCCTTCCTCCCTCAACTGTAAATTATATAGTGGTCTGAACCCCCCCAAAAAATGCTGTGCCCAGGACTGGGATAAGGAACCTTATCACATTCGCGAATCATTTTTTTTTTTTTCAAAAAATATTTTATGTAACCATAACATGCCAACTAAAACACAAATTTAGTAGATAAAAAAATAATGAATCAGAATTGCTTGAAATTTTTTTTACTAGGATTTAAAAAATATGAGTAGTGTGTATGTAGCTATTACATTGTAGGAAGTAATAAAAAATAATGTTATTAAATGCGATTATTCCTGTTTCATCTTAGACGCAAACTAATTAATATCCGGTTCATACTTTTACCATTTATTTTGACTGTTACGCTACTTTTAATAGAATGCAAGCTGAACTGGAATCATCTGACAAGTGATTTTTATTTCAGTTTTTTATGATATTCATTTGCGAAAATAATGACGAGCAGATATAGATAGATGGAAAATTGTTAAAATGACAAATGTCAGCTTCTTTAACTCATTTGCATCATTTGAAAAAATGGAAAATTAGTCTTCATCACCAAACATATTTTTATTGTTACAAAATGGAAATTGTTCTAAACGTATAAAAAACGAAAAACCAAGTGCCTTAAACAAAAAATTCATATTTTTTTTTCCAGCTCAATAAAGTTTATACATACCAAATCCATGGAGGCGTGTCTGAAACTTTTACACATGAATTAGCTTTGTACTTTAAAGCCTAAACTCTTAGATTAAATATTTTTATGTTTATCTAACATTTATCTACCTTAATATAGCAGCATCAATTTTCTAAATCTTTACTTTTATACATTAAAAACAATGTTACTTTTCTGTTATAACACATGAAAATTCTCTGTTTTAGACATACAGCTGATGTTTCAGAAAATCGATGATGACATATTACTATAGAATTTTATTTGATAATCTTACAACTGCATAAATGTTGACTTGTCATATGACTATAGCCCTTCCATTTAATTTTAAACAATCTTTATTACTTACTCTTACTCAACCAAACAATTTGATGATGAGATCACAATCGTTCATACCCATTAATATTGCAATATCTTTGTAAACATAAACAGGAATTCACCTAGAATTCTACAATTAATCCTTTATTCTATATATATCGGATTATCCACCTTCATACTGAGGTACAAACTATGGACCATCATATTTTCCTAGCTTTCTTCTTAAACTTCACCTTTCACGAGCCTCATAATCATCTTGCGATATTGTTTTATCTACTAATTGTACTCTTGAGTCTATTATCTTGCACTATTCAGAATATTAATTTACAGATGAGTATTATTTCCAGTCCCACACTACGATAGAAAAATGTTGAGTAAACATAAAAATACTTAATTTAACCCTTTATATCCTGAATTAATTTTCCAGCTACTTTTTAGATGCTCAGAATCCTCGATTATTCCCACCAGTTATTTTTTTTTTTTTTTTTTGTAAAGTTTTCCTTATCTAATCATAGCATTTTTGCGATTCAATTAGGTGAAAATTTCTCGTTTGAAAAACCGGTGGTAACAGATTAAAAATTCTGTGAAAGACGCTCGTCGCGAAGGGGTTAAAGTGGTACTTATAAGTACCGTCAGGATAAAAAGGGTTAACCGTTTGAGTGCTGAAAATTCGCCTATAATCCGCGGAACAAACAATTGTGTTTCAACCCAGAAATTTTATCTTATAAAATGTAACTCACTAGATCGCTGTAAATACTTCAACTGTTGAATAAAAATTAAATGATTTCAATTATTGAATAAAATTTCTGGGTTGAAGTAAAATTTGTTTGATCCGCAGATACATTGCGGCGCTATCGCGCTTCATAGCACTCAAACTGTTTAAAGTTTGGACTTCAAACAATTTAAGTACTGTATGTGTTTATATGTGCTTTTGGTGATACAGATTAGAAATAATCTACGCACGTATGCTCTAATGATGCAAATGGGTTTAATAAATTTTGCATTATATCCCAAATTGCCATCCTTTTGTCACCAATTTTTTTATAATCTCTTTACTTTTCAATAGTTCTCAAATCTTTTCTTGGTTTGATATATTTTTGATACCATATTGAATTAGATTGGGATTCAAAAAGCTGCAATTAACCCTTTGTGACTCAACAACTATGATTTGAAAAATATTTACTCAGATGTTATAATACATCATTTTAAGCATGTACAAAATAATTAAACAATTTTAACATAAAAATAAAAAATATATTAACTAAAAAGTACTTATTTCACTTCTGCAAAAAAACAGAAAATTGCATACTTCTCATAAATATTGTCTGTTTTCTAATAGAAAATTGTAAAGTATACGAACTTACCTTTGTAAAAAATCTACTTTTGGGCGTCTACAACCTTTTTAATTTCACAAAATTTACGAATTTTTTTTAGCAATAATGATGTGAAACAGCTCAAATAATAAATGAAACTTTGGCATGAAAAATTAATCCAGTATCGCCGTCTTTTGAGAATTTGATGAACAGTTTATAGTAACTATTGTGTTGGAAGATAGCAACAATAAATAAAATCGTCTTTTAAAGCCCATGCTATAGGTAGCATTGACTTTTAGGCATGTTGCAGATATGCAACGCGATGATACAAAGGATTAAGGCTTCAATTTTCAACTAATCGATTTTAGACAAGTTCAGCTTGTTTAAATTCATGTATTATATCACTATATTTTGATTTAAAACCTCTATCAACACCGTGCCAAAAATATTCTGTAGCGTGCCGTCCTTGGCCTAGGTTCGCCGAAGTGCCTTAACCCTACAGTACATGAAATTTTCTGTTAGAAAAGTGTTCTTTTATACTTATATTAATAATTGGACACCAGAAATTTTAAGATAGATTTTTAACTTTATTTAGTAACATATTTATGTTATTTTTATAGGATTAATATTTCTATATAAATATAGTGGTTGCTTTATTTATTAAAAGTTAAATAAAAAGTGTTGCCAATTGGATACACTATGCATTTAAGGGTTAATCGGACTCTGCTCGAGAATGCAAAAACACCTTATTCTATTCAAACAAATACGATGGGGAAAAGCTTACAGAAAAACATAACTAAACATTATGCAATAATTTCTCTATTCGACAATTTCATAACACGACTTGGAAATTAACTAAACTATAGAATGCTTAGTGGTTTTACATAAGTACTCGCTTAGCTTTATTTTGTTCTCTTACGGAGGGAAAAAAAAGCGACATTTACAAAATCTCTTAACAATAAGTTGTTGACGTTATAATTTATTGCTTCAATGAATCTTCGATTTCATCATGCGAGAGAGCTCCGTTTTCTGCAGAATTGAATTCCTAGAAGATTGCCCTTAACCTTTCACGGTATATTCAAGGTAAACTTGCTTTATTCAGTAATTGCTCCATCAGATTAAGAGAGCAGAAAACAATTTTTTCTTAGAGTAAATTGTATTTTTTTCTAAAAGAAAACAAACTCAAAATAATTTAAAGACCGCGGAGAGTTCTATGTCATCTAACATCTTCACAATTTGTATATCATTCGAAAGACAATATTGTCAGTAGAAGGTTGTTTGCACTTTATTGCAACGATTTTCACAGTTAATTTCTATACATAATTTTCTAATTTCTTGAAACTTTTTGACTCTGTTGGATAGCCTTTATTTTTGACTATAGCTCTGGCTGAAAATTTCCATGATAGTATGTTTTTTTATTACGTCAGTTTTATCCCGCACACCACCCCTGAATAATAGACTTCCTCGCTGACCCAAAAATGGCGGCTATCATAGGCGGATTTTTACCAGCGTTTGTATGGTCCCTTGAATTTCGGGACCAGTATTACATAAAACTATTTTTCGCCTTATTAATTTTCCGAAAAAGAAGGTGAATAATACTTTTACAAAATACTGGTGTAAAAATTCAAGGGACCGTACAGATGCTGAAAAAATCCGTCTACGAGAGTCGGCATTTTTGGGTCAGCGCGTAGGCCTATTATTCAGGGGGCGGTGTGTTGCCCCTCTTGGATGGTTTTCCGAAGTTTTATCAATGTTCATGAATTATATTTTCCTAATGTTTGCTTTAATAAACACCTAGATGGTGAGACGTAGAAATTTGTGGTATCACTCAATGAAAAATAATTTTATTTATGTGGCTGTAACCCAGTGTGGGTGTAATCCAGTGCATTTAAAAAAAAATCAATTCGTGTAAGAACCCATCCCCCCATCAAAAAAAAAATTCGTGAATGTAAAGAAAAGTTTCTGAAGAGATTCATGATTGCTGCTGGATTTCCTTATGAAAGTAAATTAAAGCTCAAAAATGCATCAAGTAAAGCTAAAGTGATTTTACTCTATTATCAGTAAAATATTTTAGAATCTCATTTTCGAAGAAGAAATTGCAGTTTAAATAGAAAAGTTATCAATAAAGTGCAGCTTCATATGCATAAATATCCAGTCACACGTCTAAATCAACTGCCGCATATTTAGCGAAAACATAATTACAAACAAGAATAAATTGCCCTCTTTTTGAAGAAAAAATTGTAAATTCACTTGACGCTTCCCCATGAACGTTTCAGAATTGCAAGGCCAGCGTTAGGAAAACGTTATTCATAAACACTGAAAAACTTTGAAATGATATCCAAAAGGGGTGGGATTAAAATTGACATGACTACTAAGAGAAAATTATACTATCACAGAAATTTTCAACCTGAGCTATTAGCCAATAGTCAAGGCTCTTCATTAGAGTAAAAAAGTTTTACGAAAAACGGAATTTATGCTGTGAAAGTCGTTGCCATAAAGTACCAACGACCTTCTATAGAATGCTAAGCGATCGGTCTGCCTAAAAGCAAATTAGTTTGGGGACCAACCCAGAACACACCTTTGTTGCACATGTCACCTTTATTGCACATGATATGCTGGGTGATCCAACAGTCAGGAACAACCATGATTATTAATAATTCGTAAATGAATAAAGATAAAAAGATGCGGTTTGCGCTAAATGGATAGGAAAGACGTTGGGATTTTTTTTATATATAATGAAAGAAAAAAATGCTTGAAACCGCCACCATTGCCAACATTGAAAGATGTCATCTGTCAATATGTGCCTGACATACCACAAGAAATATTGCCTAATGATATGAACAGTGTTGTGCCTCGTCTGACAGCTGTGGTGCTGAATGACGGACAGAACATTGAACAGTTTTAAGCTTACTTGTAAGCGACTTGTAAGCCTTCTGTTAATTCAAAAAATAATTATTCAAGTGTTCGTTTTTGTTTTCGTCATAAAAAAAAAAAAATCCGGCTCTCCGTTCGTTGCAAACCGCACTTTACTTACCCATCATACGTAGTATAGGGTAAGTCTTGAAATCATTTTAAAAATCGAAAAAAAAAAATTAAAAAGTTGACGGATTTACACGTTTCAGACACTAAAGATTCCGAAAAACATATTTTTAGAAAAAAAAAATCCCGTCCGTCTGTCTGTGCGTGTATCTGTGTATCTGTAAACGCTCTATCTCCCAAACAAATTGAGATAGAGACTTAAAATTTGATATGTACTTAGTATGTAATAATGAGAAGAAGCTTATTGAATTTCAGTAATCTCGATTATCCGGAACTATTTTTTTTTTAACTCTCAAAATATTCGTTCTGATAAAAGGTCTATAAAATTTTTGAAATTGTTTATTTTAAGGAGTGAATATAAAAGACAATTAAAAAAAAAAAAAAAAATAGTATAAAGAATGAAGTCGATCGGGTAATGAGTTGCCGAGATATTTGTACTCATATTTTCCACACTCTTCGATTTTTCATGACCCTGTATTTCATTCAAATTTCAATTCAAAGATAAATTTTAATTTGAAATGAGACGCTTAATCCGACGCAGTAAACTTTTAGTTAATATGATTATCATTTTTGGAGTTATAATAATGTTTCTTTTACGCAATTCAGTAATAGAGCATTTAAAGTTTATGACGTCATCAAGCCACGACTTTATTCGAACTGCAATGCATTTTATGAATAGTTTACACATGTTTTATTTTCATATTTTATATTATGCATATCGATGATGGGTAAGTATTACGGTGGCCCCCAACGACTAGTTTTTTTTTATATTTATTCGTTTTTTAATTATTATTTTTTTAAAGTTGTTCCTGATTTTTGTATCACCCAGTATTATGCTCTTTAGGTTAGACTAGTTTAAGGATAGACCAAATACTGCAACAAGAGCCACAAATTATTTCTCTGGGCTTTCATTCCCTAAGACTCTGTGATCAGTTGTTACATTTTTTATTGCTCTTCAGAGGTTTTGAAGCAAAGCGGACAAAATCAACAAAAATAAATTCTACCTTTTTACATTTCATTCTACATTCTATTGTGTTTATATTGCATTTATTTAAAATGGTATATTTTGTTTAAAACATATATTTTTAATTACTTTATTATACAAGGTTTTTTTTATGATTTTGTCAATGTAACTTCAGTTTTTCCTGATTGTCTTTTAACGATTTATGTGCGGGAATATACAGAACTCTGTCTTTGGGATCGTCATATTATTGCATTTTTATTTATTTTTCCTGCAAGACCCTCGTGGTTAACATATGCAAAGCCAGGTTACAGCACCTAGAATACATAGTGTGGAAAACGGTTTTACCGTTTTTTAATTCAAAAATTTCGAATTCAAACCTGAAATTCTGAAACAAGTGTTTTTACTTTAAGAAGTCACTAAATATCTGCCATTAAGTAACGAAAATAATATTATAGGGAATTTTTGCTATAATGCGAAATTTCGGAATTTATAAAAAGCCACAAAGTGGTAATGCTTTAAAAAGTGCTAAAAAATTGTAGCCGATAAACGTGGAACGATGCGGTACAATAACAGGGCGATCGCAGCGACATCTGCTTTAAAAATAGATTTACCTCAAGCTAAAGTAACCGTTTCACTATTGACAATATGAACATAATTTCTGTTAATAAAATCTTCTTGTAAGTGTATATTTCAGATGTACTGATTTTGAAGTTAACTTTTTATCATATCAGGGAATTACTGCTACTTGTTTAAATTTAGTTTTTATTTCTATCAGTGAATGTTGCATTTGAAAGAAAAAGTTATTTGATAAATATAATATGGTAATATTTTAAATAATTATAGCTCGGTACTGCGGTAAATTTGTTATTAGTTGTTGCATAGTTTATCATTCCAGATATATCGACTTGCACAGAGAAGGGTAATCAGCATCACACAATTTATTATCAAACATCTATTCAATTGAAATTTTATAATTATGAAATAATTATTTAAAAGTAAATTAATGATTATCAAATTTAATTTTTTTTAATTGATATTTTAAAGAAATTATTAAAGTCAATAGCGATTATCTTAATAAGTACTGCTTTCAATAATATATTTTTTTACTCCAGGCCGCTCATTTGCAAGGGGCGGGGGTGCATACACATCTGTGCCCAGGGCCCCCAAATTTGTAAATCTGTCCCTGCATACGTCAGTTAGTAAAAACTTTGTCGTGTGAAATCGGATATGTTGCCACGTTCGGATCCCATCTTCATTGTTCAATCGTAAGTTCCTCCCACACATTATTTGTTACAAAATAAAATTGTAACAAAGAAATAAAAATACTTCATTTATTTCGTAACTCTGGAATATGAATAAAATGCATCGAAAACGAAACTTCGGCTTGTAAGATCTTGTTACTGGAAAACTTAGGGAAACCAACCTACGATGTATTTAAAATTCACCCCAGATCTTTTTTTTTTTTTTTTTTTTTACATGTCGGGGATTTTCTATTTGAATATTTTGCATAAAAAAATCACTTTTCACATTTTTTCTTTCTAAAAGCGTTCAATACAATCTATATGAAGCATCTGCCTCTATATTCTAATGTACGGTTGACTAACATCGTGAAGCTATAGTACCGCTAATCAATTTTACAAGGAAAAGGCTGTTTTTTGAAGAACGTGGGGAGAGGAAATTAGATTCGGGGACAGGATTAAGGTGATGCTATCTTATAATGGCGTAACTAAGCTCGTAGGGGTCCTTATCAAAACTACATTCTGAGTCTCTTTTCCTTCCCCATATTCTTTTCTTGATAATAAATGTTAACAAAACTTTAAAAAAAAAAAAAAGGAAAAAAAAGCCATTGTATTGCAGGGCTGTCTAACGCGGCCGCTTTTGAAGGTTCTCTTGGCGTATCATCAAATGTTTCCAGTTTCTTAACCCATTATTGCAGGGGTGGGGGAGGGGGCCTTCCCAGTAAAAATGCTCAGTTATAACTGCTATATAGTGGACACTTATTAATGCATCTCCGCTTAACCCATTAAAGACTGGCGTTGCGTTTTCGCAACATTCTGTTTCTTACACCAGGTTTTAAGGCAACACCAGTTTGTTTTTAGGATAAATATTGGCCGTATTTGATGCAAGAAACACCATGATAAAGTCACTCTTAGATTGCTATAATATAAAAGTGGTATAAATATTTGTATTTTATTGAGAAAAATAATTCGGTACCTAACCCCTTGGGGATGAGCGACACGTATACGTGACGCATAAGATGCTCAGAATCCTTGATTATTCTCACCAGTTAATTTTTATTGTAAGCTTTGCCTTATTTAAGGACAGCATTTCTGCGATTCAATTAGGCGAAAATTTCTGTTTTGAAAAACCGGTGGTAAAAGTTTAAAAATTATGTAAAGAACGCTCGTCGCGAAGGGGTTAATGAGTTTAGACGTACCTCCGATTAATGAGAACAATTTCGTTTTCCCCATCCTTTTTAACACTTCCCAATGTAGTTGAAAAATGTTTATGAATTCGGTTTGTTTGTTTGTCTGTCTGTCTGACGTCTGTCTACCGCCTGTCCTTGCTCTAACTCTCGTAAGTATACTCGGATTGCCTTGAAATTGATACATATGTTATTGAGATTTACGGTAGCATGTTTGGTATTGAAACTGAAGTGTGTAGTATTTATGGTACTTTTACAGGAACACTCAAAAGTATTCCATTACTTTACGGCCTATGGGGAAAACCGTTTGCAGCGAATTTTAATGCTGTTTCACTATTTTAAACATATTGAAATTGATACATATCACTGAGGTGTACTAAAAGGCGCTTACTATAGAACTTGGTACGCATAGAATCTATCGTTCATATACAGCAGGCATGTCAAACTCGTTTACCACCGAATTAAGCCAAATTAAGCATTATATTGAAACCTGCGGGCCACATTAGAAAAATGTAGATAATAGAATTTTGCACAGGATAAAATTTGTACGTAAAAAACACAGCCATGTTAAAGAAATATACACAAATTTCAAAGTTATTATTATACATAGTTTATGTTATCTTATTTTTCGAAAAAGTACTCAAATTTTCTTTTTATCAACGAAATCTAAGAAATTTAATTGAATTTTCTAAATTGTATTTATTTCAAGAAATTGATTGTACACGCTGGTTTGTTAATCCAGATCTGATCAAAAGCATAGCTGCTAATCTTCCGTGTTTTCTTAGAGTAAAAAAAATAAAAATAAGCTTATTTTGAAACAGAAAAGTTATTTAATAAAATGTGTCTTGTAACCATGCCCTACATATTTAATTTGATTTTTTAAATACATTTTCTGTTTCAAATTTTGTTTATTTGATTTGAAAAAAAAGGTCGCAGCTATGGAAAGATGCATAAAAGTGCGCTGCCGAATATAGCTAAAATATGCCTAATTGCACCCTATAGTTTAAAAAAATCGGTCGATTGATGAATAATTACAGAAATATGGAAACCCCCATATCCAGGGGTATCAAAACTGGGCGCCAATGGGCCGATTTTCACCACTAAATTTTTATTAGCACTCTTTGCCTACATTTTATTAGTACACATTGTCTAAATTTTATTAGTATTCTTATTAGGATGTTTAAAAAATGCTACCACAGAATATCAGAATGCTACCACCATCTATCACACAAGCGTCTACTAGTCCCTGCACTTTGGCTACGATTTCAAAAAATGGATCGTGCTGCGTGTATGCGCATTGCTCTAGACAGTTTCAACGAGAACCATATTAATTTTATTCCATTCCGCGGCAGTTTTTTTAAATTCGTAAAAGGATTTTGATTTAAAACATTTAGCGTAATATAACTAAATATTTTCTTTCACAATTTTCATTATTTTTAGTTTTTTTTTTTTTTTTTTAACATTTTTAAAGAAATTCAATTTCAGACTTCGACATGCACAAAAGCATAGCTGCCAACTTTCGTAATTTTTTTAATCAATTGAAACCTGAAATTTTGTAAATAAAATAAAATAGTTAAATTAAGAGCCACATAACTTGGAATGAGTTCATCAACCAGAATCCCTGGAGTCGTGGTTCCTACATATGTATCCCTGATTTCGATTCTCTTCATTTATTTTTATTTATTTATCTTTTTTTTTTTTTTTTTTTTTTTTTTTTTAAATCTGATTTTAATTGATTAAAAATAATACAAAGGTTGGCAGCTATGCTTTTGCTCGTGACCGAATGATTCATTCAAATATCAAAATTAAAGCCTTGTACATTCCTGCTTGCTAAAAAGTTGGACAGACTTACTGTATTGCAGGAAGAATTATAGAACAAGTAATAATAAGTAGAATAATATTAAAACAAATTATTTGTCACTAAGTTGTAGAATGTTTACAATCTTGGGGGAAAAAGTGATCACACCTACTGATTCTGTAGCTAATAGCCGTATGAAAAGATATAGACACCAATCTACTGGAAATAACGTCTACTAACTTTCATGTTTTTAAATAGCACCATCTGTTTCTAGTACGTTTATTTATTTATTTATTATATATATATACAGCGTGTCCACGTATAACCTGACCGACCTTTATTTTCGCAACCGTTGGTCCTAGATGCATACTTCCAATTACAAAAATGGTTTAAATAAGGTAAAGAATTATTTTTAAAGCGATTTGGGTCAAGAAAAACATTTATTAAAAAATTACGAAATTTAAATTTTTATACGGTCCCCCGGTCCTATAAGTGATATTTAGTAAAAATTTACTGTGACACTAACAAGTGAAATAAAAAAAGTCCCATACATCTACGATTAAAACTGACTGAGTAATAGCTGTTTAAACTTGGAGTATATTTTTTGTTGCGAAATAGGGGTCATTCACAAATGTAGTAGAAGTATAAATAATCGTCAGATATATAAAAAAAAAATAGTTGAGAGCAAAATTAACATTGCAATCTAATATAAATATGAAATCTATAATTATTCTGACATATTAATGCAAAATATACAATTTGTACTGAACATATAAGAGGATAAAAATAACAGAATTTTTGTTAAATAAAAGGATGAAAAACAACAGCCTCAATTACGATTTTAAAATGCTGTTAGATTACACTGTCTTTCAAATTTTGGGTTGTGCCATGTTTTTTAGCTTTTGAAAATTGATTCTAATGTATTTTTTGGCGCTGAATCCGAAAATGACCTTCATTTTAAACCATAACGTCAGGATTTTTCTCAAATCGAAAATTTCAAAGTTAAAAAGCTCAAAGTTAAAATTGATGCCCCCTCCCCTCCCAACCTCATCGGACCCCTGAGCTATTTAGTTGTTAAAAACCCTGTATAAGCCAAAAAATAGAATAAATTATTGAATTAAATAAAATTATACTGAATAAAAAAGTCTTACATCTATTTTATAGCATCAGATTTTTCGCTATTTTTTTAAAATTGGAATTTACGATTTGCGAAACTTGACATGATGGTTAAAAGTGAAGGTAATTTTTTTATTCAGCGTTAAAAAATAGATAAAACGTAATTATAAAAGTTAAAAAACACAACCATCGCAGGTTTATGTTATCTAATCTAAAACTTTAAACTTTTTCTTAAACTTGTTGACGGTAATCTATCCTAATTATTTGTGTTATCCTCTAATATGAGTATTGTTAAGATGGTAAGCGTCGAAAATCATAATAATATTACATTGTCATCGGATTTAAGTCAGTATGTAAAATTTAACTTCGATCGGACATTTGAAAGTGAGTTAAACTTCGAGTACAAATTTTAAACTGGAAAGACGATCGTTGCAAGTTAAATAAAACCTTATGAAAATAACATAATTTTTTGTTAAAAGAAATCATAGCCTCAAATCCTTTCAAAATAAAACATATGTTAAAATACAATTATTTTAATTAATCTGAAACTTAACTAATAAAAATTAACTCAATCGTAATAGTTGTACGATTTCTTTCAAAGCGCAGATACCTTGAATAAGTTTAAGTACTTTATATACGACCCCTGAAAGCATGGCCGAAATCATCTCTTTTTAGATGCAAAAAAGTGGTATAAGTCATGCATTTCAAAGTTTCATAACTCGGTCAATTTTAATGTTAGATGAATGGGACTTTCTTTGTCGTACTTGTTAGTGTCACAGTAAATTTTTACTAAATATCACTTATAGGACCGGGGGAACGTATAAAAATTTAACTTTCGTATTTTTTTAATAAATGTTTTTCTTGACCCAAATCGCTTTAAAAGTAATTCTTTACCTTATTTAAACCATTTTTGTAATTGGAAGTATGCATCTAGGACCAACGGTTGCGAAAATAAAGGTCGGTCAGGTTATACGTGGACACGCTGTATATATATATATATATATTACAGATGAAGTATTTTTTATACGCTTTACCTTATAAAACATAAATTTGTAATGACAAAATTTCAAAAGTTTTAAATAACAATACCTACTTTTTTTATTGAATGTGATCTTCATGGTGAAAAACTATAAAAAGCAGTACCTGTAGCACGAAAATTGCTGTCGCTAGACAGACTATGAAGAAAAGTGAAAACAACCAATAAGGACAGAGAA
Source organism: Maratus michaelseni (assembly GCA_963931845.1). NCBI lineage: Eukaryota > Metazoa > Arthropoda > Arachnida > Araneae > Salticidae > Maratus > Maratus michaelseni. Next base: position 144,333,394 of record OZ007597.1, read on the forward strand.
GCAACAGAAAACAAAACATTGTATTGTGTTTCACAAATTTTTCACCAGGGGCGTGCCGACCCAGTGTGCAAATTGTGCGGTGCACACAGGTGCGAGGATGGTAAAGGCGCCAAAGATTTCTGCCGATGAGGAAACATTTGAAGAAAACAAATTATTTAATTTAATCACATTAAAATGAATTACATTTTCTTGAAATTTTAAATATTTTTTAGATTTGCCTCAAACAAATTAGTTAATAGTACTTATTTGTAATTCTAGTTAATAAATTTAATTTTACTCTGATCTTAGGTCTAATAAGCGTTGGAATAAGTAGTTTAGAGAATATTTAAATAAGAACTTTGTATGAGTTTTCTATTACAAGCATTTGCTTGTAAACGCTTTTGTTTCTTCTTAGAGTTACTTCAAAAGTACACAGAATTCCCTTTGTCCTTAAAAAATAAAATTGGCATTGATAAGTTGTAACAATTAATTATTGACTATCTGTAGTTCTGCACACAGGCGCAGGACACTACTGGCGCGCCTCTGTTATTCACTTCACACATGATGACACTTTGCATGCGGCAGATTGTGGATAGCACTGAACAATAAAATGTTTTACTTTCTGTTGCTTCTCTGTCCTTTATTGGTTGTTTTCATTTTTCATCTTAGTCTGTCTAGCGCGGCGATTTCCGTGCTACAGGTACCGTTCTACGCTTTTTATGATTTTTCCCTATGAAGATCACATTCCAATAGAAACAAGTAAGTTGCCATTTGAAAATTTTGAAAATTTTCAAATGTAACCGTACCTGTTAGAATTTAACTGTTGTTTCCCATATGATTCTTCAGCGTATACCTCAAAATACTTTAAACTAAAATTTCATTTAGTTTCTGTAAACAGTATGATAGTAAGGGGCTCATATATCGGAATAGTTTTTTTTATAGTCACCCTGTACAATTGTTTGGCTACTCGACGGTGTAAAAATTGAAATTGTGTGATGTTTAGAAACAATTAAATTTGCGAAAAAAGGGAAAATGAATTGATTATATCGTTGCCACCACCGTTATGATGTCAATGTTACATTCACGGACATGTTTTTGCTTTATAATATAGATAGGTGAGAAAGAGTATTTAGCATGTTAAAATATTCCACAACAATAGTTGCCAACTTTTTAAAATTTAATTAAAATTCGTCTTATTTAATTGCAGAAAATTTCAATTGAATAAAACAAAGAACTATTGAATTTTAGTGAGAACAAAAAATCGTAAAAGCTGGCAGATATGCATAACAGTTTGCTATTAAAATGATAAATAACATTATATCAAATAAACTAAATCATACATACATACCAATTATTAAAAGAGTATATCAACATGAAGCTTACCTGCAAAATGTAAAAATATATAATTAATACCAAAAAAGTATTGACAATTATTCATACAAAAACAAATATAATCAGTAAAAGCTATCAAAAATTCACATAATATAAAAATTGACAAACGCAAAACTACCCTAAAAAATGGAAATTAAACCACCAAAATTAGTTACTGAATAAAATCACAAATAACTTATACTACAATAAATTGTTTCTGATTACGAAACTAATGATTTTGATTACGAATTGTTTCTGACTATGAAAATCATTATGTAACCGAATAAAACATCAAAAACTACATTATCCATATTTGTTGGATAAGTTTTCTCGCATTCACAATTCAAATGATGCTCAGAAACAAGCAGCGAGGACCTACGCTGTAAAAATAAAGCGTCAATTGACACATTAATTTGCCAATAATAATAACTTACTGTTTGCCACTTTGATTTGTTTATTTTAACAAATAAAAATAATACGCGTCAATACGCGTGTAATTTTGAAACTTACGCTAACGTTGAAATAAATTTCTCAAATATATACTATATTTCCATATATAATCATGGAGTATTACGGGATATTGGTGTTGTATATAAACCGACACCGATAGTTTAGGAAAAATTAAACTAATTGTTGAATTCGTATTATTGAAAAATTATTTATTGGTGTAAATTGCAAGATAAAAAAGTCCTTCCAGCCTGTACCGGGAGCAAAAGGTCGCTTTCCTATATCTTCGTTTTAAAATTTTAGCTAATGTTACACGAAAACAGCAAGTTAAAATGCAAAGAAACGTTTACAAAAGATTCGTTAATAACAAGCTATTAATTTGAATAATATGAATTTGAATAATATGAATTTGAATAAGAAATTCGCCAAATTATTGAGTAATAGTCAAATTGGCTTCATTTATGAAGACTTATTTTGGTCGCCAAGTTTGGCGATATTTCGCCAAATGTCGCCAAGTTTGGCGATATTTCGCCAAATGTCGCCAATTTCGGCGAGAATTTGGCGCTAACGGATATGAATATATAGTTTTATGCGTATGATTGGGAAAATTATTACAACAATGAAAGAAAATAATTTGCGAGTAATCGCGTTAATGTGCTATTTTGTTTCAAAATGTCAGCCACCCTAGAATTTCAAACTGCTCTATCTCAGCCATTTTTTAAGATAGAGGAAAACCAAAAAATGCTCTGGAATCCTTGTATCAAGGCCTAACACGTAATTATAAAATAAATTTGAATATTTAACTTTTTGTATATTTATTTTAGTTTTAAATTTTTAAATGGCCGCCATCCTGAAACAAAATGGTGGACCAAGCTGGCCAACGAACTCGGTCGAGACATTGGTGAGCTTAATACACACAATTGGTTTCATCGAAATTGATTAATAAATACGAGCGTTATCGTATGACATAGGTCAGATATATATATATATATATATATATATAAATCAACATTTGAACAGAGGGTGGTTTTGGGGTCTGGGGGTGGGTCATGATCGGTGAAAATATATCGAAATTTTCCGGAACTGCTTTCCTCCGAACGGCTGCAATAGGTAGCTTTATACTTTTTTGTATTGAAAGATACCTAAAAGAGTATTACATCATAAACTGTTAATACAGCGCCTAGAATACATATGTATGGAAACCGGCTATCCCAGTAATGCTTTAAAAAGTGCTAAAAAATGGTAGCCGATAAATGTGCAACGATGCTGTACGATAATAAGGAGATCGCAGCGACATCTGCTAGCTCTTTTCAATGTAAACATCGTATTGCAAAAATTTAGTAAATATCATATGTATTTTGAACATTTATAAGTTGATAATCAAACAATGACATAAAATAAATTGCAGAATATATTTTGAGTATAACTATTTATCATTATTGCTAAATCTATTCAGTCATGAAACGGAAAAAAAGGATTTGTTTTTGCAAAAATGTGAAAATAAAATCCGGACCACTTTAGACTATTAATAAAAAAAAAAAAAAAAGAGGGATAAAAATAAGAACATTTTTATTCAAAGAAATTTCTGAATCACTATAATGCACGTACGCATATGAATTAGTTCCTCTGTATGCATACATAATACTGCAAATTGATTATTATTATGGAACAGGTGTGTTACAATCACGCATCGATGTTTGGCGACTTTTTGATTGGCGCGATTTCCAAGCCCGAGCTAAACCAATAAATTAATACAATAGCCAAGTTACCATTAAATGAAAAAATCCTTAAAATTTTGAGACTTTTTTCCTTTTTATAACCGATTAAAACGAACTGTGCGTGAGTGTAAGACATTATAATTTTAATCTTTTCCACTCTTCTAACAGAGATTCATCCTTTGGTACGCTAAATAGGGGTATTTTGGTGTTCTTGTATGGAGTATTGTAACCAGGCACAAAACAATGTGTATCACGTTTTTAAGCCATGATTATTATCTTTCATAATTTTAAAGCTTATAAAATCACTAAGTCAGAGGAAACAGGATATAATTTAAGATTTAAAATGCTTTCCTCCAGCCGAAACGTTTTCTCAATTTGATTCTTATACAATGTTTAGTTTGAAAAGAGCTAACAGTTGTCGGTGCGATCAACCTCTTATCGTTCAGCATCATTGTACATTTATTGGATTCAATTTTTTAGTACTATTTTGTAGTCGGTTTCCACACTATTTATTGTAGGCGCTGTACTGTTAGTATTTCGGTGTACATTATGTTTAATTTCAATGTAAAAATATTACTTCTAATAGTGAATAAAAAATATTGAGAAATTATCTCTTGAGACTTTCCAAAGATGAAAAACAAATATTTATTCACGCGCCCTGACGCCGACCGACGAACTGTGTGCTCTGGGGGTGGGGGGGGGGCATTCTGGAAACATTCTTGAGTCGTTTTTGATATTGCCGCTTGGTGGCAGCACTTTACTAAGCAGAAACCTTGGTATTCCATATTACCCGACTATTCCACAATACGCGAAGTTCCTATAATATTTTCATCAAAAAATAAATAAATAAATAAATAAATAAATAAATAAATAAATAAATAAAACATAAGTTTTTTTATTATTATTATTTTATTTCAAAAATAACTGAATGGGGAAAAAAACAATTCTTCGGATTTAAACACATTATTACCGATCTATTGAAACAGAAAAGAGCTAAGAGTATTAATAAAAGGAAGTACGCGTGCACATTCGGGACGATATAATATGAAAAATAATGCCCTATAATCACCAGAAACTCGCCACAAAGTAAATAAAGTACTTGTTCAGTGAATTGGGAATAAGTGAAATTTCCGCTCTGTTATTTTAGAAGTTTTTATTTTTTCTTTAGGCGGGACGTTCGATGCAGTTAAACGGAGCGCGTTTCCACCGTTTTGATAGAGATTTTCATCGGATAGCGTTTTAACAGCAGCGATAATAATGTTATTGATATGTAAATGGGCACTATACAGTGCTAAGTCCAACTACGTAAACCGGAATGATTTACAATCCGGACATCCATAAATCGGAAGGATTTATCATTCGGACATTTTTTTATCCAACTTAAAAATTATTTGTGTACCTGGTGTAATATTTGGGAAAAGTTCTTTTTACCAATTTCATTTCTTTAAGATCTTCGAAGTGCAAATACAAAGTAAATTTATTGAAATGCATGTTTTTTTTTTTTGTTTTTTTTTCTGAATTGAAGTAGAATTATCAATGAATTCTTAAAACAACTAAACTCATATTTAATGGTTGGAATAAACCTCAACTATCATACTCCAACCATTAAATGTGATTTACCTAGTTGAAAAAACTTTCCTCACTTCATTATCAACTAAAGTCAGTTGCATAAAACATCAATTTTCGACTTAACATCTTCTTAACCCATTAGACGCCAAAACTATGTAGGCGGAATCTTCAATATTTTTACTGAAATTCGTTTCCAAACAAAAATTCTGAAAGATAATATTCGGTATCTTTAAAAGCAAAGTTTTTGTCATTAAATAAAGTATTTTCTAACATATTAAAATAGTGGTGGCCAGGCAGTTTTTTTTTTATACATTTCTATTTTCAATTTTGCGTTAACGCAACACCAGCGGGTAATGGGTTAATAACCAATACAAAAGATGTTTACGGTCCTTTTTTTTTATCATCTGCACCCAGCAAAGCCATTAAATAATAAGCCCAGTCAGATAAATGGGAAACTTTTCGCAAGTTGAAAATAGCGCCATCTAGCGGTTGGGAGTGCTGCATTCGGCACCAAGAATATTTTAATAAAATTTTGCTTCTAAAATTAAAGCTTAAAATAAGGAGTTCATATTTTCTAAGAAAGTCGTTTGTAAATTCCGGTGTCAGTCAGTAATTTCACATTTTACGAACATAATTTGTCTGTGCCGGAAAGGGTTAATTGCATAGTGATGTAAATTTCCATCACTTTTTATTTAACTTTTAATAAATAAATCAACTTCTTCGCCACCACTATATTTATATAGAAATATTAATCCAGTAAATTTCCACATTTTTTTTTTCATTATAGTTTCAGCTTTAATGTAAAAGATACCAATAATTAGCAAGCTCTTAAAGGAAGTGCAAAAACAAAACATCGATAAAAATCGTATAAAATATCGATATAAATAAATCGTATCGTTTCTCTGCGACCCACTTCTGTTTTGTCCTCCTTCCGCAGCAGAGGTTTGGCGCTAGTGTGTCGCTAACAAATTTAACACTATCTGACTGGGCTTATTATTTAATGGCTTTGGCACCCAGTGACAGCTCGTGACTGTCTTTTTTTTTTTTTTTTTTTTTTTTTTTTTTTTTTTTTTTTTCCTTTGGGGGGGGGGGGGGTGATAAATTCTTTTCGTACCAGTACTTTTTTAACCCATTCGCGACGGGCGTCCTTTACAGAATTTTTAATCTTTTACCACCGGTTTTTCAAAACAGAAATTTTTGAGTAATTGAATCGCAGAAATGCTATCATTAAATAAGAGAAAAGCTACAATAAAAAATAACTGGTGGGAATAATCGAGGATTCTGAGCATCTTATGCGTCACGTGTACGTGTCGCTCGTCCCCTAGGGGTTAAAAAAATTTTCACTTCTTTAGTGACAGAATTTTTTGCCGTTAAATTTATTAAAAATTGATTTCAGTACATAGTGGTATGAAACAAATAAATTTTGCAACCCTGTATTTAGTGCCTCAAATAAAACCATTCACGAGCCGCCACTGTCTACATCACTATTTCCGAGTAGAAAATTTCACTTTATTTAATCGCAAAAATAGTAAAAATTCTGCGATTAAATAAGGAGAAGTTTACTGTTCAAAAAGTGGTACTAAAAAGTTAGGACTCGGTAGATTTCATGAAAACTATATAAATTCGGGTTTCCTACTGGTCAAGGAATTTCCTTGTATTTAGGTCAGAAATGTACCACTATTTACTTAAAGAAAAACTCGCCTTATGTAATCGCGCGATTACATGTAAAGCGAGTATTTTTAATAAGGTGAGTATTAATAAGGCGAGTATGATAAGGCGATAATATAATGTGGCGATAATATAATAAATAATAAATTTATAAATAAATAATTATAAAAAAATAATTATAAATAAATTAATTAATTATAAATAAATAATTAATTATTATAATAATTATTATATTAATTATTATAAATAAATAATTACAATAAATAAATAATTTATTTAATTATTTATTTATAATTATTTATTTATGTATTATATAATTATTTATTTATTATATGATTTATTTATTATATATTATATATTTAATAATATATAATAATATATTATAATATGGCGATAAAATATTAGAATAAGGCGAGTATTTTTATAAGAAAATACTGGTGTATCCTCTGAAACTCTAGGAACCATGAAAACTGAAAGCATTCTTTTGCAATTTATGCTTTATTTAAACGAGTGCATATATTTATGAGTCGCGTCGCAGTGTTTTGTAACTACAAGAATAACCTCATGACAAGCGATATTTTAGCATCGCGACACTTTTCCCTGGACGAGCTGGGAAATCGTCACGGTGTTTTGTAACTACAACTATAACCTCATGACAAGCGATATTTTAGCATCGCGACACCTTTCCCCGGACGAGCTGGGAAATCGTCACGGTGCGCTCGTTATGTCTGGAATATCGGATTGCAAAAGAATGCAATTGCTCAACTGTCGAACGCATTGAAGCATGCTTCACTCTAAACTTCGAATCGCTCCGTTACATCATTGTCATCTCTGGTTCATCAATTGATTAATGAAGCCACATTAATGTCTTTTTTTACATACGTGTGTTATTTAAGCAAGGTGATTTTTCACTTTCATTTTAATTTTCAATACATGAAACTAGACTGTCACATTTATAATTCACTTGAATTTTATTCTGTCACTTTTAGAAAAGCACTGCTCAGCAATTATACATGATATAACTAATCAAGTGTTGAAAGTTGCAGAAACACCGGCCATTGACCACTTTGCGTGGCACGTTTACGTGTCATGTAGGCTGCACGAAATCCTTGAATTTAAAACACCAGGTTTTTTTTTTTCTTACAGAAAAATTTGCTTTATCTAATCGCAGATTTTCAGCAATTAAATAAGGCGAAAAATTCTATTCGTAAAAGCCGGTACTCAAATATTTTTAAAAAGTGTGAAAGACGCTGGTTACGAAGGGCACCCTTTCTGAGGCAGTGGGAAGTATTTATCCCACTTAATATTAATCTCCAAATGCCAAATTTGTACCAGAATTTTTGAATAAAATTTTTCTTTTATAATGTACATGAAGAAAAGCATTTAATTACTTTCAAATCAAATTGTTTTTAAATTCTGGTGGCACTCTATCATTTCAACATTCTATCAACAAAATTAATTTGCCTTCGAAAGGGTTTAATTCGTATGGTGAACAAAAATGATTTCAATGTAATACTAACGTTACATTATAACATTAATATTACAATTTAATCCAAATATCTCATCAATATTGACGTTTGAATGGAAATATTTTCAATTGCTAAAAACGCAATTGCTCGGTGATCAAATGCAGTGAACTATGCTTCATTCCAAACTTTGAATCACCTCATTTCATCATTGTCAGCTGTTATTCAGCAATTGGTTAATTGGTTTATGGAGTCATAATAATGTCTCTTTTACATATCTATCTTGCTTAAGAATAGAGAATTTTCATTTTCTTTAAATTTTGAAGTTATGAAACTGCAGAAATTATCATATTTATAATTCAAACGAATTTTATTCTGTCACGTTTAGAAAACTCTACTCACCAATTATGCATGATAGAAGCGAGGCTATCAGAAACAATGGCTATTAAATCTCTATGGTGAGCAAGCATGATTGCAATGTAACTTCAGTATTATATTGTAACATTAGCACTGTTGTTGTAATATTAGTATTATAATTTAATGCAAATATGTACTCCTTACACACGTCTAAAGTGATATATTTTTAATTGCAAAAAAGGCAATTCCTCGGTGGTGAATTACAATGAAGCATGTTCCCTTCCCTTCAACACTCCGTTACATCATTTCCAGTTGCGGTTCAACAAAGGATTAATGGAGTTATATTAATGCCCCTTTCATACCAACACCTATAATCACCAGTGGCGGCTCGTGCCTGGCTTTTTAAGGGGGAGGGGGTCCTAAACACATGGTAGCCAATTTTTCTCTTTATTTACCGCTATTTTTTTTTTTTAAATCTTTGCCTTATTTATTGGCAGAACGTTATGCCATTAAACAAGCCAAATATTTCTATTAAAAAATATTGGAAGTCATGCATTTAGCTTTCCAGTCAAAGGCAGTCAGGAGCGCCACTGATAAGCACAGATGTGCGATATTCCTTTTTTTGGGAATCTGAGATTTTGGCAAAATTGGAATCGCATTTAAAAGCAGAGTCAATGTCACAAGCACATGTAAAAATATAAGAAGAAACGAAACATGCTGTGCACCGGCTTACAGGAGTGTAAAAACTGAGCGCCAATGGACCGACTGCTGCCATTAAATGTTTAGTATACTTCGCCTATTAAGAATACAAATATTTGTACAATCTAGGCGAAGTATACTAATAAACTCAAGACGAATAATACTAATAAAATTTGGTGGTGACAATCGGCCCAATGGGCCCAGTTTTTACACCCCTCTGGCATATCCATTTTCGTTAGTGCATACTTGTGTTATGCCCAATAATACACTGAGCGGTGCTAAACATAGTGTAGGCAGCTTTAAGGGGCTTCCAAACTGACATCAACTATACACCCAGACTATAAGTGAGTCTTGCGAACATGTGGAGACAAGAGAAAAAGTAGTGCTGTAGTTAAAGTAACTACTGCAGAAAGTTTAAGTCTTAGAAAGAAAAGCAGGAAATTTCCGATTGGTCGAAGCCATAGGCTCCACCCACTTTGAATATTGCAAAACATCAAAGAGAAGTTTTAGTAAAAATATATAGAAAATTCCATATAATATGAACGACAAATTCACCTTATCAAACATATGTAAACACAATGCAAACACATTGATAATTTGTGTTACTGAATAGGTGCAATAATTTAAATCACAGTTTTAAAACATTAAAACTATTAGATGTCAAAATACACGAGCTTTCGGCTAAACATTAGCCTTCCTCAGATGACAACAAGCAGTCGAGAAACGAGCTCCGCAGGAGTACACTGGACAGGCCGAACATGGGCGAAACCAACCAATTTCGTTTCGATTCGGGCGAAACCCGAACCGATGCGATTAAATTTTTTTTCTCAAAAACTAATTAATTAATTGCAAAATTGATCTTTAAAGTTATAGCTTAGACTTTTATAACGATAGTAAAAAAAAAAACGGGTACGGTACTCAGTTCTCTTAAAATGGAAATATATTTATTGCGAAGAATACAACTGCTTGACAGCCAAATGCAGTGAGGCATGCTTCACTCCAAACTTCGAATCACTCCGTTACATCATTGTCAGTTGTAATTCAGGAACTGATTAATGAAGTTCTATTAAATTCTCTTTTACATATCTATCTTACTTAGAAATGGAGATTTTTCACTTTCATTTTTATTTTCTAGGAACGAGTTCAAAGAGATAATCACACGAGTTCATTCTTCAAATGATAATCAGATGTGACATGATTAAATCTTATTCATAAAATGAACGTCACATTAAGAATTTGGTCACAGTAGTGTCTATGAACGACAATTGCTGGTAGTTCGTTTTTAGTTGTTATATGTGTCTTTAAATGTAACTCATCTGTTGCATATTAATTGGTGTACATAAATTCTATAGATCATATACAGGGCTGCTCAAAAATCTCACGTACAGTTCCATTTACTGACGGAAATTGCTGAAGGGGAATGTTTGATTGAGGTATCGATTTCCTAATTCAAGTAAATATTAGCATATTTTGTAGTGTATGTATAGTTCATATACAGAGCTGCACAAAAGAATTAAGATACTTTGTTTGACTATTAACAGTAATTGCAGAAATTGGTTTTTTAAATGTGTTGTGCGTTTTCTAAATTGTTTACTTAGTAAACTGGGAAGTTTTGTTATATTATTCTCTATGTTTTGGAAAGTGTTTCATAATCTATGATTGACGCATGATTTTTCGTTCTTGTTTCTTTGCTTATTTACTTTATTTAAGATTGGATAATTTTCAATTTCATTTTAATTACCTATACACGAGAGTAAAGAGATTGTCATATATTAATTCACGTGAATTCCTTTCTGCCACATTTAGAAATCGATTCTCAGAGATTATATAAGTTAGATTTAAGATGTTAGTCGAAACAAAAGTTATATAAGGAAGAGAAATCACGCCTCGAGCATAGATTATGTTACACTTTCCAGCACTTCCAATATATTTTACAAATCTTTGCTGTTTAATAAGGTGAAAAATGATTTTGGAAAACGCATAACACATTTGAAAGCCGAATGCCAGCAATTACCAACAATATTCGAAACAATATCTGAATTCTTTTGTGCAGCCCTGTATATGATGTACAGATTTGTATGTATACTACATAGAATGCTAAATTTTTGTTCAGTTAGGAAACGCGTAACACATTTTAAAAATCCCCTTCTGGAATTTCCGTCAGTAAACGTAAATGTACTCGACAACTTTTTTCCTGTCCTGTGTATGATCTACAGAATTTATACACACCAAGTAATAGACAAAAAAATGAGTTAAATTTAAAAACGCTTTCAGCAACTGAAAAAGCACTTCCAGCAATTATTAACAGACAGTACCGAATTATTTTGTGTGTCCCTGTAAAAGAACGATGAATACTATACACACAATATTCTATAATAAGCTTCTTGTAATGCACCTTAGTCATATATAACAATTTCAATATGTTTGAAATAGTGAAACATTATTAAAATAAACCCCAAACGATTTTCTCCATAGACAGTAATGTAACGGAATTCTTTTGTTGTCCCTGTAAAGGAACTATAACTGCTATGCACATATTCTATAGTAAGCCCCTTGCAGTGCACCTCAGTGATATATATCAATTTCAATATGTTTGAATTTGTATAACATCGTTAAAATAAACCGCTAATGATTTTATCCCATAGACCGTAATGTTGCGGAATTGTTTTGAGTGGTGTCCGTGTAAAAAAACTATAAGTGCTATACACACTTCATTTTCAATACCGAGCATGCCATAGTAAACCTCAATAACCTATATCAATTGCATGTCAATCCGAATATATTTAGAGTTAGAGCAAGGACAGACAGACAAACCGAATTCATGAAGACTTTTCGACTATGTTGGAAAGTGTTAAAAATTGGTAAGGTAATGCAAAATTAATACAATATTGATGTAATATTATAACATTAGTATTGCAATTTAATCCGAACATTCCATTAATATTGAAGTTTAAAAGAAATACTTTTAATTCCAAAGCATGTAATTACTCGGCTGCAATGAACATCATCCACTTCAAACTTCGAATTGCTCTGTTACCTGATTGTCAGCTGTGGTTTAGCATTTGGTTAATGAAGTCCTATTAATGCGTTTTTAACATATCAACCTTGCTTAAGAATGGAGATTTTACATTTTCATTTTTAGGCACGACACTGAAGTACAGCGCATAAAACGGTTTTACCATTTTTTAATTCAAAATTTTCGAATTCAAACCGGAAATCCTGTAACAAGAATTTTTACTTTAAGAAGTCACGAAATATCTGCCATTAAGCAACTAAAATTACCTTATAGGGGATTTCTGGTGTGAATGCGAAATTTCGGAATTTAAAAAAAAAAGCCAAACTTATGCTTTAAAAAGATGAGAGTTATGCTTTAAAAAGTGTAAAAATTTGCAGCCGATAAACGTGCAACGATGCGGTACAATAATAGGGTGATCGCAGCGACATCTGCTTTAAAAATAGATTTACCTCTAGCAAATTGACAATCTAGCTTATTGACAAGATGAACATAATTTCTGTTAGTAAAATCTTCTTGTAAGTGTATATTTCAGATGTAACTGATTTTGAAGTTAGTTTTTTTATCATATCAGGGAATTAATCTTTTCCACTCTTCTAGCAGAAATTCATCCTTTCGTATGCTAAATAGGGATAGTTTCTAGTTTGCTGTCTTGTATCGAGTACTGCAACCAGGCACAAAAGAATGCGTATGATGAGCAGATGTCGCTGCGATCGTCCTATTATTGTACCGCATCGTTGCACGTTTATCGGCTTCAATTTTTAGCACATTTTAAAGCATTACCAGTTTAGTTTTTTTTTTTTTTATTCCGAAATTTCGCATTCATATCAGAAATTTCCTATAATGTTCTTTTGGTTACAATGACAGATATTCCGTGACTTCTTAAAGTAAAAATTCTTGTTTCAGAATTTCCGGTTTGAATTCGAAAATTTTGAATTAAAAAATGGTAAAACCGTATTCCACACTATGTATTCTAGGCGCTGTACTTTAGTTTAGCAATTGATTAACAAAGTCTTATTAATGCCTCTTTTACATATTCACTGAATTGACGTTTTGCATTTGGTATTCACTTTCTAGGCTAAAGAAATTGTCACATTTATTCACGTGATTTCTTTTCAATTAAAAAACATTATATTCAGTGATTTGACAAGTTATATTTGAGAAAAAGATGGGAGAGCAGTAGACACACTCCCTATTAAATTGGTTTTATGAACAAGAATTATTGTAATTTAATGCTAAAATTATATTTTTACTAATATTATTATGCTAATATTACAGCTGTAATATTAAATTTATTGCAATTTAAATTAGTTATTTCACCATTGTTGATATTTAAAGAGAAATATTTTTAATTGCCAAAAATGCATTTGTTTGTCAGCCAAATGCAGCGAAGCGTACTTCACTCCAAACATTAAGCCGTTCGGTTACATGATTGTCAGCTGTGGTTTAGTAATTGATTAATGAAGTCATATTAATGTCTCTTTAAATATCTGCCTAAGAATGGAGATTTTTCATTTTCTTTTTCTTTTTCCAGACATGAGACTAAAGAGATTGTCACATTTATTTACGTGAGTTTTATTCTGTCACATTAAAAGAAATCGATACCAGGCAATTATGCATACTACAAGTGAGCTAGTAGTTATGAGAGGTTTACAGAAACATTCGTTCTATTTTTATTTTATTTTTTTACTCCATTCGCAACGAGCGTCGCGTATACGTGACGCTTGATTACGTGTTCCTTGATTAGTTGTACCAGTAAATTTTAATAGTAAATTTTGCCTTATTTAATCATAGCATTTGTACGATTACACTACATAAAAAATTTGTTTTAATTACTGGCTGTAAAAGAATAAAAATCCTGTAAAAGATGCTCGTCGCGAAGGGATTAAATATGCTTAGATAACCACGACATGTATGTCAAGCAATACCAATAGGACCAATAATATCAAAGAGAACCGATAATATCGAAATATTTATCGCGCCCCAAAGACTCTCAAAGACTAAACGATTGTTTGTTAACACATTATTGACAGGCAATTTTACACAGAAGCTACCTTATGTCACCTATCTAGAAAACCATTTCATGAAAGATTTTTCAGAAGAGGGTGGAGCTTCTACTTCTTTAAAATCAAGATTTCGTACAAAATCGTCCGTAACACTTTGCTGACCGGTCACGAGTTAACTGGTGTTTTAAAACCTGCAACGTTGGCTAAAGGCGTGTCCTGAATATCTAGTTCCGCCTATTTATTTTTTATTGCTTAAAAGTTTGGTAATTTTTATCAGAAAGAGTATATATTAATATCATATTTTTGGAGATATTTTGTTAGACTCTATTAAATAGATTAATTTTGTATTAAATAGTTTGTAAGGTATAATGCATAAATTCGATAAAAGTATCTAGGCGACAAACTAACCAAAGACTTCAGAAAAGGACCGATCTGGTATAGTTTTAAAAACTAGATTTCATAGTAATTGGTACGGTCAACAATATGTTAACACAGTGGAAGCTCCGCCCTCTTTTGAAAGTATCCCATTAAATCGTTTTTTAGATAGACTTTTAAAGTTTATGCAACAGCAAATATCGTACAATGTACGTGTGTAATAAAATACTCGTATCTCTTACAATCTACAATAAATAAATAAATAAATAAAATAAAATAAAATAAAAAAATCGACAAAATTATGTAAATGCATTTTTTTCTTTTTAACCCTCTCCTAGTACCAGGTTTCAAATTTTGATGAAGGTTCCTAGTTTTGCATGATTTGAAACAGAAATTTAATTATATTATATGTGGCTTCTATAACAATTGTCTATATGATTTTATTTATTAAAGGTTTTTTTTTCTGGTTAGAAACATAAAGAACTTCAAAATAAAAAATTATGGGGTCGAATAAGACGCTAATAGTACTAGGAAGGTTAAATAAGATAAATCCACGCCCTTAGTCAATGATGCTTGGTAAAACAAACACGAGTTCACTCATGACCGGTCAACAACGTTTGGGCATGAAAACACGTGTAAACTGGTGACCGGTCAACAATGTATTAAATCTTTCTATCGCAAAATCTGTTATTTATGAAAAAGCACCCCAATTATGGATAAATATTATCACATTGGTTGTTGTGTTGTAATTTAGGATTATGGCAGTTTCGAAATTTGGCAAGACAAACATTACTTAGCAGAGATGTTTTCAACTAAAGATCTAAATACTTTAAACTTTAAAGGAATTATATAAATATAAGAAAAGGGTAACTAATTAATATCGCAATTATTTTATTTTATTTTATTTTATTATTTATTTTATTTTATTTTAATTTTTATTTATTAATTTTTATTTATTTATTTATTTATTTTGTGTGTGTGTGGGGGGGGGGGGGGGGGTTCTCTTCCACTTTTCCTTAATCAATGTGCTTTTAATAAATAGGGAGCGGTGAGAGAATTTTTTAATTAATTAGTGGTACTGGCTCCTCTGTAAAATTCACATGCACGATGTCACTCGCACTTCCTAATATCTAATAAAAATTAAATACTAACAACTTTCACATCAACTTTAATATATTTATTAAATATTGAAATCAGGATTCTAGAAGATGGTCCGGAAAAGGTACGTTAAACTTATGCATTTTCAGGTGATAGTCTACGGAAATTACGCAACTTTGCAATAAAATACTAATTTTTTTTTTCTTTTTTATAAAAATCGGCGAGGTGCTTTAAAATATGACGACACTTTCACTAGGGATAGTATTTTCTTCGAACTAATATCTACATAAAAAATATATACATTTTACTTTGTGAATCATGTACAATTAGGCATCTCTATTTATTTAAAACATTAAAGCGCTTAAAAAAATTTCGCTTTTGTCAGTTTTTTTTTCTTTCTTAAGCTTAAATAAATGTATCTTGATTTTTAAAAAAAAATAGAAGATAATTGAAAATTCTTGTTTTATAAATTAAAATACAATCATTAACAATTTTTCACGTTAAAACCATACATTAAAAAGTTAAAATTTAACGAACGGTTATGGAAATTTCAATTTCGCCTAAAAATGATCTAAACTGTGTGTCTAAACTATGGTCTAAACCAGGCATGTGAAACACGTAGCCCGCGGGCCACAACTGGCCCGCCAACCACTTATCTGTGGCCCGCGAAGCCTTTGGCATTTTACTTTTTTTTAATTTCGTTGTAAGAACACGCATGCTGAAAATACACTTTGTACGAACACACTTGCACCAACCATAGTCTTAGAGATGGCAAGCATAATAAAGGTACGTATATCAGTGTTACCAGTTTTGAGGGCTCTTTTTTTTTTAACTCGGAAAGCTACCATTATTTTTCATTAGTAATATTTCTCTTCATAATGTGATAGCATTCTTTATTTAAAAAATTCCGCTCATCGCGCAATAGTGATGTATATAGACAGATATAAATCAATTTTACATTTTAGCACAAAAAAATAATAATGATGAATCGTTATGTAGCAAAGCGCGAGATCTTGAGTCTGAAAATTTAAAAATTCGTAAAAATATTAAATTATTTTACATGTAATTTTTGTTTTATGTCAAAACTAATACTTTATCTTACTACTCTCTTCGATTTTACACAGCTTTACAAAATAATATAGTGTATTTATTAAATACTAAGAAATGTATTCTAAAATTAATAAAGTTCGGCTCTAATTAAGAATAGTTAACATTAAAAATAAATCACAATATAAAATTAAATAGCACTAAATGAGTCGCTTTGAATGTGACAAAAATTATCACTTTTGTAATTGATACAAAAACACCGAATATGTCATCCAAGTTCTTTCTTCATTTGGGCTTTAGTCGAACATATGGATTTTAAATTTAAGCTCTTTTATTATTTTCATTATTTAGGTTAGTAAGTATGTGTGATCTTTCTGGAATCCTGCGTGATCTTTATTTCCTTTTCTATTGATATACACACATTTTATTGACATACTCTCATACATCCCAGGATTTATATAAAAAAATATGTTAAAGCTCTTTACTACTTTGAATAACTATAATAAACTGAAGATGAACATCGCAGCTTTTTTAAAAGGTGATTTACAATACAATTATATTCAAAGGAAAACTGAAATTTTATGTTTGATATGTAGACACTGTTGGAGTTTGAAAAGAAGGTAACATTAAGAGCTACTCAGCACAAAATATAAAGGAAACTAAAAATCGGAAAAATAAACTGTTAGAATTGAAGCCGATACTTCTTAATAGAGAATCAAAGTACTTTCACTAAGCCTATTGAAGAAAATACCTTTGCTTCAAAAACTAATTATTGTCTTTATTACATTAAATGTCTTGCGAGTCGAAATCATTCACTACGAAATTGAAGGAATGATGTTTAGAGAAGTTAAAGAAATTTGAAATTACTATAAGTATAGGTACCATTGTTAGAAATATTTATATATAGTACACAGATTCATAAAAGCCGGATATGTACTTAAAAACTTATATTTGTACGCAAATGCTTAATCATCGTCAATCCAGAAAATATCTTGAAAATATGGGTAGTGAAGATAAACAGATCGACCTTCTTCTAAATATTGACGGATTTCCATCATGAAGTTTTAACTGTTAATTTCGAACTGTCAAACAAGGTTACAATTTTTATTGTATATCGACAAATTATGAATGTGGATTACTTAAAGACCGCCATTACACAAATTACTTGGAGTCTAAATTTAGATTACAAAGCACCTGAGCAAACTTCAACTTCAAGGCAAATTTCATAATGCTATATCTCGTTATTTGATAGTATGAACGTTTTCAAATAGAATTTATTACTTTGATAAAACATTCTTTCAAACAAAGAAAATGTATTTCATTTAAAATGTTGCCAGGCATTATTACAAAAATCATCGGAGTGGAAATTTTTAAAATATACTAAAAAAGTATTAAAAGATGAATTCAAAAGCAGATTTTTTAATTTCAAGAAATATGAAAATTAGTTTAATCTATTTACTACACCTCTAACGATTTATGTTGAAATTATTCTTCAGAATTTATTACTGCAGTTAATCAAAATTCAGCACAATTCCATATTAGAGCGAAAATAGCATACATTTATGGGGTTTTCAAATTTCTGTAATTATTCATCAATCGACCGATTTTTAAAAGTATAGTATAATTAATTAAGTATATTTTAGCTATGTTCAGTAGCGCACTTTTATAGAACAGCTTTGAGTAGCTTCTAATATTTTGTTATTTTCCAAGTCAATCATAATTTGAGCCAGAAAATATATTTAATAAATGAAATTAAATAAGTAGCGCATAATTACGCCACATTTGATTAAAAATAAGTGTATTTTTAGTTTTTACTTGAAGGAAACATGTAAGATTGATAGTTATGCCATTACTATTTCAACTACCAGAGTGCACAATCAATTTTGAAAATAATGCAATTTTGAAAATTCAATAAATTTTATAGATTTGGTTGATTAAAAAGTAATTTTGAGTATTTTTTCGAAAAATAAGAAACAAATAAACTACCTATAATACTAACTTTGGAACATTGCGTGAATATTTCATTAAGAGGGCTGTTATTTGTACGCATACAAATTTTATTCTGTCCAATGGTAATATTTATTAGTTATAATAGTAACCACTTTTTTTTTGTGGCCCGCGGCCTTGTATGTAAAGCTTAATTTGGCCCGTGGCGATAAACAAGTTTGATATGCCTGGTCTAAACTATGGTCTAAACCACGTAAACGATCTAAATTACGATTTATTTGAAATTGATAAGACTAGAAACTTGAAATTTGCTTGTTACTTCTACGACGTAAATGCTTGCACAGAACTGTTTTTAAAAAATTCGAAATTTAAAAGCATGCAGTTGCAAACACCGTTCTAAAATTACGATTTCTGAGATGCCGTTAGGGACCATGGTACTCATTACTTTTAAGATGCAAATGCTCGTTAAGGATTGTTTCAAAAAATTCGAAATTTAAAAGGATAAAATGAACGGAAAATGTCCAAAAAGCATCCTAAATTAAGATATATTTGGAATTGTTCGGGCTAAGAACTGGAAATTTGACATGGTTGTTTTTTTAGACGTAGATGCTCGCAGAGAATATTTTCTAACAAATTAGAAATTTAAATGGGTGAACGAGCAAAAAAGTCTTAAAATTGCAATATCTATGATACTGTTCGGGATAGAAACCTGAAATTTGGCATGTTGGTTACTAGTAAGATGTAAATGCTTGCCAAGAACTGTTTCTAAAAAAATCGAAATTTAAAAGGGTGAAACGAGCGGAAAACATTCTTAATAACTACTATTTATTTGGACTTTTAAGGATTGAAACTTGAAATATGACGGCGTGAATACATGGTTGTTACTTCCAAGAAGTAAAGGATAGGACAACACAGTTTAAAAAAAAAAAAAAATCGATATTCTAAAAGAGTGAAATCAGCAGAAAACTTTTTAACATTGCGATAACTTTTAAACTAATAATTCGATTTCAGTTTTTTTTTTTCAGATATATCTGGTGACAGTCTCTATTTAAAACTGGGATACTTTTTTAACTCTGTGCAACTACCCTCAAAGAGGTTGGAAGAGCGACAAATGTTCTAAAATGACAAAATTTACTTGAATATGATGAGACTATAAACAGGAAATTTCATATAATGGTTATCTTTAAAATGTAAATGTTGACTTAGAGTGGTTCTAAAAAAATCGAAATTTAAATGTGTGAAATGAACCGAAACTGTTCTAAAAACGCTCTAAACTATTATTGCTTTGTAACTGTCAGGGTTGAAGCGTAAAATTCGGCATGGTACTTACTTTAAGGTCGTACATGCTGGCTAAAATCACGATATTACTTTGGAACTACTGAACTGTTTTCAGATAATATCTAAGGGTAATAATGATATCAATCTCTTCTTAAAAATATGCTATATTTTATCTCTGAACCTCAAAAATGTATAAAGGCCCTCAAAAAAGTATAAAGGCGAAATATGTTCTAAAATTCCGATTTCTTTGCAATGTTGATGCTGTAAAATGAAATTTTATATAGTCAATACTTTTAAGATGTAAATACTCGCTAAGAGCGTTTGTTAAATTATTCCAGGGTTAAAAGTATGATATAGTTGGAAAACGCAATAATCATGATTAAACTGAAACTTTTGTGGCTAGAAATGTTAAATTTTGCATGCACGTTTCTATTAGGGCGTGATTTCCCCAAAGAAAAGTTTTAGAAAAAAAAATCGAATTTTAAATGGGTGAAATGGGAGAAAAATGCTCTACAGTTATCTTTTCACTATGATTTTTCTGAAACTTCCATCTTTGAAACTTTAATTTTGCCGTTGGAATAACTTCTGAGACTCCGATGCGCACGAACAGTTTTCGTTTAATTTAAATGTTTAAAAAGAAAAAAATCACTTATTTGTCATGCCAGTATTGGATATAACTTTTCTGAATAATGGGATAAAACGTAAGTATCAGTAACTGCCATAATTAATTAAAATGTTCGTAATAAAGAAACAAGATTGCCAACTAGGTAAGGACGTACTTCATATTCAAGTTTTCGCCGCATAAAAATGGCGGTTAAATATACTAAACCAATGTTTCTCAATTAATTACTTTACGATTTTGATTTTAATGGGGAATCCATAGTTACATTAATACTGTAAAAGATTTAAAAAAAGTTTGTTTGTAGGAAATTGACTCTGTATTTACTGAACTGATATTAAAAATTATTTTACTGTCTGATAGCTGATAAATAGTGTCCCCAAGTAGACTACATTTATGTATTTTTTGGAATGAAGTGGCTGCAAATGAATGGAATGGAGGTTTTGTTTTCATTAATTCAAGTCTCACGTTCACCTAATGTGGTTCAAAAATGAAGTTTCCTCAAAATGTGGCCGAATTAGTAATATTTAATTTTTTTTTCAGCAGTATAATTCCGTCTTAACCCCTTAATCGTCGCGCCCGAGACATTCACGAGCAGCATAGGTTACGCCTGTTTTATTCAGATTGTTTGATTCCCACCAGTTTTATAAAATAGTGTTACTGGCTTTATTCTCGCATTATTTTTATCCGTCTATTAAACAAGACGAACATTTCTACTTAAAAAAACTTGTGGTAATCAAGCAATCTGAATTTTAAAACAGTAGCCTACACTTAAAGGGCGCGACGATTAAGGGGTTAATGTTAGTAGGCACATAAATACCACTTTTGGCATATTTCAACAACCACGCGTGCAAGGCCATGGTATTTGCTAGTAAAAATAATTTGGATTTCTTTTTGTAATGAATCGAAGTATTCAGAAATATATATTGTAAAATATAATAAATAAAGTTAAATATAAAAATTATATAAGTTTGTTGAGTACCATTTGATGATAAAGTAATCTTTAATTAAGGTGTCTAACTGTTCCTTTGCACCATGTTAGAGTTCCACGGATGAAAAAAAAATGTTCATTACCGGTGATAGGTTGCTGCATGGTTTGAAATAATAATGTCAAAGTAGACTGCATTTATGTATTTTTTGGAAGGAAGTGGAATAGAGGTTTTTCAATAATTCAAATCTCATGTTCAACTAATGTGGTTCAAAAATGAAGTTTCCTCAAAATGTGACCGAATTAGTAATATTTAAATTATTTGTAGCAGTATAATTTCGTCTTAATCTTAGTAGGCACATAAATACCACTTTTGGCATATTTCAACAACCCGCGTGCAAGGGCGTGGTATTTATTTCCTAGTAAAATAATTGGATTTCTTTTCGTAATGAAAAAAAGTATTCTGAAATATAAACCAGAAAAAATAGTAAATAACGTTATATATAAAGTTATACAAGCTTGATGCATATCAATGGGTAATAGTGAAAGAATTAATCAAGGTGTCTAACTATGCCTTTGAGGCATGTTAGAGCTCCCAGGATGAAAGAATAATGTTCACTTACCGATGATAGGTTGCTGCATGGTTTGAAATATTAATTTCAAAGTTTTCTGATTGCATCTTATTTAACACGTTGAGTGCCACGTCGGTCATTTGTGACTGACACTGAACTTTCCGTTTAGGGCCTAATGTTAATCCGTTTAGGGTTCAGTCACCGGTGACTGACGGTGTAAAATATGATGAACTTCCGCCGGTAAAAAAGAATAGAATTTGTTGCCTTATCCTTTAGGCATTGACTCTATAACGACTGAACCGATATTAAAAATTATTTTACTGTATGATAGCTGATAAATAGAGTCCCCAAGACTCCATATTGTATGAATATGGAGTTTCAATAAGCTGAAAATTTATTTAAATTTACTGGTGGAAATTTGCCCCGCCGGTAATCAGACCCTGAGCAGCGCGCGTGGGCTGACTAGGATTTCCTTAAACATAAGCGTGGTGCTCAACGTGTTAATTACATGTAATTTTGTAATTTATTAAGTTTTTAATCTTATTTTTTAACTTAATTTCAACGATGGAGGTTACACAGTTCGTTACTACAAGTACATATGTTTGTTTTATGTATTCCCAAGCATAACTGTTTAGTGGATGGTCCGAGTTTCATACTTCTCTTTTTGCTGCGAAAGTCTCTTTCTGCAGATGTTTCCAATATAATTAGTATCTGAATAAAAATATCTTCAACGTAATATTGTTCAAATTAGGCACGTCAAACATGTGGTCAGCAGGCTACATTTGGATAGCCGATAACTTATCTATGTTATTCAAGCCTTTGGCATTTTCGTTATGCTTGATTTAGTTCATGTTTGATACAGACACGCTTGCACAAACCATGACTTCAGTGTTGCCAAGTTAGAGTTTTTTTATTCAAAATATCTAGCACACTATTTCAGATCTTAGTTTTATTTAATAACAGGCATTCCATTAATAAATAAAGGAAATATTACTACTAAAAAATTGGTAGCTATTTTGATTTACAATAATTCTACAATCTGGATACATGTGGCGTTAGAGACATCAGAAGTAGAGTTATATGTACACGGTCACATCTAACTCATTTCAAAATTTCAACTTCAACAGATTGTGAATGCAAATATAACTAATCGGAAAGCTAGAAAAAGCCGATTTTGAATTTCAAAATTTAAAGATTCATATAAAAAATTCATATATTTTCAAAAATATTCTTATGTGTTTTATGTTGAATCTATGTTGAAACATGTATGTCTGAAGTTGTGTACCTCGAAACCAGAGCATGAAAGATATTTAACTCTAGAACGGCGGAAAAATCTTACTTACTGGAACGGTGAGGAGGGGTCATTTTGATCCCTCGATGAAACTACTGAAATAACAACGATAAAACAATTTTAAATGCCATACATTGGAAAAAATATGTAATTTATGTGTATTTTATCATTTATATTTAATTTATATTTAATGTTACTTGATAATTTATTGAAATTTTAAAGTACTGTAAATGTAACACCTACAGGGCGATCAATTGGATCATACTACAACTACTCAAGAAACTCATTAATTTGATATAAAAATTGGTTGGTTTCACAAATTAAAATTAATGCTAACTAAAATAAAACACAATTTATAAATTAATATTTTTTTCATCAATATTTCATATATATATATATATATTCAATCTTGTCCAATATTTCAAAAACTAACAAATCTAGAATGCTGATTTTTTTTTAAATACTTGTTATCTATTTAGGAAAAGTCGAAAAATTTCTTCCAACCAAACAAAAGTAATCAACGGACAGAAGTGCTCAGAGGTCAAAATGACCCTTACCGCCGTTCTAGTGTTAAGAAAAAAGGGAGAAAAGAAGATCAAGATTATATCAAGTCTATTGGCTGGAGATCAAAGACAGATAAGAAAAAGATGGCGAACTGGAACATCTAAATGTAGGCAGAAGCAAAACAATTCATATTAAGTGACTGTTATAACACAAACAACATGTGAAGGTGTTGATAAACCTCTTGAACTTTGTTTAAGTTCTTTGCCATTATAAAATAATTCAGATGTACTTCCATCAACTAGTTCTTTTGAAAGTCCATAATCAAGAGTTCATGCTAGTAAAAAAAAATTCTGGCGGATAGATCTTCCCTCTGTCGGAAATTGCTAAATATTCAGGCTGAACTGAAAGTTGAAAAATCAAGAAGTGAAACATATTTTTAAAAAATACTATCGTATTTTAAATAGCGAAAAAAAAAACTGCCCAAAAAGGCTCTTAATAGAAATGTTCCAACTGAAATAAGAGTGGGGTTACTTCAAAGTGAGGTGTTGAAAAGTCAATTACAGAAAAGTTACATCAACTGTAAAACAGGTAAAATCGAAAGCATTTGAACAATTTCATTTGTAGGAGAGGTTGTTGAGATTTTTGATCAATAAGTTTAACTAAACTTTATGGTTCATGCTGGAAAGAGAAGTGACTTAATTAAAACTTTAATTACTGGCCACGACTGGAAAGCAGTGTTCAACATTTTAAATGGCTTATTAAAACTTGGATGACGGGCCAGGACTGGCGACTATTTGTATATTCAGTCGTATCACAATTTGAAAAAATATTTTCGTCGTGGTAGATGTCTCTTTTGATAATATACCAGTATAAGTGTATGACAGAAATTATTTTTTAGAAAGTGGTACGAATAGAATAAAGAAATAGTCGTTGGGACATATCGTCGCTACCATGCCAAACTATCGAATGTGAAAAAATGCGTTTTTCATTAGTTTAAAATGGACCGATTGTTACCACTAAATTTTAATAGTATTCATTCTTCACCAGGATTGCCAGTTTTGCAACATTTTTTATTCAGAAATTTCGAATCCATTCCAGAAATTTCAAATAAAAATTTTGCTTTATTTAATGACAGATATTTCGTGATTACTCAAAGAAAACACAATTTCTCAAAATTTCCGGTAAAAATAAGGTATTTTTGAATAAAAAAGTAAGGCCAAACTGGCATTTCGGAGAAAATTTATTAGTATTTTTACTAGGCGAAGAATCCTAATAAAATTTAGTGGTGACAATCGGGCCGTTTTTAAAAGTAATGAAAGATGCATTTTTTCATATTCGATAGTTTGACATGGTAGCGACGACATGCTGTCCCAACCATGTAGGTTAAAAGAAAAGGTTAATGTTTCTTGGTTGTTAACTATTAAAATAGCTCAGACGTTTGTGTAATTGGAAATTCATGAAAGTTAAACTTTTAAAAAAAATTACAAACCAGTGTACTTTTTAATAATAATACATCAATAACAATATCGTAGTACGTTACTACCTTGTCTATTTATGTATACAGTGTTTTTGAGAACGGTGGCTGTAGATCTATTGTTGTTTTTGCCGTTCAATGTATGTTTCGATTAGTGTGGTGATATCTGGGGATTAATTATTAAGAATCGGCGGAAAACTGTACATAATAAAATATTTCTGTATCATTTTGATTGTGATTTAAATTTTTAAATTATGTATGTGTTTCCATGTACGTGTTTAAATAGCTTTATATGTTTTATCTAAACATGTTTTTACCTACGTTCAGCAGCGCACTTCAGAGCGAAATCCTTGCTGTTATTAATTTTTGCAATTAATAAAAGTTCGAGAAAAAATAATATCAATTCATGTATTTTAATTAATAAATATGACATTTAAAATTTTCCGGTGCCTATATTTGTTTCTTTTTTTATTATTTATTTGTTTATTTTGTGGGTAACTTTGGAATTTTACATTTCTAAAACATTTTTATTATTTTATGTATTACATACTTGTATACAATTTATATATCTATATGAATATTTTCCCTTAAAAAAAAAACATCTTTTAGAGTATATTCAGCACTGATGAAGGTACGCTGAATGCTACCGAAACTAATCTGCTATAAGATAAAAGTTCTGGTGCTAAAAACGTAATTTTATAAGCTTATAAATACAGATTATGTCAATAAAATAAACTGTTTTTACTGGCATTCTGACTGATAGTTTTTTTTCTATAAATCCAACCGTTTTAATTTAATTTTATTTATTTATTTATTTATTTTTACAGTTTGTGGCATGTGTTTTATTATTTATGCGAGACGCACGATTTTCCTTACTTCTTTTCTTATTTTTTTCTCTCGAGTATCTTATTTGCCGAACTGATCACGAAAAACTCTGTTTACATTTTCGTCCGCGAAAGATAACAATGGCAATCGACTTTTACAGAAACCTAATAAGGACCGTGAATTATTGGAAAAACGCTTGGTAGTTTTTTCTACTTCTTAAGTTTAGTTGACTAAATTAACTAAGTTTTGTGTGATGATTTTGAAAATAAATCTTAATATTTAATTGTCTTTAACGACGTAAATTAATTAAACACTAACAGGAAGAGGAAGTAAGAGTTTTTCACCAGGGGGGGCCGCTTCCTTGACCCCACCCCCCCTCACTTCCCTCCCCATGATAGGCAATTTTAGGTATGTTTTTTCCTTCCAAACTTTCAATGGTCATCTATTTAAAATTTATCTTAAACGGGATTCAGAAGGATTTATCCTCTTGATGAAAATAAAACAGAAAAATCATGAGTCAAGCATATATTATGAAACACTTTCCAACACATTCCAAATATTTCAATAAAACGTCAGCGTTTAATAAGATTAAAAATAATGTTTAAGCAAAGAATTTAGAAACACATAACACATTTGAAAACCCAATTTCAGCAGTTATCATTTGTAGTCGGAAGATATCCGAATTATTTTGTGTAGCCTTGTATGTGATCTGTTAAATTTATATGTATCAAATAATATTCAAAAATTTAGTTAAATTTAAAAACGCATACGACAATTGAAAACGCACTTCCAAAAATTATTGTTCATAGACTATTGCATCCGAAATCTTTTGTTTGTCCTTGTAACTGAACAATAAAAGCCATAATCTAAAGTAAGCATCTCGTAATGAGCCTCAGTGATGTATATCAATTTCAATAAGTTTGAAATAGTGTAACATCATTAAAATACAATGCAAACAATATTTCCCCACATACCATAATGTAATGGTATCCTTTTGAGTGCCCCTGTAAACGAACAATAAATGCTACACACTTCACTTTCAATGCTGGTCCATGGTCGCCTTCAATAACTAATATGAAATGCATGGCAATCCGACGGCATTTACGCGAGTTAAAGCGCGGACAGCCTGACAGACAAACCGAATACTTAAACATGTTTCAACAATATTGGAAAGTGTTAAAAAAGAAATTTTTTAATCCTGTTTTTCAAAAAATGTTGGGAGAAACTGATTTTTAAAATTTTTTAAACTGTTAAATTTCACAATTGAAATTGAATTTAAAGCCGCCATTAGGGAATCATTGGAAATTAAAATTAGAAAAGATTGTATTTGTAATGATAACTTTTCTTTCAACATACCTAGTTTATCGGATACATTTTTAACCCCTTGTTAATTCATTGTTTTGTTTTTCGCTCTTTGGCAACAGAAAGCGCCCGCTTATTTTATTTAAATTTTTCCATACTGTTGATTTCAATTTTCTCGTGTCGAAAATTAAAAGATCAGTAGTCGTTTGTGTTGTTCCTCTTCCCCGATGATGGCTTTAAGTTTAAAGCCGAAACATGTAGGATTTTAGCTCTTTTATGAGTTTAAAACAATTTTTACACTGATTTTAGCAACTAATAAGCACAATTTGTGCAATTTGTATTTTTAAAATGTTAAATTTCATTTTCTCTTTTCATGTTTATATATGTTTAATAAATGTCTTATGTCGGAGGTTGGGAATTTTATCACTTTCTTAAAAATACTTTAAAATTACGGAGCCAATTTTAAAAACGTTTATCGTCGGCACATGGCTTGTACTTTCTGATGGCGAAAATCACATTTTAATAATTATGTTAGGCAATGAGTCATCGCGCTTCTAAATTTCCCATGGGATTTTGCGATCGGAGAGTTTCATTGGAGCTTCCCCTTAAAAACGCGGCTACAATCACTCCTATTCCAAAATCTTGCTCCTCCCTGGATTTAGTTTAATCGGCACCCATGTTAAGAAAAGAACTGATCACAAAAAAAACCTCTGTTTACATTTCCGTTCGCGGAAGATTACATTGCACTTTTACAAAACTCTATCGACCGTGGATTCTTGGGGAAACGCTTCGTAGTTTTTTCTTCTTCTTTGAGTGTTTTTTCTCTTTCATTATTTAAAGGTGTTTGCGTTCGTGTGGGCATAAGAATTCCGTGATGTTTGCTTATTCAACAAGGCTTTTAGGTGAAATTTCAATGATTCAGCGTTTGAATAAGAAAAATGAGAAACTCCTGTTCATGGCTTGAAAACGCGCACATACTTACGTATGAATTCAAATGAAGGAGAATATAAAAGAAAAATATATGGAATTTTTGTGGAGAGAAGCGAGAAATATAAATATAAATATATGTGTTTATACAAGGATCATTTAACAAATAACCGGAAGAAAATGAATAAGAATTTATATACAGCTGTAACCGGAAAAGTTACATAAATAATATCATTTTGATTATCAATTCGGATGTAATAATTTCAAACATTTTACACAGAACGTAAAGTGACATCCGTGCCGAACAAAGCCATTAAATAATAAGCCCAGTCAGATAAACGGGAAACTTTTCGCAAGTTGAAAATAGCGCCATCTAACGGTTGGGAGTGCTGCATTCGGCACCAAGAATATTTTAATAAAATTTTGCTTCCAAAATTAAAGCTTAAAATAAGGAGTTCATATTTTCTAAGAAAGTCGTTTGTAAATTCCGGTGTCAGTCAGTAATTTCACATTTTACGAACATAATTTGTCTGTGCCGGAAAGGGCTAATTGCATAGTGATGTAAATTTCCATCACTTTTTATTTAACTTTGCCATCACTATATTTATATAGAAATATTAATCGAGTAAATTTCCACATTTTTTTTTTCATTATAGTTTTAGCTTTAATGTAAAAGATCCCAATAATTAGCAAGCTTTTAAAGGAAGTGCAAAAACAAAACATCGATAAAAATCGTATAAAATATCGATATAAATAAATCGTATCGTTTCTCTGCGACCCACTTCTGTTTTGTCCTCCTTCCGCAGCAGAGGTTTGGCGCTAGTGTGTCGCTAACAAATTTAACACTATCTGACTGGGCTTATTATTTAATGGCTTTGGTGCCGAAGGGGTTAACACACAATCATGAAAAACTTTTATATAACAATCTCGGTTATATAAGTATTTTAGATTTTTTATGTAACTTTCCTGGTTACTTATTGAATGAATTATGTGCAAATATATGTGGTCGCAGGAGTTCTCATCTGAACTTTAGACTGCAAACACAAGCACATACTTTATTGGGGCTTGTGAAGTTGAATGATGCCTCGCGAACAATATAAATTTTGATGATGTGCAATTTTATCGTGAGAACAGAGTAGATGTGCTACAGCCTTCGCCTCGATCAGACGGATCGACGGTGGTCTCTTGTTAATTCTATGCCGGTCGGTGGAACCGCGCATTTAACAAATGTTTAAGCCCGACAGACGGTCGGATCAATTCTAAGTGTATATATGTTTTTAAATTAATGTTGTAAATATTTTATATGATAATCAAGAATTAAAAGTATAACGTTTTAATCAATTGGAAAAACGTGTGGACTATTACTCTCATCCCCTAGACGCCAGCTTAAATCCTACATATATATATAATAGATAAATAGATATAGATATATATTTCTAGAGTTTTTCTTCTTCATTTAAAGATGTTTGCGTTAGTGTGGGCATAAGAATTCCGTGATGTTTGCTTATTCAACAAGCCTTTTAGGTGAAATTTCAATGATTCACCGTTTGAATAAGAAAAATGAGAAATGGCTTGAAAACACGTACATACTCACGTATGAATTCAAATAGAGAAGATGAAAGAAAAAATACATGCAGTTTTTGTGGAGATAAATGAGAAATATAAAGACATATGTTTATACAAGGATCATTTTAAAAATAACCGGAAAAGAATGAAAAAAATTTCTAATATACAGTTATAATCGGAAAAGTTACATAAGAAATGTATTATTAATTATCAATTATCTCTTTATAAATATTACGCATCATGTAAGATTTTACTTTGTATTGTATTTGGTATTTTCGAGTTTTGCCTCACATAATTCAGAAATTCAACGATTAAACAAGGTGAAGATTACTATTCAAAAGTAGTAGTACTCAAAAATAAAACGGTATGCACCTGATACGGAATGTATATGTAACATCCGTGGTGAAGGGGTTAATACACAATCATAAATTATTTTTATATAACATATTCGATTATATAATTATTTTAGATTTTTTTATGCTTTCCTGGTTATTTGTAGAATAAATTCTGTGCTTATATGTTTATAAATATATAGACATACGTTTAGTGTTTTTTTTTCTCTTTCGCTTAATGATGTTTGCGTTAGTATGTTTATTTATCATATTTGTCATTTTCCTCTTTGTTAATGAGATTTAATAAACTCCCAGGAAAGAATTTCTGTTTAAAGTTGAATAAAATTTGAATAACTTTATTTTTTATAAGACATTTAGTACAGTGTTGTAAAAGGATCTAGTTTTAGGTTTAACTTACAATGGTGAAAATATAACAGTCATGAAATTAAAAAAGAAAAAAAAATCTGAATTTAATTTAAATTTATAATATTATTATAAAACACTTTTTCTTAAGATATTTAACAAATTTATAATTAACTTTCTAACTAATTAGTAAATGTACGAATTGTCCCTAATATAAATTTTCAAAATCAACAAATTCTTCTTAGTCTCATCAAAATGCAAATCTATCATACAAAAAAATAAATCAAATGGCTCATCAAAATATCTGGAAGTATCCAGGGAACCCAGGATCTATTTTTACATTTTATAGAAAAGATAAGTTCTCTTATAACTCATTACGGAACAATGAAATTTGAAAAACAGGTCTAGATGATATGACAACTGAAATTCTGTATTTCCGTGATATTGTTTTTGCTATAATAACGTTTTTTCTTTAAAAAAGAAAAAAAAAAAGCACCCTACACTGAGAAGTGATGCATAATACAGGGATATAAAAAAAAATGCATACATACACTGTTTATCGGGTCAAAACTTTTTGATTTTTCTTTCTTTTCAGGGTGTAATTAATTGGAAATAACGAGTGGACCAAGAATAACTTTTGAAAAAAGAAAATTTATTTTAAAATGCTATTGGAAGTACGAAAATGTAGCAGAAGTATAAAGACAATATCGCAGGAAGCTCAGGCAGATCCACCTTACGCAACTTACAATTCATCGGATGAAAGATAAGTTTGAAACAAATGGACGTTCATAGACAACATTCCGGAACCTCAATTAAGCAAGAATGGTCCACAACACCAAATGCGATGTTTGTTGAAGTTTGTGAATCAATAGCCCACCATTATAAGCAGTGTATTGACTAGAACGGAGCCCTCAAAAACTGACTCAAAAGAGCCATCCATTTATTTATTTATTTTTATTTATATATACATGCATTTTTTTTTTGGGAGGGGGGGGGGGGGGTATAGCATAGATATTAAGTTTTAATTAAGAAATTAGGTATTTATAATGTGGAAAAAATTACAAAGTATAAATGAAAGAGAAAATTTACGGTTATGGTGAGCACTAATACTCAGTAGTCTATAATGCATGAATATTTTGGACGTTTGCGGTGATGTGGTTCAAAGGCGTCATAATCCGGTAATTCTGCGATTATTTCATTAGGGAGGTCATAGAGTTTTTCATAAAATTTTTTAGAAAGGTGGATGATTCTTTTCTTTAATGTATTAGTTGTTAATAGTATTTTGAGGTCTTTACGGATGGTGCAATTACGGAGATAACGGAAAGCATTTCTGACAATACGTAGATTTTTGTTGTGGAGTTGGCTGAGGTTGTTCATAGAGGTTTTTTATAGATATAGCCCCAGACCCGACAGTTGTAGATGATTATTGGTAGAATACAGGAATTATAAAGGAGAAGCTTGTTATGGATAGCCAGGGTGTTACTATTAAGAAGAGGTTTAATTATATAATCTCAGAAGTCTGGTTATAAATAAGGGAAAAAATTACTCTTTAAAATTTGTGGTGTGTAACGCTAAATCTGAGTAGGAAAAGACATACTTCCAAAAGAAAAATTCGTGCAGTATAGGGTTAAAAAAAAAACCTGTAACTAAAACCGCTGTATAAAAATATGAACTATAATATAATCTTTAATTAAAATTGCATTTTTTATAAGTTACTTAAGCTTACGATAAACATTAAGATTAAATATTAAAAACTAAATGCCTCCGCATCTTCAGTAGGCGAAATCGCAACAACAGTTTGACTAAATCAATGCAAGATTAATTCAACACGAGAAGAATTGTGCAATTAAATCGATACCATCAATACAAAGACGTGTTATAGTTTTAAAATTTAACAACGCGGAAGTTCCCACGTACGAGCGAACCGGAAAACTAAATGCATCCGCATTTTAAAAAAGTGATATTAGTACAACAATATGTATGTGATTACATCGATGTGTGAATATCCTATTGAGTGCCGAATTAATCTTTTCCCATGAATCCAGTTTATTTTCTTATTGTTGGTAGGGAGTTTCAGGAAAAGCTTCTAATATTTTTAATTCTTTAACTGTCATGCATCCATGAGGGATTTTTATAGGTTTATCCAGTGATCTCTATAGAAGGAAAGTAAACTAATTGGATGTACCAATACAAAAACTTTATTCTATCTCATACAGGTTCCACATACACATAGGTGCCAACCTCTTATTAATATTCCGTAATATGCGGGTTAATTTGACCGAGTTTAACAAGGCTTCAAACCAGAAAAATTATTGGCTGAATCACTATTTATTCAATTAAAGGTTTCTACATGGAATTTATTTAATTTCATTTCTTAAAAAAATTTCTGGTG
The DNA here is from genome assembly GCA_963931845.1 of Maratus michaelseni. Classification (NCBI taxonomy): domain Eukaryota; kingdom Metazoa; phylum Arthropoda; class Arachnida; order Araneae; family Salticidae; genus Maratus; species Maratus michaelseni. Next base: position 144,366,527 of record OZ007597.1, read on the forward strand.
CGAAACGTGTTAAACCTGGGTCAAATTAACCTCGCGTATTACGGAATATTAATGAGAGGTTGGCACCTATGCATACACCAAAAACGAATTAACACCAATTTATATCAAGGTCTAACTGAATCTGACGTTTCATTAATTTTTTTGCATTAGTTCTTGAGATATAACTATCGTGAAAATTATGAGAAAAGTAGCATAGCAGCGCCACCTGTTGGGTTATTTACACCAAAACGTAATCAGCGCCTGTTTATGTCAAGGTCTAACAGAATCTGAAGTTTGATGAAATTCTGTGCATCAGTTCTTGAGATATAGCTATCGTGAAAATCGTGAAAAGCATAGCATAGCAGAACCACCTGTTGGACGATTTACACCAAAAACTAATCAGAACCAAGTTACATCAAATCCTAATTAAATCTAAAGTTTTATTAAATTCCTTGCATTAGTTCTTGAGATAGAGCTTCCACAAAATTTTTGTCACATACAGACAGACAGACATTTTCTGAAAACAGTCAAATCGTATGAGATGTAATTTTTCCAACTGAGCGAAAAAGTCGTGCCAAGATTCGAACCCGGGATCCCTTGAGTGAAGCTGCCAATGCTCTACCAACTGGGCAATCCCAGACGAATATGGCTGAACTAATTCATACAGTTGACTTTAATGATCAAAGCATCTGGTCTAATATCTGAATCAGCTCAACAGAATAAATCACAGGTAATGGGACCTACAGTAAACGCTGGAAACGTGATTACACTAGATTTATTTTGACACAATTATTCAAATTGGTAAAGAAATCATATGAGATGTAATCTTTCCAACTGAGCGAAAAAGTCGGGCCAAGATTCAAACCCGGGATCCCTTGGCTAAAGCTGCCAATGCTCTACCAACTGAGTCATCCCGGACGGATATGGCTGAACTAATTCATGCAGTTGACTTTAATGATCATAGCATCTGGTCTAATATCTGAATCAGCACAACAGAATAAATCAGATGTAATGGTACCTACAGTAAACGCTGGAAACGTGATTACACTAGATTAATTTTGACACAATTATTCAAATTGGTAAAGAAATCGTATGAGATGTAATCTTCCCAACTGAACGAAAAATTCGGGCCAAGATTCGATCCCGGGATCCCTTGGCTGAAGCTGCCAATGTTCTACCAACTGAGCAATCCCGGACGAATATGGCTGAACTAATTCATACAGTTGACTTTAATGATCATAGCATCTGGTCTAATATCTGAATCAGCACAACAGAATAAATCACAGGTAATGGTACCTACAGTAAACGCTGGAAACGTGATTACACTAGATTAATTTTGACACAATTATTCAAATTGGTAAAGAAATCGTATGAGATGTAATCTTCCCAACTGAGCGAAAATGTTCGAGCCAGGTAGCATTGGCAGCTTTAGCCAAGGAATTGCTCAGTTGGTAGAGCATTGGTAGTTTCAGACAAGGTATCCCGGGTTCGAATCCTAGCCAGGACTTTTTCTCTCATTTGGAAGATTACATCGGTAATAGAAGTTCGGTAATGTGTGGCATTTATAGATCATTTACAGGGACACACAGGAAATTCCGTTACATTAGGGTCTATGGAGAAAAATGGTTTCCGATGCATTTTAATGATCTTATAATACTTCAAACATAATGAAATTGATATTCATAACCGCGATGGACTAAAACATACATTCTCAGGTGTACAAAATCAGTAGCATTTATAGTTCGTTTACAGGGAGGCACAAACAATTCCATTACATTATAATCTACAGGGTAAAATCATTTGTGATGCATTTTAATGATGTTATGGCACTTCGAACATAATGAAATTCGGGATCACGGGAGTGCATTACAACATGTTTTTACTTTTTTCTATTTTTACAAGAAGAAAGTATTGGATTCATGAAAATTTTCGACTTCCGGTTTTCAACGGATTTATACGTTTTAGAAGGTCTTGAACACGATTTGGCTGTTTTTAGAAAATGTCTGTCTGTAAACCTGTGACTCTGTCTGTCTGTCTGTATCTGACAAAAATTTTGTAGGCGCTCTATCTCAAGAACTAATGCGCGGAATAAAACTTTATATTCAGTTATTTCCTGATACAAATTGTTGTTGATTAGTTTTTGGAGTAAATCGCCCAACAGGTGGTGCTGCTATGCTACATTTTTCAAGATTTTCCTGATAGCTATATCTCAAGAACTAATTCACATAATTTTATCAAACTACAGGTTCTGTTAGACCTTGACATAAATAGACGATTATTATATTTTGGTGTAAATAGCCCAGCAGGTGGCGCTGCTATACTACGTTTTTCATGAATTTCACGATAGCTATATCTCAAGAACTAATGCACAGAATTTCATCAAACTTCAGATTCTGTTAGACCTTGACATAAATAGATGCTGATTACGTTTTGGTGTAAATAGCGCAACAGGTGGCGCTGATATGCTACTTTTTTCATGATTTTCACAATAGCTCTGTCTCACGGACTAATGCACGGATTTTCATCAAACTTCAGATTCAGTTAGACGTTGACATAAGTTGTTGTTGATTAGGTTTTGGTGTAAAATTCCCAACAGGTGGCGCTGCTATGCTGCATTTTTCAGGATTTACACGATTTTAGCAATAGTCATATCTTAAGAACTAATGCGCAGAATTTAATAAAACTTTAGATTCAGTTAGACCTTGATATAAATAGGTGCTGAGATTCGTTTTTAGTGTATGCGAAACCTGTGTGAGATAGAAGAAAGTTTTGGGATTGGCAAACCCGACTAATTTAAGGATTAACTTGGTGCGTAGCATTTATCTTAATTTACAGAGACGTACAAAAGTATTCCGTTACAGAGCGGGATATCGTAGATTTCATTGTATGAAAGAATTAAATTTCTTAATAATATTCTGCTCGTATTGGAAAGAGTTTCAAAATCTATGCCTGATGCAGGATTTTTCTTTCTTGTTACGTTTAGAACTAGGCATGACCGAAACCATAGAACATTTAAGGATTAGAAGTGTCAAAGGGAGATTGCCCCATAAATCTTGAGCCGCTGGACGAACCAATTATAACAATTGGCATTCAACGAGCTTCACTCGCCTTTGATTCTTTGAAGAACAAAATCAGAGTAGGAAGAGGCTCGTGAAAAGATAAAAGAAGAGAATAAAAAATAAAAATAACTTGATTGGCTGAGATCGGATCTGAGAGACCGGCAGTACATGAGTGCGTGAGTGGAAGAAAGGGCGAACGTCTTCCTTATATGGTAGCTTGTACAAGAATAGAGAATTTTTAAAGATTTTGATTTTTAACACTTTCTAACATAGTTGAAAAGAGTTTAACCCTTAAATACATGAATTTTTCTTTTAGCATTGTGTTTCTTACACTTATATAAAGAGCCTACATCAGTTACGCGAAGAAATACTCAAGCTAATATTAAGTCTATGGGAAGGTTCTTGGCAGATTTTTCACTCGCATTTTAATATTTTTAAATGATTTTTTTTTTTTTTTGCAGTGGATAGCTGAGGTCGATCTCTAACATTATTAGTTTTTACTTTTTCGATTTTGGTTACAGTTTTTTTATATAAGGGTACTTTCACTTTCAGAACCGGTTCCAACCGGGTCCAAAATTGAAAATGTCCGCTTATAAAAAAACTGTAACCAAAATCAAAAAAGTAAAAACTAACAACGATAGAGATCGACCTCAGCTATCCTATACAAAAAAAAAAAATCATTTAAAAATATTAAAATGCAAGCGAGAAATCGCGCAAGAACCTTCCCATCGACTTAACATTAGCATGAGCGTTTCTTCGCGTGACTAGCGTAGGCTCTTAAATACCCGAATTGAAGGAGTCGGGGCAAGAGAGTGCCAAGCCACATTTTTGAACCTCTGAGATATTATAATTTGAAAATTTGATCAAATACTCAAATCAAGATATATAACATAAAGGGTTTTTTTTCGCCAATGTCTTAGTAACATTTGAGATATTTTGAGTAACATTATGGCATTACTTTAATGATTACGTTTTTTTATAAATTAGCTATCTTCATTGGGGGCAAAAACGAAACCTGTCACATACGCTGCAGGTGACATTAGATACAAATTATGTGTTGGATATTATAATTTACAATATTAAGCAACCGATTACAGTGTTAGATTTATTTCACCAAAAATGTGGCTTGGCACTTTCTTGACCGACCTCCTCAATATTTCTTTTAGAATTGTGTTTCTTATACTTATATTAAGGATTAAGCATCAGAAATTTTTAGACAGATTTTTAAATTTCATTTAGTAGCATATTTATGCGATTTATGTGATTTTTACAGTATTAATATTTCTATATAAATATAGTGGTGGCGAAGAACTTGATTTATTTATTAAAAGTTAAATAAAAAGTGTTGTAAATTTGATACACTATGCATTAAAGGGTTAAGAATTCGGTTTGTATGGCCATTTGTCTGTCTGGCCATGCTTTAACTCGCGTAAATATAGCCAAATTGTCCTGAATTAATATACGTTCTTGAGATTTACCATGTTCCGTATTGAAAATGAAGTGTTGCATTTATAGTTCGTTTACAGGGACATTCAAAAGAATTCCGTAATTACAATATGATTGTAATTACGGAAGGATTGATAATTGCGTTATTAGTTTCATAGCAACTGATATCAATAACGTTTAAATTGCTTTGATTGTAGTCATTTATAAAGTTGCGTTTACCGTATATACTCACGTATAAGTTGACCCCCAAATTAATGAGGAATATTAAATTTAATACCAGTATTTCAGAATATTTTTTCGGCTCATTTAATTGGAATTCATAAAAGAAATATATTTGATTAAATAAGGCAAATGTAACTATTTGTAAATACTGGTATTCAACCTAATATTCGTCTCGAATTTAGGCGGCCAACTTGTACACAAGTATATACGGTGATCACTTAAGTGGCTAATTTCCAACCGTTTGCACAGCGAACGAAAAAGACAGGCTGAGACACTACACCGATCTTGGCTGATTTTCAGCCTACCTTGATCACGTGGCAGATCGATAATTAGTGGAAACCAGTCTATCTGGATCACGTGAAAAGAAAGAGGTATGGAAGTATCGCGGCCTGTCTCTTTAGTTGGTTGCGTGGACGGTTGGAAATTAACCACTTTAAAGCGGTTACCGTATATACTGGCATATAAGGCAAGTCCTAAATTCGAGAGGTTTATTAGGTTGAATCCCAGTATTTGCAAATAGCTATATTTGCCTTATCCCTCTATATTTAAAAAAAAGTAACGATTTGGAAATGTGTCAAACGATTTGGAAATGGACCAATGAAAATCTGCGTAGATTTTCCCGGGTTTTTTTTCTTTTCTTTTAGAAAATAGGGATTGCTGCGCGATACCGAGCGGAGTCGCGAAGCGATTACGCGGAGTGGGGTCGGAGAGCGTAACGAGCAGGGGGGGAGGAGCCCCGCTAGTTTAATCAAATAAAATGTTTACGATTCTTTCAATTAAATGAGGCGGAAAGAAGTATTCTGAAATAGTTGTATTACACCTGTTATTCCACACAAATTTGGGGGTCAATTTATACGGGAGTATATACGGCAAACGCAACTTTATAAAATGACTACGATCAAAGCAATTTAAACGTTATTTATATCAATTGCTATGGAACTAACAATACAATTCCCAATTCAATACTCGAAAGCACTTCCGCAATTACAACGATATTGTAATAATAGAGTTCAACACAAAAAAAACCTTGCTAGTTTAGTTTTAGGAAATATCTCCGTATATACTAATAGTATTTCTTCAAAGGACTACATAGCACATGCCGAAGGACAATTCTTTATTTCAATATCCAAAAGTATGTCTAAAAACAAGGACAGTTTTTAAAAAAAATAACTGCCATAATAGGATTGTTATGGTTAATATAAAATTTTCATTCATAATCAAAATTATATCTTTAAATGAAACACATTTATAAAATGACTACAAACAATCAAAGCGATTTAAATGTTATTTATATCAGTTTTCTATTGAACTAATAATGCAGCTGTTAACTTTACTTCCGTAATTACAGCAGTCCTTTAATAGATTTCAATAAAAAGATCTTTTTTAAAGTGTCCCATTGTTGGTTATTTCAGTATAATGAAATATCTCTTTATACGTTATATTTTTTCAAAGGGTCATATTGTTCACGCAGATGAGTAATTTTCAATTCAATATCCAAACAAGAAATTTTTAACAAGAACAATTCTTATTAACAAGTTCTTAAGATGACTGCAATAAAAAGACTGGTCATTTTATGTTAGCCGATCGCAGGTGATAAATGGCCAAATGCTGTTCCCATCGCCAATCATTTCATTTAAAAAATAACTCTTTCGCTCATTTCAGTTAAAATTGATTACATTTGAAATACATACATTTAAAATACACGTTTTTCACTCATTTAACCTTTTGATTACGGGCTAGGACTGGCGACTATTTTTTTATTCATTAGTACCACAATCTACAAAAAAATTTCTTTGTGGTAGATTTCCTGTGAAAGTATAAGTGTAAGACAAAGATTATTTTTCACTCATTTAACCTTTTCATTACGGGCTAGGACTGGCGACTATTTTTATATTCACTAGTATCACAATCTACAAAAAAATTACTTTGTGGTAGATTTCTTTTGAAAGTGTAAGTGTACGACAGAGATTATTTTTCACTCATTTAACCTTTTCATTACGGGCTAGGACTGGCGACTATTTTTATATTAACTAGTACCACAATCTACAAAAAAATTAGTTTGTGGTAGATTTCCTTTGAAAGTATAAGTGTGCGACAGAGATTATTTTCACTCATTTAACCTTTTCATTACGGGTTAGAACTGGCGACTATTTTTTTATTCACTAGTACCACAATCTACAAAAAAATTACTTTGTGGTAGATTTCTTTTGAAAGTGTACGACAGAGATTATTTTTGAAAAATTGGTGCGAATAGAATAAAACAATAATCGCTAGGACGACATAAGTATGTCCCAATCCCCGTAAGGAAATGTTTAAATTAAAATAAAACATAAATAAATAAATAAGAAATTATATGGTAAACCAAAACATTTTATCTCAACAAAGCAGTATTTCTAACTTACACTCGTGGAAAATACAAGCTGCTATTGGCGAGAAAAAAAAATGCGACTGGCGAGATTTGCGCCCGGGCTAACACTCGATTGTTAGCCTTCTATCTGTAAGATATAGTAACTTTTTTAATCGCTGCAAAGGCGTGTTTGGGGGCGCCAATTTGGTATATTTTTTTAGTTTCGGGATTAATGACAATAGAGGAGAGATTTCTAGTTAAACTACCTTTCCCAGAAATATCGTTGCATAAACTGTTTAAACACGGAAAATAGTCATGTGATCTCACAGATAAACAAGTACCGTAACTTCCGGCGTATAATCCGCGGATCAAACAATTCCGTGTCAACCCATAAAATGTATTTAATAATTGAAGTTAAATATTTACAGCGATCTAGTAAGTTACATCCTTCTATATTAAAAAAAAGTAATCTGGAACTGAGCCAAAAACGATTTAGAAATGGACCAATCAAATTCTGCGTAGATATTCCGGGTTATTCTCATCGCTTTTTTACTAGGGACTTATTTGAGAAGCTATTACTTTTTTCCTAGCCATCTTACGGATTCGAAAATCATACCAGCAGACGCGAAATATAACAAGCTTTCAGAAATTAAAAAAATTATCACGGTCGGACAATAAAAACTCAAAAAATTCTTTAAAATCGAGTAAAAAATTATTGAAAAAGTCATTTTTTTTATATTGTTGCCAATTTCTAAATAAGCGCAAAGGATTATGTTTTATCTCAAATAAAAAATGTATTTGCGCGAGACTATTAAAAACAATAATGAAAGTTTAAAATAATAATTAAATGATCACGTGTTGAAAGCGGGAAAAAAAGAAAATTACGTCATAAAAATTGTGTTCACACATGAACATTAAAAATAAAAAAGATAAATTAAATGAAAAAGCATTATAAACCAGTTAAATGAAAAAGCATTATAACCTGATTACAGAAGATAGTCGCCGTTCGTGACATCATCATCATCATCTTTTTAAAACAGGATTCATTACCAGGTTTTAAGAGGCTGTGAAATCAGAACGGGGGTTGGTGAGCGTATAGCGAGCAGGGGGCGAAGTCCCCTAGTTTTATAAAATAAAATTGCTGGGCCAAAACATGATTGTTTGATCCGCGGTTTATATGTCGGAAATTACGGTATACATTCGTTCATTAAAAAATAATTAATTAATTCACAAATCAACAATCTTCTTCAAATATATTTTTTTACGTTGTGATATTTTCCCATATCCCAGCTGAGTTACGTTACTATTGACCTCAGGAGTTGTCGGGTCAGATCAAACGAAACGATCGATTCCCGATGCTGAATGGCGTGGACATTTTAAGAACAATAACCGAGACTGCCTGGCACCTAGTCCGACACTAACGGATTGATTACTCTCCTTGTGAGGTCGCAGATGGAGAGATTCCCAGAGACTTTCGGACGCCAAGGGAAGTCCTTTAAAATCTGGGAATGAGAACCAGAGATCCACTACGATAGGCTGCCGTAAGTTTAAGAGGCCGGGAGGAACCTGCCCCCGCCCCCCTTTTTTTCGGAGGCGAGAGGAAGAAGAGAAGACGAGAGGAGATGGGTTTTCGGAGGCAAAAGGGTAGGACGTGACCCTGAAAAGCGGAGTCTTGCAGTGAAGCGAGAGCGAAGTGAAACGGAGGGAGTACAGACGGCCCGGTCTGGGAGAGGAGAACTCGGAGGAGTTATCCGTCTCGATCACCCAAGGACACCCTGTCCTGTTTAATTAGGATCACCGAATACAGAGAACGGAAATTAAGTTTAGAACGAGACTGTCTGGTGTAGAGACCTAAGGAGAAATTAGAGGACTTTATGGAACTCGTTTATAATCACCTGCACCTACGCATTTCATCTTATTTTATTTTGTTCTATTTTATTTAAATAATGAAACCTGTAGAAGGAATGCTCTGTACTTCGAGCTTCGAATAAAAAAACTTTTCTTTCTACAAATCAACTTGAGTAATTACTCCGGTTAGCCACAGCTACCAGTTCGAATTTTTATAAATCCCGCCGGAGTTTTTACAGATGGTGGCAGCTTCAAGGGATTTAAAGTGGTGAAAGAAACGTGCGTGACAAAGTTTTATGAATTCGGGGCAGAGTAGGACAACTCGCCGAATTTCTTCAGAATCTACACCAGCCGTTGGGAACCTGAATCTACATACCGAATCGGGGCAGAGCAGGACAACTCGCCGAATTCGTACAGAATCCTGTGATAGAGAGACAGATTCCGCTGAATCGAGGAAGATCCACCGACCCCAAAGTGACACGCCAAAGCCAAGGCAGAGACCCGAGCTGATCTGAAACTGCATCCGCTGAACCAGAAACCAGAAGCATCCGAACTTTGCTGACAGTGTGGAGAGAAAAGAAAGCAGAATCACCGCCAAGAATCGCAGACAGAGCTATACCCAGGTGAGCACTTGTTTTATTCTCAGTGGAGGCTTAGTGTGTATATTTTTAATTTTGGACAGGAAGCAATTTTTCTTTAATTATTTGCGTTCGGTAATATAAGTAAAAATTTTAAATATTAATTACCAACAGATGTTTTTGTGTGTTGAAGGTAAATTAAAAGTGTAACAAACTTTAAATTCATCTTGTTTCTAGTAATTGAAAAATTCTTTTAATCTTTTTAATTAAAAATTTTTTGTTTGGTGAAATGCAAATTATGTTAATTGTATTTTTCGGCCGAAATTTTTAATGTGCTCTCTTATTTTGAAGATTGCTAAGGAATTAAATTTTGAATTTAAAGAAGTTGTAAGATTAAGGTGAAGTCTGTTAGTAATTCAGTTAAGTTAAAGTAAGATATATGTTTTTTTTGGCAAATGGTAGCCTATATGTGGAATTGGTTTGCTTGTAATTCAAAATTTTAAAAATCTGTGACCTGCGATCAAAATTTCATGAATATTGATTGTATTTTGTGTCGAGCAGAAACTACTGTATTTATTTTTATGTTGTTTTGGGGGTGAAAAAAATTGTGTATTTTTTTTATTGCATTTATGTGCGGGAAATTGGAATTAAATTGTGTTAGAATTTAAAATTAGTGATTATGGCAGGCATATCGGGATTTCGAAAATGCGATCTGCAAACCCTTGCGATAGAATTTGAAGTAGAGGTTTTGTCAAATGATACAATTCCTAAATTGGTTAAAAAGATAACGGAGGCCCCTGATTATGATGAGACTATGGCGTTAAACCAATTAAAGTTGATTGAAGAAGACCGTGTAGAGAGATCGAAATTGGAAAAAGATAAAATTGAGAAAGAACATGAGCTCGCGAGAATTAGGGCGGAACGGGAAAATGATACTTTAACGTTATCATCTAGTCAAATAGAAAGGGAACCTAAAATTCTGTTAAAAAATGTGTTACCTAAGTTTGAAATGGGAAAATCGGAGATTTCCTTATATCTCAACTTATTTGAGAGACAGGCATTAAAAGCGCAATTAGATAAGTCGCAATGGGTAACAAATTTGCTAGGTTTACTTCCTATAGAATTGACAGAAGTTATTCTTAGAGAACCACCAGACGAAACGGACAATTTTGATTTTGTGAAGGGAAAATTACTCGAAAGGTTTAAAATTAGTGCAGAAGACTTCAGAATCAAATTCGTAACAACACCACGGTCCGAAGAAAAAAATTGGAAAGATTTTTCGTATGAAATTACGAATTATTTCGACCAATGGTTAAGCGGTATTCAGGTGTCCGAATTCAGTCAACTTAGGGACCTGATAATTACTGACCAGATCAAACGGAAAGTGCCCTCTGAAATTAGACAGCATTTCATAGATTCCTGGAGTGATTTAATTACGCCCGTGGAATTAACCCAAAAACTAGACCATTATGAGGCGGTTAGAACAGAGATAAAACAGTCCCCGCCTAGATATTCAAATAACGGCAAACAGGTTGAGGGAAACAGATTGGTTGATAGACCAGAGACAGAACCCCAAAACGCGGAAATGAAAAGAAATTGGAGGGAGAGGGAAGATAAAAAAGATAGAGATGTAATTTTTGATAAGCGAAAAGACAGGTCTTGTTTCCATTGTGGTAGTTTTTCTCATATCCGAAAATTTTGCCCCGAACTAAAATGGAGTAGTGAAATACCTGAAGTGGTTAATCGGTTGGCTGACCTCGATGAGTTAAACGAAATGTTCCAGCCCTATTTAACAAAAGGGATTATAAATGGGAAAGAAATGAAAATTTTTAGAGACACTGCTACGTCGCTAGATTTAATTAGTGCCAACCAGGTGACCCGAGAACAATACACAGGGAGAGTCGTGTGGGTAAAGCAACCGTTACAAAATGATTTAAAATGTCTACCCCTCGCAGAAATAGAGCTTAATCTGTGTGATTTAGGAAAAAGAGTTAGGACTTACGCAGGTATTGTCGATGCAGACATAGAAATGGATTATTATTTATTGGGAAGCAAAACACAAAATTTGCTAGACAGAATGAAACCGAAACCGCCTGTTAGCTTTGGGAGTGCAGCACCGAAAAAAAGGCACAGGAGTGACCGCCCAATTCCCCCCAACCCCACGAACCGCTTAGTTTCGGCTTATCAAAAGAATGAATTGAGAAAACCGGACAGGAAGGAAAAGAAAGGCTTTGTTCCCTTCCCCCTTAGCCAACGTGCAGGAGTAACGCATTGTGAATCTTCCATTAAAACGAAATTCACGACGACCCCGATCCGCGCGACACCCAAATCAAGGATGAAGGAAGAGGGTTATAAAGAAAGAGCGAGGGTGTTTTATTTAAGGAATGAAATCCGGGAAAGTAAGCATGGGGAAAAAAATAAAGACACAGTCTTAAAACGAAAGGAAGATTTTAAGTTTAAATCTTCGGGACAGAAAACAACAAAAGGGGTAAACCGTTATTGTGCGTTGGGAAGAAAACGAAAAACGTTTTTCGGATCTAATTGGTTAGAAACCCCAGGATACATATCGCCGCGTAACGAAACTAAAGGCAGCGATGTTAAGCAGATGAAAAACGACGCCGGAAATGACATCCGACTAATTAGAGATTTTGGAAAAAGGCAGGATATTCGCAGATCCTTAGGATATCGGCCAGGTATACCAAATTCCACATGTAGACTGTTTAAGTAGAATGAAATAAATAATATTCCACTCAGTAATTTTGTATATAGTTTTTTAATTTTGTAATTGAAATAATTGTGTATTTGAATCATGCAATGAATATTGAAATTTAATTTAACGATGTGAGTCTGTAGAGTGTATTGTAAACTTGTGAATAATAATGTTTAAGGTAAGCCTCTATTGAGAATTAACTTGTGTATTGGGTATGTATGGAAGGCTAGCGCACCAGTAATGATGTAAGATTTTCCAAATGCTTGAAAAATCTCAACTGCTGGAGGGGGTAATGCTGTGATATTTTCCCATATCCCAGCTGAGTTACGTTACTATTGACCTCAGGAGTTGTCGGGTCAGATCAAACGAAACGATCGATTCCCGATGCTGAATGGCGTGGACATTTTAAGAACAATAACCGAGACTGCCTGGCACCTAGTCCGACACTAACGGATTGATTACTCTCCTTGTGAGGTCGCAGATGGAGAGATTCCCAGAGACTTTCGGACGCCAAGGGAAGTCCTTTAAAATCTGGGAATGAGAACCAGAGATCCACTACGATAGGCTGCCGTAAGTTTAAGAGGCCGGGAGGAACCTGCCCCCGCCCCCCTTTTTTTCGGAGGCGAGAGGAAGAAGAGAAGACGAGAGGAGATGGGTTTTCGGAGGCAAAAGGGTAGGACGTGACCCTGAAAAGCGGAGTCTTGCAGTGAAGCGAGAGCGAAGTGAAACGGAGGGAGTACAGACGGCCCGGTCTGGGAGAGGAGAACTCGGAGGAGTTATCCGTCTCGATCACCCAAGGACACCCTGTCCTGTTTAATTAGGATCACAGAATACAGAGAACGGAAATTAAGTTTAGAACGAGACTGTCTGGTGTAGAGACCTAAGGAGAAATTAGAGGACTTTATGGAACTCGTTTATAATCACCTGCACCTACGCATTTCATCTTATTTTATTTTGTTCTATTTTATTTAAATAATGAAACCTGTAGAAGGAATGCTCTGTACTTCGAGCTTCGAATAAAAAAACTTTTCTTTCTACAAATCAACTTGAGTAATTACTCCGGTTAGCCACAGCTACCAGTTCGAATTGTTATAAATCCCGCCGGAGTTTTTACAACGTGTTCTACTATGTAAAATCTCTAAAATAATTATAATTAATTTTTAAAAATATATTTTGTCAAAAATTAACGCGATTTGATTGTAGTTTTTTTTTTTTTCAAAAATTGAACTGTACATGTACTTTTTTTTAACTTAATTGAACTTAACATGAATTCTACTTGATTAACCTGAATTAAAGTTTACGTTATTTTTTTATAGACTGAATTTAATAAATGAAATCAAATAAGCACCACATATCACACATGAATATATTAAAGAGGAAAAATATTCGACGAATGGAATTAACCCTTAATTGCATAGTGTTGTAAATTTCCATCACTTTTTATTTTACTTTTAATAAATAAATCGACTTCTTCGACACCACTGTATTTATATAGAAATATTAATCCAGTAAATTTCCCATGAACTATGTTGCTGAACAAAGTTAAAAATCTATCTTAAAATTTCTGGTACTTAATATTTAATATATGTATAAAAAAACACAATTATAAAAGAAAAACTCATGCAAAGAAGAGGGTTAAAGAATTGTAATTAATTCTAGTTTATTTTTCATGTTTTCAAGACTGCAATCAATACACGATTAATGTTAGTAGTACCAATCTCTTTCAATGGAATTTTTTTTTTTTCTGTTATTGTCTCCGACTGAACGAGCAAGCATTTACTCTCTTCTCATAACATCAAATATAAAGGAAAAGAACGTAAGGAAGTCATTATAATACCAACGAACTGTAATCAATAATTCTACGGCATGGCAATAACAGGTCAAGAAACGATACCATAAGCAAAGTTAGAGCGTGCTTTAATTAAACAAAGGTACGCTTTTTTTTATTGCTGCCGAATGGTTTTTATTTGTTTATGTTCTTGTGAATATACAATAAAGATTCTCGTAAAAAAAAACCTATAAATATATGGAAGTTACCCGAAAATACTTGAATTGAATTGCATATTTAGTTATAATGAGATCCCATGTGAGTGTTAGTGTCATTAGTATTTTTCTTCAGTATATATATTTTTTTTAATATATTTTGGGTAACTTTTTATTTTCACTGTATTAAAAATAGATAAAATAAATAAAATGATTTGTGAATTTTCTGTTTAAAAACATTTAAATTGGTCAAATATGGGTTAAAATGCGCTAATCGGACAAAATATTTTCAAAGTGCACATTTACGTTGGGGTTAAATAATTTCTCTTAAAGTCTGTAAAATGTAAAATTAAGTAATTCATGTGCAGGACTTCCATTGACGACCAGGGGTACCAGTTTCGCCTCCTCTTAACACTTTAACGGATAAAGTACTTAAATTGCTAAAATGTTGAAATAAATGATTGACACCGGAAATTATGAAAAAATATATTTTATATAATAAAAAAAAAAAAAAGCGATGTTTCATATACATAATAAATAGAAAACATTTCTATTAAAATTTTGCTGTCACTGTTGAATTTCGTAATTAAAATTTTGTGGTTTCGTAGGAAAACCAATGTCCGTTAAAGGGTTAATCCAGAATTTCCGAATGCTCATTTTTGCTTAATTTAATAACTTAATTTAAAATATAAGCTCGATTCCACCCTTTTTAGGTGCGTTCGTAATTATATAAATGCGTAGCACCTATGTCGTCGTCTGGTCCGTCTGTCTGTCCGCCTATAACAGCGCAAAAACTACCGAACCGAATGGTTTGAAATTTATATTATCGCTCTAGAATTTTGTCGAGTCATTTAAATTTTTATGAAAATCGAATCAAAACTTAAAAATATATCAATAAAAGTTTTCTTTATTCTATTAAATCCTATCGTACGTAATCTATATAATAAAAGCGCAAGTCATGTGACTGAAAAAAACAAATACGGTCAAACAACTTCTTTTCTCATATGCTAGGCGGCCATTTTTATTAAAAATTATATTTTCGAATAAAATTGCTTAAAAGTTACATTTTTTAGAAAGATCGTTGAAAAAAATGGTTCGTTTGAGAGATAATTACATTAAAAAATGTATAGATTCTGAGATAACTTCAGTGGAAATTACGTTAACAGCCGAATACATCAATCCATTAGAGTAAATAAACACTAAAAATTCTTTGATTATGAGTCATAAAAATATTAAACCATGGACGTAATCATTCGCAAAGCAAGATCTTCATGGTGAATTTTACAGTGCTGTCTGGTGTAGAAAAAAAAAATCGCATTCGTAAACGTGGCATACGTAATAAGAAAAAGAAAAGGCATATTCATTTCGCTCTTAGCAGACGATATAATTCATTTCACTAAAATAATAAGGATGATTTTTTTTTACATTGTGAAACTAGTTATAAAATGAACGCACCTCCTATGTCACGTTTAACGTACAATTTCCAACTTGTTCGTTCTGTTATTGTCTCTGCCTGAACAAGCAAGCATTTACTCTCTTCTCATAACATTAAATATAAAGGAAAATAACGTAAGGAAGTCATTATAATACCAACTGTAATCAATAATTCTAAGGCAGGGCAATAGCAGGTCAAGAAACGATACCATAAGCAAAGTTAGAGCGGGCTTTAATTAAAGAAGGGCACGCTTTTTTTATTGACGCCGAATGTCTTTTATTTATTGATGTTGTTGTGAATATACAATAAAGATTCTTGTAAAAAAAAGCTATAAATATATAGAAGTTACCCGAAAATACTTAAGCTGAATTTTATATTTAGTAATGATCAGATCCCATGTGCATGTTAGTATAATTAGTATTTTTTTTTCCTTTTTCTTTTTTTTTAAATATATTTCGGGTAACTTTTTATTTCCACTGAATTTAAAAAGAAATAAAAAGGATTTTTAAATTTAATAATTTAAATCGGTCAAATATGTAATGAAATGCTCTAATCCACTGGTTGTTTGGCCTAATTTTAATTCTGAAATTATGAATTCATACCAGACATAGACACCAAGTTATATGAAAAAAAAGTTACATTTAAAAACATATACCACAATTGAGGGGGTCGGGGTAAGAAAGTGCCAAGCCACATTTTTGGTGAAATAAATTTAACGCTGTCATCTGTTGCTTAATATTGTAAATTATAATATTCAACATATAATTTGTTTCTAATGTCACTTGGTGGCAGCGTATGTGACAGGTTTCGTTTTGGCCCCAGATGTTTATACCTCCAATGAAGATAGCTAATTTAGAAAAAAAGTAATAGTAATATCATTAAATAGTAATATCATTAATGCCATGTTGTTACTCAGGATATCTCAAATGTTACTAAGACACTGGCGAAACAATTTTAAGGTTATATATCTTGATTTTAGCATTTGATCAAATTTTCAAATTGAAATATCTCAAAAGTTCAAAAATATGGCTTGGCACTCTCTTGCCCGACCCTCTCAATTGGAAACGCACTTCTAGAAATTGTTTCTCATAGACAATACTGTAACTGAATTATTTTGTGTGTCTCTATAAATGAGCGATAAATGCTATGCACAGACAATTCTATAGTAAGCATCTTGTAGTGCTCCTCACTGAGGTATATCAATTCCAATGTCTTCCAAATAGTGTATCATCATTAAAATACACTTCAAACAATTTCCCCCATAGACCATAATGTAACGGAATTCTTTTAAGTACCCCTGTAAATGAACTATAAATGCTACACACTTAATTTTCAATACGAACATGCCATAGTGAGCCTCAATAACAGATATCAATTACATGGCAATCCGAATACATGTACGCGAGTTAGGGCACGGGCAGACAGAAAGACAGATGGCCAGACAGATAGATGGCCAGACAGACAGACGGACAGAGAAACCGAATTTATAAATACTTTTCAACTATGTTGGAAAGTGATAAAGAGTAGGCTCAGGTTTCAGTTTTTCAACAATTTTTTTTCTTGTCATTGAATTCATGAAGTTGAAAATCAAGATACCATCTAATAGCCTTGTTAATCTTAGTTATTCTATAATCATTCGAAATAAACTATGTCGTCGAATTCACTTTTTTGTGTTTTGTAACATTATCATACAAAATAACTCCATTTAAGCAAACACAAGGGGGTATGCCCCATTAAAAGTAAATATAATCGATCTTCCATTTAGAAAACTATTATTATTATATATTATATATTATTATTATTATTATTATTATTATTATTATTATTATTATTATATTATATATTATATTATATTATTATTATATATTATAACTATTATTATCATATTAAACTATCATTATTATAAATTCACGCTTCAAAAAATATTTATACTGGAAATTTCATTAATTGTCTAATCATATGGACTAATATAACATTTTTATTCTTCACAATACGTTACGTCCATTAGCAATTCACATTCACCCATACCTCTCCCTCAATGTAGGTCATTCTCAGTGGCATCATACACAGCCATCATCATATTGGGTGCCAAGGCCGTGTTGTTGATGCCTCAAGGCGACAACAGTTACGCCTGTGATAATAGCCATGAATACGAGGTGTTTAACCCTTTTACGTTTCTCACAAATTGGCGTTTATCTACTGATCTACTGATACTGTTCCCATGAACACTTCTGATGAATTTTGATTGAATGATATAGAGTTAATGAACGGGGATAATTAGGGATAATGAGAGAAGTTTTCTAAATGGAAGATTGATTATATTTACTTTTAATGGTGCATACCCCCTTGTGTTTGTTTAAATGGAGTGATTTTGTATGATAATGCTACAAAACGCAAAAAAGTGAATTCGACGACCTAGTTTATTTCGAATGATTATAGAATAACTAAGAATAACAAGGCTATTAGATAATATCTCGGTTTTCAACTTCATGGATTCCACGATCGAATGTTTTGGTGTTTCGTCAACAATTTTGATGATTTACGACAATTTTCAACGTTATCTATTCTTTTATGTTTATTTGAACTGAAATAATTATGAAACCTTGTTGGAAGCCAAAACTCAAAAATCACTGGCGCTAATTACCAGTGATTCAAGATGAAGGTGTTTAAGATTTTTTTTTTTTTTTTACATATTTTCGCTATTGATTTACAGATAGTGTTGACATGAATACATCTGATGAATAAAGCTGCGTTGGTACAAAAATTATCCAATGGGATAATTACAGATAATAAGAAAAGTTTTCTAAGTGGAAGATCGATTATATTTACTTTTAATGGTGCATACCCCCTTGTGTTTGTTTAAATGGAATGATTTTGTATGATAATGCTATAAAACGTAAAAAAAGTGAATTCGACGACCTAATTTATTTCGAATGGTTATAGAATAACCAAGATTAACAAATGTTATTAGATAATATCTCGATTTTCAACTTCATGAATTCCACGAACGAATGTTTTGGTGTTTCGTCAACAATTTTGATGATTTACGACAATTTTCAACATTATCTATTCTTTTATGTTTATTTGAACTGAAATAATTATGAAACCTTGTTGGAAGCCAAAACTCAAAAATCAATGGCGCTAATTACCAGTGATTCAAGATGAAGGTGCATAACTTTTTTTTTTCTTTTACATATTTTCGCTATTGATTTACAGATAGTGTTGACATGAATACATCTGATGAATAAAGCTGCGTTGGTACAAAAATTATCCAATGGGATAATTACAGATAATAAGAAAAGTTTTCTAAATGGAAGATCAATTATATTTACTTTTAACGGTGCATACTCCCTTGTGTTTGTTTAAATGGAGTGATTTTGTATGATAAAATTACAAAAGGTAAAAAAAGTGAATTCGACGACCTAGTTTATTTCGAATGGTTATAGAATAACTAAGAATAACAAGGCTATTAGATGATATCTCGATTTTCAACTTCATGAATTCCACGAATGAATGTTTTTGGTGTTTCGTCAACAATTTTGATGATTTACAACTATTTTCAACATTATCCATTCTTTTACATTTATTTGAAATGAAATAATTCTTTTAAACCTGTTGGAAGCCAAAACTCAGAAATCAATTACGCAAATTACTAAAGATTCGAGATCAATGTGTTTAACTTTTTTTTATTTTCTCACACATTTTCGCTAATGATTTATAGATGGTGTTAACACGAATAACTCTGATGAATAAAGCTACGTTGGTACAGACATTATAAAAGGGTATAATTAGAGATAATGAGAGAAGTTTTCTAAATGAAAGATCGATTATATTTACTTTTAATGACGTATACCCTATTGAGTTTGTTTTAAGGGAATGATTTTCTCTGATAATGCTACACAACGCAGAAAATAAAGTCAAATTGAGGACTTAATTTATTTTGCCTGCTTATAGAATAAATAAGATTAAAAATGCTAAACTAATAAATGATATCTCAATTTTCAACTTCATGAGATGATTTGGTGTTTTGTCATCAATTAAGATGATTTACAACAATTTTCAACGGTATCTATTCTGTTATGTTTATTTGAAATGAAAAATTCTATTAACCTTATTGGAAGTCAAAACTCAGAAATCAATGGCGCTAATTACCAGTGATTCGAGATGAAAGTGTTTAATTCTTTTTTCTTGACTCATTTTCGCTACTGATTTACAGATAGTGTTAACATTAATACCTCTAATGAATAAAGCTACGTTGGTAAAGAAATTAGAAAAAAGAATAAATTGGACTAATTAGAGAAGTTTTCTAAACGGAAGATCGATTATATTTACTTTTAATGATGTACACCCTTTGTGTTTGTTTAAAAGGAATGATTTTGTATGATAATAATACAAAACGCAAAAAAGTGAAATTAATGACCTAGTTAACTTTGCATATAGTTATAGAAAATATAAGATTAAAAATGCAAAACTAATAGTTGATATCTCAATTTTCAACTTCCTGAATTGCACGAACGGATGTTTTGGTGTTTCGCCATCAATTTAGATGATTTACAGATATTTTCAATGATATCTATTCTTTTACGTTTATTTGGAATAAAATAATTTTATTAATCTTGTTCGAAGACAAAATACAATGGCACTAATTACTAATGATTCGAGATCAAGGTGTTTAACTTTATTTTATTTTCTGGCACATTTTCGCTACTAATTTACAGATAGTGTTAACATGAATAAATCTGATGAATAAAGCTGCGTTGGTACAGAAATTATAAAGGGGAATAATTGGGGATAATGAGAGAAGTGTTCTAAATGGAAGATTGATTATATTTACTTTTAATGGTGTACACCCCTTGTGTTTGTTTAAAAGGAATGATTTTCTGTGATAATACAAGAAAACGCAAAAAGTTAAATCAACGACCTAGTTTATTTTGCATGGTTATACAATAATTGAGATTAACAAGGCAAAACTAATCGATGTTATCTCAATTTTCAACTTCAGATGAACTCAACAAATGGATGTTTTAGTGTTCCGTCACCAATCTGGATGATTTACAACCATTTTCGACGGTATCCATTCTTTGACGTTTATTTGAAATGAAATAATTCTATTAACCTTGTTGTAAACCAAAACTCAAAAAATGTATGGCACTAATCACCAGTAATTCGAGATCAAGGTGTTTAACTTTTTATTTTCTGGCACATTTTTGCTACTGATTTACAGATAGTGTTAACATGAATAACTCTGATGAATAAAGTGCGTTGGTACAGAAATTATAAAAGAGAATAATTGGGGATAACGAGAGAAGTTTTCTAAATGGAAGATTGATTATATTTACCTTTAATGGTGCATACCCGCTCGTGTTTGTTTAAACGTGTTGATTGTGTATGATAATGCTACAAAACGAAAAAAAGGGATATCGGCGATCTAGTTTATTTTGCATAGTTGCAGAATAAGTAAGATTAACAAGCCAAAACTAATTGATGATATCTCAATTTTCACCTTGAACAATTCCACGAACGGATGTTTTAGTGTTTCGTCATCAATTTAGATGATTTACAACCATTTTCAGCGGTATCTATTCTTTTACGTTTATTTGAAATGAAATATTCTAATAACCTTGTTGGAATCCAAAACACAGAAATTAATAGCGATAATAACCAGTGATTCGAGATAAAGGTGTTTAATTTTTTTTTCTCTACTGATTTACAGATAGTGTTAACATGAATAACTCTGATGAATAAAGTGCGTTGGTACAGAAATTATAAAAGGGAATAATTACGGATAATAAGAGAAGTTTTCTAGATGAAATATCGATCACAACAATTGTTCAAAGAATATACCCCGTTTGTATTTGCTTAAACAAGATGATTCTGTATGATAACAAAAACGAAAACGCTAAAATGAGTGACCTATTTCGTACGATAGAGACGTGTTCGGGCTCTTTTTTTTCGGAGCCTGAGCCTACTCAAACAGGACGATTTTAAAACCGAGCCCGAATAAATGTGTCACCAGAGCCCGGTCTATACCGAAAGTATGCAGTAGAAAATTGTCAATAACATTTTAAAACTGTTTCAAAATTAATTTTTTCATTTAAAAAACTTTTCGTGCATACAAATAAGTATTAACCCCTTAAGGGGTCTCAGGAGTCTTACTTTTCCTCAAAAGATGCAAGTTTGCATCATGTCACATTTTATTTTATTTCTAATTTCATATAACACTCAATAAAATGAATTTTATTACCGCTAATAGGTCAATGTTTGCTTGAATTAACAGAATTATTTCAAAGTTGTACAGTTCATATTTAATTATTTTTAAAAAGTTTAAATTAAAAAAAAAATTAAAAAAAACTTTTTCGCTTGGTATCCACTGCGCGCAAGGTTGTAGAAAAAATATTGCTTCAAAAATAACAAACAAAACTGACAATGATGTAAAGTGGATGTATCTTGAACTTATACTTCAATTTCAAGCAATTAAAAATTTTAGTTTTTTTTTTAAGTGGCATTTTTTTAACAGAAAAATGAATTTTTTAAACATTTTACAATTCAAATTTAATTTTTAATAAAACTAACTTTTTAATTTCTTACATAAACGTTCAAGTAAAGGTTCATTTTTTTACAATGTATATAGAAAATTAGTTCAGCAAAAAAATATTATGAACAGATGATGCATTCTGTAAAATAAAAATTTAAATAACTTCTAAAATGCAAAGTTTCTAATTGATGTCGCTTGTTCTGCACTAAATGAATGTTTCAAGGACTGGAAACGAACGTTATTAGGTGCGTTCGTAATTATATAAATACGTAGCACCTATTGTCGTCGCTTTGTCCGTCCGTCTGTCTGTCCGTCCGTCCGCATATAACAACGCAAAAACTATCCAACCGAATGGTTTGTAATTTAAGATATATTATCTTTGCGGAATTTTGTCGAGACATTTCAATTTTTTTAAAAATCGAATCAAAACTTTAGGAGATATTAATAAAAATATTTATTAAGAAATTTGAATTTAAAAAAAAAAAAAAATCAGTGCTTTCTTATTAGAGGAGCTTCCGAGGTTTAATCGTCAAGCGACCGAGATACTTATTTTATGACAGAAATTAATCTGCAGACGATATAATTCATTTCACAGAATTAAAAATCCTCAAGATCTGAATATTTATAGAACTAGCTATAGTACGAACGCACCTCATTTCCAACTTGTTTTAGATAGGGTTTTGCACCAATCGAATCGTCTATATATACGCTTA